>OX387423.1:85392663-88343176 GCA_947563755.1 Lochmaea crataegi | reverse complement strand
TATTTATCTTCACTATTATAATATATATATTATATTCACTGTCCGATTACTAAGAACTTCTGTAAATTGTCTGTGAACTAACGCTTTGTCTTCGTTTCACTAATTTGTCAACGCACTCAAAAACCCTTTATCAGTTCTGGAAAGTTCTTGTACTTGTTCTTGTCCACGCTCGTCCTATGCGTAAACAAAGCGTCTTTTCGAGAACATTCTCGAAACTCGAAAAAGGCGCATTCGCCAAAATTTATAGTCGAGAGACAGGGCCGGCTTGGAGCTGGTGACCTCGCAACAATATCAAAAGGACTACAAGCTGGCCAAACTATTTGTTGGGAATTTTTGTGTTTGAAGAATTTCCTTTAAAAGCATAATCATTCAGACTGTTCCCATTTTTTAATAAAAGGTCATCAATACAGTACTAGGTCCTCAACCTAATAAAATATTAATGGATAAATTACAGATCTGTTAACAAAAATGATGGTTGGAGTACATGAATTGTCTATTTAAGTCGGAATATGGTGATTATAAAAAATTAATTGGATAACTCGGTAGATTATAAAGTTAGTAACCTACTTTTATATTTTTAGATCGCAAGTTGTATTATTAACTTATTCAGTTCAATATTACATTTTAAATATTAAAAACAAGTCGATACATTTTCATAGTGGATCAATGAAATTATAATATCATTATTTAAGGTTAATCTTGCAACTATTGCGTGTATTTTTCTATTTATACAGGGTGTTTTCCAATGACACTTACAACTTACAAATGTAATCCATTGGATCAATAATTGAAGCATGTTTTTTCATCAAAATATGCCCTTTTACATTTAAAAACAACCTGCTAAATGTCAAATCAATATATTCATACATTTTAAAGTAATCAAATTAAAACATTTAATTTTTCATAACTTTAACAACCTGTATTTCGAAAAGTAAATAGGCTGGACCCCTCAATCCTTATATCATTTTGTCCAATTTTACGAGAGGTATCTACATACAAACGTTGTAAGTTTCATTTGAAAACACCCTGTATATTTTGTGAATGAAAAACTTTTTGATGATTCAGATGAGACGGCAATACACATTAGGCAATTTTTTACAATTATTGACCATTTTTGACAGTTTTTCATAATTATTGACCATTTTTCAAATTTTGACAATTTTTGACCATTTATCAAAAGTTCAACAAATTATTGACCATTTTTGACAAATTTTTCAAAATTTTGGCAATTTTAGACCATTTTTCAAAAATTTTGACAATTTTAGACCATTTTTACAAATTTTAACAATTATTGATCATTTTTGACAATTTTTCAAAAATTTTGACAATTTTTAACAATTATTGACCATTTTGACAGTTTTTCATAATTATTGACCATTTTTTCAAAATTTTGACAATTTTTGACAATTTTTCGAAAATTTTGACAATTTTTGACAATTGACCATTTTTTCAAAATTTAACAATTATTGACCATTTTTGACAATTATTGATCAATTTTGACAATTTTTCAAAAATTTTGACCATTTTAGACCATTTTTCCAAATTTTAACAATTATTCATCATTTTTGCCAATTTTTGAACATTTTTGACAGGTTCTGACAATTATTGACCATTTTTCACAACTTTTCAGTAATTTTGACAATTTTCAACAATTATTGATCATTTTTGACACTTTTTTATAATTATTGACAATTTTTTCAAAATTTTAACAATTTTCGACCATTTTTCAAAATTTTAACAATTATTGACCATTTTTGACAGTTTCTGAAAATTATTAACCATTTTTGACAATTTTCAAAAATTTTGACAGTTTTTGATCATTTTTCAGAATTTTAACAATTATTGACTATTTGAAAATTTTTGACAGATTCTGACAATTATTGACAATTTTTCCAAATCTTTGACAATTTTTAACAATTATTGACCATTTTTGACAGTCTTTTATATATATTGACCATTTTTTCAAAATTTGAGTTTTTGACAATTTTTGACAATTATTAACCATTTTTCCAAATTTTTGGCAATTATTAACCATTTTTTCAAACTTTGACAGTTTTTGACAATTATTGACCATTTTTCCAAATTTTTGACCATATTTCAAAATATTTAACAATTTTTTAAAATTTTTAACATATTATCTAATATAATCTGACAGTTTTGTGACAACTAAGTAGGTATTTAAAGATGACAGTAGACTAAGTTTTTGTCGATTTTATTTTATTCTCCATATAAATATATGTGGTGTGGGCAAAGTGCCGTGAGAAATATTATTTCTCACAGTATGAGCAATATTTGGTTTTGAAATCAAGTAAGGTATGAGAAATACGTCACTTTTCATAGCAGTTGTAGAAAATAGTATATTGTGCAACAAGGGGGGAAAGTTCAACTTTTCTCACGAGTGTGGAAGTTTGCCGCAAACACACGAGTGAGAAAAGTACTTTCCCCACATGTTGCACACTATACTTTTTCTACAAGTGCACAAATTTAAACAATACAAGTAAAGTAACTTAATATTTATTTTTATGGTTAGTAAAACAAAAATAACACTAAAGTATCCCATCTCTATACTGTTGCCGTGAGAAATAATATTTCTAACAGTATGAGCAATATTTGGTTTTGAAATTGAGTAAGGTATGAGAAATACGTCACTTTTCATGGCAGTTGTAGAAAAAATATTTTTCAATTTTGTTTTTGCTTACGAATAAACTAAAATAATTTTGTGTTCTGTCAATATATGCTTCTCAAATTCGTATTTACAAACAAAGTTTTGGCGACAATGAAAACAGATGACTGACAGTACCTAATTCTAATTAAAGCCTGGTTTACAGTGCTACCAACTGCTGAATGATAAAATATTGGTAACCTTTATGAGATATAGCGTTAGGCAACCAGTCAAACTCAAATAGAAAGCATTCATTACGATATTAAGGTTTTGTGAACTAAACTGATAAACTCCCTCTTCTTGATCCTATTCACCACAGCGAATCTATTCACCCCATTTTACGGTACGATAAATAGTTTCTGAGATACAGAGGGTTACCACTCTGAATCAGTCACCCGGTACAATTTCCACTCGTTCTGTTTCACTGCTACGATATCCATAAACAGGGGGGTTGTTATCAACTCCACCATCTATTACAAACAGATTTTCCCATAATATTAACGATCAAACTTATTTTTATCGTTTTGCGTCGCAAAGGATTTTATAGTGATGTCTATCTACCCAGCGTACGTCAAAGATTTTGGACATTTTAAGTCAGTTATTTGATGTTTTATCAATAAAACATATTATTTTGAATTTATTAAACCACAATGTTCGAATTACCGGTGTACAAGTGCCCTAACAAACAGCCTCATAAAATGCCATATGATGTTGCTCTTCCTAGTGCTTCTGTTCCAGGGTCGTACCAGCATGTAAGTATTTTAGCACAAATAAAAAATGTAATTATAAACTAATATATGTTAACGGTACAGGTTGGAAAATCACCATGCACCAATCATTTATTTCGTACTTATGATGTCAGGTGTAAAAGGGATGTGGAGGAAAAGCTGAAGGAAGAGGAGGGGTCAAAACTTTATCAAAAAAATTATGTTTCTATGATGTATGACAATCATGTAGAAAAGAAACGGATTCAGAGAAAGGTACGAGAAAAAGTAGAACAAAAGATACAAGATTATGAAGAAAATGTTAATAGACGAAGAGAAAAGTAAGTTTAATTTTATATAGACATTGGAGATCGTAGAAAAAAATTTTATGTAATAAACAATATACTAAGTATTCCTTTCTACTATAGACTTCAAAAAATGCTTTGTAAAGAAGAAAGAGAATTTTATCTCACAACCGTTGAAATGGCTCAAAAGGGAGATGAGAGAAGAATGGATGATATGAAGAAAACAGTGGAGCTGATCAGAGCTAAAAGAGAAGAGGAAAGATTACAAGTTGTGAGAGCTAAGAGAATTGAACAGTATATGTAAGTTAAGTATAAAATCGAGAGTGGGTCAGGTGAGTCTAGATGTTTCTTCAGGAAGCCTTCTGGTCATTGTAAATAAGTCTTCAGGTACCTCTTCAGATGTCACTGGACGTCTTGATGGTATAAAGTGTTTAAATTCTGAACTAAAAGTAACTCTAAAATTATTGTTTTATATATTTTTTGAATATTTCTTCTTAAATCGAGGATTTGGGGATTGATTAAAAATAATTGAGAACCCTAACTTCCTCTATTTTCAAAATTTTGTTTATAAGACTGTAACGAGTTAATTTTTTGGGCACCGATTATAGGTTTATTTTTATGTTTTTTTTCTTTTCCGTAACGTATTTCATTTTACCACTAGGTTTTATTTAGCTCGTTACTTACTTTCCGACTCCATTTCTGTTACCGCATTGATTTTTTTTAATTTAGAATGTATTTTATTATTAGTCTGGAGGTACGCAAACTCGAATTCTGCCATATAAAATTTAGTAGTTTCCCATGTTTAAAATTCTCCAACCGAAGGGACATTCGTTATATATAAAGTTTAATTAATTCCGAAAGACAAGCAGTATATGACCAACTTTTTTCTTGAACATAAATAAATTTTAATAGCGATAATGAAAGTATAAATAGGAGGATTTTTGACTTCTTACTACCGATCGTCTTGAGATTTTTCATCGAGTTTCTGTTAGAGAATTTTGTTTGCCGTAACCGGAAAATTAGTGTACGAGATAGTGGAGATTGTGAACTCCGGGGCCAAAGTGTGTTATTTTAAAATGTAATGATATTTTAATTCGAAATTGTCATATCACCGTTTAGATAGTAAACAGCTTGAATTATTTTGTGGAAAATTTTCCTGGCCGTTTTTTGTGCTAATTTTTTTTATTTTTCTGTTTTGTCGAAGTAGAATAAAGATTTTTAGTTAAATGGGATTTGCCGTAGAGTTTTTATTTCAACGTTGGATATTTACTTATTAGATATTGATTATTCGCCTCTTCTCTGTCGAGTTTACGATTTTTTTTTTCGCTGCATGTCGTTAAGATACAATTAAAATTTATGTGAATTGATACAATTTTGATTTTCTTCCGGCTCTTTTATTCTTACTCTGTGTGTCAAAACTCATGTATTTTTAAATGAAATTTTCGATTTTTTTTTAATAGTGAAGTGGCGGATTACTTTAGATTCAAAGGTTAATCAGACTTGGAAGTGGCCTAGCTATAATTTGTTTGATTATCCGGCAGATCTAAATCGTTCTTTCCCAGTCTCGTGGAACAATTATTTTTATTTTTTTTTCTGTCGGAACAGTAGTTGCCGGTTTAAGTTAGATTCAAGGATTGATCAGACTTGGAAGTGGCCTAGCTATAAATTGTTTGGGTGTCCAAAGTGACATGTTCGTGTGGTAGGAACCACGTGTAAGAAGGAAAGCACGTTACAAGACTATCGTCGGGCTAAATTAATCTTCTTGCAGTTCAAACTCACAAATCGAGTGACATTCCAAAAAAAAATGGAGATGTAGCTCTGTCAAACGTATATTTTCATTTTTAGCAATCGATGTCAAGAACTCAGACCTGCTGTATTGAAGAAACACCTGATTGAGTCCAAAAACGCTCAGCTTCAACAAATGAGAGAAAATGAAGCGAAGAGAGAAGCTAATAGAGAACTTGACAGAATGTGGAATGAATTGAACCAAAAGGAGTTGAAAGCAAAGGTAATAATCGATCAAAACTAATTACTAAGAAGAAAAGGCATCTATCAGAAACGGTTAATACTTGTCGTTGGTGTCGGTTGTGAATTTCGAAGAGAAAGTATAAGAATCGTGTAATGTAAGTTGCTGAACAAATGGCGATTTAATTACTGTTTAAAGGTTCTATACTGAATTCAAACCCAAGCTACCGACGATGTTAACAAACACCAGCGCACTACATACGTCTGTCCACGTAGAATATGACCTTGATCAGTAGAATAATTGAATTTAGTAATAGTTAGTATTTTTTTATTATTTTCACTAATAGATTGAAAGAGAAGAAAGAGAACTGCTGACAGTCAAAGCTCAACAATTGAGCTTACATGACGTTCTTCAGAAACAAATTAGAGGGAAAGAGTTACTGAAAGCTGAAGAGAAAAAAGTTAGAATGGAGGATCACATCGAAATTGCAAAACTAAATGAAAAAATGCGCTTGGAAAAAATAAAAGGTCAGTATTTTACGAATAATAATTCCGGTATCTACAAGTATTCCCTTCCCCCCTCAGTACCCTTCAGATTGGATATACATAAAAAGAGTATTTTCTATGTATGTATATTATTTTTTAGAACTAAACAGCAAACGAAAAGGTGTAGAATCACTCCGACAACAACTTCATGATCAAATCCGTACTCAACAAGAAATTTTAGAAAAGCGAAAGCGCGAAGAAGAACTCATCGATAAAACGTATGCTCATTTGAGCCAAATGGAAATGGAAAGGGAATCGGCAGCATTCGAAGGTAATCATTATAAACTTCTGATTCATTTCTTATAGTTCGGTAAATGAAGGCCGATAAACACCTTAGGCTCTAGTTGTTTAAGCAAAAGGATCATATCGGGCGCAATTGAGGGGTTCAAATGAAGAAATTTCCCCCATTCTCCAGGCTCGGTGAAAATGGCCCCAAAGTTCAAAAAATACGTTTTTCGCAGATATCTGCTAAAATATGACTTCAAGAGAATTTTTGATTAGAGAAAATTAAGATCAGTTCATTATCTACAAAAATAATCCTAATTATATTTTTCGCAACAATAATATCTTTTGCAAAAACGCGGGTTCAATAATTCGGAATTTTGAGACTAAATAAATATGGCAGTTTTTTGACAAATTTGAGATTTGGGTTTGGAAATGCACTAATCTTCGTGTTTCGAACTTGAGAGACAAATTGTATATGGCGCCACCACGTTAGAGGCCAAATTCTGGCGTGCGTGAATATGAGACAACCTGGAATTCCAGATTACTTGACAATTTTTGAGGTTTGTAAGTATGTTTTTTGCTCGACAATAATAACTTGTGTTACCTCTATTTGATACTCGAACATTCAGACTTTTTACATGCCGGTGTGGCCCAAAAATGTATCCCAATCCTGCAAAAATCTGTTTCTCCGTGTAGCGAAATCTCGAGGCAGAATCTCCAGGATGTTTTGGCAACCGAAATTATAACTTTTCAAGGTACGAATAGTCATAGACAATTCGGGCTAATTCTTCAACAATCTTCATGAGGATTTTTGGGTAAAAAAATAAAGTCTTTGAAAGATTGCTTTTATTACAAAAAATACATAAAAATAGAAAATACACTAGAATTTTGCATCGTTTTGGAAATTTTCAGTACCATTCACATGAATCTAGTACATTTTCTTCGTCGTTACTAATATTCTCGTTGTTTTCTTCGTCTTGTTCTATTTTCCCACTTTCCCCTTTTCTATTTCTTCCACTGCTTCGGGTACAATTATACCCTCGCTATCTTTATAATTTGAACACTGGCTTGACTGTCATGAACCACAGATAGGCGAGCATTTTAGGCCTGCTTTGATGTATTTTTCGCTCAACATTTTACTTGGTTCATTCTGGCTATTAGCTTCTATCAAATATACAAGATATCCCTCAAATTTTAGATCTGACACAATTGTGATGGGGTTCTTCTTTTTAAAACAGCATTTTCTGGCCTCCTTTTCTACCGATGCAAGTACCCTACAAAATATGCAAGTGGCCTTGAAATCAAAGGGCTCAGCAGATGTTCTTTTTGTAATGTCCTTGGCAAACTTGCAAACTACCCATCGTGTAGACTTACACTGAAAGCAGATTTATATGTATGTTTGGTGGCCTATACTAAGTGTATATTCCTTTATTATTATCATTATTACTGCTGTAAATACACGGTATTTTTTCGACTAAAAATGTTAATTTAATATACAATAACTGATATTTATTAACCAATTTATTATCGAAGAATCCGTTTCACAAATGAAGAAAGAAACGGCCATGTATAGAGAGCATTTGAAAGAATTGGACGAAGAAAGAAAGAAGGAAGAAGAGAAGCTGAATGTACTTCTAGAGGAACATAGACAAGAGATTCAAAGAGAACAGGATGAAGCAAAATGCAAGATCGTCGAAGCGAAGAGAGCTTTACAGTGCGTAAGTGTGAATGCAATTTTATTAAATATTTCGAAAATAAAAAAGTATACAGGGGGTCTCGAAGTTATTATGAACAACATCCCTTTTAACCGGAAGTAATAGTAATAGTGATTCGTTGTCGATTAGCACTGATTTGCGACTTTGCTTCTCCCAAGTAAAATTTAATTTGTGTAATATTTTCCACAAAGTTTTTCGCCCTATGTCAGGCAAATTCTCGTCCTCCTTCACCATTCTTAGAATGATGTCAAGGGTTGGGATCTCTTTTTTAAAATATAATTCATGTACTTTTCGTCTTATTGTATTTTGCATATGTTCGTCAAGGTCAAGTGGTTTTCTTCCAGTTGACTTTTTAGGTGGAGATATATTTCCATTTTTCCTCTCTCTCTTAGAAGCCTGTAAATAGTTGATTCACTAATTCCTGTCATATTGGAACATGTCGAAACTATATTTCTAAATCATCTGCGTAGAGAAGCATTATTATGTTTTCATCATCATCTAATGTGACACCTTTTGTGCCATGTTCCTTGAAGTAAGTTTCTATATCTGATAAAACGATGGAGAAAATCAGTGGACTTAGAGAATCTCCTTGTAGGACCCCTTTTGTTATTTTAACTTTTTCCGATACATTACCGTTCTGTTCGATGAAAAGAATGGCTGAGCTATACATTATGTTCAAGATTCTAGTGACCTTAGCACTTACCCCATTATTGAACAATTTTTCGCTTATCAGTCTGTGATCCAGAGAGTCGAAAGCCTTCTTAAAGTCTACAAATATTGCGAACAGTTTCCTGTTGATGAAGTGTTTCAGATTATAGATAACAAAATTGACCTTAGTGTGTAGCTAATTTTATATTTATTGATCCATTTTTTTTAATTTTGTTGAAGGTGGTCCAGGAAACCTGCTTTTATAGAAGAGATAACAATATTCTCGATTTATTTGCAAAAAATTTCCATCTACCATGGGCGTTCGACAGAATTTTTATTAATCTCTTATGAAAATTTCCTCGTTCGCCTATGATGGATGGCAATTTTTACAAATGAATGAACCATTTTTGAAATTTTCGGAAGTAATTACTCAAGTGCATCAAAATTACAGATAATTTTTCATGAAAGCATGTTGTCTAAAAACTGAATGAGTTTATTTTCATGTTTTGGCGAAAGAGCCCGACTCCGAAGGAGGAGGGCTCTTTTAGCAAAATATGAAAATAACCGAATGCAGTTTTTACTGACAATATACTTGAATGAAAAATTATCACTTATGTCACCAATTTAATTTCTATTTTAAAAAAGTTTTGGTATAAAATTTTCTTACCGAATCTCCCTAGAGCACTAATTATTTCCGGAAAGTGCGAAAAATTCGCAACTGAGGAAAATTTCCGGAATATTAATTCATGCTCGCGGGAGGTTCGGTAAGAAAATTTTATACCAAAACTTTTTTAAAATAGAAATTAAATTGGTGACATGCTTAGGTGACATATTATTATTATTTATGACAGCTGTCAAGCCAGAGGGAAATTTCCACTTATTAATTTCCCTCTACGCAGGGAATTTTCCGAAGAAATTAGGTTATTGTCATAGCAACATGTCAAAATGCAGGCATCTGATTGGTTAAAATTAACTGGTATGAAATTTTCTTAAAAAATTCGCAACTGAGGAAAATTTCCGGAATATTAATTCATGCTCGCGGGAGATTCGGTAAGAAAATTTTATACCAAAACTTTTTTAAAATAGAAATTAAATTGGTGACATGCTTAGGTGACATATTATTATTATTTATGACATCTGTCAAGCCAGAGGGAAATCTCCACTTATTAATTTCCCTCTACGCAGGGAAATTTCCGAAGAAATTAGGTTATTGTCATAGCAACATGTCAAAATGCAGGCATCTGATTGGCTAAAATTAACTGGTATAAAATTTTCATCGTGATTCTAAGATATAGAAATTTTCACAAATAAATGAATCTATCCGTTCGGAGCAGGGGCGGGACGAAAGTTATAAACTAGCAACAATAAATTATCCTTCGTCCTATGATCGTTCATTGACATTGTGCGCATTTTTAAAAAGAAATTTGTTTTGTAGGATGTGCTGAAAGGACGTGAAGAACAACTGGAACACAAACGAAAGGAAGCTGAAAACCAATTGAAATTAAAACAAGCTGAAAATGAGCTGCTCCGTTTAGCTTTCGAAACTAATGCTTGCCTCCAAGCTGAAAGTGACCGACTCGAACATGAAGCCCTCAGACAATACAGAGACGATTTGAAGAAACAGATCGAATATAACAATCTGTTAAGAGTAAGATTTTTATTATTCCACCTTTCGGTTAAGAACTTTTTATTGCAACTACAGTAGAAACGTCGAATCACACATAGATAAAAATATCAATCTGACAGTAGAAATAATCGTTATGACTAATATTCCAAAGGTCTGGCTTTTCATTAATAGTGATGGGTGAAAAGTTGCAAAGCTTGTACAGAAAACGAGACTAATAACCAATAATTAATTATTATTATATTTGTAGGAAAGAGAAAGACAAGAGCTAGAGCGACAATTACAAAAAGGTAAGGAAGAAGAAGAATATTATCAGAAACTGGTGCAAGAAATTATAGTTCAGGAAGGATCGGAACATAAGCATCCATTTAGAACAGTTCTTGAAAGATACGATTGTAGATGCCGAGTGCCTCCATTTTAGGAGTATCAAAATTATAATTTTATTTGTCAGTTTAGGACTTGATATTTATCACAAAATTATAAAAATGAAAATTTTAACAAAATTTTTCTACCATTACCAAATTTTCAATTGTTTTAATAGACCTTTTCAATAAATTTATTTTATACTTTGTGACGTCAAGTAGCCTATGACCTTGAAAACGACAGTCCGGTGTTTTAGTAAGATTTTGCAAACTTGCTTTTTGACAGCTAATCTTTAAATTGATCTTGACAATAGACCATTCCAGAACACATGACTTTGATAGGTCGGCCATATTGAAGGAACGTTTTTTTTACATCATTGATTTACCCTCAGTCGACTGACGTCAGTCTCCGCTGCACCGACATGTTAGAGTCACCAGTGGCAGATAAAAAAACGCAATTGCTGTTGTTTACATCATTCATCATTATATCTAAAAACTGACACTCGATACAACTTGAAATTTCTTCAATTTCTGACGCTGTTAATACTTTATTATCACATTCTAAATTGATTTCTATTCGTCCATTTTTTTAATAATTCGCTATAACCGCTTCAAATCATTACTTTTTTGAGATTGAGCTGTCATTTTGTAGACTACCAAATTTATCCACCACCTTTAAACAGCGATGGAATGGTTTGCAATTTTGGTTGATGCAACACTAATAATTGAACACGTCATTTCTTCAATCTGAAATCCACCAATGAATATAAAAACGCAGTTGGTGGATTGATGGATCTACCGGTAAAAAAACATCCCTTGTGCTGGAGGGTAACCGAATCGATTAGTTGGAGTTGAACCTTGTGTGTTTGTGTTTTACGGATAAAAATTGACTGATATAGTTACTAACCTTCGATAAACTGTCGCCAAGTTTAAAGTTGTGATTCGCAGAGGGGGCCCCGTTTCAAAGCACTAATCCAAGCATCTCGGCGTTGATCAGAAAGATAAATTAAATAGTCGCCCAGCTTCGTTAAAACCGCCGAAGATCGAAAAGAAAGATACCTTATCTCTTCCTCCCTGCATTCTACACTTAACAACCCTACAAAAAGATGTAATTTTAGATACCTTTAAGAACTAATTGTTAATTAAAGTCTAACTGTGTGCCCTCCAGCACAATATGGCCGATCTGTCAGTGAAGTCATTATGGAATGGTCTATTGGAATTCCCTTCGTTATTGTTGTTATTTGGATTATTATCCGTTTTTATTCCGCTTTTGAAAATCCTGACTTCATTGTCTTTCAATAATAATCACAAAAAAATCACAAGCACAAGGAAATTGGTAAAGTAGTTAACCTCAAAAACAAAAATGTCAGCTGAAGTTGGCTTTGATACATTTCTGGCAAATACTGCCAACACAATTCCAGGCTATACCTTGTTTTTAAACTAGGAGGAGCATTTTAGGAAACCTCAAACACACCACTCAAAGTAACTAGATTGGGAGAGTGTTCCGAAAGGGTCGTGTTCAGACTTTTTGAACTAATTGACAATAACGTGAAGTATGTTTTGTAATGCTGGTAGTTGTCGTAGCCAATGAGGGATCAAGGCATGTCTAAATATCGAATAATCATTGGCCACAGGCCATGGCGAAAGTAGTGAGCAAATGACACTTTATTGGGAAAAAATGTATGGTTATAAAAGGTAGTTTATGTAAAAGTTGTTAATAATTTGAGGATAAATAAATACGTAGAATATGCAATTGTATGTTTCAATTATTCTTTATTTACGTTGGACGCTTAGGTATAGCACAAACTAAAAGTAAACAGAGATTTTGATATCGAAAAATGCGATAATATTGTACTGTAATGTATGTAAAACTTGATGTAAAAATATTTAGAAAAATAAGATTTTACTTGGAAACTTATATTATTAACAAGAAATAACAAGCATGGATTTTGTTTATCAAACTGAATAAATAATAAAAATAGCACTTAACTTGGTTGAAATATAATACTTTGGTAAAAATAAAACAATCAACAACAAACGCAAAAAAGTAGTACAGTTAGATTGAAGTAATGAATTTTTTCATATAAATAAACACAAAACTGACAAATGTTGTCAGTTGCATCAAAAGTGCTGTGTGAAACGGGCTGCAATCTGACCAATCACTAGGCAGCAGAAATGCCAACTTAAATTCAAATCGCTCCTCTTAGTTTAAAAACAAGGTATAGGTGATTTTAAGGTCAAATGAAAACTCTGTGACCTTTATATTCGAAACAAAATTGCTCAAAGTGAAAACTTATGAGTAAAAGAGCCATTAATATAATTTACTTAATTACAGTTTCCTGGTTTTTGGAAAACACTTTTCAAAAAATAGAAACCGTTCAGTAAGCATATAGCCCGAGAAGTAGTTGTTGCTTCTTAGTGAACGGTCTCTTTTCTTTGAAAAACATTTTTCAAAAACTTTGTAACACGTTATAATAGTATTAAACTATTATCTTTGACATCCAATAATATAATATAGTATACTACATCTCCCTTCTTTATCGGTCTTCATCTTCTTTGGTTGATTCGATGTAATCTAAAATTATTTTCACTTATAATTACACGAGAGCTTTTTTTTGTCGAAGTAAACTTGACATGTATCAATAAGAATTTTGTTGCCTGGCAATTTAACGAAAAAAACTGCCTTTGAAAAAATTACGAGTCCGTAGGACGAGTAATTTTTTCTGGCAGTTTTTTGAGTTGATTTACCTAATGGCAACAAAATTCGAATTATAAATGTCAAGTTTACTTCGACTCAAAAAAAAGCTAGAGTGTAATTCGGTAAGACAATTTAATGAATATGTAAATCGCGACATTTCCACAAATGAAAACTTTTCTGACAACGCAAGTTTGAGAAAAATTGACATAACGTCATCAAAAATTTGTTTACAATCCTGGTTGTCATGCTTTCAAAAGTTAGGTTCCGTTATTGTCGCTGGAAAAGTTAGAACAAACTTTTTTCGCTGTCATAATGACAAAATCACGCGGCTTATGGGATTTTTTATACATGAATTAAATTGTCAAGGTCAAATGAAAACTCTGTGACCTTTATATTCGAAACAAAATTGCACAAAGTGAAAACTTATCAGTAAAAGGACCATTAATATCATTTACTTAATTACAGTTTCCTGGTTCTTGGAAAATACTTTTCAAAGAACAGATATCGTTCACTAAGCATATAGCCCGAGAAGTAGTTGTTGCTTCTTAGTGAACGGTCTCTGTTCTTTGAAAAACATTTTTCAAAAACTTTGTAACACGTTATAATAGTATTAAACTATTATCTTTAACATCCATTAATATAATATAGTATACTACATCTCCCTTCTTTATCGGTCTTCATCTTCTTTGGTTGATTCGATCTAATCTAATAGTAGTTTGTGCAACTAGTGTGGATATGATGGCCATATCGCACGAGGACGAAGTTTGAGCACGACGCCATAGGCGGAGTGCTCAATCGTCCGAGTGCGATATGGTCAATCCACACGAGTCGAACAGTATATTTTTTCTAGGACCCACTTAAGAAAAAATCTAGAAAATAAACATTTTATTAAACTATAATATAACTTCAAATTAAAAATTTTTAATAATTTTATTATTATTATTATTTTATTATTATTTGGAAATAAAATTAAAATTTAAAAAAAATTTCTCTGGTCTACCGCGTGAGAAGATGGGACACTTACCACTGGACTACCGATGAATATACTAATCACCTATCTATAACGTCAAATGTATTACATAGTTTTATGAAAACTGATGTTTGTCAGGAGTCCCCTTAAATATTCATTTTATTCTGTTTCTATACGTTATACGTCTCTTTTGCCGCTAAGCGAATATCTGGTGGAATATTGCTTATTGATTCATCACTGGAATCACTCATTTTTACTAATATTTTTCTTAAAAACTATAGAAATATTTTGACAAGTTATTTTGACGTTTCTATGAAATTGAAAAAAGATTAGTTGGCGGGTACTAAACGCAAATGCTGATTGGTGGATTTCATATACGTTCTAGGATGTATATGAAGTCATATCCGTTCAGTTAACCGGAATTGCCTACACTTACATTCTGTAAATTGTGCAGAAAATGGATAATATACATGTGGGTGTAGAAAAAATTATTTTCAGTATCAATTAATTAATGAATTCCGAAGAGACTGTGTTTACATATTTAAATCAATAAAGAATTAACCAGCACCTTTTAGTTTTATTTCGACTATCCTCTTACTTAAGAGCGTTCTATTAAAAATTGTTCACCATGTAAAAAGTACCTGAGAATACAAGTGATCAACATTTTTTATTATAAAATTGAATTCAATTAATAGTCAAGTAGACGAAGAGTTATTAGAATGCCACATTTACTTCCATTGCAACATTACCTACGCTTTACAAACTCTCTGCATCTTCAATGTAATTAATAGTAGAAAAAAAACCAACTTGCTTTTACCCATTACCTTGAAACCCATCCATATCCATTATACATCTACAGGTTGTTTAAATTGAAGTATTTGTATTTCATCAGGTGACCTCTTTATTTAATTCTGTGAAAGGATGCCTATATTCATCATAAGCATCATCGACGGTGTTAATAGTTTTATAAGAAAATACGTTTATTTCTCGATTACTTTTATTGATCGAAATATTTTAAAAGCAGAAGAGCCTCAAAACAGGATATCAGAAATGTTTAGTATCAAAAAACTATGTTTTATATTCGTCTGAATAAGGTTAATAACAAAGTAAATAGATTGTTGCAACATACAAATTCATTATCTAAGAGTCATTAATTATACCTAGCTAAATCGATTATATTACTTTTACTTCACACATAGATTGATTCTTTAGAAATTTTTTATTAGAGATAATAATCGTTAATTCAGTTTAATTAATCACGAAAAATATACGGAGGTCAAGCAACTCTTAATTAAATAAGTTACAGAATCGTTTATTCAACTGATACTTTAGTTTTTCTGTCCAACATATGATAACTAAATACTAGAAGCTAGTCGAAAAGGAAATAAATTTAAATATCTTCTTAATTATATGATATTTCATAAAATTAAGACAGTGTGAAACACTATTTTGTGGACCGGAAGAGACAGCTCCGAAAAGAAGGGAAGATCTTACCAAGTCATTGTAGGCTTCGGGTATCAGCTCTACTCCTCTGCATTCTTTATACTAAAAATATTAGGTACAAGCAGAATTTGTGCTTCTCAAAGATTTTGGAACTCCTACAAGTACTTAAGGCAAAGTATCCCTCTATAGTCTGGCAAGAGTCAACAGAGTGTCTCTAATATGGGTGCCGACACATATGGGGAAATTGCAGGTTATGAAATGGCGGTCCAGTAAGCTAAAGAAGGCTCTAAAGGAGCCTTGCATAATAGGTGAAATCGGGAACTGGCTAGATAGGGAACACCAATTCAAATGGAGTTTACTGAACAAGGTAGACAAGGAACTCTCAACCAGGATACTGAAACTGGGTAAGAGACATTTGAAGACAGTTACCGACCTGGTGATTGGACACTGCACCTTGAGGAAACATCTGTACAAAATAGGCAAAGATAGTGAAAATGTGAACTTGATGATGAAACACCTACTCACATACTCTGCTTCTTCGAGAACTTACAAGAACTTAGACGGAAGCATTTTGGGGAGGACTTAATACAACCATCACAATTATTGAAAATCCCTCCAGTCAAACTAGTGGCCCTTATAGAAGACACGAAGGTTCTGGAATGGAAGTAGATAACATGGGAAATGGTACAAAGATTCAGTTCAAGTGCCTGGGCTGATGAGTACAACTCAAATATATGAATGAATGAATGAAGTACTTAAGGGTATAGGAGCCGGGGAGATAGGAATGATACAATGGATAACCTTCCCAGTAATATTAGTGATGGAAAGAGCAGCTATCTTCTAGGCTAGTTCTCAGCTACTATGGGATTGTGTGCGTGCTGGAGGACTTACATTTGTTCACATGAAGAAAACGACATAGGTTACACTTGCCCCTTTAAAATAACATAAATGGGAAAGTGTAATCTATGTTAGGTTCCACTTGCCCCTGTTGAATCCTGCAACAAATATTCGTGATTTCCGAATGCAAAGTCAATTAATTTCTTTCAGACCTGGTGCGTAACTACGTACGGAAGAAGCATCCACTGACTTACTCCAAGGACAGTCTGAAAACGGTCATAGAAGCGGTAAAAAATCAAGAAATTACAGTATACAGAGCATCAATAACATATAAAATTCCGAAATCCACACTTCTCAAACATGTGAAAGGTCAAAGGGGTGTCAAAAGTTCCACCAAGGGTAGAGCCACTACTATTCCTTAGTTGACACTAATAGGTCGATATGTAGAGGAAAACAACATAAAAACTCCCTTTAAAAATGGGATACCAGGCAATGACTATTTTACTAGATTCAAAAGGACTTTCAACCTTAGCCAGAAGAAACCACAAATGGTAGAAGTAGCAAGAAAATGGAGTGTAGATCCATTCATCATCAATGATTACTTCACTGTATTGAAAGATGTCATAAAAGATATTCCACCATCAAGAATCTATAATATAGATGAAACGAGTTTCTGCCTTGACCCAAGCAGAATCAGAGTTGTCGGTCAAAGAGGAACAGCGGCTCATAGGGCAACAAGTGATTCTGGTCGAGAAAACATCACAGTCTTATTGGGAGGAAACGCCATTGGAGAAAAATTACCGCCGCATATTGTTTTCAGAGGTAAAAATGTGTGGGATTCATGGCTGGCAAAAAAATGAGGAATATGCAGGAACTACTTATTCGGCAACGAAAAATGGCTGGATGGAAGCTGAAACATTTCGAAATTATTTCAAGAACAGTTTCCTTAAAAGCATTCCTCAAGATAGACCAGTAATTCTCATAAACGACGGGCACAGTTCTCATGTTGGCATCTCTCTTATCCAATTAGCAAGACAAGAAGATATAGTTATTTTGAAGCTTCCCCCACACTCCAGCCACGTCCTGCAACCAATGGACCTTAGTGTGTTCCGGCCTCTGAAAATCAAATGGGAGGAAAGACTTGTGAAATGGCAAAGGCAAAACTATGACTCCAAACTTCCAAAAAGTATTTTTGCTGCCATAATTTCTAAAATTTGGGACATCGATCCAGAATTCATTAAGAATGGATTTCAGAAAGCAGGAATCTTCCCATTTTGTAACACAGTAATACCTATAGAGAATTACGAACCACAAGCCTATAAATGATGGTGCACTTTTGAAGAAAATCGAGCAGCAGAAAATCAAGAGCCTACTATTGATATGGTAATCATGAAGCTATCACAACTACCACCCCTGATGAAAATCAACCAGTGCCATCAACATCCACGATAAATATATCAGAAAATGGAGAGTCAACGCTTTTGAACCTTCAGAAGAAAACCTTCGAAGAGTTGCTGTTAAAACAAATAAAGCAATCGCCAAAAGCAACCACTTCTCGAAAAAAAATCTGCGGAGGTGCTGAAGTGATAACTTCAGAAGAGGCTATATCTAAGCTTGAAGTAATGCAGAAAGAAGAGATAAGAAAAATAAAAACAAGAAATGATAAAAAATTCATTGAAGAAAGCAGCGATGATGATGACGAGCCAAAAAAACTAGAGAATATCGAAACCACAGATAAAGGTAAAAAAAAAAGATACCTATTGAGAAAGATATGGGGCAAGTGTAACCTAAGTACCTGAGTAACCTAAGTAAGTAACCCTGATCTAATGGGAGCGGTAAGTGATTTTTACAGAAAAGGGACTATAATTAATTGGTATTCTGAAGTCTTATTCGATAATTTATTAAATAACCTTTTTAACATTTTAAGAAGTACATTTTGCCGAATATTAACTACCGATATACATCATATAAAACAACGATTAAAACCAAAGATAAAAATCCTTTTTATATTTTACCAAATTGTTTCTTTAATGTGATGTACTCTCGCACACGTTAGGTAAAAGATCAAAAGTCAAATTCCACTAGTTACTTTCTATGTAAAAAACTATTTACGAATGCAATCGACTAGATAGATTAGATAAGATGTTATAAAATAAAACATCGAAGACCTTTTCTTTTATTTGTAATCGATTTTAAAATGTCAAACGTGTAAATACTTTATTTAGATGACCGGAACTTGTTAATATAAGTGTAGGTAAAAATTTCAGGAGGGGAGAACAAGTAAGTATCGTGAAAAAATACTTACCAGAACAGTTGAGTGTGTTTATCAAATATATGTGAAGGGATCATTAAAACCAGTAGATAAATTTATAGTTTTCTACAATCACTTCGGGTTTAGACCACGATCTGCTCCCCGGCAAGATGGTCGTCTTTAAAACCATCAATAGTAGAAGAGCTCCAATTTGGAGGCATTCGCTTCAGACAAGGTGTCTTTCCAATCGTCTGAGAAACACCTCTTATTGCAGAATGGTTCCAGGTAACAGTACCACAGTTTAAAGACTGAAAGGGAGCAGAACTAACAAGGTAGACAACTTCCCAAAAATACATGTCGCAGCTTTCTTCCTCCCAAGAAGCCAAGGCAAGGAAGAGAAGAAGCTTATTCATTTGATAGAAGCGCAGAACGGAGGTTTGTAAATAAACAAAAGGAAAATGGCAAAGGCCTAGTCTTAAGGGGCAGGAATTGGCAATAGATCTTGTCAAAAAAAATCAAGAGGAATGGGAAAAGAAGAGGGCTGAACCCAGAAACGCGCATAAAGTTTTTCAAGAAGGGGAAGAGAAAATAAACATGTAATTCATTATTGAAAAATATCCAATACTTTGTAATGCGTCCAAGATGGAATTTATCTTTAGAAATTATATGCCTGTTCGTATTATATTTTAGTTTTTTCAATAAATAAGTAATTGTATGCATTTATTTAATTATTTACAAATAAATTAAAAATATCTCGTGGGTATTACCCTCTTATGACGATATGTTCTCATATACTTGACTCAAATTACATGATTGCCATTTTTCTCATCATTGTTGCAGCAATACTAATTGTATGACGTTTTTTTGCGAGAATGCAATATTAGCAAAATTACGTAAAAGATGTTGGAAACTTCAATAATATCTGAATATTTTTAGTACACTAACAATAATTGTTTGCAGTCTCAATAAATTACCATTAAAATCGTCGTAAAATTTATTATTTTTAGTATCTGAAATTATTAAATACAGTTAAAATTAATAAGATAAAGTATATTTTATATTCATTAGTAAATTCCACGGTAAATGTTATTTAAAATTTTTAAAATACCATTTTATTAACTAATAAAATTTACAAAGATCAAGCGGCATTGTAGAACTTTCTATTGATTTGAATGACGTAAGAAAAGTAGATTGTTTTTTATAAAAACTTTTCTTCAGTACCAGCAGTTGAGATGGCTTATAGCTCCTACACCTTCCTCTGCCTTTGGACCGTCCGTAAACCAGCGTGTCTCAGCCAGCATGGGTACACCTTTCTTCCAGTCTTCCCTTCCTGGTCCAGTTATTTGGAACTTATTATTAAAGCTATATCTTGAAGCCATTGCATCAATGCGCTGCTCCATTCATTAATCCACTTTAAGCTCCTCGATAAGCTTTCGATAGTCAGCACTGTGCGTTGTGTTGGTGACGTTGAAGTAGTCAGTGCGATGATTGATTGGTTCGGAACCACCAGTCAGAAGCTTCGAGATTTATAGTGTTTGTAGATTTAATAGCCCCATCGCAATTGTGGTAGTGGTTTTTATGTCCCCCGAAATACAAAGGCAAAAAAGCTTAACAGCCTTATAGCTCCAGATTACAGTGTCTTCGTCCACCACACTAATGATCCTTTTGCATCTACCGAGGGCAATGTGTGGTCTTCTGGAGGTGAATGTTCCATGAAAGCCTCTGATCAAAATGTGCCCATGACTTAGAGATTCTACACCTCCCTCTGCCTTGGGACCGTCCGTATACCAGGATGTATCAGCCAGCATGGGTACACCTGTCTTCCAGTCTTCCCTACCTGGTCCAGTTATTTGGAACTTATTATTAAAGCTATATCTTGAAGCCATTGCATCAATGCTGCTCCATTAATTCATCCACTTTTAGCTCCTCGATAAGCCTTCGATAGTCAGCACTGTGTATTGTATTGTTGACTTTCAAGTAGTCAGTGCGTTGATTGATTTATTGATTCGGAACCACCAGTCAAAAGCTTCGAGATTGAACGTGTTGGTAGATTTAACAGTCCCATCGCAATTGTGGTGGAGGTTTTTTTATGGCCCCCGTAATACGCAGGAAAGAAAGCTTAACATCATTATAGCTCCAGCTTACAGTGTCTTCGTCCACCACACTACTGATCCTTTTGCACCTACCGAGACCAATGTGCGGTCTTCTGGATGTGAATGTTCCATGAAAGTCT
Organism: Lochmaea crataegi; assembly: GCA_947563755.1. Taxonomy (NCBI): domain Eukaryota; kingdom Metazoa; phylum Arthropoda; class Insecta; order Coleoptera; family Chrysomelidae; genus Lochmaea; species Lochmaea crataegi. Next base: position 88,321,988 of record OX387423.1, on the reverse strand, counting down.
CTGATAAAAAGTTGTTCTCCGATACTTTGTTTCTTTGGCAATTGGAATCACCCTTTCTCCTAGTACTTTTGGTTAAAGGCCTGGCAGAGCTGCCTTTTTTGTAAAATTTATCATTTGTGATTTGTTTTATGAACATTGTCAGTATCTGTTGTATACACGAATCTTTAGTGGGTTTGAACCCACTAAACCCTCTTTATATGGCCCTAAAATAACCTAGCTGGAAATTTTTCTTGTGCAGTACTTGTTTCACTCTATAACGATTGGGGGATAATACAATTTTTTGCTATTAAAATTGATAATACTGCTATAAGTAGTAATATTACGCATTAAGGGATAACAATAAATTATGGTAATGATTAAGGTACTAAAGCTCTTGATTGTTCATTTTAGCAGAAAATGTAATTAGACAGACTTTAATTGATAACATTTCCAGATGGTTATATTTATTCATAATATTATTCTCGTACAAGCATCATCATAATATATTAAATTTGACAAAACGGAATTGATCGCCGTATGGTTTTGGGTTACTTTTACTAATTTGCTCAATTTTTCTCTAAGCGTGATATTTAAATATTAAAGAGATTACTAATTATTCGAACAGGCGTCTAAAATTAAAATTATCATGAGGAGTAACGAACAAATTGTTCGAAAATCCCAGTAAACAATAAAAGAATTTAAATATATTTGAAGAGGGTAATCGTAATTGACAAAATTAAGGATATTTTGAAAAAGAAAATACCTATTTCAACAAAAGTTAACAAAAACGCCCCAAAAAAAAGTGTTACATAAAACTTGAAACAACGAGTTTACATTTAAAATTGCCGAGGGCCGACGAATTGTGCGACGCGACGTGAAGGCAGACATTGAAGACTTGAAATACTAAAATATAACTAATAACTCTTTGTCGAACAAAATCATAAAATAATGATAGGGCCTTCGAAAACTGACATGGTAAATGAATTCAAATATCTCGGAGTTATTATAGATCGACGGCGTAAATTTAAACAGCACACAAACCATTTAATGAAAACAATTTTATTTAAAATGAGTTATATTTTCAGAAGTTTACGCATGTCCGTATTTATAGTCCCTACGTGTAGCACTTAAGTGTCACTTAGCTCGGATAATTCGTAAACTTGTTTTAAAGACACAATTTTAAAGTCACGTGATGTAGTAAGAGCCACTTAAACTTATGGGTGGTTGATACCACCCTTGAGTGATAGACTCCGTTTCACGTAGGAAGAACACACGTGAAGTTGCAATCGTATGCACGAACTTGTTGTCAAAACCAGCGCCATATTGTAAAGTTGACCTTCGACTTCAAATCAGTATCATTTTGTAGGTTAACGCAAAATAAGAATATTAAAAGTGTATTTATCATATGTATATTTTAAATAAAACATATTTGGGAATTATTTGAAGCTTTTCGAGATATTTTCACATACAATAGACACTGGTATATGAAAATACTTGATATAGTTAAAATATTTGTACTTTCAATTAACGGCATGAAACATCGTTTGTAACGCCAATGGCATGAAACGGTCGTTACGAGGCGACATGGATAAACAAGACCGATTTTGGTTTCTGCGCAAGACAGTTGGCAAACTTCACGTGACTTCTTCTTATGTGAAACGGAGTCTACTTAAACATTTAAACTATTTACAATTAAATCAAATTGAGGTTATAAAGTGTTTCAGTTGTACACAAAAACTGCTTTTCTTCTGAAATGGAAGATTAAGACGATTTTTTAGAATATGTCGAGAATATAGAAGATAATGAAAATGGACAAAGATTAGAAAAACGTTATATTCGTGATGTGCAAGACACTTTTGTATTTTTTGAAGACGACGAATTCATTAAACGATACCGATTTAAAAAAGAAAATGTACGGTAGTAATACTGCCTCTAATTTTTGAACAATTAAGCAAAGAGGCTTACCAATTCCACCTGTTCTGCAACTTTTAATAGCATTAAGATTTTACGCCACGGGAAACTTCCAAGTACGTGTATGTTGATTTACCTATGGAAATTCTATTTACCAGAATAATTTTTATTTACATCTTGTGAGTGGCGATCTACGAAGAGTTTCCCAATCTACAGAATCATTAACTATAAAAAGGGTATCAGTGGCTTTGGCAGAGAACTTTGTCAAAATCTCAGATACATTACAACAACAGCAACAAAATGTTCAAAAGTTTTTTGCCATAGGAAATTTTCCAAATGTCGCTGCGTGTGTGGATTGTACACATATTCTTATTGGTAAGGCTGGAGGTGAAATAGGTTAACTATTCCGGAATAGAAAAGGACAATTCTCTTTAAATGTACAGGGAAAAATTTGACGAAGTTATTAATGATATGCCTTTGGAAGACAATATTATTATAGAAGCCAATAATGATGGTTTAGCTTTTCGGAGAACATTTATTACAATCCGTTTTCAGTGGCTTATAGCAGCACTATGAAATACAGTTTATTGCAATTATTAAAATTTAAACAGTTTTCAATTATTATACTTTGAAATAAAATTTATATATATAAAAAAAATTATATGTATTTAAAATGTATGTTATAAAACAATTTTTTATTGGCCCACAATCAAATAAATAAAGTTACAGTTTATTAATTTTCCCTAGTCAATAGTTTTTCCTTCTCAACAGTTCATCCTTAGTTGGTGTAAAATCATTTGTTGCTCTATTGATTCCCTTTGCTTCGTTAACCGCAGTTCCTTTTCCTTATCAACCGCAGATATTCTTTATTCTTTAAAGAATATTTTTGACATTGTTGAACGCGTTCCTGACGTCGAATAACACGAGTAGGGCCAATTTCTTGTTCCTCCAGCTGCCCTCCCTAGCCCTTTTCTCCAAGCCCATTTCCCTGCCCAGCGCCGAGATACATAATGTTCCCTTCGCAAACCCGTGCTGGTTTACCCTAAAACCACCATTCCTACCTACTTCCTCCTTAATCCTATCCTTTATTATCCCCTCCATCAATTTACCCATACCACACAGCAGGCTGATGGGCCTGTAGTCCCCCGCCCGCTTCCCCTCTCTACCCGCCTTCTTCAGCAGTATCACCCTGGCCACATTCCATCCTTCCGGAAACTCTTCCTTCCTTAGAACCCTGTTGAATAGCTCCCAGAAGTACTCCCTATTGTCATCCAATATTCTCTTCATCATATCACCCCTCAGGCCATCTTTCACTGGGGCTCTTCTTAATATAAAGTTTCTTCCCCTCTCCTCTACTTCCCACTTCTCTAGCGGCCTTATCCCCCTAATTTTCACTACCCCCTAGTATCCTGGACTTCTCTTATCCTGCCCACCACTCCTCCTTCTCCCCCTGTGAACAATTTCCCTATAATATCCTTCTCCCAATCTTCCTCTAGCACCTCGTTCCTATTTCCACCCATCTTCTTCACCAATGTCTCATACGCCTTTCCCCACGGATTGTTTTCCAATTCCCTCAGTAACTCTTCCCACTACCCCCTTTTTTCCCTCTCCACCCTACGCTCCAGTTCCTTCTCCTTCTCTTTGTATCCTCCTATTCCCTCTATCCTTCCTCTTCCCCTCAGCATCCGTCTTCGTTATTTCTTACACTCCCTCCACAGCTCCTCTATTTCCCCGTTCCACCAGTAATTAGCACTCCGCTCACGCCTATTGCCCCTTTTTCCCTCTCTTTTACAGCCCTGTATCACATTGTACAATTCATCTACATTATGCCCAAGTCCCATATCTATCTCCTCTCTTACTTTCTTCCTCATACTCTCTGCCTCGGCCTTCGTCCACCTCTATCCCCACTCTCCCAATATTTCCTATCTCTCTTTCCTTATATCCGTCTCCACATACCTATGTAAGCTCAAGCTTTCCTCATCCTCCAGCACCCTCCATCTACTTACTCTTTCACCCAGCCATTCATCGCATGCTGTTATATCAATGAATGACGAACCCCCGTCACCACTCACTAAGGTAAGCAGTAGTCCATCATTCAGCACCGCCAGCCCGTTGGATGTCAACACTTCCTCCAAGATCTCCCCTGTCACCATTCTCCTAATGATCCTCCTTTTCCCTTTTGACACCCTCAGATCGTCCTCCAATCCTGTCATACTCCTCTCATATTCTTCCAGGCTGACATTTGGGCTTATGTACACCATGTCTCCCATTTGCACTACCACCCATTCATTTCCTTTCCTCACTTCATCCGCCCTCAGTCCATCTCCCACCACTCTTATTCTTGCCTCTCCTGTATCATCCATAATCCATCCCTGCTTTCCCACATATCTACACACCACATCCACTTCCCTCCTGAAAATCACTTCATCCAATATATCATGCGCTATCCTGCATTTCCCTAAATTTATCTGCAACACCCTCCATCCATCCCATACATTCCTTCATCCCGCGCACTGCTCTCCCCTTCCTCCTATTTGACCAGACTCGTCCCCTCTGAGGGATCCAGAGGGTCCCTCCCATTTTTCCTTCCTGTTTTCCATCGTCTTCATCTACTCCCTTCCTTCCCCTACTACATTCTAGGTATCTCCCCTGGCTTGTGTCCCCTTTCCCACATACAAAGGAAGACCTGCCGACAGTCTCTAGCCATGTGATCCTCGCTCTTACGTAGCCAGCACTTACTCCTCTCCTTGACTCCCTGTATCGACTTTGTATTAGTTGTTTGTTTGACCAAATCATTTATATAAAATAAATACAACTGGAACACCACATAATAAATTTTTTGGAACTTAATTCTTTTTTAACTATATTGAATATTTGACGCACGTCACTGTTATTCCTCGATCCAAACCACAAAAATGTAGTGAAATAAATCTATAAATACATTTATTTAAGCTATTAGCGAAGTTAGTGGTAATATCGCACAGTTTCCAAGAGGTGAAAGTACAGATGACCCAGGGACAGGTGAAAGTCATCATCTATGCCATTCTTAGTACAATGATAAACATTAGCAAATCTTATATTGTTGTAACCTTTAATTGTTTGCGTAATGTTAACTATGTAATTCACATATTTTAACATTCTTATCACGATGCTAGTCCGGAAAAACTTTTACCGCTTCCGTCACTATTGTTTTCTTCAAAAATCGAATTTTAAATATGCTTCAGATATTCAGGATAACTATAGTTTAACTATTGAAATTGTAAAAAGGATGTAATAAAAATTAGTGACTCATTATTTTAAATCCTGTTGTTGCAATTTAACAGCAATTGAAACTGAGATCCACGACGATCAATAAAAACTACACCATCAATTTCTTTCTGGAACAAAAAATCAAACAGATATTAAAAATTCGATGACCTGTAAAAAATAGTGTTGGTGAAGAACTGAAAAAAATTGTTAGTAAAAACCATTTTGCATCTATTATATTTTGACAGTCCATTGGACAACAATTTCCCCTACATGTTAACCCATACCCATTAAACAAACGGAGAACACTTTTTGCACTCGACCCAATAAGTGACAGCTCGTTTTGGAAGCGAGTCCATCAGACACCCTAAGTTTATGAGTACTTTCCCACATTATCGTTACGTACTTCCGTGCGAAAAATAGTCAATCGAAAACAACAAAGAATGGTTGGATAATATTCAGAAAATATAAGGAACGGCATAACGTACATGTCTCTTGAAAAGTGTACCTACTTGTAAAAGAGAGACTGGATAGTATTTTGAAAATATGAGAAACGACATAGCTGACCTAGTAACTTCAGACTAGTTTCCATTAGGAAGAACATATCAAACTCTACACCCTTAGTCGATCATTAAGAGCATAGTGGTGAATTAGGGTAATGTTGTTAGCAGCTTCCGGGCAGAGTAATAAATATTGGACGATGTAAGAAATATTTCAATGCTTTTCTTGTATTGACCAGTCAATGTGAACAAAGCCCACAATATAGTCGAGGCAATGAAGCACTAAAAAGGCCAAAAATTAGGAATCTTTTGCTCTAATACGGATCGGAATGCGGTTTTTTGCATTTATCTTATACAAACCGGAAAATGCATTGCTGCATCCAAAAATGCATTCAACATATGCATTTTTTGAGAAGATTTAATAACTTTGTAAACAAGAGACAGAACTGGCCCAAATCGAGATCCTGGAGGTCGATGAACGTCATCTCCGTGGGACTCTCCCAAAATTAATGCGGGAAAGGAGAGAAACTCGGCGGCCGGGTTTTTTTTGGGTCGCAGAATTCAAATATGGCATCGGCGGATACCTGGAGCGCCGGAACCTGGACGTGTAAGTTTTTCCTTACAAGATTGCCAAAAACAACCCGAAAATCATTGAGGGGGCGATTTTGGGGCGTTGAATCCAAATTTCACGACGAAAAAGTATCTCCGGTGCACTGGAACTTCGGTCTGAACGTCGTCTCCGAGGGGTTTGCAGACACGGTCGGAAAAGACAAACCGAAAATCGTTATGGGGGATTACGGGGCGCTGAATACAAATTTCTCCACGAAAACGTAGCTCCGGACACCTGGTGCACCGGAACCTCTTCCTGAACGTCGTCTCCGAAAATCGTGTCATAATTTGACACATTCATTGATCTGTAACTCTCGCGTCAATAAGAGAGTGTGTGTTCGGTGAGTCTTGGCCTACACCTGCCGATATAAAGGAGATGTCTCCTAGTGACCTGTCCACCTTCCTGAAAAGGACAGGATGGACGATGACCTAGGAGGACAACTCCTCGGGAGGATGTACAATGGGTTAATGTGGCCTAAACTCACCCTCCCCACTCTACAGATACAGAGACCTGGAGCTCAGGAACGCCGATGAACGCCATTTCCGTGGGACCCAAAATTCATGCGGGAAAGGAGATAAAATCGGTGGCCGGATGTTTTTTGGATCGCTGATTTCAAATATGGTATCGGCAAACACCCCCCGGATACCTGGAGCGCCGTAACCTGGACGAGGAAGTTTTTCCTTACAAGATTGCCAAAAACAACCCGAAAATCATTAAGGGGGCGATTTTGGGGCGCTGAATCCAAATTTCACGTCGAAAAAGTACCTCCGGACACCTGGTGCACCGGAACTTCGGCCTGAACGTCGTTTCCGAGAGTTTTCCAGAAACGGTCGGAAAATACAAACCGGAAATCGTTATGGGGGATTTTTGGGGCTCTGAATCCAAATTTCACCCAGAAAATCTACCTTCGGACACCTGGTGCACCGGAACCTCGGTCTGAACGTTGTCTTCCAGGGTTTTCCAGATAGGATTCATTGATGTGTAACTTTCGCCTGGTGCCTTCGAAAAAGTTGATCCATTCCGTTGCATCAGGTGTTCAGGGGGTCGTTTCCGACGTGAAATTTGGATTCAGCGCCACAAAAAGCGCCCCCACAATGATTTTCTGGTTGTTTTTGGCATTCTTGTCGGGAAAACGCTCGGAGATGACGTCAACATCCAGGTTCCGGCGCACCAGAAGTCCGGGGGGTGTTCGCCGATGCCATATTTAAATTCAGCGACCCAAAAAAACCCCGGGCGCCGAGTTTCTCTCCTTCCCCGCGTGAATTTTGGGAGAGTCCCACGGAAAAGACGTTCATCGGGGTTCCTGAGCTCCAGTTCGGCTGTGCGTCAATTTGAACATCATAATCGTGATCAGCATTGTTTGAATCCAATGTTGGCTGCAGAAATGCAATTTCCGGTTTATACAAGATACAAAGAAGATATATTTTTTATGGAAAATTTTTGGAAGTGAATGCAAAAAAACCGATCCGTCTTAGTGCAAAAAATTCCGAGGTTGAGTGTTTCATTGCCTCGGCTAATATATATTGAGCTTTCGATTTAAGATAAACAGAAAAAAAATAAGCTCAAAAGATAGAAAAACATTTTTAAGAAGCATTTGCGGAGGTAAGAGCATTCTATGAAAAGGCATCAAATATTCAAATTATGTTTGTAAGTTACAGTATCTTATTTGGGTTTGGCAGTTTTTGGACACCCTGTATAAATGATTAGTTTCTTCCTAAGGGTAGCAATGTCTCAAATGTCAGATATACAGTAAAACTCTAAAATGGCTGATTGTGTCATTTTCAATATTAGCAATGACGAATAACATTTGTCTACTCCAATACAGAACTTTGGTAGATATAGCAATAGTGATAAAATACTTTGTCGTCCAATAAATTACAATGTTGAGTGCGATCTTGTTCTGATTAGATTAAAGGAACATACATGGAACGTATCGCGTTACAAAAATAATTAATTTTTTCAGTAATTATTGGAAAGCATTTCCGATTAGATAGAAAGAAGTTGAATGAAAATGTGAAAATGTTGCTAGTTCGTTTAAGTAGACATTGGTTTTTTGTTAAATTTTTTTGTATATTATTCTTTGTGGCTACAAGAACATCGGAAAATAATTTAGTTAAGGTAAGTTTAAAAATAATAAAAATTAAAACCAAATAATAAAATAATTTTATTGATAAATCATCTTCAATAAGCATTTGAAACTTCACCCTTCGTACTGGAAACTGTTGAAAGCATTTCACTTCACGCTTTAAACAATCTTTTTTTGTCGAATAATTCTACTACGATCGTCTTTCACAAATATTTCAAAGCGAAACTCATCCCTCCAGTATGCTCCTCCACTGTTCAAGATTGCAATTTTTATGCTCATCCTTGTCCCATTTTATTTCGGAATTTGAGTCAATAATTACTTTTCCTTAGATTTTTTGTTTGTTTTTGTTTGAAGGAATGTTCTTCAGAAATTCAAGATGACATAACATGGCCAAGAACATTAGAAAAAAAGTGCACTCCTTCGGAACCCATTTGTCTTAACACAAACCAGGAACTATCAAAGAGATGCTGTTTAGAGAATCAATTTTGGGAAATGAATCCTGTATGTGAATCCTTTCAACAAATTATTGAAAACCCCTGTCCGGAATCGTCTGTTAGGAAGGATAATATTTGTATATTTGTATTTAATTCCACGTATCCACCCAAATGTCCTTATGAAGAAAATTTGGATTTTGAAAAATATATAAATTATATAGAAAATGACTCACTCCCGATTTGGCTACCAGTGGAAAAAGAAAATTCGGTTTATGGAGAAGGTAAGTAAGATATTGTTGAAATAGACTGGCGGTCAAAAAAATCCGGTCACAAGAGTACATATTTTATAATATCAATGTTCTTTTATTTCAGGCCTGGTTTATTGGAAAGAAAAATCCGAGAACTACATGACGATTTTTAACAGATCCTTCAACTACGAACCCGACTTCGTGAACAAATCATGTTTACTTTATTACTCGGACTTTTTAGTGGAAAGCGCAGAATGTAGTGATATGCACACAGCCGTTTGTGCGTACGATATAATCACAAACCGAAATAAAACTTTCTGTTCTCAAATTTTCGGATCAACCTGTAAGCAAAGTGACTACTCAACAAGCTCTACATGTTTTTGTAACAGCTATCAAAGCGAACAAATTTCAAACAGAATTGAGTTGCTGCTTCCCTACCAAAATTTATTGTTCCAACATATGGATGAGGTGTGCTATATTGGATTGGAAAAACTAAACGATACATATATATGGACGAATTCAAACGCTTCTATAAACTATACGTACTGGTCTCGTGATGCTAATTTCGGCGAAATATATTTACACGGAGCTATAACTTCCGATGGTTGGATACTAACATCTAACGAAGAAAAGAAAAATTGTACAATTATTGAAAAAAATCCGCCTGATGTTGAGGACGAAATAAATCTTACATACAATACAACAACTTCTGAATTTACTGTAACGGTTCAGAATCCTTCCTTGTGGAAACAAGAAAAAAATTCTAACTACCCTCTTATTTTTTGTTTTACGGATACTAGTAAGCAACAAATAATAAAAAAAATGGACACAAGAAAGAATAACGTGGATAACGTTGTGAGCTTTTCCTTTTTAGCATCAGAAGATGGTCCAGGAAACTATTGGTGTGAAGGATTTTTGTATCCAGCCTTGGAAATAAAAAGATCGGAGATATATTTTATACGGTAAGAAAAAGAAAACTTTTCCTACCAATTCGTCTAGTCATCAGCAGAATCAATAAATGTCATTTTTATTTTTAGACCCCTCTTCGAAGAATTCGTGGCTCCGATAAGCCATATATTCCCAGAAAAAATGAATCCATGGTCCGAAGACTACCTCAAATATACCGAAACACTTCTTAAAGAAAATCTACAACAGAGCTTACCTGATACTACATTATACCCAAGAATATTCGGTATATTAGATCTGAACCTAACATCCAGAACAATTCGCCTTAATTTCCATTTTACAACAAAAACTTATGTTCCAATGTATCCCACGCATATGTCATTAATATCTTTACAGCTCAATGATTTTTCCATATCAAACATATTGACATTTTCTACATGTATTGGAGGCCGAACCACTAACTCAGATGGTACTCAAATCACTTGGACGACAACTGAGTACGGTAATACGTTGTTTAAGCCAAATGAAGGTTGGTGTATCGATCAAGACGGATTTGCTGTTACACGGACATGTGAAGGTACATAAATCAAAATTATAATTTTTATATTGATTTTAATTAATCGTCATCAAAACCATAATATTATGTACAATCACGTTCTTATGTGCAATGGTAATACGGTAGATTAACTACGTAGGTAGTCAGAGTCTTGAGAAGCGGTTTTTCCGCTCTAGGAGTGATGCATCCCGGGAAGAGCATTTTTACTCCCCTCATCTCTTCCAATGAGGCCTCAGTCCGATCTGCTGGGCTAGTGCATCTTCTTTCCTTGGTTTAGGGAAAAGTTCTGGCTGTCTTCTTTTTCTTCGAGGTAGTGATGGTCACTTTTCTCTCGTTGATCTTCTTAGTTATTCGTTGCTCGCGGAGTGTGTGTGTCTATCGCTGCCTCTAAAAAGTGAAAATCCTTAGCCGACGTAAGGTAAATGTCCCTATTTTCGTCAGCAGAAGCCATAAGCCTACCTGTTTTCCAATTTTGTCATGCTATAACAAATATACTTTAACGTATTGAGTTGAAAGCTATCTTAGTGTAATATTCAATTATTTCAAACATGTCGTCAGTTTTATACCATATTATCGTCATATCTTAGTCCCAATTTTCGTCATATTCATTAGTTTGGTTGGAATAGTGGATAAGTACATACGTAGAGAAAAACAATTGTTCATTTTTTTCCGAAAATGCAAACAAAATGTAAACTCTATAATAAAGAAACACTATGAAAAATAAAACATTTAACTATTTAGTTAACTAACTACCGACTAGGATTTAAGTAACTTCTTTCGGAAAATCGGTTATATTCAAAAGTGCTCGTGCAGTTACCATCTTTGGTTTTTCAATTGCACATATCCAATCTTTTTCTGAGTACTTTAAAACGTCATCGTTCGTCGGCCAATATTTTCCCGCCTTCGACATAAATTTCACCGTGAAGTCTTTCTTTAGACGATCCACTTTGATTACCATCACAGGATAAAAAACCCTCGTACTTCTCTACAATGTAGTCTCCCTCACTTAAATTGTAAGTATCAATTTTCTGCATCACTTTTTAATTATCCAGCATATTATCATTTTCTTTCTCAGAGTCTTCAGTTTCTGAAACATATTTTTGCTTTGTGTTATTTTTGCTGTTCTTATCATCTCTCATCATCTCATCTCTTCTTGGTATCATTTTTTCTCTTCCTTTCTTTTTTTGATCCTTTTCAGTTTGCTTGGTATTCCTCTCCATTCATTGTAAGTATCAATTTTCTGCATCGCTTTTTAATTATCCAGCATATTATCATTTTCTTTCTCAGAGTCTTCAGTTTCTGAAACATATTTTTGCTTTGTGTTATTTTTGCTGTTCTTATCATCTCTCATCATCTCATCTCTTCTTGGTATCATTTTTTCTCTTCCTTTCTTTTTTTGATCCTTTTCAGTTTGCTTGGTATTCCTCTCCATTCATTGTAAGTATCAATTTTCTGCATCACTTTTTAATTATCCAGCATATTATCATTTTCTTTCTCAGAGTCTTCAGTTTCTGAAACATATTTTTGCTTTGTGTTATTTTTGCTGTTCTTATCATCTCTCATCATCTCATCTCTTCTTGGTATCATTTTTTCTCTTCCTTTCTTTTTTTGATCCTTTTCAGTTTGCTTGGTATTCCTCTCCATTCATTGTAAGTATCAATTTTCTGCATCACTTTTTAATTATCCAGCATATTATCATTTTCTTTCTCAGAGTCTTCAGTTTCTGAAACATCTTTTTGCTTTGTGTTATTTTTGCTGTTCTTATCATCTCTCATCATCTCATCTCTTCTTGGTATCATTTTCTCTCTTCCTTTCTTTTTTTGATCCTTTTCAGTTTGCTTGGTATTCCTCTCCATTCTCTTTGGTTTTCTTTCTTCCCTTTCGCGAAGTTTTTGAATTTTGTTGTCTTCCTTTCTTTGTTGGTAAGCTAGTCTAGTCTATAATTAAAATGGTGTTAATTCTACATACTGTTATTAAAATTATGTGGTTTAGCTCATTCGATCCGGAATAATGTCTAGATCATTGTGCCAAATAATTGAATTAGCCCATAAAAAATTCCAAAAGTTATAAACAATTAAACACCAAAAAAAATAGTGTTTGGTTTGTAGCTTATTGTTCATAAATTATAAATATTTTCGAAATTTCTGCTGTTGTTAATAATTTTTTCTACAGTCACGCGTAAAATGACTAATTACTATATTCAAAAGAAATCGTAAAGTCGACAAATGCCGAGGTTTGTTACTTTACGCTTAAGCGCAAAAAAGGAATCTTTGTCGCTCCCTTATTAAATTTAATCAAACCACGCCCTCCGAATTAACTCAATTGGTGAATATTTAACAATTTATCAGATTAAAAATCAAATAAAATTATATGAAAATTGTCAAAAACTTTGAAATATGATCAAAAATGGTCAATAATTGTCAAAAATGATCAAAAACTGTCAAAAATTGTTAAAATTTTGAAAAATGGTCGATAATTGTCGAAAATTTTGAGAAATGGCCAAAAAAATTGTCAATAATTGTCAATAATTGCGAAAAGCTTTAAAAAAATTTTGAAAAATTGTCAAACATTTTCAAAAATGGTCAATTGTCAAAAATTTTGAAATTTTTTTGAAAAATTGTCAAAAACTATCAAAAATTGTCAAAAACTGTGAAAAATGGACAATTATTGTCAAAATTGGTCAATAATTGTCAAAAATTGTTAAAAATTTAAAAAATTGTCAAAAACTATCAAAAATGGTCAAAAACTATCAAAAATGGTCAATAATTTTGAAAAATTGTCAAAAATTATCAAAAATGGTCAATAATTGTCAAAGTTTTAAAAAATAGTTGATAATTGTTAAAGTTTTTGAAATATGGTCAAAAATGGTCAAAAATTTGGAAAAATGGTCCATAATTGTCAACAATTGTCAATAATTATCAAAATAGTCAATAAATTTGAAAAATGGTCTAAAATTTTGAAAAATTGTCAAAAATTGTCAAAAACTATCAAAAATGGTTAAAAATTGTCAATTATTGTTAAGAACTGTTAAAAATTGACAATGATTGTCAAAATTGGTCAATAATTGTCAAAAATGGTTAAATTGTTAAACTTTTGAAAAATGGTCATTAATTTTGAAAAATGGTCAATAATTTTGAAAAATTGTCAAAAATGGCCAATAATCGTCTAAGTTTTGAAAAATAGTTGATAATTGTTAAAGTTTTTGAAATATGGTCAAAAATGGTCAATAACTGTCAAAAATGGTCAATAACTGTCAAAAATGGTCCAAAATTTTCGAAAATGGTCCATAATTGTCTACAATTGTCAATAATTATCAAAAATGGTCAATAATTTTGAAAAATTGTCAAAAACTATCAAAAATGGTTAAAAATTGTCAATTATTGTTAAGAACTGTTACAAATTGACAATTGTTGTCAAAATTGGTCAATAATTGTCAAAAATTGTTAAAATTTAAAAAAATGGGCGATAATTGTCAAAAACTGTCAAAAATGGTCAATAATTTTGAAAAATGGTCAAATTTTTTGAAAAATTGTCAAAAACTATCAAAAATGGTTGAAAATTGTCAATTATTGTTGAGAACTGTTACAAATTAACAATTATTGTCAAAATTGGTCAATAATTGTCAAAAATTGTTAAAATTTTAAAAAATGGTCGATAATTGTCAAAAACTGTCAAAAATGGTCAATAATTTTGAAAAATGGTCAAATTTTTTGAAAAATTGCTAAAATTTTTGAAAAATTGTCAAAAATATTGAAAAATTGTCAAAAATGGCCAATAATCGTTAAAAACTATCAAAAATGGTCAAAAATTGTAAAAAACTGTCAAAACCTGTCCAAACTGGATAATTATTGTCAAAATTGGTCAATAATTGTCAAAAATTGTTAGTTTTTGAAAAATTGTCATTCACAAGCGGCAATCTGTTACTTTACTCTCTAAATACCCAAATAACTATTCTGTTGAAGCCATCTCATTATCAAAAATGTTGTTTTCAGGTAATTTTATCGATGGAGCATCGTGGTCTGAATTGTGTCGACACAATTGCTCCTTAGACTGGTATGATATCAGCCCAGCTTTAATTCTTCAACAAACTTTGAGCGTTGAGCATCCACAGATGTATTTGCCGTTAATTGTTAAACAAGTTGAAAGGATATCTGAAATACAGGCTAATGATGTTGACCTCGTTGCCAATTATCTGCAAATTTTAGCACTACAAGATAAAGATATTGATATATCAGAATTATCTCAACTGATAAATGCTGTTATGGAAATTCCAGAATCAGTTTTAAAAGAGTCACAGGGGATATTGAACAGTACTGATAAAATTTTAAACAACTTTATTAAAATTCTAGAAAAAACTGATTATGCTGGAACTATTATTCAGGAATGTCTGTCTATCACATCATTTGAAATAGATACCTTTTACAGCAATTCTATTATTTGGAGAAAAAATAATGACACTTATAATGTGGATTTTTATAACGTTACAGATGATGTTTTTAGTACAGAAGAATTTGATTCGGGTCTAACTTTTAACCCGGAAATAATGGATAATATAACTGATATAACTAACAATAGCAGCAGAATAATAATTATAGCATACTTCCGACCATCGCTCTTTAACGAACACTTCAAAAGAGATTATGAATCGATAATTTTCAGTATAATATTCCGTAATATGAATATGTCATATGAAACAGATTTAGATAATCTTATAATGGCCATGTACAATACTGACTCTAATTCCGCGTCTAGCTGCTCTTACTGGCAAGAAGGATTCTGGGTACATAAAACTACGAACGATACCAATGATTCTAAGATACTTTGCAGTTTTCAAAATACTATAAATATCGGATTAGTCTCTACTACAAATGTAACGTCACTTTTAGAAGGATTGCAAAGTGATACTTCTTGTTACGATAGTATTTCTAAAACTATACATTATTTGCAAATATATTTAGCACTGTTTCAACCAATAGATGTTAGTCTCGTGTACCAAATATTAGATAGATGTAAAGAGGAAGAGTCAATGTCCAGACACATGAACCTTGTTAACAAACTCCTGGACCTACCTGTACATATCATTCAAACTGCAAGAACTACGTATGATGCGAATATACTTAAAACTTTCGAACAAATATTAATTAATCACAACGGTGACTTTCCTCTTACAGAATATAAGAATTTTGTGGTTTTAATACATGACTTAAGTCAGAAGAATCTAACTGGATTATATATTATATGTGGTAAACATAACTGCTCAGTAAAAACGATGCATAACTATCTAAACATACCAAAAGAGAGCGAATTAATCGTTTTACTTAACGAACAGCTGCTCGTTCAACTTGTAACCACTAAAATCCAAAGAATTATCATCACTTTATTTGCTAACGACGCTTTTTTCCTCACTAGAACCGAGTACGATGAAAAATCATTTTCTAAAGTTATAGGTGTTTCCATTCCCGGTTTAAGCGATGGATTGAAAGGGAACATATCTGTAACTTACAAATTGCACTCAGAAGTTGCTGATAAAATGTGTGAGTGCTGGGATGAATATGGAGACGGATGGGATAAATCAAATCCAGGTGAATCACTGGTTGACGACAATTATAGATGTACATTTTGGAAAACAAGGTAAGTGCAACCATATAAAATATTTGTCTGTTATGGGTGTATTATCGTCTCAAGGTTTTCTGAGGTTCTTGAAAATGTCTGATTGATTGATTGGTTTTGTTCCTTAACATGCAGAGCAAGAGGTGGGAAATTGAATGTGGCTTCCTTCGCCGCAGTCGAGCTGTTTCTCATCGTACCCGTTAAGCACAGACAGTCAAGCCTCTGAAGTTTTGATAGCTCCAGTTCGGCAACCTTTAATCTGTTTTTGGCCACCAAACTAAGGCGGTCTATAGGTCTGACCACAGTTATGTACAGCCAGTATAGCGCAGTTTTGTGTTAGGTATATGCAAAATTATATTTCGGAATGCTCCACTGGTCCACTCTCATTCATTCGTTTGGGTTGTGCTCAACAGCCCAGGCTTGAACTGAATCTTTGTACAATTTCCCATGTTATCTACTGCCATTCCAGAAGCTTCGTGTCTTCTATAAAAGCCACTAGTTTGACTGGAGGGATTTTCAGTAGTTGTAGATAATCGTTGTATTAATTCCCCTCCAAAGTGCTTCCGTCTAAGTACTTGTAAGTTCTCACAGAAGCAGATTATGTGAGTAGGTGTTTCATTATCAAGTTCATATTTTCTGCACATAGGTTCACTAACTTTGCCCATTTTGTACAGATGTTTCCTCAGGGTGCAGTGTACAGTCACCAGGTCGGTAACTGTCTTCAAATGTTTCAATAGCCTGTCCTTGTCTACCTCGTTCTGTATGGAGGTGTCCTTGTGTCAAATTCCATTTGAGTTGGTGTTCCCTATCTAACCAATTCCCGATTTCCCTTCCCTTATTCAACCTGCAGATCAAGTCATCCACAATTTGGTTCCATAAAAGTGGTGAAAGTTCTCCACCCAGAGGAAATCCTTGAGTTAGCCTGACGGTGTATGTTTTATCATGCATATGTGCTTTTATTCTCCTATGCTCGAGCATGAATCCGATCCATCTGCCTTCGCATTTGCATCTTTTTTTAAGGGATTTGTTTATTGATGACATAGATGTGTTGTCAAAAGCACCTTCCTTATAATTCAGACTTCGTTCGAGACCTGAGTCCAAATTGGTCCACTCTGTTGTAAGGTACAAGTAGGGGTTGCTATGAAGCTAGGAAGTACTATGAACTTTTAGACTATAGTTTCTGAAATTCTGTAATATGTCATTTATAACCTCACTTTTTTTTACTTTTTTTCAGTTACTATGTATTGTCTTTCAACGCAATAAACGTTACCAAGTTATTGGAAACACTTTTGAATTCACAAGAAAGTAACGTTTACATTTTGGAAGGAATTCAAAACATCACATCTGAATATATAGAAAAACTGGGAGCACTTGATTTTTCACTTATAGGAACTTATTTAGAAACTATAGAAGATGTGGACGATTTTGATGAGCATGCAATGAATGTTTCCGTACAAATTATAAACAATCTAATGCATGTTGCACGATATATAGTACAACAGGCTGAATCAGATTATTTTGCTGCGAGCCAAATAATGTCGTTCTTTGAAAAACAGCTAAATCAAGTAAAAACGTCGCAGTCATTTTGTGGAAGTAGAATTTTTACTGTAGTATCGTTTTTAACTGAAACAAATATTTCCGGAATGGAGATATACAATAGCGAAGATTTTTGTGAATTCGCATTAATAGAAAAAGGTTATATTAACAGTAATAATACTTCAGGGATTATACTTAATGAAGGAATAACCAATCAAATTTCAAATTCAAAAGTTATATTTATTGCTTTTTACAATGATTTATTTTTTTACGACGGAAGCGTTAATAATAATAAAAACAATACTATAACATTCGGAGTGCTCTTACCACATTACACTGATTATTCTTTGAACGATCAAATCTCCGTATTTTTTAATAATATAACAAATAATTTAAATGTGGTAGCCTGCGTTAGTTGGGAGCTGTACGATTCGAAAAATATAGCAGACGGTTTTTGGGATCTACAAAGAAAAATATCGGAAAATTACTCCTGCAATTATTTTAGAGAAGGATGGTATACACTATGGATGCAAGATCAGCAGTTGAACGTTACCTTAATGCTAGAAGACATAAAAGATGAGTCTGTAAAAAGAAAATTAAATCAACTCGAAGCAGTGACTTCCTTTTATGACAACTTTTCTTCTTATGATGTATATCTAATGTTAAAAATATTAATTGGCTGCAAGAATTTAAAAAATAATTCAATGACTTTATTAGTTTTGAAAAGAATAATTATTAATTTTTCCAAAATACCAAGAGAGGTTAAAAAGAATTCTCAAATAAATTATGAAACTTATACTATAATGTTAAACTTCATAACGAAGCTAGCAACTTTAGTAGATTCTAACGGAATTTATAATATTGATAATTATTTGCAAATATCAGCTTGTAGCCTCGTTGACAGTAGTAGCATATTTGTTTTGGATGAAAAAATTAATTGTCAATGCTTAGAAGATAATAACTATCGTGTATCTCTAGATTACTCTCCATATGTGCCCGTAAATCCAGAGGTTTTAACACTCACAGTTTTCAAGGACAATGAATTATTCGTGACTGATAAGGACTTTAATACCACGGATATAATACATTTATCCTTAAATACGAATTATAGTCACCTGAGTACTTTTACACTGACATTTAATCAAAACAAATTACAAAAAGCAAATTATTCTTGTGCTTGTGGACTGGATTTTGGTACAACCACAAATGGTACCTGGATTTATTTCAAAACAATTAGAAGGGACGTAGAGACAATTTGTGAAATTCCAAATTTGCTAACTTGTTCTTATGTATCTTTGGTAAATCTAAGCATAGCTGAAATACTGATTGATATATATCGAAGTGAAATTGGAAATAAACTTTTATTATTAGCAGATGTTATTAATTATCATCGTGATCAACTTCAAATTTCTCATATTGAAACAGTATATGACATATTAAATATTTGTGAAATTGAAACTGCTGAAGACTTACAAAATCTGGCAGCTATTGTTGATGTTTTGATGGATCTGGATAGAAACATTTTAGCTTCAACACGTGGGAATTTTACAGAAGAATTACATAATTGCATAGAGAGGCTGATCAAACAATTCAAAGGTATGAGCTGCATATTTCTTTCTTTCTATAAACGATTCCCTCACTACGTGTAAGTCATTTCCGACACTTTTATATATAGAAATCCTCTAATTCGACCCCGTAATTAAAATTCTTCTTATTTTGGACTCTACGATTTTTTGACTTAGAGAGTGTATTTGTGACAGAAACGCGACTCATTTTTTGAACTTTTGAATTTTCAAAATCGAAACTAAGTCTTCTCATATACTTTTATATTTAGAAATCCACTAATCAGACCACGTAGATTCCAAAAATGAACATAAAAATTTCCTAAACTCTAAGGTTAAAAAGTTCAATTTCTCGAAAATGTTTACTTTTCACTTTTGGGTACCACTGTATACAAAATATCATAGTTACGTCTTCGCTGATTTTTTTTCCATATTCTCTCACTATCTGAGAGTATCGATTTCAAATTACTGCTTAAAATTCTTGATATTATGGACTCTACGATTTTTTGACTTAGATCGTGTATTTGTGTCCGAAACGCGAACTCATTTTTTGAATTTTCAAAATCTGTAGAGTAGGAAAGTCTTTTCCTACACTTTTATATATGAAAATCCTCTAATTCGACCCCGTAGATTCCGAAAATCATTATAAAAATTTCCTAAAGTCTAAGGTTAAAAAGTTTATATTTTCGAAAAAATGTACTTTCCACTTTCGGGTACCCCTGTATACAAAATATCATAGATACGTTTCCGCTGATTTTTGTCCATATTTTTTCATTATCTGAGAGAGTGGATTTCAAATTTCTGCTTAAAATTCTTATTATTATGGACTCTACGATGTTTTTACTTAGAGCGTGTAATTGTGACCGAAACGCGAACTCATTTTTTGAATTTTTTAATTGTCAAAATCGGATTTAAGTCTTTTCCTACACTTTTATATATGGAAATCCACTAATTCGACCCCATAGATTCCGAAAATGATTATAAAAATTTCCTAAAGTCTAAGGTTAAAAAGTTTATATTTTCGAAAAAATGTACTTTCCACTTTCGGGTACCCCTGTATACAAAATATAAAAGATACGTTTCCGCTGATTTTTGTCCATATTTTTTCATTATCTGAGAGTGTGGATTTCAAATTTCTGCTTACAATTCTCATTAATATGGACTATACGATGTTTTTACTTAGAGCATGTAATTGTGACCGAAACGCGAACTCATTTTTTAAATTTTCTAATTGTCAAAATTCGAACTAAGTCTTTTCCTACACTTTTATATATGGAAATCCACTGATTCGACCTCGTAGATTCCGAAAATGATTATAAAAATTTCCTAAAGTCTAAGGTTAAAAAGTTTATATTCTTGAAAAAATGTACTTTCCACTTTCGGGTACCCCTGTATACAAAATATCATAGATACGTTTTCGATGATTTTTGTCCATATTTTTTCATTATCTGAGAGTGTGAATTTCAAATTTTTGCTTAAAATTCTTATTATTATGGACTCTACGATGTTTTTACTTAGAGCGTGTAATTATGACCGAAACGCGAGCTCATTTTTTGAAGTTTTTAATTGTCAAAATCGGAACTAAGTCTTTTCTTACACTTTTATATATGGAATTCCACTAATTCGACCCCGTAGATTCCGAAAATTATTATAAAAATTTCGTAAAGTCTAAGGTTAAAAAGTTTATATTTTCGAAAAAATGTACTTTCCACTTTCGGGTACCCCTGTATACAAAATATCATAGATACGTTTCCGCTGATTTTTGTCTATATTTTTTCATTATATGAGAGTGTGGATTTCAAATTTCTGCTTGAAAATCTTATTATTATGGACTCTACGATGTTTTTACTTAGAGCGAGTAATTGTGACCGAGACGCGAACTCATTTTTTGAATTTTTCAATTGTCAAAATCGGAACTAAGTCTATTCCTACACTTTTATATAT
Organism: Lochmaea crataegi; assembly: GCA_947563755.1. Taxonomy (NCBI): domain Eukaryota; kingdom Metazoa; phylum Arthropoda; class Insecta; order Coleoptera; family Chrysomelidae; genus Lochmaea; species Lochmaea crataegi. Next base: position 88,300,860 of record OX387423.1, on the reverse strand, counting down.
GGAAATCCACTAATTCGACCTCGTAGATTCCGAAAATGATTATAAAAATTTCCTAAAGTATAAGGTTAAAAAGTTTATATTCTCGAAAAAATGTACTTCCCACTTTCGGGTACCCATGTATACAAACTATCATAGATACGTTTCCGCTGATTTTTGACCATATTTTTTCATTATCTGAGAGTGTGGATTTCAAATTTTTGCTTAAAATTCTTGTTCTTATGGACTTTGCGATTTTTTTTACTTAGAGCGTGTAATTGTGACCGAAACGCGAACTCATTTTTTGAATTTTTTGATTGTCAAAATCGGAACTAAGTCTTTTCCTACACTTTTATATATGGAAATCCGCTAACTCGACCCCGTAGATTCCGAAAATGATTATAAAAATTTCCTAAAGTCTAAGGTTAAAAAGTTTATATTTTCGAAAAAATGTACTTTCCACTTTCGGGTACCCCTGAATACAAAATATCATAGATACGTTTTCGCTGATTTTTGTCCATATTTTTTCATTATCTGAGAGTGTGGATTTCAAATTTTTGCTTAAAATTCTTATTATTATGGACTCTACGATGTTTTTACTTAGAGCGTGTAATTATGACCGAAACGCGAGCTCATTTTTTGAAGTTTTTAATTGTCAAAATCGGAACTAAGTCTTTTCCTACACTTTTATATATGGAAATCCACTAATTTGACCCCGTAGATTCCGTAAATCATAATAAAAATTTCCTAAAGTCTAAGGTTAAAAAGTTTATATTTTCGAAAAAATTCACTCCCCACTTTCGGATACCCCTGTATACAAAATATCATAGACACGTCTCCGTTGATTTTTTTCCATATTTTTTCATTATCTGAGTGCGATTTTCAAATTTTTGCTTAAAATTCTTGTTCTTATGGACTTTGCGATTTTTTTTACTTAGAGCGTGTAATTGTGACCGAAACGCGAACTCATTTTTTGAATTTTTTAATTGTCAAAATCGGAACTAAGACTTTTCCTACACTTTTATATATAGAAATCCACTAATTCGGCCCCGTACCTTCCGAAAATGATCATAAAAATTTTCTAAAATCGATTGTTAAGAGGTTTAATTTTCACTTCCATCTTGGAATAAGATTTTTCCTACTAGGTACACAACATACTATTAATAATATTTTTGTTTATAGGAGAGATAAGAATATTACAATACGTTAACTTCGCAATCGTAATTGAATCAGATATTACTGGTATATTATTTGAAGAATCCAATTCTTCAATGTACACAATAAAAAAAATACTAACTGATCACAACGTTACAGCATATACTTCTGATATAGCATTAATTATATCCAGGTATTTCGATGAAGAATATACGAAAGTATATATCACAGTTTACTTTAATGACGCTTTATTCATTGGAAGATTGAATTTAGCTTCGAAAAAATATGGTATCATAATAGGACTTGAGTTTTTGGATGACAACTTAGAAGACTATATGAAGTGAGTATTCTTAATTAAATACAAGTTAAAATTATTACAATCACCCTGTAACCAAAAATTATGAGTGAGAGGTTCAAGAGCTATATCGATCCCTTACTAATTTTAAGCAGTTATTGATATGTTTTGCAGTTTAAGATCATTCCAACCGGCTTTAAATGAAAACAGAAATGCTTGATAATTTTCTTTCTCACCTAACTGACCGCAACTATCCCAAATCTATTTATCTTTTACCTTCTCCAATTAAAATAAGAGGAGGTGAAGAAAAACTTACTAGAAAAGTAGTCATTGTAGGGATTTGAAGACCAAGAAGAGCTTTAGCAAATCAAATATGGAAGACAAAAACACTTGAAAAAAATTAGTGTGTGCTTAAGACCGCACGGCAGAAGTGAAAACTGTATGTCGATGATCTGTTGAATTGAGAAGTGGGAGCAACCGATGCATGTGCTTGAACTTGTAGTGGCGGTGAATTGTCATCAATGTTTATTTCGCAATTTTCTTCTTCACGCTTTTATGTTAAAATAATTATTATTACGTATGTACCAATAATAACTATTAAATTAAGAACGACAATTATTAGGTTATTAATAGTTATATGCATAAAAGAACAGATTAAAAAAGTGAGATATGGAAAAGAGAGGGAAATGGGAGAGAAAGATGGGAGGGGAGGAAGAAAGTGTATTGCGTGTGATTACAATCATTATTTTAAATTGTCAGAATCTAAGACGGTTTCGGTAAGGTTCGCACCCTCGGAATATTGTAAGACTTTTCTTTCTTATTAGACCATTTTTGACAATATTTCAAAAATTTTGACCATTTTTCAAAATTTTTGACAATTTTCAAGAATTATTTACCATTTTTGACAGTTTTTTATAATTATTGACCATTTTTTTCAAAATTTTGACAATTTTGGCTCATTTTTCAAAATTCTAACAATTATTGACCATATTTGACAATTTTTCAAAAATTTTGACAATCATTGACCATTTTTTGAAATATTTAACAATTTTTGACCATTATTCAAAATTTTAACAATTATTTACCATTTTTGACAATTTTTCAAAAATTTTAACAATTTTTCTAAATTTTCACAATTTTTGACCATTTTTCAAAATTTGAAGAATAATTGACCATTTTTGACAATTTTTTAAAAATTTTGACATTATTGACCATTTCTTGAAATTTTTAACAATTTTTGCCAATTTTTTTTCCCATTTTTGACAGTTTTTGACCATTTTAGACGATTTTTGATTTGTTTTGACAATTGTTGATCGTCTTTGACAATTTTTCAAACATTTTTGGAAAATTTTCAAAAATTTTAACCATTTTTCTAAATTTTAACAATTTTTGACCATTTTTCAAAATTTTAAGAATAATTGACCATTTTTGACAATTACTTAAAAATTTTGACAATCATTGACCATTTCTTGAAATTTTTAACAATTTTTGACAATTTTTGACAATTTTTGACAATTTTTGACAATTTTTGACAATTTTTGACAATTTTTGCCAATTTTTGACAGTTTTTGACCATTTTGGACGATTTTTGATTGATTTTGATAATTGTTGACCGTCTTTGACAATTTTTCAAACATTTTAACCATTTTCCTAAATTTTCACAATTTTTGACCATTTTTCAAAATTTTAAGAATAATTGACCAATTTTGACAATTTTTCAAAAATTTGGCAATTTTTGACAGATTTTGACCATTTCGGACGATTTTTGATTGGTTTTGACAATTGTTGACCGTCTTTGACAATTATTGACCATTTTTACAAATATTGACAATTTTTGACAGCTTTTGACACTTTTTGACAATTATAGACCATTTTCCGAAATTTTTGAAAATATTTGGCAATTATTAACCTTTTTTCCCAAATTTTGACAGTTTTTGACAATTATTGACCATTTTTCCAAATTTTTGACCATATTTCAAAATTTTTGACAATTTTTCGAAAATTTTAACACATTTGACAATTATTAAACATTTTTTTTCAAAATTTTGACATATTTATTTTCGAATATGGAAAAGTAAAAGTTAACAGAGAGTAAAAGATAGGTTAATTTTCAATTATGTTAAATATACATATATTTATATGTATGTATGTGCACAATAACTGTGTTTTTTATAATCTTTCATTTTTATGTTTTTTCAATATAGTATAATATTAGCACGGTAAACCGCTAACTACATACCCTAACCTCACAATGTAATCCATATAATTGTTAAAATAATTATTATTACGTACCAATAATAACTATTAAATTAACAAATACAATTATTAGGTATGAATTGAATAATATACTAAACAGCGACACAACAGTGAAGAGCAGCTGACTGTATCTTTCTCGCTCGGGTACACTCAGCGGTCCCGAGTTCACCCGATCGAGCCTTTCACCTCAGAGCGTGACAGATCAGCCTAACTTACTACCCACGGAAAAATCTGTGCGGTGCGCCAAAAGAAGTTTTCTAGAGAAACATAAGTAATAATACTATTGAGCTTCTCAATTCAGTACAAAACAATGCTCTGCTCTTCGTATAATCCCTGGAGCATTTAGAACAACACCTACCGGAAGTCTTGAGTGTGAACTTGGAATTAAGAAGACAACATCTGATTTTATCCTTTAATAAGGACACAAGCCCTCCATTTCAAAAAAATAGCTATGTGTAAAGCAAGAACACACGTATCAGATTCATGAACTCCCCGAAGCATCTCAATTTAACGTTCCTGGTCCATCACCCTTGCTCATAATGTACCAACAAACACTCGATTACTTTTCCTTCAAACCTTCAAACCTTCAAACCATCCAATCCACTTTCCATGCACCGGTTCCTAATAAATCGCATTCCAGCACTTTATGCTGACGCATCTCTTAAGTCAAATTTGTTGAATTGTTCTTTTGAAGCAGTTTTTATATTTAAAACATGATTTTTCCCATTTAGGATATATTTTGACAACTACCAAAACGATACGAATGTCTGCGCTTACTGGAATCATCAATTGATCGATAAAAATGTTGAAACATGGTATTGGGATACAGTTAACCAAAATCTTTGCGAGAGCAAGAAAGATATAAAGTTTTTCGCCGTATTGTCAAACTACAATGTTACCGGTAACTTGGAAGACATCCTACAATCTAATAGTTCAACTGAAGATCAACTACAAGAAGTTATAGACATTATTATCGATAATTCGGATGAACTAAAACCACTGGATATCCATCTTATAGCTTCTATACTAGGTAAGATAGATTATAATTTAAATTTTGGGGAGTCCAACCTTTCTACTTTCTGATGAACTATATTTGGTCCAGATTGGACACTGCTGTCTGAATGGGAACCTTAAAAAGCTCAAACTAGTGGAGCAAAAATGATATAGATCCATTTACAAAGATAATTACAGTTTCCTGTAAAATTGACATACTTGCGGAATGCATAGCAATAGCAATACAGAATCCTAGGGCACAATACCTAGGAGACTACTGGATAGAAGAGGGTTATTTTCCTAAGCTGAAGCCTTCGGGAAATAGGCCTAAGACTTTCTAAGATTTCCTCTGGAACTAAGTAGAAGACCCAATTAATAAAAAATAGAGACAATCTTAAACTTATTGAATTAATAGTTACCTAACTAAAATATTTGTTACAGGAAAGATGCTGAACTGCTCGAATATTACTAAGGAACATGTAAATCTCACTTCTTGTATAGTAAGCTACTTATACACTGTAGATGCACAAGTTTTGACTATGTCTCAGCAAATTTACTCAGCAACGGACAATATATTATACACCGTTGATGAAGTGATGAAAAAATGTCAGGATACGATAATTGAACCACTTATTTATGATAATTTTACAGTAATAAAAGCAGATGTCAAAAGTGGCAATGTAACTGGTTTGAAGTTGGAAGAATGCGCAAATACAACTTGCAAAGTGAGTTTGATGGTGAATCAAACTCGCACAGACGTAATTTCAATGGATAATTTAAATGTATTTATAACGTTTAGTGATGAATTGATGCGACAAATTATTACGAGTGATAATCCTGTGAATCTGATTGTTACTGTACACTTTTATGACAATTTTTTTTCCGAATCTTCGAGTAGGATTCTGGATACCAGTAAAATTCTGGGAATTGTACTAGATGGTAAGTGAAAAATAATTTAATAAGTTTTTTCATTAAAGTAGAGATATTTCAATTTGAAGGAGCTGCAGTTTTTCATATTTCGAATGCTGGTTCAGGACTAACAGAACTTATATTATTTTATGTCATACCAGTACTTATTGTGTTTTTATACCTTAGTACCATCTACACAATGCATTACTTTATATCCGTGCGGGCATTAAGGCGCAAAATAGTTATTTGTGTATTTAGAGCGTAAAGTAACAGATTGCGGGGCGCGGCGATCTTTCGAAAGCAGCAATTTTACTTTATGCTCGAAAAACACACATAATTTTTTCTACAGTCGCCCTTTTAATAATTAAAACAGTTTTTTACATTATCTTAGGTTATAATAGGAGTGCTAGAATAATCGTCATTTTCGCTATTCATCATGATTAACCTTAAAAAGATCTACTGACTAAAGGTGTTAAAAAATAATCGATTTTTATTTAAATCGATTATTATTTTCTTATAATCGATTTTTATGGTAATATTAATCGATTTTTAGTAAAAAGATTTTATAAATTACGTGTTTAAATCGATTTTCGGAAACGGCTCGTATTATTTATTGACTATTTTTCAAAATTTTGACAAGTTTTGACGATTATTGACCATTTCTCAAAATTTTGACAATTATTCAACATTTTCCAAAATTTTAACAATTATTGACCATATTGACTGTTTTTCAAAATTAGTGACCATTTTTCCAAATATTCGATAATTTTTAACCATTTTTCAAAATGATGACAATTATTAACCATTTTTGACAGTTTTTGACAATAATTGACAATTTTTGACAATTTTTAACCATTTTTGACCATTTTTCGAAATTATTGACCATTTTTGACGATAATTGTCCATTTTTAACAGTTTTTAACAATAATTGACAATTTTTAACCATTTTTGACCATTTTTCGAAATTATTGACCATTTTTGACCATTTTTTAAAATTATTGGCCATTTTCGATAATTATTGACAATTGTTGACAATTATGGACCATTTTCCCAAATTTTTGACCATTTTTGGCAATTATTGACCATTTTTGACCATATTTCAAAATTATCAACTATTTTTCAAAATTTTGACAATTTTTAACAATAATTGTCCATGTTTGACAGTTTTTGACAATTTTTGACCATTTTTGATAGTTTTTGACAATTACTGGCTATTTCTTAAAATTTTTGATTACTTTTCAAAAATTTTGACAATTTTTCTAAATTATTGACCATTTTTGATAGTTTTTGACAATTAGTGACTATTTTTCAAAATTTTAACAATTTGTGACAATTGACCAATTTTGACAATAATTGTCCATTTTTAAAAATAATTGACAATTTTTATCCATTTTCATAGTTCTTGACCATTTTCACAAATTTTCAAAATTTTAGACCATTTTTCAAAATTATTGACCATTTTTGATAATTATTGACCATTTTTGACCATATTTCAAAAACTTTAACAATTTTTGAAAATTATCAACAATTTTTCAAAATTTTGACAATTTTCAACAATAATTGTCCATTTTTGACAGTTTTCGACAATTATTGGCCATTTTTGACAATTTTTCAAAAATTTTAACTAATTTTCAAAATTTTTGACCATTTTTGATAGTTTTTCAAAATTTTAACAATTTTTGACAATTATTGACCAATTTTGACAATGATTGTCCATTTTTGACAGTTTTTGACAATCTTTCACCATTTTTGATAGTTTTTGACAATTATTGACCATTTTTCAAATTTTTTAAAAAGTTTTTGACAATTATCTACCATTTTTGACAATTTTTGACGATTTTTGACAATTTCTGCAAATTTTTGAAAATTTTTGACCATTTTTCAAAAATGTTCCATCATTTTTCAAAATTTTTTGACCATTTTTCAAAAATTTTTGACAATTATCGGCCATTTTTAAAAATTTAAACAATTTTTGATAAAAATTGTCCATTTTTAACAGTTTTTGACAAAAATTGTCCATTTTTAACAGTTTTTGACGAAATTGACAATTTTTGACAATTTTCATATAATTTTATTTGATTTTTAATCTCATAAATTGTTAAATATTCACCAATTGAGGTAATTTGGAGGGCGTGGTTTGATTAAATAAGCGAGCGAAAAAGATTCCTTTTTGCGCTAGAGCGTAAAGTAACAATCCTCGGCATTTGTCGACTTTACGATTTCATTTGAATATAGTAATTAGTCATTTTACGCACGGCTGTAGAAAAAACAGTTTTCAGTTAACTTATTCTTTATTAACAAAATGTAAACTTACGTTTATATATTATTTGGTTGTATTTACTTAGAAATGGCAATTTTGGAATGTTCCGCTGATAGCTAAATTTCCTGCAGCAAAAGTTGAGTGCGATGATTCATTGTCTGGGTCTCTAGTTTCTAAATGCGAGATCCAGGTGGTAAGCCTGCCAACATCTTTGAAACCTCATTTTTTGAGGATATGCTGTCCTCTAAATATCCTTCAGCAACTGTGGTACTCTTCCATCCACCATGGCGCTTCAGCGTCGTCATACTTGCTCCAGCTTCTGCTAAAAGAGCTGCCGAAGTTCGACGTGAACAATGACCAGTATTCTTTTCGGGGTTGTTCAAACCCAAATATTTTGCAATAATACAGGGCATTTTCCGAAATGTGTTTTTTCCAACAGCGGCCTTGTATGTATCTTAAAAATGGTCTTTTTTCTGAGCAACCATGTGGTCGCAAAGAAATATAATCTCCTATAAGTTTCAAATTCTTCATTTCTTCTTCATCAAAAATGGTGAAAACTCGTTTTTTGTCAGTTTTGGTTTCTGGCACCGTTACAACAAAGACTGATTTCCTATCTTCTACATCTGTGACTAACATATTTACAAGTTCTTGCCGCCGACATCCACCAAATAGACCAAATAATAATGCGACCCTGTTCATTAAAAACGTTTCATGAATAAATTTTTTGGACATTCTCTCTAGATAACACACTGGATTTTTTGGTTGGTACCCCTATGACCTTTGCTTCAAATACTCGCATAATTTGTGAAAATTACAAATATTAATATTCTTATTTACTACTAAAGTCTTCTTTATTATCGAATATTTAGCCCACGGAGACCTCGGGGAAAATTTTTCGGATAGATCATTAAACAGCACAGTTTCGTTAATGTTTTCTACGACATTTTCTGACATCCACTTCAAAAATTGGTCATATTCTTTGTCGTATGAGTCTGTAACCGTACCCGTCGGTTGTTCGTGACTTGGGCCACTCGAGACAGATGCCGGCATGAGACTCTTCTCAAGGGAGGTTCTACTCCATGTTAGTGCTGCACTAGGTATGTCGGAGGTTGTCAGGCTATAAGAAGCTTTAGGGCGCCACTACCTTTTAGACGTCGACGAAAGAACAAAATGAATTTAAACAAAATGAAAACTAAGGTGAAAAAGTTAGAAACACCTTGTAGAAATTAAAATATTAACTGAAAAAATTAAAATATACGATATCCCGGACACGATCCCCTACAGCTCTTATAGCCGGGTGGGTGATAAATCAAAAAGAAGTTAAAACATTAATTTTATTCCGCCAGGAACGGAACAAAGATGAAATGAAGCCTGTACTTTTTCTGGTACTTATCTTAAATATCTTCTACTGGAAGGGTGTGCAGAGAAGTGGACCTGGAGGTATCTCAGTGGTTTTCAGAGAGCTCCTTGAGGTATCTTGAAGGTGTCTTTGAACCAGCGATATCTTTGAGGTATCTTAGCAGTTAACGGTATCTTAACTGTCAATGGTATACTAGTTATCAAGGGTGTACTAGCTCTCAACGGTATACTTAGTTATCAACGGTATACTTAGTTATCAACGGTTATACTAGCTGTCAACGGTATACTAGCTGTCAACGGTATACTTAGTTATCAACGGTATACTAGCTGTCAACGGTGTACTAGCTCTCAACGGTATACTTAGTTATCAACGGTTATACTAGCTGTCAACGGTGTACTAGCTGTCAACGGTATATTAGTTATCAACGGTATACTTAGTTGTTGTGCTTACCACAGCAATTTAGATAGGAAAGATATAAAAACGATAAAAATGGAGGTCTTTCGTCGAAGAAAGTCGATAGTTGGCAGATGTCAATTGTCTTACGTTCAGGGTTGAAGATTGGGGTGGCTAATGAGACGACGAGCGGGAATTAGAGAAAGATTTGCAATATAAATTTGAAAGTCGAAACAGGTCAATAGATATGTTACAAGTATCTGGATTTTCTCGGTAACAGGTTTTGCGCTGGCTTTTCATCCTTTTTTGCAATTTCGTCGGGAATCTTGTTCCATTTTTGTCTTTGACACATTAAACATTTTAATACTTATCTCCCTAGCAACAAAAACGCAGACAATAATAATGTCAAGGTAATGTCGCAGGTAAAAATAAAAAATTGGTAAATCAAATTGAATTTAAAAAAAATATTAATTTTTCAAAACGAACTGGTATGACATAAAAGTTTGTATGCACCACGGGTACTAATAGATATATGCCCTCGGGCGACTTACGAACCCTCGTGCCAGAGGCCCTCAGCTTTGTAAGACTGTCGCCCTCGGGGCATAATGATCTACTTAGTAACCTTGATACATAAATAACTATTTTAGGTTTAAACAACCAATTAGACGGTCCAATATTTGTTACATATATGGTTAATAATATTGAAAAATATGAGAATAGTAGCTGTTCTTTTTGGAACTATCAGGTGAGGATATAGTCATGAGTAATATCAGTCAGATTGGTTTAAAAATTAGTCAATAAAAAAGCAGACAAACCTAATTATATATTCTTTTTATAGGTATATACCCTCAAGGGATTTTGGCAATATGACAGCAATGCTATTAACGCTGAAAGCAACTATTTAACATGCGAATACGAGCACCTAACACATTTCGTACTTTTATTAGCCAGTTCTAGTAGCGCTGTAGATTATTTAAACAACAGTCATATCTTGGACATACTCACCAATATAAACAGCATCTTATCTTTACTGGGTCTTTTTGGTATACTATTGACTGCTGTATTATTTGACAGATGGAGAAATAATACCGGCAATCAAATATTGATTAATTTTACAGTAGCTGTCTCTATAAAAAATGTTATGCTGTACATCAGTGAAGGGGTTTTTACCGAAAATAAATCTAGCATGGGATGTACTATTACAGGTGGTATTCTACACTACTCCATACTTTCTGAGTTTTGTTGGATGTTAATTATTGCTATACTGCAGTTTAAAAGATTCGTGGAGGTACTTGGAGGACCTTTGAAGTACGTTTTACTAAAAGCCTGTATTTGTGGTTGGGCATTTCCGTCTCTTCCAGTATTTTTAATTATAATTATAGATGTTAATAACTACAATGCTAGTAAAGTAGGTTTATGCTATCCGTCCGGTTTTGGTTTATATTTAGGGGTTTGGCTACCTCTTTTAGTAATAATAAGTATCAACTTTGTAATTTTTGTTTTTATACTTTATAATGTTTTCCACAAAAAAACTGAATACAGAGAACAAGTCAATCATGAAATAATATTCCAGTGGAGACTGGCTATACTCCTTTTTTCTATGCTAGGATTAACTTGGGCTTTCGGATTTTTGGCTTTATTGTATACAACTACTATTTTCGCGGTGGTTTTTTGTTTTATGGCTACGCTACAAGGGTTCATAATGTTTTTGTTTTTCATCGTATTTAATAAAAATACACGGTATATGTATATTCAGGGTTTCAGTTGGTGGATGTATTCGAAGGGTTATAAGGACAGACTACATTAAGACAAGTACCTAGAGAGATGGAATGTGAAGATGATGACACAACTTCGTACAAAAAATATTAATATCAACGTATGGTCCGGAAGTTTTAGGAAATAACTCACCTGATTTGATTGAGTTACAAAATGCATGCCATGGGAATTAAATGTGATTTAAATGAACGAATCAATGGAGTGATCTTCGCTAAGGTACTTAACTGTTTTTAATCGAGATTGCCTAAATGCGAAGATTCGCGAGTTTTGAACCGGTCAACACGATTTTTGGGTCTGATTTCTACACGTTAAATTTTAATTTCTGCTATCCTAAAAGTAAGGGAAAATAGTTATTTGTGTATTTAGAGCGTAAAGTAACAGATTGCCGGCAATTTTACTTTACGCTCCAAAAACACACATAATTTTTTCTACAGACGCCCTTTTAATAATTAAAACAGTTTTTTACATTATCTTAGGTTATAATAGGAGTGCTAGAATAATCGTCATTTTCGCTATTCATCATGATTAACCTTAAAAAGATCTACTGACTAGGGATGTTAAAAAATAATCGATTTTTATTTTCTTATAATCGATTTTTAGTTATCGAATTTTATAGTAATATTAATAGATTTTATAAATCACGTGTTTAAATCGATTTTCGGAAACGGCTCGTATTATTTATTGACTATTTTTCAAAATTTTAACAATTATTGACCATTTTTCAAAATTTTAACAATTATTGACCAATTTTGACAATTATTGACCATTTTGACTGTTTTTCAAATTATTGACCATTTTTCCCAATTTTTGATAATTTTTGACCATTTGTCAAAATGATGACAATTTTTAACCATTTTTGACAGTTTTTGACAATAATTGTCCATTTTTAACAGTTTTTAACAATAATTGACAATTTTCATCCATTTTTGATACTTTTTGACCATTTTTGACAATTTTTCAAAATTTTAGACCATTTTTCAAAATTATTGACCATTTTTGATAATTATTGACAATTGTTGACAATTATGGACTGTTTTTCCAAATTTTTGACCATATTTGACAATTATTGACCATATTTCAAAATTTTTGACAATTTTTCAAAGACTTCAACAATTTTTGACAATTATCAACTATTTTTCAAAATTTTGACAATTTTTAAAAATAATTGTCCATTTTTGACAGTTTTTGATAGTTTTTGACAATTATTGGCCATTTTGGACAATTTTTCAAAATTTCTGACAGTTTTTCAGAATTTTTGACAATTTTTCAAAATTATCCACCATTTTTGACAATTATCGACCATTTTTAGAAATTTTAATTTTTTCGACAATTATTAACCATTTTTGATAGTTTTTGACCATTTTTGACAATTTTTCAAAATTATTGACCATTTTTGATAATTATTGACAATTGTTGACAATTATGGACCATTTTTCCAAATTTTTGAACATCTTTGACAATTATTGACCATTTTTGACCATATTCCAAAAACATTACCAATTTTTGATAATTATCAACTAATTTTCAAAATTTTGACAATTTTTAACAATAATTGTCCATTATTGAAAATTTTTTACCATTTTTGATAGTTTTTGACAATTATTGGCCATTTTTGACAATTTTCCAAAGTTTTTGACAATTTTTCAAAATTATTGACCATTTTTGACAATTATGGACCGTTTTTCCAAATTTTTGACCATTTTTGACAATTATCTACCATATTTCAAAATTTTTGACAATTTTTCAAAAACTTCAACAATTTTTGAAAATTATCAACTATTTTTCAAAATTTTGACAATTTTTAACAATAATTGTCTATTTTTGACAGTTTTTGACCATTTTTGATAGTTTTTGACAATTATTGACCATTTTAGACAATTTTTCAAAATTTCTGACAGTTTTTCAAATTTTTTGACCATTTTTCAAAATTTTAATTTTTTTTTGCAATTATTGACCAATTTTGACGATAATTGTCCATTTTTCACAGTTTTTAAAATTAATTGACAATTTTTAACCATTTTTGATAGTTTTTGACCATTTTTGACAATTTTTCAAAATTTTAGACCATTTCTCAAAATTATTGACCATTTTTGATAATTATTGACAATTGTTGACTTTTATGGACCATTTTTCAAAATTTTTGAACAACTTTGACAATTATTGATCATTTTTGACCATATTTCAAAAACTTTAACAATTTTTGATAATTATCAACTAATTTTCAAAATTTTTACAATTTTTAACAATAATTGTCCATTTTTGAAAAATTTTGACCATTTTTGATAGTTTTTGACAATTTTTCAAAAAAATTTCAAAATTTTTGACCATTTTTTAAAATTATTGATCAGTTTTGATAGTGTTTGACAATTATCGACCTTTTTTCATAATTTTAACAATTTTTGACAATTATTGTCCAATTTTGACAATTATTGTATAATTTTGACAATAATTGTCCATTTTTGACAGTTTTTTTACAATTGTTGACCATTTTTGATAGTTTTGGACAATCATTGACCATTTTTGACATTTACCGACCATTTTTCAAAATTTTAAATTTTTTTGACAAGTATTGACCAATTTTGACGATAATTGTCCATTTTTCACAGTTTTTAAAATTAATTGACAATTTTTAACCATTTTCAATAGTTTTTGACCATTTTTGACAATTTTTGACAATTTTTCAAAATTTTAGACCATTTCTCAAAATTATTGACCATTTTTGATAATTATTGACAATTGTTGACTTTTATGGACCATTTTTCAAAATGTTTGAACAACTTTGACAATTATTGATCATTTTTGACCATATTTCAAAAACCTTAACAATTTTTGATAATTATCAACTAATTTTCAAAATTTTGACAATTTTTAACAATAATTGTCCATTTTTGAAAATTTTTGACCATTTTTGATAGTTTTTGATAATTTTTCAAAAAAATTTCAAAATTTTTGACCATTTTTCAAAATTATTGATCATTTTTGATAGTGTTTGACAATTATCGACCATTTTTCAAAATTTTAACAATTTTTGACAATTATTGATCAATTTTGACAGTAATTGTTCATTTTTGACAATTGTTGACCATTTTTGATAGTTTTTGACAATTATTGATCATTTTTGGCAATTTTGACCACTTTTCAAAAAAAAATTAGAATTTTTTACAATTGACCATTTTTGACAGTTTTTGACAAAAATTGTCCATTTTTAACAGTTTTTGACAATAATTTACAATAAATTGACAACTTATTTTTGTTTTATACTGGGACAAACGAGCTGTTACCATCTGAGTTTTTTCCTAAAACTTTCGGACCGTACATTATAGCTCATAAAATCTATCTGGGCACTTCAAAATGAGTAGGATGGACCAGAAAAGAAACTAGCGGCAAACTGTTATACATAATAAATTAATATTTTGAAAGTAAGGCACATTTGAATAATTGAAAATTAGGCCTACATTTATGCTGTTAAATATGCATTTTATGTAAAACGAATGTTCATTCTTATAAATATTATTAAAGAATTAATTATCAATGCAAATATTTATTCAAAATTATGCAGTTTTCGTTAACTTTATCAAGAAATGTAGAAATTGTAGGAGTTCCCACGAAAATATTCTATAAGCGTTGTTTTCACTAAATTCTTTTACTTCATAGTAAAATGCTAATCAATTCAACCAACGATTATAAATAATGAGCTCCCAATACCTATAGTCAATCTTTTTAAAATAATTTAAGTGCCAAGCTAGATTTGTCGATGAATCTTACCATGGTATAATTTGTACGAACTCAGCTAGATCAGCAGTTGATACTGTTCATAACCATGGACTTAAACTTGCTCTTGGAGCTTTTAGAACAACTCCTGTGGATAGTTATCACAGTGAAACGGGTGAACCTCTGCATTATCGAAGGATACATCTAACTTTGTCACATGCTCCCTCAATTGCATCGAATAAAAATAAGCCCCTTTATAACAACACCTTCACCAATAAATATTTACATCACTTCAGCAATAAGCCCCAAACAGCTAAACGGATAAGAATATTCCTAAACTATTTGAACATTCAATTTCCTCCTGTATTTCCTGTAGACTTGGATCATCCTCCGCCCTGGACCATCAAAACACGAAGTAAGCTCAGCTGCTCTAAAATGTACAGTGTGATGCATCTAAATGCGAAACAGGGGTAAACTCGGGGAATATTTCCCAATATGACTGCCTTCTAGCCTCAGCATCTTCTCTGCTGAACTTTTTGCTTTATACAAAGCTCTCCAACTCGTAAACTAACAGACATTTTCAAACAGCCTCATTCTTAGCGACTCCCTCAGTGCTTTAAAAAGTTTGGAGTAAATTTACCAACAAAATCCTGTTGGAAAACTAATGAAGGCTGAATTACTGGAAGCTGGGTTGAATTCTAGGAGTGTTAAGTTTATATGGATACCATCGCATATTGGAATCGAAGGCAACGACAAAGCAGATGCTAGTGAGCGTGACGCGATCTTTAATATTAATTTGGAAAGTGATTGTCGAAACGTTGCTAGTGATTTAAAAGCATTCTTCAAAATGAAAGTGAATAGTGCGTGGGAACGAGAGTGGTCGAATTCCAGATCAAAGCTAAGGGGAATAAAGAGTAATGTACCTACAGCGATATACCCATTCCTATTTATTTGCAAATAGTGAACATCCGATGTGTACAGCGTGTAATGTTATAGATAGCATATAACATATTCTTATTGCAAGTCCAAAATACACAAATAATTTCCCAAACAATTTGGAAGTTCTCCTCGGAAAAGACTGCCGATATCAGCGAAACATAGACTATTTAAAATCGAAAAACTTATTATATAAGATCTAATAGTATTTATTATATTATCGTATTGTCGCTAATAACCTTTTGATGGTCGCGATTTGCTATCAAAATTAATAAGAAAAAATTAATATTTATAAAATGTCTATGGAAGAGCCAAAAAAAATTCAAAGAACTACTTATCGGTGCTTCAAGTGACCGACAAACGTATCTTGGAGCTTTTTTGGGTTGTTCCACAAATTTCGCACAAATAACAAACAAAATAATGAATATACCACAAGGTCACGTATTTTTGATATCGCGTAGTTTCTGGTCTATTTCATCTCTCTAAAAACAATTAACCATTAAATTTTTCCTTTTTATAAACTTTTTCTATGAAATTTATCCAATGTTCTACACAGATATATTTTTTTATGTATTAAAATTATATTTATTTTAACAATTGAAATGTTGTTTTATTTGCATTTTAACTGAAGTACTGGAAAAATTTCTACCAATTTGACAAAACAAAATCAACAATAATTATTGAAAACCAAATCATTTTTAAACAGAACTTTTTTAGATCCATTAGTTTTTTTCACAACTATAATGAAAAGACTTCAAAACTGGAAAAAATACAATTGTCGTAAGTAATATCATAAGGGCTAATTTTTAATTGCAATTTTGGTACACAGTAGGAGTATTGTTTGAGATCTTGGTTAACTAAACGATGAAATAAAACAATTT
Source organism: Lochmaea crataegi (assembly GCA_947563755.1). NCBI lineage: Eukaryota > Metazoa > Arthropoda > Insecta > Coleoptera > Chrysomelidae > Lochmaea > Lochmaea crataegi. The sequence continues at coordinate 88,283,959 of OX387423.1, read as the reverse complement.
AATTTGCTTAAATCTCCATTATAATTTGAACTAACGTTCAATTTGAAATTAGTGACGCGTTTCGCTACACAGTAGCTTTACCAAACTAGTGAAGATATAATGAAAAAGTTTTAATTTATACAGTGCATTAATACGGAATTCTAAGGATATTTACAAAAGTATTATAATATGTTTAAATGGAAATAAAGTACAAAAAGTGCCTAAATACGGAATTCTACGAATATTAACAAAGGTATTTAAAAAGTTTACCTAGAAATTTATTCACAACAGTCACACCTGAATTTTCTTCTAGGTAAATAGGTTTAATAAGGGAGAATGGTTGATATCTATTTGGTCGTTAAGAAGATTACCTGAATATTTGTTTTTATCAATCTCAAGGGCTTCTAAAAGATTTAATTTAAAGGATGCAAAATTTCAAAATTTGAGTCGAGAGTGTGTTGGTTTGTTAATAAATGATTTGAATAGTTAGAATCTAATCTAATTTGTTGTTGTCGTAGCTACGTTTGTGTTCTGAAATTCTAGTTTTAAAATTCCTAAAAGTTCTACCTATATAAATTTTGTCACAGTTGTCGTTACCACATTTTAATTTATAAACACCTTATTTAGATTTGTTATTTTTAATGAATTTGGATAAATTGTAATCGGTTATAAAGCAAATATTCATGTTTCATCTTAAAATGATTTGATTTTTAAGGAGGTGTTCCAAAGTATGTTAAACATTTAAATTGATTATTTTTATTTTTATCTGAAGGAAATACTTGTTCTAAAGTACGTTTTTGTATCTTTTTATTTATGATATTGAAAATTAAATTTGGATAGTAATTATTATTAACTGCTATTTGTTTTATGATATTTAGTACATTGTTGAAATTATTAGTGTTTAATGGGACTGTTAAAAGTTCTGTTTCTATAGCTAGTTTGTTGAAGTTATCAAATGAACATGTGGGATGAATATTATGTTTAAAACCTTCATGTAATAATTGAATTTCTTTATCTGAAAAAACTGTAATTGAAAGATTCACGAATCTATGTGACAACTGTGACAAAATTTATATAGGTAGAACTTTTAGGAATTTTAAAACTAGAATTTCAGAACACAAACGCAGCTATGACAACAACTAATTAGATTCTAACTATTCAAATCATTGATTAACAAACCAACACACTTTCGACTCAAATTTTGAAATTTTGCTTGTATAACCCAAATCCTTTAAATTAAAACTTTTAGAAGCCCTTGAGATTAATAAAAACAAATATTCAGGTAATCTTCTTAACGACCAAATAGATATCAACCATTCTCCCTTATTAAACCTATTTCCCAAGACGAAAATTCAGGTTTGATTGTTGTGAATAAATTTCCAGATAAACGTTTTAAATACCTTTGTTAATATTCGTAGAATTCCGTATTTAGGCACTTTTGTACTTTATTTCCATTTAAACATTATAATACTTTTGTCAATATCCTTAGAATTCCGTATTAATGCACTGTATAAATTAAAAATTTTTCATTATATCTTCACTAGTTTGATAAAGCTACTGTGAAGCGAAACGCGCCACTAATTTCAAATTGAACGTTAGTTCAAATTATAATGGAGATTTAAGCAAATCAAATTGTTTTATTTCATCGTTTAGTATGGATCTCCATCAAGTAAAAGCCTCATCTATTCAATTCTTAGTTAACCCATTGATAACTTTGGGTGTGGGTAAATCATTAATGTTGTTGATGGGTCCAGCTGTAGAGTGAGAAGCTCGAGGAGTGGCTGCAGGATCGTCTGTTTTCTGTTTTTTAGCTAGAGGTTCTAAGGCGTCACTTCTAAGGATGTTAAATGAGTGGGCTGAACTGTGGCCAGTAATTTTAATTAATTGTTGTTCACCCATCCCTCCTTTAGCCAGGTTACTGACTGCTATCGACCGCATAATTAGTTGTTATCAAAGGTATTGTAATTTTTGGTGACAACAGCTTTCAATTTCTGCCCAGAAGTCGTTAAAATCGGTAAAAAAGCAAAATTTGTGTTTGATGGTGAGTACCTTTCCAAAGCCCCAGAGGCAAAAATTTTTTTTGGGCCACGCTTGTTTTATATAAAAATAATGCTCTCTTAAAAAACTACCATATTTTATTCATTTCTATACATATTAAATATGACAAACTTAAATTAAATGATAATTAGTCTAAATATTTTCAAAATTTAAGTGAAGCCTTCGATCTTTTGTATTTGCAACAACTTATTATGTCAAAACACAGCTCATTATTCTCATTATTTCGATTCAAATGCTCCCCTTTAAATCAAAATATAGCGCGGCCTGCCAACCCCTCTACTCATCTCTTTTCTAAGCGTGTAATAATCAACCGACTTAAGTCGATTCATCGTCGGTATTAAACCGGGCTTTTGACCCATCACATGTAAACTTCGGGCGTGTTTCTCTCACGCCGCGAAGATCGTAAGCGCTCGGCAAATTCCGTTCCCATATAACACCTTGAGGTCAACGGTGGACTCCAGCCCGCTTTCCAATTTTGGTTTACGCCGAGTACTTGATGCTTGATGCGGAATAACGTTTACACGGGGGATGCTCATTTAATTATTTTTTTAAATTATTTTTTAATGGGAGGGCATTGACCCCATGACCTAATGGAGGAGCCGCCACTGCTTTTCTCCGGTAGTAAGCTTTGTTGAGCATTTTTTTGGGGGACCCAAAAACATAAAGTGAGCCTATTTCCATGAATTCTGCAAGCTAAGATCCTGATTGGTCCCTATTGCCTGAATTATACTATGAAAATGAGAATAGTGTCTCTGTAAAGGTCGTAAAATTTTAACGCTAGCTGGAATCTTATGTTTTACAATAATAATTATTTATATGAAGAAACATTAAAAATGGAATCTTATATAGTTTATTACCAATTAGCAGTTTCTGTTTATGATTAAATTATTTTATGAAATGAAAATCGCTATTTTTGTTAAATAATAACGATCCTTAATCGCCAGTCTTCATCAACGGAGAGACATATATTCCGTTCACTACTACTTAATTTAAAATGTTTTCAAAGTAAACTCATTACGTAACTTACTAATGTTTTAAACGTATTTAAATAGGATTAATCTAGAAACCTACATATAGATTAATACTCCATTTTACAAATATAATTACCAACAGTTTCAAGGCACATTTTTTCACAATTACCATATTCACACCGTCAATACCTTCATTGTGTTAAGTCACTCATGATTATACTTTTAAATTTGAACAATAAAATCAGACTGCCATTCATTTTAGGTAATCACATGAGACAGTACGTAAGTAGATACTCGTTACCCAATATTAGTTCCGGTGTGAACAAACCAAAAGTACACGGTACCTACTTCAACATTAAAAGTTAATCTTATTTTAAATTAGTAATTTTTTCAAGTGAAGAATTTTTATGTTAAAAGAAATATGACGGTGCATATTGATAAAATAGATAGACGTTAATTTTTATTACATCATTAAACTTTTTAAAACAACACGTACAACTTTAATTTGTTTATTTTTTTCTTCTTTTTAACTTATCATATTTATTGCCGAAAATGACACCCTAATAAGTAAGAGACATGCTATTTTCATTTTTCTTAGCAATTCTCCTCCTCATCATCATCATCATCATCATCATCAAGCCGTTAAACTATTGCGAGTTATGGCTAACGCCAAGGCATTTTGATCCTTCATGGAGTGTAGTGGACTTTTCTTTTTTGTAGGTCCTAGCAAGTCTCGTTAGATTAGAGGTAATACTAGACATTTCTTCACTATCTCTACATATGGAGGATAGCTCTGGAAAACGCCTACAGGCTGACTCAGGCTAAATCTTTGAAACCCGGAGATCTAAAGGAGGTTTCTGCTATACTGAGATTCAGTTATCTTCCTGATCTATTCTACCAATTGAAGTCTCTGTACCATCATCCTACATTTTCCCATTCGAGCACCCATTACTTGAACCATTGGTTTTATTATGCATTATACTAATGCTAAAGTATATTTCAATTTCACGGTAAGGCACATGACGATCTTACAATAACAATCTTTATGTCTTAACCACTGCAACCAAATATACGATACAGCTTATAAAATTTCCCTGTGGAAAAATTAAGATAAGCTTACACTAGGCGGATCGGGCCGGGTCGCATCGCAAAAATTAAACATTTGCGTTTATTAGCGACGGATTGAGACGAAAGGATGCGAACGGATTCGAACAGATTTGTCATCCATAGGAGTATTCCAAGTTTGTTTTTTATTAGACCATGGTCTTTAAACTCAAGAAATATTCATATTCATAATTCGACCATGAAAGCCTTCATTTTTCTACAAGATGGATAATTCTGACGAAAACTTTTTTCATTTTAAACATATTATATGGAGAAGAAGGGAGAATCCAGCTGAAGAAACGACTTTGACCGGTAGCCCATGACACATGTAGGCTTCATTATTTCGAATGGATTATCCAGTTTGTGCCTTGGAGAATTCTACTTGTTTTTCACATGAAATTCGATGGTGAAAACGGCTACCGGTCTAACTTGGTAGGCGTATTTTTGCGATGCGACCCGGCCCGATCCGTCTAGCGGACCGTAAGTTTACTTTCTGCCATCATATTTTAGAAAATATAATCGTGTTAATAAAATCAATTCGACGTAATCACAAGCAAAGCTGATGGATTTCGCAGTTGACTAATTCCAATCGTAATAATTATTATAAATCTTACCAATAATCTAACGCAGTTCATCTTTACAATCATCTTCGCTTTACAAGACTTTCACGTTGCAATTACTATTACACAATTTCCCATAAGCATTCAGGTGATGCACAGAATTTTTAACACCTAAGGCGTACATGTGCGTAGTTAGATGTGTATTCTAAAGGAGGAAAATAATAAGAATATGGATCATTCCAAATGATTAACTGTGGAAAAGTGACGCTCTTTAAGCCAAATGCACCGTTTCAAACTTATTGATGCATTTAGTAGTCTTTATTCATCCGTTCGAGCAGTACTCAACAGCACAGGCACTTGAATTAAATCTTTGTACCATTACCAGATTTTTCTCATTCCAATCCAGAAGCTTCCAGTCCTCAGTATACGCCAATAGTTTCACTGGGAAAATTTTGAGTAGTTCTAATGGTTGTATTATTTCCTTTCCTGCTTCTATCTGAGGTCTCACATCAGCAGAGTGCCATGGTTTGTTTTAGAACCATCCGTAAACCAGATGATCTCTGCAGGATTACCTAGGTGCATTCCCTGTTCCCTAGCAAGCGGAATTTTTCCAGTATTTAAAATACTGTTGAAACCAATAAAGTTAAGCTCCATTGTTTTTCACAAATCATGAAAATGACTTGGTCTACAGTATAAATAACTTATATGAAGCTTGCAATATTATAAACCCCGTCAACCACAATAGTGATACAGCTCTGCAAGCACTTGTATTTAAAAGAATGTGTCACCGAACCACTGACCTCATTTTTAGAAACCAGAATTGGAAATCTTTATTAGATGCTGCGTCGGTATTAATTTCATTGACAATATTCAATTTTCTTTATACCTGTGTCTTAAGGAAAATGATGAAAAGGGAGATTGTTAAATAATTAGAGAATGGACATAAACATCAGTTATGAGTAAAAACAACGGCGTATCCAACGTTTATTAATTGAAACAGTAGGTACAAGAAAAGGAAGAGAAGCCCGTTGGAAAATATGTTTTTCTACAACTGCTATGAAAAGTGACGTATTTCTCATACCTTACTTGATTTCAAAACCAAATATTGCTCATACTGTGAGAAATAATATTTCTCACGGCACTTCAAAATTTTGAAATATGGTCAAAAATTGTCAAAAATTTGGAAAAATGATCAATAATTGTCAAAAACTGTCAAAGTTTTGATAAAATGGTTAATAATTGCCAAATATTTTCAAAAATTGTCAAAAATTTGGAAAAATGGTTAATAATTGTCAAAAATTGTCAAAAACTGTCAAAATTTTGAAAAAATGGTCAATAATTAAGAAAGACTGTCAAAAATGGTTGATATTTGTTAAAAATTGTCAAAGATTTGGAAAAATGGTCAATAATTATCAGAATCTGTCAAAAATTGTCAAATATTTTAAAAAATGGTCAAAAATAGTCAATAATTGTTAAAATTTTGAATGATGATCAAAAACTGTCAACATTTTTGAAAGTTGTCAAAAATGGTCAATAATTGTCAGAAACTGTCAAAAATGGTCAATAATTGTTAAAATTTTGAAAAATGGTCGAAAATTGTTAAAATTTTGAAAAAATTGCCAAATAATTATTAAAAAATGTCAAAAATGGTAAATAATTGTAAAAAATTGTCAAAATTTTTGAAAAATGGTCAAAGTTTTTCAAAATTGTCAAAAATGGCAAATAATGTCAGAACCTGTCAAAAATGGTCAAAAATTGTCAAAAATTGCCAAAAATCGTCAAAAATGGTCAATAATTGTTAAAATTTAAAAAAATAGTCAAAAATTGTCAAAAATTTTGAAAAAATGGTCAATAATTGTGAAAAATTTTGAAAAATGGTCATTCTATTGTGCATAAGAAGCAAGCTTCTATCGGCGGTCCGACGACCGCTCACCTTTTCTTTTTGTTTTACTAACCATAAAAATAAATATTGAGTTACTATACTTGTATTCTTTAAATTTGTGCAGTTGTAGAAAAAGTATAGTGTGCAACATGTGGGGAAAGTACTTTTCTCACTCATGTGTTTGAAAAATTGTAAAATTGATCAATAATCGTCAAAAATGGTCAATAATTGTTAAAATTTGAAAATATGGTCAAAAATTTTGAAAAAATGGTCAATTGTCAAAAATTGCCAATATTTTCTAAAAATTGTCGAAGATGGTCAAAATTTTTGAAAAATTATCAAAAATGATCAATAATTGTTAAAATTTGAAAAAATAGTCAAAAATTGTCAGAATTTTGAAAAATGGTCAATAATTTTGAAAAATGGTCATAATTTTCGAAAAATTGTCAAAAATGGTCAAAAATTATCAAAATTTCAAAAAAATGGTCAATAATTAGAAAAAACGGTCAAAAATGGTCAATAATTGTAAAAAATTGTCAAAATTTTTGGAAAATGGTCAAAGTTTTTGAAAAATTGTCAAAAATGGTCAATAATTGTCAGAACCTGTCAAAAATGGTCAATAATTGTTAAAATTTGGAAAAATGGCCTAAAATGGTCAAAATTTTTGAAAAATAATCAAAAATGATCAATAATTGTCAAAACTGAATTTACTGTTTGGACCCTTACTGTGGAATCTACTCATATTAATGGTATAAATGAAACTAACTGTTTCTAATTAATTCCACTATTTAATGAAAAAATTATGAAAATTATGAAAGACATATCATCGTTACATAAAATGTAACTTCTGACATTCTGACGGTGATATGTCAATATCGAAGTAATTATTAATATCCTTTCATAATTTTCATAATTTTTTCATTGAATAGTGGAATTAATTAGAAACAGTTAGTTTCATTTATAACATTAATTGTCAAAACTGTCAAAATTGGTCTATAATTGTCAAAAATGGTCAATTATTGGTAAAATTGTCAAAAATTGTCAAAAATTTTGAAAAAATGGTCAATAATTGTCAAAAATCGTCAAAAATTTTGAAAAATGGTCAAAAATGTAAGAAAAATGGTCAAAAAATGGTCATTCTATTGTGCATAAGAAGCAAGCTTCTATCGGCGGTCCAACGACCGCTCACCTTTTCTTTTTGTTTAACTAACCATAAAAATAAATATTAAGTTACTTTACTTGTATTCTTTAAATTTGTGCAGTTGTAGGAAAAGTATAGTGTGCAACATATGGGGAAAGTACTTTTCTCACTTGTTGCACAATATACTATTTTATCCTGATTCTAGTTAACTACCCACTACTGAAAATATTTTTCTGGCCCACGCAGATTTAATATGACGTCAACTCGATCCATATGAACAGAATTGACATTATTTAAATTTCCAATCAAGTTTTAACTGGGCACCTACTCCTAGTTCTCATTTCATTCGATGTGTGGGTGCTACGCCGATTATTTACGTAATAAAATCGATTTGCCATTATCTAATTAATATCCACTTAAATTTCAATGCGTATTTTAAATGCATAAAAGAAGCTGGTAATTAAACAGCGTTAATTAAACATTCAGTAAGAGGTGTTGAATTCCAAAAGAAAATCAAGATTTCTTTCTGACATTAGTACGAATAAAAATAAGTCGTTAACATGGTTTCTCGAATTCCGCACGTAGAAGAAATAGAAACACCAATTTCTTTATTGGGATTAAACTTATTTTCTTCTCAATTACCTACTGCACTTTCTTCAACAGATCTTATTGAGAAATTGTTTGTGTATTCGTTGAAAACAAAAAAAATATATTAAATGAACTGCTTCAACAAAGTAAACTAAGAATTATCCGCCCCAGTAGCAGAGTAACTATTAAAATATCGGAAAAATTATCATTATTTTTAAATTAACTTTGGACAAAAAATGGCGGCATATTTAAATTTAAAATCTCTATACACAGGGCCGGACCGCGACCTTTGGGGGCCCTGGGCTTATCATATCCGGGGGACCCACGTAATAATTAAAATATTTGCCATTTTCCTAAATAAAGGATTATGCGGGGAAATTAGACATACGAAAGGTTTTTTTTTATTTCAAACGGAAATACATTATAAACTTAAGTCAAAGAAGATAAAATAAACAGGTACCTTCATTATCTATTGTAAACAAAAAATTATTAAAGCCATAAATTCTTAACAAACATAATTTAAATGAAAAAGGATTAATAAATGAACATAATAAAGCTGAAAAACGAAAGTAAATTGCTCTGGAATATAAAAATTAACTTGATATGTTATCTCGGGTTTTTTATTTTTTATTTGTATTTTTTTACTGGTTTATCATTTTATTATTCGGGGCCTCTGGAACCGGGAGGCCCTGGGCTGGAGCCCATTAAGCTCATACGGAGATCGATTTCAAGGAAAACTATCCACCCCAAATAATTCTGAAAGCGTCACTTTTATGAAAAAATTAAAAAACATGTCAAAAATCTTATAAAGCGGGACTTCTTTTTGCTCATTTTATGACGTTATAACTTTAACCCCCTCCCCCTTATGATCACCACTCCCAATTTTTTAAAAGGAGCACCCTATACATTACATAGTTGGATTCTCCTCTACAAAAGGGTTACAAAAATGTATAATACATAAGTGAAAAGTCAATCAGTAGGAAGTGACGCCTTCAGAATTATGTGGGATGGATAGTTTTCATTGAAATGCTCTGTATATCGCTGCTGGGCCGAATTGAACGTTTTCTGAAAGTATCTGTCAGATGAGCTAGCTGTCAGAATGACAATTCGAGGACAATTCACTGCAGCATCAACTCTTCGGCAACCACAAGAGTCACCGCATCGTACATTTTTTTTATAATTTAGTTGAATAAAAATTGCTAACAACACTTGTATAACTATTATATTCTGATCTATGGATGCTTTATAGACATTAAGACAGTTGGTAATTTTTAACAAAATACATCGTTATTAACATCTTATGTAAGTACACCTTATTAAAATGCTTAAAAGTAACTTTATTCCTTACATAATCAAACAATAAATAAATCATCATCCTCTCGACATTCTTCCAACAAAACCTCCCATTTTGAGACTGCAAAGATGTACGGACACAGTCTAGTCAACTTTCACATTGCCCCTTTCTCCCCAGTAATTCGCCCTTCTACTAAAGACAAATCGTCTTCAAGAGTCTTCTTCTTAGGTATTCACTGTGCTCAGTAACGTTTCTCTTTCCTCTTGAATGCGCGTATCGGGAGATTTCCCAGCAGCATCGGGAGATTATCATCAATCAGCTAATGACTACTTTTATTAACTGCTAAAGTGAAGTGATAGTGATTGTGCGGTGAGAAGACACTTTCGTTAAGAAAATGAGGACTTTTACGATTAGTGTGAGTTGTTTTTTTTTGTTATTTGTGTTTTTATTAGGTTGGTGTTGATAGAAAGTTAAAAATTTTATTATCATAATAGAAATTAATATTAGAATTAACACAAGTTTTAAAAATATAAATGAAACCATTATTTCAGAGATATTTGATCCAAAAATTACCTTTCAAAATCCTACTTTTGCGGTTAAATATAAATGGTTGTAGTGAATTGAGTCTTCAAGTTTCTTATGTGGGTCCCAACCCTGTTTAATCGCAGGAGAAAAGAAAGTTCTACTGAATATTTTAAGAATATTTTAAGTATCTTTAAGTCTAGATTATGATTGGTTAACTGATTCCTTCAGCATTATTATAATAATTATCGTTAATAACTGCTATATTAAATATAATTTTTGAGATTTTTAATGACAGGTATTATTTTTTTAATTGTTGCTTCCTTTTTTCCATTAAATTTTAAATACGCAATTAAAATCCTACGAAAAATTATCCAAATCTATTTAAACATCCATTCTGCATTCTTTCGTTCCAGCCCAGGTACTTGAACTCAATCTTTGTACCATTTCCCAAATTTTCTAATTCCATTCCAAAAGCTTCGCATCTTCTATTTAGGTCACTAGTTTAACAAGGGGGGATTTTAAGTAGTTCTAGTGTGGTTGTATTATTTTTTCTCCAAAGTGCTTCCATCTGAGTCCTCACAGAAGCAGAGTATGTCAGCAGGTGAGATTCCACATAGGTTCACTAACTTTTTTCATTTTTTGTAGGTGTTTTCTCGGGGTACAGTGTTCAGTGACCAGGTCGGTAACTGTCTCTCACCCAGTTTCAATAACCTGGTTGAGATTTCCTTGTCTACCTTGTTCAGTAAACTCTTTGAATGAAGGTGACATTCTGTAAACCTCCATTGATTTTATCTCTTTTAGAGCCTTCTCCAGCTAACTGGTCCACCAATTCATTACCTCATGACTCAGCACCCAGTTGCCAGTTTATTAAGGAATTCTTTACAGTCTCTCATCAGTCTAGACTTAATGGTTGGATTACTGATAGCTTTAAGCAGAGCCTGGCTGTTAGTAAATATTTTAATTTTTAGTTGTTCGGTTTATCCCCTCCCGATTTTTTCATCAAATCAAGCTATAGCGGCAATCGACTCTGCTTGAAACGCAGACGTATATCGAAAGAGTCTTCTTATTTTGACACCTTGAAAGTCTCCTTCTCTGCAAGATTACCAAGCTAGTCACTATATCAAATATATCAGAAATGCTCCTGTAGTTTGGAAATTCTACATAGCATGAGCAAAAAGTTGGAGAGGAAGATTACTTTGACAACGAAATTCAGGTAGGGTAAACTCGGGCATTTCAAATGAGTTGATTTTTGTTGAGTATTTCCAGCTATGAATTTATCATATTTGATGTGATTTTTTTTACAAATATGCCTTGATATGTGACTTCACATAGCAGATGTTTCAGATCCATTTTATCATATGAAAAAAAAGGTAAATTTTTTTTAAAACAATGTCTGCAGGTCACACTTTTCCATAGAATTGGGGGAAGTGTGACTTTGCCTAGTGGTATCGTTAAAAATCTCTTCTACCTTTAAATGGTTCTGGTAAAACTCTCACGATGTCGTCATCAACCACAGTGTCACGATCTTCTATTTCTGGCCACGTGAAAGTATTGTGGGTATATTTTAAGAAGTTAACTAGCCATCCTTCTTCATTTCTATTCCCAATCTGCTCAACTAAATGCTTGATGGATTTTTTGAAGCATATTCAACTATAACCCATCGCCCTATTGCAATTTCTGATTCCTGTTCACCAATCTCATCATCCTCAAACACTTCAGGGTCCATATCAGCGTCTGAATCCATAAATACTGGTTCCTCCATTTCTTCTTCGGAGCTCGAGCTACTAGAACTCATTTCCGTTTTGCTCTTTTTGTTTTTTTTTGGAACTATTGGGATTATTTTTTCTATCCCTATTTTTAACTCTCTCTTTCTCTTTAGTGATGAGCGAGACTGGTCTTGGTCTTGCAAAAAATGCAAGACCAAGACCAAGACCGAGTATGCAAGACCAAGACCAAGACCGAGTTGTGCAAGACTTGTGCAAGACCAAGACTGGCCTGCAAGACTCTTGCAGCAAGACCAAGACCAATACCAAGACCACATATGAGGCTGCAAGACCAAGACCAAGACTAAGCCGGTCTGGGTCTTGATCTTGCTTTGCTCATCACTATTTCTCTTCTTTTTCTTTTGCAGTCTTGTTAATGCCTCTTGTGAGGTTAGCACCTTCGCACATGTAGCAATCTTTTTTCTTTTTAGTGAATGTTCATCTCTTTGAGTTTGCTTTATGGTATTCAATAATAACTGCTCAAAACTCACGTTCGATTCAACAGAACTAGTCGACGGATCAGCCATTATAATATTCCTGGGAGATGGAATTAGTAGACGGTTCAGCGGTGATAATATTCTGACCATATTCTTGAGGGACGGAATTGTTTGCCTGATTTTTCAAAAGTTGTTGTTGGGATATCTTGAACCTGAACTGATGTATACCTGCTTTCCTGAATCCGTTTCTAAGAGTCTTTGGTTTTACTCCCTTCCAAGTGAGTTCTGAGAATTTTCTCTTAGGAATTTTCAGACCAATATTTCTTCTTTGCCAAGCAACAAGTTTTGAATCGTACTGTGACCATCGTATATTACGAGGGCAGGCCTAATCGGTCCTAATGCTGGAAGTAAAGTCTTTTCGAAATACTTGAAAAATATATTTGCTTCCATCCAGCCATTCGGACTAGCCGCATAGGCTGTTCCAGGAAAATAATTCTGATCAACAAACAACCAGGAATCCCACACATGTTTTCCTTTGAATATAATGAGACGTGGAGCTTTGATACCTGATGCTGACAAGATTATAGTATTTTCCCTACCAGGTCCAGATGTTGTCCTTGAACTCGGCTTTCCTCTTGTCCCAACTACATTTGTTTTATGAGGATCATGTGACAAAAATGTTTCATTAAGGTTTAATATCAATTCTGGTCTGTTGAATATTATATGAGATGGCGCTCAGATATGTTTACATTTCCCCCGAAATCACACAGAATCTTTCTGGAGAATCTGGAAGAACGGAAGGAGTTGAAATAGTATGCAATCTACAATGCAATTTGGGCAGAGAATATCGAAGATGTACAAGTCTTTAACAGTGATTAACAGGCATAAATGTGATCTGATAAGATCAAGTGGGTGAGAGTTGAAAATTATGTTCCAAAACAATTATCAATGAACGGACAGGATATTGAACAGGCTTTACATTTCATATATCTGGGCAAATGGCTCAATAACGAAATAACCTGCGAAGAAGAGGTGAAAGACCGAATATAAATGACACGAAATTCTTTTAAAAAGTGGGAAACGATTCTTACTAATAGAAGTCTTGCATTAAGTACAAAATTAAGAGTACTGTGCTGCTCCGTTTGGCCCGTCGTGTTAAATGGATGTGAGACATGGACATGAAGTCCATAAAAAAAAGAACATGTGGTGTTATCGAAGAATCTTAAACATTAAGTCACATAGCAAAGAAGAAAACTTGCTACTCTCTCCAACACTTCTTTTTTCCTTGTTTTAAAAACAACGTCACCTGTGTAGACACTTTTATTTAGTTTCCCTAATACAAATTTAAAAAGTGACTCGAAGGGTATAATATGAATGCAAATATTTTTTCAAGTTCCTGTTTCACAGCAAATTGCATAATTAAACAGTCAATAGTATTATAGTATATGAGTAAAAATTAATAGTATATTTTCGTTGTTGAAAACTTTCTTGTCCTCGATCTTGAATAACGCATTGAACGAGGTCATAACTGGTTGACCCGTCAAAGGTTTATGAATAAAAACAATAAAATCTGCCATTTATGTCATAATAATATATGTTATTTTATAAACGAATACCAATAAGCTATTTAATATAAATATCACACTTCATGTCGATCGCGCAGGCACTTGGAATAAGTAACTGTAGCGATAAAGCGCAGTACTTTCTTCTTCCGGAAAGTTTTTGGAATATTCTGGTAATAACAAGAGAAAGAAGATAATCACACTACTGCAGAGATTCTTAATAATATAATAGTTATTGTTTATAGATAATTACAGTTCTCTTGAAAACAGAAAATTATTATTACTCTTTTCACTTTTTAAGCATCGATTTAATATAAAGATTAATATTTTGAAACTAAATGCTTCCGAGTATACTTTTATCGGAATCGACAGCTCGTCTTTAATCTTATTGAAAAAAAACTTGTTTGAAATATACTTACTAACAAGAAAGTTGTTAGTCAAATTAATTTTGTCTTGTGCTAATGCTCACTACGTGATTGAGTTTAATCTGAATAAATTGTCAACAACAAATTTAAAAATGTAAAACGAAAGTAGATAGAAATGCAGACTGTTTAGCAAATGTATTTAAAATTTGCAATTCTGCTCTAGGAACTCAACACTTCCAGAATATCAACTACTACTGATAAATAAATATTTACTTGATTACAGTTACCTGTAAAAAAAATCATATTTTAGTAAAGCGTGATCAATAGATGTCAAAGTTAATAGTTTAGTATTATGCTCTCAGGGCTTCTGGACGAATAGCATCTACCTTGTACTGATGAGGCGCAAATACGCCGAAACCGGTCTACGAGTGATGTTACTTCTAATTACAAACCAGAATGGTTGGTTATATCGTGCAGATATACCAACCCCGTTTAACTTAGAAGTGTAATTCAATGTCTGTCTAGTCCGAAAAGTAGTTGTTGCTTCTTAGTGAATGGTCTCTGTTCTTTGAAAAATATTTGACGTCGACCAAATATGTAGTCTCCCACTGTTTTATACAGAGTAAAATTCTAAAATATATAAAATGACGAATTTAAGATTAATCAATAGTTATTTATGCAACAAGTGCATAGAGTGTTTTTTCACGAGTGGAAAAGTCAATTCCATGAGTGAAAAAATGACACTTTATGCATGTGTTGCATACACTATTTTTTCTACAATCAAGCAAAAACCAAAAAATGTGTTATTTAGGTTGCTCTAAATGGACTAAAAATGGCGTTAATTTGAATGTTTATCTTTGTCATGATGACAAAACGCTAAGTAAAATGTCAGATGAGTGCAATCTGCAGAGCCATTAGCGGAAATATTTGAAATTATCAAAGGTAATACCACGAGAGCTTCAAATTTTATCGATAATTTTTTCTTTTCCACGAAAACTTATTTATTTGGCAAAAATATGAAAACAAACCGATTTAGGACGAGTGATTTTATCTAAATTCGGTTTGTTTGAATGTTTTTGCCTCAAATAAACAAGTTTGAGTGATGAAAATAAAAAATTATGTGATAAAATTTGAAGAACGAGTTGTATTTGGGAAGATTATTTTTTTCAACAATTTAAAAGGATTTTGTATTAAATATTCAATATTCTCTTGGGTAATGGCACTGAATCGGTTTGTGTTCATTTTTCAATAAACTTCGAAGCACTTTTAGTTGTCAATAATGACAAATTCAATTCAAATTTTGACGTTTCAATGTAAACAAGGTATTATCGATGAGGAAGCAGAATTATCAGTATAATACCGAATGATTGGCTAGAATAATGTATTGCTATTGGTTAAAACCACCAAAATGTCAGATTTTGACAAGTGAAAAAAATAATCGTTAAAAAAACTACTTTATCCCACCCTAATGTCACTTTATCTCACTCTGATGTCACTTTTTTAAACTGTTTAACAAATACATATTTTATGTACGGAAATCGATTAAAAAAACGACACTTTTATTAATGATTGTAGAAAAAAATTATTTTCATTGAAAGCTGTCACAGCTAAACCAACATAAACATAGATAGGCGCGTCCAAAATGGAAAATGAAGAGAAATCCCCCGTTATTAGAACTTTCTCATAATTTTAAAGATTTCTGTATCTGATGTGCTGAACTTACTATAGGGAACTTGACTAAAATTTTAATTAGCGAAAATGTGCTATAAATCATAAGAGCACATTGCATGAAAACGACTGGCATGAAAAAAACTATTTTTGTTTGTCACAAATAACCACTATAACGAATTTAAAATGCGCGAATGTCCATGCAACAAGGAACGAACGTATACTATTAAAACAGCCATTATTGCTTTGTTTACTGCGTTGTTTACTCGAGTGTTTCCACGTGTTTTTTAGGTATTTTCGGTTCATTCTGATTTGAGGCCTGCCTTTCCAAAACGTTGTAAGTGTCATTTTTAGAATTGAATTTACTGTTTGGACCCTTACTTTGTGGAATCTACTCATATTAATGTTATAAATGAAACTAACTGTTTCTAATTAATTCCACTATTTAATTGAAAGATTTATGAAAATTATAATAATTATAATAATTTTCATAAATCTTTCAATTAAATAGTGGAATTAATTATAATAATTATAATAATTTTCATAAATCTTTCAATTAAATAGTGGAATTAATTAGAAACAGTTAGTTTCATTTATAACGTCATTTTTAGAATTTTACAGGAGAAGCAAAAAACTGATTTTTCCAGCTAACTGTAATAATATTGCAATTCCCTTCAATGAAGTTAGAGTTTATCTTATGTTTAATGTTTATCAATGATGAAATCGGGTGAACACGTATCAATAACCCAATAAAAAAATCCAAAATCGCTTAGTTCCAAAACGTCCTAACCTACGTTGCAACTCAAAACGGTGTAAGTACAAGGAAAATCACATTTATTAATAAAAGTTCGTTACAATAAAAAACAAATATGTTAAATAATACTCAGATGCATTCTAGCCCAGAAGCTGTTAATAGTATTCCTTTGCTTCAGTTGTGAGGTAAGGAAGCATGGCTCTAATATGGGCTACTTTTTCTTCTGGAATACCATGCTTCGTAGGCTGTTCATAAACTTGATGCAAACTCATCAATAGTTACTCCTTTTCGCAGAATGTCAGTTTTTGTAGGAAACTGTAAGGCTCCATACGACTTCCAGACTTCAGCTGTTCCAAACTGATCTGTCGACAATTTTATTTGCGCAGCTTCACTTCTTTTAGGTTTTGTCGTATTAAGGTTCTTTGCTACAGACCTCCAGTCATGAAAACCATCAAAAACGGCTACAACGAAGGGATTTTTCTATTTAGCTGTTGCACGGTACGAACAACATCCATAGGAACCATACACGTACACCTTTTTTTTCTTTTCAATAATTCCGAAGTCCAAAAATCGGAGTGTTTAGCATTTCTTACATCTGCTTGCATTGCTTGAGTAGCACACTTAACTTTTCTGAGATGAAAATTTATTTATTTGAGCTTATTTTTTCTCTGCATTATCACCTGTATTTCGTACTTTAGTGGATAAAGAGACACATGTGGAACAGGTGTCTACACAGGGCACTCTAAAGCTTAGATTAAAGTCCGTTAAAAAAATTTGGTTATACCATTGTCTGGAGACTGGCTTCTGCGGCAATTCTTGACAGTATTTTTCCAGGAAAGCCCTTTACATTTTGCTCACACTCAAATCTGGAGATTTCCGTCTTACTTCGACTGTAATGGATAATTTCTGAAAGAAAAGAGGAAAAATGCTCTCTGATTTTATCTCTCCACTCTTGCATGTCCTGTGTAGTTCTAGTTCTTTTGTCACTGTGGTCCATTGTTCCCGCCAAAATGTTCTCATATCAAATCTGAACTCTGCGAGGTGTTATTCCGAAAGTATTGCAGAATAGGGCTAATAATACATAAGCTTTAATATTTGTAAAATCATATCTTCTTCTTTTCTCTATTCATATATATTAAGTCAATCACAAGATAGGTCACTTACTATTTGGTCTAGCCAAAATATTAAACATCAAGTAGGTATCACATAAAATGTAACTTCTGTCATTCTGACGATGATATGTCAATATCGAAATAATTATCAATATCCTTTAATAATTTTCATAAATCTTTTAATTAAATAGTGGAATTAATTAGAAACAGTTAGTTTCATTTATAACATTAATATTGCAGAATAGTTTTAGGCAAACTCTTACCTCACATCCTCCAAGTAGTATCAGATAATAATGAAAGGTGTGCTGCTTTCTGCTTTGTCCTGGGTGATCGTACGTTCCATGTCTGCGTCTGCGGATATATTGAGGATAACTTAATTTCTGCAGATAAACCTGTTGCTTGTCATATGAAGCCAAATCGTTGAAGTTTTCGAAAATTCTAATCCTATATTCCAGCCTTGGCGATGAGCAAGAGAGATTGCACTTGCAATTGACCTAAAATAAATTGGTATCATTAAAGAATTATTTAAGATCAATCAAAACTTATCAATTTATCTTACCTCAGTAGGTGGAACCCTTGTCGACCAATAGAAGACGTGTATTCTTGACCACTATTTCTCTTGAGACCACCTCATCGGTGGTACCATAACAAAACTACCAAAGGTGTTCTTCCAGTCGGAGATACCCACTTGAGCATTTTGGCATAACGTAACGTTGCACTGTAAGTGTAATGCTCAAATGTGTACTTCATGATTAAAGTTGTTATATTAAAACACACAGCATTTCACTAACTTTTAATGAATAAGGTAGAAAGTTTCACAAGCATTGAACTGACAAATCTACACTTGTGCTTATGATTTTTATATGGAGGGTAGAAGGAAGGAGCACCATCTTGTATGGGGGACAAGTTCAAAAAGTGTGCACCTGTAAACAGCAAATTATAATTCGAAGATTCACCGAAATGGCGCTCGTGTAGCTAATGGAAATGATGTGAATTTAGGGTTATAAACCGAGTGAAGTGTGCTGGGTTTGACAAATTTAGTATTTTTCCTGACTTGTGTAGTTGAGAAATATGCAGTATTTAAAATCTCAATTATTTACGTAGTATTTCCTTTTTTAAGTTTGTATCTTACTCTAATAATTCATGGCGCTGTTTTTAAAATCCTTCCACTCGCTACTATGGCGCCATCTTAATTTGCTTCCTTTCGATGGACACTTTTTAATACATTCAGATGGTGCTCCTTCCTTCTACCCTCCATAGATTTTTATTACTTCCAATAACATAACCATACTTCTTCTTTTATATAGATCCTACTACTCGCCTTTTTACAACTACGTTCAGAAAACACATTCATAGTCTTAGATGGTGTGACGCCATCTATGAACATGGAGTACATTTAGAATGACTGCTAAATCATTTTATTGAACCAGAAGACTAAGTCTGTAAATTAATGAAATCTGTTTAGGTACTTTAACTATGATTGTATAATTCAGTCGTGTACTGCATCATTCGGTATAGTGTACGAACAGTGTAATAAGTTCGAACACAAACACAAGTTACGTTACGCCGAAATGCTCCAGTGTGTACTCACCTTAATATTCAAATTAAATATCATTTTAATAAATAATTAATCAGGTTTCTAAAGATTACTCTATCAAAGAGATCGGTAAATCTGTTTAATATGTAGTTTGATTTCATTTTAAACTTCTAATGGAGTAATTTTATATATTGAATAAAATTCAATTTATATTGACGTGTAATGAAAAGACATCGTGAAAAAAATGAAAGTACTTTAATTAATTATATTTATTTATTTAAGTATCACACAATAAACGTTTCCGACATGTGATATTCAATGGATATTTAATAACTTTTACATTCTAATACATAGACAAAGCGTAATTTTAAAAGAATTTATTGTTCATATACCCTGAGGTAATATGTTTAAAATACTGAATTATCTTGGTTTTTTTGATACCATTTTAGAGTAATTACACTCAAAGAAAAGTTGTTTATATTGCTTACGAATAACTACTGGTATATTTCTGTCTTCCTTTCTCACGATTTATGAACTTCTCGTTGTCATTACAGGTCTCTTTACCTTCTTCCGTCTTTTGTAACTACGTCAAGTTTATAAAACTCCCATTCAAAAGTTTCAATGTACAATACTTATAATACAATGGATATAAAGTGATTGGGTGCCTATATGGGTAAAAAACCATTAAAAAAAAGGAGAAAAAGCATCACGAACGGTAACAGCAACGACCACGAAACAGACAAACCTATTGAAGTGAAAGTCCTATGTCAAGGTATGAAAGAAGAATTCCAGCTATCGTAGTGGATCGGTTCAGAACTAATTTATCCAATTAACGCCCAGAACTTTTTTGACTTCTTATTGCACGACATAGGACTTCTGAGAAGGCTAGTGAACTCGTGAAACGTGTGATGTTACGAAAAAGCGTTCGTCACGCGATAACTCATTCAAGCGACTGTGCGCAATCTCTCTTGCCGCACTGAGCTCGACACCTATAGGTGTGAAAAACTGTCAAAAATGGTCAAAAATTGTCAAAATTATGAAAAAATGGTTAATAATTGCCAAATATGTTAAAATTTTTGAAAAATTGTCAAAAATTTTTAAATATGGTCAAAAATTTGGAAAAATGATCAAAAATTGTCAAAAACTGTCAAAATTTTGAAAAAATGGTTAATAATTGCCAAATATTTTCAAAAATTGTAAAAAACATGGTCAATAATTGTCAAAAATTTTGAAAAATGTTTAAAATTTTTGAAAAATTGTCAAAAATGGTCAATAATTGTCAAAGACGTGAGTTAGGGAAAAAATTAGTTAAATATAATAGTTCTTGATCACGATGATTGTTGAAACTCTATTTTTAAAGTTTCGGTAGCGGTCCAGCTGCCGTTATCAAGAATAATGAAAAATAAGAAATTTTCGAATCATCGAAAATTGATTATTTTCGATTAATCGATTATTTTAGATTAATCGATTATTTTCGATTAATCGATTATTTTAGATTAATCGATTTTTTTCGATTAATCGATTTTTTTCGATTAATCAATTTTTTTCGATTAATCAATTTTTTTCGATTAATCGATTTTTTTCGATTAATCGATTAATCGAAAATAATCGATTATTTTATATAATCGATAATCGATTATGTTTTTTGATAATCGCCCAGCCCTAATTTTGAGTCGATATTGCCAAGAATTAAGGGAGCTTGATTCGCAAAATATTTCCATTCTAAATTTTCGACAAAAAAAAATAAAAAATGCTTAAAATTCGTAAAGAGGGGTTTTTTGCGCCGGAAAATCGACTGGAACAATCAGTTTTTTGATAACATCATTATTTCGCCTTCAAATAGAGTCATGAAATTTTCGAAAATCCAGTTTTCAAAACAAAAAATACTCATAACTCGACAAATAGGAAAGATAGAACGTTCTAGTATTCACCAATCGATAGAGGGGACAATTTTACATATTTGAGTGAATTTTGAGTCCATATTTCCAAGGATTATGGGAGTTAGAAAAAATCAATTTGTATCGCAAAATATTTCCATTTCCCTTTGTTCTAAATTTTCGACAAAAAAATTATAAAAAATGCTAAAAATTCGTAAAGAGGGGTTTTTTTGGCCAAAAAATCGACATGCACAATCAGTTTTGTGATAAAATCATTATTTCGCCTTCAAATAGAGTCATGAAATTTTCGAAAATCCACTTTTCAAAACAAAAAATACTCATAACTCGACAAATAGGAAAGATAGAACGTTCTAGTATTCACCAATCGATAGAGGGGACAATTTTACATATTTGAGTGAATTTTGAG
Organism: Lochmaea crataegi; assembly: GCA_947563755.1. Classification (NCBI taxonomy): domain Eukaryota; kingdom Metazoa; phylum Arthropoda; class Insecta; order Coleoptera; family Chrysomelidae; genus Lochmaea; species Lochmaea crataegi. The sequence continues at coordinate 88,262,355 of OX387423.1, read as the reverse complement.
TCCATATTTCCAAGGATTATGGGAGTTAGAAAAAATCAATTTGTATCGCAAAATATTTCCATTTCCCTTTGTTCTAAATTTTCGACAAAAAAATTATAAAAAATGCTAAAAATTCGTAAAGAGGGGTTTTTTTGGCCAAAAAATCGACATGCACAATCAGTTTTGTGATAAAATCATTATTTCGCCTTCAAATAGAGTCATGAAATTTTCGAAAATCCACTTTTCAAAACAAAAAATACTCATAACTCGACAAATAGGAAAGATAGAACGTTCTAGTCTTCACCAATCGATAGAGGGGACAATTTTACATATTTTAGTGAATTTTGAGTCCATATTTCCAAGGATTATGGGATTTAGAAAAAATCAATTTGTATCGCAAAATATTTCCACCCCCTTTGTTCTAAATTTTCGACAAAAAAATTATAAAAAATGCTAAAAATTCGTAAAAAGGTGTTTTTTTGGCCAAAAAATCGACTGGCACAATCAGTTTTGTGATAATAGGAAAGATAGAACGTTCTAGTCTTCACCAATCGATAGAGGGGACAATTTTACATATTTTAGTGAATTTTGAGTCCATATTTCCAAGGATTATGGGAGTTCGAAAAAATCAATTTGTATCGCAAAATATTTCCATAGCTACCCCCTTTTTTTGGCCAAAAAATCGACTGGCACAATCAGTTTTGTGATAAAATCATTATTTCGCCTTCAAATAGAGTTATGAAATTTTCGAAAATCCACTTTTCAAAACAAAAAATACTCATAACTCGACTAATAGGAAGATAGAATATTCTAGTCTTCACCAATCGATAGAGGGGACAATTTTACATATTTTAGTGAATTTTGAGTCGATATTGCCAAGGATTAAGGGAGTTAGAAAAAATCAATTTGTATCGCAAAATATTTCCACCCCCTTTGTTCTAAATTTTCGACAAAAAAATTATAAAAAATGCTAAAAATTCGTAAAAAGGTGTTTTTTTGGCCAAAAAATCGACTGGCACAATCAGTTTTGTGATAAAATCATCATTTCGCCTTCAAATAGAGTCATGAAATTTTCGAAAATCCACTTTTCAAAACAAAAAATAGTCATAACTCGACAAATAGGAAAGATAGAACGTTCTAGTCTTCACCAATCGATAGAGGGGACAATTTTACATATTTTAGTGAATTTTGAGTCCATATTTCCAAGGATTATGGGAGTTCGAAAAAATCAATTTGTATCGCAAAATATTTCCATAGCTACCCCCTTTTTTTGGCCAAAAAATCGACTGGCACAATTAGTTTTGTGATAAAATCATTATTTCGCCTTCAAATAGAGTTATGAAATTTTCGAAAATCCACTTTTCAAAACAAAAAATACTCATAACTCGACTAATAGGAAAGATAGAATATTCTAGTCTTCACCAATCGATAGAGGGGACAATTTTACATATTTTAGTGAATTTTGAGTCGATATTGCCAAGGATTAAGGGAGTTAGAAAAAAGCAATTTGATTCGCAAAATATTTCCATACCTACCCCTTTGTTCTAAATTTTCGACAAAAAATTTTAAAAAATGCTAAAAATTCGTAAAGAGGGGTTTTTTGGACCGGAAAATCGACTGGCAAATCTTGACAATTTTTTTAAGTCTTAAACTTCAAAATATTTTCGTAAGTTCCAAATTGTCAATCTTTTTAAAGGCGTGAGTTAGGGAAAAAATTAGTTAAATATAATGATAGTTCTTGATCACGATGTTTGTTGAAACTCTATTTTTAAAGTTTCGGTAGCGGTCCAGCTGCCGTTATCAAGAATAATGAAAAATAATAAATTTCCGAATCATCGAAAATTGATTATTTTCGATTAATCGATTATTTTCGAATAATCGATTATTTTAGATTAATCGATTATTTTAGATTAATCGATTATTTTAGATTAATCGATTATTTTAGATTAATCGATTATTTTAGATTAACCGATTTTTTTCGAATAATCGATTTTTTTCGATTAATCAATTAATCGATTAACATCGATTAATCGAAAATAATTAACATCGATTAATCGATTAATCGAAAATAATCGAATAATCGAAAATAATCGATTATTTTATATAATCGATAATCGATTATGTTTTTTGATAATCGCCCAGCCCTAATTTTGAGTCGATATTGCCAAGGATTAAGGGAGTTAGAAAAAAGCAATTTGTTTCGCAAAATATTTCCATACCTACCCCTTTGTTCTAAATTTTCGACAATAAAAAATAAAAAATGCTTAAAATTCGTAAAGAGGGGTTTTTTGGGCCGGAAAATCGACTGGCACAATCAGTTTTTTGATAAAATCATTATTTCGCCTTCAAATAGAGTCATGAAATTTTCGAAAATCCACTTTTCGAAACAAAAAATACTCATAACTCGACACAGAGAGAAAGAGATGGTAGAGGGAGAGAGAGATATGAAGAGAGAGAAATATGAAAGAGAGGGATAGGAGAGAGAAAGAAAGATGAGAGACAGGGCGAGAGATGGCAGAGACAGATATGGAAGAGAGAGAGATAGGAAAGCGAGAGAAAAGGAAGAGAGAAAGACGGGAGAGAAAGAGAGTGTATATTGCGTGTGAGTACAATCATTATTTTAAACTGTCGGCATCTAAGACGGATTCGGTAAGGTTCACGACCCACGGAATTTTGTAACGCTTTCCGTTCTTATTAGAAAGCCCCCATTGCTTATAGAACATTTTAAAAGAAAAAAATTCACTTTTGGAAGAGAAAATTGCTATTAAAAGTACTAAAAATCCGCCATTTTTTTTCAATTTCTGACAATTATTAAAAAAAGGGATGAAGGGTAGGGTAGGAGAGGGATGGAAGAGAGAGAAAGATGGGACACAGAGAGAAAGAGATGGTAGAGGGAGAGAGATATATGGGAGAGAGAGAAATGGGAAAGAGAGGGATAGGAGAGAGAAAAAAAAATGAGAGACAGGAGATAGGTGGCAGAGACAGATATGGAAGAGAGAAAGAGAGAAAGAGAGAGATGGGAAAGCGGGAGGAAAGGAAGAGAAAGAGAGAAAGACGGGAGAGAACGAGAGTGCATTGCGTGTGAGTACAATCATTATTTTAAACTATCAGCATCTAAGTCGGATTCGGTAAGGTTCACGACCATCGGAATTTCGTAACGCTTTTCGTTCTTATTATAAAGCCCCCCATTGCTTATAGAACATTTTAGAAGAAAAAAATTCACTTTTGGAAGAGAAAATTGCTATTAAAATTTTTAAAATTCCGCAATTTTTTTTTTCAATTTCTGACAATTATTGATCATTTTTCAAAATTATTGACCATTTTTCGAAATTTTGACAATCATTGACCTTTTTTGACAATTTTTGAAAATTATTGCCCATTTTTCAAATTTTGACAATTATTGACCATTTTTCAAAATTTTTGACAATTATAGACCATTTTCCAGAATTTTGACAATTATTGATCACTTTTCAAAATTTTAACAATTATGGACCATTTTTGACAATTATTGATCATTTTGGACCATTTCTCAAAATTATTGACCATTTTTCAAAATTTTGACAATGTTTGACTATTTGTGACAATTTTCGACAATTATTCACCATTTTTCAAAATTTTAACAATTATTGACCATTTTTGACAATTATTGACAATTTTTGACAGTTTTTGACCATTTTTTCAAAATTATTGACCATTTTTCGAAATTTTGACAATCATTGACAATTTTTGAAAATTATTGTCCATTTTTCAAAATTTTGACAATTATTGACCATTTTTGACAGGTATTGACCATTTTTTACAGTTTTTGACAATTATTCATCGTTTATAACAATTTCTGAAAATGTTTGACAATTATTGACCATTTTTCAAAATTTTTGACAATTATTGACCATTTTCCAAAATTTTGACAATTATTGATCACTTTTCAAAATTTTAACAATTATGAACCATTTTTGACAATTGTTGACCATTTTTGACAATTTTCCAAAATTTTTCACCATTTTCCAAAATTATTGACCATTTCTGACAGTTTTTGTTAATTATTGACCATTTTTCAAAATGTTTACAATGTTTGACTATTTGTGACAATTTTTGACAATTATTGACAATTATTGACCATTTTTCAAAATTTTAACAACTATTGACCATTTTTGACAGTTTTTGACAATTATTAAGAATTTTTCAAAATTTTTTGACAATTTTTGACAAAGTTGATACGTTCTTTTGAAATAAATATATATATTTATGTATATTTCTAACATTATGACAAAAATCGTACAATGCTACCGATTGTAAAACTATCGAAAATTATCGATAATAATCGATATTAAAAATAGCACTATCGATAAATATCAATAATCGGGACTATCGATAGTTCCCCATTCCTAATACTTATTTGAAACTAACATTCGACGCAGAACACTTGCCCCACGCACTAGAGTCATGAAATAGCGGGAACTTGAACATTTTCTTAATATCGCATGGTATCATCACTGGGAGTTAATGGGTTATGGCGATTTTTTAAATTTCCAACTTTAAGGATACGGATTTAATAGAGATTATTCCACAAAAAAAAAACATAAAATATTTTTTTCGTATAATATAGTGCACATCAACTAACAATTCACATAATGTTTAATCTAACTTCTTATAACTGTTTTCCTATTTACTGCCAAAAACCAAATAGTATATTGTGTCATAAGGGCAGAATATGTGCTTTAGCTTTAGCAGACTATTAGATGCACGAGCGAGCGTAGCAAAGCTAAATGGTGTTAGTATAACTGCAAGATATAACCAACCATTCTGGTTTGTAATTAGCTTAGAAGTGTAATTCAATGTCTGTCCCGAGCCCGAGAAGTAGTTGTTCCTTCTTAGTTGAACGGTTATTGTTTTTGGCGTTATAATAGTATTAATTCTATTATCTTCGATCTACTCAGAGGTATACACAGTCAGAAAACGATCTTGTGCGATAGTGGTAACCCTTGGTAGTCCACTTTTAGGTCTTTCTCCCACGTTTCCAGTTGCTCCATATCTACGGAGAAGCCGCGAACTGAGCAGTTCATTTAGTTTTACCTGCCTGTCTGTAATCAAATCTTGCAAGATAAATTTAGCCCACTTCTCGGTATCCGATTGAGTTAAAATTTTTGGTTTATTTTGGATGACAATTGAGGCTAAATGTTCTGTCCATTGTGCGTTTATTCTGTTACATAAATAGTCAATAGATAAATACGGGTACACTCGAATTATATATTCAATAATTGTCAAAAATGGTCAACAATTGTCAATAATTATCAAAAATGGTCAATAATTTTGAAAAATGGTCTAAAATTTTGAAAAATGGTCAAAAACTATCAAAAATGGTTAAAAATTGTCAATTATTGTCAAAAACTGTTAAAAATGGACAATTTTTGTCAAAAACTGTCAAAAATTGTCAATAATTGTCAAAATTTTGAAAAATCGTCGATAATTGTCAAACATTTTTAAAAATTTTGAAAAATGGTAAAAAAAATTCAAAAATTGTCAAAAATGGTCAATAATTGTCAAAAATGGTCGATAATTGTCAAAAACTTTGAAAAAATTTTGAAAAATGGTCAGAATTTTCAAAAATTGTCAAAAATTTTAAAATAAAATTTAGAATATGGTCAAAAATTGTCAAAAATGGTCAATAATTGTCAAAAACTATCATAAAAATGGTCAAAAATTGTCAGAAACTGTCAAAACGGACAATTATTATCCAAAATTTTTAAAATTTTGAAAAATGGTCGATAATTGTCAAAAACTATCAAAAATGTTCACTAATTTTGAAAAATGGTGAAAATTTTTGAAAAATTTTGAAAAATGGTGAAAATTTTTGAAAAATTTTGAAAAATTTTGAAAAATTGTCAAAAATGGACAATTATTGTTAAAAATTGTCAAAATTTTGAAAAGTAGTTGATAATTGTCAAAAGATGTTAAAGTTTCTGAAAAATTGTCAAAAATTTTGAAATATGGTCAAAAATTTGAAAAAATGGTCCATAATTGTCAAAAATGGTCAATATTTATCAAAAATGGTCGATAATTTTGAAAAATGGCCGAAAATTTTGGACAATTGTCAAAAATGGTCAAAAACTATCAAAAATGGTTAAAAATGATCAATTATTGTTAAAAACTGTTGAAAATGAACAATTATTGTCAAAAACTGTTGAAAATGGAGGCTAAATGTTCTGTCCATTGTACGTTTATTCTGTTACATAAATAGTCAATAAATAAATACGGGTACACTCGAATTATATATTCTTTAATCATGAGCCAACTGATTTATATGCCAACTACCTACATAGTATTCCAAGCACATAATCTTTAGTCAATAACCTCTATAAAATTCACTCAATTCCATTATTATATCAACTAATCTCGAAGTAACGATTTGCAGCCTACTTTTACTTGTATAAACTTTGCCACAGGATGTACTCAGTTCACTGTTACATGAGGCATATTAATTAATTTTAAATTGTGCTCTGTCAGTTAAGTACTAGAAAGTGAAAGGATTACTAATAGCGCATGATATGTATTTATAACAACTGCAGATTCCACCATACGTATAATTTATAACAAAAAAATGGTAGTCATAACTGATGCAATAGTTATCTGCTAGTATTATGTAAATTCATTTGGCTGAGTACCACAGACAGATTACAACTTATAGCATCCTCAAATTTTTAAAAAAGACTTCAGAAAGTTATAGTGAATTAAAGTTTTATCAAAAACTGTTAAAAAATGTATATCCATCGACTCATCTCGCTTTCTTCTCAGCTTTGCCATTCTCTATAATTTTAGTGTTTTCTTCATGGTAGGATATTCAAATCATGCTGCTGCATTGGTTAATAATTTACTTTTTTGAATAAGTACTTAAAATCGTTATCGGGTTCTTTGAAAAAATAATAGAAAGTAAAAGTGAAAGGATTAGTGTATGATTAATTTTTATTTTCATTCATATTATCAAAATGTTATAACAGCAAACATTGACAAATTTTTTTTCTACAGTCGCGCGAAAAATGACTAATTACTATATTCAAATGAAATCGTAAAGTCGACAAATGCCGAGGATTGTTACTTTACGCTCTAGCGCAAAAAATGAATCTTTTTCACTCGCTTATTTAATCAAATTTTTTTTAAAAAGTACATGCTTTTCATATTCCGATAATAAACCTAAGAGATTCATTCATCAACAATTTATCAGATTAAAAATCAAATAAAATTATATGAAAATTGTAAAAAATTTTGAAATATGGTCAAAAATTGTCAAAAATGGTCAATAATTGTAAAATTTTGAAAAATCGTCGATAATTGTCAAACATTTTTTTAAATTTTGAAAAATGGTAAAAAAAATTCAAAAATTGTCAAAAATGGTCAATAATTGTCAAAAATGGTCGATAATTGTCAAAAACTTTGAAAAAATTTTGAAAAATGGTCAGAATTTTCAAAAATTGTCAAAAATGGTCAGTTGTCGAAAATTTTAAAATAAAATTTAAAATATGGTCGAAAATTGTCAAAAATGGTCAATAATTGTCAAAAACTATCATAAAAATGGTCAAAAATTGTCAGAAACTGTCAAAACGGACAATTATTGTCAAGAATTTTTAAATTTTGAACGGTCGATAATTGTCAAAAACTATCAAAAATGTTCAGTAATTTTGAAAAATGGTGAAAAATTTTGAAAAATTGTCAAAAATTTCGAAAAATTGTCAAACATTTTGAAAAATTGTCAAAAATGGACAATTATTGTTAAAAATTGTCAAAATTTTGAAAAATAGTTGATAATTGTCAAAAATTGTTAAAGTTTCTGAAAAATTGTCAAAAATTTTGAAATATGGTCAAAAATGGTCACAAATTTGAAAAAATGGTCCATAATTGTCAACAATTGTCAATAATTATCAAAAATGGTCCATAATTGTCAACAATTGTCAATAATTATCAAAAATGGTCCATAATTGTCAACAATTGTCAATAATTATCAAAAATGGTGGATAATTTTGAAAAATGGTCGAAAATTTTGGACAATTGTCAAAAATGGTCAAAAACTATCAAAAATGGTTAAAAATTATCAATTATTGTTAAAAACTGTGGAAAACGGACAATTATTGTCAAAAACTGTTGAAAATGGACAATTATTGTCAAAAACTGTCAAAAATGGCTAAAAATTATCAAAAATTTGGAAAAATGGTCACTAATTTTGAAAAACAGTCAAAATGGTCAATAAAACAATTTTGGAACAATTTTGACAATTTTTGATAGTTTTTGACAATTATTGACAATTATTGACAATTATTGACAATTATTGACAATTATTGACAATTATTGACAATTATTGACAATTATTGACAATTATTGACAATTATTGACAATTATTGACAATTATTGACAATTATTGACAATTATTGACAATTATTGACAATTATTGACAATTATTGACAATTATTGACAATTATTGACAATTATTGACAATTATTGACAATTATTGACAATTATTGACAATTATTGACAATTATTGACAATTATTGACAATTATTGACAATTATTGACAATTATTGACAATTATTGACAATTATTGACAATTATTGACAATTATTGACAATTATTGACAATTATTGACAATTATTGACAATTATTGACAATTATTGACAATTATTGACAATTATTGACAATTATTGACAATTATTGACAATTATTGACAATTATTGACAATTATTGACAATTATTGACAATTATTGACAATTATTGACAATTATTGACAATTATTGACAATTATTGACAATTATTGACAATTATTGACAATTATTGACAATTATTGACAATTATTGACAATTATTGACAATTATTGACAATTATTGACAATTATTGACCATTTTTGACAATTTTTGAAAATTTTTGACCATTTTTAAATTTTTTGACCATTTTCCAAAAAAATTTTATAGTTTTTGACAGATATCGTCCATTTTTCACAATTATTGACCATTTTTGACCATTTTTGACCATTTTTGACCATTTTTGACCATTTTTCAAGTTTTTTTAAAAATTTTTGACCATTGGCGACCATTTTTCAAAATTTTAACAATTATTGACAGTTTTTGACAATTTTGGATAATTAATGACCATTTTTGACAAAAATTGTCCATTTTTAACAGTTTTTGACAATAATTGACCATTTTTGACCATATTTCAAAATTTTTGACAATTTTCATATAATTTTATTTGATTTTTAATCTAATAAATTGTTAATGAATGAATCTTTTAGGTTTATTATCGGCATATAAAAATCATGTACTTTTTAAAATAATATAAAAAAAATCGATGATTTCGCAGAAATCGATTTATTTTTATTAAAATAGATTTTGACAAATCGATTAATTTTGAATAAAAAAAATCGATTTTTACTTAATCGATTCTTTTCCATTAATCTCACATCCCTACTAGAGATTAAAGTGAAAAAATGGTTATAATTTAGATCTATGCTTACCTCAAGTAGCCTTTGTCCAATATGTGACTACAACACTGTATATATGTGCTCATAAGCCGTACGACTTTACACTAATACAATTAATTATATTTATTCTTATAGTAATTACATTAAAAACCCTGTGTATATTATCTCTGTTAAAATCGCTTCTATTTCGTTAAGTTATGGCCATCTAAAGTCAACTTATTTTCTAAAAATCGTGCGCTCTCCAGCACCTTAGTGCACTTCACCAGTTTGTACAAGTTCTTAGCTGGACCACGTCACCTTTTTTTTTAAATTGCTGACATAATTCTTTGTATAATGATTCACTTGTCCGAGATTTTTTCGCTATATACCTACGTAAATATTGCAAATATTTCTCTCGACTTTCATTTTCGCTCCTTCAGTAAGAAGCAGTACAAGTTCTTTGTCGGTATCTCACTATATTAAACTTAACCTCTTTTTATGTCCGCAAAAGCTTTATAGAAAACAGTCATCGAGCATCGATATGAATCGTTTTTTCCACGATACATTAAAATATCAGTATTTACAGGGTGTCACAATTGCTCTTCACGAATATTATTTTTTCATCGATTTCTGGTATTATTTTGATGGGCAACATATTGCAGGATATTCAGGTTATTCTTTCAATTTAAATTGGAAATGAACATTAATAGTTCTTCTGGGCTTAATGTAATCCCTTTGAAGGCAAGTGCCGCCCAATGGCGTGCATATAAATTTTTTATAAATTCGAATATTGTGAAATAATGTTTTTCATTCAAATTAATATAGTAGATTAAAATTAACCTGCATACAAAACTCATAAAATTCACGCACATCCCTGGACGTTCTAACCCAGGTCAGGCCAGATGTTCAACATTTTTATGTCCCAGTTGGCCGAGTTAAAACTGTCCAGTTACTTCGTTATATTATGCCAAATACTGGACTAGATGTATTAGCTTTTCATTGCAGGGCTGCATAAAGTTGTTTTTAATTAATTATTCTTTTTCCAGCAATTTTAAGCGACTTATTTTATTGCTTACTTTGGTTCCACTATACTTCTTGCCTCATAAACTTTAAATAATGACCAGGATATTATATCTTCCAGAGGACAACCCAAAGTTAATTTTATTGGAAAAAATGTAATACTAGCAAGCACCACGTTTTGTCTTTTTTTTGTGCTTAAAATGACTTCATAAAAATTCAAGATTTAATCATCTCTCCCTTCTCTTCGGAAGCAATACCGTAAAAAAAGAAATGAATTTGGTGAACATCATTTAGTTCGCATCATACTGTGCTTTCTCTCTTAGCATGTTTTACATTGTTAGTGTAACCTAGCAATTAAATAAACTATTTCCCAGACGATTAACTTATTAAAAAGATTCTTATCACTATTATTTTGAATGCATGATGCAAGGATAAATATTGGGTCTTTCATCTGTGAAATATTACTCGACGGTAGTTATTAGAAAAGAATCATCTGGAAATAAGAGCAGAGTATTATTAAATAATAATAATCGATAGACTGATTTTAATTAGAAAGTAAATACCACCAGCACATTTATATATTGTTTCAATTTGTAGCGACGTTAACTACTCGCATCAAAAAATACTTTACTTGGAGAGGCAAAAATTAATAACCTTGAAGGTGACAGCTAACTCTGGCATAAGCAAGATGCCTACATGTGATCGCATGACATGTAACGACTAATTTAAAAGATGGCTTCCGCAGATTCGTTTATTATCTGAAGTTTCGCTTATTGTCAGTTGGTGTATTCTTTGACACACACACACGTGCTATATGAGCCCGACCCTCCCAGGATGCATCTCTCTAACCGAGATACATCTCTCTGGAGTGGAAAGACTTCCACAACACCCCCAACCTTATCCGATGGGTCTCGTCGCCGTCATTCTCGTTTTCCCCGTACAGCTCCTCCCTAGCCAAATGGCTGAGGTCAAGCTGTCTTCTCCTTGGGCATGTAACCGCCGGCAGTCTTCTAACTTGCTTTTGTCTTCCGTTGTGTGTGTTTTTTCGCTACCTCTACAAAAGGCGAATCCTTAACCGACCAACTGTGACTAAAGTCGACCTTATAGAGTGGATCCTCTTGTTTTTTTGCTGTCTTCTTGAAATTTCTCCCAAGTGACTTAGGCCATTAACTGAGCTAATAGCCTCGTCACCTGCTCGAGAATCTGTTGTTTTGTCGGTGTGGTAATTATCTTCTTGGATGTCGCTTGGGCGTAGCTGACTCCTGGCGTCGTTCCTTTTGGCGCTGGTTTCCTCGTCGTCCTGTTATTTGGGGCCTGTAGGCATCCCTTGTAGTTTGCTGGGTGTTCTCCCTGGCAGTTTGCGCAGGTGGCTGGCTTATTCCTTGGTCTACTGCACTCGTTGGAGCGGTGTGGTCCTCCGCACTTGACACACTTGGTGTTTACTCTACACGTCGTCTGTCCGTGGTGGTATCCTTGGCAGTTGTAACACTGCGTCGGCCCATTTCCTCTCTTCTGTTCCTCCCATCTTATCCTCAATTGTTGAATGTGTTGGATTTTTCTTATCTTGTCTTTTTCTTCCACTTCTAAGTCCACCATGTAGATGGGTAGTGGTCTTCTTCCACCGAATCTGGAGCAGATTTGGCTTATTTTCCCGATTCGAACTCCTTCCTTTTCTATTTCCTCTTTTAGTGCGTTTACGTCTTCGCAGTTTGTCAGTCTTTTGATGACAACTCTTCCTTTTTTTTCTTCGTGTGATGTGTAAGTGTACCATTCCACTTCCTTCCTCTCTTTATTCAGGTATCTGGTTAGGTTCTTCTTAGGTCCTTCGCAAGGGATTTTTACTCCGAGTCTTTCTCGGATGGTTATGAACCTCCTTTTTATCCCTAGCCGGTATAATATGTCTTTCCTTACGGAGCCCCCATGGTAGGTGCTCCTTAGGATGACGAGCAGTGGTCGGTGTGTCTTCTTTTTTTCTCTGATGGCTTCGTCCATCATTTCTTCATCGGTTTTTTTCCGTGCGGCGGCTTCCATCTTCTGTTGTTTTTGGATGTTATTGATGGACACCACTTCCGTGAAGTCAATCTCATCGTTCTCGTTGTCTTCGTTCCGGGGCGATTCCGTCCTCTGTGCCTTTCTGCGGATGCTTTCAGATCGACTTCGGCTTCTTTTGTTTTCTTGTATGTCCTCCATTGTTTTTGTCATGTTTTGCATGGCAATCCTCAGTCCCGTCATTTCTTCTTCCATCCGCTTGATGGTTCCCTTCAGCTCATCTGCTTCCTTTTTTGCTTTATCGGTTTCGTCCCACTCAACTCTGAGATCTTGCATTTGGAGACTTTCTTGTACCTTTTTCATCAGTTCCTTGTTTTTCCTTGTTTTTTTTCGTCTTCGCTGATGAATCCTGTTTTCGGCTTTTTGTCTTCACTATTTTATGTTGGCTTTTTTTCCTCTCTTCGCTAGTCTGCCGTATCTCTTTAGCTCGTTATTCATCGTCGGATGCTGTTATGTCTTGCCATCTTCTCCCATCTTCTTATAGTTGTTTGCTGCTAGAGCGGCTGTCCTTTCTTCTCGGCATCTCAATAGTTCCTGTCCTCCACAGGTCCTAAAACATACATATTCTTTGACATAATAACAAATATTGGAAGGAAAAGAGTCGGGGTTTCTTACAGTGGCGCTGAATCCAGCTGTCCAGCTAAATACTTGATATTTATTGAAGCAAATTTCTAAAAATGTTTGGTTAGTGGACTATTTAGATCGGAGAATAGGTACTATGATCCGTTTCTCATTGCATGTATATTTGGAGTGACATTCACCGATATCCAAAAGATCTGTTGAGCACCCTTTCTTCTATTTTAGAACTATCTGACATGATGATAGTCCTTTGCCTTCTACATATTTCATCAATATTGAACTGGGTACACTTTCCCATGGCGTTAATTTCCGGTATTTGGGGTTTTTCCCAAGCTTTCGAAGTGTTTGGTTCCTGGCCTTTACAAACCTATGCCAATCCCTCCCAATCTCCAACTCCAAATAGAGTTTAATCCAGGTTTATACCCAATTTGTTAAAGTTTCCTTACCACCCATGTTACACCTGTTGAAGAAAAACTAGGAAGTTTTCTTGAATATAACTATATTTTTATTTGTACAAATAGCACGTTTTATTACAAAATCTCACTACATATCTCTACAAACCAATTTCAAAACTATTATACTTGGTATACTTATAATTGATTGCACTTTAATTTTTGTATATTTTCTGAATAGTTTATTCAAGGATGGATGAGAAATTATGAGTTAGAACTTTTTACACTGCCACAGGTTATTCAATCTTGTCTGTTGAGGTTAAGAATCTTGCCGGTTGAGAGCTCGAAGTTCGAAAACTGAATGCTTCTCGAATAGTGTCGAGTGCAAAAACTAACATAAAAATTATAGGTAGAAAGCAATTAGATAGAAAAGGTTAATTTCGCTACTAATGGGGAGGTGGCGTTATTAGTATGATTTCTAAATAATTATAAAGGTTGGTTTGGTACAGTTGAAGAACTAGTAGTTTTTCAACACCTGTTATTTATATTTCGGGGCTGGTGATTGAATGAATCAGTACATTTAGTCGAGGTTTCGAATCTTCGGTAGGTACCTCAATCTCCAGGCTTTTTGTACCGTTTTTATAAAGAGATCCTTCTTGAAGAAATCCTACCTTCTACGCTCTAATCCCAGGAGTTTATATCTTGAAGATAATGAGTGAAGTTGTCTCTTCATCTTCAATGCTCAACCGACAGATAGGTTCCTCTCAATATATGCTAATGGTATGCATATGTTTCATTATGGTGCAAAGACTGATGATTAATCCTGGTGAGCAGAATGGATCAAGAAGGATCTTGTGGAAAGACTGTAAAGTCTGATGATGACAACTACTAATAGCCTAAAGCTAAAGGCTGAGGTGCTAAGGACTCGAAGCCTCTGACCTTTTCTAAAGTCAATGTAAGGAAAGATTTTCAATACCATTGATGGCAAACGCCGTCCATAATACATATTAATGTTTTTAAGAAACTCGAGTAGTTCCGGTAATTTATTTTTGCAGACCATCATACAACCAAATTAGTTGTTGGTCCTTTCTAATGAATATAGTGGGCATTCTAGAGCGATATGCTTCTCAGTTAAGGTAGTTCTGCAGTTTGTACATTCCAGGTATTTGGATTCGTTGTTTGATGTTTCCTTCTATTATTAACTGCAATAAAAACGTGTTAAAAATAATTTTGTTTTCTAATATACAACATTAGAAGGCAATAACCATTAAATAAAATATTACAAAAGTGTTAAGTTAAGATATCCACAATAAACACATACATTGCGAATAACTAAATGATTTGTGAAAGTTGTCCAACAATGATTTTTGCACTGGCGGTACCCGATGATGAAATGGTCAATTATTTAAATTCTGTAGGTACTTTCAAAAATTCTGTATATATTATATTGGAATTTTAATCAGCTCTACACGGAGAAACCTGTTGGTTCCGTCTCCGAATGGGTTCGCCGTGACTTAAAATAAATTTATTTTGTTAAAGAAAATACGTATTGATTTTTTTTATTCACGGCTTTTGATACATTTTTAAATTAATTCCAGTATGCCTTTTAAATACTTTTTGTCCGCACCAGAGCTGGACAGGAGCACCTGCCTGCAGCTCTCTAATCTGATTTTGCCAGTTCATATTTTCGTAATATCTAACCTCACTTTTTCTGTCTACGATTTGTGTAATGCTGTCTTTTTTTTTCTTTTAATAAAAGTGTATTAAAATAACAATTGAGTGGGTTATTCTCAACTCAGCCTCATCTCAACAAACAAACAGGGACCGTACTAGAATTTTGAGCTATACCCAAATATTATTAATCTATGACAAATTAAATAATTATTGCCCCACTATTTACAATTTCTGTCTTGGTTAAAACAGATCATTGATTAGTTTATCGAGAAGGGCAAGGAAAATCATTGAAGAAGCCATTTTTTTAACACTTTATGGGGTCTATTCTGTAACTAATCCTTTAAAATTTAGAGGCCTCTTGAAAATAAGTTTTTCTACAGTCGCGCGTGAAATGACTAATTACCTTATTCAAATGAAATCGTAAAGTCGACAAATGCCGAGGATTGTTACTTTACGCTCTAGCGCAAAAAAGGAATCTTTTTCGCTCGCTTATTTAATCAAACCGCGCCCTCCGAATTTATCTACAATTTAACAGATTAAAAATTAAATAAAACTGTATGAAAATTGTCAATAATTTTGAAATATGGTCAAAAATGGTCAATAATTGTCAATTATTGTCAAAAACTGTTAAAAATGGACAATTTTTGTCAAAAACTGTCAAAAACGGTCAATAATTGTCAAAAATGGTCAATAATTGTCAAAAACTATCAAAAATGGTCAAAAACTGTCAAAAATGGATAATTATTGGCGATAATTGTTAAGATTTTGAAAAATGGTCGATAATTGTCAAAAACTATCAAAAATGGTCAAAAATTTTTAAAAATTGTTAAAATTTTTGAAAAATTGTCAAAAACTTTGGAAAATTGTCAAAAATGGCCAATAATTGTTAAAAACTATCAAAAATGGTCAAAAATTGTAAAAAACTATCAAAAATGGACAAATTTTTGTTAAAAATTGTCAAAATTTTGAAAATTAGTTGATAATTATCAAAAATTGTTAAAGTTTTTGGATTATGGTAAAAAATGGTCAATAATTGTCAAAAATTTGGAAAAATGGTCAATAATTGTCAATAATTATCAAAAATGGTCAATTGTTTTGAAAAATGGTCTAAAATTTTGAAAAATGGTAGAAAATTTTGAAAAATTGTCAAAAATGGTCAAAAACTATCAAATTTGGTTAAAAATTGTCAATTATTTTTAATAACTGTCAAAAATGGACAATTATTGCCAAAATTGGTCAATAATGGTCAAAAATTGTTAAAATTTTGAAAAATGGTCGATAATTGTCAAAAACTATCAAAAATGGTCAATAATTTTGAAAAATGATCAAAAATTTTGAAAAACTGTCAGAAATTCTGAAAAATTGTCTAAAATGGCCAATAATTGTCAAAAACTATCAAAAATGGTCAAAAACTGTCCAAAATGGACAATTATTGTTAAAAATTGTCAAAATTTTGAAATATGGTCAATAATTGTCAAAAATGGTCAAAAATTTGGAAAAATGGTCCATAATTATCAACAATTGTCAATAATTATCAAAAATGGTCAATAATTTTGAAAAATAGTCTAAAATTTTGAAAAATGGTCTAAAATTTTGAAAAATTGTCAAAAATGGTCAAAAACTATCAAAAATGGTTAAAAATTGTCAATTATTGTTAAAAACTGTTAATAATGGACAATTATTGTTAAAAATTGTCATCATTTTGAAAAATGGTCAAAAATTATCAAAAACAGTCAAAATGGTCAATAACTGTTAAAATTTTGAAAAATGGTCAATAATCGTTAAAATTTTGAAAAATGGTCAATAATTGTAAAAATTTTGAGAAATGGTCAATAATCGTCAAAAGTTGTCAAAATTTTGAAAAATAGTCAATCAATAATACGAGCCGTTTCCGAAAATCGATTTAAACACGTGATTTATAAAATCGATTTACTAAAAATCGATTAATATTACTATAAAATTCGATAACTAAAAATCGATTATTTATTAACATCCCTAGTCAGTAGATTTTAAGGTTAATCATGATGAATAGCGAAAATGACGATTATTCTAGCACTCCTATTATAACCTAAGATAATGTAAAAAACTGTTTTAATTATTAAAAGGGCGTCTGTAGAAAAAATTATGTGTGTTTTGTTACTTTACGCTCTAAATACACAAATAACTATTTTAAAGGGCATCTAAAAATTTTTAGTTGAAATGCTATTCTGCAAGTATACATTTTAGAAGACTGTTAAAAATTATTTATTTTAAAAGTTTCTTTTAAAATTTTAAGTAGAGTATGTGGCAACAGTGCTTAAGGAGCTATTTAACATTTAATAGCTAAGTTAGAGATAAGATTTAATGAAAAAGAAGAGAAAATTAATGAAGATAGAAGGACATTTGTATCTAACCTGCATGAGCTGTTTTTGGTTTCTTGAACGCTTCTAGTCATTTGTGAAATTAATTATTTATATAAATAGGAAAATGTCATGGGTGTCGAGAACGACAAAAAAACGAAAGGAATACTTAAGTAGGGATGTGAGATTAATGGAAAAGAATCGATTAAATAAAAATCGATTTTTCTTTATTCAAAATCATTCGATTTGTCAAAAATCGATTTTAATAAAAAATAAATCGATTTCTGTGAAAAAATCGATTTTTTTCTGTATTATTTTTAAAAGTACATGCTTTTCATATTCCGATAATAAACCTAAGATATTCATTAATTAACAATTTATCAGATTAAAAATCAAATAAAATTATATGAAAATTGTCAAAAATTTTGAAATATTTGACCATATGACAATTTTTGTCAAAAACTTTCAAAAATGCTCAATAATTGTCAATAATTGTCAAAAATTGTCAATAATTGTTAAAATTTTGAAAAATGATCAAAAATTGTCAAAAATGGTCAATAATCTTCAAAAATGGTCAATCATTGTCAAAAACTGTCAAAAATTGTCAAAAATTGTCAAAAATTATCAAAAATTGTCAAAAATTGTCAAAAATTGTCAAAAATTGTCAAAAATTGTCAAAAATTGTCAAAAATTGTCAAAAATTGTCAAAAATTGTCAAAAATTGTCAAAAATTGTCAAAAATTGTCAAAAATCGTCAAAAATTGTCAAAAATTGTCAAAAATTGTCAAAAATTGTCAAAAATTGTCAAAAATTGTCAAAAATTGTCAAAAATTGTCAAAAATTGTCAAAAATTGTCAAAAATTGTCAAAAATTGTCAAAAATTGTCAAAAATTGTCAAAAATTGTCAAAAATTGTCAAAAATTGTCAAAAATTGTCAAAAATTGTCAAAAAGTGTCAAAAATTGTCAAAAATTGTCAAAAATTGACAATTATTGTCAAAAACTATCAAAAATGGTAAAAAAATGTCAAAAACTGTCAAAAATGGACAATTATTGTCAAAATTTTGAGAAATGGTTGGTAATTGTCAAAAACTATCAAAAATGGTCAAAAATTGTCAAAAATGGTCAATAATTATCAAAAATGGTCAATAATTGTCAAAAATGGTCGATAATTGTCAAAAACTTTGAAATTTTTTTGTAAAATGATCAAAAATTGTCAAAAATGGTCAATAATTGTCAAAAAACTATCAAAAATTGTAAAAAATTGTCAAAAACTGTCAAAAATGGTCAATAATTGTCAAAAATGGTCGATAATTGTCAAAAACTTTGAATTTTTTTTGAAAAATGGTCAAAAAATGTCAAAAACTATAAAAATGGTAAAAAATTGTCAAAAACTGTCAAAAATGGACAATTATTGTCAAAATTTTGAGAAATGGTTGATAATTGTCAAAAACTATCAAAAATGGTCAATAATTTTGAAAAATGGTCAATAATCGTCAAAAATGGTCGATAATTGTCAAAAACTGTCAAAAATGGACAATTATTGTCAAAAATTGTTAAAATTTTGAGAAATGGTTGATAATTGTCAAAAACTAACAAAAATTGTCAAAAATGGCCAATAATGGTCAAAAACGATAAAAAAAATGGTCCAAAATTGTCAAAAACTGTCAAAAATGGACAACTATTTTCAATAATTGTTAAAAATTGTCAAAATTTTGAAAAATAGTTGATAATTGTCAAAAATACTTGATAATTGTCAAAAATTGTTACAGTTTTTGAAAAGTTGTCAAAAATTTTGAAATATGGAAATTGTCAATTATTGTTAAAAACTGTTAAAAATGGACAATTATTTTCAAAAACTGTCAAAAATGGTTAAAAATTGTCATCATTTTGAAAAATGGTCAGATATTATCAAAAATTTGGAAAAACAGTCAAAATGGTCAATAATTGTCAAAAATGGTAAATAATTGTTAAAATTTTGAAAAATGGTCAATAATCGTCAAAAGTGGTCAAAATTTTGAAAAATAGTCAGTAAATAATATGAGCCGTTTCCGAAAATCGATTTAGACTCGTAATTTATAAAATCGATTTACTAAATATCGATTAATATTAATATAAAAATCGATTATAAGAAAATAATAATCGATTTATATAAAAATCGATTATTTTTTAACTTCCCTATACTTAAGCCTTTTCGAAGAGAATAGGCTAGCAATATATGTTTCCCAAACACCTCGGAAAGTTATACTTTCGTAAAAAATTATCTGATACCTTACTTCTTTTGTTTTCATTGTTTGGAAATACTATCCTGTTAGGTAATAGATAATAACATTTTAGTAGCTTCATCAATACATCTGCCCATGTTCGGTTGACTCCTCCCGAACTATAAAAGTAGAGACAGGCAAGAATTTTTAAATGTATTGGTATGACAGTAATTCTGTGTCCTTCATCATCATCAATTAACACGCATAACATTTCCTCGGAAAAGCGAAAAAGACTTTTAAATGTCACTCAAGTCCCTAATACTTCTTTGGTGTAATCTAAATTCTGCTTTAAACTATTTCAAATATAACCTAAAAATTTTTTTACGTTTCTTGGTTTGCAATTAATTTCTCAATCAGCAACATCTACATACGCCATTTTTGTTACCGTTATTATTTAAAGGCACACTTTAAGATCCCTTTAATAATAACAGTTTTAACAGGCTATTTTAAAGGAATCCCTTAAAATTTTAACGGAAATGTGGTTAGCGAATACCGATTTCATTTTGGCGCCGGGTAAACTTTTAAATGCCTCTAAATTTTAGAGGAAGAGTTACTGAATAGGTCCCTATAGCTTCTTCAATGATTTTCCTTGCCCTTCTCGATAAAAACTACATATATAAAGTTGTTTTATCCGTAATTTTCTGTCGAACAAGATGATTTTTAACTTGCGCAAATTTTAATTTCGCTCCAGGTACATATTCTTCCGGTAATCCCATTTTTATTGGGTACGTTCAACGTTACGGTCAAAACATATGTGCAGCCTCTGGTGGATTATTGGAAAGCGGGTTGGTGTCCACCGTTGACCTCAAGGTGTTATATGGGAACGGAATTTGCCGAGCGCTGACGATCTTCGCGGCGTGAGAGAAACACGCCCGAAGTTTACATGTGATGGGTCAAAAGCCCGGTTTAATATCGACGATGAATCGACTTACGTCGGCTGATTATTACACGCTTAGAAAAGAGATAGGTAGAGGGGTTGGAAGGCCGCGCTATATTTTGATTTAAAGGAGAGCATTTGAAGCGAAATAATGAGAATAATGATGTTTTGACGTAATAAGTTGTTGCAAATACAAAAGATCGAAGGCTTCACCTAAATTTTAAAAAGATTTAGACTAATTATCATTTAATTCAAGTTTGTCATATTTAATATGTATAGAAATGAATAAAATATGGTTGTTTTTTAAAAGAGTATTATTTTTATATACATAAAACAAGCGTGACCCAAAACAAATTTTTTGCCTCTGGGGCTTTGGAAAGGAACTCCACAAATTTTGCTTTTTTAACGACTTCTGGGCAGAAATTGGGAGTGGTTTTTCTAAAAATTATGCCACCGGTCAGTGGCGTTCCGTATTTTAAGATTCTGGTCACATCACCTATGACCCCCCTATCAAATTAATCACGAGCCGCCACTGAAATATCAAACATCTCAGGTTAAACAGTTGGGTCATTGAGGCGATATTGAAATAAAAAATAATAGTTGGGAGAGATTATATGATACAGTTGTATAATAATTATCAGTATATACCAGATGCAAGGTGCGAAACCGACTCCAAAACTGGGACGTTTCCATGGGCGTGCATGCATTTTCCAGGATAGTATGCGGCCCTACTCTTAAGGCGCGTCCACATTACACGATCGATCGCCCTTGTGGATCGACAAGGGCGACATTTGTCTCGTCCACTCACATTTAAGCTGTCTGGACGTCAGTCGACTGTGAGTTGTTGTTGAGTGCTGTTCGTAGTACCAGCATCGTCGGCAAAAACGCAAAATGAGTGATGATGAAAATCCTCTTTCAGCTGCTAGCTGCCATTTTAATGGCCGCTGTTGTAAAGCCACATGTAGGTACATCGTTCGAGAAGGTTTTGGATTCGACCCATCCTTGTTAATGGGAGAAAAAAGTACAGCACAACTGAATTTATGAAGGATTTATTGTTGGATGAAGCAGATCCGTTAAATTTAGAATACAGATGCTATGCTGGATTCAGAAAGTTTTTCCGCATGAAGAGTTCTGATTTTGAAAAATTCGGTTCATGTTTATTTTCTTAAGCACAAAACAAATGTATTCACAGTTTCAATTCTCTGGATTGACTGTTCTGGCTTCGACAAAACCACGAATTCGACACGTCCACAAATGCCAATTGCCGACCGAAAAATGCACTTCATTCGGATTGCATTCGACTCGACAAATGTCGATCGACTAGGTCGATCGACAAAGTGAGGACGCGCCTTTACATCTACGACATATTTTAGTTCCAATGAAAAGTTTTAAGTAAAAGTAAATAAATAAAGGAGAAAGAAGAACTTGTTGATACGGAGCGTGAAACTATTTACCGTTAAGCTAACTGACCTTCGAAGGTCGCTTCTATTAGCCGTGACCTTAATTTGTTCTCATGGTGTGTGATACTTAGGTAACTGGTAAAAGAAAAAAGTTGAATATTTTTGTAATAATGAAAATATGCATTAGATATTTAATTATAAATTCGGAAAGTCTTAATTTATTTAAAGTTGTTATTTGAGTGATTTAAATACATAAATTTGTATTTACCATGGGCGTACGATAAAACTTTAAAAATTTTAAGGGGGGTTCATTTGTTCAAATTTTTAAAGCTTTTGCAACTGATTTTGAGTAAACTTTACTTATTAGTTATTTATTACCATTATGTGATTTTATTTACAGATTTTCATCTGCTACCTGGTAGTGGCCACGTCAGCTATAGATGAACACCGTCCAAAGAAAAAAACTGAAGACCGGGGAAAAAGGAATCTGGAATACCAGATATCTCACCACTACTCAGCCCTTCCGACATACCGACTGGAAAGAAGGATCGCCACGGGTCCCCACTATCAAAATCCACAGTTCTATTCCCGACCATATAGTAAAGGTAGACCACAATCTTATCCTGCTCCTCCTTATGCTGTTCAAATGGAACCTCTTGTCCATTATTCTCAAAGAGATCCTTTATATGATACTAACATTTTTTCCTTAGATCCAAACAACGGAGACCTACTAACAGAAAATAACCAAATTCAAGAAAACGTCGACAGGTATGGATACCATAAGCCTCATATCATTGAGAGACCAGTATATATTAAGGAACCTGAACCTATCATCGAAATCATCATTAAAGAATCTAACGTTTCTTTACCGGCACCTCCTTCACCACCTCCACCACCGAAAAAGAAGAAAGAACAAGTACAGGTATTTTATGTAAAGTACCAAAAAAATCCCCATGGATCAGGAAAGGACAGCATTGTGTATGATAAACCAGTACCTGCTATTTCACCTCATATTCCTGACGATGAACCTGCAGAAGAACCAGCACCGTACTACCCTGAAAGTGCAACTGCAGCTCCACCTCCTAGCACTACTCTTAGAACAATAATCAAGCCTGATTCTGAGGTGTATCATAGTCCTAGTGGAGTTAAGGTTACTTTCGGTAAAGAAGGATTTGATTACGATAAAAGATCTAGTAAACCTGAGGACTACGTTCCCCTGCAATCATCTGCTCCTCAAGGAAGACAACTAACATCGTTTTCAAATGCTTATTTTAAGAGTCCCGCTCCTAATAACTACCCAACAATACCTCCAGGCTTTAGCTCGAACGTAAGACAAGCACAACCATACAGAACCATTAATCTTCCTTCTAACTATAAACCGTTCGGAAGACAACCTGGACAAACTTCACCGCAACAAACTCCAAATTTTTCATTCCAAAATCCTCAACCCGGATCACAATTTAATAGTTTGTCTCAATCCACTTCGCCACAATTTGGACATAGCGTTTCTCATCCTGCTCCTGCCAGATTCCAAGCTCCTTCTAAATCTAATCTTCAAATTCCTCAAAATAGGCAACCTGTACCCTATAAACCATTTGACAATTTAAGACCCCAACAGAGTTTTCCACAAACACCTGTTCCTCATCAACCAATACAATTAAGACCTGAGACACATTTTCCTATACAACAGCAATTACCTCTACATGAAGAGACCCGCAACTTCGGTCCTCCAAGATTTAGTCAGTATAATAGTGGAGAAGTACCAGCTAGGCAACCTACTTCACAACACCCGATTCCCCAACAATATCAACAACTACCAAAAAATGTACCTCAAGCAAACTTCCGATTACCTTCTGTACAACAATATACTCAAAATTTTCAACAGCCTAGACCGGAACATCAACAAAATTTCCATAGACCACAACAGAATGCACAGCCTCAATTAAGCTTCCAAAATCAAAATTCCGCTCCGGCTATTCTCCCATCTCATTTCCAGCAACCCCAATCCAATACTGCCCAACAATTCCGTGCTCCACAACAACAAAACGTCCCTCACCAACATTTTTCATCCCAACAAAATAGTTTCTCCCAGTCAGCTGCCTTTAATGTTCAAAGAGGTCAACAGCAACAACAAAATTACGTTACCCAACCAACTCTTTTACAAAATGAACACTATAATAATTTACAATCCGCTCAAAATATTCTACCACCAGGTGGGCAACTGATACCATCAGTATCCAAATTCGAGTCACATATTTCTTCAGTTGAACCTGCTCCTACACAAGGTCTATCCCAACAACAATATCAACAGAAAATTCTCCAGCAATTTAATCAAAACAGCTTATCACAAGAAGAAACAAGTCGTGAGTTATTAAGCAGGCATCATAACAGTATACAAGACAGTAATGAACTATTAACCAGACAACAAAGTATTGGATTGCCGCAGAATAATCAGAACTTCCTTAGTTATCAGCAGAATAGTATTCGACAACAAAACGTTTTACAACCACAACATTCCAATCAACAACAAAGTAAACAGTTACAAGCAAATCATAACGGAAATTATAATCAGCAGTATTTTCCTAAAACTAATCCCCAACAAGGTGCTATAGATCAGCAGAACCAACTTATAGCACAATTACAACAGCAAAGGCAACAGGAGCAGTTGAGGCAATTTTACCAGCAGAATCCCGATATTAGACAAGCTGGACTAGGTAAATATTATCCATGGATCAAATTTCTTTGATTGTATTGTCTTTTATGCAACATTTTGTTTCTTCATCAATGTGTATAATTTTTCTATATTGTAGATCACTCTGTAAGCATATCGCAATCACTTGGAAACGAATATCAACAAGGTCAAAAATCAGAAGGCATAAAAACAACTTCTAAGCCTTCTACTACTACTACTACAACTCCAAAACCTCCTTCAACTACTACCAAAGATCCAAAAATATTAGAAGCTCAACTTCCAGATGAAGTACCCGAGGAACTTAGAGAGCAACTGTTGTCCTCAGGAATCTTAAATCATGCTGATATTTCAGTGCTTGATTATGATAAAGTTGGGGATATTCCTTTGTCTGCTTTACCACCAGATCAATTAGCCAACTTTTACGGAGCAGGCGGAGCTTCCCAATTAGCAGGTAATAATGCACATTGGCAAACAATTACATAAACTGAATAATGGAAAAATCTTCATTTTCATAATCTCGTTCATCTTCCCAGTCATCGTTTATCAATATTATAATGAGTTCAATGTCATCTTGCATGTTTTTAAATCTATCAGCATTTATAGTAAATGTTTTATACTTTTAAATCTTTTTACTAATTTTACTGCTGACTTGAAAGATATTTAACTAGGACTATAGATAACTCGTCCTTCACCTTAAATGTTACAGCCAGTGACCCAGTTCCCTCGGTGGTACGGAAAGACGGTACAAGCGTTGAGAACCACGTGGAATTCAATGACGAAGAACCTCAAACTGCCGCTTCGGAATTGGTACAAAAAGTAGTTGCAAGTCCATTGGTGGCTGAGCCCTCTAGTGTCGAAATGAAGGTGGTACATTACGATCCGAATACCGATAAAGGACAGCAGGTGCAAGAGAAGTATGTCGGTGAAGAATCGAGTCAAGTTAATCCGGTGGTACTAAACGATAATTCGTATAACAGGTGAGAAAACAAATACTGCTTTATTATCATTATTTACAACTTCAAATTACGTTTAGTTAACTTTTATTTATGGAATATTAGTACTTAAGCCTAAGCTAGTGTAGTAGTTGTTAACGATATAGTAGTAGAGACAAAAAGAGAAATTTCTGAACTTCCTAGAACACTTTTTTACCAGGACAATTACATCCCTGGGCATATCAGCACAAGGACAATTATCTCCCTAGATACATGTGCCAGGACATTTTCCACCTAGAACAGCTGATAAAGGAAAGCTTGATGGAAGTGCTGGAAGGAAAGCTTGCTGGCAAAGTGTTCACCAGTTTGTACTTGGTAGTGTTTCATTTTTGGGTCCAACATAAAGTTTTGTTTCAGCATTAAATAATAATGTATTCTATTTTTAGATACCTTCCATTAAAAATTAATGGAACCCAATTTCCAATTCCCGACGTACCAGAATTGAGAGGAAAGAAAATTTCCAGTGTGGTAGTTCTTGCTCCAATCAGTTACGACTTTTCGGCTAATCGAAAAACAAGAGAAACAACAAGAGAACTTTCAAAAAAGTCAAATGATTTCGATTTAATTGAAGGCACCAGCCTAAAGGAATTGCTAGAAAATCCTACTTCAGACAATTTTAAAAAATTTCTAGAAACAGAAAACAATACAAGCAGTGACAAACAAGCAGTTATTTTATTAGTTACGCAGTAAGTACTAGTAAATTATCGTTAGTTAATGCCTTTTATGACCCTTTCTTTCTTTAAAATTTAAATAGCATGTAAAAATTATAAAACAATCCAAATTGAAGGTGAGTAGAGGATTTTTTTTTTCGACAATACCCAGCCACACGCAGTCAAGCGAACTCAAGATCTAATCGCATCGTTTGGCTCGGACCAGGCCCCCAAACAGCCCAGATCTAGGCCTAGTGACTACCACCTGTTTTTGGATATGAAAAAGAATTACTATACCAGTTAAAAAATATATACTCTTGAAACTAAGTTACTTATTTGTACACGTGATTTTAAATAATACTTTATTTTCTAGTTCGCCTTCTTCAAATTCCCAAAAAGAAATTTTCATGTACGATGTAGCGACTCAAACCGTAAGCAAATTGGATGGAGAATTATCGTCTGCTTTCGTAGACGCCGCTGAAGCTAATTCTGATGATAATAATGAAGCTGCAGCTTCAAATATAATCGAAACAAATGTTCCATTTTACGGCCAAAATGATAGACAAGGATTTTCTGGAACGGATGATTCAGAGCTAAGCGCAAGTCAAAACATTGAATCAAAGGTAAATGGAACCTCAAACCTATCCTAACCTATGTATGTATATTGGGGTGACATTCACTGAGACCTAAAAGTTCTATTGTGTCCCCTTAATTCTACTTAGTTCCTGAGGAAAGTCTCAGAGACTAGTAGCTCCTTTAGTCCCATTTCCCGGAGGAATGTCAGGATATCTGCAGGTTTTAACTTAGGTAAATGTCCTTCTTCTATCCAGTAATCTCCTAGGTGTTGTGCCTTAGGATTCTGAATTGCTGTGCAATTCTCAAGTATGTGGTGGTTTATTCTTCTATGCCACAGAATCTACATTCTTCTTCCTCCACTATTTTGAACTTTAGGTGCCCATTCAGGCGACAATGTCCCGTTAGGATCCCTGTTAACACTCTTAGTGCAGTTTTACTTTGACTTAAGCATTCATTTGATCTCAACAGGTTGTAGTCACCCAGAAGAATCTTTGATTAAGTCCTACTAGACCTTTCCAATGGCCAGATCTCTTTTTTTCGCTTTTGTCTATTTCTTCCAATATTATACCGTAAAAGGGTTCTGGTCCCCAAAAGGTTGTTACAGCCCCCCTCTTTGCTAGTCCTTCTATTCCAGTGTCACAGTAAGGTGACTATATTGTTCTCGCCTAGTTCATTGAGTTTGCCTAGGCATTCCCACACTATTTTGGAACTGATTACACATAAGAGCTCAGTACTTTAATGGCTGCTTGACTATCCGACATTATGATAATCCTTTGCCTTCTATATCCTTTATCAATATTGAACTGAGCACACTTTCTTATGACATGAATTTCCTCTTGAAAGATACTCTGGGTTTTCCCAAGCTTTCAGAGTTTTTGGTTCCTGGCCCGTACACTCCTATCCCAGTTCCTTCTATTGCTTTTGAGCCGTTTGTGTACCATTGAATGGTATTATTTCCAAGTCTGGTAATGGTATTTGGATCCCATTACTTCTTGTTGCTTAATTCCGTACTGAATTTCTTTGAAAAGTTATACTTTTTCATCATACCATCTTGTGGCATGTCCTGTTTTCTGATTTCTAAGAAGTGAGCAGGTGGTTTTTTTTAATGATTCCCTTACAAAGGTTGTTTTCGAATTTTCCCCTGGCTGTTAAGACAATATCATCGGCATATCCTTAGCAGGATATTCCAAAGTCAGTTAAACCACACAGGAGTTCGTCAACCGTAAGGCTCCACATTAATGGGAATGCTACTCCTCCCTGTGGACATCCTCTGGTTGTATAGATGGAGACAATGTATTTGCTCGTTCTCGTCTCTGCTACTCTAGTCGTGAGCTGTTCCGACATCCATTTGGATGTTGTGATGTCTTCACCTCTTTTGTTCAATGCTCTTTTGTTCGCAGCCTCATGGGGAGTATTGTCAAAAGCTACTTCTATATCCAAAAATTGTCTAGAGTTGTCTAGAGCACCTCGGATTTCCTCCGTTAGTTGTACCAGTGCAGTCTCCATAGATCTGCCTGCCTGATTCTAACCAAATGTGGTAGAATTTCGTCTTGTCCTTGTTGGAGCAATGCTGGGAAAATCCCATCGGCTCCCGGTGCCTTGAAAGGTGAAAAGGTGTTCATAGCCCATTTTAACCTTTGGTTACTACAAATGTGCTTAGCCATTGTAGTACTTTCTGTTATGAAATTCCAAAGTTCGAGTGACACAAAAATGGTTGTTTTCTATCTACTACTGGAACCATAATTATTGTATAATTAAATGAATTATTATAAATAAATTTTCAGGTGCCAATTACTGATGCATTACAAGATGAAGACATGGAAACACAAGCATCAGAACAGCTGGAAACTTTTGTAGATATTTCCGGACACTCTGTGAGAGATTCATCGTCGTTTTCATCGAGCAATTCCAAATTAATTAACAATAGAATTTCTTAAATTGATTGTAGGTATAAGAAGACTGGTCTAAATCTATTGTAAATATTAACTTATTTAGACAGTACAAAGAAGCTTGTGATAAAAAAAACAAGTGCGACTTTTTTTTTAAATATGTAATAAAACAAAGCAGGTTTGTACAAGATTATAATATTTAATAGTTTGTATTAAACAGTAGGTAACAAATTTAAATATGCTGCAAATAAATAAATGATGCTTCGTATGTAATTTATAATCACAAGTTTCTTTAGTAGGTTTGTGTACCTGCTGTCTATAAAATGGGAAATTTAAACTAAGTAAATACATTATAAGTATTATATTTTGTCTTGTTTTCTTATGGATTAAGCGGAAAATTTATTCATACTCTTCTTGTACATATACTACACTCAATACATCTTGATTGCTCAATATAAATGTGAAATTTAATTTGCCTGTTGTTCCTTAATCTGTTTTGTGCCTGACTTATGTTTTTTGAGTGTGCTACTTTAATTCAATCTAATATATAGCTTATGCATCCAAATTGTTATTGTACTATTTGCTGTAAAAGCATTCAATCGATATTCCGCATTATATGAAACGGTAAACTGTACAGTGTAAGATATTTTATATTATTATTTTTATAATAAATATGTTAATGAAACAGACTTATTATTTAACTTATTTCCTTTCGTAACACTTTACACATTAATTGAAAAAATAAAAAAGTACTAATCCGGTCAAAGTAGACATTTGAAGTAACAAAAATTGAGGGAGAGCTAAATTTTGGTGGAGACCTTGGGTTCACCATTAGAAATAAAGGGTAAAAAATCTCCATCGATCCCATATGTGCGTCAAAAGTTATTTGGGGTCAAAAGTCAAAATTTCAGGTTTTTTGAATGTTTCTCAAAAATGGTAAGTTTCATTAAAAAAGTACTCCAAAGTAGATCTTAAAATTATCCACAAAAATGGTCCTATTGATTTACTTTTTTATTGCATGATGATTATTAATATTGATATTGGTATTTGAGATTAACTATAGTTCTGATTTCTTTGGATATTTTAATATGATTCATACTCTTTAAGTCAACTTCAACAGTCATGTCTTCTTCGATTTCTTCTTCATCTTCCTCTTCCTCTTGCTGGATGTTCATAAATTGTTCAAATGAAGATGAATCAGTTGTCTCTTCATCAAAATAACATGAATCTTCTGCTGTTGTATTCAACTGGACATTTGAGCAAGACAGACCTTGGCAATAATTGGTACACGCTGGGGAACACAGTAACCCTACTCTTCTTTAGCCACACTTGGCACTACAACCTTTTTTGCAATTGCAAAAAAAGTGTTTAGGATTTTTTCTGGAGCTGGCGGGAGTAAAGTTTGAATTGGTTCCAAAGTATTATCTATTAATTTCTTACCCCAGTCTTCTGGGTTCAGTTGATAGCCTAGCCATGTCTGAACTTGATAGTATACTCGATACAGGTGTTGAATAGCAGATGCCAATGTTGGAGGAAGACAGGATATTTGTATTTGCTTCTTGTTTCGTGTATTTTTGACAAAGGTTAAGCTCCATAAACAGCAAGAAGAAAGCGAATTCCTTTCGTAATTATTGTTTGAGGAGAAGAATCAATTTCTGTAAATACTTTCTTATTTAGCAGACCAGTCTTGGTAATTGTCGACAAAACAAATAAATGTTAATTTTCCAGGATTCTCTGTAATAATAATTCTACTACTATACTTTAACTTAAATCGTATTTTTATGATTCTGTTATCTAAAGCTACATTTTGACAAACATTATTTAATTCATCCAACGTAAACTGGCAATCATCACTAAGTTCTATGAATTGAAAAATTTCCTCCATCGCAGAGTTTACAGCTTCATCTTGAGGACGGCCAACTTTACGAACATTTCCATTTCTGGACAGATTTGTAACAGCTATGGTATTTAGCATCAGCAGCGACTAAATCATGCTCAAAGTTAATACGTGCAATAACTACTTTTGATACGTCATCAGAACGACCATTAGCTATCTTCAAAAGAGATTCTTTAAATGTAAGGGTAGAAACTTTATAAATTTTTTTTCGAAGTTGCTTCGCTTTCTTTTTCTCAGCCTCTTCATCGGCTTCATCGCCACAAAATAAACAGCAATTTTTAAAACAAAAGTTGGGATTCATTTACTCGCGCTCTGGTACGAGGAAGACTTACTTTTGAGAAACTGGCCTATTCATCCTCATGTTGTATTTTTACTGCAGCGACTGAACTTTTCCGGGTGTACGATTTTCTGCAATCCACGTGAATTGTAACGGACTTTAGGTCTCTTATAAAATTAACAAACTCATCACCTCTCACACTGACAATAGAAAAGCCAAATGTTATTCAAGGCCATGCGGGTAGAGGGGATTCAGTAAGGGACTGACTATGATTTGAGTATATATTTCTAGAATAGTATAGTTTACACATAAAAGAGACACAAATGGGCATTTTTACTTATCTTGAGTGCCTGTCTATGTATTCGTGGCGTATGCGTGTGCATATCACATAGAACGTGACTCTTAGAATCGCGATATCTCAGGAATGGTGATTCCTAGAAAAAAATCATAACGACCATTTTTGTAGAAAATTTTAAGATCTACAACTTTAGTCGAAAGTACTTTTTTGATAAAACTTACCATTTTTGAGAAAAATTCAAAAAACCTGAAATTTTGACCTTTGACCCTAAATAACTTTTGACGCACACATGGGATCGATGGGGATTTTTTACACTTTATTTCTAATGGTGAACCCAAGGTCTCCACCAAAATTTGGCTCTCCCCTAATTTTTGTTATTTGATGACTATTTTTATGTCTACTTTGACCGTACTATACGTTTCTGATTTAAATGGTTTTCTTCGAACTACTTGCAGTGTTCAGGCAACACACATAACAGAAGTGTGTATTACTGGTTGCGAATTCGACAACACTCACGCGCAAGTGTCAACGCATGTAGAATGAAATGTCAAATTAGTGACTAAACAATCACCGTAATGTCAGTGTACCTTGTATAATTTTGTGTAGTTTTTCTTAAATTTCGTGGCAATGGAAGGATCTCTTAGCAAATGGACTAATGTGATGAAGGGGTGGCAATACAGATGGTTTGTGTTAGATGATAATTCTGGTTTGCTGTCCTATTATACGGTAAGTGATTATTTCACAATTTTACTATTTTTCCATAACCCAAGTTCTACCGATTTCGTATTGAATTTAATGTACCGAACGTGTAATTCCAGTTAAAAACAAAGTTTACTTAACATATGATTACGTAATTACATCAACAACACGTAAACATTTTAAAAACATTTATTGTTAACTTCGACTAAAATTTAAATAGGACAAATATTATTATTTTGAACTTTTTTTAAGATGAAATAATACTATGCGAGTCGTGGGTGTATCTAGTTAACATACATTATCAGATTAAATCTAATTACATTTACTGATGCTGAACCTGTTAGTATTGTTTAATAAACATTATCTCATTTGATTGAACAAACTATCAGCAGTGGCGTTTCATGTGCAGATTGCATCTTAAATAACATGTAGTTAACAATAAATAGTTTTATCTCCATACAAGAGAGAAGTAAATACTGGTGGAATGTTAATACATTTTGTATAAACAAAATGTGTATCATTTTATAACATGTTCATTTAAACATCTATGAATAAAATATCAATATAAAATTATTTTCATAATTAATTAATATTAGGTAATTGTCATGTCTAAATCAAGGTAATTGCTTATAATGCTATACTTATTACGTTTATATTTATTCACAATGTTTTTCAATTATTCCATAGATCATTTGGAATATTTAAACATTTAACTTACACATTCCAATGTAGTTATAAGATCAATTATGTTATTCATTATATTATGTTACTATAGTTCATATAAAAATCCCTCGAATTTACTTCCCGGAAACAAACTAAATTCATGATCTGGAGTTGTGATTAGATTAGAAACTAATGATTATGTTTCAAATGTTAGATTTAAAAGTTATTTCATTTCACAAGTATGTAAATAGCGGTTCCTTCTCCTATTCCAAAGAATCTACATTCTTCCTGCCCTTTTAGTTTCTTGACATTCCTATTCAGGTGGCAGTCCAACACAACCCATAAATCACATCTTAATTTACATGGGATAATACCAGAAATATACAACACTTTATATTTTGGTTTTATAGACTAGAATTTAAAGACTTGAAGACACTTGTTTTAGACTTTCTAAAATCATAGTCCTATCTAGGTTGGATAATCTTTGCTAAAATTGGCATCATTGCAAATTTTAGATAATCATGAATATTAAGTAATACAAATATGTGAGAATAAAACAAAAGTAGTATAATCATCTTTTCTCAATAGATTTATCTTATCTTGTACATAAAAAAGGTAACAAAAATTTTAAAAAAATCTTATTCTATATTGTGACACAACTGAGAAGTGGTTTTTTACAACAAAATTATTTGTACTTAATTTAGTATAATGTAGTTCTCGATATGAGGTGTATTGTGTTCAAAATTGTTAGTTTAGTTTCCTATAAAAATCAAATTCGGCTTGAAATGGAAAACATCTGTTGCAAATTTTGGCCTGTAAGTTAATCATAATATCCAGTTAGAGCTCTTTAATCATCAGTTAATTGTGATTCAAAATAGTTATATCAAATAATAAAATTTAAATAATCTAATAATTTTACCTATGTAGGTATACTGGGGACATTCGCAGAGATCTAAAAGATCTATTGTACCCTTTGTATTTAATTTTGAAAACAATTTTAAGGTTACATACAGAATTTGACAACGTTTGAATTGTTCAAAAGTCATTGAGAGGTATGTCATTTGTCATGGTATTGTCACTAATGAATTCATGTATATACTATCTGTTTTTACGAGCTCTTTAAGCACAAACGTACTGTATAATATGACTAAAGAGAAATTGGCAACTTAAGTCAATGAAACTTCATTCACGATTTCATAGAAGGTTATTATCTGGTCAACTACTATGGGCATCATTTCATCACTTAATTACTTAAGAGGATTGCTAATAACCTTGTGCTTTTGCTCGCTTATGTCTTGTTGTTATTGGAGATTAGAATTATAAGGAACCAGTTACTCTATCTTGGGTTTCAGTAGTAGTTTCATGTGAAACTTCACAAC
Organism: Lochmaea crataegi; assembly: GCA_947563755.1. Lineage (NCBI taxonomy): Eukaryota > Metazoa > Arthropoda > Insecta > Coleoptera > Chrysomelidae > Lochmaea > Lochmaea crataegi. Next base: position 88,228,330 of record OX387423.1, on the reverse strand, counting down.
TATTCGCTACTATTATTTTCTGATCGTTGCTGACAGTTTCTGATTGTTGTTGGAACAGACCTAATGTCAATTAAGTTTTATCGGGAAAAGTTGTTAATATCGTGTAAATACAGTTTAAAGCTATCAAAAAAGATTAGCATTACATTACTGGAATTATCGACGGGAAAATTGTAATCGGATTGTATATCCGGCATTTTATAAAACAAGTGTAGTTTATCATTATAAAATATAATGAGACAAATTTAATTAATTATGATTTACCCTTTAAATTGGAAAAAAAAATTTAATTTTAAACAAAGTTTTCTCCAAGATCAATGAATTGTAACATAGAGATATATACTTAACTACAAGGGAAAACTTTAGGAGTTTACAATTCAATTATAGAATATCAGAGAGTGTTATACAAACGCAGAAATCGAAATTTTGATGTGTACTCTAAAAAAATGCAGATCACAACCACATTAGCTGTCTATTCATCCATTTAAAAGATAATGACAGGTGATATTTTTTCGCAACCCATTATATGGTCCTATAGGATAAAAGCAAATACAGGGCAATAGAAAGAACTAAGAGTTCTTCTTTACACTGAGAATATTGCAGGATAAATAAAATCTAAGCAACTACATTTGGCGAGTGATGTAAGAAGACTACAAGAGATAGTCATGCTACTACTTAAACCATAAATGTAACAAATAGCTCTTTTTTGTAAGAGGTATAAGAGTAGTAAGTTGTTGAAGCAGTAGAAGAATCAAGCTCTTTAGACATAGATTTAATGGCAAAACAAGCAGAGGATAATTTTTTCGCTAAAGTGTCTACATGTACAGACCATTTAAGGGCACCGTCAATATGGAGACCAAAAAACTTAATCGAATTTATTCTTATTAAGTCTTTGTTAAGTTTGAGAGGCTGCAAAACTCCTTTGTAAGATAAAACTAAAGTTTTCTCAGTGTTAAAACAAAGCCCGTTCGAGTCAGACCAGAACTTAATAGTAACGAGATCTTTACCTATGGTAGAATGTAAAGTTGGTATATCTGAACTACTCTAGATAACACTAGGTCATCAGCAAATAAAATGAATTTACCATTAATTCGTAAGTCTGTGACATCGTTAATGAATACAAAAAAAAGAATTGGACCTAAAACTGAACCCTGGAGTACACCACTGCTAACTGGTAAAATTTTCTAAACTCTACCATTTGCTCATACCAGTTGTTTTCTACACTCAAACCATGTTAAAGGAATACCACGGTTTTTTAATTAAATTTCATGATCAACACAATCGAAGGCCTTAGCGAAATCACAAAAAACCGAAGCCTTAAAAATTTATTATTAAGTGACGTATATATTTCATTAAGGACAGAGAACATTGCTTCATTAGTACATTCATTAGGTAGGAAACGAAATTCTTGAAATTTCAAGATTTTCTGTTTGAATAGAAAGGACAATTGATGGTTTTTCATCTTCGATAAGATTGATAATAAGATAAAAGGACGATAGTTACTAGTATTATCATATATTATATAGAAAGATCTAAGGGCAATAAATATTGATAGACCGCTTGATGCCCTGACAGACTTACAAATAGAAAGGAATATAGGATTATAGTGAAGTCGGTAAAGACCTAAGTACCCATGATTGTGATGATGCAGTAGTAGTAGATATGGCTAACAGGTACAGGCAACCTCGAATACAAGAAAAACAAAATAATAATGTATCGTAACAATTTAATTGACATTAATATTTTTCAAATAATTTCACCATAAATGTACCTTTAGCTTCAACAATATTATTTCCAATAGTAGGTACCTACCTGTAATTAAATACAAGACTACATGGTCAGTTTTTTTAAAATGTACACATGATTCACTGAGTTTGAAAAAACATTGTATAGGTTCCGGACCTACATTTGTTTTCATTTTAATATTCATAAAAGAAAGGTTATGCTTATACTTGCAGAATATAAAGGAAATCCTTCAGCTCCCATTCATAATATTCTGCATTCATAATATACTGAGTAAAGTCTTATACTTATAGAGTATGAGCATATTCTTCACAAAAAGTTTTTGGTTATTTATAAACGTTACCTTTTACTCTAAATAAAAAGGATAATTTCAAATGTGGTCTGTAGCGAGGTCGAGTCGTGTAGTGATCAGTTGTGGCGATGGCAGATGTGGAACTGAGAGAGATTAAACACTACAAGCAGCATTTATCAACACTTGTTACTTGTTAGTGATTACAAAGAATTATACCGGTTTATAGAAGAAAATGTATAATGGCTTGCCAACAGATTTTTGGGAATAAATAATGCTTAAACTCGAGGAGGTGAGTTATCATCCGTCATAAAAATGCAGATATGTTTACGCTACCTCAGTAACACTGAGTATCAGAAAGGCATTGGTCAGGAACTGGGTGTAAGACAAGATACAGTATCTCGTACAGTGGCTGCCGTAATTGACAGCATAGTGGCGCAATCAAAATACTGGATAAAGTTTCCATCTACCAACAATGAACTTATGAATGTGAATCAGTTATGGCAGAGCAAGTATAGGTTTCCGACAGCAATTGGCGTAGTTGACTGTACCCACCCATCAGGGATACTGAAACCAAATCGCCATGGTGATGAGTATGGCATCCTACACTGAATGTGCAAGCAAGTGGCAAAAACTTTAATAGACATCGATTTTGAAGCAACAGAAGAAGTTGACAATGATAATAATGACGAAGTTGATCTACCTCTTCGCCAGCAAGGACAAGAAGTGAGAAGAAATTTGAGCATTGGAATAAACAACTTTGATAATTAAATATAGGTATAAAACTGTATAAAATAAAAGTTTTAGTTTTATTATTTACGCCATCAGATCATTTTGGTTTTTAAAAAACAAAATTCGAATAATTTTTGAGTTTATTCACTAGCGCAAACTGTTCTATTTTTATTTTATTGCAAACTTTTTAATAATAATAAATTAAATCCCCTAGTCTTACAAAAAAAATTACATAACATAATATAATATTGTCAATATAATAAGTACTTTGTACGAGAAAATTTGGAGAATTGTTTACATTTTGTAGTATACTAAACTAACTCCCCCTCGTATACAATATTTGCTGCTGATTCCTCACGCTTCTTCCTCTCCAACTTTTTTTCATAAGATTCTCGATGCTGCCCTAAAAGAACTAGCCGTTGAAGCTCTTTGTTTGTGAGTCCTTTTATTTCATTTGTTTCGTACTTTTCTGTTGCTGTTTTTTTTTCTTGTAGGTAGAAGAGATTCGACAGTCTTGACACTACTAGATAGTGGTTTGATGGCTGATTCAGCCTCTTCAAGCGTAGTAGAAGCTTCACTCACTCTATGCTGAGTAGATCCATCTTCAATACCAATTTGCAGTGCGCCTCCGATACTTCCAATTGTAGGATTACTGTCGCCTTCAATAACTTCTTCCTCCATTCCAACAGTTTGATTGCTTTATTTCCAGTTTTTTTTTTCAACCTTCCTTTCATATTGTTTATATTGTTTTTATTGTTTCTTTCGCATCCAGCCCTTTACCTAATGTCACCTCGTACTTCCTGATAACATTTCTAATAGCCTCATCCTTTCTAGCTTTTATTTTTGATTTCATCTGCTGTGAACAGCAGTTCGGTTGTAGCATTATCTTTTTCTGTACTTTCACTATCGCTGCTGGAAGAATAGGTACCTCTTCTCTGATTAAAGTACTGTACTCAAATAACACCGATAAGAAAGAAATACCGTAAATAAACAAAAGATTGCAAACTTCCGCGGCACAGTCACAAGCCAACATGCCAACAACCTTTTACTTATTCTTGGAGGATATTCTTGCAAGTATACTTAATCATTATGAATACGAAAAAAAGGAAATTATTATACTCCTACCTTATACTTACAAGGGTATCCTTCAGTTTTATGGTTACGACCCAATAGGACAAATGGCTCAAAATTTAAAAATTCCAAGTTATCAAACTACTTTCACCGTTTATAAGTATCGAAATAATGTTTTTGGCTCAGAATGTACCGGAAATAAAAGATTTGTTTCTGTTATATACATAGAAAAAGTATAATTTTCCAACATCGTAAAAGACCTTTAACTTAAAGATCCTATAATTCACCATTTTTAAATAACAGTTGGTCAATTTTTAAAATTGGGTTCAAATTTACAGAGATACATTGTATTATTATTATCATTACAATTGTTAAATATACTGTTACATTTATTTTTTTAACTATTACTCTGTGTAATAAAAATAAAATTTTTTGTGTTTATAATTATTCTAACGATGTTATAAATTGTTACGTCGTCTTCTTGGTTTTTTGGTGACCAATTTGAGTCGAGGTTTTGGCTGATTTTGATGCGCTGTAATTGGACGTGTAAAAATCATAAAACATTTTGAAAATAACGACCACATTTGGAAGATATATCAGCAAGAACTGTTTTGGTACCATACACGATGGTTGTAGAGCAGTTAAAGAATGCAGGATCAAGAGTGTGAATTGTATCTGAAACAAAACAAAAACATAAATATAAGTACAGTAGTCGCCAATTACTTAGATGTACTAGACAAGTTAGATAGCGATATCGATGGCTATTGGTTAAGCGTATTCGAGCAAACGCATAATCAGTGTAAAATACTCAGTAGCGTGCAAGCTGTACATGCATCATCAAAGACTGATGACACTACAGAGGGGCTGTTTACTACAATTTCTAAAGGCAATCGGATGTTAATAGTTCATGCTGGAGGTGAAATGGGGTTTATTAAAAACTGCCTATTATTATTTAGGAAGCAAGTCTGGAGATTATCACGAATTCTCAAAATTACAGGAAATTGGTAGAAGAAAAACTTACCTGTTTTTCCTAGACATGCAATTACATTTTAGTTTAGTAACAAGGTATAAACAATAGCAAACTAGGTATGCTTTAAAAATTCCACTATACATACCATTTGACACATAGTTAGTCTTGGTTTCCATGGAGACAATGTCTTTTGCCATTCCGGTCCTAACGACGACAAGTAGTAATACGTGTACATGAGCACGTGGATGAAGGAATTCACTATTGCTGGAACCGACGCCATACCACCTAAAAATAAAAAACATAAAATGGTAAGCACTAACTTTAGTGGGGCGTAATTTCTGGGTCAAGTGTAGATATGTAGATCAAAGGAAAAAGTCGACAAGGACGATTTTGGACAAAATGTACCATGTTGATCATGGATCTTTCTTTGTATTTACCAAAATAATGACATACATATATTTCCTGCTGGATGTGAGAGTACATATTAGGTAAATGTAATGCAAGTAACTAACCTCCAATATATTTACAACCAATCCAAGCTAAGAAAAACGTAGAACCATGATGATAGACGTGTAAACCAGATATTTGATTGAACTTCTTCCTTAAGGCGAAAAATACTGTTTCTATCAACTCCACGCCTTTTAGACAATACAACCAGTAGAAACTACTAACCATTTTTACAGGATTAGGATTATTCGAGTAATCAATGGGAGCGCAGCCGTAATTGTACTCGCCTTGTACCCAACCTGCTGTCAAAAACTGAAAAGCAGAATGTCAAAATTTTATGAAATGATCAGTAACCAGTGAATCATAGGGAGGAAAAACTATAAAACTCCCAATATATGAATGACAAGGAACTCCAGCGTAACATGGAGGCGTACACAAAAGATATGCAAAGGTCGTAGTGGAAAGGCTCCTAGAAGTACATAAACCCCATATTGATCTTAATCTTCACCAGTGAAAATATTGAAATCATTAAACTGTCTCTTAGGGGGCGTCCGTTAAGTACGTGAGGCATTTATGAGGATTTTTTGACCCCCTCCTTCCCCCTTGGTGAGATGTAGTAAGATTTTTTTCGATTCCCTTCCACCCCTGAACATCTCACGTAATTAATTTCTTTAAATTCTAAAAGGTGATGAGCATATAAGTTACAAATTGGCGCCCAACGTGGGGCCGAACCGCCCTTAATGATAGGTCTGATGCTCAGCTTTCAACAGCACAAATTATGGCCTAATCATATATTAATTTATGAATAAAAGTGTATAAAAAGACAAAAATATAAATGAATGTTTTTAGAATAAAAAACCATTTCTAGTTTCCTTGTTTCTCTACTTTTAATTATTTTTGGGGGCATCAAGTACGTGAGGCATTTTTGAGGATTTTTTGACCCCCCCCTCCCCCTTTGTGAGATGTAGTGAGATTTTTTTCGATCCCCTCCCACCCCTGAACACCTCACGTAATTAATTTCTTTAAATTCTAAAAGGTGATGAGCATATAAGTTACAAATTGGCGCCCAACGTGGAGCCGAACCACCCTTAAAGATAGGTCTCATGCTCAGCTTTCAACACCACAAATTACGGCCTAATCATATATTAATTTATGAATAAAAGTGTATAAAAAGACAAAAATATAAATGAATGTTTTTGGAATAAAAAACCATTTCTAGTTTCCTTGTTTTTCAACTTTTAATTATCTTTGGTGGCATCAAGTACGTGAGGCATTTTTGAGGATTTTTTGACCCCCCTCCCCTCTTGGCGACAGTTGGTAAGATTCTGCCCGATCCCCTCCCACCCCTGAACACCTCACGTAATTAATGGACGCCCCCTTAGGGATGTATCCATATTTTGGAGCTAGGGTTAGCTCTAAGTAGTGCTTGGCCGACAATTACCCTGCAATTGCAGATAATGTCTCATCTGCACTAAGTTTATTTTCCCATGTTCGGACTTCTTCCACGATGCGGCTTCTTGGGATACCACAAAATGGTTGGGGCTCGATAAAATACTAGCTCCTACCTTTGCGAGACCATCAGCAATCTCATTTCCGACAAGTCCTTCATCTCCTGGCACCCACAACAAAGTTACTTTGTTGTGTCTATATTATTGCGGAGTTGAGTTGTTTCTTGAGGCACTCAAGAGAAATTTCAACCTTGGAATATTGATCCGAAATTGTTAAAGCTTCACTTGAAGACGACTAAATGATATAACTATTTGATGAACGTTAACATGCTGAGGAAGATATAAACTTACCATACGAATAAGTGCAATGCATGCAACTACTTGAAATATATTATAGGCCTTAATAATTTTTGTTAGTTTGAATGGTTTCCTATTTTTCATGTAATTTGGTAAAATTCGCAAAACTAATAATAGGTATATGCCTATTATGCCCAGTGTTGGAAAGGGGTTGTCCATTAAGAACCATTTTTGTACTCGGGGATCTGAAACAAAAAAAAACACATTTAATAAAACTGTCAATATAGAATTTTGGTTTGTGGTTAGATGTGGGGATGTCGCTGTTATCGTATTCTTAGCATTTCCTTTACTGAGGTATTGATGTGGTTTCAGCGTTGTCTCCAGTCCAGGATTACGCTCTTAGGGCTTCTGAACGGATAGCATCTACCTTGTACTGATGAGGCGCAAAGACGCCGAAACTGGTCTACAAGTGATGTCCCTTCTAATTACAAACCAGGATGGTTGGTTAAATCTTGTAGATCATACCAACCCTGTTTAACTTGGAAGTGTAATTCAATGTCTATCTAGCCCGAGAAGTAGTTGTTGCTTCTTAGTGAATTGTTCTGTTCTTTGAAAATTGTTTTTCCAAAAATTTGGAAGGCGTTATAATAGTATTAAACTATTATCTTTGACATCTCTTTAGAAAGGCATTTTCCATTATATTTTTGTCAAATCGCATTACTTTTTTGGAAAATTCAGCTAGCAGGCTCGTTTTCACGTAACAGAATTTATGCCAAATTTGTGTTTTCATTAAATTTTTATACAGGGTGAATCATGAGGAACTGAACATACTCCTACCTAGTACGGAGACCCCTGTGGGGAATATCAAATGGCCATTAAAAAGTGTCTGCTCCCATATTTTAATAATACACAGGGGGAGTTGTGAATATTGGCATAACGAAAATTTTTAATAGGTACATATTTATAATAGATTTTCGAAATGAAGTCCACCTGCTTCTAAACAACTTCTTTGTCGGACTTTCAAATGTCTAATTGACTACCTGAGTGTTGAGGGATCATTTCTAATTGTATTACAAGAATCAATAATTCTTTCAATTAATTCTGGTCGTGTATTTATATTTTCTCCGTAACCCATTCCTTTCAATCGACCCCTTATGGAAGAGTCGACGGTGTTGAAGTCAGGGGATCTAGGTGGCCATGCATGGGGGCCCCGCGTCCTATCCACCTATTTACGTAAGAGGCATGAAGATGTTGGCGAACAGCAACTGAGAAATGTGGTGATTCCCCGTCGTGTATAAAGTGCACACCTCGGATAGTAGATTCGGTAAAATATTTTGCAAAAAATCTGAGTACACAGCACATGTCAGTGATCCATTAAAGAACTGGGCTCCTATTAGTTGCCTGTCTATTACTCCTATCCAAAGATTCACTGAAAATCTATACTGTGAACAAGATTCGCGAATCGTATGAGGATTTTCATCTGCCCAAATGTGGTAGTTGTAAATTGGGCTCCGTCAGAGGATAGGGTCCTATACAATAAGCGATTATTATTCGCAATTTACTTAGCGATTTGCAATCGTGGGATTTCATCTCCTAGATGCAGTCCTTGGACCTGTTGGATGTGATAAGGGTGTAAATTATTGTCTCTTAAAACTCTCTCAACCTTTGATTGAGAATAGTGATGAGCAAAGCAAGACCAAGACTTGGACAATCTTGGTCTTACTGGTCCAGTCTTGGTCTTGCTCAAATATGTCCGGTTTTGGTCTTGGTCTTGCTTATTTAGTCTTGGTCTTGCGTATTCAGTCTTGGTCTGGGTCATTTTATCTGTCTTATTTTTTTTTAAAGATGGTCATAATTATAAATTCAAAATAACTTACAATTTATTAAAATGTTGAAAAAATATCAAACAACATAAAATATGAGAAAGAAGATTAATCACAATTATTTTTTCACTTTTGTTTTCTTTTTATGTATTATGTATTCTAGAGGTGGGTAGTTCCGGGAAAATTGCGGATTGAACCTGGAACGTTTTCGGAGCGAAAAGGATACGTGGAATTGTTTAATGTTTTTACTTCTCATTAAGAGATTGACGCTAAAAATATTTTAAACTTAATTTATTTAAATTAAATTAAAATACTCCCGTATTAAATGATATTAATAGCCATGAGATTTATTTTAGCGGGCAAAATGAACACTCAAAATAATTTTTTTTTAATATCTGTAATATTTAATATTTTTTGAAGTTAACGTGAGATTTTCGATTATCCCCCCTCGGTTTTAATTAGATTTGGTGAGATTTCATTGGGACCCTCCCCCCCCCTATTCTGAGCTCAAGTAATTAATAGATGCCCCCAAACAGAGTGTAGCTTTTGAAAGCCGATTCGGAAATGAATGAAACATTTGTATTATTAAAAATATAGCACGAGCTAAGGTACTACTAATGATTAAAAATGTAATTTTTGTACGAAAAATTAAATTTTTGCAAGAAATTTTTTTGTTTTTTAAATTTATGGTTCATGTTGCTAAACTTTTAATTTATATTTAAATTTGATTCTTTTGTTAAAAATTGAGCAATCGTGTGGGAAAAATATTAAGACGTAAGGTGTTCAGGTGGGGGGTCTTGGCAAATCTCACGTATTTTTTTCTAGGAGAAAACGATATAAAAATGCCTCAAAGTTAAGTTACATTAAAATAAAAAACGTGTATTTATGATCTAATTTTATTACTGTGATTTTAGATTACGGTAATATTCCCAAATACTAGTATTTGCTAGTCTTAAATGAAAGTAATTAAGCAAATTGCTTTTTTTTAATAAATCCAACGCTTTTACACCCAAAACACAAATTTTGAAAAATCTCACGTCAGAGGGAAAGAAGGGGTCGAGAAAAATCTTACTACATCTCACCAGGGGGGGAGAGAGTTTTCAAAAACCATATACAGGGTGAAATTTGTTGTTACATAAACAAAACGAACTAAATTTTTAAGACCGGCCCTGATTTTTTTCTAGTCTGAATAAATCAGTTAATTAGGTGATAGTAGTGTAACGTTTTACCAAAATATGAGACAAATCGAAATTACCGTTCAAAAGTTATGATCAAAAGAAATATCAGTCAAAATTCACAACTCCCCCTGTATATTATTGAAATATGGGAGCAGACACTTTTTAATGGCCATTTGACATTCTACATGGGGGTCTCCTCATGACTCAACCTGTATCATGGCTTTTCTATTCGGTTTAAGAAAAAATAGTGTATGCAACTTGCATTTAATGGCTACTAAGATACTTGTATTGACAATTAGCATATAGTATGTTTGATATTTTATGTTTCGCTTAATCTCTTTTTGTTATTACAAATAAAATATTAAATATTTTATTTTAGGAAATTTCCACAAATAAATTTGATCGTATGTTCATGGCAATTTGCTATCTATATATCTATCCCTGCGAAGTAGGGGCGGGTCTCTAGTTTTATATACATTCAAGTATTTTGTATCATTGAATAAATAAATAATTACAATAAATTTATTAGATTTCTTACCAGATCTAGAGAAAAACTCATAAATTTTGGAGGAAATATTCATTGTTAACTACCTTCTAAAACATATTGCACGTGTATTAACTAACGGAATACGATTTTTCCTACTAAATGTAACAAGTACATTACCTTTAACTACGATAAAGAAAATAATTATTTCGATAAATTTTATAGGTAAGCAAAAATATTGTACCTTCTAAAATTAGCTTGGTCTTAATTAACTCAAAGTTCGTGGGATTGTAGATAACAAGTACGATTAAATTTGGGATATAAATTTAAACAAGTGCACTCCAGTCAGACTATAATTCCTGTATGAATTTCTGGTATTTTTTTTTATCTTAAATCTTTGTAGGTTTGTAACGGATTCTTCAAATGTAATTTTCATTCATTTTGAAAACGTAAATTTAAATTGAAACTTTGAAAAATTATCAAGGAACGCAACTATTTTTCGGATTTGAAATACAGGGTGTTTCATTATATTCTGACTGTTTTTAAAAACAAACTCATAACTGCCAAACGGTTCTAGATAATGAGATGCGGTTTCCACAGAAATAAATTTGTTATTAAAAACTCTTCAAAAACCCTACCAGGAAATATTATATTTTTTCTTATTTTCCAGAACATTATTTTTATTACACTTTTAGTAACTTCATCTGTATGTATTGATTTCAAAACGTCAAATTAAATTTAAATTTTGCACACTTTTCAAGGACCGATGACTATACATTAATTTAATAAGTTTGTTCCAATATCCTGGCCAGAATTATCATGATTCACGATTGATTTATTATATTCCACATATTCTTATACATCTTACTTAGAATACTGAGCAATTGTCGAAGGATTAATACTTGTACGAGGAAGGCCTAGGATCAGTTTTTGCTGCCAACAGAGGAATAAACCGCCAAAAAAAATGTACACTAATTCCCTTGATTGTTAGTAATTCCTATAATTCCTCACTAATCCCCCCTATGCTAAGAGTGCGATAACAGCGACATCCCCACATATAGTCACAAGTATCAGTAAAATATTAAACTATTAACTTTGACGTCTATTGATCACGCTTTACTAAAATATGACAATTTGTTACAGGTACCTGTAATTAAGTAAATAAACATAAATTTTCTAGTATAATAAATTGAACAAAAATGATAAATTATTATTGTTTCTTAAACGCTTTATATCTGTTCTTAATATTAAGTTCGTCTGCCCGTTTTAATTGAAATGGGCCGCCACCAATTAAATTAATAGAGGCGTAAAAAATGAAATCTTTATTGACGGTATCAATGTCTTCTGTTCGGGGCCCAAATAAATGGGTCGAGCTCTGGTTTTAGAAACTTTATTCTTACCTTTATCTCCAATTATCCGACCAATAAACCACGACTGGTCATAAAAAACTGCGTAATAGTTTTCTAAGGGAACCTCAAGCTCCGCAGTTTTCGATCAATTTTCTGATTAACATGGCAACATATCATCTGAATACTCCAAATCATCAGAGCTATCCAGGAGTCATCAAGTTCCATCACTTCGGAGGCAGAGGAGGAGTCAGTGCTTGTGACACTAGCTTGATTCCTGGGTAGTTTCTGTTTATTTAGTCTTTTTTATAGTCAAGATCGGCTGAACATTTTTGGAATGTGATTTCTTCGGTGTTTTCCTTACTCTACCGTTAGACTGATCTAAAAGCCAGCAGTATCAAATTCATCTTGTCTGCACTTTTGAGATCAGAATCTGTCAGGAGATGTTTGTCTTTTGGAACGTTTAAAATCAAGTCACTGAGATGACCAGAATTGGCAGCATATTTTCCAATTGGCAGATTTATTCCTGGTTTTAGGAAACGAGTTCGCATTTTTGTTAAAGGTGGTGTCCTGTACATAACATTCTTCATTATTCTCAATGCTGCTGGAACTGGCAAAGTAGCTCTGTATCTTCTGTGGACCTTTTGTTTGTTTCTTTAAATTCAGGTGCTATACCAGACATCAAATCAGTATTTAAACGCATTAAATACATAATTATGATGCCAAATTTTTTAGCTTCCTTCATACATTCCCATCTTGAAGTTACCTGCTCAGTAGTAAATTCCCCACTAATTCCACTATTCTCTTACTAATAGCCCGAATTTCTCGAGTAATTCCCCACTAATTCCTTTATTTCCCCACTAATTCCTTTATTTCCCCACTAATTCCTCTAATTTCCCACTAATTCCTCTAATTCCTTACTAATTCCTAAAGATTGTGCAACAAAATTCCCCAGCGGAATACCCCTCGGTGCCAACTGATATAATTTTTTTCAAGTATGAATACTACTGAATTTAAATTCGTTTAAAGTCTAAAAATTGTTTAAAAAAAAATTACGCTTTTATAATGGATGGAACTAAAAAGTGCTTTGTAATATATTTTTATATCAAGTTTCAAAAATTTGCAGCTACTAAGTAAGCTATTTTGGTGTATTATTATCATTTTGGCAATTGAAAAATTATAAACTTATTACTGCTTACCTGCTCTTTTTATTATATCATCAACAAATTCCATTAGGGCCGCCATTTTTAAAACGTATTACGGACACTGAGTACCCCTAACCTTCTGAGAAAAGACTATGAAGCACTGCAGTAATTGATTTGAAATTCTCATTATAAATGTTTACCTCATCAGCATTGTTCGTTAATAATATATTCATTTACAGTAGATCAATTGACTTTTTAACATAAAATTGACTCGGCATTTTCGAATTTTTAGTGTTTTTGTCGAGACGTAAATAACAAAAATTAACATTCGGTACCCAATTACTTTTGGCAAAGGATGGAATACACGAGGTAACTTCAACAATCTAATTTATATTACAATCTACCTACAGGGTTTATATAAAAATTGGTATACAGCGTGTCCCAAGTTATCGTTTGATTTAAAAGATAATCCAGTACTGTAAAAACTGTTGTGGATGGCATCTAAATTACATCCAAATGTCCCTCACTTTCTATTTTCAAATGACACCCCTTGTATATATATTTTCGTTGAAAATTGCTTGTCACTCTATTTTGAATACAACGATGTAACATACTTGTTGGTTTTTTATTATTAGCACCAAAAAAATTAACATTTTGTAATTTCTAAATTTCCTTATTAAAATAAAATATAAATAATGAAGAAAAAAAGAAAAAATTATTTCCCGCAGATTCCATACAAGCTTCAAAACGTCTTAAAAGCGCTTTTGTGCACGCAGCCTGAATCATGCCTCGCGAATACGTTCTTTAAGATCATCTAAATATACAGACTGTGTGTGATATACTAATTCTTTAAGATAACCCCACAAAAAAGTCCAGTGGCGTTAGATCGGGCGAGAGGGGAGGCCAAGCTATAGGTTCGTAAGTCCCAATCCATCTGTTATGAAAAGACTGATTGAGATAATCTGTAAGTATGAGGTGGAGCACCGTCCTGTTGCTAGATTATTGTATTTCGCTCTGCCAAAGGAATGTCTTCCATAAATTCAGGTAATTTGTTTTAAAGAAAATCTAAATACCTGTGTCCAGTCAATGTGTCCTCGTAAAAGTATGGCCGAATAAAATCATACATTTATACCCCAAACTGTTTGAACGAACCCAGTGAGGATTTTCGTTCGACCAATTTGTGCTTATAACAAGATAATAATTTTGAACTCAAATTTGTGGATAGAATAAAAATTTAATTCGTCGATTAACTACAACACCCTAGGTACTATTCGCAAATGATCGGTGTTCTACGGTTATTATTATTAACTGTCATTAATTTTTTTACATAAATAGCATAAGTTTTTTTAAACAATAGATCTACTTCTATCTCTTGAAGTTTTCAAAAACAGTGACGGAAGCAATAAGGATAAGCCAAGGGACTGTTGAGTGAAATAAAGTTTCTGATACGTCATTAGGAAGGCATTTTGATGCCATTCCCAACAGTTTTCACAGTATTGGATTATCTTTTAAATTAAGCGACATATTGCCTGTAAACGATAACTTGGGACACGGTGTATATGGATCACAAGTTATGGCGAATTCATAGAAAATATTTTGACAGACATGACATGTCACTTCTCAACATTAAACAACCAAATTGAGTGGTATCACGAGCAAATAAAACACATGTTCTATCTCTGTCCATCCAAGCAACGGAGTGTTCCAAAACATTATCATGCATAGTACACGCGATCTCTCAGACGAGGCAGCTTGTACAAGTTATGTTGAAAAATAATCGATTTTTATATAAATCGATTATTATTTTCTTATAATCGATTTTTAGTTATCGATTTTTATAGTAATACTAATCGATTTTATAAATTACGTGTTTAAGTCGATTTTCGGAAAGCGCTCGTATTATTTATCGACTATTTTTCAAAATTTGACAAATTTTGACGATTATTGACCATTTTTCAAAATTTTAACAATTTCCACTGTTGTTCAAAATTAGTGATCATTTTTCCAAATTTTTGATAATTTTTGACCATTTTCCAAAATGATGACAATTTTTAACCATTTTTGACAACAATTGTCAATTTTTAACAGTTTTTAACAATAATTGACAATTTTTGATAGTTTTTGACTATTTTTCAA
Organism: Lochmaea crataegi; assembly: GCA_947563755.1. Lineage (NCBI taxonomy): Eukaryota > Metazoa > Arthropoda > Insecta > Coleoptera > Chrysomelidae > Lochmaea > Lochmaea crataegi. Next base: position 88,213,224 of record OX387423.1, on the reverse strand, counting down.
AATTTTAGACCATTTTTCAAAATTATTGACTATTTTTGATAATTATTAACAATTATGGACCATTTTTCCAAATTTTTGACCATTTTTGACAATTTTGAGAATTTTTAAAAATAATTGTCCATTTTTGACAGTTTTTGACAATGTTTCAAAATTTTTGACAATTATCGACCATTTTCCAAAATTTTAACAATTATTGACCAATTCTGACAATAATTGTCCATTTTTGATAGTTGTTGACAATTTTGGACCATTTTTGATAGTTCTTGTCAATTATTGACCATTTTTGAAAATTTTTGACCATTTTTCAAATTTTTTTTTAATTTTTGACAATTTTTCCAAAATGATGACAATTTTTAACCATTTTTGACACTTTTTGACAATAATTGTCAATTTTTGATAGTTTTTGACCATTTTTCAAAATTTTAGACCATTTTTCAAAATTATTGACTATTTTTGATAATTATTAACAATTATGGACCATTTTTCCAAATTTTTGACCATTTTTGACAATTTTTAAAAATAATTGTCCATTTTTGAGAGTTTTTGACAATGTTTCAAAATTTTTGACAATTATCGACCATTTTCCAAAATTTTAACAATTATTGACCAATTTTGACAATAATTGTCCATTTTTGATAGTTGTTGACAATTTTGGACCATTTTTGATAGTTCTTGTCAATTATTGACCATTTTTGACAATTTTTGAAAATTTTTGACCATTTTTCAATTTTTTTTTTAATTTTTGACAATTTTTCCAAAATGATGACAATTTTTAACCATTTTTGACAGTTTTTAACAATAATTGACAATTTTTGATAGTTTTTGACCATTTTTCAAAATTATTGACTATTTTTGATAATTATTAACAATTATGTACCATTTTTCCAAATTTTTGACCATTTTTGACAATTTTTCAAAATTTTGAGAATTTTTAAAAATAATTGTCCATTTTTGAGAGTTTTTGACAATGTTTCAAAATGTTTGACAATTATCGACCAATTTCCAAAATTTTAACAATTATTGACCAATTTTGACAATAATTGTCCATTTTTGATAGTTGTTGACAATTTTGGACCATTTTTGATAGTTCTTGTCAATTATTGACCATTTTTGACAATTTTTGAAAAATTTTGACCATTTTTCAATTTTTTTTTTAATTTTTGACAATTTTTCCAAAATGATGACAATTTTTAACCATTTTTGACAGTTTTTAACAATAATTGACAATTTTTGATAGTTTTTGACCATTTTTCAAAATTTTAGACCATTTTTCAAAATTATTGACTATTTTTGATAATTATTAACAATTATGGACCATTTTTCCAAATTTTTGACCATTTTTGACAATTTTTCAAAATTTTGAGAATTTTTAAAAATAATTGTCCATTTTTGAGAGTTTTTGACAATGTTTCAAAATTTTTGACAATTATCGACCATTTTCCAAAATTTTAACAATTATTGATCAATTTTGACAATAATTGTCCATTTTTGATAGTTGTTGACAATTTTGGACCATTTTTGATAGTTCTTGCTATTTATTTACCATTTTTGACAATTTTTGAAAATTTTTGACCATTTTTCATTTTTTTTTTTTTATTTTTGACAATTTTTCCAAAATGATGACAATTTTTAACCATTTTTGACACTTTTTAACAATAATTGTCAATTTTTAACAGTTTTTAACAATAATTGACAATTTTTAACCATTTTTGATAGTTTTTGACCATTTTTGATGATTATTAACAATTATGGACCATTTAGATGCAAAGGAACATGGTGATCATACTTCAATCACGCATCTATCGTTGTTTGGGTCGCTCTGTTTGTTCGATGGACATACTTTAGTAAAACAACTCTGTCTCATTCACCATGAATTAATGGTAAATCTACGTAATCTTCATTGTTTAATTCCAAACGAGCCATTACTGTCACTTTGTAATAATGCCAATCACCACAAATAATGACAATTAATATTTAATTATGATAGCCATATTTATGATTTATGACCACTAAAATAATCACCTTCTTTTTCGCCGTAAATTTGAATAAATTTAAATTTAAAAAAATTGAGATATTTGACATTTGTGAAATTGAACTTTTCATCACTTTTTTACGAACCCTGTATACAATAAATCAGTTTTTGACATGTCACCAATTGACTTTCCTACCAATTAACCCGACCAGCAATTGTTTTTTCACCTATAATTTTTAATAAAAAGGTATGCAGCTGTCTATTTTGCTTTAAAAAAATACACAATGTGGCATTCAAATTCAACGTAGAATCAGAAATGTTAATTTTATTCAGGGTGTTTTACTTTTTACCGGAAGTGTCATGTCTGTCAAAATATTTTCTATGAATTCGCTATATCTTGTGACCCACGTATACAAATTTTCATAAAAATCGTGTAGTTAGTTTTTAATATATAGTTAGTGTAAGCTGGTCGAGACAACCTGTATATTTGAACTTTATTAACATGAAAAGGTTTTTGTGTGTTTCAGCATTTTTATTTCGTAATAAACAAAATAAAAACTAAATATAAACACTTTTTACCTCTCCAGGTAGTATTTCCTTTTATGTTGGAAGTATTATACTTATTATGTTATTTATTAGTGCTAAAAAATTGCGGTGGCTCCGTATGCAATGATATCGGGATATTTCGTATTTTCAAATTGTCGTAAATAGTATTTTCAAATCGCATGCCACTGACTAGAAAAGATATTGTATATTTTAATTTGTGATGACGCACGGTTTACGGATGAAAATTGTTTTGAATTTATTATGATGATGTGTCGATGCTTACGTTCATAACACATAAAAATTTCATGTATTAATTTATGAGGGATGACTTTAGAAAAAAAAATGTATAAATGTCAAATCACTGGTATTGCGATTGAAATTCCAGTATACTACAATTGGTTTGGGAATGTATTAGTTAAAAATACACCCAGTTCTCTTTTAAAACTTATCCATAGTCAAAGTTAGTAGCTAATTACTAAGACTCTACTAGTTGAAAAATCACAAATAACCTATTCATCGACGTATTAAGCTTCATCCTAAGCCTCTTTTACATTGCATAAAAAATGATGTATAAGCTGATTAAAGAGAATGATTTTCTCGAATGTTAAAATGTGTTTCGGTGATATCGAACTCGTTTATTGTCAAATGATCTACGGAGTGGATTTCTCTTTCGTTTATTCTCTTCTTTCGGTACATCTCTTTTTAGTGTCCAGCAATAGCCTGCCATCATGTTGATATTCCAATTCCCCAGATACCTAGTCTCCATTTCACTTATATCTTGATGGAATCGTTCTCCCTGTTCTTCACTATATTCTCCAAGATTTTCAGGAAAGTGGTCGTTGTGAGAATATAGGAAGTGTAATTTACGATTCATTAAGCAACCTAAATTTTTGTAATTTGTATCTACGGGCATGTTTTTCGACCTGCGGAATACGAATTTCAAGTCAGTTTTAGACGTTCACCCTCTAATTTCGAGTAGATTGCGAAAAACCGTGAAAAATAGCGAAAATTGGATGTTTTGATAAAAAAAAAATTTGGGGATCTAAGACGAGCCCAATTTTCATGTATTTTGATCTCGCGATTACTAATTTCAAGTTTGCTTAGGTCATAAGCTGTTTTAAATCCGAGAAAATTGTAAAAAACCCTTAAAAATGACAAAAATCGCAAAAAATTGGAATTATTTTGATTAAAAAAATCTTGTAGTCTTGGATCGAGAAGAATTTTCTTGTAATTCGATCTCCGTAATCTGAATCTGCAATATATTTGGTCCAGATTCCTCTCAAACACTAAAAAATATCGCAAAAACCGATAAAATACCAAATATTTGCTACTGATAAAATTGAAAAAAAAAATCTTGAAAAAAGCTCTATTTAATACGTTATTTATACTTTGTTAACATAAAATAAAAGTCTAAAATCTGGAAATGTTAAAAAATTGAAAAATTAATAAAAAATGATGTATAAGCTGATTAAAGAGAATGATTTTCTCGAATGTTGAACTGTTTTTCGGTGATATCGAACTCGTTTATTGTCAAATGATCTTCGGAGTGGATTTCTCTTTCGTTTATTCTCTTCTTTCGGTACATCTCTTTTTAGTGTCCAGCAATAGTCTGCCATCATGTTGATATTCCAATTCCCTTGATAAAGTTCATTTACGATAAGTTTGCAATAACAAAACATGACAGATGTTTTACATCGTTGCCACGTTGTAATTTTTTTCCAGCTGTTGGCATAAAATTATGTTGATAAGTTGTCTATTGCCTAAGATTACATTCAAATCAAAAATAAGAGCAGAAATTAATAAAATTTTGATGATTAAATACATAAATTTCAAAATGTCCAAGTTTGAAACCCTAATTTTAACTGAAAAATTTTATCTTCATCCACATGTTGAATTGCATCGTTATTGCAGTATTAAGCATTCGTGCGGTGATTATACGATCACAGTCTCGGTATTATTGAACAATCGTCAGATATATAGACTTTTAACTAACAATAGCTCTTACCCAATCTGCCTCTGAGACGCATAACTATAAACAATTGCACTCCTTTCTATGAATAGTAGACTAAATGGTAATAAAAGTGCTATCTATACTTAATAGTCAGACCTCTGTACTCACTGATTTCTTCAACCAGCTTGTGTCTGAGTGTAGCGTAGAAAGTTTTTACAGCATTGTATCCAGGAGTTGATTAAGTAAACAAAAAGAAAAAGTACACACTTATAAAATATATTTTCCTACGATCACTACTGAAAGTAGGCTTTTGCACACTCAAATCTAACCGCAAAGTTGATGTTTTCCGCGAGCTGTCATAATTTGACATTATTGGCGCTCTTAAGCAGAAAGTAACTTTGGCGCACGCCTAATTTTATTTATAGATAAAAGAGAGCTAGTAGATATTTTAATATAAACTGTAGAATAAATAAATATTTTAGTTGATTTTCTAATATGTTAAAGCATCCAACAGTATTTTCCGTAATAATATAATGAGAAATAGGGAAATCTAAAAGATATCTGACATTAAAGTAATAAATATCTGACATTAATGTGATAAGTGTTGCCTACGTACATAGGTACACGAAACTGCTAAGAACAAACAATGGCAATAGGTAGGCAACACAACATACTTGCAATCACCAGAAAGATTTGACATTTTCTAACCTTTCAGAGACATCTACCTCAGGCATAAACATAAAAAATTGCCAAAATTGTATCTTTAATTTTAATTTAGTTAATAAGTAAAAGGTATGTTTGTTTATTATCGTTCTGTATTCCGTTCAAATAAAATTTAAAAAAGTTGTAATTTATTTAATGAACTATAATATTCATACAACCATAAAATCATAAATCTTTAAATCATAAAGTCTATTGTCATAAGTAGGCAACACAACATACACAATTAATCTTTTGTCTTCGAATAGTAGGCTTAATATGTCAAATAAACTTCCAATATTGTGATGAAAGTAACACGTTTTTAATAAAAAATTAATTTTATTTTGGTGTGATCGTAGAAAAAATCTTGTGTGTATTTCGAGCAGAAAGTCCTTTGGTAGTCTCGACAGATTGCCGCGCTCCGCTGACGCGTCGCGCGGCAACTTTCTGTCTCGACTGCCAAAGTACTACTTTCTGCTCTTGATACACAAATAGCTATTATTCACTTAAATTATCACTCTCATCGTCGCTAATGTTAGTATCTATTATTAGAGTATTTATATCTTCTCTTTCAAATACTACTTCTCTATCCCACCACAACTGAATCAGCTCTTCAGTATGACATATAGTCTCTGCCCATACTTCGGGTGTTACTTTTCCTAAAGCCTCTTTCCATGTGGCCATTGATTTTTCTGCCGAACAACCATCTGTGCCCACATGATCTCTATAATAATTTTTAGTTATACCCCAAATGTGCTCTATGGGATTAAACATACAGTGATAGGGAGAAGGCGAAGCACTTGATGTCCATATTTTTCTGCCAATAAATTGGTTTCATATTCCACTGGTTTCTTATTTCTAAAAGATACATTAGTTCAGTGACACTTGGAAAAAACAAAATCCCTTTAATGTATAAGTTGTGCCTTTACATCTATTTATATATAAACTTACCGTTTAACTAATTCCAACAACTGTGGTTTAAGAAAAGTTTGTTCGAAAACAATATTATTCTTTGTCAACCATCCTTTAATATCTTCCTTTTTAAAAGCTATTGTTGGAGCTTTATTTAATATGCTGCTATGGTAGCTAGCATTATCCATAACAATAACAGAAGGTTGTTCTAAATTTACCAACAGTTTATGTTCAAATCAGTCTAGGAAGTTTTTGGAGTTCATTTCACCATGATAATCTATATTTTGAGTTTTAGATGAAAATACCAACTCTGCTCCAGGTATAAACCCACTAGTACAGCCAGCATTAACCACAATATATCTGAAAATATAAAACATTTGTAATACATTATGCTATAGTAACAATATATTTTAATACCTTGCACCACCAACTTTGGTCTTTTTCACACTCTTAATATCTAAATCTTGCCAAGAACGTCCAATAGTACCATCTTTAAATATCCAAGTTTCATCTAGAAAGACAAATTGGTACAAGTCTTGATTTTTCAGTTTCACATAATCGTGCAAAAATTGAATGCGTTTCATTACAACTGTTGGTAACTCCATTAAACCACGACGTGGGTCATCTTTTCTATATTTGAAACCAATCTTCAGAAGTATTTTCCAAAGTGACGTCTCGCAACCACTGAACAGCTCTTTACGTTGGAGTGTCTCTTTCAATGTTTTTAACGTAATATGTTCCTCTGAAATATAAAGATCGAAATAGTCAATGTACATTTCATTAGTAGATACAAATGTCATCAGTATGGTAACTGATTTCAGGATCACCCTGTATCATAATATAAGAATGTTGAGTAGCATCAAAACACATAATCTCCATATGTTAGTACCAGCTTAAATGTTTATCGAACTAATTGGAAGCTATTACAGATTTTTACCAAATCAGAAATTATGCATCAAATTTACTTAAATATTGACATAGGTGTATATACCCATTTTAAATTATCAACGAAACCTTTCATAGCGTCTCAAAAGAAACACAAAGCACATTATGAGATATTAAATTATTTTAATGTTGTTCATGTAAATGGTAGCATATCTCCCTGTACTGGATCATGAATCAATGAAATATGTCCACTTGTTGTAATTTTCTAAAGATATTCACTTACTGTTTTTATACATGTCATAGACAACATTCCTAAATGCATTTTGGTCAAACTCATCAATATCTATAACAGGTTTGGCACGTTGTCGTTTTTTTGGTGGGCTTTTCAGTATTTCACATCTGTTAACTTGAGCTGCAATGTGATTAACTGTTGAAACACTGATTTTCAGGGCCTCGGCCACTCTCTGAAATTAAATGATAAAAAATATAACCTGAAATTTTGTTCTTTTAGTATTCAGTCGCTAATGTTAAAATATAATGAGGTAATAATGTATTTATTAAAAACTTACATCTCTCACAGAAGTAATAGGAATTAGCGGTCCACCGTAATCTCGTTCTCTCTCAAAAGATGATATTAGGATTGCAACCACTTGATAAAGACTTAGGCATTGCGACGCAGTGTTCGATACTCTTTTTTAAATAGTTATGAAAATAACTGATTATATCTTACACAGTAAATAACAAACTATAAAATGCGAATGAAAACGACAAACCAAAACAAGAAATTGATAAAATTGTCTGATTTTGACAACATAAGTCTGGCAACCCCGAACACGGCAGCCAACTTTTGGACCGTAATTTCCCCCGTTATATATACAGGGTGCGCCAATTATTTCCACTCGATCTCTAGCACCGAAACTAGAAGAGGTATCAACAAGATTTCTTGTAGGTTTATACGGTGTCACTCGGACTACAATTGTAAAATATTTTGATGTATACAGGGTGGCTAATTTTTGTGGAATGAAAATTAATTTGGTTTTTTTAAATTGAACACCCTGTATACGATTATGTCTTCTGATTCTACTTAATATTAGCTTTACGGTAGTTTTTTGAATTTGTAAATCCGACGCGGCGTTGACAAGTTATTCCTATTATAAGCAGATTTAATGAAAAAACAGCACTTCAGAAATATTAGCACAATAAACACATTTTTTCAAAAATTCCTCCAAAAGGCTACTATGATGTAAATGAAACATACACCTACCACAATAATTACCCAACATCTTCACCTGTTGCACAGGGTGTTTGCCGATGGCGTGCAAATAGTCTAGTTTTCAAATTGCAATAACTTAATTTTTTCAAATGGGACACCCTGTATATTTTTCTTCAGTTAGAAGCTCTTCTTAATACACATTAAAAAAATATAGGGTTTTGGACATCTAACTTTACTATTTACTTTAATAATTGACGTTAAATGAGAAATAACATATTTTACACAATTTTTAATAAGAAAACAAGTTATCTATGAAAATGACAGTAGGTATATTTTGTTGTAGCATTAATTGTCAACATAAAATTTTGTATTATATCACGTCTACTATATTTAATCGGTATTAGGTATAAAAAATGGATTATAATAAGAATTATAGTGTTCAAGAAAATATTGATATGATATGGATACTGGGTGAATGTCAAAAAAATGCGTTTCTTGCTAGTAGGGTCTATCGTCAAAGATACCCAGAAAGACGTCATCCACAAAAGGATACTTTTGAGAATTTAAAGAATAGATTTGATAGAACGGGAACCGTCAAGTATGAAAAACATTCACGTGATGCTACAGCTGTTACTGTTGACAACGAATATAAAGTAATGATCAGTATAGTTGAAGATCCCAATGTAAGCACAAGGCAATTAAGCAATCAGTTAGATATTTCCAATACCACAATTAGACGCATAATAAAGAAGAATAAATATCACCCTTACCATATCCAGCTTCACCAAGAATTGTTACCGCGTGATTTCGCGCGTAGAGAAGAATACTGTAGATGGTTAATAAACAAGATAAATACAGAGCGTAACTTTTTAAACAAAGTTTTATTCTCCGACGAAGCCACATTTCATAAGAACGGTTGTGTAAATAGACACAACTTCCATTATTATTCGGACCACAATGAACATTTATTTAGAACCACATCACAGTATCGATGGTCTTTGAATGTGTGGGCGGGAATAATAGGTGATTATGTAATTGGTCCCTATTTCTTTGATGGGACTGTAAATGGAGCTGCTTTTTTAAATTTTTTAGAACTTGATTTTAGAAACCTTTTGCAAAATGTGCCTCAAAATTATCGCAACGGAATGTGGTTTCAATTAGATGGTGCCACACCACACTACCAATTAAATGTTCGCAATTGGTTAAATAGGGAATTTCAGGATCGTTGGATAGGAAGGGCAGGACCTACAAATTGGCCTGCTAGATCGCCGGGCCTTACACCTTGCGATTTTTTCTTGTGGGGTTTTATTAAAAATATTGTTTACAAAGAAGAGGTTACCACAAAACAAAATATGAAAGACAGAATTACTGCAGCATTTAGACAGGTGACCCCTGCAATGCTAAGAGATGTGCGTAAATCAATGAAAGAAAGGGCAAGAAAATGTATAAATGAAAATGGAAGACATTTTGAACACCTATTATAAATTTTAACTTTCAATATTGTAGTTTTCTTACGATTAAACTTTGTAAAATTTTGTACTTATTAAAAATTGTGTAAAATATGTTATTTCTCATTTAACGTCAATTATTAAAGTAAATAGTAAAGTTAGATGTCCAAAACCCTATATTTTTTTAATGTGTATTAAGAAGAGCTTCTAACTGAAGAAAAATATACAGGGTGTCCCATTTGAAAAAATTAAGTTATTGCAATTTGAAAACTAGACTATTTGCACGCCATCGGCAAACACCCTGTGCAACAGGTGAAGATGTTGGGTAATTATTGTGGTAGGTTGTTGAAGTCTTCCGAGGAATAAAGGAAAATGGTAAAGAATTGGGATTGGTGATCAATAAGACGAAGACAGTCTATATGAAGATCTCGGCCTCATAAGAACGAAGGACGATGGATGATCTGACAATAGACGATGTAACGTATAAGGCGGTATCAGAATTCAAATACCTGGGAGAGCTTGTTAACAACGAAGGAAGAATTAGCGCCGCCATCAAAGAAAGAATCCGAAGTGGAAACCGGGTCTACTTTGCTAACACCGCACTCCTGAAAAACAAACTCATCTCACGTAAGACCAAAATGACCATATACAAAACCTTCATAAGACCCATCATCACATATGGCAGTGAGAGCTGGACCCTAACACAAGAAGACCAAGAGAAAATCAGGAGGATTGAAAGGAAGATAATAAAGAGAATATATGGGGCTATTCGAGTGACCGAGGAGGATTGGCGTATCCGAACCAACAGAGAAATCCTGGAAATCTCGCAGGGAGAAGACATCGTGAAGTTTATCAAATCACCAAGACTCAGATGGTTCGGACATGTACAGAGAATGGAAGACTCAAGGATGCCTAAGAAAATACTACACGCGAAGATATACGCCACCAGAAGAAGAGGCAGACCTCGTCTCAAATGGATGGAACAGGTTTTAGGTGACCTGAAAGTGATGCGAGTCACCGGATGGGGAGCCGAAGTCAAGGACCGTCTCGTCTGGAGGCGTGTAGCTGAGGAGGCCAAGGCCCACCCCGCCAATTGGTAAGTAAGTAGAAGACTTAGTGACAAATTACAAAAATTTAGGTTGCTCAATGAATCGTGAATTACACTTCCTATATTCTCACAACGACCACTTTTCTGAAAATCTTGGAGAATATAGTGAAGAACAGGGAGAACGATTCCATCAAGATATAAGTGAAATGGAGACTAGGTATCAAGGGAATTGGAATATCAACATGATTGCAGACTATTGCTGGACACTAAAAAGAGATGTACCGAAAGAAGAGAATAAACGAAAGAGAAATCCACTCTGTAGATCATTTGACAATAAACGAGATCGATATCACCGAAAAACAGTTCAACATTCGAGAAAATCATTCTCTTTAATCAGCTTATACATCATTTTTTATAAATTTTTCAATTTTTTTACATTTTCAGATTTTAGACTTTTATTTTATGTTAACAAAGTACATAAAACGTATTAAATAGAGCTTTTTTCAAAATTTTTCTCAATTTTATCAGAAGCAAATATTTGGTATTTTATCGGTTTTTGCGATTTTTTTGAGTATTTGAGAGGAATCTGGACCAAATATATTGCAGATTCAGATTACGGAAATCGAATTACAAGAAAATTCTTCTCGATCCAAGACTACAAGATTTTTTTAATCGAAATAATTCCAATTTTTTGCGATTTTTGTCATTTTTAAGGGTTTTTTACAATTTTCTCGGATTTAAAACAGCTTATGACCTAAGCACACTTAAAATTATTAATCACGAGATCAAAATACATGAAAATTGAGCTTGTCTTAGATCCCCAAATTTCTTTTTTTACCAAAACATCCAATTTTCGCTATTTTTCACGGTTTGTCGCAACCTACTCGAAATTGGAGTGTGGACGGCTAAAACTGACTTGAAATTCATATTCCGCAGGTCGAAAAACATGCCTGTAGATACAAATTACAAAAATTTAGGTTGCTTAATGAATCGTAAATCACACTTCATATATTCTCACATCGACCACTTTCCTGAAAATCTTGGAGAATATAGTGAAGAACAGGGAGGACGATTCCATCAAAATATAAGTGAAATGGAGACTAGGTATCAAGGGAATTGGAATATCAACATGATGGCAGACTATTGCTGGGCACTAAAAAGAGATGTACCGAAAGAAGAGAATAAACGAAAGAGAAATCCACTCTGTAGATCATTTGACAATAAACGAGTTCGATATCACCGAAAAACAGTTTAACATTCGAGAAAATCATTCTCTTTAATCAGCTTATACATCATTTTTTATAAATTTTTAAATTTTTTTACATTTTCAGATTTTAAACTTTTACTTTATGTTAAAAAAGTACAAAAAATCGTATTAAATAGAGCTTTTTCCAGATTTTTTTTTTTCAATTTTATCAGTAGCAAATATTTGGTATTTTATCTGTTTTTGCGATTTTTTTGAGTGTTTGAGAGGAATATGGACCAAATATATTGCAGATTCAGATTACGGAGATCGAATTACAAGAAAATTCTTCTCGATCCAAGACTACAAGATTTTTTTAATCAAAATAATTCCAATTTTCTCCGATTTTGGTCATTTTTAAGGGTTTTTTTTACAATTTTCTCGGATTTAAAACAGCTTATGACCTAAGCACACTTAAAATTAGTAATCACGAGATGAAAATTGAGCTTGTCTTAGATCCCCAAAATTCTTTTTTTACCAAAACATCCAATTTTCGCTATTTTTCACGGTTTTTCGCAACCTACTCGAAATTGAGGGTGGACGGCTAAAACTGACTTTGAAATTCGTATTCCGCAGGTCGAAAAACATGCCCGTAGACACAAATTACAAAAATTTAGGTTGCTCAATGAATCGTAAATCACACTTCCTATATTCTCACATCGACCACTTTCCTGAAAATCTTGGAGAATATAGTGAAGAACAGGGAGAACGATTCCATCAAGATATAAGTGAAATGGAGACTAGGTATCAAGGGAATTGGAATATCAACATGATGGCAGACTATTGCTGGACACTAAAAAGAGATGTACCGAAAGAAGAGAATAAACGAAAGAGAAATCCACTTCGTAGATCATTTGACTATAAACGAGTTCGATATCACCGAAACACAGTTCAACATTCGAGAAAATCATTCCCTTTTATCAGCTTATACATCATTTTTTATAAATTTTTAAATTTTTTTACATTTTCAGATTTTAGACTTTTACTTTATGTTAAAAAAGTACAAAAAATCGTATTAAATAGAGCTTTTTCCAGATTTTTTTTCAATTTTATCAGTAGCAAATATTTGGTATTTTATCGGTTTTTGCGATTTTTTTGAGTGTTTGAGAGGAATCTGGACCAAATATATTGCAGATTCAGATTACGGAGATCGAATTACAAGAAAATTCTTCTCGATCCAAGACTACAAGATTTTTTTAATCAAAAGAATTCCAATTTTTTGCGATTTTTGTCATTTTTAAGGGTTTTTTAGAATTTTCTCGGATTTAAAACAGCTTATGACCTAAGCACAAGCACACTTGAAATTAGTAATCACGAGATCAAAATACATGAAAATTGAGCTTGTCTTAGATCCCCAAATTTTTTTTTACCAAAACATCCAATTTTCGCTATTTTTCACGGTTTTTCGCAATCTACTCGAAATTAGAGGGTGGACGGCTAAAACTGACTTGAAATTCGTATTCCGCAGGCCACTTTGTTTTTTTTTGTGTGCCGGTGTAATTAATCCCGTGCGAATCAGGGGAGAGTCTCTAGTATATCTATACAGTTAAAGTAGTTAGATACTCCCATAGACAGGTTCTGAATAAACTAACTGACTTGGTTTTTCAATGGATCTCACAAATTTTTGCGTTGCAGAAAGAAATTTCTCCACGATCATCACAGAATTTGACAATTCTGAAATCAAATTTGATTACAGAATTCTGGAATTCTCTCTCTTGAGATTGAAGAAATATTCTGCAACACCTCTGCCCCCATGCAATTTAAATGTATTTACATTCTCTCTCTAGTCATAGAATAATATTCTCACACTGGTTAGCAATAATAACATTAGCCTTGACGCAGTTGATTGTCATTGTAGTGTCAAAAGTGTCAAAATTATTGCTGTCACGTAACCTAACCTAACCACACAATTGTTGAAAATACCTCCAATAATGCACCAGTTTTTTATTTTGAGAACTGTACAAATATAACAATTAATACAAAAAGTAGAATGTTTCTTGGATTATTGAGTCTTTACCTAATATAATAATTATTATTATGATTCAGTTCTGTATTATAAATTATCTTTTGTTCATTTCTATTTAAAAATATATATATATTTAAAATCTTTGATCGTGGAGAAAGTAAAGTCTCCTACACGGTTAGAATGAAAATTCGTGATGCTCGTGGTTCCTCACGCTCGCCTTCGGCTCGCGCTCGGAACTTTCCACTCGCATCGAATTTTCATTCTAACCTTGTTACAGAATATACTATTCCAACTTCTGTAACTTTATGTTCTTTAAAGAACATTCTGTTGTTGTGATATTGTATTGTTGGAATAATTGTGTCACTGCATTAAGTTAATTCAATTTGAAATAGACAATGGAGCAAATTAACCAAATATAAAATTAAAATTACATGACGCTCCAATCTATTTATTATACACCCTTGAATTTCATTGTATTTTTTGTATTTACATTAATTTTACACAATCTCTAATGGAATGTATATAGGTATGCTCGTTACGTTGTAATTCTGTTGAAATTCTATTTTATAACGTTAAAATTGAAAAAACTCAATGTTGATTACTCGTTAAAAACGTTAATTGCTCGATGACATGTTTACATATGTATGTATAAAGTTTCCCATGAGATTTTGATATACACACATGGAAAAAAGTTGTTAAACTACATTTATTTTTCAAACAAAATTGTGTGGTCGCTCGGAGCTGTATTTATGTAATGGCACTATGAATGGTCTGATCTATCAAAATGATATCATAAATGGCATTGTTGAGTACTATAGGGATAATTTAGAACCCAATTGTATGTCTTTGTAAGACAATGCGCAACCCCATAGAGCCAGAATTGTGCTTGACCAAATCGAAGCAAATGAAATTCTTCATTTAAGATTACCAGCCAGATCACCAGATCTCAATCCCATCGAAGACGTTTGGGATTGTCTCAAAAGAGCTGTTCGTTCATACGATCCCCCACCGCAACCCCTTAAATTACGAGCTGTTTTGCCTGATGTTTGGAATACTTGCGTCTAGCGCCACCGTTTAATTTTCTTGCCCGCAGGCACGCTTGCGCATTTCATGATCTATTTGCCTGGAAAAGGGCAAGGAAAATCATTGAAAAAGCTATACAGTGTTGAAAAAATGGCTTCTTCAATGATTTATCTTGCCCTTCTCGACAAATTAACCAATTAGTATTAGTTCCTAATTATTCTAACCTAAAAATTCAAAATGACAAGACAAGGCAAACTGATCATGAAATGCGCATGCGTGCCTGCGGCTAAAAAATTAAACGGTGGCGCTAGACGCAAGTGTTTGGGATCACTCATCACAACAGTTCATTGATATAAGAAGTATGCCTAGTAGACGTATAGCAGAAATAATAAACAATCAGGGTCACCATGTAACTCTAAATAATAAATTTCCTAAAATGGTCGATAATTGTCAAAAAATTTTAAAAAAATTTGAAAAATGGTTAAACATTTTCAAAAATTGTCAAAAATGGTCAATTGTCAAAAATTTTAAATTTTTTTTGAAAAATGGTCGAAAATTTTCAAAAATGGTCAATCATTGTCAAAAACTATTAAAAACTGTCAAAAATGGACAATTATTATCAAAATTGGTCAGCAATCGTCAAAAATTGTTAAAATTTTGAAAAATGGTCGATAATTGTCAAAAAATGTCAATAATTTTGAAAAATTGTCAAAAATGGCCAATAATTGTCAAAAATGGACAAAAGATATCAAAAACTGTCAAAATGGACAATTATTGTTAAAAATTGTCAAAATTTTGAAAAATAGTTGATAATTGTCAAGAATTGTTAAAGTTTTTGAAATATGGTCAATAATTGTCAAAAATGGTCAATAATTGTCAAAAACTATTAAAAACTGTCAAAAATGGACAATTATTATCAAAATTGGTCAGCAATGGTCAAAAATTTTGAAAAATGGTCGATAATTGTCAAAAAATGTCAATAATTTTTAAAAATTGTCAAAAATGGCCAATAATTGTCAAAAATGGTCAAAAGATATCAAAAACTGTCAAAATGGACATTTATTGTTAAAAATTGTCAAAATTTTGAAAAATAGTTGATAATTGTCAAAAATTGTTAAAGTTTTTGAAATATGGTCAATAATTGTCAAAAATGGTCAAAAATTTGGAAAAATGGTCCATAATTGTCAACAATTGTCAATAATTATCAAAAATGGTCATAAATTTTGAAAAATGGTCAATAATTGTCAAAAATTATCAAAAATGGTCAATAATTGTCAAAAATTATCAAAAATGGTCAATAATTTTTGAAAACCAAAATAATTGTCAATAATTATCAAAAATGGTCGTACATTTTGGAAAAAGGTCTAAAATTTTGAAAAATTGTCAAAAATGGTTAAAAATTGTCAATTATTTTTAAAAACTCAAAAATGGACAATTATTGTCAAAATTGGTCAATAATTGTCAAAAATTGTAAAAATTTTGAAAAATGGTCGATAATTGTCAAAAACTTTCTAAAATGGTGAACATTTTTGAAAAATTGTAAAAAAATTTGAAAAACACAAATTTTTTGAAAAATTGTCAAAAACTATCAAAAATGGACAATTATTGTTGAAAATTTTCAAAATTTTGAAAAATAGTTGATAATAGTCAAAAATTTTGAAATATGGTGAAAATTTTGGGAAATGGTCCATAATTGTCAACAATTGTCAAAATGATTATCAAAAATGGTCAATAATTTTGAAAAATGGTCTAAAATTTTGAAAAATTGTCAAAAATGGTCAAAAACTATCAAAAATGATTAAAAATTGTCAATTATTGTTAAAAACTATTAAAAATGGAGAATTATTGTGAAAAATGGTTAAAAATTGTCATCATTTTGAAAAATGGTCAAAAATTATCAAAAATTTGGAAAAATGGTCACTAATTTTGAAAAACAGTCAAAATGGTCAATCATTGTCAAAAATGGTCAATAAATGTTAAAATTTGGAAAAATGGTCAATAATTGTAAAAATTTTGAAAAATGGTCAATAATTGTCAAAATTTTGAGAAATGGTCAATAATCGTCAAAATCTAAAATAACTAAAAATCGATTAATATTACTATAATTACCGATAACTAAAAATCGATTATAAGAATCGATTATATTTTAACGTCCCTAGTAAGTAGATCTTTTTAAGGTTAATCATGATGAATAGCGAAATAGTATATTAAAGTATAAGTGGATATTAAGGTCTTTAAAACACGCACGATTTTTCGCCGGAGTGCTCGAAATAGAGCAAGTGTTTTAGAGACCAGTTATCCGCGAATACTTCACGCTATTTTTTTTTATTGGTGCACTTTGAAATTATAAATACTGGTATCGATTATACTACTACAACAACAAGAAATGGAAATAAGAACTAATAATGTAAAATGGTTGAATTCGTGATGCTACATCAGTGTACCTTGCGTTGTCATGGAAATGAGAAAAATATAAACTAATTTGCATTTTGTCTTTAAGATTTATTGTTGTCACCGCAGTGCATAAAAATTAATTATAATAGTATTAATTTAAATACCATTTGCTCCGATTTGAAAAATCGAAATATTAATATCTCAAACAGTACCAATTGTACTTTCCATTTTCATTTATAAAATTGAAATTGTTAAATATTGTTCGAATAAAGGTTTTGGCGTTACAAAGTACTCCTGTCCATGGTAACTTCAAAAAACGCGCGTTTTTGAAAGTTCGATTTAAACACGCTGAGGCGTGCTTTAAATAGGTAAAATGGTTCACCAATAAAAAAAATGACTATTATTCTAGCACTCCTATTATAACCTAAGATAATATAAAAAACTGTTTTAATTATTAAAAGGGCGACTGTAGAAAAAATTATGTGTGTTTTTCGAGCGTAAAGTAAAATTGCCGCTTTCGAAAGATCGCCGCGCTCCGCTCCGCGTTGCGCGGCGACATTATTTCTCAAGCGGCAATCTGTTACTTTACGCTCTAAATACACAAATAACTATTTAGTTATGCTCTGAAATATATTTTAATGGATTTTCATTTTTAATACAGGGCTAGCTAAATTAGATGTATTAGATCTTTTATAGGGAAAAGAAAAACGATAGGAAAAATAATAAAAGGAAAAACGATTTTTAAAAAAATATAAAATTTGCTTATTTTTTCCAATATTTGTGATCTGAAATATTTTTTTTTTTATAAAAACATATTGACATAATTGGAAAAAGCAATTTTTTTCCAAAAATGTTTGTAAATTTATTACATCTTTCGTTAAATTGTTATTTACCCAACTAGTGCGGAAAATCTTTGTAAATTTACTACATCTTTCGTTAAATTGTTATTTTCCCAACTAGTGCGGAAAATGTTTGTAAATTTATTACATCTTTCGTTAAATTGTTATTTTCCCAACTAGAAAAATTTACTATAAGCTGAATATTCTGAACATTGAAAAACTGAAACCATTGGGACTCGAACCCGGGACCACTCAGTTACGTAACCTCTGCGCTACGGGCGGTTCCTACCCATCAATTATCTTTTCGGTATTATAAGCTACCATTAACCGCGACTCCGTCTTACAATACTTTCTACATGAGTTAGGAACAACATTTTTCTACGAGCTGGCGGAAAATGTCATTTAATTAGATATAAAGTAACTTACGCGGTGTGGTAACGAAGTAGTAGTAGTAGTCATACTTGTTTTTCGGAGGCAATGAAAAAGTTTCTTAAATACCCACATTTCAGTAACGTTTTATGTTATATGTAAAATTGCATACAATACGTATTTTTATATTTTCCCTTTAAAAAAAGTGATATCGCGGAAGAGCACATGTATGCAATATCAATTTCAGAGAATGTGACTGCAGCACAGTAAATCGTATATTATTATGCTACCGTTGTCGATGATAGGGTTGTCATCTTGTAGGTCAAGCAATAGAGCATCAAAATAGTGAGTTTTTGACAAAAATCCTAGTAGAAAACGGACTGTGCCATCATGTAGAAGACATTGCGTAGTATGAACCTGATATGTTTTCAACTCGCAAATGCTGCACACGAAATTGTTATAAACATTTAAAACGAAAAAAACGTCCTTTTTTAGTTTTTTATTAATAACACGAAAGTTTCTCAAGTATAGTTTGGCAAACATAACCGAAGCTGTTAAAGCAATGCGGTCGAAAACATTCGATATTGCCACGTTTAACTATGAAACAGCTAAAGGGCTAAGTATATGTAGTGATGATAATAGTGTAACGTTTATTCTAATTTATATTTACAGATTTATAGGTAATTCAGTCCTTATTTAATAATTTATGTAATACACTAAACACACTAATTATAATTTATATGAGAGTCACTTAATAAACTCTTTATCGAGGCGCGATTACTTTCCTTCGGTATCAACACTGACTGATTGACTAATTTTTCTGCAGCGATGCTCGTGGCCTATTTATACTCGCGCGTCGTATTTCTAGAATTCGCTCGACGTTCTGGTGGATGCACTGGATGCGGTGGGTATTCTGGATGTTTCTCGAAAATTGGGCGGAGGAGCCATAGTCGTCTCATACGGGGATTTCACTGGGGGCACTAAGTGAGCGTATTAATGCAGTAGCTCGCGTAACAATAGAAAATGGGCTTTTTATTATTAACAATATATCAATAATCATTAAACGTTAGTTATTTAATGTGCTCGTTTTATTGGATTTTGCCTATTAACATTATTTTTTCAATTTCTGAATATTAAAAAATGAACACTTTTCCAAATATGTTTCCTTCAAGCCGGCAAAGTCGTGCGAAAATCATAATTGCCACGCCCTCCGGACTAACTCTATTGGTGAATATTTATCGAGTTTCCGTTGCTAAGTAACCACCTGACTTCCTATTGGCAAGCGCGTGCGTGTGTTTTTCCTTCTCACTTCGACAATTGACTGGCATTGATTATCCAGTGGCGTTTATGATGTCAGTATTTACCTTCGTATTTTCAGTTTTACTTGGTATCTTAAAATTTTGAGTTTTGTGCTTGGTATTAATAAACTTTTTTGTGATTTTGAATAGTGTAGTGTTCGTTTTTCAAAAATGAATCAATATACTCGTAGAGAGACACTTCATAGCCAAATTAAAGAGGTGATTGCTAATGTTTATAGGTAAGTGACTAAGTAGTAAGCCACTGGTACGTTTATGACAGATATAAGCCATCTTTCCTCGCCCCTTACCAATGCCCCGTAGCTTTAGATAGACTTTCCAAACTATAATCGTAATGGTGTCAAAAGATGGATCATTTTAGGCCGTATTTCCGAGCGTTTCTGACACACTTCGCAGCATTTGATCACAAATCGAAAATATACATTTTGTTGCTTTACATCTACACACTCTAAGAAGTTTCAACGCTATAACTTAAAAACGACAAAGATGAATTTTTGAAAAAATTACGAATTTTCTAGTTTTTCTGAATTTTCTTCGCTCCTAATGATCCAATCACTTCGCTCAAAAATGCGTTGTATTCGTATTTTTATTATCTACAAATCATCTTTTGACACCATTACGATTACTTGAGAAACTGTGATGCCTTTTGGCCCAATATAATAATATAACAATAAATATTTAAAAGAAGAATTAAATTCCCTTGATCTTATTTCAACAAAACGTTCGAACATTTCATTATTATATAAATACAAATTAAGAAGGTTATTGAATAGAAAGTCAAGTTCAAAGCGTGAAGTAAGACAAAATAGTAATATGTTTATTTGTTTTATTTGAACTTGACTGTTTATATAAATATGCATTCAATATTTACTATAGGAGAAGTTGATTTAGAATAAGTCATGCGAAGAACATTCTATATAGTCGAATGGTCAGAGATCTTTAACCATTAAATATAAGTATGCTATACGGCTAGGTACTTATGTAAATCATTAGCCATAGTAAGTAGTGTAATGTATTATAGTAAATAAATCAAACATATCCCAGTGCTAGAAGTAGTTGTTTCCTTCCCTTGAGATGATCCTCCAAGTGACCCGCAACACCATCGATTCAGAGGCCTTTCCACACCTCTAGTCTACCAACGTATCCATTGGAGACGCATCCATTACAAAACTTTCGTGTTATTAACAAAAACCAAAAAAAAAGAACGTTTTTTTCGTTTTAAACGTTTATAACAATTTCGTGTGCAACATTTGCGAGTCGAAAACATAACAGGTTCATACTACGCAATATCTTCTACATGATGGCACAGTCCGTTTTCTACTAGGATTTTTGTCAAAAAAATTTACCTATTGCTTGGTCTATGGTGTCTGTTAGCAGCGGCACGTAAGAAGGACGCACCTCAATTCGACTTTGTCGAAGGTATAAATTCCATTTTATATTATATTTTATATATATTATTACTTTAACGTTTAGTTGAAGCCTTTATTAATTATTTACAGCTAAAAACATTAATTTTAGTACCTTTTATTCAAGTTTCCATTTATTTCACTAGTTTATTTAATGTACCTAATAATTTATTTATAAACTACGACAAAACACAAATTGCCTGAAAACAACATTAAATTACATATTCATTTGATTTCTATCAATGATATATATTGTATTATTTAAAAGTAATAATCATCCAATGCCTTCAATTTTCCATTTCCTTCAATACTTATTATGTATACAGGGTAGCGAGAAAGTCTGGCACCAAGTCATTTTCTTTGAAAAGAATAAACATATAATTATCAAATTTTAGGGTTATGAACGGTATTGTATTCTCCGCTTATTAGAGGAACTGTCAAAGTTATGTGGCGACAGAACTCAATGTACCGCCGCCATCTTGATTTTTTTTAAATGGCAACGTAGGTCGAGTGATATATCAAACAAAAGCTTTTATTTCTTCCTCTGCGTAGGTGATTTGTTCTGTTGCCAAGGGTATCGACAGCAGATTGAATTAGCTTCGATGTGGTAGAGACAGAATATCCGTGGCAGTATATTATTAGATCATCTGGATACAAGACATGTCTAATAGGTGAATAGTGACTAGAGCATAAATCATTTATTACTAAATTGAAGAGTGTCGGACGTAACAATGAGCCCTGTGGAAACCCATCCGATTGACTGTAAGATGATGAGAAAAATTATATGATTTAGATACATGTACAAAAAAAAACAGAAATTTTGACAATTAATCTAACCTCTTTTAAAAATTTAATCGTACGCTCATGGTTAATTGAAATTTTTTAATATAAATTAACCCCTTTGAAATTTTTATCGCACACCTATGGTGAACGGAAATTTTCTCTAATAAATTTACTCCCTTTGAAAATTGTATAGTACTTCCATGGTATAAAAATGTTTACAAATAAATTAGCCCCCTTCAAAAATTCAATCGTACTCCCAAGTTATATTCTCGCTTTTTGTTGTAAGTCTGTCCGGGTCAAACTTTGTACTTGATGTTAAACTTACTTTCCGATCGGTTAGAGAATTAAAATTTTCAATATAATTCAGAATTGAATGACAATAAAAGAAAATATGGAAAGAATTTTAAAAAAGGGGGAATTATTGATAAAACGTCACTTTTTTAGTTTTGACATACATAATACGGTCTATTTAACAGCTTAGTTTATATAAAAATATTACGTCTTCGTAGCCCAATGGTATAGAGGTTTGGTTGCGAAAATTATGAATTATAGGCTAGACTGACTTTTTTTTGATGGTTGGAAACCTGCTCTCAGGCACTGGGTGCTTGTTGTTCCTTTCCCCGGTAGCATTAGAACGGCGTTGCAACCGATCTAAGGATGACCGCACAAAATCCACCCCGATCTCCACTGATCACTCCCTGAACTCCGGTACCACCTACAAGTTATATCGTCAGAGTCGGGGGTCCCTCTATTCTCTTCTTCATCTCCCTCCTTGGCTTAACCCGTCTTCTTCCTCTTTCCTGCTCATGATGGATGTGACGTATCCGTATATGCACTTCCAGTTACATTTTGACTCGATTGTGTATGATTAAATTTGCAGTTTTAAGTACTTTCCCCAGCTCTGTCTCCATCTTGAACCTTTCCGCTGTCCATCTCTTACAGGAGAAGAGCGAGTGCTCGGCGTTATCTCGCTCGCAGCAGTATCGGTACTGCTCGCTGTCCTTCTTCCCGATCCTCGTCGTGTAGGTACTGAAACTGCCGTGACCCGTGAGTACCTGGCTCAAGTAGTACCCTATAACCCTATGTTTACATTCGAGCCATTTGATTATCGTTTTCGGCCCTGTTCTTCCCATCTCCGTCTCCATTTGTCCCGTGTTTCTTTTTGGATATTACCCTTCTGTTCCCTACCTTCCTTATGAATCCTACTCCTTTCCTCCACTAGCAGGTCTATCGGTGGTATTCCCGTGATTACTTGCAGGGCTACATCGGATGTCGTCCTGAACTTTTTGTGTCCTTCTATTTGCATTGCTTCCACCCACACTGGAGCACCGTACAGGATGATAGACCTCACTACCTCCGAGGGTAGTTTTCTTTTGCTCGATGAAGGACTTCCAATATCTACTCTATCACCACCTCTACCATATGCTTACCGAATTTCAGGTGCTTTGACAGTCACACCCCAGATACTTTAAGTGTTTTCTGAAACCTACCGGTGTGTCCCCATTTAAAATGTCTAGGCTTTTTCCTCTTGGTCCGGATAGTACTACATCCTCTGTTTTCTCTGGTGCCATGCTCATACCCCTTTGTTTCAGCCATCTCCGGATTGTCCAGAGGGCCTCTTACAACACCTACCGTATCAGTTCCCATGAACATTAACGCGACGTCATCCGCGAATCCTACAAGTTTTACTCCTCCTGGTAATTGTATTCTTAGCAGGGGATCATAGAACAGGTTCCAGAGTAGTGGTCCTAGTACCGAGCCCTGTGGTATCCCCGCCATGACTTCGTTGTAGTCTCCGCTCCCCATTTCGACTTTTCGGCCCCTATAGTACGATTGGAACCGTTTTAAAAGCATTACGCACGTCAATCGCCTAAGAAGAACCGATTGGGGGTGCATAGGTAGAAAATAACAGAAATGCGGAATTTTTAAAAAAATTTACAATACAACCTTTAATCTGACCACCCTGTTTTGTGGTACCTGTAATTGCAAATTTACATTTATATAGTTGGTAAAAAATAAAAATAAAAAACAATTTCAATAATTGCATTTAGTTCTTCTCTTTGTATTTGTAACTTCTCTTGTAGAAATCGAGAAACATTTTATAGAGTAAAAATACATTGGGCATATAGAGAAAGAAAAACTGTTTCGGAACTTTACATCCCGGTTGGAAAGCTGTCATCGAGTGACCAATCATAAATGTAAATTGAACCTAAAACAAAAGTGGGGATCATTATCAGTCACAAAAAATAAAAACTTTAATATCTTTAAAACGAGTTTGCAAATATTGAAAACTGCAGCTTTCGTTTTGGAACCTTGCCATTTTCTGAATTTCACATGTACTTTTTTTTTTCAAAGAAATAGTGAGAGGAAGTAGAAATCGAATTGGCTAGAAGACTCAAAACGGAAACTTGGCGGAGAGTGATTTATTATAGCTGACAACCCGTTTGCCCTAGAACTTGGGATTAAAAAAATCTGATGCGAAGTTTACCAAAAAGGAATAAACGTTTTAAATGTTTTTCTTATTATCCCGGACGAAAGCACGGGATTATAAGGCAGAAAATCTAACTTGTAACATGTCTATCGACCTGTTTCGATTTTATAGAATAAATCCTTTTAATTACCGCTTGCCTCCACATTAGCCACTTCCAATTATAGTTCTGTGATCTCAAAATCTCCTACTCCGAACGCTAAGACAATTGACACTTATCAACAGCATTTTCCTTCCGCTGAAACGCAGATTTTTCCTTTCTATTACCGACCGCCTACGGGGAAAGACCATCTTCCGCTATCTTTCATATTTTTTAAGTACCTAATGAATTTTGCTGTGGTAAGCAAGCCCTAGGCTAGGATAAAACCCCTAGGTTAGGATAGACGCCCTATGCTAGGATACCGTTCTAATCAAGACATCTCTATCTACCTATCTTCTAGTCTCCATCTTCTCAAGACTTCGTAGAGGCAAGACCTACCTACCTTCTTCAACCACCACCTTTTCTGGAAACAACAACTTTATAAGCTAAGTACCTATAAAAGTACAATTCTTTTCACATTTGTTCCATTTCCTGTGGCAGATAAATAAATGTAAATTTATTTTAAATTCTATTTTTTATTTTTTTCTAAATCCCCAACTATAAAAGTTGAGGGAGATATCGCCAGGAGTAAAATTTTAAATGTTCAGTTCAGTACTTTGTTTTATTTTTTGATTTCTGTTTAAAATTTTATCTAAATTCTACAATTCTACTTTTTATCGACGTCAAAAAGGTAGTGGCGCCCTCAATTTTTACAACCTTTCTGTTATCCTTGTGCGACATAAACTTGGGGTCGAATCACCCTTGAGAGGAGTCTATAGCCGGAGCCCTTCAAGCGAGAGCGTTTACAGTTACAAACTTTTATGCATTGATCAAGCTATATGCGCGCTCCACGTTACGTTCCTTTGAGCAACGTAGTTTGCGCACCTTTCACTTCGAGATTATGTATGTCGAGATTAATTCGAAATTTGACACACTTGTCAAGGACCGATGACATTGACAATTGGCCGTGACAGTCGTGTCTTGGATAAAAGCGTTCGTTTGGCATGCCGTGGCTCACATAGAGGAAAGTGTAGCACTTTATGATTTGATCTGTGCGGAACACGCTCGGTATAGTGAGCAGTGTAGTTCGGATGTATGTTTTGGGTAGGTTTCTCTATGGTAGTATTCTGTACTGAAGTTGAGGAAGTGTCAGTCACTTTTTTCCGCTGTGTGCTTTCTACTAGATGGCTTGGTTTCCAAAAGTGCATCGAACGAGAATCTGAATTTTGTTAATGACTGGGAAGTCATCCCCTGCTGGGTTTTATAGGTTCTCGTTCTGAATTAGTTGTGGAATATACGGTATAATATTTTGTTCTACAGGAGTTCGTATTGTTGGAGAATTTCGTCCTGTTCTGGAAGCCGTTTTCACAAACCCTTATAGGGGATTTATTGCACTCAAACGATGCCAACGTTGAAGTTTTGGCATTGGAGGTGTGCCAATTGTTGTTGATGTTGGTTCATTATTTGTTGGTTGCTATCCAGTAAGAGGAAGATTTTGAGTACTGGACCCTTTTTGGAAAAGGGTTCACCTGGCCAGGGCCAGTGATAAAAGATATTATTTATCAATGAAAACCGCAAAATGTAGA
The DNA here is from genome assembly GCA_947563755.1 of Lochmaea crataegi. Classification (NCBI taxonomy): domain Eukaryota; kingdom Metazoa; phylum Arthropoda; class Insecta; order Coleoptera; family Chrysomelidae; genus Lochmaea; species Lochmaea crataegi. The sequence goes on along the minus strand of OX387423.1, from coordinate 88,187,058 downwards.
CGAATTAAAGAAAACATAAGACAAGCATGTCGCCAAATTACTCCTGCAATGATTCAAGCCATGTAATCTTTATTACATTTATTTTTATTGTTCCTTTAAGCTTTAAGGCTTTCTTGATTAATTTAACAAAAATAAAAAATAAACTGATATTTTCTTGATTACTTATGAACCCATTCTATTTTTGAAAAATTTCTTGAATAGACGATGGAAGACCACATCCAAAATTATAAAAAAATGTACAGGGTGCTATTAAAAAATTTAAAGTTAGGGGTTGTAATTAAGGGATGAATATTTAGTGGATGATCTTTTCTACGCCATATTAAAGTCTATTAGAAATGGAATAGATCAGTTTTTGTCCCATTCGAAAATCTCTATTCGTTTAAGAGATATAGCCTGGATAAATTAGTCTGGGACACCCTGTATAGTGTTTTTTGTTTGTGGCTTGGTGTGGTTACCAAATTACAGTTAAACTTCTTTGTCGACATACATTTTCAATTAAGTGGCGACTAGGTGAGGCTGGTGACTCCTCTTCCTTGCCAGCATTCAAATATCGTCAAAAGATCAAATGGGCTTAATAGGCCAGTCATTTAAAACAGGACTATTCAACAAGTTAACCGCGATCTCATTATCCTCCAATACGAAATATGCACAATTCTTACATTAACGATAAAATACAAATAAAATAATGTGTGGCGACGGATGGAAGACCGCAGCGAAGTTACTTGAAATCGCACCGAACCTGCTCGAATATTCGAGAAGCCACGCTCACGTATATAGGAAGGTTGAGTCAAGCGGGACGGGCAGAATTGTTCTATACTCGGTGCAGTATGTCTTCGCTAAGAAAAAAAATAATCAACGAACATCTAGTTTATAATGACCGTTGGGAACTGAAAAATTTGACACTTCTTACGAAGTAGCGATGGAAATTGTTACAGCGAATAAACCTTCTAGTGATCCGTATATTTGGTTGTTGGCGATTCAAACTCTAATAATTAATGGTTACTTCTTGTATATTATACTTTATTAATTTCACAGACAATATATTTATATTCAAGCTCCGGACAACTGACCTTTTTTTTTCGGGTCAATATGGGAAAGTCATGTTCGAAACAGTGTTGGACTCATCCCCAAGGATATGCCTACCAACAAAATCCACCTCAAACTCGCCGTTACCTCCGCCTCGGAATCACTACCCTTACATACTTCGAGATGAGCGACGTTCACTCGCACACTTCTCCCTACTATCACTCCTACCTCTCATGCCATATCGAGTTCTTATCTCACTGTAATCATGCTCTCCACTACGCCACTTAACTTCATCCATTCCTCCTCCCCCCTCAACATTATCTCCACCATGTTCTCCCAATACACCGCCTCTCCTAGTTTACTCTCCAACTTCTTCAGCACTTCCTCGTTCCTCCAGCACAATCCTCACATCATCCTCAACTTCACACCTCTCGCACACTCCAGTCTCTCTTTTCCCAATCTTGTGGATGTACTCTTCTCTCGACTCATTTCCAGTGAACACCTGTGTCAAGAAGTAGTTCACCTCCCCGAATTTTCGGTCCATCCAATCTCTCCTATTCCCAATCGCTCCTTTTAGCGCGCCCTCATACTCCTCCCACCTTCTCTCCATTTCCTCCTCCATCCATTCCTGTACTTCCTCTCTGGTCGCACCCCTCCAGCGTTTATTCCTGGCTCTAGCCATCACGTCCAATGGGTAGGACCTTGCCAGTCCACCCACTGTCCTTTACCCATACACCACCCTCAGGAGTATCCCTCTCTGCGCCCTCAGGAGTGGTCTAACCCTCGCATAAGTATTAATTAAGTGATAGCTGACTCTAGGATTCCATTAATAACCTACATTTACTTTAATTATACGAGGGGCGCTAAAAGTGCTCGTTAAAAATTATTCAATCAAAATGGTATTTTAGTAAAAAATTCTTAGACTTACCATTTGGGCTATTGTTAATTTTGGTTTCCAGGCAGTTAATTTGGCTTGCCATTTTTCACCCAAAGAAGATAAATAATAATATGTATACATAAACATATGTATTATTAAATTTACCATGACAGGCAAAGCAAACATTCCACCTAAAAAAAAATCTCATTTAAATTTCAGAAATACAAAGAAATTATTTTAAAGTGGAAACCAATGGGAGGAGCATTATCAATTGCTCCTGTGTTTAAGTGTCGCTTTTGATCTAAATTGGCTTCGTCTGTATATTATTTTTAGTTAATTTCAGGATTAATAATTAACAGTTAACTGAGTACTGTATATTTTCTTTGAAACTACAACCTTCTACGGGAATTATAAATCATTGAAGCTTATCGAAAGCTTCATCAATCATATTAGTCGGATATGTATTTGCCGACTTTGTGAGGCTTTCACCCAAATTTCATAGTATCTATCTATAGACATTCTACCGATAAATTTTATTCGTTGACGTTTGCTGACAAATATACATCAATATCGAATTGTAATTGACAATTTCTCTCATTCCAATATTAGGTCGTGTTGCTCAAAGATGTATATAGTTAATCGAATCTAGATTTATTACCTCCTATAAACTTGCATCCAATATAAGACAAAAACAAGGTAGAAGCATGATGATACACGTGAAGAGGAGATACTTGATTGAACTTTTTTCTTAGTATAAAAAATACGGTTTCGACTAATTCGTAAATTTTTAGTAAATATACAAAATGAAATGCTCGAGCTATTGTCACAGCGTGCGGAGTATTTGAATAGTCAATAGTTTGGCAGCCAAAACTGTACTCTCCCTGTATCCAACCAGAGGTACTCACCTGAAAAATAAAAATTACACTGATTAAAAACCATTTTATTTTGAAAATGATAAATAATTCATAAAAACGGACAAATTTGACACATTTTCTTAAGATGACGCTGAAATTGGCAAAATAATTTACGGGCGATCTAAGGTCGGGAAGTGGTAGGGGGTGAGTTTTTAAGGGAAAAAACGGTTTATCTCGATTTCCGGATAAACTGCAAGTCATATTATGGAAAAAAAGTTGAATGGCAAAGTTGTAGGTAATAAAAAGATCTACAACTTTTTTCACGTAACCTCAAAATTCATGTGAAAAATTCAAAAAACCAAGTTTTTAGTTTTTTATTTTTTTTTTTTTTTCTACAAAATTTGGTTAAAACTTACTTTTTTATGACGCAAACACACTGTAATTTGTTCGATTTGAAATATTTATTTTTTCACCTTATTTTGACTAAATATCGAAAAAGCACCCTAATTTTTAATCGAAAATTCTCACGTTAAAATATCAGCTTTTTCAAAAAAGTCGGTGGGCGTTTTGTTCGTTGGAATCTACTTTCTGATGGTCAAAAAAAAATACATTACTATGGTAAATATTCTCATAAAATGCAAAGAAATACTCGAATTCGAAAAAAAATCTTTATGTACAATTTTGAGCTATTAAAATAGTATCGTAAATTCGTTATTAGACGATAAAAATTTGTCGAAACTGGATAATATTTTTTTTAAAGATGCAAACAAATTAGATACAAAAAAATGGATTACAATTAATCAAATCTATTTATAAATGTAAAAATAATATATAACACTGAATCAATCAAGATTTCGAAAATATCAATTGGCAAAAATTAATTCATCATTCATATTGGAAAATCTCCCACCCATAGAACAACATTGTTAAGGGCATATTCAGCTTCAAACTTGGCTGGGTAACGACAGACTGGGGCTGGAAGCAACATCAACGTGGCATTATGCCCAAATTTATAGAAAAGTAATTAATTCCGCATTGCTTAAAACTATTTGCTGCAGCTGTGAAACTGAATGTAATAGTTTAAATTGTTGCTGCCGAAAACATGGTTTAAAATGCACAAATTTATGCTCAAATTGTCGTGGTTCTGAAAAATGCGCCAATGTGGAAAAAAACCTACGAGGAAGTTAATGATTCAATGAAATTGTGGATGAAGAACCAATGCAGACTGGAAATAATGTTGGAGACGAAGACGGTGATGGTCTTGACGATTTCGAAGATCTACTAGAATCGGGAAGGTTTGCCGAATCTAACGATGAAGAAATACCATCGAAGAGACAAAAAAATAACAGATAAATGATTAGAATTGAAGATAATGTATTTATAAATAAAAAGATTAATTTACTTAATTACAGTTACCTGTAAATAATTGTCATATTAGTAAAGCGTGATCTATAGACGTCAAAAAATAATAGTTACAAAATTAGAAAAATTAATTTCCAAAGAGCAGACCGTCCACTAAGAAGCAACAACTACTTCTCGGGCTATATGCCCCGACAGACATTCAATTACACTTCTAAAGTAAACGGGGTTGGTATATCTGTAAAAAGATTAATGTTGTTAAAAATATTATAAATAATGTAATCAGTATAAAGTATCTAAATTCAATAGTACGATTTACATGTATATTTATATATTATGAGATTTTCTATGGCATAAATGTAATGATAATTTAATAAAGCAACTTTTTTTAATGAAAAAAATAGCAGCAGTCACATTTTTTAGATAAAATCCCCTTACAATCCTATCTTTAATATTTAGAACAACTATATGTTTTTTATGGATTTTTAATTTTTATGTTACGTTTTTCAAATAATTAAAGTATAAATTTTAAGAAATAGCTCAAAATTGTACATAAAGATTAAAAAAAATAATTTCGAATTCGAGTATTTTTCGTTTCTTTGCATTTTCTGAGAAGATTTTCCATAGTAATGTATTTTTTTCTACCATCAGAAAGGAGAGATTTCAACGAACAAAAAGCCCACCGACGTTTTTGAAAAAGCTGATATTTTGACGTGAGAATTTTCGATTGAAAATCAGGGTGCTTTTTGATATTGAGTCAAAATAAGGTGAAAAAATAAATATTTCATTTCAAACAAATTATAGTGTGTTAGGGGCATAAAAAGGTAAGTTTTCACCAATTTTCGTGAAAAAAAATTTTTTTTGTAAGAGATAAAAAACCAAAAACTCGATTTTTTGAATTTTTCACATGAATTTTGAGGTTATTTGAAAAAAGTGTAATTGCAAAAGTTGTAGATCTTTATATTACCTACAACTTTGCCATTTAACTTTTTTTTCATAGGACTTGTAGTTTAGGTTTAGTTAATCGAGGTAAACCGTTTTTTACCCTTGAAAACTCACCCCCTACCACTTTCCGACCTCAGATCACCCGTAAATTATTTTTCCTTTCATTTTCGTTGTATTTTCCTCCTTTTCCAATAGGTTTCATCCTACTACAATTTTTTTTGGTTTCAAAAATTATCGACCCTGGTCTACAAGTAATTATTTTCTATACGCGTCATAGAAATTCGATAAAACTTTATCTGAGTACTCTAACGCTCTTTGCACATTACACGATTTCGCCCATACGAGAAAAAGCATAGATGAAAATGTTGCTTTTAAACGATTAAAACTCGTACGTTTTCCTCCCGCACGGGCTAAATCGTGTAAAGAGCGTCTCCATTTCTACAGCGGTACGGTTTTTAACCTCACGATTAAAACCGTTTAATGTGAAAGATGCGATAAAACAGAAGTTTTTCATAAAAAAAACATTAAATAGTTATTACTTACCATAAGCACTAGTGAGGTACAAATAATCACTTGACTGATATTGTACATTCTAATAATTTTAGTTATATCGACGGGTTTCCTATGTTTCATATAGGACGGAAGAATGTACAGGACCAAAGCGAAATACGCAGCCAAAATATACAGTGTCGGACTTATTCCATCCATAAACAACCAATTTTTAACTCGATGATCTAAAAAAAAATAAATGTACAGGTTTTCCCGTAAAAAGGTACCGTAATGGTTCATCTTTTGACGATTATTGACCATTTCTCAAAATTTTAACAATTATTGACCATTTTTCAAAATTTTAACAATTTTTTTTCAAAATTAGAGACCATTTTTCCAAATTTTTGATAAATTTTGACCATTTTTCAAAATGATGACAATTTTTAACCATTTTTGACAGTTTTTGACAATAATTGTCCATTGTTAGAAGTTTTTAACAATAATTGACAATTTTTAACCATTTTTAATAGTTTTTGACCATTTTTCAAAATTTTAGACCATTTTTCAAAATTATTGACCATTTTTGATAATTATTGACAATTATGGACCATTTTTCCAAATTTTTGACCATTTTTGACAATTATTCACCATTTTTGACCATATTTCAAAATGTTTGACAATTTTTCAAAAACTTTAACAATTTTTGACAATTATCAAGTATTTTTCAAAGTTTTGACAATTTTTAACAATAATTGTCCATTTTTGATAGTTTTTGACCATTTTTTATAGCTTTGGACAATTATTGGCCATTTTTGACAATTATTGACCATTTTTGACCATATTTCAAAAACCTTAGCAATTTTTGACAATTATCAACTATTTTTCAAAATTTTGACAATTTTTAACAATAATTGTCCATTTTTGACAATTTTTGACCATTTTTGATAGTGTTTGACAATCATTGGCAATTTTTCAAAATTATTGACCATTTTTGATAGTTTTTGACAATTATTGACCATTTTTGACCATTTTTAAAAAAAAATTTAAAATTTTTGACAATTGACAATTTTTGAAAATGTTTGACCATTTTTCAAAATTATTTTAAAGTTTTTGCCAATTATCGACCATTTTTGTCAGTTTTGGCAAAAATTGTCCATATTTCAAAATTTTTGACAATTTTTATATAATTTTTAATCTGATAAATTGTTAATCAGTCATTTTACGCGCGACTGTAGAAAAAATGTTTTTCTTCGCTCCAACATTCAATGTTTTTTTTTATTTAAACAAATAGTATTAATTGATGTTTAAAACTTATAAAAATGAAAAAATGTTTGGGTGGAAGACACAGTATCCTTTTAATGTAAATAGAGGTATAAGAAAAGGGAATCCACTTTCGACAGTTCTATTCAATCCGGTGCTGGAAAGTTCAATAAGAGGCAGCTTAATAGATCGAAAAACGATAATATATTATAAAAAACACCAATAATAACACAATCACAAAAATAACAAACAAAAATTTTTAGAAACTTGAAAAAGTTGTCCTTTATAATTTTTAATAATTAATTAATTTCTAATATAATTAAAAAGGGGATGATCGGGGAAAAATTGAATGGAAGCTGTTAAAGACGATTTGAAACATATAGAAAAAGAGGATAAGGATCTTTAGAATTTTAAAAAAACACACACACAGACATTAATTTGTTGAATTGAATAGTCAATGGTAATATAACAAGACCTTGATAAATAGTCGAATATTTTGTTGCATCTAAATTTCGACTGTATTTTAAAATAATTTAACGAGACAATATTTTGACATTAATAATCTCATCTCTGATTATTGATGCCAAAATAATGTCGAGTCAAATTAATAAATACAAGAGAAATTTAGCAGCAATAAATCGTCGACAATTTATCAAGGTCGTTTTATATTTATGAAGATTGTTTCTTGTATCCAATTCTTTATATCAGTCATATTCACAAAATGAAACAATTTGGAATAATTTATTCAAAATATCAACAACAATCAACAAAATCCAAATATAATTTAGCAATTGAAATTGAAAACACAATGATTATTGTATGTGACATTTTCCCCATGTGTAATGTGTGACATTTGTTCAGCTTTTGAAGAACTGGCAATATTAACCGTAGAAGGTCCACATTCATTCTGATTTCTCAATCTGTTCAAAATACCCTAGTGATGTTGTTCATCCATCTGCAAGTAAGGTTGAATTGTAGAAGTACGGAAAAAATCTAGTTTAGTGAACCAACGCGGATTTTGATGAAATATTTTTTTTAAATCAATTCGAGGTCGCTGACAACGAAAATGAAAAAAGAAATCGGCGCTCTCTTACCAAAAACGAGTTATGAATTTTTGAAGATGAGTTCAGATAAGCACTGCACTGGTTTTATTGTCATATTATAACTGCTTTAAAAAGATGCATTATAACTTCTACACAATATTAAATACACTATAATTGCTTTTCAAGATATTCCTCGCACATACACATTTAAAAAACACTGATATTGATATTCATTTCTTGTAAATTCTTTTTTTAATTCCACAATTATATATTTTGACATTTTCATGTAACATGACTGACATATAAGTTTTGGTCTGCTTCCTCTTAGTCGTACAACTTGTACTTAATAGCATATTCAGCCAAGATGGTTAGTTTTGAGATAAGTTTGGTTGATATTTATCATTTATTTGAAGGATAATGAACCATTCAATTTGATCATTGAGAATGCTGAACAATTTTTTTTCTCTGAATTGCACACATCAATTAATTCTTTAAAAAAATTACCTCCTCAGTTGTTCGGCCTCTATAAACACTGCTGACAACGAAAATAGTTGCTGCAGGTGTAATTCCAAATCAAATTTTGAACATACTGCTAATATTATAAGACTTTGGTAATCAGAAGCTGTTTCCCCTTTTTAGAAAATTTGAAAATTCTACTAATATCGCTTCCCGACCAACTAACACAGATCAAAGTGAAATCGCAATCGCTTCTTATCAGCTTGATAGATTTATTAGATTGGATTTCCGTTTGAAATAATGAAGTAGATTGATTATCGCGAGCGAAGCGAGCGCGCCGGATCGACGTTTCGCAATTCGCGCGCGCGAATTGCGAAACGTCGATCCGGCGCGCCTTTTTCACAGTATGTTGATAGCTGTTCATTCAATTTTTCCATCTTTTATGTCACAATCATGAAATCAAAAATATTCAGCAACTAATTCAAGTGGCTAAATATATCTAATGGCTGAGTATGCTATAAGGTACAAGTTGTACGACTAAGAGGAAACAGACCAAAACTGTTATGTCAGTCATGTTACATGAAAATGTCAAAATATATAATAATTGTGGAATTAAAAAAAGAATTTACAAGAAATGAATATCAATATCAGTGTTTTTTAAATGTGTGTGTGTGAGGAATATCTTAAAAAGCAATTATAGTGTATTTAATATTGTGTGGAAGTTATAATGCATCATTTTAAAGCATTTATAATATGACAATAAACAATAAAACCAGTGCAGTGCTGATCTGACCTCATCTTCAAAAATTCATAACTTGTTTTTGGTAAAAGAGCGCCGATTTATTTTTCCATTTTCGTGTTCAGCTACCTCGAATTGATTTAAAAAAAAATTTCATCAAAATCCGCGTTGGTTCACTAAACTAGACTTTTACCAAAATTTCAAGCCCATTTGGAGTTTTTTGCATTTTACCAGTCTAGACTTAGTTGTAGGATTACTGATAGTTTTAAGCAGAGTCTGGCTGTCAGTGAATATTTTAATTTTTTCAATACAGGCTATAGCGGCAATGCTAAAGAACATCTCTTTCTAGGTGCTTTTGGTAAACCCTTTCCATACGTTATTTTTACTACTCACTGTATTATCAGGGATTGTAGTCTCGATTACCATATCTATTTCTTCGTTTTTCGTTTCTTCAAACCGATTCATTTTCAAACACTTCAACAGCTTCAACACGATTGATTCGATTTGACGTTTAAAATGTATTTATTTAGAGTACTGTAAGATGCACAGGATCATGCTGAATTGTGCCCCATGCAAATAGTCGCTAATAGAGCGTGTTGATTGGTCTTGTCAAACAGGAAACAAAAGTATGATTGGTTGATGACTGATATTTAATAGACGAAATAAATAATCAATAATATGCAATAAAACCGGATTTTTGGAATTTTAGGGCCATCTTTCACCATGCCATCGGGCCTGGAGTATGGGGGACATTTCTTTATTACAAAGGCCCAGTTGAGACCTACAATTGCGCCCGGTATGATCCTTTTGGTTAAATAACTACTGGTATGTCCCTTTATTTACTGGATTACAAAGGGTCGTACATCTACAAAAACGAACACGTCATTGTGACAGCTGAGATGGCATCATGGCGGCAGACAGAAGTGTGAGGACGGTGCGAGTGGGAAAGAAAAAGAGGCGATGAGGGGGAAATACACAGTTCTCAGCATCTGTACGATCTACGCTTTGATGATTTTAGCTACATCGTCAGATTATATTTTTTCATAATCCTTAAAAGATTTACATCTTTCAAAATTCTATACTGCTACATACTTTCTTTCTCTTCTGATAATATTCTATTACAAACTATTATTATATTTACTTAATTACAGTTAACTGTAAATAATTGTCATATTAGTAAAGCGTGATATATAGACGTCAAAAAATAATAGTTCAATACTATTAAACGCTTTACAAAATTAGAAAAATTAATTTCCAAAGAGCAGACCGTCCACTAATTTTTCTAATTTTGTAAAGCGTTTAATAGTATTGAACTATTATTTTTTGACGTCTATAGATCACGCTTTACTAATATGACAATTATTTACAGTTAACTGTAATTAAGTAAATACCTACAAAACCGAGATGTTTTTTGTCGATATATAATTTTGGTTTATGATTAGATGTAGAGATGTCGCCGATATCGCACTCTTAGCATTTCCTTAACTTAGGCTAATGTATTGGTGTGGTATCAATGTAGTCTCTAGTCCAGGATTATGCTCTCAGAGCTTCTGGACGAATATCATCTACCTTGTTCTGATGAGGCGCAATACGCCGAAACCGGTCGACAAGTGATGTTATTCCTTCTAATCGCAAACCAGAATGGTTGGTTCTATCTTAACAGATATACCAACCCCGTTTACTTTAGAAGTGTAATTCAATGTCTGTCGGGGCATATAGCTCGAGAAGTAGTTGTTGCTTCTTAGTGGACGGTCTGCTCTTTGGAAATTAATTTTTAATAGTATTGAACTATTATTTTTTGACGTCTATTATTATATTAATTTCAACATCTTAAGCACAGTAAAATGTAAATAATTTTAATAATTACCCGAGTGTTTGTCCACAATCTCCTCATATTTACTTTTTATATAATAATACATCACTATATTTTTCTACTCTCTTCACTTTGATCCGCGATAAAGCTCACTTTAATGACTTACTTTGTTCTAGTATATATTACTAAGTAAATGATAAGTTCGTTCTAGTATTTAATATTTGCATACATATTTATGTAAATTAACCATAAACGCATTTTTTATAGATAAAAAAATTTAAAACAATCCATTAACATAATTTAGTATTACACGCTCTGTTGCCCAAACCACTTGACGGATTTTATAGTCGGAAAAATACGGATAGTCCTTTTATCTGTTCATCTAAATGCGAGGGTTGTCTTTTAATTATTGCATATAACAACATAGTTGACGCCTGACATCAAATGTCAGAATTAAATGTCATGTTTAGTTGACTTGACGCAAAAGTTTCAGACCGCTTCGTTTAAAGCTGTACCTAAACTGAATTTTTAAAGTTGATGAGTCAGTCGAGAAATGGAATTAAGCCGAGAATTTTTTTTACAATTTTCGAAGACAAGAATGCTTTGCCGAGTTGATTTTTGTTTTCGGCAATGAAGCACCACATCAGTCGATAATTTCTTGTTGGTATGGAGAATTTAAACGTGGATGGATTAATCTTAGCGACGATCCAACAAAAGCAGTCACCGAAGAAAACGTCGATGCTGTACGTAAGCTGATATCTTCTCTATGTTCCTATTCCCTATTCATTATTGTAGGAGGAAAAAACTTGAGGAGAATGAGTAATTTGTAAAGATTGATATATTTAATTATAATTTAACTTTTAATTACTGGTTTTGTGTACTTACATTATATTGTTTATAATACTGATAATAAAACACATGTAAATGTTAAAAATATCTATTTACAAGACACTGGACGTGACGCCTGGATTTAATTGAAAGTCAAGATGGACATATTCCGAGTAGATTGCAAAACCGAGATGACGTACCTGGAATTAGATAGAAAAACAGTCCGAGTATTCAATTTGCCATATTATTATTATTATTCAAATGAAGGTCAGTATAGTTAAAATTCCCAAAATTAATGAAAGTATTAATAATATACAAGGTGCTTCTATACCTTGTTTTTAAACTAGGAGGAGCATTTTAGGAAACCTCAAACACACCACTAAAAGTAACTTGGGAGAGTGTTCCGAAAGGGTCGTGTTCGGACTTTTTGAACTAATTGACAATTACGTGAAATATGTTTTGTACTGCTGGTAGTTGTCGTAGCCAATGAGGGATCAAGGCATGTCTAAATATCGAATAATCATTGGCCACAGGCCATGGCGAAAGTAGTGAGCAAATGACACATTATTGGGAAAAAATGTATGGTTATAATAGGTAGTTTATGTAAAATTTGTTAAAAATTTGAGGATAAATAAGTACGTACAAAATGCAATTGTATGTTTCAATTATTCTTTATAGCCCGTTCAGTACAAAAACCGTTGCACGTCATCAACGGGTCGAAAAAGAGACGTTCGTTTATATCATGTCATTCGATTGCTGCTGTCAATCACTATGTTAAGCCTCTCTAAACTCAATAAATATTGAAATTTGTAGGTCGCATTGTATTAAAAAATATAAATATATGTTTAAAGAAAGGTTTCGTAATTAATTTAATATCAAATACAGCTCGTAGGTTAATTAAATATTAAACTCAAACTAACGTCAGTCTTAATAAAAACTTTTTATATTGGCAAAAATGCGCGCTGTTGCCGCGATTAAATGGTTTATTTCTGGTTCAGTTGACGTCTTGACATTTTTGGGGTTATGTTGTTACAAAAACTGCAAAGAACTCTGAGTAATTTTTCACAAGCAGTGATGAGTTATTAAAGTTAAAGTCATGCACATCCAAAAAAACGTATAAATGAAACTTAATAATACTGCAATAGTTGATGCATTTACTCCTGATACTATTTACAGCGTTTATGAAGCAAGTAAGTATAAGTTTAATATTATACCCAATCAACAGTATTTATTATATTCTGTTACATTATTCTTAATACTTGGCAATTATACATGGACATTTTTTTAAAGATAATCATGTCACTTTAGGAATGTTACTGCTGTCATTGAAGGAAGAACAATAATTATTCAATGTAGAATGTTCCTGAGTAGTTTACTAAAATATGATACACATCCACAAAGAGGACTTATGGAACTTTCAAGAAAAATAAACCACTGTATAAATTTGTTTTTATTAATGAATCCTGAAATTTCCAAAATGGTGCTGTAGGCTTTTCATGTCTAAAGGTATGTTACAATGATTATGTAAAATTTTAGAATGCAAAATTGTTTTTATTCTAGATATTTTGTATTACATGCTGAGAATGAAGATGGTTGTATTGATGGAGCAGAAAGTATATTTTTATATGAATCTCAGTTGAGTTATTATCATGGGGAAATGAATGAAGAACATGTTTTTAAATGGTTTGAAAACCAATTACTATTGAATCTTTCTGAACCTTTAATAAATTATGGACAATGCTTTTCGATAATATTAGGTTAATGACACAATATAGAATTCAATCAACAAATGTTGAAGCTGAGCTTATTTATATTGAAGCCTAGTAAGTAGATACAAACTGTATTTGAACAGTGATATAGCAAATTATATGTTAGAATTCAGAAGACTACACAACTAGTTTAATACATTTAAAATTCTCACTTCAAATTATACCTAATGGACAATAAATGCTGTTTTACTTTTATTTTTACAAAAATAATAATATAGGTATATATTTGAAAAGAAATAAATTGGTTATTTGAATACTGCCCTTTCAATAAATGTTTTTTTCAGAAACAAACCCCCAACAAAATACATTGTGGATATGATAGAACAGTATAGTCACAAAGTATTACCTACCATATTTTTAAAAATCCTATTGAGTTAATACAGGGTACTGCCAAGCAAGCCGATAGATGCATTCCAGAAGTTGCGGATTGGAATTGGTTTGTCCGTGAACCTCTCAAATTTGAAAGATTTCTATTTGACAATTATTGTTCTACCTTATTTAAAAAAATAGTATTACAATATTTTCGGTGTAGTAACTAATTTATAAATTTGCAATGTTTCTTTTTAATAAAACAATTCCATAAAAATTGGGGTGGCATTATTTATTATTTTATTTTAATCATGATATTCAAAATAAGTAATTCAGGCAGCATTTTCTAAAGGTAAATGTGTATATCACAAAGTTTTATAAAAACTACAAATAATTAATTTAATAGTTTTTATTGAATTGAAACGTCTCATTTGATCAATCGTTTTATTAGCAATACTTTCAGTTGCGGTAGATGCTGGAGAGCTAAAACAAAATGGTAAATATAAATTTGGATTGATTAGAAGATGATGGAGTAATAAATAATTCACCAATATACTGATAATTATAATATGTATTGATTTCAGTGCTACGATTTAGTCAATCATTCGCATATACCTTCATTCGGAGAATAGAATGGATTTGCTCTCCTTTTCTGAGCTGTGGTGGTGCTTGCTGCACAATTTTCTTTTGCTATGATCAATGATCATATATCTCAGGATGATTTTCCTTGTTGAAAATGACCTACACACTAAAGCTTCACATCCCGCCCGGCTTTTTTAAAAAAAATTTAAGATTTATTTCACCAAAATATAAAATAAAATTGCCTACCTTTAAAAAGGAGGTACATCCAGGTTATCAGAACTTTTTTATTTATAGGATGTCTGTTAACCTTACATCAATCTTTCATATTGTAGTGACAACATTCTAGAAGCCAACATGTACTTAGGTAATTGTAACCTAAAAATTATATTAGATAATATTTTTTCCTTGATACTATATATACATGCATTTTAAATACTAGAATAGTTCCATAACTTCTAACTAATTAAGTGTGTGGTATAAACATACAAATAAAAGTGTTAACTATTCCATACGTACCTTTTTAGTGCTAAAAATAATTCCATAGTTTTTAAAATAAGAATTTCTTAGTGCTGTACGGTTAACATAAAAATTAAAGTTTTATATGTAACTGAAATAAGTCGAAGTTTCATTGGACGCAATAACCATCAATAACTAAACCTAACCTAGAATATTTGATAAACTTCATTCGACATATACTAGATTCTCATATTATTTCAAGGGCTTGGCAACATAGTACAGTTATGACAGATGTGACGTGCAACGGTTTTAATACCGAACGGGCTATATTTACGTTGGGAGCTTAAGTATAGCACAAACTAAAAGTAACCAGAGGTTTTGATATCGAAAAATATTTAGAAAAATAAGATTTTACTTGGAAACTTATATTATTAACAAGAAAGAACAAGCATGGATTTTGTTTATCAAACTGAATAAATAATAAAAATAGCACTTAACTTGGTTGGAATATAATACTTTGTTAAAAATAAAACAATCAACAACGAACGCAAAAAAAATAATTTACTTTTGATGTGACAGAAAAAATGACACATTAGCAAACCATAGGCGTTGCGTTTCGTTTTTAAGAGGTATTGTACTTTAAATTAATCAAGACTTTTTTTTACAAAGATGGTATAAATATCGAAAAAAATCGTGGACGATCATTATGTCTGAATACTCCATCTCATTGCATTTCTAATGATGTGCCGCACATGGTATATTCCCTATTTAAAAATAAGAGGTTGGTGAAGTGGAAGGGAGGGGGTTGACAAATGACAGATGCCTGTGTCGTAAAAATGTGTCCCCCTTAGGACAAAAGTCGGGGTGGACTGTTTTCTGTGGCCCACGCTGTATTATTTAAAGAGTTTGTTGTTTACAATTTACAATAAATAGGGTTAATTGGATTGAATTATAAGTGTCCTTCTAGAATTAACCTTGTAACGTACATATAATATAATAATTGCTCGGTTATTAATTATTTTACGAAAACTAATTAATGTATCGACCATTAAAGTCGTTATGCACAAATAAAATTAGTATAGATGAATCGGGAAGAATTTGTACAGTTTTGTAGTTGACCGCCGTCCGCACATTAGAATGACCATTTTTCAAAAATTTTGACAATTATTGACCATTTTACAAAATTTTTAATTATTTTTCCAAATTTTAACAATTATTGACCATTTTTGACAATGATTGACCAATTTTGACAGCTTTGACAATTATTGATCATTTTTGACTATTTTTCAAAAATGTTGACCATTTTTGAGCATTTTTGACAGGTTCTGACAATTATTGACCAATTTTGACAGTTTTGACAATTATTGATCATTTTTGACTATTTTTCAAAAAATTTGAGCATTTTTGGCAGGTTCTGACAATTATTGACCAATTTTGACAATTATTGATCATTTTTGATAATTTTTCAAAAATGTTGACCATTTTTCCAAATTTTAACAATTATTGACCATTTTTGACAGGTTCTGACAATTATTTACCAGTTTTGACAATTTTTTTGACCATTTTTCAAAAAATTTTACAATTTTTAACAATTATTGACCATTTTTGACAGTTTTTTATAATTATTGACAATTTTTCAAAATTTTAACAATTATTGACCATTTTTGACAGTTTCTGACAATTATTGATAATTTTTGGCAATTTTTCAGAAATGTTGAACATTTTTCAAAAATTTTGACAATTTTCAACAATTATTGACCATTTTTGACATTTTTTTATAATTATTCACAATTTTTCCAAAATTTTTTGACAGGTTCTGACAATTATTGACCAATTTTGACAGTTTTGACAATTATTGATCATTTTTTACTATTTTTCAAAAAATTTGACCATTTTTGAGCATTTTTGACAGGTTCTGACAATTATTGACCAATTTTGGCAGTTTTGACAATTATTGATCATTTTTGATAATTTTTCAAAAATGTTGACCATTTTTGACAATTTTTTTGACCATTTTTCAAAAAATTTGACAATTTTTCAAAATTTTAACAATTATTGACCATTTTTTACAGTTTCTGACAATTATGGATAATTTTTGACAATTTTTCAGAAATGTTGAACATTTTTCAAAAATTTTGACAATTTTCAACAATTATTGACCATTTTTGACATTTTTTTATAATTATTCAAAATTTTTCCAAAATTTTTTGACAGGTTCTGACAAATATTGACAAATTTTGACAGTTTTGACAATTATTGATCATTTTTGACTATTTTTCAAAAAATTTGACCATTTTTGAGCATTTTTGACAGGTTCTGACAATTATTGACCAATTTTGACAGTTTTGACAATTATTGATCATTTTTGATAATTTTTCAAAAATGTTGACCATTTTTCCAAATTTTAACAATTATTGACCATTTTTGACAGTTTTTTATAATTATTGACAATTTTTCAAAATTTTAACAATTATTGACCATTTTTGACAGTTTCTGACAATTATTGATAATTTTTGACAATTTTTCAGAAATGTTGAACATTTTTCCAAAATTTGAACAATTTTTTGCCATTTTTCAAAATTTTAACAATTATTGACTGTCAACACATGTCAACAACTGTCAAATATGCAGTTTCTGACAATTATTGACCATTTTTGACAACTTTCAAAAATGTTGACAATTGTAAATTTATCAAAATATTTAACAATATTTGATCATTTTTCAAAATTTTAACATTAAAATATTTAAACATTTTTGACAGATTCTGACAATTATTGACCATTTTTCAAAAATTTTGACAATTTTTAACAATTATTGACCATGACCACGCTATATGATGGTTGTGTGAGATGGGGCAACGCGATGCCATGCGCAAGCGACTGTGCGCAATCTCTCTTGCCGCACTGAGCTCGCACACCTATGGGTGTGAAAAATTGTCAATAATTGTCGAAACTAAACAAAAATCGTCAAAAACTGCCAAAAATGGTCAAAATTGTTAACTATTTAAAAAAATGGTCAATGATTGTCAACATTTTTGAAAAATAGTCAATAATTGTTAAAATTTTGAAAAATGGTTAAAAATTGTTAAATATTTTGAAAAATGTACAATAATTGTCAAAATTTTTGAAAAATTGTCAATAATTGTTAAAATTTGGAAAAATGGTCTAAAAACTCTATACTACTTTTGGGTCATTCTTATTATAATTACTTTATTTTATTGCAATGCATTATATGCAGGTGGTCAAAATTAAATATTTTGAAAAATGTACAATTGTCAAATTTTTTGAAAAATTGTCAAAAATGGTCACTAATTGCCAGAAACTGTCAAAACGGTCAATAATTGTTAAAATTTTAGAAAATTGTAAAAATTTTGAAAAAATGGTAAAAAAACTGTCAAAATGGTCAATAATTGTTAAAAATTGTCAGAACCTGTCAAAAATTGTGAAAAATGGTCAATAATTGTCAATAATTGTTGAAATTTGAAAAAGCTAGTTCCTTTTTCTTCGGAATATTTTCTAAGAAGCTGTAACCTCTTGGATCGTACCTCCATTAAAAATTAAACCGTATGAATTTTTGCACGGAATTGTAATAATATTCTAGTGTGTGAGGTTTACGACGTATCTAAGTATCTGACATTTTTTCAATAAATTTATTTTTTTGATTAGATTTATTTTGTTTCAGTCGAAAGAAAAAATGATGCGGGGTGTTCGGAGAGGATGTGTTCGGTTAAAAGGGGCGGTAATCGGTATAGACGACGAAGATGACAGTACGTTTACAGTTACAGTTGATCACAAAACCTTCCATTTTCAAGCTAGAGATGCTGAAGAGAGACAAAAATGGGTACATGCTTTAGAAGAAACTATTATCAGACACGGCAATAGGGTGAGTAAGCTTTTTTGCCCTAGAATAGTAATAATAGAACGTTCTAATGACCACTAATCGATTCAGGGGAAAATTTTACATATACAAGACCCCTTTGTTCAATATTTACAATAAAAAATAAATTTCCTACATGAAAAATACTAAAAATTAGTAACAAGGGGTTTCTTGATGTGAGAAATCGACTGGCTCACTTTCTCCTTCAAATACTGTCATGAAATTTTTGAAAAAACGGATTTTAAACATAAAAATTCTCGTAAATACCAGAAAACTATGAATTTTGAAATTTTAGGAGATTCTTAAAAGACTAGTCTACTTGGAAATGAACAAGGGTCTAACTTGAAGGGTTTCCGTTTTATGAATAATAAATGTAACAGTAAACCAAGCATAACTCGATTAATTGGAGAGATAGAACGTTTGTAACCACTAATTTTATCGTACTATATATAGTTTGTAACCACTTTATGAATGATGGAAAAATTCAAAAATTAAAGTATGACAACGGCTAGTCAAATCGAGGTGTGGATCCTTTACAGAGTTAACTAATACAATTCCAGGGTAGATTTTACCGGTTCGCGGGTAAAAGTCTACTTTTCATCTACAAAATTTCAAAGGTAAATTATAAGGAAAGAAAAGCGGGCGCCACCTGGAAAATTATTAGTTGCTTATCGTTTTACACAATAGTGTCTGCTCAATAACCTGATGAGTATTGTGGAAAGGTACTGATTATGAACAAAGTTATTAGATTTACAAAGGACTATGCTTCCATCTTATGGAAAATAAAAGACCACTCAAATGCGGATATTTTGATACCAACTTATTCGTCTTGAAAAATAGAATATTTGATAACATTGCGCCAATGTTGTGACTTTTATAATTAACTCACAATTAATGATATTATTTTTAAAATCGTTTACGGAGATTGTATGAGTAAGACAGAGAGAAAATACGTAAATAGACATGTATTACAGATTCCACGAAGTAAGGATATCAGCGGTGATAAGAAATGAATAAATAAAACCAGACAGGGTTGAACTGACCTAATTTTATCAGTTAATTTTTATATTTTGTTTTTTCTTTGTAGTATTTTGTAGTGTATTTGTTGGCATCGGTAACTCTTTAAAAAAATAGGATAGGGATGCGGAAAAGATTTTTTTATATGCAAGATGTTAAATGTCTATTAACTGTTAATACAAAAATGCTTGTGAAATGTGTGTAGGTAATGAACCCGACGTAAAGGGTGATACTAAAAGATAATGTATAATTCTTAGAGTATCCCCTTTTACGCGCTCCACCTTCCCCCCACAGGCAGTGCCTGAGGACCTCATTACCTTCTATCCGCGAAGTGTAGCTGAAAAAAAAATTTTTATTGGCCTAAGCCGGTTTTTATATTGTTTTGGTAGCTAAAGTCGCCTTTTTGCTTTATTAAATTTTTTTGATGGCCGAAGCCGGGTTTTGTTTAATTTTTGTATTTTTTTGATAGCCGAAGCCGGTTTTTGTGTTATATATATGTTGATGGCGATGAGTGTTTTCCCTTGCGTGACATAAAAAGCACTGTTAACTGAAATCTAATTTGCATCATTATATTTCTTCATGATTAGGTATAGTTCGATCAGCAGCGTCAACTACAGTCAACCAGTCTACCTGTTCCATAATTGGGATACGTTAAGCCGTTATCAAATGTTCTATTTTTCAAGACGAATAAGTTGGTATCAAAATATCCGCATTTGAGTGGTCTTTTATTTTCCATAAGATGGAAGCATAGTCCTTAACTTTACATATACAAGTTCAACAAAATTTTACGTATGACATTTCCCAATAAAAACATTACCTGAAGGGTCTATAGAATTACAACAACAAAAAATAATCTGAGAACTTATAGTTCTGTAAATGACCTGAAGGGTCTACAAACTCAAAAAAAAAATTTTTAAGGGAGAATTTATAGTTCTATAAATGACCTGAAGGGTCTACAAAAGATGAAATATAATGCTTAACACTTGCACTGAGAATTACGGTTGAAAAGCAAAGGAAACAGAACGTTAACTACTTCCCTGTTCGTTGTTTGCTCAGGAAAGTTGTTTCAGATCAGCACATCAATGTTGCTTCAGATTATCTCATAAAGTTGTTTCAGATCCTTCAGGGAAGATAGTTTTTCGCCAGGAAAACAATTTTTTGTAACAATAATGCATCATGGAAAATGCATCAGAGTGTGATTAAACTAAATCCACCACGATGGTTGTAGCTACTCGTCCTCCTAACAGTATATTAGCTAGTAAAAATCAATTGCAATATTTCTAAAATCGAGCGACGATTTATACCGTTACACGTTCTAGTGACCAACAATCGATTCAGGTGAAAATTTTACATATACAAACATATTTCCAAGCATTAATGGAGATAGCAAAGAGCAATTTAAATCGAGAAATATTTCCATTTTCCAAAATTTACAACAACAAAAATTTGTGCGGCATCAAAAAAGCTTGAAACTCGTAACCGGAGGTTTTTTTTATATGAAAAAACGACTGGCACAGTCAGTTTTTTTTATAAAATCGCATTCTTAACATAAAACGTTTTGTAAATACCACAAAACTGTGCATTTGAAATTATTGACCTTGTATATTTATCATTTTCAGATGAGATACGAAAACCATCATCCCTCTCCCACCATTAGAGATTTTGATAACAAAGTATCTGAAGCTGATGCATATCTACAACTTATGATCGACCAAACTAGGGTATGTTTTTTCGTTCATTGTGTTAACAGGAATAATATTAGGTAGAAATTGGTCTAAAATCAATTGCAGCATATGCCGATCAAAGGGAAAAAAGTCGGCAAGGGCGACGAACACTTGTTTTAGCTTCTGCGGATTAACTGTTCAATTTATAGAATTCTTTTTAATATAGTAGATGGATAGTTGGAAATTGTTTGCAAATAAACTAATCCTAATTAAAAATTGACTAGTACGCCTATGATAGGCAGCGACCAACCCATAAGTTTTTTCTCTATAAAAATCGCAATTTAAACATTCATTCATTCGTTTGGGTTGTGTTCGACATTCCAGGCACTTGCAATTTAAACAATTCATAGTATACATAAATTATACTTTTCACCTTTGTGTTCCTTACTAACTTTCTCGTAAATATGTTTTGATCTGAGAATTAAATTAATTTCTAATTAATTGACTTCCTCGCCGTCACAGGGTGTGTTTCAAAATACATTAAAAGAAATGTCAACATTTTTACATGCTTTATATTAGCTTCACTTGTATGTTTGTTTGTTTGTAACGCAACCTTTAAACTCGATTTGTCCACTTTAAACGCTCAGATTAATTCGAAAATTTGCACACTCGTCTAGGACCGATGACAATACGATATAGTAGTAAAATATAAGGTGTTATTAAATTCTAAACTTGTATAAAAATAAATTTATCGTTTTTGCTTGAAACGTCCTGCTAGAGCTGATATACTAACAGGTGCCGTGGCTCAGTTGGTTAAAGCGACTGTCTAGTGAACAGGAGATCGCGAGTAAAAAAAAGTAATATATAAAAATTGTAGATAGCTATACGCTTCATATTTATAAATTAGTTACAATGTTACATACCAGATCAAAGTTATGTTTTTTTTGTAACGCAACCTTTAAACTCGTTTTTACCGTATTTTTATATACTTTTTTTATCAATTTTTTGTATATTAATTATTCATCTATTGATCATATTCATGTAATAATTGGGTTTTAAATAAAAAATAATGATCGATATTCCTTACTAAATGTGGAACATTATTATACACAATCGATGTGAAATACTTTTTAATATTAATGTCCTACAATTAATTATAAAATGATAAAATTTTAAAAATTATGTGATTACGAGCACACCAAGCTACGTTGTCAACCATACATGTATCCATAATGTTAATGGTTAGTGGTGGACAAAATCATAATGGGGAATCAATTATTTTTAATATTTTTATTCTCACAAGGTTTTTATGTCGATTTAAAAATTCAACTTTGGGATGATTTAAATAGTTCGCCATTTATGATGTGACTTACATTACCTAAAAGAGAAGCTAGCTTACCTATGTCTTTTGAAAAGTACCAACTTATTAACGAAAGGCATAGTATTTAGAAAATGTTCGGATTGACATAGCTTACCTATGTCTTTTGAAAAGTACAAACTTATTAACGAAAGGCATAGTATTTAGGAAACATGAGGAATGACATAGCTTACCTATGTCTTTTGAAAAGCACCAACTTATTAACGAAAGGCATAATATTTAGAAAATGTTCGGATTGACATAACTTACCTATGTCTTTTGAAAAGTACCAACTTATTAACGAAAGGCATAGTATTTAGGAAACATGAGGAATGACATAGCTTACCTATGTCTTTTGAAAAGTACAAACTTATTAACGAAAGGCATAATATTTAGAAAATGTTCGGATTGACATTGCCTACCTATGTCTTTTGAAAAGTACACGTATTAACGAAAGGCATAGTATTTAGGAAATATGAGGAATGACATAGCTTACCTATGTCTTTTGAAAAGTACCAACTTATTAACGAAAGGCATAGTATTTAGGAAACATGAGGAATGACATAGCTTACCTATGTCTTTTGAAAAGTACAAACTTATTAACGAAAGGCATAATATTTAGAAAATGTTCGGATTGACATTGCCTACCTATGTCTTTTGAAAAGTACACGTATTAACGAAAGGCATAGTATTTAGGAAATATGAGGAATGACATAGCTTACCTATGTCTTTTGAAAAGTACCAACTTATTAACGAAAGGCATAATATTTAGAAAATGTTCGGATTGACATTGCCTACCTATGTCTTTTGAAAAGTACCAACTTATTAACGACAGGCATAGTATTTATAAAATGTTTGGATTGACATTGCCTACCTATGTCTTTTGAAAAGTACCAACTTATTAACGAAAGGCATAATATTTAGAAAATGTTCGGATTGATATTGCCTACCTATGTCTTTTGAAAAGTACCAACTTATTAACGAAAGGCATAGTATTTATAAAATGTTCGGATTGACATAGCTTACCTATGTCTTTTGAAAAGTACCAACTTATTAACGAAAGGCAAAGTATTTAGGAAATATTCGGATTGACATAGCTTACCTATGTCTTTTGAAAAGTACCAACTTATTAACGTAAGGCAAAGTGTTTAGGAAATATTCGGATTGACATAGCTTACCTATGTTTTTGAAATGTACCAACTTATTAACGAAAGGCATAGTATTTAGGAAATATGAGGAATGACATAGCTTACCTATGTCTTTTGAAAAGTACAAACTTATTAACGAAAGGCATAATATTTAGAAAATGTTCGGATTGACATTGCCTACCTATGTCTTTTGAAAAGTACCAACTTATTAACGTAAGGCAAAGTGTTTAGGAAATATTCGGATTGACATAGCTTACCTATGTTTTTGAAAAGTACCAACTTATTAACGAAAGGCATAATATTTAGAAAATGTTCGGATAGACATTGCCTACCTATGTCTTTTGAAAAGTACCAACTTATTAACGACAGGCATAGTATTTATAAAATGTTTGGATTGACATTGCCTACCTATGTCTTTTGAAAAGTACCAACTTATTAACGAAAGGCATAATATTTAGAAAATGTTCGGATTGATATTGCCTACCTATGTCTTTTGAAAAGTACCAACTTATTAACGAAAGGCATAGTATTTATAAAATGTTCGGATTGACATAGCTTACCTATGTCTTTTGAAAAGTACCAACTTATTAACGAAAGGCAAAGTATTTAGGAAATATTCGGATTGACATAGCTTACCTATGTCTTTTGAAAAGTACCAACTTATTAACGTAAGGCAAAGTGTTTAGGAAATATTCGGATTGACATAGCTTACCTATGTTTTTGAAATGTACCAACTTATTAACGAAAGGCATAGTATTTAGGAAATATGAGGAATGACATAGCTTACCTATGTCTTTTGAAAAGTACAAACTTATTAACGAAAGGCATAATATTTAGAAAATGTTCGGATTGACATTGCCTACCTATGTCTTTTGAAAAGTACCAACTTATTAACGTAAGGCAAAGTGTTTAGGAAATATTCGGATTGACATAGCTTACCTATGTTTTTGAAAAGTACCAACTTATTAACGAAAGGCATAATATTTAGAAAATGTTCGGATAGACATTGCCTACCTATGTCTTTTGAAAAGTACCAACTTATTAACGACAGGCATAGTATTTATAAAATGTTTGGATTGACATTGCCTACCTATGTCTTTTGAAAAGTACCAACTTATTAACGAAAGGCAAAGTATTTAGGAAATATTCGGATTGACATAGCTTACCTATGTCTTTTGAAAAGTACCAACTTATTAACGTAAGGCAAAGTGTTTAGGAAATATTCGGATTGACATAGCTTACCTATGTTTTTGAAATGTACCAACTTATTAACGAAAGGCATAGTATTTAGGAAATATGAGGAATGACATAGCTTACCTATGTTTTTGAAATGTACCAACTTATTAACGAAAGGCATAGTATTTAGGAAATATGAGGAATGACATAGCTTACCTATGTCTTTTGAAAAGTACAAACTTATTAACGAAAGGCATAATATTTAGAAAATGTTCGGATTGACATTGCCTACCTATGTCTTTTGAAAAGTACCAACTTATTAACGTAAGGCAAAGTGTTTAGGAAATATTCGGATTGACATAGCTTACCTATGTTTTTGAAAAGTACCAACTTATTAACGAAAGGCATAATATTTAGAAAATGTTCGGATAGACAAACGGATAGAAAAGTACAAACTTATTAAGGAAAGGCATAATATTTAGAAAATGTTCGGATAGACATTGCCTACCTATGTCTTTTGAAAAGTACCAACTTATTAACGACAGGCATAGTATTTATAAAATGTTTGGATTGACATTGCCTACCTATGTCTTTTGAAAAGTACCAACTTATTAACGAAAGGTATAATATTTAGAAAATGTTCGGATAGACATAGCTTACCTATGTCTTTTGAAAAGTACAAACTTATTAACGAAAGGAATAATATTTAGAAAATGTTCGGATTGATATTGCCTACCTATGTCTTTTGAAAAGTACCAACTTATTAACGAAAGGCATAGTATTTATAAAATGTTCGGATTGACATAGCTTACCTATGTCTTTTGAAAAGTACCAACTTATTAACGAAAGGCAAAGTATTTAGGAAATATTCGGATTGACATAGCTTACCTATGTCTTTTGAAAAGTACCAACTTATTAACGTAAGGCAAAGTGTTTAGGAAATATTCGGATTGACATAGCTTACCTATGTCTTTTGAAAAGTACCAACTTATTAACGAAAGGCATAATATTTAGAAAATGTTCGGATAGACAAACGGATAGAAAAGTACAAACTTATTAACGAAAGGCATAATATTTAGAAAATGTTCGGATAGACATAGCTTACCTATGTCTTTTGAAAAGTACCAACTTATTAACGAAAGGCATAATATTTAGAAAATGTTCGGATAGAAAAGTACAAACTTATTAACGAAAGGCATAATATTTAGAAAATGTTCGGATTGACATTGTCTACCTATGTCTTTTGAAAAGTACCAACTTATTAACGACAGGCATAGTATTTATAAAATGTTTGGATTGACATTGCCTACCTATGTCTTTTGAAAAGTACAAACTTATTAACGAAAGGCATAATATTTAGAAAATGTTCGGATTGATATTGCCTACCTATGTCTTTTGAAAAGTACCAACTTATTAACAAAAGGCATAGTATTTATAAAATGTTCGGATTGACATAGCTTACCTATGTCTTTTGAAAAGTACCAACTTATTAACGAAAGGCATAGTATTTAGGAAATATGAGGAATGACATAGCTTACCTATGTCTTTTGAAAAGTACCAACTTATTAACGAAAGGCATAGTATTTAGAAAATGTTCGGATTGACATAGCTTACCTATGTCTTTTGAAAAGTACAAACTTATTAACGAAAGGCATAGTATTTAGGAAACATGAGGAATGACATAGCTTACCTATGTCTTTTGAAAAGCACCAACTTATTAACGAAAGGCATAATATTTAGAAAATGTTCGGATTGACATAACTTACCTATGTCTTTTGAAAAGTACCAACTTATTAACGAAAGGCATAGTATTTAGGAAACATGAGGAATGACATAGCTTACCTATGTCTTTTGAAAAGTACAAACTTATTAACGAAAGGCATAATATTTAGAAAATGTTCGGATTGACATTGCCTACCTATGTCTTTTGAAAAGTACACGTATTAACGAAAGGCATAGTATTTAGGAAATATGAGGAATGACATAGCTTACCTATGTCTTTTGAAAAGTACCAACTTATTAACGAAAGGCATAGTATTTAGGAAACATGAGGAATGACATAGCTTACCTATGTCTTTTGAAAAGTACAAACTTATTAACGAAAGGCATAATATTTAGAAAATGTTCGGATTGACATTGCCTACCTATGTCTTTTGAAAAGTACACGTATTAACGAAAGGCATAGTATTTAGGAAATATGAGGAATGACATAGCTTACCTATGTCTTTTGAAAAGTACCAACTTATTAACGAAAGGCATAATATTTAGAAAATGTTCGGATTGACATTGCCTACCTATGTCTTTTGAAAAGTACCAACTTATTAACGACAGGCATAGTATTTATAAAATGTTTGGATTGACATTGCCTACCTATGTCTTTTGAAAAGTACCAACTTATTAACGAAAGGCATAATATTTAGAAAATGTTCGGATTGATATTGCCTACCTATGTCTTTTGAAAAGTACCAACTTATTAACGAAAGGCATAGTATTTATAAAATGTTCGGATTGACATAGCTTACCTATGTCTTTTGAAAAGTACCAACTTATTAACGAAAGGCAAAGTATTTAGGAAATATTCGGATTGACATAGCTTACCTATGTTTTTGAAATGTACCAACTTATTAACGAAAGGCATAGTATTTAGGAAATATGAGGAATGACATAGCTTACCTATGTCTTTTGAAAAGTACCAACTTATTAACGTAAGGCAAAGTGTTTAGGAAATATTCGGATTGACATAGCTTACCTATGTTTTTGAAAAGTACCAACTTATTAACGAAAGGCATAGTATTTAGGAAATATGAGGAATGACATAGCTTACCTATGTCTTTTGAAAAGTACCAACTTATTAACGTAAGGCAAAGTATTTAGGAAATATTCGGATTGACATAGCTTACCTATGTCTTTTGAAAAGTACCAACTTATTAACGTAAGGCAAAGTATTTAGGAAATATTCGGATTGACATAGCTTACCTATGTCTTTTGAAAAGTACCAACTTATTAACGTAAGGCAAAGTGTTTAGGAAATATTCGGATTGACATAGCTTACCTATGTTTTTGAAAAGTACCAACTTATTAACGAAAGGCATAGTATTTAGGAAATATGAGGAATGACATAGCTTACCTATGTCTTTTGAAAAGTACCAACTTATTAACGAAAGGAATAGTATTTAGAAAATGTTCGGATTGACATAGCTTACCTATGTCTTTTGAAAAGTACCAACTTATTAACGAAAGGAATAGTATTTAGAAAATGTTCGGATTGACATAGCTTACCTATGTCTTTTGAAAAGTACCAACTTATTAACGAAAGGAATAGTATTTAGAAAATGTTCGGATTGACATAGCTTACCTATGTCTTTTGAAAAGTACCAACTTATTAACGAAAGGAATAGTATTTAGAAAATATTCGGATTGACATAGCTTACCTATGTCTTTTGAAAAGTACCAACTTATTAACGAAAGGCATAGTATTTAGGAAATATGAGGAATGACATAGATTACCTATGTCTTTTGAAAAGTACCAACTTATTAACGAAAGGAATAGTATTTAGAAAATATTCGGATTGACATAGCTTACCTATGTCTTTTGAAAAGTACCAACTTATTAACGAAAGGCATAGTATTTAGGAAATATTCGGATTGACATAGCTTACCTATGTCTTTTGAAAAGTACCAACTTATTAACGTAAGGCAAAGTGTTTAGGAAATATTCGGATTGACATAGCTTACCTATGTTTTTGAAAAGTACCAACTTATTAACGAAAGGCATAGTATTTAGGAAATATGAGGAATGACATAGCTTACCTATGTCTTTTGAAAAGTACCAACTTATTAACGAAAGGAATAGTATTTAGAAAATGTTCGGATTGACATAGCTTACCTATGTCTTTTGAAAAGTACCAACTTATTAACGAAAGGAATAGTATTTAGAAAATGTTCGGATTGACATAGCTTACCTATGTCTTTTGAAAAGTACAAACTTATTAACGAAAGGCATAATATTTAGAAAATGTTCGGATTGACATTGCCTACCTATGTCTTTTGAAAAGTACCAACTTATTAACGAAAGGCATAGTATTTAGAAAATATGAGGAATGACATAGGTTGCTTACCTATGTCTTTTGAAAAATGTACCAATTGTAAAAAAAGGGCTGGATAGTATTTAGAAAATATGAGGAACATTTGTAAAAGAAAGGCAAGATGATACTGAGATATGATGTCATTTGATAGAAATTGAGAATTACTCACACTCCTTTGGAGTAGACCAATACTTTACGAAACCTGTGTTTTTTTAATGTAGGCATCAAGAGCCAGGGCCTATTTTCAACTGAGATGGGCCCTAGGCACCATCAAATTTTCGGGCCCTGTCTTGCTCCATATATGCTTAATGATTATGTTTCAATTTTTGCTATGAGGACGTCGGACGTGAATGTAAAAAAAAACAGAATAATAAAAAACATATATTATAAATATATTTAGATACATAAAACAAATAACAAAAGAAAAATTTTCATTCAAAAGTTAAGCATGAAATAAGAAATAAAGAAACCCGAGTTCCCGAGTATTTATGATTTATTAACATTGTTAATAACTATAAGAATAAAAGAATTTATTGAAGAACGATTCTAAATAATTCTACTAAACTAATAATTTAAAAAAATCATGTTTTCTAAAAAACAAAAACATTTACGATTAAAAAAACAAAGGCATCTAGGGTCATTTTATAAAGAATCATCCTGTATAATAATTATTTTGCTTGTTACTTCAGCTAAAGGAATCTTGGGCATTAAATTAAAATACG
Organism: Lochmaea crataegi; assembly: GCA_947563755.1. Taxonomy (NCBI): domain Eukaryota; kingdom Metazoa; phylum Arthropoda; class Insecta; order Coleoptera; family Chrysomelidae; genus Lochmaea; species Lochmaea crataegi. Next base: position 88,157,208 of record OX387423.1, on the reverse strand, counting down.
CAGTTTGTAAAATTATTATAAGTTCGTATGTTTAAAATCAGCATTAAAAAATATTTTATGTATACAGGGTGTTTCTAAATTCAGGTGATTTCCCGTATAAAATTATGATAAGTCTTTCCTATGACCAAATCTCCTAATCTCACCCCCTTCCAAGATATCACCCTGAATAAAATTGAGTTTTTTTTTTCTCAAATTTTAGTAAAGATGTAAACTTCAAATTTTGTAAATTTCGTGCACTCGCAATTACTAACCACCGGTATTTTCTCAACATTACTGTTACATTATAAGGGAGTGAAATTATCAACCCTTACTTTATTTAATATCAAATTTTTTTTCTCGAAGTTTTTTCCTAGATTCAATAGATTCGGAGAAAAAAAATAAAATTTCTAAATCTATTGTATCTAGGAAAAATCTTCAAGAGTAAAAAAAGTTTCTCATGACAATAGAGATTTTAAATAATAATTTTATTTCACAAAACTCAATCTCGAAAAAAAATTTAATATTAAATAAAGTAAGGGTTGATAATTTCACTCCCTTATAATGTAACAGTAATGTTGAGAAAACACCGGTGGTTAGTAATTGCGAGTGCACGAAATTTACAAAATTTGAAGTTTCCATCTTTACTTAAATTTGAGAAAAATGAAATAAAAACTCAATTTTACTCATCCTGTTTTTAGGGGTTATATCTCGGAAGGGAGTGGAGTGAGGAAATTTTTTCATAAGAAAGACCCATTATAATTTTATACGGGCAATCGCCACCTGAATTTTTTCGCATAAATTCAGAAACACCCTGTAAGTAGTATAAAATATTAAAGAAAATTCTGGTATTTAAGATGAGTCATGGGGAACTGTACATACTCCTACCTCGTATTGATTCTCCTTCGGGGTGTGTCAAATATAAAATTTCAACTTGTATTTGGTTTTTGAAAACCTTTATCAAGATTTAAGAAAGTATACAAATAGATAATGAATTATAAGTTTTCCTTTATATATTAAGGTTGGACGGGTACTTCTAAATAAGCATCATACAATTCCAAAAGTTTATATGTTCCAAATTGCATAAGTATTGTCAATTTATCGAATTCTCAGAATATTGTTTCGAAAAAAAAATTCAGTTTAATATTTTTTAAATTAAAGAAAATAAAAAAGAATTAGTTTATTTAAAATAAGAAAATTTGAGAATACACGAGAGTATAGGTAGCTTATACTTGAAAAAAGTATCTGTAATAGATACTGTAGGTTTTTATTTTGAGTAAAAGTATAAGAAAAGTCTGAGAATTCGATGAAATGCAAATACCTATTAATTACTAAATATATATTATACAGGGCGATGTTTTAATATTATTCAAAACAACTAGTTTCTCCTGAAAATCGGCTTTAAAAATTAAGTAAACCAGTTGTATTATTAAAAATATAACACGATTAGTTATTAAAAATTAAACATTTGTACAAAAATCAAGATATTTTTCTCATTCTATTTTGCTAAACTTTTATATGAATAAAATGAACTAATTTTTAAAGACCCTATATGTTGATGTATACAGTTTAGCATGACTAACAACTTAGGTATATAAGAACAATTTCTCATAGCTAGGAATATATACCGGCTGGCTTTTTAGTATTTTAAATATTTTGGTATAAAAAAAGAGAAAGCAAAAATGGATTATAGCCAATTTAAAATCTAATAAGCAATTGTAAAATACTTCGTTAATGTATTAAAAATCAATTGTTTAAAGTGATAAAATTGTTCGTATGTGATTTAAAATATTAAAAAAAACAGTATTACCAATAGCTACCACTAAATAAAATGAAAACTTACCGTAAATGTATCAGATTGTAATCCAAGTAATCCATATAGGCACTATTCACTACACTTCACGATACACGTTAATTTCGAACGATCATTGCAATCAAGAATGGAATTACGCGAAAGTAAACTCGTTGTGTTTGCAATTACCAATTATTCTCTGATCGTTTCTGACAGTTTCTGATTGCGGTTTGGACAGACCTAATGTATAACTCCCGATTTTAATACCTTAAAAATTGTGTACCCCACTGTCTTACTCTTTCAATCTATGTAAAAATATATTTGAACACTTTTTTGATAAAGCTCCTAATAACGTGGTTGTCAACATTTATTAAAATTGAGTACTTCTCGATTTTCCCTGGTATCTCACAAATAACAAGTATAAAAAAAAAGTTAAATGTAATCAATGATTTAAGTTTAAAAAAAACGTAGAGTCCACTAATGGGACTGCCGACAGAAGTGAAAACACCAATAAATGAATCCCTTTCAAAAAATTTATCGTAAGCCCATCGTGAATGTAATTTTTTACAAATAAATTAATCCCTTTAAAAAAAGATGTACGCCTATGGTACAAGGAAATTCTTACAATTAAATTATTAACCCCTTCCTGGAAAGGATAGGATGAACGATGACCTAGGAGGATGTACAATGGGTCACATGTGCCCTAAGGGCCTAAACTCACCCTCCCTACTCTACAGATACAGATACCCCAAACTAAAAACACCTCCTAACTTTTCGGGTGGTGAAGAAACCCAAAATATACAAGAAAAACCAAAAATAGTTCGGAAAAACCGCTTAACCTTTTTCAGTATTTTTTTTTTCGTTATGTTGGCAGCTTTTGCCTTGTCTAATGTCTAATGTGAAATTTGAATTTTGACCAGAACAATAATACTTCCTATTGACATTTTACAGAATGGTTTTTTAATTTGTATCCAACTGATTTCCGTCAATATCAATTTGTATTGTAGTTACTGAACAAAAATAACAAAAGACCGAACCGAACAAACATAGAAATTGTCCATTGTAATAATGAATATTTTATTGGATGAATACCTTTATGTACTTCAATTCAGGATAATAATAAGCGGATTGGCGGAAACTTTTTTAATTTTAAAATGCGAATATATATATAAAAGTTTGTAAACATCGAAAATAAACAGTCGAGGAATGTTTGTAGAAAAGGCACATTAATTAAATTTTTCTGTTCAGTTTTAAAAATAAACATACGGCTGTTTTATATTCAGTAACAAGCTTTCAAAAAAATATTCATATCCAGTTTATCATTTTTATTATTAACATTATACAGGGTGAATCATTAAGGACGACAGAAATATAAAGTTTATTAATATTTAATGAACTTTCTGCTTCAAAGGGCGTACGATACAATTTTTTTAAAGGCAGCCATTTAAGAGCAAAAATTTCTATCTACAATTAAATATTTAAACAGGATTGATTAATTTGTAAAAATAACAATTTTAATAGGGGTTGATTTATTTACGAAAATCTCCATCTAATATGGGCGTACATGAAAATTTTCATATCATGGGCGTACTAGAAAATTTTCAAAGGATGTTAACTTATTTGTTGAAATATAATTCATATTTTCTAGGTTAAAAATTCATATCGAATGAATAAATTTTTGTGAATTAAATATTTAATTGCAACGTTTTTACCATAAAAATATATTTGTTACAGAAATTAGAAGACAGAATAACCACCATAGCCGATTCGGATGAAAAAATAAAGTGCCAGCTTATATTAGACCATGCAAATGTAAGTCTAAATATAAATTCTTATGATTATATCTTGACAAAATATATATTTTTTGCTATACTTCGTTTTCTAATGTGAGAGAATGATAAAATGTAAAATTTTAACTATTAAATTGTATTGTAAACTTGAATTGAATATTATACCTTACGTTGCATACAATTAGAAAAAAAGACGAGTTTGGTGAATGAAATTAGGGTGACAGTGGCGTTACTAATTTTTTTCCATAAATATACTGAAAATATTGTTGGAAATGACCAAAATAAAATACTGTAAAGGTTTGGACGCTTATTTTTTGTAGAGCGTCAAATTGCCTACAAGAATATATCTTAGTCATTCCGAAGTATTGCCATATTGCCTACGAGAGCCTCTTAATATAAATATTAACGAGTTCAAACTTTTACAGTATGTATTTTATTTGTGTCATATCCAACAATATTTTCAGTATATTTAAGGGAAAAAAAGTAATCGATTTTTTTGAAACAGTCTAATAATTATATAAAAAGGCTTCTCAATATCACTTGAAAAACGTAAATTTGGAATATAAAATATTTTTAAAACCATTCAGTAATATATTATATTGATTTTTATAAACTGCTCATTGATTTAAAATATTTTTAATTGTATTTTCTGTAATTATGTATAATTTTTTTTCAATTTAATTTTAATTGTTAATTTATTTCAAAATTTCCTATCTCAGGGTTGGGTTCTATATTAAATTATTTCAAATAGAATTTAGTTTCAAATATTTATTCAACAATTTTATTAAAATTTTACAAACTTTCATAAATGAATACTTAATAATTTTTGCTTTGAAGAATTGACTTTATCTTCCGAAATATTTAATTAGAAAAATTTTATTACTATCAAATATTAAAATTTCTGATTTATACTGGTCTCAACTACGGTGCGGATATTAAGTCTTACCCCCCTAAGAAACTCCGTTATTTAAGACAAAGATGAAAAATCCTCGGACCCGTCAATTTTTATTTTAATCGAGGTGTTTTATAACATACAAAAAAGTGTCACTCCCTTCACTTGAGAGCTACCCCTTCAAATTTTTTAAATGGCAAGGGGGTCGTGTGATACTTCGTTGGAAAGGGTTTGAAAAGCATAATTCAAAAATATTTAATTTTTTATTTTTGGATGAAACAATTAGTTAATAAAAATTATCAAAAAATAATGTATTACATTAATATTTTTAAAATGGACTGGACTGGACAAATTATTTACTTCATGGTAAAAGTAGATCCTTTGTTTGGTTACCTCCCTAACCCTTGTAGGGTCTGAATATCAATCCTATTACATTCTAAGATTATTCTTTGACGGAGTTCAGCAAGTGTTAATTTCAATATTCTTTACAATCAATTATTGATAAATGCTTGGTTTTTTTGACATCTATCAAAAACTAGACACGTCAACTAGATTATTTAAAAAAGTGTTCTAACCACGGTACGTTATAACAATACGAAAGTATTTATTCGGAAAAAATAAATCGGTATAAGCGTTCAAGAATAAAAATTAAATAATTTTGTCGATTGTCCCAAATTAAAGCAAAACCAGTGAAACTACTTTTGTACTGTTATATCGCAAAGTGTGAATCTTAAGCCAATAAATCGTTATTAACAAACAGATCATTGAGATTGAAGCAAAGTGTGATACATTTTTGAGTTCTGCTTTTCCAATCCTTTCCAACGAAAATTGACGGGTTCGAGGATTTTTCATTTTTGACTTAAATAACGGTGATTCCTAGGGGCGGTAAGACTTTCTATTATTATTATTTTCGAATGTCTATTCTATTATTTATTCAATTTTATTTGTTATTTTAAATAATTGGAATTTTACTTTCCTTTTATGGATATTGTCAATTCGTCAAATTTAGTGACACCGCCAAATACGTCCTTTGTAGTATAATTTTTTACACCAATTTTATATACTTCACTTATACTTCTTATATTTTCCAGTTAAATGTGTTTTTCAAAATCAGTGGGTTATTTTTAATTTTATTTTCAATTTTCTCTCTTGTCAAAAAAATTATCTCTCTCCCCAATTTTAAATCTAATAATCGTTACCATCACCACCCACATTCAATACCATTTCCCCCGACAGCTTGGTTTTTAAAAATTGCTTTCAAAATTATTAATTCATCTTTCAATTTGACATTAATCATACTTACAAATGACGTATTTGTACACATCAAATTCCATAGATCATGCCCTTTTACAATATTTTTTTTTTCAGATTATGTTGGATAATATCAAACATTCTATAGTATTATTACAAATAGCCAAGGTTAGTATTTCTTTATTTTTTAGTCAATGTTATATTTCAACTAAGAAACACGGAAAATTATTTTAACAAAAATGAATACCACAAAAAAAATGGTATTGCTGTTTTCGTATTTAACAATAATTATGTAGCGCTGGGGAGACATTTTTCACGTCATTTGTTTATAAATTGTTAACCATCAAATTGATTGGAATCAAAAAAAATTAACCATAAGATCAAAACTAATAGTTGCTAATAGCTGCTAGTGGATCTACTGTTGCTATCCTCGATTTGGAATGAAATAATCGATTGAAATGTTGGTTTTAACAAAGTGTAGGATGGGTCTGGTTAACGGTGAAAGATTTTAATTAATTTTTATTTTGGTTATTCTGTTAATTTTCTATAAAATACCAACCTTTTTGCAGTAGGGATGTTAAAAAATAATCGATTTTTTTATAAATCGATTATTGTTTTCTTGCAATCGATTTTTATAGTAATATTAATCGATTTTTAGTAAATCGAGTTTATAAATTACGTGTTTAAATCGATTTTCGGAAACGGCTCGTATTATTTATGGACTATTTTTCAAAAATTTTACAACTTTTGACGATTATTGACCATTTCTCAAAATTTTGACAATTATTGACCATTTTTGACAATTATTGACCATTTTGACTGTTTTTCAAAATTGGTGAACATTTTTCCAGATTTTTGATAATTTTTGACCATTTTTCAAAATGATGACAATTTTTAACCGTTTTTGACAGTTTTTGGCAATAATTGTCCATTTTTAACAGTTTTTAACAATAATTGACAATTTTTCAAAATTTTAGACCATTTTTCAAAATTATTGAAAATTATTGACAATTGTTGACAATTACGGACCATTTTTGACAATTATTGACCATTTTTGACCATATTTCAAAATTTTTGACAATTATCTACTATTTTTCAAAATTTTGACAATTTTTAACAATAATTTTTGACCATTTTTGATAGTTGTTGACAATTACTGGCCATTTTTGACAATTTTTCAAAAAGTTAAACAATTTTTCAAAATTTTTGACCATTTTTCAAAATTATTGACCATTTTTGTTAGTTGTTGACAATTATCGACCATTTTTCAAAATTTTAACAATTTTTGACCTTTATTGACCAATTTTGACAATAATTTTTGATAATTGTTGACCATTTTTCAAAATTTTGACAATGTTTGACTATTTGTGACCATTTTTGACAATTTCGACTATTTTTGACAATTATTTACCATTTTTGACAATTATTGACCATTTTTGACAATTTTTGAAAATTTTTGACAATTATCGACGATTTTTCAAAATTTTAACAATTATTTACAGTTTTTGTCAATAATTGACCATTTTTGACAGTTTTTGACAAAAATTGTCCATTTTTAACAGTTTTTGACAATTTTTGAACATTTTTGACCATATATCAAAATTTTTGACAATTTTCATATAATATGAAAAGCAAGTACTTTTTAAAATAATACAAAAAAATCGATTTATTTTTAATTAAAATCGATTAATTTTGAATAAAGAAAAATCGATTTTTATTCAATCGATTCTTTTCCATTAATCTCACATCCCTAATTTGCAGTACCATATTCGTAATAAATGGGAAAAAAGAACTTTTAATTATTTTTTCCAGAATACGGCACATCCTGTAAACGGTATTTATCATCAAAGACCAGGTACTTCAAGCTCCATTGTCGCTTCGACGGGTAAGTTTTTTTTGTTCATCTTTTGTTGTCGAAAATAATTATTTGGCTTTTGTTTCTGTCGATCGGTCGTCTTTATTGTCCAATAACTAAATAAATACTGCGTTGCTGAAAAGTCTCGCACCAAGGGATTGTGGTTGACGTTTTTAATGCCTACTATTGTTTTTTGTTTGATTTTAAAAACCTACAAGATCATATCATTTAATTTAGAAAAATAAAACTTCATAAGATATTTCGTATTAAAGTGATGCATTGCTATTATTTTTGGAAAGAGAAAAATATAAGCTTCTTTTTGATACGTCACTCGACCTAGGTCACCATTTCAAAAAATTCGGCAGCCGTACGCTAACCTCTGATTAACAGGAGCATCTGTCCGTAGCTCTAGGCGCCGACGTTGCCAAATTTCAAGAGAGTGACATTTAAAAAATGTGGAGAATAAAATGAGGTTAAGTGTTTGTTTTCGTTTTATAGATCTTAGCTCTTACTGTTTCAAGAAGGGTAATGAACCTTCAAGGGGAAAGGTTAATGGAATGGTTATTTTTCCTTCCCCTTCTTGAAAAAGTAAGAGCTGCGAGGAACTAAGATATTATATAAAACGAAAACTATCACTTAACCTCATTTTATTCTCCACATTTTTTAAATTTCACTTTCTTGAAATTTGGCAACGTCGGACAGATGCTCCTCTGATTAACCGCTGATGTCAAAAATATTTGACATTTGCTCTAAAATATGCAGAATAACGTCCTATTCATCATCCTAGAATTTCATCCCTTCATTCTTTGGTGCTTGACTTTCCAGCAACTCTGTATAATTGATTTTTATTAATAAATCTAATAAAGCACCTAACGGATAAGTACTTTTTTATTTTATTGTTCATAAGGCAAGTATGGACCATCTTCAGATATAAACTTAATTGCAAATAAATATCCAGAATAATAACAATTATTAAAAATCTAATACAATATCATCAGTATAATTAACTGACGCTGAAGTAATAAAATGTAAAGGGTACCGCACAAATCTGATGGGAAATGGATTTCGCCATTAATTTCACAAAACTCAATCTCGAACAAAAATTTGATATTAAATAAAGTTAGGGTTGATAATTTCAGCCCCTTACAATGTAACAGGAATTTTGAAAAAAATACCGGTGGTTGGTCATTGCGAGTGCACGAAAATTACAAAATTTCAAGTATTCATCTTTACTTAAATTTGAGAAAAAAAAATAAAAACACAATTTTACTCAGCACCCACGAGTTTTTGTTTGATTTTGCAGTACTCACCTATTTTGAAGATTATCCGTCGAAAAATTTGCAGAATTTCCAGAAAAAAAATTTTCGACGGATAATCATCAAAATAGGTGAGTATTGCAAAATCAGACAAAAACTCGTAAATATTTTATATTTTATAAGAAATAAGCAATTGTAGATGCGCATTGTTCGAGTGTAAAGTCTAGAAAATGTGATACTAAAAAATACGGGGTGTTTCTAAATTCATGCGGAAAAAATCCACCCCTAAAAGGTGCTGGGTCCAGTGAACTATACTGAGCCACGAGTTTTTGTCTTCTTCTGCAGTACTCACCTATTTTAAGATTATCCGTCGAAAAATTTGCAGAATTTCCAGAAAAAAGATCCGAATAAAGATTTTTCTCTGGAATATCTGCAAATTTTTCGACGGATAATCTTAAAATACGTGAGTACTGCAGAATTAGACAAAAACTCGTAAATATTTTATATTTTATAAGAAATAAGCCGCACTGTACGAGTGTAAAGTCTAGGAAATGTGATACTAAAAAATACGGGGTGTTTCTAAATTCATGCGGAAAAAATTCACCCCTAAAAGGTGCTGGGTCCGGTGAACTATACTGAGCCACGAGTTTTTGTCTTATTCTGCAGCACTCACCTATTTTAAGATTATCCGTCGAAAAATTTGCAGAATTTCCAGAAAAAAGATCCGAATAAAGATTTTTCTCTGGAATATCTGCAAATTTTTCGACGGATGATCATAAAATACGTGAGTACTGCAGAATTAGACAAATACTCGTAAATATTTTATATTTTACAAGAAATAAGCCGCACTGTACGAGTGTAAAGTCTAGGAAATGTGATACTAAAAAATACGGGGTGTTTCTAAATTCATGCGGAAAAAATTCACCCCTAAAAGGTGCTGGGTCCGGTGAACTATACTGAGCCACGAGTTTTTGTCTTCTTCTGCAGTACTCACCTATTTTAAGATTATCCGTCGAAAAATTTGCAGAATTTCCAGAAAAAAGATCCGAATAAAGATTTTTCTCTGGAATATCTGCAAATTTTTCGACGGATAATCTTAAAATACGTGAGTACTGCAGAATTAGAATGAAACTCGTAAATATTTTATATTTTATAAGAAATAAGCCGCACTGTACGAGTGTAAAGTCTAGGAAATGTGATACTAAAAAATACGGGGTGTTTCTAAATTCATGCGGAAAAAATTCACCCCTAAAAGGTGCTGGGTCCGGTGAACTATACTGAGCCACGAGTTTTTGTCTTCTTCTGCAGTACTCACCTATTTTAAGATTATCCGTCGAAAATTTGCAGAATTTCCAGAAAAAAGATCCGAATAAAGATTTTTCTCTGGAATATCTGCAAATATTTCGACGGATAATCTTAAAATACGTGAGTACTGCAGAATTAGAATGAAACTCGTAAATATTTTATATTTTATAAGAAATAAGCCGCACTGTACGAGTATAAAGTCTAGGAAATGTGATACTAAAAAATACGGGGTGTTTCTAAATTCATGCGGAAAAAATTCACCCCTAAAAGGTGCTGGGTCCGGTGAACTATACTGAGCCACGAGTTTTTGTCTTATTCTGCAGTACTCACCTATTTTAAGATTATCCGTCGAAAAATTTGCAGAATTTCCAGAAAAAAGATCCGAATAAAGATTTTTCTCTGGAATATCTGCAAATTTTTCGACGGATAATCTTAAAATACGTGAGTACTGCAGAATTAGACAAAAACTCGTAAATATTTTATATTTTACAAGAAATAAGCCGCACTGTACGAGTGTAAAGTCTAGGAAATGTGATACTAAAAAATACGGGGTGTTTCTAAATTCATGCGGAAAAAATTCACCCCTAAAAGGTGCTGGGTCCGGTGAACTATACTGAGCCACGAGTTTTTGTCTTCTTCTGCAGTACTCACCTATTTTAAGATTATCCGTCGAAAAATTTGCAGAATTTCCAGAAAAAAGATCCGAATAAAGATTTTTCTCTGGAATATCTGCAAATATTTCGACGGATAATCTTAAAATACGTGAGTACTGCAGAATTAGAAAAAAACTCGTAAATATTTTATATTTTATAAGAAATAAGCAATTGTAGATGCGCATTGTTCGAGTGTAAAGTCTAGAAAATGTGATACTAAAAAATACGGGGTGTTTCTAAATTCATGCGGAAAAAATTCACCCCTAAAAGGTGCTGGGTCCGGTGAACCATACTGAGCCACGAGTTTTTGTCTTCTTCTGCAGTACTCACCTATTTTAAGATTATCCGTCGAAAAATTTGCAGAATTTCCAGAAAAAACATCCGAATAAAGATTTTTCTCTGGAATATCTGCAAATGTTTCGACGGATAATCTTAAAATACGTGAGTACTGCAGAATTAGAAAAAAACTCGTAAATATTTTATAAGAAATAAGCCGCACTGTACGAGTGTAAAGTCTAGGAAATGTGATACTAAAAAATACGGGGTGTTTCTAAATTCATGCGGAAAAAATTCACCCCTAAAAGGTGCTGGGTCCGGTGAACTATACTGAGCCACGAGTTTTTGTCTTATTCTGCAGCACTCACCTATTTTAAGATTATCCGTCGAAAAATTTGCAGAATTTCCAGAAAAAAGATCCGAATAAAGATTTTTCTCTGGAATATCTGCAAATATTTCGACGGATAATCTTAAAATACGTGAGTACTGCAGAATTAGAAAAAAACTCGTAAATATTTTATATTTTATAAGAAATAAGCCGCACTGTAAGAGTGTAAAGTCTAGGAAATGTGATACTAAAAAATACGGGGTGTTTCTAAATTCATGCGGAAAAAATTCACCCCTAAAAGGTGCTGGGTCCGGTGAACTATACTGAGCCACGAGTTTTTGTCTTATTCTGCAGTACTCACCTATTTTAAGATTATCCGTCGAAAAATTTGCAGAATTTCCAGAAAAAAGATCCGAATAAAGATTTTTCTCTGGAAATTCTGCAAATTTTTCGACGGATAATCTTAAAATAGGTGAGTACTGCAGAATAAGACGAAAACTCGTAAATATTTTATATTTTATAAGAAATAAGCAATTGTAGATGCGCACTGTACGAGTGTAAAGTTTAGGAAATGTGATACTAAAAAATACGGGGTGTTTCTAAATTCATGCGGAAAAAATTTACCCCTAAAAGGTGCTGGGTCCGGTGAACTATACTGAGCCACGAGTTTTTGTCTTATTCTACAGTACTCACCTATTTTAAGATTATCCGTCGAAAAATTTGCAGAATTTCCAGAAAAAAGATCCGAATAAAGATTTTTCTCTGGAATATCTGCATATTTTTCGACGAATAATCTTCAAAATAGGTGAGTACTGCACAATCAGACAAAAACTCGTGGCTCTGTATAGTTCACCGGACCCATCACCTTTTAGGGGTGAATTTTTTCCGCATGAATTTAGAAACACCCCGTATTTTTTAGTTCACATTTCCTAGACTTTACACTCGTACAGTGCGCATCTACAATTGCTTATTTCTTAGAAAATTTAAAATAAAATACAAAATAAACTGCGGACTTAAATCTGCCCTTGAATTATTCATGATTTGGCAAGATATTTGCACATAAAAACAAAAATCAATTCGGTTTGAGGTTGGAAACTCACGAAACTTGTAACCTTTTGCTGCGTTGTTCTTAAAAAGTCATTATGTTCGTTTCCAATATTCCTGGATCTTTCAATTTCCCCGATGGAAACAAGATATGAATAAATAAAAAAAGTAAGCAAGTTGCTGTCGTCGATCGGGGTAGTTTTTCCAGACGTTCCTATACAGAAGTCATTAAATTTTAATAGGCGAATGTTGCTTTTCAAACAAGAGGTTCTCAATTCGAAATATATACAGGGTGTTTCTAAATTCATGCAAAAAAATTCAACCCGTAATTATGCTGTTTGTTTTGTCGGTAGATTTCGGTGTGTCGAGAGATGGGAGAGAGAGTGAGAGATGGGAAAGAGAGAGATGTGAGAGAGAGAGAAAGAAAGATGGGACACCGAGAGAAAGAGATGGGACGGAGAGAGAGATGGGAGAGAGAGAGAAAGAAAGATGGGAGGGAGAGGGATGGAAGAGCAAGATGGGACACAGAGAGAAAGATATGGGAGAGGGAGAGATTGAAGAGAGAGAGAGGGAAATGGGAAAGAGAGAGATGGGAGAGAGAAAGTAAGATGAGAAACAGGGAGAGAGATGACAGAGACAGATATGGAAGAGGGAGAGAAATGGGAAAGCGAGAGAGAAGGAAGAGAAAGAGAGTGTATTGCGTGTGAGTACAATCATTATTTCAAACTGTCAGCATCTATAGTTTGGCAAGTCTATCTGAAGCTACGCGGCATCGTTAAGGGGCGAGGAAACATGGCCGATATTTGTCATAAACGTAACAATGGCTTACGGTACCTATTTTATGAAAGTATTAAAAATAATTATTATTTTATAATAATTATATCTATAATATAGGGCATAGGTATTTTTTTAAAAACAAATGTTAAAAATCGTACTTGAATTGAATATGGATACGAAATAATAATATACCAAGTAAAACTGAAAATACGAAGGTAAATCTTGACAACATAAACGCCACTGGATAATCAATGTCAGTCAATTGTCGAAGTGAGAGGGAAGAACACACGCACGCACTTGCCAATAGGAAGTGAGGTGGTTACTTAGCAACGGTGGTTCGATAAATATTAACCAATTCAGTTAGTCCGGAGGGCGTGGTAATTATGATTTTCGCACGACGTTGCCGGCTTGAAGGAAGTCCATAAGATATTTGGAAGTGTGGTCATCTTTTAATATTCAGACATTGAAAAAATAATGTTAATAGACAAAATCCAATGAAACGAGCACATTAAAGAACTAACGTTTAATCATTATTGACATATTATTAATAATAAAAAGTCCATTTTCTAATTATTATCACTACAAACTTAGCACTTTAGCTTTTTCATAGTTAAACGTGGCAATATCGAATGTTTTCGACCGCATTCCTTTCACAGCTTCAGTTATGTTTGCCAAACTATAAGACGGATTCGGTAAGTTTCACGACCCTCGGCATTCTGTAACGCTTTTCTTTCTTATTGAAAAGAAAAAAATTCACTTTTGGAAAAAAAAATTGCTATTAAAAGTATTAAAAATCCGCCATTTTTCTTTCAATTTCTGACAATTATTGACCTTTTTAGACAATTTTTGAAAATTATTGCCCATTTTTCACCATTATTGACCATTTTTGACAAGTATTGACCATTTTTGACAGTTTTTGACAATTATTGACAATTTTTCAAAATTTTTGACAATTTGACAAATATCGATAGTTCTCCATTCCTAATTGGAACATGGAGTACTTTCACTGTTTCAAATACTCCGCCCCACTCCGTCGCCACGAGCCAGATAGTGAAAATTTGTTGTCGTTGCGGAATTGCATATATCTGGAAAAATAATAACGACACATGGCTTATCAGATTCCAGATTTCGTACACGTTATTTGAGAATTTGAAAGAATTATAGAGATATTAAGAATAATAGCATCGCTTTTTACATTTGTTTATTAATAATATTGTAAATAATGGTTTTTTGCTCACAACTTCGGATCCAATCAATTTTTTGGACGTGCAAAGTCTAGTTTTGAAGGAGGAAACATTTTTTTCAACGGTTTTTTCTGTCAAATTGAAAGGGGGAAAAATACAGGGTGTCCAGAAACTCTCCTGCCAAACGGAAACTACAGTTACTAGAGGTGATGTTAAGTCGATTTAGCTCAAATTACCTCAATCCGAAAATGCTTCCTAAGGGAGCTACAGCCATTTGAAGAAGACGTCCTCATATGAGTTTTCTTCAAATTATTCAAAAATACCGTTACTTAAAATATTCAAACTTGGTATAATCAATAAACAGTTACAAACCAGTCGTTCCCTGTAAATAAATTTTTTTCAGATCCATCACAAGCGTGTCAGTCGGGGGGACCAACAGGTATTTTTATTAAAAAAAATTTATTTTCAAGTTTTTTTATGTATCCGACACCGAATTTGGAAAATTCACGATAATTTTCATAAAAAATGTTCTCTTCTTTCAAATCGATATCATGAACCATTTTCGACAAAAATAAATTTAAACTTTTTGTGTTTCTCACATAAAAGCATGTTGGATTATAAAATTGTATCTGTAATATCAAGTTGGCTTTGAAAAATCAACAAATTGTACAGATACTGGTAACAATAGTCGTAAGTATTAAGTTGCTTACATTGTTTTGGAAATTTCAAATTAATTTTATTTCGTGAGGATATAAAACAATAATCAACATTAAAAAAAACAAAGTGAGAGATAATTACCAACAGAAATAAGAGAATTAATTTTACATGACGACCGTTTGTCTCAATACACAAATTTATTCTTTTCTCTAAAGATCGTCTAATTTTTGCAAAAATACCTGCATTATTTCTAATTTCGTTACAAGCGTTTTGAATTCTTTGCCACAGCTGATTACGGGTTCCTATTGGAACAGCATAGACTAATGATTTTAAATAACCCCAAATGCAGATACAATTTTATAATCCAACATGATTTTATGTAAGAAACACAAAAAGTTTAAATTTATTTTTCTCGAAAACGGTTCATGATATCGATTTGAAAGAAGAGAACATTTTTTATGAAAATTATCTTGAATTTTCCAAATTCGGTGGTCGGATACATAAAAAACTTGAAAATAAAATTTTTTTGATAAAAATACCTGTTAGTCCCCCCGTCTGACACGCTTGTGATGGATCTGAAAAAAAATTATTTACAGCGAACGACTGCTTTGTAACTGTTTATTGATTATACCAAGTTTGAATATTTTAAGTAACGGTATTTTTGAATAATTTGAAGAAAATTCATATGAGGACGTCTTCTTCAAAGGGCTGTAGCTCCCTTAGGAAGCATTTTCGGATTAAGGTAATTTGAGCTAAATCGACTTAACATCACCTCTAGTAACTGTAGTTTCCGTTTGGCAGGAGAGTTTCTGGACACCCTGTATACACGAAAAACGGTATTTTCGTATGTCGAGAATCTTGATGGCAAAAAGGAAATTCTGACCGCACGAATCATTGAGCTGGGGTGCGAAAATACTAATCGGCACGATTACATATTAATGAGTTTGTCGACGCCGACACAATCTCTGGCAAGTCAACGATCACAGGTATTTTCGTATTATTAGGCCAAACAATGGAGCATGAAAATTGTGCGTTTTTGACAAATTACTAGTAGAAAACGGACTGTGCCACCATGTAAAATACATTACGTAGTATGAAACTGATATATTTTCGACTCGTAAATGTTGTTCACAAAATTGTTATAAACATTTAAAACGAAAAAATGTCCTTTTTCGTTTTTTTGTAAATAACACGAAAGCTCAGTAAGTAATCTTAATGGAGTCAAATGACGAATTGTAGATAATAAAAATACGAATACAACACATTGTTGAAACCACACGATCAACAATTTGTATATTTATATTTTAGTTCCTTTATATATTCATGTACAGTTATATTTTAGTCCTTTTATTTTCATTAGAAATTCCTACCGGCGCGCCACTCCCTCCAAAATACTTCTACCTTAGTTCAAAATCGCATTTTGTTTTCTTTCCCTGGCGGCTGACCGACGCCTTGCAATATTGACTATTATTCTTCGGCAGTTGAAGTAGGCGTGACCAAACGCACACTTCGCGCCTAAATGCTTTATCTCAGTCAGTCGAGTCGATGTTGAGTTTCCTACCAGATCGGTCTCCCGATAATATCAGACCAGATGGGTCAAGTTTCATAGTAATGAATTTAATTGCTTTATTTATTAAAGTTTACATAGTGATTCAACCCGAAGCAAAGTTGTTTAAGTGAATAGTGCTTTCATACTGAAAGGCTTGTCTATCTTCATCGTTCCATCTGTATGTATTTTCGACGTTAAGGTTTATTAAAGTTTACTGAATTGTTAACGAAATACAGTTATTATTTATGCGAAAGAACCATCCTCCTATAGAATTCCAGTCCACTAAATCGAAGACATCCTATTTTTTACGACAGCATAAAATTTGTTATCATTTCAACTGATGTGGCATCAACGGCCGCATCACGCATTTTTTAGCGAAATGATTGATAATTAGGAGCGAAGAAAATTCGGAAAATCTTTCAAAAATTCATATCTTCGTCGTATTTCAAGTTATAGCGTGTAACGGTTTCAATTCAACATTGGTTAGTAATAGTAGGGGAGCCCAAGCGGAGATTTCGGGATTTACTAAAGCGCGGCAGAATAACATACAGGGGGATACCTTGTAATATATGTGTCGTCGATGGATACTTGGCTAGGTTATAAGTGTGGAAGGGCCTCTGAATAGGTGGTGTTGCAGGTCACATGGAGGATCATCTCAAGGGAATGAAACAATTACTTCTTGCACTGGGATATGTTTGTTTATTTACTAAATACATTAAACTACTTACTAAACTAATGCTATGCATAAGTACCTAGCCGTATAGCATACTTATGCTTAATGGTTACTAATTACTACTAGTTGACTATTCAACTATAGATAATAGTTCTCTTCAAGCATTCTGCATCGACTTCTTCTCATGTTAAATACTAAATGTGTATTTATATAATCCAGTCAAGTTCGAGTAAACCAAATAAACATATAATTGTTTAGTGTTTCCTCACGCTTGAACTTGACAATAACCTTCTTAATTCATTTATATGATAATGAAATGTTCGAACGTTTTGTTGAAATAAGATCAAGGGAATTTAATTCTTATTTTAAATATTTATTATTATATTGGGCCAAAAGGCATCACAACCTTGTACCCGGTTAAGTACCTCCACCAAATATGAGATCCATATATATGGCCACCCATCAAGGATAAAGGTTCAGATTAGTAAAAAAAATTTATCATCAAAAATTCTCGAGTGCGTCAGATTAAGATAGGGTGAGATAATGACATTCTAAAAAGTGTATATTCCACTAATCTGACAATTTTCGAGTGACGTAAAGAAGTGAGAGGGTTACAAACTAGTAAAAAAAAATCGTCATATCGACATTCTCGAGCGTGGCTAATTTTTATTTTTATTTTGAAGGAAGTAATTCAAGGATAACGAAAAATATATAATCCACAAGTCGAAGTAACAAAAATTCCTCGATAAAGTTTATTGCGTGCAGCTGCGTGATGCCTATATTCTCCACTCCGCGTTTCTATTCCTCCATCGCTCTTTCTCTATCTCTCTCACTCCGTCCCCATTCTGGTTTGCAAAAAGAAGATTCTACTATTACTATCAGAACTTCCGATACTGATATAGTGGTCATCATGTTGGTGAATATGGAACACCTGCAAGCAACAGTAGAAGTCTCTGAATGGATCTTGGAGTTGGCAATGCGCACGCTCTCTATAATAAATTAGTGCCAAAATTTTCGAAGGCGCTTCCAGCTTTGCATGTGTTCACTGGTTGCGATTTCAACCCGGCATTATATCAACGAGGGAAAAAGGAACCTTCACAATTTCTGATCAATTCAGAAATTTTCCAAAAAGGATTAATGGATTTGGGATCAAAGGAGCATAATGTACAGGAATCTTTTAACAGCATACAGTCTTTTGCTTGTCGCTTGTATGGGTTTAAAAAGTTAGACGATGTCAATCAAGCCAGGATGCGTGCAACTTGTCACCCTGTCAATCGGAGCTACTCCAGCAAGTGTTACGCACAAGATTCATTGCAGACTTGTTGCCCATAATGCAATGCATAATCTATAGACGCTCCCAACACCGATGAAAAGGTATACATTATCTTACATTTTTTTCTTTTTATCATCTAAGCTCCGTCACCCAATAGGTCTCTATGACACTCGAGTAAATCCCCATTTAGCATCGTGGGCTCCCCTACTATAATTATTATTTTATTATATTAAGATAAATAGTATTTCTTAATGTAAAGGTAATCTACCACTCACCTTGTATATATTGCTCTAATACCTTTTACTACTTCAGATATAATTAATAATAATTAAACATCATTGCCCAAACTTTATTCGGTTACGTTTATATTTTCTGACAACTAATCTCTCATAAACTCTCAATAGGCCTTTGATCTACTAAGTCAAGTTCAATGAACTTTACAGCTACTCATTTAAGGTTAACCTTTGACCTTCTCATCTGTTGCTAAGGGTTAATAAGTAGAAGAAGACCGACCTTGACCTTGTGAGGCTTGGACTGGTACATAATCCTCCATTTTTGTGCTGGTGCTTTCAAGAGGTCACTTGCTTTGTGCTCTTTCGAAGTATTTTCGGATTTAGCCCAGCTACAATCGTAACCTGTTAGGAATAATTTAGTGACACCTTAAGTGGTTATTTAAACGCATCTAGCGGATTTCCTCCTAACAGGAAAAAGGATATAACTTTGAGGTCATACTCCATCCATGGTAAGTACCCACTCTTCTCTCTTATTGACCTAGGCATCATGGGAGTTTCGTATTTCAAATCTCTTATTCACCGTCTTCGATATCATCTTCTTCACAGACTTCTTGAGAGTTTTCTTCATAGACCTCTTCCTGGTCTTTAACATAGCCGTATTAGTTACCGAATAGAACTACGAGTGGCAGAAAAATATAGCTACAGTCAAAAGTATGGAAGGGTGTCAAAGAGTACGATTTTTCAAAATCTAACTTCTAAACTGTACGTTTTCGAAAAATTTTATATGGATTTTCGGAATCTACGGGGTCGAATTAGTTGATTTCCATATCCAAAAATATCGGAACACATGCATTTTAAAATTTTTAAATTTAAAAGTACAAGTTCATGACACGGCAAAATATACATTGTCTTAGTAAAAAAATCGTAGAGTTCATAATAGTTGGAATTTTAAGCTGAAATTTGAAATCCATAATCTCGGATAATGGTTGAATATGGAAAAAAATCAGGAATACTGTATCTATGAAATTTTGTATACAGGGTGATCCGAAAGTGCGGATTTCAAATTTTCAAAAAAAACAACTTCTAAACTATACGATTTCGTGAATTTATATATGGATTTTCGGAATCTACGGGGACGAATTAGTGGATTTCCATACCCAAAAATGTCGGAAAGCATGTAGTTTGGATTATGGAATTTGAAAATATAAGTCAAAACCGCAAAAAATGACTAACTGGCTAACACTGGGGAAAATTCCTTTTAAAAATAATAGAGATCCAAAAATACTATCATTCATAGAAAATGTCATGCTGAATCGAATGGCGTTGACTAGAGTACGATACGATGGATGGATATACAGCTACAATCAAAAGTTTGGAACGGGGTCGAATTTAATTCATTTTTTTAACGTTGCTTTAAGTGTAACGTAAATTTATATGAGACACTAATATACGATAACCCATAAACTGGAAGTAGTAGCGTTCATTTTTTCATTTATTATGAATTTTTCAGTGGGGGGTCAGCACCCTTTTGATCCCCCACCTTTTTTTGAGGGTTACTTTTAATAAAAAATGGAACGCTACTGGAATTAAACGTCTATTCTTGAATAATTCAATATTTTGAAATTACAAAGAGGCAAAAAAGTTAAGTTTTCAAATAAATGACAGCTATTTACAGCTACATTCAAATGTATGGAACGGGGTCGAGTTTAATTCATTTTTTTAACGCTGCTCTAAAACGGTGAAACACTAGTATACGATAACCCATAAACTGGAAGTAGTAGCGTACATTTATTTTTATTTATTACGAGCTTTTATCATTTATGACCTTTTGACCCCCCCAACTTTTTTTGATGGTTACATTTAATAAAAATGGAACGCTACTGGAATTAAACATCTAGTCTTGAATAATTCAATATTTTGAAATTACAAATAAATACAAAGAGGCAAAAAAGTTTAAGTTTTCAAATAAATCACCCTGTAACTTTTTTTGTATGCACTTTTATATATAGGTAAGCGAGGTTCAATCAACCTATTTTGGACCCCAGAATATGTGTTATAATTTATTTCCAATCTTTTCGGGAAATCAAATAATTTAATATTTTTTAAATTTACAATGTTGGAGTTATAAAATGAATAATAAGCAAATACTTGAAAATAAAATTCTCAGACAAACAAAAATATTTCTCACTTCCATTGGCAACAAAATCGTGTTTTCCAATTTACCTAAAACTGGATGTGTAGTTTTCGAGAACGACATGCATAGATTAAAAAAAACAAGTTAAAAGTGTGTTTATAAATCAGGAAAAACAGTTTTCCGTTCCTAAAAGTGACAGAAAACAATATCACATGAAATGTTACTTATATTCCGGGAATAGAGAACAAAATAATCATCTATATTCAGCGTTTATAGACCTAGAAAAAGCTTTCGACACTAAACTAAAAAAATGCATTCTAATGCCAAAAAAATTAGGTTATAGAAAAACAATTGTGAAACTTTCGAGCGACTTTCTTGTTTGAGATCCCCGTTTTTCAGGACCTTTGTTATTTTCTGTAACAAAAAAAACATGCATTACTACTTTCATGGTGTAAATTCTAACAAGTAAGATTTTTTTTTGTATCTTTTATTGGTTTCACACTAACTTACCTTTCATAACTCTCTAACACAAACTGGGTTAACAAAAAAAACGTCCACTTAATCTACAATACTTTTCCAAAGATTACCAGAAACGGAAAGAAAAAATTAAAAATATTTTCTTTTCTATTACAAAAAAAAAACAATTCCCTAGGGTGTCGTGGAAACCCACGATACCACTTCAGGGTTAAAATACTAACCTAACAGCGTAATCTTCAAAGGGCGCTAAATTAGATTAGATGTACCGGGTGGTCCAATAAGCCGATCTCTCGGCTATATATCAGAAACTATTCCTGTTATAACTTTAGGAGAAAATATTCTTCAGAAAAAGTGGCCAAGAGAAATCGCGGGAAATAACTTTCAAGTTTATAGGTTAACCGCTAGGGGGCGTAACCGGTGAAGAAAAATTTAAAAACCAGTTTTTTGTGAAATATTTCCAATTATACCAAGTGTTAAATAAGTAAACTAGAAAGAGGCCTAAATTCCGCACAAATTTGTTGAAGTACTTTTTTTTTATTTTTTCAAATAAAGGGTAGGGGGAGAGCGGGGAAGTATTTGTGGATAGATACCTATAACTTTGGTTTGGATCAACCGATTTCAACGAAATTAGTGTCATTAGAAAGAGTGTAGATGAATTAATTACCTCTACTATAAAACAATTGCATTTAGTTTTAATTGTCATAGGTAGAGGGTAGGTACTTTGGAATGAAAAAAATTAAAATTAGTTTTTAATAAAAATGTTTAATGGAAACACCTAATTATTGTAAATTATAATGGAACTGGATTAAATTCGTAACAAAATGGCGCAAATCGCATGTTGATAGCTTTTGTCGAACTCGAGATATAAATAAAAACGCATAAACATAAGTATAGTATCGACTCACCCTGTATTATAACTTAAATTAAATATGTGAAAGAAAGATCATACAAATATCTCGATCATTAAAACTTAATGTCCAATTAATTGTTCAAATTGTTTGTTTTTTTTTAATTCGAAAGTACCGTATACCTATGACAATTAAAACTAAATGCAATTGTTTTATAGTAAATGTAATTAACTCATTTACACTCTTTCTAATGACACTAATTTCGTTAAAATCGGTTGATCCAAACCAAAGTTATAGGTATTTGTCCCACTCTCCCCCACACTTTATTTGCAAAAATAAAATAAAAAAGTACTTAAACAAATTTGTACGGAATTTAGGCCTCTTTCTAGTTTACTTATTTAACACTTGGTATAATTAGGCATATTTCACAAAAAACTGGTTTTAAATTTTTTTTTCACAGGTTACGCCCCCTAGCGGTTAACCTAGAAACTTGAAAGTTATTTCCAGCGATTTCTCTTGGCCACTTTTACTGAAGAATATTTTCTCCTAAAGTTATAACATGAATAGTTTCTGATATATAGCCGAGAGATCGGCTTATTGGACCACCCGGTACATAAAATCACATCTAGTATCTGTAGTTTGCGTTTGGCAGGTGTACTTGTCATTTCCCAAATAAATTAAATTACTTCATTTTGTTGTCTAAAATAATAGATCCTGTATATTTTTCAAAAAAATTGAATTGACAAGCATTCGATCAAAAAGAACTTCCATATCTACAGGGTGATTCATTAATGCGATAAAGTTTTATATTTTGTAAATCCTCAAAGATATTTGAATAAAATTTCGACCTATTGTAGCTAACCTAAAGGCTCATATTTTAAAATTAGTCGCAATTGTACAGCGTGTTCCAGAACTCCGTGCAGTGGTGGCTCGTGGTAAAAATTTTAAGGTGTTCCCATCGATTTTATCGTCCTTTCTCCGTCTTTCGTGTTGGAATATTGGATTTCTGGAACGATTGTCAGTTGCCACACAAGTAAAATAAGAGTTACGCACTAAGCACTACTTCTAACAAAAATTTATTTCTTATAAGTTAAGTCTATTCGACGTTATTTTCGATTCACAAAAAATAAGGGTCTCTAGGTACTACTTTTCTAACAAAACATACCGTACCGTATGCCTCGTTGCGCTGGACTAAATGCAGCGATTTTAAGAGGGAAAATCACGCATGATCACCGCTTAGTTTTAGACGGTCAAGGGGGAGAAGTGTGCATTAAAGCGCTCGCAGAGCTCGTTGGTATGGCTCAGCTATATAAAATATCAACGATCGCGCGAAATAGGTTCGTTATTTCATTGGTGGACTTTATTTGCGCTTGTTTGTTTTTTCATATGTGGTTTCAGTGGCTTGTTTTTTTATCATTATGACAATGTGAATGACTTACAAAATATATTATAAATTTTATATTTGATAAAAGGAAATATTTTAGTTGATTAGAAGATTTTTTGGGAGCACTGCAGCGCTTATGTACAAGCCGCCACTGACCCTGTGCCAGAAAAAGGTAAATTTTTTAAATGGGACACCTTGTATTTTATTTCAAATTTTAATTTTTCTGGACTTCGCTATTGCAATGATATAAGGTTGTAATAGGTTATGTAGTGTATTTAAAACTCGAATACGTCAGTTTCACAATTTATTGTGCTTTATATCGATAAATGAAAGTTACTTAACTTACACGCGTTGTACAATTGCGACTACAATTAAAATATGAGCCTTTAGGCTGGCTACAAAATATTTTTGAGGATTTACAAGATATTGTATACACTTTATATGCCAAAGCCATTCTCGTCTCATACATTAATATCTTTTCGCGCTATCTATGGCATATAACTTATTATTAACTCGGTTTCGAACTCGAGAATATTTTGGTTTTATTTATGAAAAACCGATGCTCCTTTTCATATATACAACATTTAAAAGTCGCTAGTTGGAGATGGTTATTTATTATTCACGCTGCTTCCGAAGCTATATTTTTTCATTTCCTGGGTGAAGGCCAACGATGCGCCATTAAAAAAATATAGTCCGGTCAAATTAGACCAAAAAATAAGAGTGAAGGTACATAAATTCACAAAAAGCTGAAATTGAGTAAAACTGTTCAAAACATAATTAAAAACAACATTTCAAAATTCCCCATCGTTCCGGTACATGGAAAAAAATTGACTCGAGGTCAAATGTCAAAAAAAGTGTGTTTCGCAATTTTCTTCAAAACGGTAAGTTTTATCGCAAAATTACTTCAGACAAAAATAGTAGACCTTAGTATCTATAAAAAAGGTATCAATAATTTTTTTCCTAAAAGCCACCGTTTCTGAGATATAACGATTCAAAAAGTTGTAAGCGTTATAATATGCACACGTTTCCACGCCACCTCTGAGGTAGTGTACTTAGCGCGTTTTTTTTTAACGTGGTTTCCCCAGTAGACCTATTTCACAGGTCTATTGCATAATAACAGATCTGTAACTGTAGAGTGGGGAGGGTGAGTTTAATTCCACAGCACATGTGACCCATTGTACGTCCTCTCGAGGAGTTGTCCTCCTAGGTCACCGTCCATCTTGTCCTTTCCAGGAAGGTGGACAGGTCACTAGGAGACATCTCCTTTATATCGGGAGGTGTAGGCCAAGACTCGCCGAACACACACTCTCTTACTGACGATAACTCCGGGCGCTCACATAAGACATGCCTGACAGTTTCATCTAGAAACTTGTGGGAGGTCTTCGTTTGCCTCACAGTAGGCTTTCCAGGCTGCTCTTTGTTTATGTCTGCAGACTTTTTTGAACTCTTTGAGGTTGGCTTGGTATACTCCCCAGTCCTCTTTGAGCTTTGTTCGTTTTGCCTTGTTAAAGGTCGATCTCGCTGTCTTTCTAAGGTGTTCCAGTTCAGGGCACTACCACGTATTGGTTTTGCCATCTGTCTGGACCATCCTCATCGGACAGAATTCCTTATAGGCAATGTCTATTTTGTTTTGAATAGATACTGTGTACCTTTCCAGTTCCTCGTTATTGCCAGTAGTCAGGACCTCTGTTTCCCGCAGAGCACCTTGTAAGAGGCAGCTACATCCGTCCTCTTCGGGTCACGGGATTTTACAGTGGTCCATAATAACAGATATTCGCAAGGGTTGGAATTGATAAAACCGATGGAAATTAAAAAACAGTAAAAAAATTTATTCGTCCGATTCATAACCTTCAATTACTTCTTCTTCTACTTTCTCCTTCATTGGGTAATATCCCAAAGGAAAATTGGCTCAGAATACACAGGGTAGGTATTCTTGTCTTGCTCTAGGCAATCGAATATCTCCAACTCCAAATAGTGTCACTCGAACTCAAACTTAACTATTAAATCGACTTTTCTAGACAAAACTTCTTCTGGGGCGAGAGTAGGGTTTCGACAACACAACACAGTATGTATAACTTTTCTGGCTTGGGGATAGTAGCCAAACTTACACAAACCAGAAATGCTACCACGGGTGATAGTCGTAGAACCCAGGTCTAAAAAAAGATGAGTTTATTGATGTTATTGTCAAACAAATGGGTGCGATATAAATAATTAAGTTAGATATTAATTTTAGCTATAGAGAGAAATTTAAGTAACAAATTAAGCCTCTGAGGATTAAGGTTGGATAGGAGTAAGCAGATGTCTATAGGAGTTTGTAGGTTAGTTTTAGCCAGTTCTTTATATACATCAAAATTTGGGAACATATTAATTGGACACTCAAAGATGATATGATTCAGAGACCCAACTTGTCCACATTCACAATATGGATTGTCTTGAACACCTATGCGGTATAGATGAACTGGAGTCGCACAATGGCTTGTTCTCATCCGAAATATGGTTGTAATATGTCTTCGGTCCTTGTATGGAAATTGATTAAACAACCTTCAATTCCTACTTCTTGTTGATCTTCTTCTTTTTCTTCTTCTTCTTGATCTTCTTCTTCATCCTGGGTGTAAGTAAATTGCATCAATAGCGATATATCGCATGTCTGTTCGTCAGTATCAAACGAATCCTCTGCTGTTGGTAATTCAACATTAGAACACGACCGGCCTTGACACTTCGCATGCTGGAGAACAAAATAGTCCAACTTTTTTGCAACCACATTTAGCATCCCTTCTTATAGTTGCAAAAAATTGTGTTCAGCAGTTTTTCCGGCGCAGGTGGGAGCAAAGTCTGAATTGGTTCTAATGTATTATCGACCAACTTCCAACCCCAATCTGTTGGGTCTAGATGATAACCAAGCCAAACTTGAACTTGATAATATACCCGAAAAAGATGTTGATGAGCAGCAACTGAGGTTGGAGGAAAACAAGCTAATTGCACTTGTTTTTTATTCCGAGTGTTTTTAACAAAAGGTAGTTTTTTTAGGAGCTCCGTACATACAAAGAAGAAATCGAATTCCGTTGGTGATAACTTCTTGTGGAGTTAAATTAGTTTTTTTTAATAACTTCAGCACATTGAACTAAATCTTGCTTTTCAAACATTTTAAAGACTGTTGTTTTACCCCTCTTGTAAAATGCAGATCCAGTTATTGCGTGTAAAAATAGTAAATGATTTTGACATTTCGAAAGAGTCGATAAACTTTTTGATGAATATACTTCCCATAGATTTTGAGCTTTTCCTGGTTTTAAGAAGAGAATAGTTTTTTCAGTTGGAGTTCGAGCAGTGAGTAATACGAGTAAGTCTACATCTTCACCAACAACAATAGTTGCATTTGTCAAATTAAATTGCTCTAGTCTATTGCTGTTCCAATAATCTGTAGGTCGGCGTCGTTATTAGCTTGTTCAACCAATATGTTTTCAGCAGTAAACTTTTCTTTGAACATTGAAATGAACCGAGACTTGTGAGTATTTGCAAGAAATTTCTGTTGACTGGTAGGAACTGTCATCAAATAAAATATCGGAAGATGAAGATGTTGCTAAAGTTCGACGACGTTGTTCTGCTGCTTTAATATTTTTCGTGCAATCATTATAGCCATCAACACAGCACAACAAGGTGTAGTAAGTATCCTCCATCAATAATGTACGTCGCATTAGCGTTGTTAATATCAATATTTACCTTTTCAAAACAATCGTAAATAGCATATTATAACGCTGACAACTTTTTGAATCGTTATATCTCAGAAACGGTGGCTTTTAGGAAAAAAATTATTGATACCTTTTTTATAGATAATTTTATGATCTACAATTTTTGTGTGAGATGGTTTTGCGATAAAACTTACCGTTTTGAATAAAATCGCGTAAAACCTATTTTTTTTACCTTTGACCTTTGAGTCAATTTTTTTCCATGTACCGGAACGATGGGGAATTTTGATGTTGTTTTTAATTATGTTTTGAACAATTTTACTCACTTTCAGCTTGTTGTGAATTTATGTACCTTCGAATGTCTAGATTGACCGGACTAATAGGCTAGTTTTCAGGAAACAATTCTAGCGAAATCGGATTCCATTGTTCGCTGTAATTAAAGCGCATTGCGTTTATTCCAAATTATAAGGTTTTCGCTAACAATTCGAGAATTGAGAGAAAAAAAGAAAAACACTCTTATAGGTCAGCGGTGCACCTCTAAAATAACGCATAGAAAATCGAGGTAACCTCAGTGGCGGCTCGTGGTTAATTTGATAGGGAGGTCATAGGTGATGTAACCAAAATCTCAAAATACGGAACGCCACTGACCAGCCCCCCGGAGGAAATTTTTCGAATAACCACTCCTAATTTCTGCCCAGAAGTCGTTAAAACTTCCTTTCCAAAGCCCCAGAGGCAAAAAATTATTTTGGGACACGCTAGTTATATATAAAAATAATGCTCTCTTAAAAAACAACCATATTTTATTCATTTCTATACATATAAAATATGACAAACTTAAATTAAATGATAATTAGTCTAAATATTTTTAAAATTTAAGTGAAGCCTTCTTTTGTATTTGCAACAACTTATTACGTCAAAACCCAGCTCATTATTCTCATTATTTCGCTTCAAATGCTCTCCTTCAAATCAAAATATAGTGCGGCCTGCCAACCCCTCTACTCATCTCTTTTCTAAGCCTGTAATAATCAGCCGACGTAAGTCGATTCATCGTCGATATTAAACCGGGCTTTTGACCCATCACATTTAAACTTCGGGCTTGTTTCTCTCACGCCGCGAAGATCGTCAGCGCTCGGCAAATTCCGTTCCCATATAACACCTTGAGGTCAACGGTGGACACCAGCCCGCGTTCCAATTTTGGTTTTCGCCGAGCACTTAATGCTTGATGTGTAATAACGTTTACACGGGGGTCTTGAAACGTTTTAGGTAAATTTTATATGTATATTTTATTTTTTTAAATGCTTATTGAATTATTATATTAACCTACCACAAAGAGGTGCCAAGATGAAACCTATTGCAGTAGGTGCATTGAGTTATTGCAAACAAAATTTTTTTTGCGTACGAGTTACCTTGATTTTCTATGCGTTATTTTAGAGGAGCACCGCTGACCTATTATTACAGAGTATCTTGATTTTTTTTCTATCATTAAACTTAACAGAAATATAGCTGCTAGAAGCTAGGAAATGATATTGGCAACTTACGAGTTCATATAGTAGTCGCCGCTTACTTAGATGTACTAAAATGAGCCCAGGGAGATTACGACTCCACCCGACCGACAACCATTCGTCAGACGAATAAATTATAATAGGTAGGTGTCGAGAAACTGTTGTTTTCCAATATTTTCGATAGCAAACGAATGTAATAGCATTGTGATTAACTGTGTTTAACGGACGCTACTGAGTGTTTTAAACTGGTTGGGTGTTTGCTCGAATATGCTTAATCAATAACAGTCGATATGAAACAATCGATATCGCTATTTCACTTATTTAGTACATCTAAGGGACTGCTCTACCACTTTTGAAAATAAATATGTAAAATCCGGTGTATACAGATACATTCAAACAAAAACGGAACATAGGGATTTTAAGCATTGTATCAGAACTGCTTTTTAACTAGTCGACCAACATCAAGCTTCAACAGATTAAAAACACGATTATTACAATCGTTTATTTGGACACCTATAACATATCGTACAATTCCCACCACTCCCTATTCTCAACTGTGGGCGGTCCTTAGTTAGCGTCAGTCAGTCGATTGGTGAGTGTTCAAGCCCATAATTTTGTTTCAATTTAAAGAATCCTATTTGGTTTTATTTACGAATTTATTTTTATTTTGCAAGCCGTTATGGCCAAAAGAAATCAAAACATATTATCTTAACTCGAAACATTAATTGTTAAAGAGAATTTAACAATTAATTTTCGATTTTAACAACATAAAACGTAAGCATATTGTTTCCATATGTAGCGACGTTTACTAACCCCATCAAATAATTATTCAATACTAAATCGCAGGTCGCACTTCGGACTTACCTCGCACATAACTAACAAATTTTGGTAGGAGAAGGGGCGGGCTTTTCTACAGTGATTCTGAATCCAGCTGTTCAGATCAATACTTGATATTCATTGAAGTGAACTTATAGAAATGTTTTGTTGGTGGACTATTTAGATCGGACAATACACTAAACCTCTATGTTCTGTTTTTATTTGAATGTATCTGTATATGAAAAACTTCCGCAAATCATCTTCATTGAATACATATACAAACGCCTTCCGTTTTTTTTTTCATTCGTCACGTATCATTAGCGGTACGAGAAAGGTTATATAAATATTTCGGCGATTGTAAACTGGGCCGAGATTACATACCGTATTTTGGTGCGTCGTTCTATTGAGAAGATAATAAATCCTTAAGCGGTCGAGTTTACATCTGCCCAAATATTTAAAGTAGAATTTCATCTCGAAATTAAATAAGTGTTTGCATTGTTACAAATTCTAAACATCCACGCCCATGTTCGACTTTTTTGCAGGTTCAATTCCCTGTAGTGTAAAGACGATAGTAAACTAGACTTACAAAAATCGTAGTCACCGAGTGACTGTAGATCTGCTATGCGATAAAGAATATTAAAGCGAGAATAAGTCGGGATTTTCTAATTGGACACGCGATCTCGTCATTAATTATAATCTTCCGTAATTAGACCAATTATCGTACAAACTTTATTGCTTTAGGTTTTCTCAATATAATCAATATACGTGCGATTCATTTTTTTTTCTGGAAAATTGGAATATTAGATCCATTCATGATAACAAAGGTTTGTTATTGGAATTTTAAGTCACGCTAGAATATTGAAATGATTTATTAATTTTACCAGGATTCGTACCTGGCATTTGATTTCAAAGGTAAAATCTATTAACCCCTGCACAAAATAACAATATATTAGTTAGTATCAAGAATGTAAAAAAATATGTCAGAAATTACTTATACAGGGTGATGTTTACCCACCAGGAACCGTTGGGATTTCCACAGTATGACCAAGACGAAATTCTTCCACATTTGGCTAGAATTAGTTGAAACAGCTTAGAACTGGTCTACATGCCAGAAGCTTCAAAAGCTGGAAAAAGGGAGACAACAAACCAATTAGACTAACATCGTTTGTGCTTAAAACGATGGATAAAGATATTGACAATTATATTAGAACGGAAAACTTAGAGAGACTACTTCTGTAGATCTATGGAGGTTGCACTGATACAGCTGACGGAGGATTCCGAAGTGCTTTAGACCACACCAAGTAACTCTTGTTCATAGAAGGAGATCTTGACAAAAGAGCATTAAATAAAAGAGGTATAGACATCACAACGTCCACATGGATGCTGGAACTGCTCACCACCATAAAGTGTAGAGACGAGGACGATTGCACTACTACAGGATGATCACAAGAAGGAGTAGCATCCCGTTAATGTGGAGTCTAACTCATGTGTAGTTTGACTGACCTCGGAATATCCTGCCAAAGATATGCTGATGACATTGTCATAACAGCCAGGGGAAAATTTGAGAATACTTCTTGTGACATCGTCTAAAGGGGACTGAACTAAATAAATAGCTCATGTAGGCAAGTGGGACTGAACATCAACCCCACCAAAACCATCTTAATGGTCTTCACTAAGAAAAGAAAAATCAGCTGACGAAGGATTCCGAAGTGCTTTAGACCACCAAGTAACTCTTGTTCATAGAAGGAGCTCTTGACAAAAGAGCATTAAATAAAAGAGGTATAGACAGCACAATGGGTACTGGAACTGCTCACCACTATAAAGTGTAGAGACGAGGACGGTTGCACTACTACAGGATGTTCACAAGAAGGAGTAGCATCCCGTTAATGTGGAGTCTAACTCATGTGTAGTTTGACTGACCTCGGAATACCCTGCCAAAGATATGCTGATGACATTGTCATAACAGCCAGGGGAAATTTTAAAAATACTTTTTGTGACATCGTCTAAAGGGGACTGAACTAAATAAATAGCTCATGTAGGCAAGTGGGACTGTATATCAACCCCATCAAGACCATCTTAATGGTCTTCACTAAGAAAAGAAAAATCCGAAGTGCTTTAGACCACCAAGTAACTGTAGTATGTGCCCTCTTGTTCATAGAAGGAGCTCTTGACAAAAGAGTATTAAATAAAAGAGGTATAGACAGCACAACGTCCACATGGATGGTGGAACTGCTCACCACTATAAAGGGTAGAGAGAAACCAGGACGATCGCACTACCACAGGATGTTCACAAGAAGGAGTAGCATCCCATTAATGTGGAGACTAACTCATGTGTAGTTTGACTGACCTCGGAATATCCTGCCACTGATGACATTGTCATAACAGCCAGGGGAAAATTTTAGAATACTTTTTGTGACATCGTACAAAAAGGCTGAACTAAATAAATTAATAGCTCATAAATAGCTTCAAAACCTTCAAATAGTTATCGAAGCATAAAAATATATTATTCTAACGCTTACAATAATGTTTTGAAAAATATTTTTCAAATCAGTGACCGTTCAACGAAGAAGAAACAACTACTTCCCGGGCTACATGCCCCGACAGACATTGAATTATACTTCTAAGTCAAACGGGGTTGGTAAATCTACAAGATTTAAACCAACCTTTCTGGTTTGCAACTAGAAGGGACAACATATCTTGTAGACCGGTTTCGGCGTATTGCGCCTCATCAGAACAAGGTATATGTTATCGTCCGGGAGTTAATCCCGAACTGAATTTATCTCTACAATCGCCAACTATACATACCTTCAACTGACGGAAATGTGTTAGTTGCGAAAGTAGCGACACCTTCACCTCCAAGTCACAAACCAAAATTCGAAAGAGACAACAAACCCGTGAGCTTGAAACGAAAATGCTTCAAATAGAGGTTGAATTGAGACAAGAAGTCAAGTATCTAGGTTTGAGTGCAGATGCTAAGCTCTTGTGGAACAAGGACGAAAAGGAGATAACACATAAAGCAAAAATGGCTCTAATAGTGTGCAGGAACCCAAGGATCCAGAGCCATAGTAAGACCAATTATCACCCAAGGAACCGTTGCGTGGAGTAGGTAGTAGGATTGTCAGTAGATAGGAAAGATTTGATTAATAAATACTATGGGGACTATGCACTGTGAATTTCATTGGTTAGGAAGTGTCTTGTTTGGAATAATTGTAATAGAATTATACTATTGTTGTATGGAATGATTGTTTTGTTGGATGTCGATAATAAAAACCAAATAATTCGTGACAAAATGATAAAAGTTGTAAAGAAATAAATGTTTTAAAATGAAATGCATGTTTCAGGAAGCGAGATCGTACAAGGAGAGGCTGTTATTCAATCAGGCATCGAATTAGGTTCTGAATGTGTTGAAAATGCCAGGCGGCTCAGTAGGACAATCAGTAAGTAGAGTGTCTTTTAGATTTTCTGAAAAAAAAATATTGTTATTTAATTTCCCAAAAAGAATAAATAGAATTAGCATGATTTATGTTATAAACCTCAAAATATATAATTAAAATTCGGATTTAGTTGGATTTTGACAATTGACACGTAACAAGCGTAAAAATTTGATTTAATTCTAAATTGTATTAACATTATTATATTTGAAAAAAATTATATACATTAGACTTTTTCCTTAAATATACTGAAAATATTGTTGGACATAACGAAAATAAAATAATGTAAAAGTTTGAACTCTTAATATTTATATTAAGAGGTGGCGGCATTGATAATTTCTATTTTCGGAAGTAATTACACAAGTGCATCAAAATTACCGATAATTTTTCATGAAAGCATGTTGTCAGTAAAATCTGCATGAGTTTAACAAAATATGAAAATAACCGAATGCAGTTTTTACTGACAATATGCTTGAATGAAAAATAATCAGGTATTTTTGATGCACGAGTGTAATTCGGTGGAATATTTCTCGAGTAGAAGAAATAAAAGTACGTTAACATGAACAAACTAAAATGAGACAGAAATTGTAGAAACTAAAAATTGCATGAATTACAGTGGAAAACAGAATTGCCTCCATATATATTTATGGTTCAGTATTGTATTTTTGGGTTTACTTTCGGTCACTTTTTCTTGAATAGAACTTAAAGAATCTTGTCCAAATCGCGACATTTCAAAGAATTTTAAAATTTGGCATATGTCAAAATGACAAATGCGCAATTTTAACACTCGTTACTGTAGTTACGGACCTGCAGGGAAATTTTCGATAGCTAGCGGGAAATTTTTGGATTCTACCGGGCAATTTTCGCCGAATATTTCCCTAATGTATTAAAAAGCCCATATGAAGCGTGAATTTTTCGGCGATTATTTCCTTCCTATTAATTTTGACCAATCGCTATCAAGAATTGGTATGTCAAATATAAATTTTAAGTGGAAATATTACTTAACAACTGTCAACTTAGCTGTCAGCAGTTTTTCCGGAAAAAAAAATCGACAAAATTTCATGCAAGTTTGACATTTCCTAGCTTGAAAGTTATATTGTTCTTATTATTTTAATTAAAAAAAATGTTGTATTAAAATAAAATGTTTATTTAACTCAGGAAATAATCTTACCAAATATCCCTCGTGCATCTAATTTTTCCTGTAGAAAAATTGGAACACTCGTTTCAAAGTAATCTGTTTTAACAAATTACTAAGAAACTCGTTTTTCCGAATTTTTCCGGAAAAATTAAATGCACTAGTGATATTACCCCCGAAAATTGCCCGGTAGAATCCGAAAATTTCCCGCTAGCTATCGAAAATTTCCCTGCAGGTCCGTAACTACAGTAACGAGTGTTAAAATTGCGCATTTGTCATTTTGACATATGCCAAATTTTAAAATTCGTTGAAATGTCGCGATTAGGACAAGATTCTTTAAGTTCATATGGGATTTTAATTCATGAGGGATATATTCGATTTAAATAACATGGAAACAAAATTGTCTTGTACTTTTATAATTGTAATTTTATAGGGAATTTGACGCACTACTCTTATAATTTTTTTTGTATTTTTACTTCCTTCAAAGTTATTCAAGGTTAAAGTTAAGTTAGTAATAAATTTTGACATATTCTCAATTTTTCGACGCTACAATCAAATTTGGAAAAAAATGTATAGGATATTTTTTTAGAGCGTTTTAAATTGAAAATTTTCTTAAATAATCATAATTTTATTGTTTATAATTAATTATATTATTTAAATAATTATATTTTCATTCTGAAAATTGTTTTTTAATTATATTTTTATGAATTGTTGAAATTTCTTCCTGTATTGATTTATTATTTAATGCGAATAACTTACGACCCATTAAAAATATAAAAAAATTTTAGAAAGATAAATTATAGCCAATAAAACGATCTTCAAAAAATATCCTATACAATTTTTTTATAAACTTGATTGTAGCGTCGAAAAATTGAAAAAATGTCAAAATGTATTACTAATTTAACTTTAACCTTTAATAACTTTGAAAGGAGTGAAAATATGAAAAAATTATAGGAGAGCTTTTTTGTAGAGCGTCAAATTTCCTACAAGAATATATTTTAGTCATTCCGAAGTATTGCTCCCTACGTGAGCTATAAAATTCCAAAGCACAAGACAATTTTGATTCCATGTTATTTAAATGGAAAATAGAAATTATCAAATATATAACTTTTACCATATTTTTTTTTTCGTCATTTCCAACAATATTTTCAGTATATTTGAAGAAAAAAAATCGTCTAATAAACAAATAGATATGACAAATATTATTAAAAGTTATTAGTTCAAATTATAGAAAGTAGGTAAAATTTTTATGTAAACAATAATTTACCTACGTCTCTTATCTACAGTAAACATCGAACGTTTGTCGAAGGGGAGATAATTTCATTATAATAACATTTGGAATGCGGGGGAGCTCCCTATTGACATTTTCTATATTTTTTATATACCGAGTGTCCCACGACTTATTGACATGACAATATCTCGAAAACCGTTCATAATATGACAAGTATGAAATTTGGCAGATATAAACAGTCTAAATTGATCTTATAAAGGGTGTCCAGACACTCTACTGCAAAACGCAAACTACATATACTAGATGTGATTTTACATTAAGGTCAAAAAATATAATACACCGGTAGACCATGACACATGTAGGCTTCATAATTTCGAATGAAAGCCGTTTTCACCATCGAGGTTCTTGTGAAAAGCAAGTACCTAGAATAAGGTTATTCCCCAAGACCAAAATTGGATAATTGACGCTACAGTGTATATTGAGAATCTTAGAATTACCTAGGGTACGTTTATCAACCCTTAGTATTACTTGAATTTGTATGCCATGTTGTTTTCGTATGAAAAATAGTACCCTAGTTCTAGTTTCATGAAAATTCTAAAATTTTATCCAGTTTGGGTCTTGGGGAATAGCTTTATTCTACTTGTTTTTCACAAGAATCTCGATGGTGCAAACGGCTTCCATTCGAAATAATGAACCCTACATGTGTCATGGGTAATTTATTAACAACAAGAATATGATTTTATAACATATATGCTCTTCATGACGACCATTTGTTGCAAGAGTAATGATTGTCTAACTCTTCTTTCTATTATTTCCCACAGCTGAATACGATTTTGTATTGGAACAGTATTAACTAATGATTTTAAGTGAAAACAAAAATCGCAAGGATTGAAATCGGGCGATCTTGCAGTCCAATTGACTGAACGCCAGAAGTTTTCTTTATGAATAATATTCCATATGGAGTATTTAGAAATTGCAGGGCACATAGCCGCGAGTCTTCTAGTACTAACCTCTACCTCTATAACATCCTGTTTCAGTACTGTAATGTTTTTCTTATTTATTTAAATAGTTTTTACTTGTGAAATAAAATTATACACACTTCTATGGCTAATTACTATTGATTTATTTATAGAAACACACACTGTATTATACTTAATTTATTTACACACTTCACTTAATGTCTACTGTTAACTGACTCTGTTTAATAACTTCCTACTAACTGTCAACTCACTGAAAAACTCGCGTATATATAGTCTTTATCAATTCTCGAAAAATTTTGAATTTTCCACGCTCCTCATATGAGTAAACAAAACGACCTTCCTAGAATGTTCTAGAAAGCGCATTCGCCAAAATTTATAGTTGATTGACAGGTCCGGCTTCGATTTCGTAACAGTACTTTTAGGTACTACTGAGCCTGTTTATTTTAGGCGTTATACAATGTAGCGAGTTTGAAATTTGTATGTAGCGGTTTTTTTTTTAATATTCTTAAAAAACTGACTCAACTTAACCTCCCTTAGGAGGTAAATTAGTATCTTTATCTGTAGTTTGCGTTTGGTAGGAGAATTTCTAGACACCCTGTATACAAACTTCAATAAATAAGCAAAAAAAATACGTCCTATGTGACATACTAAATATTTTATAACTGATATTATTGATTCTCAATTACTAAAATTTTACCCTGTAACTAAAGAAAATAATAAATTAACAATCTTGATATGGAAACGTATCTTAAACACACAAAATTAATCGATCGACCAATATTTAAAATACTTATATTCATTTGAAATGATATATTTAATGTAGATATATTTTATAGATAACGCCACATCTCTGGTAGTGCCAGATATGTCGTACTCGAGTTCCGAGGGAGAAGACGATTTTTACGATGCCAATGATTCTCCGTTTTCCTCTGGTAGCCAGCATCCTTCACCAAAGTAAGTAAATATTATTATTATTTAATTTTTAAGTTAGGTACAAGTATATTTTCAAGAGACCTTAAGGTTTTGACATAAATGTAGGTTTATTTTCGTTGGTCTAGTTTAAATGAGTAAGTAATATTCCCAGAGATGAATCGAATAGTTATATTCCAAAATCCAACCAATTTACAGCCAAAGTCGATTTTATGAAGTTTCACGTCTCGATATTCTCCGTCTATCTTTTTGCATCCCCGCAAACCAAACCCAAAGGTCATAAGGTGATTCTCATCAAATGTTCTAAATGTAAGGTTCAGTAAAACTTCAATAAAACGTTAAAATAATAATAAAATTCAGTTGTTTACATAAATGACAAATATTTCAAGTCCAAACACAAAAAAAACAATTTAAACTAACACAAAAGTTACATTACTTCTTCAGTTCTTAAATTTTTCGGTCTATGACAAAATTATCCCGACATTTCTAATAGGTTTCCATATGAAGCGTTATGAAAATGCTGCAACGTAGAAACTGTAAGGATATCAAAATTTTAATTTCCAAAAGAGTTGAAAATTGAAGGACCGTTTTTTAAAACTCGATAACTGCAAAAATATAAGTTTTCAGAAAATCATTTTAAATGATTGAAATAAACCTTATTAGCAACAAAATGGAGGAAAAATCAAAGTCTGTTATTATTAC
Source organism: Lochmaea crataegi (assembly GCA_947563755.1). Classification (NCBI taxonomy): domain Eukaryota; kingdom Metazoa; phylum Arthropoda; class Insecta; order Coleoptera; family Chrysomelidae; genus Lochmaea; species Lochmaea crataegi. Next base: position 88,119,191 of record OX387423.1, on the reverse strand, counting down.
CAAAAGAAAATAATAAATGCCATGCTTAATAATAAAGAAGAAAAATAACAATTAAATGTAGTTCTCTTCAAAAATCGATCATTACCTTAACTCGATATCTGCAAATCCAGCTTTCAACTAAAAATACGTGGGTTTTCACCAGCGGTTTTTATTTCCATATCTGTGAACTCTTCCATATCTGCCGCGGTCCCTTTCTCGAAGATGTTTTCTTCATTTTGAGGGAATAGGAGAGTCGCTGCTGCCAACGCCAACGTCTCCGTTTAGCTTGTATGGAGCAATAATCTTTAATGCCTTCATTGTTATTTTGTAGGCATCGCCCCATACATCCTTTTCTAGTTCGTCGCATAAAGTCTGCCACTTCTTCTTTTTCTCCATTTTTATTGTTTTACCTAATACTTTTTTATTTTTTTATATTCTTCTTTTGTTTCTACGCTACCGCCACTTCTAGTGTATATTCTACGGGCATGGAGGCATATTTCTCTAAGATCTTCTATTTCGTCATTCCACCAATACCTTTTCCTTTCTGTTTTCTTTGCCTTCCTCTTTGCTATCCCTAGTTCCAACTGCAACTGTTCGTAGTTCATCTCAGCAGCGAAATTGTGCTTATTAAATTGATTTGTTCATCATTAGAAATACCACCTCCTTCCATAACTTCTTCATAAAAAGCAGATGCTTCTTCTGTTAAATCAAAACCTCTCAATAACTTTTGAATATCAGCTTTTTTCAGATCACTTACATGATTCACTGCAGGAACCTCAGACGGTGTTCCCAACTCTCAAAAATTTTTCTCCCCAAAACTTAAATCAAAAACCCCCAAAATCATAACATTTACATGAAAATACCCCTAAAAAAATATTATTAAAATAATCATAAATAATAAATTAATAATTATTTTGAAACTGAAAATTTTTAGAATTCTTTCCAGCAAATTAATTGTTATTAATAAATTTTGAAAAAAATAGCATCTATATTTTACCGTTAACCCGCTAGGTCAACAAATAAATGTGATTGGATAGATTAAATTACTCCAGGCCAGGCCCTAATTTTTGTACCTTTATTTTTCTTATTAAAAAAAATTAAAAAAATAAAAAAATTGAGAAGTCAAGAAATCCCTAAAAATATACACCCCTAAAAAAATCCCTTTTCACTTATTTACTTCCTAAATTTGGGGGGAAACCCCTAAGTGGGGAACACTGATCAGCACCATCTAGTAACCATCAATGACAGTAGTACCATTTGATCAATTCAAATTTTTTTATAAATTTTATTGAATACAAGTATGGAGTATGGAAAGAAGTGCAATTAAAAAGAAACACACAGTTAAAATTTTATCCCTAAAAGTATCCCCAAAAATTCTTCCCCTTAATAAATATTGCGAATTTTTGCAAATCAGACGATTGTTTTTTTTTTCAATATTTTTTGGGAAACCGCTTTGTAATCGAAAATTTTCCAATCATCACCCCAAACGTTGACTTTACCATGGTTTCTTAAAATATCCTAATATTCTGATGGAATTAAAATTTCTTCTTTTTTGCGATAATATTTCTCTACTCTTCCAAAAACCCTATCAGCGGGCATAAAGCTGTGGCCTGTGTATATGATTTGGACATTTCGATAATTAATAGTTGCATTCAAGAATTGAGGCCATGCAGAACTTTTTATAAAAATAACTTTTTTCCGAAAAATTAATAATGAAAAAGTTTCCCACATACTGCTAACTTGAGTGGACACACTGTATTATTTCAAATAAAACATTAAAAATAAAATAAAATCTGACAATTAATAAGTGTTCAGAAGCTGTTTCATAAAATTCAAGTTGTTCATATTATTTTTCTTAAATAGATATCGAAGAATAAATATATTATTCTAACGCTTTACAACAAAGTTTTGAAACATATTTTTCAAAAACAGTGACCGGTCAACTAATAAACAACAACTACTTCCCGGGCTATATGCCCCGACAGACATTGAATTAGAATGGGAATGCAATCTAGATTTAGAGGACCGCAATAGATCTGAAAAGGTCGCAGTGGAATAGGCCGATTAGCCACCTCATCAAATCTAATCTAATCTGACCTAGACGAGGTTTTTATGATAAAATTTGCGACTACGTATCTACTTTTCAACCGTCGATTATTTCAAATCATTCTCGTCAAGTCTGCTTAAAGGTCATAGTTCACGAGATAATCAACTATTTCTATAGACATTTTTTTAAATTAACTTTGACATAAAAACCATTTTTTGTTAAAGGGTATGTCAGTGAACTAAAGCGAACAATATTTTTCGAACAAAATGTTTGATGACTCGAAACGTTTCGTTGACACGATTGACGTACTTTAATTAAATACGACACTGTACAGATGAACGTAACTCGTTTTAGATACGCGTAATTTCAATATGAATATTCCTATCAAAATAATACAAACATTTTCGTCAACTACGCATTTTTGTAAATAAAACTGAATAAGTCCGATTTTCCAGAATTAGCTCCAATTTACCAGGTAAACAAATTTTTTTGAGGATAATAATAATAATAAATGTCTTTATTTGGTACAGATTTACAGCTTGAAAACAATACATATTATGTAAAACTAGTATTGGAAGAGATTCAGTTTGCACATTGCTATATGACCTTATTAAGTTATACAAAAAAATTTATTATTTTTGTCCAAATAACTACCCCTTTAAATTAAAAAATAAATCTCAAACTTTGAACTTCAATAACACAAGAATTTGACTCTTTTTGTGGAATGGCCGTACTAAAAAATCTCCCGGTGCACTATTTCATCATAATCGGCCTCCAATTAGGAGGAGTCCTACAGGGCCACCTTCCGGGAGGAAGTCACAAAACACGCACAATAAATTCAGTTCAGTGTGGGCCCGATTGCAGCGCCACCTGCCAGGACCAATTGTGAATCTAAACCATTCGGGGAGTCACTCAAACACACTCAAAATTTCATTAAAGAATTATACGATTTATACGACCCATTGAAAATATAAAAAAATTTTTAGGAAAATAAATTATAGCCAAAAAACGCTCTACAAAAAATATCCCATAAAATTTTTTCATAAACTTGATTGTATCGTCGAAAAATTGAAAAAACGTCAACTCATTTAACTTTAACCTTGAATAACTTTGAAAGGAGTGAAAATATCAAAAAATTTTAGGAGACCTTTTTTGTAGAGCGTAAAATTTCCTACAAGAATATATTTTATTCATTCCGAAGTATTGCTCCCTATATGAGCTATAAAATTCCAAAGCACAAGACAATTTTGTTTCCATGTTATTTTTGAATGGAAAATAGAAAATTATCAATGCGGCACCTCTGAATATAAATACTTATTAAGAGTTCCAAATTTTTTCAGTATTTTATTTTCGTCATTTCCAACAATATCTTTAGTATATTTAAGAAAAAAAAATAATCGAACTTATACATAATATGGGTCAGGTTATATAACTCCTTTTCTTCTTTTCGTTTGTTCTCCCACCAATTTTGTCTTGGAGCAATAATAACAATTCTGCGGTTTTAGAATTTTTTCTAGTTTCGAGCGCCTTTCGGCATTGACGGTCTTTAACCTTCCCCAATCACGAAACCGAAAACCTCCCCCTCGTGACGTCGCGCCGCATGCTATATCGACGCCGACGCATAAGAAACTACAAGAATATATCACTATACCATGTTGCCAATTTGCTTCATAATTTTGTCGTGAACATCTACATAATTTAAATTATTTTGATTATATTTCAAGTGGCGTTTGTATGTTGAAATTTTTGAATTGTTTTTTTTTTGGTCATGCATGCAACTATGTTGGGTTTGGAAAATTTTACTCAATGCAATAAAATTACATAAAATAACTTGTTAGATTGAAACTTTTTTATTCATAGTAGAATTTATAGCTACAAATTCCTTCTCAACCAATATAAGATTTTAGATCATCAGAAATGTATGGAAGGGAAGCCAAATTCAAAATTTTTATGAAACTGCTGAATTTTTGTTGAAACATATTTAATTTCAGCAATGTTACAGCATTTGTAGAAACACCGGCATCACTGCCAACCACGGCGCCGTCTAAAATGTCCAAATAGTGTGCGTTTAACCCCAAATGTATCGAAAATCGCGTTTTTATGCGTAAATTACGTAATATTTATCAATCAAGTACTTCCCAACACGTAACCGTATACACCGAAATCGTACTTGGTTACTAATTTTTTTTTAAATGGATTTTTATGTAGTTCTAAGTCGTTAATGAAGTAAATGTGATTTATTACTGATTGTTTACTCGTTGTGTATAAAATGATGCGATTATGGAATAGTAGACTAAATTTTAGAAGGCGCAGGTATTTACATTAATTACATCATGTTTTTTAAAATAACTATGATGATCACTTATTAATATTTTTATTTTATTCAAATTCCAATTTTTTCAATGAAAAAAATTATTAATTAACATGAATTCTAAGAGCATGGTAGTGAACATTCAATGAGAGAAAACGACTTGATGAAATATTTGTTACAAACCAATCTGTAACCTTAAAAATTTTTGTTTATTTACCACCGTTGGAAAGAATTTTAAAGCAGCATGTAAAAAGTTATGGGGCGGTACGTCTTCAAAGTAAACTTTTTATGGGCTTTCATCCAACAAAGTGCCAAATATTTTTTTTATTATAAAAACAAGAAAAATGTATTAGTCTTTGACCTTCTCAATACCTTCGTCGTTCTCAAACTATTGCTTGTATCTATCCTCAGTTCACCTCTTTAATTTTTTCTTCAACTGTCCTCATCCTTCTCGCGAACCAATAAAAAATGTCCAACCAGTTGTTTAAAAGCACATGTGTTAGATTGGTCAAACCATGGACGTCCATGGGTCAAACTACCTTATTAAATGTTAAATGTAAACTTACCTTTAGGAGCAATAAGATATTCTAGATATTCAAGTTTAAGGTAAAAGACATCTTCACGTATATCAATAAATTTAAATCTACATCAAAATTTCAACCACAATATATATGTATATTGTATATATTATATTGATTTTAATACCTCACGTTGGGCGCTAATTATATTGATTTTAATGCACCATGCTGTTGTTGTTGTTTGATTTTAATTTGGTCAATAATAATAATGCCCCTGCCAAAACTCCTCTCAGGTCGTGGTTCAAAAGATCACTGTTATTTTAATAAACTTGCCAAAAAAATTTTTTTTTTCAACTGAATTGTATTAATGCAATAAAAATTTCTTTATATGATCTTGATAACTATCTATTCAATTGTAAGGTCCGGTAAGGTTCGCGACCCTCGGAATTTTACAAGGATTTTTTTTATTAGAAAGGGAATCCCTTCCTCATGTGGAATACAAATTATTTGATATTTTTTCGAGAAGGGGAAGGGAATAGATAAGTATGTATATAGATAGTAATGAACTTCCAAAACTTCATGTAGAATACAAATTATTTGATGTTTTTTCGAGATTTGATTTTATATTTTTGTGACTTTGGTAATAATTTTTCAAAATTCATTCCATTTATTTATATCGCAACGCTCCTCAGTTTTTTTATATAACCCTTCTTTTCAAATTAAAATTTTTCAAATGGTTTAACCTAAATTTTGACATGCGTTAACATTCGGAATTGACTTTAACTTCTTTTTTTAATAATTGATAAAAAACGTTCATCATCTGTCATATCTATACATTTTAATTTGGTTAATACAATTCTTCTTTTTTTTAAATAATGAACACAAAACTTCATCATCTGTCATATCTACACAATATATATGGTTATACATTCCCGAGGAAATTGTAACCGCTCCAATGGAGCTCTCTGATTCGTATAGTGCGGTGAATCACTCTGCTTTTCTTTTCCATCGTTTTATAATATTCTTGTCCGTTTTTGCTTTTTCCGCTACTAATTTCCATGTCTTCCTATCTTTGATGATTTCAGCCCAGCCTGTATTTCTATCGCTCGTAAATCTGTAATAATTTGGTCTTCCCCGGTTCTTTTCTGTTCACATGTCCGTACCATCGTATTCTTTGAGACAATATCTCCCTCGAAAGTATCTTTTAATTCCAAATTCATTAGTGGTCTAAATTCATTGTTTATAGTCACCGATAAGTGATGGTTTTTCTAATCTATTGAGGTTAAAATTTTGTAAGCAGTATTCAAGAGTATAATACCTCTGTAGTTTTCACATTCAGCTGGATTTCGTTTCTTATGTATTGGGACCAATTGTATAACCTAAGTATAAAATCTTCGCCTCCTTGTTTAATTAACTCATTTTTTATCTGTTCAATTCCTGTCGCTTTTCCCGATTTGAGGTTTATTATAATTTCTCGAAATTCTTCGAAAGGTGGCATTTTTTTAGCATTTGTGTTGTGTCTGTTTTCAGTATTGTCCACATCGACTGGGCTTCTTTTTTCTTCATATAATTCTTCTTCCTATTCTTTGCCGTCTATGAGGTTATTTCTTGTTTTCTTTTTGCCATTAGAATTCCCTAACATAGTTGTAGAGTTTCTTATTGTCCTTACTGTGTTTTTCTATTTCGTTCTAGTAATCTTCAATCCATTGCTGCTCTTTTGGTTTGGCATATTTTTGTAGTCGTTCTTCTTATTTCTCTATATCCATTTAATGCCTGTTCGTCGCCTTTTTTAATCCATTTATTCCTAGCATCCTTTTTTTGTTTTATATATTCTTGACATTGTTCATCAAACCATTCATTTCTTTTCTGCTTAGATGTTTTTATGTCTAAAGTTTTGTATGTTGCTGCTTCTTATGTGTCGTTCAACCACAGTATTACTACAAAAAAATTGACCTACAATTCACAAAAAAAAAATAAACAGAATCAAATGTAGTAGTTCAAGAGATAACCATTTTTGCTATCCAGTACAGTTTGAACGTATTGTACACTCCAAATCATCATTTTTCATTTCCCCTGTATTCTAGCCAAAAATTTTGTACTTGTTTACGAATCAACTAGTCATGCACAACTATAGATCAAAATTTATTTTCTATAAAAATTTTAGAGACATACTGAATAGTAATTGAATTTTGGATAACAACATTAAAATTTTTTGTAAAATTACAACGGATTACTTTTCATTGTTCTAAACTGTATTTTTTATTACCAAACGGCCTTTTTGTTTTCAGTAGTATAAGGTCATTCGACAATGATGCCCAAACTCCAGTTCCTGTTAGCAAATCACCGATTGATCCAGTCGCAAATAGTATCAGGCAAGATAGTATTAGATCCAGATCAACAAATTTCGAAGATCTTGATTACGATGGTGAGTAGACATTAATAAATTTTCTATAAATACTCTTTAACAAAAGATTAAAACAATTCTTTCTATTATCAAAATTTTATTAGCCTCACACTGTATGTCATAAATAGAAAATACAAAATGGTATTACAAATAATATTTCCAAAGCCATTGGTTTTAAGACAAAAAAATGTACAGAAATAATGCTTAAAGTTAAATTCTTAATATTCTACCTTGGGAAAGTTTTTCAAAATGTTTACTTTTTGAATTATTAGTGGTGTTGTTATTAATTTACGGGTGGCGCCATCTTTAAGACTTGTTGAGTTAACACTAAAAACATAAGACAAAGTTGTGATCTTTGTTAACGTCCAAACCAGTCAGAAAGAAGACTCCTGTAATTTTACAGTTTTTCATTATAGATTATGCAAAATAAAATCAACTGTGTTCTTGATAATTTAGTTTCTTTTACAAAATTACTGACTCTACTAGTATAAGTCTATGGACTGGATAGTATAGAATAGAAATGATGCCTTTGTATATAAATGAACCCATAAATAATTCAATAATACCTGATACTTTATCTACGTGGAAATTTACAATACATACCCTTCAAAATAATTAGATGCATAACTGAGAAGCCAAATATTGATTACCTTGCAACTATTGAATTACTTATGTAATAAGTAGTACACTGAATTTAATTTCCAATATAAGTTCTTGCTTGAAATTGATCCTAAAAGGTTTCTGCATAATTCAAACGAAGCTTTCAAAAATAACTCGCGAGATAAGAAAGCGTTTGGCAATAGAGTATAGTTTACGTAAAAGATATAGTGTACATTTAATGAGTTCGACATTTCTTTTGTTGTTGTTTTGTTGATGTATATGTTATAGGCAATGTGTATAAAGCAGGCATTCTATACAATACCTAGGAAATGTATAGAATGCCGGAGTCGTTCAGGCAATGTATGAAATGATATTCAATAGTTCAACTATTTTACACTTTACCTAGGAAATGTATAGAATACCTAGGCATTGTATAGAATGCCGGTTGAAGCATAGGTAATGTATGTAATCGATTTTTCATAATCGATTTCACATAAAAAAAAACAACCAGTTTTCGTAGAGAAAAAGAAGGACAAATAAAAAATCTTATCTTTGTTCAAACTTTATTGAAATTAACAATTAGGATACCCATTAAAGATAATCTTTATAAAAAAGGTAAGTAATATTTTGTTCATTGTTTTTAACCACCAGGAGATTTTTTAGTTGTAGTTTTTATCGAGAAGGGCAAGGAAAATCATTGAAGAAGCTATACAGTATTGTAAAAATGGCTTCTTCAATGATTTTCCTTGCCCTCACCGTACACTAACTGACGAAAAGTAAATTCACTTCGTCTTTTACACACATTACCTGCTGCGCATTCGGTATTGTATAGAATACCTATGTAATGTATAAAATAAATTATATTTCATACATTACCTAAACGTTTTAGGTATTCTATACATTGCCTAGGTATTGTATAGAATACCGGATTATACAGATTGCCGGTAACATATATACTGGCCCAGTCAAATAGATACAATAAAAGTGTAGTCGATAAATGTATTTTTCTAATTGAGTTACAAAATGCTGTTCATTTTGTCATTAGTTTTCATTTTGTGGCTCAGTGGAATCTTTTTTATATCGTGACGCTATCTAGTCGTGATCGTCTAAAGTAGAAAAAATAGGCATCCTGAAATAGTAACTAGAACACTGGATTGTCCATTAGTGAAGTTTCGTCATAAGTTCGTTATAAGGCGTATATATTTGAACTCTATGTCCATTTTGAAATCCTAATAGACCTTTCCAGAATGACGTCACTGACAGGTCAACCATATTGTGCTGGAGGGCACATTTACAGGTAAACAACGGATAATAGTTAAACTTTAATTTGTTGGGTTGGGAAAATAATACACGTGGTTGATTGAAGGATTGAAAACAGACTGACTTAATTATGAACAAAGAAGTTACATGTTTAATTATGAAAAAAGAATACTGCATAGTTTGTTTGGCATTTCACCTAAGCTATAACAGATGGCGCACAATATATTAAATGTTATTTTGATAGTAAAAACAACGTAATGAACAATTAATTCCTAAAGGTATCTAAAATGCCGTCGTTTTGTAGTGTTGATAAGTGTGGAATGCGCGGAGGAAGAAACAAGGTTCTATTTCCGGCTGTTTTAACGAAGCGAGGTGACTATTTAATTGGTTTCTCTGATCAACACGATGCTTGGATTAGTGCTTTAAAACAGTGAATCAACTTGGCGTGTGTGTTCTAAGGTTAGTTAGTGTATCTATATAAGTCTATTTTTAGTCATAAAACACAAACACACAAGGTAAAATTCGAACTAATCGATTCGGTTGCCCTCCAGCACAATATGGCCGACGTGTCAAAGTAATGTGTTCTGGAATTGTCTATAGTTCAACAAAACCAAATTCCATCAAAAAGTTAATTTCTCTTTAGCATTTATTAAATAAGACTAATTCCCGCAAGTCTCTATGTAAAATCACTTCCCAGGTGATTGAGTATTTATGCACACATTCCAGCAACTGACCAACTATTCGATGGCGGATATGTTGAGTGTTATTTGTTTAGACTGGGGTCATTAATCACTTGGCCCACTACTTCACGAATCTAAAGAAATAGAAGTCACGCGACCAGCTCGATATCCCAGTTACCTAAGTTCGTAAAAATAATACGATTTTCAAATAGTAAATCATTAGATGGAGTTTGGTAAATGTACCGGGTGGGCAAATAAGAACAGTTGACAATATACTACGTATTGTGGACTGCCTAACGAGGTACACATACATATCACACTAGAGTGGTATTTACTTTTAATTCTAGAGTGATATTTTTCTTCTCCTTCCTTGAAACTTATCCCAACACCCATGAAATATGTTGCCATGATTTTTACAACAAACATAGTAACGCGTTGTAAATATGTTGTATATTTGCACAAAGACAAGTTAAAGTTGAACTAGATATTCCAAAAAAAATTCGTGTAGATCCCCGCAACGTCTGGTAGTTATTAAAAATGTCGACCATTGAACTATTTCGGTATTTGAATATAAAACAGTTTTTATGAAATCGAATGTGAACTTTGAATCGCCAGGAATTTATTTTAGATATGCAGAACGTATGGTAATTTATAACGTTTTATGCAACAATAAACCCATTATGTTTTCGTATTTATTAATAACGAACGTTAATATTGCATGATAGTAGAAACCAGGTGAACGAAAGTTCACTGTTTTTTATTATTCAATCGACTGTGGAATAGCTATTTGTGTATTAAGAGCGGAAAGTGCGACTCTGATAGGACAGACAACGGTAACTTGAAACAAACGTATGTGTATTTTGTGTTGCATTATTTGCAAATTGAAAGATTTTACAAAACTTTAAATATGTACGGTTTAAATTATTAAAATATACAGATTAGTATCCGTTTTGTTTTAGGATACAGATAAGCTTTAATACCTTTTAAAAATGGCATCTTTTATGTGACTTTTATGTTGCCTATACAAACTGAAAAGGCTAATGATTAGAGTGTTTATGCCCGGTTTTATAAAGTAGGGTCAAATATGTCGAGTTACCCCGAGGGTTAACTCTCGGTTTAAAATGCAAAGATAACTGTAAAAATATATAAACGTAGAAGAAGTCGGGCCTCAGAACAGTTTTTTTCTTTTATGAGTCGGCACAACATAACCCATAACCTTACAAGTACTTGTGTCAAAGGATTGAGGGCATGGTTTCTGGAAAAATACATTTTAATTAATAAGGTAGTGTTATTTTAATTACACACATCTACTATAGATTGTATATGACTACTTACTGGTCTGTAATATGTCTAAGTTGATTACCCACAAGTTCAATAATATCTTCAGTTGAATGTTTAGGTAAACGGAAACGCGTTATGAATTTTTCATCATTCCAGTAATCTAAATTCTCTATTCTATCACTAAAAACCCTAGGTTCTCGAGGTGCCTCAACAGTTTTGGATAATATATAATATATTAATTTTTAAATTATCCAATAAAAAGCAGTGCAAAATAATTTTTGACCATAGAAAAAATATGTATCGGATATAATATGCATATGTTACCGGCAATCTGTATAATTCAGGTAATCCATACAATACCTAGGCAATGTATAGATTACCTGGGGCGCCGAGACAATGTATGAAATATTATGAATATTATTCTCCCTTAGTTACTTTACCTAGGTAATGTATACAATTCCTAGGGATTGTATGGAGTACCTGCTGGTCCACCGGTAATGTGTAAAGTTGAGAGAAAAAGAAGGACAAATAAAACATCTTATGTTTGTTCAAACTTTATTGAAATTAACAATTAGGATACCCGTTAAAGATAATCTTTATAAAAAAGGTAAGTAATATTTTGTTCTTTGTTTTTAACCGCCAGGAGATTTTGTAGTTGTAGTTTTTATCGAGAAGGGCAAGGAAAATCATTGAAGAAGTTATACAGTATTGTAAAAATGGCTTCTTCGATGATTTTCCTTGCCCTTACAGTACATTAACTGACGACAAGTAAATTCACTTCGTCTTTTACACACATTACCCGCTGCGCATTCGGTATTGTATAGAATACCTATGTAATGTATAAAATTAATCATATTTCATACATTACCTAAACGTTTTAGGTATTCTATACATTGCCTAGGTATTGTATAGAATACCGGATTTTACAGATTGCCGGATATAGTGTACATTTAATGAACTCGACATTTTTGTTTTGTTTTGTTGGATGTATATACTGGTCCAGTCAAATAGATACAATAAAAGTGTAGTCGATAAATGTATTTTTCTAATTGAGTTACAAAATGCTGTTCATTTATATATTTTTTTTGTTTTTGACTGAACCTTCCATTGCTTCACAATTTTAGCATTTTGCGCATGACAACCGCTAAACTCGAGAGTTAATCCGAGCCAAATGGTGGGGAAGGGTTAACTCTAACCCTGCTTTATAAAACGCTGTATCACCTGTCACCGGGTTAACTCTCTGGGCAGGGATAACCAGAGCTTATAAAACCGGGCATTATAAAGGTAGATTCCGAAAAGCCACCGTTTGTATTAAGTTATTGTTTACATGAGCTTGTGTTACATGTTTAAAACTTTTTATAATTTACAACTTTATTTTTCGTAAAGAAGTAGGTTTACGTTTAATATTTATCTTCAGTTATCTGTCAGCTCGATTACTATTGGAAGTTTTGACAAATGATTAAAAAGAGTGCTAACTGTCGGGGCATATAGCCGGAGAAGTAGTTGTTTCTTCTAAGTGAACGGCCATTGTTTTTGAAAATATTATCAAAACTTTGTAAGGCGTTAATAGTATAAATCTATTATTCGATATCTATTAAGCCGCTTCAATCGACCCCCCAATATAATACACCATAAATTCTGTTTAATAATTTCAATTATTTTTATTAGCTCACTGATATGGGTAGTTAATGGAAACATATCTCTTTAAGTTGTTTGCCAGACTTCAACATAATTAATCATTCGGATGATATTAATAGATGAATTGGCCATTGTAAATTGAGTCGAACGAACTAGCGGACCTGCAGTTTAAAAGGTCATTATTATTATGTACCCACAACAATTAACAAACCAAGTTAAAGTGTAATCAGTCTCAAGTCACATGACATTAAACACCAGAGTATATGACGTAATCCGTTCCCAAACATCATCAGACGCTGTAAAAAACAATCATGTTGTTCCATTGAATAAAACAAACAACATTACGTAAGAAGAACTGGTTGCGGTAGAACACTGTTTCAATAGTGTATAAAAGTTTTGACTCGTATCAGTCCAGTCTACATAAAAATAAAAAGTAATTGAACCTACTTCACTTGGAGACTCTCAACTTCAAGTTGTTGTGGTACTCAGTAACCGACGCTGCGTCACGTTGGCATAGTCGCCCCATGGAATTATTCCTGAGTTAATTTTTGTATGCAGAATATTTCCATAAGAAGAATGAGGGATCTTATGGGTCTGATCTTCGATCATTAAACAGACTATGGTTTATTTACGATAAAAAGACGATGACGTCATTTTTAGTTACCTTTCTGCTTATCAGAATAAATATAAATTTACCAACCGTAAATACAATTTCTACTTAATGGATAGGGCAACGGGTTGGCAAAACTTCAAGACGTTGTCAGATCAATTGGTAAAATTCTTTAGTTTAGTTTGACATTTATTGACATTCGATCATCGTCTTAGTATTTACAAGTTTTTTTGGTGCTTTGGAATTAATTGTTTCTTTAGGATTTAAAAAAAAAATATTTTCATACTTAATTAATCAGACAAATCTGCAGTGTGTCGTTAAACGCATTAAAATGCCCAAAAAGTTTAACAGTAAATGTAAAGAGATAGTAACATCTTTGTTAAGTTATTTTGAACGCAAATGCCAAAGTGGGGACTAGCATCTCCATATTGAGGAACCAAAAAAAAATTCAAGTCATTGGATGATTATTACATTTAAATAATACGACATCTGTGGAATCAAGCAAAATAAATAAACTTTGACATTGTTTATGATGGCATCAGATAATACGTCTGTTTACTCTCCAGTATGTCCATTGTTCGGAGGGTCTGATGAAGCAGAAAAATACTTTAGATGTTGTGTATGTTTGGGTAATAAATAAAAAAAAACTTGATTTTTTTCGTTTTTAATGAACTTTTTTACATTTGTGTTTTGTGTTGTGGTGAACTTTTGCCGTGAATAATTTTACCTACTTTTCTTTGTAATAATGGCATTTTCAAATATTTTGTTGTATGTTACGACAAATTTTGTATTTAGCAACAAAAATATTTTTCTGTATCTTATAACCTCACATTTAATACACTAGAATATATTTAAATGCTTTTTTATTGTATTGTTTAAAATGATAATTCCATTGTCCAAATATAATAAGTGAAAAATGGGCATCATTTGTCTATTCTAGAAAAATAATCTTCCTAGAACACACTTCCATATATTTCCAACTTTCTATCCTCAAATTTGTTGTCAAACACCAGAAACTGATGAAATTAAATATCCCAAAATTTCTTGACTATTATGAACTTTCAAGAATAGTATACTCATGTTACATTCAATTTTTTTTTGTTTTTCAGCATTATATGAAGAAAGTGACGAAAATAGTTTAGAATTAGAAAGCCATGGATCCGTCATACGACATCTGTTGTCGCAGGTGAAGATCGGCATGGATCTAACGAAAGTTGTATTGCCGACGTTTATCTTAGAAAGAAGATCATTACTGGAAATGTACGCAGATTATTTCGCGCATCCGGATATGTTTCTCGAGTAAGTAGTCCTTGAAAAACATTACAACGGTCCGCTAATATGTCAGATTGTGCTGACGTCATCACATAAAGCTTACTCACCCTGTATGAGAGATTAGTATTTTTTTTAAATAGTGAATTGAAATCAAAAATAGAACTGTTTCTTTTCATTTCATTGTAGCTATAAAATATGGCGTCCAGGGCAATACTCATAATTTTTTAACGCCTCTTCAATGAAATCCTCTATTTCAGATTAATAATTTTACGTCACTATATATGTTTATGTTTATGTTTACCTACTTAAAAGATATAAATAACACTCTTTTGATGAACATAAATATTTATATCTCAAATTGCAATCCACCTAGAACACTATTTTTTTGGAATTTCTCCATAATCAATAATTTCAATGTAGTTGGTTTATATATAGCTAATTTTATTGAGCACTCTTGGGATCTTTTTACAAATTTCATCTTGTATAGTCAGATGAAAGTAGTTCAAAGATCAAGTAGCGCTATTTGTAAGCCTGCGAATTTTCTCCACAGGAGAAGCACTCCCCGGAGTGAGTCCCGGTTGCCCTCTCCTAGCTACCACTCTGAAAATAAAAACTATTATAATAATAATAAATCAAACAAAAATTACATCAAAGTAAATTATTTGTTTTGTATTGCATTCATAGTTTATACTTTATTTACTTAATTAAAGTTTCCTTTAAAAATTGTCATATTTTAGTAAAGCGTGTTATCAATAAATGTCGAAAATAATAGTTTAATACTATTATAACACCTTTCAAAGTGTTTGAAAAATATTTTTCAAAGAACAGAGACCGTTCACTAAGAAGCAACAACTACTTCTCGGGCTATATGCACCAACAGACATTGAATTACACTTCTAAGTTAAACGGGGTATATCTGCAAGATATACCCAACCATTCTGGTTTGTAATTTGAAGGGACAACATCACTTGTAGACCGGTTTCGGCGTATTTACGCCTCATCAGTACAAGATAAATGTTATCCGTCCAGAAGCTCTGAGAGCATATACATTTATAGAATTAAATCTTCATCTAAACTTTGTTTTGTTGCCTTCTTTAACTTTGTTTATAATCAAAAACGATCATAGAACAATAAATGTTGTATGTACAATGAAAATTAATAAAACAATTCTAACTAAACATCTATCTTATCTTTCAGTATTCCAAATATTAAAGACCCTAGAGATCGTATGGTCCAAGTAGTTCGATGGTATCTATCTTCGTACCATGCTGGAAGAAAAAGTACTGTAGCTAAGAAACCTTACAATCCAATATTAGGAGAAGTATTCCGATGCCACTGGGACGTCCCGAGTTCAGATAACGGTTTAGACGATAGTTTAGTTGAAGATGGACCTATTCCTTGGTGTAAAAAATCTCAACTTACCTTCGTCGCCGAACAAGTATCTCATCATCCTCCAAGTAAGTAGTTGAAAAAAAAAGTTTTTTTTGTTATTGTATGACTCACTTGACTAGCAAATAAGACTGTTCTTAGCCTGGATACCAGGCCACTAATAGGGAGGCGAAAATCCGAACTCTACTTGTTACTTCGTAAGGTCCAATGTATATATCCATATTTATAGTTTTTTTATGCTTTGAAGCGTTTTTAATAACTAGGGTTTCAGCTAAAATACTGGTAGTAGTAGTAAATATCAATTTTAATTGATTTCTATATCCACTTTTTCCACTGTCATACTTTAAGTCAAATGATTCAGCTAGAACTCATTGTCCAATTGCTATACCGTGCCAATCAAGATACCTGAACATGTTCCAGACAAAGACGACACTTCGGATCTTCCGAGAAGTTTTACTATATGATAATTCAGACAAGAGCTGCCTATTAGACAACATAAGACGTCTGCTATAGTTTGACACTTGTTTGGTGACATTTCGAAGGATTTATAAATGCCTTCGAATGAACTGGTCCTGGTCAATTATGCCAGAAGTCTAGAGCACTTCTTGAAGACCAGTTTTATTATAGTCTGACACTCGTTTGGTGACATTTCTAAGGATATATAAATGCCTTCGAATGAACTAGTCCTGGTCAATTATGCGATTATGCCAGAAGTCTAGACCACTTCTTGAAGACCAGGTTTTTTTATGCGAAATTAATGAGATGTCAATTGATGGTTGTGATCAGATAAGAAAACTTGCGCAATCCTCCCTTGCCTTTTCGTTGCCATCCATAAATTTGACTATGACAAGTGACAAATGATTAGATATTAGAAAACGTTTTCAACTCATTGGTTAGATCCAATTTTAAGAGGGTTCAACAAAAATTTGATTGCTTTACCAGGGACATCCATTGATAGGATAGAATTCCAGTTTGTTTTTTTCAGCTTCTTTTCGTAATTGAGTATTATCCAAAATTTCTGTCTGTTGTTTAGGTTTATATATGTTTGTTTTGCCAATTTCGAGAAATATATTTATAAATTATAATTTTTTTTCCAGTTTCCGCATTTTACGCCGAACATTATAACAAACGAATAAGCTTCAATGCTCACGTGTACACTAAATCCAAATTTCTCGGCCTTTCGATATGCGTCTACAACATCGGACAAGGTATCGTTAACGTCATCGATTACGATGAAGAATATATTTTAACATTCCCCAACGGATACGGTAGATCTATATTAACAATACCTTGGATCGAACTGGGCGGTACGGTAACTATAAATTGTCCGAAGACCGGTTATAATTGTAATATAGAGTTCATCACGAAACCTTTTTATGGCAATAAAAAAAATAGGATTACCGCTGATATTTACGGACCGGACGAGAAGAAACCTTTTTTGACGGTATCCGGAGAATGGAGTGGCGTCATGGACTACAAGTGGACTGACAGAGTAAGTAAAATATCTTGACTTCGAAGACAATTTGCATAAATAAGAAAAAGTTGGAAAAAATTTTACTCTTTTCGCAGTGTAAGTTATTCCGACAGTTTTCTCAGTGCTTGGTAGGTGCCGTTATCATCAATGTCAAATATAAATCGCTTAACCTAGCAACAATGTATTTATTATGGAAATGTCAAATGTGTCGCTTCTGTCTGAGTGGGAGTATTCCGTACTCTGGAAGTACCATTTTTAAATTTTATTCTAAAGAACGCTTCTAAAATGTTTGATGAAGTTACACTTATTCCAAGGTCAAAATCCTCCAGACTGTAATAT
Organism: Lochmaea crataegi; assembly: GCA_947563755.1. Lineage (NCBI taxonomy): Eukaryota > Metazoa > Arthropoda > Insecta > Coleoptera > Chrysomelidae > Lochmaea > Lochmaea crataegi. The sequence goes on along the minus strand of OX387423.1, from coordinate 88,101,389 downwards.
AATGAAAATGAATAAATGTTGGTTGGGAGCGCGTTCTATGGTCCACACTGTTGATACTCTGGATGTTTACAGCTGATACAATCTCCCTTATCTCAAATAACTCCTTCAATTATTACCATCCTGCCATTATTTCTCTCGCACATCTTGATTCATCATTGATTTCATCTCACCATAGATATTTCTCTCTTCTTCATTCCAAGTAGTAACTTTTCTATTAATATTTTTCTCACATGACCATACCACGTTTACCTTTTTTCCTCTGTTACATCTTTTTCAAATCCTATTCTATCTTGTTTTTTCATAGAGTCCATAGTACCTCCAGGTCTAAGTCCTCTCAGTTAGTCAGTTTACCATTTTCAAGTAGTTGTCTTCGCTCTTTTATGCGAAATTTTTCCTCCATATGTCATTACTTCTCTGACTAATCGATTGTAAATTTGGATTTTTGTGTCTTGAAATCACCGGTAAATCCGTAAATAGGTATATCTCCAGTTTAACTATGTACCTAGCAATACTGTTCCTCTTATAAAGTGAATGTGGAAGACCACTAGAGATGAAATTCTTTAAAATATATTTCAATCAATGAATAATGATGTTGACTCAGTGTGCAGACAATATCAAGTGTCAAAATCGAATTTAATAGATTTCCTGGCGTTTTAAAATCAACATATTAATTCAAAACTGAAAAATGTCCGAAACAAGTGGGCGGTGCAATGACGTACTAATCCCTAACACTATCTGTCTCTGTCTGCTTCTATTATAGGGCCGTTCGGCAATGTTACTCCATTGACTCCGATCACTCCTTCCTTCTTTAAACCGTTCGGTTATTACAGAACGAGTAAAAGGAGCAGTCTTTAAATCCTTCGTTTAATGTGGAGTGGCGTGAAAAGAATTGCCCCAATTGTACCACCTCGGCGAAGTAGGGTTTTAGGAGTGAAAATATAGTAGTTTTTAGGCTTGGAGATCACGATTATACTGTTTTTGAAAATTGGTGGTTTCTCCCATTCGTCCTTCACAATCAGTTTTTTTTATAACACTGCAACCAAAGTGGATTATTACATTTTTTTCTCTCGATTTTTCATAGTATTCAGTCTATCACCTTTGTTTCTAAAACTATAAGGAGGGATGAGAGAACGAACGGTTTCGGTGAACGGGTCTCCACATCTGTTGATAGAGAAACTTCCCTTCCCCACCCATATCCAAGGTAGCTTTCGACAGACCCAATTCTGATACATTTTAGCTTAGATTTTATTGAACTATAACAAACTACTTGTGTGGAAAGTTTTCCGAAGTGATTTTTGTACCATATCATTTTTTTTATACAATTTTTCAATATTATTTGATGTTTCAGGAGACTGAAGAACACGTAGACGTAAGCCAATTAAGTGTAATTAAAAAATTAGTGAGACCGATAAGTTTGCAAGAAGAAAACGAATCGCGAAGATTGTGGAAAGAAGTAACTGCCGGTCTGAAATTTAACGAAATCGATCGAGCTACGGCTGCTAAACAATCATTAGAACAGAAACAAAGAGATGAAGCGAAGGGAAGAAAAGATAGCGGACAGGAGTGGCAAACTAGGGTAACTTTTCTTTTTTGTACAAAGTTTATTTCGATACAATGTTTAAATAACGGAAACGTGTTATCGTTGAATTTGTTTTTGAAAAATGTATCCAGATTTTACCAGTTGTTCCATTAAAACAATTTGTTAGGATCACGTGACCGAAAGTGCATTCCTTTTGCAATAAATATGAGCTTCAGCTGTCAACTGTTTATAGATGCCAAATGTCAGTATTTGAAGCACAATCAAATTCTGTCAGTACCTCAGGGACGGGAAATTCAGGAGAGGGTCAAGGTCAATATCTTTCGTCCGGATAGGTTTATTCAACAGGTTAATTGTATTGGGGTATTGTCGACAAGTCAGTACCTTGCCAACCGGAGACGGAATCCCACCGAGTTAATATCTTACTAGACTGCCACACTCACACACACATACATTTTGTACAGAGTCCGTCCCTCCCAGGATGCATCCCAGTAAGAACCTTTCTCCACCTCCCATCTCATCTCTCTTCTTTCTTGTGACTGATGGCTACTGTTCTCGGTCGTCGTCCTGGGGAACACCCGGTATATGAAATATTAGAGTCTCCGTGTTGATGATTGACATTTTATTTTTTCTTTTCAGTTATTCTACAAATCTGGAGAAGAATCGTACACATATGTAAATCCTTTGAAAGAGAGGATACTATCCGGCCAGTCAACGAATACTTGAGAATACGAGTTATCTCGTATTTGTTACGAATAATATTGTGCTTTTTCCAAACTTTCCTGAAAAAACAAACCAACCACTTTCGTTATTATTGTTAGTGAACTGTGATATATATTATCAACATGAGAGATGTATTTTTTAGGTTAGACGCTTGGGTCGGGCCGAGCGACTGAAAAATACTCGACAAAGAGTTTTATGAGGTTTTTATACATTGAATTGGTGAGTGATTTAATCATTTTTTTAGTTTAAGTGGAAAACATGGGGACATACAATGGTGCATTGTAAATTGTTGTTAATTCTTTCCTCCCAAAATGAACATCGCATTTTCATTAATTAATCCTTAATATTTAAGAGTTTATTGTTTTCTCTATTAATAAACATTTATAAAGTATTAATCAGACTTTTCTAAACCATTATCCTTTTTGTTTAAATATCAACAGTTTTCGATGGAAGAGCAAGTACACTGGCGTAGCGTGGAGGGTACAGAAGATGCCATAGCCCCGGGTAGCATACGAAAGGGGGCGGCGGCAAGCGCCACGATTTTTTCAATTGGAAATAAAAAAAATTAACTCCAAATCGCTCCCGCAATGTTATTTGTCAAGCGAGACCACAAGGGTGCGAAAGAGAAGAGGCGAGATGAAGTGATGCCGCTAGTGACTAGTGACAATTGCCTAGCGCCCGGCCTGTACGCGAACGAACTAACAAGTGACAACGAGTACTTAGTTCTTAGTTATTCAATCAAACAAAACAATAACACTTCTTATTTTCTCAACTTCCTGTGGGTTCCTTTCGCCATTTCTTTCCATAGATGTATGTACGTATTACTCTGGCTTAAGTATACCTATTAAATAGGCTATCCCAACCCATTTAAATTGAAAATAATTTATGTCAAAATTAGTGACAGACACCTCAAATTCTGAAGTTTAGAATTAGTTCGAAAAATTTGATTTTCGCTTCACATCTTTACGATCGACTCGAACGGGGTTCCTTTTAAGGCAGACTCGATCTTCGGAAACAGGAAAGAGTCACAGGGTGCTAATTCACGCGTGCTCTAATACTGGAGTCCCTCTAGCGGCTAAATAACACTTCACAGACGTCGTGTTGTCCTGGTGCAAGATCCAAGACTTGTTTTTTCACAACTTAATTTTCGGTTGATCACATAGATGGCTTTTCGTTTAGGATATTTCGAATTGAATCCAACCTATACGTCGTCACTATATACTGCTCGCAAAAAGTACCATTACATTGTTTGTTGGGGGACGTTGGTCAACTTTGGTGCTCTATCGGCCTTCAGAAAACCGTTAACACCATTCGAAAACACGCGCACGAGATAAAGAATTCTCACCATAGGCCTCTTTCAACAACTTAGCACTCGTCTCCTCTAGGGCGCCTTCTACACGCGCAGTCTATTTAATAGCTAGACCTCGTACTCTGCGGGACATTTAGCCCAGGTTCAGCTGCTTAAAAAAATTTCATCCACAATTTTTTTAAACTACTTTAACAGGTTGACTGCCATTTCCACCCAATCGGGTGGACTTATGACTCACTTCTGGTGCCACACTACCCCAGACTGCCGCATGTTTAACTTTTTTGTTTGTTAACGAATAATAACTTTATAGATATCGTTGGGTTCATAAGTACATAACAAGAAAAAAAAGACACAAAAACCCACTTGGGTAGACAGCATAAATTTTAAAGATATTAAAAGTATTACACTTATTGAAGAACATTATTTATTGATTAGAAGTATTAAACTATTTCAAAACAGTCAAAACGTATTTTTATGTCCTAAATAAAATATTTAATTGTAAACAATAATAAATAGTCATAAATATTATCAAATCTAGTCATATTTTATTTGTACCGCATAGAGAAAAACCAGTCACTTACTAGGGTTGTGAACATTTTGAAAACAACTATAGCACAAAAAAGGCTTCTCCTCGCATGTATTGCAAAAGTTATTTACTTTTTGGCTTTACTCTTGGCTTCTTTTTTTCCCAGGGAGGCTAGTAAATGGAAACATATGTTGTGCATGTCTGCAGTCATTCCAAACTTTATCATTATTGTCGTCGCTACTTTCAGCCGAATCACTTTCATTCCCATCACTATCATTATTTTCACTTACTTCTTGATTCTCGTCACTGGAATTATCAGACTCATCAGTGGCTATGTACTCGCTCCCAGAATCTTGAAATGGCTCTTCATCGGAACTTTCTCCAATAGCTAATGCTACATCTTCTAGTTCCTGCTCACTTAAAGCTTTTTTTCGATTATCACAATCTAAGATACTAACGTTACGTCTTTTTGCATCCATTTTATTTTTACCTTTACTTAAAAAACTCGCTCTAAAAGACACCGCTATCATGCAATTACGGATTTAGGAATTTTAGCGTCGACCCATTTGGGTGGACGGAAATTACAGAAATCAGCTAATTTTCACAAACCAAATTTCCCTCATTACAGTTGTTTAGGTTTAGGCAATAGATGACGCTAGTGTGAAATAAAAAGTAAACCGATCAAAGTTAAGGTCTACCCAATTGGGTGGACATAATCGATATTTTGAGTTTTTAAAAAATATGTGTGGCAGTCCAACTGTTAATAACTGTCTCTTCGATTATTTTCAATTTTAAATCATTAGTTTAAATAATAAGCCATGAAAAAGAAAATAATTTTTATTAATTACATTTCAAAATGACGGACAATAAGTATGAACGAAATTTACCACAAGATATTGCTAGTGCTATCATCAAAAACACCTTGTCTCTCTTTTAATTCCGGAATTTCGATGTAGTCGTGTATTTCCCATTCTTCTTCTCGAGGTACGTCGCCGTTTTCAGAAAAAGTTGTTTTTATGGGCCTGCCATATGAATCTACCGATAAATAGTCTTTGATATCTTGAGGTACGTCGTGATGTGGACGAGCATTTTGTAAAAATGATAGATCGTCTAAAAGACCAGCTGTTTTTGTAAATTTAAAACTCTAAAAAACAAATGGTTGAAAATATGATTATTTTTTGTTGAAAAAAAAGATTACCTCTGGTAAGCAGTGATGCTGCAAACAATAATAATTTATATTATTTTGCTTGTGACACCACGTTCCATCTGGGAAATAAGGAGAAATGCCAAGATCGTTCAGTTCTATTCTAGGTGTGTAGTAAGTTCCTGAATCGGCTCTTTTGCAGAAAATTGCACAGCCCATCCAAAGCCGATCTAAAAAATCAAAACCATAGTTTATATAAAACACTTATCGATACGGTAGAATGGAAAGGATTGAGAACAAAAGGAAGATTAAGCCTAAGAAATTAATTACCTTCTTCATGTGGAGCCTGAAGACCAAATCCTTTGGAATCCAGCTCGGGTAAAACTCTAGAAAATTCACCGCATTTTTTGGAAGCATAATCTTCGGCAGATATTTTTCTATTGCAAACCTAAAATAAACAATATAAAATTACTCATCCTAGACGGATTGAAATAAATATATACCAAACACACCTTATCAGAAAAATAAGGAAGACTTACAGAATCCGCTACTTAAAAAACAAAGAAATGGAATGTTTCTGGTTGCCATCTCATAGAGGAATCGAAGGCAATTAGATTAGAAGCCATTAAATCAATTTCCAACCGAACTATTCATACTTCCCCCTCAACTACTTTAACAGAAATAAAAATCACCATATTTATAGCACCTGGAACGTAAGCGAGCCAAACATCAAGTTAGGTCTAGGCTACCTCTTCCACTAGGAAGAAGAAACCAAGACGTATCTACGCATCTACACCGCATCCCTAAAGAAGTACCACCAACATGTAACTGCATTATTCAACTTTCTTCTAGTCAAATCCCAGTCAAACAATCTGTATTTATAAAGTACCACCAATCCAGAAAAATACATCATATATTCACTTTACCTTGTTATCATTACACAAACCAAACTCTACACCAGATCCTTCACATCCTTGATCGGTATTGACGGGAACGGGATTATTACAAAGTCTTCTTTTAGAAGTATGACCCATTGAATTAATCAAGCAACCTGAATTACAAACACCTTGTTTCCATGTACTCCACCCTCCTGGTACTACTTTAACTGGCTTTGGCGGAACTTTCTTGAGGCAACTGCCTCCATAACAGTACTACAATAGAAGAATAAAACGAAATTATAGTATAGAAAGGAGGAGTAACAAAAAATAGTAGGTACAGCTTGTCAAACGTAGAAACATGGAAATGGATTCGGTGGAAGGGAGATAGGCTGCATACTTTTACTGACTGCACTTACCGATGAATTCAGCCGCTGTCCTAGAGAGGCGTAGCCAAATTTAAAAACTCGCGTCTTTTCCTATGTTTGACAAGCTGTAAGTATGAATAATAGCCATTTAATTATACCTTTCCATTTCCACATTGTGTTCCTTCAAGAGCTGGTCCAGCAAAATAATGTCCGCTTCTGTGAGGAGTTTTACAATGTAAATTATAGCATATTGTCGATAGATCTTGAGTTGGCAAGATCGTGGCATCTTTATCTCTCAACAAAATTTCACACTGCTGTTTTGCAGTATATTTTTGACCAGGTGTGCCTAGGAATTTATTATGATCATAATTTTTATTCGGTTTTGGAGCGTCCTCCAAGCATTTCGCCCACCTATAAGTATTCAGTAAAATTATTAGACACTTAACGCCAATTGTCAATTTTTAACGTTTTTTCCATAATTCATATACCAAACAAAAATATGCAAAAAAAACTAAGGTTATGGTAAAAAAAATGACAAACAACACTTTGGCATATCGAGAGCTGAATAGGTATAATAGAAATGTCCGTAACGGTACATAGCCCACATCGTAGAGCAGTCAACGTATCGGTTCTGCACATGCTCCGTACGATAGGGATAGGGATACCGTTGAAATTTTGTCCAGTAATTACCGTAAATAAAAAGACTCGGGTCTCAGCTCAGAAATATAATGAGTACAAAAAGCATCCCACAAATCAATGAGTTACGAGTGCGTCGAGGCTAAAAGGGTTGCCAGTTAATAACAGGACATTTTATACTATTTTTTAAAATGGTTTTGCTGAGAAAACATTGTTGAATCGTACATCAAGAAGGTATCAGTCTCTAAAGAGTTTTACATACACTCGTAGATAATTATTCGCGAGAAATCTGAGAGAAAATATTTTACAATTAAAAGCTAATTTCTGATTATTACCCTAGTTTTGCCATCACATCTGCGCTACAAGTTGACCATAGAGTTTCACCATTGGTACCTCTAGATGGAGACATAATATACCCTTCTTTCGGACAACTATTTCCACTACTGTCGTGATGCATACCCAAACTAAAAAGAATTTGTTATAAACTGATCTAGCATAACAAAAAATACAAATTATTTACTTGTGTCCGATTTCATGAGCCAAAATATAAACACTCGTGAAGCCTGCGCTTGGATATGGTTTTCCAAAGACATTTGTAGTACCAAATTCTGCGATGATGCAAGCATATTTATCCAAACATACTCCTCCCACTGTAGCTAGGCCCATAGTAACTCCACTTTTTTTGCCCTTGTCGTATGCAAAAAAATCTAACCTGAAACACATCGTTAATCAAAGGATTACAAAGTTTGCTAAAAGTGATACTCTTAAGGCGGGATTTCGCTAAACTGGGCTAGGCAGCAGCCCAGGCTGATATTTTTATTTTCATTCTTCCGGCGACAAAAGCCCAGTTTGGTGAAGAGAGACCACATGAATGTTAAAGCCAACCAGCTTGTTGACTACTTCAATCGACTTGTTAGGTTTTTCGTCTTAAAACTGTTTTTAGTTACTTCCTCTAAATGTCTACCAAATATCTAAACATGTCGTTTTTAAGTCGCAGTAGCTTTCCGTTAATTTTTATCGATTAATTACATTTCACTTACCCTGAAATATAGATACCCATATCCCAATGTCCTGGATTACTATCACCTTGTGGATTTAATTTTTCTTGGTAAGCACAAAAACTGTCCAAAAGCTTGCCTCTTTCACCATCATAATGCTGCATATTAGATGGTTGGCGTTTCATAATATCAATTCTAACTAAAGCCAATTCTAGGGATGTCCCTAAACTGGGATGATGATATAAAGCTTGTACCTACAATATAATAGGGAAGATTACATTCACGAATTTTTAAAAAAAAGTTAAACTCACCCCATTCATATAAGCTAGTAGCATATCCTGCAATTTCTTATCATCATGGTTGAAAAATGGTGAAAAAATTTTATAAGCAGCTTCATCAAAGAACAGACCTAGCTCCAAGGTAAGTCTTTGCACTTTCGAAGTTACCGCTTCATAACGTTCTCTATAATTATATTTATCTTTTGCTTCCAACAACTGATTGGCTCTTATTTCTTCAGTTTCTGCCCAAACGTTGTCTGCTATTGGAAACATCTCGGCTTCATTGTATAAATAACCCGGTAAAAAAGCGGCTCGTTTGACAAGATGAGGAATTTTTATTTCGCTTGATAAAAATGTTTCCATTAGAGGCTCTTCGACATTTAGTACTGATTTTAATCTTTCTGTTAATGGTTGGACTTCTAACGTTGAATTTTCCAGAAAAATTAAACCTTGCTAAAAAAATAAATAGCTTCCATTTGAAAATGCTCCTCTATAACTTAAAATTTGGACCTCATGTCTTATTAGGTAATATTAATAAGTGACAAATGGGATATTCAAAAATAAAATTATTTTGATTTTAGTCTTTAGATTAACAGAAAAAAATGAAAACAAAAATTTACTAAAACTAGGCAACTTATAATGCAGATACGTCACTAGTTTAAATGTGAAGTTGTCGATCGTCTTCCTTTGCTGTTCTATTTTCAGCTTTGTCTTCTTTTTCCTTTATTGGGATGTTTGAGCTTGTTCAGGTCAAAAATGTTGACATTTAGTCGAACACCCTATATTTTTTTTTATATTTTATGTAGTTTTCGTCCCATATCAAAGAATAGTCTTCATCTCTCTTATGTTGAATCTACAATGCCCTATTGGAAACTAACTAATAATAGTTCCATGCTACTTTGGATAGTCATCGTAAAAAATAACTGGATGGATTTAATGACAAAAAGAACAAAATGTGATACTTACAACGCTTTTAGGTGAACAAATACTTATGGAAGCTACAGTAGTACCATCTTTGTGTAAGTAATGACAATTTTTGGGAACACTGTTAAAAATAGAAATTCCATTTTCATCATGCACATATGTTGTAAAATTTGGAGTTAATATATCAATATTTCTTGTAAGTTTTAACTCAACAGGCCTAAAATTAAAATTGTTTTTATTTGTAAACTGATTTTTTTTATTTTTGGTATCTCTAAAACAAACTCAAACAAATATACAGGGTGTTTGATTAAAAGAGACAGTGTCCAGTCGCCCAGGATCTACAGGTCGTTTTCTATTTCGGAACGGATAAGGAAGACACAAAAAATAACTTACCTATCAAAAGCCATAAAAGTATAATCAATTTCTTCTACATTACTACCCGATGTATCAACAGCTTCTTTTATCGGCATAATCACAGGTAATTCTACAATTTCGTATTCTGGTAACACGGATCTGTCATTGGTTTGGAAATAGTAACCGAGTTCTTCTTCCGTCATCGAATTATGTAAAGCTTCTCTGGAAAAGGAACTTGCAAGATTTTGATTGTAAAAAATCAACAAAAATATCACTAAACTAAACATTTTCAACGAAAAATTTGGAATATATGGTTTTGTATTTTATGGCTCACATTTTATATAGGTAAATGTTTACGAAAATCTTTACAGTTATTCAAGTTTTCTGCTGGTAGGTAGGTACTTCTTAAAAATTCGTCAACACATCAAATAAACCAGAGGCGTAGGTACCTACTATATTATGTCCAGTTGTCGAATTTTTTCGTTAGTGTCAGATAGGGACCAGAATTTAAAAACTTAATTATTCTTGATAACGGTAGCTGGAACGCTACCGAAACGTTGAATAAAAATATATAATAAAGATTGTAGTTTAATTTCCCAAAATAATTATCAAAAAGAATAATGAATTCTGTTGCTTGTTTGAAATTGCATACAACAGATAAATTCTGAAGTAGCTGCTGCCAGGATATTGTAAGAAATGATGAAGCAAATATCCTTAAGCTCTTCCAATGTCCCTGAACCTTCTGTTGTATAACAAAGAGCTACTTTAAATCAATACACGTCTTACAAAACCCCTGTAAGCTGTAAGGTATTACTTATATATGAGATATGCGTAAAGTGGATAGTGAGAAACATTCGAAATTTATTTTGGGAAATTTTTATTTATTTTTCACACACTTATGTTAGTAGTATATTTTTATTCTTTGTCAATTTTGTCACTGGTCATAGTTTGTGTATAATTTTTGTCAATTTATTATTCATATAGGAGGAGCACGACAAAATAAAATGTTAATTAATTCCATTGCCTAATTTGTCCTCTTTATTTGTATCTAGATACAATCCTATAATGATTTTTCCAAAACTCATTTTATGCAATTTTTCCGAAACACTTTTTGTATGCCACTGTTTGTTAGCAAGAAGATGACCTCAGCAGGTGAAAAAGTAAACTTTTATCTTAATAATTATGTAAACATATAAAATACAAACAAACTACTTTCAATTGAAACAAAGCCAGATACAATCAAGGTTATGAAAACAAATAAAGTTGATAATATGTTGTGTATAGAATGTCAAAACATGCAGGTATAATAATCTTTTTCGTCGACCTTTACAAAATGACATTTTATACGTACTAATTTCCGAATGAAAAATCGACTATTTTTGAAGGCAAGTTTTTTTCGTCCGCTAAAAAGTTAACATAGGTATCAAAATTTCCGAAAATTGTTGCATTTTTGAAAAAACATAGCTTTGTTTGCGAACGAAAAATACTTGCCTTCAAAAATAGTCGATTTTTCATTGGGAAATTAGTAATTTTTTGTAAAGGTCGACGAAAAAATGTAATATGCACCTCGGCGAAATTGTCTCCCCTGCTTGTTAGTCTCAGCTGCGCCTCAACTATCAAGCTGCAGACTCGACTATAATAATAGACAGTTTATCGTCCTTGGTACATAAATAAAACTAATTTAGATAAAGATAATTTAGACGTCAAAAAATAATAGTTCAATACTATTAAACGCTTTACAAAAATAGAACTATCATTTTTTGACGTCTATATTCACGCTTTACTAATATGACAATTATTTACAGTTAACTGTAATTAAGTAAAGATAATTTAAATTGAGGAATGAAAATTAGACAAATTTGGCCTTTTGTCATACCCTTTTTCGTTATTCTAATACTATATATTGTTAATGGAATATAATGGAAATTATTTTTTTTTAATATTGCATATTGTTCTTATATACATTATTAATTTGGGCTAAAAATATCACTTTCCAAAACTTTTACTTCAAATTTCTTGAGTGATAATTGAATAAACAATGGAAATCTAGAAATTAATATTCTCACATCTATATGCAAGGCCGGACATTTGTCCGGGTCGGCATTTTCACTGTCAGAATGTGAGAAAATATGATAAATATTAAAATAAAAATATTAATAATAATAGCATGCCGCCTTTCATTTGTAAAAACATTTCTTATCACTGTTTTTACAAGAAAGTTAAAATACTTGTTTTTCATCATCAAAAATTTCTTTTGGGTTACTTTATTTTATAGTTATATTTTTATAGAATGTAAAATTTCTCTTTTGGTTATGCAATAATTTTTTGTACAATAGAATATAAGTATAGCAATAAAAATGCACCTTTATACAGGGTGTCAATTTGAAAAAACGAACGGCATTTAATATTGCCTAGACTAATGACAGTATCAAAATTTGGCGAAACACGTCAATTTACATATCAAGGGGGACAACTGTTGAGGCGTTTGTTGTCGTATTACTTTCAACCCCCTGACCCTCAGGGCACCTACCGCTAAAATTTTAAATGGAAACCCCTATTTCTTCTGCCATTTTTTGAGTTCCTTATGTAATTCTTAGATAAATTACATAATTTTTTTTTAAATTGAAGTAAAATTGACCTAACGAATGTTTGGAATGTATTTCAGTTTTAGGAATACTAGTAAAAATAAAAATAAAATTCCGAATTATTATTTATTTAAATCTCAGCCCAACCCTGTTAAGACCCATGAAATTTATTTATTAGTCGAATTAAACCACTGATAATAGTTTTTGCCGGTTATTGAATTATTAATTTCTTGTTTAGGTCTACTTATACAGTTCTTTATTTTCCGACTCCTTGTATTTATTTTTTAAGAGGGCCCTCCGCGCAGGTGTATAAACCTTAAAACTTACACAAAACTTGTTACTTATCTAGTAATTTTTTGGTTCAAAATATTTACGATAGATGTCGCTAGTAGTACCGAATCGGCTTTTATTTATGCAACTTATTTTCTCTCTCTCTTTTTGTCTTTCCACTCTTGACCGTATAGGTATAAAGTATTGTATTTATCTAAGCTCTTCACGATTCAAACAAACTTCTCTCCGGATCAGCTGTTTCGATATTTCGGTTTCAAAAAAACACAATTTCTGCCAGCAAATATTTTTATTTTCAATCGCAATAGGTAAATTTTGATTTCATTTATTTGCTATTTTTACTCAACAGCTAGTATGTTTATTTTACCTATAGGTATTCTCGTTACTTCTTTAATTTTTTTCTGTACTTTTATAGGTTAATTTTGAAATTAAAATAATATTCCAATCATTATCGTCGTTTCTCTATATTTTCAAGTTTTATAGGTATATCGAGATTTATAATTTCCATTTATTGAGAAGTAGGTAAGTAGGTACCTAATGATAAAATACAAAGCAAACCAAGCCGACCTAACAAAAATCCATTGGAATTATCTGAATGAAAAAACACTGCAAAAAGCTAATCTTGTGAATATTTTCACGTGATAGGTTACCTATATAGATATAATATATACAACATAACTTACAACCCATTATTAATTTTATTACGGACCATTTTTCATTTTTTTTAAATAATTTATTGAATACGAATTAAACTAGGTATAATATATACATTAGATATCAAAATTTAAATTAGATGTGATATTTTTGCTCAAGAGTCTCAAGTAGGTAGGTAGGTACATTTATTTTGGACAATTTCAAAAATTATAAAGAAAAGATGTTTAGAATTAAAAATAACTTCCAAATATTTAACACATTGTTTTACATCAAAAATGTTTTTATTTCACAGAAAATATCGAAAAAATTATTTTTTTCATCTAAATAAACAATATATTTGAAAGTTATTTTTAATTCTAAACATCTTTTCGTTTTTAAAAGATTACTTATTTTAAAATATATTTATACAAAAAGGAAATGAATTTGACCGAGGTTTTCGCTAAAACATTTTAGAAACTTCCGTTTTTTACCCATTTTACGGACCTACCCTCATTTCAAAAATATTTGAAGCCACATAACTTTGTACCTACCTACTGATAAGATAAGAAAACAGATTGAAGGGAAACATAAATAAAGCTCAGATATTTCAACTCTACCAAGTCGAAGAAGCGCTATTGCCATTTCTAGAGTAGGTAGACGAAATTAATTTTTTAGTCTTCCTTTGTTTTACAATATTTTTCAAATCAACAACTAACACTATTACTACGTCATCCTTTAATAATTATTATTTGGGTTCTTATTTTCTTTCATTGTTTTAAATGCTTATATAATCAATTAATTTGCAAGGTAATTTCGACTAGGTATATTGACAAGACAAAGTTACCTACAAAACATTTATGCTTCGAAATTTTTTAAAATGTAATGTTACCTACCTCATTCATTAATTTTATTCAACAATTATTATTACCTATGGCAAGCTAAAAACTAGATAACCATCCTCATCTCTTTTTATCGTCGTAATGGAGAGGATTATTAAATTGTATCTAAGGATTTCTAGGGATAATTTTTACATTTGGCATCGAAGCTTTGAAATCCAAAAGTGCCAAGTAAAATCGTAAAATACAGAATGCTGCTTTCACAACCGATGTTGCCATGTTATACGAAAATCCTCAAACAAGGAGAAATTTTTTTTTAACAAGAAAATCTATGCACGTCATAAAAGATATTAGGTATATTTTTAGGAACTTGCAATATCTATATAGTGACCATTTGACCTGTATGTTAGGTTTCTTATGTTTTCAAAATTCGATATTCGACTTCGTACCTAGTGTGTATTAGTCATAAGGCAAGTTGTGATTAATATTTGGGTTTCCAAAATAGAAATATATCAGGTAAGTATGTGCTTATATTTGGTTATTGTTTCATTTCAGATAATTGTAGGTTTTTCATTATTATTTTCTCGTTACAATATCTAGGTAAGTAAATTCAACATTATTTTTATAGTTGTGGCAACTATGTAAATTCTAAACATTTACGTTTTATTGTGCAAAAAACGAACAAATTCGACTGGGTAGGGATAGCGTGTGTTTTTAGATCCAGGGGCAATCGGCGGGCAATTGAATATAACCAGAATATAACCAAAGAATACACCAAAATAACTAATAGTCACAACACAACGGGGTTGTGTTGTGCTAATAGTAGCAAATGTTACTTTGTTGTGTATCTGCGATAATATAGATCTATATATACAGGAATTTGAGATAGATAGAAAAATATGGGCCGAAAAAATGCGTCTGAAACTGAAGCAATTCTATACAGAATGTATAGCTCCTGAAATAATCAGAAATCAAATAGGAAAAGGACAGAAATACATTGACCTCCCTTATATCAAGCAAGCAATATCAGAATATGAGAAAAAGAAGTCTGGCAAGACAGAATCCAGATAATTAGGGCAAAGATATGGATGCCGATACTAATGCGTAAGTAAAAACACTAACAAGACATTTTAAAATGAAGCCTGATGTAACTGCCAGCACAGGTCCAAATAATATTCCATATAGCAGTGTTCGCTATAACTATTCAGTAAGTAAAAAAATGTCAACACCTATTTAGAAGAAACATCTAATCTTTATATATCATTTACAGTTCTGATTATGTAATTAAAACGAAGCCTGATGTAACTGCCCGCACAGGTCCAAATAATATTCCATATAGCAGTGTTCACTATAACTATTCAGTAAGTAAAAAAATGTCAACACCTACTTAGAAGAAGCATCTAATCTTTATATTTCATTTACAGTTCTGATTATGTAATTAAAATGAAGCCTGATGTAACTGCCCGCACAGGTCCAAATAATATTCCATATAGCAGTGTTCGCTATAACTATTCAGTAAGTAAAAAAATGTCAACACCTATTTAGAAGAAACATCTAATCTTTATATTTCATTTACAGTTCTGATTATGTAATTAAAACGAAGCCTGATGTAACTGCCCGCACAGGTCCAAATAATATTCCATATAGCAGTGTTCGATATAACTATTCAGTAAGTAAAAAAATGTCAACACCTACTTAGAAGAAGCATCTAATCTTTATATTTCATTTACAGTTCTGATTATGTAATTAAAATGAAGCCTGATGTAACTGCCCGCACAGGTCCAAATAATATTCCATATAGCAGTGTTCGATATAACTATTCAGTAAGTAAAAAAATGTCAACACCTACTTAGAAGAAGCATCTAATCTTTATATTTCATTTACAGTTCTGAATATGTAATTAAAAAACGAAGCCTGATGTAACTGCCCGCACAGGTCCAAATAATAGCAGTGTTCGCTATAACTATTCAGTAAGTAGAAAAATGTCAACACCTACTTAGAAGAAGCTTCTAATCTTTATATTTCATTTACAGTTCTGATTATGTAATTAAAATGAAGCCTGATGTAAATGCCTGCACAGGTCCAAATAATATTCCATATACCTAGCAGTGTTCGCTATAACCATTCAGTAAGTAAAAAAATGTCAACACCTATTTAGAAGAAACATCTAATTTTTTATTTCATTTACAGTTCTGATAAAATGGATTGTTTAAAACTTTTGCTGAAATGAATTTGAAATAATTTTGTTAGTAAAAATATTTATCTAGAGTATTTAGAATTAAATTGTTTTTTTTTTCAGTCTTTATAACTATATGGATCAAGACTTCAGTATGTCGATGGGTGTCACCACCCCTTTGTGAGTGTAGAATCGTAAAAAATGGATAATTTTATAAACTTTTAATTTTCTTTTTGTTCTGAGGAGAAATGGTAGAGAAAAATGGAAGATGAACTTCAGTTGCTATGTACTAATAAATATGAAGACAAATACATTAAACATAATGTAATAATAATTTTATTTATTTTTATAGAATATTTTTGATTTGTTTCTTTTCAACAAAAACATACATACACCTATTTTTGCTGTGATTTTTTTTTAATAATTAATAAGGATCATTGAAAAAGCAGACATGTCTGTTTATTGCTATAATAAACATTTTTATAGTTTACCTAATTAACTAGCATTTCTTTCTGTATTATAATTAATATAAAAACTGCCTACTTACTCTATACTTCAAAGTAATACTACAATTAAACAAAAAGATTGCCTAAATAATTTGTTTTTGTTTTCAATAAAAAAAGACATTTTTGGTATAATTTACTTGAATAATTAGGATTAAGAAGAGTCAATGGAAAAACAGGCATGTCCGTTCATTACAACATTTCGATACATCACCTGGAAAAATTGAAGATCAAAAATATATAACATTTTTATTCCTGTGTTTCGAAAATAAAAGATTACAACAATATAGAATAGAATACGAAATGTCTATTTTGGTCAATTAGTAGAATGCATTTATTACTATCACCAATGTAGTTTTTCTCACTAACTCGGGTGGCCAATGTATGTATGCTGATGAAGTCTATGGTTGTGTACAGGTCCCCGGAGGAACCAAAAGGCCCCGATATGGGGATCAATAAATATAGGGCACTTTTTTGTGGGATCACTAGCAGTAGCTAAAAATATTTGTGGTTTATTTCACACCTATAGGCACTAAACACGTTACTTGTGATGGAGCACATGTGGAGTAAATATAAAGAGCATTTACGAAGCACAAATTTACTTTTTCAGCATGAAGACTACTTTATTATAACCACTTACAAATACTGACAAGCTATGCTATAAACAATAATAAATAATTTGAAATATTTTTATGGACACAAAACCGTCATCATCTGTCATTGAAGTTCCATACAGCGCCATCCATCAAGACGGTGGAACGTCTGAACTAATGTTCGTTTCCAAAATTTTGTATGCAACAAATCTCAAAAAATACAATGGTTTGAGATTTCATATTTTCAGAATCGAATTCTCTAGGCTTTCTTTTGGGGATCAGATCTTGGCGTTCAAATTGGTGACCACAAATTGTCAAAACTGTCAAAAACATACCATCACATAATGGCTAATATCTTTTTTAAAACATTATAAAAATTAACCAAAATACCTGATCCCCAAGACAAAGGTCCAATTTATATTGTGTTAAAATTTCAACACTTAATTTCACTGCGTTCTTTAGATTTGTTGTTTACAAAATGACCTAAATTTTGTTGCAAGTCAGGGGTGCCAACTGTTTTGAGCTGTCTAATTTAGGAGCGCGCTCTTAAAAATTTAAACCAAGATGCAACCACATGGGAATGCCAGCAACTCTTCTTCTTCTTCTTCTTTCTTGAGATATTGGGCTTAACCGCTAGATTATCCACCCAGATTTTTTTGTTTTTGTCCTAATGTTTTTCCAGACCAGTGTTGCGTGCTTGCCGCGTCTGACTTGTTGTCATCACCCTCTCTGAATTCACTGCTTTTTTTGTTTACTGTAAGTTAATCGGTTTAAGATATGCATAAATTAGAGAAACACTACTAGCTGTTGGGTCACTAAGCATGCATTCTAAGCTTAAAGAGGAACTACTAATTTTTGTTACACATTTGGGCATATTGAAGCGTTTTTAATTGCACTACAAACAAACAAACAAAATAGCTTATTCCTTTCCCCTTCTCGAAAATATATCAAAGAATTTGTATTCCACATGAAGTTTTTCCAAAAGAAGGAAGGAAATAAGCTATTTTGTCATCCGCTGTTTTTGTGCGGCGCTATTTTGACTGACGCTATTTTAACCTAGCGCTATTTTGTCCAGCGCAGTATATATGCATCTCTCCTTTTGGGGTTTCTGTTCTTCTCATTAGGATGACAGGCTATTTATTTTTTTAGACAATGCAAAAAGTATCCCGAAAAATGATTTAACAATAAAATTTTCTTGAAAATTCTTCGAACATCCTTAAAAACAGAAATACAGTTTTATTTATATTCTTGTGTACCTTTTTCCTTTTACTTTTTCATTAAAATACTCAAAAAGACTAATAAATAAGGTTTTCAAAATAATATACTTTTATATTCACTTCTAGGCCGTCCGGTATATATAAATATTAATCGTAGATATGATAAACAACTTTACTTGTTTAACGGGGTGACTAATGGGGGTGACGAATAAATTTTGTCGATTTATATTCAGTAGCGTGTTGACTTTCGAATAGGAAATATCGGAAATATCGTTCGAAATTAACGTGTATCGTGAAGTGTAGTGAATAGTGCCTATATGGATTACTTGGATTACAATCTGATACATTTAAGGTAAGATTTCATTTTATTTACTGGTAGTTATTGGTTATTGTTTTTTAAAATATTTTAAATCACATACGAACAATTTTATTACTATGAACAATTGATTTTTAATATATAAACGAAGTATTTTACAATTGTTAATTAGATTTTAAATTTGCTATAATCCATTTTTGCTCTCTCTTACTATTTCTTTATACCAAAATATTTAAAATACTGAAAAGGGGGCCTTTTATATATTCCTAGCTATGACAAATGGTTAGTCATGATAAACTGTAGATATTTCTACCTCGTATTGGGGCTCCTATAGGAAATATTAAATGACAATTTAAATGTGTATGCTTCCATTGTTTCTTAATATACAGAATTGATATATATTGTTTATTTATAATCCATTTTTGCATCTTTTTAATGTTTCTTTATACCAAAATACTCAAAATTCTAAAAAGTCGGCCGGTAATATTCCTAGCTATGACAAATTGTTCTTATAAACTGTCCATATACTTCTACCTCGTATTGGGGCTCGTATGGGAAATATTAAAAGACAATTAAACTGTGTCCTGTTCCATTTTGTTTATTAACATACAGGGTCTTTAAAAATTAGTTAATTTTATTCATATAAAAGTTTAGCAGAATAGATTCAGAAAAATATATTAATTTTTGTACAAATGTTCAATTTTTAATAACTAATAACATTGTTTAATTAAACAATGCTAATAATCTTAATTCGTGTTATATTTTTAATAATACAACTGGTTTACCTACTTAATTTTTAAAACCGATTTTCAAAGTGAAAAAAGCTGTTTTGAATAATAAAACATCACCCTGTATAATATGTATTCAGTAATTCATAGGTATTTGCATTTTATCGAATTCTCTGACTTTTCTTATACTTTTACACAAAATTAAAACCTACAGTAGGTTCTACACATACTTTTTTAAAAAAACAGCTAATCTATACTCTTGTGTGTTCTCATATTTAAATATCTGGTTCTTTTTAAATGAAAATAAAATATTTTCTTCAATTTAAAAAAGATCAAACTGTATTTTTTTGTCGAAACAATATTCTGAGAATTCGATAAATTGACAATACTATGCAATTTGGAACATATAAACTTTTGGAATTGTACGCTTATTTAGTACCACCCGTCCAACCTTCATATCTAAAGGAAAACTTATTATTTATTATCTATTTGTATACTTTCTTAAATCTGGATAAAGGTTTTCAAAAACCAAATACAAGTTGGAATTTTATATTTGACATACCCCGTAGGAGAATCAATACGAGGTAGGAATATGTAGAGTTCCCCATGACTCATCTTAAATAACAGAATTTTCTTTAATATTTTATACTACATACAGGGTGTTTCTGAATTTATGCGAAAAAATTCAGGTGGTGATTGCTCGTATAAAATTATAATAGGTCTTTCATATGAAAAAAGTTCCTCACTCCACTCCCTTCCAAGATATCACCCCTAAAAAGAGGATGAATGAAATTGAGTTTTTATTTCTTTTTTCTCAAATTTAAGTAAAGATGAAACTTTAAATTTAGTAAATTTCGTGCACTCGCAATTATTAACCACCGGTATTTTCTCAACATTCCTGTTACATTATAATGGAGTGAAATTATCAACCCTTACTTTATTTAATATCAAATATCAGATTTTAAATAATAATTTTATTTCACAAAACTCAATCTCGAAAAAAAATTTGATATTAAATAAAGTAAGAGTTGATAATTTCACTCCCTTATAATTTAACAGGAATGTTGAGAAAATACCGATGGTTAGTAATTGCGGGTGCACGAAATTTACAAAATTTAAAGTTTCCATCTTTACTTAAATTTTAGAAAAAAAAAAAAAATCTCAATTTTATTCAGGGCGATATGGGGTGGGATTAGGATATTTTGTCATAGGAAAGACTTATCATAATTTTATACGGGAAATCACCTTCTGAATTTTTGCGCCTAAATTTAGAAACACACTGTACACATAAATAATTTTTTAATGCTGATTTTAAACATACGAATTTATAATAATTTTACAATCTGCGTATTTTAATTTAATGCCCAAGATTCCTTTAGCTGAAATAACAAGCAAAAAAATTATTATACAGGGTGATTCTTTATAAAATGACCCTAAATGCCTTTGTTTTTTTAATCGTAAATGTTTTTGTTTTTTAGAAAACATGATTTTTAAAAATTATTAGTTTAGTTAAATTATTTAGAATCGTTCTTTAATAATATAATTCCTTTATTATTTGTTTTAGGTTTCGTAAAATATTGGTCTACTCCAAAGGAGTGTGAGTATACAGTAATTCTCAATTTCTATCAAATGACATCATATCTCAGTATCATCCTGCCTTTCTTTTACAAATTGGTAATTTTTTCAAAAGACATAGGTAAGCTATGTCAATCCGAAAATTTTCTAAATATTATGCCTTTCGTTAATAAGTTGGTACTTTTCAAAAGCCATAGGTAGGTAAGCTATGTAAATCCGAACATTTTCTAATTACTATGCCTTTCGTTAATAAGTTGGTACTTTTCAAAAGTCATAGGTAAGCTATGTCAATCCGAACATTTTCTAAATACTATGCCTTTCGTTAATAAGTTGGTACTTTTCAAAAGCCATAATTAGGTAAGCTATGTAAATCCTAACATTTCCTAAATACTATGCCTTTCGTTAATAAGTTGGTACTTTTCAAAAGACATAGGTAAGCTATGTCAATCCGAACATTTTCTAAATACTATGCCTTTCGTTAATAAGTTGGTACTTTTCAAAAGCCATATGTAGGTAAGCTATGTAAATCCTAACATTTCCTAAATACTATGCCTTTCGTTAATAAGTTGGTACTTTTCAAAAGACATAGGTAAGCTATGTCAATCCGAACATTTTCTAAATACTATGCCTTTCGTTAATAAGTTGGTACTTTTCAAAAGACATAGGTAAGCTATGTCAATCCGAACATTTTCTAAATACTATGCCTTTCGTTAATAAGTTGGTACTTTTCAAAAGACATAGGTAAGCTATGTCAATCCGAACATTTTCTAAATACTATTCCTTTCGTTAATAAGTTGGTACTTTTCAAAAGACATAGGTAAGCTATGTCAATCCGAACATTTTCTAAATACTATGCCTTTCGTTAATAAGTTGGTACTTTTCAAAAGACATAGGTAAGCTATGTCAATCCGAACATTTTCTAAATACTATGCCTTTCGTTAATAAGTTGGTACTTATCAAAAGCCATAGGTAGGTAAGCTATGTAAATCCTAACATTTCCTAAATACTATGCCTTTCGTTAATAAGTTGGTACTTTTCAAAAGACATAGGTAAGCTATGTCAATCCGAACATTTTCTAAATACTATGCCTTTCGTTAATAAGTTGGTACTTTTCAAAAGACATAGGTAAGCTATGTCAATCCGAACATTTTCTAAATACTATTCCTTTCGTTAATAAGTTGGTACTTTTCAAAAGACATAGGTAAGCTATGTCAATCCGAACATTTTCTAAATACTATGCCTTTCGTTAATAAGTTGGTACTTTTCAAAAGACATAGGTAAGCTATGTCAATCCGAATATTTCCTAAATACTATGCCTTTCGTTAATAAGTTGGTACTTTTCAAAAGACATAGGTAAGCTATATCATTCCTCATATTTCCTAAATACTATGCCTTTCGTTAATAAGTTGGTACTTTTCAAAAGACATAGGTAAGCTATGTCATTCCTCATATTTCCTAAATACTATGCCTTTCGTTAATAAGTTGGTACTTTTCAAAAGACATAGGTAAGCTATGTCAATCCGAACATTTTCTAAATACTATGCCTTTCGTTAATAAGTTGGTACTTTTCAAAAGACATAGGTAAGCTATATCATTCCTCATATTTCCTAAATACTATGCCTTTCGTTAATAAGTTGGTACTTTTCAAAAGACATAGGTAAGCTATGTCAATCCGAACATTTTCTAAATACTATTCCTTTCGTTAATAAGTTGGTACTTTTCAAAAGACATAGGTAAGCTATGTCAATCCGAACATTTTCTAAATACTATGCCTTTCGTTAATAAGTTGGTACTTTTCAAAAGACATAGGTAAGCTATGTCAATCCGAACATTTTCTAAATACTATGCCTTTCGTTAATAAGTTGGTACCTTTCAAAAGACATAGGTAAGCTATGTCGTTCCTCGTATTTTCTGTTCTGTTTTTTTTCTGCCCTTTCTCCCCTGTTGGTGTCTTTCGGTTTGAAATTGTGAATTATTTTTTTATTGCAATTGTTAAGTAAGCCACATGTACCGACTTTTTTGTTTACGATTGACTTTTTCCCGCACGGATACATGCAGTATCACACTGTGAGAAAGTACTCGTTACCTAGGGTGTCGGTAAGCCTCGCTTGCAAAACGAGCAGTCATTCAGATGGGCGAGTACGCTTAAGTGTTTTCCGTTTGTCGAATGGGTATGGGTTGACAAGTAGGGGGAATAGTTGCCCAGTATGGGCTATCAAAATATCGTAGATTTCTAAGTTGGTATATGCAAAACGGCTATACTTGGCAATTTATTACTAACAATTTTTTTTCAGCGCTTCCTTTTCAGCACACTAACACTCTCTTACAGGCTTCAGAGATGTCATCAAATTTTTTGTATATTTTTTAATTTTGTTTGATTTTCTGTTCCAGGAATTTTTTTAGGGATGGATTTATTTGGAATATATGCATATATTTAAACTTGCTGATAGGCCTATCTTATAATTTTACTTATTTTTATGTCCTAGGGTTTACATTAAAATTTTTCTTATTAATTTTATTTTTTGTTTTAGAATTCTTATTAGGAAAGGATTTTTTAGGTTACAAAAGTGACTTTGCAGTTTAGAACTTCAGAATTTTCATTAAAATTTGGTAAAGTTTTTTTTTTGCATGATTGTTTCTTAGCTGCATGGGTTTAAAAGGTGCATGCATGTTGTAGGGGGTGGTAAAGTAGTGGTTATTTAGGGGGTTTAGTATTTTAATTATAAAATTTTGTATGTAAAAATATTTTTATGTTGTAATTCGTGTTTAAATTTTTCGGCTCTTATAAAAAAATGTAAATGTTAATATTTTATAGATATTCAACATATCTTTTTTATAATTGCTAAGTTTGCATTCATTTTATCCTGTTTGTAAATGTATATCTATCTGCACTTTGCTAGAGTAAAGATAAACTCTGGCTTAGTGCAGCCGGTAGAGAACATCCAGCTTTCAGGGGGGCGCATTTTCTAGTTTTGTCTGCGATTTCCTCCGCCGGCGGGGAATATTTTCCATCGGTTGTGAATATTTTAACCGGTTGATTATATTTTCTACCGATAAAGGGAACAACTTCCAGTCGAGAGGGACAACTTCCAGCCGTGATGGGAAATGATTGCTTATATTTTTTTATAGATGGGTATTTAATTTCAGTTTTGTCAAAGTAATCTTTGGTTTTGTATCGCTTTGGTTATATATATTAGGTAACAAAACAAATATGATATTTTGTGTTATTGTTAGATATTGAACTCCACTTTTACTTTAGCTGATATAAATGTTGTGTTTCTATTTGTCTTTTTTACAGTACTGTTCTACAATCTGAATTAAACTGTTACTTGAGAGATAACAGAACAGAGATATTATAGACAAATCTAATAATAATTATTAAGATGTTATATAATGTTATATATACCAGAGAAAATGAAAATGCTCGTCTGTATGGAAAGAAAAATGGATAGAAATGGTGACCAGTGTTGCAAAAAAATTGATGAGTATCTGAAGAAAGTAAATTGGAAACCAGTGAAATTGTAAAGAGTTCGAAAGACTGGTGTTTACCACATTTTGCAGTATGGAATATCAATAATCCAAACTTCAGTCTCTGAAGAAGATAACTTGGTTATCGAAACGCGCGTAAGATAGTGTAAAGTGTTAGTGTAGTGGTAGTGTAAACAGTGCTCAGAGTCAAGTAGCTCCAACTGTTCCAGAATTCCCAACTTATATGTGTATATAGATGTAAAACTCTGTCCAAACCCTCTATTAATGGAGCGTTTGTACATTTCACTATGAAATCTTGATCTTGATACAGGCTCAATAGACAACTAACTACCGAACTATTAGCTATAGCTAAATGTTTAATTATAAATTTCTCAGCAAGCCATATCATTTTCCATTTCAGAGGTATTTCACTAACTCAAACTTCTTCTTTTCTTCTTCAATTTCGGTAACTAACCTCTCTTATGATTATTTTGTTCCATGTCAATATATGTGACTAACTTCAACTTATACTAGTGACGTCAAAATCTAAAAGGCGGATTTTAAGAAATTTTTAAAATAGAATTTTCTAAATGGAGATAAAAACAAAACAACTCTATTGAATTTGACTACGTAATCTATTTTTAGTTGAACACCCTACAGCTAGGATTTAAAGATTCTAATTTATGGTGAAGTCGCCTTAGATAGACGCGATCGCCAAAAAATAAAATCTTCGGCTTAAGGCGGCCTTACACTGAGGCAACCGTAGGCAATCCAGTTGTCTGCCGCATGCGATGATTTTAAAGTGCGCTAATCTATTCGCCGCAATATCAAGACTCTACAATTTCCCCTTTTATCCCTGAAGTCTGCCGAGCAACAATTCTAGTGCTAAAGGAATGCATTAAGGTAAGGATGCAAAATTCAATTAAGAGGGCCCTCCGCGCAGGTGTATAAACCTTAAAACTTACACAAAACTTGTTACTTATCTAGTAATTTTTTGGTTCAAAATATTTACGATAGATGTCGCTAGTAGTACCGAATCGGCTTTTATTTATGCAACTTATTTTCTCTCTCTCTTTTTGTCTTTCCACTCTTGACCGTATAGGTATAAAGTATTGTATTTATCTAAGCTCTTCACGATTCAAACAAACTTCTCTCCGGATCAGCTGTTTCGATATTTTGGTTTCAAACAAACACAATTTCTGCCAGCAAATATTTTTATTTTCAATCGCAATAGGTAAATTATGATTTCATTTATTTGCTATTTTTACTCAACAGCTAGTATGTTTATTTTACCTATAGGTATTCTCGTTACTTCTTTAATTTTTTTCTGTACTTTTATAGGTTAATTTTGAAATTAAAATAATATTCCAATCATTATCGTCGTTTCTCTATATTTTCAAGTTTTATAGGTATATCGAGATTTATAATTTCCATTTATTGAGAAGTAGGTAAGTAGGTACCTAATGATAAAATACAAAGCAAACCAAGCCGACCTAACAAAAATCCATTGGAATTATCTGAATGAAAAAACACTGCAAAAAGCTAATCTTGTGAATATTTTCACGTGATAGGTTACCTATAGATATAATATATACAACATAACTTACAACCCATTATTAATTTTATTACGGACCATTTTTCATTTTTTTTTTAATAATTTATTGAATACGAAATAAACTAGATATAATATATACATTAGATATCAAAATTTAAATTAGATGTGATTTTTGCTCAAGAGTCTCAAGTAGGTAGGTAGGTACATTTATTTTGGACAATTTCAAAAATTATAAAGAAAAGATGTTTAGAATTAAAAATAACTTCCAAATATTTAACACATTGTTTTACATCAAAAATGTTTTTATTTCACAGAAAATATCGAAAAAATTATTTTTTTGATCTAAATAAACAATATTGAATACCTATATTTGAAAGTTATTTTTAATTCTAAACATCTTTTCGTTTTTAAAAGATTACTTATTTTAAAATATATTTATACAAAAAGGAACTGAATTTGACCGAGCTTTTCGCTAAAACATTTTAGAAACTTCCGTTTTTTTACCCATTTTACGGACCTACCCTCATTTCAAAAATATTTGCATAACCTTGTACCTACCTACTGATAAGATAAGAAAACAGATTGAAGGGAAACATAAATAAAGCTCAGATATTTCAACTCTACCAAGTCGAAGAAGCGCTATTGCCATTTCTAGAGTAGGTAGACGAAATTAATTTTTTAGTCTTCCTTTGTTTTACAATATTTTTCTAATCAACAACTAACACTATTACTACGTCATCCTTTAATAATTATTATTTGGGTTCTTATTTTCTTTCATTGTTTTAAATGCTTATATAATCAATTAATTTGCAAGGTAATTTCGACTAGGTATATTGACAAGACAAAGTTACCTACAAAACATTTATGCTTCGAAATTTTTTAAAATGTAATGTTACCTACCTCATTCATTAATTTTATTCAACAATTATTATTACCTATGGCAAGCTAAAAACTAGATAACCATCCTCATCTCTTTTTATCGTCGTAATGGAGAGGATTATTAAATTGTATCTAAGGATTTCTAGGGATAATTTTTACATTTGGCATCGAAGCTTTAAAATCCAAAAGAGCCAAGTAAAATCGTAAAATACAGAATGCTGCATTCACAACCGATGTTGCCATGTTATACGAAAATCCTCAAACAAGGAGAAATTTTTTTTTAACAAGAAAATCTATGCACGTCATAAAAGATATTAGATATATTTTTAGGAACTTGCAATATCTATATAGTGACCATTTGACCTGTATGTTAGGTTTCTTATGTTTTCAAAATTCGATATTCGACTTCGTACCTAGTGTGTATTAGTCATAAGGCAAATTGTGATTAATTTTTGGGTTTCCAAAATAGAAATATATCAGGTAAGTATGTGCTTATATTTTGTTATTGTTTCATTTCAGATAATTGTAGGTTTTTCATTATTATTTTCTCGTTACAATATCTAGGTAAGTAAACTCAACATTATTTTTATAGTTGTGGCAACTATGTAAATTCTAAACATTTACGTTTTATTGTGCAAAAAACGAACAAATTCGACTGGGTAGGGGTAGCGTGTGTTTTTAGATCCAGGGGCAATCGGCGGGCAATTGAATATAACCAGAATATAACCAAAGAATACACCAAAATAACTAATAGTCACAACACTACTTAGAAGAAGCATCTAATCTTTATATTTCATTTACAGTTCTGATTATGTAATTAAAATGAAGCCTGATGTAACTGCCCGCACAGGCCCAAATAATATTCCATATAGCAGTGTTCGCTATAACTATTCAGTAAGTAAAAAAATGTCAACACTTATTTAGAAGAAACATCTAATCTTTATATTTCATTTACAGTTCTGATTATTTAATTAAAACGAAGCCTGATGTAACTGCCCGCACAGGTCCAAATAATATTCCATATAGCAGTGTTCGCTATAACTATTCAGTAAGTAAAAAAATGTCAACACCTATTTAGAAGAAACATCTAATCTTTATATTTCATTTACAGTTCTGATTATTTAATTAAAACGAAGCCTGATGTAACTGCCCGCACAGGTCCAAATAATATTCCATATAGCAGTGTTCGCTATAACTATTCAGTAAGTAAAAAAATGTCAACACCTATTTAGAAGAAACATCTAATCTTTATATTTCATTTACAGTTCTGATTATTTAATTAAAACGAAGCCTGATGTAACTGCCCGCACAGGTCCAAATAATATTCCATATAGCAGTGTTCGATATAACTATTCAGTAAGTAAAAAAATGTCAACACCTACTTAGAAGAAGCATCTAATCTTTATATTTCATTTACAGTTCTGATTATGTAATTAAAATGAAGCCTGATGTAACTGCCCGCACAGGTCCAAATAATATTCCATATAGCAGTGTTCGCTATAACTATTCAGTAAGTAAAAAAATGTCAACACCTATTTAGAAGAAACATCTAATCTTTATATTTCATTTACAGTTCTGATTATTTAATTAAAACGAAGCCTGATGTAACTGCCCGCACAGGTCCAAATAATATTCCATATAGCAGTGTTCGCTATAACTATTCAGTAAGTAAAAAAATGTCAACACCTATTTAGAAGAAACATCTAATCTTTATATTTCATTTACAGTTCTGATTATTTAATTAAAACGAAGCCTGATGTAACTGCCCGCACAGGTCCAAATAATATTCCATATAGCAGTGTTCGCTATAACTATTCAGTAAGTAAAAAAATGTCAACACCTATTTAGAAGAAACATCTAATCTTTATATTTCATTTACAGTTCTGATTATTTAATTAAAACGAAGCCTGATGTAACTGCCCGCACAGGTCCAAATAATATTCCATATAGCAGTGTTCCCTATAACTATTCAGTAAGTAAAAAAATGTCAACACCTATTTAGAAGAAACATCTAATCTTTATATTTCATTTACAGTTCTGATTATTTAATTAAAACGAAGCCTGATGTAACTGCCCGCACAGGTCCAAATAATATTCCATATAGCAGTGTTCGATATAACTATTCAGTAAGTAAAAAAATGTCAACACCTATTTAGAAGAAACATCTAATCTTTATATTTCATTTACAGTTCTGATTATGTAATTAAAAAACGAAGCCTGATGTAACTGCCCGCACAGGTCCAAATAATAGCAGTGTTCGCTATAACTATTCAGTAAGTAGAAAAATGTCAACACCTACTTAGAAGAAGCATCTAATCTTTATATTTCATTTACAGTTCTGATTATGTAATTAAAATGAAGCCTGATGTAAATGCCTGCACAGGTCCAAATAATATTCCATATACCTAGCAGTGTTCGCTATAACCATTCAGTAAGTAAAAAAATGTCAACACCTATTTAGAAGAAACATCTAATCTTTATATTTCATTTACAGTTCTGATTATTTAATTAAAACGAAGCCTGATGTAACTGCCCGCACAGGTCCAAATAATATTCCATATAGCAGTGTTCGCTATAACTATTCAGTAAGTAAAAAAATGTCAACACCTATTTAGAAGA
Organism: Lochmaea crataegi; assembly: GCA_947563755.1. Lineage (NCBI taxonomy): Eukaryota > Metazoa > Arthropoda > Insecta > Coleoptera > Chrysomelidae > Lochmaea > Lochmaea crataegi. The sequence continues at coordinate 88,071,746 of OX387423.1, read as the reverse complement.
AACATCTAATCTTTATATTTCATTTACAGTTCTGATTATTTAATTAAAACGAAGCCTGATGTAACTGCCCGCACAGGTCCAAATAATATTCCATATAGCAGTGTTCGATATAACTATTCAGTAAGTAAAAAAATGTCAACACCTACTTAGAAGAAGCATCTAATCTTTATATTTCATTTACAGTTCTGATTATGTAATTAAAATGAAGCCTGATGTAAATGCCTGCACAGGTCCAAATAATATTCCATATACCTAGCAGTGTTCGCTATAACCATTCAGTAAGTAAAAAAATGTCAACACCTATTTAGAAGAAACATCTAATTTTTTATTTCATTTACAGTTCTGATAAAATGGATTGTTTAAAACTTTTGCTAAAATGAATTTGAAATAATTTTGTTAGTAAAAATATTTATTTAGAGTATTTAGAATTAAATTGTTTTTTTTTCAGTCTTTATAACTATATGGATCAAGACTTCAGTATGTCGATGGGTGTCACCACCCCTTTGTGAGTAAAATAGTAAAAAATGGATAATTTTATAAACTTTTAATTTTCTTTTTGTTCTGAGGAGAAATGGTAGAGAAAAATGGAAGATGAACTTCAGCTGCTATGTACTAATAAATATGAAGACAAATACATTAAACATAATGTAATAATAATTTTATTTATTTTTATAGAATATTTTTGATTTGTTTCTTTTCAACAAAAACATACATACACCTATTTTTGCTGTGATTTTTTTTGAATAATTAATAAGGATCATTGAAAAAGCAGACATGTCTGTTTATTGCTATAATAAACATTTTTATAGTTTACCTAATTAATTAGCATTTCTTTCTGTATTATAATTAATATAAAAACTGCCTACTTACTCTGTACTTCAAATTTGTAATACTACAATTAAACAAAAAGATTGCCTAAATAATTTGTTTTTGTTTTCAATAAAAGAAGACATTTTTGGTATAATTTACTTGAATAATTAGGATTAAGAAGAGTCAATGGAAAAACAGGCATGTCCGTTCATTACAAACTGGAGGAAAACTGCAAAAAGTATTTATAATAACATTTCGATACATCACCTGGAAAAATTGAAGATCAAAAATATATAACATTTTTATTCCTGTGTTTCGAAAATAAAAGATTACAACAGTATAGAATAGAATACGAAATGTCTATTTTGGTCAATTAGTAGAATGCATTTATTACTATCACCAATGTAGTTTTTCTCACTAACTCGGGTGGCCAATGTATGTATGCTGATGAAGTCTATGGTTGTGTACAGGTCCCCGGAGGAACCAAAAGGCCCCGATATGGGGATCAATAAATATAGGGCACTTTTTTGTGGGATCACTAGCAGTAGCTAAAAATATTTGTGGTTTATTTCACACCTATAGGCACTAAACACGTTACTTGTGATGGAGCACATGTGGAGTAAATATAAAGAGCATTTACGAAGCACAAATTTACTTTTTCAGCATGAAGATTACTTTATTATAACCACTTACAAATACTGACAAGCTATGCTATAAACAATAATAAATAATTTGAAATATTTTTATGGACACAAAACCGTCATCATCTGTCATTGAAGTTCCATACAGCTAGGGATGGCAACGATATATCGATAGTTTGGAAATATCGATATGTTAGCCCAAATATATCGATATTTTACATCGATATTTTTCTGTGGCGATATATCGATATATCGATTAAACTTTCATATATCGTTTTCCAATATAATCGTCTGTCTTTAGTCAATAGTTGGTTGCCTACTTTCGAACGAACTGGTGCGGACTAGCGGAATGCAGACGTACCAAATATTTTGTCATGTCATTATCTTATCTATCAGTTCACCATAAAAAGAGACAATCAACTGTAATCTATTTTTATTTTGAATAAAATAATTATTATAAAACTGTTAAAAGAAACTCGGTACCTCAACTCAAGAACTATATTTTTCAACGGAATACAAACGATTAATAATCTTAAAAACAACACATCCCCTTCTCGGTCGTTCATGCGATAAGCCCACCACAGCCCGCTGAGAGACTCGGGCAGACCTGCATCTACAGGGTGAGGCACCGACCGATCATACAGGGCGGGTTGCAGCGATTACAGTCGGCCTACCTGACGATTATTCACGTCCCGTGAAGGCACATCTGTAACACACAAAAAAAAACAATATTAAAACATGCAGTGATCATTAAGAATGGATTTGTTCATCCTCAGAGGTACTCTCGCTCGAAGAGACTCTGGCGACAAATAATTTCATTCGATCGGGAGCGTAAATCCCCTTATAAACCGTTTTCGTACGTTTCGAACCCGACAAGTCCTCTATTACGTAACGGTCGTTATCAAGGACTTTCGTAACTACAAAAGGTCCCTTATATCGGGGCTCGAGCTTTCGGCTCATACCGTCATTCGGACCTTTAGCTGATCGAACAAGCACCTGTTGTCCTACGTGAAAACTATTCGGCGAAGCATGCTTCTTATCGTAACTTTCTTTTTGATACTCTTGTTTTTTCGTTATTAAACGAGAGGCGTTATCTCTCACATGTTTCAGATCTGAATATTCATTCGTACATACTTCGGCGGTCAGGAAAGCATCGTTAATGCCTCGAGGCCTGTAGCCGAAAAATAATTCATATGGACTCTTTTCTGTGGAGGCATTAACCGTCGAATTAATGCCCCACTGAACTTGACTCACAACCGCATCCCAACGAGTTTCGTCAGTAGTTGAGGCCATCAGGGCAGATAGTATTGAGCGATTCATCCTCTCCACTTGGCCGTTAGCCCTTGGAGTTGCTGTCGCGCATAATACTCTTTTAATGCCCAAATTTAAACAAAAGTCAGTGAAACGTTTGCTCGTATAAGCAGTACCCCTGTCGCAAATAAATCTTCTCGGAACACCGAAGAATTCAATAATATTGTTGAGAAAGGCAATCACCGGACCAGTTTGAGTATTAGGCACGGCTTTCAGAAACGAAAATTTTGTAAATCCATCCACCGCTACTATGAGGTAGGAATTTTTCTTTACACTCTTCACAAACGGACCCAAATGGTCAATATGTAGAGTGTCCATAGGAACGCTTTGCTTATCAATCGGATTGAGACTGCCCGTTGGTTTTCCTGGGGGTACTTTGTTATACAGACATCCCAAGCAAGATTTCATATAGTTTTTCACATTTCACATTTCTCGTATTAGCAAACCAATAGCGAGCTCTTATCGATTCTAAAATTTTGTCCGATCCGAAGTGTCCTGCATCGTCGTGATGTACATCAATATTCTTCTCCCGGCAGATTAAGGAATTACCCATTTTGGACCTTTATCTGTTTTTCGAAAAAGTCGTTTGTCCTTCAGACAATAATCCTTGTGAGTCTTTCGCTCTGCAGAATTGGTAGGACGGCTTTCTAGCGTGTCTATCAAACATTTGCATGTCGGATCCTGTAATTGAGCAGATAAAATCCAAACTTCTTCTTCAATGTTCACAATAAGGAGCTCAAGACAAGTTTCAACCGGACTTCGACTCAAAGCATCCACGTGATTCATTTTGGATCCAGGGCGATATTCAATATCAAAGTCGAATTCTTGGAGAGATAACCACCATCGTGCAATGCGAGGAACCAGGTCTCTTTTCAATAGAGTGTGGCGTAGGGAGTTGCAATCAGTGATAACCTTGAATTTTGTACCAATCAAATATATTCTAAATTTCTTCAGAGCATCTACGACTGCCATAGTTTCAAGATCGTAAGAATGATAATTCGATTCAGCTCTGGTTGTAGCTCTACTGTAGTACTGAACAGGTTTAAGAACTCCATCATCTTGTCGTTGGAAAAGGATACTTCCTATGCCCAATTTACTGGCGTCGCAATGTACTTCTGTTTTCGCTTCTCAATTATACATTGCTAGAACGGGTCTATCTACCAGTTTTTGTTTTAATTCCATGAAAGCAATATCTTGATCCTCGCCCCATTGGAATATGCAATCTGTTCTAGTCAGTTGAGAAATAGGTTTGGCTACGGTAGCAAACTTTTTGATGAACTTTCTAAAGTAGCTGCAGAGACCCAAGAACATCCTGACTGTATGAACGTCTTTTGGTTTAGGAAAATCTGCCACTGCTTGGATTTTATCGAAACCGGGCTTAAAGCCTTCTTCCGTTATTTCATAACCTAAATACTCGATTTTAGTCTGGAGAAAATAACATTTGTTACCAACCAAGTTATCTAGAAGGTCATCGATTCTTGGCAGAGGATATTTGTCTTTCATAGTTTTTCTGTTGAGAGCCCGATAATCAACACACATTCTTGTTTCGCCGTTTTTCTTTTTTACTAAAAGAATAGGACTGGCATAAGGGGATTCGGACTCTTGGATAATTCCATTATCCAATAGTTCTTGAACCAAACCGCGTACCTTTTCCCTTTCAGTAAGTGATAGTCGATAGGGTCTATACGTGACAGGCTGGTCGTCAGTAAGTCTAATTGTTAGCTCAGCTATGTCTGATTTACCTATATGCTCCATAGTAGTTGCAAAACAATCCCTATACTCGTTAAGTAATCGTAACAAAAGAAACTTCTCATCATTGCTTAATTCTTGATTTATATTACTTTGTAGATCATCTAACGTAAACCTTTTCAAAGTCGATGCAGTTGTACGTAAACAATGCACTGACTCACCCTGTATAACTTCGTAACATATGTGACCCCGCGCAACCACCCTATTCTTTTCGTAACAGATTGGCTTTTCAGACATATTAATAATAGCAACATAACCACCTTCCATTAAATTGGTAACACATGGGACAATTATATGAAAATTATCATCCCAATTGCGATACTGTAAGTCAATATAAACATCATTCAAATTTTCATCACTACCGACAGAAATATGACCGATATGCTTGGAAGGAATTATCGAAGTTTTGTTAGCACATAAATTTACCTTTCTAAGTGGTAACTCGCTAGTGTAAACATTTTGGTTAACTTGAAATAAACGTATTTGATTGCCACGGACAACTACTACGACATTTTCGTTATTTATAAAAGGTTGCCCTATAATTATAGGAATTTCTTGTACTTGATCAGGAACTATAAGTGCTTCTACAACAGCAACGGCTAAATCTACTTTTAATTTTAACGTTACTTTTGATGTTGATAACACCGAACCGCCGGCATAACCACATAGGCGTACCATAGTGGGTTTGCGTGGCAATTTCAGGCTTGCAACAACTGATTCGCGTATTGTAACAGCTGCACAACCTGAATCTACGTAACCACGTATCGGTTCTCCATTAATCACACAGTCAATAAAATAACAGGTATTACTTTTGCTTGCAGAATTAGCATTTGAAAGACTTAAAATTGGTTCAGACTTACCCCTATTGTTCCAGTTCTTACGATTGTCAGTACCTACCGTACAACGTGCAGCTTCATGGCCCAGTAGATGACACTTGGTGCATTCAACACGTAACTGAGTACACTTTGACTGGTAATGCCCTTTCTTCTTACAATTAAAACAGGTGATATGCTGTAAATCCGGTTTATTATACGGTACTTGCCTCTTGTGAATGAGTGAATTACGTAAATCCACTCTAAGAGGATTAGGTTGGTTATTGACCTTTTTAATTTTTGACTCCAGTGGCGGTTCATCTCGAAGCATTGATAAATATTCTTGAAACAAAATCTCAGGCGATGAATAACGGCCTGCTCGTGCTGCATTTTGGATAGTATTGTCAGGAATACCATCTATTAAACATGCTATAGCATTTTTACCACTTATTTGACAGGTACTTAACAGCTCCATCTTTCCAAAATAATATGCTGTCATAGTTTCGTCGGCTTGCTTTGTTCGGTCCAGCATCTTTCTCAAAACTTTGGCATAATCGACATGGTCGGGAAAAGTTCTGATTATTAATGTTTTCCACTCCACTCCATGTATGATTTAATGATGTCAGACTATGGTACCATGTTCGAGCCATGCCAGTTAGACGCGACTGCATTTGATAAATAGTGGTCACATCATCCCATTCATTGATATCTCTCAACTGGTCAATCTTTTCCAACCATTTGGCAGCTGACAGGTTATCGTTTTCAGGTTGAAATTCAGGGATGCAATCACTTCGTAAAGTGAGACGACGATTATCTGCCACCGGGTTTCGTTGTGACATTTGAGCTATAACATCTTCCAGTCGTTCAATACGGCTTTTATAATCTGATATCAGTGATGTAGTATTTACCTCAATTTGATTCGTAGTGCCTTCAATTCTGGATGGTGTATCTTTTTCGCCCTGATTTCTCCGGTGCTGAGACAAGCGTGATTGTCGCGAGCTAACTGAATTTTTACTCAAACCTCCCTCGTATAAGGCGGCTGAAGTAACTGTTTCTCTCATACCTTCCTCGTATAAGGCGGCTGAAGTAACTGTACGAGGTGGCGTATGACTCTTCACTGACTTTGTTCTTCTGTATCTTCCGTTAGAAGAACTGGAAGAACTGTCCGAGCTGCTACTGCTACTAGATCTGTTTCCTCTACGGACTCGGTTCCTTTTTCCCATGTTGGGAATTATTCAATAATTCACTTATCACACACAAATTAAGGCACGTACGCTAAATTATGTAAGTCCAACCGCACACCTGAACTGTAATCTATTTTTATTTTGAATAAAAGAATTATTATAAAACTGTTAAAAGAAACTCGGTACCTCAACTCAAGAACTATATTTTTCAACGGAATACAAACGATTAATAATCTTAAAAACAACACATCCCCTTCTCGGTCGTTCATGCGATAAGCCCACCACAGCCCGCTGAGAGACTCGGGCAGACCTGCATCTACAGGGTGAGGCACCGACCGATCATACAGGGCGGGTTGCAGCGATTACACAACAACCAATAACCAGTGATCTGATTTTGATTGGTCAAATCAGGTTAGTTGTTACTTGTTTCCGAAAAATGACGTGTGACGTGACAAATAACAGTCGGGATCGGGCGGGGAGTACCCAAACTGAATAGAATAGTTGAATAATTTTTGTGATTTGTAGCAATGGTAGTAATAGAGTTTTATTCATATAAATATTTATCTGACATGATATTAGAACTTTCTGTTTTGTTTTTTTATTTTATGTTAAATTTTCTAATGTTTGTTTTCTTGTTTTATGTTGAATTTTCTAGTTTGTCTCCTTGTTTTATGTTGAAAATAAATAAAAATGACATTTTTTTACACCTTAAAAACAGTTACTATACTATACAAGAATAATAATTATATAAAATATGCATAAACAACAAAAAATAATTAAAAACATCGATATTTTGCAATATCGATATTTTTGTTTCGATATATCGCATATATCGATACCTTGGTTGCGATATATCGATGTTTCGATATATCGTCATTTTTATTCGATATTGCCATCCCTACATACAGCGCCATCCATCAAGACGGTGGAACGTCTGAATTAATGTTCGTTTCCAAAATTTTGTATGCAACAAATCTCAAAAAATACAATGGTTTGAGATTTCATATTTTCAGAATCGAATTCTCTAGGCTTTCTTTTGGGGATCAGATCTTGGCGTTCAAATTGGTGACCACAAATTGTCAAAACTGTCAAAAACATACCATCACATAATGGCTAATATCTTTTTTAAAACAATATAAAACTTAACCAAAATACCTGATCCCCAAGACAAAGGTCCAAGTTATATTGTGTTAAAATTTCAACACTTAATTTTACTGCGTTCTTTAGATTTGTTGTTTACAAAATGACCTAAATTTTGTTGCAAGTCAGGGGTGCCAACTGTTTTGAGCTGTCTAATTTAGGAGCGCGCTCTTAAAATGGTTTACACTATTGCAGAACGCGTAGAAATGATTTATATTTATGGAACCGAACGTTGATTTACAAGAACGGCTACCAAATTTAACGAGACATCGGGGAAAAAATGTTGGACACAAATACATCGGACATTTAGGAGCTAAATTTTAAGAAACTGGATCTATTGGCAATAAGAAGAGGGCTGGGCCAAGATTGCTCAATGAAACCGCTCAGATTGAGGTTCTTGGTCAAGTTGCTACAGCTCCTATTTCGTCACTTCGTGAAGGTGCGCAACTAACTGGACTGTCGTATGAATCAGTCAGGAAAGTATTGAAGCTTCACAAATTTCACCCATACAAACTACAAATTACCCAAGAATTAGGGGATGATGACCCGGACAGACGTATTGAGTTTTGCGAAATTATGACCAACAGGATTATTGCTCAGCCCCTCTCTTAATACAAAATATCTGTTTCAGTGATGAATGCACTTTTTACATAAATGGCAAGGTCAATTAACAAAACTGCCGGGGCATACACAATATTCTCAAAAATTAAATGTTTGGGCAGGTATATTAGGCAATACTATATATCATTGGTCCCCTCTTCATAGATGGGAATCTAAATGGTGAAATTTATGCCGATATGTTAGACAGAAGTATAGAGCCTCTTATGATTTATGAGCTGGAAAATCAATGGGACGCCAATGGAAATCTTGCTATAGATGAACATTTACTGGACTTCCAGCAGGACGGAGCACCTCCTAATTATGTACGCCCAGTAAGAGAGTGGTTGAATAATCATTATCCGGAGCAGTGGATTTGTAGGAGAGGACCCATTGAATGGCCACCTAGGTCACCAGATCTGACACCGCTCGATTTCTTCCTATGGGGTCACTTGAAATCCGTTGTATTCAAAACCCAACCAGATTCTATTGAACAACTGCAACAAAGAATTGTACAGGAATGTAGGGCTATTTCACCCGAGACTCTTCAAAAGGTACGCGAACAGTTTGAATATCGACTGTACTTGTGTTTAGAAAACAATGGAACCCATTTTGAACAATTCATAAAGTAATTATAAATGTAAAAGTTGCATTATTTCAATTTAAAAATTAAATACACTCCATACATTCGTGAGGTCAAGTATAGTTTGGCAAGTTTATCTGAAGCTACGCGGCATCGGTAAGGAACATGGCCAATATATCATTCATAAACATACCAATGGCGTATGGTACCTATTTTATATAAGTATATATCTATAAAGAAACTGATTTATCATTTGCTTTAAAGGTAAATAAGGTATTTTTCAAAACACGGTATTTGTTAAAAACAAATAATGTTAAAAATCGTACTTGAATTCAATATGGATACGAAATAATAAGATACCAAGTAAAACTGAAAATACGAAGGTAAATACTGAGAACGCCTCTGGATAATCAATGTCAGTCAATTGTCGAAGTGAGAGGGAAGAACACGCGCACGCGCTTGCCAATAGGAAGTCAGGTGGTAAAATGATATACATATAATATTATGGAACACTCTTTATTAAATCAAATTGTCTACATAACTTATAAGCAAGCTGTCGCCATCAATCAATAAGTTGTCATTTATGAGTTTTTTTATGGTGATTGACAAATCAGTTGAAAGAATAGTATTTTCCTCTTTTCGAAACAATCTTAATTTTTTCTCTGTAGCTTTGTTATTATTGTTCGGAAGTTTCATTTCTTGAGCGAAAGCATCAATTGCTTTTCCAACACTCCACTGCTTTGAAATAAATATTGGAGAAGTATTTTCTAAATATGTCACATTGAAATAAACACGATTAATTGCTGGCACTGTTTTAGATCCAGTGGCTTTGTTCTTAATCTTCATCAATTGAACTTTGGTTGCCAGTTCTCTACTTTTTGGTTTCTTCTTTGCTTCAGTAAGATTTTTCTCCACCTAAAAGTAAAAACTGAATTGGATACAATCTTACCTAGCTCATATTTACTCTACAGCTTTATAATGAAATATAAAATGCTAAAATAAATACATTTCTTTTATTTAAAATTTATCTACACCTTGGTTGAAATAATATGCTTCATCTTGTTACCTGTTTATCGACAACGGTTTTTGCTTCATTGAATGCTCTTATAGGAGCTGCATATTTTTCTTTTTCTCTTCTTAAAGTTTCCTCATCTTTATCTTCACATTCTACCAAATGTCTATGTTTAACACAAAAATGTTTTTTACATCTTTCACATATAAGCGGAACAATACTTCTTTCTTTACAGTCAGGATGAGAGCAAATCAACACGTTTTCAATTATCTTCAATTCATCTTCCGTAAGAAATTTAGAAACTTCACAATGTTGAATATGGATATTAAAATGTTCAGAACAGAAAACTTGACCACATTTACAAGTGATTGGAAGGTAGTCTAACTGATTACACTGAGAATGTACACATTGCTTGCCTAGGTTCGGGAGTTCCATTATTAATAAAAATAAAATACAGTTCTGTTGTTTATATTAAAGCATTAAAATCTTTATTGGTGTTCACTAAGTGATGACAACATAATGTCACTCCATTTTTGTTCTTGTTCTTTTAAGGTTAGATGAATGTCACCTGTGTCTGCTTCAGGATCTGCTAATTCCCAAGTAGGTACTGCAATGTCATCTTCGGGAAGAGAATCGGAGCGCCAAGCATCGTCAACCAAATCAACAAAATATCCTTCAATTGAAACTTGACTGTCCATCTAGAACAGTTTCAAAATTGAAAAAAAGCACACAATATGCATCTAAAATTTTATGTTGAGAAATTAATCTTTACAATAAATTAAATACTTACTCACTTGTTTCTTTAAGTACAATTTTCCAATGTTCGAACGAATTTTTGATTCAGATATGTTTGAATCTTATTAATATTTTAGAAATACGTTAATTAATGATCGACTGATATGACTACTACGTTTTTATAATGGAAAATGAAACAAGAAGAAACAAATCACAGAAGTTAACCTACAAAAAACAAAACTACAAATTTCTAAATGACAAATGACAAGAAACTCTTTTATATAACACTGAGAAAAATGTTTTCTTCTACTATATATTTTTAAACACATAACAAATTAAGGACGTCAGTTAATTAGTATCATCAACCATCAGACATTGACAACCAATAAAGATACTTTCACATAAGCGTTTAACCCTTTATTTAAAATTTGGTTAACGATGACAACCAGTTTATTATGACTTTTATTTGGTCAATATTTTCTTTTTAATACGTATACAGGTATTCCACTAAAATGTACCTTCCCCGACAATGCACTCAAAATACTCAAAGTCATGTGGATTATGGCATTCCACTTCTTGCAACAAAATCGGATTACCGGACTAGCTACGAAAGAGCACATTCTTTTATTCCCAGCGTCCCTCAGGAATATGATTGCGTGAGTAACATATGTAATATCCTAGAAGATAAATGATCAATAAATTCTAAATTACACTTAGGTAATGCTCCATTTTATATCCAGACATTCGTACTCAGTACAGATTGCTTGTATTGATATTTTTTATAGAGGATAAATACCAAAGTAAATGCAGACCTTCTAGAATGTGATATATTGATAAAAGATGATGTGATGTCTACACAGAAAAAAGACTACACAAAGAAGTTTAACCAAGAAGATGTTCTAGTTAACTATCAGCGACCTAATAATAATAGTGAAGTTCACTGCATAAGAACGCTTCAGGAAGCTGTAAGTATGTAGATAGATAAATATGGTGCTTAAGTGCTTCTATGAGCCTCTCCACTACGACCTTTGCAGATCTATTGTGTATGCTTTCCTGTTATTCTAGAGTTCCTTGTCTAGACCCGTTCTTATTACTAGACGGATGGCAAACCTCAGGTCCTCCATATATTGGGAAGGTTGTGGTTTTTCCTCCCCTATCGTTGAAAACCTCAGCCTAGTCAGGCCTTCGCAGTAGCACAGTATGTGTACTGGGGTTTCCTCATCTTCTTGGCAAAACCTATACTTATGGATGTTTCAGCCAATCCGATATTATTCATATGTTTGTTAAGTCTATAATCCCCTGTCAGGAGCCCAACCAAGATCCTGATTGTTTTCCTATTCTGGCTCGGTATAGATACTCCGTGAATTTTGGCGAGGGTTCCTTTATGAACTCTTTGGCCTGCCTCATTTTTGGCGCCTTGTTCCACCATTCTCGAGACTGATTTTTTGGTTGTAGCCCCCAGTTCTTTCCGCACATTCTTCTGCACAGATTGAGTTAATGCCAATTAACTTACCTTTTTGTATTATTTTCTGTAGGTGTTGATTCCATGTCAACTTGTGGTCAAATATGACTCCCAAGTATTTTGCCTCTTTGGGCAATTGGAATTTCCACCCTATTAAGAACTAGTGACTTCAGTCCTCTCAGTACTTTCTTCTTGGTGAAAACAACTATATCGTGGTTTTAAAAGGGTTTACAGTTAGTTCCTCCTCTTGGCACCATTTGTTGATTATGTTTAGGGCAGTTTGTGTCTGCTCCGAGACTGTACCTGCGAATTTGCAATACATGCCTTTGGATGACAGCCTCTTCACTAGTTCGTCTACTAGGATAGCCCACAGAAGTGGTGATAACACCCCTCCTTGCGGGCAACTCCTGCCTGCTCTAGCTGTGACGGTGCGTATCGCCAATGGATGATATGATTATATACCCTTTTTTCCAAACTGGCACAGGAGGAGTAGCACCCCTTTTTTTTCTAGAGCTTTGGTAATTGACAGTGTAGATGCATTATTAAAAGCACCCTCAATGTCTACAAAAGTTGTCATGGCTATCTCGTTGTCCTCTAGGGATTTAGTTTAGCCTGTTGAGATCATCCAGTTCTAGGTCTGTTGACTTGCCTGGCTGATAAGCGTATTGTCGCTCGTTGAGAGGGTTTGTTGATAAAACCTCATCTCTGTAAGTATGTAGGAGTAGATAATTAAAAATTACTAAATATCTCAGTTAAATATGTCGCCTTTTATTATTTTTCCCATCGGACTATATTAATGTATGCAAAACAATTCATTATTTTTTTATTAATAAATTATTTTGGTATAGGCATCTTTTTTTTTTCGGGTCGAGATGGGAAACCCATGTCCGAATGGGTCCAGGACCCAAACAGTGTTGGACTCATCCCCAAGGGGATGCCTACCAACCAAACCCACCCCAAATCTCTCCGCTACCGCCGCCTCGGAATCACTACCCTAGCATACTTCGAGACGGGCGGCGGTCCCTCGCCCACTCTCCGCTCACACCGTCGTCTTTTCCTTACCTATCACTCCTACCTCTCATGCCATATCTCCCCCTAATCATGCTCTTCACCACGTCACTTACCTCCAGCCATTCCTCCTCCCCCCTCAACATTATCTCCACCATGTTCTCCCAATACACCGTCACCCCTAGTTTCATCTCCAACTTCTCCAGCATCTAAACATTTGCTCCACATCCATCCTCCACTTCACACTTCTCGCGCACTCCAGTCTCTCCTTTCCCAATCTTGTGAAGGTACCCTACTCTCGACCCATGCCCAGTGATTACCTGCGTTAAGAAGTAGTTCACCTCCCCGAATTTCCGGTATATCCAATAATCTCTCCTACTCCCAATCGCTCCTTTTAGCGCGCACTAAAATACTCCTCTCACCTTCTCTCCATCTATTCCTGTACTTCCTCTCTGGACGCACCCCTCCAGCGTTTGTTCTTGGCTCTAGCCATCGCGTCCAATGCATGAAAAACTTAATCAACATTTAAAGCACAATATGCCTTGTTTGTCGTCAGCTATACATATATTATTATATATTACAGTTGACAAAACATACCCCTCCATCAGTGCGGCCTATGCAATCTGAAATGAAAGATAATTATCGATGGCTTCCTTATAAAATGAATCTACAAGAAGTCATACCACCAGCTCTATCATCCAAGTGCGAAGTAGGTACATTCATATTTGTCTAGTGTCTTGTCTATTTCAAAGGACTGCTTATCGGTTCTTTTGGCATCCGATGAGCGGACCTTTGAATTTTTTTTCACTCTGACTTCAGATTAACTATATAATAACGAATTTTTACGGTCAGCATGTACCTACTTAAATATTTTCAGATAACGGGAATTGCCAAACCTATTCAACCCGCAATTCCTCCAAATGAAATTGGTGCTTGGAAATACCTTGATATTTATATGACTAACAACAAACTCCAATTTATACCATTCAATGAGAAACAAGTTAACGATGCAAAAATGGATTTTCCAACATTTTACAATACTTCAGGTGTATACCAGAAATCCAAAAGGCATTTACCAGGACCCATAACAGGAAATAAATCAATTTACGACAAAACGCAGTTCAAATTTCAATTTCCCATCAAAAATCTTCCAAGAGGACCAAAAAGAGTTCCACATAGGTTAGTAAAATTTTAATTCATCCAATCTAGAATTCAATAATTTGTAACTTTGTCAGATAAAGATATTTAATGTGGCAATCTCTTTGTTCCAATTTCCCAATCTCTTAATCTTATTAAGATAGTACCACGTGTGGTAAAGCTGACCACATTGAAGAGGGTGCCAGAGGAATTAACTTCTCAAATATTCAAGGACTATTTGAAAATTTGGACAGTCGGCAAAATTGAAGTGGTTGACATATGTCTATGTATCATAAAACAGTATCTTTGTAATATAATTGGAACTGTTTCAAAAAGGTTTTATTTTATCATACAGATGATTTCCAAAGTGAATTTAAAACCTTTACTTATTATATTTTATAATCCTAAAAACAATAAAGTAATATTGTTATTTTTTCAGCGGAATGCAAACAGAATACCAGGGTAAATATGTTTCTCAAACGTACTCAGATATGTATCCTTACATAGGGGACAGCGGACAAAAATCTGCAAGTTTGATTTCAGAAGCAGGTCCGTGGCAAAGTTTATGTGCACCAGGAATGTATTGTACGGATTCCTGTCACATAGGAACAGGATGGCCTGTTAGAGCAGTAGTCGATTCAGGAGAACCTAAGAAATTTCACTATTCTTCCCAAAAATGTGAACCAGTATATGAATGTATGCAATAAATTAATCTATTTAAACGCTTTCAATTTTATTTGTATACATGTCACTGCGAAAAACCGATATACCTACAGGTCAAATGTCATGCGACACCTATTGTCAAAATTCTATATTAATTGTAACTTCTTCGATCATTAAACTTTGTTCGGAGGTTACGTGTGTAGTCCTAAGATACGCATCATGTGGAAAGCCACCATGTCTGACGTACCCATGCACGTAGCTCTGAGAAAACCAAGTATATTCAATGCCAACCGATGCTTAAGCGTAAGAAGCATTGTACGTCTCATGTGAAACGGAACTTAAGCCCGACACACAGCTACGCCGACGAACAGCATTCACTGTCAAAAATTTATTAGATAAGCAGATTGACTGTCTATCGACAGGCTTTTTAAAAGGAAGGAAACCCATTAAGTACAATACCTCTACAGTATCCATATTTCTTCAACTGAAAGGGAAAGCATTCGCCCATCACTAAAACTGGCTTTGCTTGCTCTTACCTATTTCTGTGGAATTAGCAGACGCGGACCAACCGCGACGTGATGGGGCCACGCGTACAGCTCGCCATTTGCAATGAAAACAAGACCACACGTGTAGTGTTCTAGCTACCAAAACGTTGAAATAAAAATATAAGAAAAGATCGTGGTTTATTTTGCCAAAAATAATGAACAAAAACAGTTCAGTTTTAGGATCGAGTCGTACATAGACTACAATCCGCAATCTGTTTCATTTCATGTTTATTACAAACTCACAGCTGTAAAACGAAAATGGTCTGATGTCGTGTCAGGGCAAAATTAATAGAGTCAACACATAGAGAATAGTACAGGCACGTCATTTATCTCAAAACGATGGAAAAAGCCATTCATTGACAATTATATTAGAACGGAAATCCTAGAGAGACTACCTCTCCACCCCCATCAGCATGCTTACCGGGCAGGCAGATCTACGGAGACTGCACTGGTGAAACTGACGGAGAATATCCGAGGTGCTCTACACAACCAAGAAGCCGTAGTATGCGCATTTTTGGATATAGAAAGAGCTTTTGACAATACTCCTCATGAGGCTATCAAAAGAGCATTAAATAGAGGAGGTGAAGACAGCACAACATCCAAATAGATGTCGGAACTGCTCACCACTAGAGTAGCAGAGACGAGGACAAGCAAAGACATTGTCTCCATCTGTATAACCAGAGGATGTCCCCATTAATGTGGAGCCTGACGGTTGACGAACTACTGTGTGGTTTGACTGACCTCGGAATATCCTGCCAAGGATATGCCGATGATATTGTCATAACAGCCAGGAGAAAATTCGAAAACACCCTTTGTGACATCGTACAAAAGGGTCTGAACTATACAAATAGCTGGTGTAGGCAAGTGGGACTCCACCAAAACCATCTTAATAGCCTTCAAAACCATTAAACTGGGGACTGAAACCGGAACCCTTCTGCGGTATCAGCTCCAATGTAATATTGGAAGAAATAGTCAAAGCCGAAAAAAAGAGATCTGACTATTGGAAAGATCTAGTAGGGCTTATACAATCAAATATTCTTCTGGGTGACTACAACCTATTGAGATCGAATGAATGCCTAAGCCAAAGTAAAACTGCACTAAGAGTTTTAACAGGGATACTAACGGGACATTGTGCCTGAATGTGCACCTAAAAAAGCTCAAAATAGTGGAGGAAGAAGAAACCTCCATCCACAGTTGCAGAGCAATTCAGAATCCTAGTGCACAACACCTAGGAGATTACTGGATAGAAGAGGGACATTTACCTAAGTTAAAGCCTGCAGATATCCTAAAATTACTCCGGTGAATAGGACTAAAGGAGCTACTAGTCTCCGAGACTTTCCTCTGGAACTAAGTAGAAGTAAGGGGGCACAATAGATCTTTTAGGTCTCAGTGAATGTCACCCCAATATACATACATACACAGAAACGATGTTTACTGGACGCCTCTGAGACTTGTGATCAGTTGCCAAGCAATCGGACGTTTTCGGTAATGACGACCTGTACTGTTCTCTATTTGCGAATTCTATGTTGGGACCAAAAGTGAAAGATGTAGAATATATTTTGTTCACAATCGTTTTAATAAAGTTGTTATAAGACGACAAAAAATTTTATACACGAGTTTCCAAAGGATACATTACAAGTTTAGAAGAGATCTAATTAAATAATTATCATAAAATACAATTAAATTACATCTAGTACACAAAAAGTACAATTACATAATTCGATAATATAATATAATACAAACAGTGCGTTACAAACACAAGGAATAAATAAATTCGTAATGACGACTTGACCAAATCAATTTTTTATTCTGAACCGTATTTGCCTTTCAGAAAATTAATTACTATCTTTTTAAAGATATTTTTGTATGATTGTTTCTAAAAAGCAGAAAATATGTCAAAAATAAATTTATTCCTCAATTCTTACACCGCATTTTTCATAATACACTACTGTATTTTCGAAAAAAACTATACAGTTATTTAAATACTTTACCACAGAAATACTTTATCACTAGACAAAAAAGAACAGTAAAATAATGAAATATACCAAAGTGTCTTGATATACACTGACAAATTTCATTCAGACTAAGCTTTATGCTGATTATTTACCGCGAATTTCACTAATACTGACTCATCAAATAATTTAACAATATAGTTTGATTCTAAAATACAAACCAACAATATTTAGATCAAGCTCTTCACAATACAAAATTATATTATTGATGTTTGAAATTGGAACGTTTCGTTAGTGAATCAATATAATATCACAGCAAATTCAATACCAGCTACCCTCGATTGCGCACCCAGCTCAATCGCCTCCAGATGCGTCTCGTTTATGAAAGGTTCGTTCTTTTTAAATGAACGATTCACTATCTTCAATGACTTAATAGGTTGGTTCGCGGGTGCAATTCAGAACCAGTTCAGGGACTATTCGCATGCGCATTCTAAAAATAATTCTGAATTTTCAATACTAGTTCGTTGTTCGCGGATCATATCGGATTGGTTCGTTATCGATTCGGAATCAGTCCTAGTGATTCTCTGATTTTGGTAACGACTGAAAGTTCGGTTCGACTGCTTATGCGCAAATGATCGATATGTCAGTTTTTTTCTTATTTTAGTTACTTAGGTTTGTTTCTTTTTTCGTTTGTTGTGTTGTATCGCTCGTTCTAAGCAAATATCAAAAAAGCTACAGTTACTTGTTTTGTTTTCTTTCAGGTTCTGAGAGGTGATCTGTTGTTCTGAAATCGATCGCGGTATAATCAAATTCTTTGATTTTCCGTAACTTGACATGCGCTCCAGTTCGGATTGTAAACTGCGAACATAACTAATAGGTTTGATCCAACTGGCATGTATGAACCGTTCTGGAATCGTAACGAGTACAATACTAGAACTGCATAATGCGCAAACACAAATTAGGGATGGATATGCGCATATCAGCTCCGCCAATTCTAGGACCAAGCGAGGAATAGTTCTATGATCTCCCCTTCTAGTTGGTACAGTTTTTGTACCGTCCCAAGAACGATACATAATCAGTTAAAACAATATCTAGAATGATTTGATCGCCAGTCGGAACAAACCTATTATGTACCAAAGTAGCGAATTTAAGCTCAAGTTCGAGTGGAACGTTTTAATGGACGGTCGAGTATCGAGAAGATCGATGGAAGTGAATCATTTGCGAACGAATCAAAAGAATCAATTCACCGAAAAGAATCGAACGTCCATCGATTCCAATCAATCTGGAGCCGGTGGCTAATAGGAAGAGTGCGTCGTTTCGGAAGTGGAGATGAATTTGACGCAAATCTCGACCGAACGAAATAGATCAAAGGCGCCGGCCTAGACTTGGGTAGCCGGTAATGAATTAGCTGTAATAGAATCCTAATCAACCATAAATACCAAAAAGGATAGAAAATCTGAAACATGTCTCAGAATCAATTTTCTGGGTATAAAATTCAACAATTCCACAAGGTGATGTTATTCTAAGTCTAACGAAATGTCTACAATTTCTCCGTCCAATTTATCAACTTAGTCATTTAATAAAATATTGATATACAATAATCTGAAAGGTGTAATTAAGAAAGGTACAAGAGCTGGATCTACATGTTCCACATACTTACTCTATGGCGTGCTGTATGCTAAAGTAAATACTTAAACTAATCATCATCAGTGTCCTCGTCCTTTCTCCCAATGGAAGTTTCATCAGCCTTAATACTAGCAGAATCAGATTCATCGTCAGTATCTTCTTTATCTGCGGCAGTCTTCTTATTTTCAGCCTTCTTTTTAGATTTTTCATTTTTCTTTTTCGACACTTGTTTTACTGCTTGTGTGTATCTCTCGTCCCCGCTATCGCCACTATCGCCTGTTATATGAAGCTCTTTAGACGGGTTGGAAGCTTTGAATTTTGCTTGGTTTGTGGCTTTGTGTTTTTTTCTGTTAGGTTTTTGCTCATCATCAGAGTCTTCTTTGTAGTTAACGAAACGTCCCCTTTGTCGAGTGGTACGGGTAGGACGATCCACAACTTCAGGTACTGATTCTTCTTCAGTTTGGTCTTCCACAGGTTGTTGTTTACCTTAAATAAAATTTAAATTACATACACTAAAAAATATAACCCATAATAATAAAAAAGCTTACTTTTCCGAGTTACTCCTTTCGATCCCTTTTTTCTACCTCTTTTCTGTTTTACTTTTGTCTCATTACTTTCTACAGTTGTTTGTGCATCATCGTCAATTTTTTCATTAGCTTCGCCATCGTCTAAAATTTCATTATCATCTTTATCTGATTCATTCTGTACTTCTGGTACTTCATCATCTACAAGATTTTTAGTTAAATTCTTTTTTGTTTTCACTCGAGTATTAGTTTTCTTTTTTTCTGTAGTTGCAGTAGTTCCATTTGTTTTTGTTACTATCTCTTCAGAATCAGATAAATCATCAAAGTTTTCCTTTTCATCTTCGGAAGCTTCTTTGACATCTTTTTTAGCCTGTTTTCTTTTAGAGGAAGCTGCTGGAGCATCCGCATTTTTTCGCTTAACTGGAGATTTTTTGGTGGGCGTTTTAACAGGTACGGTAAATTGAAAAGGTTTGCCTAAACTGTCGCTGGAAGTCAGACCAGATAAAAATATTTTTCTAATGGTTTTATAATCAGGAGTGGCATTGTCTTCTAATGATGATAAACAGTTCAAAAAATCTACAATTGGACCTAAAATAATAACATACATTGAATGGACACCGTTATAAGATGTTTTCGTTTTCTGCAGCAACCCATAAATATTTTCTTTTCCTATTGCGTGAGGAGCGCGGCGATTTATAAAATTTATAATATTACCTGGGGGTGATCTTTTATCAAAACAGGCTTTGATAAATTTAGGAACGCTGGACATAAATTCTTCTTTGAGTTTTTGAACTGCATTTGAATCATCTAAATCATTTTCCCATGGTAACGTACAGCCTAGCCACTGAATTAAATTGTAAGCCAAACTTTCAAGATCTCCTCTTTTGGTATACCCTAGAAATATAAAAATTATACAAAAACGCAAAAAATATAGTGATTTTTGTTTCGATGGAGTTAAAAATTTGGTAACCATCTAATTTTGTTACAGTAACCAGTTTACACACTAGTTACAATTGTATTTATACAATTCCCTACACTTTTATTGATTACAACGACCTTACCTCCGTTGTGAGCATCTCTACTCAAATATTCAATAGCCCCATCACGTGCTTTTTCAGGATTAGGTTTGAATTCATCCTCTCCGTCTTCATCACATTTAGTAGCTAATCCAAAATCTACTAAATAAACTTGTTTGTTTTGGGTATCTTTTGTGGTACCCAATAAAATATTTGCTCCTTTAATGTCAGCATGTACATATCCTTTACTATGGATATACTCCAAAACATCCAACTACAAAAAATCTTAAGAATAAGCAGAGAAAATTATCAAGTGCAACGAACATGGAAAAGTCAAATCTCCTTAAATATTTGTCATCAACAACTGTTAGTCGTTTTAGTATCAACACTGAATGGGGTATTGGTACATTGACCCTAGATACTATTTATACTTACTAGTTGAATTGCTATCTTAAATACTGTTGGAGTGGGAAAATGTCTGTTATTTTCCAGAAAAATATTTAGTAAATCATTACCAAATTTTTCCATTACAATGAAACTGTAGTTTTGACCATTAGATTCGTGAGAACCTGATCCCAAATATAAGGGCATTCCAAAGGTTTTCAAGCCTTTTTGTTTTTTGAAATCCTCAACTAGAATATATACAAAAAAATGAGTGATCTACAACAAATTTGAGGATTTAAGGTTTAACATAAATGTCTAACATCTCTTGCAAAACAATTTTTTTTCCTTATTTATACTATTTATATCCAAATACATATTAACAATTTTTTATAGTATCAAACCGTTTTATAACCAATGGTTTTAGTGTTAAAATCACTTGTGTATGACATAAATAGACTTACCATCATCTGGTTTTGCAATGTTTTTATATAAATGCATTTCCACAGAGAGGGGACCATTTTCATGTGGTTCCTAAAATGAAATCATCATGAAATAATGTAGTTGTAGGTCACTATTAGTTGCAAATATACCTTATTGTTGTGGCAAATAGAATTAATAACAAAAAATAATTAGAAAAACTTTTTAAGTATAGTTCATGCGAAATGATATTGGCTTATCAGCTGCAATAAACTACCTGGTTTAATTCCATTTTTTAGAAAATCATCAAGTAAAAGATGCAAATGTGTTACAGGGTCGAACTTAAGAAATTTGAATTATATTTTGCATAATATAGGAGATATAGAAGTAATTTATTTAAATGTACACTTCTATTCTATATTTAGTTCAGTGTCGCTATCACTATCCTCACCTAAATTAATTATAATTGGCGCAATTGATTCTACAGAAACGTACGAGTTTTCAACATTTATAACATGACTAACAGAACTTTTCCAACTCTCGTTAGGAATGTCATTCAGATAGTTCCTAATTAATTCTACCACAGTACCACTCAAAGTCGGAGAAGTATTTTTTCCGCGCACGCTCGATTTAAGTTGGTCCTGCAATTGTACCACAAACATACGTTTTCTTTAAAGAAAATGACTCCAGCACTTGTAAAAAAGTCCTTATATTCAAATTTATTCTTTATCGGGCTTTATATATGTATAAATATTATACCTAGAAATTATTATAAAACAATCCGGTCCTTTTACATTTATGATGGGCATTCTCGGGTTTTACAACTTAAGGGTCTAATTGGTTTTATTATAATCGTTTAGCCAATACCTTTTAGTGTGAAACTTATTATACCTGACTTATCTCACTTTTTCTAAGAAATTGAGTTGTTTTTTTAAAATGAAATCAACAAAAGAAAAAATCTTCAGACAAACATTAACTTAATTTTCAGTCAATTAAAGATTTATATTTCACTACAAGTATATATCAATTCTTATTTTTAATTACATAGTATATTATTCAACAAGCATATAATGTTGGCTATTATTCACTAAGGTGAAAATTTAAGCCCGAGAGCGAAGCTTGAGGTTTTAATTTTCTGAAGTGGATAAAAGGCAACTAAAACATGAATGCAATACAACATTTTAACCACAATCACAGACATTTATAATCAGATTTCATCAAAAAGTGATTTGTCATTTCACTCTGACAGCAGATGTAACGTCATAAACTACTAAAATGTAATTGATTTAAGATTGTATTGATTGAATGTCATCATAGCAAAGTGGTTTAGAGGCCTGACTGCGTGAAATGAAGAGGGTTCGAATCCTGGTCGCGGTGATAATTTTTATTTATTTTATTGTGATTGTTGTATCTAAATAACCCTCAATATAGATCCTATTTATCCGTGTCATGTAACCTGTTCATTATCCACACCTATTATTCACTGGTGAACAATGTATGTCATTATACTTGAAGAATCACACGTAAAATGTAAACATTATCAAATAGTCGTGGACAAACATTTTTATTTAGTCTTATCTGAATACTTTGTATACAAAGCATTTCTTTAAAAAAATCAATCATGTCAATAAATGATTATCAGTTAAAAACAAACAATCATTTTGTAATACACATTTTATAATGTAGAAAACGTTAGGTAAACATCTAACAAAGGTCAATAAAGGTTACTTGTTGTTTACAAATAATATGTAACCTGTATAATGCAATTAGCTAAAAATATATTGTTTATTGTTTGTATTTTACTTACAATTTTTACTACGAATGGATATTTTGCACCACTACTACCGGATTCTTGAGCAGAATATATTTCTCCGGAACCGCCTTTGCATATTGAAGGCCCCAATTTCCACTTTTTCTTCACGGCATCCTCAAGAATTTCCCCCGCTGGTAAAGGCTCTGGGAGTTTAAAACCATTTGCCGCCTTCTTTTTAGAGGCTGCTTTAGGCATTTTTGTTTAATAAATATAGTTATTCTTATTTATGATTGTAGTTTATAGGTTAAAGTTAAAAAATTTCACAAGCTCACTTGTCAATCTTGTCACTTTTGTTGTCGGCTTTGGTCGTTAAATCGAGTGATATTTATTGAAGCGTTCGATTATTGATTACAACTCGATTTTTTGGGGGGTAAATACAATCAATACTAAGGCCACGCTCAGTTTGAATACGAATTTCAAACGTACGTAAAACTACGAATGTGGTCGTACGAATTGATCGCTCACACTAAATACGTTTTTCTCCGTCTCGTCCGTAGTATTCGTGAAGTACTTTTTGGTAGAATCTTTACCTCCAAGACAATTCTCTTATTTACTCAAAGACTTTGATAACAAACGTACGAATAGGTTTCAAAATCGCAAGAAATTTGGATTCAGGGATGGCGATCTGAAATCGATTAATCGATTCATCGGACCAAATAAATCGATTTTTTAATATTGTAATGAATCGATTCAGTGAATCGATATTTCACCCTGGAAAATCGACATTCGATTTTTTCTGGTTTGGTTTTGGGAACTATAAGCTATATTATCTATTTTCTTAACTTTTTAAAGTAGCAAATTCATTTAGAAAATAAATGTCTTCTTTTATATCTGATCTGATACTTTGATATGGTAACAAAAATAATTGTTATTATCGAATTCCCTGAACTAAAAAATCCCTGATTTTACTGATAAGAGATCCCAGAGATTGTTTATTATGGTATTTTTCTTGTTTTTCATAAAATGGATTTATATTTACATAGTAAATACAAACTTGAAAAAAATCGATTTTTTGGAAATCGATGTTTTAGACTTCGATTTTTTCATGAATCGATTCATCAGGTTACGATTCGAATCGATTTAAAAATCGATCTTTTTTGGAAAGAATCGCCATCCCTATTTGGATTGTTTTCGGACGTCGGAACTACACGTATGTAGACGTGTACGACTAACTCGTGCGCAGACTGAGCGCTCCCATAGTACTTTTAAGGTCGGGATTTTTTGTACGAGTCTGTACGTGTACGCACGAGCGAAATTCGTACGAAAACGCGTTCAAACTGAGCGTAGTTGTCGTGCGATGAAACTTGCGTTAGAATATTTTGAATTTTTGGTATACTTATTAAGGATATAATTGCTATTAAAATTTTGAGTAGAATGACCGTCTCTAATTCGAGATAAACGTACGTAATTAAAGTTCGTCTATAACATGGGACAGAATGGAGGGTTTGATAAAAATAAGTTGTGGGTGGTCCTGTGAACACGAAACGTTGTACAAATATTCTGATGCCGTTTTCTTATAGCCCATGTAAATTAGAGTTGAAAATAATTTTTTTAAATACAGAAAATCGACAAATTTGGTTTTTGGACAATATTTTGAATTTACTATTTGGACCCATATTACTTTGTGGAATCTACTCATTTACTTCTGTCATTCTGCCGATGATATGCAAATATCGAAATAATTATCAATAATTTTTTAGAATTTTCATTAAATAGTGGAATTAATTAGAAACAGTTAGTTTTATTTAAAATACTGGGTGTCCCAGAAAAGTTTCTGACCCATAATAATCTCCGCAATAAAATATCATCCACAACAGGAATTTCAAAATCCGAAGTTCAGAGATGCATGAAGATATTAAAGTTAACTCCTCATAAAATTCAGATGCACCAAAAAATGTATGAAGATATTTTCAAACCAGAATTCTTTTTTCGGAGACATTACTAGATTTATTTAGAGAAGTTCCCAATGTTTTACTTATAATGTCAGATGATGCTTGTTTTCATTTAAACGGGCAATGTATGGAGGTCTGAAAGTCCAAGGGTAATGGAAAAATACGAAAGAGATTCACCGAAGTTGAACGTTTGGTGTGGCGTTTCTTAAGAAAAAATATATGGACCGTTCTTTTTTGAAGAAACTACAATTACTGGTAATGTCTACACAGACATATATTAAAAAATTACCTATATCCACAACTTGAACAAGATGGTATCATAAACTCAGTTCACTTTCAGCAAGATGGTGCGCCACCACACTTTTCACTTATGGCTAGAAATTCTCTAGCAGAAACATTTGGAAATAGGTGGATTGGGAGAGCCGGACCAATTGAGTGACCTGTCCAGTCACCAGACTTTTATATACGGTCTTTTATCAAAGATAGATGTTATAATCCTATTCCAGAGCCTCTGAAACAACTGCGAGGCAACATTGTCCGAACATTTCAAGAAATTACCCCGGAAATGTTACGCAATTCTTTTGATCACTTTTTGTTCAGGTTGCAACAATTTATATATAGATCAAAATCGACAACACTTGGAACATTTTTATTAAAATTTGATTCACACCTTTCAAATTTGTTTAGTGGTTTTAGTAATTTCTAATGTTAAGTCGTGCTTCTTTCAAAAACATTAGTAGGTATTAGTTAGCAGTAATTGTTTTTTATTTAAAACGTATGTGTCAGACATCTTTATCTAATTTAATAAACAAACATCATTAAAACCAAATAACTTACTCATTTTTCATCTAAACTTCAACAAATTATACATTTTCGGAAAGGGGAAGAGTTCGGCTTTCAGATAAAATAAAAATATACTTATATAGTGTTAAATTGAAAAAATAGACGATAACTATTTGCATTTGAAAAATACCATTTTTTTAAAACACCCTATATAAGCTTTCATTAATTAAAAATTTAAATTGTTAATCGAAAACCGCACCTCCCTATCGTTTCCGAGATTTTTGCAGTTAAAATGGGTCAGTAACTTCTGGGACACCCAGTAGTATTTTGAATATGGTCCTTAAAGTAGGCAACTTTTATCTCATAATCTCACATTTGAAATGGACATCTTTTGTGGAGGCTCAATAAAAGTAGGTTTTTTTTTAAATAAACACATGGTAAAAAGAAACTCAAATTTAATATCAAAATATAAAATAACCTAAAAAAATACTACAAAAATATATATACACGAGGCAATTAAGACACCCCAATTTAAAATAAAAGGTGAAAAGCCTTTTTTTTAATTCATATTACAGAATTTACAAATTTCAAAAGTTTTGACGAAAATGATACACCTTTAATTTGGATTTAAACAAAATATAAAGTATCGAGAGTTTTTTTTTTGTATCACAGCATTTTGAGGCTTTTTAATAAAAACTTAAATCATATTAACAGATTTAAAACTTTTAAAGTGGGTATTGTGATTTCATAAATTGTATGATGCTGCTGCTCAGTAGATACATTTATTATCCTAAAAACTTGAAAAATCGAAATTAGGTCAAATGTCTTGTAAGTTCAGCTGAACGAGACTGTCTTTTAATTTATAATAAAATATTCTAGTTTACAAAATCACAATAATGAAGCATGATTTCTTCACCACGTTTTACAAGTCGGAATAAAATTTGGCTTGAAGTAGTTAAAAAAAAATTAATACATTCAGCAAATTAGTTAAATAAAATTAGACATATCCAAAGGTGGAGTATATTTTATTAATGATTGCAAAGAGGATCCAAATTTACATATTGAATATACATATATTGAATTTATGGCGAATTCATAAAAAATATTTTGACAGACATGGCACTTCCGGTTATTCTGGAATTAAGCAGCAACTTTATTATATTAAATATAACACTCTATTGAAAGTTAATGCCACTTTTTGTAAAATACCCTGTACCTAAAATGTGACAGATGCAGACCTTTAATTAGTAGAAAGATCAAGGTAAATTATTGTAAAAAGTGATGAAAAGTTTAACTTTGCAAATGTCGAGTATCTTAATTTTTTTTAATGGAACTAGCAAAAATTATAGTTCATTTAAAAACCAGGAGGAGTAATTTCAGAAGCCTTACCCACACCACTAAAAGTTACTAGATTAGTTACTAAAGAGCGTGTTCCGCAATAGTCGTGTTCAATCTATGAAATATGTATTGATTGACTTGACGCGGAAACTAGCCAATCATAGATAACCCTTATGCACTGAAAATGATTCTTAAGATGTTGGGTTGAGATGAGATATAAACAAACAGGGTATTCTATAACATGTAAAACTCATGCATTTTGGTTGTTTTGTGTTTGATATTCCTGAGAGATTGAAGTTGATCGTTTATTGTACAGTTGGATTAAAGGTGTCTTTTTGAAATTATACTGTATTGTAACTATTTCTATTTATTTTATAAATGCAGTAATGCATGTATAGTAAATTTTATACCCATTTAGAATAAGACCATCCTTATTTATTATTAATAAATCGGTTGAAACAAAAAATTACCAACAAAAATGAACGTCGTAACTAATTTATTAGATGTCACGTTTTTGAAGTTACGTCAAATTTTGATTTCATGTTAATGTCATAACGCAAAATAAGATATAAACATGCGATATTCTGATGAATCCAAAAAACTTATGCTTAATGTAGTAAACTATTTTCAAAACGATTTAGGATCTCGATTTAAGGCAATTCAAAAAGCGTCCGAAGCACTAAAAGTTCCAGAAAGCACATTATATAATCTTGAAAAACCAAACAGAGCTACATATTTCGAATTTAGAAGAAATATGTCTGCAAGCGTTTCCCGGAGCAAAACCCGAATTACAAAAAATACCCTGCATTGTTTGAGGGAAGTAATTTATAAAATGTATGCGCGAAAGGATAAAATCACAGTAGAAACTATTTTACGGCAATGTATCGAAGAGTCTCCAGAAACTAAGATTTCCAAAGGTTCGTTATATTTGGGAATTAAAAAAATGGGTTTTCATTTCAAAAAACAGGATGGAAGAAAACATTTATTGGAAATGCCTGCAGTCAGATTAAAAAGAATATTATTTTTGAACAAATACCATGCTGCTAAAAGCGAAAAGCTCTTTACACCTGTTTTTCTGGATGAGACATGGGTTTTTAGTAAAAGCGGGACAGAAGAATGTGGCAAGATGGTACTAAACACAGTGATTTAAAAATAACTGGAAGTGGGACACGATATGTAATTGTTCATGCCGGTAATAAAAAAGGTTTTGTGGCAAATGCATCGCTTATTTTTAAATGCAATAAAAAACAGGCGATTACCATGATAACATGAACACCGAAAATTTTGAAAATTGGTTTAAACAGCAACTAATTGTAAACTTGGAAGAACCATCGTTAATTATAATGGATAACGCAACGTATCACAGTCGCCTGGATGAAGAAATCCCAAGAAAAAGTTGGAGTAAAACACGCATGTTAGAATGGCTCAAAAAAAAAGAATGTTCCTTTTCCAGATCACATTTTAAAGGATGCTGTTTGGAATATAATTGAAAAGCAAGTTTTGCCAGAAAAAAATTATCATTTAGACAAATACGCTGCCGAGCATGGTCATTGTGTTTTCAGGCTACCACCCTATCATTGCCATTTTAATGCCATCGAAATGGTATGGTCAGAAACTAAAAGGCATTATGACCAAGCTATTACGAAAACTGCAAGGTCACCTACTGAAGTCTTAAAAGTATGGAATGACGTTGTAAAAAATGTACCGGAGCAACACTGGCAGAATTACATAAATCATACAGAGAAAATTATTTCTGAAGCATGGGAAGTAGAAAACAAACTGGACCTACTAAACATCGAACCTATGGTGATCTCTGTATCCAATGAATCCGATGATGAACTATCACTTTCCGAAAGTTATTCTGATTTAGAAACTAATTAAACTTTGCCTTGAAGATCACGTTGTCATTTTTTTAAGATCCAGAATTTGTATTTAATCGAACTCTGAATTGCCATATTTTTTTAAGAAAACTATGTATCTAGTTAATAAAACAATGTTTTTAAAATTAGTGCCCTTCTTTTATATTCTTTTATTATGTCAACATCTTTAGAATTTTATGAATTTCATAAAATTAATTTGTATTATTACAAACCGCCACTGATAATATGAAATTTCAAGTCACTACGCCAATGCAATAAGAAATATGTCAAGCATTTGACATGACAAAGGTCATAACCTAATTTTTTTCATGCGGGTTCAGATGGTTCAAGAAGCCGCATACGTTAAGTTACTAAAACGGCTGGTACCTCTAAATAGGTATTAATTTTACTATAAGATCGCCAGGGCTCATACTATATATGGATAGCTGTACATTTTATTTGACACATTGTTTACATTTTTGATTTGTGTTTTGACAGGATAATTTAACAATTTCCTTGGTTCTTCATAGTTTTTTTATTAAAAAAAGTTTGATCATGCCACTGTCAATAATAGATAAATAAAATATGCTTACATAAACATTTAGAAAAATTTATCTATCGCGACTATTTCGATAAATACCTATATTTCTTCAAATGCGAATCTAACTGTTGCTGTGTGGAAACGTGCAAACAAATAGGTCCATGTAAATATTGTAACATCCAATAAAATTGATTGCAATCTATAGTAAAGTTAATTTTAAAAGGATATTTTAGTTAAGATGTAGGTAACATTTTAAAAAAGTTCCTTTCTTATATTCCTTAAAGATACTGTACACACTAAACTTGGAGAATCAGTGATGGGAAGGATTAACTATTATCAAATAAATAAGTTTTGATATACTGTGAAAAAAAGCGACCACAAAATCCTCTTCTTTTTGGTTGAAATAAGGTCTATTGTATTGTAGGTAAGTTTTCTAATCATATTGTGGCCGTGTCATCACAAATCAACTTTCAAAAAAGGAAAACCTCGAACAAAAAATATTTTCCCGGGGAAATCATAAAAGTCGCGTTCATCCCAACAAAGTTTATCAGGTAGCAATTTTTGGAGTAATCCATCGTTTCTTAATTCTGCTGAACGTGCTAATCTTGTTATAACAACATAACCTAATTTTATTTGATATATGACTTCAATAATTATTTTTCATTATACCTTACTGAAAACCCTATCTTAATATGCCTATTAAGAGTAACGAAAAAGGAAAAAGTTTTCCTGTGCTCTAACATGCGTTGCTAAGGGAAATGAACACAGTTCCCTTATTAACACTAAACCACAATTGTATTATGACAGCCGATGTCAGTGTTTTGAATTATAGTCTAGTATGGTAAATACTTACTAGTTTTTGTATTAAGAAAGGTATAATGAAAAGTATCGTTGATTACACATCCATAAATGCTTTTCCCGTACTTGCACGACTTCCCGTGTTTCGCGCGCACACGGGAAAAGCCTATTTTCTGGACTAGTAATAAAATATACTATATTCATCTTCGATGTATAGTTTAATAGTTCCTAGTGGCGTTTCTTTGATTTTCAACATACAAATGTCTAAAATATCTTCAAACAAAAATCTGCTGTCATTTTACATGTTTATTAATTTGTCATAAATGACAGTTAATGCATCATTGATCGGTAGCGTATTTCATTTCTGATCGGAAAAATGGCGACTGCTTCCACAGCGCTCATATCAATCAGTTGACAAAAAACGCGTTCAGCAGGAAATTGATAATCGCTCCGGTAGCGCTACGTTGTGATGAACGCGACCAATATAGCAACTATTTTGACAGATGACAGAAAACATGGGATATAGGACTATTACGAAAACCGGTTAATTCCAATTCAGGAAGGAACACTTTAAAAAATGTATCAAAATGGTGAATTGGAAATGAATAATGTCCCACAGGACTGTTAGATAAGGGGATGACCTGAAGTTAATCTTACCTTCATTTTAATTTACTATTTGTGTTTCTCCTTATCTGAAACTAAATATCTTTGTCTAAAATATCGATTTTAAATTAACATATTCTTACTTATGCCTACTTTTTAACGAAAATGTTAACATGAATCATACATTTTAAAACAGAATTTAACAATAATATAGGTACATAAATGTATCAATAATTATATACAAGTTAATGTTTACCAAGAGTTGATTAAAGTTTCAAAAAGGCCTCTACATAATTTAAAATATTCATTTACAATTTTATTCTGACAATAATGCCCCCGTGGCCCCACTTCCGTCTTTTTTTTATCATTTCAAATAGGTACAAAATAAACCACCTTGTTCGTAGGAGCTATTTTGTTATAGTATTTTTACAGATTTAAACCAAATTTTACAAACAACTATTGAAATTTAGCTGTGGCATGTACCAGTGTATTTTATTTTATAAATATATATAAAATAAATATAAAATTATCTTCTGTATTAGCTCCGGTTTCTAATTTGGGTTATATTGTACCTTTATCATTTCAAATGTATCAAAAACTTATTAGATTAGGATTTTTTCAGCAAAGTTCAACAGCAGAAACGGATAACAAATTGAAAAAAAAACATTAGAAACATAGATTTCTGCCAAAATGATATTACGTTTGGTTTTTTATTATTTGTTTAGAAGGTGTTTAAAGAAAACTGTATCACGTTTATACGATATTCAGGGTGAATTTCTAAGAACTACAAGGAAGAAGGAAAGTTTGTTTACAACCTTATATAAAGACATCCTTTTTGACTGGTTTCAAAATTGGAAAATACGCAATTGTTAACTTTTACTTTCGATCCGGGTGGAGAGGTCGTACTTTTGGCCTGGCAAAGTTAGATTATTCCGCTTGACATTTAATACGTCTTATCGTATCTTGCTTCAAGTTTCTCCGGTAATAAGCTTTGTTCAGCTTGTGCCATA
Organism: Lochmaea crataegi; assembly: GCA_947563755.1. Taxonomy (NCBI): domain Eukaryota; kingdom Metazoa; phylum Arthropoda; class Insecta; order Coleoptera; family Chrysomelidae; genus Lochmaea; species Lochmaea crataegi. Next base: position 88,039,801 of record OX387423.1, on the reverse strand, counting down.
CATTCTCGTAACTCGAGAGATGTACCTACAGATAAATGCAAAATTCATTGATTCGTCACTGGATAACATTTTTAGACAAAAAGATTAACATTCAAGTGCTGCCGAAGTTAAAAAAACAAGTATGTGATCTGTGCCTAAATGTCAAACAATTTTGTAACTGTCAGACTTTTGGTCAGATCGCATTTGCACGCTGTCTACTGGGTTGCAACCCACATAAACACAAGTAACAGAAAAAGTGTGTGTGTCAGCTCCGACGCACGACTGGAGTTTACTTCAAAGGCAAAAATCCTGGCCCTTATTGAAGGTTATTCATATACAAATGTCACAATATAACAAATAAAAATTTAAAAAAGTATCACCTTTTCCAGGATTCGAACCCTAAGTTTCGCAGCTAAACCTCTATACCACTCGGCTACGAAGACATAATAATTTATCAACCAAGCTGTTGTATATAGACCATATTATGTATGTCAAAACTAAAAAAGTGGCGTTTTATCACATAATTAAAGGAGTCAATAAAAATTATTATATTGTCATCGGTATTTCATGTATATACACACATACATGATCTCGAAGTGAAAGGTGCGCAAAGGAACGTAATGCCTCACTTTTTTTATTCCTCATAAAATTTTCATACCGCGGGCTAAATATGAAAATCGTTTCCTAATGAATAAACTCCAACAAAAATAATAATTTTCCGGTAAATTTTCTCTAATACTCTTAGATGAAATCACTTTGATTTTAACAGTAGGATGTAGGGTGTACTTAGAAATCGTCAATTTTAGACGAAATACTGTCTTGTATCTTATATTTTAAATCATTCCCTTGAATATACGTCGGCAGATTACGCGTTTCAATTGAGTGTCGTTTTTGTGGTGTTTACTCACATCACTATATCTCAGAAGTACTGAAGTAAGCTGAAAACTCAGTCAAAAAAGATGCACCTATTGATGGCACATTCTAATACTATACCAAAACAGTGTCAACATAGTATGCAACCCACAAAGCATTGCGTGCCAATAATCGCGTGGGCACAAAGACTTTATGATGCCAAATATAAACAAGAAGTTATTTTTATTCGGAACCATCAGTGAGCGAAAGCAAATTTATAGTATAAATCCGGAAATAGCCAAAAAAAATTTGAAACACCCTGTATTCTGTGATACTACAGTAGTTGGATAAATTCTTCCAAATGAGGGGTGTAGATGCAAAACACGACATGTCCAGGTGAAACCTTTTCGAGAAAAACGGGAAAAACGTTCACCGCCGAACTGTTTATTCCTTTCCAACCCTAGTAAAGTAATTTTCTTGTACTTTTTTTAACAATTCATCGTTTATATTGGAAATTTCCACTTACTTAGAGTATTTCCGAATGAAAATACAATTTAGAAAATCTTCACAAGCAAAGAAAAATATACATTTAAAGATTTAACCGTTTTTTGCCTTTGTTAATCAATTTTCATCATTGTCTGAGTGAATCTCGCTTTTTAAATTTTAGTGATAATCCAATAGTGCAAAACATTCACAACTCATAACAAATTATTCATGCTCAAGTTAAAACAGTTTAGCTCCTGTGGCTACCATCTCACCTCGAAAGGAAGGAGTTCTATCTCCCCTAATACGGAATCTTGTAAGGAACGGACTGATGAGAAAACTCAAAGAGACACTGTCTTGAGATATGCGGACGATCTGGTAATCATCATATCACAAGAAAAACTAAATACCATAGTCAGAGAGCATGCAGCATGCTCTGAACAAAATGGACGGAAGAGGTGGGCTTACATATAAGTCTCAACAAATCGAACATACAAAAAGAAGAGACTTAATGGGATTGAGACCATTATTTCTACGGAGTACGGTTCTTCTAATGATGATGGATGTTAAATATCTCTGTATCTGTAAATTTCAATAGGATGGTGTATTAGGACAACAAATACAAATTTTGGTTTGTTATATTCTCAAAAATATTGAAAAATAGAATACAATTCGATTTGAATTTAATATTAATATTATTTATTTCTTTTTCAAATTGCTCTAGGTAAGTTTAAATAATTTTTTCAACTTTGAATGGACGAAAAAATTTTCAAGTATCCAATAAAAAGAAAAACACAAAATAGGATTTTATACTCTCACAGAAAAACGTTTTGCATCTAGATCCCTTAAATGATCTATCAAGTTTTTGTACATTATTGTAATGCAAGGCTTTCTCCTTAGTTAATATTTACAATTAAAAAAGGTAACCTTTAACTAACAGTCTTAATATTTTCTCCATAAGAATTATTTAAATAAATATACAATTAAAAAAGTTATGTATTAATAAGGGTGATCTCATAATAAATTCAAGCATAAAATGTGTAAAATAGGGTTTTTCAACACCAGTTTTTTTTCTTAAATAGTCTTACCTAGGCTAGTATGCTTTTACACCTTCAAATTTAACTGGAATGGAAAGTTGACGTCATAGTTTGACAGACAATTTCAGAAAATTATTCATTACGGATACCTATACAGTAGACTGTTTCATAATAATCGATTACTTAAATATACTGAAATTGATAATTTCTATTTTCCATTTAAATAACATGGAAACAAAATTGTCTTGTGCTTTGGAATTTTATAGCTTACGTAGGGGGCAATACTTCGGAATGACTAAGATTCTTGTAGGAAATTTGACGCACTACAAAAAAGGTCTCTTATGATTTTTTTATATTTTTGGAAAAAATGTTATAGGATATTTTTGTTAGAGCGTTTTATTGGCTATAAATTATCTTTATAAAATTTTTTTATATCTCTTATGGGTCGTAAGTTTTCGCTTAAATTGAAAAATTTCTTAAATAATCATAATTTTATTGAATAATTATATTTTCAATCTGAAAATAGTTTTTTAATTATATTTTTATTAATTGTAATTGTTGAACTAAAAGATTTTCATTACACTTAGGAAATATCTTCCTGTATTGATTTATTATTTAATGCAGTTTAATGCGAATAACTTACGACCTATTGAAAATATAAAAAAAGTTTAGAAAGATAAAGTATAGCCAATCAAACGCTCTACAAAAAATATCCTATAAAATTTTTCCATAAACTTGATTGTATCGTCGAAAAATTGAAAAAATGTCAAAATGTACTACTAATTTGACTTTAACTCTGAATATCTTTGAAAGGAGCGAAAATATCAAAAAATTATGGGAGACCTTTTTTGTAGAGAGTCAAATTTCCTCCAAGAATACATCTTAGTCATTCCAAAGTATTGCTACCTACGTGAGCTATAAAATTGCAAAGCACAAGACAATTTTGTTTCCATGTTATTTAAATGGAAAATAGAAATGATCAATGCGGGACCTCTTAATATAAACATTAGGAGTTAAAACTTTCACAGTATTTTACGTTCGTTATTTCCAACAATATTTTCAGTATATTTAAGGAAAAAAAATCGATTTTTTTGAAACACACGTACAGGAAAAATAAAAATAATAGTGAAATCACTCATCCACAAGTGTGCTTAATATTTTCTACTCAATAACAATTTCAGTTAATATTTTGCTATTATACATATTTTACTTTCACTCCAAATCATCATTTTCTATTTTCCCTGTATTCCAACCGATGTTTTAACAATTTTGTACTCGTTTACGGATCTACGAGTCATGCAGCATTTTATCAACAATATCATTTTTTGTGAAACTTTATCCATTTACATAAAACTTTTTGGAACACACTGTATATGACTGATAAGCAAATTGAGCGTAAGCCATGTGGAAATAATGCGGAAAGTTTTTATTACCCTGCATTTTTTTTGAATAACGAACTGTTAGCCGCAAGAAAAATTTAAATTGCGGTTTTTGACACAATTTTATAATAAACAGAACGATTATTGACAGTATATAACTAAATATACCAGCTCGATAATTTAATATGAGACCATTTCACCTAAAATAAGGAAAACAGAAACCAAATGAACCTCTTTTTAAAAATTTTATCGTACGCACATAGTAAATGGAAATTTTGACAAACTAATTTTCATCGTACGACCACGATACAGACATTTTTACAAAAAAAATTAGCCCCTTACTAAAATTTAATCGTAATCCTATGGTAGATGGAAATTTTGGCGAATAAATGAATCCTTTTTAAAAGTTGTCTCGTACTCCCATTGTATATGAAAAAACGGAAAGTTTTCCAAACAAATAGATCCCTTATAAACATTTGATGGAAGAAAATGACAAATAAATTAACTCCATAGAAGAATTTTATCGTACGCCTATAGAAAATTGAAATTATAAAAATATCAAAAATTAAATCTATGATAGGCGATATTTACCTAAAACTAGTCAAACTCGGTTTCTATTTTCCCAATTTTTTTGAATATGTACTTAATCCATAAAATATAAACGGTTCGGGTTTATAGTAAACACTATTCCCTTAATATTTTGGAATTAAAATCTTTTTTGTTTGTTTAAAAAACAACATTTAAATTAGTTAATTTAGCAAATATAAATGATAAACTTTTATCAATTCATGATTGTGCAATTTCAGAAAAAAATTTATATAATAAAAATCACTATAAAAACTGTAAGGCTACAATATCGGCAACACAAGTTACTACACTGGAATTTATAATTAGAATTTTCCTTAATTGTGCTTAAATGTATTTTTGTAATCACAATTTACTCTACCAGAGCTGGAAGGTTTCCTGAAATATCATTCACCAGATAAATTATCTTCTGTATGTTCCTCGGGTGTATTCATTATGCTTTTTTTTAATTTCTCAAAATAATTAACAAAAACACCAAATAAATTATTCGGCTTTTTCAAGAAGCTGAATTTGTATATACTTTTGCAACCCGCATTTCCCACTCACCACAAACCAAACCTTACGAGTATATCTTTCTTTTTACCCGATCTGTTCTATTTATTCGTTCCTTCCCTTATATAGTCTAGTCAATAAGTTCAAAAACGTGTTGCAATTGTTATTAACAAATTAAGATGAAAAAAAGATAGCATTTAGTTTTTTGTTAATAACTCAAAAACTATTAATATTTAAGGAATTTTGAAAAAAGTCCTCAAAGAGGAGGAAATTGGAAATTTCTAATAAAAAAGTTTCGACTCCCGGAACTCTATCTCTATTATTTATAATTTTAATTCAACGCCGAAAATAGGTCTCCGCGAGTCATTTTGGGTATTCTGAAAACCTCAAAGAATTCATTGCCGTTGGAAAAAATTCTCAAAGTTAATTTTTCAACAAGTTAGGCAATTGTTAATTAACAAAATGTTCTTGAACTTCCTTGTTTATTGTAAACTAAATAAAATGTTTAGATAATTGTCTTAAAAATGTTTCGCGTCATGGAGCCCTTCCTATATACATACTTAACAAGATCACGTCATAGTAGTTTTAAAAAAATCAATAGTTTGTTTATAATAAGTAATATAAGTTAACTAATTTATTGTTAACTTGAAAAAATCTTTATAACCAAAGTAATGAAATATTTTAAACTTCCTTGATGTGATCTTGTAAGTACGTATATAGGAAGGGCTCCATGACGCGAAACATTTTTAAGACAATTATTTAAACTTTTTTTTAGTTTAAAATAAACAAGGAAATTACTTAATTAGTTTCCCGTAAAATTGTCATATTTTAGTAAAGCTTATCACCAATAGATCGAAGATAATAGAATTAATACTATTATAACGTCTTACAAAGTTTTGAAAAATATTTTTTTCAAAAAACAATGAGCGTTCAACTAAGAAGGAAAAACTACTTCTCGGACGATATGCCCCGACAGACATTGAATTACACTTCTAAGTTAAACGGGGTTGGTATATCTGCAAGATATAACCAACCATCCTGGTTTTTTAAATAGAAGGGATATCATCACTTGTAGACCAGTTTCGGCGTATTTGCGCCTCATCGGTACAAGGTAGATATCCTCCATCCAAGAGGTCTAAGAGCATAATCCTAATAACGCTGAAATTACACTTCTAAGTTAAACGGGGTTGGTATATCTGCACATAGCCCGATAAGTAGTTGTTGCTTCTTAGTAAACGGTCTCTGTTCTTTGAAAAATATTTTTCAAAAACTTTGTTAGGCGTTATAATAGTATTAAACTATTATCTTCGACATCTATTATACAAACACCTTAAAAAATTTAGAAGCTTCAACTCGTTTAAAAAAAAATACTGCAAGTATATTGTGTTCTCGATATTTTGTTTGCCTACAATAAATTTCAAGCACCATCTATAAAAAAACTGTTATTTTATGCCGAAGTCGTTCAGTTCGTTGGTTTCAAATCTGGCTTAATACACATTACCAAAAAACTTGCAGGAAAAATGCCTTACATTAGCCTTTATCTTCAACACTATACGAATTTCGATGAACGTATAGTGTTAAGAAGGTGGCGAGTCATCTTCTTGGGATCCAAAGGGGCAGTTACCTCATAGTATAACACAACACCTACAATATCTCGGTCGATTGCCTCCGGGTATCGGAGGAGGAGTTACAGGTGCGAAATAAGCATGAACTTTTATATTTGGTAAGTGACTCTGAAACAAAGAATTGAGCATTTCTTACAATAATATCAAAGAATTCAACAACTAACAAGAAGCGAAGCCCGACGCAATCTCTTTGATGTTTTGGTAACAAAAATTTATGACCGACGTTGACAGATAACTTAGTAATTACACTGAGAAAGTGATCAAATATTTAAATATTGGCGATATAATTCGTCCACAAAGTGATATAAAAATGGCGACTTACAGACATGCGAATACAAAAAAAAGTATAGACATCTTCACTTCTTCTTTGCTGGTGTATTGTGTGATAATACACTCCGTATAGGTTTAGTTCAAAAAATTGACAATTGACGTTTAAGATATTTAAAAATTCAGTGAATTGACTTACCCTAAGTCTTCTAATTCCAACCCTAGTAATTAGTTGACAATCATACAATTCAACTCGTTGCAAATTATGGCAAGAGGTTAAATGTTCCAAAGAAGCATCTGTTACTAGGGGACAATTATCTAATTCTAAGACTGTTAAATTTTCAGCTGCACATGGCGACATGGACAGATGGCGAATTCCTTCATCAGTTATCAATTCACAATGAGATAGAGTCTAAATGAAAAATCAACAAGTTAAAAATCCCTTTCGAAATATTATTTACATCGGTGCATCATGTACAATAGTTTGGATGTAAATAAAATAGTATATATGTCGAACTATAACAGAGAAGATGCTCAGTAGATCAGCAAGGCTGGTTTTAGAGCGGAAGTGAGCGTTCGTCAAAAGGGAGCTATGGATATTAACTAATAAATACTGTGCTGTGTGACGTAAGCGCGAAAGGCAGTACGTCGGAAAAAGGATATATATTGAATATACGGGGGTATGGTTGTGAATATGTTCGATGCAAAAAGGACATTAGCATCTAACTTTGTTATTATTGGTCGGATTAGAGTGGAACAAACGGCACTGTGATGGTCGTGACGTAAATTGATGACACATGGAAAAATCATGCGCAGTGACAATACAAATGGTTCGATAAGTGTAAATAATATATTTTAGAAAAAAAATTATAACTATTCTGTTGTTGATGAGTAATGCAAACCGTCAGGATGAGATGTCGAATGATCTAACGCAACGTGCGAAAACTTCTAGGAGTAAAACACAAACGCTGTTCTCGCGATTTCCGATTTTTAAAAAAGATACCTGTGAATAATATATTTTATAAATAACATTTATTATTCTGCTCATAAGTTGTTGAGTAATTCACAAACCGCCAGTATATGATGATTATATTGTCCCACTCTAATAATCCGACCGATAATAACAAAGTAAGATGATAATGTCCTTTTTGCATCGAACATTTCACAACCATTCCCCCGTATATTCGGGGGTAATATAACTAGTGTTACGATTATTATCGATGATAAGCCAAGTTAGAGCCCTTCTGATGGCTCTAACGAGTAGTATCTTCGTTAATTAATCGTAGCACGAGTTATATTTGGGGAGAGAATATAATGAATGCCATCAGATGAAAAAAAATTGCATACATATTTTGAATTTTGAATGTCAAAACTGACAGTAGGTACTCATTTTTTTCATTAGTGGGCCATAATAATAAACAATGACGTAGTAGCAAGAGGTGATAGAACTATCATCAGATTGATAGCCTCTTACTACTCTATTTCAGCCAATTAAAATAGTAGAAAAAGGGTCAGATGACACATGAATTGTATTCTTACTATTATATCCTCTTTCCGACGTACTATCTCTTGCGCTTACGTCACACCTCACACAGCACAGAATTTATTAGTTAATTTCCATAGCCCCCTTTTGACGAACGCTCACTTCCGCTCTAGAATCATCCTTGCTGATCTACTAAGTTCCTTCCACCTGGGTATGTCATCTACTATTATTTATTGGGAAAGTTCTAGTCGACACGAAGAAATTTAACTACATTGCAGCAATTAATTTTTATATATTTGCAGTAACTAATTGTAAATATTATCATCTTACAAATGCATAAATAAATTTGACATATTATTTTGCTTACCAAATATTCAATTCTGGGGCAACCCATAGCTAAATGGATAAGAGTAGCATCGGTTATCAGAACACATTCGTCCAAGTCCATTTTCTCAAGATATCTGCAATTCTGAATAAAAAAAATATATAAAATAATCAAACTATATCTAAATAAAAACTATAGCTCCAGATCTAAAGTAAAATCTAGAGAGATCTCTAAAAAATTGACAGAAATGAGCTAAGATGGTTTTAGTAAGAGATCTAATTCAACTTACTCTGGCTAATGCTTGAAAGGCGGCATCGGTAAATAACGAACAGCCTGCAACTTCTAAAGTTGATAGAAGATGACAGTTCGCAGCCAAAGCTATTAACGATGTATCTGTCAACCCTGAACAACCACTTAAACATAAATAGTGTAGACGGGTACACTTATCTGCTAATGCCTGTACTGCTTCGTCTCTTATATTCTAAAAACAAAATTTGAATTCACCTAAAATATTAACAATATAGAGAATTTTCTACTTACACTACATCCTTTTAAATTGACTACTTCCAGATGAGGACAGAACCTCGCTAAGCAAATAACAGCTCGCGAAGTGATATGCTTGCATCCTTTACTAATAAAATTCTTCAATCGAGGACAACCTCTAGCCAACGCCTCAACTCCGTTTTCCGTAATGTTGCTACACCAACTGATATTTACGTATGTCAAATTTGGACAGCCATCACTTAAAGCTTTTAGCGAATTATCTGTTATGGCCGCGCAACTGTCCAAATTTAATTTTTGTAGCTTGGTACACCAGCGAGATATGGCAGTGCAAGCGTCGTCTGTGAGTTTCTTACAAGTATTCAAATTCAATTCTTCAATATTTACGCAATGTTGAGCTAGAGTTTTTATTGAATTGTCCGCGATTGATTGACAACCTCGCAGAGACAGCTGGCGAAGAAACCCACCACAACGACGGGATATGTTTTCTATTATTGGACCCTAAATATGAAAAAATTAAAATTTTACCGTTTTGTATGTATTCTTATATTTACCTCTACATCCTTTTGAAAATCGAACAGATCAATTCTTTGCCAATTCGAACCATCCAAGGCTAATATATTCCAGGCTTTCGAAACTTGGGCACATCTACACAATGACACGACGTCCAAATACGAAAAAATTCGTAAGAGTAATTCTTTCGGTAATTTCTTGTTAATAAGCGCTTCATCTTCTACAAACACTTTGTTTAACTAAAAAAGAATGAACAAAATGTAATTCTGTTGTATATCTAAAGATTATTTTTTAGTTTGCAGTTTTTGTAGATATGAATTATTTACCAAGCGAGTCAGCGGAATGTCCATATTTTAATTACTACCCACATCTCTTGGTGCAATATTTTTCTTCGGCTCCTCATAAATATTTCTTCCCTAATCATTGATGACATTTTGAACTCCTCGATACTCCATCCGGAAAGGCAGGACTTTACTACTTTTACTGATTTAATACAAAATCTACCAATAAAAGTTTCGAATAAACTTTCCACATAGATTATGCAATATTTATGAAATGTTCAGGAATACACACGCGCGGCGGGTTTTTAGAGGGTAGTTTATTCTCAAAGCTACGAATAAATGGTTATCCATTAGGAACCTAAGCCAGGGGTAATAATAAATGACACAATCATACAAATTTAAACATAATTTAACATGTTAATATTTATAAATTACTTATACATGTACTTTTCATTGGCTAGGACTTTTGTTAGAAAGTCTTTTTTGGTTTTAATCTTGTTGTTTGTTGTAAAAATCCTCACAAGCTAATCCGATATTAATTTTACATGTCATCAAGTCTTCAACCATAGATTCCTTCATCAAACTCCTATCATCAGTCCATGCGCTGTTCATCAAAGAAAACACTCTCTCAACTGGTGCTGATGTCCCAAGTAAGCAGAAGGCATACTCAGCAATCTTGATCAGATTGGGGGCTGCTATGTGATTCTCCTTGAAGTGACCAAACAGCCCAAGCCATTTTTCTTCACTTGAAATAATCAACTCTCTGGTAGCCTCTTCTTGCTTCCCAATTTGACTGCAAATACTCCTTAGCAAGCACAATTTCGTCAAACAACTGATCATTGTTTATTTTCATATCGGGTACATCAAGAAGACTGCTATTATAATAATTTCAGCAGAAGTTTCGGCGTTTTCCCAATTAACAGCATTTGTTTTGGTCAGATTGAACCATAAAAACGGTTCAGCGTTTCCAAAACTATTCTCCCAGAGGTCCAAGTATGCAATGCATCTTTCATAAAAGCCATCATATACTTCTTTCACACTACTACGGACTTGCTCATCTAGATTCCTGTAATGTTCTTTGCGCCCATAGGGATGAAGTTTGAAGCCTTTCTTTCTGTCAGGTTTCTTTTGAGAGCTTTATGAGCTTCAACAACCTCAAAAGCTGTAGTGTTAACTTTTTCCCGACTTTTTTGGTCATCTATAATCTATAATCAAATTTAATTTTTACCGGGACGTTAAGTGAACCGGCCGGGACACCGGGATTTTGTCTGAAAACCGGGACGTCTGACAAGCCTACACATAGACATTTGAAATAAAAAGATATGTAGGAAATATAACCTAACAATTAAGTATATTCAGTTAATTTTTCATTTAACGAAAACAAAAAGAAAATTTCCTCACTGTTTTATCCCGGTATGTTTACCAACAATTCTTTTGCAAAACTTTAATTGAAAAAACCACTCCAAACTTTCTCTATTAACGATCTATTCTCGTTAAAATGTAAGTAATTAAAAAAAATACATTTTTTCTTCTCTTGTACAGTTTGTCAAAGGTAGGAAGAGAAGGGAAGCGGGAATGTGACAGGCTGCATACAAGAAAAAGTATTCAGAGGAAGAAAGATAGGCGGTACGGAAATATATTTTCACTGACTGTACCTACTCGCCGATCTTTACTCGTCGATATACTTTTAACTTTTAACAACTGATGAATTCAGCCGCTGTCTATTGCGCTGAATTTATTGTTATTAATAAGTTCGATTGGGCTGTGATTAAGAAATGTGTACCAAATATCATCAAAATAACGGGGTAATTGGTTAGTTATGACTATGACACCCTAAATGAATGTGAATTTTAAATTAGGTACAATGGATTATTTTATTCAAAAACAAAGGAGTCTTTGGCTTTTACCAGTAGGTCGTGTGTTCACATACCAGTAAATTATGTGAAATAACTTTAAATAAGGTAACAATGAAACAATTTATCTTATTTTAATGCTTTTCGAATATTTGGTGTTATCAAATAATACAGGTCTGTGAGTAAATCATAGAAACAATAAAATTGAGGTAGACTGAGTCCGATATCGAACTCTTGTACAAATATTGAATATTGTATTTTTCGAAAAGTTGAAATACACACCTGTTTATCTGTGTCTAAAGCAGAGCTGCTACTAACCGAACTATTCTTGCTAGATTTTCTAGAATGCTTTTTATTCCACCAATTGGAATCTTCTAATTTCCCTATTTCTTCTGTTGTTGGCGGTGTGCCAGGTGACTAAGTAGGAATAAAAAAAATCGAAAATAATAAAAAAAATAATAGAACATAAAAGTAATATAATATAAGTACCTATATGAATAAACTCAAATAAAAAAAACTTAAAAATACCCACAGATCTTTTCGTTATCTTTTGTTTAAATTTAAAGCCCTATTCCAGTTTGACTTATTATTTTTCTTAGAACTTTCCAAGTACATTTTGATATTACAAACTGTAACGGAGTAACAAGATTCTTGTTAACTTATTTTCAGGTTTTAAAAGTTTCAGTTACCAAACAATACCTCAAGAAAATCAATTGTGAAACAAGGGGATGTAGACTGTAGACAGTTGACAGAAGAAAATGGATAGTTCAATACAATTCCTTTATTCTTGCACCATGTTTTAAAACTGTTGCTGCTGTACTCATCTCCATGATCACACCTTATTTTTGATGCTTTCAGGTTGAAATGAGCTTCGGATTCATTTATGAACCCTTTCAAGCATACTTCCACTTCACTTTTCTGTTGTTGTAGATATACTTTCACAAAATGTGTGTAATTGTCCTCACAAGTCATGAAATAATTTATCTTGTTGTATGTGGGTGTATGATTTGTAACGGTCTTGTTGCTCTTTTCCTTTCAGTATTGAAAGGCATTCTCACTAGTTTAGCTTTGAGGCATTTTTCACACTGTAAGTCACTTTTGCAGTCTTCCACTGTTTCCAGTACACCACTGCATAGTTGAGGAATTTTCTTGAGGATGTTTTAGCTGATATGTCCAAGCTTCTTCAGTTCTTAAAGGAGCAAGAGCTTCTTTTGAGTTTATTGAAGTTTCAACATTCACCACATAGAGACCAATTTCATTCTTGTATCCTTGCTACAAAAATTCATTATTCTTAAAGACTTGCCCTTGATGTTTTGTAAACAATACTTCACCATCATGTTCAGTGATTGCACTCATTGACAGTAGATTCCTGATTAGATCTGGCACATATGCCACATCTTTAAATATGATATTATCTGTTTCAACAGTTCCAACAAGTTCACTCGTCATGCTGTTGCTACGTTTTGCCACTTTTATTCTTACATGTCCTTCTGGTATTTCTGTATTCTGAAGAATAATTTATTGATTTGTAAGATGAGCATTACATGCACTGTCAACAACAAACTCACTTTTGTTATAGTCAGCTGTTGTCTTTTTCTCACTTATGTGCACTTCAGTCAGAAAACTAACTTTTTCACTTTTCTTGTCCCTTTGGAAACACTTGTCCTCTGAATTATTCATCTTCTTAGATGGCAGATGGTGCATGGTGGATACTGTTTGTTTTTCTTTTCTCTGTCCTTGAAAATAGTATACTGTATACCTAGGTGGTAAAGTGGCATTTTTCAGGCCGAAAGAAGAGATGGACAGGTGAGGCGCAGTCGAGCCTGGCCACTTCTTGAGGCCTGAAAAAAGCACTTTACTGCCTTGGCTTACACATAATTTTTTATCCTACACAATAATTGTTGGTAATATTTTTTGTATAAAAATTTTATTTTATAATATGAAATTCATTACTATCCTACACAATAATTGTTGGTAATATTTTATATAAAAATTTTATTTATAATATGAAATTCATACTGTGAGTCATAAGTGATATTAAAAATCGGATTATGTATAGGTAGTACAGTTAACAAAAGAGATTCCTTGCTTGGATAAATTTGATAACTGTACTTGCTCAGAAAAGGAAGTAGTCGAAGCTGTTGCCGCTACGTCTGCTATATTTTCTATTAAAGGAGTCGTCATTTTAGCAGTTTCAGTAGATGTAGATTCATTGATAGTCATGTAGAAGACCCGGCCATATTGTTAGTGTTGAAAAGTTTATTAGCGACATTTATTTTATTATCTAAACAATCTTCAACGTAGCCTTCCGCTACGCTGCTGGATTTTCATCCGCCGTGCCTTTTTGATTGCTAGAATATCTGCTCCTGAATTGGCAAGGAGAGTGACGGATGATCTTCTAAACGCATATACTGTATATTCTTTAGCATTACTTAATTTTAGGTAACTGGCTATTTTAAATGGCATTGTCCCAATAGTGTGGTGTATTTTTATACTGACGTTTAATGGTGTTGTTTATTTGTCAATTGGGGCGACAGCTAGCGTGGAAACGTAAATTTTATTTTCTCGGTTAGCCGTAGAAAAGGTAACCTTCTCGTCTCCGTAAAGCTGGTAAAATTCAACTTTCTCATAGTATAGGATAAAAAACAATTTTCTTTAGGATGATTTCTTTTTTTGCAGATTCCTCATGGAGGGTAAGTATCTTGACTTCAAATTATCAATGTTTTTGTCATCTTCTGCCACAGAATCTCAGGCACTTCTGAAATGTTTGTACTGATCTGGAAGGATACTCATGATTTTTGTTATCATCATATTATCACTAATCTCATCTCCAGCAGTCTTCAGTTAGTCATAACATCTTTTGATTTGTCCCAGGTAAAGTTGAAGAAATCAGTTTGTAGCTGTTGTTTCTGTTGTACAGACTCAGCTTCCAAAACCAACGATTTTAATCCAGATTTTAATTACAGACTACATTTTTCATTAACAAAAAAATTTCTGGCTACAGACCACATTTTTCATTATCAAACATAAATTTCTGGCTACAGTCCCAAGCAACAGCAACAAATAAGTTTTGTTAGAGATGATGGTACAAATTGTGTAAGTACTTGTGTTGGTTAAGACTTGTAGTGATGGGCAAAACCAGTACAATTGGTTGTATTAGCACACTCCCTAAAGTACACTAAATTGTGCCATACAGTGCGTGCCTTACAATTTTACGATGAGACCGAGTGCGACTTACGTCAACATTAGCTGCCGCGGCGGAGTAGTTAGTAGTAGAACGAGAAAGAAAGACCCATAGTACATACAAGTACGATACGTACAGTACATACACTCCTCTACTGGTGATTTATTGGTGTAATACATAGTAGAATGTATAAAATAATAATACCTTTAAATATTGTTTCACTGTAATTATTAGGTATAACTTTACCAGCACACCAGCACCCAACCGGTAAACCAGTAACTAAAACCAATCAACTAATGGTGGATTGTACTATTAGTACAATAAAATTGTACTGCACATACACCGTACATTAAAGTGTGCAGTAAATTTTGTACAACACGCACAAGTACTTCCCATCTCTAAAGACTTGGGCTGAATCAACTCTCAAAAAGGAGGAGGTAAAAAATTCTTAATTTCATAACAAAACACTTTCAAATTACTATAATACAAAAATAAAGATGATATTTTTAATACGGTTAGCATATTGTAATTTCTCAAAGAGAGATTCCAAGAAATTGCCTACTTATAGGGTTTATTTATTTCGTCTCATATCAACATAGAGTGTTCAAGCTTCTACATAATAAAATACTTTTTGAATACCAAAAAGTGTGTTACCGAAACTCGAATAATTAAAATACGATTAAATTATAAGTATCCTATCACTAATTTGAGTATTAGAATACAAATAATACAATTTGTTCATGAAATAACTATTATAAAATAAAAAAAACCACTTAGAAAGCTTTCACATTCACTTATTTTATTTCATGGTATGCTATGTATGTGATAAAAAGGTGATAATTATGAAGGAAATAATTTGATTAATTGTCTATCTCGCATATAACAAGCATAAAAATTAAAAAAGTTGTGACTGTGAATTTTGCTTATGAACCAATTAAAAAAGCAGATTTATTAGATGTAATAGTAATTAACTGTTGCTAGTGCCAGTTGAAACAATTCCCCTACTACTTTAAATTTAATTACCATTATTGAACTTTTTTTTGATACAGTAGAAATAAATGCACTCGTTACATCAAACAAAAAAAATCCATATAGACATGACTAAAATTAGCTTCAGGTATAGATATTGACATAACAATTTAAAAAGAAATATAATTTTCCCTGTATTAAGGAAGATTAACGTAAAGTAGAATTTGTGTAATTTTTAAATTTAAGCTTATTATTTACAAACAATTTAGTTGAAAACAACAGTTGTTTTTTGTGGGAATTGAGACGTAGATGTCAATAAACGGCTGACATTTTCAGTTCGCTTAGTACGTCTTCGTCAACAAGAACAAAGAAATGTAAAAATGTACACAATAAATAAATCTAACGGTACTTTTGACGATCCGACAAACTGAATATAATTATCGTTTAACAAATAAACAGCCACTGAACTCTAATCAATTTTCTTCAAAACAGCTTTGACGTTTCTCAGATAGGTATCAGCTGTTTTACATCAAACAATGAACGACTGAACATTGAAAAGTTCGTATAAAAACCTCTGATTATACGTAATTTTAGGAAAGAATATTTAAAAATTTACCTCGAATTTGTTTCTACCTGCATAAATCATAGTAATGCAGGTGGAAAACGTCACAAATACACTTTTATTATTCTGTATTTCACTTCACAAACAGTAACAAATCGGTGACTTCGACATTACACTACTGTTAGTACAATGTCCTTGGGTAGCAGCAAACTCTGCGAATAGCGGCCAACGGATTTGTTTATGCGCTTTCTATTGGCTGACGAGTGTTCAAAACAAAAACAACTCCATCTGATCGTCTGCTTAGATGTCAAGGTTGCCAAGCTTTCCAAGAAGTCAGTGATTTGAAGACTAAATTGATTATGCTACTGATTTTCCAAAAATATTCGTAGTTTTTTATGGATCTGGAATTATATTCTCTACCTACTTTTGTGATTTAGATCTTTATATATATATATATATATACACAGTATACATATTTATAGCTGATGTAAAGCGTGACGATGATTTATGCAACACTATATACGCTTCATTGTTAATTGTGTTGCATAACCAAAAGTATAGTGTGTTGCATAAAAGCGTGAAGAATGACCAAAAGTATTGTGTGTTGCATAAAACCGTGTCGATGACAAAAAATTCATGTTTTTTATTCACCAAAAAAAGTGCTCAATGCGCCTAAAGAAGTTTTCACTTAAAAAATTTCCTCTGATAAGATTTAGCGTTAATGCATTATTGATACGGAATAAAGATTCAAGACCGTCTCTCATTATTGGTAGGTAGAGACCTAATAATGAGAAACCATACAGAAGGTAGAAACTAATTTGGGGATATATAAAAAACACCCTTATTCAAAAATCTGTTTAACGGACGAAAAGATTCGATTCAAACGATGACAAATGACAACGTCCTGAAAGATATCAAATCGGTAAATACAGGAATAAACTCCGTATGTTGTATCTCTATGGTTGCCTCTGAAGTTTCTATAAAAGTTAACCACAGAAGTGAAGAAGACGAATCAAAGTCGATTCATGTATGTTTTTGTTAAATATCACATTTTTCAACTTTATGTCGTTTTTTTGACAAAACTACTGAATACATTTGGCTTAACGGTCTCTATCTTAACTTTTCCTTTCTCGTTCAATCGCAATAAGGAATAATTATAATAGGGTGATGAAAAATCCTAAAAAATACGGTTTTTAAAATAATGTAGACTCCGTTTCACGTAAGAAGAACCCACCTGAAGTTGCAGTCGTATGCGCGAACTTCAAAACCAGCGCCATATTGTAAAATTGACATTGGACATCGAATCAGTAGCGTAACGTTTTCACATTCTCGGACTCGATAAGAGTTGCAGCGTTTTTAATAATCTGTCGGCCTTGTCTGTGGATAATTTTTCCTTTAACACCAACAAGTTTTTTAGGAGGCATGGTTTTAGATCAAATAAAACACAACACTCACAGATATGAATTAGCTAAACGTCTTAAAATATTCAGTAAATGATTGCTTCAAACACAAACCTCAAATGTCAATAATAAAATGGCTGTCGGCATGAAAATCGTTTGTAACGCCAATGGCAATGGCATAAAAAGGTCGTTACGAGGCGACATAGATGAACAAGACCGATTTTGGTTTCTGCGCAAGTCAGTTGGCAAACTTCAAGTGGCTTCTTCTAATGTGAAACGGAGTCTATCTTTATATTTAATTTTAAGTTGGCCGGTATATATATGCTCAATGCGCCTATAGAAGTTTTCACTTCAAAAATTTCCTCTGATAAGATTTAGCGTTAATGCATTATTGATACGGAATAAAGATTCAAGACCGTCTCTCATTATTGGTAGGTAGAGCGAACCTATACTATATTCATAAAGAAGAGAGAGTAATAAAAATGCAAATTTGGAAAAATTTTGTACTGAGTGATCAATTACTCAACTATTCATAGGCGCCGCAATTGGGGGAAACTTACATTTCAAGTACCGTGGTATATAGGTATTAGTAAAGAAAATAGTAAATATGTAAAAAGTTCTATGAAATGTATTAAAACAAATTACTTGGCGAATTGGCGTTTTAACTATAATTAATACTAAAAATTAAATTAAGGCTAAACAAATGGTTGGTACGTAAAAAAAATGTTACTGTTGTCAAATATTACAACTACAAAAATAATTAAAATGAAACGGAGGTAGATACGTTTCTTTAAAAACAGTCAAAAAAATAGGAATAAATAAATGTAATAACACATTAAACAGTACGTTTCTCTCAAAACAGTCAAAAATAGAATTACAAAACAAAATTGTTATTAAATAGGTAGATACATTTCTTTAAAAACAGTCAAAAATAAAATAGGAATAAATTACTCAGATTCAGAAGAACAGTAAATGCTCTCATCATCACTCTCAATTTCGTCCAAAGAAATAATTAACGGTTCCACAGTTTCCACATTTTTTCTTCTACTTTTAAAACATGTTGTACACATTTATGCCAATTATCTGGAGTTATTTTTTTAACTGATTCTTGAAAAAGCACCTCCACATCCTTTAATTTATAGGTAGTATTATTCCTTGCTACATACCCTTTCATTTGAGCCCATATTAATTCTATTGGATTAAGTTCACAATGGTAAGGCGAAAGTCTTAAAACTGTTATGTTTCGTTTTCCAGCCATATCATCGACAACTTTCTTATTGAATTTTTCTATGTGGCTATTTATCAATGATAGCAGTTCTTTTTTACCATATCTGCCTCAAAATTAATGTTTTTTTCTGTAAGCCACTTACAAATATCAGCTTTTCTCCATGCAGTGGTTGGTACTTTTTCAAGGTTTCTGGAATGGTAACTGGCGTTGTCCATTGCTATTACTGAACCAGGAGGTATTAGGTCTAACATTTGCTGAAATTATTCTTCAAATGTATCGCCAATCATGTCCTCGTGATAATCGCCAGTATGGTTTGACGTAAAGACCAAAAGACCTCCTTTTACAAACCCTTTTTCATTGCCAATATGGACAATTATCAAACTTTTTCCTTTTCCTGACGGCGGCTTCATCCCTGTCGACCAACCTTCCATGAATGCCTGTCGGGTACTTTTCACATTTTTGTCTTGCCAGTGTTTGCCAACAGTGTGACCTTCATTTACTCAAGTTTCACCAAGAAAATATATATTTTTGCCCTCACTTCGAAATTGCCTTAAATATTTTCTTCTCCAGCAAACTATCTTGTCACTTTCTATTAAAACCGCCTTTCTGTTATGTTTTTCCCAAGAAAAATTAATTTCTCTTAAAGTTTTCCACAATTTCGTTCTTCCAATATTTGGAAACCCACCATCTTGTTTTATTGAAGCATACACTTTATCAACAGTGGGAATTTCCTTTCTAAGATAAAAGGAATGAACTAACCGCCTTAATGCATTTTTTTCATCCTCATCAAATTTTATTGGTTTTCTCCCAGACTTTGATGTGGTATTCTATAAATAGATGATTTTCCAAATTGGGTAAAATTAGAACACTTCGTTACCAACTTATCCACTGTCAATGTTTTATAGTCTTTTTGCAGATTATCGAACACACTAAGAACTGTTTGTTTTTCTCTAAGCGTTAAATGCGCACGACTTTTATTTGTACTCGGAGTAGAAGCCATATTTTTTTTATACACAAACTGCACTAACTTTGTAACGGTAAAAGTTGTACCTCACAGGGCACCAGCTCGAAGGGCTCCGGCTAGAGACTCCTCTCAAGGGTGATTCGACCCCAAGTTTATGTCACACAGGGATAACAGAAGGGTTGTAAAAATTGAGGGCGCCACTACCTTTTTAACGATGAAAACTACAAAAAACTAAGGCGGAAAAGGTAGAAACGCCTTGTAAAATTTAAATAAAAGTTAATAATTAAAAAAAGTCACTAAAAATTACCCCGGGCGATATCTCCCTCAACTTTTATAGTTGAGGATTTTAATAAAAAAAAGAATTAAAAACAAATTTACAATTTATTCTGCCACAGGAAATGAACAACGGAATTTAATAGAGGAATTTGTACTTTTATAGGTACTTAGCTTAGATGAAGTGGTTTCCTGGAGAAGAAGTCAGGTCTTGATCCGAACTGATGAGTTCTGTTCTAGGGCGGTAGTTTGAGCTAGGGCTGTATCCTTGGCTATATTCTTGGGGTTATATTCTCAGGTTAAATTATTCGGCTATATCCTAGGCGTTATATTCTAGCCTAGGGTTATATTCTCGGCGTTAAATTCTTGGGTTATATCCTAGCCTAGGGTTATATTCTTGGCTTATATTCTCGCCTAGGGGCTGTGCTTACCACAGCAAAATTCCTAAGATAGATACTTAAGATATGAAAGATAGCGAAAGACGATCTGCCTCCTTGGGCAGACGATAACAAAAAGGGGTGTTTAACGTGGCGTTGTCCGTTGGCAGACGACAATTGTCTTACGTTCGGGGTAGAAGAGTTTGGGATCACAGAACTATAATTGGATGTGGCTAGTGACGACGAGCGCTAATTAAAAGGATTTATTCTGTAAAATCGAAACAGGTCGATAGACATGTTACAACTTTAAAAGTTAAAACTATAATAACAAGAAAAGCATATTTGTAGTCAACTTTAATATTTTGGAACCAACTCATAAGTACCTATAATACCAGGAAGAAACAAAATATGCTAATAATCTAAAATTTAAAAAAATTATATTATTACATTGCTACTTAACCCTCACTTAAACTTAATCCTCTAATTATGCACCGGAAACGATTATAATGGCATTATCTGCATACCTACATATTATAGTGCAAAAACAGAACACGCATAATAAACAATTTCTCTCAGGTTAAAATATAACATATATTTTTAACTGCTGTCTTTTTTCTATTTTTTTTTAAATTTAAATGTTGGCAAAACACCTACGCCAATGGTACGCTCGAAAAAATGGGGTTTTCATCGTTTTATTACTCTCTCTTCTTTATGAATACACTTTAATAATGAGAAACCATACAGAAGGTAGAAACTAATTTGGGGATAAACAAAAAAAACACCCTTGTAGTCAACTATTCATATGTATTGTTATTGTTGAATCTGATCTGAGGAGGTATAAATATAACTTTTAAATTAAGAGAGAAGACTGAGAGAAGCATTGGCAACATCGCTTCGTCGAGACGGCTCCGAGGTTAACGAACACAAATTGAACGTCCCAGTCACAAAAAGAACCTTCCAATTTTGCCTGAAAATAGAGTCTCGAAGTCTGTTACACGCTGTTCTTCTCCACAATAAAACCATGACGAAGACTGCCCAAAGTTTGATGGCCCCAGTGTGACTCCCCATCTTCGGGCGGTCACCTCAGTTGGCGGCGGACAGGTAGTCGAAACATTACTGACGCCGCCACCTTTTTTTTAATCGCGCATAGAATTTTTTTATCGTTTTCTTATAGTCGACAATAGTTAAAATGTTCATTTTTTATTTTCAACAGATAAGCAATAAAATACCTAATTATAATTAGGTATGTAGGTACCTATAGTAGATAAAAGGAATGTTTCATATTATTTTTTACAAACATGAGTACGTGTAGCTATTAGATATTTTTGTGACGAAAAAGCAGTACTTTGAAATCTAAAAATATACATTTATCTATTTTAGAAAAATCGTAATATCAATTTATACAGTGTGGAAACCACTTATGGAATAAAATTCTTTATGTCATTATTTTAGAAAATTATAAAAAATGTCGAGACACGTCAACTTTTGAATTGAGTTGTGCGTTATGTAAACATAAATTTAAATGTACAGGGTGCTTCACGCAAGTATGCCATAGTCGGTGTTGTTTTTTTTCAATGAAACACCCTGTATATTTGCATATTTTTGAAATCCCCTTAATGAACCGGTTTAAAAAAACTGAATAATGTATGGTCAATTATGAATTATACAGGGTGAAATTTTTATTTTTACAGTTATTAAACACATACATAAAATACCTAATGTATTTGATTTTAATACATTAAAATAAATGCTCAAAATATTCTCCACCTAGTTGTTGGCAATAGCACAGTCTCCTATAGAACTCCTCCTTAACTTTGTTTAAAGTTTGAGGTGAAATATTCCGTATTTCTGTAGTTATCCTGTCTTTGAGGTCTACAATGCTAGTTGGCTGTGTTGCATATACTTTGTTCTTGAAATAACCCCACAGAAAAAAATCTAACGGCGTAAGGTCTGGCGATCTAGCTGGCCACTCAATAGTGCCTCTTCGTCCAATCCATTTATTGGGGAAGATTTCATCTAAATAAGTTCTTACCATTAAAGCATAATGGGGTGTTGCCCCGTCTTGCTGGAACCAAACATTTTCATTCGGTAAGCTAGGATCTATTGCGTTGGGATATAAGTTTGCCAACGCAGGAATAACTTCATTTCTAAGCATATTTAAATATTTTTCAGCTGTCAAATTTCCATCTATAAATATAGGACCAATAATATGGTCGCCTATGATACCGGCCCAAACGTTCACCTTTTGAGGGTACTGAGTATGTGTCTCACCACCGTACATCAACTAACGACAAGTAAATTCACTTCGTCGATTCAGTGGTTACCGAAAATTTCCTTACCCCTTCTATCGTCTGCTGAGTTCTGGCGAGTTTAAATCGAGAAAGTGTTGAATACAGGGGTAGCGCGCAGTGTTAATGTGATGCTGATCGGAACTTCGGAAATATAATTAAAGCTTTTTGTTTTCGTTTTTGTGAGCAAAATATTAAAATATTTATACATATTTTTATTATAATTTTGTATTTAGTATAAATATTATAGTGACTTATTTCATTACAAAATGCCTGGAGTGGTGTATTGTTCTGTTGATGGTTGTCGCAGTAAAGTGAAAGAGAGATCGTTTTTTAGATGCCCAAAAGACAAAATTAGGTAAGAGAAGAGGTAATTTAGTAGTATACAAGTAAACTTTTTTTATTTTCTATATTATATTGCAGATGTGAAGCTTGGAAAAATGTTTTGGATTTTAAAGGAAACCACCGATATGCCAATATAACGGTGGAACAATGTTATAATAGGATAAAAATTTGTAATTTGCATTTTACTGACAATAGTTTCACAAATGAATTCAAGAATCGAATTAACTGTTTCGCAATTCGTTCTTTATTATAACAAAGAACTGAAGGTGAGAAATTTGCTCTATATGTTTATTGCTTTAATTTTAGTTAGAGGTTAAACTAACTAATTATTGATTGAATTGGTTCTATTAAAATCTGAACATAAACGATGAAAGTGAAACTTTTGTTTTAGATAACGACGAATATATTGATGTTCCTATTAAAGCCTGCAGTGACGTTCCTATTAAAGTCTGCAGTGACGTTTCTATTCAAACAACTAGTGCTCAAATAGGTATGGTTGAATACATTTTCAAAAGACCTTAACAAAATGAATGAACTTACTTTATAGATATTGGAGTTCAGACGTGCCCAAAGTTTTCAGCTTCTACACCAAGGAAAAAGTTATAGAGAAAAAAAATTAGGAATCTCAAGAGAACCAGATTATCTAATTCCAAAAGGTCTCTAGAAACGAACATTAATTTTGAAGACGTTTTGTAATTCTTAAAAAAAACTATTCCAAAAAATCATACAACTTTCTAGAATGTCAGTTTAAACTACTGAATAAAGCTTCAAAAGGAGCAAGATATACTGACGAATTTAAGCAATTTGCTTTGAGTGTTTACTTCTTAGGTCCGAAAGCTTACAGAAAAATGTCAACAGTTTGTACAATGCCTTCAATATCAACACTTCATCGTTTTCTTAGACGCTGGATTTTAAAACCGGGATTTAATGATTCAATTTTTAATTTAATGAAATCAAGATCCGAGCTGTTAGGTGAAAAGGAAAGAGATTGTGTTTTGTGTCTAGATGAAATGTCAATCAAATCCAATTTATATTATAATATATCTATTGACAAAATTGTTGGGTTTAAAGAAACTAACCAAAATAGTATGGACATCGCATCTAGTGTACTGGTAGTGATGGCTAGAGGTATAGCAACTAGCTGGAAACAGCCTGTTGCTTATTTTTTTTATAAAAATTCGGCATCCGCCGATGATCTAAGAGACATATTATTTGAAAGTGTCAGAAAAATATCCAATGCAGGATTAAATGTTTTGGGAGTAATATCTGATCAAGGATATAATTTTCAAAAACTGGCGAAAAGTTCGTTAAAGTTAACTGAGGACAATCCGGTATTTTTTGTGGATAGTATAAAAATTGTTTATTTATTTGACGTACCCCATCTTTTGAAATCGACAAGGAAAAATTTCTTTAAATACAATTTCATAGTTAAAGATGGTGAAACCAACAAAGCCTATTTAGATACGATGTATAATTACGAGAAACAAAAAGAATTCAGATTGGCACCCAGACTTACTAATGAACATATCTACCCCAGCAGTTTTAAAAAGATGAAGGTAAAACTTGCTTTCCAAGTTTTTAGTCACTCTGTAGCCGTGGCATTGAGTACTTATATTGACTTTAAAATTCTACCAGCATCAGCCAGAACTACAATTACTTTCATACAAAATATGAACGATCTCTTTGACATTCTAAACTCGTGTCATTTAAATAATTTCAATGCCTTTATGGGCACTGAAAAGCAAAACACTTTTCTTAGAGATATGATCACAATGTTTAACAACCTTCAAGTTTTCTTGTTCTAACGGAAAAAACGTAACTAAACAACTTAAATTTATATTTGGGTGGAAGTTGACAATTACAGCTATTTTTATTTTGTGGGAAATTTTACACCAAACAAAAAATTACACTTTCTTATTAACGAGAAACCTTAACCAGGATTGTCTGGAAAATTTTTTTGGGCACATCAGAAATTGTTGTGGTAATGCAAGAAACCCTACGCCAATCCAATTCTGCAGAGCGTTTAAAAAAATAACTTCTCTTAAATATTTAGATTACTCCGAAGGAGCAAACTGCATGCAAGATTTAAATGAAATTTTGCTTAATACAAAATCTGAATTGCTTAAAAGTACAGTTAGTTCTACGACTACAAATAATATCTATACTCCTCTAAAAGTGTTTACGACTGATTATAGAAATATAAAAAGTGTCGATGGAAATGCACTGGTATACGTTACTGGATACCTACTTAAAAAGTGTTTATTGCAGCATTCGTGTAACACTTGCTTAGAATTTATCAAGATAGATAATCTAGAAGGAGACGCTACCGTTTTTATGAAATATAAAGATTATAGTGTTTCATCCAACATTTGTAATTTGGTTGTGCCTCCCAAAAATTTTGTGGAACTCGTTATAGAATTGGAAAACATATTTATAAATCAATTTAATAAAATAGCCTCTGAATGTGGTGTCGGTATTAAGCTTAAAAATAGCTTTAAGAATGTTAAAATGTGGCATCCTTGTACAAATTTCCCAGTTGATTATTTTTATTCATTGTATACAAGATTACGTATTTATTATACATTAAAATTTGCTAATCGTAACATTAAAACAGAAAAATTACAGAAACAACACCCCAAACTAAGTATACTTATACATTTGTAATCATTACTATGCTAAACATAACAATTTAATCAATAATATTCATTAGAAGCTTGTTCGATTACACCGTAGATTGATTTAAAAGTTTTTAAATTTTATTTTAATATTCCTGTATTATAATGGTCACTGCAGTATTTAACCACACGTATGTCCCTCGTAATTGTTGTATTATGATAACGGGCGAGTATGGCGGCAGAGAGACGATGTGCCAAAAATTTCAAACGTTCCGACGCAAGTGAATCTACTTGTCGTTAGTTGATGTACGGTGGTCTCACGCATCCAATTAGAATTCTCTGCTGACCAATATCTACAGTTCTGTCGGTTTACCTCTCCATTCAATGTGAATGTTGATTCGTCAGAAAAAAGAATGGTACCAAGAGCTATCTCATTTCTGTTCAGCTTATTCATCAATCTTTCGCAGAAATCCATTCTACGATCTGGATCGTCTTCTGTTAACTCCTGCACAAAAGTTAATTTGTAGGGATGAAGTTTTTCTTTATGAAGACATCTTAGAACATTTGTTTGACTAACATTATTTTCACGGGAAATTTGACGTGTACTTGAAGTTGGACACTTAACAAAATATCCACTTTCACATCATCTTCAACGAAGTGTGGTTTTCTTTTCAATGGTTTGACATGTCCAAGTTCTCTGAATTGTTCATGAATTTTAGACACAGTACTTTGTGAAATATTAGGCAATTCGGGGTACCTGTGATTAAATAAGTTTGCCACTTCAACTTGACTTCTGCAGTTATCCCCGTACCCGATCATCATTAAAATCTCAATTCGGTGAGTCTCAGTTAAATATTTCATTGTTATGTCGACAAGGAAAGAGTGTTTGACAAAGATTTTACTTTTTCAGTATAAACTGTCAACACATCAACAACTGACAGAATAGAAAACAATCCACATTATTTACCGATTTTGTCTAATTATTGGCGTTTTTAGGCAATTTTTAGGTATTTATGATAAAATTCATGGGCGTAGCAGGTTTTGTTTAATATACAAATACGTCTAATAATTAGTTAATTAGTTTAGATTTTTGATAAATCCATATTTAGCTAATTTAAAAAAGTACCCAATATTTCAAGTGTAATAAATTATTAATTTTAAAATTTCACCCTGTATAATTCATGATTGACCATACATTATTCAGTTTGTTGGAATCGGTTCATTAAGAGGATTTCAAAAATATGCAAATATACAGGGTGTTTCATTAAAAAAAAACAACACCGACTATGGCATACTTGCGTGAATCACCCTGTACATTTAAATTTATGTTTACATAACGCACAACTCAATTCAAAAGTTGACGAGTCTCGGCATTTATAATAATAATTTTCTAAAATAATGACATAAAGAATTTTATTCCATAAGTGGTTTCCACACTGTATAATAATCTCATTGATACCTGAAGGGTACCTACAGGGGAAGAAGGGGAAATGTCAAAAAAAGCAAATTTTATAGTATCGAAATTTTGATGTTCAAAACGCCTAAACTAAGATATTTTGTCACATTAGAACAAAACGGATTTAATTCTAATTGTTTTAAGTTGTTTTTAATAATAATATAACATAAATTCGCTTCTAATATTTGCAGTTTTGTAATAAAATAATTGTTTTATCCCTAACAACACGAAAAAATAGGCAATAAGGGGAAAGTACCAAGTTTGCTACCATAAATTAACAAAACATACGAAATATTTTCACTTACATAGTAAAATTATTAACTTTAAATTAAAATTGATGAATATTGATAGTTAATCAAAAAAAAACTCGGCATAAAAATTTGGCTCTAGTTTACTTGAGTTTCGATTTCTTCGCTTGACCCTCTCCTTCGTTACAGGGCTGTTGCTTATTTTTCTTTACCCTTTCTCCATAAGGTGAATTTGTATAAAATTCACAGGCACTGGGATTGAACCGGTGTGAAGTTGGCAACCAAAAGTTAGCAACTGAATTGACGGAAATACCCGAAGGACCAGTGGCGTACCATGATAGGAACTAACCGAAAAAATTGTCAGATCTTAAGAAATAGTGAAAAGACTTGTAAATAATTCAGAAAAATTGAACATAATACTAGAAACACATTCGAATGGGTCTGAGACATCAAAATAGCCAAAAACTACCCCCAAAAAATTAAATAAAGTATAAAAAACATGACGGAAACGGAGTATCATCTTGGGAATAGTCTCAAATAATCAAAAATAAATTACTCCATCATATACTAAAAGCACAACCCCTTCGAAAGGGTCTAAGGGTATCAAAATGGCCAAAAACTACCCCCAAAAAATTTAAAAAAAAGTATAAACAGCATGACGGAAACGGAGTATCATCTTGCGAATAGTCTCAAAAAATCAAAAATATCATATACTAAAAGCACAACCCCTTCGAAAGGGTCTAAGGGTATCAAAATGGCCAAAAACTACCCCCAAAAAATTTAAAAAAGTATAAAAAGCATGACGGAAACAGAGTATCATCTTGCGAATAGTCTCAAATAATCAAAAATAAATTACTCCATCATATACTAAAAGCACAACCCCTTCGAAAGGGTCTAAGGGTATCAAAATGGCCAAAAACTACCCCCAAAAAATTTTAAAAAGTATAAAAAGCATGACGGAAACAGAGTATCATCTTGCGAATAGTCTCAAATAATCAAAAATTAAATCACTTCATCATATACTAAAAGCACAACCCCTTCTAAAGGGTCTAAGGGTATCAAAATGGCGAAAAACTACCCCCAAAAATTTTAAAAAGTATAAAAAGCATGACGGAAACGGAGTATCATCTTGCGAATAGTCTCAAAAATCAAAAATATCATATACTAAAAGCATAACCCCTTCGAAAGGGTCTAAGGGTATCAAAATGGCCAAAAACTACCCCTAAAAAATTTAAAAAAGTATAAAAAGCATGACGGAAACAGAGTATCATCTTGCGAATAGTCTCAAATAATCAAAAATAAATTACTTCATCATATACTAAAAGCACAACCTCTTCGAAAGGGTCTAAGGGTATCAAAATGGCCAAAAACAACCTCCAAAAAATTTTAAAAAGTATAAAAAGCATGACGGAAACAGAGTATCATCTTGCGAATAGTCTCAAATAATCAAAAATTAAATCACTTCATCATATACTAAAAGCACAACCCCTTCTAAAGGGTCTAAGGGTATCAAAATGGCGAAAAACTACCCCCAAAAATTTTAAAAAGTATAAAAAGCATGACGGAAACGGGGTATCATCTTGCGAATAGTCTCAAAAAATCAAAAATATCGTATACTAAAAGCATAACCCCTTCGAAAGGGTCTAAGGGTATCAAAATGGCCAAAAACTACCCCTAAAAAATTTAAAAAAGTATAAAAAGCATGACGGAAACAGAGTATCATCTTGCGAATAGTCTCAAATAATCAAAAATAAATTACTTCATCATATACTAAAAGCACAACCCCTTCGAAAGGGTCTAAGGGTATCAAAATGGCCAAAAACAACCTCCAAAAAATTTTAAAAAGTATAAAAAGCATGACGGAAACAGAGTATCATCTTGCGAATAGTCTCAAATAATCAAAAATAAATTACTTCATCATATACTAAAAGCACAACCCCTTCGAAAGGGTCTAAGGGTATCAAAATGGCCAAAAACTACCCCCAAAAAATTTAAAAAAAAGTATAAAAAGCATGACGGAAACAGAGTATCATCTTGCGAATAGTCTCAAATAATCAAAAATAAATTACTTCATCATATACTAAAAGCACAATCCCTTCGAAAGGGTCTAAGGGTATCAAAATGGCCAAAAACTACCCACAAAAAAATTTAAAAAAGTATAAAAAGCATTACGGAAACGGAGTATCATCTTGCGAATATTATCTTGCGTTTTTGGCCATTTTGATACCCTTAGACCCTTTCGAAGGGGTTGTGCTTTTAGTATATGATGAAGTAATTTATTTTTGATTTTTTGAGACTATTCGCAAGATGATACTCCGTTTCCGTCATGCTTTTTATACTTTTTTAAATTTTTTGGGGGTAGTTTTTGGCTATTTTGATGTCCTCAGACCCATTCGAATGTGTTTCCAGTATTATTTTCAATTCCAAATCTGGTGTGGGAGTGTCGCAAGGCCCTCAACAGACTAGGTAGTCATAATAGAGTGACCCTAGCCTGGGTGCCAGGCCATCAAATGAATAAAAGGCAATGAAAAGGCCGATGAATTAGCCAAGCAGGGAGCGACGGAGGTCATGATAGGGCCAGAACCTTCCTGCGGAATTGCTAAATGCCTCACCAAGGAGAGCATCCACCAATGGATAAACAACCAGGCGTTGCGATGGTGGAATGAAACTCCGGGGCAAAGGCACGCTAAGCTATTCCTTAAAAGCCCTTCGGTCAGACTGTCACGCGACCTACTATGTCAAAGTCGAGAAACGACGAGGATGATGGTGGGAATGCTGACAGGGCATTGTAGGCTAAGGAAGCATATGCACACTATTGGCCTAGCAGATGACAGCCTATGTAGGTTATGCCAGGAAGAAGACGAAACCGCGGAGCACTTACTCTGCGAGTGCGAAGGCCTAACAAGGGTGCGGTTTCACCTATTCGGAGAAGAAAAACCGAAGGCAGAGAGCTACGCAAAGGAGGCGGTATCCGGGCTAATAGGTCTAATAAAAAGAATAAAGCTAGATATCGAGCTCTAAATATGGCGGAGGACCACAATAGATCTGTAAAGGTCGCAGTGGGATAGGACAAAGAGCCACTCCAATTCTAATCTAATCTAGGTAACCAACTTTTAAATAGAGCAAAATCACTTACACTCGATAAAGCACTAGGTTAAAATGAAGACAAAATATTCTTTTTAACGCTGATGCGATCGATACAGATATTATGTTAACATAAACAAATACTAAGAGCTTGCCCTTTTCTTTGTTTAGTCTATCGTGTGATTCATATTTCTCTTCAGAGTCGGGTACCTATTTAATTTTTAAGAAAGAAAGTTTGTTCTTAAAAAAATTAATTCCTACAACATGTCTAAAATTGATACTTATTTTTTTTAAATATTGTAAGACAATTTTTTTTCTCACCCTGTTATTCTTAAAATAGTTTTCGTTCCAAGTAAAATGAATTAAATCATGGGTATACCCTAATATTTCAGAAATGCATTTCTCGACCAAACAACCAATTGTCTGAAACAGATAAGTAAAGTATCAAAATGTCACGTAGTCTTCGAGGCCACGAAAGGGGAAAGAAAATTTTATGAACGATTTGAGATTTAGTTTCTAGAAAATAACTGAAGTGTTCACTTGAGCCAAATAAATCTATTAAAATATAGTGTGTATTGTGGTGCATATCAGGAGTTAAATAGGTGAGTCTATCTCACAGAGTAATTCAGTTTTGCCTGTTATTTGATATTTGAATTTAAAAGATATTTTATCACATAGAGTATAGTATATTTGTTAATTATTTTTAATAATAACTTTGTTTAAAGTTCTTTAATATTCAACGTTATTAAGAACATTAATTTGTTGTTGCATTTCCTATTCATCCAATCCTACTGTACTGTGGAGAATTTGTGCCACTTGCAGTTCAACTCACATACCTATACTGTATTGTGGAGAGTTTGCGCCACTTGCGGTTTGTCCATTCCTGATACAGGGTGACTTCTCACGTCACCTATATCTCCTTCCACCCCCCTGTATTGTGGAGGGCTTGAGCCACTTGCAGTGTAACCTTATTTAGCTGTACTGTGGAGAGTTTGTGCCACTTGCAGTTTAACTCACATACCTATACTGTACTGTGGAGAGTTTGCGCCACTTGCGGTTTGTCCATTCCTGATACTGGATGACTTCTCACGTCACCTATATCTCCTTCCACCCCCCTGTATTGTGGTGAGCTTGAGCCACTTGCAGTGTAACCTTATTTAGCTGTACTGTGGAGAGTTTGTGCCACTTGCAGTGTATTATTATTTTGCTGTACTGTGGAGAGTTTGTGCCACTTGCAGTGTATTATTATTTTGCTGTACTGTGGAGAGTTTGTGCCACTTGCAATGTATTATTATTTTGCTGTTCTGTGGAGAGTTTGTGCCACTTGCAGTGTAATATTATTTTGCTGTACTGTGGAGAGTTTGTGCCACTCGCAGTGTATTATTATTTTGCTGTACAGTGGAGAGTTTGTGCCACTTGCAGTGTAATAATATTTTGCTGTACTGTGGAGAGTTTGTGCCACTTACAGTAGTTATAATATTGTTTGTGGAGAGTTTGTGCCACATATTCCTTACATGCATTGGGGAGAGTTTGCGCCCCTTGCACCTTTCCCAATAACCCTAAATATTTACTATTAGGCATTTATTTTTGATCAAGTGAAGTTTTAACTTTACTTTAGTACTGATATGCATAATCACAGTTCAAACACATAAGATGCACCTTGTATATTATTAATACTTTCATTAATTTTGGGGATTTCAACTACACTAATCGTTAGTTAAATGATTAATTATTATTTATGGCAAAATGAATACTCAGAGTGTTTTTCTATCTAATTCCAGGTACGTCATCTCGGTTGTTCAACCTACTTGGACCATGTCTACATGGACTGTTCAATTAAATCCGGGCATCACGTCCAGTGTCTTGTAAATAGTTATTTTCATCATTTAGATTTGTTTTATTATCTATATTATAAAAAAAATATAATGTAAGTACACAGTAAGTAATTAAAAGTTAAATTCTAATTAAATATATCAATCTTTACAAATCACTCATTCTCCTCAAGTCAAGTTTTTCCCTCCTTACAATATATACACTATTTTTACTAATTCGTACGCCTATGATTAATTTTTATCCGCCATCTTTCATTTTTCTACTCCTACTTTTTATGTATACACACCGTTAAGAGGATAGTTGCGGGTAGCGGTATTTACATCAGTATCAGTAGTTAGACCAAATCGAAGTAATATTGTCTGTACATTTGTTTTTGTTATCAAAACACACAAGTGATTACCAAGTATATATTAGTATATTAGGGGAATTCCATAGCAGCTAACTTCTATATAGTTCCCGGCGATGCCTTTACTCTGTTAAGTTGTATGCAGTGCAGTGTGTTATTCCGTTATTAACGACGATTAGTTAAATAGTTTTTTCAAAATGGAATCTGTCATTTGGAATTACGCCCCTATTTACTGGGAAAAGACCAGCAGTATTTCCAATCCAATTCCCATTAATAAAGGCTTAGAAGAGTATCAAAGTATTTATTCAGATGTCTGCAGAGCTACCAACCAAAATGAATTTACGAGTATTTGTAGATATCAAAACCTTTATGACTTTGGACAAATGCTCATCAGAGAACAACTATTGATTAAATTGTATGACTCCACCAAATATTACAGGGTAAGATTTTTTTCAAATTGTTATAATTTTAGTACAAAACTTCCATCTCCGATTTCAAAATTTTTTATAAGTTGGCAATAGTTTAAGCTAATTGTTGAGAATACAACCTTCTCGTAAATTGAGCCAATTTTTGCAGAAAACTGTTTAAAATGACTGTAGGACATTTTCCCTAGTAATCTAACTTATATATTATATCTATATAAGATAATTAATTTAATTCAATTAATCTAATCAGTGTAACTATATACTGTAAAGCCAGTGGCGGCTCGTGACTACTTGTTATAACGACGAGGCAAAAGGTAAAGCAATTGAAAGACCGCCTCTCTGGTAGGGATGCGCGATACTATCCGATATTCCAGTGTATCGATACTTTTACTTCCGATACTCGATATTTTGTATCGATACTATGATTTTCGATGCAATCCAAGTATCGATAAATTTGTAGTGTATCGATACCTTGCGATACGGGATTTTTAGTGGTAGTGGCAAGTGGCGTTATCTATAGTGAAGAGCGATATCGTGATTTTTAAATCACGTTGTGAAATGATATCGTGCTTTTTTTAACGAAACCAAAAATAAAACAAGAACAGTTTTTTTGCGTTTTTCGAGCTAATTTTGAGGTTATGTGAAAAAGTCACTAATGAAAAAGTTGTAGATTTTCACAAGATCTACAACTTTTATAATCAACTTTTTATTCAAGAACCTCAACTTTGGCCGGAAATCGCAATAATGTCTTTTTCCACCCCCCAAAAAAGTGTTTTTTGCCGATAAAATGTCATAACACCAAAAATGTCCAATATTTTTTTCATGGTTTGTGACTATCAAAGCTACCTTCTACTAAATTTTCATCAAAATCGAACATTTTTTAATGAAACCAAAAATAAAAAACGAAAAATGCAGTTTTTTTGCATTTTTCGAGCTAATTTTGAGGTGATGTGGAAAAGTTACTGATGTAAAAGTTGTAGATTTTCTCAAGATCTACAACTTTTATAATCACCTTTTTATTCTAGGAACTCAACTTTGGCCGGAAATCGCAATAATGTCTTCCCCCCCCCCCCCCCCAAAAAGTGTGTTTTACCAAAAAAACGTCATAACTCGAAAAATTTCCAATATTTCAATTTGAAATTTTTTTTCATGGTTTGTGACTATCAAAGCTACCTTCTACTAAATTTTCATCAAAATCGAACATTTTTTAACGAAACCAGAAATAAAAAACGAAAAATGCAGTTTTTTGCGTTTTTCGAGCTAATTTTGAAGTTATGTGGAAAAGTCACTAAGGAAAAAGTTGTAGATTTTCTCAAGATCTACAACTTTTATGCTCAACTTTTTATTCTAGAACCTCAACTTTGGCCGGAAATCGCAATAATGTCTTTTTCCACCCCCCAATAAAAGGGTTTTTTACCGAAAAAACGTCATAACTCGAAAAATTTCCAATATTTTAATTTGAAATTTTTTTTCATGGTTTTTGACCATAAAAGCTACCTTCTACTAAATTTTCATCAAAATGAACATTTTTTAACGAAACCAAAAATAAAAAACAAAAAATGTAGTTTTTTGCGTTTTTCGAGCTAATTTTGAAGCTATGTGAAAAAGTCACCCATTAAAAAGTTGTAGATTTTCTCAAGATCTACAACTTTTATCATCAACTTTTTTTCTCTAGAACCTCAACTTTGGCCGGAAATCGCAATAATGTCTTTTTCCAGGTGATTTTTACCGAAAAAACGTCAAAATTAGGAAAATCTCGGATCGTTAACGTATCGATACTTCGAGTATCGATAAATTAATATTCGATATTCTACTGTATCGATACTTTACGTTCCGATCCGTATCGATACCTAATATCTATACTTTCTAGTGTATCGCGCAACCCTACCCTCTGGAACCGCAATCAAGTTTTCAAGGTTATACGTTCTCCAGGCACTCCTCTAAAGCCGGTTTTCCACTAAACGGACAAAACAAAACACACACTGCGGTGTCGAATAAAACAAAACTGCAACTTTTCGCAAACTTTTTGAAGACTGGCTTGTTTTGCGACAGTTGGTGTTTTGTTTTTCGGGTCCCGTTCGGAAACGGTAACATCAAAAAAGTTTCCACGTGTTTTGAAATTTGAGTTTGTTAGTTGAAACAGTGGTGTTGGGTTTTCATCAGGTATTCTACTTCTATATTTTCGTTTTACTAGCAGGGACCCGGACCGAAATGAACTAAGGGTTCCGGTCCGGTTCCGGTACCGCGTTATGTGCAAAATTTCGGTTTCGGTTCCAGAAAATCATTTCGGTCCGGTTCCAATATTTTTTTTCGGTCCAAAAAGGGTTCTTCAACAGTTAAGTTTTTAGTGCCTGACCCGTTATTATTAAGATAGATTAGTTAATAATTCTAGATGGATGGTGGGGTTAGAACTTTAATTAATCACAAGACAAAATTAATTAGATTTAATTAAGCATGATTTACCTTTATTGGTTCCTTACACAACTTGCATACTGACTGATTTATTCTCTTCTGCGTTATACTCAAAGTGCTTATGAGCTACATTAGTTGTATTCCGACCCATCGCCATCTTTCACTTCCTGTTCCTGTCTCCATTCCTCTTCCAGATAAGGCCATTTTTACAAGGGTACAAAAACCACAAAAAAGTCAGTGGTCAAATATTTTTACGAATTTATCAAAGGAAATGTAAAAAACCGAAAATAACCGAAAAGACCGTTTTACTTTTAAAGGTTCTGGTTCCGGTTTCAGTTCACCTTATCTCGTACATTAGGGTTCCGTTCCGGTCCACAATAAAAAAACGGTTCCGGTCAATAACGGTTCCGGTCCGGGTCCCTGTTTGCTAGTCTAGACACAACTTTTGTACCAAATTGGTAGGTTGGTAGGTACGTAAATAACGTATTTTTTTTCATAGATGGGAAATTTGTTTTCAAACGCTGTATATAAATTCAAGAGATTAAATGCGGGGTTTATATGCCGTAATCATAAACATAAGTATTGACCTTGTGAGTTGGTAATGGAAGAGTTCTATATAAGGTCAATGTAGCCAACACAATAAAATAAAATAATCAAAATGACTTATGAAATGGGGGTCACTGAAAGGGTTCACCTATATTGACTTAATTTTTCAGTTTTTCATATATAAACCATATTTTATGCAATATATCTTGTACCCGAATGATAAAAAGCTCGTTTTAATTTAGGGTGTTTTGCTTTCTAATGTTTACAACAAATGTCACAGGAAACTGTCAAAATTGTCAGTGCAAGCAGCATAGGCGTAGTTTTAGCTTGGTATGTTTTACATTTTCAAAATTAAATTATAATCCACTGGAAATAAGACATATATATACGAACGAATAACGTTTATAAAAATAAAACCAGGCTATGACAACCAATGTTATGACGTTGTCTTTGTCAGGCAATATAAACCAGCCACAACTAAGAATAAGAAAATCTTTTTCTTTAAACATTGTTGTTTATTGAAGAAATTTGTTCGGCTATCGCGACACCCAATGGAAGTACCGAAAACAAAACTCGAACAAATCGTAGTTCGCTTAATGGAAACAAGAGTTTTTGGTTTGTTTCAGATTTGTTTTTCAGGTTCTAGAAAACACAAATAAAACACAAACCCAACTGTCGGTTTAGTGGAAAACCGCCATAAGGATCCACCGCTGTGAAACGCTTATTTAAAACTTGGATGTAACCAGATATTTTAAACAATAACATAAACACTATCCAATAATGTCTGTGAGTGAAAGTTAACGTGGACATTATCGTCCGTTAAGGGGCAGCAAATGGAGAACGATCAATTTTCATAAAACAAGAACCACTTATCTACCAATTCCTGTTGATTTATTGAAGTTAAAACTTCTTTATGCGCGTTGACCACTTTTTTGGGTGTTGAAAAAACATGGATTTTTCGTCATCGTCACGCTTTTATGCAACACACAATACTTTGGTATTTCGTCACGCCTTTTGCAACACACAAAACTTTTGGTTATGCAACACAATTAACAATGAAGCGTATTTAGTGTTGCATAAATCATTGTCACGTAAATTCCATTTACGATGGGCTTACGATAAAATTTTTTAAAGGGATTCATTTATTGGTGTTTTCATTTCTGTCGGCAGTCCCATGACTTGAATCGTAAATTTAAGCTTCTATTTTTTTAATTTCAGGTAAGAAGATTTACAAAAGTGAAAGAATACTTTTTGGACATTGCTTTGCAATATAACTTGGATCACCGGCGATGCGGACTACCAAATTTGGAATTTAAAAAGCATTTATACGGTATCCGTTCTAACGACGTAATATTAGCTGTAATGGTTGTAACCGATAAACCTGGTGCAGATGTTATTATACCTAAGAGTAGCTCAGAATATTTTATAGACTATGTTATTAAGGAATAATGAATTACAAACATGATTTAAGTTTTCATTTTTATAAAACGTGACGTGTTTCTTTTAAGGAAATCTATAATAATAAATCTATAATAAGTTTAATCACAGAATAACACACTCACACAGAAGCGACACCTTTATTCTTATTAAAGACAGCTTCCAATATTAGGTGCTGATACTGTCATTTCGTTTTGTTTATGGCTGCCATGTGAAAAGTAGATAACCCACGCCAATTTCCACAAGTATCAATTTTGCATAAGTGGACTTTCACATTTAAAAAAACGTAGTCCAGTCATGGGACTGCCGACAGAAGTGAAAACACCAATAAATGAATACCTTTTAAAAATTTTATCGTAAGTGGAATTTTTTACAAAAAAAAGTACACATATAGCTCATGGAAAGCGTGACGATGATTTATGCAACACTATAATATGCGCTTCATTGTTAATTGTGTTGCATATCCAAAAGTATTGTGCGTTGCATAAAAGCGTGACGAATGACCAAAAGTATTGTGTGTTGCATAAAAGAGTGACGATGACGAAAATCCATGTTTTTTATTCACCAAAAAAAGTTCTTCACGCGCATAAGGAAGTTTTCACCTCAAAAATCTGTTTAATGGACAAAAGATTCGATTCAAACGATGACAAAGTCCTGAAAGATATCAAATCGGTAAATACAGGAATATACTCCGTATGTTGTATAGAATGCTATCTCTATGGTTGCCTCTGAACTTTTTATAAAAGTTAACCACAGAACTGAAGAAGGCGAATCAAAGTCGATTAATTTATATTTTTGTTAAATATCACATTTTTCAACAAATTTTTGACAAAACTACTGAATATATTTGGCATAATGGTCTCTATCTTAACTTTTCCTTTCTTGTTCAATCGCAATAAGGGTGATGAAAAATACTAAAAAAGACGGTTTTTAAAATAAACCTAGACCCCGTTTCACGTAAGAAGAACCCACCTGAAGTTGCAGTCGTATGCGCGAACTTCAAAACCAGCGCCATATTGTAAAATTGACATTGGACTTCGAATCAGTAGCGTAACGTTTTCACATTCTCGGACTCGATAAAAGTTGCAGCGTTTTTAATAATCTGTCGGCCTTGACTGTGGATAATTTTTCCTTTAACACCAACGAGTTTTTTAGGAGGCATGGTTTTAGATCAAATAAAACACAACACTCACAGAGATGAATTAGCTAAACGTCTTAAAATATTCAGTAAATGATTGCTTCAAACACAAATTCAAATGTCAATAATAAAATGGCTGTCGGCATGAAAATCGTTTGTAACGCCAATGGCAATGGCATAAAAAGGTCGTTACGAGGCGACATAGATAAACAAGACCGATTTTGGTTTCTGCGCAAGACAGTTGGCAAACTTCAAGTGGCTTCTTCTTATGTGAAACGGAGTCTCTATCTTGCCAGTATATATTAATCATAGCTACGATAAACTTTACTTATTTTATTTCATACTGATACATTATTATATAAACAAATAAACCCTTAGTTACCGTAACTATAAACACAGTTATAACTCCCTTGGGAGTTATACTAAGCAGTTATAAATCTTTAACTCTCTCTGATGTATTTACAAAAACAAACCGACAATTGACGAATTCTCCACTGAAATTATTTCCCGAATTGCAACGATTCTCAGCCTTTTGCAACAAATCACCTGAAATCTCAATTCTCTCTCCAAGCTTTCGTTCATTTTCACGAATTAATAAATTTGACAAATATTTACAAACTTGTCAGTTGATATATCCATAAGGTAATCATGCCTACTTAATTCTTAAACAACGTTCGTTTGATTTTGAAAACCAACAAAATTTGGTTTCCATATTTCATTTAGTATGAAATAAAATTATTGGATGTTAACAACCTCTAACAATCCCTCGGGATTGAAAGCTGTTGCCTTTTGTAATTAACATCCTCATAAATCCCTTGATACATAAATAACTATAACAGGTGACCAATAAATGAATTTGGTAGATATCTATTCAGTAGCGTGTACGAGTTCGAAATTTATTTTCGGTTATTGTGAAGTGTGTGTATTGTGGACCTATATGGATGACATGGACTACATTCATGGTAAGTTTTTATTTTAGTTACTGGTAGTTATTAGCATTTACAATATTTTGGATCACATACGATTAATTTTATTACAAAATAAACTACCGATTTTTAATATATAAACAAAAAGTTTAAATTGTGTATTCGATTTTAACTTTGATTAGAACGTTTAATTGTTTGCTATTGTACAGACAGAGTATTTATTTTATATAAATATTTTAGTAGAGGTTTCGTTTTAAATTTTCTTAAATGCATATCTTAAAAAATTAATTTGATAATTAGAAATTGATATATATATATATACACTGTGTTCATTTGAAAATGACCCACCCTTAATATTTCAAAAATGCGACATATTAGAAAGAAATGCCGAAACACGCCAACTTTTAACTTGAGGGGGACACTTTTTGGCGCTAATGTCATAAACGTCAGATTCACCCCCTCCCTTCTGGAGATACCCCTTACATTTTTTCAAATGGCATTAGGTATCAAGACATACCTCATTTGAAAGGTCTGGTGAAGCTCTATCCAATCATTTTGTTTTGCCTTTGAACCAACCTTCCATTGTTATTTAATCGTTGTTTAAAAATGGCTCTCTTTCAACTTTTATTGCCTGAATGTTAACGGTGGTCACTTTCAACACATGATTAAATAACAGTTATGTCTTGTTAACAGTTGTCTTTTCACTATTTGTAAATTTTTTATTCTTTAAAGAGTCTTTCGGTCATAACCTAATACGGGGGTATACGAAAAGTTGAAAGAGAGACAATTTTAAACAACGATTAAATAACAATGGAAGGCTGGAATCAAAGGCAAAACAAAATGATTGAATAGAGATTTACCAGACCTTTTAAATGAGGTATGTCTTGATACCTAACGCCATTTGAAAAAATTTAAGGGGTATCTCCAGTAGGGAGAAGGTGAATCTGACGTTTATGACATTAGCGCTAAAAAGTGTCCCCCTTAAGTTAAAAGTCGACGTGTTTCGACATTTCTTTCTAATATGTCCCATTTCTGAAATATTAAGGGTGGGTCCTTTTCAAATGAACACAGTGTATATATATATATATTGTTTTATTTATAATCCATTTTTGTATCCTTTTTACTATTTTTTTATACCAAAATACTAAAAAGCCGGCCGGTATATATATATATTCAGAGCAATGACAAATTACAAGAGGTGAGTGAGTCATGAGAAATTGTACAATTAAATTTGATTGTTTATGAATATACAGAGCGAAATAGGGTCTTTTAAAATTAGTTCGTTATATTCATAATTATTTCCCACGTACGGTATATGATTCTTGAAAATTTTTATCAAGATTTGAATGTATACAAATAGATAACAAACGACCAAACCACCAAATTTATAATTAAAAAATCAAATTTTACTATAAAGAAATGTTTTTGTATAATTTTTAATAACTATAGTAAATACCATCTACGTGTTATATTTTTAATAATATACAACACTGGTTTACCTACATCACCCTGTATAATATATGTCTTTATAGTAGACTGTTTCAAAAAAATCGATCACTTTATACTGAAAATATTGTTGATGGATATGACGAAAATAAAATACTGTAAAAGTTTGCACTGGCCGCATTGATAATTTCTAATTTTCATTTAAATAACATGGAAACAAAATTTCCTTGTGCTTTGGAATTTTATAGCTCACGTAGGGAGCAATACTTCGGAATGACTAAGATATATTCTTGTAGGAAATTTGAAAAAGGTCTCTTATAATTTTTTTTAAATATTTTCACTCCTTTCAAAGTTTTTCAGGGTTAAAGTTAAATTATAGTAGTACATTTTGACATTTTTTCAATTTTTCGACGATACAATCAAGTTTTGAAAAAATTTTATAGGATATTTTCTGTAGAGCGTTTTATTGGCTATAATTTTATTTTTATAAATTGTTTTTATGGTAAGTTATTCGCATTAAATTGAAACTTTTCTTAAATAATCATAATTTTATTGTTTATAATTAATTATATTAATTGAATAATTATATTTTCCATCTGAAAATTGTTTTTTAATTATATTTTTATTAATTGTAATTGTTGAACTAAAAGATTTTTATTACAATTAGGAAATCTCTTCCTGTATTGTCTTATATATTTAATGCAGATTAATGCGAATAACTTACGACCCATTGAAAATATAAAAAAATTTTAGAAAGATAAATTATAGCCAATAGAACGCTCTACAAAAAATATTCTATAAAATTTTTTCATAAACTTGATTGTACCGTCGAAAAATTGAAAATTGTCAAAATGTATTACTAATTTAACTTTAACCTTGAATAACT
Organism: Lochmaea crataegi; assembly: GCA_947563755.1. Classification (NCBI taxonomy): domain Eukaryota; kingdom Metazoa; phylum Arthropoda; class Insecta; order Coleoptera; family Chrysomelidae; genus Lochmaea; species Lochmaea crataegi. The sequence continues at coordinate 87,997,758 of OX387423.1, read as the reverse complement.
TTGAAAGAAGTGAAAATTAAAAAAAATTATAAGACACCTTTTTTGTAGAGCGTCAAATTTCCTAAAGAATACATCTACGATTTTTTGGAAACAGTCATACACACACCTACTGCTATGGAAACGACAGTCAAACAATCAAAGAATTACAATACAAACATTCTATAAGTAATGGAGTCAGATTTGTTAAAAAAGGAAGATGAATTTTATAAAGAAAATGAAAAATTGGAACAAAGAACGAAAGAGTTGATGAAGAAAGTAAATGATGTTATGGTTAGTATTTAAAAGACTTATTTAAAAAATACTACAAGTTCTATACAAGGTATAGGGAACTGGAGGAAATAGCAGGATTTCCACCTTTTAACAGGAGCTAGAGCTTTAGTAAGTTTACATATTTTATAGAAAATCCAAGACAATCTCATCAAAGAATCTCTTAAAACGAAGACTGATATTGATTTTGCCAAACAAAATAACTTTAAATTCAGCAATTCTAAGACTGATGAGAATGCAGATTATCTAGGAGCTACTAAAACCGATAATCAGCCGATGACAATTCACGATGGAGTGGAACAAATGGGTATGAAGGGTGCTACTCAGTATTATAAAGCAAAATTTAAATCTTTGCAGGTTGAAATTGTGAAGTTACAGATGGAACATAAAAAAAAGGTATGTCTGTTATATATTCTCTTAATCGCCTATAGTTTTCTAATTGTCCTTTCCTGGTGGGACATCCTATTTAGCAAAAAAAGTACACTAAAGCTACTTTAGATACAGGCGCATAAAATATACGTTTTGTTAAGCTCTGCCACTTTTTTCCATTTTTTAGACTGAAGAAAATAAAAAATTGCAAAAAGAGAATCAATCGTTTCAAGAGGAAAAAGATAAATGGTTCGCTTCCTACAATTCATCTAAAACTACAATAGGAAAACTAGAGAGCCAGGTATTTTTATGCCTTCATTTATTTTTAATATATTCTTTGCGCCAACGTGTGGAACCGGTCTTATATGAATGATTGGATGAAGCATTGGTGTATGTAACTAGAAACTTCAAATGACAATTTTGTAAATAAAAGCAACACTTTTTTTACTTCCTTTGTAAATAAGTATATTTCACAATATTTCCTCGACTCAAAATCTGGTCTCAAGGATTTAATAATAAAAGTTTATAAATCCCTCATTGTACAGTAAACAGTAACAGATCCGTAATCGGTAAAATTTAGATACTAGAACAGAATATTATTTCACCAGCCAAAAATTTCAGTTGTAAAATAATCATACTATTATCATTGTTTAATAGAGATATAGGTTAGTCAAGCTTACGGGAAATAAATTTGAAGGAAATTGAGTACAGCGATAGATGGCGACTGTGTTTGCAGCTCCACCTTGTGTGATCGTCGCCATATTTTATTTTAATCATATCAACGCGAGTATAAACGCCGTTGCCAAAGTTACAATTTTCAATTTATACAAATTATCTACAAAATGGTCCATTAAACATACCTTCAAAGTGATGTAGAATTTGATGACCTCCTTAAAATCACCCCAACATTTCTCAAGCTCACCCCCTTCCCATCCTTATAGTATGGAGTGAGGTTTGTTTAATTATTTTTTGGTCAAATACCTACTCATCGCCATCTCCGACTCACAACAATATTTTATATTCATTTTCAAATATAACGCCTAAAGGGTTCAAACTTACCCTCGTAATGTAACTTGTCTGTTTATTTTTCTCCTGCCACCGTATTTCGATTCAAGATGGCAAATTTGAATTTGATTAGTTTCCGCGAGACACCACCACTTGTTTAAACACTTTACTGTTAGTGGGGAAAGGAGGGACGTCAAATGATAATTCTACGGCGTTTGACCAACTATCTCTCTTATATTATTAAACAATGCTCATATTATGCATTATCTTTTCGAAGAAAAGAGTACGATACGATACTATTAACGACTACCTGCTGTGGGTTTTTCTGTTGAATCAATCATGTTTGTAGCGCACAAAGCACCTAACCGGTGAATTGATACGCCTCAAGGTCCGGAGTTAGTTTCGAAGTTGAAAATATACAAAGAGTTGATGATATCTTTTAAAAACTTATATTTTTCAATATACCTTGACAATCTGTCTCAAAATTAAGAATGACAAATATTGACAACTACTAGATTAAAATAAAATACAAAGTGTCAAAAAAATACACAAACACTAGCATTTTCCAACATACTCCCACCTTGTGCCATGCTTCCAAGTGGCACAACTTCTTAGGAAAATCTACGACTCAAATCTCGACGGGGGCTTAACTTGTCTTCCATATCTTGTAACAATTGGGGTTCTGCTTTCCCCAACGGTAGTTATTTTTCTTTCCCTCATCGTTGAGTCTTCTTCAGAAGTATTAGACTTAGGCTGTTCGTTCTCAATATCTAACCTTTCTAAGTGTCTTTTTTGCAGTTCACATCTCACCGAAGTATCTTCTTCGGTCTCGATTTCAAGGGGGTAAAGTCTTTGAATGGGTCTCATCAAAGAACCCGTTGAAGTACGAACTTTCACCAGACGAATTTTTCCATCTTTTCCGGGAAAAATATCTTCTACTATACCCAAAGGCCAATCAAGTCTCTTCAAATGTTCGTTTTCGATAATCACAATGTCTCCTTTAATAATTTCTCTGGATGTTTTTCTTTTCATGTGCAAAACTAGCTGGCTCAGGTATTCTTCTCTAAATCTTTTTCTTAAATTAATTCTTATCTTCTGAATGTATCTCAGATGCCTTTTAAGAGATGTGGCATCAATTTCGTCCATACAAGGTGTCCCGATTTCCTTGACATCTTGAAGAAACATAGACGGGGTTAGAACAACTAATTCATTTTTCGTGTCTGTAATATAGGTGAGGGGCCGTGAATTTATTAGTGATTCACATTCGCATATAACTGAAGAAAGCTCTTCATAGGTCAGACAAGCCTTTCCAAGTTGTTTCTTTAACAACTGTTTCAATATGCCTATCAGACGCTCCCACCATCCGCCCCACCAAGGGGATCCAGGAGGGTTAAATTTCCATTTTAACCACGATAGGAAGTCGTCTTTCATATTTTCAGGAACTTTCGCATCCCATGATAACTTTAAATCCCATGATTTCTGAATCAATAATCGAGGAAAAATTATAACTGGACAACAAAAACCAACAGGATCGAAAAGACGTTGTGTTAAAGAAAGAATTATTCTTTTTGTGATCATATCTGTATTAATATTCCTGAAAGGATCGAAATTCATTTGAAGAGTATCTGTCTCTTTGTTCCAATGAAGGCCTAAAACAGTAGTCAAATTCTCATCACTATTTTCTGTTGATTTATTAGTCATAGTATGCTCCCACCCTCGAAGATCAAATTTACCTTCTAGTATCAGTTGAGTGGATTCCAAAATAAATTCATTGAGATCTTTTTCATTATCAACACTGGTCACACAGTTATCTACGTAAAAGCTATTTATCAATTTTGTTATCACCCAATTAGAAAATTTCAAATATCCTTCCGGCTGTTCAAGAGCCTTTTCTAAATGATATTTAATTACTGCTGCCAGTAAAAAAGGACTAGAAGTAACTCCGAAAACAACTCTTACATGACGATAACATTTCAAACTACCTTCCTTATCAAACCATAAGAATCTTGAGAAATCACGATCGTTTTCATTCAAACTTATTTGTAAGAACGCTTTTCTGATGTCTGATACAACACCAATCTTATGGAGTCTAAATCTAATAAGAATCGATGGAATGAGTTCGATAAAATTTATTCCCTTTTCTAAGCAATGATTCAAGGAAACCTGATTTCTATCCCTAGCAGATGCATCGAAAACAGGCCTTAATTTAGTAGTGACACTATTTAATTTTACCACATGTCGATGTGGCAAATAGAAACCAATCTCCTTATCAATTGGAGATATTTCTTCAATTACGCCCTCGTCCTTCCATTCACTTATAGTTTTATCATATGTATCATAATAACCATCTTTTTCTAATTTCTTAATAAGATTATCTAGTCGTTTTTTGGCCATATCGAATTTATCAACAATTGGAGGATGTCCATCAATCCAAAGTCAAACCTACTTCATATCTTCCTTCACTGTTGATACAAATCGACTCTAGGAAATTTTCCATTGTATCTTCTTCTATCTTCTTTCGCTGATTTCGTTTCTCAGGATCCGTAATACCCAACGTTTCCAAGTCCCACAAATGTGAGATATCATTATTGCAGAAAAAAGAAGAAACCAACATTGAAGAAGCATATGAATTTCTATAATGGTCTCTGGGAATTTTTCCCATTAGAACCCAACCCAAAAGAGTTTCCATTGCTATCAATCCACATTGCAGAGAATATCGTTTCCCAGTAAAAAGTTTTCCTGCAATATCAGCTCCGATTAAAATTTCTATTGGACCGTCGTTCCTATCTGAGATCGAAACACCTAATTGATGAAGTTCGTTCATCCACGGACCTTCTGATATGGAAGCGACGTGACTACAAATCAATGGTTGATCAAGAGCATCAAAGTTACAAATATACTTCTCGTTCAAATTTTTCAGAGTAATTCGATATCGATTATGATGGCTAGTTTCCGAATTTGTTCCTCCAAATAGAGCACGAATTAATTGTTCTGAACCCAAAGCTTCGTATCCCATTTCAATCGAGTTTTAAAATTACAAACAAGTGTTTGAAGGATAATTTCATTGTGATACGTGGTGTTTGATAAATTATCAACAATCCCAGAAGCATCATTCGTGGTTAAAATATTTGATTCTAACAGAGGTTTTTTCTTAGAACACATGAGAGTAGCATGTTTCTCGTTACATTCAGAACATCTAATATCTATTTTACATTTTCTAGCCAGGTGTCCAAATCTCAGGCATAAATAACATCTACCGTGATCAATCAATACCTTCCTTTTCTCATCAAATGATAGCTTTTTCATCTCATCGTCGTCACAATCTGAAGAAAGATGCAATTTCTTGCAGAAAATACATTTGCGACATTTATTTTTGTTAAATAATCCGGATGCAGTAGATACAGAAGGTAATTTTGATTGATTTTCTCCTTGCTTTCTATTTTCATTGCCAAAACCAGATATTGCCAATGAAATTCTTTCTTCGTTTTCAACTTCTTTTTTGAGAAAATTCATTAATAAATCTAATCGATTTTTCGAAAATAATGATACATCGTATTTTTCACTGCGCTGCCATACCCTCAGTAAACTTTCTGGTAAACATGATTCGACAAGTGGATAAAGCATTGCTGCACAGGTATCGGAATTTACTCCCAAAGTTTCAAGTGATCGTAATTGTGATTCGATTTGATCATACAGATAACTGAGTTTGGATTTCGAGTTAAAATTATTTAAAATCAATTTTAAAAGTTGTCTCACATAAAATTCAACCAATAAATCGTCCCTACCAAAGCGGGATTTCAAACACTCGATGACCTTTGGGTAATTTTCTTTGGTTGGAGGATAACTTTCAACAAGTTGACGAGCACGTGATTTTATAGAAGTTGCTTGAATAAGGTATTGAAATTTGTCCTCGGTGGGTATAAATTCATCTTCATGTATGCGTTTAAATTGGCTCCAGAATGATAACCAATCTTTTATATCACCATCAAATTTTTTAAGTTCTATCAATGGCAATTTCACCCTACGTTTGCTATGACACGAATGATTTGAGTTAGATAATTCAGATAAAGCATCCTTATTCAAACTTCTTTCTACTTTAGCCTTAAGTCTATTATACTTCCCTAATATTTCATCCGCTCTAGAAGTTTCAGCATCAATGTCCTCGGCAGTCGTATCATCTTCTAACATCAGGTTCAACATTTGCCTATCAAGTTCCATTATGGTTTCTATCTTCTGATCCAAAACTTTAAGATTTCCATGTAGATCATCAATGTCATGATTCGGGTCCAGTAATAGTTTCATCGACTCTTCATATAATCGTTCGAACGAAGTTCGATATGTGGTTACAGCTTTCAAAACCTTCTCCATAGTCCTGTCACGGTCGCCAAAATATGTAGCGTACAAAGCACCTAACCGGTGAATTGATACGCCTCAAGGTCCGGAGTTAATTTCGAAGTTGAAAATATACAAAGAGTTGATGATATCTTTTAAAAACTTATATTTTTCAATATACCTTGACAATCTGTCTCAAAATTAAGAATGACAAATATTGACAACTACTAGATTAAAATAAAATACAAAGTGTTAAAAAAATACACAAACACTAGCATTTTCCAACAATGTTGGTGTTAAGTTAAAACGAAATATATTGGACTAGAGTATACAAAAGGAAGTACATCCATCCGCATTTTATAGGTGTCCTGCTTAAGTACAAAGTTACAAGACAAATCAACCGAATTAACTTTGACGAAAAAAGAATTAGAACACACTAAGAAGGATTTGAAAAATTCGACTATTAATGCAAATAGTCTCGAAGTTAGGTTGATTAGAGCTCAAGAAGAAAACGAGAAATTGAAGAATTCTTTAAAAACTGCAAAAGACGAAGAAAAGGTAATTATACGAACAGAGATATAATTAAATTGCACATAGTGCATATTTTTAAAGTTTCATTCTTATATAGCTCCAAACTTAATAATTGTTTACGACTTACCTTTGTATTTAGACCCAACCAGACATTTGGGAGCTTGGGGCGAACAATTCGTCGATGTCCCCTACATTTAATGGAGGTATTACGGTGATGATTGCTTAGTCCCGAGTGGATTTTTAAACGAGATCACAATGACCAACCAAAACAATTACTTTTTTTACTGGTGCGGATTTCAGAATGTGGAGGCTAGAGGCATATTGCCATCTTTCTCTTGTGGCAAATTGGATCAGAAAAAAATTCACCACCATAATTCAATAGTTTCAATTTTATGAATTCCGATATTTATGATCTTTTTATAGGAAATAAAGAAGACCTTTAAGAAACAAATTAACGATTTAACCGCAACCGTAAAACATATAGAGAAACATAAAATAGAATTATTGAATGGTTTTAAGAAGCAACTACAACTCATCGATAACCTGAAAAAACAAAAGGTAGAGATCATTATTTCTTTCAAAGACAATAATGAAAATATTTCCAGCTTTCACCAAAATAAAATTAATTGTTTGAAATTAAAATTACTGGATCCTAAACCAAAGAAATTAATTATTAATCGAGCAATTTTAATTTTTTAGATGCAACTGGAGAGCTTGAAAATAGGGGAGATTTCAGAGTCGAAATATTTAAAGATACTTGATTGGAAATGGGAATAATCTAATAATTATAAATATACAAATCATTATTTCTATTACAATACTTGACTGTTTTTTGTACTATTTTATATAAACATTTGGAATTAAAACTTTTAAGAGTATTTAATTGTTTATCGCAACAACTGATTAAAAACGAGATCAAAGAAACCAAAGATCAACAGGCTCTGTTTAATGAGGAAATATTAAAGTTGAAAGTTGAAAACGAAGTATTGAGAAAAGAAAACCAAGCAATTAAAAAAGAAAATGCAGAAATGAAAACAGAAATGGAAGAGATTAAAAAAACAATGGAACTTATAGATAAAGAAAGAAGAAAGAATAATGTGATGATAAATGGATTAAAACTTGATACTAATGAGCCGTCGAAATTGGTAGAAAATGTCAGAAACTTTTTGAGTCAACAACTAAAAATAAATATCGATCCTAAAGCAGTTAACAAGATAGGGGAGAAAATGTGTATAGTGGAATGTCAAAAAGAAGCTGATAAAGAAAAAATTATGGCAAATAAAGCTAAATTAAAGGAGAGGAAAGAAGAAAGAGTTTTTATAAATAATGATATGACCAAGAAGGAAAGAGAAAAACAAAAAGAGATAAGGATGTTTGCAAAATTAGAAAGTCAAAAGGGAAAAGACGTAAAAACGGGATACAATAAGGTAACGGTAAATGGGCAAGAATGGAGATGGGATAAAGAAACAAATAGAATGAGAATACTGGAAAAAATACATTCAAAAAACTAAATAAAGAAACAGATATTCATGGTAACAGAGAAAAAGACACAGCAACGGAATTGGATATGAATAAAGTAAAATCAGCAACGGAAATGTGGAGAATTGGAACATGGAATGTAAGAAGTATTTTAGGAAAAGAAAAAGAATTAGAAGAAGAGTTTGAAAATACAAACTTGAGAATACTAGCTATAACAGAGACAAAAAAAAGGACAGGGGATAGTGAAAATGGATAATGGCCATATACTCATATATAGTGGTATTGAAAATGAGAAAAGAGCGGCAGCAGGAGTTGCATGCATAATACATAGAAACTTAGAAGAACAAATTACTGGATGGAGGGGATGGTCGGAAAGATTATTGGTGATGGAAATGAAAGATAAAAATATGAACTCAAAAACTATAATAATTGTATATGGACCAAATGAAGACGATACAGTAGGAAATAAAGATAGGTTTTGGGAAGATCTAACTATGGCTACAGAAAATGCAAAAGGAAAAATAATTATACTTGGAGATTTGAATAGCAGAGTGGGAACAAAAGATGACATTTATAGAGCAGTAATAGGAAAACATGGTGAAACATTTAGGAATAATAATGGAGAACGGCTGCTGGATTTTTGCATATTACACAATTTTATTGTAACTAATACATTTTTCCAACATAAAGACATACATAAATATACACGTGTGATGGAAAGCAGAAATGAAAGGTCAATAATAGATTATATATTAGTGGAAAAGATAAATAGAAAGGAAGTATTGGATACCAAAGTTAGAAGAGGACCGGAAATAGGAAGTGACCACTATTTACTTGTAACAAAAATAAGAGAACGAGTAGAAATTACAAACCATAATAGACAAAAATTAGAAAAAACAATAGAATATGAATCGGTCAGATCATACAAACTACAAAACAAAGATATGGCAGAAAAATACAAAATAGCATTATCAGGAAAGTTCTTAAATAATTGTGATATAATGAAAAATGGTAATTTAGAAGAAATGTGGGATTATTTCATTATTGGAAACCGCTAAAGAAATATGTGGTTGTAGCAAGAAAACTAATAAGAAAAAACAAACAGCTTGGTGGACGGACGAAATTAACATAAAAGTAAAATTAAAAAAAGAAGCGTGGAAAATGTATATAAATAACAAAACAACGGAAAACTATGAAATGTACAAAGAGAAGAGGAAAAATGTAAAAGAGATGGTAGCAGTAGCTAAAAGAAATCAGTGGAAAGGATTTGGCGAAAAAATGGAAAGCAATAGTAAATCAAATCAAAAACTGTTTTACAAAACATTGAAGTCATTAAGAAAGGAAAAAACACAAGAAATAACCTGGATAAAAAATAAAAAAGGAGATATACTAAGAAATGAAAACGAAGTAATTGATAGATGGAAAGAGTATTTTGAGGAATTACTAGGAGCAGACAACAAAGTTCAGGACATTAACAAAAAAAAAAGGATGCAATAGAAAATAAAGAAATTGTAACACTAAAAGAATTACAGGAAATAATAGATGAATTGAAAAATGGAAAATCTCCAGGAATTGATAAATTAACATCAGAAGTGTTCAAGAATTTAGGGGAAACAGGAACAAAAATATTATTGAAAATATACAACACTGCTTGGAGTGAAGAACAGATTCCAGAAGATTGGAAGACAGCCTTAATAGTTCCAATATATAAAGAGGGGGATAGACAAGACTGCAATAATTATAGAAGAATAAATCTACTTAGTACAGCTATGAAAGTCTACGAGAATATTATAGACAGTAAGCTAAGACCACTGATAGAAAATACTCTCGAAGAATCGCAAAGTGGATTTAGAAGAGGGCGAAGCATACAAGACCACATATTTACGGTGAAACAGATAATTGATAAGTTCTCACAACAAGAAAAAGAGGTATATATGGGATTTATAGATATGGAAAAAGCTTTTGACAAAGTACCAAGGGAGAAGTTATGGAAAGTACTAGAAGGAAGGGGGGTAAACTACAAAATAATAGACATAATCAAAAACATTTACAAAAATAATAGAAATTGTGTAATATACAAAAATAAAGCATCAGAATCATTTTCAACACAAGAAGGATTAAGGCAAGGAGGGGGACTAAGTCCATTATTATTTACAATTTTTATTGATGAAATAATTAAAAAATCGTCAATCAAAATGGCAAAACTACACGTTGGATACAGACATTTAGGAAGAGTGGATATATCAGAAGCAGCTTTTGCAGATGATTTAATAATTATGGCAGGGAAAGAGAAGGATTTACAAAAGAATATGGAAATATGGAGCACGGTATCCGAAGAATTTGGAATGACAGTTAATCAAAGCAAAACCAAAGTTATGGTTATAGGACCGCAACAAAAACATTTGAATATACAATTAGATGGAATAAAAATTGAGCAAGTTAGAAGATATAAATACTTGGGAGTAGAAATAGAAGAAAATGGAACGCAGGAAGTCGAAATTACCAATAGAGTACAAAAAACGATGAATCTTTATCACACGATGAATTCGACATTTATAAATAAAAAAGAAATTTCCAAGAAAACCAAGTTAAATGTATTTAAAACAATTTACCGGCCAATATTAACATTCGGATGTGAATCTTGGGTATTAACAAAGAGACAAAAGAGTCGAATACAAGCAGTTGAGATGAAGTATCTTAGGCGAGTTAAAGGAGTCACAAAGAAAGACAAACTAAGAAATACGAAAATAAGAGAAGACCTTGACGTAGAATCAACACTTAAATTTATTGAAAACAGAAAATTAAGCTGGTGGGGACATTTACAAAGAATGAACGATACAAGACCAGTTAAAAAAGTATGGCAATCAAAAATACAAAAAAGAACGAAAAAGGGAAGACCAAAACAAACATGGGATGGTGTTATGGTAGGCATACTGCAAGAAAAAGGAAAAACATGGACAGAGGCAAAAACAATGGCAAAAGATAAAAAACAATGGGCTAAATTTGTACATGAATAAAATTCTATCTGGACCAAAGCATCGATGAAAAAATGGATATATGTCTTAAGCATAATACTATGTAGTTGAAACAAGTATAATTGTAAAAGTATACCCTACACCATACACTATGGTAATTGGGTTTTTGATAATATATATATATATATATCGCAAAGTAGGTTTCATTGTAACGCGGCATAATTTTTTCTAAAAGCCGGCATAAGTTTCTAATACCACCTTTTATTTGATGTTTAAATAAACATTGATACCGATAGCATTCGATTTTACTTCTCTGCCATAAAAATACGTCGAGAGCAGTTATAGGTGATCGATTCCAAATTGTATGATTTAGTAAAAAAGTGACTAAATCGCAGAAAAGTTGACCTACATCATAAAATAGCGAGAAAAATGAGTGACTGGCAACCCTGTAACTGTTCTATTCCTCTGGAACAGTATTTTTTCTGGATAAAAGGTACTCTATATCCATTTCTATAGCCCTAGCAATGCGTGTACAAAATTTCATGTTGATCGGTAACAAACTCACATTTATAATATTGCAAGGAAGACAAAAAAAATAAGACACTTACCAAACTTTATAAATTTATTTAAAAAAAACTATAAAAATAATTAATCTGTAGTTAGCGCACCTCCAGATTTATCCAGACAATGAATAATCAACCACATCACTGTAGAAAATAAAAACAAATATTTTTTTTGCATAGCAAATAAAAATATTTTCTACAATGATTTGGTTAATTTTACATGAAACCCCCTCTTTCGTCGACGAAATCCAATAATCATCAGATCTACATACTATTAAAATTGAACAACAAAAAAACAGAATTGAACTCTCGATGATTAAAAACACGTAATAATAACTATTTATTAATGGAACACATGCCTCCCGATTTTCCCTCCAAATTCATTGTATAGCAGCGGCATTAGAAGCAATTTAGAAATAATTGGCAACAACATTATTTTGAAAGACACTAAAAGGAAATTCTTTAAAAACATTTTTTTAGCGACATTGTTTTACGGAGGGAATATGAGAATTTCTTGATAAGTACGTGCTATATTTAGTTGGAAAAATATTACCGCTACTATAAATGATTTCATGGTTAGGAATGAAAAAAAATGAATCGTAACTAACCTAAAAGTACTGATATTCATAGAAAACGTATTTCTTTCACCGATCAGCTTCGTTCAAAAAAATCCTTAGTCGATAAGAAAACTAAAACTATAAAATATAAAAAAAAACAAATAAAAGCAAAATTCTGAGGAAACATTTACGTGAGCTTACAAGTAATACAGAACATTTTCAAGGGCTCTGTTCGCGGTTCTATGCAAACTTTGAGCTGTCAATGCCGCGAGTTTATGAGCGTACTGACATGGTGCGGGTACCCTGACGGTTCCGCTCCAATTATAATACATATGGCATAATTTGTAGGTGAGCATTTGAAGTCTATCTGGTGGCAAACCCATGTTATCGGAGATTACGTTGTAACTTGTAGGAGAGACGGTACCTTGTCTCACACATTGGCTTACGATAAAGAAATCGTATCTGAAAGAAATACATAAATATAGCTTGAACACCGATTAAAAGTAAAAAAATGCGTCTGGCACTTGGGATCCATTGCGGGTTTACCGGTGCGGATCCGAATTGTATATTACACATAAACAATGTTTTGATGCCGATATCCCAAGTCCAAAGAATTTCGTTAAAATAACCACTTACCTTTCAGGTAACGTAACGACATCATCTACCACAGTACCAGGTGGGGGATTTCCTTTATCGGTGAAAATTCTCGTATTAATCCTCTTCGATACAACAACAAACGCCATTTTCAAATCTCCATTCTTGTAAATTTCTTGCGTCAATTTTTTCTTGATATTCTCTACTTCGTTTTCGACGACATACGGTAATTGACCGTCTCCAACGCCATCTCTGTATATCAAAATTCGTTCGGGATAGCGGCCGTTCAACTCTTTATATTTTTGACAAGCTAATATAAGGAAAGCTCCGAAATTTTCCGACAACTCCTCCTCCAACTGATGTTCCGAAGTATAATTGAAATATCGAGTGATTTGTTTATCGAGCGAAGCGACCATAGCTGCGAAACTTTTGCCTTTATTGGCTGTATCGCGACAAACGTCATAACCTACTACCATGAGGTTTGACAATGGCATTAAAACGGTCCATGGTGCACCGCCGACTTTGCAATTCAGTTGAATTGCAACTTTCGTTGCGATGGACATCACTCCTGAAAAATGCATAATATTGTAAATACAATCCTTATTTTTTTACAAAACTTACCTTTGGACGTAAGATTTTTAGCAAGAATAACTTGAGTAGGTACTCCTCGATCCACGCAACATTTCTTTTTAATAGCGGAATATCTATCGGCTGAATTGTTCGGTACGATGCACATTATCATGTCTGGATTATTTTTGCTGATCAAATTCTCAATACAGTCTAGGTAAGAATTGGCTCTGTCATCTTGAATGTCAAAGATACGAGGTTGCGCCATATCCCATTGCATACCTCTAGCCGACTTCTGTAAACACTGAAGAAATTCTTGGCACTGATTCCTAAATTTGCCAGGACAAACGACTGCGAATTTCGCCAGTTTGCCCACGAAGAACATTGGCATTGCACGCAACTCTCTCGTCCAGTCCGCTTGAGGACCCGAGTTGTATTTGGCGTTGTTGCCTAAAATAAAAAAAGATGCATGAAAATGCAAATTACATAAAAATATGATTTTATTAGAATAGAAGATGTAACAAAATGGCACAAGCCACATGTCGATATATTATAAGTAGAAGAGCACAAACATAAGTATAGTAAAATTAATACCTATTTAGAGGTACCAGCCGTTTTAGTAACTTAACGTATGCGGCTTCTTGAACCATCTGAACCCGCATGAAAAAAATTAGGTTATGACCTTTGTCATGTCAAATGCTTGACATATTTCTTATTGCATTGGCGTAGTGACTTGAAATTTCATATTATCAGTGGCGGTTTGTAATAATACAAATTAATTTTATGAAATTCATAAAATTCTAAAGATGTTGACATAATAAAAGAATATAAAAGAAGGGCACTAATTTTAAAAACATTGTTTTATTAACTAGATACATAGTTTTCTTAAAAAAATATGGCAATTCAGAGTTCGATTAAATACAAATTCTGGATCTTAAAAAAATGACAACGTGATCTTCAAGGCAAAGTTTAATTAGTTTCTAAATCAGAATAACTTTCGGAAAGTGATAGTTCATCATCGGATTCATTGGATACAGAGATCACCATAGGTTCGATGTTTAGTAGGTCCAGTTTGTTTTCTACTTCCCATGCTTCAGAAATAATTTTCTCTGTATGATTTATGTAATTCTGCCAGTGTTGCTCCGGTACATTTTTTACAACGTCATTCCATACTTTTAAGACTTCAGTAGGTGACCTTGCAGTTTTCGTAATAGCTTGGTCATAATGCCTTTTAGTTTCTGACCATACCATTTCGATGGCATTAAAATGGCAATGATAGGGTGGTAGCCTGAGAACACAATGACCATGCTCGGCAGCGTATTTGTCTAAATGATAATTTTTTTCTGGCAAAACTTGCTTTTCAGTTATATTCCAAACAGCATCCTTTAAAATGTGATCTGGAAAAGGAATATTCTTTTTTTTGAGCCATTCTAACATGCGTGTTTTACTCCAACTTTTTCTTGGGATTTCTTCATCCAGGCGACTGTGATACGTTGCGTTATCCATTATAATTAACGATGGTTCTTCCAAGTTTACAATTAGTTGCTGTTTAAACCAATTTTCAAAATTTTCGGTGTTCATGTTATCATGGTAATCGCCTGTTTTTTTATTGCATTTAAAAATAAGCGATGCATTTGCCACAAAACCTTTTTTATTACCGGCATGAACAATTACATATCGTGTCCCACTTCCAGTTATTTTTAAATCACTGTGTTTAGTACCATCTTGCCACATTCTTCTGTCCCCGCTTTTACTAAAAACCCATGTCTCATCCAGAAAAACAGGTGTAAAGAGCTTTTCGCTTTTAGCAGCATGGTATTTGTTCAAATATAATATTCTTTTTAATCTGACTGCAGGCATTTCCAATAAATGTTTTCTTCCATCCTGTTTTTTGAAATGAAAACCCATTTTTTTAATTCCCAAATATAACGAACCTTTGGAAATCTTAGTTTCTGGAGCCTCTTCGATAAATTGCCGTAAAATAGTTTCTACTGTGATTTTATCCTTTCGCGCATACATTTTATAAATTACTTCCCTCAAACAATGCAGGGTATTTTTTGTAATTCGGGTTTTGCTCCGGGAAACGCTTGCAGACATATTTCTTCTAAATTCGAAATCTGTAGCTCTGTTTGGTTTTTCAAGATTATATAATGTGCTTTCTGGAACTTTTAGTGCTTCGGACGCTTTTTGAATTGCCTTAAATCGAGATCCTAAATCGTTTTGAAAATAGTTTACTACATTAAGCATAAGTTTTTTGGATTCATCAGAATATCGCATTTTTATATCTTATTTTGCGTTATGACATTAACATGAAATCAAAATTTGACGTAACTTCAAAAACGTGACATCTAATAAATTAGTTACGACGTTCATTTTTGTTGGTAATTTTTTGTTTCAACCGATTTATTAATAATAAATAAAGATGGTCTTATTCTAAATAGGTATAAAATTTACTATAACTAGTATTGGCTCACCCAGTATTGTAACTGATTTAAACCAATGAAAATGTCTAATTACCTCCTACGATATTTTCTTGTGGCAAAACTCTTCCTTGGAATTTAACTAGTTGATCAGCTAATTTGAAGTCCCATTTTCTCAGTTCAGCAACAGCTTCCGGACACCTCCTTAATCGACTGCTAAATTCATCCAATTTTTGCATTCTCTGAGTAGGACCGACACGTGTATGGTCCGACAAAGCTCTCATCAATTGGAAATTTTCACGTTGACGATCTGTCAAACCTGTTAATTGACAAAGTTCCGGTACCAATAGTATAAGTTCTGGCATACCAGCACGGATTTCTCTTGGTTTACTACGAGATACCAGCATTGGTTGGTTCGGAATCTAAAATAACAACACTAGGTATTACAAAGAATTTTACACTTCTACATCATCTCAAGATCGCGCATTTTACCCTAAAACTTTAAGTATGTACCTGAATTTTAATATTGTACTTTTCTTGATAGTACTGTATAAATGACATTTGAGATCCATCTTTCTTACTGAATGTACTTGCAGGAGTACTGCTAAAGTCAACATCATCTACTTTATATGTCTTGTTATTGTAATATGTCAATACAATGCTTCCAATAATTCTGGATTGGAACTCGTTTCTAACGTTAGCACCTTTGCAATCGAGTAACATATCGTATACGTTGTCGGTTCTCATAACTTTGAATTTCAATTCGCAATTCAATAATATATCACTTTCGTGCTGTCTCATAGAGGTAAAATAACCAGGCCAAAGTTCTAATCTGAATTCTGGTATGGTAACCTAAAAAATAATAATAACATAACACACTTCAATAATGGACAATTGAAAAAAAATACCTTTGCTTGTGGATCGAAATAGTCTCTTTGAATTAGCTGCAACTTCATATGTTTCAAGCAATTTCTGATGATAATGTTGAATATTTGAATATAATGAAAATCCCCCCAAGCAACATCTCCCACCAATCGAACGGAAATTCGTATATTTTCTCCAGCATCATTTGCAACAAACTTTTCCATTGGTTCGGGATTTATTCTCTGGTTGGCATATAATACTGTACCATCAAATAGATAACCCTGTAAAACACCTTGCAATGCTTGTCTCATCAATTTTTTCCTCAATCCTGTATGGTCAATTTCTGGATTGAAATCGACTCTATATTGAAAGAGGCACCATTTACCAGCTTGAATCAACTTGAAGGAATTGGATATCAAATTAATTGGGCTACCCGAAGTACCTAAATAATAAAATTGCTTCATTTAATTTGTTTTTATCTTCAATCTTCAGTTCAATGAATATTTTTAATTTTGATATTTTACCTTGCTTCGACTGTAACTCCTTGGGCCTTGTGTGAATAATCTCACTTCGGAGGTTTCTACCACGAACACCTCCATTGCCTCCTCCTCGGCCTTGTGCTCCGACATCACTACTTTGATCTCCATGAACATCTGCAAAAAGTTGAATGCAGGAAATAATATAGGTCAGGTATTGTAATTACGTTAAAAACAAAATCCATTTTATATATATATATTCATTTACTTACTTAAAGCATGATCCCCTGCTAAAGAATGTTCTGTTTCCCCAACTCCCAATCTCGATCCTCTTCCAACAGACTAAAAAAATATATATATTACCAACATGCACACCACGTAGTACTCAAATCAATACAAATTATTGACTGTCAAAATAAGTTTACAAATATATTCTATATGTCAAGTAATTGATTATAAAATTTTTAAAATACCATAAAATAACTTACCGAAGCTGGTGCAGGCATTTGTGGTCTTACCCATTGAGTGGGCGCTTGTTGTTGAACAGGAGCCGGAGCTTGTTGCGGTCCTGTTGGTCTCTGCCAAGGATTTCCACCTGGTTGTTGTTGTTGTGGAGGACCTTGACCACCCGGTCTTTGCCCTTGAGGAGCTCCTGGGCCCTGTTGTTGCCCACCTCGAGCACGTCCACGTGCTCGACCTCTACCTCTGTTTTCCATAACTTACCTAAACTAAATCCAAATCTAAAAATTGAATATGTAAGTATGATATTGTAACAGCTGCAGTTAAAGTGATAAAAAATACGATTGAGTGTTGTGAGGAGATAATTTGATTTCGATGTACAGTCGACTCTCGATAATTTGACACTCGTTAATTTGAATTTTTTTCCCGGTCCCTTGATAAATACTCGATAAATTGAATAAAATAAAAATTAATTGGTCCCCTCGGTAATGTGAGGTTGAAGGAATAGTATCTTGCCCGCACAACATGCAATAATTTGAAGTCCCGGCTTCCATACTCTCTATAATTTTGAGCGTTTGTTGTCATCAGTATGTATTGTTATGGTATGTGTCATAAGTCGTTTGTTTACATACATGTGCACCTGTCGATTCATGAGTTAGTTTGCAGTTGGCATTCCAGTCTTCCTTCAAATTTGTTTGCGATTGATTATTTGCATTTTTTAGTGCTCTTCTTTTGTTTTCATGGTTATTTTTGTTTACTTTATATTTTAGTCATATTTCATATATTATATCATTAATTAATATTTTCTGTTGTCCATTTTTTCAGTACTTTTTTCCTTGTTTTTATTATTAATAGTTTTAAGATCTATAGGAAGACTGTTAAAAATAAGAATTGCCTTAAAATAACTTCTTTAACTACTAACTGTTTTTGATAGCTGAATACTCTTAAATCTAGTGACTCCTGTCGATTCAATATACTCTTTTGAAAAAGTTTCATAATAGTATAGTATAGACTCAAGGGCTAACTGTTGTTCAATGTTGCACGGAATTTTTTCATACATAAAACAATTTTTATTGATTATTTTTAATAATTTATATTGCAATCTTTATAGTAGTCATTTGAGTTTGATAGACACCCCCCCAAGCTATAATTCCATTACTTAGAATACTATGGAATAATGAATAGTATAAATCATTAGTTTTCTGTTGCATTATCTATAAATTGCGAAAAAGAAAATTAGGTATTTTGTCTATATAAATATTACACTTTAATCTTCCAAATTTAAACCTAGGTATTTACAATGTTCAACCCTTTTTACATATTTTAATTCTTATTTTCAAGTTATCTGGTACATTGTCACAATAATTACCAAACGTTATAAATACAGTTTTTTCAATATTTAAAGATAGCTATTTAGTGCTAGCCAGTCAGAGATTTCATTTAATTGAATATTCATTTTTTCTTCTACTTCAGCCCTATTTTTTCCCCATTATCGCTGCAGTATTATCTGCAAAAAATACAATTTGTCCATCTGGTGAATCTATAAGTAAATCATTTACATAGAGGATGAATAGAAGTGGTCCCAGAACGGTTCCTTGTGGAACACCCATATTCACCTCATCAAGCATGCTACTAACACCATTTACTCTGACTTTCTGCATCCTTCCTTTTAGATAACTCGATATCAATTTGTGAGCATCACCCCTCTAATCCCATAGTTATATAATTTTTGACGCAAAATTTCATGGTCCACCATATCAAAAGTCAAGAAAGGTGATGGCAATAGGTTCGCTTTTGTCTAATTTGTTGAGTAAGTTAGAAACAATAAAATTTAAGGCGTCTTTAGTGCTTTTATTTTTCAAAAACCCATATTGTTTATTTCATGTTGTTACATTTTTTTAACAAAGTTTAATAGTCTTTTATGTAAGATTTTTTCTAATATTTTTGCAAAATTCGAAATTAATGATATTGGTCTGTAGTTTGCAGGATCATGTTTACTTTTTGACTTATGGATGGGAACTATTCCAGCACATTTAAGCTCTTCAGGCCATTGACTTTTGATGAAGCAGATAAATTTTCATGACTAGTGTTCATCCCATCAATGCCACCTTTTTCATTTTTTAGTTTTCTAATTACATTTTAAACTTCTTCTACTTTGTTAGTGAAATGTAGAAAAATAGTTTTAGAGTTTATCGGGGGTGCTTTATGTTCTTTATTTTGCGGTTTCGTTAGAGTCTGTTATTTTTACATTATTATTTTTTTCTATAAAATATTTTCTTCATTTTCTCAACTTTACCTAGTTTGTTATCAATAATCTGCCATAAACGCTTAGTATCATTAGAGTTATTTTCTATTTCTTTGTACAAGTAGTTCCTTAATCGTTTTATCTAATTCTTTGACAAAGTTTTTGTACTCGATTTTAAAAGTTATATTTTTTACTTATTTTTTCCATTTTCTATACAGCACTTCTTTTTTCTTACATAATTGTATTATGTCTCGAGTAAATCCAGTAGATAATAATTATTTATGAATAATTAAATATTGAAAAAACTGTGATTATAACGTTTGGTAACTATTGTGACAGTGTACCAGATAATTTGCAAATAAGAATTAAAAATAAAGATGTAAAAAGGGTTGAACATTGTTAATACCTAGGTTTAAATTTGGACTATCGATTAAAATGGAATATTTATATAGACAAAATACCTAATTTTTATTTTTCGCAAATTATCTAAGATAATACAACAGAAAACTCTAATGATAGTATACTACTCATTATTCCATAGTATTAGAAGTAATGGAATTGTAGCTTGAGGGAGGGTGCTTATCAAACGCAAATGAAATTGTTTTATGTATGAAAAAATTCCGTACAACATTGAACAACAGTTTGAGTCTATACTATACTATTATGAAACTTTTCCAAAAGAGTCTACTGAATCGACAAGAGTCACTAGATTTAGCTATCAAAAAGATCAAAGACAGTTAGTATTAAAGAAGTTATTTTAAGTCAATTTTTATTATCAACAGACTTCCTATTGATCTTAAAACTATTAATAATAAAAACAAAAGAAAAAAACTGAAAAAATGGATAACAGAAAATAAAATGAACAAAACTAAACAAAAACAACTATGAAAACAAAAGAAGAACACTAAAAAATGCAAATAATCAAAAGCAACAAATTTGAATTATTGATTTAGTTATAAATCTAGTTTTAAGCAACTATTCCCAGGAACAGATAACTGTGATTACCTCTTTGGGAATACACTGAAAATACACTATGTATTTTTTTACTAGTTAAATAAATAAATTGTATGAATATTTAAAACAATAAATCTCGAATCTTGATCAAACTCTTAGTAATTTCAAATTTTTCTGGTCTCTTGAGTTTCAACTTATCGAAAGTCAACATAATACATGATGATTTTTCAATTTTCATGCAGAGCTTTTTTCGTACTGCGAACTCAGTATTTTAGACACAAAATGCTCAAGATATTTTTATTGTATAAAATAACTTCTCCAGTTATATTTTGTATAAAGTATAATTAGATAAGAAAATATAACTTTGTAAAAATAAAAGATAGGTCCCACACTTGAAAAAAAAAATAAACATGATTAATTAAAGTTATCTAATCTAATATTACAAATGTTTGTATGTTTGTTTTTTTCAATGGTTAACCGCAAAAGAGATTATAAAAACTGTACATTTACTACAGTTTTGCAAGATAGGGATTATGTTTAGGTCACTAAATAATAATAAATAAAACTTGAATGAATTAAAAACTGTAAGTTCACATTATTTCAAAAGCTTAAGTTTGTTAAAGATAAAAACCAAATATTACTGAAGTTATGTTCAAAAGTTACTGAAAAAATTGAGAATTGTGAATTATTTTTGATGATATTAAATGCACAAAAAGCTATGAAATAACGCATAGCATTGTAATACTGTTATCTTCCAACATAAAAGTCCATAGATATCAGTCATTTGAAATAATAATAAATTGTCTGTCAAACAGTTCTATTAATTTTATCATGGATATATACAAATTAGAAATAGTCAAAAACTAATTAAATTAATAACGCTGGAATAATTAATTAAATACTGGAACAAATTCATATAAATTATTCAAGAATTGGGAAAATCTATATCATAATAAGTAATAAAAATGTTAATGATTGTTTAAGAAATAAAAGTATTGCAATTTTTCATTTAAACTGTCAGTCTATTAAAATAAAATAGATGAATTAGATATATTTTTTCGAGAACATTTTTATCATGTTGTTTGTATTAGTGAACACTGGATATCAAGTGACATGCTTTGTAGTATAAAGTTATTCAATTATAAATTGATTAATTACTATTGTAGATCAGAAGGTGAACATGGAGGAGTAGCAATTTTTGTACATCAGGCATTTAATGCAGAAGCTGTAGATGTTAAAAAATTTTGTCATAAAGTTGATGCATTTGCTGCAGTATCAATTTCAATGTATTGAACAATTATTGGAAGAGGTAAACAAGAAATTTTAAAATATAGCTTCAACAGGTGATTTTAATGTAGACTTTTTAGCAAATTCAAATGAAAAAAATACCTTAATCAACAGTTATACTGCTTATAATTTTAAACATTTAATAGAGGAACCTACATGAGTTTCTGCAAAATCAGCAACTTGTTTAGATAATATAATTGTTAACTTTTTTAATGTCAATATTATAAAAGTAATTATGTCCGATCATTATGGGGTAGACAAATATTAATGTAGAAGAATTAGATACAGTTTTAAATTATTCATATTGTAGGCCACTAATAAATGTCAGAAAAGCAGAGTTTATATTTACGATGAACAAAATAAATTGGGATGAGTTTTATATATCTAGGGATCAAAATTACTTAGCTAGATTTCTGTGTGATGAAATTAGTCATGCAGTAGAATTAGCATTTCCACAAAAGCCTGTGAAAAGCAGATATGGCAAAGTAAACTGGTTTGATGTTAGTTTAAAAAATATGAGAACTGAACGAACTAATAAGAAAAAGCTGTGGTTGAGTACCGGAAACCAATTACATAAAGAAGAATTCAATAATTTCAGGAGTCAGTACAGGAAGTCCTTGAGGGATGCTAAAGCTTATGACAACATATTATTAAACAGTAATAATATTAGTAAAACTACTTGGTCAATCATAAATAATTTTAATAATAAATCTAAAAAACATCCCCAACTAGTAATTTGACTGCAAACGATTTCAATGAATATTCTGTTCAAATAATTGATGATGTTGTTGCAAAGATTCCTTCATCAGTTAAAAATTAATATTTTTAAGACCTACAGATGAAAAAGAAGTTATTGAGTCAATAGCTTCATTGTAAAACTCAAAATGCATGGATTTGATTAATATATGTTTTGCGGCTTTTTATAAACTTTTAGTTTTATACTTGTGAATCTGCACACAAATTTTAGCACTGGAAAGCAATGCGTGCACAGTAATAGAAATTGATGATGTGATGAGAACTTTATTGGGCCACCACAGAAACTGTTTGACTGACAAATTCTTCGGAAGCAAAAATAAAACATTATTGAAGAACTTATCTGATCAAGACAAAAATCATTTTTGTGTCGAAGCGGAACATTTTTTTAAACAAACCAACCAATATTTGCAAGATCGCTATGATTTTTCGGATAATTCTCTATAAAAGAAGCTCACTATCTTGTCTTTGAAAAATGATGATATATATCCTTAAATGGGAAGAGATTTCAGAATTGCCTGAGTTGCTAAATATTTCCAATGATGAGTTATACTCTGATTACTGCAGAGAGGCATTTCAACACCTGTCTAAAGACAAAGATATTTCCGAAGACAAAATCTGGGCACATTTTTTAAAAAGTTGTGGTAAAAACTTTGAATAATTTAAAAAAATAGTCGTTTGTTCTATCCATTCTTATAAGCAATGCTTACTGTGAGTCTTTAGCCTTCACAAAGAACAAAACGGCATGACATTCGACCTAATTAAAGCTGAGCTAGTTATCCGATTGAATTTTGATCGTAATAGCTTAAATTTTAAGTAATTTTAAGGCACACCACAAGGAACGAAATTAGTAGTGTCTGTGAAATCAAACTCTAGTATATGTGGCAACATAAAAATATGTAGATTTCAGTTCTAAAGTAAAAAAAAAGTTAATTAGTTTTTTATTTATCCCGATAAAAACACCAAAATCCGACATTTTGAAAATTTATCCATAGATTTCAATTTTCTGATCTGGCAACCCTAAGTGAGAACAAGACTTGACAATGCTTAAATATTACATTTAAGAGATTCATATCATAGAAGTGTAAATTAAAAGTATCATCACCTCGTAGAAAAAAGTCATTGTAAAGTAATAAAAAAACAAACATGATTATACAAAGACGATGAAACAAAAAATGTAGATTTTAATGTATGTGAGTAATTCACGACTTTGGCAATTACAAAATGGAAGCAATTACCTCAAAATTGCATCATAACCCTATTGTCTTCACCAATTTATGGCGCGTTTGTAACATCAAACAGGTTAGAGCTCGCTATCTCTATGCAAAAACAAGTGTCAGTTGTTGATTACAAATTTAGTTTTTTTAAATAATGTCAACAAAACTGACTCGGGTTCCCGTTGAGGTATTTCAAGGTCTTTCTTTTTTTCCACTAACCTTGCTCTAGTTGCAAATTTTGAAAGAGTAGGTAATAAAAAATAAGTAATGAAATGATCTCCAAAACAAAATTACAATATGCCAATCAACTAATTAAATAATTCTAAAAAGTATGCATACCTGATACAGGAACAATTACAGTTCAAACTCAAACCATAAGCTTCTTGCCTTAGCCCTGATGGTTGACCCAATACTAATATGGCGTCTCTGGCCTACCAAAATCATAAATAGCGGAGAGGATGCCGGAAACTTAGAGCTGTCCCTGTTCCTGTCACTTGTCACTTTTATTTTCGATTGCGTTTCACTTTTACGTTCTTTTGCCTTGCCGTCTCATAAATTATCATGCATTTCATTTTAATTTGAACAAATTGTATATCAGCATCTCACTTCTTAAGAGTGGTTTGAAATGAAATTTTTAAAAATTATCTCCGAGCAAAGAATACACAAAACACAAAGAGTTTTATTTTGAATTCAGTGGAGTGGGAGTCAAGATAACTTGTGGCTTGTGGGGTGGGAGTACCTTTCAAAATATAAAAACAAACAAGTGGATAAATTATCGGATGCAAACAAAATAAAGAAATTAAAAATCTCTCTTCACAAACGGATATCAAACATAGTTGAATTAACATTTAATTGTCTTTATGTAATGCATGATTTTCAAACAGTTATAATTATACAGTGTGCGTCCATAAAGTAACGCATAAATTCATTATTAGCTAAATAAACAATATTATTAGAAATTCCCGAAACAGGTCGATTTTTTATTTTAATTTAAGTACTATTTTTTCAAATTATAATCTAATATACAGGGTGAACCACCTAGCCTCGTGTGATGACATCATTGCAATTTTTTTTTAAATAGAACCCCCCATTTTTTTCAATTTCTGGATTTCCTTTGCTGAGCTGATTCCAAAAATGTATAACACGCTGCTTCAAATTGGTACAGGGTGGGCAAAAATGCAAAAATTTCAAGTTACTTACAAAGAATAAACGATGAAATTACATACTTATTGTTATACAACTACTTTAATAAACTATTAAAAACACACCCTGCATTATTTTTAACATTGTATCTAACAGATATTAGTGATCCAAGCCCCTGAACCGCAAATAGTATATTGTGCAACAAGTGGGAGAAATTCAACTTTTCTCACGAGTGTGGAAGTTTGTTTGACATTAAAAACTGTCAGAAACATTAAAGTACAATTCTGTGTTGTTAAAAAAGTGAAAAAAAGAGTTGTTTTTTTTTTCATGTTTTCAAAATATCTCCGAATTGGCTGAACCGATCGACCTCAAAAACTAATCAGCTCTTGACCTTGAAAACCCGCATCGATCGCCACCAAGTGCGTCAGAATCGATTGATGCGTTCGTGAGATATCGTTGTCGAAAAAAATCGAACAAAAGTGTTTTTTTGTAATAACTCCGAAATGTTTCACCAGATCAATTTTTTTGTTCCAAAATTTTTATAGAGCTCAAAAAACTACATCGATCGCCGCCAACCGCGTGAAAATCGGTTGATTCATTCAAAAGTTATAGCAGTTTGAAAATTTAAATGTGTTTCATCGAACTTTGATAAGACTTTTGAGCTCGAAGTGCTCAAAAGCATAAAACAGCTACTTTTTTTTTTGTTGACACAATGACAACTTAATGAATATTATTTTATTGTAATTAATTTAACAAAAATTATATCAACTAATTATATTTATTATATTTACCAGTCGGTGTAGCCGAGCAGACTAAGGCATAAGACCGGCGCATGAACAGTTATAGCAGATTGAAAATTTAGCATCAGACTTTTGAGCTCGAAGAGCTCAAAAGCATCGTATAGCTTTATCTTTGAGCTCGGAGAGCTCAAAATAACACAAACATTAAATGTTTGATCTAGATGAGCTCAAAAACATAGCAACTAGCGACAAAATCGCATGTGTTTGAAAATTGAATTTTTCTATACTAAGATTCATTTTTTGAAGACGTTATTGTATGTTTGGTTGCCTACACCACAGGTAACTGTCAATATAAATATAATGTATAAGATGTGCGTTGGGTTGCCTGCAGAAAATCGTTGATTAATGTAGGTAAATCATGCATTAATAGGGGTCATTAATGTATGATTTTGTCTAATTTTGAGAACGTTAATAGCATATATTAATACACGGTCGACGGAAAAATGAATTTATGCGTTACTTTATGGACGCGCACGATTATTCAAGATTTTTCAAAATGTAGGTAACTTCAAAGTATTACTGCTATCAAAACCGGAAAAAGAAAGCTGATAGTAGCATATAATCTCTGATGAGGTTTTTTCATTTGACACGGCCGCCTGAGACAGTTACTACCTTTTTATATAATTATTCATTAAGTACCGAGAGTATCGTTAATTATTTTCGGATCCATAGCAAGAGCTTTTTTAAAAACATTTATTTTTGAAAAGTTCAATGTGAGATTATAGGTATGTGTTGCTTTTGAAGCTACTACAATATTTCATTTTTTATTTTTTATACAAAGAAAAAGAAATTATAAGTAAAACTGCAGTGTCCACACAATTCCTGGAAGTCCATGAGCACAACACATCTGCAGTTCTTATCTTCTCATAATATGTAAATGTATTGTGAGAATACATAACTTGCATTAGGTAAATATAACGTATCTATTGTATGTTTTTAATATCTTAAATCAACTTTACCCACGGAATTAATTTATTTAAGAATTATTTTAAAATTAAAATTCAGCTTTTCATACTCTAATTTTACACTGGCGTGTCACTTAGTGTAGGCAACCAAACATACACTTAAATAAAGCTTCTATATAGTCGGCTCAAGCAACCCCAACGAAGCGCCCACGCTAGGGATGGCGATCTGAAATCGATTAATCGAAGAGTCGATTCCTCGGACCAAATAAATCGATTTTTTAAATCGATTCAGTGAATCGATATTTCACCCTTGAAAATCGACATACGATTTTTTCTGGTTTGGTTTTGGGAACTATAAGCTATATTTTCTTAACTTTTTAATGTAACAAATACATTTAGAGAATAAATGTCTTCTTTTATATCTGATCTGATACTTTGATATGGTAATAAAAATAATTGTTATTATCGAATTCCCAGAACTAAAAAATCCCCGATTTCACTGATAAGAGATCCCAGAGATTGATAATTATGGTATCTTTCTTGTTTTTCATAAAATGGATTTATATTTACATTGTAAATACAAACTTGAAAAAAATCGATTTTTTTAGAAATCGATCTTTTAGACCTCGATATTTTTATGAATCGATTCATCAGGTTACGATTCGAATCGATTTAAAAATCGATCTTTTTTGGAAAGAATCGCCATCCCTAACTCACGCCAAACAATAGCAGAGGAAGGGAAAATAATTATTATATTCACCCTTCCCCTTTTTGTAAAATAGGTTTGTATACAATACTTTGTAACCAAACGGTATCTTTTAGGTCTCAGTGAAATGAGCTAAATGTTTTTGACGATCAGTATATAGCCCGGTCAATCTAGATATGGAAATAGTGGTCAAATAACAAAAACTCCCGGAAACCTGAAATTTCGTGGAGAGCTTGGGTTCACCATGAGAAAGGAAGTTTTAAAAGTCTCTATTAATAAGTAAGTTTTATCGAAAAAGTATCTCAGACCAAAGTTGTACTTAGATATTAAAATTATCCATAAAAATGTGTCTTATGATTTTTTTTCTAAGAGTCACCATTTCTGAGATATCGCAATTGTAAGAGTCACGTTATACATGATATATTATGCACATACACTTTTTAACGCTAATGTCATAAACGTCAGATTCACCCCCTCCTTTCTGGAGATACCCCTTGAAATTTCTCAAATGGCATTAGGTATCAAGTCATACCTCATTTAAAAGGTCTGGTAAATCTCTATTCAATAATTTTGATTTGCCTTTGATTCCAGCCTTCCATTGTTATTTAATCGTTGTTTAAAATTAGCTTTTTTTCAACTTTTTGTATGCCCCCGTATTAGGTTATGACCGAAAGACTCTTTAAAGAATAAAAAATTTGCAAATAGGGAAAAGACAACTGTTAACAAAAAATAACTGTTATTTAATCATGTGTTCAAAGTGACCATCGTTAATATTCAGGCAATAAAAGTTGAAAAAGAGCCATTTTTTAACAACGATTAAATAACAATGGAGGGCTGGTATCAAATGCAAAACAAAATGATAGGATAGAGATTCACCAGACCTTTTAAATGAGGTATGACTTGATACCT
Organism: Lochmaea crataegi; assembly: GCA_947563755.1. Lineage (NCBI taxonomy): Eukaryota > Metazoa > Arthropoda > Insecta > Coleoptera > Chrysomelidae > Lochmaea > Lochmaea crataegi. The sequence continues at coordinate 87,969,381 of OX387423.1, read as the reverse complement.
AATGCCATTTGAAAAAATTCAAGGGGTATATCCAGAAGGGAGGTGGTGCATCTGACGTTTATGACATTAGCGCCAAAAAGTGTCCCCCTCAAGTTAAAAGTTGAAGTGTTTTGGAATGTCCCATAAAATTAAAAATAAACGTAGAGTCTAGTCATGGAATGGAATGGAATGGAATTTTTTACAAAAAAAAGTACACATACAGTGCAGTTTCAGACCCTAGCTTTGCTAGGGTGTCTGCCTTTTCATTGCCTATAATACCCTTGTGCCCCGGGACCCACTTAAGAGTTACTCTATTATGGTTTGCTAGGGTTAAAAGTTTTTGTAGGCAGTCCCAGACCAGTCTTGATCTGATCTGGAGACATGCTAAAGATTTCAGTGCTTCCTGACTATCTGAGAGTATGAGGATCTTTTGGGATCTATACCTCCTTTCGATGTTCATTTGCACGCGTCGATAGCGTAGATTTCTGCCTGGAATACAAACTTCCCCAACGATGCGTGTACATATTGCACCTGGGTCTGGCACCATGGACTCCAGCTCCTGCTCCTATGTCAGTTTTAGATCCGTGTACCACACCAACGTTCCTTCCTGCCTGCATGCTTCCAGCCCATCCCAGTTTAGCTGGATATGGTAGGATTGGTTGTCGTTTTAAACTTCAAGTAAGCATTGTAGAGGTCGGTAGGGGCGGCAAAATTTGAATAGCCTACTGGCGGTAAATGTGTAAATCCGCCACTGATTGACTGCGCAATAGTATTTGAAGAAACTGATTCTTCTCCGCAAACAATAATCACAGCAGGAATTCGCTTTCTCCTTGCTGTTTATGGAACTCCAAAGACATTGATTTTCTATATAAGTACCGATATTAAACCTTTGTCAAAAATACTCGACACAAGAAGCAAGTACAATTATCATGTCTCCCCTCAACAACGGCATCTGCTATTCAACACTTGTATCGAGTATTCTATCAAGTTCATACATGGCTAGACAATCAACTGAACCCAGAAGACTGGGGTTGAAAATTCATAGATAATACTTTGGAACCCATTCAAAGTTTACTGCCACCCGCTCCAGAAAAACTCCTTAATTCCATTTTTTGCAATTGCTAAAAAGGTTGCAGTGGCTGCAAAAACGTAGGATTACTGTGTTCTCCTGCAAAATACAAATAAAACAGAATACGGAGTCAGATGCTGCAAATGCAATACGCATAAACACAGTCTGCTCAAAAACCAAAGAAGGCTCAAGATGTGGAGCCAGATCACTAAGCCTAAGAATTAAGTGGGGAATGGAAAAAAATACCAGCGTGGTTCTAACAGAACTGACTGGTATCTGAATTGCCATAAAAGAACTAACCAGAAAGGGAATTTCTGGCAAAAACATAATAATCTGCACTGACAATAGACAAGCCCTATTAGCCTTGAACAGGGCTAGTATTAGAGTGCTATCAAGATTTAGCTAACGCCTCGGTAGATAACAATATTATCCTGAGTTGGGTTAAAGGGCACGACGGGAGTAAAGGTAATCGCATTGACGATTCTTTAGCCAGGGAAGCGGATGGGCTAAAAATTTTAGGACCCAGTCACACCTGACGACTTCGACAATTGCGGAATTAGCCAAGCGTTACACCCATGCTCAATCCCTAAAGAGATGGGATGAAATCAAGTGAAACAGTCTTGCCAGGATGACCGTGGGCGACTCTGGGAAGCTGGCGTCGAAGAAATATTTGGCGATGACCAGGAAAACCCTACGCTTGACAGTAGGATTTCTGACTGGCCAGCAAAATACAAATATTACAAATAAAACAGAATACGGAGTCAGATGCTGCAAATGCAATACGCATATACACATACTGCTCAAAAACCAAAGAAGGCTCAGGATGTGGATTCTACTCCAGATCACTAAACCTAAGAATTAAGTGGGGAATGGAAAAAAAACCAGAGTGGTTCTAACAGAACTGGCTGGTATCTCAATTGCCCCAAAAGAACTAACCAGAAAAGGAATTTCTGGCAAAAACATAATAATCTGCACTGACAGCAGACAAGCCCTATTAGCCTTGAACAGACAACGTGTTACATCAGGGCTAGTATTTGAGTGCCATCAAGATTTAGCTAACGCCTCGGTAGATAACAATATTATCCTGAGGTGGGTTAAAGGGCACGACAGGAGTAAAGGTAACCGCATTGCCGATTCTTTAGCCAGGGAAGCGGCTGGACTAAGACTCTTAGGACCCAGCGACACCTACGGCCTGACGACTTCGGTAATTGCGGAACTAGCTAAACGTTACACCCATGCTCAATCTCCAAAGAGATGGGATGAAATCAAGTGAAGCAGTCTTGCCAGGATCACCCTAGGAGACCCTGGGAATTTGGCGTCGAAGAAATATTTGGCGATGACCAGGAAAACCCTACGCTTAACAGTAGGATTTCTGACTGGCCACTGTCAACTAAGGAAACACCTCCATACTATGGGGCTAGTGAACACACCTCTATGCAGGATGTGTGAACTGGAAGACGAAACTGTCAGGCATGTCTTATACGAGTGCCCGGAGTTATCGTCAATGAGAGAGTGTGTGTTCGGTGAGTCCTGGCCTACATCTACTGAGATGTCTCTTACTGACCTGTCCACCTTCCTGGAAAGGACAGGATGGACGATGACCTAGGAGGACAACTCCTGACGTACAATGGGTCACATGTGGTAAGTGCTGTGGGCCTAAACTCACCCCCCCCCCTACTCTACAGATACAGATGTACCAATTGTCGATGTCAGTCTTGCTCAAATGTCAAATTAAATACGACAGAGGACGATTCATGCGATTTTGATGAAGAGTCAACTGATCATCTTCATTTGAAGAATTGATGAACATCCAGCAAGAGGAAGGGGGGGAAGAAGAAGAAATCGAACAAGACATGACTGTTAAAGTAGATGTTGAAGAGTATGAATCAGATTAAAATATCAAAAAAAGTCAAAAATACAATAATTAAAGTCAATATCCAATATCAATATTCATTATGCCTTTAAAAAAGTATTGTTCCTGAAAATTACATGCGCTATATCTCAGAAATTGTCACTCTTAGAAAAAAATAAGGACCAATTTTGTAGATAATTTTAAGATCTACAACTTTTGTCTGAGGTACTTTTTCGATGAAATCCAAAAATCCTCAAATTTTGACCTTTGATCCCGAATAACTTTAGTAGCGCACATGGGATTAATGGAGACTTTTGAAACTTCCTTTCTCATGGAGTACCCAAGCTCTCCACGAAATTTCAGCTTTCCGGGAGTTTTCGTTATTTCAAACGACCGTACTAATTTATTGGAAATTGATTTAAAAAAGTGGGACAACCTATACAAGTCTATACGGAAATCGAGACAGTAAACTCATTGCTGCACTGCATGCAAGCACCTCCCGACGACTACGTCAGAACTACCTGACGCGCATCGTGATTACTAATGGTACTACCTGTCGGTGGTACCTGTTGAATAATATAATGAAAATTTAAAGCATTAGTACGACTGTAAAATAAAAAATAACAACTGCGGTAGACCTTGGACTGGTCATTCATTAGTAAACCTCCCAAAAACTAGTTTAGTTCTGATGAAAACATTTGGGAAAATGTTGTCGAAGTAACGGAATACAATTTAACATTAATTATGTGTACTTACCAAAAAGATAAGATAACAATATACGACAGTATGCCGAGTTTCAACTAAAAGTGATTCACTTTTATTAAAAAGTTTATCTTGAGCTACAAAAAAGAGGCGTTTTATGAACATTAAAGTGATATAATGTGAAAACGTGTCAAAATTAAAGTGAAAAGTGTCCAAAAAATCTATCAAATATGCCTTCCGATCGCCCAAGAAGACCAAACCTAGAACATCAACTTGTTATAGACAGTGTTGTAACTACACAACCAGAACTTGGACCTAGCATACCAGACGGAGGATATGGATGGCTCGTATTTTTGTCTACATTGTTTTTTCAGGTATTTTTTTAGTATCATTAACATGAAGTGTTATGCAAATGTCATATGCTTAATCTTACAAGGACGATTCAAAAAGTTTTCGTGCGACGAATCCATAAAATAACGAACAAAAAATTATTTATATAATTTTGCTACAAAGAAAATACCTTCACTTATTTTACTACTTGTATTGCGATATTGTATTTGACTTTTTTTTTTTTTTTTGGTGCATTTAAGTTCGCAACGTTCCGGTTGAACGAAAATGTGTTTTCATTGTTTTAATAAATAAAGATATTTTATTTATCGTATTTATATCAGTAATCTTGCGTCACTGAGAATTCTTATTTTTCTTTGAACTATACTTTTCTTCAATTACATTTTATTTTAAATATCAACTTGCAGTGTTTACTTATTTAGTTGATAAACGATATACATTTTTTTTAAGTAAATAAGATCGAATTGAGATTATTATAGGTGCGTGACGGCAGCACCCCCAAATTCGAATTTTGCAAAAAACCTTATGCCGTTGGATTGCCCAACGTTAGCCCACATTTGCCCAACCAATAAATTATTTTGCCCACCCTCCAAAAAAAAGTTATAGCACTCCACGTCTTTGAATTCGGCAAAAAGCTTGATGCAGTTGGATTGCCCAAGTTTTGCCCCCATTTGCCCATCCAATAAATTTTTTTGCCCACCCCCCCAACAAAACAAATTTTTCGAAAAAATTTTTTTTTTCCGAATTCCACAGAAAACTGCACGCAGTTGGATTGCCCAATGTTAGTCCATATTTGCCCAACCAAAAAATTATTTTTCCCACCCTCCGAAAATAAGTTATGGGCAAAACTAATTTTCCTAAAAAATTATAAAAAAAAAAAGAAACTTTTTACGTAATTTTTCCTCTTTTTTCTTCCTCTTCTTCTTATTCTTCTTCTTTTTCTTTTTCTTCCTCCTCCTCCTCTTCTTCTTCTTCATCTTCTTCTTTTCGAGTTTCTCGGGGAAGGAGTTTTCCTTTTCGGGAACTGATTGCATTTTCGGAATGGCCGTACCCGAAAACCGCTTTATGCAAAGTAAATAAATCTAACCTAACAAAACCTAACCCCAACCCTAGTTAGATTTGAAAAAGTTGGGCAATCCAACTGCGTATAATTTTCCGTAAAATTAAAATTTGATGGCGTACCAAGAAAAATCCAATTCTGAAAAATTTATTTTGCCCATAACTTCTTTCTTGGAGGGTGTGCAAAAAAAGTTATTTGTTGGCAAATATGGACTAACATTGGGCAATCCAACTGCGTGCAGTTTTCTGTGGAATTCGGAAAAAAAATTTTTTTTCGAAAAATTTGTTTTGTTCATAACTTTTTTTGGGGGGGTGGGCAAAAAAATTTATTGGATGGGCAAATGGGGGCAAAACTTGGGCAATCCAACTGCATCAAGCTTTTTGCCAAATTCAAAGACGGGGGTGCTGGAACTAATTTTTTTAGAAAAATTAGTTTTGCCTATAACTTTTTTTTGGAGGGTGGGCAAAATAATTTATTGGTTGGGCAATCCAACGGCATAAGGTTTTTTGCAAAATTCGAATTTGGGGGTGCTGCCGTCACGCAGCAGATTATTATCAAGTTCAAGAAATAATGTTTGGTTTTTACCTTGTATCTACTTTCATATTATATTTCAGCATCTAATGAACAAGCGATTTTTTTTGTAATTTTATTGCTATATTTCCATTCGCACACTGGAATAAAATATTTCATTAATCATTGCACGTATGAAACTTGTTTGGAATATGTAAATATAATCGATAATTTCAATTTCTCTTAATTTTTTATAATAAACTGTTGTTGATAAAATAACAAAAGCTTATAACGCTATAGAAACCGGCAGACCCGGATTTATCTTGGGGCTTGAGGGGTCTATAGCCCCGGGCCCTGTGTCTGAGGAGGGCCCACGGGGCCCCTCCTATATCATATCTTGTGACTTACGACGTTTTCCAAAATTATTCATCAAAACTGTCCAAAAATTTAACTATCACCCGAGTTTTTCCGGGATTTCTAGTTCCTTAAGTGGGTCCCGACGTTTTTTAGTCCTGGATCTTGGGAGAGTTAAATCCTACTCTGGAAACCGTTCAAAACTGTCCATAGTTTCTTGCGAAAAGTATCGAATAGAACTTTTCCAAGTACGTCATCGTGACGAATTTCTGTCAACGGAAGAGACAAGGGGAGACGAGTAACTCAATGTAAAACATCTGTTCGGCAATACTTGATTTGGGCGATTGGGCTATGATATGTAAATAGGAGCTGTAATCTTTTTGAAATAGAGCTTATTAATCAAGTATACGAGGCCGATTTGTTGACAATGAAAAAAGAAGACTTGGCGGCAAATACCAATTATTTATGTAATCCACGATTTCTGATCAAAAATATACTGATTAATTGGTCAAGAACACTTAGAAAATTGTTTTTAGCAAACGAAAACGTTATGTGAATGAAATGCTTAATCTTTTTTTTGAAAAACAGTTTGATGAAATGCATCAACGTAATTTTAAATTTAAAGGAAATTAATGTTATGGTTGAAAATTTTGTTATCATTTATTAAAACCAATTTCTAAATGTGCCTAACCTTTCAATCAGTATATCTTTTATTGTGCTATAAACATGTAAAATTTTGAGAATTAATAAAACACACATATTTTACAAGGATGAGATGAAAGACTGAAAACCAATTATTTCTCCTATTAAGTTAACTGTCTCCCCTTGACTCTGGTCACCGGACAACCTTCACACTTAATTCTAATATAATCTCAAACCGAATAATACAACACTCCTAAGAATTGCTTTTTAAAATTATTAAAGTATCCAACGAATACACACTATAATAGTACACAAATTTACCAAAACCAATTAACTTTCGTTCTCGATTTAAATTTAAATCAGTAAAAAATGCTTCTTTCTGAAGGTTGTCCGGGATCAGCTGGATGATGAAGTTACTTTGGAAACTCTTTATTAAATTAATAAAAATCCAAGAATAAATAAGATCGAATTGAGATTATCGAAATATCTAGTCGACCGCTAATCGGACGAATAATTTTTTTTTATTCGTCCGAAAATGGTGGGAATTAAAATTAATACACCAATATTTGGAATAAATTTAGTTTAGTGAACCAACGCGGATTTTGATGAAATATTTTTTTTAAAATCAATTCGAGGTCGCTGAACACGAAAATGAAAAAAGAAATCGGCGCTCTCTTACCAAAAACGAGTTATGAATTTTTGAAGATGAGGTTCAGATCAGCACTGCACTGGTTTTATTGTCATATTATAACTGCTTTAAAATGATGCATTATAACTTGTATACAATATTAAATACACTATAATTGCTTTTTAAGATATTCCTCTCACACACACATTTAAAAAACACTGATATTGATATTCATTTCTTGTAAATTCTTTTTTTAATTCCACAATTATTATATATTTTGACATTTTCATGTAACATGACTGACATATAAGTTTTGGTCTGTTTCCTCTTAGTCGTACAACTTGTACCTTATAGCATATTCAGCCATTAAATATTTAGCCACTTGAATTAGTTGCTGAATATTTTCGATTTCGTGATTGTGACATAAAAGATATAAACAAGATGAACATCATGAACATACACCTATTTTTCCGATAGCTGGCGTTGTATTACAGCTGCAACATTTTTTTTTTCAAATTTTGAGAGATGATGATTTTAGAAAGATGGTTAGTTTTGAGATAAGTTTGGTTGATATTTATCATTTATTTGAAGGATAATGAACCATTCAATTTGATCATTGAGGATGCTGAACAATTTTTTTTCTCTGAATTGCACACATCAATTAATTCTTTTAAAAAATTATCTCCTCAGTTGTTTGGCCTCTATAAACACTGCTGACATCGAAAATAGTTGCTGCAGGTGTAATTCCAAATCAAATTTTGAACATACTGCTAATATTATAAGACTTTGGTAATCAGAAGCTGTTTCCCCTTTTTAGAAAATTTGAAAATTCTACTAATATCGCTTCCCGACCAACTAACACAGATCAAAGTGAAATCGCAATCGCTTCTTATCAGCTCGATACATTTATTAGATTTGATTTCCGTTTGAAATAATGAAGTAGATTGATTATCGCGAGCGTGCCGGATCGACGTTTCGCAATTCGCGCGCGCGAATTGCGAAACGTCGATTCGGCGCGCCTTTTTCTCAGTATGTTGATGGCTGTTCATATAATTTTTCCATAACCGATTTCAGTTAAACGAAAGTTGAGCCAAATACAGCGCCAGCTATCGGAAAAATAGGTGTATGTTCATGATGTTCATCTTGTTTATATCTTCTATGTCACGATCATGAAATCGAAAATATTCAGCAACTAATTCAAGTGGCTAAATATCTATTGGCTGAATATGCTATGAGGTACAAGTTGTACGACTAAGAGGAAACAGACCAAAACTTATATGTCAGTCATGTTACATGAAAATGTCAAAATATATAATAATTGTGGAATTCAAAAAAGAATGTACAAGAAATGAATATCAATATCAGTGTTTTTTAAATGTGTGTGTGTGAAGAATATCTTAAAAAAAAGCAATTATAGTGTATTTAATATTGTGTACAAGTTATAATGCAACATTTTAAAGCAGTTATAATATGACAATAAAACCAGTGCAGTGCTGATCTGACCTCATCTTCAAAAATTCATAACTCGTTTTTAGTAAGAGAGCACCGATTTCTTTTTTCATTTTCGTGTTCAGCGACCTCGAATTGATTTTAAAAAAAATATTTCATCAAAATCCGCGTTGGTTCACTAAACTAGACTTTTACCCAATATTTTATTGAATAGTAGCGTAAGTTTGGGTTTTGTTTGTTTGTTTGTCATTTATAAAATTGATAGCTGTCATAAAAGTAAATTTCAAAACCAAAAATGTTTTCAATTTAAATCATCCTGGGATGGGATTGATGATATTCAAGATAATATGGACCTAGAAGAAAACAATAACGAATTATTAGACACTGAGAGAGAAAATAATAACAAATAAATGGAAAATTTAATTCGTATAGCGATTTGGAAAAACGAATAATTGATTATAAAATTTTGTACACTGTGTTTTTTACAAAAGAGATTGTGTAACAATAGAAAAATGCCGGAAACAAAACCCAAACTTACGCTACTATTCAATAAAATATTAGTGTATTAATTGAGGAAAAAAATTTAAAACCAAAGGAACTGGAGCCAGATCTTCAAGCACATTCCAGAAGCAATGCCAGGACTCCTTTAAAACTAACGTTACAGAAGATGGTAACAGTTTATTTATTTCAACAATTAATTTAATACACAATCACCAAATAAGTAAAGAGCTCTACGAGCATCTTTCTCAAGTAAGAATAATGACACCGGAATTAAAAAATTAAGTAAAAGAACTATTGAAATTAAAAGCAAATAAAAATAAAATTAAAAACGCAATTGAAAAAGAAACGGGAAAAATAGTATTACTTAAAGATATACATAATTTAAATTACGACGGGGAAGAAAAAAATAATTTGGAAGCATAAATAAGTCGACTAGCAACGCTCTGAGATTATATCAAGTTCAAGAAGTATACCTAATGTTTGGTTTTTACCTTGTATCTACTCTCCCATTATATTTCAGTATCTATCTATATCCAAATTATAATAAATGAGCAATAATATTGCAACTATTAGTTAATTTCAGCAAAGCGATTTTTTTTCTAATTTCACTGCTGCATTTCCATTCGCCCACTGGAATAAAATATTTAATTATTCATTGCACGTGTTTGGAATGTAATTGTAAATATAATCAATATTTTCACTTTCTCCAAATTTTTTATAATGACAATTTAATTCATGTATAAAAAATCCCATAAGCCGCGTGATTTTGTCATTATATGACAGCGAAAAAAGTTTGCCCTAACTTTTCCAGCGACAAAAACGGAACTTTTGAAAGCATGACAACCAGCATTGTAAACAAATTTTTGATGACGTTATGTCAATTTTTCTCAAACTTGTGTTTGTGTTTTTAACAATTGTACTTTTCCGTTAAATTAAATAAACTGATTTAGGTACATGTCATTTGTTAATTTATTGATTCATTAAATTGTCTTACCGTATTACTCTCTAGCTTTTTTTGTGAGTCGAAGTAAACTTGACATTTATAATTCGAATTTTGTTGCCATTAGGTAAATCAACTCAAAAAACTGCCAGAAAAAATTACTCGTCCTACGGACTCGTAATTTTTTCAGAGGCAGTTTTTTTCGTTAAATTGCCAGGCAACAAAATTCTTATTGATACATGTCAAGTTTACTTCGACAAAAAAAAAAGCTCTCGTGTAATTATAAGTGAAAACTGTCAGCTTGACTTTGTTGATAAAATAACAAATGCTTATAACGCTATAGAAACCAGCCCATGCTGTCCATAATTTCATGCGAAAAGTATGGAATTAATTTAATAAAAATCCAAGTATAAATTATGCGAGGAGGAGAAAAAGTCTTATATAGGTACTTCATGTGATGTAAGTATATTTATTAGTCTCGAACTTTATTGCCAGCCCTCGCTATCGTTCGGGCGCAAAATCGTTCTCGACTAGTAAATGTTACTTACATCCCTTACGGCTCGTTCCCACTTTTCGGGTGTCGGATCCGTATATAAATGGGAGGTTCCACAAATTAACTAATCAACCAAAAGCACGTACTCCACCTCTTCGCCACCATACACCAAAAAACACAGAAGTCAGCGGTGGACCCGGGGGATCACGGCAGAAACAAACACGACCTTCTTCCCCCCCAAAAAGCCCCCAAACAGAGGACATTTTCCTATATCAGGGACATAATATCACCAAAAACTATTCTACCAAAAAACTTCCATCCCCAAACTCCCCACACTTGTGGGAAACCGATTTTGTGTCGGCGCTGACAGGTTATGTCGGGTGTTTTGCCAGCCCTCTAGGCCCCGAAAAAAATCGTATCGGATCTCGCTCACTTATGAGTAAGAATCATAGATAAATACAGAAAAATACTTTATATACGGGTAAGAATGGCGGTGTTCACATTTGTCAGATGTCAGGGACGACAACCCTCTACCCGCTGCTTCTTGTTCCGTCCGTGCGTGCGTCGCTGCACACACACATTGCGGTACGCAAGCAGAGTTGTTGTGTGTTTATTGTACGCACATTTGGTGATTCGTAATAATGGAAACAAATATAAACCCCGAAGAATTGATCACACTAAAGTAGTATATCCATCGAACAAACAAACAGAGCGACCCAAACAACTATAGATGCGGGATCGAAGTATGATCACCATGCGCCTTTGCATCTATTGGCTAAAATAAATATGCCTCCCTACGCTGGCCAATCGGATTTAACTGCAAACGGCCGGCAAAATTCATTGTTTTTAGTACATCGATACAGAGTCGTAGAGATCACGTCCACTATGCATGATACTGTTTTGGAACACTCCGTTGCTTGGATGGACAAAGTATAGTTCAGGAAAGAGGTGTCCTTTGGAACAAAACTCTAAATGAATATAAAGATGAGCAACTGAAAATATCTAGATACTTGGCGGGAAGTTTTCTGCCTACTCATACCTGATTTTGAAAAACTTAATTTCGTCATTTCTCAATTCTGTTATTGAGTTCTGAAATCTAAACTAAATCTTTCCCTCAGGATTGGGTGCCACCAATAATTTCTTCTTCTTCGTTTTCTTCTTAAATAATAATTCATCAAAACAAGAACTTCGTCGACGTCCATCGTGCACATTCGCCAAGCGTAGAGTGCCAAAAATTGGCATCAGATTCGACCGATTATTAACCGAAAGTGTGAACAAAAGGTGCCGACATCCGATTAATGTGCGGATCCGACACCCGACAAGTGGGAACGAGCCCTTATAGTATAAATAACTATTTTTATTTCATTTATTTTTCTTTCTAACAACACTCTTCCCTGTCCCAATTCAAACATATTATTTACTACGTTAATACTTTTTTAGGCATTAATACCAAGTCTAACAGTCAGTCTTGGAATATTTCTGGCTATGTCAAGACTTCCTAATTTAACAAAAAACGACGTAAATCCAAAATTATGGGACGATAATTTCATGTACACTCCATTATTATTTATAGCTAGCTGGACCATGTTTGGTAAGTATACAATTTCAATATTTCCGATTTATCCATTTATAGTTCCACGATGTTCTACACAAGTCCTTACTGAATAACTTTGCTGAATAATTCCCGAAGAAAATTCAATGTGTTAACCATAAACGATTTTGATGTAGGCAACCAAACATACACGCTCTGTTCTAAAACTATATGTATGTATGTAAATTGGGGTGACATTCACTGAGACCTAAAAGATATCTATTGTGCCCCCTTACTTCTACTTAGATCCTGAGGAAAGTCTCCAGAGACTCCTTTAGTCCTATTTCCCGGAGGAATTTTAGGATATCTGCAGGCTTTAACTGTCCCTCTTCTATCCAGTAATCTCCAAGGTGTTGTGCCCTAGGATTCTGAATTGCTGTGCAATTCGCAAGTACGTGGATGGAGGTTTCTTCTTCCATACCACAGAATCTACATTCTTCTTCCTCCACTATTTTGAGCTTTTTCAGGTGCCCATTCAGGCGTCAATGTCCCGTAAGGATGCCTGTTAAAACTCTTAGTGCAGTTTTACTTTGACTTATGCATTCTTTTGATCTCAACAGGTTGTAATCACCCAGAAGAATCTTTGATTGTATAAGTCCTACCAGATCTTTGCAATAGTCAGATCTTCTCTTTTCTTCGGCTTTGCCTATTGCTTCCAATATTACATTGGAGCTGATACCGCAAAAGGGTTCCGTTCCCCAAAAGGGTGTTCCAGTCCCCCTCTTTGCTAGTTCATCTGCTATTTCATTTCCTTCTATCCCAGTGTGTCCTGGAATCCACAGTAAGGTGACTATTTTGTTCTCACCTAGTTCATTTAGTTTGCCTAAACATTCCCACACCATTTTGGAACTGATAACACAAGAGCTCAGTGCTCTAATGGCTGCTTGACTATCCGACATTATGATAATCCTTTGCCTTCTATATCCTTTATCAATATTGAACTGGGCACACTTTCTTATGGCGTGAATTTCCGCTTGAAAGATACTCGGGGTTTTTCCCAAGCTTTCAGAGTGTTTGGTTCCTGGCCCGTACACTCCTATCCCAGCTCCTTCAATTGCTTTTGAGCCGTCTGTGTACCATTCAATGACATTCTTTCCAAGTCTGGTAATGGTATTTGGATCCCATTCCTTCTTGTTGCTTAATTCCTTAACGAATTTCTTTGAAAAGTTATACTTTTTCATCATACCATCTTGTGGCATGTCCCAGGTTTTCCGATTTCTAAGAAGTAAGGAGGTGGTTTTTTTAATGATTCCCTCTCTACTTAGCCTGTATCTTGTTCTTTCTGCAACACTTTGGTGTGAGGTTGAGAATCACTTCCATGGCTGCCGTTGGGCATGTTCTCATTGCTCCTGCAATGCACATACATGCTAGTCTTTGGACTTTGGAGAGGAGGTTTGGAGAGGAACTATTACATACTTTTATCACTAATATAATTCCAAGTAATTCCTTCAACTACGCTTTTATGTCATCAGCCTAGGAAAAACCCATCTCCACGCTCATGCCACAGTCATACCTGTGGCAAGCGAAGTTCTCTTTTCTCTTCCTAATGAAATTCGTTACAACGTTCCCCCCAATCTGAAGTATGCAACGCGAGAACTTGCATTACCCCTTCTTCAAAAATATTGACTTTCATAAAAACCAAATGTTTCCCGGTAAAAGCAGCACTCACGTAGTACCAGTAACCCCTAACCAGTGTATGGCAAAAACAAAGAGAGCAGGTAGAAAGGGTGTGGCTGCTCGAAAAATTGTGCTACGACCTAAATATAATGTGTATTGTTCTACTATAGTAAAAGCTACTTAAATAAATATGTGTTAGTGTAAAAAAAGGACTGGCATCAATGGAAGCCCTTATTGGACTTCCTCCTTTGGAACTTTTTATAAAGGCGGAGGCAATGATGGCAATTCTTAGGCTGAAATCGGGATGCACACTGATACAACTGGGACATCACTAGACGAACCCATATTTCACATGAGTTTTGATAGCAAGACACCCGAGAATATATTCACTGAGCGAGTGAATATCATTATCCCATCTAGGGAACAGGTAATTCTGGAGAAATCATCCGATTCACCGATGGCTCCAAAGCAAACCATGGCACTGGGGCTGGTATAAAAGGACCTAGAAAGAGAATGTTCCCTAGCCTTGGTCGACATACGACTGTGTTTCAAGCAAAGACGATTGACGCTATAGCATGTATTGATGAAAACATCAGAAGAGGATAAACCGGACAAAAAATTAAAATATTCACTGACAGCCAGGCTCTGCTTAAAGATATCAGTAATCCAACAACCAGGTCTAGGGTGAAAAAATGCAAAGAATCCTTTAACATGCTGGCAAGAGACAACAAAGTGTCTCTAATATGAGTGGATCACGTGGCACATGAGGGGATCGCGGGTAATGAAATGGCTGACCAGTTAGCTAAAGAAGGTTCTAAAGGAGACTTCATAGGTCCGGAACCGTTTTGTGGAATCACAAAAGATTGCATAGAAGGGGAAATAGGGAACTGGCTAGATAGGGAACACCAATTCAAATGGAGGTTGACACAAGGGCACCTCCATACAAAGAGTTTACTGAACAAGGTAGACAAGGAACTCTCAATCAGGCTATTGAAACTGGTTAAGAGACATTTGAAGACAGTTACCGACCTGGTGACTGGACTCTGCACCCTGAGGAAACACACACACTACACAAAATGGGCAAAGTTAGTGAACCTATGTGCAGAAAATGTGAACTTGATGATAAAACACCTACTCACATACTCTCCTTCTGCGTTAGAAGGAATTAATACAATCATTACAACTACTGAAAATCCCTCCAGTCAAACTGGTGGTCTTTATAGAAGACACGAAGCTTCTGGAATGGAAGTATATAACAGGGGAAATGGTACAAAGATTCAGTTCAAGTGCCTGAGCACAAATATATGAATGAAAGGACTGGAAGTCCAGATTTTGTGAAGCATAAATTGTGCAAGAAAATGTGTACATGTATCTAATTCTAAAATACAAATAAATCAAGTTCTACTGTATTAAACAAAGCTCATAGTCTTTTATTTTGCGAGACAAGGGAATGGATACAATATTATCACCATCAGCGGCTTCAAAGTGAGGATCTATACGATTTGGGAGCATATAAAACCCCCCGAATCTTCACGCTCGTTAAAATATCTCGATTGTTGATACAAGTTGTTAGAATTATCAAAGAATACAACATTTTGTAATCTTTGGTGTATTATCAATCATTTTTAAAATTTCCGATTATGCGTAATAAGATATAATACAATTATTCAAAACGACTTTGTTTACAGATCCAACATCCAGATTCCTGATTTCAAATAGTACGTGGCCGAGGTTGGTTGCAACAGCAGGTACTTGTTTGACATGTGCAGGTCTTCTGTTTTTGTGGATGGGACTGGCAGAATCATCTGCGATTATTTTGTTTCCGTTAGCAGGAATCGTTTGCGGTAAAAACTTATTATTAATTAATAACAATTTCAAATTACTCGTTTGTAATTGCTCGTATTTTAGGTATTGGGGCTTCCATACAAACAGCTCAATGTGAAATTCTTCTTGCTCAATACTTCAGAATAAAACATGCGATTTTGGCTAATGTGTGTCAAGCGATCGCAGCTCTGGGGTTCGTTGTGGCGCCTATCGTAATTGGACATAGCATTTTAAATACTAATTTGCTTCATGTGATCATGTGGTATCAAGCAGTGATTTTGCAAGGCTTGATATTTAATTTGGTGTTCAAGAAACCTGCTTATTTAAAGTCAAAACAAAGGGACACCTACAAATACATAGCGGTACGTAGTTTATACATTTAGTACAAGCGATGGACTTAAAAAAAATGTAAAAATCTCAAAATTACGGAAGCGTAGAAGGGCCACATGAATTTAAATAAATTTTTTATCATAATTTTGCGAGGTCACCAACTCAAAGCCGGTCCTGTCCCTAGACTGTAAATTTTGGTGGCTGCGCTCCTTTCGAGAACATTCGCTTTGTTTGTGGGCGAGCGCGGAAGGTACTGGAATGTTCTAGAGTTGAGAAGGACTATATATACGCGGGTTTTTGAGTGCGTGAATTATTATTGAAACAGTAGTTAGTTCGAGAGAATTAGTGAAACGGACAGTAAAGACAGTTCACAGACAGTTTACAGAAGTAATCGGACAGTGAATTAAATAGTGAAGATAAATAGTGTAATATTCAAGTGGTGAAAATAAATTAGAACTATTATACCGAGTTTAAATAAATTAGTAGACATTAAGTATAGTGTGTATATAAATTAAGTTAATACAGTGTGTTTCTTTAAATAAATCAATAGTAATTAGCCATAGAAGTGTGTATAGTTTTATCCCACAAGTAAAAACTATTTAAAAAATAACAAAAACATTACAATAAATTACGACTTACTAAGACGTTATTACGAGATATAAGAGGTAATTACGAGATAGAAGACATAATTAAGAGATATAAATCGTATTTTTTGAATTTCGACTTACTACGACGTTATTAGGAGATAGAAGACATAATTTTGTGATATGGAAGTTGTAAAACATGACTCTGGAACTAAATCTTTAAATCTGAAAAATTCAAACTAAAGCGACCAAATATGTAGTGGGTGTTACTATATTCGACCGACAACGCTCTACCCCAGAGAGCTCTCGTTATTTGATAAATTTTGGATATACGAACATTAACCCCTAAAGGGCTTAGTCACCGAAATACAGGGTGTTAAAAGTTTGAAATCAAAGTTCAAAATTTGCCATAAATCAAAAACGCCTTGAAATATTTTGTTCAAATTTGGTGACCAATATGCTCTTTAAGAATGTAATATTGTAACATAAGCTAACTTTTGAAAAATTTGACCAGTGGCTCGCTATCGGGATTAGTGGCAACTTTTATCCCCTTATTTTTTACGCCACTGGAACAAATATTTTTTTAAATTCTTCGTCTTACAACTTCAATATCTCATAATTATGTCTTCTATCTCGTAATTACGTCTTAGTTTATGATAAAAAATTTATTTAAATTCATGTGGCCCTTCTACGCTTCCGTAAAAAATACTGCCGACAGAAGTGAAAACACAAATAAATGAACCCCTTTTAAAAATTTAATCGTACGCCCATGGTAAATGGGAATTTTTACAAATAAATTATCCCCTTTTAAAAATTTAATAGTGCGCCCATAGATGTGAATAAATGAAGTGGTTTCTATTTTTTTTAATTTACTTTCATTTATGTTTTTAGTCGAATCCAGAAGACGAAGAAGATATTTTTTCAAAAAACGCAAAAGAACTTCAAATCAAAAGACAAAACAGCACAGGGAGTCGAGTAACAATAGAAAAACATCAATTACCAACCCCCGAAGAAAACACACCAGAACCAAGTGGTAGTGGCTCGAATAAATTACAGAAAAACTGGGAAACTTTTGAGGATAAAGAAGAAGATCCAGAATCCAACAAGTATGAAATACTGAATCAAGACTGGGAAACATTTGATGACGAAGATGAAATTGAACAAAAACCAAAGAAAAACTGGGTCGATTTCAAAGATGAACCAAAGAATAGTAAAAATCTTCAACTGGAACTATCATTTGCTGAAGAGAACAAAAGAGTAGTACCTACTACTAGTATATCTGGAATGCCGATGCCCTTGTTTTCCGACCTACCGGTTAACAACAACAATACTTATTCTTATGATATTATAGAAGAAGATTCGCAACCGGTCGCACCCGCTGTATTTATGCCAACAACCATTCAGAGACCTAATAAAGTGCTATCAGATCGGCTAGAAATACTAAAACAACCAACTTTTTATAAGTCACTTTTGACTGTTTTAACAACGAAATTTTCAATATTCGTGTATTATAGCCTGTTTCCTTTGTATATATACCAAGAGTTGTCGAATACTCCAATGAAGGAGCTTGCTACAATGATCGGATTGTTATCATTAACCAGTTTGTTTTTTACATTCATATCACATTGGATAAATATTGATAAGAAGAGGCGACCGATATGTTTTTGGATCTTATGCTGGGTCGGAGCCTCTGGATACTTCAGTAAGTACCACTTTAATTAAGTAGAACAGAAGGGACAAGTGAGTATATTTTATCAATTTTTCAAATTTATTTACAGTGCTAGCAGACTCCAAATCGAAAACGGTATTAATATTTGGTGCGATTCAAGTACTTCTCAGTATATCTACATTACAGTACGTAGGAATGCCTATCCTGGGACTAACAAAAAGAGGAGAAACCAATAAAGAATTTTCTTTGATAAGTGTGATGACCGGAGCTGCTTTTATATTCTTTTTTGTAGTTGGTAAGTTTTAAAACTTCTAGGACACTAGAAAACCCGTCAATGAAATAATGACATGTAATGTATGGATAATCCGAACAAAAAGTTGGATTACCAGAACTTCCGGATTATAGAATTCATAATAAGTGATATCTATAATCCGAACTAGTTCGCAATGGTTGTAAAAGCCTTTATTTATGTATTTACAAGAAAACATATATTTTAAAATAAAAATAATCCTCTAAGGATACTTTACATACGTATGGCAACTACAAAAAATACGGTAACTCAAAAAATAATCAAGATTTTTTAAAATTGTTTCTTTGAATAAAATTTTCGAAAGTTCCTTGACACTTAGATCGACAGCCTTTTGCCGAATTCTTCTTAGAAGCATCACCTCATGCAGTGGCAATTCATTTTCTTCCGCCCAACGTAGACATGAATCAAATGAAACGACCGCCTCTTTACTAGACATGTTCTGAATAAGCTCTTCTACTACATCAGAGTTTCGAAGATTTTCTCCTGTGACATCAGCAATGATTTCATCATCGTCTAAAATCTCTATATCCAAATTTTCCTCATCATCACCTCTTACCCATTTTTCAACCTCTGTTTTATCTATCGGATCATTAGCACGATTCACTCTGTTCACTAACTCAACTAGATCTGGTTGACTTCTCGTAAATCACTCAAAGGTATCAAATCGCCTTCATCCCATTCATCGATGTCATTGAAACCATGACTTTTCCTCCAATTTTTCACGCTCTTGCTTCCAAGATTCTGCCAACGCAAACAGCATCTTTCAGCAAAACATTTTTTTAAACATTGCACAATGTTTTCATCCTCTTGAAAAGTACCTCTTGCAGCAACCTTTTCCGATATGTAACTTTCACATTTTTGATCACATTCTGATCCATAGGCTGAATCAGAGCGGTACAATTGGGTGGTAGAAACATCACTTGAATATTACCATCATGGCTGGCTAGTTCTTGGTCTGGTCTGTGAGCTGAAGCATTATCTAATACCAAAAGGGCTTTTTCTTCAAAATTGCTGTTTTATGGAGATGTTTTTTACGCTTGGTACGAATTCATTGTGGAACCATTATTTAAAGATAGCATGATTAACACTTTTTTGGTTTTTGTAATAGACAGGTAGGTGGATGTTTTTGAATGGTCTCGGATTTTTTGATTTGCCGATCACAAGCAATCGCAATTTGTGTCGGCCACTTGCATTTGCCCAAGGCATAAACGAAATCCAGTCTTCACTGATTTTTCGACCCGGTGCACCCTTCTCGCCTGCGAGTACTAATGTCTTTTCGGGAAGACAGCGCCAGTATAAACCAGATTCATCAGCGTTATAGATTTTCTCTGAAAAAAGACCGAGTTGCTCAATTTTTTGTTTCACTTCTATACGAAAAGGTTCCACAGCACTTTCGTCACTCGACAGCTTCTCCCCGGTAACTTTTAACGAGCGAATTCCAAACATGTGCTTGAATCCTTAAAACCACCCTCTACTTGCTTCGAAGTTGATTCCTTCACCATAATTCATTTCTGTGAAAAATTGGCGAGCCTTTTGGAGTATGATTGCTTCGGAAATTGGTGCATGTCGTGCTTTTTGTTGTAAAAACCATGTGTATATGTCGCATCTTCAACATCAGAAAATTCCGCATTGCGCATCGTTTTCCTTGTTCCCGGTCCTTTTTCAGTACGCGACACATAACGAATAAATTCGTTCTTCTTTTTCTTGATGTCGGATATTGTTGACTTCCCGAAAGCGTACTGCCAGGGACGTGAGTGAACATCCAGACTCCAGCTGACGTAAAATTTCAGCCTTTTTTCCAAGGGTAGCCGCATGGTTTATATTTAAATGAAATATGTACAAACATACAGCTTACAACTCATAAAACAACTGTGTATATAATTGAAAACAAAGTAACGTCTTACAAAGTAAGACGTACACATTGCATCATGTTTTCGGTAGGAGCATGCGCAGTTACTGAGTAGTTCGGATTACGGAATTCGGGTGTTCAGATTATGGATATAATTTTTTCTACGCCCATGCCCGTAAACGTAAAAAATCGCACTGTCGACATTCCTTGTAAGTGACATTTAACAATAACATGCACGTAATGAGATCTCATAACATACACGTGCGTTTAGATAAGAAAACTTAAATTTATTTGTTTAATCAAATTGCAATCAAATTTTTATCTACGTACCTACTACTTTATTTGGTCTATTTACATAAATTTAGTCAATTGGAAAACAAAAGCTTTTAGCATTAGTGAAATACATTTTAGATTAAAAGAGTAATGCCCCTAAATGTCGGCAACACATTATACAATTTCTCAAAAAATAAATCGCGTTTTCTTAGCATGATATGGAAATAAACGTCATGTCATTTATGCTGTCAATTTTTGTAACAAAATATAGTATATTCTACAGTGGTGGATCACTCTCATAAAAATATAAATGACAATGTTTTACGAATATCGGAAGCGATTACCAATTATCAATCTTCATCTTCTGATATATCTACCGTGCAGTACTACAGTTATAGATAACCGTTCATCACCGTTAAGTAATAAGGCACCAACGATTTACAATAATCGTTCAATTGTTATAAACAACTATTATAAAAAAGTTTAAATAATTGCGAGTTCCTTTATTTCATAGAAGAAAATAGATGGGCGTAGAAAAAGTATAGTACGTTACACGAGTTGTAATCCCATCCATCGTGAAATTTACCTACTTTTTCACTTCGTGCGTAATGGGTTACTTACAACTCTTGTTACGTAATATACTATTACGCAGTTGGGGCGATCGGATTTTGAATTATTTCGGATTATAGGGAGTTCGGACTATCCATACATACCTGTAGTTGTTTCCGTTTATAAAATTTGTAAAATTGTTTTTGGTAATGATTTTTGTTTTGTTTCAGATGCTTATTTTAAAACTTGTTTTAAATTAATGGCATTGTTACATTTTTTCACCGGAGCTGTTTGGTTTTCTAATTATATATATAAAAAATTCAAAGTATAAGAAAAATTAAGTGAAGTTTGTTTTGTAAATATGATTTTTAATATAATATAATTTGGAATTTTTTGTCTATTATTTATAGTATACTGTTAAACGAGCTTACACTAAGTCTTTTATTCAAAAAGGTACATAAATCAGTTTCCTGCAAGTAGAATACTATATTTTCTCCACGACTATAGGCTATATAATATTATTTATGTAACATAATATAACAATTTGAAGTTAAACTGCTTTATTTATGTTCATGCTGGTATGGTTGATCTATGAAGTCAGCGTGAAATCCAAAAAAATTGAAAGGACCGCTTGTCAGTGCTTTTTTTTTGGCACTGGAATAAACAAACTGGCCAATATCTTCGTATGTACGTATTTATATAGTATTTCTATATTTCAATACACTCAAATTTTTTAACGTAAATCAATTATTCGCTATTCCTCAACAGTTTGTTATTTTCAATTTTATTTTTTTATTTATTTTATTTTTTTTCTCATTATTTTCTTATCTTTATCTTCCTTTTTTTTATTTTTATTCCTTTATTTTTTTAATTTTTTTCTCGTTTTTCTTTAATTTTTTTTTCTATATATATATATATATATATATATATATATATATCTTTTTTTTATATATTTTTTCTTAAATATTTTTTCTTTTTATTTTTTTTATTCATATTTGGTACTAGGATAAACAAAAGGAATCATTTTTCTTTGCCTAGAGGACCACCCTGGCGGGTTTAAACAAATATAGGTGTTAATCCATGGGTAGGTAAACAGTAGAGAGGAATATATAAATTACAGAAATTGTTTCATTACAATTTTTTACCAGCTTTTTTAATATAATCTTATAGTAGTTGAAAACACTGACTTTTGTTAATAAAATATTCAAATTTATTGGTTGCTCTATGTTATTAAGATATAACTGACGAAAGAAGTTATTTAGATGAATAAGATTAATTGGACATTCAAGGATAACATGTTCTAGATCACCATACTCCCCACAGGAACAATTTGGAGAATCAGTTAGATTATTCTATTCTGGATATAATGCCTTATTGCACCTCATTCGACAAATTATATTTACAAGGTATCTGTTGGATATATCTCCAAACCAAGGTTTAATTGGAATTTTTGGTTGAAAGTTTTATAAAATAGTCCCTTTTCTGTATTGTCATATATGGTTTGCCATTTTTCCCTCAATTCATGTTTAAGTACGTTGTACAAATCAGTATATGGAAATTTACATCCTTCAAGGGAGCTACCTTGAGTTGTAGCCATTTTTGCTGGGAGATCTACTTCTTCATTCATCTTGATTCCTGCGTGAGACTTGATCCACACCAGAGAGAGACATTTATTTTTACTTTTAATTTCATTGTAATGTTTGAGAATATCAACGATTAAATAGTTTTTAAGACAATTAGGTGAAACTGATTTAACTTTGTCTCTCCGAGAGACATAATTTCATTGCTTCCCTTATAGCTGTCCACTCTGGTGTGCTTTTGGGCAACCGACAGGTGTTTCTATGATTTTTGAATTTCTGACTAGAAGATAAAAACTGTAATATCTCAAGATTGTCACTTTGTAAAAGTGCAAATAACCTCAAATAATGACCATTAGATAATATTTGATTATCACAGCTTCATGCACGGTCTGTTGAAATAAAGCAAGTTCCGGTATAACCGGAAGTGGCATGTCTGTCAAAATATTTTTCATAAATTCGCCATACTTTGCAGTTTCCTTTATATATAGATGGTGTAACAAAAGAAAACATAAATGTAATTTTAAAATTTATTTTGCCTATACTATCTGGCATATGTAGTACAAACAAAGATTGTCGAAAATAATAAACCCAAATTAGAAAAAAAATTTGTTACATATTGTGTTTATTTTCAGAGATTCAAAAAAATATATAGTTGTCATACCCGCAGGGCTTAATAGTTGTATTTGTAAATTTATATTCACCCCGTACATGTCAAACACGATTCCATTATTTACTAAAAAAAAGGAGAAATTTAAGAATGAAGATATAATTATATATTACAATGCAGTACCGAAACCGCTTGCTTAAATAGAAAAAGTATTGTAATAACTTACTTACTTCAAAAAATTCTAAACGGATCCTGCTTCTTTTTGGAACCAAATGGATTCAAGTCTAGCCCTGAAAAATAATAAAAACTAGTTTGTGATATGCTACGATTATAATCTCCAATAATAAAAAAGGGAATACTCGAATGTCCTTATTATTGCAAGGGAATTCGAATTATATTTGTAATGCCCTCTATAAACGAAACAAATACAAATACAAAAGCAAAGTATATACAGATTGCGAAAAAGTTTAATAGGTCATACGATTTACACAAGTACGACAAGGATAATATGAACCTACTTCAAAGAGAGAGAGAGCTGTGTGAAACTCATAATTAGATCAGTCCCCTCTACCAAAACAGGTGGGAGTGTGTTCATTACCCGTCTTACTTTTAACCGTTGTATTGCCAAATGTACTTATCTGTAAAAGTTATTTTCCATTTTTGTCTATCGTTGTTTTAAAATTTTCAACGGCACGCCCACCTGTTTTGTTCTTCTTGTCTCTCTCTTTCAAGTTAGTGTTGTTTGTAGTATCCTTGTCGTACCTGTGTCAATCTGTCAAACGATTAAACTTTTACTGGCTAATTCGAGATATAAACTCCTGGAACTAGAGCCTCAATGGAGGACTTCTCCAAGAAAGATCTAGTGAAACGACTGTTAAGATTAGAGACTTTTAGCTTGTCTTAAATTTCTCACGTATACGTATCCGTAACGAACTGCGCATGTGTAGACCCGTTACGTCTTAGCCGATACGATGCGTTGAACGTATTGTTACGTCCCCTACTCCGTATACGTAAACGTATCCGTATCCCCACCAAAATCAGTATTCTGTGCTATTAGTGCTATTTTACAGGTCTTCTTCTTCTTTGATATTGGTTTGGTTTAATTATAACCCAACATATTTTGGTTATGCCAAATATGCATCAAAAATAGGTCGTCCAAATCATCATCGTCCTCGTCTAGCAGCAATGGATTATTTAATATCGCCCCCATATTACGTTTTTACAAAAATATAGAAGACAAACTAAAAAAGTTTTGAGGTTATACAATTAAAACAGTACGAAACGATACGTTTTTTGCTAAAAAGGTTTTCTTGACAATTTCTTTACGTCAACGTAACTCCAATACGGATACGGATACGTGTAAAAACTTATGACAAGCTAAAAGTGTCTAATGATAAGGTCAACGTAAACGGTCAAACCGAGAGCAGAAAGCCTAAAGGTCGAAGTGTCTAAGACTCGAAAAAACCAAACAATAAATTTGTTCGTAGAACTGGAGAAAGAAATTTGCAGGTTCGGATAAGTTGCCAACGATCAGAATAATTCGCTGACCGGGAGAAAATTTGTATTCAGGAACATGTGCATTATGATTAAAAAGTGACAGATTTGTGGTTATGTATTTGGATTGATGGGGCGCGTTCAGCCATGCTGGCGCAAAGTTAGCGCTCTGTGACAGCGCTTGAATGTGGCTGAACGTCTATATGCTTTGATGCTCTGTGACAAACAGATAAACACATCGCATATCCTTTAACTTTATTTTCTAAATATAAAGCGCCTTCAATGGAAAATCTTGGAAGAACTTGCGGATGAAAATAATATTGTGGAATTGATTCCACCTGTAACTGAAAGACACCAAGAATATGTAGAAATATTAGCATTAGGAGGAGCAGAAAATCCTGTAAGAAATAATTCACTGATAATAACTAAATAACACAGAAATTTGAACTTAGAGGCTAGAATTGTTGTTGACATAACGAACCGCTGACCAACAGCGGAAAATAAATTCGCTGGAAAAAATGGCGACCGCTAGAGCTAGCGCTGTCACTTAGCGGTCAAATTCGCCCTCCGCTTACTCAGCGCTAGCGCCCATTAAATAACGAGATAGCAAACGGCATGTAGGAGTTAGTGATTGCAATTCCGCAATTCCCGCTGCTTTTATTAATCTGCTGTATCCCGCACCTTCAAGACGCGGATCTCGCAAATTAAAAATTTGGCGCTAAGTCAGTAGCAACAACAAAACACGGTATCGAGTAACCAGTTGTCACAGGCTCTACATGAACGTATTCAAGAACGCCGAACTGCTTTAACAGGAGTTTTGATTTTTTTGCAAAATCCGAAAAAGTACGACGAAGAAGCCAAAAATACAGATCGTACTTTACGTTACCTTATATTCTTCAGGCCAAGAAAAGTTGCCATACGCCAAGAAATAAAGAAAATAATAGAAAGAGTCGTAGTTCAAGTCGATGAAACATATGCAGATGACGTTTTCGAAAATACACCTATAGCTGGAACATCTGCAAACTGATACAGATCTTACTCTAACGCTAAAAGAAGAATTAGAAAAACAGCTTCAACAAAAAAAGAAATATTTAAGAAAAAGCCAAACAACAAGCAAAAGGACTTTGAGAAAATTTTGAAGAAAGAAATGACGTACTTTGAGTCCGATGGTATCAGAGGAGAGTACCTGACGCTCGCCTATGTATTCATTTTAATTTTAATTATTACTAACCTGTAGGTTTATTCTCAGCAGCTTTATTATGTTTGTTAAATCCTCCAAACAGATCGGGTATAGGTTTAGGTGCTTCTATATTCGGCACACCGACTTCATTCTTTTGTTGTTTGTTCCCGATGCCGAATAGATTTAAACCTCCATTTTGATTAGGTTGTGGAATAATTTTACCGATCCCTTTGAATTTTTCACTAATTTCTTTAAACACCTTATCCGGTGCCAAATTAGCAAGCGCCGATTGATCGAAAATGTTAATTCCTTGACCGCTTACATTTTTCAATATATTCAAGTTTTCAAATACCTTTTCGGGATTTAAATTTGATTGACTTTTCAAACCGTTAACGAAATTTTGCATATTTTTAAATGAATTATTTATGGCGTTCAAAAATTCGCAAGTGGAACTCTTTAATCTATCTGCCATATTACACCACAGACCGATTTCACAAAATTTGAAATTATTCGATAAGGTTACTTTAGGTTTGATTTGAATGAAATTATTCTTTTTTGGATTGAATGGTTCTACTGGTTTATCGTTATGTTTAGGAGCGCCGTATCTTGCGAAATCCGCTATCATTTGCGTGAAAACTTCTCGTACTTGTTTGTCATCATCAGTTAGTTCGTGTTCTTGTTCCAAGGGATTCCCCTCTACGTCATAGGCGTCGAAAAGGTAAGCTAAATCATCACCGTGAGACACTGTGTCATTTAATTCTAAAAAGTTGTTATCAGTTAGTGTTAAACATTCATTCATATATTAAGAACATGTCAAAATTGAAAGGAGCTTGTGAAAATAGATGTAGGTAAAAAATTTAGAGTAGTTTGTGTCTAGAATCAGCGAATTAATTGTTTCTACACTTACTACATCGAATATGTCCATAATTATCAAATAAAACAAGTAGTTAACAAAATTCACGACCGAAATATAACACTGGACCGTGGAACGGTTTCTAGAGAAACTACGATGTTCCCTATATCTTATTTCAAGATTTCTTTGTATTTATCCTATATTAGACCAGGCGAATTAGCTCATTTGTTGGTGAGTGGAAGTTGTAGAAATAAATGCAACATCTGAAAAGTGGGAGGGAAGATTTGGAGGGTGGAAAAGTGGTGAAAAAAGGTATTATTGAAATTTACGACCAAAGTCCTGGAAAAATAAGTTGTAGATCTCAAAAAGATCTACAACTTTTGTATCAGTGACTTTTTCACATAACCTCTAAAAACTGCATTTTTCGATTTTTATTTTTAGTTTCGGCAAATATTGTTCGATTTTTATGAAAATTTGGTAGAAGGTAGCTTTTATAGTCACAAACTATGAAAATAATTTTCAAATTAAAATATTGAAAAATTTTCGAGTTATGACGTTTTTTCGTTAAAAAACACTTTTTTCAACCGAAAATTCTCGAAATAAGTTCCGCGGTTGCTAATTTTTTTCGTTTTTACATCTACTTTCAATTGAAATTAAAAAAATAGTAGTCACAATGGAAGAACATGCTAAAAAATGCAAAAGAGGGAAAAAGAACGTTTTTCAAGTGCTCATTTTTGCTTAATTGTTATTAATTTGATTAAATTAATGAAAACATCAAAAAACAAACTTGACCATTTAATTCTACGGGAAAAATACAGAAGAATCTGTGTATAACTTTTTTCCAAACAAGTTTTATTAGCATTCAGAAATGTTATAAAAGACAGATGTAGCAGACGTTTTGAACTGATATACAGGGTGTTTCTAAATTCATGCGACAAAATTCAGGAA
The DNA here is from genome assembly GCA_947563755.1 of Lochmaea crataegi. Classification (NCBI taxonomy): domain Eukaryota; kingdom Metazoa; phylum Arthropoda; class Insecta; order Coleoptera; family Chrysomelidae; genus Lochmaea; species Lochmaea crataegi. The sequence continues at coordinate 87,941,596 of OX387423.1, read as the reverse complement.
ATTAAGATGGGTCTTTCCTATAACAAAATTTCCTCAGCTCACCCCTTTGCGAGATATCACCCTTAAAAGGTGGTTACTAAAATTGATTTTTTATTTTTTTTTTCTAAAATTTCAGTAAAGTCAAACTCACACTCTTTGTAATTATGCAACAAGTTATCGATGCATAACCTGATTATTTTGAAGTACTTATAGTATTACCTACTACTGATTATGAAGATGGTGTAACTGAAAATGAGCCTGATCATTCGCTTTGATTCAGAAAGAGAGTTGGCCGAAGAAAGTTTTTGTGAAGAATCGTTTCAAGAAGATCAGGGAGAAACTGATGATAATACATATCAAACGATGAATGTACTGCAACTGTGTCAAAAAGACGTAGATTAATGTATATATATAATGTTACAAATAATTTGTCATATATATGAATACAATTTTATACAATTTTTACAAATATTTTTTTATTCAACAAAAGAATTGTTGCACGTTATTAACGTTTTTGAGTGTTAATAAAACATTTATTGAAATAAGTTATACACAGTTTCCTTTGTACTTTTTCTCGTAGAATTCAATGGTGAAGTTTTGATTTTTTCAAAAATTTAAACAAATTGATAACAATTAAGCAAAAATGAGCACTTGGAAAACGAACTTTTTCCTTTTTTTGCATTTTTGATCATGTACTTCTATTGTGACTACTAATTTTTTAAATTCCATTTGAAAGTAGATGTAAAAACGAAAAAAATGAGCTCCCGCGGAACTGGTTTCGAGAATTTTCCAAAGGAGAATTTTTTTTATAGTTTTATAGTTTTTTTTATAGTTTGTGACGATAAAAGCTACCTTCTACCAAATTTTCATCAAAATCGAACAATTTTTGCCGAAACTAAAATTAAAAATCGAAAAATGCAGTTTTTTGCGTTTTTCGAGCTAATTTTGAGGTTATGTGAAAAAGTCACTGATTCAAAAAACTGTCCAACTTTTTTTTTTCTAGGACCTCAACTTTGGCCGGAAATCGCAAAAATGTCTTTTTCCACCACTTTTGCACCCCCCAAATCACCCCTCCCACTTTTCAGATGTTGCATTTATTTTTCCCTTGTTTGTAATAACCCCCTCTACAACTTCCACCTACCAAATTTTAGATAACAATATTTTTTTCAAAAAAGTTAACTCGCCTGGACTAATATAAGCTGTATTACAATAAGAACTTTTGATCTTATATACTGATTTTTTATCTTTATAATTTGTACCAATTGTTCATAAGATGATAATTTATGAAGAAAAGCTGCTTGATATTTATTGAAAAATTTTGCATAGTAGATATTATATTTGTTTCTAAGATATTGTCGATTACCTTCAAAGTGAGTTAAGTTTCCAATTAAAGGAGACCCTTTAAGAAAAACGTTTCCTTTTCTATTTTTCCCTGAATGTTCAAAGCTGTATAAAAACGTGGGTGCGCCACTGCTAGACCATTTATCGACTGTCATAAAAGCTGGTGCATTGAACAAAGCGTCATCTGAAAAGTGAAAATATATCATTTATTTCGCATGAATAGCTGTATATAAGTAGATACTTACTTGTTGCGTCTGCTACTTTTTCTATCGCTTCAATAATACTTCCAGTTTTTAGTTTCATGTAATTAGTGAAATTCGGCGGTACTAATTTACTAACTAAATTTTCCAAATTTTCAATTCCCTTTTTGAAATCCTCTTCCATCTTTTTCTTCACTGCTTTTAATTCAAGTTGCCAACTACTAGGAATCGCACTCTTCAAACTTTGTACCAAATGTGTTTCTAGGAAGTTAGGCACCGCCTGTATTTGTTTCACCACATCTTGTTTGAATGGACCTGTATAAAAATATATATACAACTATCAACTGTAACAGACATACACCGTTAGGACAACTAAAGGATGTCCTCAAGGTGGAGTACTTTCACCAATTTTATGGAACCTAATTGTGGATGACTTGATCTGCAGGTTGAATGATCAAAAGGCATATGGACGCAGGGCTTTGTGGACGACATAGTGATTGTCACCAATGGGAAATTCCCAGAGGTAGTTATGAATGTCCTACAAAAAGCACTACGAATGGTGCCTTAAAGAGGACCTTTCAATTAATCCATAAAAACCAAACTAGTTGCTTTTACGAATAGAAGAGTTCTCCCGCAGGATAGAGTACTGATGTTCGGAGAAGAACTAGAAATATCCAAAGAAGTAAATATCTGGGAGTGGCCCTTGATTCCAAACTGAATTGGAAGGCACACCTGGAAAAAATTACTACCAGGGCGACTAGGCTTTTCTGGCAATGCTGAAGAGTTATGGGCAAAACCTGGGGAATACGACCTGAGGTTAGGTTCTGAGGTGGTCCACTGGCTTTACACAACTGTGATAAGGCTAACGATCACCTATGGAACAATAGTCTGGTGGAGGAATGTGTTTCAAGCAGAGTCAGGCTTTGCTTAAAGCAATCAGTAATCCAACAACTAGATCTAGACTGGTGAAAAAATGCAAAGAATCCCTCAACAGGCTGGCAAGAGACAACAAAGTGTCTCTAATATGGGTGCTGGCACATGAGGAGATTGCAGGTAATGAAAAGGCGGACCAGTTAGCTAAAGAAGGCTCTAAAGGAGACTTCATAGGTCCGGAACCGTTTTGTGGAATCAAAAAAGATTGCATAAGAGGGGAAATCGGGAACAAGCTAGATACGGAACACCAACTCAAATAGAGGTTGACGCAAGGGCACCTCCATACAAAGAGTTTACTGAACAAGGTAGACAAGGAACTCAACCAGGCCATTGAAACTGGGTAAAAGACATTTGAAGACAGTTATATCGACCTGGTGACTGGACACTGCACCCTGAGGAAACATCTGCACATAATGGGCAAAGTTAGTGAACCTATGCGGAGAAAATTTGAATTTTATGAAAAAACACCTACTCACATACTCTGATTCTGCGAGAACTTACAAGTACTTAGACGGAAGCACTTTGGAGAGGAATTAATACAACCATTACAACTACTGAAAATCCCTCCAGTCAAACTAGTGGCCTATGTAGAAGACACGAAGCTTATGGAATTGAAGTAGATAACATGGGAAATGGTACAAAGATTCAGTTCAAGTGCCTGGGCTGTTGAGCACAACCCAAACCAATGAATGAATGAACTGTAATAGAAACAGCAATATAAAATACCTTTAACGGCCCTTTTAGTCTCGTCCCTGACCATTCCAGTTAATAAAGGTATTTTTGATTGTTTTCCGTCATCCATTTCATTTAACGCATCTTGTTGAACAAGTCCTGGTAACGCCCTACCATCGTTAGACCCTTCAGTGACCGGTGCACTGTTTAACCCTCCTGACAACCCACCCATGAAACCTTTATCTTGCAGTTTTGAGAATTCTACACTGGAATCTCCCTGTAAATAAATATGTACAATTATTATTTCTCTCAAATTCCTTTTTTAAAACAAATCTTACTCTAACGACATGTTCCGCTGGAAGTGATTGCAAACATTTCACCATTGTTAATGCATCAGCTGTAGGACAACCATTTTGTACAGCTATGTCCTGTGCTGTATGTTCGGGAGTGTCATCTTTAGCCCAACGAGATACAGCTGTTCCGGACATGGCAATAACTCCTGAAGCTATACCTACAATCGTAAAATAATTTAATAATAATAGTAAAAAAGAAAATGTGAAGGTTTACCTTTAGCAATATTTGATAAAGCAAACATTAGTGCACTGCTTGCACCGGTACCATGTCCCATCACGTTAATTTTATATGGGTTGCCTCCGAAAAATCCTATATAGTTTCTAACCCATTGTACAGCTAATACCATATCCCATAAAGCTACATTTCCTGGAAGATGTTTAGTACCGGAACTTAAGAAGCCCAAAGAACCTAGACGGTATTGAATGGTAACAACTACCAATCGTTTCCCAACAAGGTGCCTTACCTAAAATTAAATTGGGATGTTATCCGAGAATAAAATAAAATAACCATATTTGAGAACAATTTAAATATCTTCTGTATGTCCCTTGTGGTGTTTTCATTATTATTTTTGTTAATTATTTTGGGAAATTAAGAACTTACCCCATACTGAGAAGCTGATCCATATCTAAAACCTCCGCCATGTATCCACACAACAACAGGAAGACCTAAAGTTAAAAGAAGATGCTAAAGTTATATATAAGTGAATGAGACTAAATACAATAATCCAGAAACATTAATTAATTTCGTTACCTTCAGTTCCTGTGGGTAGTTCTGGAGTGAATACGTTAAGAGCTAGACAGTCTTCACTGCCAACAATTTGATTTGAACCAGGGATTGGTTGGATACAAGGCGGTGCATAAGCTGTAGCATTTACTAATCCATTCATTAATTTTTCACGTGGTCTCTACAATAGAATAGAAAAATCATATGGTTAGTGTCCACTTACTTATAGATCCTCTTTTGACTTACCAAGAATCGATACTTTCCAACAGGAGAATAAGCATACTTGATACCTTTAAAGATATAATGAGGGAAATCAATTGTTCCTTGTACTCTAGCTGATCTACCAGCAAAATTTACAAAAATTGTAGGATCATCGGCTGGGGGTTCAGGTGCAGGCGCACCCCCAACGATTCTTCTTACTCTTGAGCCTCGGTCATCACATAAGGATAAATTAGATAAGTAGAGTAACGGTAGAAACAGAGTAAAAATCATTGCTAAAAAGAAATAAAATAACCAATTTATAATAATTATAACTGAATTTGTCATGAATACTATTTTGCTCTACCTACTAAAATTAAGAAGCCGGCTCATTATTATTTTTTAATTGTTAAATATTTTGTTTAAAAAAATCATGTCATAAATGTCGAAAAATTTATTCAACTTCTATATCTATATAAATTAATTATTCTTAGTGTATTCGCCGTAAAAATTTTGAATATTTGTCTTGTCATAAGTAAATCAAACTTTTGATATTTCGAAATTCTAGCTTCAAAAATCTTTTGAAAAATTTTACCCGCATTTATAATTATTTATTTATATCAGTTAAATTGAGGGTTAAATGAAGAAGATTACGACTTATTAGTGCCGAATTAATAAATATTTTTTGCCAATTTGCAAATATATTTCGAAAATTACAAAGTATTTCTTTACTGCGTAAAAGATTTGGGATTGTGTAAAATCTAAGCTCAAAAAGCAGTCTGTATAACTTGACAAGGCCGCATACAGCATTTAAAAACTTATGAAGTACATCACATCAAATCTTTCTTTAGAATATCCTAATGTAATACATTATTTGTGAATTTCCAAACTTTTAGACTAATAAAACTAATCTTAAAAATTAAAATATCGGTACAAAGTAATACATTACAAATTACAATTCATAGTACAGGAAATTAAAACAATACATCATATATATATATATATATATAAAACCAGAAATATTGGGGAAACGGCAAGTTTATAAAAGTGAACTCTTCTTACTAATTTAACAAGCTTTCGGAAACTTTTATTTCCATTATCAAGTTACAGTAAATTGAGGATTGATATAAAATGGTAAATATATATTAAATGCTAAAATTGGTATTTGAATTTTTTAAAAAATATTGAAATATTGTCATTATGACAGATAAACAATTTCATTTTTTTCCTTCTAATAAGTTATAAAAATAATGTCAAAAAATGGAGAGTGTAGGTTATGATAATGTCAAATTATTATAAAAGTTTTTTTAAAAAAATTAATTTTTGATTAAGAATTGAAATTTGAAATCTTATTATTGTGATCCATTGATAGTAAGTAGTGATAAATATCACTGAGATTCTTATGGTCACTCTTCTTGTTAATAGTACAAGGTTCTTGTGATATGTGAGCCATTTCTAAGAAAAGTCTTTTTTTAGTATTTGTTTGTATGTCTAAAATATTAACAGATTCAAAATCCATAACGTGGTCTTTATCAATTACATGTTCTGCTAATGCACATCTGTCAGGATGTAATCTACAATCACTTTTATGTAAACTTAAACGACTTTTTAATTTTTGACTAGTGTGGCCAATTTTCATGAAAAGAACCTAAAAATTCTTCATAAATTATTTTTAGAAAATGGATACCCTAATAATTTAATCAAAAACATATTGTATAATTATTTTCCAACTGTAGACATTGCAGACAATAATAATACATCCCATAATACAGTACATATAAATAAATATATATCTTTTCCATATATTAAAGAAATAACACCAAAGTTGAGTAGGATTTTCAAACCAATAAATAACATTAAAATTGCCAATAAAACATGTTTTACGATAAAATCTATTTTTACAAAATTGAAAGACAAAACTCCGATTCTCAATCTATCAAATGTAATATATTGTATACCATGTAAAAACTGTAATAATAAATACATTGGCCACACTAGTCAAAAATTAAAAAGTCGTTTAAGTTTACATAAAAGTGATTGTAGATTACATCCTGACAGATGTGCATTAGCAGAACATGTAATTGATAAAGACCACGTTATGGATTTTGAATCTGTTAATATTTTAGACATACAAACAAATACTAAAAAAAGACTTTTCTTAGAAATGGCTCACATATCACAAGAACCTTGTACTATTAACAAGAAGAGTGACCATAAGAATCTCAGTGATATTTATCACTACTTACTATCAATGGATCACAATAATAAGATTTCAAATTTCAATTCTTAATCAAAAATTAATTTTTTTAAAAAAACTTTTATAATAATTTGACATTATCATAACCTACACTCTCCATTTTTTGACATTATTTTTATAACTTATTAGAAGGAAAAAAATGAAATTGTTTATCTGTCATAATGACAATATTTCAATATTTTTTAAAAAATTCAAATACCAATTTTAGCATTTAATATATATTTACCATTTTATATCAATCCTCAATTTACTGTAACTTGATAACGGAAATAAAAGTTTCCGAAAGCTTGTTAAATTATTAAGAAGAGTTCACTTTTATAAACTTGCCGTTTCCCCAATATTTCTGGTTTTATACCTAATTAGTCGGCAAAGACTACCCTATATATATATATATATATATATATAAAATCATATATATCATATAAAATCATAAAAATTTAAGGCCATGGAAAATTTTTATTGAATTCCTATTTACTGTTCTCGCATGTAACAAATAAGATATGCTCTTTAAATTGATGTAGACTTGTACTAGCTACTAACTAACTAACTAGCTACTAACATATTGCGGCAGTTTATTAAACTCATTTAGGACAGGTGGAAATTATCCCTTTGTTTAGTGTTATAATTATATACATTACCTCGAAAATTTATAATTTGGAAGAAATAACTCGGGAGCAAATTGTTGATAATTTTAAAAATAAATGTACAACCTCTCCTCTACAGGATGTCCACTGCAATGCATCAAGCATGAAGGAAATGCGGCTGCACTTCAAAATCACTCTCATGCCACGGTTTTTCAGCTTTTGCAATGGTCATTATTTTAGATATCGAAGAATAAAAATATATTATTCCAACGCTTACAACAATGTTTTGAAAAATATTTTTCAAAAACAGTGACCGTTCAACGAAGAAGAAACAACTACTTTCCGGGCTACATGCCCCGACAGACATTGAATTACACTTCTAAAGTCAAACGGGGTTAGTAAATCTACAAGATTTAAGCTGTTGTAAGCGTTGGAATAATATATTTTTATTCTTCGATATCTATTGGTAAAACACGCTTTAATAAATACGACAATTTTACAGGAAACTGTAATAATTCTATATGTCATTATTTTATTTTTATCAATGCCAAGGTATTGCTATAATCGAAATGCGGTTGTATAATACTATTGTAAATAGTCACTTCTGCTGCAACGGACAGGTCAGTTGAAATTCGAGTGAAAAAATATAGATTTTTACTAATTTTTTTAACTACTTAGTTGTAATGTGCCCCAAATGATATATTGCATGCTGTCTAGCATGAACCTTTTAGGTATTTCAATTCAGTCAAAATCTCAATTTTTTCATTATTAATATATAAATTGCATGAGCGAACGTCGATTTGTCCATATTTATATTCAGTTGTTAATATCATAGCTTTAGTTTTTATTACATTTAATTTTAGTCTATTAATATTGAAATAGTTTTCTATTTGTTGTAAAGATGAGTTCATTTTATTTAATGCTACATCCAGGTTTTTAGGGGAGCTAGACAACAATTTTTCAGCTGCTCGTAAATAGCAAGTTTTTCAATTCCAGGCAATGTGTTGATTGGGCTTTATTTGAATTTTATACTTTGATTAATGTTACAATTATTGTGCTTGTTTTTAGCTTATCAGGAAATTGACCATATTCTAACAATATATTTATGAAGTGCAGCAAAAAAAATTGACATCTTGCATTAAAATATTCAGTATTATCTACTTTCAATAAAAATCAAAAAATTGCCTGGGAGTGTGGTGGATTTTACAAATTCCTAATATAATTTGAGCTATCTTAGATGATTCTTTCTCCTTCTAAAAAATACTGTTGTTGAAGTGTTGAAGTATTTAAAGTTCATGAAATTGTTTCCATAATAAATTAATAAATAAAAATAGGAAAATTATTATTTTTCATTACAAGTGCTATATAATTCAATCAAATCAAATGTACTCGAAGTATTTTATATACAAAAATTAACTCGAATGGGTAAATAAATTAAATATTGTACTTACCGTCTCCACAGTAAACCAAAAAATGAATTATATGAACAAAAAAACTATTGATAAAAAATAGACAGGAAGGAATGTTTTATAATTATTATCTACTTGCGACCCACACTCTTTCCATAATAAATGAGATAAATAAAAATCCTCTTCAATAAATGACTTTCAAATCTAATAGGTATCTATTTTAAATTATATTTAAATCAGAGCTTTAAAATAATTTAAAAAAATGTTTGAAAATTAGCTCCCAAATTGAAATCCTGTTACTGCAGGTTGAATGATCAAGGCATATGGACGCAGGGCTTTGCGAACGACATAATGATTGTCACCAATGGGAAAATCCCAGAGGTAGTTATGAATGTCCTACAAGAAGCACTACGAATTGTGGACGAATCATGCCTTAAAGAGGACCTTTCAGTTAATCCAAAAAAACTAGTTGCTTTTAACAATAGAAGAGTTCTCCCGCAGGAAAGAGAACTGATGTTCGGGGAAGAACTAGAAATATCCAAAGAAGTTAAATATCTGGGAGTGACCCTTGATTCCAAACTGAATTGGAAGGCACACCTGAAAAAAAAAATACTACCAGGGCGACTAGGCTTGTCTGGCAATGCAGAAAAGTTATGGGCAAAATCTGGGGAATACGACCTGAGCTTTACTGGGCTTTACACAACTGTGTTAAGGCCAACGACCATCTATGGAACAATAGTCTGGTGGAGGACAGTAGTGTCCTCTGCAGTTAATATATTAAGTGCAATCCAAAGACAAGCCCTTCTTGGTATTACCGGGGCAATAAACAGCACGGGGACGGCATCAACGGAAGCCCTTATTGAACTTCCTCCTTTGTAACTTTTTGTAAGGGCAATGATGGATGCTGAAATCGGGAGACGACTTATGGTCCCCGAGCAAAATTCGAGAAGCACACACTGATACAACTGGGACAATACTAGATGAACCCATATTTCACATGAGTTTTGATAGCATATGACACCCGATAATATATTCAATGTGCAAGTGAACATCATCATCCCATCTAGGGAACAGGTGATGCACCCAGGTAATTCTGGAGCAATCATCTGGTTCACTGATGGTTCCAAAATAAACCATGGCACTGGGGCTTGTATAAAAGGACCTAGAAAGAGAATGTTCTTTAGAAATTGAATAGTCGAGACTTTTACCTGATGAAGATCCATTTTAAACGAGTAAACTAGTTTGATAAAGCTACTGTGTTAGCGAAACCCGTCACAAATTTTAAATTGAACTTAAGTTCAAATTATAATGGAGATCTAGACTGGTAAAAAACTGCAAAGAATCTTTTAACAGGCTGGCAAGAGACAACAAAGTGTCTCTAATATGGGTGCTGGCACATGAGGGGATCGCAGGTAATGAAGTGGCTGACCAGTTAGCTAAAAAAGGTTCTAAAGGAGACTTCATAGGACCGGAACCGTTTTGTGGAATCACACCCTGAGGAAACACACACACTGCACAAAATGGGCAAAGTTAGTGATCCTATGTGCAGAAAATGTGAACTTGATGATGAAACACCTACTCTCATACTCTGCTTCTGCGAAAACTTACAAGTACTTAGAAGCACTTAGAGAGGAATTAATACAACCATTACAACTACTGAAAATCCCTCCAGCCAAACTAGTGGCCTTTAAAGAAGACACGCAGCTTCTGGAATGGAAGTAGATAACATGGGAATTGGTACAAAGATTCAGTAATCAAGTGCCTGGGCTGTTGAGCACAACCCAAACGAATGAATGAAATTCCGTTAGGGGTGACATTATCTGCGAAAAGATTATTAAATACACCAGTAAATTAACATTTTAAATATATAAACTGCCATAAAAAGCTCCAAATAATCAAGTATGAAATACTCATACTTAATATCTATCTTGAAACTGTCTATAAAAGTAACACTTACTTTTTGCTAATATTGCTACATGATTAAGGATGAGCAACAAATACTGCTATCCCTCTATATAATTTGGGTTTAGAAGTATTTTATGATGGATGACAACTGACAACGTAATATTAGAAATAGATCTGCTGAATATGCAAAAAAAAAGATAAATGCAACGTAAATTTACAGTTATCTTTAGTTGAGAAGAATCTATGCATGAGTATAGTAGTAGCAATGAAATATCAATGGATGATTTCATTAAATATTTCATGTAATGTGCACGGCACTGGTTTAGATATCATTGAAAAAAAATTTAATCACAGGCTAGCAAGTTTTATTTAAAATATTTTTTTGTTCGATGATAACGATGGATTCTAATTTAAAATGGATATGCAGAGCTGGATAAGTGATAATGAGTCTAAGCAAATATCATAATTGAGTTAACTTTATCTCATTTGCGCTTCCCTTCCTTAAATGGGAATAAAATAATGGTTAACAAAATATAATCGAATTAATTTCCAATATAAAGGTTTGTTCTACAAATGCGTTACAAATTTTTGAGAATAAAATTTAATTTATTGTTTTCTTAAAAAAATTTACCGATAAAAGGCTCGTATTGTGAACTAAACAGTATTTTTTTGAGTTAACGTATCGTTTTCGTATGTTTCTAAGACATCAGCTAAATGTTCATTATCACGTGGTTTCTTAAATACTTTTTTCTTTGAGCCAGGTTTCTTCCTTTTGGGTGCTACTGGTTTTTTTGGTCCATGATCTTGCATTGAACGAATACCTTGAAAGAAAAAAAATAAAAAGGCATTTATTATTATAACACAAACATTAATGTTACACGTTAAACAAGAAATTGAGAAAAAAACATTTATGTGAAAATCAATCAATATATTTACCATTTAAGAATAAAATAAAACAAATAATGTATTACCTTGCTTATCCAAATACTCCTCAATTTTGGCATCATCCATAGCATCCACAGCAACAGATCTCCATAACTTCTGAAATTCTTCATCTATAGGAAGTGATGCAGTTCTATCATTATAAAACAATACTTTTCTCTTGTCCATGGGTCTAGTAATGAAAATTATTTCATTTTGGTTCTGTAATATCTACAAGAAAATTTGAATATACAAATCAAAAAGTGCATTTTTACAAAACTAAGCGTATATTAAGCTACTGAGCAAGAGCCACTGAGCGAGATCTCGGCGGCGGAAATAATTAACTAGGCGGGCGTGACGGCACAATTTGTTGCTTCAAGATGCCGTCAAAACCACCCCCGCTACTGTGATCTTAAGCTACGGCAGCCATTTGCTCTATCTCGAGACTAGAATTAGTTGCTCAAACGAGCTCCTCGGCATGTATGTTTGTATGTAAATTGGGGTGACATTCACTGAGACCTAAAAGATCTATTGTGCCCCCTTACTTCTACTTAGTTCCCGAGGAAAGTCTCAGAGACTAGTAGCTCCTTTAGTCCTATTTCCCGGAGGAATTTTAGGATATCTGCAGGCTTTAACTTAGGTAAATGTACCTCTTCTATCCAGTAATCTCCAAGGTGTTGTGCCCTAGGATTCTGAATTGCTGTGCAATTTGCAAGTATGTGGATGGAGGTTTCTTCTTCCATGCCACAGATTCTACATTTTTCTTCCTCCACTATTTTGAGCTTTTTCAGGTGCCCATTCAGGCGACAATGCCCCGTTAGGATCCCTGTTAAAACTCTTAGTGCAGTTTTACTTTGACTTATGCATTCATTTAATCTCAACAGGTTGTAGTCACCCAGAAGAATATTTGATTGTCTAAGTCCTAGTAGATCTTTCCAATGGCCAGATCTTCTCTTTTTTCGGCTTTGTCTATTTCTTCCAATGTTACATTGGAGCTGATACCGCAAAAGGGTTTCTGGACCCCAAAAGAGTGTTTCGGTCCCCCTCTTTGCTAGTTCATCTGCTATTTCATTTCCTTCTATCCCAGTGTGTCCTGGAATCCACAGTAAGGTGACTATATTGTTCTCGCCTAGTTCATTGAGTTTGCCTAGGCATTCCCACACCATTTTGGAACTGATAACACAAGAGCTCAGTGCTTTAATGGCTGCTTGACTATCTGACATTATGATAATTCTTTGCCTTCTATATCCTTTATCAATATTGAACTGGGCACACTTTATTATGGCGTGAATTTCCGCTTGAAAGATACTCGGGGTTTTTCCCAAGCTTTCAGAGTGTTTGGTTCCTGTCCCTTACACTCCTATCCCAGTTCCTTATATTGCTTTTGAGCCGTCTGTGTACCATTGAATGGCATTCTTTCCAAGTCTGGTAATGGTATTTGGATCCCATTCCTTCTTGTTGCTTAATTCCATAACGAATCTCTTTGAAAAGTTATACTTTTTCATCTTACCATCTTGTGGCATGTCCCAGGTTTTCTGATTTCTAAGAAGTAAGGAGGTGGTTTTTTTTAATGATTCCCTCTCTACTTAGTCTGTATCTTGTTCTTTCTGCAATACTTTCCACCACCATATGTAGTGGAATAACTTCCATGTTATCATTGCTCTTGTAATGCACATTCAGGCTAGTCTTTGAATTTTGGAGAGGTTTTCTCTCGTTGTCAATAGGCTAGTTCTACTACTCCACGCAATGGCTCCATAAGTGATAATTGGTCTCACTATGGCAGTGTATATCCAGCTCAGGATTTTTGGGTAACAGCCCCAATTTCTCCCTGCCAGATTCCTGCACACCATTAGAGCAATTTTTGCTTTGTATATTGCTTTTCGTGTTTGTTCCATAGGAGTTTACTGTCCAGAGACAAACCTAGATACTTGACTTCTTGCCTCCATTCAACCTCGCTCCCATCAAGTTCAATGGTTTTGAGGTTGAGCTTTCTTTTCTTAGTGAAGGCTAGTAAGATGGTTTTGTTGGGGTTGATGCTCCTCGGCATATTTTGTTGCTTAAAGGTGGCTTCATCTAGAAATTTAGAAAAACAACTCCCGCTGCTTTTACTCACCTACGCCAGATTGTATGCGTAAGGGGGTGTTTCCAAATTTTTTGGGCTAGACCTATTTGCAGCAAAAAAGTCCTAACAAAATACGCCGTCAAGCTCATTAGGATATCTCTGATTTGTACCAAGTTAAGGCAAAATGGCTGCTGTAGCATAAAACCATATGCCACCTGATTCGTGTCGTATCGCAAATAACCCAAAAGGAAGGTTATCAAGTTAAACGACCGGGAGGGTATTTCCGAGAAAAATTGATCATACTATCTCAAAGCAACAAAATATGCCAGCAGACTCGCTCCGTTACCGAGATATTGCACTTTGCTACCCTAAGTTAATATTATGGTAGGGAGCCACGCGTTTCTCGGGAACGGCTGGAGCAACAAAATCAATTATTAAGCAACAAATTATGAGCTGAGTCCGGAACGTGCCCTCCAAAATGGCCGCGGCAGTTTAATATACGGAAATCTAATATTTTTTACCTTTAAAGCTTTTTCACTATGTGGTAATGATTCTTGAACATCATCTTGTAATATACCTCCTAGACCTTTGAGATCCTGTTGTTTTAATAATTTCAGTAAGCTTTTTCTATCTTTCAGCTTATACAATGATTTGAATGAAAATTTGCCTTCAGGTGTTGCATCTATTTTAACATTGTCTACAAGGGCTTCAGTTTGCAACCACTAGAACAGAAATAGTTATAAATTAAAAATGTAGATCACTTTTCATACATAGCATAGCAGAGATAATCTGACCAAATAAATTACTGATCAACATATTATTTGTAAGTTAATAAAAATAATGTCCCATATACTACAGATCAATTCATATAGATACTTTCTAATTAATTATATATATAATCATTATATCCCTATACCGTATAGGTGTCACATTTACATTTTAGATTTTTTCCATGCTTTTCTGTCTTTTGCTAAAGTCGATGCTCCTCTCCATGTCTTGCCTTATGTTGTAGGTAATTTGTTACCCATCACTGTATTTCATGCCTGTCTTGGTCTGCTCTCTTCCTTTTTAATCTTCGATTTCGCTTCGAATACACATTTCACTTGTCTGTTGTTATTCATTCGTTGCATATGTCCCCATCAACTTAATTGTCGCTGCTCTATAAATTGTACTATAGGTTCTAATTAATTGAAAATTAATATTACCTGTTTAACTTTATTTCCAACATCAAGTTGATTAGTTTCATCTAAAATTTCTTCTAGAGTTAATGGATAAGTTTCCCCATCCTGATGCCTTGTTTTCATATGTTTAACAATTTTTGCTAAAACTCCAAAACGATATTGTGAACTTCCCGTAGAAGTTTTATACCTACAACAAAATGATCAGTTAATGCCTTAAAACTTGTGTTTGCCTAAAGTAGTGAGCTACTTACGTATTAATATCAAGTTTGGGGGCACTGTTGGTGCTTTGTGTTGGCTTCGATTTTTTCTTTTCATCTTTGGAGGGCTCAGGTTTCGATTCTGTTTTTTTCTTTTCTACACTAAAATTACATTTAGAAACATATTGTTGATCGTTTATACAAGATATTACTTACGTGGGAGTTGTTAGTGCTTTTTTCTTAAATAATTCTCGTTCTCTTAATAGTGCTGGATCCATTTTTGTTTGAATTTTTTATATTTATGAAAATTACTATAAATTACAGCACAGATAAATCTAAAACATCACAATAATATTTGGAATTTGGATTAACTATTTGACAGTAGTTGTTTATTGGTTATTATCCTCTTCTATTTTTATTAAAATGGGGAAATGTATACAGCCACTAATATTCAAATGAACAGCTCACCGTTATTGAGTATTCTTGGTATTCTGCTCATTTCATTTATGTTTCGCTATTGATTCAAATCATTACTCATTATATCCTTTTTGATACCACAAAAGGTATGACAATAATCATTGCGCTGCAACCATGACTGCTTCTAGCAAGTGTGGTTGGATGGTTACCACTGCCAAGGCATATCGCAATATTGACATTTCTTGCTTTGCTTACATGCAACTTCACTATTGTTATTTTGTTTGTAATTGAAATTAATTTATATAATTATTTAAAAAAATTAACATGGCATCAGCCAGTAGCACTAGTGCAAGATCATTATTTGCTGATTCCAAAATGCGTCTTGCTGATCGGGTTCAAGTAAATGTGAACAATATATCTTCTCTAGCCAGACAGATTACTAGAGGATCTAAAAGTACAGAGGTACTGGTACAAATTATTATAAATAAATTAATAGAATATTTCAATTTCTAATCTTTTTTTCTTGTCACTTATGTAATGGAATATATATATATATATATATTTTATTTATAGATTCTCATGCATGCTTCCCGCAATTTTGCCGTACAAGAACAAGCTATGGAAAATAGTGAAAATAATCTCAAAAAACTTCAACAAATTTGTATTCATTTGAATTATCAACATGATTCTATAAAAAAATCTACTAGACAACTTGAAGAAGTGAAGGAGCAAGTATGTGCTATGCAGAGATAATTTTATAATCTTCCACAAAAGGATTATTTCTGTCCTCCGGCCGGAAAGCATCAACTTTCAGTCCGCAGCGCTAAACGAAATTGCCGCTTTCCGGCTCCGTCGAACAGAAAAATAGTATACACACCTCGAGCAGTAAATAAGCAGTAAATAAGCTCAGCTTCTCTTCGGCCGACAATTACATGTGATCTGAGACATTTCTTACTTTACTGGCCTAGGTATGTAATATACTAAAAAAATTTAACAAACCATTTGCTATTATTCATTTTCCATTATTCATATTTATTGAAAAATTTTGGTGAAGTTGTTCAAAGGTTCCTTGTGAAATGCGTTTGATGTTAATGCAAATATTTAGCTATACTACTTTAAACTGTTTTATGTACATTGTAATATGATTTTCGCTCTGTAGCAGAATAGCGTCAGTCAAAATAGCACCGCACAAAAATAACGCAGAACAAAAACAGCGGCAGACAAAATATCTTATTCCTTCCCCTTTTTGGAAAACTTCATGTGGAATACAAATTCTTTCATATATTTTCGAATTTGGAAAACTTCATGTGGAATACAAATTCTTTCATATATTTTCGTGAAGGGGAAGGGAATAAGCTATTTTGTCTTCCACATAGCTTATTCCATTCCCCTTTTTGGAAAACT
The DNA here is from genome assembly GCA_947563755.1 of Lochmaea crataegi. Taxonomy (NCBI): domain Eukaryota; kingdom Metazoa; phylum Arthropoda; class Insecta; order Coleoptera; family Chrysomelidae; genus Lochmaea; species Lochmaea crataegi. Next base: position 87,924,859 of record OX387423.1, on the reverse strand, counting down.
TCATGTGGAATACAAATTCTTTGATATATTTTCGGGCTCTGTAGCAGAATAACGTCAGTCAAAATAGCGCCGCACAAAAATAACGCAGAACAAGAAAGATGGCAGACAAAATAGCTTATTCCTTCCCCTTTTTTTTGGAAAACTTCATGTGGAATACAAATTCTTTCATATATTTTCGAGAAGGGGAAGGGAATAAGCTATTTTGTCTTCCACACAGCTTATTCCATTCCCCTTTTTGGAAAACTTCATGTGGAATACAAATTCTTTGATATATTTTCGGGCTCTGTAGCTGAATAGCGTCAGTCAAAATAGCGCCGCACAAAAATAACGCAGAACAAAAAAGGCGGCAGACAAAATAGCTTATTCCTTCCCCTTTTTTGGAAAACTTCATGTGGAATACAAATTCTTTCATATATTTTCGAGAAGGGGAAGGCAATAAGCTATTTTGTTCTGCGTTATTTTTGTGCGGCGCTATTTTGACTGACAATATTCTGCTACAGAGCTATATTTTCGAGAAGGGGAAGGGAATAAGCCTTTTTGTTCTGCCTTATTTGGTCCGCCGCTATTTTTGTGAGTCGCCATTTTGACTGGCGCTATTTTAACCTAGCGCTATTCTGCTACAGAGCCATGATTCTTATACTACTATTATGGAATATGTATAATTTATCAATGTTAATGATGATTTCTGTAGAAAAACAAAGTGTAATTGAATAAAGGATGTTTTTATTACATATTGCTTATCGTTATGATTATAAGATGATAATTGTGAGAACATTTGGATTCTTAGCCAGAATCTTGAAATTATTCGTTTTCACTTTTTAGGTTGGCAGAACTGAGTATTTTATACTGTGATTTTATATAACCTTATATTTTATTTAGTTTCGGCGACATTTGTGGGAGTTGTATTAAGTTTTTTATAGAAGTTTCAATACAAATAGAAATTCATATTGTCTCTGAATTCATAGTTCGAATAATTGAAAAAGGTCAGATCGTGTAATGAATGTTTTATTACAATTATTGGTAGTGAATGTTTAATCTATGACATTTACAAGTATTCATTAATTGGATTTGATTAAATACTTCAACTAGATATTTTTAGTTTTAAATAGAAATAAAATGTCTCTATTAAAGAGTCATGTGAGAAATTCAGTTTTAAGAATTTCAAAAAGATTTCAACAAGTTCAAGCAAATGTCAATGTGACTTCTACTCTTCCCAATGGACCAATATTTAGAAATTCTACACATTTTCCTGATAGAATAGCCGTAAGAGATAGAATTGCAAGTTATACATACGCTAATATATTCGTAAGTGCTAATGAGCTTTCAAAAGAAATCACAAAACTTTGCAATGGTCGCACTGGAGAAAGAGTTATGTTCATGTGCTCTAATGATGTAAACTATGTTATAACTCTTTATGCCATTTGGATGTCGGGACAAATTGGTAAGTGACCAAAACATTTTTTTATGAATTTACTATATATGTTTCCAAAAAGTATTTAATGCTGTTTAATCATATTATATTCTGGTGATATGCCGAAACTATAGTCTGTTTCAGAAAGGTATAGAGTAATAAAATGAGGAATTCCGTCCAGTTCGGCTCAATTTCGGTGTCGGCCATAGGCGTAGGTCTTGAAATAGTATTGTTTGTAATATTAAAATTTCAAGTAATTGCGTAAGAGAATTAGGAAAAGTATGTTTTCTGGCCTGAAATGCCAATATCGAAATATTGTGTAGGGATTACTTAGGTAGTAGATTATACAGTTATGTTTTGCGTTTAACAGGTACCGTTTAACCTTCTATTAGGGCCTCTGCCTAATTCCAACCCTGTTTCAGATTCTGCCACAAGGTGCCTTACCCAAAATTTTTAGACCTTAATAAGTATATTTGTTTAGTTTAACGCATCAGTATTTGCTGTTAAGCCGTAAATAGTGTTCACAGAATTATAAGATTAGTAATAAAATGGCGACATTTACACCAATGAAAAGATGTTCCAATAATTCTCCACTATCAGTGAATGAAAAACTTATTATTTTAAATGTACGCGATTGCATAAAATACGATTACCCGAAATTTACTGTACAAGAAACCGTCGACCGATGTTCCCGAATGACTGAAGTTGGAAAGTCCACCGTTTTTAAATTATTGCGGGGGAGAAAGGTAGCAGGCCAAGTGGAGCCTCCCAAGAAAAGTCCAGGCAGACCAGTAAAAGTCCTTGATGAAGACACCAAAAGTGTAATTCGAAGAAAAGTTCACTCTTTTTATTTTAAAAACGAAATACTCACCCTAGATAAGATTTTAATGGAGCTTGGCCAGGATGACAGTATTCCGTTGATAACTAAAAAAACTTTTATGACCACTTTGAGAAATATGGATTTTGCCTGGGAAAAGCAAAACCGTAAAGCACTTTTACTGGAAAGCGATGAAATTGTTTGCTGGCGACGAAAATAAGAAGTATAAAGCAGTACAGAACAGAACAGAAGAAAATCTTTTATCTTGATGAGACGTGGATCAATGAAGGTTATACAGTACCAAAAATGTGGCAAGACAAAAATATAACCAGTGCTCGCCAATCTTTCATGGAAGGCCTCTCAACAGGTATTAAGGTGCCTTCAGGTAAAGGGAAAAGACTAATAATCGTCCATATTGGAAGCGAAGAGGGATTTTTAAAAGAAGGTTTGCTAACCTTTCAGTCGTGCCATACGGGAGATTACCACGAGGACATGGAATCGGCTGTTTTTGAAGACTATTTTGGTGAAATGATAAAATATCTTCCGGCTGAATCAGTAGTAGTTATGGATAGCGCGAGTTATCATTCTCGTCGCATAGAGAAGACTCCAACTTCATCTTGGAGAAAACAAGAAATTATTGACTGGTTAACCACCAAAAGTATTGAATTTGAAGATAATTTGATAAAAAAAAAACTATTAGCTATAGCAAATTTACACAAACATCGTTTTATGAAATACGCCGTGGAAGATATAGCAGAAAAACATAGTGTAACTGTGCTGCGCACACCGCCATATCATTGCGAACTAAATCCTATAGAACTTATATGGGCGCAAGTGAAAGGATTTGTAGCAAGACACAACACGACATTCAAAATGAAAGACCAGAGAACTGGCGAAAAGCAGTCCAGCATGTCATTAAAGAAGAGGAGAAAATGTGGGATCTTGACTACTTGATCAATCGGACCGTCGACCCGTTAATTATAACGTCAAGAGGAGATGACAGTTCCTCAGATGACGAAGAATATTATGATTTTTTATAATTTAATTTCTGTATAATGTATTTTTTGTATAATGTTGAATAAAAAATAAGTGTACCTAATACTATGTACATAATGCCTAATTTTTATTCTGTTAAAATACCTGCACTACCTGCACTTGATAAAAAGAAAGAATTTTACAATGAAATCAATGCCAAACTATGAAAGTGGCTTAAATATTCGTTGGGTCGCTCTGTGCTCCCTTTGCATACCTAATGAGGTTTTATTACTCTAAACCTTTCTGAAATAAACTATAGTATCAACTCTAAACATTTTATGTATATATGAACAGATTGATAATTTAATGATTTTAATAATGATTGATTTGGCAAAGGACATAATGGGATTAGAGGTTCAGTGTTGAAAATTTTTTAAAATTATCTACAAAATCGTCCTCAAATGGTAAGAGTTGAAAATTCTCTAAGTTACTCACTAGTTACCAAAATTGTTGTATCACAGGGTACAGTATTGGGCCCCATACTTTTTATTATTTACATATACTTCCTCCTAAATTTAAATATGAATGGTAAACTATTATCTTATGCAGATGATACTGCACTGGTTTTTTATGGCATTCAGTCGTAGATGGCATGAGAAAGGTGAAGAACTGGCTAGAATACTTTAAATTAACTTTAAATGTTTCAAAAACAGTTTACATGGCATTTTCTCTAAATGATGCAAACAGACCAACATAAAATCAGATTAACTTAGATGATTCTGATTTTACTATTAAAGAAGTTAATCATACTAAGTATCTTGGAATATTAATTGATACAAATTTAAAATGGGTGGCTCATATTCACTACTTGACAAGTAAAATCAGAAAATTGATTTACAAACTTAATTTAATACGGAACATTTTGGAAAAAAACTTAATTATGATACCTATATCAATCCATAGTTGAATCCTTAATCCGTTATGGAATAATTGTTTGGGGTGGACTATATCAAAATAATTTAGAACCTCTGAATACAATCGAAAATTATATTCTAAGAATAATCAATTTTAAAGATAGAATGTTTACAACGGCTCTTCTATATAGTGTAACAATTCTTAATGTAAGGTCTATATACTTTTATACTACTTGTATGTTCTACTTCAAATTGAAATAGACAATGAAAATATAGGAAAACATTTATTTTAGATGTATTTCTACAAACAAGTGTTAACTCACTTAGGTACCTATAATTTGTAACTATTGTAAAAATTATGAAAGTTTTTGTGAATTATTGCAATTGTAATTTTGAATTGATTTGAAATAAATATAAATGTCTACAAATAACCAGAGCTTGCTTATACAGTACCAAATGCACCATTGCTAAGCTTTTCACTGGTCAGTCAGTACTCCCCAAAGGATCATTCTGCTCCATTCTTCTGTTCACTATTTAGTTTTTCGTGTAATTGTGAAATGTAAGTCCTAACTAACCAACTGTATTCTTTATAAAGTAAAATATTATGACAGGATCTGTGAAATTTTGGATTTTTGTTTTATTATTATTATTAGGCTATTAAAAGAACTACTTTTTCACATCTTATTAATTTGTTTATCGATTTATTTTTCCCAACACTGTAAATCATGTTATTATATCTATTAGTAAATCTGCTCAAAACAGACAAACTGTTTACAGTGATTTGACTGAATCTATTTTGGTAAAAGTACTACGAGTTTGATTATCATAAACCACTTGTATTTAAATTAAATCACTGAAGTTCAAGTTCGTGTATGTCTATTAACATATTTTTGTTTTTCATGATATTGTAATATAAAAAATGTATTTGCAAACAATTCACTTTTAATTATTAAGCGGGCGGCGTTATATGCGTAGAATTTATATACTGAGTTGCTATTCATTGAGTTGGAGATAAACATGTATATAAATATAATATAATCTCCATGATAAAAAAAATATGTTTTGCAAATCAAATATTCGCAAAACAGTTAGGCATCGTGGTCACATGCATCTTAATAATAGAAAGTTTATTCATAATACGTAGGTGTACTGTTTCGAGCGTATCGGGAATGTGTAAATATTAGTAAAAAGTATAAATAAAAATAAAGTTTGTTTGTTCTGTTTTTTTTTATTTCGTAATTTGCGCGAAAAAAAGTTGAATAAAATTGCATCAAAAACACTATTCAAAGTAAACTGAAATATATTTGGGAATTGCCTTAAAAAAACAATTATAAAATCAAATAATATCAACGAATAAAAAACAGTAATTAACCTTTAATTAGTTATCTTTAGATAAAATGATAGAACAATAGGTCAGTTCTTAAAGATATCATTATGGCAAATAAATATTTTTTACTCAGTAAGAAATGTCGCCAGATGAGCTAGTCAGAATCAGTAGATGTGAATCTGTAAATAAACTTAGATAATATAGATGTGCAGATTTATTGAATATAAGTAATAATAATTCACAGTTGTTCCAAGCCGAAAATATTTAAATTCAGTGCGTGTATAGATTTCGAAGATAATAGTTTAATACTATTAAAATGCCTCACTGAAAAATATTCTTCAAAGAACAGAGACCGCACTAAGAAGCAACAACTACTTCTCGGGCTATATGCCCCGACATACATTGAATTGCACTTCTAAGTTATATCTGCAAGATATAACCAACCATTCTGGTTTGTAATTAGAAGGGACAACATAATTTGCATACCGTTTTCGGCGTATTTGCGCCTCATCAGTTCAAGGTAGATGTCATCCGTCCAGAAGCTCTGAGAGCATAATCCTGGACTGCAGTCAACGCTAAAACAACATCAATACATTAACCCCAGTAAAGGAAATGCTAAGAATGCGATAACAGCGACATCCCCACATTAACCACAAACCAAAATTCTATATTGACAAAAAACCATCTCGGTTTTATAGTTATTCACTTAATTAAGTAAACGCATAAATAGTTAATAACGAATTTTTGCGTTACTTTATGGACACTCTGTATTACGAAATGTATTATAATTTTATTTAGTTGTGTACCTATTTTTGTTTTGCTCGTGATAAACTTTAAACTTTAGGAGTGCATTCACATTTAAATACGTTTCTAAAAATACATTTTCAATTCACTTCATGTGTATAAGTAAATATTGTTCTAAAATATAAACTGGTAAATATTTACTGGATGAATCCAACCCAAAATAATGAGTGAAAAATTGTCGTAAAAATAAATACCTAGAAAAATATCTAATTTAAATGACGCTGAAACTGGCAGAAGGACGAAATCGTCGTTACCTGCAAAAAGCAATAATTATTTTCCATAAAAAATGGTTTATTCTCTATACAATTAATCAAACTTTTTCAAGGTACTCTGATAATCAAAACAATAATTTAGTATTATCGGCTGCTAAAGCCGCCGCCATCTATAAAGTTGAAAAAAATAATGAAATATAAAATTTTACAATAAAAGTTGTAGATTTTATACGCATCATAGAAATTTGATAAAACTTTTTCTGGGTACTCTAATAATCAAAACAATGATAAAGCCGCCGCCATCTACACTGTTAAAAAAATATAAAATTTCACAAAAAACACTATTTTTAAAAGAACGGGTTTAATTATATCTAATGTATGTTAATGATTTGTAATTTATGACATATTGTTAAGAGACGTATTGTAATAATTTTATCAAAAGTAGATCTGTTATCGCAAATCTCTACGATAAATAGTTTCCGAGATACTTTGCATTATTATCTGGTCACCCGGTTCACTCTTTTTTGCATAAGCCCATAAGTTATTTAAAGTAAAAATATGAAATCATTCATATAAATTTACCATTACTTCGAAAATGCATGATCGATGATCTTATCGTTAAAAAATTCTAGTTTTACAACAAAAGCAACGACAAATTGACACATTTGAAAAAAATGCAAGGTATACCTACGTGAGAAGTTGCAAAAAAACATATCTGAATGTTATATTTTTATTCTATACTTTTTACAATGAAGCAAACAAAAAATAGTTATACTCGAAAAACACACATAATTTTTTCTACAGTTGCACTTTTAATAATTAAAACAGTTTTTTATATTATCTTAGGTTATAATAGGGGTGGATTATGATTTAAGATATAGTAGTCTGACATTTCAGTTTTCATATTATTTATTAATTTATTAATTAATAATTAAAACAGTTTTTTATATTATCTTAGGTTATAATAGGGGTGGATTATGATTTAAGATAGTAGTCTGAAATTTTAGTTGTCATATTATTTATTAATGTTAAATGTGAAAGTACAATTGTTACAATTATTTATTGCAATTTTTGATTCAGATTCCATTACTAAATTGTTATAAAAATTATTATAATGTTGTGAGAAATTAATAAAGCCGATTAAAATAGTTAATAAAGTAGATAGTATAGTATTATCTGGTAACTTCACGTTCATTTATTGTTTTTCGGCTAATCCCACCAAATTTGATGAAATAAGCGAGCGAAAAAGATTCCTTTTTTTGCTCTAGAGCGTAAAGTAACAATCCTCGGCATTTGTCGATTTTACGATTTCATTTGATAGTAATTAGTTATTTTACGCGCGACTGTACGAAAAACTTTTTTCCAGCTGATAATTCTTGTGACCTGTAAAATGAAACATCTTTTTTCCAGCTGTCCCTCTTAGTCCTCTACATCCGAAGAATATTCTTCTGTATTATGCCAACGATTCTAATTCTAAACTGTTAATATCAGCACCGGAATATTCTGATCTAATGCAACGAGTATCAGTAAATACAAATAGTAATTTACATGTATTAGACGAAAAAATGAGACTTGATTGTGCACAGAAAACAGTTTACAACCACAGCGATTTGGAAGGAGGATTACCTAACCATTTCTATGATTCAAATAATGCTCTAATTTTGTATACAAGTGGAACAACTGGATCACCCAAAGGTACATTGATTTGGTTATTAAAAATTATCGAAATATTGTGTGTTTTTTATGTTTTTCATTAATTAAGACATTTGATGTCAACTAGAGATGGTTTCTTTTAAAAATCAATGCATGGTGAGTTTATAAAAAGAACTTCTTAGTCGTAACTTAACCATAGTCCTAACCCTAACTTAGTCCTAGAATTTTCGCAGTGGTTTATAAAACTGTCATTTAAACATAAAAATTTTAATTTCAGGAGTAGTAATCTCTCACAAAAATATTCAGTATCAAGTAACGACTTTACTTGACGCGTGGAAATGGTCTCAAAACGATGTTATCCTTCACACACTTCCCCTTCATCACGTTCACGGTATCGTCAATGCTCTTTTGTGTCCACTCTATATAGGAGCCAAGGCCATTATGTTGAAAAAATTTAACGCCAATTCGGTCTGGTCTTACTTATTGGGTATAAATGCAAAACCAGAAGATAGAAAAATATCCGTATACATGGCTGTACCGACTATTTATTTTAAACTCGTTGAGGAATTTCAAAAAGTTTTCAAAGACGATCCTAAAATGGTGGATTACATTAAGAATACGTTGAAGACCAAAGTAAGGCTTATGGTTAGTGGCTCGGCACCAATTCCTGATTCGTTACACGAAAAATGGTTGAATATATCGGGACATTCATTATTACAAAGGTAAAAATAACTTTTTATCAGATTTCGTTTTTTTTAATGTACATTTTCTCTTATAGATATGGTATGACTGAATGTGGAATGGTATTATCACAACTATACGAGTCAGAACGACGACCTGGCTATGTAGGTGTACCGCTGCCAGGAGTATCTGCTAGAATTGTAGAAGAAAATGAAGAGAGTGGAGAACTTAACACTATTTTAGAATGTGCCAATGTTGATGGTGACGTTAAATTCACGAAGAAATTTTATCAAAGTGATAATCACAAAGGTAAGATTTACCGTAAACTTAACGACCCTCGGGATTTAAACAAACTATTATTATCTCATTCCAGGTGAACTCCTGGTGAAAGGAGACGGTATTTTCAAAGAGTATTTTAACAGACCGGAAGCGACCCGAAAAGAATTCGCCAGTGATGGTTGGTTCAAAACAGGCGACATCTGTGAATATTCTTCAGAAGCGCGTGAATTCAAAATTCTCGGTAGGAAATCGGTTGACATAATAAAATCGGGGGGATATAAAATAAGTGCTTTAGAAATAGAATCCAAACTTTTACTTCACCCTGATATAAAAGAGTGCATAGTTGTCGGTATAGACGACGAAAAATGGGGCCAAAGAATATCCGCAATTGTGGTATTAAAAGAAGAAAAAGAATTAACTTTAGAGGAATTAAGAGACTGGGCACAAGATAAGATGCCTTCGTATTGGATACCTAGCGTTATTAAAATTGTACCTGGAATACCGAAAAATGCCATGGGTAAAGTTAACAAAAAAGAAATAGTAAAAGCTTGGAATTAAACTTTAAATATATACTATTTAAAAAAAGAAATAAACGTTTTATGATTAATTTCGTTCAGAAGTTCATGTGTTTACTGAATATTTTCTATGCAATAATTTTATTACGTCCAAAGAGGAGAGGGATCATTAGAAATCGAATTGACTTATTTTTGTCTTTGGCTTATTCTTATTAATTATAATTTTTACATGATCTTATTCATAGTCAGGTATGTGGTAGTGATATTAGTGTTGGGAATTTAATAATTCTCCCAGTTATTGTTATAGCCTGCGAAAAGATTATTTTTTTACGGAAATATCTATAAAAAAAGAAGGAAGTTTTTATTTTATTTATTAAAAAATAATGATGAAATGGTGGCAAGTGACAAGCCGGAAGCGAAGTTACTACGTTCGGCCGGAAGTGAATAAACTGTCAACTTTTAGGTTCATTCAACATAATCTAGCATATTAAAAATTAGTTCCGTGTTAATTGGTTTTTTTACACAAAATGCCCAAACCATAACATATCACCTCAATATGGACATATTGGATCGTTTCTGAGACATAATTAAAATACTTATAGGTATTAATGAGGCTGTTGTGATTTGTATCATAATCATTTCCTTCCATTAAAAATCAAAAATACACTAAACATTAAATAAAATGATTAAAATTCGTGTCAGATTTGTACCTGACTAGCATGTGTCAATTATAAGAATCAATTTATGTAGAACGATAATGCTAAAGACTGTCCTGTATTTTAAATGTGAAATTTTGTACAAAACGTGATAAGATCGATTGTGGACATTTCATATAAATAAAGGTTTGTTGATATTTTTGTGCTTTTAATTTATACTATTCAGAATAGAAAACGTTAAATTCAGTAGATACGTTGAATCTTTACCGTCATCAACGATATTCATATGAATCAACAGTAGAAATATACGTTATGATTAATATCCCATGATTGGGAATTAAATAAATGAATATACCTAATTTTATCAATTTATAAATTAAGTAAACCAATTTTCACTTCAGATATTTGGGTCCGGTGAACTATACGGAACCACGAGTTTTTGACTGATTTTGCAAAAAATCGGTAGTACTCACTTATTTTGAGGATTATCCGTCGAAAAATTTGCGGGTTATTCAGAATTTCCAGAGAAAAATCCAAAAATAGATTTTTTCCAACATTTCAATGGCAACTATTTCGACCGATATTTTTAGAAGTTTACTTACAAATTCAAATGTCGCGCCATTTTCAATCAATTTTGAGCCGTACATTGTTCGTATTTATTTGAAGCTTTGTATATAATGCCTTTCAGGGATCATCGTGAACGATATTCCACAATTTTTGGACATGGGCAGCAATTTTAAAGTTGAAGTTTTTCAATTTGCGCGGCCATTTTTTCAATACTGTATACCTTCTTCAAACGTTTTCCTTGTCCCACTCGATAAATTAACCAATGATCCGTTTTAAAACGTCATATTATAATTGTGATGTTGTCAGGTTTACAGGATTATCTTATTTCTAATACTTTTCTCTCTTCATATTTTTGAGGTTACGCTACTAATTTTTTATTGAAAAATAGTATAATTTAATACCAAATAACAAGTTGCGCTGACTGAAACTTGCAGAAAATCCATTCTAAAGTCATTTTAAACAGTTTTCTGCAAAAATTAACTCAAAATAAGAGATACACTCTGTGTCAGTGGGTCGGGAAGCGATATGTATTGAATTTGTAAACATATAACTTACATTTTACATAGAATAGCAATTGCATTCTTTTTTTAAAATTTCATTGGATTAGTGGATTATTCAGAAATCTGGCCACACTGTAAATATAACATTTTTGGCTTGAATTATTATTTGGAAATCTATGATTTTGGGCTTTTTAAGACTATTTTTTTTTACCCCACCCAGCACCACTATTCCGTAAAATACGCCTTTCCGACAAATTTAAATGTATACACATTAATTATAAAAGCAATTCCTATAGATTGTCACAAAAATTTTTGTCAAAACCGAGAAGCCAGTGTTCTGCACAATTACCGCAAAAACTCGTGGTTCCGTATAGTTCACCGGACCCCAGATATCTTTCTAATCGACCGTTTATCAGCCGTACCCTGTATACATACAATAGAATTGGTGTGAGCCGAGTAGTATCACATTAAAATTTCTATATTATAGCATTTTAAAACAAATTTTATTAAAAAAAATATAAAACACAATTTATACAAATCCTAAAAAAGCTCATATATAACTATTGAAATGCTATTCAACGTTGCTTACGGAAAATACTTAATCTTTGTTTCGTTCTTGGGGTGACTGGTTGATTCTAAAAACAAAAATTTATTTATTAATTTTACTAATATAATTATATAAAAAGAAACATACCTCAGAATTATCCCTTATATTACTCTTTCCCATAAAAAGCGCTCTAATTCTACTAGGGGTGAGTTTCTTTGGCGTCCTTTCATTTTGTTCTCTTAATGGTTGAACCTCATTTCCTTGAAGTGATAACCTTCCTCCGTTTTTACTAGGCGTTGGTGGACCAGGTTTTTTGTAAGAAGTCGTGCCAAAATCTTTCTTCTGACGAGGTTTTTCGCCAGGGAGCAATTTACTGAGACTATCATCCAACTCTAAGTTTCCACCCTATAAAGTTAAATTTTAATAGATTATGTATGTCTATGTTTATTCCAAACTGTAAGTTAACGATGTGCAATTAAATGTTAAATAGAAGATTAAATACCAAAAAAATTGAAAACTAACCTTAAGCTCGTCTTCTCTGAATTTAGAAGGGCTAACAAACTGCGTTTCTGCCGGATAAGACGATTTCAAATGCGGGGGTAACATTGAATTTCTCCAAGCCAATTCAGAAAACCTTACAACCGATTCTCTTCCATTGTCACCAACGATGCAATTCCCAGCTTTCAAATCCGTCAAGTACTTATTATTAAAATCATCATCTTCATCTTCCATCTCAATATTCGGTACATTTGTTAAAGAAGTTCTCCGTGATATTGTAGTAACAGTTTCTTGAATCTGAGTCATCGCTCGAGGTAATGTTACCGTTTTTCTTTCATTATCTTTATAATTATTGTGTAATAATGACGTACTTCTTCCTTTTTTAATCATTTGCATGGAGTCTACTCTATTTCTAGGGTTATTATTACCTATTGATCTTAGGGACGTTACACTGCCTCGAATAGAATTACGGGAATCTGTTATGGATCTTAAAGATTCTCTGGAAGCATGTATGGATTTGGATGCATGTATTTCATTTATTCTTAACATATCTCGTTCAGTTTCTAACATATGTAATTTTTGTTGAGTTTCGAACAGTTCGTTTTTCAGGTCTTCGATGGTTTTAACAAGGCACATCTGTAAAAATATATTTAGTATTAGAGTGGATCGACTATTATCAATAAATGTACTTACACTCTCACTTTGTTCTGCCTTAACTTTCATCATTTCCTTGCCAACTTCATCTCTATATAATTTAAGCTAAAACAATTCTATTGTTAGTGAAACTGGTTAAACACCAACTATCTGATTTAATTAAAAAGTTCACTATTTATGATAACCGTTGGATGTGGTTATTTGTTTAATTGTATTAATTTCTTTATTAAAATTATATTTGTTCATAGGAACTGAAAATGCTCATGTATCAATTATATTCTGCTAATTTATGTGACATGGGACAATTGGAATTATATGGTATAAATCACATCAGTATATGTTGGTTTTCACAGATCAATATCCTTTCATAATTTTTTCATTAAATTGTGGTATTAATTAGAAACACTTAGTTTCATTCACACTGTGTTCATTTGAAAAGGGCCCACCCTTAATATTTCGAAAATGCGACATATTAGAAAGAAATGCCGAAACACGTCAACTTTTAACTTGAGGCGGACACTTTTTAGCGCTAATGTCATAAACGTCAGATTCACCCCCTCCCTACTGGAGATACCCCTTAAATTTTTTCAAATGGCGTTAGGTAACAAGTCATACCTCATTTAAAAGATCTGGTAAATCTCTATTCAATAATTTTGTTTTGCCTTTGATACCAGTCTTCCATTGTTATTTAATCGTTGTTTAAAATTGACTCTTTCATCCTTTTGAAAAAATGTAAGGGGGCGAATCTGACGTTTATGACATTAGCGCTTAAAAATGCCCATCTCAAGTTAAAAGTTGACGTGTTTCGGTATTTCTTTCTAATATGTCGTATTTATGGAATATCAAAGGTGGGTCCTTTTCAAATGAACGCAGTGTATAATATTAATATGAGTAGATTCCACAAATTAAGGGACCAAACAGTAAATTAAATACATTGAATAATTCCCATTGATATAATGTTGGGGTATATACATATTTATGACGAATTCAATTGGTGGATCCAGATATTTTTTGTTGCTCAAAGATGATTATTCTCATTTTCGTTTCGTATATTTCATGAAACAAAAATCAGAAGTAGCGAGTATTATCGAAAAATGTGTTAAACTGATTCAGAAGAAGCATGGTCACAGTGTTCGCAATATCAGATCTGACAACGGCACAGAGTTTGTCAATGAAAAGCTGAAAGTTTTCTTTGAAGCAGCTGGAATTCATCATCAACGAACTGTGCCATATACACCAGAGCAGAATGGTTGTGCAGAAAGGGAAATACGAACTATCGTTGAATCAGCAAGGACAATGCTTGAGGCAAAGAAGATTGATAGGAAATTCTGGGCGGAAGCAGTAAATACAGCAGTTCATGTGCTAAATCAAACTGGAACAAGCACAGTTGACAACAAATCACCGTATGAATTATGGCATAACAAGGAGGCGAAGCTAGACCATTTACGGATTTTTGGTTCGGAAGTATTTATTCACATTCCAAAAGAAAAACGTCAGAAGCTCGACGCGAAGGCAGAAAAATGTATGTTTGTTGGTTATGACAATAATTCAAAGGGATATCGAGTTTGGAATTCGAAAACTAGTAAAATCGAGATCTCACGAGACGTCGTTTTTTTGTTAGAAAATTCAATGGGAACACTCGATATTTGTGTTGAAGAAAATGCTAGTGTAGTCAGTAAGAATGAAAATAACGAAAACGAAGACAATTATGGTATTGACAAAGGTGCAGAAAATGAAAATGACGAAGATAAGGACACAAATGAATGTGCGTCACTAGATCAACAGAAAAATCGTGGTATGACCTGCGATCTTGATAGCAGAAATATTGTCAATAGGCGTCTACGTGATCGTAACACATTAACACATCTGGTAACTGGTGAACATTCTGCAATGTTGGCAGTCAGTGATGAGCCAAGAACGTATGAGCAGGCAATTCAGTCGATTGATTACAAGCAGTGGGAGCGAGCAATGGATGAAGAGTACGATTCACTTATGAAAAATCATACTTGGATTTTGGTCGATGCGCCAGTTGATCAAAAAGTGATTGACAATCGCTGGGTCTACAAGGTCAAAGAAAATCCGGATGGGAGTGTTAATCGGTATAAGGCACGATTGGTAGTACGAGGCTTTACACAAGAGTACGGAATCGATTACCAGGAAACATTTAGTCCAGTGGTGAAGTTTACATCAATCAGAGCGATCCTAGCATTGGCTGCGGCAAAGCGTATGACACTAAAACAGTTTGATGTGAAAACGGCTTTTCTAAATGGCGATTTAGAAGAAAATGTTTATATGAGCCAGCCAATTGGATATAATGACAACAGTGGCCGAGTGTGTAAACTATACAAAAGTTTATATGGTTTGAAGCAGGCTTCGCGCTGTTGGAATAAGAAGCTTACTTCTTTCCTTAACAGTTTTGGTTTCAAAGAGAGTGGATCCGATCCATGCGTTTTTGTTAGCAACGGAAAAGATGGAATGTTAATTTTGGCAATTTACGTTGACGATGGATTGATTGCAGCAGAAAAACAAGAAGCCATTAAGCCGGTCATTAGACACTTACAGAGAGAATTTGAGATCAAAATTTTTGAGCTGAAATGTTTTTTGGGACTCGAAATTGATCAGCTTTTGGATGGATCGATTCATGTTCATCAACAAGGATATGCAAGAAAGGTTCTTGATCGTTTTGATATGACATATTGTAAGACAGTGACAACTCCATTAGCTAGTTCACAAAACCTCGGAGATTTTGAAGCTGATAAAAAAATCGATTTTCCTTATCGAGAGGCAGTCGGGAGCTTGATGTATCTGGCCGTTGCAACCAGACCAGATATTAGTTTCGCAGTTGGAAGTGTCAGTCGATATTTGGAAAAACCAGCTACTGCACATGTGAATGCAGTAAAACACATTATGAAATATATCAAAGGTACAATGAACAAAGGAATACGTTTCGTAAGCGGAAATAATTTAGACTTTTGCGGGTATAGTGATGCCGACTATGCTGGAGACACGCAAACACGAAGATCAACATCAGGTTATGTTTTCATGCTTGGAGGAAGTGTAATTAGCTGGGGATCAGAACGACAAAAATCCGTCGCACTATCCACAACAGAATCCGAGTATGTGGCAGCGTCACAAGCTATAAAAGAACTTGTCTGGTTGAAGAATCTCTTATGTGATCTTCGACAAGTTAAATTGGATGTACCAGTTTTATTTATGGATAATCAAAGCGCAATACGACTTGTGAAGAATCCAGAGTTTCATAAGAGAACTAAGCATATTGACGTACGTTACCATTTTATCCGAGAGAAATTCAAAGATGAATTTTTTGAATTACAATATGTTCAAACAGATGACCAGGCAGCCGATATCATGACAAAGGCATTATCAAAATTGAAACATCAACATTTTTGTCAAATGTTGAATGTATTGTCAAAGTGAATGTTGACATTGACTTGTAACAAAAAGTGGGAGTATTCAATTTAGTAAAGCGTTGTCTGCAGGTATTGTTTTGTTTAAGTTTGTAACATTCACTTATATTTTCATGTTGTCAAATAAGACAGTTATATAGTTGTCATTTTTTACATTAAAAGATCATTCCAGTACCAGTTTTTCATTTTCATATAATCACAATAATCCAAAAGGTATATACATATTTATTGGACTAAACTTAACGTTCCCGAATTTTTAACATTAGTCGCGGACCACACTGTATAATTATCTGATTTTTCAACAGTTTAATTTTAAAAATAAATTTACTCACCATTTTTTCCTTCATCTTTTCCAGTTTACTTTCATATTCAAATCTCACATCCTTAACCTTCTTGTTTTCTCTTAAGATGGCTTCTTCTCGTTCTCTTTTCAGTAAACCCACAAACTCGTCCCTATCTCTAGTCCTCTTATATTTTATTGTATCAATATCAGTTGAAATTCTGCTATTTTCTTCTAATAATTTTTCGTACGCTTCTTTAATTTGAGCATATTCGTTTATTTTATGACTTTTATCTTCAAGTTTTTTTCGCAAGTTGAGAATTTCCATCTCTAATTTCGAATTAGATTGTACCACCGAAACATAAGAATCTTGTATGTTTTTCGTATCATATTCCATCTGTTTTCTTATAATTTCCTTTTCTGTTTCAGCAGTTTCTATTCTTTTCAGAAGATCATTTTTTACGTCTACAGCACTTTGGTGGGCGAGTAGCAAATTACTTTGAGTTTCCTTCATTATTTTAGTTTGTCCTTCCAGTATATCATTCCTATCCTTTTTAACTTTTTGTAGTTCTTTGTCTGTTAGATCTAAACATTCAATCAACTTATTCTTCTCCTCAATTAAATCATCTACTTGGTTCTTTAAATCTGTTAGGTTTTGTGTTAGTTGCATCTTTTCTTCAGAAAGTGTGTCTATGGTATGTTTCATGTCAATTTTTTCTTGGGAAAGTCTATCAACAATATCAAAAATATCTTTATGTTCTTCCGATATTTTTTCTACAAACTCGGATTTTTCTTCTACCTCCTTTTTCAAATCATTACAAGATGTTTTCAAAAGTTCGACATTTGCAGATTTTTCCTCTAGATCATTGCATACAACAGTAAACCTTCCTAGAAGTTGTGTATTTTCCTCTGTTAGTTGGTCAACTTTTTCCAATAAATCTTTGACTTGTTCAGCATTTTCGTGATTTTTCTTAAGTATATTTTGGTATTTTTCAGATAAATCAACATTTTCTTGCGAAACTTTGTCTAATTGTTCTGAAAAGTCATTCTTAACTTGTGTTAACCTCTCGATTTCTTTGATTAACTTTTCTTTTTCTTCTTGTACAATACTTACTTCATTATTACTTAGTTCAAGTGCGTCTAAAATTACGTCTTTTTCTTGTAGGACCTTTTGCAACTCAGTGTTGTTTAAATCCAAAAAATCAGAAATAACTCTTTTTTCTTCCAACGTTTTTTGAAGGGCATCTTCAACTTTATTCTTTTCCAAAGTAAGATTTTCCAAATCCGATTCAAGTTTTCGTATTTCACTCAAACTATGTTCTTTTTTTAATTGACAATCGTTTAACCCATTAGATATTTTATTTAATTCAATTTTACTGTCATCTAACTCTTTAACTGCCATATTTAGCTTACCTTGGATATTATTAATATCCAGAAGCAAACATTCTTTTTCATCACTTAAACTTTTTAATGAAACTGACAAACCATTTACTGTTTTAGTTGACTCCTCAAGTTTTTTCGTTATTAATTCTTTTTCACTGACTAATTCAGAGATATTCTTATGTTGCTCTTCTAATTGTTTAATTAAATTCTGTAAATTTATATTTTCATTTGATATTGTAACTAATTTTTGAGACAATTCGATGTTATTCAATTGTAATTTGTTAGCTATTTCTTTTTGCTCAAATAATAAAGTTTCATTTTCAGAAATTGTCTTGCTTTTTAGTAAACATTCATTTTCAAGGACTTTTAGGTTTTCAAGAACACTGTCTCTGTCTAAAATCGCGTTTTGCAGAACATCGGCCTTTTGATTTAATTTTTGTGCAAGTAATTTGTTTTCTTGTGAAAAATCATCCAAGCACTTAGTAACTTGAGATAGTTTATCACAAATTTGACTGTTTTCTGACTTCATTGAGTTAACAGTTTCAACTAAAACTTGTTTCTCAGATAATTCTTCATCACACTTCAACTCCAATTTTTTGTATTTACTTGTTAGAGACATTAATTCTTCTAAAAGTTGACTTTTCTCTACTGCCAAATCAACATTTTTAGATAATGACTCTGACAATTTTTCTTGTACACTAGTTTGAGCTGCGGCCAATTGATCTCTTTCACTTTCGCATTTCATAAACTTGTTAGACACTAATTCCAAATTTTCAGTTACTTCGCTAAGTGATTTTAATAAATTTTTATTATTATGATACAAGTCGTCTTTTTGATTCACTATATCACTAAGCTCTTGTCTTACTTTGAATAATTCTTCTTTCAATGTTTCGTTATTCGCATTTGTCTCATTCAAAATAAGTTGATGCGATCTACAGTTAGCATCCAATTGTTGTTTTTCAGTTGTAACTACTTTCAACATTTCTGTTAAGTTGGAGTTTTTGATAACAAGTTTTTCATTGTTCTCGGTTGTACTATTCAACTGCGTTTTCAAGCTGTTTAGGTCCATTAATAAGTTGTTTTGGTTACTGTCTGCTTTGGCTAGTTTATCTACTATCTCTAATTTATCATTTTCAATTTCATCACGTAAAGTTGATAACTCTGAAATAAGTTTGGATTTATCATTTAGTTCTGTCAAAATATAATTTTTTTCAACAGTAATTTCGTCAATTTTAATATTTAGCTCTTCACAATTATTAGATAAACTCTGTAAATTTTCATTTAAATCGGACAACTTTTCTTCTAAAGTATTTTTTTCTTCATTTGCAACTGAAAGTTGTTCTAAATATTGAGAATTTAACATAAAAGATTCATCTAACTTTAGAGTAAGATTTTTCAACTCTTGATCCAATAGATTTCTGTCACATATTGTTTCTTCCAAAGTAGATTCAAGTTTTATGTACTGCTCATGTAATAACCGCTTTTCATCGTCAGATTTCTTCAATAATTCTATATTTGTGATGTTTTCTTTTATAAAATTTTCATTTTCCTCAGACGAATTTTTCAATTTCTGTTTCAAGTCGTTGAATTCCATCATTAATTTATCTTTGGCACAGTTCGATTCTGTCAGTTGCTCTGTTATTTGTAATTTTTTATTCTCTATTTCGTTTTGTAACTCGTCAATTAATTTAGTTTTCTGATTTAGTTCATTTACCATCTTTCTATTCTTATTAGTAATTTCATTAATAGCAACAGTTAATTCTTCACATTTAGTGAGCAAACTTTCCACTTCACTTTTTAAACTCCTATTTTCATTTTCTATAATTGCCTTTTCGGTATTTGCAGCTGTAAGTTCTTCCAAATATTCTGAATTCAACAAAATACATTTCTCCAATTTACTATTAACATTTGTTAAATTGGTTTCATTGGATTGTTTTTCATTTAATTCTCTTTTTAGGGATTCTTCAACCTGCGACATCGTTTTTGTTGTTTCTTTTAATGTTTCAAAAATATCATCTTTTTCTTGACACACATTTTCTAACTTAGTTTCAATCTCGTTAATTAAAATGTTTGTTAAAGATAAGTCTTCGTATATTTTATTATTTTCTATTATTAATTTGTTAAAATCTAGTTCCAGATTTTTATATTTACTCATCAAAGTTGTAAGTTCCTCTGATATAAGACACTTTTCCGAGTTAGTATTTTTTAAATCATCTTTCAAAGTTTTGTTTTCACCTTTTAAATGGCATTTAATTTTTTTACATTCATCCAATTCTTTAATTAAATTATTGGTTTCGTTGATAGAAATTTCCACGTCTCTCATTAAATTTTCTTTTTGGTTAACAATAGAATAATTCTCTTTTACTAATTCACTCACTTTATCATTTAAATTATTTTTTTCCATAATTGTTTGATCTAAAGTGATCTTGAGTGATTCAAGAGTTTCATTTAATTGCTGTTTTTCAATCGTCAACTCTTGTAACACTTCCTTGATTTTTGAATTTTCTTGTACCAAAGTATCTCTATTGGAATCAACAGTAGCAAGTTCTTCAGTTATTTTCAAATAATCTGTTCGAGATGCATCTAATTGAGATGATATTTCTAAGATAAACTGTGATTTTGTTTCCAATTCAAGTGAAATTGTAGTTTTTTCTTCGGTTGTTTTATGTACACTCTCAGTCAAATCCTCACATGTCTCAATAAGATTTGCTATTTCTTTCTTTAAATCAATAATATTTTCTTTTAAAGTTTCGTTTTCAGTGTTTGCAAATGTAAGTTTTTCCAAATACTGTGCATTCAACAAAGAAGCTTCATTTAATTCCACAGAAATTTCTTTCATATCATTTTCAATTCCAAGTTTTTGATTTGTAACAGCTTTTAATGACTCCTCGAAATTTAACATCTTATCAGTTGTAGTCCTTAAATTTTCAAGAATGTTGGAATTTTCTTCACTTACAAGTTCTAGCAGATTCTTCAAAGTGTTAATCTGATCTTCAAGTTGAATAATCAAATGTTCTTTACTTGCAACACTTTCATTTAGTTCTCTCTTGCTAGTTTGTAAATTACTATTCTCTACTTCTAGATTTTCTTGTTTACTGGTCAAATTTAGCAATTTTTCAGAAAGTTCATCTTTCTCTGAAATAGTCAGCTGTAGATTCCTTTCCAAGTTTTCATTTTTATCTAACTCCTTTTTTAACAATTCTTTCAACTCATTGCGATCACTGGTAAGATCATTCTTGTCTTTTTTACACCTCGCTAGTTCTTCAACTAAACCAGTCAATTCACCATTTATTGTATCCAAAGAATTCTGCAGATTGCTAATATCATTGTATAATTTATTTTTTTCATTCACAAGTTCAACTTTTTCCTCTGCTAATTCCTCAGATTGTTTAATAAGTAGGTTATTTTCTAAAATTTTTTCATCTAATGAATATTTCAGAGATTTGCATTTTTCATCCAAATTTTCTTTGTCAATTGAAGATACTTTTAACGACTCCGTTAATATATCATTATTTTTCAGCAGCTTTTCATTTTGCAGTTCCTTCATTTCAAGATGTTGTTGCAAGTCTTCTTTTTCCTTAATTGTTGTTTCTAATTTGTTCATTATATCCCTACAATTTTGTAATGCACAGTCAAGGTCATTTTGTAAATC
The DNA here is from genome assembly GCA_947563755.1 of Lochmaea crataegi. Taxonomy (NCBI): domain Eukaryota; kingdom Metazoa; phylum Arthropoda; class Insecta; order Coleoptera; family Chrysomelidae; genus Lochmaea; species Lochmaea crataegi. The sequence goes on along the minus strand of OX387423.1, from coordinate 87,903,106 downwards.
ACATAAATTTTTTTCAATTGTTGTTTTCTCATTATTTACCACAGTAAGCTCTTCACAATACTGGGTATTTTTTAGAGTAGTTTCTTCTAATTTCGAAGCAGTAAGTTGTAGATCTTTTTCAAGTAAATCTTTCTGATTTTCTACATTTTTCAATAAATTTTCAGTTAGCAACATGGTATCGGTAGTAGTTTTCAATTTTTCAAGAATATTGTCATTCAATGTATTTAATATTTGTATTTGTTCAGACAATTGGTCATTTTTGGTTTCAAGTTCGCTATTCAAAGTATCTTTAATATTTACATTATCTATTAATTCATTATTTTTGCTTTGTAAACTACTATAGCTGAATTCTAGATTTTTGTTTTTGTCTGCTAAAGTTTTCAATTCATCAGATAGTTGACGTTTCTCCAATATTATAGTTTCCAAATCTGTTCTCAACTTTTCATTACTATTTATGGCTTCTTCTAACTTTTCTTCTAAACCAATTTTTATTTCAACTAATTTGTCTTTGTCCTTTTTAGATTCTACTAGTTCTTTAGACAACTCTACACTTTCCTCTTCCATTTTTTTTAGAGATAACTGAAGAACTTCGTTCTTATTTGATAATTCATATTTTTGCTTTATCGTAGCATTTTTCTCTTGGGTTACACACTTCCAATCATTAAGGAGTTGTTCATAATTTAACATGAATTCTTCAATTTTTCCATTCGCTTCCTGAAGTTCAGTTTCTAATTGATATTTTTCTTCATCTAATACTGATTTTTCCAGTATGTATGTATTTATTTCGTCCTTGAGCAGTCTGCAATTATTTGTTGATTCTTCAAGTTTTATTTTCAGAGTTTCATTTTCTTTCTGAAGATCTTTCAATTGAACATCTACAACAGACTGAGCAAGGTCTTCACATTGTATATCAAAACCTCTGGATCTACGAGTTGAGTTTTGAAAACTTTCTTCTATAAAACTTTCATTGCCAGACTTGGGCTTGAGTTCTGCTAGAAGAGCTTCAAGTTCTGAACAATGTGCCTGAAGATATTCAATATTTGTTAACTGTTCCTTATAATTTTCAGTCAAAGACTGTGAATTTTTCTCTGCATCAATAAATTTTTCAAACCAAGTCTTACAACGGCTCTCTAATTGTTTTACCTAAAAATTTAATTCAAAAAATAGAAATAATAATAAGTATTTGGCTTCACTGTTTCATTATTAATAATAAAATAAATTTGTAAAAACTAACCAGTTCCTTATCATTGTCTCTCTCTTCTCTTAGTTCTAAATTCTCCTTATCACTTTGTTCTAAGATTTGTTCCAAAGTATCTACTTTAGTTCTAAGTATCTTTTGCATTTCTCTGAAATCCTTATCTCTATAATGCGGTGGTGTTCTATTCTCTAATTCAAGCACTTCACTTCTTAGATTTGATATTTCCAATGTTTTTTGAGAAAGCTGTTTTTCTAAAAAAAGTAGGAATATTCAAGTATGCTTTATAATCATTGTGAAGAAAATGTTTATTTGTTTGTTACTTACCAAGTTTTTTACGTTTTTCAATTTGCTTCTTCAAATCTTTCTCAATACTTTCTTTTTCTTCTTGAAATAATTCTACCTGAGCCTTCAATTTATTAATTTCCTTATCTCTTTCAAACAGTCTACTACTTTTGATTGGAGTATGTAAGACATCATGCAATGGACTAACATATGAAATGTTTACCGAGTTTGAGATCCAATTTTCAGCACTAGTGTCTTCCATACAATTGTTAATTATAGAGGCAAGTTCCGCATTATTTAATTTTGTACAATCTTGTATTTTCTCGAAAAAATTCTTTATTTTAATTTGGGTAATTTCTTGAAGATTGTAACATAAGGGAGACGTTAATACATCTCTTCTGTCATGAATACAAGTATAATGCATCAAAAGTGAAGTAATTGCACACAGATCTTCTTTTGGAAGATCATTTAGATGTATAACTGATTTATTAGGAATCAGAAATTCAGCATAATGTTCACTTAAAACACCAAAGATGCAGGTGAGTATGTCACTATTTATTTCTGACGACTTTTTTCTAGAAGAAATACACAGTATTAAAAAAGTGTTTGGAGATTAACGATAAAGAATAGAAAGATACTTAAACAGCTTATGATGTAATTTTATAAACAAAATTTTCAATTTCATTTAATGATCCTTCACTGAAAAGATTAGGTAAAGACTTACATTACTTTATAAAGATTAGTAAAAAATAAACCATCTCGAAGATCATCTACTTTTTGAACTGGATTTGAAAGTTTCAAACAGTTCACCTACAAACAGAATTTTGAATCAGAAAGTGACACAATGCACCAATAAATGTAAATATTTACCCAATCTATTAAAATCCGTTCCCACAATGGATTTTCCATTTTATCGAATCAGTTTGTAGAAATTTGCAAACATTAAATGCAACTGCACGTATTTGATTCTTCACCTTCACTGTTGACGGTTAAATTTAATTTTCCGTTGGCAGTTGGCACATATAATTTTAAATATCTTCTTTTTATTGTCAAATCAACCCTATTCAGCACCGCTTCTACGTCTAATAGTAATTGGTCATTGCTGAAAGTCTTTACATCCACTGGCTGTATTGATCAAATAGCAGAAGGTCAACATATTGAAAAAGAAGATTTTAATTAGGCAACTATTTATGCAATAGTTAGTAAACATTCCTACTGTAAATAAAAATATATCTCCACTGCACAACATATTTTTAAATATGCCGTTGCAATTTCAATAAATATTTAGGATGGATATATTAAGAGTTTTTTTACTAATAGGCAAGTCAAATAAAATTAGTTGTCCCTTAATCAACGTTTTGTGTAATTATTTATTAAAATTGTAGAGTTTGTACTTGTGGTATCACCTTCGTCAAAATGGATATTAGAATTAGGAGATAACTTTATTGATGTTAGAAGAGATGGTGGTTATTGGCTGGTTAAGTTTTATACACCTTGGTGTGGACATTGTAAAAGACTTGAACCTGTGTGGGCTCATGTGGTCCAAGCTCTCAAAAATACTCATATAAGAGTTGGAAAGGTTGACTGCACAATATTTCCCAATGTTGGGAAATCTTTTGATGTTACTGTGTTTCCTACTATTAAACTGTAAGTTTGACCACAAAAATATCCAATATTTTAGATTCTTATAGCTTTGAAGGCAGGTATGATGTAATTTTTCATGAAAATCTGTTCTAAAACAGTTTATTTTTAGTATAAAAGCCGAAGAGGATTACACTTTTGAAGGAGAAAAGACAACGGAAGAGATAATTAATTTTGCTGTTAGACTAGCGGGGCCTCCGGTACAGCAGGTAACCCGCCCTGAAAGTTTGACAAACATAAAAAACATGAATCAGCTGTTTTTTATGTATGTAGGAGACAGAGAAGGTCTTTTATGGAATACTTTTTATGATGTAGCCTCTAAATTTCAAGCTCATGCGTTTTATTATTCAGCTAGCAAAGAAATTGCCATCAACCATGTAGATATACATACTCTACCAGCAGTTTTTGTCCACAAAGAAAATTCTCATTATTTTTATTCAGGTAAGATATTTTCTGAAAGTTTTACTAAACTTGATCATTATTATCAACGATAGAAATCTTAGAAATGTCCCAGAATCTTTTTAGATTTCTTGTGTATTTTTTATTATTTTAGTTGGAGAAGGTAACAATGAGATAGAAGCTGAACACATAAATATTACCATGCACAAATGGATTAATGAAGAACGCTTTGAAACATTTCCAAAAATAACTGAAACAAATATAAATGAATTTCTTCGTACAGAAAAATATATTGTTCTCGTAATAGTAGAGGAAAACAAATTGTTTCAAATACCAAAGGAAATGATAGACTTTAAAAATGTTGTCGAGACTCTGGCTAGAAAAAAAAGACATAAATATCATGATTACTTTCAATTTGGATGGAGCAACAGTCACGAAATGGCTAATAATATAGCAATGCAAATTGTTCCTTTGCCATATTTGTTGGTATTAAACTCTACAACTTTACATCATCATGTTCCTGAAGATGATCCCACTGAAATGACTGCCGATGCTATAGAGATGTTTTTGGAAAAGATTTTAAATCAGACAGCTCCAGTAGGTGTAATGATTTCCTATAATATCCGATATTTCCTGGCATTAATTTAGAAACATTTATTTTTAGGTTTATGGTGGTAACGATTTGGCTGTAAGAATGTACAGAGCGTATTTTAAGTCGAGGACTACCCTTTCAGAAAGATGGAGGGGAAATCCTGCTTTAACAACCGTTTTACTGGGACTACCTCTTGGATTCTTCTCTTTTATATTGTATTCTTGTTGTTGTGCTAATATTTTAGATGCTGACGAGGATGAAGAAGAAGGTAATACAAACATTAATGTTAATTGTGTACTTAGTAATATATTTTTCTCTTTCAGAGCTTCTACATGAGAAGAAAGACTAAGTCCAATAAAATTGTTGTTACATAGTTTTTGGACATGTACAATGTACTTTCATAAAAAGTATTATACTAGTAGATTATTTTTTTTCGTAGTACCTGAATTTTGTTGTGATATATTTGCCAAATTTCGTGTTTTTTTTATATCTTATTTATTAATAAATGTTTATTACAAGAATTTTGTCCGTTATTTCTTATAAAACGTATTACCTTTGACACTAGAGTGTCAATAGTGTCAACTTTCTAGTTATATTTGGATAGTGAACGTGAATTAGCTTGCCTTTTTTGTTTAACTCATGCAATTTTGTTAATAAACATAAATAAGGTAAATAAAACAACATATTCAACATTTCTATCTATTCAATGAATATAAATATAAAGACAAATTCTAACAATATATAAAATAACTATTATAAACTTTTAATTAACTCGATGTAAACTTTTTTTTGGTTAGTAAATTTAATATTTTCAAAGAAAATCAACAGCCTTAGATTGTGAAATATCTCGTCTCCTCAAAGATTCGTCCATCCGCAGCTGCTCTTGCTGAAGCTGCATTCGCATCGCACCAAGCTGCGTTAAAATACTTCGGTTTTGGCCACCTAGCGAATCCGTATGATTCAGGATATTTTTTTGAACGGCGGGTATCTGAAACCCACCAATAAAAAATAAAGAACATTTCAGCTCGAGTAAAATTACTTATTTCCAAAATAAAGAAAATAAACGATAAAATTTTTCTAAATAATAATATAGTGCGTCCACGTAAAAGATGTCCTGTCATTGGCCCAAAATTAGCATTCTATAATTATAAATTAAGACCGGACGACGTCATATTAGTTACTTCCAGCTCATTGTCAATGGAGGACTTCGGACAAAGTGGTCAACCAAAAAACTCCCACTGGGGAAGGGAAATTTCAGAACGAACGAATTTGTCGTGAGAAGGTTCGAAATATCTTCAAACGGAGCCTCGGATCTTCAAATTGGGTAATTTGATGCAAATATCGATATTTGTAAAAGTCATGCCTGATTGGTTGGAAGTTGCGTTGGAGCACCTGATTTCATGACAATTGCGACATATCTTTTATCAAATGACGATATTGATTGAAATATTTTATTGACGTAAAATCAGGAGCCCAAACATAAATTTGAGCCAATTGGACATGATCTTTGCAAATATCGATATTTGCATCAAATTACCCAATTTGAAGAGCCGCTGCTCAGTTTACATATAAACAACGCGAACCTGAACATGACAAATTAGTTTTGAAATTTCCCTTCCCCAGTGGTAGAAAATTCCAAAATTTTTGGCTCGGCAACTCGGACCGAAGTCCTCCATTGTCTTGATTCCCTCTTACTGCCACGAGCAAAGCGCCTCTTTCCTTACTGACTGTCTCTAAGGGAAGACCTCTTTCGAATTAACCCCATTTTGTATGCTCATAACTTTATAATTTTTAATGAATTGCTGTGGCAAATCCAAAATTGAAATTTACAATTAACTAGATTCATTTGAAGTAACTGTAGATATGATTTTATAGGTACTGTTTTTCTACACCAGTTAGATGAAATAATAATGGTAATCTTGCTGTTTCTTGAATTCCTGTAGATTACTTTCAACTATTGTTTTATACTTTTGTGCAACACCTCCTCGCCTCTTAGAAATCAGAAAACCTGGGACATGCCACATGGTATGATGAAAAAGTATAACTTCGATGCAGAATTAAGCGATAAGTAGGAATGGGATCCAAATACCATTACCAGACTAGGAAAGAATGCCATAAAAATGGTACACAGACCGCTCAAAAGCAATAGAAGGAACTGGGATAGGAGTGTACGGGCCAGGAACCAAACACTGTGAAATCTTGGGAAAAACCCCAAGTATCTTTCAAGCGGGGATTCACGCCATAGGAAAATGTGCCCAGTTCAATATTGTTAAAGGGTATAGAAGGCAAAGGATTATCATAATGTTGGTTATTCAAGCAGCCATTAAAGCACTGAGTTCTTGTGTAATCAGTTCCAAAATGGTATGGGAATGCCTAGGCAAACTCAATGAACTAGGCGAGAACAATATAGTCACCTTACTGTGGATTCCGGGACACACTGGAATAGAAGGAAATGAAATAGCAAAGAGGGGGACTGAAACACCGTTTTGGGGGCCAGAACCCTTTTGTGGTATCATCTCCAATGTAATATTGGAAGAAATGGGCAAAGCTGAAAAAAAGAGATCTAGTAGGGCTTAGACAATCAAAGAGACTTCTGGGTGACTACAGCCTGTTGAGAACAAATGAATGCCTAAGTCAGAGTTAGACTGCACTAAGAATTTTAACAGGGGTCCTAACGGGACATTGTCGCCTGAATGGGCACCTGAAAAAGCTCAAAATAGTGGAGGAGGAAGAATGTAGATTCTGTGGCATGGAAGAAGAAACCTCAATCCACATACTTGCGGATTGCATAGCAATACAGAATCCTAGGGCACAACATCTACTGGATAGAATAGGAACATTCACCTAAACTAGAGCCTCCGGATATTCTAAAATTCCTTCGGGAAATAGGTCTAAAGGTACTTCTAGTCTCCGAGACTTTCCTCGGGAACTAAATTAGAACGAAGGGGGCACAATAGATCTTTTGGGTCTCAGTGAATGTCACCCCAATATACATACTTCTGCGAGCCTTTCCTGTTGCAGAACAACTTTTTTAACCATAGATTGGATGCATTTTAAACAACACGTGTCCTAGATTTATATATAAGATCACATTTAAGACACTACCAAAAGAAATCCATCAATATTTTCATTTTGGTATTACAGATATACATACCGATTTAAATATTGCAAATAAACATTTAATACTCACTTGCCACCGATCATCCAATCGTCTAATTGCATCTGAACTCGATCTTGCACTATTGAACGGAACAGAATTTTTTAATTCTTTGGCAACTGGCGAGTGCGCTTTTAATAACGGTACAGGCAGCGTATCGTCAAATCTACTAGAACTACTTCTTCTTTGTAACCTAAAAATATTTAACAAATTAAAAAATTTTATGTGTAGGTAAGATTATTTTGAATACTCGAAACTACCTTGGACTTCTCCTTAACAAACTGAGGTCCTGATGGGTAGCACTATGTCTACGTTGTACATCTCCGCTATAACCATCTCTTAAGCTCATAGATTCCATTCGATTCGCTAATGAATCTATTTTACTTAACGAGTCGAATCTATTGAACATTTGATGTCTGTTAGGTGGATCGCACGAATTTAACGAATCCATACGTTTCAACGTGTCACGACGTTTGTAACAGTCGAAACGATTAGGATTGTATCTAAAACAAAAACACATCAAGTTACAGAAAACTGTTTATTTTATCATTACGAGAACATTTGAGTAACAGCAGAGAGTAACAATATTTCGATAATTGTTAACTTACCTTGCCGATGATGATTCCGAGAACACAGATGTGGATGGAATGTTGTAAGAATATGGATTACGTCTAGAAACTGGCGGCGAGTAATGTGATAGAGGTTTGGAAGATATATCTGTAGGATTGTTACGAATACTGCATTCGGAATTGGTGTGTTTGCGAAAACTGTACCTGGTTGTTTGGAGTTCTTGCTTGCGACGCAATAAATCTTCACTGTGCCTCCTCATCTGAAAATATGATTTTAAAATATTAAAAAACTAAAATATAAGTTTAATCCACATCGAATCTGCTATTCACCTGTTCTTGCCTATGTTCCCTCAACTGGTCCTCGACCATTCTCTCCTCCTGCATTCTCAGCAACTGCTGTTCCAATCTTTTGTTCTCCAACTCCCTTTCTCTCATTTCTTGTTCTTCGCGCATCTGCTGCAATCTTCTTTTTTCTTCGATTTGAAGTCGCAGCTCTCGTTGATACGCTTCTCTTTTATGACGCTCCTGAAAAGCACCACCACTAAATTTTACCTTTTTAAAATAAAGAGGGGATGCCTACGTTACCACTTACCCTTTCCAATTCATCGGCTCTGGATTCTCTGTAGACAAATCCGTCCGTAAAACTAGAACTGTACAAGTCGGACATCAGCCTTTCTGAAAAAATAAATAAAATTTTCATACCCTGTGATTTTTTATATGAAAATATATTTATTCAGAGTAGTTACCTCTAGGGCTTCCTGACTTCCTATTTGACAAAATGCTTTTCGGTTTGTCCATTTCACTCTTTAATAAGGCATTTTGAGCACTAGTTAATCTTTGATCTAGTCTAAACGGCGCTAAATTTCGATTGTTTTTCATAAAATAGTCCTCGTTTATCGAATAAGAACTCAACTCCTTCTCTGGAGTTCTTTGACATTGTAAATCATATTGAAGCTAAAAAATAATTTAAAAAAATCACATCAAACAAGTTTTTGTTATAGAACAGAAGAAAAATTACTACTGATTGAAATATTTACAGGAACTGCGAATATATTAATTAATTCTTGGATTGTTAGATAGCGTAGGTAGGTTATCTCTGTATAAATGCCTTGGAATGGACCAGCCATGGAAAAGTTTGCCAAAAGTTTCAACACCTTACAAGCCAGATGTAAATATGGAAAAATGCAAATAGCTAAATAACCGTATAAAGACACTTGCGACAACTTCCTCTTGCCAAGGAGGTTGTTAGGATTCCAGACTATAGATTCTTTTTTGACAGATGTAACTGTGCCCAGGGTATGTATTGTTGTGGACGTCCTTAGTGCGAGAAAAACTATGTCATAGCTGGTAATCAAGATCAAGATGATCATGTGCTACTAGTTCATCAAAACTGACCAGTTTTTTCAAGACTGCGAGTTCTAATGACAAAAACTTAGACTTCGCAGCAAAAGAGGCGACCTTTGCTTACCATAGCCTAAGTTTCAATTCGAATTCTTGTTCATCAAAACTAATTTCTAAGTTTTTTGAACCTAAATTCTCACTCGGAAAAACTAAGTGTGCGGCAATAGTTTTAAATGTCATGTAGCTCCTTTAGCTCAAGAAGAGCTTAAAGAAGAACACAAATATAGTCACTTGGGGATGAACGAAGGCTAGTGAAACATTATCTGGAGGGGGATTGTCTATTCGGTTTACTTCAGCCAATGCATTGTTTTAAATAATATTTTTCTAATACATGAATGAATTCAATTAAAAATATATATTCCTGGAGTACCTAGATACGGTCCTGAACATTATGTCATCCCATTCTTCCATCGTAATTATGAACAAACCGTAGATATATTTTTACGCCTCAACTAACTTGAAAATTATATACAATGATGAAGTAACAATCCAAGCATCCAACTATAATTCTCAATCATAATAATCATTTATTCAATCTTATTACAGAAATAATGCATTTACATGATTGATTTCAATTAGCGAGATTAATTGTGCAAATTTCAGTTTAAAAGAGACCTTGCCCATCATATGCCCAGTTTACATGGGTATGACATATGGCTGAAACGTGACACGTGCATGACAAATTTAATTGTCACTGAATGGGCGTTTTTGAAAAGCATGCAGCACATTATATACAAATTAGTAATAATCATGTTAGTAAATGAATCGAAAGTTAGAATGATATAATAGTTATTTCGATATGTACATGTGCTTATCATTTTTAAGTACTTACTAACTGATTTTTGATATTTTGAATATCAGTTTGCACACTTTTTTCGAATCGAACGATTCCAGTTGCTTTGGAATTATTATCGGTAGATTTGTATCTGTCAGATAAAATTCTTTGGGAAAGTTCTTTTACACTTTTCTGTTGCTGCAAGAATAAATAACATATTTCTTATTTACAGTAACTTATTCTAACAAAAGATTTAAAATAAATTCCAGATATACTTAAAGTTTATAGTTATATGGAATTTTTTCTAAAGCAAACTAGGTAAAGGATTAAATCTTGGGACAGAGCCCATTGCTCATTAAATTTAACTAAGGAACTTATTGATGAAAATTCTATAACTGAAATATACTACAACTAATATTAAACAATTTAGTTTAGTTGATGATACGCCTATGGAATATCTATTATCCTGCAGTATCGTTTTGTCAATATCGGTTTCTTTTGTTCCGGGTAGCTTAGGGTTACAAAAATATTTAATTGTAATAGCTCAGGTAAAAACACGGAATTTCAAGAAATATTACGACTATTCTGTAGAAATATCACGTCCAAGTTTACATTATTATGGGCTCTATGATTTTTTGACTTAGCACGTGTACTTTCGACTATATTATGTAAAACCACTTTCGAATTTTCAAAATCGAAACTAAGTTTTCTCAGGCAGTTTTATATTATATCAACATCCACTAATTCGACCCTGCAAATTATTAAAATGTCCATGAAAAGTTTCCCAAGTCTATAGTTGAAAAAACTTTTTTTTTTCAAATTTCCGAACTTCTCACTTTCTAATGCCCTCGTATACAAAATATGGTAGTTACAACGTTGCCGATTTTTTTTCATATTTGTTCATTATTTGAGATTATGTACCTAAAATGTCAGCCCAAAATTTCCATTATTATGGTTTCTATGATTTTTTTACTTAACGCGTGTATTTTCGACTATTATATACCTGGACTAGTCATCCGCTAATCGGGCGAATAGTTTATTTTATTCGACCTCTAATCGGACGACTTATTTATTTTATTCGTCCACCAACATTTTATTGAATAGTAGTGTAAGTTTGGGTTTATATGTCTTTTTACGCCTTGTTTCCGGCATTCTTTTATTGTTACACAATCTCTTTGTAAAAAAGACAGTGTAAAAAACTTTGATAATCAATTATTCTTTTTTACAAATCGCTATACGAATTAGATTTTTCATTTATTTGTAAATTTTCTGTACCATTTACTTCTCTTTCAGTGTTTAATAATTCGTTATTGTTTTCTTCTAGGTCCATATTATCTTGAATATCATCAATCCCATCAGAATCTAAAAAATTAATCGTCATTTAACTAATAAATTATTGACGAAATAATTTGAATAAATAAAATTATTGATTCTTACCCAGCTTATATAAATCAGCTGATGAAATAAAACAAATTAATTTGTTTAAATCTTCATTATTTATTTTGAACTGACGTTCAAATTAAAATTAGTGACGCGTTTCGCTACACAGTAGCTTTTTCAAACTAGTGAAGCTACAATGAAAAACTTTTAATTTATATAGTGCCTTAATACGGAATTCTAAGATATTGACAAAAGTATTAAAAATGGGGATAAGTACAAAAAGTGCCTAAATACGGAATTCTAAGATATTGACAAAAGTATTATAATATATTTAAATAGGTATAAGTACAAAAAGTGTCTAAATACGGGATTCTAAGAAAGTTACAAAGGTATTGAAAAAAGGTACCTGGGAAATTGATCAACAACTATCACATTTTCTAGGTAAAAAGGTTTAATAAGGGAGAATGATTGATATCTATTTGGTCGTTAAGCAGATTACCGGAATATTTGTTTTTGTTAATCTCCAGGGCTTCTAAAAGATTTAATTTAAAGGATTTGGGTTCTACATGCAAAATTTCAAAATTTGAGTCGAAAGTGTGTTGGTTTGTTAATAGATGATTTGAATAGTTGGAATCTAATTTGTTATTGTCATAGCTGCGTTTGTGTTCTGAAATTCTAGTTTTGAAGTTCCTAAAAGTTCTACCGATATACATTTTGTCACAGTTGTCGTTACCACATTTTAATCTATAAACACCTGACTTCTTTAATTTTGAGGATTTAGATTTGTTATTTTTTATGAATTTAGATAAATTGTAGTCAGTTTTAAAGCAAATATTCATATTTAAAGATTCTAAAAATGATTTGATTTTTAAGGATGGTGTTCCAAAGTATGTTAAGCTTTTAAATTGATTATTTTTATTTTTATCTGAAGGATATACTTGTTCTAAAGTGCGTTTCTTTATCTTTTTATTTATGATATTGTCAATTAAGTTTGGATCGTAATTATTATTAACTGCTATTTGTTTAATGATATTTAGTTCTTTGTTGAAATTATTATTGTTTAATGGGACTGTTAAAAGTCTGTGAATCATACTATTGAAAGCTACTATTTTATGACTAAATGGGTGGACCGAACTATTATGAATTGTAATGTCTGTATGTGATGGTTTGCGAAATATAGAAAAATCATGTTTATTGTTTATATTTGAAATTGTAAGGTCTAAAAAGTTTATAGACTTATTTTCTTCATGTTCTACGGTAAATTTTATATTGCTATGAATTGAGTTGATATAAGTAATGAAGCTATCTAGTTGTCTAGTAGTGCCAGTGAAGCTCGCTAAAATGTCATCTACATAACGGTGCCAGTATATAAATTTTTTACTAAGGGGGTGTTTATGAATTATTTTTTCTATATTATCCATGAAAATTTCAGCTAATAGGGGACTGAGGGGGTTGCCCATAATCAAACCATCTTTACTACTATAAATCTCTCCATTGAAATGAAAATAATTTTGGTTTAAGCAAACTTTTAATAAATTTATTATGTCAGAATGAATTATAGGGTTAACATTATTATACGTGGGCAAATTATCAACAAGAGTTAAAGTTTCTTTAGGAGGTATACTAGGGAATAGATTAGTTACATCGAACGATATGAATTTAGAATTGTGAGGTAATTTTATATCTTGAATATTATTAATTAATTCCGTTGAGTTTTTAATAGAAAATCGAGGTTTGAAAGAACAATATTTAGAAATTATATCTATGAGAATCTTTGAAACTTTAAATGAAGGTGCTGTGAAAAAAGAAACGACCGGTCTAATAGGGTACCCCTCTTTATGGAGTTTCATTAAAGAATAAAGTTCAGGGTGTTGAGGATTGGGTAAAATTAATTTATATTTTTCTTTGTCGCTAATTATTGATTTCGCGTTATCTACTGCTAATTTTATTTCTTTCTGAAATTTACTAGTTGGGTCTTTTTTAAGAATCTCAAAATTGCCTGTCTGTATAAAATTGTTAGTTTTTAATATATAATCATCTTTATGTAATGCTATTACTGTATTTCCTTTATCTGCTTTAGTAAAAATAAGACTATTTGACTTTGATTTTTGTTGAATAGATTTCGCGACTGATAATTCAAAGTTTGGTTTGTTAAAATTGACGAATTCTTTTTTAATAATATCGGAAGCTTTATGTTTTAGATTGGAATTATTTGGAAAATTGTATAAGTTAATTTCTGTTTCTATACCTAGTTTGTTGAAGTTATCAAATGAACATGTGGGTTGAATATTATGTTTAAAACCTTTTTGCAATAATTGAATTTCTTTATCTGAAAAAACTGTATTTGAAAGATTAACGAATCTATGAAAAAATGTATGTTCTGAAAATTTGGTTTGTGGGTTTTTTAATTTTGATTTATTATCTAATAATGACTTTAGTTTACGTTTTTGAACTAGGTACTTTTTATGAATTATTGATCTAATTTTATCTCTTATCTCACGATCTAAAATGTCAAACTCTATGGGGTGTAGTAAATGTGATAGCTGTGAATGAATTACCTTAACATAAATACTAAAAATGTATCTCTTACTATACTGAGCGTTCTTCTCTTCTTTTAACCATTTTTCTTTGCCATGGATACTTGCTTTGATGGCAGAACTACTATTGTTGTCAGTTTTCAATTTCATGTATTTCGGGAATACATGATTTCTGGAACACTGCCCGAGGAACCACAAATTTTGTGTACACACTGCACTCTTTAAAAGTAATTTAAAGTACCAAATAGCCAAAAAGCTGATATCAGCTTTCTTCAAAAATTGAATAGATGAGGCTTTTACTTGATGAAGATCCATACTACTGATGAAATAAAACAAATTAATTTGTTTAAATCTTCATTATTTATTTTGAACTGACGTTCAAATTAAAATTAGTGACGCGTTTCGCTACACAGTAGCTTTTTCAAACTAGTGAAGCTACAATGAACACCATCCTTAAAACTCAAATCATTTTTAGAATCTTTAAATATGAATATTTGGTTTAAAACTGACTACAATTTATCTAAATTCATAAAAAATAACAAATCTAAATCCTCAAAATTAAACAAGTCAGGTGTTTATAAATTAAAATGTGGTAACGACAACTGTGACAAAATGTATATCGGTAGAACTTTTAGGAACTTCAAAACTAGAATTTCAGAACACAAACGCAGCTATGACAATAACAAATTAGATTCCAACTATTCAAATCATCTATTAACAAACCAACACACTTTCGACTCAAATTTTGAAATTTTGCATGTAGAACCCAAATCTTTTAAATTAAATCTTTTAGAAGCCCTCGAGATTAACAAAAACAAATATTCCGGTAATCTGCTTAACGACCAAATAGATATCAATCATTCTCCCTTATTAAACCTTTTTACCTAGAAAATGTGATAGTTGTTGATCAATTTCCCAGGTACCTTTTTTCAATACCTTTGTAACTTTCTTAGAATCCCGTATTTAGACACTTTTTGTACTTATACCTATTTAAATATATTATAATACTTTTGTCAATATCTTAGAATTCCGTATTTAGGCACTTTTTGTACTTATCCCCATTTTTAATACTTTTGTCAATATCTTAGAATTCCGTATTAAGGCACTATATAAATTAAAAGTTTTTCATTGTAGCTTCACTAGTTTGAAAAAGCTACTGTGTAGCGAAACGCGTCACTAATTTTAATTTGAACGTCAGTTCAAAATAAATAATGAAGATTTAAACAAATTAATTTGTTTTATTTCATCAGTAGTATGGATCTTCATCAAGTAAAAGCCTCATCTATTCAATTATATAAATCAGGTTGATTTAAATTAAAAACTTTTTTATTTTTGAAATTTACTTTTATGACAGCAGTCAATTTTTTTATAAATGACTGATTTTCAATTTAATTTATTGATTGGTATTTAAATTTACTTTCATTTATTTAAATTAAAATAATCACTGATATGTATGTAATAAAAAAAATTGTTTCAAATAATTTATCTAATAAGTAATTATTATTATTATTAAATATAAATCATAAATCTTACCTTCTAATAATTCTAAATAATTAAATAAAAAAATTAGTTTATAACATTTTACATTACTTTATTTCTTTAAACAATAATTATATTACAAAATTCACTAAAATATTTATCACATTTTCCCCCTAACGAACTTACGCTACTATTCAATAAAATATTTGTGTGTTGATGGAGGAAAAAACTTTAAAACAAACCTAACCTTACAATAAACATGTAGCAATTCATATCAAGCAGACAAGTGTTGTGTTCTTTGAAATTTTTTTTTTTGAAATTTTCGTCCCATTAGTGATCGAATAAAAAAAATATTCGTCCGATTAGCGGTCGACTAGACACTAGGTTATATACCTAACCTCATTTTCAAATTTTCAAAATCGGAAGTTTTATCAGACACTTTTATACATAATAATCCACTAATTCGACTCCATAGATTACGAAAATGTCCATATAGTTTCTAAAGTCCATAGTTAAAATTTTATTTTTCGAATTCCCGTACCTCTCACTTTCGAATGCCCTCGTATACAAAATATGGGAGTTAAGATGTTGCTGATTTTTTTCCATATTTGTTCGTTATTTGGGACTGTGTATCTAAGATATCAGGTCAAAATTTACATTATTATGGGCTCTACGATTTTTTGACTTAGCACGTGTACTTTCGACAATTTCGTAAATCCATTTTCAAATTTTCAAAATCGGAACTAAGTGTTCTCAGACACTTTTATATATAATAATCCACTAATTGGAACCCATAGATTACGAAAATTTCCATAAAAAGTTTCTAAAGTCCATAGTTAAAATTTTATTTTTCGAATTCGCGTACCTCTCATTTTCGAATGCCGTCGTATACAAAATATGGGAGTTACGATGTTGCTGATTTTTTTTCCATATTCGTTCATTATTTGAGATTGTGTACCTAAAATTTCAGCCCAAAATTTCCATTATTATCGTTTCTATGATTTTTTGATTTAACGCGTGTCTTTTTCGACTATTACATAACCTTATTTTCAAAATCTCAGACACTTTTATATATGAAGATCCACTAATTCGACCTCGTAGATTACGAAAATGCCAATAAAATATTTCTAAAGTCCATAGTTAAATTTTTTTGTTCGAATTTCACTTTCGGATGCCCTCGTAGTTACGATGCAGAAAAATTTGATGATTTCGCTCAACCCTGTATATTATTATTACAAACATCCATAAAATCTCGATTAATTTCTTACCTTGGCAATATGCGTCAAATAATCAGCTCTTTGTTTCTGCAAAAAGTAATTTCTCCTTTGCTCATATTCTCCAAGGCCTAAATATGGAGCGGCAGTGACTCTTACTTGCGGATTGTTAGGGCTATATTCGCCATAACGTAACATTGCACCTTGAACGCAATCATCCTGTAATATTAATTAAAATTATTATCAAAATAAAATTGCAACTTATATGTGTCAGATACACTTTTTCTCCGCTGGTATAAAACTGTTTGGGACACACTTTATAGTAATTCTAAGAATAAAAATTACTCGTTAGTATATTAATTGAGGCTATCAATGCAATAGTGCTGTAATCCACAATTTTTTATTTGGAATTAAAAATACAAAATAGTTTTTAATTTCCCCAAACTTTCCGCTACATTTTTTTGTAAATTATAAATATTAATACCTGCAATGCAATTTTAATGAATTGGAAAATCCAGTATAGTTTTAAACTTTACCTGCGGAAAACGTTATTCACTAAATCAAATACGTACAAGTCCTTCGTACACTTTTAGAACACAAACTATTGTTTGTGTTTGTTGAATACACAATTTTTTCACGGTTGGATGCCCGAGGTGTTTACCCATTGATTGAACAAAATGATTACATTGAAACAAGGGCGTAGTAAAGGGTGTACAATTCCATATTTATTTATTTTTTATGTCCACAAAGTACATGCATTTGACATTGTGATCTGTACATGTCTGCCTACACAATACCATAACAATTTAACTGATTTAAAACGGGATTTTTATTAAAAACGATTTATTACTACTTATTTTCGATACATTCACGATTACGTCATGCACCATCAGGAAGAGCACAAAAACAGAGACGTACTAAAAGAATGGGGAATAAAAAAAATTCAGAAAAACGCTAAGAGGATTGCAAAAGACATTTATAAAATTGATACTGTAGAAAAAGGAGTCGTTGGCCGTCTAAATAACAATCGATGCAACACATAACTGCGTCCAGATCGCTGCGTTTATGTTCGCGCGACTAGGTCGCAAGCTTGGTCGTAGACTTACACTTTTATCACTCCTACGAATAGGTGATTTTTATATAAAAAAACTAGTAACTTAATAAAATACGCTACGCAGCTAACTAGCTAAAAAAACATACTATTGCTACGAAAACATTTCTAACTAGCATAAAATAAGACAGAAACTAAAAGGGCACAACAAAAATTCATGCTTACCGATCTATCAGTAAGTGGTATCTCAGAACTAACAAGTTTATTAATAAAAGCTTGTTTTTTGTCTTCTAATGAAACGTCGGTACTATCACTTTTACTAGTTATATCGAGTGGTTCGACAAATGGCAGAGTCTAAAAGTTGGAAAACAAAAAATAAAAATAAGGGATTTAAGCAAATTTAGCGTCAATTTTGCCAAACAGGCGTCGCAAGTAAATATTTCAAATATTTAACAAAAGCTGTTAAAATATTTATGCAGATTTTAGTTTTTTCACTGTGTATTAGATACATTTTGGACATTTTACTTCCTGATACAGGTCGTACTTCAAAAATCTTATAAAAATAAAAAGTATACAGGGGCCCTAGGCACTATCAAATTTTCGGGTCCTGTCTTGCTCCGTATATTGGAATGTAACCAATAGGCTTAAAGATTCTGTTTTAATTTTTGTTATGAGGACGTCCATGTAAAAAAAAAAGAAAATAAAAAATATATATTTATATACATAAAACAAATAACGCGCCCTCTGATCATTGGATCCTAGGCACGGGCCTAGTCGGCATAGTGGTAAAATAGGCCCTGCATGTGAATGATCGGTCATTATTCCAGCAAGTTGGTGCTACTAGCCACACTGCTAACATTTCGATGGACTTGCTGAAATTGGCGTTTCCTGGTCGCTTAATTAGTAAGAATGGCGATATCTCTTAGCCTGCCTGTTCACCAGACTTGGCGGCTCCTGACTATTTTCTGTGGGGTTATCTAAAGCTAAAGGTTTTCCACCCAGAACTAGGGACGAACTGAAGGAGCGAGTCCAACAGGAGATCAACAACATTTCATTGGATATGCTACGCAGAGTCATGGGATCCTTCACCAAAAGACTTCAAGAATGTGTTCGAAACGAAGGACGCCATCTTTCAGATATAGTTTTCAAAAAATGAACATTTTCATATATTCTCATTAATTTCCACTAATTTAGATTACATTTGTATAAAAAAGTTTAATAAATATTAATTAATTAAGACTTTGAGAGTGTTTTCAAATATTCCCGTTCCACTGTCGGACCCTGTAGAACATATGACTTATAAATATACGTTATGCAACCAACATTAAGTGGCGTCTGCCGCTTCTTCCTTGTGTATGTTCCTTAGAGTATAACTGTATGTTCTGTGCTCCTAGCAAAGAATACACCAACCATCATTCTTTGCTCCTAGTTTTATTGATGAGTGACCCCTTTTGACAGTTTAATTTAAATATTATTTTTCATTAACTCCACAATAAAATTATGATTATTACTGTATTATTAATTTTTATGTTATTCTGGATAATTAGGGCGAAAGTTGGGAGAGAAATTTCATGGGAACTAAAAGGTATGAAAAATGTTTTTCCAAAATTTATGGAAAAGAGTCTGTCGTCAAACCATTCCTTAAGTTTTTCTACCTTAGTTTTCAATTTAAACCAGTTATCATCACTATGAAATATGACAGTGTCGTCAGCAAAACTTATTATTTATTATTTTCTTGTAATAAAAACAGGTTGTTTAGGTAGATGATAAACAACAAAGGCCCTAACACTGTTCCTTGAGGAACTCCACAAATAACTGTTCGTTCATCACTTTCATATTTTTTAACTTTTACTTTTTGTTTCTGATTTTGTAAATAGCTTGCAAACAAATCATGTGCGGTACCTCGTATGCCCATATTTCCCATTGTTTCTAATAACAGAGAGTGAACGACAGTGTCAAATGCCTTCGTTAGGTCAATAAATATTCCTATGGATGGTTTTCCTTTATCTATAGCTTCATATATTGTACTGAAATTGAGATGATGATAAATGAAATGGTTACTTTTAGAGATTGTATCATATGTACATGGGAATCTTATGTTATGTCCATCATTTTTAACAATAACGTTAAAATGATTATATTAGATACTTTCTGTTAAGATATTTTTATGTACCCTGTATAAATCAGCTGATAAAGTTGATATCGGAAATGTCAGTACAAAAACATTGGTTGTTATTGACATTTTATTTGATTAAATAATATGAACTGTCAGTAACTGGATTTCAAGAAAAATTAGTAATTTCTATAATAAATAAAGAAGAAACAAAAGAATATTCGTTAGCAACGGGAAGGAAGTTTGTTAGGTGATAAGTAACTAAGGGGGAGACAAAAAAAGTAATGGACGTTACAAGTTTAATTGTACGAAAACTTTAAATAAAACGGATAAAAAAAGAAATAGTGAGTTAGAAATATCTTGAATAACTTACCTTCGATTTGAATGCAGTAAAGGTTGTTCAAATTCAAGATCAAGAGAGATCATCCAGCAATAAATGATGGTAATGTAAATAATTTTATACTAAAACTTGTACCTAACAGCTGATTGTAAACCAGTACCCAGATTCGAGACGTTTACCAGTAATCTTTCCTTTGCGCAACGCAAAGTTTCTTCGCTTCAGAGAACAAGTCGTTTTCTATTTAGACAATACAGCTACCGGCGGTGTTTCGACAAGATATTGAGAGAGTTATTTTGTTTGTGCGGAATTGTGTTAATTTTATTTTAATATAGGTTGTAATAGGCTAGGAGACCATCCACGGATTGCAATCTGGAGATAGTTATTTAATTATCATTAATTTAATTTTGACGTTGAAGGTTGTTACATTTCAAACTTACTCCTTAAATTTAGACAACTCACTTTACCCATATCATACCCTGAGGTCTACATGCATATGATACAGTATTGAATTTTAAACATTTCAGATCAATAAATACATCTTAAAATATTTTCATTTGTTTGATTTGAAGTTCTGGTTGATACTGATACTTGTGGTATATAATACTATTCAATTAAATTAAATCACCACACATTGAATTATTGTATACCATAACAATATATTGTTAGTTAAGTTCAAAAACGCATCTTGTGTTGTCTAAAGTCGAATGGTTGTTTAGACAAGATGTTATGTTTGTCAATAAATTTAATTAATCTCATTTTTATAAACATCTCAATAACTTTTGCAAGACTGGTAATCAACGCTATTGGCGTTGTTTCAGTATTATCATTGTATAAAGGTAGGCATTATACAATGGTATTATTCAAAACATTATGAATGAAAATGAATCGATGGTACATTTTTCTCAATTTTTAATTTATAGTCAAATTTTATTTAAGTATTTATTAAACATTTGAATCAAGAAGAAGACTGTATTTTTACAGTCTAGGACATTTGGGCGCGAGACCTTTGAGCGCCAGACTTAAATGGTTTATATTGTTGAATGAATGAATATTGTTGAAATTCCCTATTAGAAACTGCAAAAAATAGAGTTTTTTTATACTAAATTGCTTGTAACCTTTTAAGAACAATAAAAACCCTTTAACGCAGTTGTTACTTACTAAAATTTCACAGTACAGGCCCATTACAGAAATTAAAAACTGATTATTAATTCACAAAATTTATTTCAAATTGTATACAACATATAGGGGAAAATGGCAAAATGGATACCCCTGATACTATGGATCCATGGCATAGTTGTTTGAAATACCTCTTAAGAATTGTATAATATTTTCATTTGGGCCGTTAAGATAATCTTCGACCAATGATTTTATGCTCCTATTATCAGCCTGGATATACTTTCGTCTTTTTGGAGATGGCTCGTTTCCAGCAACTAAATGTTCATTGGCAACATATCTGCCCCGGATAATTTTAAGGCTGTTATTTGATTTTGGTAGATTTGCCTGAGCTGCTTGCGACAAATTGGCTTCATTCAGACAAAAGTTAATAATTTGCGCCGTTGCTTCCATCGTTTCGGCAGCACTAGTTTTCATTGCATCGCAAACCATCCTTTTCTCTAAGTTCGCCGGATTACTGTCATGTGAATGGTTATGTATTTTATTCACAATGATACCATCTATGGTATGAATTCTGGTTTTACAACCTTCATTTTTAAATTCACAGCGCCAAAATTTTTTTGTTCCACAAGCACTTAACTTGTCAAAGATATAGCAGTAGCCATTGCTACTATACAAAGGTTTACCTCGTTTCGAAACTAACTCTATTTTAAAAACTGATCACTCACTGATTAAAACTGATTCAATCATCAGTATTTATATTTACAAAAATCGGCGGTACTTAAAATGGTCATTAAAGACATCTCATTTCTTCAAAAGATTATTTACCTAAAATATACCTCCTTCTCTTAATCCTTCAAAAGATTATTTGTTGTTTCTAATAATCCATCATTTACCTTCTCTTAATCCTGTGACTGCATTCAAATTCCAGTGATAATATTAAAATATCATCAAAAAGAAAATTAAAGACATCATTTCTTCAAAAGATTATTTTTTGTTTCTAATGATCCAAATTCAGCCTTTAGATTAACATAGAATTTTAGAATTCTTAGAATTTATTCACAAAGTAATATTTTTAAATTTGAAAATATTATAAACAGTTATATAATGCATTGTATTATTAAAAATATGTTTTTGAAAATAAATATTTGCTACTGACGACCAAATATCCGGATCCGGTATTTTTATCAATAAAATGTCCAAAAACAAGTTACAGTAAAAATATGTTTCACTTTTCAAATTATATCAAGAGACAGTAGAAAAAAATCAAAAATCTGCATCAATTTAAAACTAAATACTACAACTAAATAAAATTAAGGCAAAAACTATAATGAAAAAAAAGCTTTACTTTCTTACTTTGTTATCGTTTTGTACTAAGACACAATTGGAATTTAACTGAACATTTTCTTTGTTTGCTTCCGGTGATTGTTCGTAGTTATTGTTCCATGTACCATCGTTATCACATTTTTCCTGAAACAAAAACAAATGTATATATGAATCATTTTTTCAAAAGTTAAGATAGGACAGAATGATTTATACAAATTTTAGGAATGCTATTAGAGACAACAGTTCCTGCGTTGTGGCTGCAATGTTTTGAATAGGCTATTGTCATCAGAGAAAAGCATGGAATTTTTAGAAACACTCGACAATTTAGATATAAGTTGTGGAAATATCTTAGGTCAAAAATATTTTTTCTCCAAATGACATGAAAAGTGGCTTTTTAATACTTGGCAGGCATAAAAGGTGTATTTTGACTGCCTAGGCAGAAATATTTAAGAAAAAAATACATAATATAATAAGCATTAAAATAAGTCGCTTAAAATTGCCGGAAAAAGAAAAATTAATTAAAACCACTTTATGTATGTTACTATATTTAGGAAAATTTTGAATAGCTGGCAACGTAGCAACACTGCAATGGGAATCGAATAATCCAACTCCAGTATTTGGCATAATATAACGAAGTAACCGGACAGTTATTAATGCGGTCCACTGTGTCAAAAAAAAATTCCCCTTCATCCAGGGGTGTACGTAAATTGTGTAGTAGTGAAATATTATTAATATAATATCTATTTGTTAGTTGAGTGAGTTTAGTTCTTCCACTGGCGTGAATTGTGTTGTAGAAAAGTATTATTAATATAATATCTATTTGTTGCTTTAGTAAGGTTAGTTGATTAAGTGGCGCGAGTGAATTGTTATTAATAGAATATTTATTAGTTCGTAGACGTTAGGGTAAGTTTTACAAATATAATTTATTAGTAATTAATTAGAATGGCATTTGGGAGACCATTTGAAACGACAGTTCAAGATGATGTATCGCGGGAATCTAATAATTTGGCGCCACAGACAAATGATTTAGCAATAAATGATACTGT
Organism: Lochmaea crataegi; assembly: GCA_947563755.1. Classification (NCBI taxonomy): domain Eukaryota; kingdom Metazoa; phylum Arthropoda; class Insecta; order Coleoptera; family Chrysomelidae; genus Lochmaea; species Lochmaea crataegi. Next base: position 87,879,493 of record OX387423.1, on the reverse strand, counting down.
TGTTTACGGGTTTTACAAGGACAATATAGTACCAACTTTAGAACTGATTCGTGCTAAATTGCGGGATATTCCTGAATATAATTATCAATGTTTGGAAACACTGCGCGCGGCTTTGTTAAATTGTCGATTTAAATATAAGCAGTTAGATAATCGAATTCAAATTGTCTGGCTAAATGAGCATTATTTACAGAAAATTATATTACAATATTTATTCGAATTTACAAAAAAAATTATATGCACGCCATTGGGCGGTATTTGCCATCAAGGGAATTAAAAATATGGGTGATTACATTAGGTTTAGTTATACTATATCACTTTATTACAAATGAATCCTTACAAGTTTCAATAAAACTTTTTTCTTTTAAATTAATGTAGTACAAAAAAATCCATACGCCAAATAGTAGTGTGAGTTTGAAATGGTTGGAGCATATGATACAAAAACTAATAAAGCGATAGGCAAAGAGCCAAACAGCATACTGACGAGATGAGACGAAAATGCGATCAATAAAAAAAATTATGAAAAAACGTATGATGAAAATTGAGCAACTTGGTGAGTTAAAACGTGGCGTAAACTGACCATGAATTGAATAGTGATCGGAAAAAACAACACCGAAAAATATAGGCCGGTAAAAAGAGACCAGGAAAACGATAGATCTGGAAAAAATAGACCAGGAAACAAATATAGTGCCTAGATCGTTCAATCTCGATTTGATTTGCGGCAGTTTTTAAGGCACAAAATAGTTATTACAAAATTCTGGAACATTTTCTTATTTGTTTTGTGTTATTTATTTTCTAATATTGTTATAGATAGTTACACTTTGATATGTGCCAGTTGGTCGGGAAGCGATATAATGTATTGAATCTTTATAAAAACTATTGTTAATACTATTATTTGTAAGAGGTATGTTATTCCTAATTATACTATATAGTTCGGTAAAGTACGACCAGATATCTAAGAAGCTCATACATCACCCAGCAATTGAGTTAACAGCAGGCGGTCGAGTCTACGCAGAGTTGGACCTGCCCTAACCATTAAATTAGTTTTATAGATAGGTATAATTATATGACTTTTCCACCTTTTTAATATTGGCCCAGCTGTTATCAGGAATTTTTGCAGTTTCTGTTTGAATAAGAGCTACCACAGTTGAACTTAAGGTTGGAGAAGTATTATTTCTTCGAACTGCTGACTTAAGCTGATGCCATTGGGTTAAACATACAGTGATAAGGAGGAAGTCTGACCACCGCATGTCCCAAGCTGTCAGCCAATTAATCACAAAAATATTTCTTCTTTATCGAATAACTGCGTAAAACTTCTAGTAACTGTTTTTTTGTGTACTTTTCCCCATAGTACATATCATTATTCAACCATTTTAACATAATGCTTTATCTAGTCTTCGACTGTGGTCTATGACGATAATACTGTTGGGTGGAATATTTGATATGAGTTTATTTTGGAACGAGTCTTCAAATAATTAGGCTGTAGTATCATCATGATAATCGACTAAAGAGTCCTTAATATTATTTGCCGATAAAGACAACGCATTTGGTATAAAACAATTTTCGTTTCCTGCGTGAATTATCGTAGTGCGTTTTCCTTTATTAGCCGGCGCATTAGTTTGGCATAAGTTAGATGAGTTTCAGGAAGAGAATTTTATCAGGACAATGGTGGAAATGGAGACAAACTGGCAGATAGTGTCCAAGTATGTAATAGAAGTGATAGGGAAGAAGGAAAAGAAGAGAGGGAACACCAAGAAGGGGCAGAATGAGAAGATGATGCTTCCGTTTTTGATGGTATACCCCTAGGAGTGGTTCCGAAAACGGAAAGTGGAATTTTGGGGACTGGGATGGTTTTAGTGTGGTCGGCTCCAGTCTTGTGGGGTTCCCGAGTAGGATCGGAACTCAGCTGGGGAGAGTCCCACGTTCCCGGGGAAAGGTAGAACAAGTACCAGGTGCCTGTGAGCCGGTTTCCACCCATCAAAAAAAAAATGATGAGTCTACCTAACTTTTGTTTGGAATATCGTGTGTATCGAACCAAGTTTCATCCAAATACACTACTGTTCTACACCAGATTTCTCTAAACTCGTTTATTGCCAATAAATATTCAAATCTCCATCTCTTCGTAAGGCGCACAGATTCCATTATAATTTTTCTGGTACTAGTGAGTTTTTTAAATTCAAATCCTTTTTGTAAATGAGACTTCCTTAATGTCTCTTTGCAACACTGGATACCAGTTTCATTCTTTTTAAGCCGTTGCATTAAATGCCAAACTATTTCATGAGATATTTTAATCCGGACCTGGGAATCTTTTAATGGACACACACTTTTTTGCTTATCTATATTTCGAACAATAGGTAATAACGAAGGGCGTCGGCTTATATTGATTTACGACCTTCTTAGATCTCTGGTCGGACTTTACTAAAAAGTCCACTACAATTCCACTAAAATTATTTGTGACTGTCGGTCGGGTTATAATCGAACCGTGGAGAGGAAGGAAAATTGTAAATGTTAAAGAATCATGGTATTTTCCTTCTTAAAAAAATACCCAATACTTTCCATAAGAAGTTTTTCAAAGAAGAGAAGGGAAATAGTGGTCGTTGAAGTGATGAAAAAATATCGTTTTTTGGCTTTCTCTTTAGAAATTCTGGATTTACCACAAATTTTCCAGTAAAAAAAAATCTAAAACCTTTGGTGAAGGATTTACAAGCCATCACGAGTTACGGAAGTGAGAGCTGGCAACATCCATCCAACACTTTTTCTAAAATTTGTGTCCATCTGCTACCTATAAGTAATTGTCAAATTAAGTGACTTTTATGTCAGAAATTTAAAAAAAATGGTACTTCGGATTGCGATTTTTTCTTTCAAAAGTGCATCGACCAGAAATTTTTTTCTTTCAAACTGTTTTATTCTAATAAATACAAATTTTTTGCGAAATTCCGAGGGACGCGAACTTTACCGGACCCAAACATTGTGGTTCAATTCCCATCAAAAACAAACCAAAGAAGGAAGTTTTAGTTGTCGCTACAGCCTGTTCCATTCTACTAACAATTTCATGTCTTAAACTTGTGACTCGTTTTCTAAGAGTCACTATATCATTATTTTTGGAACAAATATTTTTAGTTTTATGTTACTATCCATATTTTTACGCTTATAGAATGATTGGACTCAAAATTTAAATACCTATAAGCTTGTGATGGTTTGGTTTCCCAAAAAAACTTTATTTCATTATCCTTTTGGATGTTTTATTGATAATATAATACAGGGTGTCCCACTATAAAGTTGCACATTTTGACGGCTTATCGACGTGCAGTTCTTGGCTAAGATTCTTATTTTCCTTCAAGTTTTTGTTGACATAGTTGCCAAATGTATATTTTTTCCCGAAATCACCGGAAAAAAATTACCTTTTTTGAAGCGAAATTATCGGTTTATTTTAAATACAACACCCTATATTTTTTAATACCATCTGAAAGTCCCCTTCTTCCCATTTCCAAAAATGTATACATTATCGGCATATACTCAAGTTTTTAGGGAAAGATTTAATTTTTTATGAAACCATGTGAAGAACTTCCAAACGTAAATTATCACATTTTAACAGCTTGGAAAAATTACAACTCGAAAATGAGACAAGGGATTAATAAGCGGCTTTCACTGAAATTCTTAGGAATGTTTAATTTATTTAATACCGTTGCCAAGTCTCAAAAGTTGTCTAAAATTTTGTTAAAAAAGTTAATTTTTTTACGAAAATGTGCTTTGGTTAAAATATACCTAACATTAAGAAACGGCGCTTTCGGAAAAAATATACATTCGGCAACGATGTCAACAAAAACTTGAAGGAAATATAAGAAGTTTAGCGAAAACTGCACGTCGATATCTTTTTCCATTCTCGAGTAATAAGCCAAAATGTGTTACTTTATAGTGGGATACCCTGTATTTAAGTAAATTATTTCAAAAACTAACTTAACACCATTCACAATAGAAATAAAATATAGATTTGTAAAAAAAAATGAAAGTGACAATTTTGACAATATGTAATAATATTTCTGTTTAAATTGTTAACTATCATTAAATAGTCTTGAAAAAACACTATAAGAAATAAAATGGGACAAATTATCCTTTATTAATGTTCCAACTCCACAATATTGATTCTCGTCAAACAAAACAGTATTAAAAATGGTATTTTTAAATATATAAATCCATGATTATGGAAAAAAAACCATCTACAATTACTTACAAATTCTATCGTAAAATTACTAAAAAAGTTCGCGAAAACGACACGTCCGTTCCACCCTAATGGTGAAAGCTACGCAATTTTTCTGTATTTTTTTTTGTACTTACGTTGGATTTCAGGAAGATTCGTTGTCCATAGCACCAACAAAAACGCGACAAAAGTAAAAAAATACGAAACAGAAACGGGGGGTCAGGTTCAACTTTTGTAGAGGACCATAAAGGGTTGAAATAACACTGAAAACAGAACAACTCGGTCCACTTTCAGCCCTTCATATTTGCTTTCGGGGCAAAATCAATATCAAACAAGGTCAGGAGAGGCAGCGGCGGATAAGAAAAAAGGGCGTTATATTGCTTTGGGGATAATGGAGGAACAAATTACAAAATTAAATATTCCATAAATATCATAATAACCATCCTTACGTTCCCTAAATTTAGGCACTTGTGAACTCAGGTACGGATTAAGTTCAATAGTTGATGAGGCAATTTTTTTGTTATAGTATAACTAAACCTAATTCAATGACCCGTATTTTTAATTCCATTGATGGCAAATGCCTCCCAATGGCGTGCATATAAATTTTTTATGAATTCGAATATTGTGAAATATGTTTTTCATATACATTGATTTAAATTAACCTGCATACAAAACTCATAAAATTTGTAATATAATTTTCTGTAAATAATGCTTACGTAGCAACACAATCTGAATTCGATTATCTAACTTCTTATATTTAAATCCACAATTTAACAAAACTGCGCGCAGTATTTCCAAACATTGATAATTATATTCAGGAATATCCCGCAATTGAGCACGAATCAGTTCTAAAGTTGTTACTATAATGTCCTTGTAAAACCCATAAACAATCCGTTGAATAACATTTTTCGTAACATTGTCAACCTTATTCAGTTTTTGATTTGGTCGTTTTCGCTTTAAGGTTCGCGCGCACTAGACCTGCCCGGCCGGCAACGAACCGCGTCGCAACGAAACGCAAATTTATTTTTACCTGGTACGTAAATGAAACCACGCGTACGTATCGGCAATGCCCCGGCCAGCCGTCGGCGGAACTATCGGGCGAAAATACTTTTCCCGTTAGTTGCGTTTCGTCGCGGAGTGAAGCTGTGGGCGCTTAGTGGGCGACGAAAAGGACGTCATTTATCTCAAAATGGATGAAGAAAGGCTCATTTTTCATATGTAATTCGAAAATATTGAAAAAATTTCTCCTGATGCGTATTCACTTTTTCTTGATTACGTTCCTCTTCTTCGCAGATCAAACTAACCACTATTACGTTTACATCCATCTCCAACAAAATTTTTGTTGCAACCGACTGGTGGCTGGAGAGATTTTACCGACTAGTGGGCGTAGAAACTAAAAACCAACAAATATGTATTACCTATATTAATAATACTTTTCTACACCAGATTGACTACACTTTTCTACAACACAATTCACTAACGCCAGTGGAAGAACTAAACTCACTCAACCAACAAATAGATATTATATTAATAATATTTCTCTACAACACAATTTACGTACACCCCTGGATGACGTTCCGTTTTGACACAGTGGACCGCATTAATAACTGACCGGTTACTTCGTTGTATTATGCCAAATACTGGAGTTGGATTATTCGATTCCCATTGCACTGTTGCTACGTTGCCAGCTATTCAAAATTTTCTTAAATATAGTAACATACTTAAAGTGGTTTTTCTTTTTCCAGCAATTTTAAGCGACCTATTCTAATGCTTACTAAGATGTATATTTTTTTAAATATTTCCAAACTAGCATTCTAAAAACATCACGAACCAACAGTTTACTGAAGTAAGGAGAACATTTGTCTATTATCTCCCAAGATTTTGGTATGAAGTCCTGGGACACACTGTATATTATGTTTATTAAACGTTCCTCTTAGTAAAAATATTACGATCTATCCCTGAAGAAAAGCGAAATAGATATGAAGCTGGGATATCTTAACGTATCATTTGTCCTTCTTTTCCTCTCCGTAAGATTCGTGACGTCGTCTGTGACCCTTTTTCCGGGAAAACAATTTATTCAGGGCATTCGCAACGACACACAAGTCATATATTTTCATTAATTTCAATTTTATTGATTGTATAAAATAATAAAAATTTTTCGACCACTCTGTAATATTTTCTTGTTGCGATTGAAATATTGCCAAATATTCAGTAGTTTTGTCAAAAAGCGACTTGAAGTTGAAAAATTTTATTTTTAACACCCTGTAACTCTGTAAATAAATATCGACTTACGAACCTATATCATGTAGTATTTCTTGAATCAGCTATTCAAGGAAATTTAGAAAATAGAAAAAATGTATAGGTTGCATATAATGAAATTTTGAATTGAATTTGTGCAATCTGAGCGAAGCACGAATCTTCTCCGTGTAATAGACAGTGTGATTCATTATTCGATAAAAATTTTATTCGAATACCTTCGAGGATTTACAGGATATTGAACTTTATCGCACCCAGTATACTATTTTTTCTTCAAGCGTAAATATAATTCAACTTATATTGTAATTCTTGAGATATTTAAGCAATAAAATTTTCAAAACTAAATAAGTATAAATATGACAGTTCCTACCCCTACTCGATTATAACGACCATAATAAGGTGTTGTTATCCTTTCTTATTATTATTTTGCTTCTAAAATTTTGCCAGAAATGTCAATATTTACGAAAAAATTTATTGTATTTTACAAGATACTTCAAAAATGTAACGAAAAAACGAATGAATTCAATTTAAGTTTAAAAATAGTTTAAAAAACCCGAATTAAGCCGGCTCCGTAACTAAAACTTCCAACGCACCTACTTTCCGAGTGGAGAGATATATCCCCGAACCTGCCATATCTGCCGTCGCTGCCAATTTATTCAATTGTTTTTTGCTCGCCAAAAACACAAGGACAAGTAACTTGTCATCCGCAACTTAATGTTTATAAAATAAGATGGTGTGTCGAAGAGCAATTATCTTTGATGCATTTTTGGATTCAACTACGTATTCTCGTTCCCCTTGAAAGGCTTAAGAGAGTCAATCGAATAAAAGTTTTAAAACTGATTGTAGAATACGACATAAATTTCCTGAATATTTTGGTTGGTACTTTACACTTATCTGCTGCCAACAACAATCATACTAGGTTTAATTGAAAAATGATGTGGGAATGCCTAGGCAAAGTCAATGAACTATGCGAGAACAAAGGAAATGAAATAGCTGATGAACTAGCAAAGAGGGGGGACTGAAACACCTTTTTGGGTGCCGGAACCCTTTTGCAGTATCAGCTCCAATGTTATATTAGAAGAAATAGGCAAAGCCCAAAAAAAGAGAAGATCGGACCATTGAAAAGATCTAGTAGGACTTCGACAAACAAAGATTCTTCTGGGTGACTACAACCTGTTGAGATCAAATGAATGCATAAGTCAAAGTAAAACTGCACTAAGAGTTTTAACAGGGATCGTAAAGGGACATTGTTGCCTGAATGGGCACCCGAAAAAACTCAAATTAGTGGAGGAAGAAGAAGAATGTAGATTCTGTGGCATGGAAGAAGAACCCTCCATCCACATACTTGCGAATTGCACAGCAATTCAGAATCCTAGGGCACAACACCTAGGAGATTACTGGATAGAAGAGGGATATTTACCTAAGTTAAAGCCTGCATATATCCTAAAATTCCTCCGGGAAGTAGGACTAAAGGAGCTACTAGTCTCCGAGACTTTCCTCAGGAACTAAGTAGAAGTAAGGGGGCACAATAGATCTTTTAAATCTCAGTGAAGACACCCCTATATAGATACATACATGTTTAATTGAAAAGCTAACAGTAGATCAGGGTGATCAACTAAACTCTGGAGTTTGATGCCTCCACTGTTTTGAGAGGTATGATTCGTGATAAAGTTTCATATAAAAGTTATAGAAAAAGTGAAGTTTTACATTTTAAAATTATTTTATAATATACAGGGTGTTACATATGAGATTTAACTAGGTTCTTCTGGGTACTTTTAAAGATATGGCCACTATTATGTGAAAATCTTCGTGATACCACCATTTTGTATCATTTAAAATCAACATCTGAGGGTTAATCTTTTGAAGCTAATTTTCATGCTAGTCTAGTTTTATTGAAGTTTATCACATTTTCGAGATTTCTTATCATTTTGTATACAGGATGTTAAGATATGGATAACATAATGTAAGAAATACCTGTTCATGTTCAAACGGATGTAACTCATAAACTACTCATAAACCTAATTTATATAAATTAATCATAAAAAAGGAAGATAGTTATTGCTAGTATAAGGTCTGTTTCAACTGCAATCAGAAACGATCAGATAATAGTCAACCATTGCAATCAGTGATAGGATTTACGTGAAATGTTTGCTATGACCAGTTATTCTCTAATCGTTTCTGACTGCGGTTGTAACAGACATATAGTTTATATGATTTCAGCTGAACTGCTTATTGGTCAGCAAGTAGTTCGTTGAGATGTTTAATGGTTGTCCAACTGAAATTGAATGAACTCTATACATGATATAGGTTATCCCTTCAATCAGGTAATTGGTAATCCTAAAGAAAAATATTGGTCAAATAAGCATATAGTGGGTAGGTCTGTCATACCAATAAAGCAGCAGCTTGTCCATTAAAATAATCCACTACACTTGTCCTTTCAGTAATTTTGAGACTACACAAGTCTTTCAAAGTTGATTTTAAAATTACTGCAATAAATATCAAGTATTGATAAAACACTTTAAGCATTATTTGGCACAGACAACAAATGATCATTGCCATACTTTTTCTATAAACTCAAAAACAATGAAAGCTGCCTCTTTAAACTCTAAAGATATAAAAGAGAGTGTGAGCCCTTGGTCGTGACAAGATACAATAAAATTGCTGACAATAGTATGAAACCACTTGTGTGATCTTGGGCTACCACTTAACTACAAAGGATCTACTTAGATAATTAGAGCACACTTACATTACTCTTTGAACAAGGATTTTTATCCTTCTCGTTCTCTCTGCTGTTTGTACAATCTGTGCCGTTACCCAATAATCCCAATCGTTGCTTTTCATGTAAAATTAACTGCTTTTGTTCTTCTAAAAACTTAAGAATGTTTCCCGACATACTTTAACTGTATTGAAGCAATTTCAAAAACTGGACTACAGTTATATTTATACTATAAATAAGATGTGTATAAAAAATTGTATACAAATAATTACAGTTTAAAAACTTTCAAAATATAATATGCATAAAACTTCAAAATTAAACTGTCAATATCACTGCTGCCACCTCAGGTAAGCTGGTTGTCACTACAATACATTTTTCGATATTTAAAATAACGCAAAGTAAAAATTAGTAATATTGCTATAGTATGTATTTTGAATCTAATTATTATTACAAGTCAAATCCTTTAGAAATAAATATATTGAAATGACTTGGATTTCTTCATAAATATTTATTTTCATTGGAGTTGGCAAAGAATACCCAACTAACAAGAAGCGAAACTTCGGATAAAAACGAGTTCACAGACGCCATGTTTTAAATTAGTCATCATGTGTCATGCGATCACATTTAGGCCTCTTGCTTATGGTCTTTACAGACCCAAATTAGAATGGAGTTTGCATGTAGGTTGAAATTATTGTCTTAAATGATCTATTTCACGTCTACAATGTCACGAAAAGTGCAGAAATAGTTACTGATGGAAAAATATACCTATATTAATACATTTGATAAAACACACTTTATGCTGAAATACTTTTTCTCAGTGTGATTCGAGTAAGCTGTAAGCATTTATTATGGTTCTCAGTGTATGCCAAAGTTAGCTGTCACCTTCAAGGTTATTTATTTTTGCCCCTCAAACATCAAAGGATTTTCGCCGGGCTTCACTTCTTGTTGTTGTGTATTCTTTGGAGTTGGTATAACTGGGCAGTGGCTACTGGGCCATAGCCTGTCATATTAATAATAACATCCGCTATACAATAAGGTAAGTCCCCATTCGTACGAATTGCGAAATCCGAATTAATATTCGGCAAAAAAATATTCGTACGGAAAATTGAAACGTTCCCATACGCACGAAAATCGCATGGAAAAGTTTCGCATTTTATTGTCACGCTGGTGATGCTGTTTATAAAATAACGTTGATCACATAGACATTTGAATTTAAAATGGATCTTTTTCATGCATGTGAAGATTATAATAATTATTATAATAATTTACTGAGAAAATTATTATTGATTGACGGCTTTTGTTCAATTTTGGGGTTACAAACAACTAGTTAGATGACAAATGACAACGATTGGCATCACGAAATTCGCAAAATCTTAAAATTATTTCAACATTTTGCGGTGCCGCAATTTTCTTAAAACATTCGTACGAAAATTTCCCGCCATTAAAATTCAAACTCCACAGCCAATAGGAAAGTTTCCGTATTTCGGAATTTCGCAATTCCGGATGCATGGGGACTACTTTACTCCATTAAAAAAATTTCTGAATACCGTTAAATGCAATGTTTAAGATAACGCTGCCTATGGGAATTGTACTCGATCACCAGATCCAAATGTCTACTAGCGACATTTATCATGCATCGAAAGATGTTTGTCTCTTATGATCTCGCTGATTATTATACCTCACAGTAGCAACGGGTGTTTGCGGCTCGTTTCAGAGTGGATCCTTCTCGCATTAATACACGTTTTTGTAACTATATCTAGCAAAATATTAAGCTCAGGGTTACATAATACGGAAGAAAAAAACGTTGGAAACCGCTGCTATGAAGTCATTGATCATAACTTATATGTAACAGTCTATAAAGACAGTAACGTATTTTAAACTGTTTTTCAGCGTTTACTATCATTGCGGAGGAAATTATAATAAAAAGTCCCACATTTTACAAATATCTTATTTACATAAAATTATATAAATGTATATGTATGTGATTAAACATGTGTATTTTCGGGTGGAGGAGCCATGCAGTTTCCTGTGGGATATCTTTTTCGAAAATTTTCTATCAATAAAGGATCAACTAATCGAATGCCATCTACTTGGTTTCCTAATGTTATCCAGTTAGGTTGGATATTGTGAGGCCTTCCAAATAATTCAATTTTCTTTGTACCCGGCGAGAGTCTTTCAATCATTCCTGTAAAAAAAGGTTTTGTAGAGAAAATGTATTTGTTATAAGTGATAATAAAGAGTTGTGATATATTTGATGCATCTCTCTTACCATAAATTTCATCAGGTTTGTGACTTGTGGCTCGAACTTCAGCTACAATCACATCTGAATCTAATCCTCTGTTCAAATTTGGGGGATTGCCCTTCATTCCAACTAAACAATGTTCCTTGCCGTGATTTAACCAGTGACCAGTTCTTCCTGTTCGTATGATACGCTGCAACTGATTTGTTTTAACCCATATTATTTCATCTACCTAAAAATATAAATGCATGTCAACTGTCATACTAACAATAAAAGATTTTTATATTAATTAATCCCAGAAAATTTTTTACAAGTTTCTTACCCTTTCATAACCCCATAGTTGGAGGCATTCTCTACCTAATTCCATTGCCCTTCCTGTAACCCAAAGGAATATGAGTCCTTCATCCTGTAATTGTGGTATACCAAGCTGTCTCATTTCATCATCTGACATTGTACCATAAGGAAGTTCCATATGAATATCCCATGGTGGATCTGCCATTATCACTGCATATTTACCTAAAACAATGTTCCATGCACTGTTACGATTTTTGTTCAAAAGACATACATAGAATATATATTTTACCTAATACTGTCATATCCAAATATCTCAAATCACACTGAACCCACTGAGGTGGATAAAGAGTTGTACTTTCTACTCTAACTACTGGTCCACTTAAAATATTTGGTAAATCGTCCGAATTTCCAGCTCGATCAACTTCATAATGTACATATTTACAGGTGTCCATGTGAAAACAAGTGTTAAGAAAAGAGCAATCTCCCAAAGACTCGTCTGTATGTTTTTGTAGAATCTTTTTGAAGTGCAGTTTCTTACACTCCACAATACCTAAAATATTAACTACCAATTATCAATTTCTTATTGCATTTGCTACTGTTGACTTACCATTCCTCTCACAATCTAATCTTGTGCCATGGGGACAAAATTCCATAAGTTGTTTACCTCCTTGAGATTTGAATCTTTCAGTTAGAGATCGTTCTTTTGCGGTTGGTTTACTTAGTAAATCTAAAATTTCTTCACCTAACTTTTTGCTTTCTTTCTCCTTTGTTGACGGCATTGACAACAATGACTAAAATATCAGTTCTATTAGGTTCTAGTCTATTCTAATACCTACTGCAGAAAATTTTAAAAATTGAGATTATTTGATTACACCTGATTCCACATATTGGTTTCTATATCCCCCAACAAGAATTAGATTATATTGATGAGTTAATTACCAAAATATCTGCTTTTGGTTCCTTTTTTTCTTTCTTTCGTTTTTCCTCCTCCACTTCTGAATTCTTCTCTGGCGATTCTTCCCGTTTTCTTTTCAACTCTTCTTTATCTGTATCACATTTTATTTCAGATCCATCAATAATAATAGCATTCACTTTTGAAACCTCTATGTGAGTAACTTCTAATACATCGATACCATCTTTTGAAGTTGGTTTCAATGTAATTAGTTTTTGTATTGCAAACTTCTCTAACAAATTGCATATTTTACGATGAGTGTTATCTCTAAAATTATTTCATATTATTAGATTCAAATTTGTTCAAGCACAAAAGAGTCTGCCAAGTGCAAATTATCATTAAAAATATATTGGCTACAAAGAGTAAAAGTACAACAAACATTTACCTGTCAAAACAATTCAGTTTGGAGTCTGTCAGTAATTCTGAAGAAGAAATTGGCAACTGAAGAGTAACTTGACTTAACTGTATTAACAATTCCCTTTCTAATTCAGGATTAAGTTTAAGTAAATCATCCTTTTCATCAGGTTTTTGTTCTGATTTTATCAATACTGTTGTGGAAGTTGTATCAACTATTCCTACTGCAGAAGCGGACCCTAAAATAAATCATTTTGCTTACTAACATTTACTCTATTAAAAGCAATAAGAATATGTGCGTAATTAAAAGAAGTAATGGAATAAATTAATTTTTAATTACCCAAACTTGTGCCGAGTAACTCTTGGCGAGCTTTTTTACGTTTTTCTAATCTTTCTCGTAAGCTATTTCGTTTACTTTTAATAGCTTGAATCTCTTCCCAAGCATCTGTAGACATTTTATTTTAAAAAAGTATCATAAATTATCTAATAAGCAAATAAACAAGTACATTAAAAATAAACCATTACAATAAGTAAATAAAAAGCAAATAGTATAATAGTAATAGGTTAGATATCTCTTCTGTTTACAGCCGGGCTAGTACTAGTAGAGTAGGTTACTTAGCTAGAGTCATTGTCCAAATTGTCATTTTTTTGCTTGGGTAAATTATCCTCCAGAATATAGAACAAAAACGGTTTGTAGGTTATGTTATATTTTCTGTAATTTTTTTTACATAATTATGAAGAATAGGGAAGCTGAAGAAAACAATCCCTGTTTAAAAGAACAAGAATTAACATATAAATGTTTCCACGACAATAGCTTTGATAAAGAAGCATGTCAGTTGCAAATGGAAAATTATAAACTTTGCAAATCTTTTTGGGTAAGTACTTATCTAACTGAAGATCAACCAAATAAAAGTATAGAAATGTACAATAGTAATCTAGATCTAGGGCATTGTTAATTTTCATTTAAATAAATTAGCATACATAGTAATTCAAAAAGTCAACTTCATTCCTAATTTAGATTATTTGTCTCTTAAAATAACATATTTATGTTATATTTGAAAATATTACAATTTTAGTATTCAGTTCAAAAAGAGCGAAGAAAAAATGGTGTAAGACCAGTAATGCCACCTTTATCAGAACGTGCTAGTATAAAACGTGATTTCTTTGCCAAGTTTCAACAGCAGCAGTAATAAACGAGATTTATTTAAAAAGTTGATAACACAGATGCATTTTACTGAATGATGTATCAAATTCTTAGTTAAATCAATCGATTTGTATTTCGTCCATCACAAAATATATTAAATAAAATATCTACTTTACTTTGTTTAGAGGGAATAAAATTTATGTACATATGGATTCAATAATTGTTGTTTTTATTTATTTTAATAAAATATAAATCCTACTTTGTGTTATCTGAAATACCACTGCATTAAAATCGCTATAATTATATGTCCACTATCAACAGTAAAGAAAAATTTTGTGTTCTACATGTCAGTCTTTTTCACAATTATGCCTTAACAAATAATACTTCATGGCACACTTTTTATTCCCATATTTATCTATTTTGATCTGTGGTGATTCTAGGAAGAGTCCATGTATTCTTTGGAAAGATAACAATCCAACATATGCATTTAGGGAGTAGATAACTCTAATTTTTCCGGCATATTGAACTGGTAATGTTATTTTTACAAATAAAAAATAAATAAAAGGCATATTTAAATTATTTATTAAAGAGCAACAGAAAGTACACAGAACTAAAAAAATATTCAGTTCTTAAAGTTTTAGAATTTCATTACAAACAGATACAAGATCTGCTTTAATTTTATGTAACAGTATTGTCTTCCGAGTTGTTAGAACTACTATTTTTATACACATTTATTAATCAATAAAACATGAACTGAAGAACATCAGAAGCAACTATCGATATTTGGATTTCACACTTATGCATGCTAGTTCTCAATTTTTACAATGAAATTAGAGAATGTAATAGTGAATACCATAGAAATGTCATGTTACAGTTCTTCAACTATATCAAATATATACTGTATATTCTAGTTTTAATAGAGAACAGCAAAATTAAAAGATTTTCTCTAGTACTGATAGTTACCGCCATATAGGGCGCAGTAGCCCCAATAGGTGTCAAATGTAGCACCATGTCTTATGAACATCCTATTGAGCATCTCTGGGATCAACAGCAGACATTTGTTGCCTGCCTGCTTTGCATCTTCGAGTTGCACTACAAGAAGAATTTGATGCAATTCCTCGTCCTTTCTTTACATAAGCACAAGGCACTAGAAAAACCGGATACCTTTTTAGCAATATATGATAAATGATTAAATATAGATAGTTGCTTTCAAAGCATTTATTTCTACAATAATATTTACACATTTTAAATAAATAACTTCAATAATTGGTTTTAACTGGCCAATTTATTACAAAGATTTAAGTTACAATACAATATAATTGTTTATTTAATCAAGTATATTCTTGTAGTCTGGCCTGAAGCTTGCGCTCTTGACTATGGCCAAGTACAAAGACTAGGCACTCATTCGAAACACTCAAATAATAATGTCTGATTAAAAAAAAAACACCTAATGTTGTACATCCGAGAGACAACACTTGATTCCAATCATGCGTTGTCAATCAATAGTCAATCCGACTGTTTTTTTATAGTGAAGCAGTTGACCTTGAAGTGTCGACACATTTGTCTTACCTAAAAGAAAAAGAAAAATATTTTACAAACATTAAACAGTACAAACTTATTATTTACTTACCACACACGTTCCGTAATGTATATGTGCTACAGATGTAAATAGACACAAGAAATATAACAATAATAGTTCCAAATGCGACCACTGCGTTAAAATTGATACCGCTGCCACAACAGAAGTGGGAATCAAAAGTAAATTGAAAGCATCACAGGTTGTGTTGCTCATTTGAGCCACTATCAATCGACACTGCAACAAAAAAAAATAATACTGTGTTACTTAACTAATGCCTATATTACTTACCGATATATTTGAAAAAACTGTTCCCAAAAGGAAGAACAACGCTCTGGGATCTTTTTCAACAATATTGCTGGGAGAATACAGAATCCACAGGAGTGTTATCAGGAATAATGCACCTACGGGTAAAAGTGGTCTAATAGCATCGGAAAATGACCTCATTTTTCCAGTTTTATTTTTGTAAGATAGGTAAATGTTGTAAGATATTACAGGTACATTTGATATGAGAGAGGAGATATAGAGAAGCATCTCCAACATATTTCCGGCTGTCCAGGAGCCTATTTGAAACTGCCAAAATTCTGCTCCGAATATCTGAAATAAATATTAAAATCATTGAAAACAAAATTAGTGACATTTTAAAGGAAATTAAGCATTTTGTAGAATATTATGTATCATTGCGATCTAGTATATTTATTTGCATTTTTGTAAACTATGTGAATCACTCACCCCTGCTATTAAGAATGTTATTATTGTTCCCCACATAGAGAAATCATATCCCCAAGGTAAGAACATTACCCCTGTATTGTATTTTTCAAAATGAGTCATATAAAAATTCATCATAACATTCCACATGGTAAAAAACATTCTAAAAGGAATTATACTATATCTAGAGCCACGACTAAAAATGGAATACATAGCGCCAGGAATTAGAGCGGCCGTATAAGAATCCAATCCATGGTCGAACAATTCACCCAATGGGCCACTCGTTCCCGTTTTTCTAGCTTGTTTTCCATCTATACCGTCTATAAAAAAAAGCGATTTTTATTTATATATTTGTCAACTTTAAAGATATTTACCTAAAGTGTAAGCGATGAATAATAATATTCCTCCTAACATAAAAGGCCATCTCAAAAGTGATTCTACTTCTGGATGATCTGGATCCGACGCATAGAAGTTATAATCTACTATAGCGAAATATATGTATGTTATGACAGTGAATAAAAATCCAGTAAATGTGAGTAAATTGGGAGCTATGGATCGAGGACAAAACTAAAAATAAACAACTGATTAATATTGATTAAAAATATATAAAAAGACAGTGCAAAAATATTAGAGACCTAATTTTAGTCACATAGATTTGCAAGGAAAGACTAAAGAGTATCAACATGTAACAACTCAAGCTCATGTAAATAACAACAACACAAATGGTGGCTGTTGGACAAAGTCTCAAGGTCAGGACCAGTCGGTGATCTGAGGTCAGGACTTGACGCATTTGAAAGTTTGCCATCTTTTTTGGTTTTAATTTAAATTTTAATTGCTTAGTTTTTTGCATGAACTCCTACATTACATTACAAGGTTTTGTGCTTCTAGTTTAAGTTTTAATGAGTCCACCTTTATTTCCATTAAATCTTACCAGTTTATTATTTGAAACTGATAAGTGATAAAGTTTACAACTTTCGCTACAACCATCAGATAAGGAATTGAATGTTATCCCAATACTTAGATACAAATCTCACCCAAGTACTTATTATTTAATTGATTTTTTTTAATCTGCCAGCTTACCTGAACTACCCAATTCCAGAAAGGGTGCATTATATATATACTCAATATACCAGTGTCTATACAGTTGTACTGAAAAAAAAGGTTTGTTGTTAACAATAGCATAAATAATTATATTAAAAAATATTAGTTGAAACAAAATATTTGTCACAAATTAATTTTCGTAACGACTTGTAGTTGTAATTGAATAATGTGAAACAATATTTGATTATAACCAACTTTTATTTGCAAAGGCAATAATAGTTATTGATAAGGGGTAGGTCATTATAGTGAATAACTTCAAGTACAAAATATCAAATTTGCAAGATACAAAGATGATGATCATAAAATTACAGGTGTTCAAGTGATAATGTTTGCAATATTTCTATTTCCATTGAACAGAAACTCTGTTGTTGTAACATTAGTATGTGATAACTGATAATGTTTATATGTTAATAATGAAAGTAATGTTGATTTGATAGGCATCCTGAATTTTTACAATCATACATAAACAATTCTTATTATGAAAAGTTAATTGTTTAAATAACAAGAACTGGTTGTATGCACAATATTTATACCATACCATAACCATGACCTCTACCAAATCCTGCTTTATGTTCAGATTATATGGTATGATCATCAACCAATTTATAAAATCTATTTTGAGTACTTATAAGAATTGATATAGAATCAAAGATGAATTTAGTAATTAGCATGGGTATTCCAAGTTTTTATTTAACTAAATCAGTCTGTCTTCACAAAGTGATGATACTAAACTGTTTTCTATAGAGTCCCCATACATTTCATATGAATATGAAGTCTGAGCAATGCCTTGAGCATCAGTTATTGACATATTTTACACGGAAAGAAGTATCAAAAACCGGAAGAAGTATCAAAAACCAATGTTCAAGGTCTTTTTAGTATTGAATCTTATTTATAAATACAGACATTGGATCTACCACAATGATCCTATATTAGAACAAAAACAATTACAGAGGAAGAGGACTGAACCTGGTATTGTATGAATGAACTAAAACAACTATATATACAAAGTGTTGATTATTATTTGTTTATAGAAAACTATTAATTCGATTATGAATAAAAGTATTACAAATTGGAACAATTTACTGATAATGTTTTATAAAAATAAGTTGAAATACCATAATTATTGTACATGTCCTGTTATCAGTCAACCAGCTAGATCTTTGGCCTTTTTATCTTTTCAAGACATATAAAACTATGATTGTTGTTAATATAATATACTTATTGAATTAAAGTTATTTGTAATTTTGCAATAATTTTCTGAATGTATGTACTTCTATACATTTTATAGTGAAATTAAGAAAAAACATTATTATGCTGATCACAACAGTATTTACCATTTCAAAAATGGGTCAAATACTAGCTGTGCAATCAAAATTTGTAGATACATGTTTAGTAGTGGGTTATAATTTTCCAAGATTTTTTCTAAATATTTTCACATATAAGCAAAAAATATTTGTATCTCATTTATTTTTGCATGTTTGACTTTTTACTTTATCTTTGTTAGCATTCAAAAAGTTTCATCCATATTTCTCATCATTAAGTTTTTGTTCAAAATGTTATTGTTAATTGTTGGGATTTTAGACTGCATACAGGAAGAAAATGTATAGAAATTAAAAGCACAGAGTACATACAACTATTTATCTGCGTAATACAAATGTAAAAATTATCAAAGGTCATAAGATATTGTCATAGTCAAGATATTTGTTTACACAGCAGTAGGCCTACTTCATTAAAATATATACAAAGCATCTTTTAAATTGTGTTATTGGTAATATCTTTAACACTGGGTAGGTCATTGATAATATATTTAAATACCCATGTAGTTTGGATTCTGTTATATTCTATTTAAATTATGATGTCAAACTAAATTTAACAAAAATTATATTTATTGTATAATTGTATATATTTTTTGTATAATCAACAAACCACAGTTAACCTAAGTTAAATGTTTAACTTAGAAGTGTATTTCAATGTCTGTCGGAGCATATACCCCGAGAAGTAGTTGTTGTTTTATAGTGAACGATCTGATCTTTGAAAAGTATTTTTCAGAAACTTTGTAAGGCGTTATAATAGTATTAAACTATTACCTTTGACATCTTTTTATAACCTATTTCTTTTCTGAACGTTTGATATCCTGAAAGTATACATTTTTTAAATTAATCAATCAGAGTGCTTCCTAGATCTGACTATAGAGTGCTTAATATTTGGAACTCGAGAGATATGAAATTATAATAATAATATTAATCAAATTTGTTCGGTTTTTTGTATATCAATTACCTGTAAGTACCTACTTTTCCTATCAGATTATGTTAACGAAAGAAGACAAATACAAATGCTTAATATTTCTACTTTTAATTCTTTATCATGTTTTGATTGTTACTTATTGAGAGCAAGTCATTATAATATTTCATTTGATGGAATATTTCAAGACCAATTATTATTGATAGGTTTATAATTATTTTATTTGGACTGTATGGGTTGAGTTGTTATTGCATGTTATTCAGAGTATTCCAACCTAATATACAAGTTAGGCCCTGCGATTCTGTATAATGACAAAGTTTCTAGTCCTTCCATATATTTTTTCTTAATTTGGCATTAGCCTTTTTTTCTTTTGTACAATTCCAAATAGTTCTTCTACTGTCAAAGACCTTGCCTCATTTACTTTTTCAGTTCATGTTCAATTTTAAGAATGAAATATTCAATATGTAATTCCTACATTGCCAATTTCTTTTAGTTGATATATTATTAAATAAAAATGGAAGAATATACGTTTTTAGTGAGCATTAAATAATTCTTTTTAAATGAATTATCCATTACTTAGTTATTTAATATTCACAAATTCAAAATATGTACCACATAGTTATGTCGTAAAAAACAGCGTATTAAAAATCATTGCAATAAATCGAAATGTTATATGGTTTAACAGGTTTAACTATAAATTATAATTAACCAACCTTATAATTATCAAATCCGATTAGGTGTTCCTTGGTTAAGTACTGTGTTTCCATTTTGAAAGGATATCAAATATTTAACAAAAGCCACTATTTATATAAACTTAATATTGCAGCACAATTGTTTATTCTAATCTACACATTTTTACAATTTTGCATTTGTTATACCATGTTTAACATTAGTTCAAAAAAACATACTAATCGGAAATCGGAACCGACATAACCTACGATCAATTTAAAAATGTCAAAGGATCATAGATCTGTGCTATGTTAAAGCTAGCAATTTATTGACGATACAATCTTAGACTACAGCACCGCAGTGGAGAAACCCGGCACTGCGGTGTACAAAATGATTTTACTTTTTGTTTTGTGGTTGTGTTTTGTAATTTAATTTGTGAATAAAAATTAACACAGAAAAACAGCAGATAGTAAAAATAAAATCAGGCTACCGCTTAGTGCCAAAAGAGGAAAGTATTTTTTCGCAAGAAATGGGAGTACCTCTACTTTTTTGTGATATAGTCGATGGTTTTCTACTACAACGGATTCTTCTTTTTCATAGGACAGGACCACAGAAAAAAATTATAGATATAATACACCACCATGAGAACAGTAGTTTGAAACACGTCAACTAGATGGCGCTGTATGTGACGTGGAACACTGACAGAACTATACAATGCTTCAACAATTAGGTTCGTTCTAACTGGCGATAGAATCGTTCGCGCAAGTGCTGATTTCTTTCGCGTTCCAACCGATTATAGTATCGTTCTTGGGACGGTACAAAAACTACTTTCAGGAAGAGGTGATAAAGTTCATGTGTCCATCCCTAATTCGAGTTTACGCCATTACGCACTATATAGTATTGGATACGATTCCAGATCGGTTCCCAAGTGCCAGTTGGAACAAACCTAACATCTGACTCGTAAAACTATTTGAAGTGGCGCGAAATTTAAATGTTTTCATTAAAAAAGCCGGCGAATGTACCACGTGAAACTACGATCTTTTGGGCCACATATGAGGCTTAAATAGTTTAATGGGTCAGTTGCATAGTCAGAATATCAAGTTGTATGTATGTAAATTGTTGTGACATTCACCGAGACCTAAAAGATCTATTGTACCCCCTTACTTCTATTTAGTTCCTAAGGAAAGTCTCATAGGCTAGTAGCTCCTTTAGTCCTATTTCCCGGAGGAATTTTAGGATATCTGCAGGCTTTAACTTAGGTAAATTTCCCTCTTCTATCCAGTAATCTCCAAGGTGTTGTGCCCTAGGATTCTGAATTGCTGTGCAATTCGCAAGTATGTGGATATCAAGTTATGACAAAGCATTTCAAAAAATGTAAATTCTCAAAAACTATTGCGTAAAATTTCTTACTCGGCCTCTTATTTTGTTTCCATCGATCCATCATGTTTAAAAAAAACAACAACAAAACCATTGAAGAAATGTTAAAATTTATTGTTAAAATTTAATAAATAATTACTGATATATTAGGACATAGATAAAAATTAAAGAAGGGAACAATTTAATCATACAAGAAGTGCAATCTGGATGTGTCACAATACACAGCCGATGACTAGGGCACACACACACACTGGTTACGTAGGTACCAGTACCAGGAATCCACTAATATGTTTCTAAATAATTGTTTCAAAAATAGTATTCTCTAAAAAATCAATTTGGAAATACATTTGTAGATTCTCAATACCTATTCGCAGGTGATATACACGTCGGTACGTATGGATACAAATGGACGGGACTTTGCCTGTACCTTCGTTCATGCCTCCGTCTCTCCTCCTTTTAATCGTAGTCTGGCAAAATCCTCAAAAATTATATCATCGTCATGATTATCATCGGCATCTAGCTGAATTAAATTAGCATCAACTGGTACGTCATTTCTAACATCTTCACTGGCACGTCTAGAAGGTGTAGCTGGTGGTAATATTTCTTCTTCGGGTTTCGGATGCATTAAAATAAAAGGTAGTTCAGCTACAAGATCCCCTCCCAATGCACCAAGGCACAATTTTACCTTAACTTTGTATTGGACAATGATTCCCAAGTTTTCTCGTTGTGACGTATCAGCTACAAGTGTGCTAGACGCAAGATTGGTGTCTTCGTGTTTTAATTGACCATCGAGGGCTAAGCCCCATTTGTCTTTATTATTAGCCAGTAAAGGCGTAAGCGTAAAAACTTTGCTAAGAGTGAAACCGGGACCTGAAAAGAAACAAGACGGATTTATTTATTTCAAACATAATCAGTATAGAGTTAATATTTTCGCGGGATTGCGACTTACCAACAGGACAACCTTCTTCACTCTCGGTTTCCGCAACTGTGCATTTATATTGAGCTGTTGAAAATAGACATATGTCCGCAAACTGTCTCACGGAAACTTTAATCTTTTTAACTGTGCGATTAGAATTATTGGCTATATGTACGTTGACGGCTATATTTTCACCGTGGTGGTATAATTTTTTATCAAGGGATGCTTCTAAATATAATTTATTAGGGCTCATCATAAATTCTTTGCTCACTTCTACGGACGGTTGTTCTCCTGAAAATAAAACAATGTTTAATAAAAAGATAAAAAAAATTCCAAATTTATTATTTACCTTGTTTATTGGGCGCATACATAATTTTACGTATAGCAAGCCTAACAGAGTTCCTCTTGTGAGGTTTATCATCTTGACTTTCACCAACGAATGCCTTTAGTTCATAATCGATGCCGCAAGGTTTACCGGTGTCTCCGGGAGCTGGTTGAAGTGTAACGGAGGCGGGACAGTGTGGAGGTAATTCAAAATAAAAGGGGTAAGCATTTGATCCCAATTTTTTTATTAATCGTTCTTGCAGTCTTGTAAGAGGTCGTTTATTTTGAGTAGCATTTTCTTGTGGGTATATTTGTTCAGCAGCTAAGTACAGATCCTTACGAAATGTTAAGCCCAAGACATCAAGGTCTTCTCTACCGTATCTGAAATTTAAAATATTTGTTTTAGAGATAAATAAAAATCATAGCTACCTCAAACAGGAGCCTACTAGAGCAATCACAGTTGAAAACTGGACGACTGATGCGCAGAGATTCTCTGTGAACAGTTTTTATTGCGATTGCGCGATTTAACGAATCACAGTGATTAAATCACCGACGGTAAATTATAGCTCGTCTCTAATTGGACGATAGGAGAATGAAAGTGCGTGAGATAAGCTGAATAACAGTTTTTTCAAAATTTGAGAATAGGAGGAAGCAGTGTTGAATTTACTGTGTGGGAATTTCAAAAAGTAACTGATTTATCAAACTTTTCTCGTAAATTAGTTAGCAATGAATAAAAACTATAAGCTCCATATTTTTAGAAAAAATTCTGGTTAAATTTGTATTTTAAATTGATTTCAGCCTTGGGATAATTTAGAACAGTACAAATAGTAAACGATGGTTTAATAATAAGCTTATGTTTACAATAATGGGCCATAACCAACGTACATTAATACACAGGCAAATTAATTGTATTGAAAACAATGCGTTATCTCTCAACAGACCCGACACGCGTATTTCCGACCTCCTTATTTGTCATGTCTATTTGTTTAAAGATTAATTAATAGTATTATGGTGTCCACAATTCAAGATATAAAAGAAATTGTGTAACGATTCGATACATGAAAACAATACAGAATATTGAAACATAATTTACTACTAATTTTTAGAGTTAAAACTTGCTCAAACGAGTTGAGGTGAAGTGAAAACATGACAAGTTGAGATGAAGTGAAAACATCTTTAGACGAGTTAAGATGAAGTGAAAACTTCTTTAGACGAGTTGCTTTGAAGTGAAAACTTCTACAGACGAGTTGAGATGAAGTGAAGTGAAACTTCTTTAGACGAGTTGAGATGAAGTGAAACCTTCTTTAGACAAGTTGAGATGAAGCGAAGTGAAAACTTCTTTAGACGAGTTGAGATGAAGTGTAAACTTCTTTAGACGAGTTGAGATGAAGTGAAAACTTATTTAGACGAGTAGAGATGAAGTGAAAACTTCCTTAGACGAATTGAGTTGAAGTGAAAACTTCTACAGACGAGTTGAGATGATGTGAAAACTTCTTTAGATGAGTTAAGATGAAGTGAAGTGAAAACTTCTTTGGAAGAGTTGAAGTGAAAACATCTTTAGACGAGTTGAGATCAAGTAAAAACTTCTTTAGACGAGTTGAGATCAAGTGAAAACTTCTCTAGACGAGTTGAGATCAAGTGAAAACTTCTTTAGACGAGTTGAGATAAAGTGTTAACTTCTTTAGACGAGTTGAGATGAAGTGAAAACTTCTTTATAAGAGTTGAGATGAAGTGTAAATTTGTTTAGACGAGTTGAGATGAAGTGAAAACTTCTTTAGACGAGTAGAGATGAAGTGAAAACTTCCTTAGACGAGTTGAGTTGAAGTGAAAACTTCTACAGACGAGTTGAGATGATGTGAAAACTTCTTTAGATGAGTTGAGATGAAGTGAATTGAAAACTTCTTTGGAAGAGTTGAAGTGAGAACATCTTTAGACGAGTTGAGATGAAGAGAAGTGAAAACTTCTTTAGATGAGTTGAGATGAAGTGAAGTGAAAACTTCTTTAGACGAGTTGTGATGAAGTGAAGTGAAACTTCTTTAGACGAGTTGAGATCAAGTGAAAACTTCTTTAGACGAGTTGAGATCAAGTGAAAACTTCTTTAGACGAGTTGAGATCAAGTGAAAACCTCTTTAGACGGGGAGATGAAGTGCAAACTTCTTTATAAGAGTTGAGATGAAGAGAAAGCTTCTTTAGACGAGTAGAGATGAAGTGAAAACTTCTTTAAAAGAGTAGCGATGAAGTGAAAATTTCTTTAGACGAGTTGAGATGAAGTGAGAACTTCTTTAGACGAGTTGAGATCAAGTGAAAACTTCTTTAGTCGCCCTCAGCGATTTTGGTGACGTCTTGAGCCTCGACTGTATCATAGTCGTACGATAAAATTTTATTAGCGGTTAATTTAGCAAAAAGGATGGTTATGGTATTGGCCGGTTTGTATGTATATATATATTTTCATCTGTTCTCTAAGCTACTCATCATATTTCTACAGTCATGAAGAAAAACAAGCATGTATTTTACCAAGGAGATGATGAAAAAATAATATCCTAACCGGAGAATAACACTTTATTATGAAGTCACGAGTAATGCCGGATATTAATTCCATTTTAAAAATAAACTTTAAATGTCCTTTTAGACATGTACTTGTGACGAGGTTTGTATAAATGAAAATTGTAGATACGTGATTAGAATGCCACAAATTACTTCTATCGACGACACACTTACGTATTGAAATACAAAAATGGTTACGTACCTAAAAGCGGCAAGTACATGCCCGAATACTCTTCTATCTTTGATGTAATCTGGATCTACTAGTACTACACCATCTATAGGATCTACATGAGATATGTGATCCACGAAGTCTCTTTTACCTAAATAAACGGTGATTTTTCCGTTTGGGGAACTCTTCTTGAATACCCTATAAATAAAAGTCAAGATATTTCCAATAGTGATTGTAATCAAAATATATGTTTTGATAAAGATGATGAATAACACGAGTTTTAAATAATACTACGACCAAACCCCTTACAGTTGCACAACCTTGATTCTAAGTTACCTAACCTGGTAGCTTGTCGTTTTCCTCCATCGTCCATATCTGGACTAGAGTCGGACGGAGCTAGCCTAGTGCTTTGTTGTCCTGGAGTTGATAAAAAAGGCACCTTGTGCCCCTCCAGTCTGTTGGAGTGTTCAGGGTGATCTTCTTAAATTACTTTATCACCTGAAAATAAATATAACTATTATTATTTGTAAAGTATTATTACAGTTTCCTGTAAAATTGCCGAATCTAATAAAGTGCGTTACCAATAGATATCGAAGAATATATTTTTCAAAAACAGTAGCCGTTCAACTAAAAAGAAACAACTACTTCCCGTGCAATATTTCCGGCCTAAAATTTCTGGAAGACATGTATTGATTGTGATTTTAGTGTCAAATTCAGTTCGGGATTAGGCTCTTAGACCTCTCGGACGGAGAACATATACCTTGTACTGACGAGGCGCAAATACGCCGAAACAGGTCTGCAAGTTATGTTGTCCCTTCTAATTGCAAACCAGAATGGTTGTTATTTCTTGTAGATCATACCGACCCCGTTTGACTTAGAAGTGTAATTCAATGTCTGTCGGGGCATATAGCCCGGAAAGTAGTAATTTCTTCTTAGTTGAATGGTCACTGTTTTTGATAAATATTTTTAAAAACTTTGTTGTAAAGCGTTAGAATAAAATATTCTCCGATAACTATTATTATTTGTCTTACATTTTATAACAAATGTTTTTTTTGTAACAAAAGATTTTAGTATTTCAAAATAGTAAGGAATTTTTTATGAAAAATAAATGTACTGAAATTCAGAGCACTTTATCTTATCCTATAACAAAATAACAATAAATTTAACTGTGGTTTTGAACACGAATTGTTTTTAGAATTTTCCATTATTTTACATAGAAAGTTTGTCAATATTGAAGTTACATTTTCATTTACTTGATTTTGGCTTCGAGGAAGGTGGAAAATAATCTCTCATAAAATAGAAAATTTATGTTATATACACATAAGGTTACAAAACACAAAGATCTGCTTCTGATTGGAACAGATGTTTCTCATGTATGACGCACATTACGTTAACGATTTCATTAATAAGAAAAAAAACTTTTAAATTATATTTGAATAATATACAGAATGTCCCTGGTCAAAATAACGTTAAATCTTTAAACTTCAATTAGTTTCGTGAATTAAAAAATGATTTACAAGGCTCCAAAGTTGAAACTTTATGACTCTTTTAATAAAATATTGTATTGTTTAATAATAATAATAATTTATTCAATAAAAAAATAGATACATTGATACATAGAAAAAAGTTAGCCTAAATTGAATAAACAGTTTAGGTCGCAGAAGTATTACTTGTATTGTGACCATAAAACATGAACAAATCAGTTTTTTGTCAAATTCAGTAAATTGTCAAGTCCAGTAAATTGTCAAATCCAGTAAATTGTCAAGTCCAGTAAATTGTGAAATCCAGTAAATTGTCAAGTCCAATAAATTGTCAGATCCAGTAAATTGTCGATAATAAACTATTAAGTGGTAGGTACCTACCATATTAACTGTTAGACACCTGAATATTTTTGAAATATGCACGAAATTCAAGTGTGAAACTGTTTTCGTATCTCTCAACACAATGGAGTATAAGTAATAATAATAATACTTTTTATATTGTTCAATTAAACCGTTTGAAAATTAAAAACATTTTTCAAGTTCAGCACTCTGCCTGAACCTTGTCATCCATTTTTTTCATTGATTTTGTATCCCCATCTTTCTCGCTAGTAAAATTATTAGTGCAAATATCTCCCGTTATCTTTACGACTGTACTTTCAGGGATTAAAATCAAGTAATAAACATGGGAATGGGCAGTCGTTACTTCGTTATTACTTTAAAACGTATATAAAGGAAATTCTTTTCAGCTTCAGGGATTAGAAAATAATGCGCCGTTATTTAAATTGGATATTTAATTATCCTAAAAGGGTTACTGAAATCTATAGGAATTTCCAATCACTAAGGGAGGATGTACCTCAGAAACTATTTATCGTACAGCTTAGAGAAAAAAAGTCTGTATTACAAACTCGCATACGAGAAACTGCTGGAAATTATTTTCAAATTTTCTACTCCACCGCTAGAGTGCGTAATTCACAATAATAACACAAAAACATCATTTTTCTATAATAAGTGTACCGTTATAGTACCACCAAATTTAAATATTCGTAATCATTAGATCATTATACGTAAGTTTATTACAACACTTTTTCCTCTATCTTGTAAAATAACTGGTAGGGGTGAGTGGGATACAGCGGGTTACCTCTCTTAATCAGACAACCTGAATTAAACAAAGATAGCAGGCACGAATTAAATAAAAAACACTGAAGGAATAGCAATAGCAATAATAGTAACAAATAAATTAGTATATAATGAGCGTTTCCTTCACATGCTCGAATGACATCTTCCATAAACCTTTACATCACTTCAATAATGTCAAAATTATTGCAGATTGCAGCATTATATTTTCCATAAAAATAAAGATGTACTAGTAATTAATGAAGTTACATAATTGAATTTGGATCAAAGTTATTTTCAAATAAATAAAAGAGAAGCAAAACCATCAGTTATACAAAAAAAAACGTGTTAGGAAGGAATAAACGATGAAGTTGTCTTGAGCATTGATAGTCTAGTCTATAAGCTTAAAATGGTGTTAATTCTACATACTTTTATTAAAATTATGTGGTTTAGCTCATTCGATCCGGAATAATGTCTAGATCATTGTGCCAAATAATTAAATTAGCCCATAAAAAATTCCAAAAGTTATAAACAATTAAACACCAAAAAAAATAGGTTTGGTTTGTAGCTTATTGTTCATAAGTTATAAATATTTTCGAAATTTGAAAAATGGATCCTTAAAGAGGAGGAAATTTAGTAAAAAAAGTTCCAACTCCCGGAACTGTACCTACATTATTTATAATTTTAATTTAACGCTGAAAATAGCCCTCCGCGCGCCATTATTAGGTTGCGCGCACGGCCTCGAAAGCGAGTACGTTACCTTAAAGTTAATTGAAAAATCTAAAAAAAATATAGTATAATCTAAACACTTTAAAGAATTGATTCCCGTTGGATTCATAAAAATAAATTTTTCAATATGCTAGACGATTGTTAATTAACAAAATTTTTCTAAACTTCCTTCATCGTTCTAAACTAAAAAAATGTTTAAATAATTGCCGTAAAATTATTTCGCTTCGTGGAGCTCTTCTTATATACATACAAAACAAGATTGCGTCATCAAAGTTTTAAAAATGTTAATACTTTGTTTATAATAAGTAATGTAGTTAGCAAAAAAATGGCAAATCAGTCATTTATTGTTAACTTGAAAAAATTATTATAAACAAAGTATTAACATTTTTAAAACTTTGATGACGTAATCTTGTTTTGTATGTATATAAGAAGATATTTTACGACAATTATTTAAACATTTTTTTTAGTTTAGAACGATGAAGGAAGTTTGAAAAAATTTTGTTAATTAACAATCGTCTAGCATATTGAAAAATTTGTTTTTATGAAAAATTCCAACGGGAATCAATTCTTTAAAGTGTTTAGATTATACTATAATTTTTTTAGATTTTTCAATTAACTTTAAGTACCTACTTAAAAAGAATTTATTCAAGTGACGTACTCGCTTTCGAGGCCGTGCGCGCAACCTGAAAATGGCGCGCGGAGGGCTATTTTCAGAGTTAAATTAAAATTATAAATAATGGAGATGGAGTTCTGGGAGTTCGGACTTTTTATTGGAAATATCCTCCTCTTTAACGATCTTTTTTTCAAATTTCGAAAATATTTATAATTTACGAACAATATTTTTTGAAGGTGTGTAATTGTTTATAACTTTTGGAATTTTTTATGGGCTAATTTAATTATTTGGCACAATAATCTAGACATTATTCCGGATCGAACGAACTAAACCAAATAATTTTAATAAAAGTATGTAGAATTAACACCATTTTAAGCTTATAGACTAGACTATGATATTTCAGTTAAAAAAATATCTGAGTATCAACTAGTTTAATGGTAATTATGTTTGAAAAAAAATTAAATCAAATTAAAACTTCAAATTTATCACCCAATTAATTTAAACATGGCACGAGGATGACAGAATCGTAAATATGAGCTATTTAAAAAATCTACAGTTCCTTCTGACTCACCCTGTATAATTTAAGAAACATAAAATTATATTGTACATAAAAATCACTCTGTACTAAAAAATATATATTTCACAATTTTTAAACAATATTTAATCATATAACTCTGGCTTCACTGTTAAAAGTTGGAAACTTTGTAATTAATTTCCAATGGAAATCAAATTAAAACGGAGAATGGACTGGAAACGATTTATGAATATTGATTATGTAATTATCTCATGACATATTGTACAATGACATTATAGGATTTGTCGTATATATTCATAATTTTCGGATTAATCTGTTTTTCCCTTTTGTTAAATACCGTAATTGCATTTTAATTTTTCCACATTGATGAACAAGGAACAGTTTGAATTATGCACACAAATTCCCGGAATATTAGAATACAATCCCATGGAATTTATTAAAAACTTTCAGTTACAAAAAATAAATTTATGACAAACAATTTTAATAAAAACCGAAGTAGAAAGTAGAAGAAAAAGTATCGATCGTAATCACGAGAGAACTTTTTTCGATGATTAAAAGAAAGTAATTTGGAAGCATTACTGAGAACACTTAATTGAAAACGATTCATTACCAAGAAACGGAAAATATTAAAATCCACCAATATGTTAATCAAAAGTTATATTTTAACTCTTCAGATAAAAATAAATAAAGAAAAATTAACAATAGAAGTAAATAAAAGAAGGGATCTGGCAGATATACGGGGAGTTTTCAAAAGTAATCTGGAATATTGTAAGATTTCAAGACGAAAAATTCCTATAAACTTGTGTGATAAGTTTCCCCCTACAACTAATCGAATTAATTCTATACGCGTATTAAGACGGCACTATTTACTCAAGCAGTCTTTGTATATAATAATGTTATTACCAACTTAAACAACGAAACAAAACATCTGGTGTTCACCATCAGTTGTAGTAATTGAATTTGATGAAATGAAATTTATATACTAAAATCTGCCTTAAATCAGTAAGAGTGGTAGTTTAGAACAACAAAAAGTAAGCCCCGTTTCACAGTAAATAAGGAGGGCGTTGGTGTGACAAAATAAAAAAATGTAGACATATACTTTACTTGAATTTGTTTAATTCAAATGAAACATTATCATATTCTGAACTTCAATTTATAGTATAGGTCGACCAGAACAGCTAGAGTGCTGAGAATCGTATGCGCGTCAGCAAACTTATTGTTACGCTGACGTAGCTCAGTCGGTAAAAGTTTGTCAGACAGTGGCGTAGTTACATTTTTAGTTAATTAATTTATTAGTATTTACAACTTCAAGATTCGGTTTAGTTAGGTATTAGTTTTACATTTTTAATATTTTGTTTAATTAATTATTAGGTTTAGTGTTTACAATGACATTGAAGAGTAAAGTGAAAAACAGAGTTTTAAGTGGCTAAAGTCAAGAACTTGTTGGAAATGTGATACAATTTATGCAGGAAGAAGCGAAGCAGGGAACACCCATTATAATTTTTTTGAAGGTAAGGTTCTGCTACTATACTATATTTCTTTTTCCTTAGGAGCAAAGTGCCTCATTATTTATTTAAAAGTACTATAAATATAGGGTGAATCTTTCTTTTTTTCTATTTGGAATAAAATGATAAAACAGGTCGGTTTTACCAAAATTAAATCGATAATTTTGAAAAGTTTTTGAAAAATTGTCAAAAACAGTCAAAAATGGTCAATAATTGTCAAAATTTTTGAAAAATGGTCAAAAATGGTCGATAATTTTGAAAAATGGTTAATAATTGTCAAAAACTGTCAAAAATCTTGAAAAATTGTTAAAAATGGCCAAAAACTGTCAAAATTTTTGGAAAATAGTCAATTTTTTTGAAAAAACTGTCAAAAATGGACAATAATTGTCAAAAACTGTTAAAAATTGTTAAAAATGGTCAATAAATGTCAAAAATTGCCAAAAATATTCATAAACTGTCAAAAATGGTCAGTAATTGTCAAAAGCTGTCAAAAATTTAAAAAAATTGTTAAAAATGGTCAAAAACTTTCAAAAATGGTCGATAATTTTGAAAAATGGTCAAATTTTTTGAAAAATTGGCAAAAATGGTTAATACCTAATTGTCAAAATTTTAAAAAATGGTCAATAATTGTCAAAAATTTTGAAAAAAGGTCAATAATTTTTAAAAAAGGTCGATAATTGTCAAAATTTTGGAAAATGGTCAATCTCTTCCATCTATATCTCTCTCTCTCTCTCTCTGTCCCATCTTTCTCCCTCTCTCTCTCATATTTCTCTCTATATCCCATCTTTCCCCCTCTCTCTCCCATCCAAATCTCTCCCTGCTATTCCTCTCCCAACTCTCTGTCCCATCTTTCTCTCGCTCCTATCTCTCTCCCATCCTTCTCTCATCTTTCTTTCTCTCTCCCATATCTCTCTTTCCTATCTCTCTCTCACTCTCTCCCTCCCATCTCTCTCCATCCCATTTTTTGATAGCATTTTTACTCCATAATCAGCTTTCAAAAAATATTATTCTTCACTTAGACATCTCTCAACTATATCGATAGTACAAATATTTGCCTGCTTTGTGGAAAATAAAGTGTAAACTTGATAAATTGCTTTACATGTGTTTGGAATAATTTTAGACAATGCCTGATAAGAGATTGCTGCGGAGTATCGGAGGTCTCTGTAAGTCCTCCCAGTTACTAAAAACCTTAATGTACAGGTTAACCTTTCATGGGGAGAAATAGACTGCCGCATAACAGTGTTTTCTCTTTTAATTATAGGAGCCACAAAGGATAGTAACTCATAGGCCGTTTCGTCCATCTTTAGGTAGCCACGCCAGTCTTCAGGATCTTCTCTTAAATTTTTAATCAAGTTGACATGTGAATGTATATTTCTCCGTAATAGCCAGTTATCGATAGTTTTACAACATCAGTAATATCGTTGTACGATTTTTGTCAAAATGTTAAAAATATACATAAATATATATATATTTATTTCAAAACAGAATTTTTGAAAAATTGTCAAAAATTGTTAAAAACTGTCAGAAATGGTAAATAATTTTGAAAAATGGTCGAACATTTTGGAAAATTGTCAAAAATGGTCAATAATTGTCAAAAATTTTGAAAAATGGTCAATAATTGTTAAAAACTGTCAGAAATGGTCAATAATTTTGAAAAATGGTCAAAAATTTTGAAAAATTGTCAATAATTGTCAAAAATGGTCAAAAACTGTAATAACAAAGTTTTTGAAAAATTATTAAAAATGGTCGATCATTTTGAAAAATAGTAATTTTTTTTGAAAAATTGTCAAAAATGGTCAATAATTGTTAAAAACTGTCGGAAATGGTCAATAATTTTGAAAAATGGTCAAAAATTTTGAAAAATTGTCAATAATTGTCAAAAATGGTCAAAAACTGTCAATAATTGTCAAAAATGGTCAAAAACTGTCAAAATTTTTTAAAAATTGTTTAAAATGGTCAAAAACTGTCAAAAATGGCCGATAATTTTGAAAAATGGTCAAAGTTTTCGAATTAGGTATATCCTAACTTCTTTTTGAATGATTAAATAAGACTTATTTTCAATTATTTAATTTTCTTTATTCTGAAATATAACAATAATTCTAGTAAATTCACTAATAAAGAGTCTCTAATCGATACCATTTCATGAATTAATAATCCCCAAGAACTTATTTATGTTTATTAGGCACCAGTGGAATACTTTTAGCCGATACTGGGACAACCACGCTCATCTCTGGAGACCCTGTATTTTACAGTCGACTCGATGTGCAGACTGAAAAACTGAAAGGAATAAATTCACACTCATGGTTGTTGTCAAGGCAACTACATTAAACATATGGTGTTTAATTATCGTATACATAAATATTAGTTTAACTTTTCTAGTAGTTTCTTCAATTTATACGTTTTATTTGAAATTATTTTAACGTAACGAATGACTCCATTAGGATGACGCTCAACAGTAACTAAAACATTACAACGTTTTAATACAACTGGGATGGTCAAAAATTTGATAAAACCTGGAAGACCGCGGACTGCAACGAACGAAACTGTTAAACAAAATATTGCAATCGATTTAGAAGAATCACCACAAACTTCCACCACAAATTTGGCACTAAACCATGGTATCAGTCGACTTTCTGTAGGAAAGATATTAAAAAGTGAAAAGTATCATCCGTATAAGGTACAGTTGGTTCCAGAATTGTCAGACGATGATTTTGACCGACGGCTAGAATTTTGGACATCTGTAATGTCGACGATAATTTTGCTTCTAACATATGTTTTTCCGATGAGGCAACTTTTTGTTTAAATGGAACAGTTAATCGCCATAACTCAAGGTATTGGTCAAATGAGAATCCTCATTGGATTCATGAAGCACATACCCAGCATCCACAGAAGTTAAATGTTAGGATGAGAATTGTCGAAAATAGGCTTATAGGCCCATTTTTTATCGACGGAAACTCGAATGGTGACAAGTATTTGGATCTACTAAATAACAAAATTATTCCTGCACTTCAACAGAATGGGCAATTACCACAAAATGTTTGGTTTCAACAAGATGGAGCACCTCCCCACTATGATAAACGGGTTAGGGATTTTCTGGATGCGAATTTTCCAAATCGATGGATTGGATTGGATTCATAGAGTGGCCTGCTCGTTCTCCGGATCTTAGCCCGTTAGATTTTTTTCTTTGGGGTTATCTAAAATCACGTGTTTACGTTAGACGACCAACAAACTTACAGGAATTGAGAAAAAGAATTATTGATGAATGTGAACTAATACGTGGAGAAGTCTTGGAAAGAGTGACTCAAGAATTTGTTAATAGGATGGCATATTGTCAGCAAGTAAACGGCGAGCATTTTGAACATTTGAAGTAATTTTGTTTCTCATTATTCTAAAATAATGAAATGTACACCTATTGTACAACTAACAGTGAGTTATTCCTCGTGTTTACAAATTTTTTTACACTAAACTCAGTATGTATGAATTCAAAATAACAAGCTCTTTTAAAATCTGTAAAAATATATAGGGTGGCCCATTTAAATTAAAGAAGTTGATGGCATTTCCGGTTAAATCGGAAGTATATTATCAACAAAAAAATGTACATCAGATGCATTTTGTTCCATTGCACTTACCTGCAAATTTTCATAAATATCGTTCTTTTCGTTTAAAAGATATTTACTTGGTTCCATACTTTATCCCAACCCTGTATACTGTTTGTTATTAAGTGACATCAAAAAATGTTTGTTTGTCAAATGTCAGACAGCTCTAACTATAAGTAGAGGTGGGATTATTTCCCTAAAGTATCAAGAACCAAGCTGTTCCAAATTTTATTTATAATGAAAAAACGATTTTTTTCAAAACATACAGTTCGGCTGCTTTTATTCAATACTGTCTATAGCAGTGGTTCCCAAAGTTGTCTGGGCCACGACCCATCAAATACAAGTTTACAAACTCGGGACCCACCCCCATGAAATTTAACCGTTACCAATATGAATAAAGGACTTTTCAAATAACAAACAAAGTTTTAATACAATTTTTTAACTACATCAAAAAAGTTATTTCAATGGGAAGGATGAAATTGCTTCCTATGTTTGGCCATCATAGTTTTGACATCAACTTCAACTTAATCGCAGTGAGTTTGATAAGTCCAATTTACTTCGTTATTTAGTTTTAATGTTCAACATATCAGAAAATCCGGTCTCACATAAGTATGAGGTAGTAAAAGGGAGGAGCACTTTCATTGCTTCATCAAACAGACATGGATAGTTATCAGCAACCGAGAGCCAGAATTTCGTTAATTGCTTACGATTGAAACTATTTTTTAATGACGAATCTTCTGATAAATCAATTAGTTCTTCACTTGCTTTTGTTGTCATACCAGTTGGTAGGTGGTCTTGAAATGGGTTACAAATCCAATTCAACAAGTCGATCGAGTTTTCATCTCCTCGCCGAAATAGTCGGCAAAGTTTTTTTTTAACAATGATAAATGAGTGGAAATTGCAGATACTACGTTCATCTTTGGCTGCAGTTGGTTTAATAAAAGTTTCAAGTGTTTCAAAACAATCATACTTCCCATCCTCAATACAACTCTTCTACAGTAAAAGCTTTTTCATAAACTCGCGAATTTTATCGTGAACTGCAAAAATGTCTGATCCGTTTGATCCTTGCAAATACAAATTGAGTTCATTTTAATTCGAAAAAATATCCGTTGCATATGTGAGCTTGAGAGTGAATACTTCGTCCATTAGATGTTCAATATATTCAGTTTTTCCTTCCAAGTGAATTATAACTTCATTGCGTAGTTCCACTAATCGTGTCAGTACTTTTCCCCTGGATAACCAGCGAACTTCCGTATGCAAAAGGAGACATGTATGAAGACTACCCATTTTTTCACACAGCTTTTGAAATAAGCGAGCTCATCTAGATGGGCGTGTGCGAACAATTCTTCTCTCTCTTTCAAGTAGTGTTGTTCATATTATCCTTGTCGTATTTTTTCGCAATCTGTATAGCGAACAAAACCAATTAATTGAGATAGGCCATGCACGTCGGTAGACTCATCTAGTTGCAGAGCATAATATTTACTACCAATTATTTTCCGGATTAAATCATCTTCTTTCCATTCAGCCATTTCGTCAATTCTTCGCGCAACAGTATTATTTGATAGTGGTATGCGATCGATTTCTTTTACTTATTTTTCTCCAAACCTCGCTCCAACAGCATCTTTAATCGATGGTAATACTAAGTCTTCACCAATGGTATTAGCCTTACCTGCTCTAGCGATCCTTAAGCTAATGAGGTACGATGCATATACAGCATTTTCAATGATATTGATGAAATGAGAAACAATGTTTTTTGAAGACGTCATTTCCAACAATTTTTTTTGAAAAAATTCTACTGGCTTGTTTATACAATGAGAATTAAGTTGGGAATTCTGGAACCGTTGGCGATACTTGACACTGAACACTGTTTCCACTACCACTACACCAACACTAACACTTTACACTATCTTACGCGCGTTTCGATAACCAAGTTATCTTCTTCAGAGACTGAAGGTAAAATGTTACAATATTTATGCTCAACTATTGTGCCAGCTATAGCAGCCATATTTCCCAATCCTAACAATCCCATGTTACCTTCTGATGACATATGGTATCAACAAGATGGTGCTTCCCCCCATTACACCCTGGCTGTACGTACTCATCTGGATACAGTGTTTCCACAGAGATGGATAGAACGTCGATGAGCGATAGAATGGCCGGCTCGGTCACCGGACTTGACCCCATTACATTTTTTCCTTAAAAATAAAGTTTACAAAAATAGACCAGTTGATCTACAAAATCGTATTAGGTACGAGGTACATATAAAAGATTGAAGATATAAACCAAAAACTAATATTCATAATTTGTTTCATTTAGATTGTGATGAATAAATAAGATCTTTTCAGAACTCAGCCTACACCTATTATCAACATATATGTAACCAATTTCCGAAAATAGTATCTCTGAATAAACACTAGTTGCTGGACTTGATAAAAACTGCTTTACTAAATTAATTAGACCAGGAAATGTTCCACTGTGCTTGCTCCACCACTCAAATGGGTCCGACTTTCTATCAATAACCGGCACTCCATAGTATACTTCAAGTTGATAGAGTATATTGCCTTTCGAATCACTAGTAGAGGATGCAGGTGTCGAAGGTGAAATAAAGTTATCTTATCATATGTTATCCTCGTTCTCTTTTGTATAGCGGCTAATGGTTCTTTATCCTCGTCTTCGCTAGTAACCACGTTAGTCTCATCATCTTCTTCTTGGATTTCAGATTCGGATTTATCGGTGTTGCTCTTATTAATTTCTGTGATTTTTCTCACAAGTTTGTTGTTTTTTATATCTTCAACTATAGTCTGGCTCGAAAAAAAGTACACTTCATATCTGGGATCTAAAATAGTCGATATGGTAAAGCAGTCCTTGGACTCCACATCGGAGAACCTTTGGTTCATTCCTGTAATGAGACTTTCTTTCATAGTTCCAACGCCATATAACTGTTCTACATTATCGGAAAAAACTAGCACTTCAATACAAATAACTGAGTCCGTGCTGCTCATCAGTTTCGTTATCTCTTCAAAAGGTCTAAGTAATTCAAAGACAGCCCACTGATTATTGGTTAAATTGTTTATAGACTTTATAGCGCTATTTTCAGTGTGATAAATAGTTACACAACGTTTTAAATCAAGTAACCTCTCTAACATGTAGAAAGTGGAGTTCCACCGCGTTTGTGAATCTTGGATAATTTTCTTCTGGTCCATATTCAACTCTTGTTGTATTTCACTCAATTTACTGCATGCTAAAGAAGAGTGATTAAAATGAGTTACAATTCGGCGAGCACAACTTATCATATCTGATACGGTTCTTTGAGAATGATTTATAACTCTGCCATCCTAGGTTGGCACTTTGGGTATGCGCGAACCAGAAAGAGTTAAAGAGTGCCTGAATAGAGATAGAAGAGATTTTTACGACGGTACGGGTGGTATATCTATGAGTAAGGCGGCTTGCAACACCAGTGTCGTATAAATCAGAGGGGCTTAGGTTTTAATTGTAATAAGTAGATACATTTTATTTTTTATTTCAAAAAAAAAACATTTTACAAAGTCTAATTTTAGTGATAATAAAATTAATAATTAAAAAGTGTACACATACATGCTATTCTTATATAAAATGCATTGTGGTAAATATATTCAAATACTTACTTTGTTAAATGGAATAATAGGTTGTTTTATTTGTGCTGCTTCTTCCTTCATAAATTTTATTAAATTACTAACTAGCTCACGGCTTTGGCCACTTAAAACTTTATTATGAATTTTACTTTTAAAGTCCATCGTAACACTTTGAAGTAACATCAAATCAACACAAAACAGATAATATAAAAATTTACTACGCCTCTGGAATTTTTATGATGTTAACAGTAAGAAATAGTTACATCAAATGAGCTCTCGGTGTCGATGGGCGGGGTTTGTCAAAGCGCATCTTATGGTCGAGTGCCAACCTAGGATGGTATAGTTATAATTGCAGTTTGTGTATAAAACACCCCTCGCTGTTTATTTCTGCATCTCTACAGCCTTTGACCCTATTAGCTCCGCTGTCTCTCAACAATAAATGAATTTTTTGTTTCTCAATGACCCAACTGTTGATTAAGGACGTAATTTTCTCAGCTATTGCAATTATATTCCGTATAAATCCCGATCCGGCTGGAATTCCGGCGGTCCGGTCCGGCTACCGGCCAAATACTCGATCCGGTACATCCCTAGAAGAGATAAACCTGATACCACACACATATTTACGTGATTCGATTGGACAATTTTGTGAAAGACTTGGATACTGTCAAATCGTAAATGATGATTTACTTTAGAATTTGTTGGGTTACCTATATTTCTTTAGTTCTTTCAATTCAAGTTGTAATACTAGAATAAACATTTTGCAATAATTAAAGTGTCGATATCTGCCTAACCATAGAGCTCGCCATAGAGTTTGGGCATGGGGTACCTCATAACAAAGTTAATCTGGAAGTCGAAAGGATCCATTTAAAAAATCATTCATTGCAGTCACTACGCTTTTCAGGACCACGCTGTAAGTTTTGTCGCAACGTGAAAATATGCTCCTATGGCAACCTTGCAGCATGCGTAGAGATTCAGATGTTTCCATACTTTAAATTATCCCTGTATAAAACACACTAATAAAATCGACGAAAAAATTCTTGAACACTGTTTACCATTGAATAGACAATGCAAAACTGATTAGGTGTCTAAATTGTTTGCCCTGGACGGCCGTAATAGGTCACGTGATCTGGATTGACTAAAATTAATGATGACTTTGAACTTTGGAGGTCAACGATTGACATATATAATGGCTAAGTGACGTAAAACTTTTAAATAATTTGGATTTTGAAATTCGAAATCGAAATGATAATTTCGTTTGTCATGTTATATACGCGTTGTTGTTTGTAAACCACAGACAGTTCCTCCTCCCACATGCATTACGTTAAACCATCAGTCTAAATATCAAATTAAAAAAACTACATTTATATTATTCCTTGCACGATAGATACCGTATTTAACACTTTACGAAGGACACATATTTTCCTTTGTTTAATATTTTAAAATGCTTTTCTCCGTCAAACACTCTCGCTAAGAGGACCGCATAAACTGCTTCAAAGGAAAAAGAGAGAGAGAGAAGTTCGAAAGGGCTTTTTGGGGATGGAAGTTTTTTGGCAGAATAGTTTTAGGTGATATTTTGTCCCTGATATAGGAAAATGTCCTCTGCAGGGGGGGGTTTGGGAGGGAGGGGGAGAAGGTCGTGTTTGTTTCTGCCGTGACCCTCCGGGTCCTCCGCTGCATTCTGTGTTTTTTGGTGTGTGTTGGTGAAGAGGTGGAGAACGTGCTTTAGTTTGATTAGTAAGATTTTTTTTGGTTAGGTTGTGACGGGGGAGAAAAACAGTTCCCTTTTTTTTTGTAAATTTAGTGTTTTTTGGGCATTGGGTACAGCTGTGATGCAGTCCCGACCAACGGCCATTTGGCTATCAGAGTTTTGAAGAAACTAGGATAGGTTACACGGAAACCACAGAAAAACCTGTAACACCTAGTAATTTGATGATATTCAATTTACCAGAATCGGATACTGATCGGGACAAGGTATCTGAAATTTTGCGTGATATAGTTGTAACACCTCCTTCTATAGTTAGTCTTCAAAGGGTTGGAAGGCGTAATACTAAGGGAGCTCGTGCCCTAAAAGTTAAGTTTAACTCCGCCTTTGATGTTCAAAATATCATTAGGAACCGTACCAGACTTGAGGGTAGAAAGATCTTTTTCAACTACGACCTTACGAGCAGTCAAAGGGAACTTGAAAAACAACTAAAAGAAGAACTCAAGAGACGTCAAGAGAACGGCGAAAATAATCTCACTCTCAAATTTTTGAATGGGTGTTATAAAATAGTTGTTAAAACCAACCCAAAAAACTGATTAATCCTGGCCCAACTTCAGCTTCTAGCAAATTGCGATCAAATTCTATTTATTATCAGAATGTTCGAGGGTTGAGGACCAAACTAAACAAGTTATCAGTAAACGCAGCTACTAATTTCTATGAAATAATTGTTTTGACTGAAACTTGGCTATCGGATAATTTTGGAGATGCTGAAGTTGGATTAGATAATTATAATATTTATCGGCGAGATAGATCTGCACTCACTAATCCTGCAACTAGAGGTGGTGGTAGAGATATAACTAGTAGCCTGCTGCAGTCATCAGAAGAAATTGAACATGTTTTTGTTCTAGTTGGAAACACTAGGAACAAATGTATAATTGGAGCCGTCTACTTTCCCCCACTTTCCCCTATTGAAGATTATTTATCCTTTACTGAGAACCTAGACGCCATTTCTGAAAAGTATCCTGTTGCTCAGATCTGCATTCTGGGTGATTTCAACTTACCTAAAGCAGTTTGGTCTGACTTTAATATTTGTTCAGAAGCTATTTCACCCCCTGGTACCAGAGCTGATGAAGTGAATGCTACTTATACCGTTTCTAATATGTGTGCCTACCATAATCTGTTTCAAATTAACTCTGTTCATAATGAATTTAACTCACTTTTGGATTTAGTTTTTAGTCATGATCGTTTAACTACATGTATTACAGCAACCGATCCTCTGATTGATGTAGATGTTTACCACCCTCCTTTAGTAACTGAATTAAACTTGAGCTTGGACCATTGTAATTATTCTCCTGTTGCTGATGAGTTTTATTATGACTACAAATCAGCTGATTTTCACTCTATTGAATATCATTTGGAACTTATTCGGTGGGATCCTTTCTTATTGAATAGATCATTAGATGATATGTTAAATATTTTCTATGATATTTTGTATACCGTGATTTACCTGTTTGTACCTGTTAAGAAAGTTTCATCCTGAAAATTCCCCAGATGGTTCTCATCAGAACTAAAACATCTCATATATTTAAAGAAGCAAGCTCACTTGAGATTCAAACTAACAGGATCTCCTGTTGATTATTAGGAATTTTCTCAGCTGCGTTCTCTGTGTAAGCTCAGGTCTAAAACTGACTATAACGTTTATATTAGGTTTACTGAATGTTCTGTTGGTGTTAATTTAAAATCGTTTTGGAACTTTGTAAACTCCAGAAGAAGATGTAATACAATTCCTGATGAAATGTACCTCAACAATGTCAAATATCCTGTGGGAATCGATTTAGCTAACCTGTTTCAAGATTATTTTAGCTCTGTTTATTCTGATAAGACCTGTCCTAGCTATGGTTATATATCTTCTACTCCTTTGAATGCTTCTGAGTATTGTGCGTCTATCTCTGAAATATATGAACATCTTTGTGGTTTGAATGTATATAAAGGTCCTGGGCCGGATGGCATCCCTCCTTCTATTTTAAAATATTGTAGTTTTGTATTGTCTCGCCCCTTGCATATCATTTTTAACTACTCTTTTAAACTTGGCATCTTTCCTGATTTCTGGAAATCTAGTTTCGTCGTTCCTATTTACAAAACAGATGAAAAATCAAACATATCCAATTATAGGCCGATATGTATTTAGAGCGTAATTCCTCAATTATTAGAAAATATTGTTACTAAAATCCTTACCAAACTTTTGGATCCTTATATCATTAACCAGCAGATTGGCTTCCGTTCAGGGAAGTCAACTGAGCTTAATCTCCTTACATATGTGGACTATCTTTCAAGTGCCTTGGACTCTGGTTATCAAGTTCACTCTTTGTACACAGACTTCTCCAAAGGCATTTGTTAAAGTTAATCATGGCCTTCTGATTCAAGAAATAAATAATATGGGTGTTAATGGTAGTCTCCTAAACTGGGTTCAAAGTTACCTAACCGGCCGTATTCAAATAGTCCGTGTGTGTGGCTTCTTATCATCTGGCTTTGTAGTTCCTTCAGGTGTTCCCCAAGGATCACACATAGGACCACTTTTGTTTAACATTTTCGTCAACGACATCCAGAACTGTTTTATAAACTCTCAATTCTTATGTTTTGCTGATGATCTAAAATTGTATATGACTGTACGTTCATTAGAGGATTGTCAGAATCTTCAAGCAGATTTGGACAATTTATCTCGGTGGTTTACTGCCAATGGCATGGAACTGAATCTAGCAAAATGTCAGTTTATTAATTTTAGTAGAAAGCGTCACCCTATTGTTTTTATCTATAACATTAACCAAACACCTCTTATTAATGTGTCAGAAGTGAAAGATCTTGGTGTTGTGATTGACTCTACCATGTCTTTTCGGCCCCATATATATGTTTCAATTAATAAGGCATTAAGGATGCTTGGTTTTATCAGAAGGATAACTTGTGACTTTCGAAACGTGCAATGTCTTAGAATACTTTACTTCTCCCTTGTTAGACCTCTTATTGAATATACATCTTCTGTTTGGAATCCCTTCTATACGAACCATATTCACAACATTGAACAAATACAAAGAAAATTTCTAAGACTAATTGCCTATAAATCTGGAATTCATCCTGTTAACACCTACCACCTAAATTACCATGATTTGCATTCCCAGTTTATGTTGGAGGTTGGAGCCTCTTCGTTACAGAAGGAATTGCAAGGATCTTTTCATTCTATGCAACATAGTCAATTCTACTCTCGATTGTCCTACTCTTTTGTTGAATATTGGTTTTTCCAACTAGATCTACTAGAAATAGTGTTACTTTTTCACAACCACACTACTATACTAATTATCGCAATAATTCGTTCATCCCCAGGTCCACAAGATTGGCCAATCGATTGAATCTTGATTTATTTACATCTTCTTCTGAGTTTCGCCAACAACTCCAAATTTGTAATTTTTAAAAATATTTTTAGTTGTTATTGTAAGTGATATGTGCTTTATCTTATGTGTTATTTAATATATCTATAAGTTTATGGTTTTTTCTATTTATATATATATA
Organism: Lochmaea crataegi; assembly: GCA_947563755.1. Classification (NCBI taxonomy): domain Eukaryota; kingdom Metazoa; phylum Arthropoda; class Insecta; order Coleoptera; family Chrysomelidae; genus Lochmaea; species Lochmaea crataegi. Next base: position 87,835,272 of record OX387423.1, on the reverse strand, counting down.
TTTTTTCTTTCTTTTTTTTTTAATTCTATTTTTCTGTGTATCAATTATTGTACTCCATTGTATTTAATGAGTTCTAGCCCGTCAATAAATAAATGATAATAATAATAATAACACCGATGGGGCTTCAAAGGAAGTGATTCAGATGTTTAAATACTTTTACAATTACGCTGTCCCTCTTTATTTTTCCAATAGTCGTTACGAGGGTTGTCTTTTAAAAACTATGGTTTTTCAAAGTATTCTTCACGAAGAGAAATGCATTTTTGCATCCTTTGGAACTAATTCTGGAAGCAGTTATTCCACTCGCTTGTTGGTACATTCAAAATAGAGTTTTTGAAGGCGTTGACTGCATCTTCTGGAGACTGGAACCATTGACCACGCATGTTTTCTTGCTTGCAATTGTTTTTCGAGCTGTGTGGAAACTTGCATTGTCTTGGTGGAGGATCACTCGTCGTTGGGGGTTGGTTTTTCTAAACTCAGCAATCACTGATGTCTACTGATGTGGTGCTTCATTTTCTCGGCATAATTCCATTTTTCGATTGACTCATCAGCCTTTTTTTTTAAATTCTAACAGCGGTCCAGTTTGCCGCAACGTGTATAACCGGCCTTACCGCTTATTAAAATTATTATGCTTACAATACCTTGATTATTGTTAACGAAAACAGGATATCTTTAATCGTAAATAAACAAACAAAGGAAAAAACATTAATTTATATGCATTTTCTATGTACTTGGTAAACACACGTATACTTCCAATTTTGGAACCGACTGCAAATCAATCAAAAACATATTAAATGACAACAATGGGACGTGTGTTTGGCGAGTGTATTGATCCGTGTACCTCGTAGCAATTGCAATAAAGATTTGCTTTTCATGGGATAAATTTAGAAACTGGCGTTTTTATCAACATAATAAACATTTCTAAGGATGCATAAAAACAAAATCTATACAGAGGCACACTGAGGTGATTCTAAATAACCTATATTTTATCGTTCAGCCATGTTTCGTCCAAGTAATAAATTGTTCTTCCTTCAGATCGATACTTAAATAATTTCTTCTCCAACACACAATTTCCTCTTTATCTATAAGGAGCGACTTTCTCTTAGTAAATCCGTGTTTGCAGTAAAAAAGTTCATAATAAATGTAGATATCTGAATTCTTAATGTATTTAGTCAGTTTTATTGTTGCGATTTTCTTTTAACGTTTTATTGGAAGTTTTACTTAACATTGCGTTTAGATTTTTGATGAGAATCACCTTATGACCTTTTTGGTTTGATTTCCGGGGAGATGGAGATTGTTGTGACGTATAACTGAAATAAGTCTTTTGACTAAAAATTGGTAGTATTATTGGAAATAAAAACTGTTTGGTTCACCTCTGGGAGTATTATTTAATATTTTACCTAGACAAACGAAAATAAACCTACATTTTGGGGACTCGTCCGGGATTCAGAGGAGATTATAGTTGAAACGTGAACGAGTTGACGTTTGGGATAACGAAAATTTTATTTGAAAAAACATTTTTAAAGAAGTTGTTCACGGAGGTAAACCTATATTTGAAGAAGTAAGAAGAATTCAAGTAAAATAAGAGACGAGAAAAGACGGAAGTAAGACGACTTCAAGCACAATCAGACGCAGTAGTAGAACTTGTAGACGAGAGCGACACATTTGTTTCAACTGAAGAAGACGGAAGTAAGAATACTTCAAGCAAAGCAACAAGAGACGTGAAAAGACGGGAGTAAGACGACTTCAAATACAATTAGTCCAGGAAGTAAGACTTGTAGGAGGAGTAAGAGGACTTCAAGTAAAGCCAGACGTAATTGTATATTACTTAAACGACGAAATCTTCCAAAAAGTAGAGCAAAAGCTCTTTCGACAACCTGTCTTGTTTTGGCATGAACTGTGTTAAAATGTCTTTGCTGTCCAGTAAGATGACCTCTATTAATAAATGATGGTATACACCAATTCATAACTGGATAAGCTTCATCACCAATAATATGCTCATCTGCTTGAATATAATTTTGTGTGTTGAGCACAATGTCATTGTAAATATCCGAATTTCTAAATATCCTTATGTCTGAAACAGAACTTGGATATCCTGTGAAGCAGTCTATAAATTTCAAATCCGGTATAGCGATGGCCTGCAAAGTAACTGCATGGAAACACTTCCTATTGATGTAAACTTCCGGATTTTCATGAGGTGCTTTGATAGCAACATATGTACCATCTATGGCAACAATTACACCTCTAAAACCAGCTATCCTTTGGAATTTTTCTTTTAAATTTTGTCGTTCTGCATAATCTGGCCGCGCTACTTCATTTAAAGCTTGTATTGCTCGTTGGAAACAAATAAACAATGATGATTTTCCCATATCAAAACGGCAGCCAACAGACCTAAAATATATTAAGAATTAGTTTTCAAAAAAATCACTTCAAAAATAAATGCTTACCGATAACTGCCTGGTGTAGCCATTAGCCACAGTATCGCTAATAAATGTTTTTTAACAGGTATTCTGAGCCTTCCGATGGATTCTTCCTGGCGTATTAATAAAGGCGCAAGTCTTTCTAATAAACGTAGAAACTGTATTTTATTAATGCGAAAATGTTGTTGAAATTCTTTGTTGGTGCAATTATTAACAGTTTCTATAAAATTGTTCACCCTAGACACTTTTCTTCGTCTATATTCCAAGTTTTCTAATACACACTCTTCTTCGTCACTATCAGATTCGCTCTCACTAAAGAAAATCAAGTTCACCTCCATTTATTGGTAATCAAAGCTCCATTTAACGCCAGTTCTGTACCGTCAGAGACGTACCGTACCGTTCACATTTGCAAGGTAGAGGCGCGTATTCATCTGAGCATGAACGGGAACGAGGCAGGGTACTTGTTCTTAGACATCAAAAAATAATACTTGCCATAAATAAAAAATTTAGTTTTTCAGATTTAAAGCCGTTTTTCATAATGTATTGAAAATTGAAATGAGTCACAAGCACCAAAGTGGTAGTGAAAAGCGAAAGAAGAGAAAGGTGAGAGAAAATGAAACAGAAAAACAGAGAGATGCAATGTTGATATTTCTTCAAACAGAAGCTACAGCGGCAGATAAGAAGAAGGCATCAGGTTCTACTTCCAATGAACTTGAAGATGTTAATCCTTTACCTATTCCTCCTTCAATCAGTTCAACCACCAGCGACCTATGATTAATCGAAGGCGAAAAAGCCACAGATGGTGAAGAAAAAACACAATAAAAGTGAGGAAGAAAATTTAGACAATTGCCTAGCTATAGTCTATTTCAGAAAGGTATAGAGTAATAAAATGGGGAATTCCGTCCAGTTCGGCTCAATTTCGGTGTCGGCCATAGGCGTAGGTCTTGAAATAGTATTGTTTGTAATATTAAAATTTCAAGTAATTGCGTAGGAAAATTAGGAAAAGTATGTTTTCTGGCCTGAAGTGTCAATATCGAATTATTGTGTAGGGATTACTTAGGTAGTAGATTATACAGTTACATTTTGCGTTTAACAGGTAACGTTTAACCTTCTATTAGTGCCTCTGCCTAATTCCAACACTGTTTCAGCTTCGGCTCAACCATGCGCCGCAAGGTGCCTTATCCAAAATTTTTAGACCTTTATAAGTATATTTGTTTAGTTTAACGCTTCCATCAGTATTTGCTGTTAAGCCGTAAATAGTGTTCACAGTATTATAAGATTAGTAATAAAATGGCGACATTTACACCAACGAAAAGATGTTACAATAATTCTCCACTATCAGTGAATGAAAAACTTATTATTTTAAATGTACACGATCGCATAAAATACGATTACCCGAAATTTACTGTACAAGAAACTGTCGACCGATGTTCCCGAATGACTGGAGTTGGAAAGTCCACCGTTTTTAAATTATTGCGGGGGAGAAAGATAGCAGGCCAAGTGGAGCCTCCCAAGAAAAGTCCAGGCAGACCAGTAAAAGTCCTTGATGAAGACACCAAAAGTGTAATTCGAAGAAAAGTTCACTCTTTTTATTTTAAAAAAGAAATACCCACCCTAGATAAGATTTTAATGGAGCTTGGCCAGGATGACAGTATTCCGTTGATAACTAAAAAACTTTTATGGACCACTTTGAGAAATATGGATTTTGCCTGGGAAAAGCATAACAGTAAAGCACTTTTACTGGAAAGCGATGAAATTGTTTGCTGGCGACGAAAATACTTAAGAAGTATAAAGCAGTACAGAACAGAGCAGAAGAAAATCTTTTATCTTGATGAGCCGTGGATCAATGAAGGTTATACAGTACCAAAAATGTGGCAAGACAAAAATATAACCAGTGCTCGCCAAGCTTTCATGGAAGGCCTGTCAACAGGTATTAAGGAGCCTTCAGGTAAAGGGAAAAGACTAATAATCGTCCATATTGGAAGCGAAGAGGGATTTTTAAAAGGAGGTTTGCTAACCTTTCAGTCGTGCCATACGGGAGATTACCACGAGGACATGGATTCGAATGTTTTTGAAGACTATTTTGGTGAAATGATAAAATATCTTCCGGAGATTCAGTAGTAGTTATGGATAACGCGAGTTATCATTCTCGACGCATAGAGAAGACTCCAACTTCATCTTGGAGAAAACAAGAAATTATTGACTGGTTAACCACCAAAAGTATTGAATTTGAAGATAATTTGATAAAAAAAAGGTCTATTAGCTATAGCAAATTTACGCAAACATCGTTTTATGAAATACGCCGTGGAAGATATAGCAGAAAAACATAGTGTAACTGTGCTGCGCACACCGCCATATCATTGCGAACTAAATCCTATAGAACTTATATGGGCGCAAGTGAAAGGATTTGTAGCAAGACACAACACGACATTCAAAATGAAAGACGTTAAGCTACTGTTTGATCAAGCCATTAAGGAGGTGACACCAGAGAACTGGCGAAAAGCAGTCCAGCATGTCATTAAAAAAGAGGAGAAAATGTGGGATCTTGACTACTTGATCGATCGGACCGTCGACCCGTTAATTATAACGTCAAGAGGAGATGACAGTTCCTCAGATGACGAAGAATATTATGATTTTTTATAATTTAATTTCTGTATAATGTATTTTTTGTATAATGTTCAATAAAAAATAAGTGTACCTAATACTATGTACATAATGCCTAATTTTTATTCTGTTAAAATAAAATTCTTTCCTTTTTACGAGTATCCTACCGGCACGCCTTTGGCACACTATTTTCAGTGTTTGTGAATGGATAACAATAGGCTAAACCCATATATTGACCCCAACCCGAGTGGTACTACCTGCACTTGATAAAAAGAAAGAATTTTACAATGAAATCAATGCCAAACTATGGAAGTGGCTTAAATATTCGTTGGGTCACTCTGTGCTCCCTTTGCATACCTAATGAGGTTTTATTACTCTATACCTTTCTGAAATAAACTATAGTTATTAACAATGTTAATAAATCATAAATACTCGGGAACTCGGGTTTCTTTATTTCTTATTAGTCATGCTTAACTTTTGAATGAAAATTTTTCTTTTGTTATTTGTTTTATGTATCTAAATATATAATATATGTTTTTTATTATTTTGTTTTTTTTACATTCACGTCCGACGTCCTCATAGCAAAAATTGAAACATAATCTTTAAGCATATATGGAGCAAGACAGGGCCCGAAAATTTGATGGTGCCTAGGGCCCAACTCAGTTGAAAATAGGCCCTGGCTCTTGATGCCTACATTAAAAAAAACACATTCCGGAAAAGTTCTAACAATTATCTACCAAATTGTAGTTCATGCAATGATAAGTCTAAAAACGTCTGAAGCGTAAATTATAGATAGATTAGTAAAGATGACACAAAAGATAAATTGGTTTTATTTAAACTCATAAAGTATGTAAGATAAAAATATATGACGTCAATCTACAGAATGGGATTTCCTCGCTAATAATTTAAGGAAACCAAATTCAATTTCAAAAGTTATCTTCAAGGTTTTTATTTCGATTTTTTTTTAGACTATTTTATACGGTTATCGTTTTTTTTTAAATCACAATTTATAATATAATCAAAACCGGAAACCACTGCCTACGTAATAAGCTGACTAACTAAATATACCATGTTGTTCAAAAAAAAAAAACTTTTATTTTGTAAACGAAATTTATGCCGCGATTTGCCGTTGGCAAAGCCAGCGACTGTAAAAACGTCCACATATGTATGGGCATTAATTTAGTTTAGTCACACAATGTTCACAGAACAGGACTATCACGGTATAGATTTATCAAATTAATAAATTTCTCGTTCGTCCACTCCATCTGAAAGCACGTGCTAACTGGTAGACATTCTGAATAATGTCTGAATCACAACTTAAGCCGCGAGAAGCCAGTGGTTGGCACGTCCCCACTGTCGTTCTCATTGGCTTTCTTTGAAGGAGACCGACAGTTCAGCGATTTTCATTGGAACACGGCTGGCTTATTGGCACGTGCCAACGGTCGCATCTACATCGAATTAGCTTTGCCAACTGGCCATGCCAATTGGCATACAGCGGCATAGTGTGGACTCGCCTTAAGGCACATGTATGCCGCCGCGGCTTCTCTCGGTGGCAGGGATCCGAGTGGACTAAATGAATGTTGCATGACCCAAGAAAATGTATAGTAAATGTTGATTGTTCTCCATTGACCGACCACTAAACAAAGACTTAACACACTCACGGATGAAACTGATACTAAGGACATCTATTGGTTTTTCTCAGAAACTCTCACTTTTGCACGTTTACACACGGATAGGGTTACCAACTCTTGAAAGGACCAACCATGGATGTTAAATGGGGCGGGGTAGGTGGGTTAACCTCAATAAATTTTTTAATTTATTTTGCTTTCGAGCATCTAATATTTGTTGATTTTTCATCACAAAATCATAAAAGTTTTTACATGAAAAATCGAAGTTTTTTAGTACTTGTAACTCTGCTTTTACTAAATAAATGCTCATTCGGTTTCTTTCCTTGCTCCATGCTTGTTCCATTACGTTGAATACACGCATTGGAGACAGTAATGAAAAGATCAAAAGTGACCATTTTAAATGTGGCTGCATCTCACGCAAATGTCCAACCTCATCGTAAAGTTTGTCAATATCTAAGTAATCTAGTAATTCCTGTCCATGTGATTGGTTTTTTTAGAGATAAAATTTTCATTGCTTGGTATTCCGGATATGCAAAGTTATACCACTTTTTTAAATATGTCAAACAACGCGTAAAAAATTATTGACATCAGTTTTAAAAATTTTTTTGCGGTTAATCCGTGCGCGGGAAGGATGTGTACAATTTTTAGAAAAACCGGAGAAATTATTGTTCCCCAGGACGTCGGTGTTGGAAACAACTTCCAACAATTAGTTATTTTGTCATTTTTATAATTTAAGTTGACGATTCGTCGCTTAAACATATGTTGGTCAACCTGATTTGATAGTTGACAATGGCGATAATAAGCAGATCCGGCTCGAAGGACCAAAAATAATGTTGGATACATTATCTGAGGAGTGAGTAATGTAGAATGGACTGTATGTTATGGATTTGCTGGTATATAGACTCACCAATTTTGCTATGTACATATATATTACACAAACTATTTACACTGCAAAGATGGAAATAACCCAGAGCTTTGAAAGATGCCCCGAAGGCAGAGCTTTAATATTTTCAATAATTAGGGATACAACCCATAAAAAATGACAACATGTCACAGAAACAAACTGCTTATTATCGCCGTTATTGTCAACTGTCAAATCAGGTTGACCAACATATGTTTAAGCGACGAATCGGCAATTTAAATTATAAAAATGACAAAATAACTAATTGTTGGAAGTTGTTTCCAACAGTCGGGAGATTGACCATTATTAGCGGAGTCTCCCGGGCAATCTGGGAGGGTTGGGAACCCTACTCACGGATGAAACTGGTACTAAGGGCATCTATTGGTCTTTCTCAGCAGTAAAATAGAAAATAAAATGAAAGTATAATTAGTGCTAAGACTCACTCAGATTTTTTTTAAATACAAAATGTATCCGTAAAATCCAGGGATATTTTCCAATAGTAGATTTTTTTTTGACAACTCAAAAATTTATTCATCACCGTAAACACAAGTGAAAAACAAACTAAACAAAAAAATTATAAATAAGAGAGTAGTTTTTAAAATATAGCCAGGTATCTACGTTGGGAATCATAGATAATACGTTCATTAGTGGTTTCTCCACAGATTTAAAAACACCGGCTGATATTAATACATAAAGGAAAGGAAAATGGGTTTCTTGATAACGAGTTTTGTAACTAAAAATAGCGTCGTATACAGGATGTTGTCTATTTATCGTTTTTTTCGTAGATTCGATTAAAAAAATATAAAACTTCACGTATGATTTTAAATATAGATGTATTTTTTAATGCTGAATATCTTCTCTACATAACAGACTCCGCGTATTTTTCGTGTGTTTTACTATATTTGATTGGTGCATGTTTGGTTTTAGGGGATGCACAAACTTTTACCAACAATAACTTTATATCGAAAAGTCCTTAATAAATAAGTTTCCAATATGGTGCATAGTTTGGTGAAAACGAAATGATAAAAAACATTTAAATTGTTTCATATAATTTGACCGACCAGAGTATACCACACGTCGATAAAGTTCAATTCAGAACTTCGGTTTCCGTTCTCCGGTATCAGGAATATCACAACTGCAAAACCTTTTAGAGAACTAATAGATGTTTACTAGAGATAATGTAGTTCATTATTAGCAATTAATTTTGCGGTTTCCATTACGGCTAAAATGGAAGTAGTCGAAGTATTGATTGGTTCACACAAGTGCCATTTAATTCCAAACCTGACCTGAACCACCGAATATTTTACCAACTTTGTTATCCCATAACAATTTTCTTTACTGTTAGGAAAAAATGATGTTTGATAAAAATATTTTTCATTATTAGTCCAAGCTACCAAGGTAAAACCTCCGATTTCCATGAAGATGCATCGATTTTCATGAAATTTTGTAAATAACTTCAGATAAAAATCTACCCTATGCCGGTATGTGCTTATTATTATGAAGGGTGAAGAATACCCCTTATTGCAAAAAATCAGTAAAATTAGAAATTGAAGAATACAATAAGTTGAAAACACTTACAGGGCTAGAATTAAGGTTGTTCGATGCTTCAATACACTATTTATAATTTTTCCACCCTTTCTGACTTATTTCATCCCTTATAAAGCACCCCTGTTAATATAAAATTGAAAAAAAAAATGACTTTTTAATACATTATTTATAATGAATTGGCATCTTCTATCGTATCCAAATGTTCAACCCTTATCAATCAATGCATGGAAGGAAAATTATAACCAAAAATTGTTGTCATATATTTAATTAAATGTTCAATATTTTATTTTACACTCGATTTTACATAAAAGTGAAAAAAATGAAATGAGTCAATACATAAAATAGAATTTAATCGTCAATATCGGTATTTTCGTTTTCTTCCTCATCTAAATCCATTATTGGAGCTCAATTCTGGCAATTCTGATCAGCACATTCCCCGCAAGTAGAATTGCAAAAAAGTCCAACTTTACGGCAGCCACATGACCCACCACATCCTTTTTTGGCAATTGCAAAAATTCTTCGGGTGCAGAATTGCTCCGGAGTTGATGGGTTAAAGATACCTCTGCCGTAGTTCACCCCCAATCAGTTTGATCAATGTTTTTACTTCCAAGCCAAACTTGAACTTAGTATAATGTATTTTTATCATATTGATAGCTGAAAAGTTCATTATAAATTCAAAAACGTGTCTGAAACACTTCAGGGTGATTCAAAGAATTAAACAGAATTATAAGCGCTTCGTCATGTAAATAAGTGTTCAGTTAGCAACTTTCGCTAGATTCTTCCTGTATAGTGAACCGCAGGAGGCGAGGACAATAGAACCCTAATAACATTACCATTCAAATATATTTAGAAGTGATAAATTTGCCGTGACAGTGCAGTGTAGTTGGGTAAGAATAAGATCCTATTAGGTATTTTATTATAGATGTTGTTTATTACAATATTTATTTCATTTATATAAGTAGCACAGATATTTAATTAATAACTTTCGACGTATGTACGCTATTTAGTGAACTCCTGGTAGTGATAACAATAGAAACGGAAATTCTAGATTATTCAATTTAATTAATTAATTAGTAAGTTCTACATATAAGAATGATTTGTAGCCCCAAAAATTTGTTAAAAACTTTATTCGCTTTTGGAGAATTGAGATACAATTGATTTATTTTATCCTACCTAAATTCCAATGTCCGCCCATGCTTTATTGCGGTTTTAGGGTCATTTACCTGAAATCGTGCTATCAATATGATAAAAATATATTATATTTTTTTATAATAGCATCTTTTAATATGCTCATTGACAGCATCCACTGTGGGAACAAGGTATGACAATTTCACGGCACTGTTTTTGGCTTAATGAAGGACTCATATCATTTTTCGATACAGAATGAGTAAAGCAAATCAAAAAAATTCTCGCCATTTGAATACTATACACGAGATGTATGATGTAGGTATACTTTCACCAATACCTACTTCAAAAACTACATGCTCCGAAATAAAATAAAAATGTGAATCGTTTTTTGGCTGTATCTCGGTTAGTTCTAAAGCAAAACTTTTTGTTCTCTAGTAATTTTTACATAATTTTTGATAGTTTTAAATTATTTTGAAAAAAAAGACCAAACTTTTTAAAATCTCAAAAATGCTTCTTCCACTTAAAGCATAATTTTTTTCAGAATCAAGCATTCTAAATGGTTCAAATTTCTGGATAATATTGTTAGAGCATAAATAAAGTAAATCGTAGGAGGATTATCCTTTATAAACAATTAGGGTAGTAATGCCAAGGGTATTATTGTGGTTTTTTTCCAAAAAAAATATGTATCTATCTTATTTTTGTCATAACTCTTTTAGTTTTTATACCAGAGAGTTCTACAACGTCTCATTTTGGAGCTTTTTAAAGTATTTTGGAAAAGGTTGATACATTTTACCCATAAAATTGACCGTTTTTCTGTTATTTAATGTTCAATTTTAACTTTGTTCTTTCGATAAAAAATTTTAACCTTTAAAAAGTTATATCTCGATAAGTATTGGGTCTACAGCAAAACTTAAACAACCAATATCTTTGTTTTTTAATAAGTTTTATTCTTACTCCTTATAGTTTTATCGATAAAATGAAGAGTATTTGAGTTATTCGTGAAAAACCGATTAAAAACGTATTTTTTTTATGATTTTCAATCACGAATAAGTAAAAAACTATTGAGCTTTCAAAAAAAAAACTATAGAGCTTTCAAAAAAAAAAACTATAGAGCATTTTTTGCTTAAAATGTGTTCCTCTGTCTATTTGCGAGGTTATTTTGAATATGAACATTCTTACCCCCCGAGTTGGGGTGGTATCCCAGGGTAAAAGCACACATCGGCATAGGGTAGATTTTGTTTATTGAGGTATTCCCTACCTAATTTTCAAATTTCAAGAAAATCGAGGCGTATTCATGGAATTCGGAGATAAAAACCTTGGTAGCCTGGGCCTCTACATATCCTCTGACGTAACAATACGTTTGATTCGCTAAAATGTCATTATTTACTAGTGGAGAATTTTTTCAAGAGTTTTCTAATGATCTAGATAAAAACTTCCAAATTGCCTGTAAATATACCAAAATCAATTTCGTCAAATTGTACGTGACGGGAATCTTTTTGGAAAAAAATACATTTTCTTATCACTACTCATTAATTTTTAACCAATTTAGAAATTGGTATGAAAACACGAATAATTTCTTAATTACAGTAAACATTAAGACATTGCGAAAGGAAATTGTTCCAAGGTAATAAAAACGTGGATAGTCAGATTTCTCTAACGACGACACGAGCTATGTAAGTTAAACGAAAAAGTCGGAACATGTTAGCGTTAGCTTCTGAAATTGATGTTGGATAAACTTCGACGCCCAAATATGTAATTTCGCATTCTTTAAGTATATGCTATGAAAATTCTAGGTATTAAAAAGTGGAATGATTCACATCATTTACATTCCTAGGAGTGGTTATCAATCAATAGAATGATAACTCTATATAAATAAATCTTTTTTTTAGTTATCAGTCTGTGTCATTGGAACAAACTGATCATCTTATATATTTTCTACATTCCTTTCGTTCTAGATTTTATGCGAGTTAAAAATATTAGTATAGAACAGTATAAAAGTATGCTCATCTAGAAGCAACTGAGTTAATTAGGGGATACCTACAGAGAATAGAGGATACCAGAATAATTAAACAAATCTGGCAGTCACGATTAGGAAACAAACGAAAAAAAAAGAGAGAGACCGAAAAATACTTGAGAGACAATTGAAAAAATATTAAGAGAGAAATCTAGCATTGAATGGAAATACATTTTTAAGTAGATCTACATCTGATCTTGTTACTTTTGAAATTGATTGCCTGATTGGAAATAATTTCAACAAAACGTACCTTTTAGGTTTCCATGAAATATTGTTGATAAAACAGAAACCCTTTATAAATTACAAAAATACACCATTGATATACACTGTCGGTTTACTTGGAAATGTAAACATTAAATAAACTTGTCAGTTTTAACATAAACCAAACACTCAACTACAGAAAATGCTTAATGATAAGAGTTGTATATAACTTCCCTCTCTTTCCAATAGGCCAGGTTTTTTTTATTAATACTTCATATAAAATGAATTTGTCTTAAATTTTAATCTTTTAAACTAATTTCATTTTGATCGTCAGAACTGAAACGGTTCAAGTATTATTAAAATAATTTGATGTAGGTCAAGTTTTACTTCAAATACAAAATTAAATCAATTAAGCACTCAGCAATATGAAAGGATAGATAATAATACTGGGTGTCCCAGAAGTTTCTGATCCATTTTAACCACAAACATCTCCTCGGAACTCAGAAACGATAGGGAGGTGCGGTTTTCAATGAATAATTTCTTTTTATATAAAGTTTTTTCAGTAAAATGTTTAATTAGTGAAATCTTAAATTGGGTGTTTTAAAAAAAATTTGCCTGCCAACCGAATGTTTTTTAAAGAATCATGACTTCGTTCAAATGGGTCAGAAACTTCTGGGACACCCAGTATCATCTTAACCAATTTTGCTTTAATATAAGAATATAATAGGTAATGCATCTGTTCAAAAAAATATAAATTTCTTGCAAATTAGAAGCAACGAAACACTGGAAGAGCTGATATTGATGAGAGTGATAATTGTTAGAAGTGACAGTGTGAATATAATTTTTTTAAATTGGAATACTTAAACTCACCAAGTATGTTTGGTGCTGTTATAATTAAGTGTCTTATGAAGAAAACCAATTAAAATGTAAGTAAAGAAATTATATTTTCCTTCTGCTTACATTTACATTGTTTTTTTTTGGTATTTGAATGATTATTATTTTATAAAAACTTTATAACAAAATTAATTTTCAAATGATGTTTTTATTTAACATAATTAAGTAGTGCTATTAATTAGGTAATATAAAATTGATAAATCGATGTGTACCGAACCTGAAAAAATAGCTCTACTTAAGTATAATTTATTATTCAAAGTATTTTTTTTAAATATTAAATATTTAAGAAATATATTTATTAATTTCATCTTTGATTAGTTTAATTTAACGGGCGGATACTAAACAAAAATGACCGAATTTATCCTAAAAATGTCGATCGACTGGACTACAGATATACCGCCTCACCTCATTAGAACAAACCACAAACACAAGACCACTCCTAGATAATATTACTACATAAATTGAAGGAAGTATCACTGTATTTAATACAATGTTCTTTATCATCACCGGCAATCCATTATTTATACACAGTTTACGGCGCAATTCTTGGAATACAGATACTAGTAAATGAGATGCTAATTTCTACGAAAAGCATTATGAATGTACTTACAACAGAAAATGTTCTTCTAATTACTTTATTGACAACATTGGACGTTTATAAAAGCCAAATGTATCATAAGAACTACTACTTTTCACTAAAAACAGTCGTTTTTCTAATTCATTATACCATTACCAAACGACCGTGCACAGACACTCTTGACATATCAAACTGACAACTGAGACTATTGACACAATTGTAATTGACTAGTGACATTTGACAGATCGTCTTCGATAGTAGGGCCGTTCGGCAATGCTACTCCATTGACTCCTAACACTCCTCCCTTCTTTAAATCGTTCGTTTACTGTGGAGTGGTGTGAAAAGGTACCACCTCGGGAGGTAGGGTTCTAGGAGTGAATATGCGCATTTCGATTACCGGCCAAAAACTAAACATCCTATGTATTTTAGGTTACATGGTTTACAATTGCGAAGTAATAATTATTCATATTTTATAAAAATACTAAAAAATATCCCCAAAAATATTACACCGAATAACATTTGTTTGAATTTGACGTTTGATAAATGTCCCTCGTTTGAGAGTTCGGTGATAAATGATCCTTTTACTCCAAGGATTATGTATTATTGTGTTCATAATCGTTGCTTTTACTCTACGAGAAATCTGCTTCTGCTCCACTCCTTTCACTCTCCATTTCAGAGTTAATTGCCGAACGGCACTAGTGACTAAAATACCATTGTTTAAAAAAATATTATTATTATTAACGATGCGTATGTTTTTAATCGGTAACTATTATATAACAAAATCTACCATGCAATGCAAAATATTTATTTTTGTTCGGTTATGATGTAAATGACATCAATTTATTCTGAGATCGTAATAGCATATAAAATGATAGTGCTTATTTTCTTATCATTTTGTAGTTGACAATTGCGTGTTTTGTGTTTATTATAATCCAACCAATGAACTGCTTCCCAATTTCAAGTTTGAACGAGTCTTACATTTTTTTGAAGCAGTTTTTGATTTATTACTGAACGCACCCAATACTGTCGTGAAGTAAAGCCACAGAAATAATAATATTTATTTCTGTGAGTGAAGCCCACTTCTGCAAATTGAAGCACGAGGCCTTATTTCATCGACATTCAAAAATTTAATAAACGATGCAATTAATTTTATGGTAAATGATTTAAGAATTCGTACGTATTTAATTAACAATTAAATAATACAGTGACTATATACAAGACAGTGGCGACAATACAACTAAACCCCGCCACTTCCGCCATATTGAGGCAAATTTGAATATCAAATGCATATAATTTAAATTGAAATCTATGATAAAACTAACAATTTGGAACATAAATACATAAAAATATACAATATATCTCTTGGATTTTGATAGGAAATGGGTATCTTTAAATAAAACACACAATTTTTATTTTTGTACCTAATTATATTTAGTATAATAAGGAAAAATAAGGATACAAAAAAATAATATATATAAATTGCTTGTAAAGTATGATGGGGGACAAATCATGAAAAAAATTATATTGTTATAGGTACAACTGTTATTATCTTCAAATATAACCATAGATTCAGTTAATTATCAAATAAAATAACCAATTCAACAACCGAAATATAACATATATTACTCGATCGGTTTCCCAAATTTGCATCGTCAGGATTATAAACTATAAAAATTGATATAAATATAATTTCTGATGTGTAATTTGTTTTTTTATTGATTTTATTTGATAATTAAGGAAAGCTTTCTTTATTTCATAACAAAAGTTACCTGCTAATGACTTACTACTACATTTTTTTGAGGCGGATTTAAATTTTTTATAACTAATTTTCAACATGAAAACAGTGAATCTTTCAATTATTTTGCTTCTACTTTGGAAAATTTGGTAAATTGAAATGTATTTTTGACATTAACTTTATAAAAAATTATTTTATGTCTATATTCTGGGGTGAAACAATATCTAAATATTTTAAGAAAACACATTCCATTTCCAAAAAATAATCAAAAACCTCTTCAGTAACAAAAAAAAGCGACTGTTCTTTAAACCTTTTGATTAAGGAGAGTTTTGAAAACTTCTTATATATTTTTTTTTCTACCTGCTGCACCTACACAAGCAACACAAGTTTTTGAAGTTTTCACAATACTTTTAAAAATATATCCTGAAATATTATACAACGAATTTAGTTCACTGAAATTTAAATTGTATGAGGGAGTCTTTAATTCACTTTGAAGCTTTACTTCATCATACACTGTATTTAAGGCCTTAAGAGAATCCGAAAATCCCCCAAGAAACTCCCGTTCATCTTCTTCGTAACTACTGGTACTTCCCCTTTTCAAATACTGTGATACAGGTATTAATTTCAAGCTATTTTTAACTTCTACCGCATTCGGTACTATTTGTTTGCTTCACAACACGCTAAATAAATTTTCAGGGCAGTCTTGAGAAAATCGGCTAGTTAAAATAAATTGATAATTTTTTTGTTCCAATAATTCTGACTGTAGTTCTAACATTGATTGTGTTGAGATTAGAACACCCATTTGTGAAGGTTTCCAAATTTTTCTATAGCCAACCAATATATCTGAAAATAAACTTATAAATCCTTCCAAAATTGATATTGTTTCTTTATAAATGTCAATATTAAACTTGCTTAGAGCACAAGAAGGATGTCTCAAAGTCATTAAATAAAACCATTTTTCTACTTGGTCAATGAACCATGCCGTTGTTAAATATTTTGGTTTATTGAGTTGTTCGGCCAAAAATTTGAGAGCGCTGCTAACTGAGTGACTAACAACATTAGTTGAAGTTGACACTTTCATTTGAGAAAAATGTGTCGGAAGGAGATCTTCTTCTGAGAGTTTTGGAGCAAGTTTAAAAAAAAGATCTTTCTGATGATTTAATATGTCTGAGATATGACTGGACATGACCATGTTAGAGGGTGGTCCATTTTTTAGAACATTATTATTTGGTAACTGAATGATTTTATTTGTCACTAACATAGATTTAATATTTTCAAATAGGTGAGGAACATCTGCAAAGCCTGATCGTTCCAAATTATTT
Source organism: Lochmaea crataegi (assembly GCA_947563755.1). Taxonomy (NCBI): domain Eukaryota; kingdom Metazoa; phylum Arthropoda; class Insecta; order Coleoptera; family Chrysomelidae; genus Lochmaea; species Lochmaea crataegi. The sequence goes on along the minus strand of OX387423.1, from coordinate 87,818,303 downwards.
ATTCAAGGGTGTATCTTATGTTTTTCCTCGAGTGATAGCCATTTCATCCAAAACCAAGACACAATCCTTTTCATGAATTGAAAATTGCTCCACTTTCAATTCTAAAAATAAAAACACCTCATTTAGAATACCTGAATCAAACTTCAAGTTCTGGAGTTTTCTCTCTACAGTTCTGGTTGATGGGAGAGGGTATCCTTGTTTTAGTAGTTCAGTACCTCCACTACTACCACAACTAAATTTCAATTTTAAAGAACTTGTTGGTCCACTTCATTAGTTTTGTTGTTTTTCCATTTTTTTTTCTTTTTTAAAGCTTCTATTTGATCTTCTTTGAATATTTGCTTTAGTAGTTCACAGCCCGAAGAATTGGGAGTTTTTTCTCTTCTTTTATTAGCTTCTTTCATGTGGCTCTTACAGTTTTTTTGTATCGATAAGCTCTACGTTTTTCTCTTCCATACAACTTCTTGTACCTGTTTAATTTAAGCTATAACTGAGCTATTTCACTCATTGGATCAATTTCTGATATTAACTGCGAGGGAGCTGTACATAAACTGTCTTCACTCAAACTGCTTTTAGATATCAACAATTGTTGATCTGATTCTACATCCAAAGCTAAATTTGAAGTAGATGGTTCTGGTAATTACTCTGGCACAGTCTCATCTAAAGCCAAATTTTCACCTAGAACAAATTATTAAACTATAATTGCAACAAAACATATTTAATAGGGCAAAAACTAAGAGTTTTTTCATTATTATGTGGGGATCTGTTGTAATTACCAACAGATATCTACTTACCCGCCAAACGTTTAGGTTCTTTTGGAGAATAAAATTTCCTTGGAACTGGGGATTTCCTTTTAGGTTTTGGTTTCACAAAGGAACATATTGTAGGAACAGCATTTAACTTTAAAATTTTCTTGCCATCTATACGAGGTTGCTCTCACATTTCAAGAGCAAAATGAATCTTGAACAAAATCTTACATTAAATTTTATCCCAATAATGACTAACAATAGTTTTAAATCAGATATAACAATTAGAAGTCCAAAAGCAAAGGCTTCTACCTACCTCACATAAACACGAATAGTCTGTTGGAGTCCTTATCTCTTCTAATTTTAATAAGCCATTCTTTTCTTCTAGATGGATCTCTAGGAAAACGTTTAATGAGAAACCCTTTTTTAGCAAATTACTGCAATCTATTGCGGCACAGTCCGGCATTTCCAATGTTATTATCTAGAAAAAAATCAAAATTTGATGAATAGTATACAATTTCTAGGGTTAAGCAAGCTAGCTTACCAAATTTCACGAGTTTTCCGATTCGAAATAAAATTATTTATAGGTCCAAATACAAGTTTTTCAATTGTCTAAAGGCAAAACACTGAATATTCACCAAAAAAGCACAAAATCAATCATTCTAATCACAAATATAACAAGCGCTATAAGAAACTTCGTATACACCAAACCAAAGAATACCCAACTAACAAGAAGCGAAACTTCGGATAAAAACGAGTTCACAGACGCCATGTTTTAAATTAGTCGTCATATGTCATGCGATCACATTTAGGCCTCTTGCTTATGGTCTTTACAGACCCAAATTAGAATAGAGTTTGCTTGTAGGTTGAAATTATTGTCTTAAATGATCTATTTCACGTTTATATTGTCACGAAAAGTGCAGAAATAGTTACTGATGGGAAAATATCGACAAATATCTATATAATACATTTGATAAAACACAACTTTATGCTAAAATACTTTTTCTCAGTGTGATTCGAGTACACCTGTAAGCATTTATTATGGTTCTCAGTGTATGCCAAAGATAGCTGTCACCTTCAAGGTTATTTATTTTTGCCCCTCCAACATCAAAGGATTTTCGCCGGGCTTCACTTCTTGTTGTTGTGTATTCTTTGACCAAACGTAAACAAAAATATTTGAGCCTCAATATGGCTGCCAAACTGCCAGCCAATCAAAAACGGGTTACCCAATGGCCACTATTAAATAATAGGTTGTTGTGCCATCTCTTGGTGAAAAGTTTAAGTACGTTTTTTTAAGCTCATAATCTTAGATTACTGTTGGAAAAATTAGCTAGAAATAAAACATGTGCTATGATCTACTAAAACATACTGCAGCTAAGTACTTATAGAGAGCACTACTTGGTATATTTAAAAAAAAAAATTCGACTATAGTATTTTTAATTATTTATAATAAATGGTTATGGGTTAAAAATAAAATAAATGTATAAAAAATGTTTTAATTGATCAAATAAAATAAGCGGTGTAACTTTAATGAATGGTTGAAAAAAATCACAATTAGTTACGTTTTTGTTTATTTCACACATCACAGATAGGTAATCCGTAGAAATTAATTTTTGTTATAAATGAAAAAAAAATATTTGAGTCCAAGCTGGAATAATTAGACAATACTGGCATTATGTTAAGGTTTGATAAAAAAATATATATTTACAGAAATAAAATTTTTTACAATAATTTTTAAAAACCTTTAGCTACTGTCCGCTACAGTTTCTTTTGGCGCTGTCGTCAATTTAGTTAGACAACTTCATTCTTTTTGGACGCGAACAGACAGTTTTGATGTTTGATACGAGAAAATGGCGTCCAAGAGCTTGGTGGTGGTATTACGTGCAGTGATATAAACATTGGAAATACATCAACATTTTTCGAATAATGTTCTTCTAATGGGGTTTTTTAACTAAGGATTACAGTGTTAGTGTTGTGAAAATGGCTGCAAACATGTACAGAGTTGGAGGTTAGTACCTGTTTGTTTTTAATTAAACCGGCTTCACACAAGGAAATTCTCATCTGCGCTATGATTACGCTCTGCTTGTCTATGTCCTCTTGATTTGGGGTATTTAAAATTATATTTCAAATGTCAACGTTCTTCATTTGTATATTTGAAAGATAACTTTGATCTTCGTGTCATTTGGTCAGCTAGGTGTGATATTTGATAAAGAATTAACTTATTGATAAGCTATTAAAAATGAAGGTTATAGTTGCAATTAGATTATTGAATAGTTTTGGTACATATATATATATTTTTTTTTTCAAGCATTATAGATAATAATTATCGGTGTCATAAACTGTAACTATAATTTTATCCAAATGCAGATCTATTTTTATGCGAGGTAAAAATATGCGGGAACAATGAACCACAGTAAATTACTTTTATGTGAATTCATTATCTAATATAATGATAATATAGGTAGGTTGATTCAGGCACAGAGACAATACTTGCGACCTTAAAATTACAAATAATAATTAATGATGAGGTCACAATTACAACTAAATAATTGTTTTAGTATTGGGTTTTTTTTTTATTGTATTTTAGATTACGTCTACTTCGAGGCGTCTTCGACATCCCCGTACCAGATCAGGCGTATAGAAGAATTAAATAAAACGGCATCGGGGAATGTGGAAGCCAAAGTTATGTGTTTTTACAGACGAAGAGACTTGCCTAGCCAGCTGATTCAGTTAGCAGATAAACACCAATGTGAGTACTTTTTAATATTAACAATTAACAGTTTTATATTTAAGATTTTGTGTATATTATTATATGTAATTAATATGTATAACGTTTAGGGTCATGATAAGCGACGGACGTCGGTCGGATTTGAGAATATCAATTATTTCCTCTTCTCTTTGCTTTTTCACGCATTCTAAATGAGTAGAGGGGCGAAATATTCTTGATTAGTCGATCGATATGCCCTCCGACTGTACCTGTCTTGTCACCCACCGCCTCACCACCACCACACCACGGGTTTGTTTCGCGAAATCATGCCGCAACTGTACCATGATCGCAGCGCGTCGCTATGACAACTGCGAGATGCTTGGTCTTTTGTGACAGACTGTACTTTTATAATTACACGCAAAAAGTGGACGAGTCGAGGCTTTTGTATTGTATTGCTATGTGTTAGGGCATTCGAGATATTTATTCCGTCCTGTGGATTCGATCAATTAGGAAAAAATAAATAAATAATTCCAATCGCGTTTTCAACCGAAACGGATTTATTTATCTTGTTTTATAAATAAATTTTATACACTTATTTAATATTGTTATTACATAATTGTACATACGAGGGATTCACAATTAAACAATTAACAATGTGTATTATTATAACCCAGCCAGCACAGTAACATTTCTAGGAAGTAAATAAACATTACAACACGATTTTAAACCTCGCAAGCAATGTTGAAATGTCCGTGCGTTGCACTATTTTACAAATGTTGCATATATTTATAGTGGCTTAACACTCCCGTAGGAGTAGCGCCGCTCTTACGAGCTTTCTAGGTCCTTTTGTAAGGGTGGATCAGACCACATTTCCTTTTTCATATTTTTTCTACTATTTGTAGCCATTGCTTCCTGTCCTGAGTTTTCTCTTCCCAGTGTTTAATTCCCATTGTCTTGAGATCACCTACTACCACCTCCTGCAACCAATTTATCCTGGGTCTTCCCCTTCTTCTCTTACTACAAGGCTTCCACTTTACCATTGAGTATATTTTTGCTTTCTTACCTGCTCTCCATATGTGTCCCAACCATTTTAATCTTTGCTCCCTAATTTTTTTCTATGTCTTTTTTTATCTCTTGATCTAGTTCCATGTGTGTCCTTCTTCTATATTCTTCACGTATTTTTTTTGGTCCTAATATTGTTCTGAGTATTTTTCGTTCCTGTATTCTCATATCCTCTTGTTCAAATGTTTTCTACTATTTGTAGCCATTGATACTGTCCTGAGTTTTCTCTTCCCAGTGTTTAATTCCCATTGTCTTGAGATCACCTACTACCTCCTGCAACCAATTTATCCTGGGTCTTCCCCTTCTTCTCTCACTACAAGGCTTCCACTCTACCATTGAGTATATTATTGCTTTCTTACCTGCTCTCCATATGTGTCCCAACCATTTTAATCTTTGCTCCTTAATTTTTTTCTATGTCTTTTTTTATCTCTTGATATAGTTCCATGTTTGTTCTTCTTCTATATTCTTCACCTATTTTTTTTGGTCCTAATATTGTTCTGAGTATTTTTCGTTCCTGTATTCTCATATCCTCTTGTTCATATTTTTTCTACTATTTGTAGCCATTGATACTGTCCTGAGTTTTCTCTTCCCAGTGTTTAATTCCCATTGTCTTGAGATCACCTACTACCTCCTGCAACCAATTTATCCTGGGTCTTCCCCTTCTTCTCTCACTACAAGGCTTCCACTCTACCATTGAGTATATTATTGCTTTCTTACCTGCTCTCCATATGTGTCCCAACCATTTTAATCTTTGCTCCTTAATTTTTTTCTATGTCTTTTTTTATCTCTTGATATAGTTCCATGTTTGTTCTTCTTCTATATTCTTCACCTATTTTTTTTGGTCCTAATATTGTTCTGAGTATTTTTCGTTCCTGTATTCTCATATCCTCTTGTTCATATTTTTTCTACTATTTGTAGCCATTGATACTGTCCTGAGTTTTCTCTTCCCAGTGTTTAATTCCCATTGTCTTGAGATCACCTACTACCTCCTGCAACCAATTTATCCTGGGTCTTCCCCTTCTTCTCTCACTACAAGGCTTCCACTCTACCATTGAGTATATTATTGCTTTCTTACCTGCTCTCCATATGTGTCCCAACCATTTTAATCTTTGCTCCTTAATTTTTTTTCTGTCTTTTTTTATCTTTTGATATAGTTCCATGTTTGTTCTTCTTCTATATTCTTCACCTATTTTTCTGAGTATTTTTCGTTCCTGTATTCTCATATCCCCTTGTTGTTTCTTATTCATAGTTAATGTTTCTGCCCCATACATCATCACCGGTCTAATTATTGTGTTATATATTCTTATTTTCGTGCGCTTGCTAATTATTTTATTTTTTAATAATTTTTAGCCTGAAATGCTTGGTTTGTTGCAACGATTCTTTCCCTTATCTCAGTCTCTCTGTCCCCATCACGACTTATTGTTATTCCCAGATATTTACCTCTATCCACTTCTTCAAATTCATATCTTCCAATTTTCACGTTTTTTTGTTCACAATTCTTTTTGAGTCTTAATAATTTGGTTTTATGTGTATTTATCACGAGTCCAATTTTCTTTCCTTCCCTCATTATTTCCTCTATTATCATTCTGTTTTTAGTCACTAGTGCTACGTCGTCTGCATACGCTATTATTTGTCCTCCTCTGGTTCTTAAATTTCCTTTACATATTTTTTTCAATGTATATTCTAGTGCCAAATTGAATAGTGTTGCCGACAGAGAGTCTCCTTGCTTGACTCCTTTATTATATGTAAACTTCTCCATTTTCCCTCTATGAGTTATTACTTCTGCTATGCTCTGGTCTAGTGTCATTTTTATTAATCTTATTAGTTTATTATTCACTCCCATTTCATTCAACGCTTTCAGTAATTGATTCCTTTTTATTGAGTCAAATGCTCTTTGGAAGTCAATGAAGAGTATTTCAATGTCTATGTTATATTCGTTGGACTTTTCCAAAATTTGTTTCTATATGTGTATCACATCCGTAGTTGACCTTCCTTTTGTAAACCCGTACTCATATTCCCCACCTCTGTAACCTGCGTCATGCAGTCTTCTTTTTGTAATTGTTGTTGTTATCTTATATGCTGCATTCAGTAGTGTGATTCCTCTGAAGTTTTAACATGCTTGTTGGTCTCCCTTCTTGTGTATTGTTACTATTTGACCCACCTTCCATTCCTCCGGCATCTCTTCTTCTTCCCATATTTTATATATCAATTGGTATAATTTTTCTAACAGTTTTGTCCCTCCGTACTTGATAAGTTCCATGTTAATTCCGTCGCTTCCTGGCGCTTTTCCGTTCTTACTCCTGTTAATTATCTCTCTTATTTCTTCTTTAGTTGGTTTCTCAATTACCTCTTGTTTGTTCTTTTCTTCCATATCAACCTCTTCTCTTACTTCTGTTTCTGTTAGTAATTCCGTAAAATATTCCATCCATGTCTCTTTATATTCCGTATCTTCATTTACTATTCTTCCTTCCTTGTTTTTTATTCCTGTTTGCTTGGTTTTGTATGTTCGGGTCTGTGCATTTATTTTTTGATAAAAAGCTTTTGTGTTCCTCGCATAACTTCTCCTTTCTATATCACTAATTCTCTTTTCAATTGCTGTTTTATTATTTTCTTTGTTTCTTTTCTTAGCTTTTCATAAGCTTCTCTCTCTTAATATCTGTTCGTCCTTATCCATTTTAACCATTCTTCTTTTTTCTTTTCTATCATTTCTTTGCATTTTTCGTCGATCCATTCCTTCTGTTCTCTTTTTACCACCAATCCTATTTTTTGTTTGTAGCTGTTTTTATACATTTTTCTATCCTTTTCCGTCCTTCTTGAATTCCACTAATTTCTTCTGTCTCATTAATGAATTGTTCTTCTATACTATCTCTGTACTCGTTTTGTGTTTCTGTCTGTTCTAGTTTTCTTATGTCCCATTTTTTGTTGCATATTTTAGTTTTATTTTGTATCTTCATCTTTTGTTCCTGCAACCCATATCAGCACACGCTCCTCTATATGTTCTGACATCTGACACTATCGTGTCTTGTTTTGGTATTTTTAATATTTCCTCCTCTACCTTTTCATAGAAGGCTTCCTTTTCGTCATCTTCTGCCATCTCTTTGGGTGCATAAACATATATTATTGACAGATTGAAGGGTTTCGCCTCAATTCTTATATAATATGCCATTCTCTCATCGATTGGTCGAAACTCCATTACATTTCCCTTTATTCTTTCTCTCACTATAAATACTACTCCATATTGCCCTTGCTGTTCTCTGCCTGAGTAAAATAATTGATATTTCTTTTTTTCAATACTTCCCCTCCCCCTCCATCTTATTTCCTGCAACGCTGCTACATCAATATCATATTTTTCCAATTCCCATGCAATTTCCTCCATCTTTCCTGGTTCAAGCATTGTCCTCACGTTCCAAGTACTAATTTTAATTTCTTTATTCCTACGTACTTTTTTCTTCTTTCCCCTTTTTGATTGATATTTACTTTTTACTCCTTCATCACCATTAGTGTTTTCCTTGCCCTTGTCTCGTACCTTTTTTCACTTATAATTACACGAGAGCTTTTTTTTGTCGAAGTAAACTTGACATGTATCAATAAGAATTTTGTTGACTGCTGTAGCTGCTTATTTTAATATGCCTGGAAAATTGAAAATAGATGTTCTCTTGATGTCTCATGAAAAGTTTCTGCAACCTGTTGTAAATGATAGGTAAAATTTCCACTAAATTAAGCAAAATACTTCTCTAAATCGACAATGGTTTCAGAAATGAAGTTTCTATCAGGATTGTCAAGAAGCAATTGTCGATTTAGAGAAGTATTTTACTTGATTTAGTGAAATTTTTAATTCTATTTTTTATCTGTTATGAATAGATTCCACAAAGCAAGGGTTGATACAATCATACAACCGATAAACTTAACAGGATCCAAACGTTTTAAGTTTATAGCTAGATTTCGTTGCAGTTTTCTTCACTATTGTTTAACGCATTTTTTACAAAAGTGCTTCATACTCCTTATTTTTGATAGACTATTTCCTTTGAGATACTGAACAAAAGATATTTTAAAACTGGCCAAAATTTAAAACCAATAACATTCTGTGATAAAAAACACTAAATAAAGAATTATTTTATAAAATAAACAAAGAAATTAAATTACCTTAATTTACAACTAAAATATTTGTTTAATTTGTATGATGACCTCTTTTAATAATAGGTTGTATTTTCTACGAAGTTGACACAATACTACTTTTTTATAAAAATTATTTTTTTTATAAATATCAGTAATACTGATTAATACCCAAAAAAATATTGTAAGTAATAATATTATTTTTCTTCTCTATATAGAATTATTGAAGTGAATCAAAAATCAGAATGTTAAAAGATTGAGCTAAAATCTAATTGGCTCTAGAATTCCCATTTTAACTGTTGAACTCCAGCAGCTTTTACAAATTTTATAAAAAATGATGTAATTATTATACAAGGTATTCATAAAAAACTAATTTTTGCATAACGTTTCTAGAAAATATAGAACCTATTATTGAAAAAAAAACATACAAATCAAAGAAGTATTAATGACAAAAATCAAACATGTTTGGTGGTGCCTTAATTTCTTGGAGCAGAAAAAATATTGGGTATTATATTTAATACAAATTTAAATAATATTATGCTTATTCAACAAAAACATATTTTCACAACCAATAACTGAATAGCATTCTGAGATAAAAAAAAAACACCAAATAAACATAATTATTTTATAAAATAAAGAAAGTAAACTATACTACCTACTCCAAGCAATTAATGCACCACTAAAGTACTAAAACAATGAATTCTTTTTTATCTCTTCTTATTTTTCTTTAATGGGCATGCCTCAGCCATTCTTCCACATAAACTTCAAATTCTTCTAGGGTACATGATGTTCCTAAAATAGAGAAATATTGAAATATTCACTGACTTATCAAACAACTTCTACTTACAATACAACAAAATTTTCAAATGTCGTATTTCATTGAATTTACTGTTTGGACCCTTACTTTGTGGAATCTACTCATGTTACTTTTTTAAATGAAACTAAGTGTTTCTAATTAATTCCACTATTTAATGAAAAAATTATTAAAAATCCTAGATATTGATAATTATTTCAATATTGACATATCATCCTCAGAATGACAGAAGATACATTTTATGTGATACCTACTTGATGTTTAATATTTTGGCTAGACCAAATAGTAAGTGACCTATCTTGTGATTGACTTAATATATATGAATAGAAAAAAGAAGAAGATATGATTTTACAAATATTAAAGCTTAGGTATTATTAGCCCTATGGGGATATCCTGGATATCTTTTTCCCATTTAAGATCAGTATAACTGTGCAATGATATAGGAAACCAAGGAAAACTATATCTGCTGATCTTTACAATTGTTACTTAAGAAGACAATTTAATAGTGGAGAGCTCCCTAGATTTATCTGTTCATTGACAACTTCATATTGTGGGTCTCTTAAGTGTCTTCTTATTTCTAGTTCTTCAAGGAAATCTAGCTCTTCAAGGAAATCTAGCTCTTGTTTCTTATCACAAATATGCAGTACTTCTAGTTCTGTGTTAGGTGTTAATGAATGTTTTGTGTCAAGAAGATGTTTTGCGTAATGTGATTTATCTGGCTGTTTTAATCTGTATGGTCGTGAGTGTTCATTGTATCTAATTTCAAAATTTCGAATTGTTTGACCAATATAGACAGCATTACATTCTGGACATTTAAGTTTATATATTCCAGACTTTTTTAATGGGGGTACTTTTGTTTTTACATTTAACAATTTTTTACTCACATTGTTTTCTGTTTTAAAATAATTTGCTGTATTTGTTGAACAAGATATTACGTTTGAAATATTATTAGAATTAATATTACCAGCATATGTGATGGTTTTGTAATTTTGTATTTCCCTAGTTTTTTCAGGAAATATTAATTCTAATGCCACTTTTTCCTCTTTTTTATTAATTAATTAATTAATTTATTATATGTAATGGATAACCGTTGGATGTGGCTATTTGTTTAATTATATTAATTTCTCTATCAAAATAATATTTGTTCATAGGAACCGAAAATGCTCTATGTATCATTGAATTATATGCTACTAATTTATGTGACATGGGATGATTGGAATTATATGGTATAGTCACATCAGTATGTGTTGGTTTTCTGTAAATTGAAAAATCAAGTATATTATTGACTATTTGAATTTTAATATCAAGAAAATTGATTGAGTTATTTTCTTCAACTTCTAATGTAAATTTAATTTTTGGATATAAATTATTAATATGATTGAACAATATATCTAATTGTCGTTCACTACCTACAAAACAAGCTAATATGTCATCTACATACCTATACCAAAATAATATATTTTTTGAAATGTTACATTCAAAGATTTTTCTTTCTAAACTGTCCATAAACATATTTGCTAAAATTGGTGATATAGGGCTTCCCATTGGTAAACCTTCATTTTGAATATATACCTTATTATCAAAAGTAAAATAATTCTGATTAATACATACATCAAACAAATTAAGTATATCTGATATTATTCCTGGATTGATATTTTTACCCTCTAGTAATTTTTTAACAAGTGTTATGCACTCTTTTGGAGGAATTTTAGAGAACATATTGGTAACATCAAATGAAATAAGTTTAGAGTTATCTTGTAATTTGTATATTTTTAATTTTTTTAGTAGTTCTAATGAATTTTCAATTGAGTATTTAGATATACCTCCTAGCTATTAAGTATATTGTTTAGTTTTTTAGCTAACTTATTATTAGGAGTATTAACGTAAGAAACTACAGGTCTAATTGGTTTCGATACTTTATGTAATTTAACAGTTCCATATAACTGTGGAGACTGAGGATTTTTATTAATCATGTATTTTTTCTAATAATAATTGAAAACATAATTTGAACTATTGACAATCTCTCTAACATCATTAGAAAACTTTTTTGTTGGGTCAGCCCTTAGAATTTTTATATCACAAGATTCTATAAAATTATTAACTTTAGATTTATATTCTTCGGATTTTAAAATGACAGTGGCATTTCCTTTGTCAGATTTTGTTATTGTGAGGTTATAATCTTCTACTTTTTGTTTAATTGAATTTAATGCGCTGAAATATCATTTTTTGTTTGACGTTTAACCTTTGAAGGTTTCATATATTTAATCAAATTAGCAATTTGTAACTTTTCATAAAGAAAACTATTCAAGGTATCACATAAAATGTAACTTCTGTCATTCTGACGATGATATGTCAATATTGAAATAATTATCAATATCTTAGATTTTTAATAATTTTTTCATTAAATAGTGGTATTAATTAGAAACACTTGGTTTCATTTAAAAAAGTCGTTTTTCATAGTTATGTTTTCTTCCTGTCAATGAGCATGCCTCTGCTACCGAGACAGTCATTACGGCCTTCATCATCCTGTAAGTCCAATTTTTAGAGTCATGATCACCCACAGCTTTCAAAAATTTTATCTAGAAGTAAAAATTAGATCATTTAAAATTAAAATAAGAATGTAATGGATAAACTTTTATTCGTTTACCAATTAACATCATGAAACTAAAACATATTTTCTCATATCAATTGTTTAAAATGATAAAATATATACCTAGGACTGTTGTTAGAAAAAAGTTAAGCATCATCAGAACTAATATCTTTTTTCTTAATGAGATCGGGTATATTTTCCTTTAATTCTGCTAGATCTAGTTTAAATTCGGCCACGATGTTATATAGTTTGTCAATTTTTGTTGCCAGTCCTTTATAATGTCCGTTTCTGAAAAACAGAGTGATGTTAGAACCTTTTTATGTTTCAAGTCCATTTCTTTAATAGTGAAAGTATCTCAAATTTCAGTCATTAGAATCAGACAACATAAATAGCTTCTTCTGTTCTACAGGTAGGGAGCTCCTCAGACTTTTGTTGTTTAACAGAAACCATTTCCAAAGGATTTACATGATCACAGATTAAAGGAACGTTCATTAGCATTTTCTGCCTAAGGCGTCTTCTATGACGGGCAGAAATACTTCTAATTGATTTGTACATTTGTATAATATATAGTATACTTACCTACTCAGCAATGCACGTTTTTCTATTACCACAACAAGGTTAGGATTAATCTTCTTTTATTGTTCACAAATCACAATAGGTACTACATTATCAACTACATTAAGGGCGATTTACATGCAACATTACCGTAAATCAGTTCTTGTTTTATTATGCGTAAGTATAATATGAAACATGTAACATGTCTGCAATATTATTTTGCGTATTTCTTTTTCACACTAAATACGTATATTAAGACAAGATAAATATGGGGCTTAAGTGCTTGTAAGAGCCTCTCCACTAAGACCTTTGCAGATCTATTGTGTATGCCCTCCTGTTATTCTAGAGTTCCTTCTCTAAACCCGTCCTTATTACTAGACGGATGGCATACCTCAGGTCCTCCATATATTGGGAGGGTTGTGGTTTTTCTTCCCCTATCGTTGAAAACCTCAGCCTAGTCAGGCCTTCGCAGTAGCACAGTATGTGTACTGGGGTTTCCTCATCTTCTTGGCAAAACTTACATATGGTTGTTTCTGCCAATCCGATGTTGTTCATGTGTTTTTTAAGTCTACAATGCCCTGTAAGGAGCCCAACCAGGATCCTGATTGTTTTCCTATTCTGACTCAGCAGATACTCCGTGAATTTTGGCGAGCGTTCCTTGATGAACTCTTTGGCATGCCTCATTTTTGGCGCCTTGTTCCACCATTCTCGAGATTGATTTTTTTTCCAGGTGCTGCTATTTGTTTTTTGCAGCGCTTTCGCTATGCCACAGAAAGGTTCTGGGCCAATGGGAGCACAACTTGCCCCTTCTCGGGCTAGTGAGTCTGCCTCTGCAAGGCCCTTGTGATCTAAGTGGCCTGGTACCCAAGCTACGGACACTCTATTTCGACTGCCCAGCTCTTGTAGCGTCTCCAAGCAGTCCCAAACATTTTTGGAATTTATCTGCATGGAGCTGATTGCTTTTATAGCCTTTTATAGCGACAGCCAGGAGTGTCGGAGTATATGGCAATGGTCTTTTCCTCAAACTCTTGCCTTAATAGCTCCCCTGCACAGTCCTGTATTGCTGCAACTTCTGCCTGGAATATCGTCACATGTTTACCCAAGCTCAGTGAGACTCTTATCTTTGGCTTGGCTATATATATTCCTACTCCTACACCTTCCTCGGTTTTTGAGCCATCTGTGTAGCAGGCCATTTCTGCATTAATTGGAGGTCCTTCCATTAATAATGTTACGCGAGCTACTGCATTAATATGCTCACTTAGTGCCCCCAGTGAAATCCCCGTATGAGACGACTATGGCGCCTCCGCCCAATTTTCGAGAAGCATCCAAAATACGAAACATCGAGAATATCCAGTGCACCCGCCAGAACGTCGAGAGATTTCTAGAATTACGGCGCGCGATAATAGGCCACGAGCATCGCTGCAGGCAATTAGTCAATCAGTCAGTGTTGATACCGAAGGAAAGTAATCGCGCCTCGATAAAATGTTTATTAAGTGACTCTCATATAAATTATAATTAGTGTGTTTAGTGTATTACATAAATTATTAAATAAGGACTGAATTACATATAAATCTGTAAATATAAATTAATTGTAAATATAAATTAATTGTAAATATAAATTAGAATAAACGTTACATTGGTGTCAGGTGCGGTTAAAAAAAAATAAATAAATAAATAAATATACAGGAAGATGGCGAAGAAACTTTGTGAATTAAAAGTTTCAGAGCTTCGAAGAGACTTGGAGGATTACGAACTGGACACAAGTGGGGTCAAGTCAGTGTTAGTGGAACGACTAAAAATAGTTATGATTAACAATGGATTGGACCCGGAAACGTTTGAATTCACCGACGAAGCGTCCGCCTCTATAACCTCTTCCATAAAAAACGAATTGTCTTCGATGGAAAATAAAATGTCGGACATGGAAAATAAAATTTCGACGGATATAAAAAACGAAATTTCATCCATGGAAAACAAAATGTCGGACATGGAAAATAAAATTTCGACGGATATAAAAAACGAAATTTCATCCATGGAAAACAAAATGTCGGTCATGGAAAACAAAATGTCGGACATGGAAAATAAAATTTCGACGGATATAAAAAACGAAATTTCATCCATGGAAAATAAAATTTCGACGGATATAAAAAACGAAATTTCATCCATGGAAAACAAAATGTCGGACATGGAAAATAAAATTTCGACGGATATAAAAAACGAAATTTCATCCATGGAAAACAAAATGTCGGTCATGGAAAACAAAATGTCGGACATGGAAAATAAAATTTCGACGGATATAAAAAACGAAATTTCATCCATGGAAAATAAAATTTCGACGGATATAAAAAACGAAATTTCATCCATGGAAAACAAAATGTCGGACATGGAAAACAAAATGTCGGACATGGAAAATAAAATTTCGGCGGATATAAAAAACGAAATTTCATCCATGGAAAGTAAACTTTCGGCGGACATGGAAAACAAAATGTCGGACATGGAAAATAAAATTTCGACGGACATGAAAAATGAAATGACATCCATGAAGACTGATATTTCCGCCGTGGAAGAAAAGATTAAAAGAATGGAGCAAGAAATGAAACAAAAAATCAAAGAAATCGAAAGGAAGACTAGTAATAAACCGGATTTTACAACTAGGCAAGCCCCGAATAACGATGAACTGGCAGAGAAAGTAGAGTTGAAACCGAAAATGGAAAACGATATTAACAGCCGAGTGAAACTGCCAACATTCGATGGTAAAACGTCATGGCCGAACTATCTTAAGCAATTCGAGGCGGCATCAAAGGCAAACAACTGGAGTGAGAAGGAAAAAGCGTTAAATTTAACTCTTGCCCTTAGAGGAGACGCTATGGATATCCTCCAGACCATTCCAGTGGAAGAGGCCGAAGATTTTGAAGAACTCAAAAAGCGATTGAATATGAGATATGGCCTGGAACACGGAGTTCGTGACCATGAAATGCAGAGAACTCTACGCTTGGCTCGGCATAAGACACTGGTCGACGTACTCTCTGCAGCCTTGGAGTACGAAGCAGCTACACAGGCTTCCGGAGTATACGGCAAGGTGAGGGCTGTAGCAGACGAAGAAGTTGAGAACAAGCTCGACCAGATTGTCAACATGATGAAAAGCATCTCAAATGGAAAACTGAAAGCTGTGAGATGCTGGAATTGTGGAGAAATGGGACATGTACGCAGTTCGTGCAAGCTACTGAGAACTGCTACAAACAAAGATGCCCAGCAGGAAAAACTAGGAAGGGTCGACCTTCAGAGGGCAGCTTCGACCCGAAGACCTCCAAAGACTCCCTCTCTAGAAGACCATGCCCTGCAGAGTGCTCTCACTGCAGCAAAACAGAAGCTAAGGAAGCTGCGATTCGAAGAACCACGGTGACCAGCGACGAATGGACACCAGAAAAGTTGGAAGAGGAACAAGAGAACGATCCCGACTTGAAGAAAATCCGACATTGGAAAAAGGAGAACTGTCGACCTACTTGGCAGGAGATTTCAAGGTACTCGCCAACGATGAAATCGTATTGGGCCCAGTGGGACTCGCTGGTTTTGGAAAACGGTTTGCTACAGCGAGTAATCGAGAACGATGAGGGTTCCGAAAGTAGAAGACAGTTGGTGATTCCAAGAACAAGGATAGCAGCAGTACTGCGGAAATTACACGACAGTCCGTCAGGAGGACATCTAGGTGTGAAGAAGACCCTCCAGAAAGTGCGAGAACGGTTTTATTGGATGCACAGTTCCGAAGATGTGAAGGACTGGTGTAAGAAGTGCACTACCTGTGCTACGACCAATGGACCGCACGGGAGAAGAAAGGCTCCTATGAAACAGTACAATGTCGGAAGCCCTTTTGAACGCATTGCCCTGGACATTGCCGGACCGTTTCCACCGACAGCAAATGGCAGCAGGTACATTTTGGTGGTGATGGACTACTTCACAAAATGGGTAGAAGCGTATGCCATTCCAAACCAAGAAGCCGTAACGGTTGCCGACGTGCTTGTGAATGAGTTCATTTGCCGATATGGAGTGCCCCTGGAAATACACAGCGACAAGGGCAGAAACTTCGAAAGCCAGCTGTTCCAGGAAGTTTGTGAAAAGCTCGGCATGAAGAAAACGAGAACTACGGCTTTGCACCCACAGTCGGACGGGATGGTAGAGCGAATGAACAGAACTCTTGGCAAATACCTGTCTAAAGTAGTATCTAACCATCAGCGAGATTGGGACCAATATCTCTCGCTATTCGCGATGGCCTACAGATCCGCCATCAATGAGTCTACCGGCCAAACACCAGCAAGAGTTCTGTTCGGACGCGAAATGAGATTACCCTGCGACCTTGAATTTGGATGCCGACCCGGAGAAGACATAGCTGGTGAAGATTACATGACCCAGCTGAGAAAAAGAATGGACGACGTACACGAGCTGGTTCGATCGAATCTTCAGATCGCTAGCGATAGGATGAAGAAAAGGTACGATACACAAGCTACGGAAGGAGGTTTCCACGAAGGAGACAAAGTCTGGCTGCATAACCCAAGAAGACAAAAGGGTTTTTCTCCAAAGTTGCAGAAAGCTTGGGACGGTCCGTACCTCGTAAAGAAAAGAATCAACGATGTCATCTATCGTATCAGCAAGATCCCAAATGGAAAGCCAAAGGTGGTACACCGTAACCGATTAGCGCCATTCGAGGGTGACCACGATGAGGAAGTAAACCAGCTTCAGGAAGTAGCCGATCCTGCTTTTGTAGAGTTCATGGGTGCTTATGGTGGTACCGGAAAAGCCAGATTCGGCGTCACCACTGAGAGACGACAAGACCTGCTTACCGTTCCGGAGGAATACTCACTGGCAATAAACATCCCTGCCAGCGTAACCGATGCGCGCGGACTGGCATCTCTGATTATAAAGAAGAGTGGCGCACGACCTTTGGTAAACCAGTTACCAGTACTAGGTAAAGCTTTGAAGGAACACCTTCGACGAAAGACCAACGTACGAGGATGTCTGGGAAGCATTACGAAGCCTGAGGGAGCATGTGCTTGAATTGAACGTGTATAGGCTAGCCATGCCCAAGATTGAATGTAGGCATTTAGATTGGCGAATAATCCGTAACATGGTAGAAGTAATCTTCCGAGACACCGAAGTGCAGGTACTGGTTTGCGGCCATGCTAGGGAGACACAGCCAACAGAGAAGACGGTCGCATGTTACTTCCATACAACTGGAAAATGCAACAAGGGGACCAGTTGCCGATACAGTCATCTCGTTCCAGTTTCCTAGCTAGATCCAGGAGGAACTGTCTCTTAAGGAGGGGGCAATGTTACGCGAGCTACTGCATTAATATGCTCACTTAGTGCCCCCAGTGAAATCCCCGTATGAGACGACTATGGCTCCTCCGCCCAATTTTCGAGAAGCATCCAAAATACGAAACATCGAGAATATCCAGTGCACCCGCCAGAACGTCGAGAGATTTCTAGAATTACGGCGCGCGATAATAGGCCACGAGCATCGCTGCAGGCAATTAGTCAATCAGTCAGTGTTTATACGGAAGGAAAGTAATCGCGCCTCGATAAAGTGTTTATTAAGTGACTCTCATATAAATTATAATTAGTGTGTTTAGTGTATTACATAAATTATTAGATAAGGACTGAATTAAATATAAATGAATTCTAAATATAAATTAGAATAAATGTTACAATAAATATATTAAGTAATGTTCCATAATCATCTCAACAACATTTCACTGTAATGTTACCATAAATGAAATAAGGAAATGTTGGTGGGAAGTTTTTTATGTAGTTTAAAAAAACTTTTCTCAGAAATGTTTTTAAAATGAATCAGGTACTCTCGAAAACGATACAGCGCGGTTGTTTCAATGTAATCTTAAAATATTTGAATGAGGCATTAAAACAAACGTTGACCAACTTCCCTTCAATGTTTTTGCTGGCTGGGTACTTGTTACAAAGTCAGACGAAATTTATTATTATTGGATTTATAAATTCTAAATATATAATTAATTTAACTCGAGCTGAAATATCAAAATATTATTAGCCAGTTTTCAAATTGTACTGATCCGAATTTAGTACGCTATACAACCTGAAATAATTAATCGACTATTTAAAATTCTACAGAGAGAATGTCGATTCCATGTTACAACTCTATTTTTAACTTGCAAAGTTTACTTTGAGACGAGCATATTCAGAAAGAAACAGGTATACAAATGGTCGAATTCCGCAAAACTACCTGAAGCATCCCCGAAAGAGGGATTATCGTATCATTAGCAAGATGGACCATATAATTTAGTGATTTTCAAAAATAGAATATTCAGGTACACTTTCCCTTTCTCTAGACTCAGTATATGTTCGACCATCATGGAAGCAATAACAATGCTTAGCGAGAAGGGCAAACCTTTGATAGTATATAAAAATTACAAATTTTCTAAGTCTTACGTGTCGAAAAGTGGTAAAATACTGTGGCGTTGTGTGAACAATAAGTGTACCGCAAAATTGTATTCGTTAACCGCGAATGAAACTTTAATAGTAGATGAACATTTCGAACATACACACGGTGAAGAAAAAACTGTTAATCGCCAGGCTTGTAGCAATTCATTGAAACGAAAAGCTGTTGAAAATATTCAAGAAAAACCGAGCAAATTAATTCGACAAGAATTGGAAACTAACGCGTATGCCGAAAACCTATCACGAGAAGATCTTCACCGACTGAGGAAAAATATGTATGAAGAACGTCGTAAATTACTGACGAAATCACAAGATGAAGTATACGATCAAATTATAAATAGAAATTTGTTGACTAGTAAGAAAGATTTTTTTGTTTTAAAAATTAGTAAAAGTGAAAAAATTATAATATTTTCTTGTTTTACCAATTTAAATTTTTCATGGATTTGTTCCTAAGGAATTAATTGTTGCAACAATTGTTTCTGTAGAAATAAATCAAAGTTAAACTTTAACACACCACTAAAAAGTTCTTTTCCTGTTTAATCAAAAGGGTCTGATAATCCACTATGAATTTTTGGACAGTAGAAGTATTCCTACCTGAACTATTTACTTACATAGTCACCTAATTTTTCCAGTTATTTACTAATGGTAGGATATATAATATATACAGGGTGGCCAGACGACGAAAACGAAACAGAGCCGTTATCAGGAACTGCGTCAACGTTTAAAAAAAACGAGGCCCGTCGATTTTTGATCAAAGGGGACACTTTTTTCCGGTATTTTTGACTTCGCTACTTTCACCCCCTATCGGGTATAGGCATCACCTCAAAATATTTAAATGACATTAGGGGTCGAGTAAGGTATCATTTTAAAGCCATTTTAATTCACTTTACAACATTCTTTAAATTTTAAACACTTTTTAATAAATTACATTTTAATGTTTAAATTATGTTTAGTTGTTTACTTTCTTCTTAGTTAAATTAAATGTTCAAATTGATGACCACCCACGTTCATACAATAATGAAGATTTTGTTCGAAACGTTCTCGCACATTCCGAAGAATTTCCGTAGTGATTCGATGGCACTCCTCGACAATTCTTTGACGCAGATCTTCTAAAGAGGCTGGTTGTGTTTTGTAGATTTTAATTTTGAGGTATCCCCACAAAAAAATCAAGGGGCGATAAATCTGGTGACCGTGGAGGCCATTTAATGCTACCCAATCTCCCAATCCCAGTGCCGTGGAAAATGTTGGTCTAAATACTGACGAAAAATCAAAGCATAATGCGGAGGAGCACTGTCCTGTTAAAACATTATACGATCTTCACTATACTGTTGGTCATTTTCAATAACATAAAATGTAGATCATTCGCTGCTCGCTCACTCATTATTTCGCAAAATTGCAAACGGCGGTCATAATCATCATCATTAAGTTCCTGCACTAAATACATTTCATACAGATGGAATTTGTTCTTCAAAATGGTTTGAATGCTAGTTCGATTGATCCCAGTTGCCTTGTAGGATATAGATAAACATGTCCCAAAACTGCAACTTCACTAACTCCATTTACTACAGGTGGTCTATTTTCTCGTTTTTTATTAGAGACATTTCCAGTCTCTTTTCACTAATTCTGGAACCTACTTCCTACTGACATGTTTATCTTGATATTTTTCATTAAATAACTGAGCCGTTACATTTGCTCACTTATTGTTCATAAAATAAAGCGAAATGATAACTACCCTATCCGCAATGGAATAAACCATGGTATTTAATTTTCAAAAACACAATTAAACAAAACTTCGCTTAGATTACAAAGACAATGCAAACAACGACTCATGTGTCATTTTGACAAAAATGAAAAAAAATCCAATTTTAAAAACTCTTATTAAAAACTAAACAAGTAAATAATTTAAATTTTAAAATGTAATTTATTAAAAAGTAAGAATTCTTTTAAATGAGGTATGACTTGTTACCTAACGCCATTTGACAAAAATTTAAGGGGTCTCTCCAGTAAGGAGGGTGTAAATCTGACGTTTATGACATTAGCGCTAAAAAGTGTTCCCCTCAAGTTGAAAGTTAACGTGTTTTGGCATTTCTTTCTAATATGTCGCATTTCTGATATATTAAGGGAGAATCCATTTCAAATTAACACAGTGTATATATTATGTTTTCATCCAAAAGCTTCAAGAATTTCAAATCGATACAAACATACAAATACAAAGTTTACGTATCCCACTAAAAATAGAAGATAAAGAAGTAAAAATGAAATTAAAATCAGTAGGAAATTTTATTTAAAAGTTTCGGTCAACTCAAATAACTAGATTAGATTTTATAAAATGTGTATCCTATTATTCTTGATAAACAAAGACAATCAGATGTAAGCGATGATTTAAATAATAATACCTAATCAAATGTAAATAGATATTGATTGATTATGGTAAATTGTATTAAGTATTATTTTATAAATTATATCTACAAATTTTTTCTTTGCAACATCATTGCAATCGTCGATACGTCACCTTATCCCTATTATAGTAGACTACACGAGTGTCGAAAATACCTATATGATTAATACAAACTTTAGCTATTAGTGTCGAAAGTACCAGTACCTATAGGACTATAGCGTACTGTCGAAAATACATCCGCCCCTAAAAAACTGTTATTTTCAATTGATGGTGACTGATCTACAAATTGAACTGAGGACTAACGGCAACAATGTTAAATCTCAGAGCTAAATTTTCACCGGCACTTGGTAAGTCATTTTTATTGTTTATGCGCTTCACCAATGTGGATAAGTGAAAAGTAAGATGATTCCATAACGATGTTGCCAATGAATAACCATCAATTGAAAATTGCTATACTTTAGCCATATTCTAATCCTCCCGCGACCTACTGCGGAGCTCGATCTAGGATTAAACACGCAGGTAGGTTTTTGCGGAATTCGGCACAACCCATCGAAATTGTACTTCTATGGACTTATTAAAAGTAGAAACCAGCTTAAGTTGCTGATTTATTTATGTATTGAATAGAAGATAGTTCAGAAGAGATTGTTGTGAATGAGTTTCCAGGTATACCTTTTCAAATTTAAGAACCTCTTTTAAACATTTTCTAATACTTTTTTAAATGTCCTTAAAATTCCGTATTAATGCTCTGGTATAAATTAAAAATGTTTTATTATACCTTCACCCGTTTGATAAAGCTACTGTGTTAGCGAAATGCGTCATAAGTTTGAGTTTTTTTTTATAATTGGTATAACCCCAAAAAATGTTTATCAAATTTCCATGATAAAATAAAAAACTTTTTTTTTGGGAAATATTGTTTCTCGCAGTTCCACAATTCAAAAGGTAACGACGATTGCGACCAGTTTCACCGTAATTTCGTCAAAATGATATTCTCAGGGGGTGTGGAATATTAAACTGCTGCTTAAGTTATTTACAGCTATATAAAAATATTAATCGTGATAATTCCTTTTAAAAATGCCTATAAAAGTTTTATAATAACACTAAGAGATCTGTGGATCTTGGTAGAACCATCAAATAAATAGAACATAATCAAGTGCAATTATTATTGTAATCAATATGGGACACGAAGTCAGACAGTATTAGGTATCAAGTGGAAATCAGACAGATCTTGAAGTTGTAATGGAAGGGTCAGTAAACGAAAGAACCTAACAATAGAACATGGAAGACGTTTAGTAATGTAGCTAACATCAATAAGAACCTGTTTTTAAATGATAACCAAACAAGGCAATTGGCCAGATATAGTTCTTTTCACCTATCCTGGCGTGTGCCTGAAATAATCTACTACAGAGTTTTTAATATTCGTCTCTCTCTCTCTCTCTCTGATACACAGACTAGTTTTATAATCTCTAGTTAACTGACAGGTTGAGTTGGAACTCGATGGTTAACACGAGAATACAAGACTCTACTAACTTCACTCATTTAAAATGAGGTTAAGTCAAATATGTGAAAATATGAAGTTGAAGTAGCAAGAAGCTGACCAGCCTTTATCAAAGTGCTGGCTGTCAACCGGAACCGCAGGTTAGTCAACCAGCACTGGCCTACTATAGCTCGCCCAGTGTAAGTTGGCACTTGAGATATGCGCGAACAAAAAGTAACAGACTCTGCTTGAATAAAGATAGATATATTGAGCGGACTACTCTCGTACGACCCTCGCACTTTGCTTCAACATAGTCGTAGGTACATGCCGGCTGATGAGAAATATTTATAATAATATTTAATTCTTTGTTATAATAATATTGGTATATTACCTGAATTGTGGGTGGTTCATAAATAATCCCTTAACAATAGGGTGTTAAATATTTATTTATCTTAATAGGAGATTACAAAGTTAGGATCTTATATTTCCGGACGGACTTTACTTAAATATTTTTAAATAAGATATTAACGCTTACTAAATAAAATGAAAATTAAAAATCCCTAAAAGATAAAAACAAAAGATTATTCACTAAGCTAATTAGTTGAGTTCCTTCGATGACTTCAAAATTCTGGTTAAAATAGCATCTTCAGTATGACTGTCTTCAGAAAAATCAAAATCAGATAACGGGTTCCTGTCGCTCACGGCATTGACCACTTAAAGGTTTATTTTTTAATTTACTTTTAAACTCCATTCTAATAATTATAACTAAATTATAGGCTAAAACCACACCTTCCATAAACTAACTACTGATAATAATTACAGTAACTAAAAACTACTATAATACTACTACGCCACTGGAATTACTGCAATATTAACCGTTTGCGGTCAAAACAGAGACTGGGGTCCTCCATTTCAGTGAGTCTAGAGCGATCGAATGTTCTACCGCGCATCTCAGAAGTCCAAGTGCCAACTTACACTGGGCGAGTTATACCTTTATAAAACAGGACCTTTTTCTCACTGCTGTTAGACGATACACTTGGCCGTTACGTTTGTCGGTGATCGGTGATACATTGGTTCAACTTAATACAGAAGAGAAGAGTTCTATATAAGATCAATGTAGCCAACAAAATAAATTAAAATTATCGAAATTACATAATAAATGGGGGTCACCATTTAACTTAATTTTTGTTCCTTTCAGGCGTTCCAACAGGCGTTAGAACCGTTTTTGGTATCGTTCGCGCAAGTGTTGTATTTATTTCACGTTCCAACTGATTAAAGTATCGTTCTTGGGACTGCTTGGGACGGTATACAAACTGTACCTTCTGGAAGGGGTGATAAAGTTGATGTGTCCATCCCAAATTCGAGTTTGCGCACTATACAGTTCTCGAAACGATTCCAGCACAGTTCATAAATGCCAGTTGGAACAAACCTTATGTTTTATATAAAATATATTGTAAATGTCTGTTAACTGTCAACGTCATAACATTGGCGTCATAGCGTGGTTTTATTTTTATAAACTTTATTTGTTTGCATATATTATGTCTTTCCAGTGTATTATAATTTAATTTTGAAAATTTAAAACACACAAAACAAATAAAAAGCTAAAGCTACGCCTATGTTGCTTGCACTGACAATGTTGACAGTTACCTGTGACATTAGAAAGCAAAACACCCTAAATTAAAACGAGCTTTTTATCATTTGGGTACAAGATATATTACATAAAACATGGTTTATATCTGAAAAACTGGAAAATTAATTCTAGGTGAACCCTTTCAGTGACCCCCATTTCATATGTCATTTTGATCATTTTATTTTATTATGTAGGCTACATTGACCTTATATAGAACTCTTCCTTCACAGTTTACTACAGTATTCGCCAGCTAACTTGATGTCCCAGAAATTACCAACTAAGAGAGACAGAGTAATAGTGCTCTGCCTACTCGGCCGCTATTGGTGGTAAAATTTTGACAAACACCAATTGCATCGAACCTTATCAGGTGTTAAGATTTTCAGTAGCGTAGCGTCACACAGTTATTGTTTCTGCTTTGTACAATAAAGTGTTTGTAAAAATGTTAGCCGTTAATGAAGAAAATCGTAAATGTACCGAAGGACAAACTCGTCAAGTGATATATAGAGTGTTTAATTATTTTAAGACATTAAAAAGTGATGAAGATACCATAACAATAGAAGACTCATATTTTGATAGAGAACTTCAAACAGATCTGTTTTATGACGTCAACCCTCTTGTGATTACTCTAGATGAAAGTGATTCCAGTAGCGGCAGTGAGTCAGATTCTTCGTAAAGATAAAAACTGTTTATACCTATTCTTAGAAATATACCTAGCTTAAATAATTTCCCATTATCTTGTGTTTCTTTTATTCTCATTACTACCTGGAAGAAATTATTTAGTTTCTAACAAATTTTAATTATAGTCCGTCCGGAAATATAAGATCCTAACTTTATAATCTTCAATTAGATAAATAACATGTTATTGTAATGGGTACCTTATTGTTAAAATATTTATGTAGGTACTCAGAATTCAGGTATAAAGCAGATCCGTTTCTATTAAAATCAATATACCAATAATTATAACAAAGAATTAAATATTATTTATTAAGTTAGGATCATATATTTCCGGACGGACTTTACTTTATTAATTGTACAAGTTATGTTAATTTGTAACAGAAAGCGTATCCTCAGAACTTGCACGGCACTGTTTACAGTTATCGGATGGGCGGCGTCAATAGCTCCCTAGAAAGCATTTAGGACATCAAGTTAGCTGGCGAATACTGTATAAAGGTTTCTTCGTAGTACAATCACAAACGGTTGGAAAATAGACGACTCATGCGCAGAGTAAAAAATCGTTCGCAGATAGTCTACGCATGAGTCGTCCAGTTTCCAACTGTTTGTGACTGCACTACGAAAAAACCCTAGTCCCGTTTCAGAAAGGACTCATGATCAGTACTGACGATCGGTCTGATCCATTGTTTTATAATGTAGCATTCACATGTCCGCGTATCACAAGTCACATATAAAACAATGAATCACGACCGATCGTCAGTCCATATCATTAGTCCCTTCTGAAACGGGTGTAATTAGAGCTCTATCATGAGAGACTAAGTCAGTAGAGCGAAATACTAGCCACGCTAGTTCTAGAACGAGATTTTGGAATAAACGAAGAAAAGCATATGTCCTATATGATCCCATTCTGATGTGTGTTCCATTCGAAAACTCTTTTTTTATATTTTAATTATTCTTGAAAACACTAAAAATACTGGGTTAAAAGTACCTACTTTAACGTATTGTTGCGAGGTCACCAACTCAAAGCCGGCCCTGTCCCCCCGACTGTAAATTTTGGTGGCTGCGCCAGTATTCTCCCCTTGCGTTAGAATGTACTCGAACATTCTGGAACGGTTTCGTTCGTGCCCGAGCGCCGAAGGCACTAGAGTTTTCCAGAACTATATATACGCGGGTTATTGAGTGCGTAAACAGTTAGTTAGCTAGTTCGAAACAATTAGGGAAACGAAGACAAACAGTTAGTTCGAGAGAATTAGTGAATAAAATAGTGAATGTAAATAGTGCAATATTCGAGAGGTGAAAATAAATTAGAACTATTATACCGAGTGTAAATAATTTAGTAGACATTAAGTAGAGCGTGTATATAAATCAAGTTTAATACAGTGTGTGTGTTTCTTTAAATAAATAGATAGTAATTAGCCATAGTACCGGTAAAAACAGTTTAAATAAATAACAAAAACATTACAGTATTATACATTGGATAACAAATATTTTTAAATAGTGCATAATATTACGTTTTTAAATAGTTGTTCATGTTTTCTATTTTTATACCCCCCTTCAATTTCGGGATTTCCCTTGCTGAGCGGATTCCAAAAATGTATAACACGTTGCTTCAAATTGGTAAAGGGTGGGCAAAAATACAAAAAAAAAATAATGCAAATTGTTTATGGAAAGTTATACGTTACTGAATGTAGTAAACAAATTAAATGGAATTACTTAGTTATGCAATAATTACTGTGAAACAAACAAACGAAAATTTACAATAAATGTTCAAATTGTTCTCCATTGATTGACTGAACCGAGCATTACTTACTTTCGTCTCTAACATTCTGTAGCATATCGGGTGTTATGTTCTGTATTTCTTGTCTAATTCGGTTTTGTAGTTGACGGATATTTCCAAGTCTGTTTGTGTAGACTTTAGACTTTAAATAACCCCTTAAAAAGAAGTCTTATGGGCTCAGATCAGGTGATCTAGCGGGCCATTCCACTGGTCCCCTCCTTCCTATCCACCGTTGTGGAAAAGTTCTGTTTAAAAAATCGCATACAGTTAAGGTGCACGCTCACTTAGGCGGCGCGGCACGACACTACATTATCGGTGAATCCGCACACTTAAGCGGGACGAAGCGGTGCCAAAGATTACAAAATATATATAAGATAGTTCACTTGAAGGCGGTCTGATTCTTCTTAGTGTTTTAAATGATCGCCGCACTCATAAATCATATTTACGGCTCCCTTTTGTTGTAAATAACGACACCGCTAGGTACCAGGGAATTAGAAGAGTATATTTTATTCCAAGCTATACAGGGGTAACTTGAGAAATATATATTTAAATAGGATGATTTATTAAAGGTTTTTTTATATAATGTTTTTAAATGTTAAATATTTCGAAAAAAGTTCAGGATATGAATTTGAAAAGGAAAGTTTAGGTATAAGTAAAAAAATATATTAAAATTTTTAAAATGAATCAATTGACAGATTTTATTCAACATTTTAGTAATTTTGTGATGCTTATTGAAGATCTAGCGGTTATTTATACAGAATATCACAAATTAAATTATACATACTTATTGGCCACCAGAATAATAGGACCACTAAAACAATTTTGATCTTTAAATTAGACACTCCGTATTTTTTAGATTCACAAGGTTAAAACAGTAAAAACATATTATGCAGCTGCAGGATATATTTATTAATAAATTAGATATGTGAATTTTCAAATTTCTATGTATACCCAGTATCTATAAGTACTAAATAACTAACTAATTTATTATTATCTAATATCTTTGTTACAATAGTTTAAAAAAGTTGAATTCCGTTTTTGATAATAACTAATTTAATACCCACCTCTCAACGTCTTTGGGACAACGATAAAAGGATATTTCTGGTTTTCCCACCTTGCTGGAACAACCGATCACAGCACAACACACAGGCATTTTAAAACCACAATTATAATATTATTAATGTTACTTTTGGAAGACAGGAGTTAAAATAATGCGAACAAGAAATTTTACTTCCGGAACGTTTCCCGAAAAACTAAATGAAATACTTCTACAAAGTTTCTAGAGATTGTAGGCACATTTTTGGCCCTTAATTGCTTCTCTATATTTTTATCATTGTTTACATTATAAGTACTTAAAATCAAGACTGCATTCAGAATTCGTGGGAAAGTGATAAACTACCATTTATTATGTATACAACTAAGACTATTAACAAATATCACAAAATATTTATTTTATAAGTTTTGCTATTGAAGAGGAAAATATGAATATTATTTTTTCCTTATTGCAATAATTAATTAATAAATTTAAAATATCTATAAAACATAAACACGAACAACGAATTCTAAAATACCAGCGCTCGATAGGCGACAACCCGTATAATATGCAAAATTAAATGCAAGTAAGGATTTAGCGACATACTGTAGCATGGCGCCAACCGCTAAGTCACCAGACAGTAACCAGCGGTATGAATCCTTTTATCGATAGAATTCGTACGAGTGAACAATCTTATATATATTTTGTAATCTTTGCCGGTGCGTTCTTTTTGAGTTTTCAGTTACATCCGACGAATTTTTTTTCGTTTTTTCCGCATTGCTAAGTGCAGAAGAGCAGCAAAAAAATCAAAAAGTTCTTGTTGGGTCCATGAAATAGGCAGAAGGAGGGAAGAACTTGGGGAATTCCACCACCTATTTTCAGATTTGAAGCGGGATAAAAAAAAGTTTTTTTGAATACTTTATGCATGTATGTTTACATGCATACATACTAACACGTGGACGCTCTCAGGTGCCTCTTCGTACATTACCGGAGGTTCCGAAATGCTCCGAAGATGCCGCCGCCTAAGTGAGCGTGCACCTTTACTGCGAAATGTGGCGGTGCGCCTTCCTGTTGAAACCAGATTCTGCGGTCTAAGTTAGTGGGTATTTGAATATCAGGAAAAGGCTGGATCAGACCAGGAATTACTGTATTTTGTAGGAAATCCAGATATAATGCCCCTGTTAAATTTTCATCAAAAAAATATGGACCATTAATTGTATTTCTCACAATACCATACGTTGGTTTTTTGTAGACTTTGCGTATGGTACTCTTGGATTCAGTGTGGATTTTCATCAGACCAATAACGGGTGTTTTGCTGGTTAACATGTCGACCGTTCAAATAAAATGTTGCCTCGTCCGAAAATAAAACGTTATCAATGAAATTGTTACTTTGGTTCATCATATGAAGACTACAGGGGAAAAAAGATGAGGGTCCAAAAAATTGAATTTTGAGATAAACACGTCAAATCATAGTCAAAGGCTACTATAAAGAGTAAAACAGATGAGAGTACCAAGGAATATGCGTTTCAATATATACCATACAGGGGAAAAATGATGATGGTCCATTCGATTTATACAAAACGGATGAGAGTCCAAATTGTTCCCACTCTAACTTGTTCGGATCGTTGACGTCGGCCAGCAAAACAGTTCGTTTTTGTTTTAAGCCTGAGTAGGTTGCGTGCGAGTGGTTTCTGCCAAAGAAAATCGAATTATGAAGATGTAGTTTATCATTCCTTATATAAATATAAGGTAACTCATATAATTATATTTTATTGTTAACTTGCTTTGCAGTAGTTAATTTGTTTTAAGGTTCGAGTGATGGGAAATAATGGTACTCAAGAAATTTCTATTTGCTACAAGGCAATGCTGAATATCAGCAAGAAAACATTCAGCAAAAGCTTGTTAAAGATGGACATGTTGGTGAAGATGGTCGGGGCCGACATAAGTTAGACCAAGAAACAACTACTGCGATCTATGCTCATATTCGATCATTTAAAGGTAGGCAGTCACACTGTAGCCTTCATAAGTCAAAAAAAATCTACCTGCCAGAGGAACGTTAAAAAAATATTCCAGATGTTTAAGGAACTATATCCGACTAGGTCAGTTTCATATGAATCATATCGTTCCATCTTTGTGAACAAATTTAACATTAGTTTCGGCTACCCTCGTAGTGACACATGCAGCAGTTGTGATGAATATAAAGCAATAAAAGCAGATCCTTCACAAGCTTCAGATTTACGTGCACTAGATATGAGTAATCAACTTCATCTTAAGAAGGCCGAGGCGTTTTACGAAAGAAAACGATCCGAACGCAAAAGAAAGCCAAGAAAGGATCAGGCGAAGTGGCCTCTATACTTTTTAATTACATCCTCAATGAACTAAATCCAGAAGTTCAAGAACTTGTGATTCGTGTTGCGGGCAGAACAAAAATTACACTTTGTTCCGAATGCTCCATTTTATTGTCCATAAAGTAGGCCGACTACAGTGTGTAAAAATGGTCTTTCCAATAAGAGGACACAGCTATATGGAATGTGATCGTAATATGGGCTTAATTAATTCCAAAACCTTTGTCGAGATTCCCTCTGGTTGGGATGATCACATTAGGAACACCCGCGTTAAACCAAGCCCTTTCAAAGTAATTAGTTGTGAAGACCAAATGATTTTCCGCAGCTGGACTGATCATTTGAAAAGCTATTGTGTACCGAAATGTCCGTTCGAAAGCCGCCCAATCCGGGAATTAGTTATAAAAAAATAAGAACCCAGAATGATTGAACATCGCGACTCTTACAATGGAGGCTTCACATCAAGCATTGTAGTGCCGACAAAGAAAACTCAAGGAACTATTAAGAAAGGGAAAGCAGTTAGAATCAAAACAAAAAAACGGGTCATGTGCGTATGGTACCAGATCTACCTTTTGGACAATTTGAACTTCCAATTTTCAAATATGAAGAAAGGATTCCCATTAATCCTAAGAAGTACCAGAACATACAGGAATTAAAACGCTTCTGTAGTGGAGAAGCTCAACTTTACTTTGAAAATTTACCATGTAACTGAGTGAAAATAAATATTTTTTGTGGACCCTCATCTTTTTTTCCCTGACTTTATGTACTTGGCCATCTTAAAAAAATAATCTCGAAGCTCATGTTAAAAAAATAAAAGTAACAAGTTCCTTTACCAAAAGAAGATACACAAGCCAATTTTTAAAAAAATTGTTGTTTTAAAAAAATTAAACTTAAGGAAATACAGAATTTTGAATTTTAAAATTCGCTTCACACAGAACTTCGGATTTGTGATCCTCATCCTTTTTCCCCTGTGGTCTTCATATACTCGCAGAATTCAATTCTTCGGTCAAAATAAGACGTACTTTATATATAAGGATGGTATTTTACCTTTTTAAAAATGTTTGATTCTGAAGACTTTCCAATACCAAAATCCCTAGATAATCCTAGCACTGTACAGTGTGGATTTTCTACTGCCGACAAAATTATGTCTTGTTGAATATTTTCATTAATTTTTGGTCTACCTTGCTTTGCTTGCTGCATCCCTCACATGTTCTAATTCTCAGTATTTTCGCTCTATTCTGTTTACCGTAGATTGTAAATAGGTTCATGATCTGGGTGCATTTCATGGAATAATCTTGTTGAGTCCGCATCTTATCGCCAATACCAATCATCATTAATATTTCAATCCTATCACTTTCGGTTAAAGGCATTTTGTAAAAAAAAGTTGCAAATGATAAATTGCTTCGATAGTTTTCACGTAAACGTACCTTCTCTAAAGCGTAAACAATACAGAATTGTACTTTAATGTTTCTGACAGTTCTTAACGTCAAATGAAAAAAATACCGTCACACAATAAAAATATTTTTATGTTTCAGGGGCTTGGATCACGAATATGAGCTGTTAGATACAATGTTAAAAATAATACAGGGTGTTTTTAATAGTTTATTAAAGTTGTATAACAATACGTAATTTCATTTAATGTATTTATTACGTTTATTCTTTATTTATTATTTTATAAGTAACTTGAAATTTTTGTATTTTTGCCTATCCTGTACCAATTTGAAGCAACGTGTTATACATTTTTGGAATCAGCTCAGCAAGGGAAATCCGGAAATTGAAAAAAAGGGGGGTTCCATTTAAAAAAAAAATGGTGATGGCGTCATCACACGAAGGTGGTTCACCCTGTATATTAGATTATAATTTGAAAAAATAGTAAATTAAAATCAAAAATCGACCTGTTTCGGGAACTAATCGTTAATAGGTACATTTTTGACGAATTACAAATATTTTATTTATGTAATGTAGTCAAAGCTATTCTAATTTATTTCTTATAATTTAACGTTCCCAATTAAAGACTAGAACGTACCGTACATAGCAAAACAACATCGTTTTTTGAAAGAGTTTTCTAACAACGATCGTTTTTATCAGCCCCCGTACCAACTCAATCTTTAAGCATTGATTAAAGAATGCTTTAAGTAAATCTCTTATTTTGCAAATTTATGATAGACCCACATCATCCACACAAGGCCATCTACTTAATTGTGGTTCACCGTGTATCAATATAATGTACGAAAAAAAAATTCATTCGGTAATATTGATAAACGTTGACCTGCATTTATGCCAGGAAACTTGAACACGTCGATAAATTATTCACGACGATAATATTTAATCAGTTTTTTTGTTAGATAAACAAAAGTTAACAATAGTAATAGTAACTAATATTGTTTCCAGAACAACGTGGAAACTAGTTAACATTTAAATTGTAATCTAAATGTTATAACTTTGTCGTAGGATAATTTTTTGTTGCTACCACCTATTATGTAATAGTTAATCTATATAATACAG
This sequence comes from Lochmaea crataegi, assembly GCA_947563755.1. Taxonomy (NCBI): domain Eukaryota; kingdom Metazoa; phylum Arthropoda; class Insecta; order Coleoptera; family Chrysomelidae; genus Lochmaea; species Lochmaea crataegi. The sequence goes on along the minus strand of OX387423.1, from coordinate 87,785,429 downwards.
GGTGTGTCACTATATTTATATTGGAAATTAACAAATTATGACGTGTTAAAATAAAATATTTTACCATAGGTACATGCTAATGAATATCAGTGACTTTTTGTTGATTTGCATTTTATTGCGTAAAGGACCCCGCACTTATGCATAATGGATCTCGGTTAATTTTTTGAATTTTGGATTCATTGTAGAGTTTGATATCCTGAACACTAGTTGACTAGTTTTTAATAGTAATATTACGCTTAGAATGTTAATTCTTACCCATTAGGCATTAATTTTGGACTAAATTTTGATTCAAAATATTGATGGTTACAGAGTGGGTCAAGAAATGTTTAAAATGAAATTCTTACTAGCTCTTATTTTTTACTAAATTCTAAAATATTATGAAAAGCAGCATACGCCGTAAAATAGTAATAATCTGTTCATACCAAAATTGAACATTTCAATATTTCATACAGTGTAGGTCAAAAAGTTTTTTGTGCGGTTATTTGAAAATGAATTTTTAATATTTCAAGATTTATGGAAACTTAACTAGACTAGATTATAAGGGGGTCGATTGGCTTTACCACGCTGTGACCACCGTACATCAACTAACGACAAGTAGATTCACTTGCGTCGGAACGTTTGAAATTTTTGGCACATCGTCTCTCTGGCGCCATACTCGCCCGTTATCATAATACAACAATTACGAGGGTCATACGTGTGGTTAAATACGTGTATGTACTGATTTGCAGTGACCATTATAATACAGGAATATTAAAATAAAATTTAAAAACTTTTAAATCAAACTACGGTGTAATCGAACAAGCTTCTAATGAATATTATTGATTAAATTGTTATGTTTAGCATAGTAATGATTACAAATGTTTAAGTATACTTAGTTTGGGGTGTTGTTTCTGTAATTTTTCTGTTGTAATGTTACGATTAGCAAATTTTAATGTATAATAAATACGTAATCTTGTATACAATGAATAAAAATAATCAACTGGGAAATTTGTACAAGGATGCCACAATTTAACATTCTTAAAGCTATTTTTAAGCTTCATACCGTCACCATATTCAGAGGCTATTTTATTAAATTGATTTATAAATATGTTTTCCAATTCTATAACGAGTTCCACAAAAGTTTTGGGAGACACAACCAAATTACAAATGTTGGATGAAACACTATAATCTTTATATTTCATAAAAACGGTAGCGTCTCCTTCAAGATTATCTATCTTGATAAATTCTAAGCAAGTGTTACACGAATGCTGCAATAAACACTTTTTAAGTAGGAATCCAGTAACGTATACCAGTGCATTTCCATCGACACTTTTTATATTTCTATAATCAGTCGTAAACACTTTTAGAAGAGTATAGATATTATTTGTAGTCGTAGAAATAACTGTACTTTTAAGCAATTCAGATTTTGTATTAAGCAAAATTTCATTTAAATCTTGCATGCAGTTTGCTCCTTCGGAGTAATCTAAATATTTAAGAGAGGTTATTTTTTTAAACGCTCTGCAGAATTGGATTGGCGTAGGGTTTCTTGCATTCCCACAACAATTTCTGATTTGCCCAAAAAAATTTTCCAGACAATCCTGGTTAAGGTTTCTCGTTAATAAGAAAGTGTCATTTTTTGTTTGGTGTAACATTTCCCACAAAATAAAAATAGCTTTAATTGTCAACTTCCGCCCAAATATAAATTTAAGTTGTTTAGTAACGTTTTTTCCGTTAGAACTGAAAACTTGAAGGTTGTTAAACATTGTGAGCATATCTCTAAGAAACGTGTTTTGCTTTTCAGTGCCCATAAAGGCATTGAAATTATTTAAATGACACGAGTTTAGAATTTCAAGGAGATCGTTCATATTTTGTATGAAAGTAACTGTAGTTCTGGCTGATGCTGGTAGAATTTTAGAGTCAATATAAGTACTCAATGCCATGGCTACAGAGTGACTAAAAACTTGGAAAGCAAGTTTTACCTTCATCTTTTTAAAACTGCTGGGGTAGATATGTTCATTAGTAAGTCTGGGTGCCAATCTGAATTCTTTTTGTTTCTCGTAATTATACATCGTATCTAAGTTGGTTTCACCATCTTTAACTATGAAATTGTATTTAAAGAAATTTTTCCTTGTCGATTTCAAAAGATGGGGTACGTCAAATAAATAAACAATTTTTATATTATCCACAAAAAATACCGAATTGTCCTCAGTTAACTTTAACGAACTTTTCACCAGTTTTTGAAAATTAGATCCTTGATCAGATATTACTCCCAAAACATTTTCAAATAATATGTTTCTCAGATCATCGGCGGGTGCCGAATTTTTATAAAAAAATAAGCAACAGGCTGTTTCCAGCTAGTTGCTATACCTCTAGCCATTACTACCAGTACACTAGATGCGATGTCCATACTATTTTGGTTAGTTCCTTTAAACCCAAGAATTTTGTCAATAGAAATATTATAACATAGTTTGGATTTGATTGACATTTCATCTAGACACAAAACACAATCTCTTTCCTTTTCACCTAACAGCTCGGATCTTGATTTCATTAAATTAAAAATTGAATAATTAAATCCCGGTTTTAAAATCCAGCGTCTAAGAAAACGATGAAGTGTTGATATTGAAGGCATTGTACAAACTGTTGACATTTATCTGTAAGCTTTCGGACCTAAGAAGTAAACACTCAAAGCAAATTGCTTAAATTCGTTAGTATATCTTGCAACTTTTGGAGCTTTATTCAGTAGTTTAAACTGACATTCTAGAAAGTTGTATGATTTTTTGGAATACTTTTTTTTAAGAATTGCAAAACGTCTTCAAAATTAATGTTCGTTTCTAGAGACCTTTTGGAATTAGATAATCTGGTAGAGGTTCTCTTGAGATTCCTAATTTTTTTTCTATATAACTTTTTCCTTGGCGTAGAAGCTGAAAGCTTCGGGCACGTTTGAACTCCAATATCTATAAAGTAAGTTTATTCATTTTGTTAAGGTCTTTTAAAAATGTATTTAACCATACTTATTTGAGCACTAGTTGTTTGAATAGAAACGTCACTGCAGACTTTAATAGGAACGTCACTGCAGGCTTTAATAGGAACATCAATATATTCGTCGTTATCTAAAACAAAAGTTTCACTTTCATCGCTTATGTTCAGATTTTAATAGAACCAATTCAATCAATAATTAATTAGTTCAACTTCTAACTAAAATTAAAGCAATAAACACATAGAGCTAATTTCTCACCTTCAGTTCTTTGTAATAATAAAAAAGGAATTGCGAAACAGTTAATTCGATTCTTCAATTCATTTGTGAAACTATTGTCAGTAAAATGCAAATTACAAATGTTTATCCTATTATAACATTGTTCCACCGTTATATTGGCATATAGGTGGTTTCCTTTAAATCCCAAAATATTTTTCAAAGCTTCACATCTGCAATATAATATAGAAAATAAAAAAAGTTTACTTGTATACTACTAAATTACCTCTTCTCTTACCTAATTTTGTCTTTTGGGCATCTAAAAAACGATCTCTCTTTCACTTTACTGCGACAACCATCAACAGAACAATCCACCACTCCATTCATTTTGTAATGAAATAAGTCACTATAATATTTATGCTACATACAAAATTATAATAAAAATATGTATAAATATTTTAATATTCACGAAAAAACAATGATCTGCTCACAAAAACGAAAACAAAAACCGTTAATTATATTTCCGAAGTTCCGATCAGCATCACATTAACACTGCGCGCTACCCCTGTATTCAACACTTTCTCGATTTAAACTCGCCAGAACTCAGCAGAAGATAGAAGGGGTAAGGAAATTTTCGGTAACCACTGAATCGACGAAGTGAATTTACTTGTCGTTAGTTGATGTACGGTGCTGCGACCTATAAGATTTTTGTGTTTGCTCTACATATAGGGTGGCCCATTAAAGATATAGGCTTCTGAGAAAGCATATCCATTTTGCAGCTAGGTCTGTATCCTGGTAGACCTGTTCCAGGTTTTAAGGCGTTGGCGGATAATTACTCTGTAATTGCAGATAATGCAACTCATCTACATCTGTCCACTTTACCCATCTTACAAAGATGGCATCTGAGTGAACAGTGTCCAGTGAGAATTCCTGTGGTTATTCTGAGATCAGAAGTTCCAAGAGCAAATTAGCGTATTGAGCAGAAGGTCTTAATAACTCTGTTGATATGCCAGAATTAGGACCTGTAACCCCTATTCCTACTCTTTCGTTTTTGACTCATCGGTATAGTAAGTGAGGGCCCCTCCTTTAATTTCACCCAAATATGAGTTTTTAGCTTTACAACACGGTTTTAATTGATTTTTTTATTTCAGGTGCCTTAGACGAATCTGGAGAAAGCCCAATTCCCGAAATGGGTGGTCGCGCAAGTGAACTGCTCAGTTCGAAAGAAAGGCATCAAATGAAACATCGAGAGCTTTTTCTGTCTCGTCAAGTGGAAACTCTGCCAGCGACGCACATTCGAGGGAAATGTTCCGTCACTCTGTTCAACGAAACCGAAGCCTTGGCTTCATATTTAAACAAAGACGATATGTTCTTCTACTGCCTTGTGTTCGATCCCACCCAAAAAACTCTCCTAGCGGATAAAGGAGAAATTAGAGTAGGTTCTCGGTACCAATGTGACGTACCACCTATGCTTAGGGACCCAGAAGATGACGACCGAAATTTAAACGAACTAGAAAATCTGGTATGGACGCCGGAACATAACCTCAGTGATAGACAAATAGATCAGTTTTTGGTAGTGTCTAGGTCGGTTGGCACGTTCGCAAGAGCTTTAGACTGTAGTTCGAGTGTTAAACAGCCTTCGTTGCATATGTCCGCGGCAGCGGCGAGCCGTGATATAACATTATTTCACGCCATGGACACTTTACATAGGCATACTTACAATTTGTCAGGCGCGTTGTGTTCTTTGGTGCCCTCTAGTGGACCAGTGCTTTGTAGAGACGAAATGGAGGAATGGAGCGCCTCGGAAGCGAACCTCTTCGAAGAGGCTTTAGATAAATATGGAAAGGTGAGTTATTATTTTTAACAAATTGTTCACAATTTTCTTTTTTCAAATTCAATATTTTTGTTTAACAGTGTAAAGGGCGGCTGCAGTTGACACTGAATGTTTGTCTTAATTATTAGAGTACTCAGAAAACTTTTTATCTAATTTCTATGATGCGTATTTATAATCTACATTTTTTGTGAAATTTAATATTTCGGTATTTTTTTTTACAGTGTAGATGACGGCGGCTTCAGCAGCCGATGATACTGAATGCTTGTTTTGATTATTAAAGTACCAAAAAAAAGTTTTATCAAATTTCTATGATGCGTATGGAATCTACAACATTTTTTGGGAAATTTAATTTTTCGGTATTTTTTTAATAGTGTAAATGGCGGCGATTTTAACAGCCGTTGATATTGAATGTTTGTTTTGATTTTTAGGGTACTCAGAAAAAGTTTTAACACATTTCTATCATGCCTATAGAATCTACATTTTTTATGAAATTTAATATTTTGCTATTTTTTTAACAGTGTAGATGGCGGCGGCTTGAGTAGTCGTTGATACTGAACGTTTGTTTTGATTATTAAAGCACCCAACAAAAAGTTCTATCAAATTTCTATGATGCGTATAGAAAATAGAACATTTTTTGTAGAAAGTAATTGCTTCCTGCGGTTCCCTAATTCAAAAGGTAACGACAATCGCATCCGGCTGCAGTATTAATCCACGATTCGTCCATATAAATGATATTAGCACCTTGATTGCTCAGCTTATAATTTCCCGAGTGATCCATTTTTACTTTTTTTTTCTAAGCGACTATTTTGTATTTTCCTATTGAAATTTCATAGTTATTATGCATCAATATGATATGGAAATTCATATTAATACTTTCTATTTTTAAGTTAATTGAAATATATATTATTGATGCATTAAAATGATTTAAATTAGAAAGTAGACAGTATTTAATGTCAATATAAAAAAAACCTATGAATTTTCAGGATTTCAACGATATTCGTCAGGATTTTCTTCCATGGAAAACGTTAAAAAATATAATCGAGTATTATTACATGTGGAAAACAACAGATAGATACGTTCAACAAAAAAGAGTCAAAGCCGTGGAGGCAGAATCCAAATTGAAGCAAGTCTACATTCCTAATTAGTGAGTTGGTATTGTATTTATTTTTTTTGTCATTAGTATTAATTCTTTTTGACTGTCACTACTTTTTCCAATTGCTTGGTCCATGTCAATCTCGAGTCAATAATTACCCTGATATATTTAACATCCATCACCATACCTCGAAGGGATAATAGTCCCGATCCCATGACAGCATTATAGATTTAATTCCAGCCATTTACATAATTTTTATCAATATATAAAAATTTAAATGTCTTTTGCACACTTCACTATTTCTTAAATACAATTTAAACCAATGAGCTTTAGTATTCAAATTGCTTCACAAAACTAAGAATCTTTTGATACACAAAGGATACTATTGGAATATACTCTTCATCACTACCCATTAGTCGAGACTAAGATATATAATTAACGTTTGTATGTCATAATTAATATAGTAATTGTCAAATGAATAAAATAATATTTAACTTCAACTCAACTTCGTTTGCTTAATTTAAATCCAACAATTGGTAGCAGAGCGTGGTTGATCTCAAACGGAGGAGTTGAACAAAAATATAATACAATATAATACGCAAATGGCTTCTTCAAATTATCGCATTGAACCCCTAGCAAAAGTCAATTACAATACATGGAGTGTACAAGTTCAAGCTGAATTGATAAGAAATAAACTTTGGGGATATGTGAATGGTATCCAGGTTAAACCAGAGAATGACCCTGAAGCTGGAGCAAAATATGCGCAAGAGGATCTAATAGCTCGCTCAGAATTACTACTACTTATGTCTCCTTCGGAATTGAAGCAAGTCAAAAATTGTAAGACATCAAAAGAAGTATGGGATTTGTTGAAATCAATTTACCAAAGTCGAGGCCCTGCCAGAAAAGCTACATTGCTAAAGCAATTAATACTCAAGAATATGATTGAAACTAAAGATATTAAAGATCATTTAAATAATTTCTTAGGAATTGTGGATAAATGAAATGGAAATTGAAATTAATTCTGAATTGTTAAGTATTATGCTTTTGTACAGTCTGCCAGCAAATTTTGAAAACTTCAGAATTGCTATTGAAACTAGAGACCACCTACCAAAACCAACAGACTTAAAAGTAAAAATTATAGAAGAGTTTGAAGCCAGAAAAAATAATGGTTATGACGATAAACCGCAAGGAGCTTTCTATAGTAAAAATCGTTAAACATTTTAATAATAAGAATGAAGGTTTTAAATTTAAATGCAACAAATGTAACAAGATGCTACACAAGGCATCCGAATGTTGGACAACGATACACAAAAATGAATGTGCAAGGAAGAAAAACGAAGAAGCTAATTTGAAAAACTTTAATGTTGAACCAATTTGCTTAACATCTACTGACAACATTGAAAGTGGACTCTGGTGTTTAGATAGTGGATGTACTTCACATATGAGTGGCAGCAAACAAAAATTAGCGTCTAATAGTTACACTGCAAGAGTTCAAGGAAAAGGAAGAGTTACAGTAAAGACAGAAAATGATACTTTTAATTTAAATGAGACTTTATATGTACCAGAGCTTTCTGTAAATTTGATGTCAGTTGCTAAAATAACTGATAATAACTACTCTGTGCATTTTACAAGAGCGAGAGCGCTGATAAAAGATAGTAAAGGAAGCCACTAGAAGCCACAAGACAGAATGATTTATACTATACACAATTTTTTAGTAAAGCACAAATTGCAAATAATGTCCAAGAAAGTGAAATAATAAACTGGCATAGAAAACTAGTATGAATGAAACTGACATGAAATCAGCCATAAGTAATGAATTGCTGAAAGGATTAAAATTTAATATCAAAGAAAAATTATATGACTGTGAAAGCTGTATAAAGGGAAAAATGACTCGCTTACCAATCCATAAATGTTAAGGAACACAGACAAAAGAACCTTTAGAAGTGGTACACACCGATGTTTGTGGACCATTGCAGGTGAAAACATTAGCTGGATCCAAATATTTTGTTACTTTTATAGATGAATATACAAGATATTGTGAAGTATATTTTATAAAGAACAAAAGAGAAGTTTTTGAAACGTTTAAAGATTGCAAAAACGAGATGGAAAATTTTACAAAGAAAAAGATCAAAAATTTACAATCCGACAATGGTACAGAATATTGCAACAAACAGTTTGTTGATTATTTAAGAGAACATGGTATTCGACGACGATTATCAGCCCCATATACTCCACAACAAAATGGTATCGCTGAAAGGAGAAATAGATCATTGTTGGACAAAGCTAGATGTATAATGATTGAAGCACATTTACCTAATATGTTGTGGACAGAAATGATATTTACTACCAACTATTTAATCAACAGAAGTCCTAATAAAGCTTTAAATAAGGAAACACCCTACCAAAAATGGATTGGTCGTATTCCATCTGTAAATCATTTGAAAATAGTAGGTTCGAAGACATTTGTTTTGAACAATCACAGAAGCGGAAAATTTACACCTAAGGCGACAGAAGGCATTTTTCTTGGATATGCAAAAAATGCTAAAGCTTATAGAGTGTATATACCGAACAAAAGAGATGTTGTAAGTAGAGGTGTTAAAATTGTGGAAAAAATGTTTTATGAAGAGTCTAATGAAGAAAATTACGAATTTTTCAATGAGCAAAACCAAAATCAATGTTGTAAAGTCTAACAATCAAATAAGTAACCCTGAAGATGATATGATAGAGGACAGAATTGACGAGTCTTCATTACCACAAATACATGAAAATCTAAATGAACAAAATAATATTTCAGAATCTGATAACCAGTCGATTACACAGAGCGAAAATGAACCTATTGTGCCTTCGACAAGTGATAGATCTCAACGAGTGAGGACAATATGGACGACAGACTACGAGATGGAAGAATTATCTCACCTGTGCGAATCAGAAGATATAAACAGTAAAGAACGGCATGAAGCTATAAAATCTGAGATAAAAGCACATGTGAAAAATGAAACATTGAAAATAAAAGGAAGGAAAGATAACAAACATATTGTCGACTTCAAGATGTTACTTAAAACGAAAGTGGGTAAAAATAATCAAGAGACTAAAAAGGGACGTAGCTAAAGGTTTTAGTCAGAGGCCAGGTGTCGACTACAATGAAACATTATCTCCTGTGGCTAAACTAAGCTCTATAAGAATGTTTTTAGCTGTCGCTGCAGAAGAAGGTCTCAAACTAAACCAAATGGACGTTACTACAGCCTACTTAAATGGTAATTTAAATGAGGTAATTATTATGAAGAAACCCGAATATTTGGATACAATTCTAGCAGAAATTTTGGTAGAAGAAAGTGGTAAAGGTGATTTATCCATATTCAAAAAAACAAAAATGATGCTAGAAGATAGTAGGAGCATAAAGGGAGAAAAAGTTTGCCACCTGCAAAAAGCTCTTTATGGCTTAAAACAGTCTGGAAGACAATGGAGTATAAAATTAAACACAGAGCTGGAAGCTCTTCTCTTTATCAGATCAGAAGCTGATCCTTGTATATATACGTTTATAGAAGAAGGAGTGAAAATAATAATTGCTGTATAAGTAGACGACCTCATCATAGCCTATTCTTCATATGAAAAATTGAGAGATATTAAAATGAAATTAATGTCAAGTTTGAAATGAAAGACTTGGGAAATCCGAAAGTATGTTTAGGAATAGAAATAGAAAACCAAAACAATGATATCAAGTTAACACAACCGATGTACATAAAAAAACTTTTAAGAAATTTTAATATGGAAAAGTGTAAGCCTGTAAATACACCAATGGAGACCAATTTAAAACTAGTTAAAAATGAATCATGTAAAAACTTACCAAATGTGAATTAATACAGTTTCCTGTAAAATTGTCGTATTTAGTAAAGCGTTTTAACATTAGATGTCGAAGAATAAAAATATATTATTCTACGCTTCACAACTAGTTTTGAAAAATATTTTTCAAAAACAGTGACCGTTCAACGAAGAAGAAACAACTACTTCCCGGGCTACATGCCCCGACAGATATTGAATTACACTTCTAAGTCAAACGGGGTTGGTAAATCTACAAGATTTAAACCAACCATTCTGGTTTGCAACTAGAAGGGATAACACAACTTGTAGACCGGTTTCGGCGTATTGCGCCTCATCAGTACAAGGTATATGTTATCGTCCGAGAGTTAATCTCAGACTGAAATGTGACTATAATCAACAACGGTACATATTGTCCAGTTACGGAAATATTTTTGTTGCGAAAATAGCGACATCTCACCTCTAAGTCGCTATTTTCGCAACAAAAATATTTCCGTAACTGGACAATATGTACCGTTGTTGATTATAGTCACATTTCAGTCTGAGATTAACTCTCGGACGATAACATATACCTTGTACTGATGAGGCGCAATACGCCGAAACCGGTCTACAAGTTGTGTTATCCCTTCTAGTTGCAAACCAGAATGGTTGGTTTAAATCTTGTAGATTTACCAACCCCGTTTGACTTAGAAGTGTAATTCAATATCTGTCGGGGCATGTAGCCCGGGAAGTAGTTGTTTCTTCTTCGTTGAACGGTCACTGTTTTTGAAAAATATTTTTCAAAACTAGTTGTGAAGCGTAGAATAATATATTTTTATTCTTCGACATCTAATAAAAACTTACCCTATAAAGAGTTAATTGGATCTCTTAAGTACTTAGCAGTTGCTACTAGACCAGATTTTATCTTTGCTGTAAGCCATCTAAGTCAATTTAACAACTGTTTTGGTGCTGAGCATTTCAAATGTGCAAAGCGCATTTTACGTTACCTTCAAGGTACAAAGACGATAGGAATCAACCTAAAAATAAGTCATAAAGATTTGTATGGATTAGTAGATGCGGATTGGGCCGCTTGCCCTGTAGACAGAAGGTCCTATACTGGATACTGTTTCAAGTATGCCAGTAGCTGCATCAGTTGGGAAGCTAAAAAGCAGAGATCAGTAGCCTTATCAACAGCAGAAGCTGAATATGTTCGTTATCTGAAGCTACTAAGGAAGCATTACACTTGAGATCACTTCTAGATACAATGGAAATAAAACAGGCAAATATTGTTATATATAATGATAACCAAGCTGCTCAGCATATAAGTTCAAATCCTGTTGTTAATGCTAGATCAAAACATATCGACACTAAATTGCATTTTATCAGACAGTGTGTAGAACAAGGAACAAGAAATGTTCAATATATGCGAACAGAAGACGTGGAAGCGGATTTATTCACAAAAAGTCTTCCTGGACCAAGATTTATTGATCTTAGGAGGAGATTAGGACTTTACTAATTTGGTAGAGCTTAGTGAGGAGGAGTATTGGAATATACACTTCACCGCTACCAATTAGTTGAGACTAAGATATATAGTTAACGTTTGTATGTCATAATTAATATAGTAATTGTCGAATAAATAAAATAATGTTTAACTTCAACTCAACTTCGTTTGCTTAATTTAAATCCAACAGATACAATATTTGGTTCAAAAACAAAACAAACATCTGTCAACCAATGTAAATATTTTTACTGAAAAATACCGAAATCTTCATATTGATATGTTGTTTATAAACATTCACTCATGTATAAATAAAACTTTTTATAAAATAAATTGCTTTTTATGCAAAGCATTGTTTCGGAATAGCATATTCTCAATAATTCTTTCTTTTTCTTTCTATAACCTTCTTTTGAATGCTTATTTCATATTTTCCACTGCCATATTTTCCCTACTTGTAAAGTAGTACTCATCTAATGGAAACCCACATTGGATACAGGATGTTCATTAACAATTCATGCTTAATTAATAAAGTGATGTAGCTGGCGCCTCCGGTGAATTAGTTTGTTTTCAATTGTTAATGAATTAGTTGATTTACCAATTTTATTAATAAAAAACAATTCAATTCCATTTATTCAAATTATATCGTGTTATCTGTTACACATGGAATGAAAATGTTTTAGCAATAAACCAAATCCAGCAGCGTTAAATAATAATAAAGGGGTTGTTAATGGAAGTAATGGCAGCTCAGATCTCGCAGTTTCATTGGGCGGTAAAGCATGCGAATCATGTAATGGTGAGTAATTTTTTATTAACCTAACTTTATATTATAGACAATCAAAACCCAGTTTAAGTGTAATCCGTATGTTACCTTTTTCTATATCGACTTGAGAATCTTTTTGACATAACCATGAGGTGATGCCTTGAAGTTGCCTTTCATTTCAATAAATGCTTGATAAAGGCTGCTTGACATGGAGCAATATAATTTGCAAGAAATTGAGGATAGTTCTTGCAAATTATGAATTTTGCTTAATGTTTGATAAGATGCAATTCTCTTGTCATTGCTGCCAACAGTGCCAACTCAACCCAGAGTAGTAAGCAAAAAGTATCTAAGTGCACTGTTGATTATCATAGCTAATCTTCAAAAAATATAAAAAAGATTTCCCAAAAAAATTAACAAAAAGAATAATGAATACACCACAAGGAACATACAGAAGATATCATAGCTACTGGAAATTGATTAACATAGAAGACACCAAGAAGGATATGGACCAGACCTTGGTTGAATAGAAGAAAGGGAAACATAAGTTGGCTGCGGAATGGAAGATCTATTTGAGAATGTCAAAAATAAAGCATTGGGTAGGCAAAAGAAAAGTAACTAGATTTCTCCCTAGAATGCAAGTAATAGAAATGACATCAAACCAATAAAATTGCAATACAAATGCCTTTAATCAAGACATTGTAGATTGTATTGCATTATGTTAAGCGGCCTTAACAAAATAGGAGTTATTGAACAAATACAGAACGGTACAGGCCGCCATCACCGAAAACGTCCGGTTGCTTGGCAACTGAACACATGTTTAAGTCTCAGAGGCATCCAGTAAACATCGTTTCTAGACGAAACATTATTGGATTGTTCCTGTGTAAATGAAGAGCTTTTATATATTATTCTATGTTTAATAATTTTGTGATCGGATAGTTATAGTTCGACTTTGACTTTTAGGTGGATTTTTTAAGAATTTAAATAGTAGGTAGTAGGTATTTGCAATAAGTTTAAATGGGGTGCGACACTGGAACGATATTCCGTTGAAAACTATCGCATAGATTGATGACGTGCCTGTACTGTTCTCTAACTCTAGAATTGAGAACATTGCAAGATATCAATGAGATAAAATATTTCTTTTATATGAAACCGATGAATTGTATTACAGTTACTGTATCAAATCAGTGGTATGCATGGGGACCTTCGCATATGCAGTGCCGTTTGTGCCAAGTATGCTGGCACTATTGGAAAAAATATGGCGGTTTGAAGATACCGACAAGATTTGGTGATGGTGATTTTGAGAACGGCGGAAAAAAGAAATCCGGGAGTGACGTGGAAGAAGAACGATTACCTGGAATGTCGCACAGGCCGCATCGATGTAATATTGGAGGATGTGGGAAAGAATTTAAACTTAAAGCGCATTTAGGACGACATTATGCCACTGCTCACGGTCTGGTTATCAGGTAAATGGATAAAGATTATTATTTGTTACTGTAATTATTATTAGAATGTAGTTAGTACATTTTAACGGGTCTAGATAATATACTGGTGGTTGAAATTGAAATTAAGTAATGTTGAAGCTTTTTAGGGTATCTGTTGTACTCATTTTTACATTGCCCTAAAGCTTACAGTACTTTTTTTAATGTTAAAGATTTTCTGATATTTTTATTCGTAGGTCCGGTTCACCTAGACCAATAATGAAAACAAGAACGGCGTTTTATCTATACACTACTCCGATAACGAGGATTTCCAGAAGATTGTGCAGGCACATAATGAAACCGAGGCATGCAGCTAGAGCTCCGTACTTCGCCATAAATATACAAGCTGTCAAACAGGAATGTAGTGTACAAATGGTAAGTACAATTTTCAGTAATAATATCCCTGATAGTAAACAAGATAATTTTATGACAATCGAAAGCTCGTTGCCGAAGGCCGAGGGATATTCGGCGGAATATTTTTTGACAGAAAAAATTATATAACCCAACGAAACATTTATTTATTAAAAGTACCGCTAGTGAAGGTACAATTATTAAAATTTAATGTAACATTAGATTTGTTGCTGTTATCTACTATAGAAGATTTATTATCACGCATAATATTTATGATCTTGTTGATCGAGATTTAAGTATGGTTTTATAGAATTTTGATTGCTATTGTTGTGTTTGCAGGTTTAAATGACGGATGATCGTAGATTTTTCACTTATTTTATTTCTAGTACTTGTAACCACATTTTTACATTCAAGGGAACAATAGACAATTGACATTTTGTCAGTCCGTTGCCAACCTCCTGGGTTGGATAATTTACCTAAACATAACACTTCTTCCCCTCCTTATGAAGAATTCTACTGATTATAAATTTAGTTTGCTTGGCGGTTTAATATTTCGTTTTGAACGACGCAAGGTTACACCTGAGTATGGGAGAAACTCGGTAGACTCATGAGAAGTACTCGGCTGGTTAGCAGCTATTGGTGGGTCAGATGACGTAGGTTTATTTTGAGTATTTTTATCGGAGTCATCAGGTAATTGTATGTTCTCAGTTTGATCTGAATCAGGGGTTATATTATTATCCACCAGACTAGGCATAATAGGCGGTTCCAGTTGTGTAAATGTATCTGGAATTTTATATGGTGTATTTTCCCCTATTAACCTTAATTGATCGATATGTCTTTTCCAAGACTGACCGTTATCTAACTTAATTAAATAATGTAATTTGCCTAATTTTTCCTGAACTCTACCGAACTGCCACTTATCTGAATGTAGGTAATCTCTAGCTTCCACTCTTTCCCCCTCTTTTAATGTCCTAACTGTTTTATCCCTATTTCCCTCCTCTTTTAAAATTTTAGGTTTAAATATATCCAATCTGGATCTAATATCTCTACCAAACATTAGGGTTGAAGGACTAAGCCCTGTAACTGTATTTGGAGTGATTCTGTAGTGAAATAAAAATTTATTTAATTGTAATTGTTTGTCAGGTGTATTATTTTGTAAATTACGGAGAGATTTTTTTAAAGATTGTACATATCTCTCTGCTAAACCATTTGTAGCAGGGTGATATGGTGCACTTAACTTGTGAAAAATACCATTTTCTTTAAGGAATCTTTTAAATTCGTAAGAAACGAATGCTTGAGCATTGTCTGAAACTAAATAAAATGGTATACCAAAAGTAGTAAAAATTTTCCTTAAGATACCTATTGTAGTTTTACTAGTCATATCGTTAACTATGTGTATTTCTGGCCATCGACTGTATGCATCAACCAGAATAAAATAGTATTTATTCATAAATGGACCAGCGTAGTCTATATGTACACGTTCAAAAGGTGCTGTAGGAGTTTGCCATGGATGTACAGGTACTTTACTAGGGTTATTTCTATGTTCATTACCCTCAGAACAGTTTTTACACAAATTTTCAATGTCCCTGGCTATTCCTGGCCACCAACAATGACACCTTGCAAGTGATTTCATTTTAACCACACCAAAGTGTGCAGCATGTAATTCCTGCAATACTCTGTTTCTTAACAAACCTGGAATAACTACATTATCATTTCTTAAAATACAATTATTTTGTAAGGTAAATTCTATTTGTGGCACATTGAACCTGTAAGCTGGTTCTACATTTATACCGTTTTGTAAACCTTGAAATAGTTTTTGTAATTCTATATCATGAGCTGTTTCTTTAGCTAACTCATTAGAGGTGATAGGTAACATTTCTATCTGAGAAATTTCAAATTTATCCGTAACATCATAATTAAAATTTGGAAAACTTTCTAGTGGTAACCTAGACATAGCATCTGCATTTGAATGATATTTGGTATTTTTATATTTGATTGTGTAATTAAAACTCTGTAAAAATAAAGCATAATGTTGCATTCGAGTAGTTGTAAGTGTATGTAAGGTTTTTGAAGGTGAAAATATTTGCACAAGAGGTTGGTGATCTACTAATAATGAAAATGATCTACCAAAAAGATAATAGTAAAATTTCTTTACTCCAAAGATTATTGCATATGCTTCCTTATCGATTTGGGCATATTTTTGTTGTACCGAGCTTAACATTTGTGAAGCAAATTGAATAGGACGTTCAGTACCATCTGGGTACACGTGGGATAATACCGCCCCCACTGCATATGGACTTGCATCAGTAGCTAAAAGTAAAGGTAATGAGGGATCAAAATGAGCTAAAACTCTGTCGGATATAATTTCATCCTTTGCCCTTGCAAATGCTTTTTGGCATTCTTTACTCCATTTAAATGGAGTACCATCTTTTAACAGATTATAAATTGGGCGCAATATATGACTGATATTCGGCAAAAACCTGGCATAATAATTTATTAAACCAACAAAAGCACGAACTTCAGTTTTATTTATCGGAATTTTAGCTTCTCGTACCGCTTCCATTTTATCTTTTGTTTTATGAATCCCGTGCCTATCAATCAAATATCCACAATATTCAATTGAATCAGTTAAAAATTGACATTTTTCAAAATTAACCCGTATATTGTGTTTTTGTAAACGTGCAAGAACTAATTCTAATCTTTGAAAATGTGTAACATCATCTGGGGCCGTAATTTTTATATCGTTAAGAAAAACGGAAACGCCCTCTATATCTTTCAATAAATTTTCCATTTCTCTTTGCCAAATGGCTGGTGCACTAGCTACTCCATACATTAAACGTGTACTCCGAAATAGACCCTTTGGTGTACTTAAAGTCAAATATTTTCTATCAGCTGGATGTACCTCCATTTGTAAATATGCCTGTTTTAAGTCAATTTTTGTGAATTTATCACCACCTGCCATGCTTGAAAATAATTCTTCAATAGTAGGCAGTGGATATTCATCTACTACAAGGTAACGATTTAAAGTGCTTTTAAAATCCCCACATATCCTAACTTTACCATTAGATTTAAGCACCGGAACAATGGGAGTTGCGTATTCTGAACTATTAACCTTTTCTAATACTCCCTCTTTTTCTAAAATTTCAATTTCTTTTTCTACTTCTGGAAGCAGTGCATGGGGTACCCTTCTTGCTTTTAAGAAAAAACATGGTGTATCTGTTTTGAGTTTCAACTTAGCCTGTAGACCTACAATTTTTCCCATATCCTTCTTAAAAACTGAATTGTATTTTTCTAGTAATAAGTGTAATTTTGAATCTCCATAATCATTTACTTGAGCAATTTCATTTTGTAGATTTAAACCTAATTGCCTAATCCATTCTCGCCCTAAAAGTGGTTTTTTGTTTGAATCAACAATATAAGCATTAAGAATTTTTGAAACATTTTTGTACGCAACTTCAACTTCAACAAAACCTAGTATGCCTAGTGGTTGACCGTCATATGTAACCAATTTTAAATCAGTATCATTTAAAATTAAATTAGAAAAATACTTCTTAAAATCATTGTGGTTTATGATTGTGACAGCTGCTCCAGAATCCATTTCAAACTGTATTTGAACTTTATTTACCTGTAACGATAATGTAAATTTCTCTCTATACTTACCATGCTCACTTGTAATATGTAATATTTCCTCTACTTTTGTTTCATCTATCTCACCCACAGCTACTGTACCTTTCCTTTTCATACAAACCCTGCTCAGGTGACCCTTGTGTTTACATTTTCCGCATATAAGATTTTTCTTTTCACATTTATTAGCAAGATGTTGTTCTGATCCACACCTGAAACATTGTAATGTTTGATTGTTTGTAAATGCACTATTTTTATGAACAAAAGTCATTTGAGTTCCACTAGAGTTCGAGTCTTCATACTTCTTCTGGTTGGAACTCAGTTTATTAACATTTTGTGTATATGTATGAGATTTGTGTAGTTGAGCTGCATCTCTTGCTGATGTCTCCATACTAGTAGCAACCTCGACTGCTCTCTCTAACGTTAGGTTCTTGTATTCTAGTAATCTACTTTGAATATTTTCATTTCGTAATCCAAATACAAACTGATTGCGTAAAGCTTTTCTCTGATAATCTCCAAAATTGCATGTAGTAGCTAACCTTTGTAACACGGTAATGTATTCTTTAACACTTTCCCCCTCTTGCTGTTTTCTCTGTAGGAATCTGAAGATTTCAGCAATTTCGAGTGGTTCCGGGTTGTAGTGTTCCTTCATGGTGTTTACCAACTCTGTATATGTCTTTGTATCTGGGGTATCTGGAGATAATTTATCACACAGTACATCATATGCATCAGGTCCCATGTAATGTAAAAGGTAAGGTGCCTTCTTATTCTCAGGTATTGCAAACACTTTGAAAGCACTTTCCAGTCTCATCAACCATCTATCGAATTTCTTTGTAACATCGTACGTCTCAATTGAAAACACTGTTTGAATTGAGTGATGAACAGTTTCTGCTGTTAATCCTGTAGGATTTGTGTTAGAATTGCCTCCATTTTCGTTCGGCATTGTAAAGTCAGGTTAAGTTACCTTAAGCAAAATAATGTGATTGTAAGGAATTCTCGAAAATAAAATCTGTCTTTTAATCTCCTTGTATAGGTTCTTCTATCCTCGTCGCCAACTGTTGTGTTTGCAGGTTTAAATGACGGATGATCGTAGATTTTTCACTTATTTTATTTCTAGTACTTGTAACCACATTTTTACATTCAAGGGAACAATAGACAATTGACATTTTGTCAGTCCGTTGCCAACCTCCTGGGTTGGATAATTTACCTAAACATAACAGCTATGACCAGTAATTTTCAGCAATTGTTCTTCTACACCACTTTTTACCAATTCGCTAACAGCAGTTGATCTATTCGAGTGATTTGTTATCTTGTTGTCCTTTACATTCAAGCCAATTGCCTCAGCAGCAGATTTAGTCCATCCATTTATTGTATTTCTTCCAACTGGTACATTATTGTACCCTTTGTCAGTTTCATTTCTCCAGTATCGATTTGGTTTTAAGAACAGTCGTGGTAAGGAAATATTGTCGCCTCGTTTTGATATCAGTTTATGAAAAAGACGTACAGGGTAGATTTGTCTTTCACTATTGGACACCAACCATTTACTGCTTGTACAGCTTTTAGAACCACCTTGGCACGTTTTACTGAACACCGGATTGTATTCAATTTTGGAGAATCATGGCTATTTTTCTCGATTTGAAAAAAATCCACCAGACAAGCAACTGCCTCTCCTCCTCGCCACGCTAATTCTACAGCAGCAATATGGTAAAATTTACGCAAAAGACCTTCAGGAGTATTTTCATCCCATAGCAATATTATTTTGTTAACTTCAGACAAATTTAACGAAACTTTTCTTGTAAAAGTTTGCACGAAACGTTCCACATTGTCTTCACCGTTGCTTCTTTAAATTCGGTCCCGTCTTTCTTTCTCATATTGACCGCCCAATCTTCTTAGTATCAACGTAAATTCTTCTATATTCATTTAATTCATATTCTCGTTCGCAGCAAAATGCCATAAATATTCCCCAAATATATTTGTGACTGTAGATTGTATTTATACTTTGAACATTCGCATTGCCAAAATGTGACATTTTGGAATGAAGTTGTCAAACTCAATAGTTTTGTCATATTGTGATAATTGCACTGAATGCAATTATCAAAGGTAATACCACGAGTGCTTCAAATTTTATTGATTATTTTTTTCACTTGTCAAAATGTGACATTTTGGTGGTTTTAACCAATAGCAATACATTATTCTAGCCAATCATTCGGTATTATACTGATAATTCTGCTTCCTCATCGATAATACCTTGTTTACATTGAAACGTCAAAATTTTACTTTGAATTTGTCATTATTGACAACTAAAAGTGCTTCGAAGTTTATTGAAAAATGAACACAAACCGATTCAGTGCCATCACCCAAGAGAATATTGAACATTTAATACAAAATCCTTTTAAATTGTTGAAAAAAATAATCTTCCCAAATACAACTCGTTCTTCAAATTTTATCACATAATTTTTTGTTTTCATCACTCAAACTTGTTTATTTGAGGCAAAAACATTCAAACAAAC
This sequence comes from Lochmaea crataegi, assembly GCA_947563755.1. Lineage (NCBI taxonomy): Eukaryota > Metazoa > Arthropoda > Insecta > Coleoptera > Chrysomelidae > Lochmaea > Lochmaea crataegi. The sequence goes on along the minus strand of OX387423.1, from coordinate 87,765,317 downwards.
CGAATTTAGATAAAATCACTCGTCCTAACGGACTCGTGATTTTATCAATCGGTTTGTTTTCATATTTTTGCCAAATAAACAAGTTTTCGTGGAAAAGAAAAAATTATCGATAAAATTTGAAGCACTCGTGATATTACCTTTGATAATTTTTTCTTTTCCACGAAAACTTGTTTATCTGGCAAAAATATGAAAACAAACCGATTGATAAAATCACGAGTCCGTTAGGACGAGTGATTTTATCTAAATTCGGTTTGTTTGAATGTTTTTGCCTCAAATAAACAAGTTTGAGTGAGGAAAATAAAAAATTATGTGATAAAATTTGAAGAACGAGTTGTATTTGGGAAGATTATTTTTTTCAACAATTTAAAAGGATTTTGCTTTTGTATTAAATGTTCAATATTCTCTTGGGTGATGGCACTGAATTGGTTTGTGTTCATTTTTCAATAAACTTCGAAGCACTTTTAGTTGTCAATAATGACAAATTCAAAGTAAAATTTTGACGTTTCAATGTAAACAAGGTATTATCGATGAGGAAGCAGTTTTATCAGTATAATCCCGAATGATTGGCCAGAATAATGTATTGCTATTGGTTGAAACCACCAAAATGTCAGATTTTGACAAGTGAAAAAAATAATCAGTGTAATGTTGACATGCTTCGGTGAAATTGTTTCATATGACACAAAATGTAAAATTTGATTGGTTGTTAGAACTGTCAAAAAATGTTCTTATAACATTACAATATTTGACACTGAACACTGTTTACACTGCTACTATACCAACACTTTACACTATCTTACGCGCGTTTCGGTAACCAAGTTATCTTCTTCAGAGACTGAAGGTAAAATGTTACAATATTTATTTTGAAAATAGAACAAAAATCCTTTATTGTTTTCGATATGTAAATCTTGTTGCAGGAAGGCAAAACGATAGTGGAATTGAAACAGCTGCTTGTATATCGGAAGAAAAATAGAGGTAGTGTAACTGCAATAGCTACTCGACTCGGTAGACCAGGTTCAGTGGTACCGCAATGGTTGATATTAACAGCTAAAGAATTGCTACCTCAGCCTGATAGGGTAGCATTTCCTAAACCGCCAAAAGCTCCTGATGGTAGTTTGCTTTATGAGAAGGTACCTAATAAGCCCGAAGCAGAGAAAATACCGTTAAATAATATGTCGCCTTCGTTGAAGAGGAGGGCTTATGAAGATATGAATGGAATGGATAGTAAGTATCAAAATAATTATTGAATTGTGCATGTTTGTTTTTTATGGTAGATGATAATTTTATATACAAAGTGTTTGTAAAGTATGGAATAATTTCATTATTATAACTTCATATTCTTTCCGTTTGATCCAAAGTGTTGGAAATCGAAATCAGTTCGTTAAGAATGATATTATAATGTCACCAAATGCAAGGTGTTTAATTGAAAAAGATTGCCTATGCCTCCATTATAATAGTTAGGATCTCCTTGTATAATGAAATTTTGTGTACAATTCAGAACTTTAAAAAATAAAAATCGACGTTTCAGGTTTTTCTGTATTTTTGAATTTATTCCATACTTTACTATGTTCGTAAAGTATGTATCATATTTTAGTTGATAAATATTCTTTGATTCATTTGGCTTGTGCGCTTTCGAATAATTATTATAAAAGTACATGTTTAATCGATATATGAAATGTTTTTACAGAATCCTACTTGGTTTTCTCTGAGTTCATTGTCAAATGTTTCATCCTTTTGACTTTTACTTTTGACCATAGTCTGTCGTTAGTTGGGGACAAATTGGTTCCTGATAATAACATGGGAAGAAATCCTGTTTTTGCAAAAAAATCAGTTTTGTTTTTCCCTTCGATGGTCGAATAATCAACAAATAATAAAAATCATAAACAATGCATGACAAATGACAGTCGAAACCAGAAGTAACCGTACTCCTAAGGCTGGTTACTAGTTTGACAGTTCATTAACCATATTTCAGGAAACCGTGTTCCAAAACTAACCAGATTTTCAGCAACCACTACTTTTTAGTTACTTTCAGGACCGTAAACCGCAAAACAGTTACTTTCGGACCATAGCCTCGAAATAATGAAGCCTAGATGTGTCATGGACTACCAGTCTTCTTTATGAGCAATCTCTTCTCCTCTCATTCATTCATTCGTTCGGGTTGTGCTCAGGCACTTGAATTAAATCATTGTACCATTTCCCATATTTTCTACCTCCATTCCTGAAGCTTCGTGTCCTCTATACAGGTGACTAGTGTAATTGGAGGGATTTTAATGTTTCTATTATTTCCTCTCCAAAGTGCTTCTATCTGAGCTCTTCTAAGTACTCACAGAAACAGAGTATGTGAATGGGTGTTTCATCCCTCAGTTCACATTTTCCTCACATAGGTTCACTGACTTTTCCCACTTTGTTTAGATGCTTCCTCAGAGTACAGTGTCCAGTGATCAGGCCGGTATCTGTTTTCAAATGTCTCTTACTCAGTTTCATTAGCATGGTTGAGAGTTCCTTGACTACCTTGTTCGGTAAACTATTTGTTTGAAAGTGACCCCCTTCTCCTCTGTATATATCTCTAGGATATCATTTTCCAATTGTATTGTTGATAAAACCAAAAAAAATATCCAGGATTCAGTATATAATTTAGAACTTTAGGAATTGTATTCCATTTGTAATTGTCAAGATAACTATGAAATTTTGTTGAATCGTCTGGAAACAATTTTGCATTCTGATCATAATAACTCGATACTTTCTTAATGAAAAAAGTTGATAAAATCTCTTAAAACTTGTGGTGTAAGTTGTTTCAGATTTTAACCTCTTACTGTAAGGTCTTTTTATTCGGTGTAAACTGATACAGGATTATAAAATAATTGCAGGAGTCAAGTAAATTAAAATTTGATTGTTATTGATTTTGTTTGTGTTTGTTTCCATCGTATCACAACAATTGAAACAGAAAAATGTACCATTTAAATTATAGTCGTTTAATATCTTGTATTTTTTACTGGCTTCTATTCTGACTTGGATTGGGATGATGGTAAGTTGTTAAAATGTCTACAATGTTTACTTGCAAAAAAATTGAACGAAACCAAAATTTAATTTCCAAAAATGGGTCTAAAAAAGTTATACATGTCGTCACAGAACAATTGAAATTCTTTATTTCTAAAGTCAATTGAAATTTTTGGAAAAAATAAGTATTATAAAAAAGTATATTGTCGTGACATGTCAATTAAAGGTAACGCATTTGAGTTCCAATTTTAAATGAATACCTGTAATATTTCAAAAGATTTATTTCCTTTTTTGTAAAACTAGGTGTTGCGTTAACTGCTCCGCCTCCGTCGAAGAGAATAACCAAGGAACCCATCCAAGTAACAAGACCCGACCAGTTCCAGGCTCTTATGGCCGCTCAAATGCTACCGTCTCAACCGTTACCTCGTCACATCGCACAAATAAATGGTAAACCGAAAATTGCACACATGACGAGAACCGGTTCCGGCAGAAAACAAGTCATAAGCTGGATGGACGCACCCGATGATGTTTACTTTAGAGCAACAGAGGCTAATAAGTAAGTATACTAATCTGACTTTAAACATTCTTATCGCATAAACTACCACTGTTTTGGAAGGAACATACATCTATGGGAAGAAATGGCGTAAGGAACCTACAAGAAGTTATAAAAATATTATATAATCTTAAAGCCTTTCTACCACTTAGTGGTCTAGGGTGTGTTGCAGTTACTCTTCCTTCGTAAACTTTTTCCATTCTTTCCTATTTTGAGCTAAGTCCTTTGCTTCTTTCCAGCTTCTTCCTCTTTTATCCAGTAATCCAGCTATTACCTTATCCCAAGTTTTTCTTGGTCTGTCCAGTTTTCTTCTCCATTGTTCGCTCATCGATGTTTTAATTAGTTTTTTTGTTTTCTTTCATCATTATTTTTATTATATTTCCCTTCTGTTCTATTCGATAAGTAGTTTTTCCATACCATTTTCTTTTGTTTCACTTGGTTTTTTATTTTTATCGTCCACCATGGAGTTTGTTTCATATTATTTTGTTTTCTATTTATTCCACACACTTTTTTTGCTATATATAGGATTGTATTTTTAAAGTAGTTCCATTTATCCTCTGTATTTCCGTTTTCTATTTCTTTCCAATCAAGTTTTTTGTTTATTTCCTGTTCGTATTTCCGTGCAATTGCTTTAATTTATAGATTCATGCTGTAGTTTCCCTCTTTTTTTTTGATGCAGGTGGTTGACTTTTCTTTTCATCGTCTTTATATTTGCTGATTTCTGGTCCTCTTATTTTTACTCTTGTGTCTTTTATTCTATCCTGATATTGTCTTCCTATCACTATATACCCTATATAAGAAAATCTAGTTAATAAAATAAGAAGTGTTATTGTTATGTTTGATTGAATAACTGAGTACTCGCTGTCGCTTGTTAGTTAGTTCGTATAATTTTTTGGAATAAAAATTGAATGCATTTTCTGGTTTAAGTATTATTAAGTCGAGTATTTTTTTACAGAAAAATTAGACGGCAAATTACGTTAGCAGAATTGAGAAGAGGGGCTAGGAAACCTTGGAGGCAGTTACGAACCAAATTGGATGATCCACAAGTGGTTGTGTTGGATTGACAGTGAATTCAAACAAGTAAACTGTAAATTAACTTCGCCAAGTGCTCATTGTGCCGAGGCACAGATTTAAAGCGAACATTTATATTAAAAATATAGGTCAATTTGTGGATAGTTAGATTGGGAACATATTCCGTAAGATTTTTTTATATCAATGATATCTTTCGATTAAGGGAATCTGAATTGTTACTGTTTTTATTAAATTGCATGATTGTTTGAAATTTAACTAAGTTAGACATTTTATGAAAAAAAAAGTTGAAAAAGAGCAAGAACATGGGTACGTCTAAAAATGTATTACAAAAGTAATTGGAATGGTTATTATTCAATTAGTTTGAATGTTGCAAAGGAAAATGTTAATTAACTCCTGGAAATCTATTTTATAACGTATTATGGCACAATTGAAGTTTTTTCATGTCTTTAGTTGAGAAAAAAAAGTTCTTCTACCAAACAGACTGGATAACATTCAGGAAATAATAGAGCTGAAAAAAAGCAGTAAAATGTCTGAAAATAACAAAAAAATCGATTATACATCATATTTTTACATAAAACAAAAATCTTTGTGATAAAAATTTGCTTCCCAGAAAATTATATACAGGGTGTCCCACGAGGTTTTGGACAGTATATATCTCGAAAACTATTTGAACTACAATATTGAAATTTGACAGTTATAAACCGTAGGTAGTATTACACATTTTAAGCAATCAGCTACTTTGCTACAATGTCACGTTTCGGGTCAAGTGGTATCATTTTCAGAAATGTTAATGAGACAACCTGTATATTGTTCCACTGCTCTAAAGGTCTCTCTTATACTAATTCGGCGATACCCATTTTTTTGTGTTAGGTACCTACTTAGAAACGACAAACTAATTTTTATAAAGTTTTTTATTTGAAAAACAAAGAGAGCTGAAAAACAAAAAGAATTGGAATACAATAACACTTTTACTACAGTTGATGCTCAAATTGATGTCCACCTTCATTAATGCAGCATTCAAATCTTCTGAGTAAATTTCTTGTGCATGCTGCTTCAATACTTTCTGGTGTAACAGATTGGCAAGCTGCTCTGATTCTGTTTTTTAATCCATCTACATCGGCAGGAGCTGTAAACTAATCCTTTTAAATATCCCCAAAGAAAAAAATCTAACGGGGTTATATCTGGTGAACGAGCCGGCCAATGTATTGTACCATTTCTCCCAATCCATCTGTCTTGGAAATACACATTCAGATATGACGTTACTCGCTGAGCAAAATGCATCCTGTTGCCACCACATAGTCGCTCTCTCGTTTAGTGGAATGTCCTCAAGCAAATGGGGAAGAAAATTCTGGAGAAAATCTAAATACCTTTCGCCTGTCAAAGTCCCTTCATAAAAATACGGCCCAATCAAGCGGCAATTAAACAAGCCGCACCACACATTTATCCCCCAAATAGTTTGGAAATGCGTTTCTCGCGTCCACTTGGGATTTTCAGCCGACCAGTAGTAACAATTATGTCTATTTAATATACCGTTGTTGTGAAAACGGCTTTCGTCGCCTCACAATATTTTATTTAAGAAAAATGGGTCCTCTACGATTTTAATTGACATTTCAGCAATGAAATCGAGTCTTCTTTGTGGATCTTGCGTTAAATTTATTTTGAAAGGATGATATTTGTATTGCTTTAACACTCTCTGAATAGTAGATTTACTTATTCCTAATTCTTGTTGCAGACATCGAGTTGAAATGTGGGGATTGACTTGGATATAAGCAAGAATATTAATAATATTATCTTCCATTACAATAGGCTTACGTCGAGAATGTTGATGTTTTCCGGTTGGAAAAGAACCATGTCTTAACTTTTGTTCTACATAAGTAAAAGTATTTTTACCAGGAGTTGTTCGGTCGGGGAAACGATTTCTATATAAATCTCTAGCACGTCTTGTATTTTTTCCACATTCTACATAGATGATCAGCATATCGACATACTCGTCAAAAGTGAAATGTAAAGGCATGATAAGTTTCAAGTCACAAAACTTTTAACAACAATAATACAGTGAACGATTGTTCACTGACACTGACAGCTTTTGACAACTAGAATAGCTGTTACTATAATATGTTTTTTGTTTCTCAGCTCTCTTTGTTTTTCAAATACAAAACTTTATAAAAATTAGTTTATCGTTTCTAAGTACCTAACACAAAAAAATAGGGAAAAAATCTAGTTTAGTGAACCAACGCGGATTTTGATGAAATATTTTTTTTTTAATTAATTCGAGGTCGCTGAACACGAAAATGAAAAAAGAAATCGGCGCTCTCTTACCAAAAACGAGTTATGAATTTTTGAAGATGAGTTCAGATCAGCACTGCACTGGTTTTATTGTCATATAATAACTGATTTAAATGATGCATTATAAAGTCTACACAATGTTAATTACACTATAATTACTTTTTACGATATTCCTCTCACACACACATTTAAAAAACACTGATATTGATATTCATTTCTTGTAAATTCTTTTTTTAATTCCTCAATTATTATATATTTTGACATTTTCATGTAACATGACTGACATATAAGTTTTGGTCTGTTTCTTCTTAGTCGTACAACTTGTACCTAATAGCATATTCAGCCATAAAAGATATTTAGCCTCTTGAATTAGTTGCTGAGTATATTCGTTTTCATGATCGTGACCATATCGTGACATAGAAGATATAAACAAGATGAACATCATGAACATACACCTATTTTTCCGATAGCTAGCGCCGTATTACAGCTGAAACATTTTTTTTCAAATTTTGAGAGATGTTGATTTTAGGAAGATGGTTAGTTTTGAGATAAGTTTGGTTGATATTTATCATTTATTTGAAGGATAATGAACCATTCAATTTGATCATTGAGGATGCTGAACAATTTTTTTTCTCTGAATTGCACTCATCAATTAATTCTTTAAAAAAATCACCTCCTCAGTTGTTCGGCCTCTATAAACACTGCTGACAACGAAAATAGTTGCTGCAGGTGTAATTCCAAATCAAATTTTTAACATACTGCTAATATTATAAGACTTTGGTTATCAGAAGCTGTTTCCCCTTTTTAGAAAATTTGAAAATTCTACTAATATCGCTTCCCGACCAACTAACACCGATCAAAGTGAAATCGCAATCGCTTCTTATCATCTTGATACATTTATTAGATTGGATTTCCGTTTGAAATAATGAAGTAGATTGATTATCGCGAGCGAAGCGAGCGCGCCGGATCGACGTTTCGCAATTCGCGCGCGCGAATTGCGAAACGTCGATCCGGCGCGCCTTTCTCACAGTATGTAGATGGCTGTTCATATAATTTTTCCATAACCGATTTCAGTTAAACGAAAGTTGAGCCAAATACAGCGCCAGCTATCGGAAAAATAGGTGTATGTTCATGATGTTCATCTTGTTTATATCTTCTATGTCACGATCATGAAATCGAAAATATTCAGCAACTAATTCAAGTGGCTAAATATCTAATGGCTGGATTTGCTATTAGGTACAAGTTGTGCGACTGAGCGGAAACAGACCAAAACTTATATGTCAGTCATGTTACATGAAAATGTCAAAAGATATAATAATTGTGGAATTAAAAAACGAATTTGCAAGAAATGAATATCAATATCAGTGTTTTTTAAATGTGTGTGTGAGAGGAATATCGTAAAAAGTAATTATAGTGTAATTAACATTGTGTAGACTTTATAATGCATCATTTAAATCAGTTGTTATATGACAATAAAACCAGTGCAGTGCTGATCTGAACTCATCTTCAAAAATTCATAACTCGTTTTTGGTAAGAGAGCGCCGATTTCTTTTTTCATTTTCGTGTTCAGCGACCTCGAATTAATTTAAAAAAAAATATTTCGTCAAAATCCGCGTTGGTTCACTAAACTAGACTTTTACCAAAAAATTTTTGCTTTCTTTAAAATAAATTTCATCCTTTACAACAGTCATCTAAAAGCACTTGTTGCTCAACTGCACTCTTCCTTCGGGGCAGAATAGAACTGCGTGTGTCTCGCAACAAAATGCGATGCTCGAGATCAAAGCAACTGCTTCTTCACGAATGGAGGGAGGCTTTTTTTTAAGAAAACGATTATAAGCTCAGTTAATTAGTACAGCCCGCTGACACTCTCGTGAGCTGTGATCTTGAGAATACCTTGTACCTGTAAATAACTGAAATATTTCAAGACCACTCAACAGCAAATGAAATAAAACACCAATCAACTTATGAATCCGGCAAAACAGAAAATTTCGGCGGTAACTCAATGCGTTACTGACGGAAATTGTACCAATGTTTTCAGCTCGCCGTGTAAAACTCAAACCAGCGCTTAGGTGACTCATAGCTCACGGGAGAATCTGCGGACTTGGGAAATATCTCCGAACAAACTATACCTGAAAATTTCTTTATACATTGGTAGCGCTTAATGAACATTTTCATAATTTGTATTGTTAATGATGAAATATTCATTTTACACAAATATATCGACAAAAAAAACGACAAATAAAAAAAATGATTGTAATTTTACATTACTTTAACTTTACTTTCAATTCTAATTGAAGGATCCAAATATTTTTTTAACTCTAAGGTAACTTTATGAAATATGCTAATACTGCAAGTTTTAAAACAAGGAAAATATTTAAAAACTTTTTGTGCTCTTGGTTGTACCGTTTATGTGAAGAGACCATTTGTCCTTATCAGTCCTTTCATTAGATCCTTCTTGGAAAAATCCTCCCTTGAACACTCTAATCCTAGATAATTTATATCTCCAATGACTCAGTGCTTCACATTCGAGATAATGTCTGATGTTACTCCTCTTCTCCGATTTACCTTTTCTGCCTAGATCATAATTTAGCCTCTTGTGTCTAATAAGGATTCCGGTTATGAACACGATTTCCCCTTCGACATCCAGCAGGACTTCTGTTTTCAGTTTTGAAGGTTCTTTGGCAAAGGTTTGCTTTAAACCTCAGTATATCATTCCAGTAGACCCTGGTGCTTCTTATCTGAGATATTTATCGTGGCACCGGGTCTATAAACTGGTACTGAACTCATTTCCTGGCAAATTGGTCCACTACTTCATTACCCTAGACAGCAACTAAATGGTTTAGAAGTGTCAGAGTTAAAGGGTTTCTCTTTCGTGACTTCGTTAGCAAAGAAAATCCTATTAATTGCACCCAATTGTTTTAGGAGTAGTTTAGAAATCCTCGTTATATTATGTGCCTTTTCAATTAGCAATAAACGTTTTTAAAAAGTTAATTCTTAATGTAAAAAGTAATCTTTTTTCTAAAATCAAATTAATATCTAAACAATTGCATTGGGACAGTGCCGACCCTAGAATTTTCGGTGCTCCGGACAAAAATAAAATTCCAACGCCCCCATCAAGATTTCTTAGACTTCAATGGGGGTAAGTTGCCCTGCCTTGGTACTGGAAAATATTAGATTAGAAATCCACCAGCCCAGCACTGTCGTAGGTAAGTTATTATTATGTTATAATGTATTATTGTCATTTCTAAAACTGTTCGAAACAATACATTTTTGCTTCTTAAGTTGGTTTGACTTTTTCATGGGAATCTTCTTGATTTTTCACAAAATGATGTTTTTAAAGTTTCTCCTTGATACAAACTATCTTTTTTCTAAAAGATAATCTTAAATTTATAAACAAACTCTATAAAAGTACTAATAAAATCTACGACGTATTCTGACGCCAAAAATGTATCTTTTTTTTAATAATTAGAGGTTCCTGTAATCAGAATAAAACGGAGATTGAATACATTCGGCTTTCGATACTATTCACAGATGTGACCTAAAACACAATCGAGAAAATTTTTTGGTTGTGTTTTAAACCAGCGTGCTTTTAATCACCTCTAGCAATATATTGTAAAACATTCAGTGGTGATGAACATTGGAGAACACTGTAATATAAAATAAAAACTCATCACCTTATCTTTAACTGTTATAACCAGATTTATTTATTTGTATTGTATTAGTAAAATTGCGGTACAGCTTTTTGTTAAAATAATATGAAGTATGTTGATCTAGACTCTAGTCAGGACATCTGTTAGTACAAATTACTTTTTGAGTTTTTGTTAGCCTTAGTCACACCTACTGTTGCACAGCGTAGCTACTTTTTCATTGGAACAGTAAATCTAACTAGACAAACATAATTTGAGACTATTGTCAAAAATCAGACACAATCACTACAAGAATTATGTGACCCAAAAGACATTTAACACTTTGGGTAAACGTTAATTCAACAGTAAAATCATTTGGCAAGATACATCATATTTTACCACCCAATGATCACAATTTTCGATATTTTTGAATACGAGGGCAAAAACGGATTTCTTACTCACAAAATTTTTCATTTCTGTTTCCTTACCTCACTCACCTAACATACTATCATATGAACTAGCAACCAATAAAACACCATGAACTCAAAGTGTATGCAAGGCAGTCAGATGTTTTTGGTACCTATTGGATGTAAATGGAGTCCGATCTCCTCATATAGTCTCCATGAGCAAAATTTTCACTTGGATGCATTTTACCTAGTGCTTTATAATGATGGTGATTTTCAAAAAACCAGTCCAAACAAATATATTTCTCACTTTTGGTTTTTAACACAGTATTTCTTGCCCCTTTTAGATCCAAGTTGTACAGGTTTCTTGTAAAAATTTAAGCAGGCTTGCCTTTTATCCTGTTTTTCCAAGATGTACTCATTTTCGTTCTCGGGAATTTTGTCATTAATGGTATCTGTATGCAGAAGACTTTTCTCAGAAATTGAATAGATGAGGCTTTTACTTGATGAAGATCCATACTAATGATGAAATAAAACAATTTAATTTGTTTAAATCTTCATTATTTATTTTCTCAGAACCGTAGTGACCGACCGTGTTCGGTCAAATCAACCCAATATAATCTTTTGTCCCATGAACTGATGTAAGTATTTAAAATATTTATGGGTTCTCCCAATTGACTTCCCACAAACTATGCCAAATTTTTATAGCTCTGACAAAATGCTTAAACCTGTATTTTAATTTTTTAATGGATAGCAGCCTAAAAGATAGCGGAAAGTATGAAGCTATTTGGGATTTCGCTATATATCTTCGAAACTAAGGAATATTTGATTAAAATGGACGTCTTGCTATTAAAAAGTGTCCCTACTTAGGTTGAGTAAGTTATTTTTTTCACTACTAGCCTCCAAACCTAACTTTATTGACTTTTGTTGAGGTAGTAAAGTTGTTCATTATTAACCAAGGTAGAAATATACAGAGCCTACTTGATTATAACTAAATCTCAATCCATTTAATAGAATGTGAGGTTAACTTGTGCACAGCTGTCATGTCATGTGAAACGGGAGTCGACAAACTAATATTTAAAAAAATAAAATGCCAGTAGTGAAGTAGTGAAAAAAATGCTATATGAGCCACGGTAGAAAAGTGTATTAATGTCTCGGATCCATTAAAGACCTCGAAGCTTCGCTTCTCGGTCTTTAATGAACCTCGACAATAATACCTCACTTTTCTACCTTGGCGCATAATTACTATTATAATTTGAGTGAAGCTTAAGGGTATGGACAGAAAGAAAGCGGGTTACCTGCTTGCTGGTTACCGGCGCCTAAATTTACTTATGGTTGATAAACGAAAGCGAACAGAGACAAAACAGGCTGAAGCTTGTCGGCGCGAGTAGCAAGCCGCAGGCAGTTTACCGGAATGAGTCTTTAAATATAAGCGAGCCGGTGAGAGATACGGAAGCATTAATTCCTGCTGTTTTCAAGCAAATCCCTGTATGGGACAAACATGATAAAGCCCACAGTAACAGAAATATAGTGGATATATATCGATAAAAGCGATCTGGATAATCTTTTAACTCTTTAAACAACTTATGATATTCTCAAAATTGTGATCTATTTTGAAAATAGCCGCCTTACTAATTTTAAAAAGGGCTTGTTTAACAAAATTTGTTCGTCCGATGAAGAAGACAGTTTTGCACTACTTTTAACTTTCAACTAAGTAAAATAAATCTACGAAAACAGAAGCCGACTCCGATTATCCGCTTTCTTTCTGTGTGCAAGCCCGCCTCTAATGGCGCCGGTAACCCGCTTTCTTTCTGTCCCTACACTAAGAATCAAATACTTTCAAGTCTTCTGTCTTTCCATTCAAAAGTATCAAACGCAATAGAATGTTAGTTTTACTAACTCGATTAAATATTTGAAATGGGTGACTATAGCTATAATTGTTGCTGATGGTGATATTTATATTAATTAATTCAGAAAAAAGTATGATTACTATTATTATTATTTTATTTAATACTATATAGGATAATTGAAAATTACTTTAAAATGTGCAGTTTTTTTACGCATTTAAAATCTACTTGTTTTCAATTAATCAAAATATCTCTGCTGGTTTCTAAATGTCTTTTTTATGTATTAAATTCTTTTTGATTTAATTTTGCTGTTCCACTTGGAATGTACATTATTTTGTTGTAATTTACAAGGTTACAATTTATAATAATATATGAATCAGAAATTTGATCAAGTAGGAATTTATTTTTACGATTGTTGAGGTTAGATTCTAGATTAAGTGCTGCGAAATTGTAAAGCTCAATTTTGGTGGTGCAAATGAAGTATCAATAATATTTTGTAAAAATAACTTTTGTGTGTAAATAGTTTTGGTCTTACGTAATTTCACATTGTATTGTAAAAGTTCGAAAAAAATAATGTATTGTTAACAATTTCTAAGTCAATTGATTAATATTAATGCGAATATTTTAATAAAAAAATGTACTTCAGTTTACTATTATGATTTTGTACATATTTCCTAGTTATGGTTATTTTGATTTAATAAAAAACACATACCAAAAATTAGTTTTTATTGTAAAAAGTGTACAAAAACATTTCTTGCCCTCCATCCTACAAGTAACATACACTTAAGTTAATGTATAGTATAAAGGCACGCTTCCACAATACAGAACCTGTGGAAACGTGTCAAGGCCGGCATACACATACGGCACCGTGACCGATCCGAGAGTTGATCATCACTGAGTGGAAGTATGGCACAATGTAATAACATTGGGCGCGTTTGCGAAACAGAATTTAAAGTTTCATTATTAATGCTATAATCAAAAGCTATTGGGTGACGCATTCGCTGAAAACGCATAATATGGATGCATTTAGATTCATATTATTTTGTGTATACCAATTTGATAAGCTATTTAAATCAGATTGTAAAATTAAAGCATCATTACTATTAACTACTTTAAAACATTTGAGGTCATCAGCAAATAACAAAGCTTTGCTACCTTGAAAGCAATACATTATATCATTAATAAATAAGTTAAATAATAATGGTCCAAGATGAGACCCTTGGGGAACTCCAGAAGTTACTGGAAAAGTATGAGAATAGTAATGATTAACTCTGACCATTTGTAATCTATTCATTAGATAGCTACTTAACCATTGTAATGTTACGCGAGCTACTGCAATAATATTCTCACTTAGTGCCCCCAGTGAAATCCCCGTATGAGACGACTATGGCTCCTCCGCCCAAACTTCGAGAAACATCCAGAACACCCGGGTGCGTCCGCCAGAATATCGAGAATATCCAATGCGCCCGCGAGAACGCCGAGATACTTCGAGAATTACGGCGCACGAGTATAAATAGGCCACAAGCATCGCCGCAGGAGAATTAGTCAATCAGTCAGTGTTGATACCGAAGGAAAGTAATCGCGCATCGATAAAGTGTTTATTAAGTGACTCTCATATACATTATAATTAGTGTGTTTAGTGTATTACATAAATTATTAAATAAGGACTGAATTACATATAAATCTGTAAATATAAATTAATTGTAAATATAAATTAGAATAAACGTTACATTGGTGTCAGAAGTGGGATTAAAAAAAAAATAAATAAATATACAGGAAGATGGCGAAGAAACTTTGTGAAGTAAAAGTTTCAGAGCTTCGAAGAGAGTTGGAGGATTACGAACTGGACACAAGTGGGGTCAAGTCAGTGTTAGTGGAACGACTAAAAAAAGCTATGATTAACAATGGATTGGACCCGGAAACGTTTGAATTCACCGACGAAGCGTCCGCCTCTATAACCTCTTCCATAAAAAAACTTTCGGCGGACATGGAAAATAAAATTTCGACGGATATAAAAGACGAAATTTCATCCATGGAAAACAAAATGTCGGACATGGAAAATAAAATTTCGACGGATATAAAAAACGAAATTTCATCCATGGAAAACAAATTGTCGGACGTGGAAAATAAAATTTCATCCATGGAAAGTAAACTTTCGGCGGACATAGAAAATAAAATGACGGACATGAAAAATGAAATGACATCCATGAAGACTGATATTTCTGCCGTGGAAGAAAAGATTAAAAGTATGGAGCAAGAAATGAAACAAAAAATCAAAGAAATCGAAAGGAAGACTAGTAATAAACCGGATATTACAACTAGGCAAGCCCCGAATAACGACGAACTGGCAGAGAAAGTAGAGTTGAAACCGAAAATGGAAAACGATATTAACAGCCGAGTGAAACTGCCAACATTCGATGGTAAAACGTCATGGCCGAACTATCTTAAGCAATTCGAGGCGGCATCAAAGGCAAACAACTGGAGTGAGAAGGAAAAAGCGTTAAATTTAACTCTTGCCCTTAGAGGAGACGCTATGGATATCCTCCAGACCATTCCAGTGGAAGAGGCCGAAGATTTTGAACAACTCAAAAAGCGATTGAATATGAGATATGGCCTGGAACACCTGGAGCATCTGTACCAGTCGCAGCTGAAAAACCGCAAACAAAAACGCGACGAAACTCTGCAAGAATTCGAAGCAGACATTGCGAGGTTGGTGCGGTTTGCCTATCCATCGGCACCGGAGAATGTCATGGAATGTTCAGGGGTACAGACATTCATCGACGGAGTTCGTGACCATGAAATGCAGAGAACTCTACGCTTGGCTCGGCATAAGACACTGGTCGACGTACTCTCTGCAGCCTTGGAGTACGAAGCAGCTACACAGGCTTCCGGAGTATACGGCAAGGTGAGGGCTGTAGCAGACGAAGAAGTTAAGAACAAGCTCGACCAGCTTGTCAACATGATGAAAAGCATCTCAAATGGAAAACTGAAAGCTGTGAGATGCTGGAATTGTGGAGAAATGGGACATGTACGCAGTTCGTGCAAGCGACCGAGAACTGCTACAAACAAAGATGCCCAGCAGGAAAAACTAGGAAGGGTCGACCTTCAGAGGGCAGCTTCGACCCGAAGACCTTCCAAAGACTCCCTCTCTAGAAGACCATGCCCTGCAGAGTGCTCTCACTGCAGCAAAACAGAAGCTAAGGAAGCTGCGATTCGAAGAACCACGGTGACCAGCGACGAATGGACACCAGAAAAGTTGGAAGAGGAACAAGAGAACGATCCCGACTTGAAGAAAATCCGACATTGGAAAAAGGAGAACTGTCGACCTACTTGGCAGGAGATTTCAAGGTACTCGCCAACGATGAAATCGTATTGGGCCCAGTGGGACTCGCTGGTTTTGGAAAACGGTTTGCTACAGCGAGTAATCGAGAACGATGAGGGTTCCGAAAGTAGAAGACAGTTGGTGATTCCAAGAACAAGGATAGCAGCAGTACTGCGGAAATTACACGACAGTCCGTCAGGAGGACATCTAGGTGTGAAGAAGACCCTTTAGAAAGTGCGAGAACGGTTTTATTGGATGCACAGTTCCGAAGATGTGAAAGACTGGTGTAAGAAGTGCACTACCTGTGCTACGACCAATGGACCGCACGGGAGAAGAAAGGCTCCTATGAAGCAGTACAATGTAGGAAGCCCTTTTGAACGCATTGCCCTGGACATCGCCGGACCGTTTCAAACGACAGCAAATGGCAGCAGGTACATTTTGGTGGTGATGGACTACTTCACAAAATGGGTAGAAGCGTATGCCATTCCAAACCAAGAAGCCGCAACGGTTGCCGACGTGCTTGTGAATGAGTTCATTTGCCGATATGGAGTGCCCCTGGAAATACACAGCGACCAGGGCAGAAACTTCGAAAGCCAGCTGTTCCAGGAAGTTTGTGAAAAGCTCGGCATGAAGAAAACGAGAACTACGGCTTTGCACCCACAGTCGGACGGGATGGTAGAGCGAATGAACAGAACTCTTGGCAAATACCTGTCTAAAGTGGTATCTAACCATCAGCGAGATTGGGACCAATATCTCTCGCTATTCGCGATGGCCTACAGATCTGCCATCAATGAGTCTACCGGCCAAACACCAGCAAGAGTTCTGTTCGGACGCAAAATGAGATTACCCTGCGACCTTGAATTCGAATGCCGACCCGGAGAAGACATAGCTGGTGAAGATTACGTGACCCAGCTGAGAAAAAGAATGGATGACGTACACGAGCTGGTTCGATCGAATCTTCAGATCGCTAGCGATAGGATGAAGAAAAGGTACGATACGCAAGCTACGGAAGGAGGTTTCCACGAAGGAGACAATGTCTGGCTGCATAACCCAAGAAGACAAAAGGGTTTTTCTCCAAAGTTGCAGAAATCTTGGGACGGTCCGTACCTCGTAAAGAAAAGAATCAACGATGTCATCTATCGTATCAGCAAGATCCCAAATGGAAAGCCAAAGGTGGTACACCGTAACCGATTAGCGCCATTCGAGGGTGACCACGATGAGGAAGTAAACCAGCTTCAGGAAGTAGCCGATCCTGCTTTTGTAGAATTCATGGGTGCTTATGGTGGTACCGGAAAAGCAAGATTCGGCGTCACCACTGAGAGACGACAAGACCTGCTTACCGTTCCGGAGGAATACTCACTGGCAATAAACATCCCTGCCAGCGTAACCGATGCGCGCGGACTGGCATCTCTGTTTATAAAGAAGAGTGGTGCAGGACCTTTGGTAAACCAGTTACCAGTACCAGGTAAAGCTTTGAAGCTGCAAAATGGCTCCCGCTACAATTTCCACCTAGTGACGAGGAACACTTTCGACGAAAGACCAACGTACGAGGATGTCTGGGAAGCATTACGAAGCCTGAGGGAGCACGTGCTTGAATTGAACGTGCATAGGCTAGCCATGCCCAAGATTGAATGTAGGCATTTAGATTGGCGAATAATCCGTAACATGGTAGAAGTAATCTTCCGAGACACCGAAGTGCAGGTACTGGTTTGCGGCCATGCTCGGGAGACACAGCCAACAGAGAAGACGGTCGCATGTTACTTCCATACAACTGGAAAATGCAACAAGGGGACCAGTTGCCGATACAGTCATCTCGTTCCAGTTTCCTAGCTAGTTCCAGGAGGAACTGTCTCTTAAAGAGGGGGCAATGTTACGCGAGCTACTGCAATAATATTCTCACTTAGTGCCCCCAGTGAAATCCCCGTATGAGACGACTATGGCTCCTCCGCCCAAACTTCGAGAAACATCCAGAACACCCGGGTGCGTCCGCCAGAATATCGAGAATATCCAATGCGCCCGCGAGAACGCTGAGATACTTCGAGAATTACGGCGTGCGAGTATAAATAGGCCACCAGCTTCGCTGCAGGAATTAGTCAATCAGTCAGTGTTGATACCGAAGGAAAGTAATCGCGCATCGATAAAGTGTTTATTAAGTGACTCTCATATAAATTATAATTAGTGTGTTTAGTGTATGACATAAATTATTAAATAAGGACTGAATTACATATAAATCTGTAAATATAAATTAATTGTAAATATAAATTAGAATAAACGTTACAGTAATACAAGACCTTCCACACCATAGAAACAAAGTTTATGTAGCAAGAGTTCATAGTTACTGCATTGGACTGAAATAGATTGAGGAAAGCACATAGGATGCCATAGGAGAGGGATGAGCCAATGAACAAAAATCATATATTTCCCAATATGCAGATGGAAGCTTGAAATCGCCAAAAAGGAAGAAGCTTACATTTGCATGTTGCTCATTTATGGTTATTAGCTGGTTGTAATAGTCTTCGTATAAAATAGGTTGAGACCTAGAAGGAAGATATACAGAGCCCAAAATAAATTTGTTATTATAACTAAAACAAATACTTACCTGTTCAATTGATGGATTAGAATGAATCAGACTAGAGGATAATTTTTTCTTAATAGCTATTAAAACACCTCCTCCCCTGTTGTAAATACTGGATTGAGGCGAGCGATCAGTTCTAAAAACATTATAATTGTTAAATCCAAGTTCGGCATCTACAATATCAGAGGTTAGCCAGGTTTCTGTAAAAATGATGATGTCATAAGAACAATTTGAAACGTTTAGACTGAGGTTCGTAAGTTTAGAGCAAAGACCCCTGACATTCTGGTAATACAAAGAAAGGCCGCCCAGGTCAGTGGACTTTACTGGCTTTTTTGGATGATCTTAGGTATGTTGTTAATGTATTTAATAACTAAATTCTGCTCACCAGACTGTTGACGAGACAAGAGATCGATTTTCACAGAATCATACAGCTTTTTCTGATTTGGAGTCTGATCTAACTGAAAATAGTATTTTATGCAACGATCATGTAATGATAGCCATTAAGACACGAGCATGTTGTAGGATACGAAACGAGCCGCAGGCGAGTTTCGTATATAATATGCGAGTGTATTAATGGCCATTACATGAAAGTTGCATACAATATTTTTTCTACTCCGATTAATAAGAATTATTTAATTAATAATTATCATATATAGTTACTTTTGAAAATCAAAATTATTTGACAGCTGTCAAATTAAGTGTCACCTAATATAATTAATTTCAGAAATGTCAACCAGGTATCCATGGCTATATTAAATATTGTGCGAATGTCACATTCCTATTGGCTTAAAAATCTGTATCATAATGAAAATTATGATACAGATTTTAGTCTTTTAATAAGTATATTATAAAACAGGAGTAGAAAAAATACCTTATTCGCACGACCTAACTTCTTCTTATTCCTTAGAATTTCGTGCACCTCACGAGCAGACGAAAAAATGACCTTTAGAGGGCGGTGACCATTTTTTATTTTCTTCCCAAAACGAATTATTTTAATATGGTTCAGGCTGGTAGAAAATCAGCAAATGGTTTGCTCTTTTTTGACGTTCCTGAAGTTCATTCAATTATCTCAGAGTTCATTAATGTTATCAGATGCCGGAAAGGAATTCTTATCTTCCTTCAACTTCTGAATTTCAGCTTTAAGCAGCGTAACTTCAGATTTAAGAGTCTCAACTTCGGCAATCAGTACAGAAGTAAACCATAGTTCTTCTTTGAATAACCACAGCACCAAGTTCGGATTTATGTCGCCAATGTATTTAAAAATGTCTACCAAACTAATTTTATCAAACACCATCTTTCGCCAAACACCTTTATCGCTCAAAATTCGAAATTTAATCAAATGGGCAGAGACAAACAGAAATGTTTAATGTTTTCCCCATTCCACTGACAGCTTTGACATATAGTACAGGGACCACTATCGGAAAAATTTCCGCGAATTTGTGTTTTACATATTTATTTTCCTTTTCTTCCTGCGTACTTTGGGGTCGACGACGCTTTCTTAAGTAACCTTTAGAATCGATCATTTTCAAAATCTGGAGGAGTACCTAGTTCACTACTTATTATTCATGTTTCATTTTACTTTATCCATGTAATTTAAAAAAAAAACTACTTTTTTAATACAGGATTCACATTTACATAAAATTCCACTTGCCTTTGTTTAAAAACACTGTAGACGGATTAAATGAAAATACTATTCGTGGATCTTGGAGTATGTCAAAGTACCGATTGCTCACTGGTCCAAATTCACTGGTAGAGAACCCAAATAGGGTCCTCTTGAAAATAAACTACTATAATATAATGCAACTCAAGCGAAATTAATGGAAATTATAATGTTTGGAAGAAAAACATTTGTTATTGTTTACTTATAAAATATATTTATATAAAAGTATATTAGCTTTACAAAATCAAATAAATAATACAAAAATACAATAAAATGTTTATCAAAAAGTTCATCAAATATAAAATTTAATAAAAATATATAAGTACGATAACGAAAAAAAGCCACAAAACCAAAAAAAAATTGTTTTCGCGACTCTTAAACGTTATCGTATAAAACGCTGCTAAATACAAAAATATGTTTACAATCACAACAAATCCATTTGAAATCATGTAATTTTGAGTAAAAATATATATCGGAACCACTTTACAAAAAAATTCGAGTTTATGGTTAACATAAAAAAATAAAATACATACTTTAATACTGCCATTTTAACTTCTACTCCAAAATTACACGATATCTGCTTATGAATTCGACTACAATTTAGTTTCATGTCTAAAATGTCTTCTCAACGGCCTTACAACCGTAGGAGGAGGAGGGTTACAGTCTGATTCATCATCTCCACTATCTACATCTCCATCACTACTATTAGTAGAAGGAATTGGCTGAATAGGTCTCCCCATTCTTTGTCTTCTGTAGTACTTAAATTCACGAGGAAGTGTGTAGGAGCGTGGTAGTGAAACTTGACTCTCTAAATCCGAGGACGTGTGTGGCACTGGTACTTCGGTTATTTCGGGTTCTGGAATTGTACATTCACAGTAGAGGTAGCGAGGAGCAAGAAGGAGTTCAGGAGTCCTGCTTCTAGGTGCTCTGGGAGGAGGTCTACGTGTCAGCACCTGATAAAGACAAATCACTAGTTATATTTATTCATATTTTAAACTGTTCTATTATAATAAGTTAAAAAAACTTACCCCGTAACTAGCCAAATTATTCAAAGAAGCCAAGCTTAGTAATTGAGGTTCAACATGACGTTTAGCTCGTGGTATTGGCTGCCTGTCATCGAATTCTGCTCCTTCAGGACCCACTAATTTACCTTGCTTTATTTCTTCTTCAATTATTTTTAATTCAGCTAACTGTTTTTGTTTCTTTTCTTGAAGTTTTTGGTGAATATTTACTCTGGAACCAACGCTACTACCTAAAATAGAACCTACAGTTTTTGAAAATAAAATTCAACAAATAGACATGGGTACCTTCATTTTCACTGGAAGATGGCAAGGGTCGTCTCCAAAACGGAACAGTTACAGGTCCTAAGCCCGGAGGGGGTACAAAAGTTGTTGGTTTCTTCTTCTTTCTATATAAAGCAGATGCAGATGAACTACTAAATCGACAGTTGAACACACCAGGTGGCTGAGAAGGTTTTTCCATGAGACGTTTCACATGAAAAAATTTATAATAAACCAGCATAAATATTATGCCAGCTGCAAATAAACTCACCTAAAAATTTTTTTTGGAAATTATTAGGTTTTTAAATTAAATTTACAAATACTCACTGTAAGAATGGGTACCAATTCCCAATGTGCAGGACGAACAAACCATATTGCTGCTACCCATGCACCTACCAATAAACAATTTTCTAATAACATTACAACATAAAATATCCCCATCGTTATTCTATGAGGTTTGTCTTGGAGATTAATGTAAGCTAAAATATAAATAGCTGCCATCAAGGCACAAACTCCCAATTTACTTCCTCTTTGACCATGAAAAGGACTTCTAGGAGAAAGTAACCATAGGAACATGCATGCCCAATGTAGTGCTAGAACCAAAAACACCCAGGAATTGTAGCTAGCTGCGTAAGCTGAAAGGGCAATCACTCTGGCTGTTACAGTGCCTCCTCTCCATAAAAGTTGTGATACCACACCCAACCAAGTGAGTACAAGCCGATCTATGCTTTGTATATGTTTGCTGAATGAAGCTAGGGCCCAACATATTGAAAAAAGTGATAGAGCTGATGACACTTTTATTAAGTCAGTTTGGGGTCCACCTTCAGCCCCTAAAAAAATGTTTATTATATCAGTAACTCAACAGATTCCGTTATACATTAAAAAAAAAGGGTACAAAAATTAGAAGCACACTTTAACGTTTTACATATAATGAGGAATCACACAACTATGTATATAAAGGACTGATTCTTACTCTACCAGTGGGACAATGCAATATTAGAAATTATAATTGCACTAAAACTTTATGTATTTATCAAGTTATTCAAACTTTTGCAAAGGTTTAGAAGAAATACACAATAATAAATATACTTTTAAGTATTTTCCATAAACTTACCTGGTAACAAAGTAAGTTGCAACAGCAGCATAGGAGCAGCTTGCAAAAACCCATGCACTAGCCTCAAAATACACAAGTCTCTTACTTCACGCTTAACACTAGATAGATGAACAGGTACAAGAAGTCGGGCATATCGCCATAAAACACCGAGCTGTAGTATATGCAGTACTATCACAACCAATTTTTGCCAACCATTGTTGGATTTACATTGTAAGTACCAGTGCATAGATAATATTTGTGAAACAAATATACTTAATATTATGGCACCCAAGCACTGTGAAAATAGCACTGTTAAGCCTTTTTCATACAAAGCATATACCACTAGGATATCAAAAACTAAATCACAGAAATAAGCTGCAAGGGAGACTACGTTGAATAGTAAGTCACATAGTGGCAAGAATTCTGCCATGTCTCTGGATGTATCACCTCATGCTGAAAATTATAAAAACAGTTAAAAATGTACATTTTGCAGTTATTTATGATTATTTTGAAATTTATCACAGACCTAAACACGATAAAATGTGTATTTTTAAAGGAAAGAAATACAGATGTATAAATTAAAGAGCTATAACAAAAAATAAATTAGAATTCGAAAATATAAATAATTGAAATAACAAGAGCTTTGAGGTAATTATAACTTAGTTCTTAAAAGTTAGTTGTAAAAATATTTGGAAGTGTATTTTTGAATGAAAAAATAGGTAAATTATATTGCTTATGTATTACGAAGGAAATTATAAAAAAATCATCCCTTATTTAATTACTTACGTGCCCTCCAGTATTTTTCTGGGCTACTTTCCACATTCCTAACCTCCTTTCATTGTAAAAAGTACTTTAAATATACAACAAACTTGTATGTAAATGGTCCGAATAATACTGTAACATATTACAAATGTGATTGATTATTTTTCCCATATAAATCACTAAATATAATACTATATATATTTTTAAATCGAATATTTTATTTAAAGTTACAGCACAGATTGCTATTTTGTCAACCACCTGTCACAACTTTGGAATGCGACCATAGACCACACTCTGCGACCAAACTAAAGGTGCTTTCACATGCAGTCGGTTGTCGTTGATTTTCAGCGAGTTACCATTAATGGTGTAGATAATATGTTGATGTCTATTATATTTTTTTCATGCCTGTAATCAAATTTTACCCATTCTTTTTTGTAATTTGCTATAACGTAAAAAATGTGTTAATGCCAGGAGGAATAATTTGAATTTAAGTTGGCAATTGTGTGGACCTCTGATTGGTCAGATTCCACCCGGTTTCAAACTGCACTTTTTAGCATTGACATCTCTTTATAGTTGACAGTTCTTACATATAAACTGTATTTTTATCAACGCCTTCGTTTCCTTGTTATTTTATCATTTTTACTTAGTATATTTCGTTGAAAGAGTCCTTTTTTGAACCTCAATAAGCAATTCTATTGAATAATCGCTTACGTTTACATTTGCTCGGTCCGGCTACACGCAAGTGAGTTTTGTGGTTTTAATTTTTGACAGGATAGGAGAGGGTAGGTGTAGGACTGGTGTAGGATCAGGATCATGAACCGCTGGGTGACAGAAGGAACCAATTTGTAAATAAACAAAGTTTAAAAAACTAATGATATCAATAAAAAATGGATATAAAAGCTTTATTAAAACAAAAATTAAAGCGGCTAGAAGGTAAATGTGATCTTATAATAGATATAATGTTTTTATAATTAAATGATTTTAGATACTAATAAAACGGAGAGAGAAAATGAAGAAATTGAAAGTCATTACTTTACAAAATATTTAGAGGAATGGTGCAAAAAAGACACTGCAGTGCAAAGAGCTATCCCAAAATTTTATAGTAAAATCCCAAAAGCGAATGAGCCGCTGCGAACCAAATTACGCGAAGAAAGTAGGTCAAATTTATTCAAAAGAAAGAATTTACAACTTTTGGACAATGATGAATTAAAAGAATTATGGGGACTCTTAGATCAAAATCAAAGCAACCCCGAAGACCAGTTAATCAATTATACTGATTTCCAAAAAGTAGCAAGTTTAGCTAGTCAAAAAGTAAAACCCTATTTTACATCATTGGTATTTGCAAAGTTACAGCAAGGTGATAGTCAAGGTAGAGTTTCCACAATGTCTTTATTCAACTATGTTATGAGAAAAGTATGGTTAGATCAAACGAGAATAGGGTTGTCTTTGTATGATGCTACTGGTCAAGGATACCTCACAGAATCAGATTTAGAAAACTACATAACAGAATTATTACCAACTCTCCCTCAACTAGAAGGTCTAGAAAAATCTTTCCACAGCTTTTATGTTTGCACAGCAGTCAGAAAATTTTTATTTTTTCTTGATGTAGTTAGAGCTGGGAGAGTAAGAATTTTGGATATTTTGGCTTGCTCATTTCTTGATGATTTGTTAGAACTTCGAGATGAGGATGTAAGTAAAGAATTACAAGAACAAAATTGGTTTAGTGCCCCTTCAGCTTTAAGAATTTATGGACATTATTTGAATTTGGATAGAGATCATAATGGAATGTTAAGTAAATCAGAACTGTCTGGTTATGGTACAGGAACTCTTACAGAACCATTTTTAGATAGGGTCTTTCAGACATGTCTAACGTATGCAGGTGAAATGGATTATAAAACTTATTTAGATTTGGTCCTTGCTTTGGAAAATAGAAGTGAACCACAGGCACTAGCATATTTGTTTAGGATATTGGATATTAAGAACTGTGGATATCTTGATGCTTTTACTTTAAATTATTTTTTTAGGTAAGAAATTTGCTTACTTACATTATGAAACTTGTTATTTGGAATCATTAATAGTATAATTTGTTTTATTGTTGGTTCTATAAAACATATAATAAATTTTCTACACTGATTTGTTGCTGTGAACAATTTTTTATATTTTAGAGCTATACAGGATCAAATGAAGGCCCATGGAGCAGAACCGGTGTCTTTTCAAGATGTGAAAGATGAATTGTTTGACATGGTGCGACCCAAAGATCCTGAAAAAATAACTCTTGCCGATTTGTTAGTATGTGGGCAAGGAGAAACATTTGTTAGTATTGTAATAGAATTTCATGGATTTTGGGCTTACGAAAACCGAGAAGCCGTTTCAGCTGAACCTTCACAAGATTAATATTTTTCAAATATAATAATAATTTAGATATAACTTGTAAAGGGCTTAACAAAAATTCTTTCTTGGCCTAAATATTGTAAAAAGCATAATAAAAATAATTATTTTTGATACAAATGTAAAAATTTGCATTTTATTTTGCCATCGGACCTTATCATGTACATATATTTATGCTTCATATACAGAATTGATTGAGTCTATTCTATTCGGTGTTCATTTCATTTTAACGGAGCAATTAATATTCGTTATGAAAGTTCGAGGGTTTAATTAAAAAAATTATTTATAACCTTTTTTGGGATTTCTAAATTTAAACAAATGGTTTCCCGCCTTAAAATGTAAGAGAGCCATAGAGATAAAGCAAATAGATTGGGCATGCCAGAAGCGTGAGTCTAATGCCCAATTGCACCACCTTGTTTCGCTGCACCGTTATCTAAGCGAAGTTTATATGCACGAAATTTTAAGCACAGCTTTGTCCATTCAAGTGAAGACAAACGGTATTGTACGTAAGAGTGGCTTTATACTAAGCAAAACATTGTTAATTGTGTTGATGCATAACCAAAAGTATTGTGTGTTGAATAAACGCGTGACGATGTCGAAAAATCCATGTGTTTTCTTCACCCAAAAAAAGTGCTCAACGCGCCAGAAGTTTTCACTTCAAAAATATCTGTTTGCCTTTGCATTTGAATCCATATTTAAATTGTTCTAAGATTTTTACAGATCATAAAAAACATTTACAAAAGACCAAAAGTAATAAAAAACATAGAAAAGTTAGGATATTGGAAAACTAAAACTAATAAGAGTTTTTCGTTTGTTTTTACCATGTTTTATTTAACCAAATTAATTGTTTCAACCCTTACTAAAAGTGGAATATATTTCCATAATTATTAAATAAAATCAATAAATAACCAATTCCACAACAAAAATATAATATATATTACTTGACCGGTTTCACAAGTTCCTAACATTTGCATTGTCAGGAGTCAATTTACTGTACAATTATTTTTCACTTCACGATTAACTCGCGCTGATTTAGACTAGTTCGCAAGTACAAATCCGTGATAATTAGTGATAAATCTCCTAAAAATATGAGCGATAGGCTCATTGGATTCGGAATTATGTTTAGAAAAATGTATTCGAAAGATTTTCCATCACAAAAAAAAATTGCAAAAGTTATTAACAAATTAGTTGAATAAAAATGCATTTAGTTTTCTTGTTAATAACTCGGAAACTATGAATATTTAAGATTTTATGTTAATTTAAAAAAAATGTAATAAGTAAAATATTAGAATTTTTGGAACTCTTATGACGTGATCTTGTTAAGTATGTATATAAGAAGAGTTCCACGAACCGAAACATTTTTAGCCCATTTATGAATGTAATGTTTGTTGCATAGTAATGCATCGGGTACAATGAATGCTTCCAGATCCACAACGCATCCAGACACTGCAAATTATCGCATCAAAAATGCGATAAAAGTAACCGGCGCCTGCTCATCTCACATATAAAGTGCATATGAAGAACTTCCTTTGTAACAAGTTTCAGCTCTTACAATTGAAAAATGGCAAAAATGAATTTTCAAAAAAAATGATTAATTTTTCGATTTTTCCATATTTTCTCGGTTCCCAATTATCCGATTAACTCGCTCGACCCCTCATTTTGTTCGTATTTTAATTACCTACGATTTATCCATACATACCACTGCGATTGCTTCAGTACTTTTTACGTTATATGAAAAAAAACCAAAAAGGGTGGTTTTTTTCGTTTCAAATGTTTATAACAAATTACTGAAAAACATTTGCGTGTCCAAAACATATCAAAATTATACTACGTGATGTCCTTTATATGATAACATCATACGTTTTCTACTAGGATTTTTGTCAAAAATTACTCTACTTGCATGCTCTATTGCTTGACCTAAAATGTTACCAGTAATACACGACTCGTTTCTAGTACAAAAATCAATAAATTAAATTCCAAAAGTAATACGCCTCACGCCATCTATATGCTAATAGCTTCAACTAACTCCCTCTTCTACATTGTGTTCTATTATATGGCTTCAACTATGACGTCACTTCCGCGCATGTTGCGGCCTCTACGATAATCAATAAATTATATTCCAAAAGTAGCAAACCTCACGCCATCTATGCTATTTGCTTTCAACCCCCTCTTCGTAACTGACGAGGCCCTAGCTGCAGAGAGGTTACCACCAACCAGAGTGTATATATATTTTGTGTAATGTCCATATTTCCAAGGATTATGGGAGTTAGAAAAAAGCAATTTGTATCGCAAAATATTTCCATACCTACCCCTTTGTTCTAAATTTTCGACAAAAAAAAATAAAAATTGCTAAAAATCCGTAAAGAGGGGTTTTTTGGGCCAAAAAATCGACTGGCACAATCAGTTTTGTGATAAAATCATTATTTCGCCTTCAAATAAAGTCATGAAATTTTCGAAAATCCACTTTTCAAAACAAAAAGTACTCATAACTCGACTAATAGGAAAGATAGAACGTTCTAGTCTTCACCAATCGATAGAGGGAACAATTTTACATATTTTAGTGAATTTTGAGTCCATATTTCCGAGGATTAGGGGAGTGAGAAAAAAGTAATTTGTATCGCAAAATATTTCCATAAACTAAATTTTCGACAAAAAAATTATAAAAAATGCTGAAAATTCGTAAAGAGGGTTTTTTTGGGCCGAAAAATCGACTGGCACAATCAGTTTTGTGATAAAATCATTATTTCGCCTTCAAATAGAGTCATGAAATTTTCGAAAATCCACTTTTCAAAACAAAAAGTACTCATAACTCGACAAATAGGAAAGATAGAACGTTCTAGTCTTCACCAATCGATAGAGGGAACAATTTTACATATTTTAGTGAATTTTGAGTCCATATTTCCAAGGATTATGGGAGTTAGGAAAAAGCAATTTGTATCGCAAAATATTTCCATACCTACCCCCTTTGTTCTAAATTTTCGACAAAAAAATTATAAAAAATGCTAAAAATTCGTAAAGAGGGGTTTTTTTGGCCAAAAAATCGACTGGCACAATCAGTTTTGTGATAAAATCATTATTTCGCCTTCAAATAAAGTCATGAAATTTTCGAAAATCCACTTTTCAAAACAAAAAATACTCATAACTCGACAAATAGGAGAGATAGAACGTTCTAGTCTTCACCAATCGATAGAGGGGACTATTTTACATATTTCAGTGAATTTTGAGTCCATATTTCCAAGGATTATGGGAGTTAGAAAAAATCAATTTGTATCGCAAAATATTTCCATAGCTACCCCCTTTGTTCTAAATTTTCGAAAAAAAAATTATAAAAAATGCTAAAAATTCGTAAAGATGGGTTTTTTTGGCCAAAAAATCGACTGGCACAATCAGTTTTGTGATAAAATCATTATTTCGCCTTCAAATAAAGTCATGACATTTTCGAAAATCCACTTTTCAAAACAAAAAATACTCATAACTCGACAAATAGGAAAGATAGAACGTTGTAGTCTTCACCAATCGATAGAGGGGACAATTTTACATATTTTAGTGAATTTTGAGTCGATATTGCAAAGGATTAAGGGAGTTAGAAAAAAGCAATTTGATTCGCAAAATATTTCCCTTTGTTCTAAATTTTCGACAAAAAATATTAAAAAATGCTAAAAATTCGTAGAGGGGTTTTTTTGGCCTGGCACAATCAGTTTTGTGATAAAATCATTATTTCGCCTTCAAATAGAGTCATGAAATTTTCGAAAATCCACTTTTCAAAACAAAAAATACTCATAAGTCGACAAATAGGAAAGATAGAACGTTCTAGTCTTCACCAATCGATAGAGGGGACAATTTTACATCTTTTAGTCAATTTTGAGTCCATATTTCCAAGGATTAAGGGATGTAGAAAAAATCAATTTGTATCGCAAAATATTTCCATAGCTACCCCCTTTGTTCTAAATTTTCGACAAAAAAATTATAAAAAATGCTAAAAATTCGTGAAGAGGGGTTTTTTTGGCCAAAAAATCGACTGGCACAATCAGTTTTGTGATAAAATCATTATTTCGCCTTCAAATAGAGTCATGAAATTTTCGAAAATCCACTTTTCAAAACAAAAAATACTCATAACTCGACAAATAGGAAAGATAGAACGTTCTAGTCTCCACCAATCGATAGAGGGGACAATTTTACATGTTTTAGTGAATTTTGAGTCCATATTTCCAAGGATTATGGGAGTTAGAAAAAAGCAATTTGTATCGCAAAATATTTCCATACCTACCCCCTTTGTTCTAAATTTTCGACAAAAAAATTATAAAAAATGCTAAAAATTCGTAGAGGGGTTTTTTTGGCCAAAAAATCGACTGGCACAATCAGTTTTGTGATAAAATCATTATTTCGCCTTCAAATAAAGTCATGAAATTTTCGAAAATCCACTTTTCAAAACAAAAAATACTCATAACTCGACAAATAGGAAAGATAGAACGTTCTAGTCTTCACCAATCGATAGAGGGGACAATTTAACATGTTTTAAAGAATGTTGAGTCCATATTTCCAAGGATTATGGGAGTTAGAAAAAATCAATTTGTATCGCAAAATATTTCCATACCTACCCCTTTGTTCTAAATTTTCGACAAAAAATTTTAAAAAATGCTAAAAATTCGTAAAGAGGGGTTTTTTGGACCGGATAATCGACTGGCAAATCTTGACAATTTTTTTAAGTCTTAAACTTCAAAATATTTTCGTAAGTTCCAAATTGTCAATCTTTTTAAAGGCGTTAGTTAGGGAAAAAATTAGTTAAATATAATAGTTCTTGATCACGATGTTTGTTGAAACTCTATTTTTAAAGTTTCGGTAGCGGTCCAGCTGCCGTTATCAAGAATAATGAAAAATAATAAATTTTCGAATCATCGAAAATTGATTATTTTCGATTAATCGATTATTTTAGATTAATCGATTATTCGATTATTTTCGATTAATCGATTTTTTTTCGATTAATCGATTATTCGATTATTTTCGATTAATCGATTTTTTTTCGATTAATCGATTATTTTCGATTAATCGATTATTTTCGATTAATCGATTATTTTCGATTAATCGATTATTTTAGATTAATCGATTTTTTTCGATTATTCGATTATTTTCCATTAATCGATTATTTTCGATTAATCGACTATTTTCGATTAATCGATTATTTTAGATTAATCGATTATTTTCGATTACTCGATTTTTTTCGATTAATCGATTTTTTTTCGATTAATCGATTTTTTTCGATTATTCGATTTTTTTCGATTAATCAATGAATCGATTAATATCGATTAATCGAAAATAATCGATTAATCGAAAATAATCGATTAATCGAAAAGAATCGATTATTTTTTATAATCGATAATCGATTATGTTTTTTGATAATCGCCCAGCCCTAATTTTGAGTCGATATTGCAAAGGATTAAGGGAGTTAGAAAAAAGCAATTTGATTCGCAAAATATTTCCATACCTACCCCTTTGTTCTAAATTTTCGACAAAAAAAAATAAAAAATGTTTAAAATTCGTAAAGAGGGGTTTTTTGGGCCGGAAAATCGACTGGCACAATCAGTTTTTTGATAAAATCATTATTTCGCCTTCAAATAGAGTCATGAAATTTTCGAAAATCCACTTTTCAAAACAAAAAATACTCATAACTCGACTAATAGGAAAGATAGAACGTTCTAGTCTTCACCAATCGATAGAGGGGACAATTTTAGATATTTTAGTGAATTTTATGTCGATATTGCAAAGGATTAAGGGAGTTAGAAAAAAGCAATTTGATTCGCAAAATATTTCCATACCTACCCCTTTGTTCTAAATTTTCGACAAAAAAAAATAAAAAATGTTTAAAATTCGTAAAGAGGGGTTTTTTTGGGCCGGAAAATCGACTGGCACAATCAGTTTTTTGATAAAATCATTATTTCGCCTTCAAATAGAGTCATGAAATTTTCGAAAATCCACTTTTCAAAACAAAAAATACTCATAACTCGACTAATAGGAAAGATAGAACGTTCTAGTCTTCACCAATCGATAGAGGGGACAATTTTACATATTTTAGTGAATTTTAAGTCGATATTGCAAAGGATTAAGGGAGTTAGAAAAAAGCAATTTGATTCGCAAAATATTTCCATACCTACCCCTTTGTTCTAAATTTTCGACAAAAAATTTTAAAAAATGCTAAAAATCACATGTACTGGTTAAGTATATTTATTGAATGTTTTTTTCTGTTCAGTTATGTATAAGCTTAGAAATAGTAGAGTTTATAATTTTATATTATCTTTGATGTATTAACACTTTTTCACCCTGTTTCTGTATACCATTTCTACTTTTATTACCTGTGTTATTGTTTTGTTTATTGTATTTTTAAATTGAGCATACACCTATGTATATATGTATTGACTTTTAAAGGAGTTGTAAAATTTGTTAGGCAATAGATGTTATTATTTTTATTATTGTTATAATCACACACACAATTACATTACACTCAGACACTTATTAAAAACAACTCTTACACCAGTCATGCAGTCACTCACTCACTCACATACAGTCACACGATCACACATTCACTTATTAGTCATCCACTCATTCATTCACTCAACAGTCAGCAGTAAGTAGTTACTCTGCAGTTACTCAAAAAAGTCGCTCAGCATTTGCTCGCAGTAGTCTCTATAGCCACTCGGAAGTTACTAAATAGGTTCTGACCAAACTCTCCGTAGACGAATGTCTTGCCGGTCGTGCTAGAGGAGGCACTCAGAAGTTCTTCTGTAACTCATATAGTAACTCGATAGCTATTCCACAGACGTAAGCAACTAGACTCCGTTTCACATAAGAAGAAGCCACTTGAAGTTTGACTTGCGCAGAAACCAGTTTCGGTCTTGTTTATCTATGTCGCCTCGTAACGACCGTTTGATGCCATTGGCGTTACAAACGATTTTCATGCCGACAGCCATTTTATGATTGACATTTAAGGTTGTGTTGGAAGCAGTCATTTACTGTCGAATATTTTTGATTTTTGAAAATTTTAAGACGTTTAGCTAGTTTATCTGTGAGTGTTGTGTGTTTCATTTGATATAAAACAATGCGTCCTAAAAAACTTGTTGGTGTTAAAGGAAAAATTATCCACACTATTCTAATTTTGCGTTAACCTACAAAATGTGAAAACGTTATGCTACTGATTTGAAGTCGAATGTCAATTTTACAATATGGCGCTGGTTTTGACAACTAGTCCGCGCATATGACTGCAACTTCAAGTGGCTTCTTCTTACGTGAAACGGAGTCTAGTAACTCTGTATTGATTAACTAGTTACCTATTAGTAACTCGATAGTCGCTCAGCATTCGCTCCAGTAACTCAGTAGCCACTAAGTAGTAGAGACGGTAGTAAATCATCTGACATTCAGCAGACACTCACTAATCAATCAGTAGACACTCACATGCACTGGATATTTATTGTATGCTTTTTTCTGTTTAGTTATGTATAAGTTTAGAAATAGAAGAGTTTATAATTTTCTTTTTTATGTATTCCTACAGTTACACTTAATCATCCTGATTCTGTATACCATTTCTACTTTTATTACCTACCTGTGTCATTGTTAAATCGTTATTTTGTTTATTGTATTTAGTGTAAACTATTAAACTGTCTTCTTAAGTAACAATTGTAAAGATCAGCAGATATAGTTTTCCTTGGTTTCCTATATCATTGCACAGTTATACTGATCTTAAATGGGAAAAAGATATCCGGGATATCCCCATGAAAGTATTTTCAAAATTTTGATGTTATAAATAATTTGAATTAATCTGGAAAATAAACTTGTTAAAAATAATGAGCCTTTTTTCTACTTTCTTCTTTTCAGATTTGCGGAGCTCTTCCGTAGTTTCTTCTCCTTCTAAACAACTGGAACACATAATAGGTACGTTCTTTTTGACTGAGATCTCAGCTCACTTCAGTTAATGTGATCTGAGATAAAGTGATGTGAGTAAGCACCAAAAAGAACGACACACTCAATTGAAACACGCGATCTGCGGATGCATCAAAATTCAATTAAAAAAAAATTAAAATATAAGAATGATTCGTATCGGCATCCAATGATGTATTTCTTTCCATAATCCCATAGATAATTATAATTATTCACTGAAAACCAAAGAAAATTAGATTATGTTGTTTGAAACTTGAACAAATCGAATATTTCTTCATCCGCCATTCAGTAGGTACTTTTGCTCAAAAATACAACCATAGGGCAAGTCCACGTGACGTCATGTGACAGTCAGCCCTGATGAGAATCGAACGTTCTTTGCACAACATAAAGATGCGTATTCACCAAAAAGGGCGAGCACGAGCGAACATTTCGTGTATGTTTGCTCGTGTTTGCTCGACATATTGATATCTCGTTCACACCAGAGCGAATATGTTCAAGTTCGGAGTTGATCCATATACTTTGTGCGAGCAGTGCGAGCGCGGTAAATATGGCTGACCATAAAAAAATATTGTTAGCTAGTGCTGCTTTCGTTGTATTGACTTTATTGAAAAAGAAAAAAAAGGAAGAAACGATTTTGGCAAGCAACTGTATTTAAAAACCGACATTTTTATAGCGAGATTTAACAGTAGAACAGGATGTCGGAATGTTCCAGAATTTTTGCCGAATGTCCCCTGAAGATTTTAAAACTTTGCTAGAACTGGTGGAACCAAAAATAATGAAAAACGATACAAACTATAGGAGAGGTATTCCTGCGACAGAAAAACTTAAGAACATTAAGATTTCCCGCAACGGGCGCCTTATATAGCTCTCTCATGTATGTTTTTAAAATATCTAAACAAGTTAGATCAAAAATAATACCAGAAGTTTGTAAAGCCATCATTGAAGTTTTGCATGTACATGTAAAGGTAAGTAGGTACTAGAGTATTTTTTGCAAAATTAACTTTATTAACGAAACAAAACTTAAAACTAATTAATACATTTTCTTGTAAATAAATCAATTTTTATAACCAGTGAGATATGATACAAGATTATTTTGCGTATTATCTGTAGAAACTAATTCAGTTAAATCAGTTGATATGTTCGCACTTTGTTCTCCGGTAGACGAAATAGGAAGGGATGGGGCAGCAGTGGAGGATAAAGCAAGGACTGAAGAAGGGCTGGAATAGTATTCTGTGCTGTTGGTTGTTGGAATTTGAATGTTGAAGTTAGAGGTATTGTATAGATGAGATGAAGATGAGGAAGCCGAGGATAAGGTAGGGGATGGAGTAGGGCTGGAATAGTATTCTGTGCTAATTGTTTTTGTTGGAAGCTGAGTGTTAGAATTGTTGGTTTGTGCATATAGATTATATTATTGATATGATACTCAACAACAGCCCGGGTGTAAGAATTGTAAGATCTAAGTTTGAAAGCAATATGTTGTCCATAAACGGTACATTTTTTTGGGCTGCAATATTCGATTTAAGATCAGTTATAACTGCGTAAGCGTCAGCTACTCTAGGTTCTTCAGTAAGTTTTTTTTTCTTGGATTTTTTTTGGGGGAAACAAATTCTTTGCGCTTTGGGATGGTTTCTTGATTTCATTATGAAACTGAAAATTTATTTGACATCTTGTTCTGCCCTGTGCAAGTTTTCTTTCAAATACTTTCCTTTTGGTTTCACTCCCAACTGTCTTTTATAATTTCCTACCATTTTTCTGGTGTCCAACTTGCCCCTATACAAAATACGTTTTTTTAATGTTACGCTGCTGACATCAACATTTTTGAGAAATATGCCAAAATGAATTTTACGATCCGTTACGAAGACTATTTCACGCACTTGTCAAATGAACCAATCAGCAGCTCTAGTCAAGTTCAGATTATCGATAACACCAAACTTGACTCTTGATCCTGATTGGCCTGTCAAGTTCGGTGTTTTCAAATTTGTGTATGTGATAGTTAAACGTCAAATATAAATAATACCTCCGGGCACACATTTAAAAATGAGCAGATTTGGGATTAATTCCATCGAATTAATCAATGAAAAAATTGATGAAAATGTACCGAAAAATACGAAAAAATCGAAGGAGTACGTTTGGAAGCAATTTACTAGATTTTGCGATGAACGAAAATACGTATTAGAAGAAGAAACGTCGAGAGACTAGCTGTTATATTAGGACTGGGGCTTCAACATGAGAAAGACTGATTACAATGAATGTGTCGTAAAGACGATCTGGAATACGAGTGCTAAATTATTGCAAGAGAAATATTATAATGAAACTTTGTTTGTGAAATAGTCTAATAAAGTTACACTCGTGATTGAATTTATCTTATAATTCTGTCTTTTATTTTACAACTCAGTTTCGTTATAAAATAAATCGACAGACTTATCGCGCAAATTCAATCACTTGTGGTATTACTACTGAAAATTCCACACCGGTAATTTTTAACCAATCAAAACGTGTTTTTTTTGACAGATCCCCATGGCAATGGATGAATTTTAGTGGAAATTTTTCCCTCGTGGGTACCCAACAGCGAATTATACTGGAAATTTTTTTCACGTTTATAACGTCAGAATATTTTTTTACAGTCTGGTTTTTATTTACAAAAAAACAATTTTCAACCACTTGTAGTTACTCAAAACCTATGTTATACTGTGCTGTGTCTTGAGAAGGTATTTTCGTGCAACTACAACGAGTAGAAATCAACAATTTAAAGGTCTAAATTGCTACCAGCTTCAAAACTGAAATACTTTTTAGGTTAGGATTTTACTTAGTTGCTATGGTAACTAAATAATCAAGTCGACCAAACCTCAAACGTCAAAAATTGACGTTGTTGGAAATCGAAATAGTATATTTCATTACCAGTCCAGAAAATAGGCTTTTCCCGTGTGCGCGCGACGTGTTCCCGTGTTCGGCTACGCCGACGTTTCGTCAGCCATGCCGCAACCCCTACATAGGGGACTTTCCTCTAAACCTAGGTTACAGAGGTGTTTCCTCAGACAGCAGTGCCCTGTTAGGAGTCCTGCTATCTTTTTTAACCTACTCCTTGGTAGTTCTAGAGCAGTTCTAGCATGTCCATCAATCCATCCCCTCAATAGGAGCTTGGACTGCCTGAGACCCTGCAGAGCCCTCCAGTGAGCGAGGTGCTGGTTTCCCAACCAGTTCCTCGTCTCCTTACGGATTGTTTGTTTTGTGAGGCCCAAGGTCAGGCCTGGGCCGTTAAAAGGGGTAGCCGCCCCATCCACAGCCAGCGCGTCCGCCCTTTCATTGCCTTCAAAACCAGAGTGGGCCGGAATCCATTCTAGCCACACTGCGTTCCGCCTTGCTAGGTCAGCAAGGCGTTCACGACATTTAGCAGCAAGCCCTGAGTTGATGATATATCCACTCCGGGCCTTGATTACCGCCTGACTGTCGGTGTATATGGTTATGTGTCGGTCCGCATAACCTCTGTCTAGGTTTATCTGCGCACATTCCAAGAAAGCGTATACCTCAGCCTGATATGCAGACACACCCTTACCCAATGGAACACAGACTTGTGTCCTTGGGTTCCTGAAGTAAATTCCAGCCCCCGCCCCATCGCTGGAGCATGAGCCATCTGTGTACCAGACCATCCCATAAGGCTGTGAATCTCCCTCTCTTTCCCAGAATTCTCTATACCGGATCTTCACCCTTTAGGGGGTTACGAAGGACTACCTGCGCAGGCAGACATCAGCCGCTCGAGCCAGAACTGGGACATCTCCCAGAAGCCTGAGCTTAGTGACGTGCCTGCACCCTTCCTCGTTTCGTACATATCCCAAACTTTTCAGGCGTAGGAGTGCCCTCCCAGCCTCAGCCTCGATCACCTGGTGAAGAGGCCGAAGTCCAAGAATCACCTCCAACGCAGCAGTTGGTGTAGTTTTCATGCAGCCAGCTGCCCCCAAACCGACCACTCTTTGGAGGCGTGCCAGCTGCGACCTAGCCGTGGCCAGGGTTAACCTTGGCCACCAAACCAGAGCCGCGTATGTGAGCATCGGCAGCATGATCACTTTATAGAACTACAAGATCGTCTTGGGGGTTAGTCCCCATTTCGGACCAATGGCTCTCCTACAGGCCCAGTACGTGTAAGTCACCTTGCCCAGGCGACTATCAAGGTGAGCCTTCCATGTCAGCGACTTATCCAGGATCACTCCCACATATTTCACTTGTTCAACCACTGGAAGTGGCACTCCACCAAGGTGCAGACCATCAGGTCTTATACCTCTCTTCTTGGTGAAAGTAATTACCTCAGCCTTGGCAGGATTAACTGCAAGTCCGTGGTCGTTGCACCACCCCTGTACCCTATTCAGGGCCCTTTGTATTAGGTCCCTGAGGTCGGTGATATGCCTTCCAACAACAAGGACAACGATATCATCGGCATACCCAATTGCCAGAAAGCCCTCACCGTTTAATAAGGATATTAATTCGTCGTCTACTAGGTTCGTCAATGTGGTTTAAAGGACATCCCCTGTCGACGACCATTTTAGCCACATGTTCCTTCAATGCAGCCTCTACTGTGCGGTTGCGTAGCATGGCCCCAAGCCAATGAATTACCATTGGCTCTATTCCATTATCTACTGCAGCTCTACACATTGATTCTACAGTGGTGCTGTCGAAAGACCCCTGTATGTCCAAGAATACGCCCAGGGCGATCATGCCACTTTCCAGCGCCTTTTCCACCTGTGTTACCAGTTGGTGTAAGGCACTTTCGGTTGACTTGCCACACCGGAACGCATGCTGGTTGTTGTGCAAAGGATACCTAATCCCAAACTTTTCCCTCATATACCTATCAACCAACCTCTCCAGAGTTTTTAGCACAAAGGATGTTAGACTGATAGGCATAAAGGACTTAGCCACGGTGTACGTAGTATGACCAGGCTTGGGTATAAAGACAACTCTTACCGAACACGGGAAGTCGTGCAAGCATTTATGGATGTGTAATGAACGATACTTTTCATTATACCTTTCTTAATACAAAAACTAGTAAGTATTTACTATACTATACTATAATTCAAAACACTGACATCTGCTGTCATAATTCGATTATTATAATTCAAAACACTGACATCGGCTGTCATAATACAATTGTGGTTTAGTGTTGCTAAGGGAACTGTGTTTAGTTCTCCTAGCAACGCATGTTAGCGCCCGCACGGGAAAACGTCATTTTCGGTACTCTTAATAGGCATGTTAAGATAGGGTTTTCAGTAAGGTATAATGAAAAATAAATTTTAATTATTTGATTTTCAAACACAATTTGGTGTGAAATTTTCTTACCGAATACCACACGAGGTCAAAAAATTTCCGGATTTAATTTGACCTCTAGTGGTCTAGTGGTTGAAAAATCACTATCCGATATCTGTCCATACTTAAGGTACAATAGTTATAAAACGGAATTGGAAATAACATACAAATTTCCTATTGTAATGAAGTACAAATGTTAATTACTTACCTAAACATATTTGTATCACTTATGACAGCAAAAAC
This sequence comes from Lochmaea crataegi, assembly GCA_947563755.1. Taxonomy (NCBI): domain Eukaryota; kingdom Metazoa; phylum Arthropoda; class Insecta; order Coleoptera; family Chrysomelidae; genus Lochmaea; species Lochmaea crataegi. Next base: position 87,726,034 of record OX387423.1, on the reverse strand, counting down.
ATCACTAAAGTACTATGCATAAGGACCGGCATGTTTGTTGGCTGAATGTCGCTAACCTTACTCGAAATACAGGGGTGAGTTAAAAATACTACTCCTTGTCCAAATTCACCCTCACTGACCAACTACACCCCAGTAGACGTTAGTGTGTAATTCACTGCTAGTAGTGGGTCCCCTGGAAAACTTTTAAAATTTGTTTTGAAAGATTTATTTTAACTGACAGTTTCAAAATTTGCTAATTTAATAGAAGTTTTACCACTCATGTGTTAATAATTGTATTCAATTCGTTTTTAGCTACTTTGGTGCGGGTAAAGTTAAATTAATCCTTTTTTAAAATCCCTGAAACGCCACCTATGTTTAAACTTCCATCATCTTCACGACTTTCACGATTCTGCTGGCGCCTAACAAGGTTGTTTGCGACTGGTCTCAATATTGGTATTTACATCATCGAGAATTTAAAAAATGCCACCGTAGGTTCTGCGCCTTTTTGATGTTGTTTATTGGAATATTGAACTATTGAGCGCGATTGGCAGGAAATCCGGGCGATTTTATTTAAAATATATCGTAATCATAACTAGAATTATAATTGTTTAATAATTTTAATACCTATATGTATATTATAAAACTGCTAAAATAGGTATAGATCGATTCAAAAACAAATTTGAGACGAGGGCCTAGCTGCAGAAAGGCTCCCACCAATCAGAGTGTATATATTTTGTGCAATGTAATTATTTCCTTCCCCTTCTCGAAAAAATATCAAAGAATTTGTATTCCACATTAAGTTTTCCAAAAAGGGGAAGGGATAGTATTATTCCCTTCTCCTTCTCGATAAAATATCAAAGAATTTGTATTCCACACGAAGTTTTCCAAAAAGGGAAAGGGAATGCCTTACTATCCCTTCCCCTTTTTGGAAAACTCCATGTGGAATACAAATTCTTTGATATGTTCTCGAGAAGGGGAAAGGAATAATTAGGCACATTGCACAAAATATACACTGTGTTCATTTGAAAAGGACCCACCCTTAATATTTCCAAAATGGGACATATTAAAAAGAAATGCCGAAACACGTCAACTTTCAACTTGAGGGGGACACTTTTTGGCGCTAATGTCATAAACGTCAGATTCAGCTCCTCCCTACTGGAGACATCCCTTACATTTTTTCAAATGGCATTAGGTATCAAGTCACACCTCATTTAAAAGGTCTGGTGAAGCTCTATCTAATCATTTTGTTTTGCCTTTGATACCAGCCTTCCATTGTTATTTAATCGTTTAAGAATGGCTCTCTTTCAACTTTTATTGCCTGAATGTTAACGGTGGTCACTTTGAAACATGATTAAATAGCATTCTTGTTAACAGTTGTATTTTTACTATTTGTAAATTTTTTATTCTTCAAAGAGTCTTTCTATCATAACACAATACGGGGGCATACGAAAAGTTGAAAAAGAGCCAATTTTAAACAATGATTAAATAACAATGGAAGGCTGGTATCTAAGGCAAAACAATATGGTTGAATAGAGATTTACCAGACCTTTTAAATGAGGTATGACTTGATGCCCAATGACATTTGAAAAAATATAAGGGATGTCTCCAGTAGGGAGGGGCTGAATCTGACGTTTATGACATTAGCGCCAAAAAGTGTCCCCCTCAAGTTGAAAGTTGACGCGTTTCGGCATTTCTTTTTAATATGTCCCATTTTTGAATTATTAAGGGTGGGTCCTTTTCAAATGAACACAGTGTATACACTCTGATTGGTGTGAGCCTTTCTGCAGCTAGGCCCTCGTAAATTTGAGTTATTGAAGATAAAATATACGCATAGATGGCGTTACGTGTTTAATAAGTAAGAAATATTATTATCAATTAAAGTTGAGGGTTTTTAGATAAATATAAATGTGTATAAATTAAATAAATATCTTCTGTATGTTCCTTGTGGTGTATTAATTATTCTTTTTATTGAATAAACATTAAATGCAGTTATACTAGGTAGGTAATAATGGTTTTGTTAAATCTCTTATAAAGTAGGATTTTTAAAGTGTCTATTGTTATATTTCATATTTCTAGCATAATATAGGACAAGACCCATTAACAAAGATGTAACCGAGTTTTGTTTATCTCATCCCTCGTAACAAATACACATGGCCAAGGTTAAAATGCAGACAGGACAAGTTAAGGGTTCTGAATGGGATTTTTTTGGAATGCTTAGTCTATACATAGCCGTGGCCATATTGAAAAGAGTAAATTCAGATATAGTACTGAGTTTTATTATAACTTTATCCTTTTCGAATCTTACACTATTATAATAGACCCACAACAATAGAAGTATTCACTACTATTGGTATTTTTTATCATCGAAGGTATATGTATTGATTACGTAACTAAAATGACATCATACCTGTGGCGCCATAAGCCGGATTTTAAACCTGAAGTCAAATTCTCGAAATACCTACAAAAAAGTAACTACTCTTAAAAAATTCGAAATAATTAAATTCCAGTTGTATACAGTGAACTTTATTAGTATATAGGCTGCTATGAGAGATAAAAAAAATACGGAAGTGCGAATAATAAATAGCCTCCGGCGAAATATCGTGTCTAGAACCTATACAGTGATTGTCAAAAATGATGTCTGACGCCTTCCCTGTCTAACATTTGAAATTTTTACGTTTATTACTCATAGATGTAAATAATGTTTTAGAATATTTATATATTGCCATTTACATAATTTATAAATGGATATATCTTTCTTTATTTCATGTTGTATTTGAAGATATATGATACCTACGGTCTATTCATTCAAGCAAAGTGTGGGAACATTATCCTAATAGTCTACGCCACTGATTAGTTTTATCATAAAAAGTTCACATCCTGGATATAGTACTTCGTATGAAGGGATTGTATTTAATTATTATTTAAATGTATAAGTGTTTACTATACTAGTTAATTTTTTAAATCCATACCCCCACTGTACCACAAACATTCTATGTATCATTGGCCGAGAAATTGCGGATTTCCTCATTGTTGATCACGTACGCCAATGAATAAATATTAAATTGTTTTAACACAATCAAAAGTTCTACTCCCTCGTTTGCTAATCTATTATAATGTGTCATGTATTAGAGATGGACGTTTATTTTTGGAATAGTTATTTTTTGGTTAATATGCAGAAGTAATCTGGTCCAAATTTTTTCTTTGTCCTTTGCATCATTAACAAATAATATCCCATGTAATATTATAGCAGGGGAAGTCATTAAATCCCATAAAAATAAAAATAAAAACTCACCATAACCCTTGAATACCTAATATTCAGATATCACAGGACAGGCGTGATGAGTGATAGGGACATAGGTTATGTTAGGTTAGGTTACTTTTGATCCCAGTTGAGCTACTGATAAAGGAGCGCGCGAGACTCCACAGACATAATGACGGACATTGTAATCTCAGAAAAGCCACTGAGAGGCAAATTACACTGGAAATGTGACAGGACCTATGGAAAAAGGAGGAAAGAGTGGCGCAATTGACCAAAAGACTTATCCCTTATAAAGAGCCCTGGATCAACTGTAAGTTTAAACATACCAATTATTTCCTAACTCAATTCTTGAGCGGACATGGGGCGTTTGAGAGATTCACCCACAAAATTCAGAAGTCACCTAACGACACGTGCATGTACGACGGTAGCGTAGAAGATGCTGAACACACAGTATTTTACTGCAAACGTTTCGAGGAGAAAAGGGAGATATTGGTGGACAACTCGGGAGAGCCATTAACGCCAGAAAATATCATCGGGTTCATGAGGTTTGCTTTAGGAAACTGTCTAGTACAATCACAGACATCATTAGAACTAAGGAGAAGGAAGAGAAGGAGTATCAGGCAATACATAGATAGGTTCTATGCAACGGGGAGAAATTATGATTCCTGATGATATGCCTCCACAGCGGTTCCGGGGAAATAGGCGAAGAGGTGGTTTAGGGTTTAGCTGGTAGGCGGCTGAATGGTGAAAGAGGAAGCTGTGGAGTGAATCTCCCTGGCTAGCAGAGAGATGACGCAACACCTCGACCGAATCCGCAACTATGGACACCTTCCCAAGGTCTTCTGAAGATTCCCTCCACCAAAAAAAAGGTTACTTTTGATAGTAACCCATCATGTTGGCAGTAGAAGAACTACTTTTCTGCAAACCCATAGAACTGAAAGCAACAGCACTCGCTTTGTTTGATATTTTAAATGATTTTATTAATGAGGCAAACATAGAGTGGAAGAATTGCGTTGGAATATGCTCCGATGGTGCTCGTACAATGTCTGGAAGATTCTAAAGTGTACAAGCACTTGTTAAATAAAAATCTCCGCAATGTGTCTGGACCCATTGCATGATCCACAAAGAGGCTCTGGCTTCCAAAAAAATGAGTCCTGGTCTCAATATTGTGCTTGCGACGGTTGTAACTGTAATAAATTATATAAAAATGAGACCCCTAAAATCAAGAATCTTTAATGCACTTTGCAAAGATATGGGTGCAGAACATTCGACGTTGCTATTTTATTGCGAGGCCAGATGGTCACTTGCCACTTTTCTAGAAGAGGAAAACCGGCCGGAAGTCTCGACTGAAGAACTGAGAGTGGTTATTTCTAATATAAAACCTTCTATTGAAAAACTTTGCTGTGCGAGACAGGCCCAAGGGAGTCACTAATAATTATTAAAGTTACTTTTAATGGCATTTGACAGTAAGTACCTACTGATACAATCATATTTTTAATATAGGTACTTATAAATAGTATATTAGTTTAAAAATGTATTCTACTTACCTAATTTTTTCTAATGTAAGAATGAATATCATTTTATTTTTCTTTCTGGGAATAAATTTTTTTTTATTAGTAATTACCGTTTTTTTTTCATTTTGATGGGCTGGCGCGCCCCTCACGTAGAGTTTTGACGCCCCCCCTAGGGGGGTGCGCCCCACAGGTTGAGAAGCGCTGGGTTACTGTAAGAAATAGTGTGCAAAGATTAATTGCTGCCGTTAGAACCGATTTCACTGTTGGGGATATTGTTTTGATTGACGGGGCGTAAATGAAATTTGAACATAGTATAGAATATAACAAATTTTTTGTCATAACTCGAAAAAGGTGGAATAGCTTAGTAGTTAAAGTAGGTACTGACTCCGCAATCAAAGGGTCTTATAGGTTCAAATCCTGCTAAAACTTATAGTTTTTTTTAAATCGATTTCTTTTCCAATTTAATTCCAATTCCAATTAATGATATTTATTTTTTACTATATATTTTATTATTAAATAATTTTCGCTATTATTTGCTAATGACGTAGAAAAAGTATAGAGTATAAATCGCACGGAATGAAGTAACCTTCATAACGATATTCCTCGTAGTTGAAATATAGTTTTTGAACTGACAGTTTGTTTCCCATTAAATTAAAATGCGTTACTATCAATTATTTTTTATTATCTTCGCTCCATCTCTATTTCAAAAAGGGGGGAGGTGTACACAACAGAATGTGATTTTTATTTTTCAATTGTCACACTTATCAAATGATGACCGGCTAAAGAAGACGGGAAGTGAAAATACATTTTTATCAGTGTACATAGAAAAAATCAAGAGTGTAGTGATAAGATAGTGCATAATTTTTTTTATAATGCCTTATAAATGCGTTTTATTTATGTAGTTATTATAAAAAGTTTCAAATTTTTTTATGAAATCCAGCAAGAATATGAGGTAATTTTTTTGTAGATTATTTAAAGCGGCGTGACAAATTTTTCTTAGGTAAGTTGATTTGGTGGTTTAATAAATTGGAGCGATAGGATAAAATATATCTATTTCTTAAAAATAGAATTTTTACATTTCATAAAAATAAATAAAATAGATTGTAGGTATACCGGATGTCCCACGACGTTTTGTCTGTCCAATATCTCGTTTCAACTATTAATAGCCGCCAAATTTCATACTTGTGAACAATTTCGAGATAATGGAACTGTCAAAACGTCGTGAGAGTGAGACACCCGGTATATTAATAGAAATAGTATAGTTAAAATTTCATGCTTTTTCTTATACCTTTACAGCGTCGAATTTATAATTCAAAGTCCTTATTAATCCTACTCTAATCCTTTCCGTTTCCTGTCGCAACTATTTTTTATCGCAAATTTAAGGATTTGAATTTCCATAAATTTTTGATAGATGGCGGTGTGATATACAGCGTGTTTCAAAAAATGTGACCCCGTCTCTAGGATAGGTAGAAAACTGAAAAATAATTGGGGTTAGCTCAGTAAAGAATTTTCGTAACTCCATCCGTATTCAAAATAAAGGGCGTCAAAGAAAAACATGTATACACATTTCTTACGATTTTGCCGAAACTACTGGCAACATTGTAATGACATTTTATATGAATATGTTTTGGAAGCTGATACATCCCATGAATTTGTTTTTATATCTGACTCTCATAGAGGGCGCTAGTTACACGGTTCGTACCAAGAAGAATTGAACATAACTTTTTTAAGGTTAGATTTATTAATCAAAATTTCAAGTGATCTTAAAGATCATTCAATTTTACACCAAAAAGGTACTCCTGGTAAAACTCGATACTGTGTACCGTTTTCGGAATATTTTTATTTGAAAATTATGAAGTAATAACCGAAGTACGGATGTCGTTACGGAATTTTATTACTAAGCAAACGCCAATTACTTTTCACTTTTCTACCTATCCTAGAGACGGGGTCACCTTTTTTGAAACACCACCCCATATAAGAAATAGATGCATTATATTTGTCGAATATACATCTACAAATTAATGACTTGATGTCTGAAAGATGTCTTCTATAGACGCCTGTTAGAGGTGTTAGTGTCTTTTTTGCTGTCTTTTATATGTCTACTTCAAGACGTCCATGAAGGCCCCCATACACTACGGGTAAACACGACGATCTTAACCGAACAGTTAAAATTGCGCGTACAAAATTGCTAGAGTATGGACCAATCACGACGACAAAGATTACAAAATAAATATAAGATATTTCACTTGAAGGCGGTCTGATTCTTCTTAGTGTTTTAAACGATCGCCGCACTCATAAATTATATTTACGGCTCGCTTTTGTAGTAAATAACGACACCGCTAGGTACCAGGGCATTAGAAAAGTATATTTTATTCCAAGCTATACAGGGGTAACTTGAGAAATATATATTCAAAGTAATAGGATGATATATTGAAGGTTTTTTTATATAATGTTTTTAAATGTTAATTATTTCGAAAAATGTTCAGGATATGAATTTGAAAAGGAAAGTTTAGGTATAAGTGAAAAATATATCAAAATTTTTAAAATGAATCAATTGACAGGTTTTATTCAACATTTTAGTAATAGATGATCTAGCGGTTATTTATACAGAATATCACAAATTCAATTATATATACTCACTGGCCACCAGAATAATAGGAACACTAAAACAATTTTGATCTTTAAATTGGATTTTTTGGATTCACAAGGTTAAAACATATTATGCAGCTGCAGGATATATTTATTAATAAATTAGATATGTTAATTTTCAAATTTCTATGAATACCCAGTACCTATAAGTACTAAATAGCTAACTAATTTTTTATTATCAAATATCTTTGTTACAATAGTTTTGAAAAAGTTGAATTCCGTATTTGATAATAACTAATTTAATACCCACCTCTCAACGTCTTTGGGACAACGATAAAAGGATATTTCTGGTTTTCCCACCTTGCTGGAACAACCCATCACAGCACAACACACAGGCATTTTAAAACCAGAATTATAATATTATTAATGTTACTTTTGGAAGACAGGAGTTAAAATAATGCGAACAAGAAATTTTACTTCCGGAACGTTTCCCGAAAGACTAAATGAAATACTTATACAAAGTTCCTAGAGATTGTAGGCACAATTCTGGCCCTTAATTGCTTCTCTATATTTTTATCTTTGTTTACATTATAAGTACTTAAAACCAAGACTGCATTCAGAATTCGTGGGAAAGTGATAAACTCTACGATTTATTATGTATACAACTAAGATTATTAACAAATATAACAAAATAGTTATTTTATAAGTTTTGCTATTGAAGAGAAAAATATTAATATTATTTTTTCCTTATTGCAATAATTAATTAATAAATTTAAAATATCTATTGAACATAAACATAAAACACGAACAACGAATTCTAAAATACCAGCGCTCGATAGGCGACGACCCGTATAATATGCAAAATTAAATGCAAATAAGGATTTAGCGACATACTGTAGCATGGCGCCAACCGCTAAGTCACCAGACAGTAACCAGCGGTATGAATCCTTTGATCGATAGAATTCGTACGAGTGAACAATCTTATATATTTTTTGTAATCTTTGACGACGATGTTAACCGACGTTCTTCATCTCCGACCTGACCTGAGATTCAACTCTTATTGACGTCTATTAAACTTACATCGTCAAATAGACATATCGTTGATATTTCACTACGTTTACGGTATATTTTTTAATACGTCTTTTAGATGTCCACGTTTCTATAGTAAACTAATTTTTTTTCCGCAGATATCAAATAGATGTCTATTAGATCAGTATATATTGTGTAGATCAAAAATTAATCTTTATTATGTCTAAATGATGAAATAAAACAATTTAATTTGTTTAAATCTTCATTTTATTTGGAACTAACGTTCAAATTAAATGAGATTTAAACAATTTAAATTGTTTTGTTTCATCATTTAGTATGGATCTTCATCAAGTAAAAGCCTCATCTATTCAATTTATTATGTCTATAAGATGTATATTGAATCCCTATAATAGAGATATGTAAGAATTGTAAATTATATACTTGAATAATATATTTGTTAGTTTACCATTTACCAGTATACCGTTTAATTTAGCTTACAATTTACTATTTAATTTTCCTTGTTTTTTGAAGATCCATTTGCAACATTACACATTTTGTTAACTGATGATGCCATGAATTTATTTTTTGAAGGCCTCTATTAGACGTCTATTAGACCATTTCACATAATTATAGCGAGCAACAACGTCTCTATTGCTCAATATTACGTCTAACATGCGTATAATAGACGTTCAATCATTTTTGGTTTATATATGCTTTAATTTGTTAATTTTCGAGAAACCATTCAATGTTTAAAGGTATGTTACTTAAAAGGTCGCTATTCGGATAATCATACTGTTACCAAATTATTATTTTTTCATAGATCTCTATTAGATTAATATCGTCTAGGTCAAAAATTAATTTTTTATTTTCGCAATTATGTTGACCGTAAAATTCAAATTTTTGCATACAGGGTGAAGAGATTTATTTTGATTGGAATACTACTCGATTACTATGAAACCCAGATAAAACCAAAATCTTTGATACGTTTTTTAGATGTATATTAGATCTGTTTAACAGACGTCTAATTATTTTAAATTATATACTTCAATTAGATCTGTTATTTTACAAGGAAATACCGATTAATTGATCTCACATGCCGTGTTTATAGAAGTATCTACAAAGTTAGACATTTTCTAGAGTGGTTATCGGTATTAAACTGATTTTGTTTTTCGTAGATCTCTATTAGATATTTATTAGACCATTTCACAAGATGGACCATCATTTATAGACGTCTATTTCCTATGACACTCACACATTCTTTGTTATCTAGGTTATTTTCAATTACCATAGTATATATAGTATATAGTTTTAAAATTGACACCCTGTATGGTGTAGGGTATACTTACTTTTACACTTACTTCAAGTACATTGCATTATGCTTAAGACATATCCATTTTTTCATCGATGCTTTGTCGGTATGTATGCAGTATGCTTACCATAACACCATTTTGGTCTTCCCTTTTTCGTTCTTTTTTGTATTTTTGATTGCCATACTTTTTTAACTGGTCTTGTGTCGTTCTTTCTGTGTAAATGTCCCCACCAGCTCAATTGTTTCTTTTCAATAAATTTAAGTGTTGATTCTATGTCAAGGTCTTCTCTTATTTTCGTGTTTCTTAATTATATATCTTTCTTTGTGACTCCTTTAACTCGTCTAAGATACTTCATCTTAGCTGCTTGTATTTTACTCTTTTGTCTTTTTGTTAATACCCAAGTTTCACACCCGAATGTTAATATTGGACTGGTAGATAGTTTTAAATACATTTATCTTTGTTTCCTTGAAAATTTCTTTTTTATTTATAAATGTCGAATTTATCGTTTTTTGTACTCTATTGTTAATTTCAACTTCCTGCTCTTCTATTCTTTCTTCTATTTCTACTCCCAAGTATTTACATCTTCTCACTTGTTCAATTTTTATTCTGTCTATTTGTATGTTTTTTTTTCTGTCCTATAACCATAACTGTGGTTTTACTTTGGTTATCTAAGTATTCAAAAGATGAGGCTATGTTTCAATTTGCTTAGTTTTCTGCGTATCATAATTTTAATGAGAATTTTAACTTGGTTTGTTCTTCATTTTTTCATATGTAGTATAATTCTCTATTCTCTTTAGTTTTTAGTACAGGAGCTAATTAACGTTTTTTAAAAATATATGTTCAATTTGGATAGAAATAATATGCTTAGACATGTTTTAGAATTTGTTTTATTCTAAACTACATTAGAAGATATTGATAAATAAAGGTAAATAATGTAATAATATTTGTAAAATCATGTCAACTTTCCAGCGTAGAATTCTCAGTTGTATTTTAAATATTTGACTACAATTCTATATATGTAGAAGCAAGTAATAGTAGGTAATCAATAAAAGGGTAGAGATCATCTTTATCAGCGTTATTTATATTTTTATCATGCTCCTAGTTCAAAATGTGCCAAACAATGTTCTAATATTTAGTTTTATTAATATTTTCCCACTTTCAACGCTAAAATGCCAAATATTGAATTAGTATTATACTAACACATGGAGTGTTCACTATTTCTGATCGTAGTAGATTACTTTTTAATATTAAATGGAGGCTACAGCTTCGGACTTAAAATTGAAAACAAACCCTATTGCCACTAGTAAGTAGAAGAAAGAAGACATAATCTATGCTAGAAAAAGTCCCAAATTCTATTTACTGCTTTTTAAAAATTATCGGGCTTACATAATGTGGCTTAAGTGGATTGGTTATTTATGGTAACTTATAGCAATAGCGCAATCAGCGAGTAGGTGATCTGTGATCAGCGATACGAAAATAGTAGAGTGGTTCACAAGTTAAGAGGAGATTGATGCTTGCATTTCTAGGATGAAATCCAAAGTACGAAACACACAATTTATTCGAATGGCGCACCTCTTGATCTCGAATCAATTGTGTAAAGTAAATGTTCTAATTAAAGACAGTTCGAATTTTAATTAGAAAAATATTTCAAATTATTCAAAACCAGAACGCAGAAGGTGAGATTTATTGGGCAGAGGTCATTTAGTAAAATTTACATTTTTGTGTAAACAATTTTTAAGTATAATGGTCAGTCGTTCAAACTTTCTAGTTAATCTGTTTTACTGTAAAGAACATTATTAAGTTTTAAACCATTTATTCGAATGAGATTTTAAGAAAATAAATACCTTGAAGTATTATGGATTTTTTTAAATTGCTTCCAGATATGAGCATATAAATAAGTAAATAGTAAGTAGTCAAGTAAATATTTTTTTCTACAACTGCTATGAAAAGTGACGTATTTCTCATACCTTACTTGATTTCAAAACCAAATATTGCTCATACTGTGAGAAATAATATTTCTCACGGCACTTTGCCCACGCCACATATATTTATATGGAGAATCAAATAAAATCGACAAAAACTTAGTAGGCAACTGTCATCTTTAAATACCTACTTAGTTGTCACAAAACTGTCAGATTATATTAGAAAATATGTTAAATATTTTAAAAAATTGTCAAAAATTTTGAAATATGGTCAAACATTATCAAAAATTTGGAAAAATAGTCAAAAATGTCAAAGTTTTGAAAAAATGGTTAATAATTGCCAAATATTTTCAAAAATTGTCAAGAACTTGGAAAAATGGTTAATAATTGCTAAAAATGGACAATAATTATAAAAGACTGTCAAAAATGGTCAATAATTGTTAAAAATTTTCAAAGATTTGGAAAAATTGTCAGAATCTGTCAAAAATGGTCAAATATTTTAAAAAATCGTCAAAAATGATCAAAAACTGTGAAAATTTTTGAAAGTTGTCAAAAATGGTCAATAATTGTCAGAAACTGTCAAAAATGGTCAATAATTCTTAAAATTTTGAAAAATGGTCGAAAATTGTTAAAATTAAAAAAAAAAAGGTCAATAATTATAAAAAAATGTCAAAAATGGTCAATAATTGTTGAAAATTGTCAAAATTTTTGAAAAGTTGTCAAAAATGGTCAATAATTGTCAGAACCTGTCAAAAATGCTCGAAAATTGGCAAAAATGGTCAATAATTGTTAAAATTTGGAAAAATGGTCTAAAATGATCAAAATTGATCGATAATTGTCAAAAATGGTCAATAATTGTTAAAATTTGAAAAAATGGTCAAAAATTTTGAAAAAATGGTCAATAATTATAAAAAACTGTCAAAAATGGTAAATAACTGTCAAAAATTTTTGAAAAATGGTCAAAGTTTTTGAAAAATTGTCAAAAATGGTCAATAATTGTCAAAACTGTCAAAATTGGTCTATAATTGTTAAAATTCAAAAAAATAGTCAAAAATTTTGAAAAAATAGTCAATAATTGTCAAAAATTATCAAAATTTTTGAAAAATGGTCAAAAATGGTCATTCTATTGTGCATAAGAAGCAAGCTTCTATCGGCGGTCCGACGCACCGCTCACATTTTCTTTTTGTTTTACTAACCATAAAAATAAATATTAAGTTACTTTACTAGTCTTCTTTAAATTTGTGCAGTTGTAGAAAAAGTATAGTGTGCAACATGTGGGGAAACTACTTTTTTCACTCTTGTGTTTCCACACTTGTGAGAAAAGCTGAACTTTTCCCACTAGTTGCACAATATACTATTTTTATTTTCTCAGTTATACGGCATGTCTACCAACTGACAAGTTGACACTAATGAGAGTCGTCCTGAGGATAAACAATTATTTGGATCGATTTTAGATTTGGTTGTTTTGTATTGATTTAATGATCCTTTTTATTATAAACAGTCATATTATAGCTTTTAAAATAACTAAGCAATTAAAACAATGTCGAAGAAAGCACCAAATCAAAATTAAATGAACTCAAACACGATCAAAATAACTATTAAGAACCACGTTTTATGCAAAGAACGCTTGTTTATCATCAGATTCATCAGGACGACTATAACATGACGTCACATGGAGTTGCCCTATTTGCATTGAAGAAAGAAGATTACCAGAAAAAAGAAGGGTTAAGGGGTAGCCTCTCCTAGGCTTTGTCTGTGCAAAATGAATTAGACATAGCCTAACTGAGGTTAACTCTGGACCGGTAATTCGTCGTAGAAAAATCAAGGATTCCAGGTCATGGAGTATTCACCAATTGATATTTTATAATGTTCTACCAATGGAGAAGTTTAACTATGTTAATCGACCACATATTTTTAAGTTTCACAACTGTGATTAATAAAATAAATTGAATATTTTACATACCCACATATTGACCTTTTCCAAGTATGTCGAATTTCTGTCACCGGACAACTTCACACTGAATTCTAATATAACCTCAAACCGAATAATACAACACGATAAAACTCATAACAACTACTTTTTTAAACTTTTAAATTTACCAAAACGAATTAACTTTTGTTCTCGATTTATATTTAAATCAGTGAAAAATGCTATTTCCATCCATCTTTCTGGAAGTTGTCCGTTATCAGCTGACAACATGGCACGGGATGACGTCACTTGGAAACACTCTATTGCGCTTTATCGTACTGTGGTGGTGCGATCTAGCGGCGCGTGTAGAAAGTAGGTAAGATGTAGAAAAGTAGATAATCAGAAAGTGTAATTAGTGTGCCATCTACATTTCTAAAATGTATGTATGTATGTATAGTCTATCAACCATACGGACTAATAATTTAAGTTTTTCGTAATTTTGTACTAAACATATAGATGGCGTATTGTGAAAGGTGGACTAAACGTTTAGATGGCGCTGAATGAAATATTTCACTTCGAATTAGGAAAGATGTCTGTTTATTTTGAGTGATTATGTTACTAACAGCTAGATGTAACTGACGACACTTCGAATCTGCGAGTCTATTTTCTAAATTTACCTGCAGAACAAAATAATTTTTCCTGTAGTTGACGTCATTAATTTTCGGTGGTTCACATAAATAACTTTTCGTTCAGGATAATTCGAATTGAATCCAACAAATACGTCGTCACTATATACTGCTCGCAAAAAGTATCCTGAAAAATGAACTAACATTAAAAATTTTCTTTAAAATTCTTCGAACATCCTGAAAAACATGAATTCATTTTAATTTTCCTAAAAAATAAAGTTTTCAAAATAATATACAAATATTTATATTCACTTCTAGGACGGCCGGTATATATAAATATTAATCGTATATATGATAAACAACTTTACTTATTTAACGGGGTGACTAACGAATACATTTTGTCGATTTATATTCAGTAGCGAGTTGACTTCCGAATAGAAAAGATCGGTGTGCAAGTGTGCGTGCGTTCGAAATTTATTTTCGGTAACGTGTTAGTGTATCGTGTAGTGTAGTGAATAGTGCCTATAGGGATTACTTAGATTACAATCTGATACATTTACGGTAAGTTTTTATTTTATTTACATACGAACAATTTTATTACAATAAACAATTGTTTTTTACTATATAAACGAAGTATTTTACAATTGTTTGCTTATTAGATTTTAAATTTGCTTAGAACATTTTTTGATAAATACTTTTTGGTCATTGCTTAGACGAACTTTTTTTTAGAAATGATTAGTAGGTTTTAAATTTGCTTAATCTTAAGAAATTAATTTGATAATCAGAATTAGTATATACTATTGTTTATTTATAATCCATTTTTGCATCCTTTTAATGTTTTTAATACCAAAATATTTAGAATACTAAAAAGCCGGCCGGTATATATTCCTAGCTATGACAAACTGTTCTTATATAAGTGGTTAGTCATGATAAACTGTAGATACTTCTACCTCGTATTGGGGCGCCTACAGGAAATATTAAATGACTATTTAAATGTGTATGCTTCCATTGTATCTTTATATACAGAATTGATATATACTGTTTATTTATAATCCATTTTTTATGTTTTTTTATACCAAAATACTAAAAATTCTAAAAAGCCGGCCGGTATATATTCCTAGCTATGACAAACTGTTCTTATATAAGTGGTTAGTCATGATAAACTGTAGATACTTCTACCTCGTATTGGGGCGCCTACAGGAAATATTAAATGACTATTTAAATGTGTATGCTTCCATTGTATCTTTATATACAGAATTGATATATACTGTTTATTTATAATCCATTTTTGCATTCTTTTAATGTTTTTTTATACCAAAATACTAAAAATTCTAAAAAGCCGGCCGGTATATATTCCTATATGACAAATTGTTCTTATATAAGAGGTTAGTCATGATAAACTAAACATACTTCTACCTCGTATTGGGGATCCTATGGGAAACATTAAATGACAATTAAAATGTCCTGCTTCCATTTTGTTTATTAACATACATGGTCTTTAAAAATTAGTTAATTTTATTCATATAAAAGTGCCAGAATTCAAAATAGTCACCATATTTTTAACATTATAAGATAACACAATAACAGATAACCTCGTACCAAACTGTCATTTCAGTTAGTCACACCAACAGAAGTTTTAGGTTTGCGTAAAAATGTAACTAAAAAATTTACCAATTTGCTGCAGCTTGTGGCATAAAAGTGGAACCAGTTCTATTTTGGTGCAACTCGATTGCATTGATCAGTTGCATGGTAGGAACACCTAAACTGTATAAGTATGGGATATACAGAATAGCCCTATATATGTTTTTGCCAGCCCTAACTTATTTCGTATCTCGTGTCGGTTTGTAATTCTTCACCCAGTTTTAGTTTTTTACTGAAAACTATGCGGTAATCGAGAATTTCCAGAGAAAAATCCAAAAAACAATAGTTTTCCACCACTATTTGGACCAATATTATATATAAAAAGTAATTCAGTTTTTCAAAAAGAGGACGGGAATATTCCCTTTCATTGGCTCAGTTTAGATTGAAAATTTTATCAAGGACCGATGACAAAACAATAATTTAATAAGTTTGTTCCAATATCCTGACCAGAATACAGGATTAACGATTAATAGCAACTAATTAACATAATTAATTTAATAATTTTCAGAAAGTTCGAAATATAGTAAATTGTTAAACAAAAAAAAATGTATACGATTACGATACTTGCTTTAATAAAATATTGATAATAAAAAAGATAGAGGGAAGTTCAAATGTAAAAAGGTTTTTTCAAATTAATTTGCAGGTCGCTAAGAATCCCCTATAGTGAGGATTAAAGGATTTCTTAATAAAATAACAACATTAAAAAATATAAATTTATTTTAATTAATACAAACATAAACTTTAAAATAATTACAAATACGCACCCCATCCTAAATACATCTGACAAAGATTATCAATACTCACTGCTTCTTTTATTAAATAATTTGTTTGTCCTTCTACAGACAGAGGCATTGATATCGTCCTATTTCTAGTTTTAACAGATCCTTTAAGTCGTAATTCTATATTTTTTATATGATCCACAGCCTAAAAAAAATATTCAACTTTAAAGTGAAAATAAATACGAATAAGGCAATTATTACCTCTTCATTTGTCCTCTCGGAATTGTGAACGTTGGGTAAAGTGGAATGTCTCGGCCAAGATACTAACGGATCGTACACAAACGGAGCTACTATTGACATTAAAGTGTTGGAATTATCTCTAAGCACTCTTAGTGTACATGCACATGATTTCCTAAAAACTCCGTCGACGCCCAGCGGACCCATAGCTGCCACCATGTTTTGTGTCAGTCTGAAGGGTACTCGTTCTGGCCAGTCGAATTTTTCTCCTAAAATACAAGAAGTAAAACAGTTACAGCCGAACTAATCTAGTTTTTAACATAAATATAAGCGAAGTGCTACAGAATAATAATAATTTGAGTAGGGAACAAACTTCAATCATTCTTTAAATAACAATGAACCCTTCTGCGGCGTCGCATAATCGACAATAAATATGGCCACAAAAAAGTGGGTGACACAGAAATCTTTAGAATGGTGGGTAATCTCACCAGGTCAGAGACAGACGAAACAATTGATTCGCTAAGTAGATTATTGACGAAAATGTTTAACAGTTGAACTACTTCCTATGATTGTTTTTTTTTTAATTCTAAGAATTTTATTAAGTAATAACAAACCTTTATTAAACAAACAATTAAAATCTACATGTACAACATCACCACACGTAGAATCTAACTGTATGTTTTCCCCATGTCGATCTCCTAATCCCAGCATATATCCAGCCATTGACATGACCGCTGTAGTTCTGACATACGCTGTGCGTGCTGTTAACCAGCTCTGAAAAGAGAGTTGGAAATATTATTTCTGGAATAAGTAAAGTATATATAGTAAAATTAATACCTATTTAGAGGTACCAGCCGTTTTAGTAACTTAACGTATGCGGCTTCTTGAACCATCTGAACCCGCATGAAAAAAATTAGGTTATGACCTTTGTCATGTCAAATGCTTGACATATTTCTTATTGCATTGGCGTAGTGACTTGAAATTTCATATTATCAGTGGCGGTTTGTAATAATACAAATTAATTTTATGAAATTCATAAAATTCTAAAGATGTTGACATAATAAAAGAATATAAAAGAAGCGCACTAATTTTAAAAACATTGTTTTATTAACTAGATACATAGTTTTCTTAAAAAAATATGGCAATTCAGAGTTCGATTAAGTACAAATTCTAGATTTTAAAAAAATGACAACGTGATCTTCAAGGCAAAGTTTAATTAGTTTCTAAATCAGAATAACTTTCGGAAAGTGATAGTTCATCATCGGATTCATTGGATACAGAGATCACCATAGGTTCGATGTTTAGTAGGTCCAGTTTGTTTTCTACTTCCCATGCTTCAGAAATAATTTTCTCTGTATGATTTATGTAATTCTGCCAGTGTTGCTCCGGTACATTTTTTACAACGTCATTCCATACTTTTAAGACTTCAGTAGGTGACCTTGCAGTTTTCGTAATAGCTTGGTCATAATGCCTTTTAGTTTCTGACCATACCATTTCGATGGCATTAAAATGGCAATGATAGGGTGGTAGCCTGAGAACACAATGACCATGCTCGGCAGCGTATTTGTCTAAATGATAATTTTTTTCTGGCAAAACTTGCTTTTCAATTATATTCCAAACAGCATCCTTTAAAATGTGATCTGGAACAGGAATATTCTTTTTTTTGAGCCATTCTAACATGCGTGTTTTACTCCAACTTTTACTTGGGATTTCTTCATCCAGGCGACTGTGATACGTTGCGTTATCCATTATAATTAACGATGGTTCTTCCAAGTTTACAATTAGTTGCTGTTTAAACCAATTTTCAAAATTTTCGGTGTTCATGTTATCATGGTAATCGCCTGTTTTTTTATTGCATTTAAAAATAAGCGATGCATTTGCCACAAAACCTTTTTTATTACCGGCATGAACAATTACATATCGTGTTCCACTTCCAGTTATTTTTAAATCACTGTGTTTATTAGTACCATCTTGCCACATTCTTCTGTCCCCGCTTTTACTAAAAACCCATCCATCCAGAAAAACAGGTGTAAAGAGCTTTTCGCTTTTAGCAGCATGGTATTTGTTCAAAAATAATATTCTTTTTAATCTGACTGCAGGCATTTCCAATAAATGTTTTCTTCCATCCTGTTTTTTGAAATGAAAACCCATTTTTTTAATTCCCAAATATAACGATAAATTGCCGTAAAATAGTGTCTACTGTGATTTTATCCTTTCGCGCATACATTTTATAAATTACTTCCCTCAAACAATGCAGGGTATTTTTTGTAATTCGGGTTTTGCTCCGGGAAACGCTTGCAGACATATTTCTTCTAAATTCGAAATCTGTAGCTCTGTTTGGTTTTTCAAGATTATATAATGTGCTTTCTGGTACTTTTAGTGCTTCGGACGCTTTTTGAATTGCCTTAAATCGAGATCCTAAATCGTTTTGAAAATAGTTTACTACATTAAGCATAAGTTTTTTGGATTCATCAGAATATCGCATTTTTATATCTCATTTTGCGTTATGACATTAACATGAAATCAAAATTTGACGTAACTTCAAAAACGTGACATCTAATAAATTAGTTACGACGTTCATTTTTGTTGGTAATTTTTTGTTTCAACCGATTTATTAATAATAAATAAGGATGGTCTTATTCTAAATGGGTATAAAATTTACTATAGATATTGATTATATTGTTAGATCGAGTTTGATATATTTAAAGTTCGCGCTCTTACAAGCATTCGGTCGCTCACGCATATGCGCGTACCGCGTTGCAGACACTGCTTGACATACAGATTGCGAAAATTCTTTAATCGGGCATACGGTTTACACAAGTACGACAAGGCTAATATGAACAACACTACTTGAAAGAAAGAGAAGAGTTGTTCGCTCAGTCCCCTCTACCAAAACTGGTGGGCGTGTGTTCATTACCCTTCTTCCTTTTAACCGTTTTATTGGTAGAGGGGTCTGATCTAATAGTGAGTTTCACACATAAAACAATTCTTGTCTCTCTCTATCAAGTAGTGTTGTTCATATTATCCTTGTCGTACCTGTGTAAATTGTATGCCCAATTAAGCTTTTTCGCAATATGTAGATCGAAAGTAGACGTAAAAATAATAAAACTAACAATATAGTAATATAAAAGTTATTCAAAATAGGCTTTTACTAATACTCATATTATTGTAATGAACAAATTTTTTATTTTGCACTTTTAAAATTCAACTTTAGTAAAACACTATTTGAGCGCCACCTAAATAATTAAAAAGTACTCACTTGTGCATCAGAAAACGTTTTTCTAAACCATTCACCTAATATTGGAGGATGTCGAGGTAAAAGTTTTTTCAAAAAGACATCCCTCTTCTTTTCAAGAGAATCTCTAATGTTACAAGAACAGTCCCTTAATTCTTTGGCCTTCATCACAAAACCTGGAATTAATATTTTTATTATAACAAGTTACAATATAACAGCATGTTCGTTATAACCTTTTTGTTTGTACAACGACAATAAAACTGGTCGCAATCCGACAAGGTTGTGAACCCATTCAATTAATCCACATTCTTCATTAAGAGGTGCTACAGAATATAGTCTAATATTTAATCGCCTTTGTCTCGCTTCACCTTCTCTGGCTAACAAATGGTTAACTATATCGTTGAATTCCATAAGTCGAAAATCTTTTCTTAGGTCATCTTTTGGTTTTAACATGTATATGTACCTAAAAGAAAAAATATTTTGTTCAAAAACGTTCCCGCTAATAATTATCGGCAGAAATGTATCCAAATACGACGTTGGTTAATAACTGTATCAGACAAGACCACACAATAATGTCAGCTTGGTTGAGTAGAACTTTTGAACCTAGTGTACTTCATTGAAGGAAAAAGAAGAAGAATGAGGTTATGTCGGATTTTTCCATTTGAAATAATTTTATTTAATCTGCAATAGTGAATCCTTGTTACTCAATTTATTTGAAAGAAAGAACCAAAAACAATGTCACATTGTCGAAAATTAGGTCCCAACAACAAGGACATCGTAATTTTCGCTACAAAAGAAGATCACCAAATACCTAGCAAAGTCAAACTTCCCGAAGTACAACCTCAACCTGGCTTGATCTTAGAAAACGGCGATATAAACTGGAATTGTCCTTGTTTAGGTGGAATGGCAACAGGACCATGCGGTGTCGAATTTAGAAACGCCTTTAGCTGTTTTCACTATTCTGAAGCAGATCCAAAAGGCAGCGACTGTTATGATCTTTTTAAGACTATGCAGGGGTGTATGCAAAAATATCCAAGCTTATATAACAAGGATTTGGGAGATGACGACGATGATATTACTGGTACAAATACATTAACTACATCAGATGTGAAAGGTGGTGTTGAAGTAGAAGCATTGAAAGGTGGTGCCGATGTAGAGACAACGAAAGAAGGTGTTAAAGTAGAAGTATTGAAAGGTGGTGATGTAAAAGACAATATTATAAAAGAATAAATTTATGTATTATGTTATTTGTTTGAGGTAAATGAATAATTGTGTTTTCATTAATATAATTCGTTAATTAAAAAAAAGAATGATTTCAATTAATTTATAAATTCGAGTAATTACACTTTTGATACAACAATACCAAATAAAAAGTCTTGTAAACAACAATATAAGATTATTGAGTAACTTTTATAAATCAATCGTTAAATTGTAACAAATAATATGGTCATATTGTATTAATGAAATTGCAATTATATGAAAAATGTATAACATATTTATTATTCTGTGAGCACATATTATGTTCTATTCATAATATGGCAAATTACGCAAGTTGCATCTATTTATTTATTAAAGAAATGATACTGTAAATCTTGAATATAAACAAATAGATGACAACATTCTTAAATATGTAGAAAACAAAGTTTACAACTCTTGATTATTTTGTAACTATTATAGATGTACAATTATTGTTAATGCCAGTTAGTAAATTACTCTTACATTAAATGTATTGTTCATAACTGAGTTTATTATAAACTGATGCAGTATTATCTTTTATTTCCTTGCATTCATAAAAAAATAAAGATTTTTTAAAACTGGACGAAATGACTAGATTAACAATAACAATAATCCTCCAGATTTGTAAAGTGAGCAAATCAAGATATACTTAGTAATAATAAAGTTTTCTTACCTCTTTCCATCTGAACCTTTTAAAGAAATCTTTCGTGGTTTTTGCAAACTTTGTAGTACACTAATTTCATCCTCGATACCTATGATATACACATACGCATTTGGAAAAGGGTTATGTTGAGCATTACTGAAATCTGGATTTGGTATAATGAGTTTCCTTAATTTAAACGTAGGCATCATAATTTCACTAAAATCATCTTTTGCCAATAATCTGAAAAGTAATAGTATTTTACATAGATAGCTGGTCCAAGGTTATTTAATTCTATAAATGTCAGTTACTCGCTTTCTTTTAATTTTTGTTTCATAAAAATAACACCATCACTTACCTTGGTAACGTTCTAAGTAAAGTATTGACACTGGCAGTACTAGTATCAGCTGGTATTTCTTTATTGCACAATTCAATCAATTTTTCTGCTAGACTAGTAAAATCTCGAACTAACCTAGTCAGGCTTGTAGTCTTTAATTTAGGATCACAAAGGATTTCGGCACATCTTTTAGACCTTACAGAATAACTGGATTTAATAACAGATATTATCATCCATAAACTTTGTTGGGGATACTGTTGAACTAGTTTAATTATTATCGATTTCAACATAATATACACCTAAAAATCATGTGTAAAGAAAATAAGCTATTTAAAAAGCACTTGGAAAAATATACTCACTTCTTTCTGTGGATGACATATCCTTGACACTAATTGAGAAAATGCAGTCAGAAATACGTAAGAAGGTAGACGTTCCAAGAAACAATCAATTAACTTAGTCATGCGCAACAAAATAGGTTTCCTTTCTTCTTTGACTGAATTTTGCACTACTTCTAATAATCTAGTACCATAGTCAAACCATATGGATAACATACGAGGCATCGATTGGTAAATGTAATGTGAACCATATAGTAATGATTTACCGAAATAATTTATCATTTGCAGCTGTAAATCGCTACCTCTGGAGTCCTGTTCAGAACTGTTGTAACTTTGAAATAGTTTATCTAAAAAGTGTGCTAAGCAAACCTGAAATTTTCATACAAATAAATCTGGAATTTTATAAAATGTCATTTACTCACCAGACTTTTTTCCCATTCTTTAAACATTTCTACAGATTCCTTGAAAATCTGCTTATTGACATCGATGTCAACGTTAGATAATTCTTCATTGTAGGTCGCCATGAGAAGTTTAGCTTCAGCACATAATTTTCTAAATTGACAAAGAAACAACATTAATCAGTGATTGCTTTAATAATGTATTGCAAGCTTTTTTAAATTTAACTAAACTCTAACAGAGAGGTCGGCAAAGTCAGGAGAAAGTTTGTTAGTACAGCAGCATTTTGCAGGTGTCTGCTTTTTTGACAAAATTCAATTCAAGTGAATGATCTTAGATTGGCAGTTTACCAAATTTGGACAGGATACATAAATAGGTTAAAAAACGACATACCTTTGCTCAATTGTAAGCATATCGGGTGAATTGCCTTCTGGCATTATGATTTCAACACCTCTTCTTAAACAATGCAGTGCCTGTTCGTGCTCTTCTCTTAGCCAATGAAGTTTTGCTTTATCTAAAAATAGCGTGGGAGGCGCATATTCTTCAGCTTTTATTGAATAAGTATAGGCCTGCTGATGCATCTAATAAAATATAGATTAAAAAAAATATGAGCCCTAAAAATGGAAACTTACACCTGCCGATCTTGCAGTTTTAGCACTTAAAAGCCAACATTCGCCAATTAATGAATTTAAAAAAGGTATTGCAGTTTGAACTTTTTTCTCAGCAATATTTTTAGCTAAATTTAAAGAAACTCGTCTCAAACATAATATTGGCTCTATAATTCCAACAGATTCTTGGACAACCTAAAATAAACAATTAATGTTTTGTGATTTTATTTGACACCAATAAAATAAGATACTAGAAAAAAAATGGTTTCTTACTTTTATTCTTAGTGACAATTCATTTGAAAGTTTCTTCATAATATTCTCTGCGTACTCTATATTATTTGGACTGACCAGCAAATCGGAAACAAGTTTTTCCACTTGCTGAAGTTCATTTAAGGCATGCAGTTTTGAAACATAACCATAACCACTTTTGTAAGCTCCTTCCTCTAAGCTTGTACCACCGAAAGAATTCACTTGCTGCATCATTAAACCATCTACC
Organism: Lochmaea crataegi; assembly: GCA_947563755.1. NCBI lineage: Eukaryota > Metazoa > Arthropoda > Insecta > Coleoptera > Chrysomelidae > Lochmaea > Lochmaea crataegi. The sequence goes on along the minus strand of OX387423.1, from coordinate 87,702,017 downwards.
GTTGCTTTGAAATAATCTCTTTCGCCTAAATAAGATGCAATCAAATTTTTGTCCAACAAGCATAAGATAAGGAAATTTTTAAATTTGAAGACTAACAAAAAACATTATAGATGAGCAAGGATTCTATAGGTTTCTATGTAGTACTGAGACAGAGTTAAAAATCTATTAACATTTAAATACTGGAAATTTTAATTATATAACACAATTATTTATTAAACCTATGACGTAATCAGTATTTCATATATGGGTACATACCATTTTTCATATGTAACAAAGCTTTTCCCACCTGCACTCCCCAACTCTTATTCTTTGATAAATTGGGATTTTTAACCAGGGTATCCAATTCATCGTATTGGCCTAATCTCCATAAAGGCTCAGCTTGCATTTCTAATAACATATTATCATATTCATGTTGACTATTTAAAGCTCCTTTTACAAAATTTAAGGCCGTGTTTACATTGTCTAGTCCTAAGTAGCATTTTGTTAAGCCCTGGAAATAAATAAAAAAAACTTGTATGTAGAGTTTATCATTAACTGTATTTCGATTGAATCTCAGAAATTTATTGAGTTGTTTCCAGCCGATTCCAGTACAAATTTCGGTTTTGATACATTAACATAGAAATTTTGAGGTTAGGTACGCAACAATTACGAGTTTACAGTCATAATAAATTTTTTTTTTCGCCCACCTTACAAGAAAACCTATCATATGAACACCAAAAATAGGGCGGAACGTATTGTTTAGCCGCCCAAGGGCGGAAAATTCTTAACGCCATGGTTTTTGAAGTTTTATCATCTGTCATTTGAATACTTTAATGTTTCATGTATATTTTTCAATTAAACGTCAGTGAAATGTTGAAAATAGCTATTTTGGATCTTTCTGTGAAAATTCAAATTTTTCGACGGATAATCTTTAAAATACGTGAGTACTATCGATTTTATGCAAAATCAGCCCAGTATAGTTCACCGGACCCCGGTCAGCTTTCACAAATAGAAGATTAATGATTACTATGAATTTAATTTTTTATTGAAAAAAAAAACAGTTAAAATTGAGAAAGAATAAGTAAATTCTCTGAAAACTAACTTAACCTGTATATGCCGAAGTTGTAAGGGTTGTGGCATTCGCTCATAGCAATTAGTTGCGTCGGCAAGTTTCCCAGCTACTTCTAAAGCTAGAATTCTTTGTTCTAAAGATGGTTCATTCGGTTGTAAGGCCATTACCCCATCCACTCCATCGGGCTCTTCTAATTGTGCATAAATCTAAAAAAAGAATGACTATTTGCAACAAAAATTAAAATTGTCCTGGCGTAGATTCCGAGTCACATCTGGGCAACGAAGTACTAGACCAACATTATTTTTGTTAATTATTTTGGGAAATTAAACCACAATCTTTTTTATATTGCTTAATTCAACATTCAAGAACAATTCAGTTTTTAAATTGTGGTCCCTATCTGACAACTAGACAATCAATAATATTTTTAAATTTAAGACTTAACAAAAATAATAATGAATACACCACAAGGAACATACAGAAGATAACTAGACCAGCAATCCCAGACTGAACATCCTTTTAAATCTCGCAAACAAAACTATATCGGACCAGATAGACCTCAAAGCTAGGAATGAGATACCCGGGTTAAGACAAGTTAAGACAAATATCAAAGGACCTTCAAAATTCAAAGCAGAAACCTTGCTAAACATGGACAGGGAGGAGATCAGGTCTGTAACTGTAATCCTTGATGGACACTGCAAGCTAAATTATCGTTTAGACAGAGTAGGGCCGATGGAAAACACCGAGTGGCATCTCTGGGCGGAACATTTTCTGTCTGAATAGAACTTGTTCAGTTATATCAAAGAATACACCAACTAACAAGAAGCGAAGCCCGACGCAATCTCTTTGATGTTTTGGTGACAGAAATTTATGACCTTGAGAGACCGTCGTTGACAGATAACTTAGTAAATACACTGAGAACATGATCAAATTTTCAAATATCGGCGATATAATTGGTCGACAAAGTGAAGTATGACAAGTATCTTATTATAAAAATGGCGCCTTTCAGACACGCGCATACAGAAAAAGGATAGACAGCTTCACTTCTTGTTTGCTGGTGTGGTGTATTCTTTGGTTATATTAAAATAACCCGTTAAACTCGCATAATAAATACATACCTCAGCAAAAAATGATAAATTATTGTGAAGTTCTCTTTTATTGTCCATGATGTAATCTTCCAAGTACATTAAAGCTCTTGGATATTCTCCACACTGGTAATTGCATTTGGCAAGTTGTAGTTTACATAACTCATTTAGAAAACCCTAAAAAGAAACAATATTTTCAATGATGTAGGTTCATAACAAATGTCAATTGGTTCGAATAAAATCCAATAATGAAATGCCATACAATATGTCAAATATCAACTGCTCGCTTTGTTACAAACATGTTTTTTAGATGGTTACTTTTTGCTAACATTCAAAACTATATGATTGCGTCATGAAAGGTTTAATCTATTAAATGGTAGGAGAGTATTAATACCGTAACAATCTTAAAGTGCAGTTCAGTTGATCCTTGCATTCCTTTTTGCCATTGCCATTCTCTAACCCATCGATCCAGAAAATCTAAGAGTAAAAATACAACTTTGGTACACTGTATTTGTTTAATTATTTCCGGAGTAACTGTTGGGGTTTCAGTATTTATATCTGGACGTACCTAAAACAAAATAGTAATGACTATTTCACTAGAGTGTTTTTCACTGGCAAAATACCATAGCCACAGCATCTTTTCTACTGACAAAAAAGTTACCTTGACAAAATTCACGTGTGATTTTTACAGCGACTACATTTTAATTTTTTCAAGGTGTTTCGATCAAAGCAAATTTTATTACCATTGTTCTGATATTTATTTAAAATGTCATTGTGCTATTTCTTATTAGAAAACGACAGATTAGATCAGTTCAAAAATGAGTGTTTCTGAAGAAAAAAAAACAGGGCTTTCTAATAGAAAAAATCGTTGCAAAATTCCGAGGGTCGCAAACCTTACCGGACCCTAAAAATAGACCCATTTACCGACATTGTTTTTAAATGTTTGACAAAAATTATAACAACTTCAAAGTAACCAAGAGAAAAGAAAAGAAAGTTCGAAACACCTACAACAATTATTGGAAATGATAAAAATTTATGAGGAAGACACCCCAGACAGCCTACAGAAAAAAATTTCACTTATTCTCTTTTGAACTTGCCTGGCGAGGCAACGAAGCAGTGAACTGCAAAGTACATTATTTCCAACAAGAATTAGACCTAAAAGAAGAATTTACGGGACGTATCGAATACAATCCCATATTTTCAAAGACCACTCAAGGAGGCGCAAAAGCCTTGGCCAGTAGCAAATGGTTGGTAAGAAACAACGCTAACAAAGATCTTTGTCATACTCGTCTATTTTTAAAATTATTGGAAAAATGAAATACCAATCCAAAAATCGCAAGTGACAGGCTTTTTTGACAGTCCATCCAAATTGGAAAAAAGGAATTTTGTACAAAAACATGCCTATTGGAATCAACAGCATGTCAAAATGGACCATAATCTCGGCAGAAAAAATTTGCGTAAATTTAAAAAAATTTAAAGTAACAAACCATTCATCTGCCCTTGCAAAAAAGGTGTTAGTGAGCAAGAAGTGATCAAATTAACAGGACATTCCCATGCCAACTCTTTGAAACCGTATTTGCAGTTGAACTTAAGAGAAAAACCACCAGATCAAGTAAATTTTCCTAGTACGAGTTCAAATTATCATAATTGTAACTTTTATATAAATAAATAAGTTATTGTTAAATGAAAGTTCTCTAATTTTATTGTTTTTTGTCTTTTTCACGTGAAATAGTCATGTTGAATACCACTCGAGAAAAAATTGTGTAGGCAAAATTGTTCTCAAGGTTTTGTTCAAGTTTGTTGCTTTTCGGCAATTTCGCTTATAAAATTTTTGTCCAAAATGTCATTCGCGAAATTGCCAAGTAACAAACTTTCATAATCAATCAATTTTTACCAAGTTTCAATTATTTTCTTTTTTCTTAAACAATATTAAGAAGTTTCTCTAAATTTTTTTGTATCATTCAAGATATTTTGACTATTATTATTAATTTACCATCTAGCGAGTTTTTATTAAATCCACAGTTAACAATTACTTTTACTATGAAACATCCAACAACAAAAAACTTACATTTAATATTGATTGATTCAATGGCTTTTCTTCGTTAAATGAACTGGTAATAGTTTGTATTTCTGCAAAACATTTCTCTGCAATTCTATTGTTTCCTTCAAGAAGTGCATGAAGTAGAATATGCGGCATAAAATGCATAAGAATACGCTTGTCTTGCTTCATACTTGGTAGATACACTTTTAAAAGTTCCTTTCGTTCATCTGGCAGACTGGATATTAAACTGCATGTCCAACTGAAATAAATTTAATTGCATTGGCATTAATGATAAATATATAGTTTCGTTTATTTAGCTAAAAAGAGCTTGTATTAGTCAACAACATATAAAATGTCTATATCAGTCTAAATCCAAATTACGACGCTAAACATTTAAAACAATTTACATTAGAATATAGGTACACATAAGGTATGAAATATCTATTTTATCCAGCCGAAGTTATTAGTCTGAATTTTCATCAGAAAAATATCTGTCAATATCTAGGTCGGTGTCTTTATCTATTTTTTTGTCTGTTTTTAGCTCTTTATAAAAATCTTGGACGTCTATATCTATAGTAGTTCAACAATCTCCAACAGGTTTTTTTGTTGACTTATATGACCATTGGACAAAGGAGAAAGAACAAAGGCTTCTAAAGCATTAATTTTTTGTTCTTTTCTAAAGAACGTTATTTCTTTGAAAGGTTCCTCTTCTTGCAATGTGTTCTTAAAGTTAACAATACCATTATTATTTTTTATATATCTTAACCAGTTCGCATTTCTTAACTTAAAGTTTGCCTTCTTTTGCAAGGGTCCTTTGGTGTCAATATCCGAGAAACGAAAAAAATGTTAGTTTTCCATTGGATAAATGGTCAATTTGTCTTTCTTGATAGCATTTCTAACAAGTTGATACCAATCTCTTGTTACGTGAATTTCCATAGACGATCTTTTTTTGGCTTTTTTGATCACGAAATGGTCTACGTCACACTCTAAATGGTACTATTGCGATGAAATCGCATACTTAGCTTTAGTAAAAAAGGAGGATGTATACTTATTTTATTAAAATTCTGTATATGTACACTTATGCCTTTTATACCGTTGGTATAATAAAATGTTTGAATCAGAAGTTTATTTAAGATCTTTTAACTGATTCTTATCAGAGCATAATTTTTGACACAAATTTTAAAGGCTTTCGAGGACAAATTCACTTATTCCGTTTTAATGGTGCGAATCTAAAATATGCATATATAATCCACAAATAACTCAAAACGGTAAAAAAGTCACCTATGACCTTTTAACTAATTAGCACAGAATAAATACTTACTTATATAACCAAGATTGGAATGAAGCTCCGGCTGTAGATCCATATATAGGAGTTGTCAAATTGGTCGCTAATACTGGTTGGGCAATCATATATCTAGAAGACAGTAGAGGCAACATAACCTCTCTTTGAGTGTCGGGAAATTGTATCCAAAGATAATGCTTGTTACTATGTGAATCGGGAGAAATCTCATAGCCTTTTAAAGTTTCTTGAATAGCTATTGCATATCTATCCATACTCTGAAAACTTTAATTATAAAAGAGGGAAGCACAGATAGTTCACAGCAAATGCTAGATATCCATACAAACAAAAGTTATGAGTAATTTCCTTATAAAACACAAATTGTCAATACCTGCGTATTTTTCTCCGTTTGAAAAGCTTTGATCAATTCGTTGAGAGAGCTTACAATAAAAACATCTTCATTTATGTAAAAGCAAAATGATCTATCATCTTGGGCATATCTAAAATATAAAATGTATGTTTTACTTTATAGAAAAATGATTACTTAACTTAAAATAAATACCTTCTAGGTAGATGACTAGGTTCGATCGCTCCTAACTCACCGAACAAATCTCCGCTAGCCAATTTTAATGTTTCATCCTTGTCTCTGCATCCCGTTGTTAAAATATCAATGAGTTCAACAATCGTAGAATCAATTCCATTATAATCAAGAATCATTTGATCTAGCGCTTCTCTGTCTTGTTCTAAATAAGTTTTAAGTTGTCTAAGACCCTGTATTCCAACTTCTGTAGATTCGTGCGTTATGTATTTTGAAAATCTTTGTATTTTTTCTTTCAAGTTATCTTCTTCAAACGTTTTCAAATATTTCCTTATAACCAGGAGAGTTTCTACGTTAATCTTATTATGGTTAACAAAAAATAAATCTGGTATAAGATTTTTCATATGAACTTCATTCTGTATAATTAGATAATTTAAAATATCGTTCACTTCGTTGGTACAATGATCAATTAAAGGCAAAATAGACACGCAAATGACAGCTAATTGTGGTCCCAGAGATTCTATTTCACACGTCCGTATAAAAGCATCCCAAATTGCACAAGTCAAGCGAGGGAATTTTTTATAATTTATTGTTTGGAGCATAGCGATGATTTTAAATCTCAAGGGCATTATATGCTTTGATCCCATGAACCTGAAAAATGAATGCAAAAATAATACAAAGCTAATGCCCGATTGCACCAGTTTAGCTTAAATGTGGGACTTAACAAAGTGCAGCTTATTACTTTTTAAACATTTTAAATGAAACTAACTGTTTCTAATTAATTCCACTATTTAATGAAAAAATTATGAAAATTCTAAGATATTGATAATTATTTCGATATTAACATATCATCGTCAGAATTCATTTGAAAAAGTAATATGAATAGATTCCACAGTAAGGGTCCAAACAGTAAATGCAGCTTATTGATAATTCCAATCTTTCATTGCACCATGTTTGGCTTGGTAAAGCCGCGCTTACGTACAATACCGTGTCTTTACTTGAATATAATAGGAATATCTATTTTTTATTAATTAGGCTGTCACATTTTCAGTTCCTAGCTCCAGTATACCATAGATAACATATGCAGTATACTTCGAATACTTCAAAAGTGTATAAACTACCATACATAACCTTTTTAATATTTTTTAACTACATTTGTTCAATCCAAATAAACCAATTGAAATTATGGAAAGTTAAAGATAATTTGATCGGAACATTTCAATTCAGAAGAAAACATGCTTTGCCTGAATTTGAGTTAAAACTATAAAGTTCTAATATAATGCAAAAAAACGGACGCGGTAAAGTGGAAAGAAAAAGAAGTAACATGGAAAAAGAATATAAACATTCTAAGCCATTCCGCAAACTTTTAAACTAAAATTTTTAGTTCTTCATCAAGAATCGTAAGATTATTTTCTAAATTAATTATTTTTTGCTAAATCAGTTAAGGCTGGTTTACCTGGCTTACTTGTTAATCCAAAGTGGTACAATTATTTATTATTGACCATTATGGGTCATTATAAAATTCATAATAATAAAGAACAGAATATGTAATTGATTTAAAAACTTACTTGAACAAGTCAGCCAAACTTAGCAGGAATTTGTCTTTACGTGTATTTTTCGATATCATTTTAAGATCAAAATATAATAATACTCCTAGAAAATGAGAATGAAGATAATCTTGAATAGATTGTGATTTTCCCTTGTTTTCGAAATCTTCATTAGAAAGTAATCGTAAAGCCAGTAATACTCTATCATTTTTTTCATGGAAATTCAAAAGTAACTCATTTAAAATTATCTAAAAACCACACAAATTATAGAGAAATATATTTACATTTTTGGATATTCTGTATAATATTTTTTATACTTACTCTGAAGCTCCGTTTTCTTAACGATACTCCACTGGAGTGAGTAGATCTTTCCAAATACACCATACACTGCTTAATATCTTCATTTGACATATCTGTTAAAAATATATGTATAAAGACATATCCATATTTAGATGACAGCATTTCTCCTAGCTCAATATCCATCATCGTAGCTACTTCTTGAATTAGATTTTTAACCTCTGGCATTGTTACTATCTTAGCCACCAAAAAAGGAAGTAGATAGTTACTTTCTTGACTAACGAAATCTTTAGATCCATAAAATCCTAGCATATGTGACACTTGTTCTAAAGATGTCGCTAAATTATATCCAGCTGTACAACACAATTCGGTTATGACTTCACAAATTTCTTTTTTATTTTGACTATAGAAATTTGTCGTGCTAGTGTGATTGTACTGAGCCAGTTTAAAGCATCTGTCGACAGCATCCACAGAATATTTGGATGTTGGAGTCATAATGAAATAAAGCAGTAGTTTTAGACTTTCTAATGAGACGTAGTTGGATTTTACTTTGCTGAGAGCTTCTATGGTATATAATAATGTTTCTTGTAATTCAAAATTGGATTCTTTGAGAGATTTTTTTGTGAAATCGAGAATTGCAATGAAGATTTTTTTCAAGATATCACTTTTTATGTCTTCAGATAGAATTGGATTTTCCTGAAACAACTCAATCTTTAAATCGAGGTAAAATATAACAATCATTACTTACATGGCATAGTGTAGTAATCGGTTCAATAACTTGGGCAAACTTTTCCCTGACTTGTTTATTTTGGTCGGAAGCAAGTTGAATCCAAATTTGAGTCACATTAACTGAGTGAAATTGTAAAAGGTGACTTGAGAAAGATGGTAATGTTTCAAGGGCAGCCATTTTTAATTCTAGAGATGGTTCAGATATTGAATGAAGGACATGCTTTAAATTTGATGACAGTATATGCTGTTCAACTTGGATTTTGTTATACTTTATTGCAACAGCACTTTGTCCAAATTTTTTCCATATATCTTCATCATAATGATCACTTTGTAGTAATGTGCATTTTTTGCAACAGATTTCAGATTGTAAGCAATTTCTATCATCATCCCATCTTACAATTTTCAAGAAATCTAAGCTTACACTACATAAAACGTTTGGTAAGGTATGTAAAGAGCTTTCTAAAAGTTTCGGTATTTGTAATAAAATGGCGGGATTTATGATTTGAGATATAATTCGATCAGTATCTTCGAATATTGTTAAAATGTGAGGAGTACTTTCAACCACCTAAAAAAATTTATAGTTCAAAAGTTATTGAAAAAATTGTTAAATATCTCATATAGTAGCATAATTAGGTAGAACTTACCAAGAGCATATTCTCCAAATTTTTTGATTGGAACTCCAATTTACACAGTTTTAAATACAAATTTTCTATTTCTTTGAGATCACTCTGTTTCAAAGAGATTAATTTACTTGAAATAATTAATAACAATTTATTAAGTGCTTTAAGAGAGATACATCTTGAAATGTTTTGTGACCACAAGTATTTGTAAAAAGATTTGATAACCATCTTTATATCTCCCATAATTCCTTCTGATATAACATTTATTGGAAACTGATTTTCATTCTTATAAAGAAAAGTCTTAAACATTGGAAAACCAACTATGTGAAAAATTATATGAACATTTTTTGAATTTGTCACTGTAGTGAATTCAATAAAAAAGTTTAGAGCTTCTTCTAATGTCCTGTTGGTCCCTTCACAACTGTTAGCATGGTTCAAATATTTTTTCATAAAATTAACCAACAGTTCCATCTCATCAAAGTACTTTACAGAAATTGGATGATTCCTACTTTTTAACAATTTTAAATTTATTTGAACCAACATTTTACTCAAAATTCTGAAAAACTTTATGAATCTTGAAAGGTTGCAGTTATTTCCACAATCTATTTCGGTAAGTTTCTGTATTATAATTTTATATATTCTGGACCAAATTTCACTCACATCTTTTGAATATACTTTTAAATTATCAAAAGGACCTTCAACTGCTTCAATATCTTTATAAATTTGCTCCTTAAAGCTAAAAATAACAGCAACATTTGAAAAGTTGATGGCTTCTAATCTATATTCAATGCTATTGTTTTTTAAATCATCGCCTACATATTTAGCAGCAATCAATTGTATTTCTTCAGAAGGTGCAGTTCCTACTACTCCTTTGATGATGATGTTAAAAATAAATGTGGTGATTTGGGGAATATTTGTGAATAGTTCTTTAACCATTTTATTACTATTTAAATACTTTAAAAGGCACTTTTCACATTTAGCCAAATTTTCTTTTTTCATCTTGCTTGAATCATATGCTCTGTATACAAACTGTTCGAAGAAACTTGAAAATAGCATGAATTTTGATTTTACTTCTGGATGGAAAATTGAATCTGTATTTGTTGTTGTTGACAACTCAATAAAAACTTCAGCAATTTCCAATTGCAATTCTTCATTGGCATTGGACAATAAAAATAGTAATTGATCTAGTATTAAAAATGTATATTCATCAAGCACACAAGAACTGAATTTTCGTGTTAATATGTACTCTATAAATTTTAATAACTTTAATAAAATCAAAGTACATTTAGCAGGAGAGTTGATTTCCATGAAAACTGGGCTTAAATTTAATTCTTGATTTAATTCTTCTAAATTTCCTGGGACAAACACTCGTAGCACCAAGTTTTCTTTGGTATTTTTGTAATAGTCAATTAATAACTTTAATATTTTTTTGTATTCATTGGATAACTCTTCAAATACATCTAACTGGGTACTGAACAATTGTTCCAAGATACTTAACTGTATGTTTATAATAATATCATGTACTTTGCGAAATTTTTCATAACCTAATAAATTAAAAAACTGCCCAAGAAGCCACACAGTAAATGCTTTATATTTCCCTTGTATTTCTTGATACTGTTCATTGGTGATATTGCATTCTTTGGAATAAATAAATAAAATATTAGAGTACTCTTTTGATTGAATTATTGAAGCTAATTTCTTTATACTTGCTTCCCAACATTCTGCTTTTATTATAACTGGAACAGTATCATTAAACATTTTCCACATTGAAAATGCAGGTATCTTGTCTTCTAAAGCGGACATGTTGGCTTGTCTTTACTTTTTTATCGTTACTTTGTAAGTTCTACCGTTTCTTCAATAATTTCTATTCAAATTCTTGCTTACATATTTCAGCTCTCTGATCTTACCGCCACTTGTTTTGATATTTGACACAATTTGACACAATTTGGAACTTTGACATCTGAAAGGTTTGGTGTGTTTGAACTACTGAACTCTTTCTCAAAGCCAAACAGCTACTTACTTTATCAATAAAAACCATCTACAAGTTTCAAGAATATTTTATAGTGAATCAAAACTGATAGTTATGGATGTCCGTTGAAAAAATTAAAAAATAAGTGTAAGTGTTTATAGATTAGGTCCTTTAAAAAAGCAGCGTAGATCAGGTAGGTGATCTGTGGCGTAGATCTATTTTAAAAAGATGACATTACGTAAACAAATTCCACTGCAATCATAACCTCAAATATAGTCTAGAATAACAATCCAAAATTATTTATTAGTTTTTATTTCTGATACGCATAGAAAAATCTTTTAAACATTATGTCTAAGAGAAGTTGTCCATTTGATGAGACCGATCAATGCGTTAAGAAACAAATTGTGAATCCATTTAAGATAAGAGGTATTCGCTCCATTGCTTCAGAAAAAACATTGCAGCTTCTATACAAGGGATCTTCTAGACAATTTATTCCTTTATCCGATAAAAGTACAACCTCTGGAAGCTGCTTTCAGTGTTCTACACTAAAAGATTTAAGTAACAAATGTACTTTTTGTGATAATTTAATGTGTTTAATTTGTACTAATGTTTGTTCAACATGTGATAAAGAATTTTGTAAAAATTGTTCATTTCCAAACTACACAGATAATTCATCATCGTGTTTTTCTTGTTATTGATTCAATGTAATTGACAAATGCTGTTTAAGTGATATTATACTAAGGTTATAGATATTTGTATTAATGTATATGTTTTATTGACACTTTTTATGTTATAAGGAAAACTAATATATCAATTTAATCTCTTTTCTAATTTGCTATTAAATTATTTTTTATAAATCACTTGTGTGTCATGATTTCATTTAAAAATCTAAAATTTAAACTTTCACTAAGTAGGTATGTGTTTACATGTTGAAGGATAAACCGAAAATCTTAAACTACAAATAAAACACTATATTGTTTTTAAATATATTTGTGATTCACATTATAGATATTATTGATTAGGTACATACATTTATTAATACAGAATTTATCATACTTATCCATTACAAGATAAAAGTTACATTTATTAACAAATCCACATGATTAAGGACCATGTGCATATTTTCATTTTGAAAAAATTTGGCGTTTTGAATATCATTTCTAATAAAATTACCATAAAACCATGCAACCTTTACAAAGTACTTTATAAATAGCAGACACAAAAATGTTTTTTAAAGTAACCAACAATTACTGAGATAGAAATAGGAGGGGCTGAACAAATGATGCAAGAAAAATTAAAATTGCATGGGATTATTCTGACACCATTTTTTATTGTCATCAAAACGAAGTTACAATTCTAGCAGGAAACTTGTTTTTGATTTATTTAAAATATTCAATTTTTATTATCCTTATCTCAGGATCTAAGCCATTAAAAGGTTCTTGTATTAAGAGCTCTTTGATGTATTTTTTTTAATGATCATTCAAACATTTTTGGGAATTTTAAACCATTGAAATCTACTACTTACGTACATACAAAATAATTCTAGTTAAAATCATATTCAAAAGCCTCATACTTTTTAAATTTAAACATTAACATTCAATTTTATTAAAAGTACACCCAATAATTCAAAGGATTCCACTTTACAATTAGAAATGTATTTAATTTTAACATTTTAAATTACAGTGACCATTAAAATTAAAAAAAAAAATTTAAATTCATTAAAAGCCACTGGATACAATATTTAGCTTCTAATTTAATCACAAAACGTTCTAATTAGTGAAATTGGCACTACTATTTTATATACAGAGTGTCATTGAACACTTTTATATTTATACATTTTAAATTTTTTATACCTTCAATTACACCCTGCATACATATATATCTAATAACAAATGTTATTATCTAAAATGTGTTAACTTTCTAAAAATGTACTAAAAGGGCTTAACATAAATTTTGCTAAAAGTCTATAACATCGTATAGTATTAAGTAACCTGACGGCCCATACCAATTATTATTTTTGTTTATATTTGAAAGTTTGGTTTTATAAATTGGTATTATTTTTTAATATTCTGACAATAATGACAGATTAGTGGGTCCAATTCTTTTTTTAAAATGTATAGTCGATTTTAAATTCACTCTAGGGTATGTTTGTTGAATTGCCTTATAGCTTGTTTGTATTACTTGGATATTATTTGAAGTAGTCAGGTTACTTCTGAGACCAAACACCAAAAGTATTTCCAGGATTTGTCTAAAATATATGAGTATATTTAAGAAATTCCCGGTTTATAACATTTATGTGGATTTACACGATATAAACGTTTTTCGTTGTGATATAGAGATATATAAATTTCAAAATTAATTAACGTTAAATATATAATACATAATATATATAATAGATCTTTTAAATGTTTTTTGAACTTTTCGTATATTTTAACTATGTTATGTTGTTTTTGGTCCGTGCATTAATTGATGTAGTGACAATTGCTTAATTATATTATACAGGGTGCTATTGCGTATTTTAAACCTATATCTTTGTTCAGAAAAGAAACATTTGGTTTGTTAGATGTGATCAACTTTTTCCCCTCAAAATATAATAAAAAAAAAAATAATTTATATTTAAATTTCTTCCAAATTAAATGCTGATATTTTCATTGAGAATATTCGCAAAAACTTGTTGCTGTTTTCTTGCAAGCACACCAATTTTTAAAGTTAAAACTATTTCTGTAAGCGTACAAAATGTACTTCTACCTCCAATCAGAGTCGGCCCTAGATATGAGATTATGGCACAGAATAACCTACTCAGTGGGTTATTTTGTGGTATTACTGTTTTTGAATCTAAAACTAAAATTAGTGCAGTCAACGTAAAAATAAAAGTATTTCTCCTGAGCTGGTACCTCCATGAAGAAAAAATCTTGGCGAGTGATTTTGTATAATGATTGGTTGCAAGGATCCAGGATTTTTTTCTGGGAGGGGAACAAGGGGCGGACGGACGAAAAATTAACAATAACTATTAGAATAAACTTGTAAGTATCATACTTCAAGTTTATTCCTACAAGTTCAAGTATGTATAGGAAGGATTATGAAAGTGTCAAAACAATAAGACAATTAAATGTTTATAAAGACAGTTTTCTTTTATGTTTTCTGCTAAAGTTGTCCAGCACTTCATTAGCGTCCGTTTTTACCGAAACGTCTTAATGGATTGCATTAAAGCCAATCCATTCAAACGCTATTCTGTCATCATATGTTGTGAAGATATGACTTTAATCGGCGTAAGGTGGAGAAAGATCACTCGGCAGTGTTAGTAGTCATTGGAAACGTATACAGCAATTGACAAAGAGTGGCAGCAGCACTGTTGCTGTTTTGTAGGACTCTGCTGGAGATACTGGGATATTTTCTCTCATCTGTTGCAAAATTTTTAGCTCTCCCTTCAAAGCTAACAAACAAGGAAGGTCTTCTTTATATACTTCAGCGTCTTGCAAAACATCCTCTACATCTTCGTCGCTGATGTTATGGGACTGCAACTTTTGCAACTGTCCGATTCTTTGCATAGGAGCGCAAGGGAACCTGGATGACATTTCACTTATCATATAATCTAGAAAAGGAATACTTACTGAAAGTCGGTAATATTTTTCAACTGACTGAGTTTGATTTGCTCGGCCGATTTGTTTGATGGCCGGTGATTCTGCAGCAATTTCATTTGCGATGGCCTCAGTCTGATTGAAAAGTTTTTTGAACTAACAGTGTCGGATAACTTTACCTGCAAGTACCTAAGTAAGTTATCCTCCGATTGTAATTGCTGATTTAATTATCTGCCAGATAGTGGAAGTTTATAGGAAAGTGAAATTACATGGCTTAAAACGAGAGCTGTGAAGGTGGATTAAAACTTAGATTAATTTAAAACTAAGAACATTAAACCATGTAATGTAATGTAGATGTTTATGCAAGAAACTAAGAAATTAAGATTTAAATTAAAACTAAGAAAGATGGCCAACTTTCAACTAAGAAATTAATTTCTTCCATTAATTCGAAGCAGTGTATGCGTGAAGTCCTGACCGCCTATACTGGTGATTTGTGATAAGTTATTGTTTACATGAGCTTGTATTACATGTTTGAAAATTTTTATAATTTACAACAATATTTTTTGTAAACAAGTTGGTTTACCTTTAATATTTATCTTCAGTTATCTGACAGCTCGATTACTATTGGAAGTTTTGACAAATAATTGAAAATAATGTGCATGTCCGCTTTGTTTATTAATTTCTTAATTTATGTTGTATATTCTTAGTTTACATTTAATCTTAATGTTAAATTAGCTTTAGTTTAGTTGATGTTGCATGAAACCTTAAGTATAGAATACAAAAAATAGCAACAAGTCTACGCAATAAATGTATTTGAACCCTCTAACGGTAAATAAATTCTGGTCGTACTTTTCTCAACACATCGTAAGATATTTCAGAGTACACGTTTTATATTTTAAGATTCTGTTTAGTAAATGATGGAAAATTCAATTGATGAGGTGCCCGGTTTCTTTGACATCCCTTTTATTTTTGAATGTCTGATGCCCGTTTGCACCGTTTGGAATTTAAGCACGCCTTTCGTAAGTTGCTCTCAACTTTAAGAAGCTCTTAAGTTTTCCGCTTATTGTACTTAAGTAGTACTTAGTAAAGAACTGCTTAACGCATTTTGTACATGGCAACACTGAGAAAACCTAGTAACTTATTAGTGACTTTTCAGATTTGGCTTTGTATCGAGTGACATTTAGCTTTCACCATGGTGATCTGTGGCTTTCACCTGCTTCAAATGTGAACGATTAACCTATAAATACAAAGAAAACAACAAACATCAGAAATCAGCAATGGTTATCAAATGCCCAGCGCAGGCATAAAACCGAAGTGCTACTAGCAGCTGATTCATGAGAGACACGCTGTTGTTTCTGTAATAATAGTTGGTCTTGTAGGTTTCCTTATTAGGTGATATTTTACTTGAGAATCATTTGAAAATTTCAGAGCTTTTTTGGTATTAAGTGCTCCTTAATTAGTTTAAGGAATACTTAGAGAGTCTTTTTAAGATACCTTATTTTAAGACTGTCTTAAAGTAACCGGTGCAAACGGGCATAAGTAGGTTATCTATGGTCCTTGCCACATACAAACTTACTAAAATGTCTAATATTAAGCATTTATTTGCTAATATTCTAATATAAATATCGTATGAACAAAAATTGGACAACGAGGAACACAATTGTATTTATCTGTTATTGTATACATAGCTAAAAAAATAAAAGGAAAAATCACTCCAGTTCATAATCACGATTTACTTGAGCCGCTGCTTTACAATGCTGTAAAATTTTCTAGGGATTTGTCGTACAAAGGGACAGTTGATCTTAAATTAGGTTCAGATTAACTGCGCTCATGTAATCTTCCCTTAGAAGTGGGACTAATGTTGGTGCACGCCTGAAAAGAAAAAAACAAAAACTTGAGTTTTTTAATGAAAAAATTCTCCTACTTAATTTTTTATGGCGAATGTTACAGAGTTATTATGGTCAGGGTTGGGAAGTTGGGAGTCACCGAGCGGGAATTAAAGGATTTGCGGATATAAATTTTAGAAAAGTCGAAACTGGTCGATAGACATTTAACTGTTAACCTCTTTCAATCCTAATCATTTTGACACCCATAGTATTATCTTGTCTCGTATGTGTTCAATATTTCAGTTCAGTTACAACATAAATTTAAATGCGTTCACTATAATAGTTATGTAGAAAACGCGTTATTCTTTTTATGGTGATTGCATATCACTTTGTTCCCTCCTGTGTGTATGAATTACTAAATAACACGTTGATGTATTATGTAGGGAGTTCGGTGTAGTCGACAGAGCAGCAAAATACGTTGCCTAGTTTTGTAGATGGCATATATATTTATCTTCGCACGCCACACGGGATATATATTTTTTAGTAGAATGACAGTAACATTTTAAACAGGTCAACAATTTAAACTGAGAAAAGACACATTTTACCCGAAGCGTACACTTTTTATAGTAATAGACAAGTCAAAAATTGAAAATAGCATTACCGCGTACGACCGAAAATGAATGAATTCATACATACGAATGGAGAATGTAGGTATTCCATTAGTTTGTAGTTAAAATCCAGCGTATTATCTTCATTATAGTCTTTCTTTCACTATTCACTCATTCAAAACAGAATAAGGATATCCAAACACATCTTTCCAAGAGGAAGTGCGTTGAGAAGGGTCATCAATGCCATTCATTGGACCTGAACCCTTCTGCGATGTCGCAAAATCGGCAATAAATGGTCACATGAAAGTGGGATCGTGAGAAATCTCACCGGGACAGAGACAAAACAAAGCTAATGAGTTTAACAGTCGAAGTCATGTGCAGATTCTGCCACCTATAGGAGGGACTACAGGCCCATCAGCCTGCTGTGTGGTAACGGGTAAATTGATGGAGGGGATAATAAAGGATAGGATTGAGGAGGAAGTTGGTAGGAATGGGAGTTTTCGCGTAAACCAGAAGCGAAGGGGGAATCATGCATCTCGGCGTTGGGCAGGGTGATGGGCTTGGTGGAGGGCAACTGGAGAAACAAGAAATTGGCCCTACTCGTGTTCTTCGACGTCGGGAACGCGTTCAACAGTGTCAGCAAACGGGCGGTGTTGAGCGCGTTACTGAGGCTTGGAGTAGGGGAGGGGTTGGTTAACCTAGTAGAGGACTACCTGACGGGGTGTGTGATTGTAGACTCCAGAGGGAGGAGGTATGAGACGGAGACTGGAGTGCCCCAGGGCTCGGCTCTTGGACCGACGCTGTGGAAGTGAGGTTTGTGGGATAGTATGTGAAGAGGGATGTGAGATTATGGTGTATGCGGACGATGTGTGTCTGGTATGTACGGCAAAGGGAGAGGCGAAGATAGAAAGAAAGGCGAAGAGGATAAAAAGATTGTGGAGAAGATAGAGCGGTGCGGACTGTAAGTGGCGGAAGATAAGACGGTGGGGTTGATAGTGAAAGGACGGAGCAAGACGAGGGAAGGTAAGAAGAATTTGTATGGAGGAGTCTGAGGAGCATGATAAGGACTCGATATGGCATGAGAGGTAGGGAGGAGACGACGGTGTGAGCGGAGAGTGTGCAAGGGACCACCGCCCGTCTCGAAGTACGCTAGAGTAGTGATTCCAAGGTTGGGGTAACGGCGAGTTTGAGGTGGGTTTGGTAGGCAGGCATCCCCTTGGGTATGAGTCCAACACTGTTTGGATCCTGGACAGGGCCCAAAACAGAGGAGGAAAGTGAAGAGTTCATCCTATGCCAGTACGACTGCCTGGCGAATATGCGGTTTCTTGTACTAGGCAATGAGAATCCACCGACAATAAACTACATGAAAGCTTAGATTTGTAGGACCCCATAGATCTGAAAATGTCGCAGTGGAACAGGCCAATCCGCCTCCCCATAAATTCTAATCATCTATTCTTGTCAAATGCTTTAACTGCCGGCTCAGTAAGTTCTCCGTTTGTCAGTCTTTTTACATAGTGCCCGCGAGAGACATTGTATACGGTTATCCCAATTCTCAAAATTACAAAAGTCTGTTGATGTTCCTTACAGTTTTTTCTATTGTATGGTTCGTTGTAAGAAACTAGTCAAAGGCCATTTGTTGGACAATTTTAACTCGATATTTAGTATCTTTATAACATTTCTACTAGAATTTACTTTTACTCAAAACTCTACTTACTCGTCAAATACAGAAACTCCTCTCGCAAACGTAGTCGATCCGGTAACTCCTGGCAATTGTTTCGCTTGTGCTGCTCGTGCTCTAGCTAACAGACTCATCACTGTTCTTTTGGTGGGAGTCATTGACGTTCGAGGTCCGCCTGCTAAAAGTGGCCTTTTGCGCGTTCCTAAAGCAGCGGCTGCAGCTACTGGACAAACGGAAGCACCACCTGCTTCAGCAGACGTTGGTGACTGTTGGGCTGTGCTATTTATGGGAGCTAATATGTCTGTTGGTACAACTGAGGTGGAAATTCCTAAAATTAATGAAAAACTTAACAAGAGAAATAATAAAACTTATTTGAACAAATAAAAACAATGCATGCAGCTATAATAATAGGTTTATCTTTTATATTTTGCATATAGAGCTAGAAAAAAAACAGTAGATAAAAACTATTGTTTTGCAAAGTATTCTCCACGAAGAGAAGTGCATTTTTGCATCCTTTCGAACCAATTTTGGAAGCAGTTATTCCACTCGCTTGTTGGTACATTCAAAATAGAGTTTTTGTAGGCGTTGACTGCATCTTCTGGTGACTGGTACCTTTGACAACGCAGTACATTCTTAATTTATGGAAAAGTAAAAAAGTCGTTAGGACTAAGGTCGGGGTTGAATGGAGGATGATCCAACAATTGTTTATCGAGCTGTGTGGGAGCTTGCATTGTCTTGGTGGAGGATCATTCGTCGTTGGGGGTTGGTTTTTCAAGACTCGGCAATTATTCTCGGTAAACAGATCGATATGTTCCAATCAGCAGTAACAGTTCTTTGATCTTATAGAAGAATTGTTGCAACATGATCAGCTCTTGAGACAAATGTCACTATCATCTTTTTGGAAACACTTCGAGAACGGATAACTTTCGTAGGTTTTGGTTCATCTTGGAACACCCAAACAGCCAACTGACGTTTATTTTCGGGTTCATAAGAGTAAACCCAGGATTCATCACCACTGACAAAATGTATATATTTTTTGAGTTTCCAGCGTTAAACCGGCTTAGAGTCTTTTTACACCAATTGACTCTAATTGTTTTCTGTTCTTCACTCAACAGATGCGGCATCCAGTGACAAACTAATTTTTTTACAGATAATTCTTCAAGTAAAATTTTTCAATTTTGCTCCAATGTTACGATAGCTTCGTTCCAACTGGCGTTAGAACCGTTTTTGGCATCGTTCGCGCAAGTGCTGTATTTATTTCACGTTCCAACTGATTAAAGCATCGTTCTTGGGGCTGCTTGGGACGGTATACATACTGTACCTTCTGGAAGGGGTGATAAAGTTGATGTGCCCATCCCTAATTCGAGTTTGCGCACTATACGGTACTCGATACGATTCCAGAACGGTTCCTAAATGCCAGTTGGAACAAATCTGATATGTGACATGTAAATCTTCTTGGATCAGCTTACTTTCACCATCGATGTTTTCCTGGGCGACTGCCGTTGTTGCTGGACCTGTTCTTTGATCGTCGCTAAGATTAAGCCGTCTATGATTGAATTCTCCGACCCAACCAAAAATTGTCGATTGATGGAGTGCTTCATCATCGAAAACAGAAGCCAACTCGGCAAGGCACTCTGTTGAGACCAATGTCTTCGAAATTTGTAAAAAATTATTTCGCAAAAATTTTCTCGGCTTAATTTTTTTTTTCAACTGACTCATCAACTTTAAAACTTCAGTTTTGGTACAGCTTTAAACGAAGATGTCTGAAACTTTGGCGTTAAGTTAACCAAACATGACAGTGAATCTTGACATTTGATATTTGTTGACAGGCGCCATCAACTATGTTGTTATATGCAACACTTAAAAAAGACAACCCTCGTATAAGTAGTGTATTTTGCTTGGTAGGCACATTATAAAAATGAATGAAAAGAATTTTAAATTGAAGTGGTAACGAAAAAAATTAACTTTAACATGTACAAAACACTTGAAGAAAAAAAGCTTCAATTTAGCTAGTACGGTGTCCCAATTAGTAACGATGCTCGACACGATTCCCCGTTTCTTTGTTTTCACTAAGTACCTACAGAATTATGTTGTCTTATATATATGTGGAAAGGCTAACAATAGCGTATCCAGACAGTAGTCCGGGCATTGTCTCTTAATCTTTAAAAAAACTAACGGGAAAAATAATAAAATGATTGTTTTATTTTAAGATTATTACTTTATATAACAAAGAAAAAATCTCTTTAATATTAGTCACGACAACATCTCTGTAATAACATTTCAAAAGTAGATGATAACTCCGTATGTTTGAATGAAAAATATAAATTCAACTACGCGCGAAATAGTTGCTTTGTGCTAGCAATTTTCGCGGGAAACAGAATATTAAACTACACGTACTTTACACGGAATTATATTTATATCCTTTGAGTTCTCTACTCAACAACTCTGGTGATTGTATTATAGTCTTCCATCTCTGGGAAATGAAAATTTTGTTGTTGTTCTAATATTCAATGAAATCATAAACATAGTTTGTCAGTTTTTTAAACCGCCTCTACTATTCGTTTGAAAAGGGTGAACACCTTTTTCTTTTTGCAACACCGGCATAATACCTTCTTCTAGCGCCGCTTTTGGTTTGATCCCCTCCTCGATCTAAATCGGTCAATCAAAATTTTCCTTTTCCCTCTATACTTAGGTCGTGCTCTGAAATTTCTTAACATCTTTCCAGTGATGGATCTATTCCGATTAAAGGGATTTTTGAAATAAACAGCATAGGAAAAACGCATGGAGATTTACTGCCCAAATGATAAGGTCGTAATTGTTAACTCGACAGGTTCGACAGATGGCGCCACCCGTAAATTAATCTCGCCATAGGAGGCGCCACGTGTCAGATGCCTATATAAGGCCAAATTAAATAATGTAATGTAGTTAGTCGTTTGGATAACTGATTTTTTATGGTCACAACTTTTACAACGATTTTTAATATTGTTACTCAACATTCAGAAAGGGCACAAAATCAGGTTTGACAAATACATTGGTTGTCATTGTAATTTCATCATTTTCTTTCTACTTTTTGGTCCTACCACTTATCAACAGAGGCGTTAGTCGACTATGACAGTTCAGTATGATATCTAATATAAGCACATTATATAAAACTGTTTTACAATAAATTGCTGGTTTGTTTATTTTTATATTTAAACCTATTTGATCACTGTCGCGTTAAAAAACAATATTATATCTGAAAACTAGAAACACAAATTACAGCTTTATTAACATAATGCCAAACCAACTGTACCGTGAAATTAATACAATAAAACTAGCCTGAGAAATAACGCTATTTCCCCAGAGTACGAATGCAAGAGAAGTGGAAATGAGATCTATAAAATATAATTTTCTATAGCTTCTTTATGCTAGAATTATTTAAGCACCGGTGAATGTGGAACGGTTTCAAAAATTAATTATCATCAAAAGTAATTTGTTTCCAAATTTCTTAATTGAAACAGTAGATGAATGAAAATTGTTAATATATTGTTACGTGTACTAGCCTGGTGCGTCCTCTAGATTTTGTGGAAGAAGTTAGTCTACAGATAACCGCAATCAAGCCAGAAAGTGATGATAATCAGAATCCCCTTTAAATCCTTAGAAAAAGTCAAAAGAAAGACGATGACTTGAAAGTTATAAGAGAATGGCTTAAAAATGGAGTCAGACCTACTTTTCAACAGGTAGCCAGATATAGTGGAAGCTTAAAAGAAAACTGGGCTCAGTGAGATTCACTGTATCTTCAGGGTTGCCTATTGCATCGAAGATGGGAAAGCCCCGATGGAGTACGTATAGTTCACCAATTGGTTCTACCAAGATCACACAGCAGAAGTGTGTTAGAAGAGCTTCATAGTAACCAATCAGGAGGACATTTTGATATTAAAAGAACACTGGAACGAGTTCGGGAAAGGTGTTATTGGGTAAACTGTCGAAGGGACGTAGAAGATTGGTGCAAGAAATGTGATCTGTGCTAAAGTAGAAAAGGTCCCAAAACAAGAAGCCAAGGAAATACTTGCAATTGATATTCTAGGTCCACTTCCTTTGACAGAAAGAGGATACAAATACCTGATGGTTGTAATGGATTATTTTTCCAAATGGCCCGAAATGGCACCTCTTCCTAAACAAGAAGCGACGACAGAAGCAGATGATTTTGTAACCAACGTTATTGCGAGATACGGAGTCCCTCTGGAATTGCATTCTGATCAAGGACGAAATTTTGAATCCGAATTAAGGCAGAAGTTGATGAAGACATTAGATATTAAATGAACACGCACTACGCATTTCCACCCACAGTCCGATGGAATGGTAGAAAGACATCATAGAACTATTTGCCAATGCCAATATCTTTCAATGTTCGTCTCTTAATATCAAAAGACTGGGACACTTTATAGTTCCTCTATTTCTGATAGCCTATAGAAGTTCTGAACACGAATCAACCGGTTAAAGTCCATCTATGCTAGTCACTGGCATTGAAATGAAGCTTCCCCTTGATATTCTTTTCGGAAGACTTCCTCCTTATGAAGAAACAGAAGAACGTACACCTCCTATGTACATAGAAAGTTTGAAAGAAAAATTGGAAAGGGTCCACAATTTTGCTCGAGAATGTTTGAAGCTCTACAACGATAGGGTGAAGGCTAGACTCGACGTGCATACTACAAAAACAAGTTTCTCGAGAGGTGACCCCGTATGGCTGTTAAATCCCAAGCCCAGAAAAGGTTTGTGCCAAAAACTGCAACGAAACTGGGAAGGCCTCTACATACCGTTCTCAAGAAAATCAACGACCTGGTCTACCGCATCCAATTGTCAGCAAGGAGTAAGCCCAAGGTGGTCCATGTCGAGAGGTTAGCCCCGATCCACCCTGTTGGCTTCAACCAGACCCCAGCAGTCAGATTATTCGGGACGAATAATTAGAAAAGAGGGAGTATCGTTACGTCGGACCTGTACTGAGGATATGTAGAGGTCTATGAAGAAAAAGAAGAAGACATACATCTAGAACTGTCTGGTACAGGTGAAGTGAGGGGTCCACTCTGAAAGGAATGCCGCAGACATATTCAGTTTCAGCAAGATTCTAGAAAAACTTATTTTTGCTAATAGCTCAACGTTTGATAATATAATCATCCCTTAATGAATATGTATACTCTTTCTAAAGTCAATGCGAAGAGAGATGTTTCAAAATGGACTTACATTTTTGTAATGAGCTTCCCTCGTAGTTTAATAATATATAGAAAGTATGTACCTACTTTTGTTTAAAATTTCGATAAAAACTTCACGTTTTAAATTTCATACTCAGATTCGATATTTGGTATTAGCGACTTAAGAAAGGTCTCTTGAAATATAGTTTTAATATACTTTTAATGAAAATTCCTGAAAGGCAATAGAAGTTGAGGGGACATAAAAGAAATTTAGGTAGAAAGTTTTGCAGTTTATCTAGAAGTTTCTATTTTATTAATTTATATTTCAACTTGGGTTTTAATTTATATGTCATTTTGAAATCAAGTACAATAGTTTCAAGGTAATTATTTTATATTAAATAATATTGTGGGTTTTCTGAAGAATTGTCAATGCAGAGATAACTAAAAGCAAAAAGAATGCATAGACTTTGTCGGCCGTTCTGGGTTCGTTCACTATAAAATAATGAGTTAGTTATTCTTCTTCTTATCACGTCCTCTCCTGTCCAAGGTTGGAGATCCAAATGGTAATTGTAGCTATGGAAACTGCAGTACGAAGGATGTCTGCAGACGAGCGGTCGAACCATCTCCTTAAATATTTTAGCCATGAGTTCTGGCGTCTTCCTACTGATCTTTTCCCCTGAACTTTTTCCTCTATTATGAGGCGTAATATTTCATCTAGTGCTAGTTAGTTATTATTACCACTGAACTACGTTAGAATTTACTACAATTATAACAGTATATTGTTGTGCGAGCCGAATCTGCTCAACTTTTTCGAACATGAAACAACTACCGTATCCCTTGTATACTACATCCATATTATACACTTCCGCTGACCTTTCCCATATCCCTCGAAATACTCTAAACAAGTCGTACCCCTTTATTACCCACGCACACCCGCCTATGCTAATTAAACGAGCGAACACAGTTCCCGAACGTTCGAGAAACTACGGTGCGGAGATCCAGAATGCGCACGGAGAGAGAGACTCGACATATTCGCGAGCCTTCGCGATGTCGGGTCCATAGCATTATTAAATAGACAGGACAGTTATGAATAGTGACATAGAATAACGGGTTTACGTGTGTATGTAATAATATATAATATAAAATGAATATTCAGGCACCGTGCATAAACAATTTAATAGTAGGTTCTAATATTCTAGTTGAAATAAAATTATCTATAGCAAATGTTAAAAGAACATAATTTCCAAACCTTAATTGAATTTTCACGTAATTAATTCGTTATAAAAGAAGCGCGACTAATTTTAAGGTTTGGTAAGATTAAACCGAATCAATTAATAATACAAAAGTTTTCAATTAAGTCACTGGTTTTATTCATAGGATTTTCCTTTGTTCTCGTTTACCTGTTTGAATGCCTCTCATTGCTGGATGTTCAGTATCGTCTTTTGAGTTCTGTGAATCAGTTCCGAACGTATTATTGGCCTCTCCCGATTCTCCATCGCTTAATCTATCTTCCCCGGTTTCATTATGTGGGACTCCACCATTTGAATCGTCACTTTTACTGTTTTTTTGATTCGACAAAACTTGCATTTCCCACATTTGTTCCTGTCTAATGTCGTCATTGTAATCCTGAAACCAAAATAGTTCATTAATATTAACATTCGTTGTAGCAGTACTATTTACAATATACTAGAATCACTATTTGTTAGGAATGAAGCATCAATTTATTAACGAAGCAATTCTTTATATTGAAGAGAATGATTTCAGAAATTAATACAAGAACAATAAAGATTTTCAGTCACTTTAAATCTAATAAAAATAAAACTCTAAGACTCCAACCTGTGGAGACCAGCCAACTACGGACATGTGAAGATAATAACTTTGGGATAACTTCCCAAAAAGGGAAGACTGAGACCGTGAAGCTTTGTAACTACAAAGTAGAACTATGCTGGGATGGATCCCAGAAATGTGGAGAAAAACCACCGATTTAGTCACTTGATGAAGGTTTCTTAAACAAACAGGAAGAGCGACCTTTTGACATTTATTAGATTCTCTTACTATTTTTACGGCTTGGCAACATAGTCGATTTGGCTTTGGGATATTTATTGTATTAGGTATATTGATCCAATACCTGGTGGAGTATGTACCTCGAGTAGTAGTTGTTTCTTCGAATTATAAAATTACCAGATCATCAAATTCTTTTCTTTTACCACAAAATCAATATCCGTTAATCTTTTCTAAATTTCACAACAATAGCTTCTGAAGATCACTAATAAAATACCATCGAGAACAATTACCCCACTTGAAGCGGCTTACTCTTTTAATTTAGCGAAAATAATTATTTAAGCTGGTTCAACTCACGATCTAAATTTTCCAAATACCGAAGGGAATACCTGGCATTTCTTATCGTGCCAAAAATTCACACTGGATTAAAAACGATTTATAAGGTTTCAGAAGAAGCGTGAGTGATTTTCTTTCCATTTTGCAAAATAAATTGAGTTTACAGACATCACTTCTGAATGTACATGCACATTGACTGATCGAATGCTTAGACAGTTGAATTATTATCTTCAATTCATTTAGTATTGTTGATTTCTTAAGTTATACAGGGTGTTTCCGAAGTTCTGAAATATTGTTGTGGGCGATTCCTCATTCAATTTTATTACCAAAAGTTCCTATAAACATGTATGATAAGTTTTATCGTTAATGAGAAGGAGTGATAGAACTGTGGATCTACATCAGCCACGATAATATTTCAGGTTATTTTGGAAACACCCTGTATATAAAAATTTCACAGAAATAATAATGAAGAAGACCTCTATTGACACTACTCTCAAAGCATGGAGTGTATATGATTCTTTGAACCAAACCCAACACATCGTGCAATGAACCCAAATACGAGGATTGTCCTTTAAGTGTTGCAGTCTGCTGTTTGGGTGTTCCAAGATAAACCAAAACCTACGAAAGTTATCCGTTCTCGAAGTGTTTCCAAAAAGATGGTGGCGACATTTGTATCAAAAGTGGGTCATGTACCAACTATTCCTCTGCAAGATCAAAGAACTGTTACTGCTGATTTGTACATTTCGATTTGTTTGCCGGAAGTAACTGCTGAGTTTCGAAAAACCAACCCTCAACGACGAATGATCCTATACCAAGTTATATATAAACTTAATCTACTTATCCCAAAAAAACCCCAATCTTTAAATTCTTCCACTGTTGTCCACAATTTTTCAGACACTCCCATTCCAGATACAGCCCTAAAGGCCCTATCAAAAGGTTTTAATTTTGCAATAACTCCAAAATCTATTCCAATTGAACATATCATTTGTCAAACCTAAGAGGCAATTTCCAGCCTCCCTTCTGAACAAGCCGAAATCATCCGGCAAGATACTTCACGAATCCTCCGAACTTTGAAACCCCCACCATCCAATTTACCTTTTTCTGAAAGGCAAGCTCTCAAAGACCTTTTTAAAAATGAGAACATTATTATTCTCCCAGCAGATAAAGGAAACGCCACTGTCATTTTAAATACTTCTTCCTATATCGAAAAAATGAACCATTTTCTTGAAGCTTCCGATTACAAAAGATCTTCCACCGACCCCACTACCTATTTAGAAAAAACAACAAAGTCCTGCATAAATAAATCAAATCTCCCACCACAAATTAAAACTAGCCTTATTCCAAGAGAAAAATCTAATCTATGGTCCCAAAAATTCATAAGCCCAATATTCCTTTACGCCCCATTGTTAGTGCTTTTCCATTCCCCAACCCAAAAACTTGCCAAACATTTGGCCCAAACCCTTCAACCACTTACAGAACAGGCATCTTCATACGTTAAAAATTCTTTTCATCTACTTGAACTCCTAGAAAAATACAATATTTCCTCCTCCGATTTACTTTTCAACTTTGATATTATATCTTTTTTCCCTAATATACCCATTGCTGAGACATTAGCCATATTGGAAACAACACATCAAATTCCGCAAGATACCCTCTTCCTTATCAAACAATGTATGTCTAATAGATACTTCACCTTTCAAAATAAATTCTTTAGGCAAGTGAAGGGAGCCCCAATGGGATCTCCTCTCTTACCAGTCATCGCCGACATTTTCATGGACAATTTCAAACAAATCGCCCTTAATTCTTCTGAACTGAAGCCCACCTGTTGGTTACGTTACGTTGATGACACTTTTGTTATCTGGCCTCATGGAAGGAGAGCATTGGATTCCTTTCTAATCCATCTGAACGGTATACATCCTAGTATACAGTTTACAATGGAGGTGGAGGAGAATTCATGTTTACCTTTTTTTGATATCCTTATCACCAAAAAATAAGTATAAACCTATAAGTGGTTTCTCACATTGCGTATATAGAAAGCCCACACATACCAACCGTTATCTAAATGCCAATTAAATTTACCATCCCTCCCAACTCAATTCGGTAGTTGATACTTTAGTATTCCGCTCCATCCGACTCAGCGACAATAATACTAGACCTTCCGAACTTATTTCATTGGAAAATGCCCTTCTACAAAATGGATTCGATAAAAATCACATAAAAAGAAGCATCCAAAGACATCTAGCTCCTCCTCTTTCGTCTTCCCCCTCGTCTTCTGAATCCGCTTCTCAGACAGAAAATCAAATAATTCTTGCTTATATTAAAGGTGTCACCGACAAAATCAGTAGAGTCCTTAGGCCCGCAGGCATAAAAACCATCTTCACCACTGACAAAAAGATTTCCCACCTAGTTAGACCAGCAAAAGATCAAGTACCCTGTTGTAATTGTCCCCAAACTTACATAGGTCAAACAAATCGTCGAGTCCAACATAGAATTTCCGAACATTCCTTATCCGTCAAAAATTTAGATTCCAACAATGCATTAGCTCAACATAAAATTCAAACAGGTCACTCCATCAATTTTTCTGAAACCAAAGCTTTGGCCCCAATTCGATCCTTAAAATCCCGTACTATTAGAGAGGCAATAGAAATAGAGAAACGACCAAATTGTATGAACAAAAGAGATGACGGCCAGCGATTACCAACGACATGGAAACCATTACTTACCCGCCAAATACCCAACAACCATTTACCTCCAACCAATATCCCGCCTATCATTTTTCCACCATCATCCTCCCTCCGTACCTGTTCCTATAAGAAAGCGACCGCCTCGTCAGTTATCTCTAAGGAGTAGGCAGAATGAGACCTCGGAGATAACTGCCGGATACAGTACGACTAGTGGAGTAGGCAGATTGAGGCCACGAAATCGTACTGACCACCAACCTTCTACCACTTAGTGGTGTAGGGCGTGGTGCAATTACTCTTCCTTCATGAATTTTTTCCATTCTTTCCTATTTTGAGCTAAGTCCTTCGCCTCTTTCCAGCTTATTCCTCTTTTATCCAGTAATCCAGCTATTACCTTATCCCAAGTTTTCCTTGGTCTGCTCGTTTTTTATTTTTTCCAATTTTTGCTTTCCATTTTCTCTTAACCGGTATTCCTTCATCCATACGTTGTTAATGTTCCCACCATTGTACACATATTACTATTCTCAAATATTTCATCTCTGTCGCCTGTATTTTACTTTTTGAAGTTATACTTCTAATGCGACTTCCAGTAAGGTTGCGTTAAACGTTAAAGAGAGAAAGAAAGATACTCAATGGTAGAAAGTAGGAGAGAGAAAGAGAGTGAGTCCTTCGGTATTCGATAACAGATGGCAGTGTAAGTACTCTTTTTTAAAAAGTAATTTATTAAGAGATTGTAATTTTGAAATTTCCTTCACATGACCAAAATCTTCGGCATTTATCAACAAATGATAGTGTAACTATACTTTTTTCCTTAAATAAAGTAACTTTTAAAATGTAATTCAGAAAAACTTTTTCTTCATATGACCAAAACCTTCAGAATTCAATGACAGATGGCAGTGTAAGTATTCTTTTTAAAAAGTAATTTATTCAGAAGCTGCAATTTTGAAATTTCCTTCACATGACCAAAATCTTCGGCATCCATCAAAAAAAGATAGTGTAAGCAAACTTTTTTTCTTAAATTTAATTCATTAAAAAATTCCTTTTTTGGAATTTTCTTTATGCGAGGAAATTATTGATAATTATTTCGATATTTACATATCATCGTCAGAATGACAGAAGTTACATTTTAAGTGATGCCTACTTCATGTTTAATATGTTGGCTAGACCAAATAGTTCATATACGGAGCATTTCATTGAAAACTATCCACTCACATAATTCTAAAGGCGTCACTTTTATGGAAAAATGAAAAAACACGTCAAAAACCATATAAAGTGGGACGTCTTTTTGTTCAACTTTAACCCTCTACCCCCTATGGTCACCACTCCCAATTTTTCAAATGGAACACCCTATACATACATACATATGAAAATATCGAAATAATTATCAATAATTTTTTAGAATTTTCACTAGTTTTTTCATTAAATAGTGGAATTAATTAGAAACAGTTAGTTTAATATAAAATAGTAATATTAGATTCTACAAAGTAAGGGTCCAAACAGTAAATTCAATTAAAGTAAAGTAGAAAATAATTGAATGGATTCTAATCTCTCCAAACCAATTTCCATTTCCGTTTTTATCTCCAACGACATATTGGTAGAGAGAAACTGATGGAAGTTACAAAGGTGTTGTATTAAATTCAATATTCAAATCGTAATTCAAATTTTTAAATTGAACGAAATATTCACTCAGCTTTACGTGCAACATGCTGAAGGCGCTTTAAATAAACCAATAAAGAACTCGCTGACGGCTCAGACATTGTATAAACAAGCTACTGTTTTCCCAAAAGAATTTTCAATTTCAAAAATTAATCAGATCATTAGAACACGTACAATTTGTGTAAGAATTTTCGTCCGTCGATTATGATCAAAGTATCATTCGATTCGCTCTTAATATACAGTTCAACTAGGAGCGCATAAAGGACAGGAGGTTGTAACGGTAAGAGGCGCCAGCTTGAAGGGCTCCGGCTAGAGACTCCTCTCAAGGGTGATTCGACCCCAAGTTTATGTCGCACAAGTATTACAGAAAGGTTGTAAAAATTGAGGGCGCCACTACCTTTTTGACGTCGATAAAAATACGAATGAAAAAACTAAGGCGGAAAAGGTAGAAACGCCTTGTAAAATTTAAATAAAAGTTAATAATTACCCCGGGCGATATCTCCCTCAACTTTTATAGTTGAGGATTTAGAAAAAATAAAAAATAAGAATTTAAAAAAAATTATATATTTATACTCCTGCCACAGGAAATTAACAGAGAGGAGAATTTGTACCTAGGTACTTAGCTTATGAATATGAAGTGGTTTCCTGAAGAAGGTAGGTAGGTCTTGCCTCTACAAAGTCTTGAGAAGATCTCGAAGAAGATAGGTAGATAGTCTTGATTTGTACTGCTGTATCCTGGTCTAGGGCGGTATCCTGGGGTTATATCCTTACCTAGGGCTTATATTCTTGCCTATGTCCTAGAAGTACAGGTGGACCAGGAAATATAGGAACTTGAATGTAATGGTCAGCTTTTCAGATTAAAAAAAGGAAGGCAGTTGTCCCATATTAAAACAGTAAAAAAGCAATTATCGGCTAAATTAAAAGACATACTAATGATCTGAAAGAAACTAATTATAGCAAAAAGTTAGGTACTTATATGAAAAAAATATCGTGCTTGAGAAATATATGAAGCCGGCACTGGCGGTACGAAAGAATATTTTATAGGTTTACTGTTATAAAAATGTCATTTTATAATTAAAAAAATTATTCTGCAACTGAAAAAGCTTGCAAATGTTTGCACAAAAGTAAAACAGTGAATTATGAAAGAATATTTAGTTTAAAACTACCATATTAGTATAAAAGAACAGTTTATGACCACATATTAAATTTAATTTCGTCTATCTCTGTAAAAAAATAAAGAATGAATAAAAAAATTATATCAGACAGTATTTTAGAAGAAGCTTATTAATTATACATTATGATTTTGAACTTACCACAGCAAAATTAACTAGATACGAAAAGTATAAAACGATAAAAAAATGAGGTCTTTCCTCAGAGAGAGTCGGTAACGGAAAGGGGTGTCCCTCGTGGCGTTGGAAAAAATGGAAGCGTCCGTTGGCAGACGTCAATTGTCTTATGGTCAGGGTTGAAGAATTTGGGATCACAGAACTATAACTGGAAGTGGCTAATGAGACGACGAGCGGTAATTAAAAGGATTTATTCTATAAAATCGAAACAGGTCGATAGATATGTTACAAGGTGTACGGGTGTACGGTAGAAGCTACCTTCTGATCAGTTGGGAGTTGGTTATCTGTGGGTCAAGCAGTCAAGACGTTTCCCGATTCTGTCTGACTGTCTCATGATTACCTATGGAGCTGTCACAAGGTGGGAAACCGTGATAAAAGGTACTAACAAGTAAAACCTTACTAAAGTTGGAAGGGAAGGGGAAGGGGCCATAAGTTGCGCTGGAGTCAATACTCGACCTGTACGTAAAGAGCTTTAAGACATCCAACCCAAGAGATAAGTTGATACAGTCCTCTGCTGAGGTTATTAATATGAAGATGGATCAGTCACATATTCCATTTTTTTTAAAGGAATGTTTACTTTAAATTTACGCTTTGGAATTTCCTATTTTTTCTAGAACCTTTCTGTTCCACATCATTAATTTTTTTTAATTATCTTCGGATAGGGGGTCATTACTGACTTTACCGAGAAAGGATCAAATATATTATCCTTCGGTACAATTCCTGTGTCTATTGTGGGTGATAAAATAAAATAGACCGATCTATTCACAATGCCCGCAGATAATATGCTAATATCTTTTCACGAGTCACTGAACAACCAGAAAAGGGTATAACATGTCCTTTTATGTGCCCTTCAGTGTCTTGTGGGAATACTTGTTGGATTGCGGTCGAAATTCTCATTTCTCTAACTCTTAACTTGATTTTCAGTCATTTGTAAGGTCCTTACAACCGTCATTTCAAAGGAATAATTTGGAAATATGATAGGTGTAATAATAAATACGAGAGAAAATGGGATTTAGAGATAAAATTTGTTGGCTATAAAAATGAGCAATTCGTTTAATAGTCCTTTAACGATTTTTTTGATAATTCCACATGTGAGAGAAGAGCGATATTCTTAATTCAAAAAAAAGGCTAACTACCGTATTCACCATCAAACGAGGTAAAAATAAATACATAAAATCAATAAATACAAATTACACAACAGAGAGTTTTAAGTGTTGCATATAACAACATAGTTGGCGTCTGTCAACAAATGTCAAAATTAACTGTCATGTTTAGTAAACTTAACGCCAAGGTCCAGATCGCTTCGTTCAAAGCTGTACCTAAACTGAATTTTTAAAGTTGATGAGTCAGTCGAAAAATAGAATTAAGCCAAGCAATAATTTTTTACAATTTTCGATGTCAGTTGTCTGAAAAACAATATGCAACCATACACAACACTAATGGTTAACTTTGGTCACTTTTGCCTCTATCTCTCTCGGAGTTGGGAGGGTTCGATGGTCGAAGACTATCTATAGTAAAGGGGAACCAGGTAATCTTGCCTAGGAAGCCATAACTAGAGGACCATATTCCGTCATCTGCGCATGCGACGAGGGTCGCAGCTTGCGGCTCTTACTTTTTCAAGAAGGGGACGGAAAAATAACCATTCCATTCACCCATCACCCTTCCCCTTGAAGGTTCTTTAAGGTGAAAGGTGTATGGAATGGTTATTTTTCCTTCCACTTCTTAAAAAAGTAAGAGCCGCGAGTTGCGACCCTAATTGTCACCGTTTCCTAATTATTTAATGTATAAATACGTATGAATACATAACAGGTGACTAGTCGTTAGGTACAAATAAATTATAGAAATATACAGTGAATCCCAGCAAATTCTAGTGAACAAAATATTAAAAATTCAAAAGTAAGCCCTCTTACATACACTTGAATTCCTATAACGCACAAATATTAATTAAATACGTATACTCATATAGTGCAACAATACTGCACAGTATACACACTATGAAACTTGTTATAAATTAAGTAATCAATAATATAAAATAATATACACTACTGCGAAGGGATGACATATGAGCTCATACGTGACCACAACTTGGTTTAAGTTCACAATAAAGATAAACCAGTCAATAAATAACAATAAAACTACATTCCTTTATAAAGATCAAAACATGGTTATTCCAAAGTTTATTAAGAAAGCATTGGTAGCAATATCGAGATATTTGTTTGCCATATAGTACATCCGCAAAACTATTTGCTACCCACCAATGATAAGTGATTTGAAATCAGTCGACGATTTCTCCTTAGTATGGAGAATGTAAACATGGAGGGATTAACCTTAGTGACGATCCAAGTACAGGTCTACCAACGACAACGAAAACTGAGAATGTTCTGAGTGGTCAAAGTTTCCAGTCCCCAGAAGATGCAGTCAACGGCTTCAAAAACTCTATTTTGAATGTACCAACAAGCGAATTGAATAACTGCTTCCAGAATTGGTTCCAAAGAATGGAAAAATGCATTCTCTTCGAATAATGTAATAAAGCGGAGACAGAACAGTTTTCGTGCGAAAGTATGGCTCAATTCTGAGAGAGGTTAAAATACAAAGAAATGTTAACACGCTTAGAAGATGGGGAAAGAGAACAACAAGACTTTATCAATAGTTCTTTTTTGGGGTGGAATAACGAGGCGGATGAAAGCATACACAACTAAGCAATCTAATCTAAATGCCGATGATGCAGAAAGTAAAGACGACTTTTAGCGATTGTTACGTAAACTTCTCGTGGAAGATAACATATTATTTAATCCTATTATCTGGGCTGCAACATAATAAGACAGTCAACAAAGCGGGTGCGATATCAGAAGGTCGGAAACATTTCAGCTGGAAAAACAGTTTACGTGTTGATGGTCTACGAACAACTTTTTCAATTTTTAGTCTAATATTTAATGGGGTGTTGAACCGTATTTTTTTTTTATTAAAATAGTAAACCGAATATTTAGTTAGGAGTTCCCAAATGCTTGCAACTTTCACTACAAGGTGTCATCTAAGTAAAAATACGAAGTTAGCAGTTTTATGAGCTATTAACCAGTTACAAAGAGGCCATTAGAATTTGGAGAAAGGTTTTCCATGTAAAAAACAATGACAGTTCACAGTATATAGAATATGAACTTGACGATTGTATATTAGGAAAAAATAAAAGCATTGTGTAAATTTTTTTTTCGAAAATCTCTACTCCACTTTCGGTTACCCCTGTACATGAAATGTCAAAGATTTTTTTCCATATTTGTTTATTATCTAAGAGTGTGTATTTCAAATTTCAGCTCAAAATTCCTATCATTCCTATAAGTCTAAGGTTAAAAAGTTTTAGTGTACCCACTTGGAAATAACATCACTTTTTTATTGCCCTTTATTCCGTAAATCATTTCTATTCAACCCTATTACTTTTTTGGAGTATTCATGTCAAATTCAAGGTCGCTCGAAATCGATACCAAAATGCCGACACTCACTCTCGCTTCTGCCTCGGCTATTATTCTGCGATTCATAACAAATGGGTACATAATATTTTATTTGCAAATTCTCAAACAGAAAATATCAACTTTTCCCTCGCATTTGCGGTACAATACAAAATATTGAATTTATAATAATAATGTAAGCTATTACTTAAATATTTTTTAAATATAAATACAAAAATCCCTTGTAAAAGTCCGGTAATTACGTTGGTGATCAGTAAAACACAAGTTGAGCTTCAGCTTGATCTCTTCAGACTTCAGTCCTCAGTAGAGTTCAAGTTATAATTATATTTCAAAAATGTCTAGTCATGAGTCGTCCCAATCAAAACTATTTATTTATGCTTACTAACACTTTTATATCATTATTGATCAACATATCTATCCGATATTATAAAAGTGTTAATCAAGCTATTTCGTGAATGACCTACAGTATCCGCCAAAATAAACAGTACCGAAAATAAAAATAAAAATTAATTTTTAATTTCTGTAATGTAAGTGTTCAAAATGTTCACCATTTCGACGCAAACAAGCTTCATATCGATTTTGTAAGTCAATAAACATATTTATAAAAAGTGGTTGATGTAACTGCCGAAAAATATTTTGTATTCTTTCCCGTAGTTCGGCAATATTCGCCGGCGGATTTTCCGAGTGAAATATTTTGTCCTTCATTATGCCCCAAATGTATGCGTCAGGTGGCGTCAGATCAGGTGAATGAGAAGGATATTCGAAGTCTGTTCCCCGAGAAATTATTCTATTTTCCGTATGAACGAAAATAATGCTCTACCAAAAACACTTTTTCTTCCGTTGTTAGAACCATTTTTAAATCAAATTTAACTGCAACGTACTATTAATATATCAACTAATGACAATTTAGTCAAATATGACAAATCCATATTACATGAACAACTCCACAGCACTTTCTGTTTCGGTACTGTTTATTTTGGCGGATACCGTACTAAGTACTACAACATGGAACTTGATTGTTATTATTGGTGTATGCCATAGAGTCATACCACAAACAACTATAATCTAGAAATACTGTGAATACGTTTACATTATTTCAACATTTAAATTATGAAAATATCATGTTATCCTCTTATGAAAGATACGTTACTGACTTAATACGCCACAGAAGACTGACGAATCTCGTTTTATTTGAAGAAACATGATATTCCCATATCATAAACTCTGAAACTACTTTAGCTTAGAGACAAATTACAAGCTTTTAAGAACCCGTCATTTCATGTACTGGAGGCGAACCTTAACAGTGTATATGAAAGAGAGATTTATAATGGGGAAATATACGAGGTAGCTCATCAATTTATTATTGTACATACATTTACGAGAAACTTTTACAAAGCATAAAAGCAAAACGATTTCAGTTAGAAACAAGTGAAGCGCGTTTGAAAAAATAAATGTTCTAAAACTAACTACGTGGAAATAAGTGATTGCCAGTAAAAAGGGGTGGTTTGTGACGACTGGGTGAAAGTTTCCATACCTTTTTCCGTTGAAGTGAAACCTGATGGCACTTTCACGACCTCTAGAAAAGAAACGTTAGAGCTTTTAATTAAAAATCACTTTCATGGAAGTTTGACTCTGGATAACTATCGACCACCCCACTTTGAAGGCGCAGGGCGCCCCAAAAAGAACGATCGGGAGGTCGCCAAGGAAGTTATCACAGCACCGGCAATTGAATGGGCAATAAAATCTTTGCAACCCTTCAAATCTCCCGGTGAGGATGGCATTTTTCCAGCTCTACTTCAAAACGGACTCGTATTACTTTTACCCATCCTCGTTAAACTGTATAGAGCTAGTCTGGCGTGGAATTACATACCATTCACTTGGTTGGCGGCTAGGGTGGTTTACATACCGAAAGTGGGCCGCACAGACCCACACCCTAAATCGGTTAGACCTATTAGCCTAACATCTTTCCTGCTTAAAGGACTTGAAAGCGTACTGGATTGCTACATCGGGCGGGTAGCTTTATATAACTACCCCCTGAGCACCCACCAGTACGCTTATCAAACTGGTAAATCAACAGATTTAGCGTTACACAACCTTGTTGAGAAAATCACACACTCCCTTAACAACAACGAGATTGCGGTAGCCATATTTCTTGTCATCGAAGGAGCATTCGACAATGCACTACCGACCTCCTTTGGTTCTGCATTGGGTGAAAAGGGCATTAAACTAAACTAAATTAAGCTTCAAGGTTTCCAGGGGCTGCCCACAAGGCGGAGTACTATCTCCCCTACTGTGGTCACTCTTAATGGATGACTTGCTTAGAGCTCTCGAAAGAAGAGGGGTGGAACTGTAAGCGTATGCAGACGACCTTGTCATCCTGGCAAGGACCAAATCAGATCCTCCAAAAGACGTTGGATGATGTCTACAGTTGGTGCCAGAGGGAACAGATGTCTGTTAACCCTGGTAAAACTGTAATAGTCCCCTTCACTAGGAAAAGGAAATTGGAGGACCTTCCATCACTTTCCTACAATGGGGAGGTTATTCCATTTGCAGCGGAAGTAAAATATTTGGGGATTATCCTAGATACAAAACTTACATGGAACGCTCACTTGGAAAAAGTTATTATCCATATTATCCTTTGTGGACATGTCGCAGGATCTGCGGAAAATCTTGGGGCTTGGGACCCAAACAAATCCATTGGATGTATGTGATGATTGTTAGACCAATGATCACATATGGAGCTATTGCTTGGTGGTCAAAAGCTTTACAGCGAACGGTCCAAGCAAAGCTATCTGGCATACAGAGACAGGCTTGTCTGGCAATTACTGGTGCCATCAGTACCACACTATCAGCATCCATGGAAATCCTTCTAGACCTACATCCTCTCCATATATTTCTGGCAAGGGAGGCTAGATGGACAACATATAGAATTGCGCATATTTCTAAATGCACAAATCAGGCTTATACAGAGCAAAGCAGAATGCTAGTGGACACTGAGAGTCACAGTACTGGGAATGGCATCTGACATAATGCCTCCAACAGTAAACTACGACCTGCCTTATACAGTCCTAATTGCAAATAGAGACGAATGGATCCTCCGTAAGGATGATTTATTAAGAGCAGACAGCTGTTGGTACACAGATGGATCAAAAACACCATCAGGCTCTGGTGCAGGAGTATACGGGCGCAGACCTAGGACAGACATTTCAACCTCTCTAGGATCCTACGCAACCGTATTTCAGGCGGAAATTTACGCCATTGCTTCATGTGTGGAGCAACCAATCTCACACATAAATCAATAAAAAATTTCACGGACAGCCAAGCGGCTTTGAAAGCACTTTTCTCTTACTGTGTAAAGTCGAAACTGGTTTTAGACTGCCAAAAAAGACTCTCCTCAATAGGAGAACTCGATAGAGTATCGCTGGTCTGGATCCCTGGCCATTCTGGCATGGATGGAAATGAGAAGGCGGACTCTCTTGCAAGGGAGGGTGCCACACACGTTTTTATCGAACCATAACCTTCAATTGGCATCGCGATAAGCTTTGCCAAACAAACACTAAATACCTGGACAGCAAGAAGAGCTTTAGACTTCTGGCATAATATACCAGGATTGGTTCATTCGAAGGCTTTTATACATCCTGAATGTCTCCAAACAAATGTTAGACTATAGCAGGTCACTACGTTGTCTAATAGGCCTTTTAACAGGCCACTGTCATCTGAATCATCTTATGATAAGACTTGGACTGTCGGAAGATCCGACTTGTCGTCTCTGTCTGGAGTATGATGAAACAGCAGAGCATATAATTTGTGCCTGCAGGTATCTGTTGTTTGGCAGGGTCTCTCTCTCGACCTCGGACCTGAAATATCATTCACCAAACAAACTAATCGGCTTTGTGGAGAAGTTGAATTTGTTTGGTGAAATCTGAATAGGTATAAGCCACAATAGACTCTTACGAGTCGCAGTGGAGGGCCTTATAGACCCACTCACCACAAACCTAACCTAACCATCTTTACTCACCAATTTCGGGTATCCCTATATACAAAATATTAAAGATACATCTTCGCTGATTTTTTCTATATTCGTACATTATCTAAGAGTGTGTATTTTAAATTTCAGCTCAAAATTCTCATTATTATGGCCTCTACGATTTTTTGACTTAGAGTGTTATTGAAGATTTATAATTCCAAAATCGAAATTAAGCCTTTTCCGACACTTTTATATATGGAAATTCATTAATTCGACCCCGTAGATCCCGAAAATGATTATTAAAATTTCCTTAAGTGTAAGGTTGAAAAGTTTTTTTGTTGATTATCTAAGAACTTAAATCTAAAATTTTAGTTGATAATTTTAACCTTTACTCTGTGCGATTATAAACAGACAAGTCTGAAATTATGCAATATAACATAACCCATACCTCTGACTTCGTTTCCTTTTTCACTAGTTATCTCATTAAAACGTAAATCCTGAAATGAACTTTTATTTTAAAATTTTACTTAAAGGGATATCGCAAATTTTTCTCGCTCGTTGGAACTCTACAAATTAAAATCGTTTTTTTTCACCGGATAACTGCAGAAAGCCTGAAAGCAAACTAAACATTAATTTTCTTAAATAAGTAATGCTTAATCCCGCAAACGGAACATCGGCGAAACATTTTATGTGAGAGGGAGTGAAATTTCATGTATATTTTCAAGATGGAACTAACAATGATGTTTTTTTGTTATATAATTGGGGAAATTACTGTAAATTAAGTCAAAGTATTAATTAAAAAGTTAATTATCGCAACTATTCTAGATTTTTTCAATGGTTTTCTAAATTTTAATCATTCTAACTGACTCACTTTTGTTCCTGCTGACAGATGGCGTTATCTAGGATTTTCAAATACTAGGCATATTTGAACCAACTTTTAGTCCTAATAATTAGCCCTTAGCCTGATCCATCCCAAATAGTTATAAATAACTCTGTATATTAATTACAAATAAACTAATATATGTATGTTTCTATATTGAATCAAACCAATCTTTCTTTGGTATTTGATTTCAAGCTATGTAACTAGTTCAAGGGTGAATTTCTCTCTATGTACAGATAAATTTCTGTCTCGGAGCCACATCAAAATCCATAAGGCGAGAAATTTCCTCAGGTTTATTGAGTTATGAACTGCATGCTATCCTAGATTTATATCTGATATTCGAAATTGCAATTTAATCGACTTTATTTTTACAGATAGTCATACATTCGCTTTCTATACAAATTTAATGAATAAGTTTTGTAAGAGCGTTAGAGAAATCATAAATTTGATTGGCACCTATTGGTAATACAAACTTTATCTACAATCCCGTGGTTTGAAATCTATAGTTAATATGTCAACCCAGTGAAATATAAACATCTTGTCTTTTATATTAGAGCTAGAAAAAATATAGTAGATAACTTTTGAACACTATTGTTTTGTGATGCCTTTTGGCCCAATATAATAATATAGTAATAAATACCCTTGATCTTATTTCAACAAAACGTTCGAACATTTCATTATTATATAAATATAAATTAAGAAGGTTACTGAATAGAAAGTCAAGTTCAAAGCGTGAAGTAAGACAAAACAATTTTATGTTTATCTGTTTTACTCGAACTTGCCTGGATATATAAATATACATTCAGTATTTATCAAGAGAAGAAGTCGATGCAGAATACTTTAAGAAGACCATTCTATATAGTTGAATAGTCAGCTATTAGTAATCATTAACCATTACGTATAAGTATGCTATTCGGCTAGGTGCTTATGCATAGCATTAGTTTAGTAAGTAGTGTAATGTATTATAGTAAATAAAATATAAACGTATCCCAGTGCTAGAAGTAGTTGTTTCATTCTCTTACGATGCACCCGAAACACCACCTATTCAGAGGCCCTTTCCACACCTTTAGTCTACCAACGTATCCACCGGTGACCATACATTACAGTTTTTCAAAGTATTCTCCATTTTTGCATCCTTTGGAACCAATTCTGGAAGCAGTTATTCCACTCGCTTGTTGGTACATTCAAAATAAAGTTTTAGTTTTTGAATGCGTTGACTGCATCTGCAATCTTTGACCACGCAGCTCATGCTTAATTTTTGGAAAAGTAAAAAAGTCGTTAGGACTTAGGTAGGGACTGTGAGTAGGATGGTCCAACAATTCGATGTTTTCTTGCTTTAAAAACTCATTTGTTTATCGAGCTGTGTGGAAACTTGCATTGTTTTGGTAGAAGATCATTTGTCGTTGGGGTTGGTTTTTCGAAACGATATGACGCGCTTTTGAGACAAATCTTTTTGGAAACACTTCGAGAACGGATACCTTTCGTCGGTTTCGGTTCATATTGGAACACCCAAACAGCCGACTGACATCTATTTACGGTTTCATAAGAGTAAATCCAAGATTCAACACCACTGACAATACTGTATATATTTTTCGAGTTTCCTACGTTAAACCGGTTTAGAGTTTTTTGACACCAATTGACTTTAATTGGTTTCTGTTTTTCCGTCAAAAGATCCAGCAGAATCCAACGAGCTGCTAATTGTCTTACAGATAATTCTTAATGTAAAATTTTTTGAATTGTGGTCTTTGAAATTCCGAATGATGCTCCAATTTCTCGATATGCGACATTTCGATCTTCTTGGATCAGCTTACATACAGCATCGACGTTTTCCTGGATGATTGCCGTTGTTGGTGGACCTGTTCTTGTCTCCATGCTAAGATTAATCCGTCTAGTTAAGAGTTGGGAGTTGAGAGTTGAGAGAGTCGAGAGAGTCGAGAGAGTCGAGAGAGTGGAGAGAGTGGAGAGAGTTGAGAGAGTTGAGAGAGTTGAGAGAGTTGGGAGAGCTGAGAGAGTTGGGAGAGCTGAGAGAGTTGAGAGAGTTGAGAGAGTTGAGAGAGTTGAGAGAATTGAGAGAGTTGAGAGAGTTGAGAGAGTTGAGAGAGTTGAGAGAGATGAGAGAGTCGAGAGAGTCGAGAGAATCGAGAGAATCGAGAGAATAGAGAGAGTGGATAGAGTCGAAAGAGTGGAGAGAATTGAGAGAGTTGAGTTGAGAGAGTTGAGAGAGTTGAGAGAGTTGAGAGAGTCGAGAAAGTCGAGAGAGTCCAGAGAGTGGATAGATTTGAGAGAGTTGAGAGTTGAAAGTTGGGAGTTGAAAGTTGGGAGTTTAAAGTTGAAAATTGGGAGTTGAGTTCAAAAATTGGGAATTAAGAGTTGCGAAGGTGAAAAGTTAATGTATTATGAATTATTTTGGGATTTTTGGATTTTGCCAATACATTTTTGATGGAATGTGTATGTCGCACACTTAGCTATTGTACGTTATGTATATGTTACGGATAAAGCGCTTAATTGTATAATACTAGAATTAGCCGGACAATGTAAGAACTATCCAAACAGACTGGGTAAAACGCAAATGATTGAATGATTTCTTGCATTATCCTGGTTAATTCCAGATGTAGCCATGGAGGAATGGCTAAACCACGTAGAGGATACTAATTGAAAATTTTCTTGGTTAGAACAGATCATTGATTAATTTATCGAGAAGGTCAAAGAAAATCATTGAAGAAGCCATTTTTTCAACACTGTATAGCTTCTTCAATGATTTTCCTTGCCCTTCTCGATAAAAACTACAACTATAAAATCTCCTGACGGTTAAAAACAATGAACAAAATAAACTTACTAATTTTTTATGCGCGTTTTATTCTCGAAAAGCAACATACGTTGTCCGAGTTACCGACATTATCCACTTTATTTGGATAGTTCTAACATTATCCGGGTAATTCTAGTAGGTATTATAAAATATACGGGTTTTAGCCGTAACATATTGTCAAGTGTGTGAATGGGGTAATGGGGTAAATTTATTTATTTTATTTATTAAATTGAGTATTGAATTGTGATTTTATTGTATTGTATAGTTGGGCGCCAATATTTATTTTAAAAT
The DNA here is from genome assembly GCA_947563755.1 of Lochmaea crataegi. NCBI lineage: Eukaryota > Metazoa > Arthropoda > Insecta > Coleoptera > Chrysomelidae > Lochmaea > Lochmaea crataegi. Next base: position 87,658,581 of record OX387423.1, on the reverse strand, counting down.
AAAATAAATATGAAGTATTGAATACAGTTAATGATCTTTTTATTTTTTATATAATTCCACCTATTAAAATTTTATTAAATTTACCTGACCTTTCTTTCTCAGTACAACCCTGTAACTTACTCTGATAAAGCACGAAACTACCTATCTCAGTCGGATTCGTTACTTGTGTTTGGAGTCGACGCTCTACGCACTCTTATTAATTATCTCCAAAATGACTGTTCAATAATAGACAAGTTGTTGAATTAAACGAAGAAATATCATATTTTTTATTGAGAAACAAAATCTAACACAGTGGCAAATTATGTATGATATATTACCATCCCTTCCACACTTGAAGAATAGTGAAAATAATTGCTAAATTCAAGAAATCAGTTTGCAAGTGAGAAGTGTTCACAAAAACAATGGTTATCATATAAGTACAAAATCAATGATGAACAATTGCTTATCGACCAACAAGGTAAGTGGAAATTAATTTTAGTATAGTATTTATTCATAAAGGAAAACTAGAAACTTGTTTAGTCTATAAGCAAAAGAAAAAAAATAGATAGATGTTTACAACCTAATAATAATACATAAAAATATAAATACTACAGTAAATAATGAATATGTCAAATCTTCTTCAATTGCCTTTTTTAGTTTAAATGCATTTATTGTTTTTGTTTGTCTCTTTTATTATTATTATGGCCTTTAAGTCTCTATCTAGAGTTATTTTTTTAGCTATAGCAAATCTTTTTAGAATATTATTGTTATTATTTAATAATTAACTTTCTTTTTCTTTTATATTGTAGGAAGAAAGAATTTAGGTACCTTATTTTTTCTTGTTAGTTCTTCTTCTTTAGATGTTCAGGGAAATAGCATCGGATTCCAATCTATTTTCTTTCCTTTTCACTTCAGGAAGAAAAATTTATCGTCCATAAACAAATTGGTGAGATTTTTAAATGAAATCTTGTTGATTTCTCAGCACGTGAAAAATTTTAAATTTACCACACTTTTAAACTTCAAAATGTCCTCCTGTCAAGGTAAGTTGATTCCCTACTTTATCGATATTGGAACTACTTTTTCTTAGACCTTATTGTGCAAGTGAAAGAACTGGAATGAGCCATTCTCTTGGAGTTTTTACTTTTATTGAACACACAAGTCACAGGTCACTATGTTAAATTGTTTAATAAAATTTGTGTCAAAACTGATATACGAGGATGGTCAAAAGTTATTTTGGTATTTTTCATTTTCTTACACACACTTTTATAATCTACATAAAACATAATATTAAATATAAAAATCTTAAAACCTCTTCTAGACATAGAAATCACACTTTAAAAATTTCTCATTGTCAAAATGATTTCTTTTAAAATTTTCGAAAATTAAAGCATTTTGGTTATTCAAAACCTTTTATAGCATGTCCTTGCACCCTTTAGTTGCAGTTTATGTGTTTCTTTTTTATTTACTAGTGTTACTATAGTTTATTTTTTTAGGTTCACAACTGAGGTCTTGGTGGATAAGAATTTTCGATTCTAGTGTTGGAGGTAGGACTTCTTAGACTTTGAATTGTTTCAGTAATTTATGAGAAGACTCCAAATAATGTGTTTCCACCCTTTTTTCTTACTATTCTCATCAATTCATATTTTTAAAAAATATGAAAAGATAATTTTGACAATTGTACCTAGTATAAACTGTAAGTATTATCAGTTACTCTATAATAAATCATACATAGGAATTTTTCTATTATATTATTTCATGATAACAATCCGCCATCAATACTTTTTATCAAATTCAGTTGCTCCTAAGTTTTTTAATAGATTTAAACTTTATTTTGAATGCTGTGGTATTTTCAATCCCTTACAATATATATGTATGTATAGTGGGGTGATATTCGCTGAGACCTATTGTATGTTAAAATTTGGTGTTGTTTTGGAAAAAATTTGCCAGCAATTATGCGGACATGAAGAAGAATACATTTTTTTTTAATAAATCAGAAATTCCATTTGGTACATTTCCAAAATATCGTCAACGATTATTAGTATTGAACGACCTTACGTTGTAAAGATCAAGGGTGTTCGTAAAATTTTATACAGGAAGAGACAATAAATAGTGTAAGAAATTATTTATATTTACAGGGTGTTTCCAAAATAATCTGAAATATTGTTGTGGGCGTTTCGTTATTCAGTTTTAAGACGAAAAGTTCCCATAAACATGTGTGGAAAGTTTTGTCGTTAATGAGATACTGGTTGTTGACTTTTTTGTAATAAACGAGCTCTGACTGTAAGTGGAATTTATTTTGACCATAATTTTTCACCACACACAAATAAGAAATTTTTATCATTCTGATTTTGTTGTAGCACTAGTTCTGCTTTCGTTTGTGTTGAATTAATAATGACGATAGTGAAAAAACAACGGGTTATGTCAAATACACAATGATACATTAATTTATTTTATTAACAACTTTCCCAAAAATCAAAACAAAAAAACTACAAATACATTACAAAGACAATGCTCGTTGTTAATAACACTTTTCTTGAAAATCAAAACAAAAGGAACTATACAACTAAAAAAAGACAAATAGGTTTCAATGAATATCCTCATCATATTACATCAAGCGACTAAAGTAGTCCATATAACACACCCTTGTCACGTATGCTTTGATGGCTAACTTTTTGTGGAACATTTCACTGTTTTGTCGACATGCGTTTTGTTACATTTAGCGCAAATTTCCATTATGTCACAAATCCACGAGAGGTTGAGATACGCTTAAATGTATGCGGTTAATGTATCTACGATTATAATTAATTTATAATAAAGCAAGTTTGCACTAATGGATATTAAGGCAAATGCAATCGTATATGCAATGTAGCTTTCACAGTTATTTCATTATATATAATATACAGGATGTTTCATTTATCTCAAAGTTTGTAATATAATGACAATAAATGTAGGATACAATCCGACTTTACACGTGGTAATAAACTGCTCCAAAAAAGTTCCTTCCGCGCAATACCTTAATACACTGAAAAACTTATAATATGAATTAACTATTAAGTTTGTTCCCGAAACCAGTTCAAAACATGTTATTAACATTATCTGATGCGCATGCGTCACTAGAATATTGTACCAAGTAGATTCCAAACAAATATGTGCTGGAACAGTTCTGAAAAGTAATATTGGTTGGATATTTTGATGAGAAAGGAAACAAGATCAATCGATCTTCAAACTGTCTTGAAATGCAATTAACACATTCTTTGCGAATTCTACAAAGTTCAACAAATTCAGTGTCATCGTTTCTTCAATATAGTTCTCATTTTTTGGGTGCTGTCGATCTTGTAATAATTCCTCTTCATATTCTGAAAACTTACTATCATCTTTGGACCGAAAATTGACTCTCAATAAAGTGATTGATTACAATAACATATACGTACACAAAAATCAATATCAAACAAATATAACATAACCAAAAAGCAAATTTATCAAAAAGTAAAATAACTAAAAGAACAAGAGTAATTTTATATGAAAACGCACGCGCGAAATTAAAAGTTCTCTTTTTATTTTGGAACCAAGAGAACGAGTAATGATCTCGTTTTGAACAAGTTACTAGTCTTGCGGGAACACCAAACAATTATAATTTGCTCTGAACTTTGCTCTGCTGGAACACTTCTTCTATACAGCGCAGACTCAATAATATGTTCATAACAGTTAGGAACTTGCTTCGAGAACAAACCTATTGTTTCATTGGAACAATGAATTTTTTCATTATTGTAATAATTTGTAAATCATAGATCATCATTTATTAATAATATGTTCATTATTATAACGGTTATATGGTTATTAAGTTAATGTAATATTTTCATCAATAAGAAGAAAGCGTTCATTGGAAAAATTAACGCGTTCTTTAATGAATCGCCCTGTATTCTTTACCGACTCACTGTATAAGAAATGTATTAAATGGAATGAAAAATAGATACGGGAGATCGAAGAATGAATGCTTCACCGTCTGTTGTTAATTAATCCTCGTAACGATCATCAGTCTTATGCATTATAAATATTCGATCCTGAATAAGCATTTCGCTCTATCGCGCACCACTACCAAATTGGAGCATTCGTCTGTGTATTTCTAGCCTTTAATCTCTAAGATAATTTCAACGTATTAGGAAACTACAGATGGATTGTTTTATTCGCAAATTGAAGGATATCTACTTAGCACTGGTGAAATTTTACTACTGAGTGAATACATTCATTACCGATAATACCATTCCAAAGAATTTTGATCCAATTTCTACTTGGGTTATGAATTGAATTAATGTAGTGATATATTCACAAGTATTTATCCTAGCTTTACAAATGTCTTGTATCTACTATCATGTTCTTTCACTGTTTTTTTTTGACTTTGTGATGATCTTACTTTAGAATGCATTTTCCAAAAAATGAAGAAATAACTTAAATTTCGAATACAATATTCACCTTCATATATGTACATTGTAATGTAGGGTCTCTAAATTAATTGTCAGCAATATATCCCACAACCATTTATATCCTCAAGTGCCTTTGCGACGTTTACAAATGAGTTTTGTACCCTACCATTCTGACATTACGTTTAATACCTCCACCATAAACACGGAAAATGTATTATTAGAAATGGACCTGTAAATGACATGAGCATTCTTTAGAAGTATCAACTGATTGCAAACCAGAGAGAAATATTAATCGCACAAATAAAAGAATAAAAATCTGGAAAATATAGCATGGAAAGTTATTATTTCAAATGGAAACCAATGGCGAAATTAGAAAAACAATTAGTCAATATACAGAGTGTACCAATCTTACGACAAAGTTCGGTATATGGGTTATTTTAAGAGATATTGTTACAAACAAAAATAGTAGATGTATTTAAGGTCCATATTTTGAAATGGGTCGTATTTAACCGAGCAATATTGATATAATTTCCAAATATTTATCTTTTCACCAAAAATCATAGTTTATCGCCAAAATTTACTGACCAAATTATTCATTTTTAAGCCCCAAAGTATTAAGTTTTGAAGTTTATTTATATTATTTCAGCAGCAACTAATTATTGTTGACACCACAAATCTTACTTGAACACTAAATATTTGAGCACCAAAATAAACAAGAATCTGCATCTTAATAATATTGTTGCGACGTTACCAACTCAAAGCCGGCCCTGTCTCTCGACTATAAATTTTGGCGAATGCGCTCCTTTCGAGAAGATTTAAACCAACCATTCTGGTTTGCAACTAGAAGGGACAACATAACTTGTAGACCGGTTTCGGCGTATTGCGCCTCATCAGTACAAGGAATATGTTATCGTCCGAGAGTTAATCCCGGACTGGACTATATGTATGGTTGTTGATTATAGTTACATTTCTAGTTGCAAACCAGAATGGTTGGTTTAAATCTTGTAGATTTACCAACCCCGTTTGACTTAGAAGTGTAATTCAATGTCTGTCGGGGCATGTAACCCGGGAAGTAGTTGTTTCTTCTTCGTTAAACGGTCACTGTTTTTGGAAAAATTATTTTTCAAAACTTTGTCAAAGCGTTAGAATAATATATTTTTATTCTTCGACATCTATTGTTAAAACGCTTTACTAAATACGACAATTTTACAGGAAACTGTAATAATTCATACTTATATTACCAATATTTTTTGACTATATTGAACCTAACCTATAGATCTCTATATCGTTTATCAGTTGTACATACAGGGTTGAGATAAAGTATGGAACCAACTGAACAACTTTATCCCAGCCCTGTATGCAATGTTATTTAGATTCTAGTTGTCTAGTTGTTTACTTAAGAGAGCTCAAGTTTCAAGAGATACATAAATTATAGTCTTAAATATCAAAAAATTGTAGCAATTACGTGTTTGCATTACTTACTTCACTTATTCTTATTATACAACCAAATTTAAAATAGAGTTGGAAAAATGTTTCTTGTAGCATTCGAGAATTCTAATTGATAAATTTATGTAAAATTCCGAGTCCTTCTAAGGAATGAACTGTTCTGTCCATCAGACTCTGTTAAAAAGAAACTTTTGAAAATTTAATCAAATACTTGCCAGTTGCTGAGTTTGTTTAAATTGTTATTTCCTCTCTAATTAGATGGAAAAAAATACGAAAATTATCATATTTTTAATTAAGAAAGGACTTGCGGGACTAAACGACTCAAATTCCCGCAATTTATATTGTGAAAATGTTTAATTAAGTTCCTTTGAGTCTAAAAATGTAGCTTTCGAGTTAATTCGGCATAAAGTGACATATTATTAAATATCTGTAGGATGTTCCAAGTAAATAAATATTAAAATTTCACTCTCAATCGAATAAAAATGTTAATTGAAAGTAAATAGAAGTAAACATCTTCGAAGTGAAAACTTCTTCATATTATTTATTAATTCATTCATATTTATGTATTTATTCACCATGGACGTACGATTAAATTTTTCATTTATGTTTCCTCTTCTGTCGGCAGTTCCCATTATTTATTTATTTAAAAATTGAAACTAGTTTTATTTGTAGCCCTAGCTTGAAATTATATTAGCGTATCTTGATGCTCTTTATGATTTATGCTAATTATAAGATGGCGATAAAAGAAATATATTAGCAAAACAGCGTTACCAGCTAAATAAATCTGTCAAATGTGGTTTTGATGTCTGGAAAACCGAGAGAGCTTGATAGCGATCCTCATCATTATTTAATGATACGTAAATCGACCCGACGGTACGGTATATTAAATAATATTATTTCCTCGAGAGTAATTTTAATTAGTACCAGATACACTTACGAAATAGAACTGTTACCTTTCAACTGAACTATACAAACATTAATTTTAACATAATATTTGCCAGTCACAATTCTAAAAAGAAAAATCAATTTCTTGAAATTGCTCAGTTATTTTAAATTGAGGTTGGAATAGTATAACTAAACCTAATGTAATGACCCATATTCTTAATTCAACTGATGGCAAATGCCGCCCAATGGCGTTTTTCATTCAAATTAATATAGTGGATTAAAAATAACCTGCATACAAAACTCATCTTGAACTGTCGTTTTAAATGGTCTCCAAAATGTCATTCTAATTAATTACTAATACATTATATATGTAAAATTCACCCTAACGTCTACGAACAAATAAATATTATATTAATAACAATTCACTCACGCCACTTAATCAACTACCCTTACTAAACCAACAAATAGATATTATATTAATAATACTTTTCTACCCTAGATTAACTTTTTCGGGTCGAGATGGGAATCTCGTGTTCGAATGGGTCCAGGACCCAAACAGTGCTGGACTCATCCACAAGGGGATGCCTACAAACCAAACCCATCTCAAACTCGCCGTTACTCCCGCCTCGGAATCACTACCCTAAGATAATTCGAGACGGGCGGTGGTCCCTCGCACACTCCGCTCACACCGTCGTCTTCTTCCTACTATCACTCCTACCTCTCATGCCATATCGAGTCCTTCTCTCCCTAACCATCTCTCTACCACGCCACTCACCTCCATGGTTGGTTTTGCACATTCGAACAAATGCCCAGCCAGTGTGGACTACTCAGTAGCGTGCAAGCTACAGTCGTGTTGGGAAGTTTTTAAGATGTCTGATCAAAGTCGAAACAAACTTATTTACAATGAAGTATAATAGTTTTGTTTGTTTTCAAAATTACAATATACAGGTTAACTCTGGACTTGGGTTTTTATTGTTATGAATAAGTGGTTCAATTGAGCTGTTATTAAAAAACATGTGTACCGAATATCAAAAAGATAGGTACATGGAGTGATTCGATAAAAATTATCTTGCAAAGAAATAAACAATATGGACATAACACCCTGTATCTCAGATACAAAGATCGTAAGACCCAATGAATGGGATATTTTTAGAGCCGCTCTGGTGACTTCTATTTGCAGTTTGAGTATTTTCCTTTTTCAATGAAACACCCTGAACAATAAAAAAACATTAATTAGAAAATGTTTTAATTATTATTTTGAAAGTTCAACTTCTCTTAAAACGGTTAATATTTTCCACAAACACTTCTCTGGAACTTGTAGCTATGCGTATGGAACAGTTTTATATAATTTCAACCAAAGTTTTTAAAAGGATTTAAAAGTAAAACTCAGAAATACCGGATATTCAGTCTACTCCATTCTAGTGAAGAGTTATTATGCAAATTGTATAACTGAAATGGATTCGGGAAATTGAAACGCCTGTGGTTTTATTCCAGAAAAGTTGAAATTTTTTTTAGCTATTTTATTGTAATTGTGATTTTGTATATTCAGCATCTCAAAAGTATCGATTCATATTCAAAATTTTTATCTTTTACTCAGATTTTATCACCCAAAATAAACAATTTTGAAAATTGAATAGATGAGGCTTTTACTTGATGAAGATCCATACTAATGATGAAATAAAACAATTTAATTTGTTTAAATCTTCATTTTTATTTTGAACTAACGTTCAAATTAAAATTGAACTAATTTGAAAAAGCTACTGTGTAGCAAAACGCGTCACTAATTTTAATTTGAACGTTAGTTGAAAAAAATGAAGATTTAAACAAATTAAATTGTTTTATTTCATCAAACAATTTTGGTATTTCGGCACATCGCTCAGTATTTTGTCACAAATTTACTCAATATTTTCACATTTTTCACTGTAATTGAGCAGTTTTGACTCAAATTCTACTAGACACAACGTTTAAAAAGACAAGTTGATAAAGTTTGAGTGAGGATTTCAAATTTCCCGGAGATTTTCTCCTCTATAAGAATACTTTTTCAGATTTTGGTTTTCTCTTATAGCTTCTGGTGAATAGACCACTATCGCTATAATCTCGTTAATTGCCCATTAGTACTGCAAGTCTGGTGGCCAGGTAAGTAAATTTTATTTTTTCACTACTAGCCTCTAAACCTAACTTTATTGACTTCTGTTGAGATAGAAAAAAGTTGTTAATTATTAACCAAGTTAGAAAAATACAGAGCCTACTTGATTAGAACTAAATAATCTCAATCCATTTGATAGAATGTGAGGTTAACTGATACAAAATGAAAATAGTATATTGTGCAACAAGTGAGAAAAGTACATTCCACACATGTTGCACACTATACTTTTTCTACAACTGCACAAATTTAAAGAATACAAGTAAAGTAACTTAATTTATTTTTATGGTTAGTAAAACAAAAAGAAAAGGTGAGCGGTCGTCGGACCGCCGATAGAAACTTGCTTCTTATGCACAAGAGAATGACCATTTTTCGTAAATTTTTGACCATTTTTCAAAAATTTTGATAATTTTTTTAAATTTTAACAATTATTGACCATTTTTGACAATTATAGACCAATTTTGACAGTTTTGACAATTATGGATCATTTTTGACAATTTTTCCAAATTTTAACAATTATTGACCATTATTGACAATTTTTGACCATTTTTGACAGGTTCTGACAATTTTTGACCATTTTTGACAATTTTTCAAAAATTTTGACAATATTTTACAGTTATTGACCATTTTTGACAGTTTTTCAAAATTTTGACAATTTTTGACCATTTTTCAAAATTTTCACAATTTTTGACTATTTTTTCAAATTTTAACAATTATTGACCAATTTTGACAATTATCGATCATTTTTGACAATTTTTCAAAATTTTGACCATTTTTCAAAATTTTTACAATTTTTGACTATTTTTTCAAATTTTAACAATTATTGACCAATTTTGACAATTATCGATCATTTTTGACAATTTTTCAAAAATTTTGACCATTTTAGACCATTTTTCCAAATTTTAACAATTATTGACCGTTTTTGACAATTTTTCAAAAATTTTGACAATATTTTACAGTTATTGACTATTTTTGACAGTTTTTCAAAATTTTTACAATTTTTGACCATTTTTCAAAATTTTTACAATTTTTGACTATTTTTTCAAATTTTAACAATTATTGACCAATTTTGACAATTATCGATCATTTTTGACAATTTTTCCAATTTTTAACAATTATTGACCGTTTTTGACAATTTCTGAGCATTTTTGACAGGTTCTGACAATTATTGACAATTTTTCGAAAATTTTTAACAATTATTGACCATTTTGACAGTTTTTTATAATTATTGACCATTTTTTCAAAATTTTGACAATTTTTGACAATTTTTCGAAAATTTTTTTCGATGAACCATTTTTACTTTTATTAACATTAAATATAATATGTCTTCTCGTATATTCACATCCTCAAATTTCATATTTAAAAGTTCATCAGTTCTTCAGGCACCCGCAATTCCAATCAGAAAAACAGCCTAAAATATATTTAAGTTATTTTTTTAATACAATATTTTTATTTTCATTATTTCTTTAAAATTAATTTTCGGCAATCACCAGCAATCTATAAGGGAAATCCAGAAGGACAATAATGTGTTTTTTAACTATTTTGAATTTAGAGACTTTGTAAATATATTCAGATATTGAGCATATTTGAGTTTTACCGAAGGAATGAAAAAAAACTACGAAAAACTAATCAATGGTTACTTATCTTAACTTGGGATCGGTGAGTAGACACATCCAAATAAACTCACTCGTTGTTCTGTCACTTGATTAGAACTAAATAATCTGAATCCATTTGACAGAATGTGAGGTTAACTGATACAAAATGAAAATAGTATATTGTGCAACAAGTGAGAAAAGTACTTTCCCCACATTTTGCACACTATACTTTTTCTACAACTGCACAAATTTAAAGAATACAAGTAAAGTAACTTAATATTTATTTTTATGGTTAGTAAAACGAAAAGAAAAGGTCGTCGGACCGCCGATAGAAACTTGCTTCTTATGCACAAGAGAATGACCATTTTTCGTAAATTTTTGACCATTTTTCAAAAATTTTGATAATTTTTTTAAATTTTAACAACTATTGACCATTTTTGACAATTATAGACCAATTTTGACAGTTTTGACAATTATTAAACATTTTTGACAATTTTTCCAAGTTTTAACAATTATTGACCATTATTGACAATTTTTGACCATTTTTGATAGGTTCTGACAATTATTGACCATTTTTGACAATTTTTCAAAAATTTTGACAATATTTTACAGTTATTGACCATTTTTGACAGTTTTTCAAAATTTTGACAATTTTTGACCATTTTTCAGAATTTTTACAATTTTTGACTATTTTTTCAAATTTTAACAATTATTGACCAATTTTGACAATTATCGATCATTTTTGACAATTTTTCAAAAATTTTGACCATTTTAGACCATTTTTCCAAATTTTAACAATTATTGACCGTTTTTGACAATTTTTGAGCATTTTTGACAAGTTCTGACAATTATTGACAATTTTTCGAAAATTTTTAACAATTATTGACCATTTTGACAGTTTTTTTATAATTATTGACCATTTTTTCAAAATTTTGACAATTTTTTACAATTTTTCGATGAACCATTTTTACTTTTATTAACATTAAATATATGTCTTCTCGTATATTCACATCCTCAAATTTCATATTTAAAAGTTCATCTGTTCTACAGGCACCCGCAATTCCAATCAGAAGAACAGCCTAAAATATATTTAAGTTATTTTTTTAAATACAATATTTTTATTTTCATTATTTCTTTAAAATTAATTTTCGGCAATCACCAGCAATCTATAAGGAAAATCCAAAAGGACAATAATGTGTTTTTTAACTATTTTGAATTTAGAGACTTTGTAAATATATTCAGATATTGAGCATATTTGAGTTTTACCGAAGGAATGAAAAAAAACTTCGAAAAACTAATCAATGGTTACTTATCTTAACTTGGGATCGGTGAGTAGACACATCCAAATAAACTCACTCGTTGTTCTGTCACTTGATTAGAACTAAATAATCTCAATCCATTTGACAGAATGTGAGGTTAACTGATACAAAATGAAAATAGTATATTGTGCAACAAGTGAGAAAAGTACTTTCCCCACATGTTGCACACTATACTTTTTCTACAACTGCACAAATTTAAAGAATACAAGTACAGTAACTTAATATTTATTTTTATGGTTAGTAAAACGAAAAGAAAAGGTGAGCGGTCGTCGGACCGCCGATAGAAACTTGCTTCTTATGCACAAGAGAATGACCTATTTTTCGTAAATTTTTGACCATTTTTCAAAAATTTTGATAATTTTTTTAAATTTTAACAATTATTGACCATTTTTGACAATTATAGACCAATTTTGACAGTTTTGACAATTATTGATCATTTTTGACAATTTTTCCAAATTTTAACAATTATTGACCATTATTGACAATTTTTGACCATTTTTGACAGGTTCTGACAATTATTGACCATTTTTGACAATTTTTCAAAAATTTTGACAATATTTTACAGTTATTGACCATTTTTGACAGTTTTTCAAAATTTTTACAATTTTTGACCATTTTTCAAAATTTTTACAATTTTTGACTATTTTTTCAAATTTTAACAATTATTGACCAATTTTGACAATTATCGATCATTTTTGACAATTTTTCCAAATTTTAACAATTATTGACCGTTTTTGACAATTTCTGAGCATTTTTGACAGGTTCTGACAATTATTGACAATTTTTCGAAAATTTTTAACAATTATTGACCATTTTGACAGTTTTTTATAATTATTGACCATTTTTTCAAAATTTTGACAATTTTTGACAATTTTTCGAAATTTTTTTTCGATGAACCATTTTTACTTTTATTAACATTAAATATAATATGTCTTCTCGTATATTCACATCCTCAAATTTCATATTTAAAAGTTCATCTGTTCTACAGGCACCCGCAATTCCAATCAGAAGAACAGCCTAAAATATATTTAAGTTATTTTTTTAAATACAATATTTTTATTTTCATTATTTCTTTAAAATTAATTTTCGGCAATCACCAGCAATCTATAAGGGAAATCCAGAAGGACAATAATGTGTTTTTTAACTATTTTGAATTTAGAGACTTTGTAAATATATTCAGATATTGAGCATATTTGAGTTTTACCGGAGGAATGAAAAAAGAACTACGAAAAACTAATCAACTTCTTAACTTGGAATCGGTGAGTAGACACATCCAAATAAACTCACTCCTTGTTCTGTCACATTCTTCTCCCGATCCAGTTCTGTACTGTGGTTCTGTGCCAAATTAATTTTCACAAAAAGAAATAATTCTAAATTTTATTTAGAATAGAGTAAGATATTTTATTTTCATATGAACTAAAAGTACCTAAGTAAACAAGGTACCTACCTTTTTCGGCAAATACAATTCATTTGGTGCTTCGAAAATAAATTTCGTTATGTCATCTATCGAAAAAATATATGCTTTTTTAGGTTCGTAAGAAGAATTTTCTCTTTTCAAAAATGCGACAAGTTTAAAATAATTAGAAACAATAATATTTTCTTGAATGTTAAGCACAGATTTTATCATCGAATATTTGGATCGCAAAGTTGAAGCCTTATTCGTTTGGGCTAGTTCTTGAAAGTAAACTAGCAATACATTTTCTGACGTCTTTAACCCTACAGTTGAACATCGGAAATGTTCAGTACTTCTCGGGAAGCGCCTTTTCATCGCATAGTCAACAGGACTCCTCAGTTCTTTCTGCGCAGCGGAATAGATTAGATATTTGATCTGTGAGATACAGTGCGACTACTGCTTTTAAGTTTAGCGATCTGAGAGATATAGTGCGACTAGTCATTTCCTTAACTGAGGCTAATGTATTGGTGTGGTATCAAAGTAGTCTCTAGTCCAGGATTATGCTCTCAGAGCTTCTGGACGAATAGCATCTACCTTGTGCCGATGAGGCGCAATACGCCGAAACCGGTCCACAACTGATGTTATTCCTTCTGATCGCAAACCAGAATGGTTGGTTCTATATTAACAGATATACCAACCCCGTTTACTTTAGAAGTGTAATTCAATGTCTGTCGGGGCATATAGCCCGAGAAGTAGTTGTTGCTTCTAAGTGGACGATCTGCTCTTTGGAAATTAATTTGTCTAATTTTGTAAAACGTTTAATAGTATTGAGCTATTATTTTTTGACGTCTATATATCACGCTTTACTAATATGGCAATTATTTACAGTTAACTGTAATTAAGTAAATACCTACAAAACCGAGATGGTTTTTTGTCGATATAGAATTTTGGTTTGTGATTAGATGTAGAGATGTCGCTGATATCGCACTCTTAGCATTTCCTTAACTGAGGTTAATGTGTTGGTGTGGTATCAACGTAGTCTCTAGTTCAGGATTATGCTCTCAGAGCTTCTGGACGAATGGCATCTACCTTGTGCTGATGAGGCGCAATACGCCGAAACCGGTCCACAAGTGATGTTATTCCTTCTAATCGCAAACCAGATATACCAACCCCGTTTACTTTAGAAGTGTAATTCAATGTCTGTCGGAGCATATAGCCCGAGAAGTAGTTGTTGCTTCTTAGTGGACGGTCTGCTCTTTGGAAATTAATTTTTCTAATTTTGTAAAACGTTTAATAGTATTGAACTATTATTTTTTGACGTCTAGTCAACACAGGTTTTATAAGTGTGTATATTTTAAGATTTACTTCAATAATTGTTAGTTTTTCTTTATAAATGTTGTTACGGTTCACCCTGCAATAACAATAAAATTTATTAATAAATAGGGTGATGCATAAAAGATTTATTTGTTACCTCCAAAATGTATATATTTATTTTAAAGTCATGAATCTGTACATTGTAAATATTTTTATTCAAGTGGAAGAAACAAATCATTGTTATTTGTTGACATTAGTAACTGGTTCATAGGTTAACCTTGGTGAGAGTATTTTACACATTCCAAATGTGTCTTGATTCTTTGTGTATCCAACCCCAACTCAAAAGGTAGAAGACCTCTTTTGACCTTTCAAGGCCAGTGAGATAGGACTGGTTTGGAACCACCATTTTGTATTGCGCTTTTTTTCCAAGTCTACATGGTTGTTCAACCTACGTTTAATACGGATTTGTGATTTAGGAAAATTAACAATCAGGGATTCTCCAATACAAAGGGATGTTAAGGAGCATGCGTATGCATGGATATAGTTCCTGATTTTATAAATACAAAACACTTAAAGGTCACCCACCATCTAGGGTAAGTAATCTACCCGATATCTATTGGGACTCAATCACCAACACAGTTTCTTATTTATATTTTCTTTTCAGACCTTCTTTCTTTCTTTCTTCCTTCTATTCTTCTTTTTAAATATTTTTCTTTCGGATCTTCTGCATCGTTTCCTTCAGTTTCTTTTGGTACCTTTACTTCAAGACGACGTCTTCAACAGTAAGCGTATAGTTACTACACATCGATAACTACAACTGCAGAACAGAACACCGCCTGTAGGTAACCTCATCAGGATTCTCCGACGTGATCAGTTCAAGTAAGATCTTTCTGACTAACAAATTTTGTGATACCTCTCGGCTAGAGTTCATCTCTTTCGGTTACTAGTTAGATAGTGACGATAGTACATATTAACAATTTGGAAGTGTACCTTACCCTATACAGTTTATTTGGAGTTCATTCAGACTTTATGTTAGACCATTTTCCATTAACTGAGTTAAGCGCATCCAGGGGTAGTAATAGTATATCTGATATAGTTCGTCCTATACTTGCTAACCTCCGCGATAGTTTAATATCTAAAACAGATTTCCCCCTTTTAATTTAGCCATATAAGATTTATCACTCAATGTAAATAGTATCATGTTAACAAAGTATTCATAAGCTAGCTATAACATAATACTTACCAGGAAACAAGTGTAATCCCAGAAGTATACTACTGTGGAATCTTTCCGTAGAATAAGTTAAATATTTCATCAGAATAATTATTTATATGTTATTTTTGGTATAAGGCAAGCCAAGCGCTGTCAATTATGTCTTGTGTCAATCTGTAGGTTCACAGAAATAGATCTTAAGCCTACACGCCTACTGAGTAGATCATTTACCCCTTCAATCTTAGGGATCACAGACTATCCCATCACTAGAGGTGAAACACTTAAACTTTCCCTCATTTAGGTTTTACCCACCCACTCTCCGCGAACGAGAAGTCCGGGAAGAAAAGACTTCATCGAAGCTGGTTAAGTGGATAAAATACCTCCACACTAACCATTCTTTCCGGTTTACTACCTTCTAAACCCGTTTAGGGGATAAAGGGGAATAGCGGGTAGTAACAATGTACTCTTATGAGCAAGAGCAAGTTCGTTTGCAGAGGTTCATGGATGAAGTCATAGATGAAGAGCCATTAGACGATAGCGATGGTGAATTTGTGCAAGAGAATGAAATGGAAGTGAATGAAGGATCAGGAAGCTTTCAGGTCTGAAGAGGACTCGGAAGAGGATGCGTCTGATCAGGAAAGTCAGGAAAAAGCTATCGCCGGATTACCATATTTTCTCGGTAAGGGTGGAAACATTCAATGGCAAATGCATGAACCTCCCAAAAACGTATGGACACGGACTCGAAATATAATTACTCATCTGCCTGGAAATACACGAACCTCAAAAGGAAAAACTACTCCTTTGGATTGCTGGAAGTGTATAATAACTGATGAAATTCTCGATATAATAGTTTTCACGTGAATGAGATACAAAGCAGACAAATAAAAATGAAATACAAGCACTTATTGGTTTGTTCTACCTAGCTGGTGACAATAAAAGCGGAAGACAAAATACCAAAAATTTGTGGAGTTCTTGTGGCACTGGGATTGAAATATTCAGGTTGACTATTTCTCTCCAACGCTTTAGATTTTTTTTGAGATAACATCCGTTTTGACAACAAAAACACTAGGAACGAATAGAGATGCATCAAGTCAAACTAGTTTGATTTTACTCAACAAACTTGACTTGACTTGAAAATCAAACTTTTTATGTAAAAAAGTTTGACTTGACTTGATTTCTGTATCTTTAGGTTTGACTTGAAATCAAACTTCTTCAAACAGTTTCAAGTTTGAATATTGTGCAACGTATTTATTTCCAATTCTAATCATTGAGAGCGTACCGCCTCCTACCGCCATTTGTTTTCATGTCTGAACCTGTACTCTGCTACTCCGCAAATTAGTTATAGGGATGTGAGATTAATGGAAAAGATTCGATTAAATAAAAATCGGTTTTTCTTCATTCAAAATTAATCGTTTTGCCAAAAATCGATTTTATTAAAAAAATCGATCTCTTCGAAAAAATCAATTTTTTTGGTATTATTTTAAAAAGAACATGCTTTTCATATTCCAATAATAAATCTATGAGATTCATTCATTAACAATTTATCAGCTTAAAAATAAAATAAAATTATATGAAAGTTTTGAAATATGGTCAAAAATGGTCAATAAATGTCAAAGATGGTCAATTATTGTCAAAAATGTTCAATTATTGTCAAAAATGGTCGATGATTGTCAAAAACTTTTGAAAAATGTCAAAAATGGTCAATTGTCAAAAATTTTGAAAAATGGTCAATAATTGTCAAAAACTATCAAAAATGGTCAAAAATTGCCAAAAATGGTCAAAAACTGTCAAAAATGGTCAAAACCTGTCAAAAATGGACAATTATCGTCAAAATTGGTCAATAATTCTCAAAAATTGTTAAAATTTTGAAAAATGGTCGATAATTGTCAAAAACTATCAAAAATGGTCAATAATTTTGAAAAATGGTCAAAAGCGTTGAAAAATTGTGAAAAATGGCCAATCATTGTCAAAAACTATCAAAAATGGTCAAAAACTGTCAAAAATGGACAATTATTGTTAAAAATTGTCAAAATTTTGAAAAATAGTTGATAATTGTCAAAATTTTGACATATGGTCAAAAATGGTCCATAATTGTCAACAATTGTCAATAATTATCCAAAATGGACAATAATTTTGAAAAACGGTCTAAAATTTTGAAAAATTGTCAAAAATGGTCAAAAACAATCGAGAATGGTTAAAATATGTCAATTATTGTTAAAAACTGTTAAAAATGGACAATTATTGTCAAAAATGGTGAATAATTGTTAAAATTTTGAAAAATGGTCAATAATTGTCAAAATTTTGAAAAATAGTCAATAAATAATACGAGCCGTTTCCGAAGATCGATTTAAACACGTAATTTATAAAATCGATTTACTAAAAATCGATTAATATTACTATAAATATCGATAACTAAAAATCGATAACTAAAAATCGATTATAAGAAAATCGATTTATATAAAAATCGATTATTTTTTAACATCCATAATTAGTTATAATTCATATTTAGAAGGATACGCTTGGCTTGTTACGTTTGTTTTGAAGTGTGTGCGTTGTGGGTTCTGCGATAATGTCTGAACTCGAGAAGTCTGAACCTGAACCTTTTTCATGAAGCGGCTCGGAATACGTACCAGAACAAAGTGAGTCTGATTTTGAAGATCCCCCGATCCCCCCCTGCAAAAATTATGAGAAAAAAATCTGTAGACGAGGCAAAATTAATCAACAAGAAAAATAAATATACAGAGTTTTTTGATGTTGCGGCAGGCGATTCCAAAACAAAGAAAATTGCAAAGTTCAAATTATGTAAAAATAAAGAACAACGATATAAAATGCCAAATAGTGGAACTAGTTCTTTAAAAGGACATTTGATGAAGAGCCACAAAAAATTGTATGAAGAAGAATTTCCGCAGGAAGCAACACATTCTGGAACAAGTAGTACTTGTGGTAACAACATAAAGCGTTGGATCCAAAATTGTGAAAATGACCTGGCAAGTTTTCATACAATTAAAAACGAAACCGATCAAATGACCAGTCTATTAGAACATTAATGTGTTTAAATTCGTGGCCTCAACAAGAATCCTTAACAAATATCACACAAGGATCGCAGGAAGAGGTTACTATCTAATATATTGTTGCTTTCACTTCATTTGTAAGAACTTTACTTTTCACGAAGAATTTTGAGGTGACAAGTTGGAGTTGATTAAAAAAATTGTTTAAAATAATGTTTTTTCTTTTTGTTTTAAATAAATGTATTTGTTGTACCTACTTACTAGGTATATTTAACATATATATGTTACCCATTTAAGGTATATCTACTAAATAAATAATTTTTCAAACTCTTTCAAACTAGTTTGACAATGAAGTTTGAATTTTCAAACCTGTAATCATTGTCCAGTTTGATTTGACTTGAATTATTTGTCAGAAAGATTGACTTGAGTTTGACTTAATTTCAATTCAATCTCAGACATTCAAGTCAAACTTGTGCAACTCTAGGAACGAACGAGTACCAACCGACATGCTAGCACCAATAAGGGAAATTTTCAATATTTTCAACAGAAATTGCAATGCGCCTTACTCCATTTCTGAATATGCCACAATCGACGAAAAGTTGGAGGCGTTTAGAGGGCGTTGTAGCTTCAAACAATATATCCCTTCCAAACCTAGCAAATATGGTATAAAAATGTTTGCTCTTGCTGACGCTAAGATGTTTTACTCAAAAGCGTTGGAAGTTTATGTTGCCTTGCAACCAGAAGGTCCTTACAGACAACCGAATACTGGAGATGCAATAGTAAAAAGGCTTTGTACTACCATATCTGGAACAGGGAGGAATACAACAGAAGACAATTGGTTTACTAGTATAGATTTGGTTTTTGATATTATGCTAAATAACCACAATCTAACAATAGTAGGGTCTTTGCGAAAAAATAGGAATGGGATTCCTCCCGAATTTTTGAATGGAAAAAGTCGACCTCAATTTTCCAGCATGTTTGGTTTTCATCCCTCCTGCACTCTGGTATCATACATCCCCAAGAGAGGGAGAGTAGTACTTTTGGTTTCTAGTATGCCTCTTGATGGAACTATAGACCCCCGCAAGGAACACAAGACGCTGGCCGATGGTTGTTTTTTACAGTTTGTTGAACGTAGCAGGTATAAACAGCCAAGTTATTTTTGAGGGGAACGTACCACCTTCTCAATATATGCTCCGCCGAAAATTTTTGGAAAAATTAGCCTTTCTGCTTATTGAAGACCATCTAAGAGATCGAGCAGCAAACATAAATATCCCTCCAGGTATGCATACCCGTATCAAAAAATTACTGGGTATCGAAGAACGAGAGGATGAACCTGAAAGATCGAGAAGCAGGGCAAAGTGTACAGCTTGTACTGAAAAAAGAAGACTTACGCGATATTTCTGTACATTCGGTGATAATTTGTACGCGATGCTCAAATGATATATAATATTTTTGTCCGGGTTTGCTTATAAAAATACTTGAGGTACCTGTATCTCATAATTATTTCACAGAATACCAAAAATGATTGGTACCAAATATAATTTCAATATCTTGTTTGGTTTTGATATTTTTTAGGTTGTTTTTTATTTTAGTTTATAACTTTTTATATTTTTTAAGAAAATAAACCATAAAAAATCAATCGAAATATCTATTTTTACCCAATCTGGACTTGATATAATTAATTGTTTAAAACCATTCCACAGGATACGAAACGATCTGATAGATACAGTGCGACTACTCGTGTGAAGATTTTGAGTGATACATTTTTCTCATCGCACCATTTTTCATATGCAATGTAGGCCTTTTCATATAATACCTGTGATTTTTTTGGCAATAGTTCCACTTCTTCGGCCTTTGCTCTAATTTCAGGAGGAGTACAACCACTAGAATCGCTCATTTTAGCAATCTCGACCACCAGCAAAATATTATAAACTGACGTTTGTGATTTACATTTGACAGAAGCATAAATAATTTGATTTTTAAGAAAATTTTGAAATTCATATTCGATTTTTATTAATTTTAAAAACTAATATTTAAAAAAATTAAATGCCAGTAGTGAAGTAGTGAAAAAAATGCTATATGAGCCACGGTAGAAAAGTGTATTAATGTCTCGGACCTCGACAATAATACTTCATTAAATCAACCTTCGGAGATTTTTTCTTATCAAATAATTTTAAATACACAACTGTATACAAAAGCCAAAAATAATGGAGAGCCTACTATTATTAAAATGCCAAACTATTTCATGAGATATTTTATTGGTAATCTTTTAAGGGACACACACTTTAATTGCTTATCTATATTTCGAACAATAGGTAATAATGAGGGTCGTCAGCTTATATTGATATGCGACCTCCTTAGATCTCTGGTCGTAGTTTCGCAATTTTACTTCGCTATCTAGTTTGGTAGTGAAGTTATTAGTATACTAAATGATAATATTTGTTGTTTTCTGAGGTAAATTGTTCAATGATTATTAAGCAATTAGTATAAGACAACACAGTCGACAAATTCAAGCGTAAATAGCATAATCGTGGCTGCAGGAGATACAACATGCATAAATATTTATATACGGCAAACAATAAACTAGCGAATACTAATGTTGACCTTTCTCATAACTAATATTGACTGTGGGTTCCTATTTAATAATTGTTATTGAAATTATTAGAACAGTCTGAAGTATCAAAGAGTAAAATATTCATATAAACGAAAAGCATTTAAAATTTCATAGAATAATAAATTTCATAATAAATAATAAAAACAACAAAATTCAGAAATCTCAGATGAACTGAATATTCGAATATAGAAATTTTGCATGATTTATAGCAAAAACGATTATTAATAGAGATAACTTTTTGACGATGTCTGATTAAGAGAGTTAACGCGCTGATCTCAGAAACTATTTATCGTACAGCTTAGAGAAAAAAAATCTGTAGTACAAACTGCTGGAAATTATTTTCAAGTTTCCTACTCCACCGCTAGAAGGCGTAGTTCACAGTAATATCACAAAATTTGAATATTCGTAATCATTATATCATTCTACGTAAGTTTGATCCAGTACTTTTTCCTCTATCTTGTAAAATAGCTGGTAGGGGTGAGTGGGGAAGCTGACTCAATAAAAATGTTATAAGTTTTGTTCCGCTTTATGGATTTTGACAGACTTAGTGATTTGAAAGGGAATTCAATGCCTAATAAAATATTATATCATTGTTTTATTCCAGTAGATACAACGGTCGGTCGCTAGGTGGCGATGATTGAACAGTTGTTTTGTTTTCAACTTTTTTTTTGTATCTTCAAATGCGATGCTATCTTTTTTAATAATTTACTTGAAAGAGGATGGAATTAGAAAAAAATTGTGAAAACCGTATGGTATCGAAAATATGTATTAGCACATACAAAATTACAATTGTTATTAACAAATTAAGATGAAAAAAATATAGCATTAAGTTTTTTGTTAATAACTCAAAATTATTAATATTTAAGGAATTTTGAAAAAAGATCCTTAAAAAGGAGGAAATTCCCAATAAAAAAGTACCGATTCCCGGAACTCTATCTCTATTATTTATAATTTTAATTCAATGCCGAAAATAGGTCTCCGCTAGTCATTTTGGGTATGCGTGCGCCTCGTCAAAAGCAAATAGGTAACATTAAATAATTTTTTAAGGTATTAATTGTTAATTTAAAAATTTGAAAAAATTGTGGTGTATTCTGAACACTTGGAAAAAATTCTTAAAATTAATTTTTCAACAAGTTAGGCATTTGTTAATTAACAAAATGTTCTTAAACTTCCTTGTTTGTTGTAAACTAAAAATAAATTGTTTCACGTCATGGAGCCCTTCCTATATACATACTTAACAAGATCACGTCATAGAAGTTTACAAAATTTCAAACAAAGATACAAAATATCATAGATACGTCTTTGCTGATATTTTTCCATATTGCTTCATTATCTGAGAGTATGGATATTAAATTTCATCTCGAAATTTCTATTATTATAGACTTTATGATTTTTTTACTATGCGCGTGTACTATTGGTCATCGCGTATACCTACCCATTTGCAAAATTTCAAAATCTGAACTAAGACCTTTCCTATATTTCTAAATATGGAAATCCACTAATTAGACAAAAAGACTATTAAAATTTTCTAAATTTTTTAATAACAATTTCAATTATTCCTAAAATTTTTAGTCTTCACTTTCGGATAACCCTATATAAAAAAAATCATAGATATGATTCTCCTGATTTTTTTCCATATCCCATCACTATCTGAGAGTATATATCTCAAATTACAGCTCGAAATTCCCATCATAATGGACTCTACAATTTTTTGATTATGCGCGTGTACTTGCGTATCGCATCGTTTCATTCGTGGTTGGCTTCGGTGCTTTCCTTGTCGTCTTGTTGTTTTGTGCCTCTGGGAATCCTTTATAGTTCGTTAAATGTGTGATGAAACTATTTTCAATAAATCATTAAACGTTGGAATATTACATAAATGTAACTATCGAGGTCGACAGGTATTGAGTCAAGTTCATCACGTAGTAATATTAAATAACATCGAACTAGAACCGTAGTATAAATATACAGGTGACACATTCATAGGGTAATCAATATTCATTCCAATTAAGTTGTAGTCATTATGCTATTCAATTAGACTATAAGTATGCTATAAGGATAGATACTTATATAGATTTAGTAATCTTAAGTAGTTATAATGAGTAATAGTGAAGTATGTTAATAAATAGAACTCATCCCAGTGCCAGAAGTCGTAGTTTTATTAAAGTTAGATGTCCCTCCGAGTGACCAGGAATACCACCAATTAAAGAGGCTTATCCACACCAAATCCCCAACACTACAAATGTTCTCCATGGCAACTCGCGTAGGTGGCTGATTGTCCTTTGGTCTTTTGGAACGCACTTGTTGATTACTCTGTGGTGGACTACCGGGTAGTTGTAGCACTCCTCTTTTTTGCTCTTCCCATCTTATATTCAGGTGTTGTATGTGTTGAATTTTTCTGATCTTCCCTTTCTCTTCTAAGTCTAGTTCCACCATGTAGATGGTCGTCCTGTTGTTTTGTGCCTCTGGGAATCCTTTATATTCAGGTGTTGTTTGTGTTGAATTTTTCTGATCTTCCCTTTCTCTTCTAAGTCTAGTTCCACCATGTAGATGGGTAGTGGTCTTCTTTCGCCGATCCTGGAATGGATTTAACTTATTTCTCCGATTCGCACTCCTTCCTTGTAGCTCGCTGATATCCTCGCTGTTTGTCAGTTTCGCATTACAATTTTTTCTTCTTGTAGCGTGTACGTGTACCATTCCTCCTACTTCCTCTTGCAATCTTCGAGTCCTTCGCATAGAATTAGATAACAAGAGCGTTAACTACCCTCAACTATATTATCTGGAAGCTAATCTGACTTTAATTACGGTTAAATCCTGAATATTGTTTGAAATATGTATAAACACTTCGAATGCAATTAATCCTTAATGGAAATTATAATAAAGTATTCATTATTACTGCCAATTGGTACTCTAAGTCCCTTTGTTCTCATTCACCATCTCCCAGTGCTGTATAAATTATGGTTTAAATGGTATTATTTTGTTTTGTACAGGAAATCGCTAAATATTCCCATTTGGGAGAAGTTGGAAACCAAACTGGCCCCTTGTAAGCTCTTTCAATTACCCGTAAAACAATATACCACTTCGGGATCATTTGCAACTCTATTACGATTATAATCTCCTAAAATTAATTTTGTTTGATTATTGTTGTTCGTACAGTTAGGTTAAATGAAGCGTGCATTTCCATAACGGTATAAGTGCCACATTATAAATTTTTCAGGAGGAAGGAAGAACATGTTTATACAAAAAGTGGTTTTTATTTGATACTTTAAAAATTGAAATATAATAGCTTTAGGGATATTATATATGATAATAACATATCGTAAAGCTCTAAGTAACAAAAGGCACGTTAAAAAAATGGAAATGTGAGTATAATGCCAACGGATATGCAAGTTTTTAGCTACTACTTTCTATAGTAGAAATTCGATCCACATGATGTGATAATTGTTTTTCAAAGTATTGCTTCGCTTCAGCGGAAAGATATGGGAGCATTTTTCCAATATCAGATTTCTTTTTTTCCGCAATGTCAAAGTGCGTTCTAGATTTTGGAAGCTTAAAGTTTTTAAAATCTTCCAATGTAACTGTAGATTTGAGTATATTGATCTCAGTCCATACAGCTGACTCGCCAAAAATTCTGGCCATCATTACCACACCAAAATTCTCTTTGGTAAGACAAAACTGCGTAGCTGTTGTTATTCCTAGCTAAATTGAAATTATAGAAATCGTCAACCACCATGCACCATGCACATGTTTCACTCGACATTACTTTTGTAGCAGCCTCTGCTCGTCTATGGTGAAGTTCCTGTTCTATAGCAGCAGCCTTATCGCCTGATTTTATTTCAACAGCCAGAATATCACATGTAGAGCATGTATCTACTTTGGGCCTTGCAAAAGACGTTAAATTTGGACATAAAAATATCGTTATACCTTTGCCGAGTCACTGGTGGATTGTTAAGTGGCTGGTATTTTTCCAAAAAAGCACAATACATTCTGCTTACGTTTAAATCTGGTGACAAGAAGAGTTTATTCTGGGTTTTCGCTCTTGTATATTGGCTCTCATTTGTGGGAAAACTGGTAATATGCTCCATAATTTTGTTAGCCCAAGCAGACTTGTTAGAAAAACTATGTCGGGCGCCTCCTCGATTTTCTGACATATCCATTTTACCAGCAAGAATTTTTTTCCCCCAAGAGTTGGAATCTCCTTGGAGTCACGGCAAACGTACCGGAAAATGTTTTGTTTCATACTGTGCTGTTAAATAGCTGATTACAGTAATCAGCTATTTTCCGGACTCATTTAAGTCCGGGAAATAACTCAATACAGTACTGAGTCCGGGAAATTTTTACTTCCCGGACTGCTTTAAAAAATAGTATATTACGGACCAAGGCCAGTAAAGTAAGAAATATCTCAGATCACAAACATGTGATCTGAGGCTTTCTTACTTACTTGCCGAGGTGTGTATACTATTTTTCTGTTCGACGGAGCCGGAAAGCGGCAACTTCGTTTAGCGCGGCGGCGGCGGCCCGAAAGTTGATGCTTTCTGGCCGGAGGACAGAAAACACAATATTCACAATTTTAAAAGATTTTATTTTTAAAACTACAAAATCAAGCCTATAAAAAAAAGGTGAGCGGTCTTCGGACCGCCGACAGAAGCTTGCTTCTTATGCACAATATAATGACCATTTTCCGTGAATTTTTCACCATTTTTCAAAAATTTTGATAATTTTTGACCATTTTTGACGAATTTTGACAATTATTGACCGTCTCTGAGAATTATTGACCATTTTTGACAATTTTTCAAAAATTTTAACATATTTGGCAATTATTGACCATTTTTTCAAAATTTTAATAATTATTGACCATTTTTGACAATTATTGGCCAATTTTGATGGTTTTGACAATCATTGATCATTTTTGACAATTTTTCAAAAATTTTGATCATTTTAGACCATTTTTCCAAATTTTAACAATTATTGACAATTTTTGATCATTTTTGACAGGTTCTGACAATTATTGACCATTTTTGACAATTTTTCAACAATTTTGACAATTTTTAATAATTATTGACCATTTTTGACAGTTTTTTATAATTATTGACCATTTTTTCAAAATTTTGACAATTTTTCGAAAAAGATGACCATTTTTCAAAAATTTTGACAATTTTTGACAATTATTGACCATTTTTCCAAATTTTTGAAAATATATAACCATTTCTTCAAAATTTTGACAATTTTTGACGATTTTTCCAAATTCTTGACAATTTTTGACCATATTTAAAAATTTATGACAATTTTTCAAAAATTTTAAGAATTATTACCATTTTTGACAGTTTTTGACGAATTTTGACAATTATTGACCGTCTTTGACAATTATTGACAATTTTTCCGATATTTTAACAATTATTGATCCTTTTGGACCATTTTTGACAGTTTTTGACGAATTTTGATTGGTTTTGACAATTATTGACCGTCTTTGACAATTATTGAAATTTGAATTTTTCTAGGACTGCACCCAAATTTCTATAAAAAAGACCAACACTTTCTGCATTAAATCCGCAGATCCTTCCTAGACATTGATTCAGGCTTTCGGTGACGTTTTAGAAAACCTTGCAACCAATCCTTCCCTGCCATTTTTTTAGTCGTAAACTATTGTACGGGAGCTTAAAGCTGTCAAACCATAAAACATCTTGGCTAAATAAATGCACCTACTTGCCAGTTCCATTTCCTGGTCTTCTGAAAATATGGAACGGCGACCAAGAGGTATTCTGGCTGCATTTTCTTTTTTGACAATTTTTCAAAATTTTTAACAATTATTGACCATTTTTGACAGTTTTTGACGAATTTTGACAATTATTGACCGTCTTTGACAATTATTGACCATTTTTGACAATTTTTCAGAAATTTTAATAATTATTGATCCTTTTGGACCATTTTTGACAATTTTTGATTGGTTTTGACAATTATTGACCGTCTTTGACAATTTTTGAAAATATTTGGCAATTATTAACCATTTTTTCAAAATTTTGACAGTTTTTGACTATTTTTGATCATTTATCCAAATTTTTGACAATTTCTGACCATATTTAAAATTTTTTTGACAATTTTTCAAAAATTTTAACATATTTGGCAATTATTAACCATTCTTTCAAAATTTTGATAATTTTTGACAATTTTTCACACCTATAGGTGTGTGAGCTCAGTGCGGCAAGAGAGATTGCGATTGGGGATGGATGAACCTTTGGAGATAGTCTTGCTGCTTAATGTAATCGGACATTTCGTAAAATTTGTTGAATAACTCAACACGATATTCAAAAAATTGAATAGATGAGGCTTTTACTTGATGAAGATCCATATAAACCCTTTTAATAAAGCTACTGTGTTAGCGAAACGCGTCACAAGTTTTGAACATAAACATTTAAACAAATTAAATTGTTTTATTTCATCTTGACGATATTCTATATACATACATTTAACTCTGCATCTGTAGAGTGGGGAGGTTGAGTTTAGGCCCACAGCACTTAGGCCACATGTGACCCATTGTACATCCTCCCGAGGAGCTTCTTGTTAAGTGGTTTACTCTTTGGTGGAACTTACAACGTTATGACTTGCAAAACCACTATATCCCCACTTTTCCCGCGTTCCAGAATTGGTTAAGAAAGACGCAAAAATGCATTTTCTTTTGTTTGTAACGATTTTATTTGTTCAACGATAATTTTCGCAATAGATTTAAATGTTAACCGGTCACTACACACTGTAAATATATATAACTGATTTTCTAAATCGATTCACATGCATTGAAATTGCTGGATGGTTCATTAAAAAGTAATCAGTGTCAGATAACGTAAATTGAGAAAATATTAATTGGAAAACAATTCAGTGGGTTTTCCGTTTTTGCGTTATTTAATTCAGAATCTGGGAGAAACAAGAAATTTCAATTTAATCGTTTTTGTGCAGATGAAATAGAAGCACGTCGAAGTTGCTGTTTTTACTAAATTCGATGGATTCATTATTTTTATCTGTATTGTAAATTGGATTAGTAATTTTAATTGTTTTGTTGAATTTCACCACCGAAATGGATGGAATTTATTTAATTAGTAATTTAAGAGATTTTCAAAATTCAATTAGTAGGTAGCCGTAGTAGGATTTAGAGTGATATTATGTAGATACTGCGCTCATTTTAATCACATCAAAAACTTTGTAAATTCAACGATAAACATGTTAAAATATTAGAGGTATAAATTGTATAATTGTTATGACAAAATTAAAACCATCTACAACATTAATACACACCACTATCTAACTGAACACTATTCAATTTGGCTAATTTTTTGAGTCTATTAGTGTCTTACGAGTTAAATGTTACAAAAAATTCTCAAAATATCGACTTTTATTGGGCGTTAGAGAACTTCTTCAACAGATTTTTTTTCACAAGAAATCCATTTAATTGTGGACCAGCTTACACCAGTTGCCATGACTGTACGTGTCTCTAATTGGCTTGTTGTCTTTTACCTTCCACAGTTTAACTCAACTATACTCTCACTGACTACTCTGTGATCTTTACTTGTGGATATACTTCTAGTAGCTGATGAATTCAGCCGCTATCCATAGCGCACTAGATGGGCGAGTCTCTTTTAACGTTTGGCAAAAGCGGTACTACACGCATGTCAACCATTTGTTTTCAAAGGGCGTTATAAAAATAACGCAGGAGAGACGATCTGACCATTGGAAAGATCTATCAGTGCTAAGACAATAAAAAATACACTCACTTGTAATCTCCCTAGTGCTTGAATTATTGCCGGAAATTTTTAAACAAAACGCAATTTATTCAAGCACGAGGTGGATTCGTCACAAAAATTTTATACCAGAATTATTTAAAATACATTCGTATTGCGGGAGATGACAGCTGACATGTGTTGGGAAATTTCCACTTATTAATTTTACGTCTACATGTTCATGTGGATGACAAATTTTCAGATAAATTGCTGGTTACCATAGCAACAATGTCGAAATAAAGAATCTGATTGGCTTAAAATGGCGGGTATAACTTTTCAAGGAAATTAATCACGGAATTAAGCAACAAGAAGGAATGGGATTCAAATACCATCACCAGACTTGGCAAATGGTACACAGAAGGCTCAAAAGCAATAGGAGGAACTGGGATAGGAGTGTACGGGCCAGGAACCAAACACTTGGGAAAAACTCCAAGTATCTTTCAAACTGGAATTCACGTCATAAGAAAGTGTGCCCAGTTCAAAATTGATAAAGGATATAGAAGGCAAAGGATTATCATAATTAGGGATAGTCAAGCAGCAATTAAAGCACTGAGCTCTTGTGTAATCAGTTCAAAAATGGTGTGGGAATGAATAGGCAAACTCAAAGAACTAGGCAAAAACAATATAATCATGGATTCCAGGACACACTGGAATAGAATGAAGTGAAATAGCAGATGAACTAGCAAAAAGTGTGACGGAAACACCCATTTGGGGGCCGGAACCCTTTTGCGGTATCAGCTCCAATGTAATATTGGAGGAAATAGGCAAAGCCGAAAAAAGAGAAGACCTGACCATTGGAAAGATCTAGTAAAACTTAGACAATCAAAGATTCTTCTGGGTGACTTCAACCTGTTGAGATCAAATGAATGCATAAGTCAAAGTAAAACTGCAGTAAGAGTTTTAACAGGGCTCCTACCATTGTCGCCTGAATAGGCACCTGAAAAAGCTAAAAAATGGTGGAGGAAGAAGAACGTAGATTATATGGCATGGAAGAAGAAACCTCCATCCACATACTTGCGAATTGCAGAGCAATTCAGAATCCTAGGGAAAAACACCTAGGAGATTACTGGATAGAAAAGGGACATTTACGTAAGTTAAAGCCTGCAGATATCCTAAAATTTCTCCGCGAAATAGGACTAACTAGTATTTGAGACTTTCCTCAGGAACTAATTAGAAGTAAGGGGGCACAATAGATATTTTAGGTCTCAGTGAATGTCACCCAAATATACATACATACAACTAAGCGGAACTCAAAAGTTGCAACCCGACTAGAATTCGTGAAAATTGCAGCTAATGTTAGTGCAATATCCTCAGCAATTTTGGTATTTGCGGGCAACCTCATCTCTTGGTTCGTAGCACGGAGCAGATTTAAAAATACTTTGATGCGGTTACTGAACAAGATATTACAATCTTGGAAAATTAATATTTTTATACAGCTCGTTGCAAAGTGGATGTGTAACCGTGTGTGCTCGCATTCAAGAAAACTTAAACTTTTATTATGAATTCAATTATCTACAAGCTTACATGCAAAGTGAATATGAAAATTTACATTTTCTACCTTGACAAGATACACAAGCTTCAGCAAGTTTTATTAAAGATATATGCATAGATACATTTTGTTCTCGGCAAACAACTTTTATTACAAGTACCGATATATAGTTTGCTGCATAATGAATGATCCATCACAAGTTTAAACATTTAAACTGCCACATTTCAACAGTGGCGGCTCGTGAGTTATGAAAAAGGAAAAAAATTCTCTTCTTCTGGTACATCTTGTATATTCCACAGTTCGGGTTTTATTTTTGGAAGTGTAGTTTATTTGAAGGTGAGGAATAGGCCTTGCTTATTCTTTAATTAACATCATTGATCATTAATGTCACTTCGCGTCTTAGAATTCACACACTGGCGGTACTAATGTGTACTATTTAAGGCAATACCTTTACTGTGGAGACATATGAATTCGGGTCCCCAAATCGAAGGTATAATTGGCGAATTTAGTCGGTCAGCCGAATCATACTTGGAATAGGTTCACTTGAGATGCTTCCCCGGAACATAGTTTTGAGCGTAAGCATGCGCTTGGACACCGAATCTGACTCGCGCATCACTCCGATGACTGAATCTCGTACATCTGATTCATGGCAAGCCGTCAGTGTTGAACAATTGGGATTTATTACACACTAAATCTACTGAAGATATTCACGAATTTCAATTATTAGCTTTAATTATCCATTATTAATCTTGAGTGTTTATTGGATGCAATTAATTAAGGATTGACTCGAGGTCGATCGGGTCTTGAAATGTGTCGTTTTCGTATTTACGTGAAATTAACGTAATGATTATTTTACATGTTTGCTTATGGAGTGCTAGTTTCTGCCACGCTAGGTTGATTTGTGTATTGAAGTGTCAGGTGATCATAGCACGTCAGCAGATTGTATCCTGCCATTTTTTAGATAACTGTTGAAACCACACGTTCAACAATTTGTATATTTATATTTTAGTTCCTTTGTATATTCATGTACAGTTATATTTTAGTCCTTTTAATTTCATTCGAAATTCTTACCGGTACGCCACTGCCTCCAAAATACTTCTGCCTTAGTTCTTTTCCTGGCGTCTGACCGACGCTTTGCAATATTTACTATTATTCTTCGGCAGTTGAAGTAGGCGTGACCAAACGCACACTTCGCGCCTAAATGCATTATCTCAGTAACAGTAGAGTCGATGTTGAGTTTCCAACCCGATCGGTCTCCCAGCTAAGACCTACCACTCCTTTACCGGTATAAAACCGATATTTTCAGACCAAATGGGCCAAGTTTCATAGTAATTAATTTAATTCCTTTAAACAAAGTTATATTTAAGTGAATAGTGCTTTGAAAACCACAAAGGAAAGGGTAAGATCGTTCTAATAATTACTATTTCATACTGAAAGGCTTGTCTATATTCATCGTTCCATCTGTATGTATTTTCGACGTTAAAGTTTATTAAAGTTTACTGAATTGTTAACGAAATACAGTTATTATTTATGCGAGAGAACCAGTCATCCTATGGGATTCCAGTCCACTAAATCGAAGGCATCCTATATTTTACGACAGCATAAAATTTCTTGTCATCTCAACTGATGTAGCATCAACGGCCATATCAATAACAAAAAGTTCTTTACCCTAATTCTATCTCTCTAATTTAAAGAAACTCTCAAGTATATCTTGCAGTTACTCTTGTGCAGATTACAACAGCTATGGCATGCTGTTTCGTGTGTTTTCGACGAGGAAAAATTCCACAAGGACTTATTTTTTTAATGTATTTTCATCCTAAGTTATTTACAACGCAATTGCGAAAACAATGCCCACACAGTTGTTTTGGTTGTTTGTCATCAGAATTCATAAATATTAATGAGGAAAGTTCAGTGTATGAAAATTATGTGATTTTCGGAGGAATGTACTTATGTAGATTGGAGTAGTTGCAAAATATGATTGTTTTGTAACATTGTGTGATTATACAAAGTTAAGTTTTAGAAAATCGAGCAGGTATTTTTATACAATAACCTAAATATCTAATACTTATCATAAAAAGTGAAGCTCGTCACCGTTCTTGCTCATACTGTGAGAAATATCATTTCTCACGGCACTTTGCCCACGCCACATATATTTATATGGAGAATCAAATAAAATCGACAAAAACTTAGTAGTCCACTGTCATCTTTAAATACCTACTTAGTTGTCACAAAACTGTCAGATTATATTAGAAAATATGTTAAATATTTTAAAAAATTGTCAAAAATTTTGAAATATTGTCAAAAATTGTCAAAAATTTGGAAAAATGGTCAATAATTGTCAAAAATTGTCAAAAACTGTCAAAGTTTTGAAAAAATGGTTAATGATTGCCAAATATTTTCAAAAATTGACAAAAATTTGGAAAAATGGTTAATAATTGTCAAAAACTGTCAAAATTTTGAAAAAATGGCCAATAATTATAAAAGAGTGTCAAAAATAGTCAATAATTGTTAAAAATGGTCAAAAATGGTCAATAATTGTCAGAAACTGTCAAAAATGGTCAATAATTGTTAAAATTTTGAAAAATGGTCGAAAATTGTTAAAAATTGTCAATAATTATCAAAAAATGTCAAAAATGGTCAATAATTGTTGAAAATTGTCAAAATTTTTGAAAGTTGTCAGAACCTGTCTAAAATGCTCAAAAATTGGCAAAAATGGTCAATAATTGTTAAAATTTGGAAAAATGGTCTAGAATGGTCAAAATTTTTGAAAAATTGTCAAAATTGATCAATGATTGTCAAAAATTGTCAATAATTGTTAAAATTTGAAAAAATGGTCAATTGTCAAAAATTGTCAAAATTGTCAAATATGGTCAAAAATTGTCAAAATTTTGAAAAAATGGTCAATAATTATAAAAAACTGTCAAAATGGTCAATGATTGTTAAAAATTGTCAAAAATGGTCAATAATTGGCAGAACCTGTCAAAAATGCTCAAAAATTGTAAAAAATGCTCAAAAATTGTCAAAAATGGTCAATAATTGTTAAAATTTGGAAAAATCGTCCAAAATGGTCAACATTTTTGAAAAATTGTCAAAAATGATCAATAATTGTCAAAACTGTCAAAACTGGTCAATAATTGTTAAAATTTGAAAAAAACAGTCAAAATGGTCAAAATTTTCGAAAAATTGTCATAAATTGTCAAAATTTTGAAAAAATGGTCAATAATTATAAAAAACTGTCAATAATTGTAAAAAATTGTCAAAATTTTTGAAAAATTGTCAAAAACGGTTAAAAATTGTCAAAAATGGTCAATAATTGTTAAAATTGTCAAAAATGGTCAATAATTGTTAAAATTTGGAAAAATGGTATAAAATGGTCAACATTTTTGAAAAATTGTCAAAAATGATCAATAATTGTCAAAACTGTCAAAATTGGTCTATAATTGTAAAAAATGGTCAATAATTGTTAGAATTTAAAAAAATAGTCAAAAATGGTCATTCTGTTGTGAATAAGAAGCAAGATTCTATCGGCGGTCCGACGACCGCTCACCTTTTCTTTTTGTTTTACTAACCATAAAAATAAATATTAAGTTACTTTACTTGTATTCTTTAAATTTGTGCAGTTGTAGAAAAAGTATAGTGTGCAACATGAGGGGAAAGTTCAACTTTTCTCACGAGTGTGGAAGTTTGTAGCTCGAGCCCAAAGGGCGAGTGCCGCAAACACACGAGCCGGACCGCCGATAGAAGTTTGCTTCTTATGCACAATAGAATGACCATTTTTGACCATTTTTCGTAAATTTTTGACCATTTTTCAAAAATTTTGATAATTTTTGACAATTATTTACCATTTTTTCAAAATTTTTGACTATTTTCTTAAATTTTAACCATTATTAACCATTTTTGACAATTATAGATCAATTTTGACAGTTTTGACTATTATTGATCATTTTTGACAATTTTTCAAAAATTTTGACCATTTTATACCATTTTTCCAAATTTTAACAATTATTGGCCATTTTTTACAATTTTTGACCATTTGCATTGCACAATATACTATTATCTACAACTGCTATGAAAAGTGATGTATTTCTCATACCTTACTTAATTTCAAAACCAAATATTGCTCATACTGTGAGAAATATTATTTCTCACGGCACTTTGCCCACGCCACATACATTTATATGGAGAATCAAATAAAATCACAAAAACTTAGTAGGCTTCTATCATCTTCAAATACCTACATAGTTGTCACAAAACTGTCAGATTAATTAATATAACGGAGAATTTAGTGAAAAGAAATGACGTTCCGGATTTGACCATACAAAATTGTACAAATTTCACCATCAACTATAATTTTAAATAAAATTATTTAACAGTATAGAGATGGGATACTTTAGTGTTATTTTTGTTTTACTAACCATAAAAATAAGTTTTAAGTTACTTTACTTGTATTCTTTAAATATGTGCAGTTGTAGAAAAAGTATAGTGTGCAACATGTGGGGAATGTACTTTTCTCACTCGTGTGTTCGCGGTACTCGCCCTCGTGCCTCTTGTGAGAAAAGTAGAACTTTCCCCACTTGTTGCACAATATACTATTTTGTCTAAATCCCGTAATGTTATACTAGCTAAAAAAAACTAAATGTTGGCGTTACGAATTATATCGTTACGAAGAGCTGTGGATGCGAACTGTCGATGTTACAAATTGTCGCCGTTACGAATTGTCCGTTACCATTTGTGGAGTTACGAATTGTCGCGTTACGAATTTGTCTTGTCACCGTGTTGATATGTCCACCATATTGACAGACATCAATAAACTTTGTTTCGACATTCATGACAGTGAATACATACGTCGTATTGTTTTACTGGGATAATAGACAATATTCAGCTATTGTGAAACTTCTAGCTTTATGCTTACTTTCCATAAACAAAGATATACTACTACCAACTCAGAGTAAGAAAGTTTCGCAAACTAAAACGGGGCGGATTAGTTAGCCATTTATAAAGTTAAACCGTAAACTTTGAGTTAATATCAACATTGAATCCTACGCACCACTAAAGGATTGCGTTATAATTATCATTCGTAAGTTATACATTCGCCATTTCCGCTTGCACCGGAAATATGGAGAGTTAATTTCCCTTATCGGTTATAAATAATAAAGTTTTGGGGTAATATAATGGACACTGGAAAAATGTAACTTCCTGGACATCCTAATTAAAATATTGACTCGTTTTTTTGTTGTAATTTCTATCGATGCTATCGATAAACAATAGTATTAATATAACTGTTATAAATGAAACTAACTGTTTCTAATTAATTCCACTATTTAATGAAAATTATGAAAGGATATTGATAATTATTTCGATATTGACATTTAAATGTCCAGAATGTAATGCTGTCTATATTGGTCAAACCAGTCGAAATTTTGAAATTAGACACAAATACAGATTGGAAAAACCTGATAAATTGAAAAACATCTACTTGACACCAAACATTAATTAACACGTAACACAGAACTAGAAGTACCTACTACATATTTGTGATAAGAAACAAGAACTAGATTTCCTTGAAGAATTAGAAATTAGAAGACACTTAAGAGACCCACAATATGAAGTCGTCAATGAACAGATAAATCTCCCTAGTGCTCTCCAATATTAAACTGTCTTCTTAAGTATACAGATATTGTTTTCTTTGGTTTCCTATATCATTGCACAGTTATACCAGAGACGGCCAAGTACTTGTGGAGTTTTTGTTATACAGTAATGAATTGTTCCACTGGTCTATACAGTGAGTGGAGATGGCGCTCGCGATTCTCAGAATATTTAAAAAAACGCGCGCAAGCCCTCTTTCGTTTATTTTTGTTTTATTTTTTCATTTCTTCCATTAAAAAAAATCACAAAACTAAAAAAACATAGTTTATTGAAAAATACAAAAAGTGGTTATGAGCTAAACAGAATACTGCTAAGAAGTTATTATATAAACATTATAGAGGTCCAGGAAGCTCTTGATTCTGTTGCTTGGAACAACTAGGAATAGGTGGGTCATCATCTAGAACTGCTTCATCTGCAATATGTAGGAGCCAGATAAAAATGACTTTAATATGTTAAAAACTTACCTCTCATCATCAAGAGGAAAATTATGCAGTTTCTCTACATCATCTGCACTGCTTCCACAAGCGATACAACGTCGCACAGAAGCCATACCGAATAAAAATAATTATAAAATAAAAATTTTGCCGCGTTTTTAACTTCAATAGCTATCGATAGCGATGAAAAACACAATCACAAACTAATCCCCAAACAAAAGTCTAAAATAATTGTAAAACAACCCACTGTTACACAGTTTATAAATAAGTTACGTTTATACTAGATTTAGTAAAACACCACAAATAAAACAAAGTTGAGCAAACACGTCAAAACAATAATGATAGAGCTAGTAGGACTGTTTTATTCGTCAATCAAACAATCAACTAACTCGTTTAAAAACAGACTTGATCGAACGCTTCTAGAGCACCTATAGTTTCTTTTTTTTTTTTGTATATTTGTATATATTGTAGTTATTTTTCTTTTCTTCACCTACTAGTAGGTTACATATGTAATTATCTGTTTTTGGGCACAATAGGGACTTGTCCCTCTGCCCTTGTCTAAATATAATAATAATAATATTAATAATAATAATAATAATAATAATATGCTCATGTACTTGGCCGTCTCTTGGTTATCTCTCAAGATTAACTTACGTTCACGACGAATTTGGAGAAGAGTTCCATCCCATTACGTTCGTATATGAACTATTTCTCTAGTGCCCAGAAATCGAAAGGCAGTGCAAGAAGTTCATCCGTCCATAAGGATATTGTAACATGTCTATCGACCTGTTTCGACTTATAAATATATATCGCAAATCTTTATCTAATTCCCGCTCGTCGTCTCATTAGCCACGCCAATCTTCAACCCTGACCATAAGACAATTGACATCTGCCAAAGGTCGCTTCCATTTTTACATATCGCCACGAGCGTAGGAATGGAGAACTATCGATAGTCCCGACTAACGATATTTATCGATAGTGCTATTTTTACTATCATTTTTACATCGGTAAAGTTGACATCTGACATCTATCACTCTGTTGTTTATATATAATTGTCAACATTTTGAAAAATGGTCAAATTGTCAAAATTTTAAAAGAATGGTTAATAATTGTCAAAAACTGACAAAATTGGTCAATAATTGTCAAAAATGGTCAATAATTGTTGAAATATGGAAAAATGGTCAAACATTTTGAAAAGATGGTCAATAATTGTCAAAAATTTTGAAAGATGATCAAAATTTTCAAAAATGGTTACCAACGGTCTAAAATGGTCAAAATTTTTGAAAAATTGTCAAAAATGGTCAATAATTGTGAAATTTGACAAAATTGGTCAATAATTGTTAAAATTTGAAAAAATGGTCCAAAATTGTCAAAATTTTTGATAAAATGGTCAGCAGTTGTCAAAATTTTGAAAAAACGGTCAAAAATTTTGAATGAATGGTCAATAATTGTAAAAATTTTGAAAAATGGTCAAAAATTGTCAAAATTTTGAAAAATGGTCAATAATTGTCAAATTTTTTGAAGAATGGTGAAGATTTTTGAAAAATTGTCAAAAACGGTCTATTAAGAAAAAAATGCTTACAATATTCCGAGGGTCGAGAACCTTACCGAATCCGTCTTAGATTCTGACAGTTTAAAATAATGATTGTAATCACACGCAATACACTCTCTTTCTCTTCCTTCTCTCTCCCTTCTCTCTCTCTCTCTCTCCCATCTCCCTCTTCCATATCTTACTCTCATTTTTCTTTCTCTTTCTCCCATCTCTCTCTCATTTTTCTTTCTTCTTCTTCCATCTCTCTCTCATCTTTCTTTCTCTCTCCCCCATCTCTCTCTCTCTCTCTCTGTCCTCCCATCTTTTCTCCTCTCCCATATCCGTCTCTTCCATATCTCTCTCTTCCATATCCCTCTCGCTCCCATCTTTCTTTCTCTCTCTCCCATCTCTCTCTTTCTTTCCTATCTCTCTCTCTCTCTTTCCTAACTCTCTTTCTCTCTCTCTTTCTGTCTCTCCAATCTCTCTCTTATCTTTCTCTCCCATCTCTCTCTCTTTCTCTCATTTTTCTTTCTCTTTCCTCTCTTTCTCTCTCTCTCTCTCTCTCTCTCTCGCATTTCTCTCTCCCCCTTTCTCCCATTCTTCTCTCTCTCTCTCTCCCATCTCTTTCTCTCCCATCCCTCTCTCTTTCTCTCATTTTTCTTTCTCTTTCCTATTTCTCTCTCTCTCTCTCTTTCTGTTCCATTTTCTGATAGCATTTTTATTCCATAACAACTTTCAAAATAAATTCTTCACCTAAACATCTAAACTATCGATAGTACCGAAAACCATCGATTTTTTTCGAGCGACACCCCTTTTCGCTATTGACTTTCAGCGAGGAAAGACCTCCATTTTTATCGTCTTTATATCTTTCCTATCTAAATTGCTGTGGTAAGCACAGCAGCTAGTATACGGTTAACAACTAAGTATACCGTTGAGAGCTAGTATACTTTGAGAACTAAGTATACCGTTGATAACTAAGGATATACCGTTAACTGCTAGGATACCATTAGCTGCTAGAATACCAATAACTGCTAGGAGATTATTAAGACACCGTCCAAGACACCTTCAAGATACTTCCAGGTCCACTTCTCTGCACACCCTTCCCTGAGAAGATATTTACTAAGAATACCATGAAAAGCACATGCCTCATTTTTTTGTTCCTTCCTGGCAGAATAAAATTAATGTTCTAATTTCTTTCGAATTTAATTTCTTGTACATCCGGATGTAAGAGCTGTAGGGGATAGTGTCCGGGATAACGTAAGTTTTCAATTTTTATAATAATTAATTTAATTTCTACAAGGTGTTTCTACCTTTTCCACCTTAGTTTTCTTTTTGTTTAAATTCATTTTGTTCTTTCGTCGACGTCTAAAAGGTAGTGGCGCCCTAAAACTTCTTATAGTCTGACAACCTCTGACATACCTAGTGCAGCACTAACATGGAGTAGAACCACCATTGAGAAGAGTCTCATGCCGGCATCTTTCTCGAGTGGCCACTCTAGCGCCCAAGTCACGAATAACCGACGGGTACGGTTACAACATACAACATATTTTTTTTTCTTGGTTACTTTGTCAGTGTAGATAAAATATATGTTCTCTCTGGAAGCTTCAATCCCTCAGTCAAGAATACGGCCTCAGACCTGGTACAGTTGCTGTTTGGGAAGGCAATTGTTTTAATGGGCACGTACAGAATTGTTACTGCTTGATGGGAACATGACTGAGCAGATTTACGTACAACAAGTTATTAACAATGTTATCATACGTTTGTTTCATGCTGCTATTGGATCAACTTTCCTCTTTTTAGACATAGTGCAAGAGTAGTTGAAGACGCTTTGGACTTCTATGGTACTGGCACTGCTTCCTCGATCGCCCGACCTCAATCCTATCGACCATGCTTGGGACCAGGTATAAAAAGTCTTTAATTCCCATGAACCACCCTCGCGAACACTCCAAGAACTTAGACAGCTTTTACCCCAACTTTGAAGATAAATCGATCAAGGCTACTCCAACGACCTTATTGAAAGTATGCAGAGGCGTTGTTTGGCTGTCATTGATATTATAGAGGAATAGTATATTCTTCAACGAGTGTAGAATGATGGCTATTATTCACGCGGATGAAGTTTCCAAAACGAGCGAGCGCATCGGTAACTTTTGGAATTATCCAAGTGAATAATAACCATTCTACACAAGTAAAAGACTATACTTTCTTCACGACTATGTATTAAAAAAAATTCTACCATTAGGAATCGAATCTCTACCACTGAGCTATCGACCATATTTATTTATGAAAATGTAAAGAACATTTCGAAAAGTTTTGTAAAATATGCTGGGAGAACGTTTTCCGAAAAGGAACTGTACTTTATTGGAATGTCTCCATGCCATAAATGATTCATACATCTTATTATAGTCTTGCTTTGATCTCTCCGGTAGCAAATTCCTTGTGGATGATTGAGCAATTTGTTTATTTCGGGAGGCGTAAATATTAAATCTTCACTATCGCTACTTTGGTCCATTTTGTTCTCTATATATACGTAAAATTATGATTATAT
Source organism: Lochmaea crataegi (assembly GCA_947563755.1). Lineage (NCBI taxonomy): Eukaryota > Metazoa > Arthropoda > Insecta > Coleoptera > Chrysomelidae > Lochmaea > Lochmaea crataegi. The sequence continues at coordinate 87,617,846 of OX387423.1, read as the reverse complement.
ATGATTATTTTGACGTTTCAAACGATGCGTTGTCAGAAGCGATTTGCGTATTTGGGTATTTGACGTTTTAAAACATACGATTTGATTTATTCATTCTAGCGTGATAATCGGAGAATGTGATTGGCTAACGAGAGTGAATTATTTTTCCTTCTTCACTGGTGTGAAGAATTTATATCATTATTCAGCTAAATATGTAAAAATAATTTGTGCATTATTATTTAGTCGTGGAGAAAGCATATTCTCCGAATTGATGAATTTCCTTAACTTTTGTGTAGCATTTTATAAACTTCAAATAAAACAGGTAAATTTCTTCCTGTACACATGAACTCTAATCATACGATAAAAGTATATAAATACTTGAATACAGACCAAAATCATTTTCATAGAGATCTGTTTCTAATTAAGAACCCTCGAAAGTATCATCATATTATTAAGTAAACAAAGTTACCAAAACGTTTTTTACAGAAATTGCTATAGAAACCCAACGTGCAATTTAAGTTTCATAGGATTTTCGAATACCGCTGTTCTCGACATAATAATCCAAGCTCGTTCCATAATTATCCCCCATTTTTCATTTTCGGGATTTTTTCTGTCCTTTCCGGAGGATTTTCTTCAACAAACTGCTTAATAAGAAACATTTTTTATTTCTTATTCACGGTAGATGTAGTAGAGCGCTTAAAATTGATGAGCCAATTAGTAGGAGCATTAAGTTTAACCTTAGCAATCTTTTATTGGAAATGTAATATAAACGATTTTATTGACTGTTGGTGTAGAATTCTCAACAGAAACGTGACTCGGATGAGATATTTTCCACCGTATACTATTTTTGACGTATGATACACAGGGAAAAATGCACTGATCTGCAGATTGCAGAGTTTTAGTACGGGAGTTCCCCATTTTGTCTGTATGTGGGGGAAAGAAGGGTAAGACCGGACTTTTCGGCATGTTGAAGCTAAAGTACTCCAACTAGCGCTTGCTTGATTGATCGTCCTGATGTATTATTTATCTTATCACAATATAATGTTTTATGTTTTAATTCAAAAAACTTTAACTTTAACAAAAAAATATTATTCTTACAAACAAAAATCACACTGAAAGAAGGTATCTTCTTCGCCCCCTTCACTGCTGCCTTCGTGAGCCCAGTCAAAACACATTCCACATTGGATCTATCCTTCTCCTTGTTTTGAGTTGGAAAAAGATTCGTTGCAGTATAAACAATGATCGTCGGACTTGTTATCTTCCCCATCGGAAGAATCATCAGTCGAGATCGAGGTCGAGGTCGAGGCTACAAAAATTTTTGAGGAGACTCTTTTCTTTCTCTGGGCCTTGGTACGCTTGTGTTTTTGATTGTTTGGTTTTGATGTTGTCTTCTTATTTGGTTTGTTTGAGTCATCAATAATCAATTTTCTTTCCTGTGACGTTATTTTTCTTCCATTTTCTTTTCCTCTAACTGACATTCGAGTTCTATTTTGTATGGTGAAGAAGTTAATATTGCACATTTCCCTTTTCGTTTATCTGTTCTTTCAGCAACAGGTGGTGGCATTAGATTAGATGTTAGATGTGATATAGCAAAAGCTATCGATGCAGCTGGCTGTTCATCCATAAACATTTATGGTTCTAAACTTTTAGAACAGCAGGGGAAGTGGTTCGTCAATATTGGTTTGTTAATCTCAACTACCGTTTCACACGTTCTTTGTGCAGGTTTTTCTTCTGTTGCTGGGTCCACTTATAGAACAACATCTGCTCCTAACTTGGAACAGGTCTATCTGTGGTGGTTGAGGGAGCAAATAGGTGATCAGGAAAAATATTTTGGTTCAAAGGCTACATTTCTGTTTGCTTGAATCCATTTACTGCCGTCCGCATTCCTGCTGCCTTAAGGAAAGCTGCAGTTTGGCAACTTGTTGAATTATAACAGCTCTAGCAGGATGTTTTCCACCTCCTGTTGATAATAGGTGCTCAATGGAGCCATGAAGGTCACGTCTAGCGGCTGGAGTCGACGAGAACAATGTGATGGCAAGCAAAACAACACAACATTGTTTTCTCTGGCCATGTTAATTAGTTCGAGACTCTTTGTGTGGGTAATATGGCCGTCCAAAATCAGGAGGACTGATTTTTCAAACGTTGGTTTAGAAAACTTAATAAATCTTCGAAACCAATACAAGAAAATGTCTGTTTGCATCAATCCAGAAGGGTGATATTGAGCGAAGCTTCCAGGTGGTGCATAGTCAAGCAGCGCGGAATTTTATCTCTTTCGAAGAAAAACAAACATTGTTGGCATACAATTTCCGGCCGCATTCATGCAAGTTTCGTTTCTTTCTGCTGATAGCAATGCTCCAATCTGTATTTTTCCTCGTGAAGCTAGGATTTTGGATGGTTTGATGGGAACTGTGGTTATTCCCGTCTCATCGACGTTATAAATATCAATAGGAGAAAAATTGTGTTGTTCATACAAACCCTCCAACAGATCGAAAAATGTATCAACTGCTTGCTTATTGAATCCCATGGTCCTTGCTATTGAAGTGTTTTCTGGAAATCGAAGAGAAATATTGTTCCTCCTCCTTAAACAACCATATAACCAGTCTTTTCCGGCCATCTTGGTTTCTTCATTGAATTTGTGTTTCAAATTAGTTGCAAGATTAAACGCTAATCTTCTGACATCACTCAAAGTTGACCCAAACAATCTACTCCCTAACAGCAATATGTGGTCTAGAAATTCTTTTTCTTGCTCTTCAGAAAATATAGTCGTACAAGGTCCCAAGCTACCTTTTCTAGCAGCTTGGCTAGAAGTTAGTTGATTTGTTCTTGCCTTTTGAGGCTTTTAGGTATCCCATGCGCCCATACAATACTTCTTCTATATCGCCTTCCATTGAGGGGAACTTAAATTCCGCCAAATATTTAGAGTTATTACAAAATCATGTAATTCCTGCAGTTCTCCTTATACCCGATGTTGATCTCAACAGAATTTGGTTTCAACAAGATGGTTGTCCAGTCCATAATTCAAGGATAGTCATGGAATTTTTAAGGTTTACATTCCCCGACAGAATTATTAGTACTAATGGTACAATTAAATGGCCTCCAAGATCACCTGAACTAGCTACAAATGATTTTTTTCTTTGGGGATTTTTGAAAAGTAGCATTTATCAACATGAATTTGAAAGAGCTAATAATTTAAATGAATTGAGGGTGAAAATAAGGCACGTTTGTGCCAGCATCACGCCAAATAATCTTAGAGACATGAGATAAAATCTTTATGACAGATTTGGTTATTACTTGGCACAGCAAGGTAGTTTATTTGAGCCTTAATTCAATAAAATTATGTTTACCTTTAGAACGGATTTTTAGTTTAATTTTTTCAAGAAGTTCATATTTTATGTTTAGAATAAGTACTTATTTTATTTTTTCAATTCAATTTATTAATGGAATGGATCTTTAGTTTTTTATATCCAATTACTTTATTATTTTTATCTCAAGAATAAATGTTTTATTTTCAAGTTACAATGGCTAAAATAATATCCTATTGTAGTTATAAATTAATTGTCAGCTTGTTCAGAAACGATCAAGTTGACAAAAATTAATTTTAAGATGTACAGGTTACGTAAGAACGAGTATATTTTTTTATTTCTTTAACAACCTCACTCCTTCTATGTTGGGAAAGTACTGAACCACAGTGAACCTACTCAGAGCGGGGAAAGTCAGTATCTGCTGCAGCGTTGCCAGTTTAGAATGTTTGGTACTTTCTAAGTAATAAATAACTTATTTCGTATTTGACTTTTAACGAGATTCGAGATTGGTAATATTGACTTTTGAAAAATAAGTGAGATCAACAAAAATAAGAATAAAATAATGGAGTTCAAGGAAAAATTTGGACAAATTACAATCTGCAATAAATAAAATCCGTACACTGCTTCCGATTTAACAATTATTGGTATTTAACATTGTTGCCGCTTGAAATGCCGTTGAAAATTTTAAAACAACGATAGACAAAAATTAGGAATAATTTTTACAGATAAGTACATTTGGCAACACAACAGTTACCATAAATAGGAAGGGACTGAATACATGCCCAACTATTTTGGTAGAGGGGACTGATCGCTGGGCTAACAAGTCTTCTCTCTCTTTCACGTAGTTCTGCTCATATTTTCCTTGTCGTACTTGTATAAGTCGCATTGTAAGAAAGGGATTTTTGCAATCTGTATACCGGCAGTTCTATTAGTGAATATAAAGATACATTATTTTGAAAACGTTTTTTTTCTTTTTTATCAACTTTTTGAAAAAAAATTAAGAAGGTACTGAATATAAATAAAATTCCACTGATATAATCAATCAGTGGAACAGTAGATCATTTTGCAGCGACAACCACTATAGGTCTTCTCAAATCTCTATGTCTTTTTGAAGCAACAAAAACAATCAATTCATATTTTGACTGCTGATATTTCAACACCACATGTACCAAATGTCTTTCTTGTATTTACCACGATGATATACTGAATCTATTTACTGTTTTTGATCTCGTCGTAATAAATTTTCAAGAGGCAATTTCCTTGGCAGCACGTTACTTCTCTCAGATTTTCGCTTTTGCTCACTATACGTTCGCCGAGACTGTATTTTAAGAGTCATTAATTTTATAGGTTATTAGAGTAAATTAATATTTCCAGTATTAAGCGGGCTTGTTCGGAAAATGTGCGGCTAAGGAGGTAATAAATCTTTGGGAACTTATTGGCGGTTTCCCTTGATGCTGAAGCAATATTTTCAGAGTTGAATACGTTTGTACATCAAAAGCTGACAATTCAATTACAGTTTTTGATAATAAATTGATTATTATACAGGGTAAATCACGACCAACAGCCTAGCACTGGCTGCATGAGGCACTTGTTGTATCTTCGACAGTATTAACTGGTTAAGTTCTAATTTCCTTTTCGTATGCAATCTGTTCAACAGGTTTTCAAAAACTTCCTTTTTTGGGTGTTCTTTTTTAGCGTAATTTTGAGTAATGGGGTGTTAAAACTGGTTTTCAATTTAGATAAAACCCTTTGCTGTCACTGGAAATAACATACATGTGTTTTGTAATTTTTTTATTTGGAAACATCAAAGAATTTATATGAAAACTTCCAGAACCACTTTAAAGTAAGTTATATAATAACCACCTCGCCGTACAGTTCGCATCTACATTCCGGAAAGCGTTGCTAAAACTTTTTTCAATTTTCAATTTCCAAAGCCCCCTGGGGTTCCCACTTTTTTATAATAATAGAACGGTTACTTTTCCAGCACGATCATAAATCATATTATACAAGGAAAAAGGGTCGCCGACTGAACTTATTGTTTTGTGTAGCCCTTTTGAATTTAGTACACCCTAGACAAATGACAAAAGAAGTTGAGAGATATGAAAAAAGGTTCAAAGAGCGATCGAGTTTTGTTTTGTTTAAATTAAGTGTATGTTTTTCCAAGAAATTTCGAAAACAGTTTAGATTTCGATACGTTTTATTACTCAAAGTATAAATATACGATGTCATCTGTGATAAATCTTTTCTGGAACACTATTAGTCTGGTCAACAAGTTGAAAAACGTGAAAAATATTCTTAAAGCTCCTAAAAATATTGGATTCCGAATGACCTCTAGAAAAATGTTTTATGAAAAAATTTTTAAACCTCTATGACGTGATCTTGATAAGTATGTATTGTATAGATATGACATTTTAGAATAATTTTTTTTTGATCTATTAGATAAGATTGATTGGTTTGGCACCACCAGTCAGAGGCTTAGAAACCTCGCCACCTCATCCTTTAGGCTTTTTGTGCAGTTTAGCTGTATATGGTATGGTTGGTTGTCGTTAATTGTGGCCAACATGTTATCACTTCTCATTTCAAGAAGCGAGTTTGTGATAAAATGTGTGATTCTGGAATGACTATGGGTGTCGGTGCCTTCGAGCCAATTCCCATTGCATTCCAGCCTGTATGCAGACATTCTGACTTCCACCTTAACATAAAATATTAGGTAAGATAGATGATGAAGTTTGTTTTTTTTGTCAATTATTTAAAAAAAGAAGATAAAGTCTAATTCATAATGTTAGCGCATGTCAAATTTAGGATAAACCAATTGAAAAATTGTCTAAAAAAATTGAAGGGCGTTTCGAGATAAATAAGTTGTTAATTTTTGAAATATTTTAGGAGGAGGAAGAAAAATTATCTGTAACATAAAAATAAATTAAATAAACCAACAATATGAATAAGAACATGGAATAAGAAATAAAGATAGAAACACAATTAAACTTTTAAATATTGTCATCAGAATAAAATATAAGACCAATTGACAAGGAGCTTCATGTTATGAAGAGTTAAAATTGCGAAGAGAGGAAGAAGAACGAGGGAAGTGAATTAATTAAAATTCACTTCCCTCGTTCTTCTTCCGAAATTTAAATTAATCTTCAATTATTTGATTCCGGAACAAACTCACAGAACTCACATTTTTTTGAAAATTAAAATTAAAATAATAACTATTGTGGGAGGAATATAAAGTCATAATAATAAATGTAATTGAATAATAATAATTCTTCATATCAAAATTTGAGTAGATATTTTATATATAAATATAAAGACCATGTAATGTAATATATTTATTGTATCGATATAATTCCATAGAAAAAAAATATTTCTGGATAATTTTATTAAAAAATAGGGAAACACTTTTGAACCACAACCTGAAAGGAGTTAGTAGCTAGGGCACATACAAAAAAAACTAAAACTAATAATAATAATATAATTTGGAATCAATATAGTATATAGGAAGGGCTTCACGACGCGAAACATTTTTAAGACAATTATTTAAACATTTTTTATTAGTTTACAATAAACAAGGAAGTTCAAGAACATTTTGTTAATTAACAATTGCCTAGCTTGTTAAAAATTTAACTTTTTTCCAACGGCAATGAATTCTTTGAAGTGTTCAGAATACACCACAATTTTTTCAAATTTTTCAATTAACAATTAATACCTTAAAAAAATTATTTAATTTGACCTGTTTGCTATTGACGCATACGCACGCATACCCAAAAAGACTCGCGGAGACCTATTTTCGGAGTTGGAATAAAATTATAAATTATAGAGTAAGATGTCCAGGAGTACTGATTTTTTTTGGAAATTTTCTCCTCTTTAAGGATTTTTTGTTCAAACTTCTTAAATATTAATAGTTATGAAGTTATTAACAAAAAACCAACTACCTTATTTTTTTCATCTTATTTTGTTTATAACAATCGCAATTTTTTACGTGCGGTTAAATCCTTCGAAAACAATTTTCAAGAGGTCAATCCAGAGCACCAGAAGTGATTTTAGAACTATGATGGACACAACCTTTTGATGTGTGGTCCTTTGGATGCATTTTATATGAACTGTACTTAGGCATAACCCTCTTTCAAACTCATGACAATAGAGAACATTTGGCAATGATGCAAAGAATTCTTGGAGAAATTCCTCCCAGAATGGCAAGAAAGACCAAAACCAAATATTTCTATAGAGGTAAACTAGAGTGGGATGAAAAAAATTCAGCAGGAAGATACGTTCGAGATAACTGTAAGCCTCTATTGAGATATAAACAATTTGATGACCCGGATCATAACCAGACTTAATATTTAAGATATTAGATTATGAACCTTCAGAATAATCACATTAAAGGGAGCTTTACAGCATCCTTTTTTTGATAAAATCCCGTCCCATCAACGTTTTAATGAATACAAGACGAATATAAGGAGGGATAGAAGTGTATCAACATGAATACTTCAAATATTTACATATATTGGTGATTTAAGACAATTCGGGAAAAAGGTTCTACTCGATCTACATTTTATATTAAAATCAGTTTAGTTCTCAGACCTAGTACTTTTTGATAGTAGTTTATTGGTATTACTTTTGATTTTTTTAGTTATTTAATGAACCATTATAGTTTATTTCAGAAAGGTATAGAGTAATAAAACCTCATTAGGTATGCAAAGGGAGCACAAAGTGACCCAACGAATATTTAAGCCACTTTCATAGTTTGGCATTGATTTCATTGAAAAATTCTTTCTTTTTATCAAGTGCAGGTAGTACCACCCGGGTTGGGGTCAATATATGGGTTTAGCCTATTGTTATCCATTCACAAACACTGAAAATAGTGTGCCAAAGGCGTGCCGGTAGGATACTCGTAAAAAGGAAAGAATTTTATTTTAACAGAATAAAAATTAGGCATTATGTACATAGTATTAGGTACACTTATTTTTTATTGAACATTATACAAAAAATACATTATACAGAAATTAAATTATAAAAAATCATAATATTCTTCGTCATCTGAGGAACTGCCATCTTCTCTTGACGTTATAATTAACGGGTCGACGGTCCGATCGATCAAGTAGTCAAGATCCCACATTTTCTCCTCTTTTTTTAATGACATGCTGGACTGCTTTTCGCCAATTCTCTGGAGTCACCTCATTAATGGCTTGATCAAACAGTAGCTTAACGTCTTTCATTTTGAATGTCGTGTTGTGTCTTGCTACAAATCCTTTCACTTGCGCTATAGGATTTAGTTCGCAATGATATGGCGGTGTGCGCAGCACAGTTACACTATGTTTTTCTGCTATATCTTCCACGGCGTATTTCATAAAACGATGTTTGTGTAAATTTGCTATAGCTAATAGTTCTTTTTTTATCAAATTATCTTCAAATTCAATACTTTTGATGGTTAACCAGTCAATAATTTCTTGTTTTCTCCAAGATGAAGTTGGAGTCTTCTCTATGCGTCGAGAATGATAACTCGCGTTATCCAATACTACTACTGAATCAGCCGAAAGATATTTTATCATTTTACCAAAATAGTCTTCAAAAACATCCGAATCCATGTCCTCGTGGTAATCTCCCGTATGGCACGACTGAAAGGTTAGAAGACCTTCTTTTAAAAATCCCTCTTCGCTTCCAATATGGACGATTATTAGTCTTTTCCCTTTACCTGAAGGCACCTTGATACCCATTGACAGGCCATCCATGAAAGCTTGGCGAGCACTGGTTATATTTTTGTCTTGCCACATTTTTGGTACTGAATAACCTTCATTGATCCACGTCTCATCAAGATAAAATATTTTCTTCTGCTCTGTTCTGTACTGCTTTATACTTCTTAAGTATTTTCGCCGCCAGAAAACAATTTCACCGCTTTCCAGTAAAAGTGCTTTACGGTTATGCTTTTCCCAGGCAAAATCCATATTTCTCAAAGTGGTCCATAGAAGTTTTTTAGTTATCAACGGAATACTGTCATCCTGGCCAAGCTCCATTAAAATCTTATCTAGGGTGGGTATTTCTTTTTTAAAATAAAATGAGTGAACTTTTCTTCGAATTACACTTTTGGTGTCTTCATCAAGGGCTTTTACTGGTCTGCCTGGACTTTTCTTGGGAGGCTCCACTTGGCCTGCTATCTTTCTCCCCCGCAATAATTTAAAAACGGTGGACTTTCCAACTCCAGTCATTCGGGAACATCGGTCGACAGTTTCTTGTACAGTAAATTTCGGGTAATCGTATTTTATGCAATCGTGTACATTTAAAATAATAAGTTTTTCATTCACTGATAGTGGAGAATTATTGGAACATCTTTTCGATGGTGTAAATGTCGCCATTTTATTACTAATCTTATAATACTGTGAACACTATTTACGGCTTAACAGCAAATACTGATGCGTTAAACTAAACAAATATACTTATAAAGGTCTAAAAATTTTGGGTAGGGCACCTTGCGGCGCATGGTTGAGCCGAATCTGAAACAGGGTTGAAATTAGGCAGAGGCACTAACAGAAGGTTAAACGGTACCTGTTAAACGCAAAACGTAACTGTATAATCTACTACCTAAGTAATCCCTACACAATATTTCGATATTGACACTTCAGGCCAGAAAACATACTTTTCCTAATTCTCTTACGCAATTACTTGAAATTTTAATATTACAAACAATACTATTTCAAGACCTACGCCTATGGCCGACACCGAAATTGAGCCGAACTGGACGGAATTCCCCATTTTATTACTCTATACCTTTCTGAAATAGACTATAATTTGTGTAATTTTTACATAAAATTACTAGTAAATGAAGAACTACTTAAAATTCTGTTGCCAGTAATGACTGTATTTATTGAGATGCATGGATTTATTACCAGTGGATATGTCAGTTTTTTTCTTATCATTTAAATATATCTCACTTTGAACTGCTGTTTTTGTAGATTGTAGTTGGAACAAATTTTTTTCCCTAATTTTTTTAAATTATTATATTTATTGAATCATAGTTAAGAGGCTTAAAATAGCTAGAAGTCATAAATTAACATTTCAGGTTATGTTCAGGATTCTATTCTTTTTAAACTTTAAGAAGAAACATCAGCATGTCCCTTACAAATTAAGAAATATCTAATGAGTTGTTTATGATTATTTATAGGTGTGACCATAGAAGGAATCTACTTTGCTGTATATAGTGGCAGGCAGATGCTACTAGAGGTAATTAAATAAGTTTAAGATTTGTGCACTGACCAGTCAATCCAATGACCTATCGCTCATATTTTTAGGAGCTTTATTTCTATTTTTCACGTTTTCATCTTGTTTTGACCAAACTATATAGTCCATATCTTTTATTTTTTATTTCCTTCTTCTTCTAAGTGTTTTCACCTATCGGAGGCTGGCGACCATTACATTTTTCTACTTTTGCGAGACCATCAGCAATCTAATTTCCAACAATTAGTTATTTTTGTCTTTGTCAGTCACGAGTAAAGTTTGAAGAGGCAACATTTCATTAAATATAACATATTATGTTGAAAAACGAATTTATCTTTAGTTGATCAGAAAATGATCTGTACCTTAGCAAGCAAACTATAATAAGAAACAAGCTTAGAATTCCAAAACCGTTGACGATATTTGACATCGAACGAAAATTACACTACCGTTACACCAGCTCACACTTTTTACTATGTAACACACGCTTCAATAACCAATTTATCTTTTTCAGACCCCGAAGATAAATTCACGCGTGGTAAGATTTACCCCTAAAAATTTGTATTGATGTCAAGTAATGTGTTATTTCAAACTACCAACAGCTTTCTTTACAATCACCTGTGAATTTTAAAATCTTATCTAATAAAAATGATTAATGCTAGGAAAAAGCTACCCTCTCAAATATTATTTAAAGATTCTGAGACATTTTTAGGCCGAAATGGTTTATTAGAACAAAACTAGCTTGGCTTCGTTTGTCTACCCTCAATATATACAGGGTGGTCCATGAGTAATGGTCCAAATGGGAGATTCTTGGCCTCAAAATATTACGATCTTATTCGTTAATAAAATATCGATAATACAGGGTGGCGAAGTTGAAATGTGAAAAATTTTTTTTCTCAGTAAATTGAAAGATTTTGGATATTCAAACGTTAAAATTTTACTGATACGGAGTTTTAGGGCCTGAGCAATCATGATATTATATCCGTTTCGATGTATTTTCTAGAGGGCGCCACATGTGCTATATTGTTACTGTAACCGTGCGCTTAATTTTTTATCTCAAAAGTTACTAGTTTTCGAATGATGCGCAGATTGCAGCCTGGTAATCGATTATATCAAGATCTATTTAGGAATTTACGAGAAAATTGATCATTTCTTGCCAAACGAGCAAATTTAGGTGGTCCGAGGGTCATTGAAGAAAATTTTTTAGGACCATACGAGTTGCCCCAAAGCTTATTTACATTTCCTACAAAATGAGCTAATTGATATGTTCGATGATTTACCACTCAATTTGAGATAAAACATGTTGTTTATGCAGGACGGGGCTCATTCACATTACACTCTTGAAGTACGAAACTATTTAAACACCCTGTTTCCTGAACACTGGATTGGTCGTGGAAGTCCCTTTCCTTGGCCACCACGTAGTCCAGAATATAACCCCTTGGATTTCAGTATATGGGGCACAATGAAGGGAATAGTTTACAGAAACCCTATAAATAGTCGAGTTAAACTTTGACAAGAAATCATAGCAGCAAAAAATGTTTGTACACCAAAGACATTCTTTAATATTAGGCGATCTTTCATGAAACGCATTGATAAATGTATGGCGGACATATTGATCAATTACTGTGAAATAATATTTGTAGTATAGTGTGCACTAAGTGCAATCCCAACGAACAGCAGTGGCAACTGACAGCAGACAGTGTAAATAGAACAAACGCAACCACTTGATATTATTACATGGCGCAGTCAGAAAACCTACAAAAATGGGTTTGAAGCCACCACATTTTAGGTTAAATGAAATCCACGCTGCAAATTACTGGCAAAAATTTAAACAAAGCTTCGAGATTTACGTTGCAGCCACGGGTCTAGAAGAAAATGAAATAAGAAAATGCAATTTATTACTGCACTGCATGGGAGTGGAGATTTATAATACCTTTGAGTTGAAAAAAAAAGAGGTAAACTAATATCTAATATTAATAAACAAGTTCGATGAATATTTCCTGCCCAAAGAAAATTTAACCTATGAGAGGCACAAGTTCTTCACCCGCAACAAAAATCAGGGGAGTAGTTTGATGTCTACGTAACAAAATTAAAATTACTAGCTTCAACATGTGACTTTGGCAAACTTAAAGACTCGTTAATTAGAGACAGAATAGTCTGCGGAATTGAAAATAATCAAGTCAAAGAAAAGCTACTCAGTGACGCCAAATTAACACTAGAAAAATGTATAGATATTTGTCGAGCTGCACAGACATCAAAAGTATGGATAAAAGAAATAAGTAAATGCAGTGCAAAAGTAGATGTAGTAAGAGAAGAAGCACTTCAGTGCAGAATAAAAGTGTCAAGGAAATTACCCAAGAGAACTCAGATGATAGTGATGATGAGTTATTTGTAGGAGCTGTAAACAGTGAAGATCAAGAAGAATGGACCGAAGATATAGAATTAAGTAATAATGTGTATATGACATTTAAATTGGATTCGGGAGCTCAAGCAAATGTCATACCAAAGCATTTATTGAAACAAATAGGGCTAGACAATGTACAGGTAAAAGCTTGTAAAACTAAATTAATAAATTATAATGGTACTCAGATGAATAATTTAGGCAAAATTAGACTTAGTTGTAAAATGAAAAATAACACAAATAAAGTAGATCTTGAATTCCATGTTGTGGAAACAGGAAATAAGTCTCCGGCAATTCTACGTCTTGAAAGTTGCAAATTATTAAACTTAATTAAAAGAGTTGACGGTGTCGATAAAGTAAATAATTTAATTGAGCAATTTAAATGAGTTTTTGCGGGTGTAGGGTGTTAGAAAACCGAACATAAAATTAAAAGAAAAAAGGATCAGTACCTGTAGTATTTAATGCCAGAAAAATACCGTTATCTATTAAAAAATGATCATAAAATTGAGTTGGAGAAATTCGAAAAATTAAGTATAATAGAAAAAGTCAATGATCCTACAGAATCGATGCATCCACTGGTAATTGTGAGAAAACCCAGCGGGCAAATCAGAATATGTTTAGACCCTATTGAATAAATAAAGCTATACTAAGGGAATTTTTTCAAATACCTACAGTCGAGGAATTTCTAAGTGAACTAGCGGGTTCAAGAATATTCAGTTTGCTAGATGCAGGATTTTTACCAAATACCACTGATGAATGCAAAAAGCAGAAAATTATGCTCATTCGCAATCCCATTCGGTAGGTTTATGTGCAGATTGCGAAAATCGGGATCTCGCTATCCGACTTATACAAGTACGACAAGGAAAATATGAGCAAAAGTACGTGGAAGAGAGAGAAGACTTGTTAGCTCATCGATCAGTCCCCTCTACCAAAACAGTTGGGCGTGTGTTCATCGCCCCCCCATTTCAACCGCTGTTGCCAGAAGCGCAGATTAATTTGTACAAATGATATTTTTGTCCCGTTATCGTTTACTTTTTTTCGAGCTCATGCACTATTAGGTAAAATTAAACACTTTCATCCGGCATCAGTGTCCTTTACATAGAGAAGCAGCGTTGCCAGTTTAGAATGTTTGGTACTTTCTAAGTAATAAATAACTTATTTTGCATTTGACTTTTAACACCGGATAACGGTGTATTTAGTGGGAGAAAATCGAGATTGGTAATATTATTGACTTTTGAAAAATAAGTGAGATCAACACTAATAAGAATAAAATAACGGAGTTCAAGAAAAAATTTGGACAAATTACAATCTGCAATAAATAAAATCCGTACACTGCTTTCGATTTAACAATTATTGGTATTTAACATTGTTGCCACTTGAAATGCCGTTGAAAATTTTAAAACAACGATAGACAAAAATTAGGAATATTTTTTACAGATAAGTACATTTGGCAACACAACAGTTACCATAAATAGGAAGGGACTGAATACATGCCCAACTATTTTGGTAGAGGGGACTGATCGCTGGGCTAACAAGTCTTCTCTCTCTTTCACGTAGTTTTGCTCATACTTTCCTTGTGGTACTTGTATAAGTCGGATAGCGAGATCCCGATTTTCGCAATCTGTATGTTTAATAGACTCCCATTTGGCATATCATCAGCCCCTGAAGTATTTCATAAAGCGTTCAAACAAGCTTTTGAGTGCATACCAGGGCAAATTTCATACATTGATGATATATTGGTGTTTGGAAAAGATCAAGAGCAGCATGATTTAAATTTAAAGTTACTTTTAGAAAGGGCAAAAATTAAAAACATCAAATTTAACAAATCAAAATGTAAATTCAATTTGAATGAAATAAAATTCCTAGGGCATATCATTGGTATAGAATTGAAACCTGATAGTGAAAAAATTGATTAACGTCAATACACAGAATAAAAAAGATGTAGAAAGGCTATTGGGCATGGTTACTTATGTTTCAAAATTTAGACCGAATTTATCGATGGTCACAAATGATTTAAGGCAGTTAATAAAAAAAGATACAATATTTGAATGGAATCACAACCACACACTCTTTGAAAACATTAAAAAATTATTGGCCTATTATCTACCTATCACAGGGTCAGTAGACGCCTCAAAAAAAGGGCTGGGTGCATTCATGCATAAAGATCACTAACTGAGTGTGAAAAACAATATGCACAAATCGAAAAAGAAATGCTTGCTGTTTTGTTTGGCTGTGTTCGTTTCCATCAATATATCTTTGGAAAAAAAATTACAGTAGAAAGTGACCATAAACCTTTAACATCTATTTCCAAAAAACCTTTAATAAAATGCCCATTAAGACTTCAAAGAATGCTTATTAAGCTACAATTTTACGACATAGAAATAAAATATAAACCGGGATCTCAATTAATTTTAGCAGATTGTCTATCCAGACAATTTATAAATGGTTACAAAAGTAATGAAGACCTGGAGCAAGAAACTGAAGCTCAGGTAAACCTAATAGATAAAATAATTGGGGTATCAGACATAAAATTTAAAATAATACAGGAGGACACAAAAAAGGACACAGATCTAAAAATAGTGTGAAAATTTGTCTTAGAAGAGTGACCGAATAGTAACAATAATTTATTGGGTGAAATTAAAACATATTGGGATAATAGGGACCATATAGTTGGTATAAATAATGTGCTATTTAAAAATAACGAAATTATTATACCAAAAGTCTTAAGAAAGGACATGCTTGAAAAAATTCACTATAATCACATGGGAATTACAAAATGTCAATTAAGAGCCAGACAAGGTCTTTATTGGCCAAATATCAACAAAGATATTGAGAACTACATAACAAATTGTGACACATGTCTAAATTTCAGAACATCAAATGTCTAAGAGCCTCTGATACAGACAGAGGTTCCAGGGAAGCCATGGGAGGTAATTGGTAATTTCAGGATAAAAACTACATTATGGTCGATAAATTAGACAGTTATAGTACAATTCATATATTAAAAAGTCATTTTTTGCTAGTCAAACAGATAATGGTATAAATTACAGCTCAGAAAAGTGTGCTGAATTTGTTAATTCGTGGAATATAAAACATGTAACGTCGAGTCCTACGCATGCACAATCTAACGGAATTGTTCAACGTAGTATACAAATCTTTAAAAACATAATGAAAAAAGCTGAATATGACTCGAAAGATTTATATTTATGTCTTTTAAAATACCGAAATACACCAATTGACACCAATATACTATCACCAGCCCAAATGCTTTTTAACAGGGAGGTAAATAGTTTTTTACCAAAAGTTTCACTCTCCAAGGAAAATGTAAATGAACCTCTACTAAAAGGGAAACAAATAATACAAAAAAACTATTTTGACAAATACACAAAAGAAAGAAAAAACGTTTTTAAAGAAGGGGATAAAGTAAGAGTACAAAAACAAGATGAAAGTAGTTGGCAACCAGGGAACATTGTAGATAAATCCATAAAACCTAGAACATTTACAGTTAAACTAGATAATGGATCAGTAGTTGAAAGAAATCAAAAACAGCGATAAGGTAAAAAGATGTAATGCCACTTCACAGGCAACTGGCAATTCCAATGATAGCGTAAGGCCGAAAATAAACATTGTACAGCCGTCAAAATTAAAAGATTATAACAACTAAAGAATAATTACTAGCATTTGAATGTCGTATACCCATGAGTAAAGATTCTGTAATTTTATGTATTAGGTATAGAACCAATGTATGTAATGTATAAATGTAAATATTAGACTTAAGTACGTAAAGTGCGATTCGAAAAAAAATAAAATAAAAAATTTGAAAAGGACCCACCCTTAATATTACAGAAATGGGACATATTAGAGAGAAATGCCGAAACACGACAACTTTAACTTAAGGGGGACACTTTTTAGCGCTAATATCATAAACGTAAGATTCTCCCCCTCCCTACTGGAGATACCCCTTGAATTTTTTCAAATGGCATTAGGTATCAAGACATACCTCATTTAAAAGGTCTGGTAAATCTCAATTCAATCATTTTGTTTTGCCTTTGAATCCATCCTTCCATTGTTATTTAATCGTTGTTTAAAATTGGCTCTATTTCAACTTTTCGTATGCCCCCGTATTAGGTTATGACCGAAAGACTCTTTAAAGAATAAAAAATTTACAAATAGTGAAAAGACAACTGTTAACAAGACATAACTGTTATTTAATCATGTGTTCAAAGTCACCACCGTTAACATTCAGGCAATAAAAGTTGAAATAGAGCCATTTTTAAACAACGATTAAATAACAATGGAAGGCTGGTTCAAAGGCAAAACAGAATGATTGGATAGAGCTTCACCAGACCTTTCAAATGATAATGCCATTTGAAAAAATGTAAGGGATATCTCCAGAAGGGAGGGGGTGAATCTGACGTTTATGACATTAGCGCCAAAAAGTGTCCCCCTCAAGTTAAAAGTTGACGTGTTTCGGCATTTCTTTCTAATATGTCGCATTTTTGAAATATTTAGGGTGGGTCCTTTTCAAATGAACACAGTGTATATATGTGAAAACGGGAGATGTAGTATAGTGTGCACTAAGTGCAATCCCAACGAACATGAGTGCCAACTGACAGCGGACAGACGAATAAGAAGAGCAGTGAACACGGAGAAGTTGAGGGGACTACGATAATAAATGTTAAAATCATCGGCCCCTAATTAATGTATTTGTCACATGTAAATAATTATTACAATAAAGTGCAAATAGAACAAACGCAACCACTTAATATACAAGATTTAAATTTTGTTGTATTTTTGAATAAATTGTTCTTTTTTTTCTTGATTAAAAGTTATTGAGTTCATAATGGTTACTTTATAAAAATGAAAATGATGTAGAGTTTTTAAAATGCGAATATCTCGAAAACTAGGAACCTTTTAGACTAATGATAGGTATACATTTTTTTCACATGATGTAATTTTAATATTTTCCAATAAAAAGCGAGATAGCGTTGACGATAAAAAAGTTAGGCGCATAGTTACACCAACAACATAGCTCATGTGGCGCCCTCTAGAAAATACATCGAAACAGGTATAATATTAGGATTTCTCTAGCCCTAAAACCTTTATCTTTAAATTTTTACGTATGTATATCCAAATCCAAAAAATTTACGGAGAAAAAACATTTTTGACATTTGAACTTTGCCACCCTGTATCTTTTTTATTATCAATATTTGTCAGATTGTCATATTTTTAGGCCAAGTATCTTCCATTTCACCTTGGATCATTACTTACGGACCACCCTGTATAGATAAACTTTTGTTCCTTTCTGATCACGAAAATCCATCCAGAACAGCAAAGTGATATATCACCTTAAAGAGCCATACTATTCAACAAAAGAATTGAAAATACCATAAAATTCTGCAAACGACGAACTTATTTTTTTAATACGTCCTCCTTATTGCTTCCTTTTATATTTCGGAACCGGAAAAAAATTTAGCAGTTTAATGCCTTAGCAGAAAAATCTAATCTTTTCTCAAGAATTACACACCTCAATCTCTCACAGCGACTTATCTGCGGTAAAACACTTTCTACTCAGATGACAAGGAAAATGGGGAGAAAATTTGTGAACTGATAAAGTATTTTATGGGTACGTGCTTGGAATTTTTAAATGTACAGGGTTTCTCATTATATTTTGACCCCCACTTATTTTCATTAATTTTGGGAATACAAAAAAAAGTTTCAATTAAAAGTTGTATTATTTTATCTGTACCGACCAAAAATGTAGCAACAGACTGAATTTTGTATAAAGGGAGTGCCCAATAAAATGCATCTTCAATATTTTAAATGGGACACCCTGTATATTTTTATAGTTTTGAGTAGCCCTGCATTTCTTGATTACAAATATATAACATTGTGTAGCATTAGTTTTGTTCTATATTGGCGTATGGTACTACTATAAGATAAGAAATAAAGTCCACATAGATATCAAAGAATATATATTATTCTACATGCCCCAACAGACATTGAATTACACTTCTAAGTCAAACGGGGTTGGTAAATCTACAAGATTTAAATCAACCATTCTGGTTTGCGACTAGAAGGGACAACATAACTTGCAGACCGGTTTCGGCGTATTGCGCCTCATCAGTACAAGTACATTTCCGTAACTGGAAGATATGTATAGTTGTTGATTGTAGTGTCATTTCAGTCCGGGATTAACTCTCGGACGATAACATATACCTTGTACTGATGAGGCATTCAATTAGACTTATTATAACTAGATATAAATTAAGAAGTTTATTAGTTACCTTCTGGTTATTGATGTAATCACTGAAACTTATTACCGCAATGTTCAACAAAATTTCTGTTATGTTTAGGAAAATAATCCAACCCAGGAGGTTGGCAACGAACTGACAAGTGTCAATTGTCTATTCAATTGAGAACGTAAAAATGTTGTTACAAGTACTAGGAATAAAATAAATAATAAATCTACGATCATCCGTCATTTAAACCTGCAAACACAACAATTTCAATAAATCCGAAAAAATTAAGTGCAAGAATTAATACCTGGAGTGCGAAAAATGTTGGTTTAGATTCACAGTTGGTCCCGGTAGGTGACGCCGCTGCAAACAGGTTCACACTGAACTCCCCTTATATATCTTGATTTACTCCAAAATGAAATTACCTGAAATAAATCGGTTAGGCAATATTTATATAATTTTCCCTCAGAGATGGATTGGTCGAAGAGGTGCAATTGAGTGGCCGGCAAGAACCCTCGACTTGACACCTCTTAATTTTTTTATCTGGGGCTACCTGAAAGACAGCATTTATGTTAACAGACGAACTAACTTGAACGATTTGAAGGATCGCATACGTCTAGAAATGCAGGGAATTACTCCACAAATGATCAGCGATTCTATTCGTAGCTTCAAAGAGATTGCCAACAAAATTGTGTCAGCAAAAAAATGTCCAGCATATTAGTTTATATATTTCTGTAACATCCAGTTTTGTTTAAAATTACATTGCCGTGCGCTAAACGCTTACTTCGAAAACACTTGACATTTGCTATAAAATATGCTGAATAAGGCCCTATTCATCGTCCTAGAATATCATAACTTTCCCTTTATCCGTTTCAAAAATAATAATCTTGTATTTTCTATTCTTTGTTAATGACCACACCATCCCTACTGTCTGTATTTTACAAATTTTAGTATTTCTAGATCTCTTCTTATACCTGTATTCCTGATATTGCATTTTTTTAACGACCCGGTCTCTTCTTTTTATGTAAATGCACAAATAGTAGATTTAAAATAAAAAATATTAAGCTTTTCTGGAGATTTTATGGCTTAAAGCGGTCCATTGTCCTGCATTTATATGAGCATATTTGCGTTTATATATAAAAATAAAATGAAATAGCTGGAATTCTACTGAATATATTTAAAAAAATATATTAAACATACCTGTAGACCCGTAAATATTCCAAAACATTGCTTGTTAGATATTTCTTGGGAAATGAACATACATCCTGGTGATTTTTCGTTTTTCGTTTGCTTGTAAAAAATTGTACGAAATAAAAGAAAAATGTTGAGATTAAATATTTATTATTTTTAAAGTTCTCGACTTCTTTATATTACTTCTCTAAAACAATGCTGCTTCAAACAAAAATTAAATTATGTTTCTATACATGGGGATTCATAATTTTGGAACATAGGCTGAGCATGGACGTACCCAGCGAGGGCGGGGGGACGGCTGCCCCACCCTGGAAGCAAAAAATTAATCGTTATTAAATTTTTTTTGACCTTATAAATTTGAGAATTGACTGTGGTGATGTGAGGTTAAAGAACCACTTGTATAGATGTCGAAAAAATGCAGTCTACACTTCACCAAAAATTCAAAATGAGATTATAAGATTATGTGGTGAAGTTGTCAAAGAAAGAATTATTGAAGATTGTAAACAAGCAATTGCCGATGAAACAGCAGATATCGCTAGAAAAGAACAGCTTTCTATCGGATTGCGGTTTTATGATAAGAATCAATTAATAATCAGAGAGGAATTTGTAGGCTATGTTGAGCTGAAATCTCAAGATGCCCCTACAATCGCTAGCACAATTCAGAGTTTTTTAGTTGATCAGAATCTTTCAGCAGAGAATTGTGTTGGATTTGGGTTTGACGGATATTCTACGATGGCTGGAAAAGAAGGCCATTTTGAAGACAAAGTACAATAAATCTTTATTTTTTCATTGCTCAAGCCACAAACTATATCTTGTGGTCAATGATGCTAGCAAACTACCGGAAATTTTTTTTTTGAGATTACAATCTGATCGGTAACGATCAATAAGCAATTTTAATCTAACTTATTTTACTAATTTCAATCCTAAAACTATAGGTCTTACTCAACAGTAGCTCCTTAGACTCTAATACAAATAGACACTAACACTAGTGTGTAAGCACTGCACTGCACTGTACTCTGCTTTACACTGACACTTATCTACTGAACTAACTCAAAGGGCTTTGTTCTCTTGAGTCTTCTCGTCTGGTTGGTGTTGTCGAGGAGCTGGATGGCCTCAACATTCGCATGATCTAGGAGTCGCTGTTCATGACTCTTGGCAAACTTGGTGATCGTCTGGTTAACAGTGTCAATCTCCAGGTCCCGATGGAGGTCACTGTTTCGGCAGTACCAAGAAGCATTGGTGATATTCCTCAGTATTTTGTTTTAAAATCGTTGTATGATCTGGGTGTTGCTTTCTTTGGAACAACCCCAAAGCTGAATTCCATAAGTCCATACAGGTTTCAGGATTTGCTTATATATTAGCAATTTATTGTATATAGACAGAGTGGAATTTCGTCCCAGTATCCAATACATTTTTCTAAATTTGAGCCCTAGTTCTTCTCTTTTATTTTGACATTGAGTTTCCAGCGTAGCCCCGCATCTATTGTAAAACCCAGGTATTTGGCTGTATTGGCATAAGGTACCTGAGCATTATTGAGTCTAATTGGCACTGATTGGCTTCTTTTGTTAGAAAAATTTATGTGCACGGATTTTGTTTCGTTAAGCTTGATTCTCCATCTTTTAGTCCATATTTGAATCTGGTTTATGGTTGTTTGTAATTTGGCTGTAGCTTCGTCATGACTATTTCCGACTGCTAAGATGGCTGTGTCATCAGCGAAAGTGGCTATAGTATTATGCTCTAAATCAGGGATATCACTAGTATATAGAAGGTATAGGACTGCTCCTAATACACTTCCTTGTGTCACTCCCGCTTTGATTTCTCTGAGTTCCTGTTTCATTCTGAAGACTCTGTTTGATATGTAAGACATTAGAAGTTGTGAGTACTGTTTTGACAGGAGATGACTCATTTTGTATTCGAGTCCTTCGTGCCATACTTTGTCGAAAGTCTGTGTTACATCTAGGAAGATTGTAGAACAGACCTTTCTTTCTTCTAGCGTTTTTTTCTATGATGTTGGTTATTCTGTGGACCTGGTCTATCGTTGAATGGCTTTCACGAAATCCAAATTGGTGATCAGGTATTAGCTTCCTTTCCTCTATTATTGGTTTTAGTCTTTTCAGTAGAAGTTTTTCAAATAATTTTGATATTACAGGTAATAGTGAGATCGGTCGGCAAGATGAAGCTTCTTCAGGTTTTTTGCCTGGTTTGGGTATCATAATCACCTCTGCAACTTTCCACATCCTGGGCACATACTCTAGTCTAAAAGCAGCATTTATCAGGTGCCTCAGTTTTATTATGGCTTTCTGGGGTAATTGTTTCAGGATTTCTCCTGTTATCAAGTCAAATCCTGGGGCTTTCTTTGGATTAATATTTTCTTTAATTTCCTCAGCTTCTTCTTTTGTTGTGGCAGGTCTTATTTCTAACTCTTCTTGGTCATAATTCTCTCTTGCTATTTCTTCACCTTCGTTTGGTTGAAATATATTTTCTAAGTGATCCGCGAATCTTCTTGCTTTTTGTATGTTATCTCTCGCCCAGCTGCCATCCTCGTTTCTGATTGGTGGGCTCTACAGGATGGGTCTCTTTAATCTTTTAGTAGCTTTCCACAAGAAATAATCTCTGTTGCTGTCTTTGGCAGTTCGCAGAGGTACGCACTAATAGATTCATTTTTGATTTTTTGGATTTCTCTTTTAAGATTCTGTGTGGCATTATTCAGCGTAGTTTTGTCCGCAGGTGCTCTAGTTTGCAGCCATTTGCGTCTTAGTTTTCTCTTTTCGGTAAGTAGTTCTCTATTCCCTTTCTCTTTATTCTTACTGTTGTGCTCGGGGTGTTATTCGATGCAGCTTGCTGTATAATCTTGTTAAATTTTTGTACTTCTTCTTCTAGCTGTTCGTTGATTCTTAGCGGAACTGAGAGATTAATATTGCTATCTAGTTCGATTTGAAAGCTCCCCCATTCAGTCTTTTTATTGACTAAACTTGGTGGGGTTTCTTTTTGTATTATGGTATCACTAAGCGTGAGGAGGATGAGAGAATGGTCAGAATTCATGTCCCATGCTTCTTCTATTTTCATGTAGTTTGTTGAAATTTTTTTTACCACAAATAAGTCTATGAGGTCTGTAATTTTGTTAGGATCGGTGGGCCAGTATGTTGGCTTCTCTGTTGATATTGCTTCACATTTAGTCTGATTTATAGCTCCTAGCAGTTCCCTGCCCTAATCTTGATCCCCAGTGTATATGTTTTATTTCAACCAAATAATTGTAATAACTTAGTTGATAAAGCACTGCTATAATTATACATAATTTTCTTAGAATTTTGGTTATATTCACCTTTTCCGTGATAAGATGTTACACCCTGAACGACCATGGTTTGCTCCCCCCCTAGTTTTGATCCTGCGTACGCGATTGAGGCTGAGGATGGGTTTTTAATAAAAGAGTAAATTTTGCTTTATACTATTATTTCTTTGTAGACAATTTGATTTCAGGCAGGTATACTTATTGAATTTGTCAGCATATTGAATTTTATGTCGGTAAACACGTTTCAGGCTATAAATGAACCAGAAAAGTAATTTTCATCTTTTGAGTGGCCTTTTGGGCGCTGAACTGTAATGAACCTAAAAGTTTGCAATTATGAAATGAACAGGGACATCTCAAAGATTTTTAAAGAATTTTTAGCATAAAAAATACAGAATTTAGATTTATTTCTGAGAATATGGAGAAAATGTCATATTTAGGGACGAAATATACAATAATCATGGGTTTTTATTGAAGGAATATCTTATCTGAAAATCCGATTTTCTTGAATTTTCCTCTAATTTTTCGAAAAAGCAAATTTTTGTTTGAGAATTTGACTCATTTTTTGGAATGGAAGTACCAAAGAACCCCCCTTTGCAGCAATTCATCAAAATCGGTCCAGCCGTTTGAGGGGAGTTCAGTATGAACTTGTTTGCAGCGGCCACCTAGCGGGACCAATTGTGAATCTAAACCAACATTTTTCGCACGCCGGGTATTAATTCTTGCACTTGATTTTTTTCGGATTTATTGAAATGCTGAATATTGCAAGCAAATAAGTTTCAGTGATTACATCAATAACCAGAAGTTAACTAATAAACTTCTTAGTTTCTTTCTAGTTATAATAAGTCTAACTAAATGATATTTTTAAATTTTCCGCCCGATCGTAAAAAAAATGTTGTTCCTAAAACATGCGGAAAGTGTGTTTTCTACTTTCGTGATCATGACCCCTTCGCGTAGTTTTGACAACTGTGGTTGCGTGCGAAAAATTATCATTTACCCCGCTAGTTGGGAAAATATAGTATATTACATTATGAGTGCGGAAAGTGACATTTATCACACGAGTGGGAAATATTGTGGCATGAACCGTGTGAGACAATCCCACAAGTGTGAAAAATCTCTTTCGAACAAGTAACTTTCCGCTCGAGTGCGAATATAGTCTACTTGCCGTGGTACTATACATTACTTTCCTATATATGTAGTCCTAGGATATAATATATTACATAACGATAGTTGTAAGAAGATTATTACTTGTGAGTAAAAAAGTGATAAGATGCACTTTTTCTACGATTATTTTCATTTGCAAATATCGAAATAATTATAAATTATATTTTAGAGTTTTCATTAAATAGTGGAATTAATTATAAACAGTTAGTTTAATTTAAAAAAACTCCTCACCAAGTTCAGCAAGGAAGAAACCAGTCATGAACTCATAAGGAAATACTTCCTAGAAATCCTAAATTCAAAGAAATACGACCGGATCCTCTTCACTGACGCCTCCAAAAACAAGACTGGTATTAGATGTGCTGTTACTTCTTCGCAATCAGCCGTAGGATCATACCGAATCCCAGCCTCTTGTAGCATTCACACCGGAGAACTATTCGCTATTCTACAAGCCTTCAATTTATGCGTAACCCCCCATCAACAAGTTGCTATTTGCACGGACTCTCTCTCATCTATTCAATCAATCAACAACTTATTCAATCATTCAACGCATCCACGATACCTATCAAACCCTTATTCCACTTGATATAACCATCACCATTATATGGATTCCCTCACATATGGGTATAACTGCTTGCCAAAGAAGCTGCTTCATCCACCACTACATCTACTATTCTGCAAATCTCTAGTGACCTAAAATTCACTATGAAAAAACTTATACGGAAGGAAATGGCCAAACCAGTGGAACCATTCCGTAACATTTTTAAGGAAAATACATCCGACCGTTGAACAGTTTGACATCCCCGATCTGCGAAGAAACATGAAGGTCGTCGCAAGAAGACTGCGTATTGGTCATACCCGTTTCACTCATGGCCACCTTATGACCTCTTCCTCCCAGCCAAGCTGCCAACACTGCCAATCTTCAAATGCCATTCAACACATTCTCGTAGATTTCCCCTACTATACTAAAAGACGTCAGCAGCTTGGAATGAAAACCAACATTGAGGATATCCTAACTAGTGCCACCCAGTTTCTAAAAGAAGAAGACCTTCTGAATAAAATTTAAAGATTTTTCATTATTGTTTGTAATTATTTTCACAATGTTATAATCTATTGTAATTTACTGTACCTCGCTAATGGCCATAGCTGTCCCAAGCACGTTAAATCGAATAAAAAAAAGGTGAGCATTTTTCAAAAATTTTGACAATTTTTGACAGTTTTTGACGATATTTGGTAACTATTGACCATACTTTCAAAATTTTGATAATTTTTTCAAATTTTAATAATCATTGACCATTTTTGACAATTATTAACCAATTTTGACAGTTTTGACAATTATTGATCATTTTTGACAATTTTTCAAAAATTTTGACCATTTTAGACCATTTTTCCAAATTTAAACAATAATTCTCGATTTCTGACAATTTTTGAGCATTTTTGACAGGTTCTGACAATTATTTTGAAAATTTTTGACGATTTTCCCAAATTCTTGACAATTTTTGACCATATTTAAAAATTTTGACAGTTTTTGACAATTTTTCAAAAATTTTAACATATTTGGCAATTATTGACCATTTTTTCAAAATTTTGACAATTTTTGACGAATTTTGATAATTATTGACCGTCTTTGACAATTATTAACCATTTTCGACAATTTTTCAAAAATTTTAATATATTTGGAAATTATTGACCATTTTTTCAAAATTTTGACAATTTTTTCAAATTTTAATAATCATTGACCATTTTGACATTTTTGACAATTATTGATCATTTTTGACAATTTTTCAAAATTTTTGACCATTTTAGACCATTTTTCCAAATTTAAACAATTATTGACAATTTTTGACAATTTTTGACAGGTTCTGACAATCATTGACCATTTTTTCAAAATTTTGACAATTTTTGACCATTTTTGACAATTTTTCAAAAATTTTGACAATTTTTGACAATTATTGACCATTTTCCCAAAATTTTGATAGTTTTTGACAATTTTTGACGATTTTTTCAAATTCTTGACAATTTTTGACCATATTTAAAAATTTTTGACAATTTTCCAAAAATTTTAACAATTATTGACCATTTTTGACGAATTTTGACAATTATTGACCGTCTTTGACAATTATTGATCATTTTTGACAATTTTTGAAAATATTTGGCAACCATTTTTTCAAAATTTTAACAGTTTTTGACAACTTTTCAAAAATTTTAACATATTTGGCAATTATTGACCATTTTTTTTGACGAATTTTGACACATATTGACCGTCTTTGACAATTATTGACCATTTTCGACAATTTTTCAAAAATTTTAATATATTTGGCAATTATTGACCATTTTTCCAAAATTTTGACAATTTTTTCAAATTTCAATAATTATTGACCATTTTTGACAATTATTGACCAATTTTGACAGTTTTGACAATTATTGATCATTTTTGACAATTTTTCAAAAATTTTGACCATTTTAGACCATTTTTCCAAATTTAAACAATTATTGATCATTTTTGACAATTTTTGAGCATTTTTGACAGGTTCTCACAATCATTGACCATTTTTTCAAAATTTTGACAATTTTTGACCATTTTGACAATTTTTCGAAAAATTTGAACATTTTTGACCATACTTAAAAATATTTGACAATTTTCCAAAAATTTTAACAATTATTGACTATTTTTGACGAATTTTGACAATTATTGACCGTCTTTGACAATTATTGACAATTTTTCAAAACTTTTAACATATTTGGCAATTATTGACCATTTTTTCAAAATTTTGACAATTTTTGACCATTTTTCAAAATTTTAACAATTATTGATCCTTTCGGACCATTGGTTAGGACAATTATTGACCGTCTTTGACAATTATTGACCATTTTTGAAAATATTTGGCAATTATTAACCATTTTTTCAAAATTTTGACAGTTTTTGACAATTTTTGATCATTTTTCAAAATTTTTGACAATATTTAAAAAAAATTCACATATTTGGCAATTACTAACCATTTTTTCAAAATTTTGACAATTTTTGACCATTTTTGACAATTTTTCACACCTGTTGGTGTGCGAGCTCAGTGCGGCAAGAGAGATTGCGCACAGTCGCTTGAATGAGTTTTCGCGTGACGAACGTTTTTTCGTAACATCACACATTTCACGAGTTCACTAGCCTTCCCAAAAGTCCTATGTCGTGCAATAAGAAGCAAGCTTCAAAAAAAAATTAAAAAGTTATCTTAAAATGTTAAGAAATCCGCAAATATTTCCCTACATTCTGGAATATTACTCATTTGTTTTATGTTGTTAAAATGCGTTGTGTGTTTTTATTGGCCCTTGTGGATATTTAACACAAATAGCTATAAATATTATGAAACTGAACGATATTAAAAGGTGTGGGGCTTATGATAATAAACAACGTTTATACTCGAGCTCCCGAACTTTTAGTAGATATATCGTAAATGACGCCGGAAAACTTTCAATGATGTTAAGCCTTTGATGTCGTTTTGGATTTCGGGGCTGATATATAATTTGGGTCCGTCAGGATTTCTGTGATACTTGATATCACTGCTAAATTAATATCTTAACGACAGAAAATTAATTCATCAACATCGGCAACAAGGGAGTGAAAGAACGAAAGTTCCTCAGGGGTTGGTTTTGTCTTCCACGTTTGCATATCTGAATGTACCTTCAATTTTAAATCAGTAACTAAGAGGCTCCTGAGAACAACTGAGACGAAGTGTTAAACCAAGTAAGATGGATAAGAAAAATAAAAAGAGAGTGGAACCAGCATGAGTCCTGACAGATTAGCCAAGTTAGTACGAAACAACACATCACTTATACTACACGCAAAACATCGTTAATTAGTATCGTTTTTGAAACAACGTCCCATCTCTAATTCCGTTGCTAGGGATTATTGACAATCATTTATGACAGGAATGCTGAATGGCAAACAATTTTCGTATGTATCATGGTAGCAATCAATAAATTTGACAATAAATTATAGATATAAATTATCGATCAATGTGAAACATTAAATTATAATATTAACCAAATTATTTCGTAAAAAATGAAAAAGAGCGATGAGGAAGCATCCAAAATACATCAAGAGACGACTGTTTATGCTACAGATGTACAAACTAATGGCTCTACCGAAATTATCCGACCATATTACATAAATGACGGTAGTAAAAAAACAAGAATGATCAATGTGGACGCTTTGTGGTGCTTATATATATGTTCCGTTATCGCAGGTTGTAATGCCGAGATTTTTACTTTCCCATTGGATTTAGTGAAAACAAGACTTCAAATCCAAGGAGAAACTGCAAGTAAAATTGGTACAGGTCCCAAAAAAGGAATGATTGGTACGGGTATTAATGTAGTGAAGCAGGATGGAATTTTTGGACTATGGAGAGGAGTATCCGCTGTATTTGCTAGACATATGATATACTCTGGCCTTCGACTAGTTCTTTATAGACAATTAAAAGATGTTTTTGTCAAACGCTATCCTGAACAAAAAACATTTCCCCTTTGGCAAGGAACTATTTGCGGAATAACAGCAGGAGCGGTCGCGCAGTTTTTCGCAAATCCAGCAGATCTAATAAAAGTTCAGCTACAAATGGAAGGAAAAAGAAGAATGTTAGGATTGCCTCCAAGAGTGCACGGATTTAAGGATGCATTTAATAAAATTTACGGACCTGGTGGGATTAAAGGACTTTGGAAAGGATGGGTACCAGCCGTGCAGAGAGCTGCATTGGTGAATTTTGGTGATTTAACAACATATGATCTCTCCAAGCGGTTCATTCAGCGACATACTAATTTGGGCGATCAATGGGTACTTCATAGTTTTGCCAGCATGGCTGCAGGATTTGCTGGAGCTGTTTTGTCCACCCCTGCTGATGTTATTAAAAGTCGTGTGATGAATCAACCGATAGATAAGGAAGGAAGAGGCTTACTTTATAAAGGATCAATGGATTGTTTTCGCAAAGCGGTTGAAGAAGAAGGTTTCCTTGCTTTGTATAAAGGATTTATACCGACCTGGATAAGACTTGGACCATGGGCTTTAGTATTTTGGGTAACTTATGAACAACTTCGGATACTAATAGGTGGAGAACTGTTTTGAAAAAAAAAATCTGTATAAAATTTGCCGTGAATAAATGAAACTAGTTTTTAACAAATTGAATTACAATCTTATTTTTACTCTTAGTAATAATACCCATAAGGAGTAACTATGTGTGGTGACATTCACTGAGTCCTAAGTTGTGTATGGTGCCCCCTTTCTTCTACTTAGATCCCGAGGAAAGTTTCAGAGACTAGTAGTACCTTAAGACTTATTTCCCGAAATAATTTCAGGATATTCGCAGGCTTTAGTTTAGGTAAGTGTCCCTCTTCTATCCAGTAGTCTCCTAGGTGTTGTGCACAAGGATGCAATCCGCAAGTATCTGAATTCCTTTCCACAGAATCTACATTCTTCTTACTCCACTAGTTTGAGCTTTTCACCCTAAATCCATTTTCTACCATCTCTTAGGTCGTTATTAGAGTTTATATTGGAACACAAGCTCAAGGAATGATCAAGGCATATGGATGCAGGGCTTCGCAGACGACATAGTGATTGTCACCAATGGGAAATTCCCAGAGGTGGTTATGAATGTCCTACAGGAAGCACTGCGAATTGTGGAGGAATGGTGCCTTAAAGAGGACATTTCAGTTATTCCAAAAAAACCAAACTAGTTGCTTTTACGAATAGAAGAGTTCTCCCACTGGGTAGAGTACTATTGTTCGGAGAAGAACTAGAAATATCCAAATAAGTTAAATATCTGGGAGTGGCCCTTGATTCCAAACTGAATTGGAAGGCACACCTTCCATTACCAGGGCTACTAGGCTTTTCTGGCACTGCAGAAGAGTTATCGGCAAAACCTGGAGAATACGTCCTGAGGTGGTTCACTGACTCTACATAACTGTGATAAGGCCAACGATCACCTATGGAACAATAGTCTGGTGGAGGAGAACAGAAGTAACATATTAACTGCAATCCAAAGACAAGCCCTTCTTGGTATTACCGGGGCAATGAACAGCACGGCATCAATGGAAGTCCTTATTGGACTTCCTCCTCTAGAACTTTCTATAAGGGCGGAGGCAATGATGGCAATGCTTAGGCTGAAATCGGGAGACTTATGCTCCCCGAACAATGTTCGAGAAGGACACACTGATACAACTGGGACAATACTAGATGAACCCATATTTCACATGAGTTTTGATAGCATGACACCGGAGAATATATTCACTGAGCGAGTGAATATCATCATCCCACCTAGGGAACAGGTGATGCACCCAGTGATCCAAAAACTAGATCTAGACTGGTGAAAAACTGCGAAGAATCCCTCAACAGGCTGGCAAGAGACAACAAAGTGTCTCTAATATGGGTGCCGGCACATGAGGGGATTGCAGGTAATGAAATGGCGGACCAGTTAGCTAAAGAAGGCTCTAAAGGAGACTTCATAGGTCCGGAACCGTTTTGTGGAATCACAAAAGATTGCATAAGAGCGGAAATAGGGAACTAGCTAGATAAGGAACACCAATTCAAATGGAGGGGGTTTACTGAACAAGGTAGACAAGGAACGCTCAACCAGGCTGCTGAAACTGGGTAAGAGACATTTGAATACAGTTACCGACCTGGTGACTGGACACTGCACCTTGAGGAAACATCTGTACAAAATGGGCAAAGTTAGTGAACCTATGTGCAGAAAATGTGAACTTGACGTTGAAACACCTACTCACATAATCTGCTTCTGCTAGAACTTACAAGAACTTAGACGGAAGTACTTGGGAGAGGAATTAATACAACCATCATAACTACTGAAAATCCCTCCAGTCAAACTAGTGGCCTTTATAGAAGACACGAAGCTTCTGGAATGGAAGTAGATAATATGGGAAATGGTACAAAGATTCAGTTCAAGTGCCTGGGCTGATGAGCACAACCCAAATATATGAATGAATGAAGCTCAAGGAAAAAATATTTTCTTTATATGCGGCCGAAAGTACGTAGTTTCTGCTTCGATCCTGCACTGCGCGCCATGATGCCCGAGGCGAAGCGAAGCGAATAGTTATCTTATACCTTCCTATAAAACAAAATTTAATGGCTAGGGCAGGTACAACTGCGTAGAATCGACCGCCTGCTGATAACTCAAGTAGTCAGAGATTGATTTATGACCTTCTTAAATTTCTGGTCGTACTTTAATAACGGATAGAGTCATAAAATTATTTTCTTATGGTTCACAAATCCACCTTTTTGCAGCTTTTGATATTACGAAATTATTCCGGAATAATCCTTTTCGAACACAAACAGTAAAAAATAAGTTTTTTTAATATTCATGAGACATCATTTCACGGTTCATTTATGCGACGTCAACGAGAAACGACCTTTTACATTTTCTTTTAATTTTCAACGTTGAGCTGAAAATATGTTTCAAGATAAGAACATGTTATTTCCTGACTTGACTGACGTCTTTGGTGATAGCGGTGCGTCAACACGCAGTTAATAAAGATCTTTTTATGTGTTTAAAAAAAAACAGTAAAATGGTGCATTTCCCATGTCACTTTTTGTGTGTGGTATTTTTAAAAAACCCATTAGTTTACAAACGACACATAGTATTACGAAAATGAATGATCCTGGTATCGATACCCACTTTCAGCTACCATTCTTCACCCCCGGAATTAATTAATTACTAATATTTTTCGATCCGACCAAACGCAGTGATAAAAGTATGATGGTCTTCTTCAATTATGTTTATAGTAAATATTGTTACGTCGGACCTGTACTGAGGATATGTAGAGGTCCATGATGAAAAAGAAGAAGACATGCATCTAGAATTATCTAGAACTGTCATCGAAAAGTCTAGAAATGTCATTGAAAAGTCGATAACTGTCTGAAACACGTGAAAAGTATAAAAAGCGGGACGTTATTTATATTGAATTGAGAACGTTATTTATATTGAATTGTGAAAGTTGAAGTTAGGAAATAAAGAAAGTTTAATAAAGAAAAAGGAGTAACATTGGTGACAGAGATGGGATATAAGAAATATTTATATCTGCTTATGGTAAATACTAGAACCACCGTATACGACACAGACATGGATACTTCATGGTTTTTAATGATGAAAGAAGAGAAATAAAGACGCAGAAAAGAGAAAGAAGAGGAGAAGGAGAGACGTAGAATGGAGGAAGAAGAGGGAAGGAGAGACGTAGAAAGGAGGAAGAAGAGGAGAATGAGAGGCGTAGAAAGGAGGAAAATGAAGAGAAGGAAATGCAGAAGGAGGAGAGGCGTAGACCAGCAGATGTAGAAATTATGAATGACCTAACACAAATTCAGGAAACATTGAACTTAGTGGTAGGACAGCTTAATAAGAGAGTAGACCAATTAGAAAAAACAACAAGAAAATGTAAAAGAGAAAGGAGGAGAAGGAGAGACGTAGAAAGGAGGAAGAAGAAGAGACGTATAAAGGAGAAAGAAGAAGAGAAGGAAAGACAGAAGGAGGAGGGGCGTAGAAAAGCAGATGTAGAAATTATGAATGGCCTAACGCAAACTCAGGAAACATTAAAGTTAGAGGTGGGGCAGCGTAATAATAGAGTAGACCAATTAGAAAAGCAACAAGAAAATTTAAAATCTAATTTAGAAAAGTAAATGAGAAATGAAATAGTTAATTTAGAAAGAAGAATTCGTACCCAAGCTTCAGTAGCTAATATTGAAATTGAAGGCACGACCTCGTCCTCTTCTCTAATCGAACCTGGCCCCATTCAAAGTATAGTGTCTCAAATCCACTCTAGCAAGACCCTGAAACTACCCACATTTAATGGCCAAACTGCATGGAAAACATATCGACTCCAATTTGAAGCTGTGACCAGAGACATGGCGGCTTCATTAATAGTGTCGATTCGTGGGAAGGCAGCAACCATTTTGCAGTTTCTTCCACAAGACACGCCCAATTATACGTCCCTCGTACATGCTTTAGAGACAAGGTAAGGCCAACATCATTTGAAGCGCGTAATCCAGAGTCAGCTAAAAATCCGCATTCAAAAATCAACTGGAAGCCCACAGGAATTTGAGGCCGATATAAAAAGATTGTTGTATCTTGCCTATCCTCAAGCACCTAAAGATTTCCTAGAGCAAATCGGAACGCAGGCATTCGTTGATGGATTACAAGATGTGGAAATGCAACAAGCTTTCCGGCTACAACACCACAAAACGTTGAATGAAACTCTGATTGCAGCTCAGGAATACGAGGCAGCAAAAAGCAGCAAAATTTGTCCGTCCCAAATTGAGAGAAATAAGATTCCATGAAAACGAACAGACAACTTCCACTAGCCACCCTCACAAATCTTGGATATACTCCAAATTATGCAACGTTACAATATAGTATAATTTATTCTCTTTACTCTGATAATGGTAGTCATTTGCCGAAACTAGTCGCTTCGACCCCCCTCCGTAGGAATATTTCAATATATTTTGTAGTTTTACTTTGAGTTTTATTGAACCTTTTTGGATGAACTCCTAGAGGGAGATTCATTTAGTCTGTTTAAAGGTCAAAGGTTCCTGCAATATTAATTAATTAATACGCATTCACGCACAAAGAACGGATCTAAAGTTACAATAACTCCGTAAGCTGCACTCAATATCGAAAGTTTATAGCTCTCGTTGGTGGTGGAAAATGTATCCATTAAACGGACGATTCGGGATGTAAGCTGAGCATATAGATTTTCACACAGCATTTATGATGCCCCAAAGTGGTACAGTGAACATCTTTGTTCCTACACGAATGCTTTTAAGACTAGATTTATTAAAGTTATTGATGGTACAGGCTGTGGAGACCTCAACAGTCTTCTCACGTTCTGATATGATTTTGTTGTACATCTATGTCTTTTCAAAGTATAATTAATGTAAAAATTGTGGTACTAAATGTAGTTATACAGTTCGACCATTTCACATTATTTCCCTTGTAGTGGCTGATTTTGCGTGTAAAGAAGGCAAAAATGATGTAGAAAAATATGAACTCACCTCGACCGCTGAATGATTATTCAACAAGGTAGAAGCGATGCTATTATTATGACTTCTTTACATTACATCTGATTATTCCTTCAAATTCGCAAATAACGTGTACGAAATCTGGAATCTGTAACTTCATCAGTTTGCAAATTACGATGTTATAAACAAATTAATTGATTCTCGCCCTGTAAGACATTGCGCATCACCCGTAATTATGCTGGTTTTTTTGTGGTCATGTGTCGTTATTATTTTTCAGAAATATTCAATTCCGCAACCGTGGGAACGATTATTTAAAATTTTGCAATACATTATTACGTACATTGAGCATAAAAAAAGTTTTAATCTGAAAAAAGATTCCGGTTACAAACCGTCAAAGTTGAAGGCTTATTGTTCAAGAATTTAAAAGTGCAGCGAAAAAAATTAGATATTCATGATCGGAACACGGAATACTTCCAATGTTTAAAATATTTATTCTGAAGGAAAAATATAACTAAAGGCTCATTTTCACGATGATAGTACTTTCATGGAAGTAGTTTCCTTGATAGTGACGGTAAGAAAGTATATTTTTACAAGGGCTACATTGTGACAGTAGCGAGACTTTGTAAACATGGCTGACACTAAGCTACTTGCAGCTATTGCTTCTGTTGTTGAAGAAATTAATTTAATAAATGTAGGAAAGGCAGAAAAGCTAAGGAGAGAGTGGATCCAAAGAAGAAATATACTTGGTGCTTTTTTTACTTTAGACACCTCTTGATTTTATGTGGATCTAAAGCTTCTAATTTTTGTGTCGAAGTTCTTTAATCATAGAAAGTCCCGAAAAAGGTTACAAACATTTTTCTGCATGGTCCCTTTTTACTTTGTTTTTGAAATCGGCAGCGCTTTTTTACCATAAACATGGGAACCTTTGGTAATCCTCTAAAAATTTCAGTATATCAAACCGTTCTCCCATTTTATGGCAATAATTCTGCACGAATTTGTTGCGAAGTTAACGATTGTTCGATGAATGTGATGTTGTCCAGGAGAGAAACGCGATATCGCCTCTTACTGTTTTGAATTGTATTCAGGCGCGAAAGTTCCCGAACTACCGCGAGAGTACTTTCAACTATCTAGCCCGACGAGATAGTGCGATAGTAACTATCAAGTAATTTATATGATGATAGTTCCTGCGATAGTTGCTGTCAGGACGGTAACTATCGCAGAAACTTTAATCGTGGAAATGAGCCTTAAGCTAAAAGCATTGAGTGGGGGAAGCTGATCGAGACTCGAGAAAATTTATCGTCGCTCGCCCCGGAGCTACATTGGTACTTTTCTCGGGAACTATCTTCTTTACATAGTATAAAATGAAGTCGCTTCCGCTGTCTGTTCGCCTAGATTCAAGAGGAAGGTTTATATTTACATACATATTATAGTATAGAAAAGCCGATATAGTTATTTGTGTGTTTAGAGCGTAAAGTAACAGATTGCCGCTTGAGAAAGAATGTTGGCGATCTTTCGAAAGCGGCAATTTTACTTTACGCTCGAAAAACACACATTATTTTTTCTACAGTCGCCCTTTTGATAATTAAAACAGTTTTTTATATTATCTTAGGTTATAATAGTTACAACTTACAAAGCTTCTTCATTGGAATTATCGCACTCAAAACAAATATATTTGATATTTTGTGTGTGTTCCTTACAAATTGGGGAAGCACAATTCACACATTGATGTTTTTTCTAACTGGCCAGTATTTACATCTAACTTTTTGTAGAAGTAGCTGGTTTTGCAAAGGTGCAGCTGATGATTCTGGTGCCGTACCGTCGGTACTCCACAATTCTGGTGTATTCAGGAGCTGTCCCTTCTTGACTACTGTCATATATAAAAGCCACAAGCCAGTTGGTGGACAATCTCTAGGACGCAAATACGGTTCCCTAAACTGCTCCAATTTCTGGTTTGTGAAAGTAATAATCTGCTCAATCATTTCAATAGGAAAAAATAATTTCCAGCAATCTAACGCGGTTTTAGCCCCCTTGGCAATGGCTTTTACTCCCGGTAGTTGCGTTATAAGGTTATGAGCACGTGTTTTCCTTTTGGGCGTGTAGGGTTTGTGTTTGAACCACTCTGTTAAATTTTTCCCCAAGAAAATAGCTTCCCTTTTTATTTTCGGTTGTAAAGGAGCTTGAGCAATAGGACCAAAGTCAGTACCACTCTCGTCTTATTGTTCAGTATCGGTGTTATGCAAAATGTGTTCAGAGGAAGTGTCACTAAAATCCTCGTCAGAATCCAGCGGTTTTTCTGTGTCGAAATTTCTTCAAACCATTCCATTAACTGTTCTTCCTGTTTATATCAATGTTTCAGTTATTATTAGCTCTAAAAATAAAATGAAGAAAAAATAACAGTAACACATGAACAATCTTTAAGCCAAATCTATCAAAAATATAAAGTAAACCTTGAAAAAATGTACAAAACACAAAAATTCTCAAACGTAATTGGTAGCTTCTAACAGGTTGGTGTACGCTATAAGTCGCGTGTTAAAATAAAACTAACATCTACCCTATATGGCTAAGCATTTAAAGTCAGCTAAAGGCTGAATTTTCATGCGCTAACATAGTACCCCCTCCAGGCACTTCTGAAGCAGGAAGAATCTAAAACTACTATTTTCAGTTCTATAAACAAAAAACCAAAAATGTTAGATTTTTTCCAACACTGCGACCGATCCCGGGTTAAAAAGATCTACTGACTAGGGATGTTAAAAAATAATCGATTTTTATATGAATCGATTATTGTTTTCTTATAATTGATTTTTAGTTATCGATTTTTATAGTAATATTAATCGATTTTTAGTAAATCACGTGTTTAAATCAATTTTTAGAAACGGCTCGTATTATTTATTGACTATTTTTCACAATGTTGACAACTTTTGATGATTATTGACCATTTCTCAAAATTTTGACAATTATTGTCCATTTATCAAAATTTTAACAATTATTGACCATTTTTCAAAATTTTAACAATTATTGACCATTTTGACTGCTTTTCAAAATTAGTTTTTGAAAAACTAACACTTGACGATTGTCAACCATTTTTCAAAATTTTGACAATGTTTAACAATAATTGTCCATTTTTGACAATTTTTGACCATTGTTTTATAGTTTTTGACAATTATTGACCATTTTTTTAAATTTTTGATTATCTTTCAGAATTTTAACAATTATTGACAGTTTTTGACAATTTTTTACCATTTTGACAGTTTTTGACAGTTTTTGACAAAAATTGTCCATTTTCAACAGTTTTTGACAATAATTGACAATTTTTGACAATTTTCATATAATTTTATTTAAATCGATTATTATTTACTTATAATCGATTTTTAGTTATCGATTTTTATAGCAATAATAATCGATTTTTAGTAAATCGATTTTATAAATTACGTGTTTAAATCGATTTTCGGAGAAGACTCGTATTATTTATTGACTATTTCTCAAAATTTTGAGAACTTTTGACGATTATTCACCATTTCTCAAAATTTTGACAATTATTGACCATTTTTCAAAATTTTAACAATTATTTACCATTTTCGATAATTATTGACCATTTTGACTGTTTTTCAAAATTAGTGACCATTTTTCAAAATGATGACAATTTTTAACCATTTTTAACAGTTTTTGACAATAATTGTTCATTTTTAACAGTTTTTAACAATAATTGAAAATTTGCAACCATTTTTGATAGTTTTTGACCATATTTCAAAATTTTTGACAATTTTTCAAAATTTTTGACAACTTTTCAAAAACTTTAACAATTTTTGACAATC
This sequence comes from Lochmaea crataegi, assembly GCA_947563755.1. Classification (NCBI taxonomy): domain Eukaryota; kingdom Metazoa; phylum Arthropoda; class Insecta; order Coleoptera; family Chrysomelidae; genus Lochmaea; species Lochmaea crataegi. Next base: position 87,579,266 of record OX387423.1, on the reverse strand, counting down.
ATCAACTATTTTTCAAAATTTTGACAATTTTTAACAATAATTGTTAATTTTTGAGTTTTTGACCACTTTTGATAGATTTTGACAATTATTGGCCATTTTTGACAATTTTTCAAATTTTTTTACAATTTTTCAAAAATTTTAACAATTTTTCCAAATTTTTGACCTTTTTTCAAAATAATTGACCATTTTTGATGGTTTTTAACAATTATTGACCATTTTTCAAAATTTTAACAATTATTGACCAATTTTGGCAATAATTGTCCATTTTTGACAGTTTTTAAAATAATTGACAATTTTTAACCATTTTTGATAGTTTTTGACCATTTTTGACAATTTTTCGAAATTTTAGACCATTTTTCAAAATTATTCACCATTTTTGATAATTATTGACAATTATGGACCATTTTTCCAAATTTTTGACCATTTTTGACCATATTTCAAAAACTTTAACAATTTGTACAATCATCAACTATTTTTCAAAATTTTGATAATTTTTAACAATAATTGTCCATTTTTGACAATTTTTGATAGTTTTTGACAATTATTGGCCATTTTTCAAAAATTTTAACAATTTTTCAAGATTTTTGACCCCTCTTTCAGAATTATTGACCATTTTTCAAAATTTTAACAATTTTTGACCAATTTTGGCAATAATTGTCCATTTTTGACAGTTTTTGACAATTTTTGATAGTTTTTGACAATTATTGACCATTTTTGAAAATTTTTGACCATTTTTCAAAAAAATTTTGACAATTGATCATTTTTGAAAATTTTTGACTATTTTTCGAAAAAATTTTGACAATTGACCATTTTTGACAATTTTTGAAAATGTTTGATCATTTTTGAAATGTTTTTTAAAGTTTTTGACAATTATCGACCATTTTTGGCAACTATTCACAATTTTTGAAAATTATCGACCGTTTTTCAAAATTTTAATAATTTTTGACAATTATTGACCATTTTTGACAGTTTATGCCAAAAATTGTCCATTTTTAACAGTTTTTGACAATAATTGACATTTTTTGACAATTTGATATAATTTTATTTGATTTTTAATCTGATAAATTGTTAAGTATTTACCAATTGGGTTAATTCGGAGGGCGTAGTTTGATTAAATAAGCGAGCGAAAAAGATTCCTTTTTTGCGCTAGAGCTAAAAGTAACAATCCTCTGCATTTGTCGACTTTACGATTTTATTTGAATATAGTAATTAGTCATTTTACGCGCGACTGTCGAAAAAAAATATTTTTGTGCACTTAAATCGCAAACGCTGGCTAAACCTTACGAGATATATCAAATTAATGTAGTACGGAATTATATATCTTAAAAAGATCGATAAAAAAGTCCGCGATGGCTTGACCGATTTTGATGGAATTTTGCATGGGGACATTCATTCAGAAAATGGGTGAAACTTGCAAAAAAAAATCTGCTTCCAACCCAAAATGCGTGATATTTGACGGTTTGGACAATACAACGTCTAGTTTAGGATAAATTGATAAATTCAATTTTGACGGCTTCTAATATTTTTCAGACTTTGGACCAAAGCTTTTTTTATGCTCTACGTAATAGTATATTGCAAAAGTCATTGGACATGCGGTTTATTCCACTTTACAACTAAGGTTGTTGCAGATAATTTGCATATTTCTGAAAAATAATAACGACACATGTCTTATCTCGGCGAAATCTATCAATCTACTGTACATCAAATTGTATTTCCGAATATAGCTAATTCAAGTCGAGTTGTAACAGTAATTAAATCATTCAGTAGAATAAATTTTAGTCAGAATCTTCATCAAATCTGTTGTTTCTCAGAGAGAATTTAATATTGAAAGCCTAAAGCAACTGATGCTCTAAAAGAGCATGTTATCGAAACGATAACTTGTCGTACGGTTATTTTAACGGAAAATATATACAGCTTTGATTTTAACCCGCAAGCCCTCAACGCTCTTGGGAAGTTTGATGAAAACTTTACCAGAATCGGATTTTCTTCTCGAATACTTTCCAGAGTTTTGATAAGTTAAAGCTTGGGCATCGACCGAGTTTGTCATAACTACATAAATACTGATCGGGAAATTTGAGCCTACAATTGGTAGACAATGAAATAAATTCAGTAAATGAAAATTTCTTTCAAATATTTCAAACCATTTTTCTATGTTTTGCATGTGCACCATTACTTAAGGCGGGATTCCACTAAGGCAATATGTAGCATGCGGCATTGACGCATGCTACACTAGTCTTTCCATTGAAGGAACACGATGCCACAAGAAACATGTCTATTTGTGGCATGCTACGTGTCGAGTGTTGTTGCCGGCACGCATGCGTCACCTCTCGACAAGATTGAACGTGTTGAACAGTGTCGATTCAAAGCTATTACCAAATATGCAGCTGCACCAAACTGAAGTTGCCTGAATAGAATCGTTTCAGAAGCATGCTACAAACATAGACGACAAAGCGCATGCGATGTGGGGAGCTCCGCATGCAACATTATTGAATTTTGTGCCACACTTATAATCAGGCAACACTAGGAAACATGTATCATGCCTCATGCCGTTCATTGTTGCCTCAAAGGAATCCCGCCTCTATCAGCTGGGACAGTGGCGTAACGGGGGTTTTCACCGCCGATCGGAAATTCGCCACCCCCGTTATTTTGATTATTAGTTTGAATATTTTATTCAACGGACTTAATGTAGGTACATCGTACAAGTTACTAAAAGTCAAGATAAACTCCCGCTGCTTTGGAAGGAACATACATATATGGGAAGAAATGGCTTAAGGATCCCACAGGAAGTTGAGAAAATAGGAAGTGTTATTGTTTTATTTGATTGAATAACTGAGTACTCGATGTCGCTTGTTAGTTCGTTCGCGTTCAGGAAAACTCGGTGCCGCCGTACCGACCGGCCGGGCACTAGGCAGTTGTCACTAGTCACTAGCATCTTCATTTTTACAATTCGTTTCACATCCAGCGATAAATGCACTTTTCTGTCCTAGGACGCCACATACTTAGTTCTAAACGCAACATCACTTTCGGAGTGAAATGTTTAATACAAACTAAAATTAAAAATCCCCACTTTCTACATATTATATTTATAAATATTTTAATCCCATTATGTAAATATACATTAGTCTTAAATATTATTTCATCAGCCAAATATTTCAGTTGTAAAATAATCATACTATTAGGCATTATCTTTTCGCTTTTCGACGAAACGAGTGCGATACTGTGCTATTGTTCCTGTGGGTTTTGGTCTTGAATCAATCATGTTGGCATAAGTCAAAACGAAATATCTTGGAATGAGGTATACCAATAACCATAACGGCTATTATCTTATGCAAAGCTCACACTGCTGTTCACGACACTTAATCCTCTTTTTTTGGCTCTAGTCCCTTAACCCATAAAAACATTATACCTCTTTAATTATTATAATGAAAGTTCTCTAAAGTTAAAAGTTTTTAAGTGCCATTAACTCCTCTTTCAGTATTACATTTCGTATACCTAAATTACACTCAACTTTTAATTGGATGCGAATAACAGGAATTGGAATATTTATCGAATTGGAAAGATACTCTAACTACCATGTTTTCATTTAAAATTTTGATACAAAAAATAATTTTTTGTTTTCTTTTTGTCACAGTATTCAGTTTTTTAATTCCCCTGTTGTTCCTCTCGTAGAACATGGTTATACCCGTAACCCCTTTGGATACGCCTCTGTTTGAATAACACATTTAAGAGTGATGTGATTGAATTTATCCAACTTTCGTTTTGGATTTGCGACAAGGGAATTAAAGCAACAGTTTCGTAGAATATTCGTTTGACAATTTAGAGCCACATCAACTACAATGGAGTACGTTGGAAGTCTAAATGCTAAATAATAATACACTGGTGGCATCACTTCAACGAAGTGATGGTAACATATTTTGATGCAAAATACGTTTTTACAAACTGTCCCCGAGATAAAAGTTTGTACAGGTGTCGTATTTTCGAGATAGTCGAACTTTTTCGTAAGCGATTTAATTCGAATGAAAAAAATCGCACACGATTCGAAGATCGTATTTTTGAACCATATTCAATGTATCTTCATCTTCATCGTATAGCCATCTTCATAATTGTATGGAATTTGCGTCAACTAATATTATCGCTCAATTAGATTCGGCTTATTGGTTAAATATACAGAAACATAATGAAAACGTGTCGAAGAATCGATATATTTTATCAAAAATTATTAATAGTGTTGAATTTTGTGGAGCCCGATAATCCGGGAATATTTCGTGGGTATGCTTCATGCTTGAAGTCTGTCATGAACAAATAATTGAGGAAATTAATAATTCTCCATTTATCTCCGAAATAGACAATTTTAATGACAAAGTGATTACAACATTAGCGAACCGAAAAGAACGTAGAATACAATTAATTTATAAGAAATAATTTGTTAGAAAAGTACCTAGTGCCTATAGAGACTCTGTGATGCCTTTTGGCCCAATATAATAATATAACAATAAATATTTAAAATAAGAATTAAATTCCCTTGATCTTATTTCAACAAAACATTCGAACGTTTTAATATTATATAAATAAAGAGTGAGAAGGTCGACAAATACGAAGTCAAGTTCAGAGCGAGAAATGATGATGTTCAGACATAACGAAGTTTTAAGTTTTGCAGTTTGCTGTTCTTGCTGTTCGCATATTAACCAATCAGAAGCCAGGTCGTTTGACAAGAATCGGGTTTAGTGGGTTTAACGTAACCTTGAATATGTTATTAAAAGCTGAGTAGCTGAGTCACGTTGATTAAGATTTGTTTTTGTTGATTTGATTATTTGTGCTTTGTGACGAATGGATTTCGATATGGATGACAATGATATACTTCAAGACAATAGATTAGATTGAACACCTGAACACATCGGCGGCGAACATCAAACGTCAGGTTTATAAATTGACGCTATCAACGGCAACTGCAACGTCAAACAGCAACGGGAGCGGGAACGGTAATGGCGACGGCAACTGCAAGTTTATAAATAGACCTTAAGTTTCAGAGGCGTCCAGTAAACGTTTCTAGACGAAGGCTTATTATTGTTTAGTTTGTTGTTGATTGACGGGTTGTTCCATGATGAATGAAGAGCTTCTAGAGATACATTCAAACACAAACGGAACATAGGGATTTAATGTATTGTCCGATCTAAATAGTCCACTTCAATGAATATCAACTATTGATCTGGACAGCTGGATTCAGAACCAATGTTAGAAACCCCGCCCCTTCTCCTTCCAAAATTTGTTAGTAATGTGCGAGGTGTGTGCAAACTGCGATTTAGTATTGAATAATTATTAGATGGGGGAAGTAAACGTCGCTACATATTGAAACAATATGCTTACGTTTTATGTTGTTAAAATCGAAAATTAATTGTTAAATTCTTTTTAACAATTAACGTTTCGAGTTAAGATTTTGATTTCTTTTGGCCATAACGGCTTTCAAAATAAAAATAAATTCGTAAATAAAACAAAATAGGATTCTTTAAATTGAAACAAAGCAACGCTATCATCTACCGACTGCTGTTTACTGACTGTCTGATGCTAATTAAGGACCGCCCACAGTTGAGAATACGGAGTGGTGGGAATTGTACGATATGTTATAGGTGTCCAAATAGGAATGGAGAACTATCGATAGTCCCGACCATCGATATTTTTACTATCGATTATTATCGATAGTTTTACATCGGTAAAGTTGACATCTGACATCACTATCACTCTGTTGTTTACCTTGTTCAATTTTAATTTGAAGCGTTATTGTTAGCTTTAGCTTTTAGGTGTTATTAATTTGTGTTATTTTGTGTCTGACTTTTTAAATATTAAAATTTGAACAAAAAATTTGAAAAATGGTCAATAATTGTCAAAACCAATCAAAAATGGTTGAAAATTGTCTAAAATGGTCAAATATGGTAACAAATTGTCAAAAATGAACAATAATTGTTAAAATTGTTGAAAAATGGTCAATAATTGTCAAAATTTAAAAAAATATTCAATAATTGTCAAAAATTTTGAAAAATGGTCAAAATTTTTGAAAAACTGTCAAAAATAGTCAATAATTGTCAAAAATTGTCAAAGATGGTCAATATCTGTTAAAATTTTGAAAAATGGTTAAAAATTCTTAAATATTTTGAAAAATGGTCAAAAATAGTCAATAATTGTTAAAATGTTGAAAAAGGGTAGAAAATTGTTAAATATTTTGAAAAATGGTCAAAAATTGTTAAATAATTTAAAAAAATGTTCAATAATTGTCAAAATTTTTGAAAAATGGTCAAAATGGTCAATAATTGTCAAAAATGGTCAATAATTGTTAGAATTTTGAAAAATTGTCAAAATTTTGAAAAAATGGTCAATAATCGTAGAAAACTGCCAAAAATGGTCAATAATTATCAACATTTTTGAGAAATAGTCAAAAATGGTCTAATAATAAAAAAAAGCGAAGCGAGGGTTGCGAATCTTACCGAATCCGTCTTAGATTCTGACAGTTTAAAATAATGATTGTAATCTCACGTAATATACTCTCTCTCCCGTCTCTACCATCTCTCTCACTATCCCATCTCTCTCTCTCTCCCATCTCTCTTTCTCTCTTTCCTAGCTCTCTCTCCCATCTTTATTTCTCTCTCTCATCTTTTTTTCTCTCTTTCCCATCTCTCTCTCTTTTCTATCTCTTTCTCTCTCTCATCTTTCTTTCTCTCTCCCATCACTCTCTCTCATCTTTCACTCCCATCTCGCTCCCTCTTCCATATCTCTCACTCTCTCTCCCCCTCACTCCACCATCCCTCTCTATCTCTCTCACCTTTCTTTCTCTCTCTTCCCTATCTTTCTCTCTCTTTCTCCCATCTCTCTCTATCTCATATCTCTCGCGTCTCTCTCTCTCTCTCTCTCTCTCTCTCTGTCCCATTTTTGATCGCATTTTCATTCCATATCAGCTTCCAAAATATATGTTCTTCACTTAAACATCTCAACTATCGATAGTACCGAAAACTATCGATTTTTCTCGATAGTCAAAAATATCGATGATTATCGATAAACCATCGATTGTTCTCCAATCCTATGTCCAAATAAACGATTGTAATAATCGTGTTTTAAATCTGTTGAAGCTGGATGTTGGTCGACTAGTTCAAAAGCAGTTCTGATACAATGCTTAAAATCCCTATGTTTCGTTTGTGTTTCAATGTATCTGTATATGTATCTATGTTTAATAATTTTGTGATGAGATAGTTATAGTTCGACTTTTACTTTTAGGTGGATATTTTAAGAATTTAAATAGTAGGTAGTAGGGATTTTCAATAAGTTAAAATAGGGTGCGACACTAGAACGAGAATCGGCTGGAAACGAGCGCATATTTTGATGACGTGCCTGTACTGTTCTCTATCTACGTTAACTCTAGTACCATTTACAAAGTTTTGCCAGAATATTTAAAAATTATGTAGAATATGTTTTTGCCAAAAGTATTGGAAAATTAATTGAACCTTTTTAAACAAAAGCCCGAAGACACTAAGTAAGCAGGTTGATGATGGTTATTTCCTTCCTCATCGCATGGGCGCTGAACTGAGATCATACTGGCTGACGTCACAAGTAATGGCAGCCCAGTTATGGCCGCTTGAAATAATTTGAATTTTACCGCATTTTAAATTGAATTTAATGAGATTTTATAAGATAAGAATATCACTTCTACGACTCCTGTCGCATGTTTGCTAAACGTCCTAATCAAGTTAAAGTCGATTCATGAAAACTACTTTGTTTACTAGCAATCTCTCACTTTGTTTGGACGCTGTCACAAGCTCGAAGTATTCGGTTTCAATTAAAAACCCCCCGGAAGGCATACGCAAACATACCATGCGTCGCCTTAATCAGAAAAACCCGTAAGTCACAAAATGAAAATTTTTCAGGAGGCACAAAAAAGAGTTTATTAAAATAGCGCAGAATTATTTGAGTGGAACCAAAATATGCAAACACTTAAAATATTGTTTTAAAAGTAATTATGACACCCTAAGCTAAAAGTAATTCCGCAGATAATCTGAATGGACTTGTTTTTACCAATATTTTTTGACTTTTGGAGATACGGGATTTTCCATCTTGAATTTTGAATTCAGATCACATTTTTTTCATTTTTTTTTGAAGCTATAACAGTAAAATATTCTAAAAATAAAAGATCTGATCCATTAAAAGCAAATATTCATCTCGACGTGAATAACATGAACTGAATTACGCAAGCTAAAAATTTATTTATAAGGCAAATTGTCATAGAAACTATGATAATCACTTTGAAGACTCTTTTTTTTAAAACTGTAGGTGCATGTATTTCTCCTTTTCTATCGGTATAGATGTCTCATATAATGATGGAAGAGTTTCTCCTTCACAGGCAAGATTATTCCGTTTATTTCCAGGTAAACCATATTCGAACTCTAAGTAATCTTCCGTTTGTAAAATAAACAGCCATTTGGGCCATATTTTAAAGCGCGTATGTCCGTTACCAAAGGATCAACCACTTTCTTTCCAGGTCGCAAAGATATGAGAAACTGTAGTTTTTTGAAGAAGCCATGGTCCAGATAATATACCTGATAAGGTCTTGGTTTTTCACGAGCTCGCAAACATATTCCAACATAGTCAGCTGGTACATTTATGTTGGTATGACTAATTTTTCGCTCAATAACAGAATGCATGTAATCTGCTTCCATTTGCGTGTGGCCTTTCTCAAGGAATTTCTGTTCAATAGTTATATTGAATGTCATTAAACTGTTGGCCAAGATAGAATTTCTGTTCTGTGAAGTACATCCGTCGTTATATAAGATCAGATTTGGCCCCGGTTGTAGATCATTTTTAACGTGATCTTTTATAAAGTGGCAAATGATGGAAGCATAATCATTTGCCGTTACGCCCCCAGCTGACTCATGCCAAATATAGCAGTACCCATCTTTTGTTTCTAAGTTGAAGGAGGTGAAATTGTGTACAATTAGCTTCGTCTTGAAGTAAAGTGAAGAAACGTTTGATTTTGGTGATAATAATACTGATTGTAGGTCCATGCAAAAAACCGTATAGGCTGAATCTTTATCTTTAGACTTCTCGCTTCTAGTATTTTTTCTCGATGTAAGGCGAATTGTTCATCAGCTAAATTTCCAGTTTTGTGTGCTACACGTCATGCGTCACACTCATCCTTTTTTGTCCGGAAAAGTGATAAGTTCATTTCATCAAAGACGCGGTAAAACGACGCTATGGATAGATAAGAGTCTTTTTTCTGTTGACACCAATTTTTATAAGACTTATAAAGTGTAGACTTAGTTTGCCAATTGGGCTCCAGGTAAAATTTTGTCGATGAAGCTCGACAGTAATGAGACTCAACTTTAGAAAGTTCATTGGAAATTTTTTTCAGCTTTCTCTATAAGTCTGTATAGCGCCCACGTTCTACAGGATCGTGGTTTTCTGATAAATGTTCTGCATTATTGTCGTTTCTTTGCTCTTTTCTATTTTTGATTTCAATGTGCTTTTTCAACCAAACGAGAATCATATTTTCTTTCACGCCATGAGTATTCAAGTACATTTGTTTACATACCCGTTTCCGCTCATCATTTAATTTAAGGTGATATATTAAAGACTCGCTTCTCCTAGAAACGCCCTCTGAAACTCTATTTCTGTTTCTTTTTGTGGATATAGAATCAATTAAAAAAGAGGTGTAGACTTTTCTCTCTTTCCAGCCCACATCAGACCAAAAGTGATTGAATATAGTATTCCTTTATTCATCGGAAAACGTCCTACAGTGCAATGATTTACCTTTCAAACAAGCTTTGCAATTACATGGTTCCTTCATTTTTCTTTTTGAACATCATATTTCCATTCTCCGTCAATTTATTTTCTACCCTTATAATCTTGTCCCATTTCTCTTTCAATTTTTGCCCGGTTATTTTCCCAATCTTCATTTGTCTTTTCAGTGTTTTTATTCGCCTCTTCAGATTCCATTTCTATATCAGGTTCATAGTCGGGATCTTTTGCGGCATTATTTGCATTTTTCTCTTCTATAACAAGTTCTACTGCAGGAGTTTCAGACAATTTATTTGTCATAGTATAATGTTCCATTTCAATAATATCAACATCAAAATCGGGATTTTTGGATACGGTTTCTGTTAGATAAGTCTCTATCTTCTGATCAAGGATGTTGTTTTCTATCCATGGACTATGGTCATCTTGTTCCTTAAGGGTGTCACTAAAATCTTCTCTTTCATCACAAAGCTGGACGGCGTTTAAGTTCGTCAGATTAGGTACTTCAGTTTCTTCAAAGCCATCAGTAATTTCTGGAATATCTAGTATCAGAAATTTGTTGATTCATTTAAAAAGTCATTATTGTTAGCAAATATCTTCACTTGCTGTGGTTTGTTTTCTTTATCGGCGATGAGTATATCACTCTTGTTATTTTCTTGGTTTGTTGTTCACAATTCGACATAATTATTTGCGTCCTTCTTGATATGGAAGCGAACATCGTGAACCTCCATCATGAAAAAATATTTAGTTGTAAGGTCATCGACACCATCCTTAAAATAATACATTTTTTTCCAACTTTAAGCTATCTTATTCCCGTATTTTTAAGTTGTGTGACAACAAACACTGTAAAAGAAATGTGTTTAGGTTTTTTTATTCAAAAATAGTTATTTGTGTATTTAGAGCGTAAAGTAACAGATTGCCGCTTGATAAAGAATGTGGTGCGGTGATCTCTCGAAAGCGGCAATTTTACTTTACGCTCGAAAAACATACATAATTTTTTCTACAGTCGCCCTTTTAATAATAAGAGTGCTAGAATAGTCGTCATTTTCGCTACTCATCAAGATTGACCTTAAAAAGATCTACTGACTAGGGATGTTAAAAATTAATCGATTTGTATATAAATCGATTATTGTTATCTTATAATCGATTTTCAGTTATCGATTTTTATAGTAATATTAATCGATTTTTGGTAAATCGATTTTATAAATTACGTGTTTAAATCGATTTTCGGAAACGGATCGTATTATTTATTGACTATTTTTCAAAATTTTGACAACTTTTGACGATTATTGACCATTTCTCAAAATTTTGACAATTATTGACCATTTTTCAAAATTTTAAGAATTATTGACCATTTTTCAAAATTTTAACAATTTCCAAATATTTGATAATTTTTGACCATTTTTCAAAATTATGACAATTTTTAACCATTATTGACAGTTTTTGACAATAATTGTCCATTTTTAACAGTTTTTAACAATAATTGACAATTTTTAACCATTTTTAATAATTTTTGACCATTTTTGATAGTTTTTGACCATTTTTGATAATTATTGACAATTGTTGACATTTATGGACCATGACCATTTTTGACCATTTTTGACCATTTTTGACCATTTTTGACCATTTTTGACCATTTTGACCATATTTCAAAATTTTTGACAATTTTTCAAAAACTTTAACAATTTTTCAAAAATTTTAACAATTTTTCAAAATTATTGACCATTTTTGATAGTTTTTGACAATTATCGACCATTTTTCAAAATTTTAACAATTTTTGACAATTATTGACAATAATTGTTCATTTTTGACAGTTTTGAAAAATAATTGACAGTTTTTAACCATTTTTGATAGTTTTTGAAGATTTTTGAAAATTTTTCAAAATTTTAGACCATTTTTCAAAATTATTTACCATTTTTGATAATTATTGACAATTGTTGAGAATTATGGAGCATTTTTCCAAATTTTTGACCATTTTTGACAATTATTGACCATTTTTGATAGTTTTTGACGATTATTGACCATTTCTCAAAATTTTGACAATTAGTGACCATTGTTCAAAATTTTAACAGTTATTGACCATTTTTCAAAATTTTAACAATTATTATTGACCATTTTTGACAATTATTGACCATTTTGACTGTTTTTCAAAATTAGTTTTTCCAAATATTCGATAATTTTTCACCATTTTTCAAAATGATGACGATTTTTAACCATTTTTGACAGTTTTTGACAATAATTGTCCATTTTTAACACAGTTTTTAACAATAATTGACAGTTTTAACCATTTTTGATAGTTTTTGACCATTTTTGATAGTTTTTGACAATTTTTCAAAATTATTGACCATTTTTGATAATTGTTGACAATTATAAACCATTTTTCCAAATTTTTGACCATTTTTGACTATTATTGACCATTTTTGACCATATTTCAAAAACTAACAAATTTTGACAATTATCAACTATTTTTCAAAATTTCGACAATTTTTAACAATAATTGTCCATTTTTCACAATTGTTGACCATTTTTGATAGTTTTTGACAATATTGGCCATTTTTGACAATTTTAAAATTTTAGTCAAAATTGGTATATAATTATTGACAGTTTTTGACAATTTTTGACAATTTTTGACAATTTATCAAAAAAAATTTAAAATTTCTGACAATTGACCATTTTTAACAATTTTTTTAAGTTTTTGACAATAATCGACCATTTTTGACAATTATTGAACATTTTTGACAAAAATTGTCTATTTTCAACAGTTTTTGACTATAATTGACAATTTTTGAAAATTTTCATATGATTTTATTTTATTTTTAATCTGATAAATTGTTAAATATTCATCAATTAAGTTAATTCGGAGGGCGTGGTTTGATTAAATAAGCGAGCGAAAAAGATTCCTTTTTTGCGCTAGAGCGTAAAGTAACAATCCTCGGCATTTGTCGACTTTACGATTTCATTTGAATATAGTAATTAGTCATTTTACGCGCGTCTGTAGAAAAACTAATTTTTAATGTAAATAAAAACCGTTTTTTACTATCCCGATAGCAGCCCATTGCCATGGTCAGCTGAAATAGATAATTCTATAATTATATACAAATACATAAAACGCGAAATTCCCGTATTTCCCCAACATCATGATCTCTGAGCAAATTTAGTATTTTAGAAAAACCCGTAAGTCCAAGACAAATGCAAAATGGCAATTGAGGGTGTGAAACCATGCAGTGTCCATATTTATACACTTTCATCAAATCTAACTTGCAAAATCGCAATATCGGGAGGTAAACACAGAGAAAGTCATCACGTCTATTGTTTACATTCAAATGGCGGTTTATATGACGTTTATATTTGACACCGGCGAGGACATTCTTTTTTAGGAATAATAAATTACATTTTATATATATTTTCTTCAACTGTAGGTTTGTTTATTATGTCAGAGATGGCGCTAAAAGGTCGATTTTGATAAAATGTGGACTTACTGGTTTTTCTGATTAAGGCGACGCATGGGTGTTTAACGTTCGTATCGAAATCTACAGTGAAATTTTGAATTTGATTGCCATTTTGGGATAAAAATGGTTCGGATATAATTAAAAGAAAACTGTTTTTAGTATCACTGGATAAACGGAAATGGAAGACATTTTGTATAAAATTACTATCAATAAAATGTCGGCTATGGTTCGACAAGCTGTTGATAAAATATAGACGCACTAGTAGTGAGTTGTATCAGTGTAAGAATTCTCCATTTAATCGAAGGTGCTTAGCCTCATTTCGTCAGCTTTTTGATGACAGAATAATTTCCTGCAAAATATCCTACTCATTCTCTCAATCTACAATACTCTATATACATATATTTGGGAAAATATTTCGTTTAGGAAATTTGCCGATAAATATTGCAAAGCTGCGACATTTGAAGCTGTAATAACCATTAGAAATATGTTAACTGACTTGAACAGTATACATGAAGCTTCACGTTGGGCACAAATTTGTAATGAGATCTACGTTATCAGACGGAATACTCTAAAGATAAAGAGAGGCGACATTCACAGATGGTGTCTCAGAGTCTGGATCTCCACTTAAATTAGCTTATTTGACACTCTCGTCGACGGAAGTCAGGAACGAAAAATTTAGTTTGTTAATCAACAAAAAAAGTGACGACTTTTGATCGTCACTGATAACGCCTCTCAACTTAGATCCGTCTATGGTATGCTGTAGTATATTCCTTAAAATAAAGAAAAAAGCTCAGATTTTTTGGAACGACTATGTATATCCTGATAAAAGACCTAAATAAAAACTTACCGGTATTTACCGTAAGCCAGCACCACCACTGAACTTCTCGTTCGAAGATACGACCACCCTTACTAACATTCTCTTCTGAGAATAATTACTACATCTATGGGTAATAATAATAAACAAATTCCCATGTATATAGATTATTAAGGAAATGAGTGGCTTTCAAATTAATTATAAGACTTACCGGCACCAAAAATCTTCTCACTTCCGCTAGTGCATACGCAATTCTAGCATGTGCTTCTGCAGGTGTTGCGAAAGCACTGATTTCTACATGTAACTCTTCACTGAGGTGTTGAAATTTGGGATCTCCACTAGCTCGTAATTCTTCTTCCTGTAACAAAGCCATTACATTAAGTAACTTTAAATAAATTGGTACTTGAACTTAATTTATCGAAATATTTTTTTGCTTAACCAGTCTAAAATATCCACCATTGGAAATGTGTTTAATATTTTATTTATTGAATATTTATAATTGATTTTCATCTACCAATGTATTCATTTGAATACAAATTAAATATTTTGTTCGTATTTTCAGTTAAATACTCGACGTTTGTATGAATTTAAAATTGGATTTATTTCGAAAACGTTACTGGTAGGAGACACATATTTTTATTAAAAATGACAGAGCTTTAATACACGGAAATCTCTCGGTGAATTTTTAATAATAAAATTACGTATTCCATTTCAGCTGCGGTTCGTTAAATTTCTACATTTCTTAATAAAATATACAAAATGTTCCTTCATTTATTATACACTAGTTATTCACTGTCTCCGAAATTGCCTAAGCCGGGGTTTTTATGTAACTGGAACACTTTAAAAGTATTGCAAGGAAAATCCAAAGAGAAACGTGAATGTCTAATTGAAAAATGGCGAAATCAAAATATCTTTATATCCATGTGACAAGTTAAAAGAAATGCTTCACAAGTTTCAAGGAAATTTAAAGAAGACACCATATAAAGTAGAAATTCAAATATAACTGGAAAGTTTACGTTTTTCCCGATGTGTCACAATTTGACGACATTATTTGCTCGCTGGAGAGGCGCTTGTCTTTTTTCAAATTATCTTGTCAAAAACTCACTGACATATTTAGACCTTAATCTTATATCCTAGTTAGCAGTAGTCTACAACATCTTCCCCTTTTAAGTAGGTTATTTTATTTTCCTAGGTAAGATCGTAATCTGCAAGTCTTTGAGGCATTTTTCTACTACGTGTAGGTCTACTGGAGATTGGTTGACTTCCACCTTGAAGAGACTGAGTTTCTTCAGATAGACCTGGACATGAAACAATGCCATCTTCATGTTGTACATGACTATTAGTTTTGGAAGAGTGACTAAGACTGAACGTATCTAGCAGTATATGAAGTGGTAAATTTGTTTCAAGTCTGTTTTCCTCTTCGTTATTGTCGTCATATCTTGATTTCAATCGTTTAATATGAACTCTAATTAACTTGTGAGGTTGACTAAGTAATACATTGTACATTACTTTGCCAATGTTTTCAATTACCTTTCCTTCTGTCCACTCCTTTGGGTGGCTCATTTTGTCCTGGTTGAAAACGTCGAATTCTCGCACCGTTATTTGTTTTGTTAAATTGTTCTTCCATTTTCGTGTTTGTTCTAATTCCTCTGTGATAGTCCGATGGAAGAAGTAGGTCTAATCAAATTCTTGGTTTCCTACCAAACATCCTTTCGACTGGAGAATTTCCTCCAGGGACGTTTTTGTTTGGGATAGTCCGGTTTGTTTGTGAAAATGTGGTGATAATTTCTTCTGTAGTCTGTCCTCGCATTTTCTTCAATGTTCTTTTAAACGAATCAACAAAACGTTCGCTTGGCCATTAGATTGTGGATGGTATGGAGGAGATCGTGTAACCCTCCGTAAGGGTAGGGTCGTACATTCAGATACATGATTCCAATATAAAATGAAGGTTTATTCCTAAAAATACTGTATACAGTTGCCATTTACAATATATTTGTAGATTTAACAGCTAGCCTAAAATAAATGCTTCTGTTGTCGGGACTTCGTCGTAGGTAAAGTGTTCTGGCTGGGGAGTTTCGACAGGAAGAATACCTAAGGTTCGTACAGTAAAAGCAACGGAGTATCCCTAAGTCAATACCTTAGGGACGGGAGATTCAGGAGAGTGTGAAAGTTTCACACTCTATCGGGTTTCTGGATATACACTGAAGTCAATACTTTCAGCGTGACGAAGTATCCCTGAGTCAGTACCTTAGAGACGGGAGATTCAGGAGAGTGCGAAAGGTATTGACTTTCGCACACTGACGGATTTCTGAAATTTCACTGAAGTCAATTTCTTCAGTGCGGAAAGGTTTATTCAAACAGGTCAATACCCTGCTAAATAGATCGACAAGTCAGTACCTTGCCAACCGGAGAAAGAAGCCCACCGAGTCAATACCTCGCTAGACTGACTGCTACATAAACACACCTCTATCAAACCCGTCCCTTCCAGGATGCACTCCTCTAGGAGCAATGCATCCCGGGAAGAACATTCCTCCACCCCTCATCTCTTCCGATGAGGCCTCGGTCCAATCTGCTGGGCTAGTCCATCTTCTTTTCTTGGTTTAAGGAAAAGTTCTGGCGGTCTTCTTTTTCTTCGAGGTAGTGATGTTCACTTTTCTCTCGTAGATCTTCTTAAGTTTTCGTCGCTCGCGGGGTGTGTGTATGTCGCTGCCTCTAAAACGTGCAAATCTTTAGCCGACCCACTACGACTAAAGACGACCTCAGAGAGTGGATCCACTTACATGCTGTTGTTGTTTTTCCTGTCTTTATTGCTGGCCATACTCCATCTGTTTTCTCGGTCGTGGGTGTCTGTAGCAGTCCTCTCTGGTGTAGTCCGTGAGTTGTCTCAGTTGAGTGTTTGGGTGTGTCCTCAGTTCTTCGAATCTTCCTCTGGCTCTGGCTTCCATGACTTCTAGGATCTTCTCCTGGTCTAATTCCCGATAGATCTGTCGTTCCTGACGTAGTATGGTGCGCTGGTGGCTTGTCTAAGGCATATGTTTTGCTGTGCTTGGATCTTCTTCCGCCAGGTGGGCGCTGTGTGTCCCCAGGCGTACGTCAGGATGGGTGGGATGATCATGTTGATCAGCTTTGTCTTCGTTTTCAGCTCCAGGTTGGATCTCTGGCCTATGAGTCCTGCCAGTCGTCCTGTTGCTTGTCTTGCTTTGTTGACTGCGTATTCGACGTGTTCTTTGAAGGTCAATCCTTGGTCCAAGATGACTCCTAGGTACTCCGCCTTTTTGCTCCATGGTATTTCTTCTCCTGCCACTTCTATGTTGTCTTCTGGCATTTTTCTTTTCTTCTTGAAGTAGACTGCTTGGGTCTTCTCAGCATTGACCTTCATCTTCCACGTCGTACACCAGTCGTTTATGCTCTCAGCGGCTTCTTGAAGTCGCTGTGTTACCATAGCTGGTTGAGTACTTCTTGTCACTATGGCTGTATCTTATGCGCCATCATGGTGTTGTTCGTCTTAGGAATGTCTCCCGTGTAGATGTTGTGGAGTAGTGCTGATAGTGCTGTTCCTTGTTGTACTCCTTCTTCAGTTACTCCCAGTTCGGATTTGGTGTGTCCTATCCTGATTCTGAATGTCCTTCAAGTAGCTGTAGACTAGTTTGGTGAGTGGCGTCGTGGATCCTGCTTCTTTCATCTTGTAGATCAGGTCTTCGTGCCAGACTCTGTCGAAGGATTTGCTGATGTCTAAGAAGATGGCTCCTGCCGATTGGTTCTGGTTGAATCTTTGAGTTGTGTATTCTATGTGCTTCAGTACTTGGTCTTCTGCTGTGTGTTCCTTTCTGAATCCGAACTGTTCTTCTGGGAGTATTCCTATGTCTCGTGTCTGCTGTTGTCTGACTTATACGATTCTCGGTCGTCCTTTTATATCTACACTGGCTACATAGTCGTCTCTAGAACGGTGTTTCTGGTGAACATCGTTACAATCGTTTATGTTCGATTCCATTATTTTGACAAAAGTCACTGAAGCTGATGAATTGTGTTCCAATATCAGATACTACAGTTTTTGGTATGCCAAAAGTTGAAAATAAATAATGCAATTATTTAATTGTAGAATACGACGTAATAGAATTCATTTTAATAACTTCAGGCCATTTAGTAAAACCATCTACAACTAATTAAAAAGTTTTGTCCTTCAACAGGTCCTGCGAAGTCTATATGAATTCTTTCCCAAGGCATTTCCGGAATAGGCCAGGATGCAAGCACCATTTTGGTTGGGAATTTCGAAGCTTGTATACAATTTACGCATTTATGTACAGATTCTTCGATTTCTTTATCTATTCCAGTCCAGTATACGTTTCTTGGTGGAGAACCTGGATGTCCTTTGTGTAGTTGTTTGAGAATTCTAGCCTGGTATTTATTTTTTTTGAATGACTATGCGATGACCAAAAAATATAAAGTATTCAACTATAGAAAGTGAATCCATTCGATTTGAGAATTGTTGAAGCTGTAAATATGTTACCTTATTAGGTCAGACGTAATGTAAAACTTGTTTTATGGTGACATCTTTTGAAGATTCCGAAGCTACCATTTTGGCTGTGTCTGGTGAATGTTCCAAAGCATCTCTTAAAATTTGCTTCACGCTGATTTCTGAGTGTACTGCTGCTATAACAAATTGATAAATTGGTGCTTGCAGTCATTGCTCAGAAAACTCAAAATTACCAACCTTCGGCACTACCAGGCTTAAGACCAACAGTGCTAGGAAGAACGGCGATTCAATTTGCCAAAGAAACAAAGTACCTAGGATTACATTTCGATCAAAGGCTTTCATGGAACACTCCCCTTCAGAAGACCTCTCAGACAGCTACTATAGTCAAATGCAGAAGACTGTGTGGAAAAAACTGGGGTCTCAACCCAAAAATGATCCAATAGCTACACGTAAGGATTGATAGACCAAAGTTAGCCTACTAAGGCTGTTAAGTAGCACACAAAGGCTTGCTTGCGTGAGTTTAACGAGGAGAACAAAAACTACTCCCACAATTGCGATAGACGTTCTGCCAGTACATTTTTATACAAAGCGAAGTCAGATCTGTAACTCTCAGACTACAGACTACTTCAAGACCAACAACACATAAACCAAACGTATAGAAAGCTTATCGAGGAGCTGAAAGCGGATGACTTAATGGGAAAACTAACTCATTGACGTAACAGCCACAAGATATAGCTTCAATAATAAGTTTCAAATAAGTACACTGGGTAGGGAAGACAGGGAGAAAATTTCAAAGACAATGTCTTCGGGACGAACATTTTACATGGATGAAGCGTCAAAAACGAATGTTCAAGGACGTGTTCAGCATTAATTCTTGTTTATAAATACGGGCATAAGTTAAATCTATGGGAATAGTACAAGTACTCTGAACTGCATCTTTCTTTCCTGTGATGATAAATTGGGTGTGGTTGTTAGTTTGGTGCTGTTAAAATGTATTTCAAATCCTTACTAATAAATTTTATGTGTCGGAGCACATGCATCATTCTCACCACAATGAAACTGCAGCACCATTATTACTCCTGTATTATCGAACAATAATTCAAAATATATTATCCATATACATATATGCGTAAATTCACTGATTTTAATTAAAACAATGGAGTATGACAATACCGTTAGCTGCTTCATAGAGCAAGAGCTGGTCGTGACAAATCTAGCAGATTAATTTACTGAACGAAAATTTTTCAAATGCAAAAAAATTGTGGCTTAATTTGCCCAAAAAGAATAATGACATTAACAACTTTACGTTTAATATATGTTGGTTTTACCTCTAAGAGTTTTTTTTCGAATTAACAATATTCGTATTACTATAAAAGTAGGTATACAAGTGAACTTTGCTTTGACTCCTGATCCAAAGAACTTTTTTTTAAATTCTAAATCTGTCAACACAGCAAACCAAAACAGTGTAAGAGCGAACTCGAAAATCACCAGATACAAATCCAGGGGGAGAGATCCCTATTGTATTATACCTTTTGCTGACAGCTATAGCTGTTACATTCACCCTTCATCCTGACGCTGTACAGTATGTACAGGAAACAGATAAAGAGAGACGTACGTTAAGGCTTAGCAGAATCCCGAATAAATTGTTTAACGTGAGACAATACCGTATGGGTAGACATTTTATTTATTTTATATGTGGAGTATCTGAATGTTTAATCCACTGATTTGACGATTCACAACTATTGGTACATTTAGATCAAATCATGGCAGTAGAACCAAATATGCTTTAATAAAATATTGCTGTGGGCGATGAATTTTTATTTTTTTCTCATTTTTTGCTAATCATTTCACAGTGCATTGTTATCAAAATCGGTACAGAGGCATAACTTAGGACACGGAATGTTATTTTATGTATTATTCCACATTTTGTTACTGGGAGTGTCACGTGAATGATTCCTAATGATAAAATTAACTGGTGACTTTTTTTGTCGATAATTTCATACGTTTTGTTTTACTTTCACTGAGACCTAAAAGATCTATTGTGCCCCCTCACTTCTATACTTAGTTCCTGAGGAAAGTCAGAGACTAGTAGCTCCTTTAGTCCTATTTCCCGGAGGAATTTTAGGATATCTGCAGGCCTTAACTTAGGTAAACGTCCCTCTTCTAGCCAGTAATCTCTAAGGTGTTGTGCCCTAGGATTCTGAATTTCTGTGCAATTCGCAAGTGTTCTCTTTTCTTCGGATTTGCCTATTTCTTCCAATATTACATTGGAGCTGATACCGCAAAAGGGTTCCGGCCCCTCAAAAGGGTGCTCCAGTCCCCCTCTTTGCTAGTTCATCTGCTATTTCTTTTCCTTATATTCCAGTATGTCCTGGAATCCACAGTAAGGTGACTATATTGTTCTCGCCTAGTTCATTGAGTTTGCCTAGGCATTCCCACACAATTTTGGAACTGATAACACCAAAGGTCAGTGCTTTAATGGCTGATTGACTATCCGACATTATGATAGTCCTTTGCCTTCTATATCCTTTATCAATATTGAACTGGGCACACTTTCTTATGGCGTGAATTTCCGCTACTCGTGGGATTTCCCAAGATTTCAGAGTGTGGTTCCTGGTCCGTACACTCCTATCCCAGTTCCTTTTATTGCTTTTGAGCCGCCTGTGTACCATTGAATGGCATTCTTTCCAAGTCTGATAATGGTATTTGGATCCCATTCCTTCTTGTTGCTTAATTCCGTAACGAATTTCTTTGAAAAGTTATGCCTTTTCATCACACCATCTTGTGGCATGTCCCATGTTTTACTTTGTGTTACAATTTTATTATTTGTTCTTTCTTCTTAAATTGTAAATGTTAATATACAGATCGTTTTAAAGTTTTCTTACCTATTGTTTTCAAGCGAAATAAAAGTCTCGCTTCTTGTAAACTTGATTTATTGGTAGTGGGGATCGGCATGATCAATTTTCCCTGTTTTTAAGTCTCGTGTTCGCATGAGTGGCTTGTATTGTATATGTTAGAGCATAAGCTCCTTTTGACTATATCTAGTCTATCTACAGTTCTACTTCTACAATCAATTATTTTCTCACTTGTGAGCGAACAAGTAATTTTCTCCTTTGAATAATTTTTCGTACCTACTCACCTTTACTAATGTGGAGTTAAATTTTTACTAGGAGCCTACTGGAAAAATACTCCACCTCAAAGACAGGCAAAAAGGTTAATACGAACTTCTGCTCTGCTCACTACGATAAATTGCTCTTGGATCTTTGAAATGTTATTCTAGTTTTATGTTACGGTATTTGTACTATAAATCAAAAAAGTAATAATAATCAGCTAAATAAAAAATAAAACTAGATATCTAGGGACGATATGCTCGCAGAATGGCCGACTGTAAGACATTTTTTTTCTCACCCTGTTATTTTTAAAATGGTTTTGGTTTTAAGTATAATAAATTAAATTATGGGCATAAATTTTGAGTGAATTTTGATGTATTCTACAACAAGATATTAGGAGTTGAATAGTTGAGTCTATGTCACAGAGTAATTCAGTCTTGCCTGTTATTTGATATTTGATTTTAAAAGTTATTGTATCACATAGAGTGACCGGAACCCTTTTGCGGTATCAGCTCCAATGTAATATTGGAAGAAATAGGCAAAGCCGAAGAAAAGAGAAGATCTGATCATTGGAAAGATCTAGTAGGACTTAGGCAATCAAAGATTCTTCTGGTTGACTACAACCTGTTGAGATCAAATGAATGCATAAGTCAAAGTAAAACTTCACTAAGAGTTTTAACAGGCATCCTTACGGGACATTGTCGCCTGAATGGGCACCTGAAAAAGCTCAAAATAGTGGAGGAAGAAGATTGTAGATTCTGTGGTATGGAAGAAGAAACCTCCATCCACATACTTGCGAACTGCACAGCAAATCAGAATCCTAGGACACAACACCTTGGAGATTACTGGATAGAAGAGGGAAATTTACCTAAGTTAAAGCCTGCAGATATCCTAAAATTCCTCCGGGAAATAGGACTAAAGGAGCTACTAGTCTCTGAGAATTTCTTCAGGAACTAAGTAGAAGTAAGGGGGCACAATAGATCTTTTAGGTCTCAGTGAATGTCACCCCAATTTACATACATACATACATACATACATACATACATACATACATACATACATACATACATACATACATACATACATACATACACACATACATACATACATACATACATACATACATACATACATACATACATACATACATACATACATACATACATACATACATACATACATACATACATACATACATACATACATACATACATAGAGTAAATCATATTTGCTAATAATTTAAATGATTATTGTGTTCAAAGTTCTTTAATATTCAACGTTATTGAGAACATTAATTTGTTGTTGCATTTCCTGTTCATCCAATCCTGCTGTACTGTGGAGAGTTTGCGCTACTTACAGTTTAACTCATAATCCTATACTGTATTGTGTAGAGTTAGCGCCACTTGCAGCGTAACTTTATTTTTGCTGTACTGTGAAGAGTTTGCGCTATTTACAGTTTAACTCATAATCCTATACTGTGTTGTGGAGAGTTTGTTCCATGAGATATGGATAATTTTCAAAATTTTTATTAGATATTACTTTTCCTCTCTTCTTCCTCTTCCTCTTCCTCTTTTCCTTTTTTCCTTTTTTTCTTTTTCTTCCTTTTCCTTTTCCTTTTCCTTTTCCTTTTCCTTTTCCTTTTCCTTTTCCTTTTCCTTTTCCTTTTCCTTTTCCTTTTCCTTTTCCTTTTCCTTTTCCTTTTCCTTTTCCTTTTCCTTTTCCTTTTCCTTTTCCTTTTCCTTTTCCTTTTCCTTTTCCTTTTCCTTTTCCTTTTCCTTTTCCTTTTCCTTTTCCTTTTCCTTTTCCTTTTCCTTTTCCTTTTCCTTTTCCTTTTTCTTTTTGCTCTTTCTCTTCTCACTGCATGTATCTGTATACTTTTGTACAGTGGAAATTGAATTATATGCATTTTTTCCTCCCCTTTCTCTTCCTCTTCTTCTTCCTCCCACTCTTTTCCTTTTTCTTCCTCTTCCTTATCTTTTTTCTCTTTATTTTCTCATTGCAAGTATCTGTATATATTTAAAAAGTGGATCGTAAAGACTTATGGCAAGTAGACCGAGAATACCAAAGATATGCAGAGTTATGTGTAGTATAATAAAAACCTAAAAATGTATATTGAGTTTTTGTACATTAAAAGAGTATGGAGAACTGGAAAAAGTGTACAGAGAACCAATACAGTCAAGAAAACTGAAAAAAATTGAAAAAATCACCTTTTACCCCTTACCTAGCTCTTAACCCCTTATAAGAAGCTTTAAACTTCCCATAACATCTGTAAAGAAGTGTAGAGAAACAATAAAATCGTGAAAAAATCGAAAAAAATCTGAAAATACTCAAAAAAAATCAAAGCCTAATTCGTAAAGAAATGTTGAAAGGAGCAATGAAAACCGCGTATTTCTCGATAATGAAGTGCATGGAAAAAAATCAAAAGTACATGCATTTTTTCCTCCTCTTTCTCTTCCTCTTCTTCTTCCTGTCCCTCTTTTCCTTTTCAGGAGAGTTTGCGCCACTTGCAGTGTAATATTGTTTTGCTGTACTGTGGAGAGTTTGCGCCACTTACATTAGTTATAATATTGTTTGTGGAGAGTTTGTGCCACATATTCCTTACATGCACTGGGGAGAGTTTGCGCCCCTTGCACCCTTTCCTAACAATCCTAAATATTTACAATTAGGCATTTATTTTTGATCAACTAAAGTTTAAGTACTGACATGCATAATCACAATTCAAATACAAGAGGCACCTTGTAAATCTTTGATAATTTCATTAATTTCGGGGATTTTAACTATACTGATCGTTATTTAAATAATAATAATAATTTATGGCGAATTGAATACTCAGACTGTTTTTCTATCTACTCGGATCATGCCTATCTTGACAGTTCAATTAAATTCAGCCATCACGAGCAGTTTCTTGTAAATAGCAATTTTTAACATTAAGATTTGTTTTATTATCAGTAGTAATAACCCAAGGACATTGATAATTGTTCGAAAAATTTTTATAACAGATTTCGAAAGTCTGTTGCCAATAAGCAACAAGCTTGTTCGAGGGTTATTCGAATAGAAAATTTTTTGCTAATTATAGAAAAAAACAGAGTATATTTGCTTCTATAATTTCATTAATATTCTCGTCAGTATTATGACAGAATCGTGACATTTTGAAATATCAAATATTTTGAAACGTCAAAATCGAAATAAATCAAAATGTATCCATGGCAACGTAGATTCTAGTAGATATCCAATGAAATCAGTTAATTTGAGGTCATTTGATTGAACACAACCATGGTCTGTTATCCGTGTAATGTTGTTCTGATTGGTTGTGTTCAATCAACAGTTCAATCAACAGCCCATGGTCTGTTATCAGTGTAATGTTGTTCTGATTGGTTGTGTTCAATCAAATGACCTCAAATTAACTGATTTCATCGGATATCTACTAGAGCAAAAAATTTTCAATATAATGTAAATACACAAAACCAGTAATTAAAAGATATAAATTCTAATTAAATATATTAATTTTTGCAAATCACTCATTCTCTTCAAGTTTTCACCCCTAGACAGTGGTGCTAATTATGCTTTTTTTTTATCTAAAACAATCATTTGTGATCCATTAGAAATGAATGTACCAAGTTCTTGTAACCTTTTTTCAGAACTCGATTATCAGATATTCATTCTATAAATCACAGAATGGCAATGAAATGAAGGTCTAACTTTTGGAGTTGCGAAACGTGTCAATTTAGAATTCGATTGAAGTCAATTTCCCTTCGCTGCTTAAACTGAAAAGAGATATTATAAGAATACGAGTAAAGGTTTTCTGTCAGCTAGGATCGTGTGTAAACATAAAATAAAATCGTTTGAAGCGAGAATGTCATGCGATAGACCAGAAGGCCATTAAACAAAAATAACGCAGACGTTTCTTGTTTCATATCGTTGATCGTTGATGAAATAATTTTATTTTGAAAATGTCATTACGTGAATGTGATAATTTTCCAGAGTTTTATTAAATGTTTATTTCTATAACAATAAAATAATTTAATTTAAAATCGTTACCGAAGAAAAGGCGGATCAAGTAAAATCCTTTTCTCATTTTAAAATCACTTAAAATAGTTCCGATACAAATAAAATAAAACAGGACTGTTCAGTCTAGCCTCTCGAATATCTCCATATATAATCATAAAAGTCGTTACCCAGACAGCACACGTCGTCTTAAAGACGTCTTATTTATGTTCATTTCAAGTCTGGACGCCTAAAGACTTAAAACAGACATGCCAAAGATGTCTATAAGATGTCCATTTCATGACGTCTTCGGAATGTCTTTTAAATGCCATGGCAGGATGTTTCAAACAAAAAATTATAAAAAAATAGATAATGAGAAATTAAGATGTCTAAAATCCTTGGTGAATTTAATGATTTGCTTTTCTCAAACCAATAACAATAAAAGCTGAAATGTAAAGAACTTTATACATGTGCGTATTTGCCATTAAGTCGTCTGGTAATTTTCTTGATTTTTGTGGAGTAAAAACTTTTAATTTAATATATTTCGTTTCTTTTTATGTATTATTAAATACTTTATATATTTTGTTGCTTTTTACAACACTCATTTTTATAAATAAATGTAGAAAACGAAAGTTATGCAACACGTTTTTCATTTCTGTATATGGTATGGTTATATGGTTATGGTATTGGCTACCCCAATTTACATACATACATACATGGTGATGGTATCAGCTTTTAATGTCTGCACGTATCTTTTATCTCTTTTTAACTTTGTTAAATGAAAAGAGAAACATAGTCGGTGGATAATCGGTAGGTGATCTGTGATCGGTTTCCGAAAAGATTGGATTGACAGGATTGACTTGTCATTTGTCATTTCAAAAGAAACATTTTCTTTTTTATGTGGCGTCGTTTTTAACAGAGATAATATACACAGGGTTTTTTTAATGTAATTACTATAAGAAAAAATATAATTAATTGTAATAGTGTAAAGTCGTAACGCTTGTGAGCACATATACAGTGTTGTAGTCACATATTGGACAATGGCTACTTGAGGTAAGCATAGATCTAAATTATAATCATTTTTTCACTTTAGTCTCTAGTAGGGATGAGAGATTAATGGAAAAGAATCGATTAAGTAAAAATCGATTTTTTTTATTCTAAATTAATCGATTTGTCAAAAATCTATTTTAATATAAATAAATCGATTTCTGCGAAAACATCGATTTTTTTTTATATTATTTTAAAAAGTACATGCTTTTCATATTCCAATAATATACCTAAGATATTCATTCATTAACAATTTATTAGATTAAAAAAATAAAATTATATGAAAATTGTCAAAAATTTTGAAATATGGTTCATTTCTGTATATGGTATGGTTATGGTATTGGTCACCCCAATTTACATACATACATACATGGTTATGGTATGGTTATGGTTATGGTATCAAAAATTTTGAAATATGCTCAAAAATGGTCAATAATTGTTAATTATTGTCAAAAACTGTCAAAAATTGTTAAAATTTTGAAAAATGGTCGATAATTGTCAAAAATTTTCATAAAAACTTGAAAAATGGTCAAAAATGGTCAAAAATTGTCAATAATTGTCAAAAACTAAATTTTTAAAAAATTGTCAAAAATAAAAATAAAAATTTAAAAATGGTCAAACATTTTCAAAAATGGTCAATAGTTGTCAAAAACTATCAAAAATGGTCAAAAACTGTCAAAATTGGTCAAAAATTGTTAAAATTTTGGAAAATGGTCGATAATTGTCAAAAACTATCAAAAATGGTCAATAATTTTGTAAAAATGGCCAAAACTTTTGAAAAATTCTCAAAAATGGCCAATGATTGTCAAAAACTATCAAAGATGGTCAAAAACTGTCAAAAACTGTCAAAAACTGTCAAAAACTGTCAAAAACTGTCAAAAATGGACAATTATTTTCAAAAATTGTCAAAATTTTGAAAAATAGTTGATAATTGTCAAAAATTGTTGAAGTTTTTGAAAAATTGTCAAAAATTTTGAAATATGGTCAATTATTTTGAAAAATGGTCTAAAATTTTGAAAAATTTTGAAAAATTGTCAAAAATGGTCAAAAACTATCAAAAATTGTCAATTATTATGTGTTATTAATATGGTTCATTTCTGTATATGGTATGGTTATGGTATTGGTCACCCCAATTTACATACATACATACATAGTTATGGTATGGTTATGGTTATGGTATCAAAAATTTTGAAATATGGTCAAAAATGGTCAATAATTGTCAAAAACTGTTGAAAATGGACAGTTTTTGTTAAAAATGGTCATTAATTACCCAAAATTGTCAAAAACTGTCAAAATTGTTAAAATTTTGAAAAATGGTCGATAATTGTCAAAAATTTTCATAAAAACTTGAAAAATGGTCAAAAATGGTCAAAAATGGTCAAAAATGGTCAAAAATGGTCAATAATTGTCAAAAATGGACGATATCTGTCAAAAACTATAATTTTTTTTTTGGAATGGTCAAAATTTTTAAAAAATTGTCAAAAATAAAAATAAAAATTTAAAAATGGTCAAACATTTTCAAAAATGGTCAAAAATGGTCAATAATTGTCAAAAACTATCAAAAATGGTCAAAAACTGTCAAAAATGGACAATTATTGTGAAAATTGGTCAAAAATTGTTAAAATTTTGGAAAATGGTCGATAATTGTCAAAAACTATCAAAAATGGTCAATAATTTTGTAAAAATGGCCAAAAATTTTGAAAAATTCTCAAAAATGGCCAATGATTGTCAAAAACTATCAACGATAGTCAAAAATTGTCAAAAACTGTCAAAAATGGACAATTATTTTCAAAAATTGTCAAAATTTTGAAAAATAGTTGATAATTGTCAAAAATTGTTGAAGTTATTGAAAAATTGTCAAAAATTTTGAAATATGGTCAATTATTTTGAAAAATGGTCTAAAATTTTGAAAAATTTTGAAAAATTGTCAAAAATGGTCAAAAACTATCAAAAATTGTCAATTATTGTTAAAGACTGTTAAAAATGGACAGGTATGGTCAAAAACTGAACATTAAAAAAATAATATTAAAAGGGACAGAAGAAATTCAGAAAAAACCCAGTCTCTTCCAAAAGATGGAAATAAATTTCCTTATAAGAACTGATGAGGAATTTCAAGAGTTCGAAAGCTTCCTCCATAACGAAGAAGAATAATGCGGTAAATAGAATATTTTAAAAATATGCTCTAATGATTTTTCTATTTTTTAGTCTCTAGAACTTTCAAAAGTAGGAGGAAGCAGCACATATGATATGATTAAAAGGATTATGCAGCTAATTTTATCAAACGAGCAAGCGATAAAGTATAGCTAGCTCGGCATGAAGGGAAAAAGAAAATTTAGAGAGACTAATCTTGCCAAACTCCTACTTAGTAAGTATATATAATGTTTAAGCTATGGAAAATGTTTGCTAACAGATTGGCATTTTAGGATCTGCAGAAACTTCAGGACTATCTGAAACACAAAAAGTATATGAATGTGCGGTGCAGACTTGGTTAAGAAGGGCATCAGATAGAAGCAGGAAAACGCATCCAAAAAAAATTCTAAATTTCTATCGGGTTTCCCGAAAAGATACCGACATACTTTAAGGGGTGATAAGGGACATCGGTGTCTTTTCGGGTCACCCTGTATTTTTAAACTTTGTAATGTTTTTTTTCATTTTTTTTTTCACAAAGAATATATGTTGAGTTCTTTAGATATGGCTTTAATTTCAACAACCAATAAATACATTACACTGAAGGGCGGGGGAGGGGGCAAATTTCTTAAAATGGTCAGACAGCGACATCGGTAAGACGTCTTTCCAAAGATGACCTTTTGTAACATCCGATGTCTTTAAGACGTGTTTAAGATGCCTTTCTGGCGAAAACAGACATTCCTAAGACGTCCTGTATGTCGAAATACGACATCTTATAGACGTCTTTACGATATCTTTGTGCTGTTTGGGAAAACATAATCTTAAAAACTATATCTAAGACAAGACAAGTCTCTCTTGGAACAAGGATCGAAGTTTTCGTCAGTAATGGGCTAGCATGCAGAATATTTCTTAAACTATATTCAGCTTTGCGTATTATGACCAAATTCATTTAAGAAAAGCCATATCCAAATTCAGCAAAGTGGCCATGACCAATCGGGAAGCACGATAACCTCAATTCATTCTCGGTTATATTCAGAAGTTCTGTGCTGTCCCGAGTCCCAAGCTGGCTAGAGGCATTCATCCACTAAGATATTGTAATTATGTTATTTATTTAAATAGTTTTTTAACTTGTGGGATAAAATTATACACACTATGGCTAATTACTGCCTATTGATTTATTTATTAAATTTAATTTTTCTACACACTCTACTTAATGTCTACTAATTTATTTACACTGGGTATAATAGTTCTCACTTGAATATTACACTATTTATCTTCACTATTTCGTTCACTGTCCGATTACTAAGAACTTCTGTAAACTGTTTGTGAACTAACTCTTTGTCTTCGTTTCACTAATTGTCAACTCACTCAAAAACCCGCGTATATATAGTCTTTATCAACTCTCGAAAATTCTACAGTTTTCTAATCTCGTCGTATGCGTAAACAAAACGCTCTATTCCAGAATATTCTCGAAAGGAGCGCATTCGCCAAAATTTATGGTCGAGAGACAGGGCCGGCTTTGAGTTGGTGACCTCGCAACAATATGTCAGGACCTAAACATACTACAAAAATGTTCTTGTATTAACTCCTTTTCTTTCATGACCTGGCCCTCATTTGTGTCTCCTTTTGCAAGCTGCTTTAGGGCTGGGACTGGAAGGTCAGTTCACATTTTCTGCACTAGGTTAACTGACTTTTCCAATTTTTTTGTAGATGTTTTCTCAGGGTACAAATGACGGTGATCGTTTTTTTTTTGTCTAGCCAGTCGTTGCTCATGTGTGTGTGTGTGTGGAAAGAAAATGGCAAGGAAACAAGTGCAACTGCCACAAATCATGATTTCAAATATTTCATTTAAATATCCAATTTTACATCTTTGCCCATGTATTAAATACATTCTGTGCTCTTTCAGTGGAGCGCACTTTCAAAGAAAACCATAAAGAAATTAAGCCAGTAAAATATTTAAGATAATAACATTAACAAAACTGGATCTACATATTCAATTTTAGGGAGCTATTCATTTTGCTGCTACATTGAGAATATTATTAAAGGGCTTACTGACATCATTAATATAGATACGTTAATGCAACGAGGTGCCAGGGCAACATATTCATATGTTCCCAAGAGAATAACGTTCCGCGTGTTACATTTACAATATATGTATGAAGGCTTTTACTTTCCTCAGCTTTACTCGCTGAAATGATATTATTTACCGAAACTGAAAATAGTTGTTTCAAGACACCTACAAGAAATAAAGCGTCTAGATGATGTAATATGTTTTCATTTAGTTATTGGGGTTGGTTGGGGGTCGTAAATTGACATTATGGTTGTTTAGTTGTACATCGGTAATTAGTGAATATAAGATGTAATGAATAACACTACAAGGACTACTCTAGCTTACGTGTTGAAACTTGACATACTGCGGCCATTACTTCAAGCTGACATATTGATGACGGATGGGAACTCTTCCGTCATCGTCGATATCTGATATTTCTATTAAACATATCATCACGTCAGTGTACACAGGGTGTCACAGAATAACCATTCCTAATTTTCAGAAATGACAGAGGGCACTTAAGTAAACATTTTTTTATTAATAAACTAGTGTCCGCCGGAAATTTCTCGTTGTCAAGATAAACTGGAAATCTTTGAAAACAATTACTTCAGGAAAGAGTAGTTACTTACTAAATTGAAGCGATTAAGTTAAGAAACATTATGTTGGAAATAACACTGTATCAAACTTTATAAAGTTACGACCACTTTTTTCGATACATAAGTTATAACGATGTGAAATCGACTGCCAAATTCTTCGAAATAATTGAAAAATTTCCGGCCACTAGTTTATTAATAAAAAATGTTTATTTAAGTGCCTTCTGTCATTTCTGAAAATTGGGAATAGTTATTCTGAGACACCCTGTATGTTAGTTTAGATTTGACAAATATTTATTTATATCAATAGTTATTTTCCTACTTACCAATCAAAGCAAATATATTATGGTGAATATATAGTTGCATATATATAGATATATAATAAAGACAGATGATATTTGACACATACTTAATAGAAAAAATCCTCATTCCATCAAACACTGATCTTTATTATATTCAGTTCAGGTAGAGTTGAATTTAAAACTATACGGGGTAGATAAAAATAATTTGATTTTCCAAAAACACAGCTACGGAGAGCATCTATTTTCTCTTATAAAGACCGCATAACATCAAAAATCTAATTAAAAAACTTATTATACACTGAAGCTAAAGACTAACGAATGTTTCAACTCTAACACAAATTTTATTAAGATTAGAGAAACCCTGAAACGTGAGTAATATGACAGCATAATAGGCATGATGATGATTTTGAAAATTTGCTCCACGATGTTTGTTTCTTGAAAAAATAACGGTTTTAAAGAAGAAATTTACGTTTTTAACATACAATTCAAATTTCGCACCAAAACGATAGAATAGTAATGGCATCTCTATGACATCACGCATCTGTAAATACTTCAAATATTGCACAGTTTAAGTTGGGAATTCTGGAGCCGTTGGCGATACTTGACACTTAACACTGTTTACACTGCCACTACACCAACACTAACACTTTACACTATCTTACGCGCGTTTTCATAACTAAGTTATCTTCTTCAGAGACTGAAGGTAAACTGTTAGTGTAAACATTGCACAGTTTGCAAATTTAAGATTCATATTGATTACTGATTTCAATTATTTTGTGTGATAGTCATGAATTATATAACGAGTAAATATCATTTAAACGATACAAATCCATAAAATACGATAAAAGTTCGAACGAAATACAAAAGGTTGACGTCACACGGTGTTTTAGCTAAAATGGCGGATTGTTATATTTTGTATTTATATTTTCACGGAAATAAATAAAATCATAATTGTAATGTGAAAATAAGTTATTGCTTTAGAATCTTTGTAATCTGTCCAATTATTTCAAATGATTATTTCAGTTATTCTTAGTGACTATCGCCTATTGTCAGTACATACAGTATTTGTTGAAAAAACAAAAAACAACAGGACATGTTTATATACTTTTGAAAGTTTGAATGCAGACTCGAGTAAAAACAATTCGCTCGTAGAGGTCAAAGTTGAAAACTAGAATTAGTTGATTTTAAGACATTTCAAACGTTATATACAACCCTAAAATGATTACCTTGTGTCGGTCCTTCATTGATCCTCTTCCGAGAACTGCCATTTTACACATCGTGTCTTCCTGCAGTCTTTTAAGGGAATTTCCTTTGGGACCCAAAAGTTTTCCAACAAAGTTAAACTGTAAAAGAACAAAAACTTTCAATTATATATTAACAACCGTCTTCTAATTCAAACAATATGGACTAACTTCATTCATTTATAATTCGAAACCTTTTTTTTGGTAGACATCGTATTCAACTTTATTTGAGAACACTATCCTTTTTAATTACACCTATTAGTAGATTCAAACATTTACTTGAGGAAGTATCTAGTTTGTTAAACTTTCCAGTGATAAGCAAAACATAAATAAATAAAATCCTTGAATGTGTTATTTTTTCAGAAAGTCAATTTTAATTTTGGAGCGATTAAAACAAGAAAGTCATTAAAAATTTCAGAACCTGACCAAAAGGGATCGTGGGAAACATAAAATTCTGATTGGCTGCTTCAAAATTGGGGCGTCTCATCAAGATATTGAATGTTGGAAGTAGCCCTCACTTGCATCAAACTAAAAAAAAGGAGGTTCCAGAAAAAATTATTATGCCGTCTATAAAAAAAATTGTTATGCCGGTGCTTCAAAAGAAAGAGTTGTTTACCATTTTAAAAACGAAAATTAGGAGCAGTTTTGAAAACTGACAGAGTATTTTTTTTAATTTTAATTTTATGGAAACTTTGAAAGAGAAATACGGTAAAACGGTAAAAAATATTATTTTGGTCGACAGGGTAGTAGAAAAAAAAAACAATTTTTGACGAATTTTGACAATTTTTCAAAAATTTTAACATATTTGGCAATTATTGGCCATTTTTTCAAAATTTGGAGAATTTTTTACAATTTTTTCAAATTTTGATAATTATTGACCATTTTTGACAATTATTGACTAATTTTGACAGTTTTGACAATTATTGATAATTTTTGACAATTTTTCAAAAATTTTGACCATTTTTAATAATTATTGACCATTTTTGACATTTTTTTATAATTATTGACCATTTTTTCAAAGTTTTGACAATTTTTCGAAAAATTTGACCATTTTTCAAAATTTTTGACAATTATTGACCATTTTTCAAAATTTTTGACAATTATTGACCATTTTTCCAAACTTCTAAGAATTTTTGAAAATATTTGACAGTTTTTGACAATTTTTGACGATTTTTCCAAATTCTTGACAATTTTTGACCATATTTAAAAAAATTTGGAAAATTGTTCAAAAAATTTAACAATTTTAACAATTATTGACCATTTTTGACAGATTTTGATGAATTTTGACAAAGTTTTAGAAGATATTATTTGAAATAATTCAATAAAAAATGTTGTTGATCATAACGATATACACCGTGTCCCAAGTTATCGTTTATAGGCAATATTTCGCTTAGTTTAAAAGTTAATCCAATATTGTAAAAACTGTTGTGAATGGCATCGAAATTCTTTCCTAATGACGTATCAGAAACTTTATTTCACTTAACAATCCTTTGGCAGCCACCCCTCACTTCCTATTTTCAAATGGCACCTCCTGTATATTTTCGTTGAATATTGCTTGTCACTCTATTTGGAATACAACGATGTAACATACTTGTTGATTTTTTATTCATAGCACCAAAAAAATTAACCTTTTATGATATTTTGCTTTACCTAATTATCCTTATTGCTTCCGCCACTGTGCTTAATAACTTCACGAGATAGAAGCAGATTAATATTTTGTTTAAAAAACTGATGCTTTCCATGTCAAAAAATTAATGACAGTTAATACTAATAAGTGTAAGAACACTTCTTGATGGGGTAATAGTTTCTCTCTCATGTCATTTTAGTTCCCCCTTTCTACCCGAGAAACGGTTTTGAAATTTTTTTGAAATCTCTATTCGGTCACGAGGTACAGCCCATTGTAAGTTTTAAAACTGACACCCTGTATATCTGTTTCAGTGTCCCTGCGAAGAGCTAAGTATTGTAACGTTTATTCTAATTTATATTTACAATTAATTTATATTTACAGATTTATATGTAATACAGTCCTTATTTAATAATTTATCTAATACACTAAACACACTAATTATAATTTATATGAGAGTCACTTAATAAACACTTTATCGAGGCGCGATTACTTTCCTTCGGTATCAACACTGACTAATTGACTGCCGCGATGCTCGTGGTCTATTTATACTCGCGCACCGTGTTCTAGAAATCTCTCGTCGTTCTGGCGGATGCTCTGGGTATTCTGGATGTTTCGTATTTTGGATGGTTCTCGAAGATTGGGCGGAGGAGCCATAGTCGTCTCATACGGGGATTTCACTGGGGGCACTAAGTGAGCATATTAATGCAGTAGCTCGCGTAACAGTATTCTACGCTTGAAGAAGACTGTTGAGTTCATGTGAAGTTGGATTTTTTCTAAGCAATATTGCAGCTTACTGCTTAGTCAGTTCTACCATTACGTGTGACCCCTTGGGATCAAACTTTATCAAGTATTTCATGTATTATGAATAAATCTGTACACTGTAGTTACTGTAGCATTATTTCCTTGATTTCGTTCACCTACAAGAGTGCTTACACAAAACTTTCTCTGAAAAAACCTTTCATGTATTGCTGACTAATTTAAATACTAAAATTATAGCTCCAACAAGTGAACGTTTACTTTTGAACTTCGTAAATGTGTAACATGTAATTTGGTATATATTATTTGCATTCAACATTCCGACGATTTACTTCAACCCTAGTGTGTTGTTTCCTAAATAAATACAAAGTTTAACAGATATTTATCTTTGAATGGAATAAGAAATGTCCCAAAAGGCACATCTTGTAGACTTAGGTTGTAGCATAAAGTTAAACAGAACATTCCTTTATAAGAGAAAATCCCGCGTAAATTTGATCGAAGACTCGAATCAAAATCCCAAAAAAACTAAGAGGAATGTGAATAGTTAATACATTTTTTTAAGTAAGCGTCAATATTATTTTTGGCGATTGAAAAAAAATGGAATATTTGTGGCTATGCAATGCAGCTGGATTAGAGGATGTTTTATACAACAATATAATACCCAAAATACTTGGTGCTAGACATTCATTGGTTCTAACCTGCTTATAGTTTCCCAGGCTTATCTTTGATTGTATTAGCCATACTAGATCTTTCCAATGAGCAGATCTTATTTTCCTATTTCTTCCAATATTACATTGGTGCTAATACCGCAAAAGGGTTCCGGTCCCCAAAAAGGGTGTAGCCACTCACTTTGCTTGTTCGCCCGCTTTTTCATTTCCTTCCAATTTATCAAAATACGTACATAATTTATACTCGGTAAAATAGAAATCGATCTTCTTAGAGATGATTCACCTTTGTATAACCTTCCGGGACATCTTGCAGATGAAATAATAATTATCCATAATTCCCAGTGTAAATTGCTTTGTAGGTTATCTTTCAATCAATAAAGTCGTTTCGTATATCTGCTGATGGCATAAGTTTTACGTTATTTGCAGAGGATTCAATTTATGGTAGACATTTGCGCCCTTCTGATATTGCTCGTGCATTTATTAAAAATACGTAATAGATAGCTCATTTAAATTTAGATCAAAGAAGCTTCCATAATTGGCGATTTGGAATTGACGTGTATTTTGTTGATCGGTTTGTGATGTTCGATCGCTAATAATATCCACAGGAATACCGGTTTATTGAAATGTCAAATCAATGATCCATTAAAGAGTAGTAATGATGATGGTATGGATTTTTTAGTTTTAAGATCTAATCAACATTTGAAAGAAATATGCTAACCCAGAAGGGTCGAGTTTTTTCAGTGACTGCTTATTAAAAGTCAAGAAGATCCAGATTTTTTAGATAATATTATCTGGACCGACGAGGTAAAATTTACGAGAAACAGAGTCTTCAATAGACACTTATTGGGCTCCAGCAAATCCCCATGTAACGCAAGAAAGAAATTTCCAAGAGAAATGGCAATTTAATGTATTGTGTGCAATTAGGAATGATTCAGTTCCTTTTCGATGGCCCCCAAGAACCCCAGGTGGTATTTTCTTTTGGGGCTACTTCAAAACATTGTGCACTCAGATCCCATCACAACCAAAGATGATGATATGAAAGACAGAGTTAGAGCCGCTAAAAATGCATTAACGCCCGATATATGATAATATTATTGAAAGAAAAAATGCTTGTCTACAAAGAAATTGTGACCTGTTTGAACATTTGTTAAATGAACACGATTGACTTGAACTTTTACCAATACAGAGTAACGTCTAATAGTCGGTCGTCGTGATAATCCCTGTATAGTAATATCCATTGTATTATTAATTAAAAAAGGTATATTTATGTATCAAATTACGAAAAATATTTTAAAGATTCCATTAAATTAATTAATGTCTCACAGTAAAGTCAAAAGGTTGACAACTTACTTTGGGATGATCCCTCACAGGCACTACGACTCTCACCGCCACTTTTATCGGTTTGTCTCTTGTTATATCCACCATTCGTCTGCTTTCTCCTCCTTTGTTTTCTGAAACAAAATAACATTGTTAGAAATAATGTCGCGCCAAACTTTGCCGTTAAGGACTTCTCGCGTAGAGACAACGACAAGGAACGAAGATGGGAGGTGATTTCTGCTACATGCTTTTTTTAAGACTTGACAGCCCTAAGTGCAAGTAGCTGCATGTTACAAATGAACGGAGGATGTGTGTTGGCACACTTATAGTCAGGAAGCAAATTTGTTCATGTTTATTCTGTTCAAAGCAGGAGTTCATCATAGGACGAGTGTATAACATGTTTCATCTACGACTTCTTACTTCACGAGTAACGTAACGAATGTTAGTATTAAAAATTTAGTGTATATTGAAAATGTCTTCGACTCGCGAGTACCACTCACGCATTACTGATTCATGTTGAGCCGCCAGTATTTGATGCAAGCTCGAGACCTACCAGACGTTGGCTCGGCCTGCATCTGTCTCGCGAGTCGTGATTCACGTCGTCACGAGGATTATCACGAGATTCGCGCTATATATTAAACTATAATTAGGTGCTAATTAAATTTCAGTGATTATCTTTGCCGTTAAATACATTAGTAGTTGATGAAATCTTAATTGAATTGAAGATGTTAGCACTTAAAATAATAGTATAATCCACTGTGATAAGTATGAGCACTTAATATGTAAGCAGTCAAAAGCCAATCTGGAGTTCTATTGTAAGGAAAAGGCTTTTGAAACAGTTTAAATCAGATATGAATTAATTTCGGGCTTTAACAATTGCTACACCGTCTCTAGCGTGTATTACATTTAAACACATATAATCTCACTTCAATCTAGGTGTATTTGTGCATTTCAACTACCGCACATTTCATGTACTTACATAATAATTAGTTGAAATGAGCAATTTGGTTGATGGGTTTATAAAATATTATCATTCTATGTGACAAGTATCTATTCCAAATTGAAAATAAGCGACAGTGTCCCCAATTAGTAAGTTTGGTAGTTGAATGAAAAATGGACAGAAATTGGATCAGTGTTAATTTTATACATACCACCATTCCCACCTCTAAATTTTCGCGACTAATACATAATACGTTTAGCGGTTTGTTAGAAACACTGCGCCAGACTCTTACTGGCTGGCAGTATGGCTCTTATACTCGACGGGGTGGATGAGGTGGATGAGGTCCTTCATGGTTATTTTATAGAATTGTTTTATTTTTCCGAGACAGTTCAAAAGTAATGATGTTAAGCAACTGATTTACGTATATTTTTTTTGGAAAAAAAGTTATCATTTAGGCATTATCAGCGATTTACGTATATTTTTTTGTATATTTTGGCACTATTAGCAAAAAAACATTGGATATATCCGGTTTTGCATACAAATTAAGTAAATTTTGCACATAAAAACAATTTATTTCTGTAACTGAACAGAACAAATTGATTAAGGTCATAAAATATGCAAAAAAAAACGAACTAAAACATGATTTGATTAAAGTAACACTCAAAAAAACTATATATGTATTTCACTCTCTTATTCCAGGCAATCGCATGCCTCACCTTGATCTTCTTGGGTTTCATTATTTTCCGAAATATCTAGGTTTTCTCCTTCGTTATTGCCTAATAAGTTTTTGTACCATGAAAGGTCTTCTCTGTTTCGACAATCCCCAAAATGCTCCTACATCAAGTGGATCAAACTTTTGTTCTTTTTATCTGGAATAGAGTTACCCAATGGTAGCTCGATGTTGTCTTCGGATATTTCTTTCTTGACCAGCGACTCCCAAGTAGTTGTGAAACGATAGAATTGAAACTTGTTCTCTTTAATAGTTGGTCCATTATTTTTTTATTCACACATTTTTTTATGTGAATCTTTTTGCAATCAGAAATTCCCTTTATTTTCTTGTATACCTTTTCCAGCTCTTTAACATCATACATCTGCCTGTCTGTACCCAGTGATTTGACCGAACCTACTTCGGAATATATTTCTGTGTATCTTTCTTTGGTTGTAACCTCCTCAAAATCTTCTCCACCCTACCGAAAGCTCGGTCCGCAGGAAGGAAGCTGTGTCCTCGTACCGGAAAAGTTATTATTATTTCCTTCAAATTTTCTGGGGATTTATTTTTAAGCCAATACATCATGGTGTGAATGATATGCGAGTTCTTATTCTGGCCCCCACATCCGTCACAGAATAGTCTGAGAAGGTGTATTCCTTCGTAATTCAAACTTTGAAGATGGTGTAGCAATGCAGAACTGATTTGAGTGGCCCCTCTGTCAGCCAGATCTTCAGTCCAGACATATAATTTCGGATCACGAGACGTCATAGGAAAGCTGCAAAAGGCATAGAAGCTAATCTGACGAGAATAAAACGCATTACCGATTGGTGTACTAGATAGCGGTTGTACTTGATGGAGGTCGGAACAAAAGGTTACAGGCTGTTATCAGGCTTTTCCTTGGCGAGTTCATAGAAAGTTTTTGCCCTTTTTATGTGAATTCGATACTCGATAATAAGGTTTTGTCTTCTCTGTAGGTCTCTTGTATGTCTTACTTGCTCCTTCAACCTGGTGCACATGGAACACACATCTGACGCAGGGGATGAGAACCCGATATTTAAATTGTAACATGTCTATCGACCTGTTTCGATTTTACAGAATAAATCCTTTTAATTAGCGCTCGTCGTCACTAGCCACATCCAATTATAGTTCTGTGATCCCAAACTCTTCTACCCCGAACGTAAGACAATTGACGTCTGCCAACGGACGCTTCCATTTTTTGCACAACGCCACGTTAAACACCCCTTTTTGTTATCGTCCGCCTAAGGAGGCAGATCGTCTTTCGCTATCTTTCATATCTTAAGTATCTATCTTAGGAATTTTGCTGTGGTAAGTTCAAAATCATAATCTATAATTAATAAGCTTCTTCTAAAGTACTGTCTGATATAGTTTTCGTATGCATTCTTTATTTTTTTTACAGAGATAGACGAAATTAAATTCAACACGTGGTCATAAACTGTTCTTTTATACTAATATGGTAGTTTTAAGCCAAATATTCTTTTATAATTCACTGTTTTACTTTCATACAAACATTTTCAAGCTTTTTCAGTTGCGAAATAACTCTTTTAATTATAAAATAACACTTTTATAAATCGTTAACCTATAAAATATTCTTTCGTAACGCCAGTGCCGGTTTCATATATTTCCTAAGCACGATATTTTTTCATATAACTAAAGAAATAACTTTTTGCCATTATTAGTTTCTTTCGGATCATTAGTATATTTTTTTAATTTAGCCGATAATTGCTATTTTTACTGTTTTAACATGGAACATATAATGTAAAGTAAAGTAAAGTAAATTAAATCAATTTTTTGACTTTCAAATAACTGCCTTCCTTTTCTTTAACCTGAAAAGCTGACCAGCATAATGTGCCATAACATTCAAGTTCCTACATATCCCTGATCCACTTGTACTTCTAGGTAAGCACAGCCCCTACGCTAGGATAAACCCAAGAATACAACCCTAGGCTAGGATAGAACCCGAGAATATAACCCTAGGCTAGGATAGAACCCGAGAATACAACCCTAGGCTAGAATATAACGCCGAGGATATAAACCGAAGAATTCAACCGAAGAATTTAACCCAAGAATATAGCCAAGGATAGAACCCCCAAACTACCGCCCTAGAACAGAACTCATCAGTTCGGATCATGACCTGACTTCTTCTCCAGGAAACCACTTCATCTAAGCTAAGTACCTATAAAAGTACAAATTCCTCTATTAAATTCCGTTATTCATTTCCTGTGGCAGAATAAATTAAAATTTTGTTTTTAATTCTTTTTTTATTAAAATCCTCAACTATAAAAGTTGAGGGAGATATCGCCCGGCGTAATTTTTAGTAGTTTTCATTATTAACTTTCATTTAAATTTTACAAGGCGTTTCTACCTTTTCCGCCTTAGTTTTCTTAGTCCTTTTTATCGTTAAAAAGGTAGTGGCGCCCTCAATTTTTACAACCCTTCTGTTATCCTTGTGCAACATAAACTTGGGGTCGAATCACCCTTGAGAGGAGTCTCTAGCCGGAGCCCTTCGAGCTGGTGCCCTGTGAGATACAGTATTTACCGTTACAAATTGGCGCCCAGCTAAAAGCATACTTTTACCGTTACAAATTGGCGCCTTTACTCTTACAAATTGGCGCCCAACTAAAAGCATACTTTCACCGTTACAAAATCATTCAAGAAGATGTTTCTAAACATATCGTAGGTTACATGATATTCTGATTTGCATTGCCTGATATACATTTTGTGCAGCTTTGCCACCGAGAGACTTGCAGCAAGGGAGCGTTTGGACTTTTTTCTGTTATAGTGGCTTTCTTTACTTCGCAAGTTACCAAGAAACTGTCGCACTTTTTCTTTTTTCCATGCACTTTTCTTAGATACTCTGTCACTTCCCATTTTCTCCTTTGGAACACCTCCTTCCGCCAGAATCTTCGCAACTGTGACAAGTCTGTGTTTATTGACGGCTAAAACAGCAGCGAAGAAATTTTTGCAAACCCTAACCATAGTTTTATCTGCTTTTAACATGTAGGGGAGAATGGGGTAATATCGATCAAGGCGAATCCAGGCGAACTATTGTATTCATGTGAAGAATGATCTACTGTACGCCTGGCGGAGGTTGTTGAAAGCTTATACAGATACATTCAAACACAAACGGAACATAGGGATTTAATGTTTTGTCCACCAACAAAACATTTCTATAAGTTCACTTCAATGAATATCAAGTATTGATCTGGACAGCAGGATTCAGAACCAATCTAAGAAACCCCGCCCCTTCTCCTTCCAAAATGTGTTAGTCATGTGCGAGGTGTGCGAACTGCGATTTAGTATTGAATAATTATTTGATGGGGCTAGTAAACGTCGCTACATATTGAAACAATATGCTTACGTTTTATGTTTTTAAAATCGAAAATTCGAAATCTGTTATAAAATTTTTTCGAACAATTATCAATGTTCTTGGGTTATTACTACTGAAAACAGTAATATTGTAATGCCCGTTGTACAAAATATGTCAACACCGAAACATGCTCCTAATGCTGTTCGGCTCAAATCGACTCATGCCCCTAATGTTTCGCAACCAATTACTGACAATAATTTTAATTTCAGTCGAGCTGAAATATTATTGAACCAGCCAGGACCTTCTTGTTCTAAGATTGACACAAAAGTTCTGAATTCTCATCCTGACTCTGAATCATCTGAAAGACCGCTACCTTGTAGCTCAACTTCTTCAGCAGGTTCGAGGAATTCAACCAAAGGAAAAACATTAGATGAACTCATTCCAGTTCCACGTATTTCTGTCAAGCAGAAAACTGGAGGTAGAGATAAACAGCACTCAGAAATACTCACAAAGACCCCTTTGAAACAAGTTTTAGAAGAGAGAGCAGAAAAGAGAAGGCAAATCAGCTTGAATGTTAGAAACAAAAAAAAAATAAACCACTGAAAGGCAAAAAAACAGCTAA
Organism: Lochmaea crataegi; assembly: GCA_947563755.1. Lineage (NCBI taxonomy): Eukaryota > Metazoa > Arthropoda > Insecta > Coleoptera > Chrysomelidae > Lochmaea > Lochmaea crataegi. The sequence continues at coordinate 87,536,337 of OX387423.1, read as the reverse complement.
AAGTACGGTGAAGAAATTAAAATTTTATTAAATTTACCTGACCTTTCTTCCTCAGTACAACCCTGTAACTTACTTTGATAAAGCACGAAACTACCTATCTCAGTCGGATTCGTTAGTTGTGTTTGAACTCGACGCTCTACGCACTCTTATTAATTGTCTCCAAAATGGCTGTTCAATAATAGACAAGTTGTTGAATTAATCGAAGAAATATCATATTTTTTATTGAGAAACAAAATCTTACACAGTGGCAAATTATGTATGATGTATTACCATCCCTTCCACACTTGAAGAAAAGTAAAATAATTGCTAAATTCAAGAAATCAGTTTGCAAGTTTACAAAAAACAATGGTTATCATATAAGTACAAAATCAATGATGAAAATTGCTTATCGACCGACAAGGTAAGTGGAAATTAATTTTAGTAAAGTATTTATTTATAAAGGAAAACTAGAAACTTGTTTAGTCTATAAGCAAAAGAAAAAAAAAAGATAGATGTTTACAATCTAATAATAATACATAAAAATATAAATACTACAGTAAATAATGAATATGTCAAATCTTCTTTAATTGCTTTTTTTAGTTTAAATGCATTTATTGTTTTTGTTTGTCTTTTTTATTATTATTACGGCCTTTGAGTCTCTAGCTAGAGTTATTTTTTTAGCTATAGCAAATCTTTTTAGAATATTATTGTTATTATTTAATAATTCACTTTCTTTTTCTTTTATATTGTAGGAAGAAAGAATTAGGTACCTAATTTTTTTTCTTGTTAGTCCTTCTTCTTTAGATGCTCAGGGAAATAGCATCGGATTCCAATCTATTTTTTTTCCTTTTCACTTCAGGAAGAAAAATTTATCGTCCATAAACAAATTGATGAGATTTTTAAAAGAAATCTTGTTGATTTCTCAGCACGTGAAGAAATTTAAATTTACCACACTTTTAAACTTCAAAATGTCCTCCTGTCAAAAGTCAAGGTAAGTTGACTCCCTACTTTATCGATATTGGAACTACCTTTTCTTAGACTTTATTGTGCAAGTGAAAAAACTGGAATGAGCCATCCTCTTGGAGTTTTTACTTTTATTAAACACACAAGTCACAGGTCACTATGTTAAATTTTTTAATAAAATTTGTGTCAAAACTGATATACGAGGATGGTCAAAAGTTATTTTGGTATTTTTGATTTTCTTACACACACCTTTTTTACACATATAATTATAATCTACATAAAACATAATATTAAATGTACAAATCTTACATCTTAAAACCTCTTCTAGACATAGAAATCACACTTTAAAAATTTCTCATTGTCAAAATGATTTCTTTTAAATTTTCGAAAATTAAAGCATTTTGGTTATTCAAAACCTTTTATAACATGTCCTTGCACCCTTTAGTTGCAGTTTATGTGTTTATTTTTTATTTACTAGAGTTACTATAGTTTATTTTTTTAGGTCTTGAGGTCTTGGTGGATAAGAATTTTCGATTCTAATGTTGGAGGTAGGACTTCTTAGACTTTGAATTGTTTCAGTAATTTATGAGAAGACTCCAAATAATGTGTTTCCACCCATTTTTCTTACTATTCTCATCAATTATTATTTTTAAATAATATGAAAAGATAGTTTTGACAATTGTACCTAGTATAAACTGTAAGTATAAATTTCTTAAATCACAATCCAACTCTGAAGTTTTGTGCTATAATTCATTATTACTGAATATAGTATAAAAAAACTCTGCCATTTCTATTTTATTTCGCGAATTACAGTTCAAAAATTTCCCTTCCTAGAGGCGTTGTCGCTAGCTTAGTTGTCAAGCGGAGTCCATAATAAATGGTGACGCACTTTTTGTTTGGTTTTTAAGAGATCAAACGGCATTAGATTGTCGTTTTGGTCTTTGCGACGGATTTTTATCACAATACGGATGCTAGTGAATGAAAACGTCAGCTGTTTTCGTATGTACAATATATTTTCATTACAGCAATGTGTTTTGCATGTCTGACTCTGTAAAGAATTTTACAGACGACCGCATATCCAACAATTTTTATAGAGAAAAATGAACCAATATTTCGAGTTCATATACAGTGTGGAAACCACTTATGGAATAAAATTCTTCATGTCATTATTTTAGAAAATTATAGAAAATGCCGAGACACGTCAACTTTTGAATTGAGTTGTGCGTTATGTAAACATAAATTTAAATGTACAGGGTGATTCACACAAGTATGCCATAGTCGGTGTTGTTTTTTTCAAATGAAACACCCTGTATATTTGCATATTTTTGAAATCCCCTTAATGAACCGATTTCAACAAACTAAATAATGTATGGTCAATTATGAATTATACATGGTGAAATTTTTATTTTTACAGTTATTAAATACATACATAAAATACCTGATGTATTTGATTTTAATACATTAAAATAAATGCTCAAAATGTTCTCCACCTAGTTGTTGGCAATAGCACAGTCTCCTATAGAACGCCTCCTTAACTTTGTTTAAAGTTTGAGGTGAAATATTCCGTATTTCTGTAGTTATCCTGTCTTTGAGGTCTACAATGCTAGTTGGTTGTGTTGCATATACTTTGTTCTTGAGATAACCCCACAGAAAAAATCTAACGGCGTAAGGTCTGGCGATCTAGCTGGCCACTCAATAGTACCTCTTCGTCCAATCCATTTATTGGGAAAGATTTCATCTAAATAAGTTCTTACCATTAAAGCATAATGGGGTGTTGCCCCGTCTTGCTGGAACCGAACATTTTCATTCGGTAAGCTAGGATCTATTGCGTTGGGATATAAGTTTGCCAACGCAGGAATAACTTCATTTCTAAGCATATTTAAACATTTTTCAGCTGTCAAATTTCCATCTATAAATATAGGACCAATAATATGGTCGCCTATGATACCGGCCCAAACGTTCACCTTTTGAGGGTACTGAGTATGTGTCTCACGCATCCAATTAGGATTCTCTGCTGACCAATATCTACAGTTTTGTCGGTTTACCTCTCCATTCAATGTGAATGCTGATTCGTCAGAAAAAAGAATGGTACCAAGAGCTATCTCATTTCTGTTCAGCTTATTCATCAATCTTCCGCAGAAATCCATTCTACGATCTGGATCGTCTTCTGTTAACTCCTGCCCAAAAGTTAATTTGTAGGGATGAAGTTTTTCTTTATGAAGACATCTTAGAACAGTTGTATGACTAACATTATTTTCACGGGCAATTTGACGTGTACTTGAAGTTGGATTCTCTTCGACACTTAACAAAATATCCACTTTCACATCATCTTCAACGAAGTGTGGTTTTCTTTTCAATGGTTTGACATGTCCAAGTTCTCTGAATTGTGCATGAATTTTAGACACTGTACTTTGTGAAATATTAGGCAATTCGGGATACCTGTGATTAAATAAGTTTGCCACTTCAACTTGACTTCTGCAGTTATCCCCGTACCCGATCATCATTAAAATCTCAATTCGGTGAGTCTCAGTTAAATATTTCATTGTTATGTCGACAAGGAAAGAGTGTTTGACAAAGATTTTACTTTTTCAGTATAAACTGTCAACACATCAACAACTGATAGAAAACAATCCACATTATTTACCGATTTTGTCTAATTATTGGCGTTTTTAGGCAATTTTTAGGTATTTATGATAAAATTCATGGGCGTAGCAGGTTTTGTTTAATATACAAATACGTCTAATAATTAGTTAGTTTGGATTTTTGATAAATCCATATTTAGCTAATTTAAAAAAGTACCAATATTTCAAGTGTAATAAATTATTAATTTTAAAATTTCACCCTATATAATTCATAATTGACCATACATAATTCAGTTTGTTGGAATCGGTTCATTAAGAGGATTTCAAAAATATGCAAATATACAGGGTGTTTCATTAAAAAAAAACAACACCGACTATGGCATACTTGCGTGAATCACCCTGTACATTTAAATTTATATTTACATAACGCACAACTCAATTCAAAAGTTGAAGTGTCTCGGCATTTTTTGTGATTTTCTAAAATAATGACATGAAGAATTTTATTCCATAAGTGGTTTCCACACTTTTGTTATTAAAATATTGAACAAACAAGAAATTTCACTATAACGTACTTTTTCTTGAGTAATGTTCATGCGTAAGATATTTGCGTTGTTCAAACTGTAATTTTACTAACACTCAGTACCTACTCCCTTAATTAACAAGAAAAGTAGCTTCCGCAACTAAAAAAATATATCGTTAATTTGACCCCAGAGTATTGAAACGCAAACTTCTTTTTAAAATTCGCCTACCATCATTTTCTTAACCAAATATTTAAGATTGATCAAGCTCAGCAATGCCGTATACATTTTATTTTTCAAATTCTATAAAGTCAACTTTGTTGCCAATTTAAAAGGCTCATTAATGAATCGCAGAGTAAATTTCCGTTTCGTGCTTCATAGATTTTCAATAAACCGGCGGAATCGGCCATTTCAATTCTAAGCGCAGCATCCACATTCCACGGGCGACTCTGAGTGAAATTTTAGTGCTAGTTTCAAGAGTTAATACATTACAAGTTCACTTTTGCGTGCTAATCACAACAGTTATCTCTATTGATAATAAAACTCAGATCACATCGCTTAGGTTTGGCATTTTACTATAAACGGTGGTATTGCAAATAATCTACTCCATCAGAAACTGTTGTATATCGTTAAAATGCAGAATTCAATCGTGGCCTTAGTTCGCTCAGAAAGAGAGTTTCATGATGCTCTGGGCGAACTGGTATTTTACTAGATCGTGATGTGACCTAAATTGGAAATTAGAATACGTACTTCGAAGCAACTTTAGTGGAATTCACGTTCAGATGACAGCCTTAGAGAAAATAGCAATGCTTTCTTCATGAGAGAATAATTAGCAATGTTGCCAGTTGTCTTACGAACTGTACCGCGTCGATGTTCACATCTCAAGACTTCCATTTTATCACTGTGAACTCTAAGGACTCATGTTACACACCAAACGATGTAAAAAACAATAGACAACAAACAAGACGACATTAGGCCTATTATAAGTTCTGGTATTGTCTTTTATACATAGGTAGGTGAAGTTCAATACTATTTTTGATCCCAGATTAAGTGATAATTTATTTCCAATCTTTTTGTTATACCCTGTATATTTTTTGCTTGATATAATTAAATTTTAACTAAGGCATAGAAATTGTTATTTCTTCCGCACTTTCGTCTAGAGTTTATTCAAATTTCAGTGGAAAAATGTATACATCAGCATTTTAATGTTGAAAACTGCCATCTCGGTACTTACCTGAAACCATCAAGGGACTGAAAGTCAAACTACCTAGCTGGTTCATTTCTCTTCAAACGACTGAAAATGGTTTGAGCTAAGAAAAAAGAGGAAAGCGCTCTTAAAAGACCGATTTTTCCGATGAAAAATACTCTATTGTCATTTTCCACGTCGAGATAATATTCTCTGCATGATTTCCGAGATGAAATGTGTCTTTTCTTGGTATTTTCGTTGACGGATTTCTTAATAGTTTTCCCCGACAGTGATGACTAAGTACAGGGGTTGTTTTTTTCTTGCCTCGCTCTTTCGTCATTTCTGGTAAGTATCTAGTAGTGGGTGTATGAATTACAGAGTGGTACATTCTTTAAAAAGACATATTAGACTACATTTGTGATCAGATGTTTATTTCATATAAGTAGGACGTCGATTTGTAATACGATACAATTCTTAAGATATCCCAGGAGCTTTTTTACATCCCTCGAACAATGTCTCCAAGCTCCAACATATCTTTTAACAGGCCACTGTCTGGATCATCATATATAAGACTTGGAACGTACCTACTCGTATATCATTGTGTGATGCATTTTGACCTAATACAATAATAATATTTAAATGAGAAATAAATTCCCTTGAAACTAATTCCAATAAATCATTAAGAACGTTGGAATATTACATAAATCTGACTAGGAAGGTCCACAGGTGCGAAGTCAAGTTCGGCACGTAAAATAAAACATAAACATTGATCAATCAATAATAAATCGATCAGTGCTCAGTCACCAATGATCAATAGAAGATGAATTAATCATCAGTAATCTATCAGTAATCCTTAAACTATAAGTATGCTATACGGTTAGATAGTTAGTAATCTTAAGTAGTTGTAGAACTTATCCCAGTGCCAGAAGTAGTTGTTTTATTCAAGTAAGCTGATCCTCCGAGTGACCAGCAATACCACCAAGTAAAGAGGCCTATCCACACCTTTATATCCCAACATTACAATTGGCTTATCTGCAAAAAGCTCTCAAATTTAGGTAAATTCTTATACGAACTGAGAAAAGCCTTCGAATGGTAATTCCAATATAGGTTTTTAAGGAATTTAGAACATTACACGTGGTTCACTCAATCAAAGATAAATACTGGAGACCACTTCCAGTATGGTCCATAAAGTACTTTTAGAAAATATCTGCAGACGATAAGGTGATGCCTTATATACTCAAAATAAAGCTTAGTATGAATGGGTTGTGAGCCACATAGATCGTAGTGGAGGACCAATTCACCTCCAGTCTAACCTAACCTACTCGTATCTGCAAAACGCACTAAAATTTAGGTAAATTCTCATACGAACTGACAGAACCCTTAGAATGGTACTTCCAATGTAGGTTTTGAATGAATTCAGAACACTACAAGTGATTCACTGAATCAATGATAAATACTGGAGACCACTTCCAGTATGGTCCATAAAGTACTATTAGAAAATATCTGCAAAAGGTACTCAAATTTAGGTAAATTCTTATACGAACTGACAAAAGCCTTTGAAAAGTACTTCCAATGTAGGTTTTGAATGAATTTAGACCACTACACGTGGTTCACTGAATCAAAGATAAATACTGGAGACCACTTCCAGTATGGTCCATAAAATACTTTTAGAAAATATCTGCAGACGATAAGGTGATTTTTTATATACTCAAAATAAAGTTTAGTATGAACGTGAGCCACAATAGTCGCAAAGGAGGATTTGATAGACCCACTCACCACAAACCTAACCTAACATACTGGTATATCATTGGCTTATCTGCAAAAAGTACTCAAATTTAGGTAAATTCTTATACGAACTGACAAAAGCCTTTGAAAAGTACTTCCAATATGGGTTTTGAAGGAATTTGGACCACTACACGTGGTTCACTGAAGCAAAGATAAATACTGGAGACCACTTCCAGTATGGTCCATAGAGTACTTTTAGAAAATATCTGCAGACGATAAGGAGATGCCTTATATACTCAAAATAAAGCTTACTATGAATGGGTTGTGAGCCACATAGATCGCAGTGGAGGACCAATTCACCTCCAATCTAACCTAACCTACTCGTATATCATTGGCTTATCTGCAAAAAGTACTCAAATTTAGGTAAATTCTTATACGAACTGACAAATGCTTTTGAAAAGTACTTCCAATATAGGTTTTGAGGAATTTGGACCACTACACGTGGTTTACTGAAGCAAAGATAAATACTGGAGTTTCCTACCGGCGCGCCACTGTCTCCAAAATACTTCTACCTTAGTTCAAAATCGCGTTTCGTTTTTTTTTCCTTGGCGGCTGACCGGCGCCTTCCAATATTTACTATTATTCTTCGGCAGTTGAAGTAGGCGTGACAAAACGCACACTTCGCGCCTAAATGCATTATCTCCCTGGTTTTTACGAGGCTAGCTCAACAGTCGATGTTGAGTTTCCAATCCGATCGGTCTCCCAGCTAAGACCTACCACTCCTTTACCGGTATAATTTTCAGACCAAATGGGTCAAGTTTCATAGTAATTAATTTACTTCCGATGCTTCCTGCATAATAAGTGCATATTTTCTATAAAGTTCAAGTTTGTAAAGTGATTCAAACCCAAGGCAAAGTTATATTTCAAGTGAATAGAGCTTTGAAAATCACAAAGGAAAGAGTAAGATCGTTCTAATAATTACTATTTCATACTCAAAGGCTTGTCTATATTCATCGTTCCATCTGTATGTATTTTCCACGTTAGAGCGAAATACAGTTATTATTTATGCGAGAGAACCAGTCATCCTATAGAATTCCAGTCCACGAAATCGAACCTATTTTTTGGGACCCAAAACAGAGCCTTGAGGGACTCCATGATCAACATTACGTAGTTCAGATTTGTTATTACCAATATTCACCAAAATTTTCCTCATGTTTAATTGAGTAAGATGAGAGCCAGTGTAGGAATACTCATCTCGATATTACAACATTTTTTTTTAAATTTCAACAGAAATTGAATGTTTTATAATTAATATGTACTCAACTTCCGTTTCAGATTGAATAAGCAAAAAAATTGAACTGAATTCTAATAAATATGCTCAGGTTGACGTTGTTGTTCGGTTAAAATCACACTGTGAGAAAATATCTTTGCAAAAATTTGAAGAAACAATTTTTCTACTCCAATTGCTGGCTCTGTGAATGTCGATTCTGAAAGATCGACATTGGGAAAGAGATGAAAAAATAATAAAGGTTTGCATGAAAATATCTCTCCAACTCTACACTTTTTTCACAAATAAAAAGCGGTTTCATAAATAAAATGATGAAGTAATTTTTTTGTTTGTAAAATTTATCAGTGGCTTCTAAAAATTAATTCCTCTTTTAATTAAAATTTCGTTTTATATGTAATATAGGGTGGATCATAACAACGAGGTTAATACTGGAGGGAATAATAAATAAAAACAAAACGACCTTAATGGGCTTCGTAGAGCATTTTGGAACGTGAAATGGGACGTACTATTTCGGATTAAGCCAGAAAAAGGAATTAACTAGGAAGGAAAGAGATACTTGTATATCAGGCGATCATTAGGTTAAAAAAAAGTTAGAGAAAGATGATGTCCCTCCATGATGTTTTACTAGCTGCAGCTAAAGAAATATGCAATGAAAAATGACTTAAAAGAAAACAGATATTTAGGCTTCATATAAATTGAGATAACAACAACATAAATTGTCGGTATTGGAGTACGCGAAATGCGCAAGATGGGTAGACGTGGTGAAATTGAATGGCCACACCGTTCTTGCTTTCTGATTAAACTAGATTATTTTTTGTGAGGATATTTGAAATAAAAAATCTACAAGAGTAAACCAACTAGCATTAATGATTTAAAACACCAAATAAGGCAAGAAATTAATCAGCAGAGATGTTGCAAAACGTTGTCTAATAATTTCAACACCACCTATTTTTTTGTTACTGAAATAGAGATATATAAGATCGATTTTGGTGTAATATTTATAACATTAACTAAAGTGTACATTAAGTGATATATAAATATCAAATACTTTTCCCAATAACAATGGCGGTGTTATTATATTGCTTACAACGAAAATAAAAGATAATGCTTGTCGTTGTTAGGGTCCGTTCAGATAGTAATTTGGAACCGTTCCAGGCCTTCACGGTATGTCCTTTTCGAACACGAATGCGTTTTGTGTTGTAATAACCGCGTTGGATCCTTGAAAATTCACTAACATTCGATTGTAACAAAAAGCATTTAATTTGTTGATAACATTTGTTCAGAGACAGTTAAAATTAATACCAGCTAATTTTATTTAATTTCAAACTTTTGGTATTACGGGGAGCGTAATTTTTAGCTCGAGATAAAAGTTTAAGTGGCTTTCAACTAGTTAAATTTTATGTACTAGTAATTAGCCTATCGAATTTAAGGTTTGCTAGGATTTTAATACTTTTAAAAATAAAACATGATTAAAAACAGCAATTAAAACCGAATATGAGAAAGTTGTATTTTCTAGTGTTTGAAGAGAAGTAAGATTAGAAAAATCAATTCATTTGAGAAACAAGACAAAAACAATTAAAAATCTCAAATAAGATGACATCCTCTTTGCCGAATCAAGTTGAAATGTCCCGTAATTTAAGAATCTTAGAGTCTTATGGCCATACATTTAAGGAAGTTAACCCTTCAAAAACGAAAATGGTCGTTTTCCGTAAAGCAGCCAACATGAGCAAACAACCCCAATTTATATATAATAACTCTAAAGGAGAGCTAGTAAACTCTTTTGAGTACCTAGGAGTAAAATTCACATTTAACGGACTTTTTAAAATAACTTCAAATTCTGCTAGTGCTAAAAATTATAAATTCCTCTCATATACCAGACTTAAATTCAATCAAAACCTTACACAATAACGTAGGTAGTTCACATACGCAAGCAGTGTTTGGGCTCTTCGATACTTGGACCAAATTGAAAAAATCCAGAGCAATTTTTGGAAAAACTTATTATTTATACAAAAGCTGCTTACATAATACGAACAGGAGTTAATATTTGTGAATTAGGCTATTTTATTATAAAGCAAGCGCTGGAACTTTTCCACAAAAATTTATTTTAAGAGAATACCTACCATTTGTAACAACTTCACTTCCCATCTATATTAAAAGATTAATTGCACAATTACGTACTACCAGATTATTGTTATAGTCACTGGTACTACTAATACTGAAACCTTGTACATTATATGTAAATATTAACTCGCATTTGATAAAAACAAAATTAATTTGCACAATCTGTAATCAACAAACACCTGAATCCCTTAAGTACTTCATCCTGACTTGTCCTATGTATAGTGGTTTACGAGGCTGGTTAGTAAAATTCGAGAGATATTCAGATGATCTTGACGATTTATTAACTTCAAACGGCGCTTTGATAATGCAAAAGCTTCACAGGTTTATGAGCGAGGCAATGTAACTTAGAGCATTCATTATAAATGAGGGGCACCTCAACCAGTCCGAAATTTTCTTTTTTGTTATGTTTTTATTAATTATTCTTACTCTTTATCATCACTCTGTCATGTACGCATTAATAGATGTAGCCTATATCAGCACTCCTGTTGTCGGAGTATAGGCCGCTCTTTGTGAGCTCTTTTGATCCCTTTTGTATGGTGGATCAATCCGTGTGTTTTCTTCTGCTTACTACAGCATCCTTCCTATCCTCAATTCTTCTACAGTCACGGATTCCCATTTTCTTCAGGTCATCAATCACTTGATCTTCCCATCCAAGTTTGGGTCTGGGGTTTGCGGGCTTCCAATCAGAGATTTTCCTTATTGGATCGTCCCCATTCCCTCTTCGAAAATGCCCATACCATCTTAGTCGCTGCGCCTTTATATGTCTGACTATATCTTCACCATTCAGGTATTGACTTATTTCATAGTTATATACCCTTCATTCGGATCCGTTTTGTCCTGTATTCTCCGTATGATTTTCCTTTCTAGGACTCTGAGATTTTCTTCGTCTTTATCAGTTAGGCTCATAGTTTCACTGGCATACCTTATTACTGGTCGTATCGCGGCTTTATAAATTTTAATTTTAGTTTTTTTACTGATGCATTTGTCCCTCAGTAGTTTCTGATACCTCCAATACACTTTGTTTCCGGCTATTATTCTTGCGTTTATCTCTGCAGCTCTGTTGTTCTTCTCATCAATTACTATTCCCAGGCATCTGAAATGATTTACTCTTTGAAAAGTATAATATCCCAAATTTATAGTGGCTGTCTTGTTTGTCTACCTTGAAATTTGCATATATTTTGTCCTCTCTTGGTTAACTACCAGTCCTCTTTCACTACCTTCCTTTTTGCTGCCTCTTTTATTAAGTAATTAAATGTATTTTGTAGGCTTTGTTTGTCTCTGGTAATTAAAGCTAAATCATCGGCATATCCTACTATTTGTGTGGAGCTGTGGCTAATCAATCCTTTTATGTCTATTGCCTTAATCTCCCCATCTAGTGTTATGTTAAAAATAGTTGAAGACAGACTATCTCCTTGCCTTACACCTACTTCAATGTTCAATTGTCTCCTGTATTTCCGTCTCTGTTTATCACCTTTGCAGTCGAGTCATTGTCATTTTCACTAGTCTTATTAGTTTGTTTGAAATTATCAGATAATAGCCATTCTCTGTTGACTGAATCAAATGCTTCCTGAAAGTCAATGAATAGTACATGTAGATCTATGTCATGCTCATAGCACTATTCGATTGACTGTGTAAGAAGGTGTATGGCATCTATCGTTGATCTTCCTTTTCTAAATACCTATTGATATTGACCTAGTTTGGATTCAGCCTCTTTATTTAGATCTTTTTTTATTAGATTGATTAGTATCTTGTATGTAGTGTTAAGCAGCATTATACCCTTGTAATTTTTGCATTTGGTTGGATCTCCTTTTTTAAAGATCGGAACTAAATGCCCAATGCTCCACTCGTTTGGCTTGCGTTCTTCTGCCCATATATTCATTATCAGGTCATATATTCGTTGAAGTAAGGCTTCTCGTCCATTAGTTCGTAATTTATATCATCTGGTCCTGCAGCCTTGTTTGGTTTGAGTTCCTCAAAAGAGGGTCTGTACTGCTGTTTTCACCGATTTCTTCTTCAGTTGCTACATCTTTATAATTTGCATCCATAATATGATTGTTTTAGTATAGATTTTGAAAGTATATTTCCAATTCTTTTTTTGTTATTTTTACTGTTGCATTTGCGCTTTTACCACTGTACTGCTTTCTCACATAATCTACGAGTTCTCTATCATCCTTATGGTTCTTTTCTATTTTTTCCATTTGTTCTGCAACCCAACTTGATTTTTTTCTTTTGTAGAGTTTATCCGCTTTTTGCTTTATCTTTCTGTATTCGTCCAGATCTTCATCTTCATTCCTAACCATTTACTTCTTGCTTGTTTTTTCCCTACGCTTGCCAGTTTACATTCTTCGTCGAAATCATTCTTTGGATGCTTTGATTTGTTGTAATCCAATTTCTTTTTCTGCAGAGTCTATAATGCTACTTTTTATACTCTTCCATTCGCTGTCCATTTCTTCTTTTTTATGATGAGTTCTCATTTTGTTTGTTAAGGTTTCCGCATCATTATTTTCACCTTCCTCTTTTCCAAGTTTTTTTAAGTTCCACATTCTTTTGTTAGGTTTGTATCTTGATATTTTTAAATTCAGCTTCGCTATTATAAAAAAATATGTTGTAGTATACCGACGTACATAATTTGACACGTGGTCTGAACAAAAAACATGAAAAATAACAAGTCCATATCAAATAGCATTTAAAAAAAGTTGTTTCAAACATATAAGTAAAAGAAAATACTACATAGAAGGAAAAACCTCGTTCGAGGTAAAAAGTCCAAGCGACGCTTTCATCCACACGCTTCGTTGAAAATTGTATGTGAGTTTGTGTTTTGTTGAGTGGACACAATTTCGCAACGTTCCGAATGATTGCAGGTGTATTCACATCATATTCAATAGTATTTATTTTTTCTTCAAAAAATTGTTTGGTTACCATTAATTGGAAAGCTTCTAATATAAATACATATCTAGGTAAGTCAAATTATGAAAAACATTTGAATGACTCAAATCATCAAAATCCCATTGAATTTTTACATAGTTGTCATGCACACTTGAGAAGTGAATATTTATCAAAAATACCGCTTCACGTAGAACAATTTGCATACTAATCAGGTCTACCAATTAAGTCCACTGTAGATTGTCTTAAAAAATACCTAGAAAAGGCAAAAGCTTCAAAAGAATTGGCGCTACGTGTATTCATAGATGTTGCATTTCATAAAATAAAATGATAAAAATGATATGACGCACCCTGTATTGAGTCAGTAATATGTGCGTCAACAGGGTTTCTTAACGATCGCTCCACCTCCTACTTTCGAAATTGTCCAGACACCACTTATGATATTTTGGACATGAAAATATACTTTATGCAATATATTATGTGTGGGAAAGAATGGTCAGAAATTGAGAACAAGTGTTTAGCAGATGTTTTTGTATCTGTGTTTAGTTTTAAATTGTAAGAAAGAAGGGAGTTACAAAAATGTAGTCATAGGGATCGGATGTCTACGCTCCGGTACCTATAGGGTGTAAGTTAAAATAGGGTTCATTAAATTTAAGATTTACCTTTATTTAGTGAAGTAAGTGTTATTGTTAAAATTGAAGTTATGCAATAAAGATATAAAAAAGCATAATTTCTGGTCCTTCGTTTTTTATGGTATCCCACCATTTTTTTTTGGTCCAAACGAGCCGGATAGTTGGATGATTGGATATGTGGGAACTAGCTACCTATGGATAAGTCATAAATGATTATGGAAAAATGTAAATATAAATAATGGATTTTAATACCTGGTTAAACAAATTGTTGACGTTAGTGCGCGTAGTTATAAAAGTGAATATGGAAAATATGGAGAAAATGGAGCACTAACTAGGAGCTAACAAGGTAGTTTCATCGGAGACATAAGGTCAGATCTTTTTATATTATATTGTATTTGCGTAAAAGGGATAATATGTCAAGTAAAAAGGCATTGCAGAGTAAGAGACTTTCCTGTGACTTCAGCATAAAGTCGGGTTCAAACTTTAATTAGCGAATATTTGGTGAAAGTGCGATTGGGTTTCGGGAAATTTGAAGTGCTAAATAAATAAAATTTTTAAGTTGAATTTGGATACTATTCAAAACTAAAACAATAATTTAAACTCTCGTTATTGAACTTTTATGTGTAAAAATTGGGGTTCAATGCATTGTTAGATTTTAAACTGTTTTATGTTCTAAGAATTTTACCTAACATTGGTAAAATTAAGAGATTTTGGGTATTTTAAAGTGCTATTGTTAGTTATGTAGTATCTATGTGATTTATAGTTTGCATTTTATTTGAGTCATTGGGTCGGTTATTTATGGGTTTAAGGAATTTATGGGCTATTATTATGGTTAAAAGTCAATTAGTACGTTTTATATTTAGGATGTTTTATTTTGCTTTTTAAGGATTTGGTCTTATGAAAGGTCGTTAACCTTTTAGGATAAGGGTCTTGTAATGGGATTTTTATAGGAATGCATAAAATTATGATTTTGGTTTGGGTTTAACTTAAATGATGAAAAATTATTAGTAGAGTATTTAGTTTAGTAGTTATTTGTTAAATTTGGATCTATAGTGTAAGATATAATCATGGAAGGGTATAAAAAACAAGGAGCGGTAATAAAAGGTGCAATCACGAAATTAGAAACGTTTGTATTGTCAAATATTAATGACCTAAATGTAGATGTAAGTGAATATGTTATTAGGGAAATCTTTTTACAGAAAAAATATGAAGATTACTGTAATGTTCAAACTAAAATAGAAGAACTTGGCGAGGACGAAAGTGAGGACAGGGATGAGGTCGAGTTAAAGTACCTCGCTGTTTGGTCTAAAATAAAAAAACAAATTAAGCAACTTAGTAATTTAGCAAATAGTTCGCAACAATCAGCAGGACAAAATAATACGGGTTCAATACAGGGAGCGGCTAGGTTACCCAATCTCAATACTCCAACGTTTTCAGGAAAAATTGAAGATTGGCGCACATTCATAGATCTTTTTTCTGCAATAATTAATAACAATCCAACATTAGATAATGTTCAGAAATTTTTATATTTAAAGGGGGCTTTAAGGGGTGAAGCGTTAAATCTTATAAATGATTTACCGTTAACTAACGAAAATTATGCTAATGCTTTGGAGTTATTAAATAAACGGTACGATAATAAGTTAATAGTAATAAATGCGCACTTAAAAGGTATGTTGGATATTCCTTCAATTAATAAAGGAACGGGAAAACAAATTAGATCATTTTTAACCCATATAAGGCAGCATTTAAATTCTTTGAAAGCGCTTAAATTGCCGGTAAAAGAATGGGATTTGATTTTAATTTATCTTTTCACGCAAAAATTAGATTATCAAACGCACAAGGCTTACGAGCTAGAAAAGGTGGTAGGATCGTCAGGGCTTGAGTTGCCAACCTTTAATGAGTTTTTAGATTTTTTAGAAAAGCGTTGCGGAGCGCTTGAAAATGTAGAGTTAGAATCGTATAAGGGTCTTCATTCGGGATCAAGGGATAAACAGGTAAAATCTTCTTTGTTAGTTAACAATAACCCAATGGTTATTGAAACAAAGCCAAAATGTGACTACTGTAATCGCGAGGGTCATGCTTTAGTTAAATGTTATAAATTTGGAAATTTAGGAATAGGTGAGAAACGACAGTTTGTAAAAGGTAATAAATTTTGTTTTAATTGTTTAGGAAAATCGCATTATGCAAATCAATGTAAGTTAAGGGGATGTGGCACTTGCGGAAAACGGCATCATGGTTTATTGCATGATGAAGGGGTTAACTATAACCAAAACTTTGGGGTTAATTATATCCAAAGGTCGGGAGGTGGCCAAGGACCAGTGGGTGGCCATGGTGGTCACCAAAATATAGCTAATAATAATAGTCAGGGTGGGCCTCAACGAGGTGGGGCTCAATCGAATTCATTATTGGGAGTGCCGGAGGCACGCGTGGATTTAGTTTCTAACAATGTTTCAAGTCAGCATCAGGTGCGAGAACAACAAAATGTTGTTGCATTGTCGCAGGTACCTAGGTCTCAGGTTTTGTTGGCAACTGCGCAGGTAAATATGGTTACCTGTGAGGGTTATATGGTTCAGGCAAGGGCTTTGTTAGATTCGGGCTCTCAGTCTAATTTCATATCTTTAAATTTTTTGAAAAAACTTCGGGGTACTAGGATTAATAGTACAAACTTGGCGATTGGTGGTATAGGTAAAAATATTAGTATGGTTGACAAGTTTGTCGATTTGTTTTTGGAGTCAAAGGTTGACAACAAATTTAGGGTTTCGGTAAATTGCGGTGTTTTAGATGAACTCACGTGTAAGTTACCACAGGTGTTGGTTGATACCAGCAAAATTAATATACCACATGAAGTAACGCTGGCGGATCCAGCATTTTTTCAGCCCTCGGAGATTGATTTGTTGTTATCGGCTGATTTATATTTTCAGGCAATTCTTCCGGAAATCATTCGCTTGGGCCCAGGGTTGCCTATCCTTCAAAATACACGTCTAGGATGGATTGTGGCTGGAGCGGCGCCAATAGCTTACAATATCGGAAAACGGGGAAATTTTGGCAATGTGGAAAATTTAAGGATTAACAATCATTTAAGTGTTAATTTTTTTTGTCAGTCGGAGGTAACAGATGTAAATGATGTTATTCCAAGGTTCTGGCAACTGGAGGAAGTGACAAATCAAAGGTTTTTGTCACCTGAGGATAAAATGTGTGAAAAAATTTTTCGGGAAACGCACAAGCGACTTGGGGATGGTAGATTTCAAGTTGATTTACCATTTAAAAATAAGGATGATCATTTAAAACTAGGAAATTCGTTTAACTCGGCATTTAAAAGGTTAAGGTCTATGGAAAATAGGTTTTTAAGGAATCCCGAATTGTTTTTGATGTATAAAGAATTTATTGATGAATATGTTGAATTAGGGCACGGAAAATATGTTGAGGATGAGAATGATATTGGGAATAGGGTGGTTTTACCGCACCATTGTGTGCTTAAGGAAGATGCAGTGACCACTAAATTACGAGTGGTGTTCGATGCAAGTAATAAAACGTCAACAGGCCTTTCCCTAAACGATATTATGCTTTCGGGGTTTCCGGTACAGCCGGAACTATTTGATATTATTTTGAGGTTTCGGACACATATTTATGTTCTTGTTACGGACATAAAAAAGATGTATCGAATGGTGCAAATTAATCCGTCTCAGCAGTTCTTGCAAAATATATTGTGGCGGGAAAATCCTAAAAATCCTGTTAAAATAATAGAATTGAACACGGTGACTTATGGGACAAATTCAGCTCCGTATTTGGCCACTCGGTGTCTAAATCAGTTAGCTTCTGAAGAAGAATTAAATTATCCAAAGGCTTGCAAGGCGATTGTGAAGCAGTGTTTTGTGGATGATATTCTTTGCGGTTCTAATTCAAGGAATGATGCTATTGAGCTTAGGGATCAATTGATAAATTTATTAAAGTCAGGTGGTTTTGAGTTACACAAATGGTGCTCCAATGATATTTCGCTTGTAAAGTCGGTTGAGACTAGTATTAATGTAGAGGAGGTTGATATATGTGCAGATTCTATTAAAAGTAAGGTTCTTGGTTTAGTTTGGCTGCCGGTTGAGGATATTCTTAAGGTGTCGTTTCCGAACGTGGAAAATAAAAATAATAAGGTAGAAAAAATCACAAAAAGGTTAGTGTTGTCAAGAATAGCTCAAATATTTGACCCTATGGGATATGTTGGACCTGTGGTTGTGGTTGCAAAAATAATTATGCAAAAAATTTGGGCTAGTAAAATAGGTTGGGATGATGAATTGTCGTCAGATGTTTTTGACAAATGGATCGATTTTTCTCAAAATCTTTGTAAATTAGGTCAACTTAAAATTCCAAGGTGTATATTTGTTTCAAGTGATATTGTTTCGTTACAGGTTCATGGGTTTTCGGATGCTTCATTGGCGGCGTATGGATGTTGTATTTACATTAGGGCAGTATATTCTGACAATTCGGTCTCGTGTAATCTTATATGTTCAAAATCTCGTATAGCTCCGTTAAAAACAATTAGTTTGCCTAAACTCGAGTTATGTGGAGTTTTGTTGTTATCTCGGTTAGTTCATAAGGTTCTTTCTGCTATAGATTTAAAAATTAATGGGGTGTTTTTATACACAGATTCAAGTATTGTGTTTTGTTGGCTCAAATCTACTCCAAACCGCTGGACAACATTTGTGGCTAATAGGGTTTCTGATGTGCAAGAGTTGACTTCGGGTTATAAATGGTATCATATAGCGTCGCAGGAAAATCCTGCGGATTTGATATCTCGTGGTATGTCAACTTCAAACATATTATCAGAAAAATTTTGGTGGCACGGGCCAAAAAATTTAATGGATTTTAATTTACGTCTTGGAGATTCGAAAAATGATTTTCTCGAAGTGATACCGGAACAGAGGAAGGTAGTTTTAAGTCAAACTGTTGTTGAACCTATTATTGACTGGAACAGATTTTCTAACTTTACCAGGTTACAACGCACTGTTGCGTATTGTTTGAGAATTTTACGTAAAAATAGGACGACTGGTGGTTTAACTATTGACGAACTTAAACATGCTACTCAAACAATAATTAGGTTGATTCAAAAGGAACATTTTCTGAAGGAAATCAGGGACCTAGAGGTGGAAAACTTAAACAGTCGAGGAAATCAATCAGTTTTTAAATCCAGTTGTATTAAGGAGTTAAATCCATTTTTGGATAAGGATGGAATTTTAAGGGTCAACGGTCGACTATCAAGGGCAGATATTGATTACAATCAAAAATTTCCAATAATACTGCCGGCTAAAAATCTTGTGACTAGGCTACTCATAAGATTAGAACATATTAAATTATTTCATGCAGGGTCTCAAGCAGTCTTGGCAAATTTTCGGTTAATGTATTGGCCTATTAATGGTCTTAGTGAAGTCAAATCAGTATTAAAAAACTGTGTTACGTGTTTTAAATTAAAGGCAAAAACTTCTTCTCAACTTATGGGAGCGCTCCCGCTTGATAGAGTTTCCATGGAGCGTCCATTTCTTAAGGTCGGTTTAGATTTTGGTGGGCCTATTAATATTAAACAGTCTAGACTTCGCGGATCAATTACATCTAAAGCTTACGTAGCGTTGTTTGTGTGCATGGGTTCCAAGGCGGTTCACATCGAACTAGTAAGCAGTTTGAGTTCGGATGCGTTTTTGCATACACTAAAAAGGTTTATTGCGCGACGCGGTCTTCCTAGTGCTATCTATAGTGATAACGCAACTAATTTTAAGGGTACTAATAATCTACTTAGGGATGTATATACGTTTTTTAGAAATAAGAAAAACTTTGATAAAATAGACGAATTTTTGATAAGTAGGGAAATAAAGTGGAAATTTATCCCTCCTGCAAGCCCTCACTGGGGAGGATTGTGGGAGGCGGGAATAAAATCAACAAAGGTTCATTTGCGTAAAGTTGTTGGTGAATTAATTTTAACGTTTGAGGAAATGACAACTGTGCTAGCTCAGATTGAGGCTATACTTAATTCTAGGCCACTTTGTCCTCTTTCTTCAGATCCGGCTGATTTAAGTTGCCTAACACCCGCTCACTTTTTAATTGGGGAACCTTTAACATCGGTACCTGAGAAGGATATATCGAACATACCTAATAATAGGTTAAAATTTTGGCAGCTTTGCACTAAAATGAAACAAAATTTTTGGAAAAGATGGTCGGTAGAATATCTTTCAAGGTTACAAAATAGACCTAAGTGGTTTAAAGAATATAAAAATTTGGAAAAAGATATGATTGTGCTAGTTAAGGAAGATAATGTGCCTCCATTTAAGTGGCCATTAGCTCGTATCATTGAGGTTTTTCCGGGATCTGATAATAAGGTTCGAATGGCAAAAATAAAAACTAGTGACGGAGTTTACACTCGTACGATTACGAAGTTGTGTCCGTTGCCGTTCGAAGTATAATTGAAGCGAATGCTTCAAGGGGGGGAGTATGTTGCATTTCATAAAATAAAATGATAAAAATGATATGACGCACCCTGTATTGAGTCAGTAATATGTGCGTCAACAGGGTTTCTTAACGATCGCTCCACCTCCTACTTTCGAAATTGTCCAGACACCACTTATGATATTTTGGACATGAAAATATACTTTATGCAATATATTATGTGTGGGAAAGAATGGTCAGAAATTGAGAACAAGTGTTTAGCAGATGTTTTTGTATCTGTGTTTAGTTTTAAATTGTAAGAAAGAAGAGAGTTACAAAAATGTAGTCATAGGGATCGGATGTCTACGCTCCGGTACCTATAGGGTGTAAGTTAAAATAGGGTTCATTAAATTTAAGATTTACCTTTATTTAGTGAAGTAAGTGTTATTGTTAAAATTGAAGTTATGCAATAAAGATATAAAAAAGCATAATTTCTGGTCCTTCGTTTTTTATGGTATCCCACCAATAGAAATGCGCCGTCGCATCAGCATAAGGTATCCAACCCTCCATAATCAAATGGGTTGAATCCATGCTAAATACTAGGAAGAAAATGATCACCTACTTCGGAGGTCAAATGAGAAATGTAGTAATTAAAGTTAGACCAATCGTAGATAAAGTTGAAGATATACCAGGTAATTTGAATTCATTCTACATTGAGAGTATTGATAAAATTATGGATAAAATTGATGAAAGTGGTCCAGACTTCCCCATTAATATTAATTGGGAAAGTATTAGTAACTTTTCCAAATTTGCTTTAATTGATTCCAGTAAGCTAAAAGAAATTATTTTCTCAATGCTCAATAAAAACAGTCCAGATGATATAAAAAATACCTATGACAATATTGCTAAGCCCTTGATAAATGTTATCAATACTTCTTTAGAATCTGGAAAGGTTACAGATGATATCAAGGTTTCCACCATTGTACCAGTTCCTAAAGTTGCAAAATCTAATAAAGCTTCTGATCTCAGACCAAAAAATATGCTTAGCTGCTTTGAAAAAATTTTACAAAAAAGTAGTCTATGAAAAAATTGTCGATTTCATAGAAAGAAACGAATTTTTAACCAATTTAAGTCCAATCGGGTTTTCGCAGTAAGCATTCATGCGAAACTGCTTTACAATTTGTGCTCGATGATTTTAAAGGAAATCTGAATAAAAAATATGTTACTGTCGGTGTCTTTCTGGATCTCCAAAGGGCCTTTGAAACGGTCGACAGGAGCAGACTCTTAAAGAAGTTAGAAAGAGCAGGGTTTAGTGGTACAGTATTGGCATGGATTTCAAACTATTTAAGAAATAGGAGGCAAAAGGTCCAAACTTAGTGTCTGAGGAGGTCGGAATAAAACGAGGTGTACCACAAGGAAGTGTCCTAGGTCCCTTATTTTATTTATTTATATCAATGACATTGCAGACATTCAGACTAAATGTTTATTTCACTTATTTGAAGATGACGCCTTCATTTACTATTCGTCTCTAAATATAATAGATATTGTTACAATGATAAATAAGTGCTTAGAAATTATGTATAGATGGTGTTGTGCTAATTTATTAAATATTAATGGTAAAAAACCAAATTCATCATAATTGGTGATGAGCAGCAGTATAAACTCTTTGCCCAACAAGATCATAAAATAATGATTGGACCTTCAAAAATTGATATGGTAAATTAATTCAAATATCTCGGAGTTATTATAGATCGACAGCTTAAATTTAAACAGCACGCAAACCATTTAATAAAAACTATTTCATTTAAAATAAATTATCTTTTCAGATGTTCACAGAATTTAACAAAGTGGTCAAGGATGGTTTTATTTAATTCTCTAATACTACCACACTTCACTTACTGCTCAACAGTATTATATCACTTAAATCAAAATGAAAGAAAGCGATTCCAAAAGTTGCAGAATAAAGCTAGGCGAATAATATTAACATGTCCTAAATTGACCCCTACTGTAGAAATGCGGACATCTTTAAACTGGCTCTCAATTAACAATATGTTCCTGTACCGAACATCAATTTTTATACTTAAAATAAAAATAGGTCACGCGCCTGACTATCTCCAACATAAAATTACCTTCAACCATCATGTTCACACCCATAATACAAGCATGCTCAGAATTCTATATTTTTTAAAGGTTTACAGCAATTTAATAACTTGCCAGAAGAAATGAAGAAATGTAAACTGAAACAATATTTGTTATTTGTAACCAGGTAATTTGGGTATTTTGGGGTATTTGTTATTATTATTTTGTGTGTTGTTTATATTAGTTACATATATTATATTGTGAAATTGTATTGACTGTGTATTAGTTGTTTTTTGATTAAATAAAGCATTTATATAAATGACTACTGTAGACACAGTAAAATTCTGTCCTCAAGAAGGAGTTTTATCTCGTTCACTGTGGTCACTAGTGGTTAACAACCTCTTAGCGAAGCTCAAAAGAGGATTCCTTCATGCCCTTGCATCCACAACAAAGTTACTTTGTGTCTAGCCAGTTGCTCAAGGGATTGTTTATATTTCCAGACTGTTTTAGACTTATGAGTTAAAGACTTCAGAGCCTTTAAGGAGAGGCAAAAAGGTTATTACGTCACTACACTAAATTGCACTTAGAGCTTCGGAAATCTGATCTCAGATTAATTACAGGAGTTGTCACTGGACACTGTCACTCAGATAATATTATCTCTGTAAAATAGGCAAAGTGTACACTGGAGCATGTAGATTCTGTGATGATGCAGATGAAACGGCGGAACATATTATCTGCAATTGCAGAATTTCCCGATAAGACCTATCTTAGGCACGTATAAAAACGAGGTATCTTAGTTATTTGTTCATTTATATCCATATCTATCATTTATGTTTTAAGAATTGTTACTAATTTTTACTTTTTTCCTTCTCCTCTTCTCTTCTTTTCTACGCCTTTTCTTCTCCTCCTCACGTCTTTCCTTCTCTGCTTCTTCCTCCTTTCTATGTCATTCCTTCTCTCCTCCCATCATTAAAAACCATGCTGGGGGTCCGGAAGTATCCATGTCTCTGTCGTATACGGTGGTTCTAGTATTTACCATAAGCAGATACAAATATTTATTAGGTCCCACCGCTGTCACCAATGTTACTCCTTTCACTGTCTCAAACTTTCTTTAGTTATTCGACTTTAACTTTCACAATTCAATACAAATAACGTCTCACTATAAGAACACAGAACTCCAATTTCTAATACTTCAAAGTTTCATTTAATTAGTACTAAAATCGTTAACTGGCACGTATCTACGGAGCCGTCTTGTTCAGACCACAGACACATAAGATTCGACGTGAATACAGGGGCAAGATCCATAGTCCAATTTCGGAACCCAAAATGCACTAACTGGAGCGGTTATCGCTCAACCCTCCAGGAAGGCCGGGGAAACATAATTGGTACTATTAAGAATGGAGCAGAGATAGAGGAGGCGAATAATCAATTGAAAACCGCCATTCTATCGGCCTATCAACAAAACTGCCCACTGAAGGAGAAGAGAGACCACAGATGATCACCGTGGTGGAGCAGAGATTTGGAAAAGAAAAGAGTAGAAGTTCGGAAACTCATCAACCGAGCTAAAGAAAAAGGCTTATGGGAGCAATATCGTATGGCTCTAACAGAGTACAATAAGGCGATTAGAAAAGCCAAGAGGGAGTCCTGGAGACACTTCTGTCAGAGTATATCAGATTTACCTGTCAGCTGCAGAATTCACAAGGCTCTCTCCAGAGATCCGGCACAGGGCGTTGGGGAAATAAAATGCCCAAGCATATTAGGGAAGGAAGGTTACGAGAGTATCCGCTAAACCCCTCCCAGTATGCTTATCAAACGGGCAAATCTACAGATTTGGCGTTAAACAATCTAGTGGGGAAAATCAGCCCTTCCCTTGGCAACAAGGAAATAGCGCTGGCGGCCTTCCTAGATATAGAAGGAGCGTTTAATAACGCCCTTCCAGAATCCATATGGGGAACGGTGGAGCGCAGAGGAATCTGCAGACCAATCCGGTACTGGATCAAAAGCATATTATCAAACCGGTACATCACTGAATGGAGTCACGGTAAGGGGTATGGCGGCGAGGGGTTGCCCTCAGGAAGGGGTGCTTTCCCCCCCTTTTGTGGTCAATACTGGGTGAATCTCCTGGGTGAATTATCCAGTCAGGGGATAGATGTGCAGGGATATGCTGTGATATAGTAATAATCATTAGAGGCAAATTTGAAGAGATAATTTCTAACATCCTTCAAACGGCCCTAAACATAGTGCATAGGTGGTGCGAGAGGGAACCCCCTCAAAACCTTAATTGTTCCCTTCACGAAGAGGAAAAAATTACAGCGACTCCGCTAGCCGATTTTAGGCGGCGTAAGCATTCCATTGGCGACGGAGGTGAAATATCTAGGGGTAATTTTAGATAAATAACTCACCTGGAACGCCCACTTGGAAATAGTGATAAACAAAGCCAGACTATCCCTCTGGAATCTCAGAAGGGTATGTGGAAAATCTTGGGGTATGAACCCCAAAGAGATTTACTGGATTTACCAAACAATGGTTAAGCCAATAGTCATGTATGGCTCAGCTGTCTGGTGGACCAAAAGTCTGCAAAAGACAGCTAGAGCAAAGCTGCAAGGCTTGCAGCGAACAGCATGCCTGGCCATTACCGGAGCAATGTCATCCACATAAACGGCAGCTATGGAAGCCCTCCTGCAACTAACTCTTCTCCACATTCATTTGGAGAAGGAAGCCAGGAGAGCAGCTCATAGAATGATATCAGTGGAGAGGCAAATAAATGGAGAGACTCTGAGAAACCACTCGGGAATGCTGAGGGAAATACAAAATCACCACATTCTGGGGATGCCCTCGGATCTCTCTGTCACAAAACTTCACGTGGATAAGCCCTTCAAGGTCCTCTTTCCCACGAGAGACCAATGGGACAGCGAAGAAATCTCCTTCCTGGAAACCGACTACGTGATTTACACTGACGCATCCAAAACCGGAAACGGGGCTGGAGCGTCGGTCTTCAGCAGGAAACCCAGAGTTGAAATCACAGCCAACCTGGGTAGGTACGCTACCGTCTTTCAGGCTGAGGTATACGCCATTGAACTGGCTGCAAAAGAGCTGATGAATCAACCTGTTGTTAAAAAGAACATACACATCCTGTCAGAGAGCCAGTCTGCTCTTAAAGCACTGAGCTCGAAAAGGATAAAATCTAAGATATACTAGGCACGGAATACAGAGTCACTTTGACCTGGGTGCGGGGCATCGAGGAGTGGAGGGCAACGAGAAGGCTGACACTCTGGCAAAGAAGGGATCAGAGTCTCTATTTATCGGACCCGAACCATTATTTGGCATTGCGGAAAGCACTGCTAGATCAGCCATAGCTACCTTTACGTAATGGGCAGAAATACCGGGGCTCTCTCACTCGAAGGCGTTCATATACAACCCTCCGAGTACAAAAAAAAACAGATCCTGGAATGGAGTCGAACAAACCTACGCATTCTGTAGGGACTGTCGACTAAATTACCACCTAAAGAAGATGAGTTTGGTTCAGACCTCGGATTGTCGGTTCTGTAATTTGGAAGACGAAACTGCTGAGCACATACTATGCTCATGCCCAGCTTTGGGCAGGGTAAGGTAAAACATATTCGGTTCTAGTACCTTAGAGCCCAGCGACTTCAAAAAAGTATCACCAAATACAACCATGGACTTCGTCAGAAGCACAGGCTTGTGGGGTGAATTATAATCCCTAGGGGTGAGCCACAATAGACCCAACGGGGGTCGCAGTGGAGGTGGCGAGAAGGCCCCACTCACATAGAACCTAACCTAACCTAATACTTCAAAGTTAACTCCTAATGTCAATTGTCCCGCCTTTCATACTTTTCACCTGTTCCAGACAGTTCTCGACTTTTCGATTACATTTCTAGACTTTTCGATGACAGTTCTAGATAATTCCAGATGTATGTCTTCTTCTTTTTCATTATGGAACTCTACATATCCTCAGTACAGGTCCGACGTTTCAGTATATTCCCAAACTGTTTTATCCAATTTATTACATTTCTTTTCCTTGAAAACTTTAACATATAACTAACGATAAGTTACTCTCTCAACAACTCTAAAATATATATCTTTTTAACGTTCGACCATTTGGCTATAATGATTTTCTTTGTTTTCCCGCAACTAGCGGAAATCTGGAAATAAAGTTTAGAACTTCTCTATGGAAATTTTGTTTTCGACGTTTCAGAGTACCTACGTCATTTAAAGCTTCTAACAGGTTGTAACTACTCTTAGAAAGAGATCGAGGATTTAATGTGTTTCACTAATGTGTTTGCGGTCGTTACATCAGCCAGGAAACGATGAAGGTAAAGGGGAGGTAGGAATTGTTGAAACCAATAAAGTTCTTGAAAAGTTGGTCTACTATTTTTTAAGTAAACAAAAACATTTAATACTGTTTACTGCTTTCGATTAAACTAACATATTGAATAGCTCATTTCTTTTAGAAGAATCCATTCAAATTATTGATCAAAGTTTACATTTAATAAGCCTAGAAGTGATATGAAAGGCATTAAGTGGTTTTAAATAATTTTCATTATGTGCGATCGTCAAAGCAGAGATTCTTTACTTAATAGCTAGCTATGAACTGTATAAATTACAGTAAACATCGAATATCGTGAGAAGAGGCACAGGGCACAGGACTACTAACAAAACTCACGCGTATTAAACAATTGCTTAAGGCCAATCATTTATGTGGCCACAACTGAATGCGGTATCGACTGTAGGTATCAGCAGGAGGAGGAAACGATGAAAAAAAGGATTATAGACATGAGAAAGGTGCGATAGGAAATTTTCCTGAGGTTGGAATATTTATAACAGGTAAAAACCCTTGATATCCCTTCAGGGAGGGGAAGGAAGGAATTTTAAAGGTAAAACGACTGAAACATATGAGTACTGTTAAGAGTTCGAGCTATGACTGCCGAAACTACTCCGATGTTTGCGTTTCAGCCGGGAACGAAAATAATGGGGAAGGACGGCTGGACTTCGAATTTTACTCTTCGTAGAACCTTCTGGAAGGCTGTTTTTTGGCGCTAACGAATTGTAACGGTCGACGCCTGTTTGGCAGGAACAGCGGAAAAAACAAACAAACTGTTTTTAGTGATGTGGCCTAAGCTATAGGATGAAGCGGCGTATTTATAAAAAACTCGGATTGGGATGCTTGTTCAACGCAGAAATTGGATTGTTGTGGGCAATTATTAGATAAGTAGAGGTTGTTATTTAATTAATTATTTTGAATCTCAGCTGCAATTATGTATTTTATGCCAACACTGAGCATTTAATAACAACGTTTAATCTTACTTAATGTGAGAACTTATTCATGTACCAGTTGTATATAACTTTGTTATAGAACAGCTTCTGTGATTATGAATGTTTATTTATTGTTTATATTTTATATTACTATTACTACATTATTTTTCTAAACAAATTTTTAAATAAACATTATTATTATTATTATTTAATTTCTCCTTAATTTTATGCGTTATCCGATTTTTATTCACTACGATGTTTATTTTATTCAATCAATGCTTGATTAACCAGCTTGCTATTAGTTGAATTAACTACGTATGCTCTTACACTTATTTGGAGTAACGTAGTTCAATTAATCTATCGATGTACTGAATAGCAATTTTGCATTTTTTTGCTTGTTCAGAACAAACAGTTGAAACTTTAGTTCATTGGGCAATGTGAAATGACTCGTAAAATCAAAGTAGTATCCCGATTGCGAAGAACAACTAAACCAATTGAAATTCGGCTGTGACTATTCAACCAACAGATGCGAGCAGCTAAATTTAGGATAAAGCGATTTGCTGTATAACCTATCAAATTGGATATTTTTAAATTGATATTTGATAATGCTCTACTGATCCATGTTTTATACAAGGAAAAACCAAAGGTTTCCGAAAACTGTATTATTATTATGTTTTTATTTTCTCGGGTTTTTGTGCCGGCAATTAACATAAATGCGGACGTTAGTCAAGCTTTTACGTTCTTCACTGCATGTTTAGGATTTCACGAGTAATGTTGCAGGTGTGGAGAATGACTGCTTTTTGTAGGGGTATATATGTGTTGGGGGATAGGTCTATTGCTTTGAGACTGTCGTGTAGAGCCTTTGGAACTAAACCTGTTGCTGAGACTATGATTGGAATTATTTTGACAGTATCTTTGATGCGTATATTTTGATGTCATCCATATATAGAAGGTGGGAAACAGTGCAGCTAGTGCTCCTGTTGGCTTTGATTTCACTGTCCTTTTCTTGTCTCTCTCTCTTTCTCCTTGTTACTCTTCCGTATTTCGGCCCCGCGTTTCTACAATTTACTTCAGCAAATTTCTAAAATAGGATCGAAAGAAGTTTTACTTCAGTTGTGTGGTCTAAAGCACACTCATTTTTGTATTATTTAAGCTTTACTTTGCGTTTTATATCAACTGTATTATGGTCGGAGTTAATATATCTGCAGACGAACTACAATAAAATTGTATTCAAATTTTGAGAACTTCATATGCCAACATACATTATATTCTAAAAAAATCTATCAAATATTTGGTGGACTCTTACTTTGAGGAATCTACTCATATTACTCAATTTGATAATTATCAATGTCTTAGAATTTTCATAATTTTTCCATTAAATAATGGAATAGTGGATATATAACAGTAATACAACTTAAAGGTCCAGAAGCAAAAGAAAGAAGTTATGAAAAATAAAAGTAAATTGAGAACAAAAATGGGACAAAAGATATTCATACAGGACGATTTGTCAAAGAAAGATAGAGAAATAATGAAACAAATAAGATATAGAGCTAATGAAGAAAGAAAAACAGGGAAAAACGTTGAAATCAGCTACAGGAAAA
The DNA here is from genome assembly GCA_947563755.1 of Lochmaea crataegi. Lineage (NCBI taxonomy): Eukaryota > Metazoa > Arthropoda > Insecta > Coleoptera > Chrysomelidae > Lochmaea > Lochmaea crataegi. The sequence goes on along the minus strand of OX387423.1, from coordinate 87,507,101 downwards.
TGTACATTGAATATGATGAATGTAAATGGGAAACAGAGACGAATAACCTGATCAAGATACAAAAGAAAGCTCACCAGCAATTAACAGATAAAACAATGATTACAAAAAACTAATAGTAATCCATAAGGAGACTCAAAATGGAAAAGACCTGGCTATGGAAAAGGATATAGAACGACAAAAAATGCACATGAGAATATAAAGCAATACACAGGAATATTAAATCAAAATATGAATGGAGTACAAAACAAACAAAAAGAAGCTAAAGCAAAATTAAAAGGTAAAATTAGTAAATTGAATATAAGGGGCTTAACAGGAAAATAAAAAGAACAGGAAGATGAATTTGTACAAATGGGAGCGGACTTGTCAGGAATAACTGAAACTAAAAAGAAAGGAACAGGCATTATAACAATGATAAATGGAAATATATTGATATTGTATAGCGGAGTAAAGTAAGATAAAAGGGCGTCTTCAGGAGTGGGTTGCATAATAAATAAGAAACTGGAGAAGCAAATAAATGGTTAGGATGCAATATCGGACAGAATATTAAACATAGAAATAAAAACTGATCAAAATATCCAAAAAACAGTTATAGTAGGTAGTTTATGGACCCAACGAGGACAATACAGCAGTAAATAAGGACCAATTCTGGGAAGAATTACAAGTAGCTACAGAAGAAGCCAAAGGAACACTATTAGGTGATTTTAATAGTAGGGTGGGCATAGAAGATCAATGGTATTAGGAAAGCATGGCGAGCAAGTAAGTAATAATAATGGCAAAAGAATGCTAGCTTTTTGCTTGATAAACCCATTAGTAATAATAAGTACGTTCTTTGATCATAAAAATATACATAAATACACCAGAGAGGTAAAAAGTAGAGGAGAAAAATCAATAATAGACTATATACTAGTAGAACCGAACAATAGAAAAGTAGTAGAAGATACAAAAAGGAAAGAGGACCAGAAATATGCAGTGATCATTATGTAGTACTGAGCACAATAAAAGAGTATGTACCGGAAAACAACAAAAAGAGAAACTCAGTCCAAAAAAGAAGAGTGGGAAACAATAAAAACGTTTAAATTAAGAAACAAGAAAATAGCAGAAAAGTATGAAATATACCTCAGCAAAAAATTGGAGGATGTTGAGAAACAGCTTTAACAATGACATTGAAATAATTTGGAACTCAATGAAAAATGCGATCACAGAAACAGCAAAAGAAGTATGTGGAATATGTGGACTGACGAAATTAGAAACCATATCAAAATAAAGAAAAAGATGTGGAGAGATTATCTAGGGTCTAGGAAAATAGAGGATTATGAAAAATATAAAACCGAGAGAAAGGAAACCGAAGAATTAGTTAAAAATGCAAAAGAAGATCAATGGAAACAATTTGGAGAAAAAATGGAGAAGGATAGCAAGAGTAACCAAAAACTATTTTACAAAGTGCTAAAATCATGGAGAACTGGGAAAGACACAAATATAACTAATATTAAAAACAGGAAAGGGGAAATGTTAACAGAAGATATGAAACTAATGGAAAGATGGAAGGAATATTTTCTAGAATTATTAGATAACGGAGAAAGCACAACTAAATCAAATGAAAAAAAAAATACAAACAATACAGGACAATAATGATGAAGAAATATCCATAGATGAATTCACGGAAATAATTAAAAAGTAAAAAAATGGAAAAGCACCAGGATGTGACAAAATAACTGGAGAAATGAAAAAAATATGGGTAAAAGTGGAGAAAAATTATTATTAAAAATATATAATTAGTGCTGGAAAGAAGAAAAGATACCGAAAGAATGGCAAATGGCATCAATTGTCCCTTTATATAAAAAACGGTGATAGACGGGAATGTGGTAACTACAGGGGACTGACGTTACTCTGTACAAACATGAAAATATTAGAACATATATTGGACCGAAAAACTAGAAAAGTCGTGGAAAACACACTAGAAGAGGCGCAAAATGGGTTTAGAGGTGGAAGGAGCATACAAGACAATGTATTTATGATAAAAGAGATGACGGAGAAATGTATACAAAGAAGAAAAATATATATTGTGTATTCATAGATTTAGAAAAGGCATTTGATATGGTACCAAGTGAAATAATGTGGAGAATATTAGAAAAAAGAGGGGTAGATAATAAAAAAATAAGAATGGTGGAAAAATATACGATAATAATATATATACTGTTAAAAGCCATAATAGAAGATCAGAAGAATTCACAACTCAAAGTAGACTTAGACAAGGAGGAGGATTAAGCCCATTTCTTTTCATTGTGCTTATGGATGAAATAATAAATGTAAAAAATATATGCGTAGGACATAGAAACTTGCAAAAAATTGAAACAACAAATGAAGCCTATACAGACGACATTGAAATATTTGCACAAAGTGAAAGGGAGCTGCAACAATACCTAAACATATGGAATTAAACATTGAAGGAGTACGGTATGAAAATAAGCACGAATAAGACTGAAACTATGGTGATTGGTGATAAAACAGAAAAGATAAAAATATATATTGAAGATCAAGGTATAGAACAAGTGGAATCATTTCAGTATCTTGGAGTAGAGCTAGATCAGGGCGGAACACAGGAAGCCGAAATATATAGAAGAGTCCAAAAAGCAAGTAATATTTATTATTCTGCGAATAAAAACTTTATTAATAAAAGGGAAATTTCAAGAACAACAAAATTAAAGGTCTTTAAATCTGTTTACAGACCAGTGTTAACGCATGGCTGTGAATTTTGGATACTTAATAGAACACAAAAGAGTAAAATAAAAGCGGCTGAAGTATCTGAGGCGAATAAGAGGAGTAACAAAAAAAGATAAAATAAGAAACACAATAATAAGAGAAGAGCTGGAAATACAGCTATCTTCGGAGTATATTGAGGAAAGACAACCGGGATGGTGGAGACATTTGCAGCGTATGGAGGAGACTAGATTAACTAAAAGAATATGGGAAGCGAAAATTCAAAAGAATAAAAAGAGAGGTAGACCCAGGAAGACATGGGATGAGACATTATAGGGGGTTTATTACAGTGGAAAGGAATAGTTTGGAAGATACTAAAAAGCTGGCCACTGACAGAAAGAAGTGGAAAAAATTTATGAAAGAGTAGAAATATCACTCTACACCACAATGTGGTAGAAGAGTTATTTGACTATATATATAACAGTAATGTTTAGTAGTCAAAGTTGCACAGTTGATGTTGTTATAATTCTAATTTTTTCGGTACAAAATGAACTGTTCTTGTTGAATTTTACCAGCTTTGTGAATGCATAAAGGTCGAATCCTAGAGAAATCACGTTTTTCCAGCGCCAATAATCTGTTGTTATTTCGGGCACACACAATAAATGCTAGCAAAAGTAACGTTTGTTCGATTAATATACTCTTGTCCAATTCCACAAACCGAAAAGTGCTCTTTATCAGTTATGCCCGATTGCACCAGTTTAGCTTAACAAAGTGTAGCTTACTGATCATTCCAATCCTTCATTGCACCATGTTTTGCTTAGTAAAGCCACGCTTACGTACAATACCGTATGTCCTTTACTTGAATGGCATAGGAATATGCTTAAAATTTCGAGCATATAAGCTTCGCTTAAATAACGGTGCAGCGAGCTTAATTTCTTAAGCCTGGCTTACTTGTTAAGCAAAGGTGGTGCAATCAGGCCTTAATGACTTTCCCAAAAAGTATCCTTTCAATTACTATATCCCACTAAAACCACTTCTGGAGCAAGCTTTATTTGTAGTGTGCGTTTGAAACACTGAAAGTGAGGTTATTTACGAGTTCTAGGTAATTAGGAAATCCAGCGACGTGTCAAATAAAATTTAATATGGCGTCCCAGGGCAAACAAAAATATGGTTTTGGTCTTTTGGTATAGTATATGAGTGTTTATTTTGGAGAAAGGTGATTTTTTTGCTTTAAGGATTGTCTTGTGTCTTGATAAACAATAAAAAGGTTATAGTTTTATAAGACTTTTGTGTTGCATTATGTGGATTTTGCACCAACTTTTGGATAAGTTGTGCCTACATAAATAATTCCAACGTTAATATTGAATGAAGGTTATCAAAGAAGCACAAAGTCAAACCACAGTTTAGACTCCGTTTCACGTAAAAAGAACCCACCTTAAGTTGCAATCGTATGCGCGAACTGTTGTCAAAACCAGCGCCATATTGTAAAATTGACATTCGACTTCAAATCAGTAGCGTAACGTTTTCACACTTTCGGACTCGATAAAAGTTGCAACGGTTTTAAGAATCTGTCGGCCTTCACTGTGGATAATTTTTCCTTTAACAAGTTTTTTAGGAGGCATGTGGTCTTGGATAAAATTAAACACACTACACTCACAGATACACTAGCTAATCGTCTTAAAATATTCAAAAATCAAAAATATTCGACAGTAAATGATTGTTTCAAACACAACTTCAAATGTCAATAATAAAATGGCTGTCTGCATGAAAATCGTTTGTAACGCCAATGGCATAAAACGGTCGTTACGAGGCGACATAGATAAACAAAACCGATTTTGGTTTATGCAAGTTAGTTTGCAAACTTCAAGTGGCTTCTTCTTATGTGAAACGGAGTCTACCATTGAATAGACAATACAAAACTGACTAGCTGTCCAAATTGTTTGCCCTGGACGGCCATATTAGGTCACGTGATCTGGATTGCCTAATATGTAACCGCTTGAATGAATGAATTTCATTTATTTTATGAATTATTTCTATTGGTAGCTGTGACTAGAGGAATTGAAGAATTGACCTTTTCCAAGTACGTCATCGTGACGAATTTCTGTCACCGGACAACATTCACATTAGATTCTAATATAACCTCAAACCGAATAATACAACACGAAAAAACTCATAATAATTGCTTTTTTACACTTTTAAACTATTATAGTATCCAACTAATATACACTAGTACACAAATTTACCAAAACCAATTAACTTTTGCTCACGATTTATATTTAAATCAGTAAAAAAATGCTATTTTCATCCATCTTTCTGAAAGTTGTCCGTGATCAGCTGATAACATGGCGCGGGATGACGTCACTTGGAAATGCACTATACTATCATTCATCAACTTTTCTTGTATATCAAATATATTTCAAAATCTCTTTCCCTATTCTTCATATGTGTTGGATAGTGGGATAAGTAGTCACTGCTACATAAAAACTTTGATAAAAAAGAGGTAAATTGGTAAACTAACCAGATTGTTTTGAGTAAGGGTTCAGTATTAAAAGGAAGATCCAAAAAATACTCTTTGTAATTTGATATGGCGATAAACTTTGTAGAAAGGTTTTAGGTAGATGTTGGTTGAGATAAATCTCAGGAATGTTGAGAACAACAATGCGTGAGCCCAGCACAAACAATTCAATCATGAATAGAAAACGCGTAAACTAATTTATACAGATAGCGTTAATAGTACACATTTTTCAACTAAACCGAAAATTTCATCCTTTTATTTATAAATTGAAATAGTTATGAGAGTACATTTGCTTGATTAAAACTCATTTTGTAAATAAATGGAGTCAGCCAACAAATTAATTGATACTCCATGTTTAAATAAAAGCAACAACAGGTTTGAAATCAGCCTACTGGCAGAAAGGTCAAGAGCACAAAATACTTTTTTCTACAGTCGCGCGTAAAATGACTATATATAAAATGACTATATATACTATTTTCAAATGAAATCGTAAAGTCGACAAATGCCGAGGATTGTTACTTTACGCTCTAGCGCAAAAAAGAAATCTTTTTTGCTCGCTTATTTAATCAAACCACGCCCTCCGAATGAACTCAATAAATGTCAAAAATTGTCAATTATTGTCAAAAACTGTTAAAAATGGACAATTTTTATTAAAAACTGTCAAAAATGGTCAATAATTGTCAAAAATTTTAAAATTTTTTTGAAAAATGGCCAAACATTTTCAAAAATGGTCAAAAATGTCAAAAATTTTAGAAAAATGGTCAAATATTGTTAAAAATTATCAATAATTGTCAAAAATTATCAAAAATGTTCAAAAACAGGCAAAAACTGTCAAAAATGGACAATTATTGTCAAAATTGGTCAATAACTGTCAAAAATTGTTAAAATTTTGAAAAAGGGTGGATAATTGTCAAAAACTATTAAAAATGGTCAATAATTTTGAAATATGTTTAAAAATTTGGAAAAATGGTCTAAAATTTTGAAAAATTGTCAAAAATTGTCAAAAATGGTCAAAAACTATCAAAAATGGTTAAAAATTGTCAATTATTTTTAAAAACTGTCAAAAATTGACAATTATTGTCTAAATTGGTTAATAATTGTCAAAAATTGTGAAACTTTTAAAAATGGTCGATAATTGTCAAAAACTATCAAAAATGGTCAATAATTTTGAAAAATTGTCAAAAATGGCCAATAATTTTCAAAAATGGTCAAAAATTGACAATTATTGTTAAAAATTGTCAAAATTTTGAAAAATATTTGATAATTGTCAAAAATTGTTAAAGTTTTTGAAAAATTGTAAAAAATGGTCAAATATTTGGAAAAATGGTCCATAATTGTCAACAATTGTCAATAATTTTCAAAAATGGTCATTAATTTTGAAAAATGGTCTAAAATTTTGAAAAATTTTAAAAAATGGTCAAAAACTATCGAAAATGGTTGAAAATTGTCAATTATTGTTAAAAACTGTTAAAAATGGACAATTATTGTCATAAACTGTCAAAAATGGTTAAAAATTGTCATCATTTTGAAAAATGGTTAAAAATTATCAAAAATTTGGAAAAATGGTCACTAATTTTGAAAAACAGTGAAAATGGTCAATCATTGTCAAAAATGGTGAATAATTGTCAAAAATGGTCAATAATTGTTAAAATTTTGAAAGATTGTTAAAATTTTTGAAAAATTGTCAGAAATGGCCAATAATTGTCAAAAACTATCAAAAATGGTCAAAAATTGTCAAAAACTGTCAAAAATGGACAATTCTTGTTAAAAATTGTCAAAATTTTGAAAAATAGTTGATAATTGTCAAAAATTGTTAAAGTTTTTGAAATATTGTCAAAAATGGTCAATAATTGTTAAAAATGGTCAAATATTTGGAAAAATGGTCCATAATTGTCAACAATTGTCAAAAATGGTCAATAATTTTGAAAACTGGTTTAAAATTTTGAAAAATTGTCAAAAATGGTCAAAAACTATCGAAAATGGTTAAAAATTGTCAATTATTGTTAAAAATGGACAATTATTGTCAAAAACTGTCAAAAATGGTTAAAAATTGTCATCATTTTGAAAAATGGTCTAAAATTATCAAAAACTTGGAAAAATGGTCACTAATTTTGAAAAACAGTCAAAATGGTCAATAATTGTCAAAAATGGTGAATACTTGTCAAAAATGGTCAATAATTGTTAAAATTTTGAAAAATGGTCAATAATTGTTGAAATTTTGAAAAATGGTCAATAATTGTAAAAATTTTGAGAAATGGTCAATAATCATCAAAAGTTGTCAAAATTTTGAAAAATAGTCAATAAATAATACGAGCCGTTTCCGAAAATCGATTTAAACACGTAATTTATAAAATCGATTTACTAAAAATCGATTGATATTACTATAAAAATCTATAACTAAAAATCGATTATAAGATTATAAAATCCCTAGTCAGTAGATCTTTTTAGGGTTAATTATGATGAATAGCGAAAATGACGATTATTCTAGTACTCCTATTATAACCTAAGATAATATAAAAAAAACTGTTTTAATTATCAAAAGGGCGACTGCAGAAAAAAGTATGTGTGTTTTTCGAGCGTAAAGTAAAATTGCCGCTTTCAAAAAATCGCCGCGCTCCGCTCCGCGTCGCGCGGCAACATTCTTTCTCAAGCGGCAATCTGTTTCTTTACGCTCTAAATGCACAAATAACTATTTTCTCTTCATATAATGTATAGGGGAAAGTAGCCAATATTGGACCGCTTCCTAATTTGGACCGTTAACTAGTTGCCTATATTGGACTGATTGATAAAAACTAAAAATTTATTAGTCCAGCCATTTCAGTAAAATTTAATGATTAAATATTTCTGATACGATACAACATTTGTCACTAATTCACAAACCAACGCTTTGGACTATAAGTAATATACATTTCTGTAATCGTCTGCTGTTGTGAAATTCTAAAATATAGAAAAAAATATGTTGTTCTATTTAAAAAAATAACAATGATGTCATTTACGCAAAAGTGGTGACGTCATTCGTACATCCAATGATAGAGTACGATGCGCAATTGAAAATAAAAATTGACCTGTGCAAGCGTTTTGTTATAATAGCTTTAGACAAAAAAATATTGAATTTATTCAAACCTAAACGTCCTCCCTGTATATTTACAGTTGAACTGCGTTTTAATATATATTTGAAGTTACAAACTATTTTCGGTCCAATATTGGCAACCTTCCCCTACATACCTCTGGCATTTTCGAGACACCTTTATAAAGTTAAATAATAAATGCGCTTGTTTTCGAAGAAATCGTGTTTTTTTTTATGGACTTTTTTCTATCATGATTTGCAAGAACTATTTGGATTAACGATATTTTTTATGAAAATCTAACAATTCATAACGTAATTTATTGCTATTAATAAAAGTTTTGAAACAGGAAGCTTCAATTACAGAAACTATGTCGAAAATAACGTTAAAAAACTTTCTGGAAAACGATATATAATTTCAGTTTTGTATTAAATTTTAAACTGAATTTGAAAAAGTTATTTTTCACTCGTGTCTACCTAAACGAAGAGAAATGTGTGCTCCGCACTTGAACAATTTTTCAAAAACCGTTTCATTAAGTAGAATCAGCCGAAGGCGAATGAAAGTTAAAAATATCCCGGCTAGTCGATTTATTTCAAATTGATCTTTTCCTTTGAAATTAAACGTCGGACCATATATATATATATAAGAACGTAGAGCTTATCGTCGTTTCTGAGTTAGGTCCATTTGACATAATACTGATTTTTGTAAATAAAATTTCATGGAACAGAAAATATAATTTTTAAATTACCTTCGACGTTAAGTGGTAAGAAATACAAATATCTTTATGAAAAAAAATAGCCAGTATAAGCAAATGTAAAAATTATTATAAATGCAAAAACTGATAGAATCAGGAGATCATGCAAAAGATAGAGGAAGCAAACTATAATAATGTAATGTTTTTGTTATTTATTTAAATATTTTTTACTTGTGGGATAAAATTATACACACTATCTATTTATTTAAAGAAACACACACTGTATTAACTTAATTTATGTACACACTTTACTTAATGTCTACTAATTTATTTACACTCGGTATATTAGTTCTAATTTATTTTTACCACTTGAATTTTACACTATTTATCTTCACTATTTCATTCACTGTCCGATTACTTCTGTAAATTGTCTGTGAACTAACTCTTTACTGTCCGTCTCACTAATTCTTCCGAACTAACTGTTAACTCGCTCAAAAACCCGCGTATATATAGTCCTTCTCAAGTCTCGAAAATTCTAGTAACTTTCGCGCTCGTCCTATGCACAAACAAAACCTTATTCCAGAAAGTTCTCGAATCCCCAGCGCGGCCACCAAAATTTATAATCGAGAGACAGGTCCGGCTTTGAGTTGGTGACCTCGCAACAATAACAAATTTATATTATATTGAGAATACAATTCATGTGTCATCTGACTCTTTTTCTACGATTGTAATTGGCTACTATTACCACATGCCAATACGTCATTGTTTATTATTATGGCCCACTAATGAAAAAAATGAGTACTGACAGTTTTGACATTCAAAATATTTTGTGAATTAGATGATTTTAGCCGTTTTTTTAAGTTTTAATTTTTTTCGCATCTGATGGCATTCATTATATTCTCTCACCAAATATAAGTCGTGCTACGATTAATTATCGAAGATACTACTCGTTGGAGCCATCAGAAGATTCATCGGCTCTAACTCGGCATATCATCGATAATAATCGTAAAATTATATTATTATATTACCCCCGAAAATAATAATATTGGTTGGACACGGACAATTTTGTATAGCTCGATGAGCTACAGATTGCCGACTCAATCTACTCGATTTATGAGAAAAATTGAAAGATGTTGAATGCTTTTTATTCGATCGTTTTTATCCACAATAGAAAATGAACTGATGTAATATACACTAACAAGTCCTATTCAAAACCCAGATATGTTGTTAACAAAACTAAATTCATTTCCTTGTACCTACTCGTCTTCGTTCTCCTTCTGACATTCTATATAGCCCCATTTTAAAAATCCCTCGTTTCAAAGGTGATTGCGTGATTTTTCAAAACTAGACTACTTAATTTTTTTGTTCTCTTTTATTTTTTCACTGTTTATATTAGTGTTATTGTTTCCATATTATTTTCAAATTGTTCGAACATCTATACAAAAAATGGATAATGTCTTCACTTTCGTCTCTTGCTCTATCTCATCCTTCCCTGCGTAAGCTTCATTAGTTTCCCCTAAAACCATGCTATTTGCTAAATTAGATTGTCATACAAAGTCAAACGACGCTAACAGTTTCTTATTCCAAATTTCAAGCTCAAATCGTAAGTTTTGCGAGATATTCAGTTTCGAATTTTTTCCTAAATGGTAAAAAGTGGGGTGACTTACGATACAGACCTTTTAACCCAATGTCCAAATCAACAACTTCAGTATCTCCCGAAATTTCCTCCAGAACTATGGTTCGACAAAGTCCAGAAAATACATATGAATGCAACATAATACAATTTCAATTCAATCAGAGCACTCTAGGACATAAACTGTTAATTATCTCACTACGGGTTTATCAAAGAGAGCTAATCAGTTTCTTGAGATTAGCAGAACCTAAAGATTGTTACAGGTTTTCTCACTAAACCCACCTTGTAGCTTAAGGATTTGATATAAGTTATGTGAACATTGCGTAGGCATAACCAACATAATCAGTATGGCAGAGTGAAGTTGCAGTTTATGCTAAATCTTACGATAACGAAGTAAATTCAATATGTCTGAGAAGTTAAGAATTCAGTCATTGAGAAGGATATCTTGGTTATCGAAACGCGCGTAAGATAAAGTGTAAAGTGTTGGTGCAGTGGTGAATAAGTTTGAAACTGACATTAAAACCGAAATACAGAATATTAATAAAGTAATAATTCCAGAACATGCCCGTAATAATTTTTGTTGTTACAGATTTGAGAGATCCTTTGCGTTTTTTGCAAGCGTGGTTGGGGTAGATACTTCATCTTATGAATTCTGACCATCTTCCATTATTATTTTCCCTATTGTTTTTACCACGTATCCAGTTGTTTCGGCAATTTGTTTTGTAATACCACTAGGAGTTTCGGGGTCATTATTCACAACAAACTGGCTATAAGTTTAGATATAATTTATTTCAGCTTTCTTGGCAGTTACGTCGTAACGATAGTATGAAGTAGGTAGATAGATTTAATGTACCAATGGTGGAGATCTACAATTAAGGCGTAAATTGAAACCTATTTTCTAGATGTATAGCAATTCTTTCTGTTCCTAATACTGCTTTTCCAACTATTTAACAGTAAGTATATGGTGTAACTTTTATATACAGCGTGGGCCACAGCCGATATTTGGCAGTATTCCTTAGAATTTAAGGAAATAAGGAATTTTCATGATTTGGGACTATCAAAGCTACCTTCTACTAAATTTTCATCAAAATCGAACATTTTTTAACGAAACTAAAAATAAAAAACGAAAATTGCAGTTTTTTGCGTTTTTCGAGCTAATTTTGAGGTTATGTGTAAAAGTTGTAGATTTTCCCAAGATCTACAACTCTTATGATCAACTTTTTATTCTAAGAACTCAACTTTGGCCGGAAATCGCAATAATGTCTTTTTCCACCCCCCCAAAAAAGTGTATTTTACCGAAAAAACGTTATAACTCGAAAAATTTCCAATATTTCAATTTGAAATTTTTTTTCTTGGTTTGTGACTATGAAAGCTACCTTCTACTGAATTTTCATCAAAATCGAACATTTTTTAACGAAACTAAAAATAAAAAACGAAAAATGCAGTTTTTTGCGTTTTTCGAGCTAATTTTGAGGTTATGTGGAAAAGTCACTGATTTAAAAGTTGTAGATTTTCCCAAGATCTACAACTTTTATAATCAACTTTTTATTCTAAGAACTCAACTTTGGCCGGAAATCGCAATAATGTCTTTTTCCACCCCCCCAAAAAAGTGTGTTTTACCGAAAAAACGTTATAACTCAAAAAATTTCCAATATTTCAATTTGAAATTTTTTTCCTTGGTTTGTGACTATGAAAGCTACCTTCTACTGAATTTTCATCAAAATCGAACATTTTTTAACGAAACTAAAAATAAATAACGAAAAATGCAGTTTTTTGCGTTTTTCGAGCTAATTTTGAGGTTATGTGAAAAAGTCACTAATGAAAAATTTGTAGATTTTCTCAAGATCTACAACTTTTATAATCAACTTTTCATTCTAGGAACTCGACTTTGGACAGAAATCGCAATAATGTCTTTTTCCACCCCTCCAAAAGAGTGTTTTTTATCTAAAAAACGTCATAACTCGAAAAATTTCCAATATTTTAATTTGAAATTTTTTTTCATGGTTTATGACTATCAAAGCTAAGTTCTACAGAATTTTCATCAAAATCGAACATTTTTTAACGAAACTAAAAATAAAAAACGAAAAATGCAGTTTTTTGCGTTTTTCGAGCTAATTTTGAGGTTATGTGGAAAAGTCACTGATGTAAAAGTTGTAGATTTTCAGATTTTCTCAAGATCTACAACTTTTATAATCAACTTTTTATTCTAAGAACTCAACTTTGGCCGGAAATCGCAATAATGTCTTTTTCCACCCCCCAAAAAAGTGCGTTTTACCGAAAAAACGTTATAACTCGAAAAATTTCCAATATTTCAATTTGAAATTTTTTTCCTTGGTTTGTGACTATGAAAGCTACCTTCTACTGAATTTTCATCAAAATCGAAAAATTTTTAACGAAACTAAAAATAAATAACGAAAAATGCAGTTTTTTGCGTTTTTCGAGCTAATTTGTGGAAAAGTCACTGATGTTAAAGTTGTAGATTTTCCCAAGATCTACAACTTTTATGATCAACTTTTTATTCTAGGAACTCAACTTTGGACGGAAATCGCAATAATGTCCCTACAAGATAAATTTGGTACAGGAAATAAATGAAGATGATCCAGACAGACGACTACAGTTTTGTGAGATTATGACTGACAAAATAAATACTAATGCAAACTTTTTATTCAATATTTGTTTTTCGGATGAATGTTCCTTTTTTGTAAATGGTACTGCAAATCGACAAAATTGCCGCTTCTGGGCTGACGAAAATCCTAGAGTATTCCACGAAACACATAACCAACTTCCTTTTAAATTAAACGTGTGGGCAGGCATTTTTGGGGATCGTATTGTTGGGCCATTTTTTATTGATGGCAACTTGAATGGAGAAACATATCTCGAATTATTAGAGGAGGCTATTGATTCCGCTCTCACAGATATAATCGAAAATGATAATAGTTACTTTGAAGATGATCTCTTTTTCCAACAAGACGGCGCACCTCCACATTACAGTAGAGCTGTAAGGCAATATCTTAATGAACGATTTCCTAGGCTATGGTTTGGAAGGAGAGGTCCTATTGAATGGCCTGCAAGATCCCCGATTTAACACCCCTCGATTTTTTGTGGGGTTATTTAAAGAGCAAAATTTATAAAACCGAACCCGCTTCGTTGGAAGAACTAAATAGTACATGAACGCAGCCTAATAACTCCTGAAATGCTTCAAAACTTTCGACGTAATTTCGAACAGCAGCTCTACAATGGTATGGAAGTCGATGGTCACCATTTTCAACATCTAATTCATTAATTCAATATTATTATATCAGAACTTCTAATTTAGTTAATTTTCGTTATAGTATTACAATGAATCATCATATTGTTTTTGCAATATTTGTTTTTACTTTTGATGTGACAAAAAAAATGACACATTAGCAGACCATAGGCGTTGCGTTTCATTTTCAAGAGGTGTTGTACTTTAAATTAATTAAGACTTTTTTTGCAAAGATGGTATAAATATCGAAAAAATCGTGGACGATCATTAGGTCTGAATACTCCATCTAAATGCCTTTCTAATGATGTGCCGCACATGGTATATTCCCTATTTAAAAATAAGGGGTTGGAGAAGTGAAAGGGAGGGGGTTGACAAATGACAGATGCCTGTATCGTAAAATTGTGTCCCCCTTAGAACAAAAACCGACGAGTTTCCTAATTTCCTTAAAATCTAAGGAATACTGCCAAATATCGGGGTGGAATGTTTTCTGTTGCCCACTCTGTATGTTCCTTTCTAGATATTTAGGATTTCTACAAGCTGGTAATTTTAATGTTTCAGATTTTCCTCCCAAATAAGCCAGACACAGGTTTATTAAATACCACACTATTTGATTTGCACTAGCTTAAGAGCTGGCTTGTTCGTAAATTTATTATTATTTATCGCATAAGCAATATACCAAGTAGTACATTTAATTCGGCTCATGTGACTTGATGGTGACAAAAATCGAGACAAGGTAAACAACTCCAGGAAATACAAGACCTTGCTATGAAAAATTTGAAAGCATATGAATAGCAAGTTGCCACTTAAAAACACTAGAACCTATTCCGAAGAACTACTAACTGTTACTTATCATCTCTACCACTTAAAATGAAAAGATCCAACGATCCTGACTGGACATGATCGAGGTAGAGCTGAATTTTCGAATCACTCGTAGCATCAACAGCGTATTCTTTCCAGATACCCAAATACCGATCTTCAACGTCACTCAGTAACCAGACGACATTGAAGAATTGTAGAAGAGATCTCATTTACCGATACTGTCTCTTGAGGTGCGTTCTCATGAGTCAAGTTTAGTTTATCAACATTTGTTGATAAATAAAAGTTGATTGAAAATTATAGTGGGAATAGAGTTAATCAACAAGAAAAGATTGAGCCATTCAAACTTTTGTTGTTCAAGTGATGAGTTATCACGAATCGCTTTCGAGTTGAAACCTGACTTGTAACGTGATAACTAGATAGACAACTTTATTGATTGTGTATGCGGCACACGGTGCTTGTGTATCATTGAAAAGCCTAAAGTGGTCTGAAAGTGTTATGATAAAATTTTTGGAGCTATATCAACAGCATGATTGTCTTTGGAGTTCCGTTTGGATAAGTATAAAAATAAAGATGCTCGAGAAAATTGTATTGGGTAGTTAATTATTTAGGTTAAAAATTATTCTTATTGTTAAATTATAGGTTATTAACTTTAGTACCTATGTATGTGTTTAGTTATAATAATGATTGTAATCATAAAATATATTGGCTAAGCAGCTTTATTATAGACGTCAAAAAATAATAGTTCAATACTATTAAACGCTTTACAAAATTAGAAAAATTAATTTCCAAAGAGCAGACCGTCCACTAAGAAGCAACAACTACTTCTCGGGCTATATGCCCCGACAGACATTGAATTACACTTCTAAAGTAAACGGGGTTGGTATATCTGTTAAGATAGAACCAACCATTCTGGTTTGCGATTAGAAGGAATAACATCACTTGTGGACCGGTTTCGGCGTTTTTGCGCCTCATCAGCACAAGGTAGATGCCACTCGTCCAAGAGCTCTGAGAGCATAATCCTGGACTAGAGACTACGTTGATACCACACCAATACATTAGCCTTAGTAAAGGAAATGTTAAGAGTGCGATATCGGCGACATCTCTACATCTAATCACAAACCAAAATTCTATATCGACAAAAAACCATCTCGGTTTTGTAGGTATAGTAAATTTTATACCCATTTAGAATAAGACCATCCTTATTTATTATTAATAAATCGGTTGAAACAAAAAATTACCAACAAAAATGAACGTCGTAACTAATTTATTAGATGTCACGTTTTTGAAGTTACGTCAAATTTTGATTTCATGTTAATGTCATAACGTTCAAGAAGCCGCATACGTTAAGTTACTAAAACGGCTGGTACCTCTAAATAGGTATTAATTTTACTATATTTACTTAGTTACAGTTACCTGTAAATAATTGTCATATAAGTAAAGCGTGATCTATAGACGTCAAAAAATAATAGTTCAATACTATTAAACGCTTTACAAAATTAGAAAAATTAATTTCCAAAGAGCAGACCGTCCACTAAGAAGCAACAAATATTGTTTTGAAAATATAACTTAGCCATTTGTTGACTAGGTCAGAAGCAGCACAAATTAGATTTTTTTAGCAGTTTTAAATTGTCACATGCTTTATCACTGTCATGTGCTCAATATTACCGTATTGTTTTTTTCTGACACCATGCTTTTAAACGTATATGTAGGGGAGCGCCGGAAGGGTATGGACACTATTTGAATAAATAAATGGATAAGGAATAACTAAAATTTTGTAGCGAGGATGTCTCTTACATATACTTTTGGTTTTTTTTTGAAAAAATATGACGATGAGTATTGATAGATAGGAACATATATTTTTTTAATGTAATCTGTCCCAACCCTTTCCTACTGTGGGGAGGGTTTGGACAAGCAATTATTGAGAACATATATAATGCTAATCATTTATTTTTCAAAAAACACAAATCTAATATTTAGTTAAAAATTGTTTATTGAATAATTACTTCAACATTAACAAGCTGTACTCAGTAACATCAACATTAAAATATATCATGTCCAAATATCTGGCACTTCGGTCTGTCAATGGATTTGGTAGTTTCTAAATAACTTCTTCATATCACACAAATTCTGGAGGCTCTTCACTAAATCTAAGCCGGTTGGAAGCCTCTTGCTTTTTTAAAAATTTCACATTCAACGACCTCTTCTATTTTAGCTGCATAATGTCTAGCAGATTTTTTTCCAAACACCTTGCAAATTATAAAATTGTCAAGTTTTCAAGTGAGATTTACCAAGTCCTAATCTTCTTTCAAATCTGACTCTGAAGATGAGTCTTTGTAAATAACTTCTTCCTCATTGGAAGAAGAAGATTCGCACATACATTTTTTCTTTACCTTCTCTATTTTATTTTAATCAATTTTTGGTGCGTTCTTCTTAATTTTTTTCCTTTCTGGAGTATCGGTTGCAATTATAGATGTCCTTTCCATTTCTAGTTGTCTTTTTTTCGGGAGCTTTTGGATACGGTCTTATTTTAGATGGAGATAGAAACTTTTGCTCTTGTGTAGAGGGGCCTGGCTGCTGTGATAAATCTGGATTTTTATTTAAAACCTCATTTGACAGAGTCACATTGTTGGGGTCTTTTTCGGTTGCTACCCTGTCTGTAACAAATGAGCAAATAAAGTCTTCTTCACTAAAAATATTTTTGTCGAATGGCCAAATTCCGGTACAACGAAATCCAGATTTTATATTGGAAGGAGTAGCAGACCGATCCCAGGCTTTCATGCAGATAGGTGCCAGATCTTAAATGGATATTGTCTGTCCTGGATGAGCGAGCATCGCGTCATCTACTCCTTGGTTGAAACATCTTTTGGGCCGAAGACAGTCCTATGCGGTGGAAAAGTTAAAATTGTAATCCCATTTCCTTTGCAGTAATCAATTGCAGGCTCAGATAAATGGCATTCATGATTGTCTATTATGAAAAGGACTTGACGTTCATTAAAGTGCAAAGTGTTCTAAAACCTTTAAGAAATTATTACTGGTCCAGACGATTGAACTAAGCCAGTTGCACCATACTCTTCAACATTCGATGTTTATCAAATTTTTTTCTTGGAAATACCCATACTGGAGGAAGTGCTCCAATAATGCCCACTTGGATACCCAGCTCTCCTCGCTCTCGCGAAACGACTTTACCTACTTGATGATGGCCTTTGGTCGCAACCACCTTTTGTGTCTTTTGTACTGTGGTAACACCCGTCTCATCTAAATTTAATATGTCTGATCCAGTGTACTCATGTCTTTTAGAACTTCCTCTAACTTATCTTAAAATTTCCCGACCGTAATTTTATTAAAACCGGTGAACCAGTCGTTTTCAGTTGATTTATTTGCTTTCCAAGAATCTGGAAATTTAAGATGATTTTTTTCTGCAAACTCGTATGCCAATCTGCGAGTAGCTTTTGGCGTTAAACCGTGGTACACATTTGAACATCTTCTGACGTAGAAGGCAAGCAAGGATTCCAATTCATTAGCAAATACTTGACATGTGACGAAATGGGGAGAAAATGACATATTTTCAATACCAACTTCTTTTGCTGTTATCACATATCGCGCTAGAGTTGATTTTTTAACTTTATGTTCTTGGACACTATTTCTAATAGAATATTTTCCGGATAATACCTCGACCGTTGCATTCCGCATGGCTTCAGCGGAAAAAAGTCTGTTTGTCAACCTGAAACGGTCTGCGTAAGGTCTTGCTTTAGTTTGTAGTTGTGGTGAAAAGTCTTAGAGACTAAAGAATTATGACCTTCCGATCGTGTTAGAGGTCATACTGGGATGGGTAAAAGGTTATTTGTTTTTTATATAGTGATGTAGGGTGTTATCACCGTTAATTTTATGTGCAAGGAGTTAAGCGCTTGTTTTAACAGTATGTCGTTGATATATGCTTTGTGGGATGGGGGATATCAGTTCGGAAGAAGGTGTGGCAGAAAGTTGTACGAGTAGAGCTTAGTATGCTACTTAACCACTACTTTGGACCCAGATATGGGTTAGGTGATGGCTTTAGAAGAACGGTATTCCATGGTTTTGGTTTGTAACTCCACATAAATACATTGATATACATTTAACTCATTGCTTTGGATCGGTAACTATTTCAGTGATATTAAACGAACCCATATTTCACATGAGTTTTGATAGCATGACACCAGAGAATATATTCACTGAGCGAGTGAATATCATCATCCCATCTAGGGAACAGGTGATGCACCCACGTAATTCTGTAGAAATCATCTGGTTCACCGATGGCTCCAAAACAAACCATGGCACTGGGGCTGGTATAAAAGGACCTAGAAAGAGAATGTTCTTTAGCCTTGGTCGATATACGACTGTGTTTCAAGCAGAGACAATTGCCGCTATAGCCTGTATTGATGAAAACATCAGAAGAGGATATACCGGACAAAAAATTGAAATACTCACTGACAGCCAGGCTCTGCTTAAGGCTATCAGTAATCCAACAACTAGGTCTAGACTGGTGAAAAACTACAAAGAATCCCTCAATAGGCTGGCAAGAGACAACAAAGTGTCTCTAATATGGGTGCCGGCACATGAGGGGATTGCAGGTAATGAAATGGAGGACCAGTTAGCTAAAGAAGGCTCTAAACGAGACTCCATAGGTCCGGAGCCGTTTTGTGGAATCACAAAAGATTGCATAAGAGGGGAAATCGGGAACTGGCTAGATAGGGAACACCAATTCAAATGGAGGGTGACACAAGGGCACCTTCATACCAAGAGTTTACTGAACAAGGAAGACAAGGAACTCTCAACCAGGCTACTGAAACTGGCTAAGAGACATTTGAAGACAGTTACCGACCTGGTGACTGGACACTGCACCTTGAGGAAACATCTATACAATATTGGCAAAGTTAGTGAACCTATGTGCAGAAAATGTGAACTTGATGATGAAACACCTACCCACATACTCTGCTTCTGTGAGGACTTACAAGAACTTAGACGGAAGCACTTTGGAGAGGAATTTATACAACCATCACAACTACTGAAAATCCCTCTAGTCAAACTAGTGGCCTTTATAGAAGACACGAAGCTTCTGGAATGGAAGTAGATAACATGGGAAATGGTACAAAGATTCAGTTCAAGTGCCTGGGCTGATGAGCACAACCCAAATATATGAATGAATGAAAAAAAAAACATTTGCAGGTACCATTTGTTGTAGTGCAATATATTATTATACGTCGGGTTTTAACTCACCTTAGTACGAAAATAACTTCTAATAGAGCATTTGTATTCTTTATTTTCGGAACTGTCAGCCTATAGGTGACATGTTGTCAACTTCGGAGAGTGATGTTTGTCAACAATAATCACGAGTGGAATATAACTGTTCCTACGCACACCTCCTTTTTACTTAGACGATGACTGAAATAGCGCAAAATACACTTGTCGGAAGGAATATGTTGTTTTGGTGTTCTCGAGACTTTGGTATGGTATATCGTATTTCTTCATGTACCCACGATAGCCCTCCTGAGAGTGCATGTGGTGAAATCTTTCATAAATCCTACACAAAACTTCAAGGCCTTGTTATTTCAGGTGTAATGAACGTCGTTAACTGTTTATTGTTCTATGTTTTTGCGTCAAACTGTGGATTGTTGACTAATTTGTGAAATCACTGGATATCGACATTAGGGATGGTTATTACTTTTATTGAGGGGGACGTTTTTCTGACTCATTAGGATTTTGTAATTTCGAGTAATTTGGGTAATCTTGTTCCGGATGGTATAAATAACGTTTGTATAGTTTAGTCAAGTGGTGGCTGTAGCCCTTGTTGGGAAAAGGATGGCGATCAAATGACTGACATTTGATGGGTTGTTGGCTTGCGGCGTGAAGGGAGTGTAGCCTCACTTTCCGATGAAGGAAGGTGGAAATAGAAAATCTTCAAAATTTGTGGCATGTGTTGACCATCCGATGTTTCGGGCTTTTATTTTTATTTTGCCGATTTTGTGGAGTGTTGGAGAAGAGTAAATTTGTTGGAACAGGGAATTACTGGAATTTTGTGGTGAACCACACTCTACCCACGTTGTGGATTTGAATCTTTTTTTGGGAATTTATGGATTTCAACCTTTTTGGGACTTTATGGATTTAATCTCTAGGAAGGAGATATTTACTTTGGTGAAACCTCCGAACCTGTATTAGTCAGGACTTTGATTTTTTTTTGGTCGAAACCCTTCGCGCAAGAAGGGTTCGAGTATTGGGCAAAGAACTACTACAAGTACCGGTTTAGTTGTTTCGGATATTGGACCAAGAAGTACTGTAAGTACCAGTTTGGTTGTTTTGAGTGGTTTGTTCGGAAGGTAGTTCAAGTATGGGGTACATGATTTAGAAGAGTCAGTCACAGGACGGAACAGGAACCAAGAACGACAGTTTTATTGAGGTCATACCGTATTGGACAGGGTGAACTCAGAAGTTTCATTCATTATTTTTTTTATGTAAATTTAAATTGAGTTGTTCAGTATATGTCACGGGGTAATATGAGGGTAATGCACTTTTACCTCAATCGGTAAGTCGCCTTGCTACCAAGCCGTCAAACGATTAACAGCCATATTTTTCACAGGTATATTATGATTATATTTTTTGTTTTGTTCGGGTTTGTAAGCACATACACATGAGTTTTGGATTTGATATAGTCCATTTAATATTTTACATTACTTATAATTAATGTAAAGTAGTCATGTAATTTTTGATTTGGCAGGGCATAGCCAACCTTTGGGTTATTTTTTTTAAGGAAAGCTATTTACATAAATTTTGGAATTGGCTCAGTCCATTCACTAATTAACTTTTGTTCTGTATATTGTAAGTTATTCACATAAATTTTGGAATCGGCTTAGACCATTCATTAGTTTACTTTTGTTCATGAATAATGTAATTTTCTTACATACATTTTGGAATTGGCATAATCCATTCATTATTTTACTTTTGCTCTGTATATTGTAATTCCCTTACATACATTTTGGAATTGGCATAGTCCATTCATTAATTCATTTTTGTTTAAAAATATTGTAACTTACATGAATTTTGGAATTGGCATAGTGCGTTCAATATTTCATCTTTGTTTATAAATATTGTAACTTATTTGCATAAATTTAGGAATTGGCATAGTCCTTTCAATATATTACCTATGGTTATTGTTAGCTACTTGTATGACTATTTTTTTTTGACAGTCCAGTCAAGACTTCACTTTGCCTATAGTCATTGTACTTTACTTACGTAATTTATACATATTTTTTTCCTTGGGTAACCAAGGTTGTCATTTTGATTTGGTTACAAATATGTCTTTTTTGTGGTAAGTTTGGATAATTGTTTTCTTTATTCCTATCACTTTGCTAGGTTTAGGATAGGAAGAGTACTTTTGTTGAGTAGAGACCTAGCTGGCGCCCATATTTATCAGAATCCGAAATTGTGTAATTTGACTCACACCCACTCATTGTCTGAGTAGTTGAAGGCCTGAAAGGTTGTCACCGGAACAACCGGACTTACCTGTAACCCATAGGTGATTTTGTTTAGTCTCCAATTTGGACTGCATGTGAGGCATGTTTCCTGTAACAATTTGATCATTTAGAGAGGCTTAGGACACTTACGGGAGCATTTGGGGAGTTGTCCATACCATCCCGCAACGTAGTTCGATTAATAAAACCCAAAATGTATTAAAGTTCATATACATATCTTAAAAGCAACTATACACTATGATTTTTGAAGCTTACCTTAAAACTGGAAATCAATCAGCCGCTCAAAAAATTCAAAACTTGTTTCGTAAATCAGGGTTTAGAACTTTTTAATATTAGCATGAACACGTAGATAAATAAAAAAATGGCAGGGTCGCAAAACGATACGACCTACTTGCTTCCAATCTAGATAGATATTAAGAGTATTCAAATTCGCTTCTAAGACGTTTATGTTTTTACCTCTTCTTTAATTTGGCGGTAAATATGAATGTGTCCAATGCCTCTCGCTGTCCAAACCATCCCGGTGCTCCCCTATTATGCCGATTAAACGAAAAGCCAAGTGGTTTAACTGTCATTTTTATTTTACTTTCTGCTTTGTTCTTGTTTCACTGCGAACACTTATTTTCATTGCATCCGAAACTCGTTCTTGTATGCTTATAATGAGGGTAAAGGTCCATTGTCTCGTTTTTCTTATTGAAATACTCCAGAAAATTTGATAGAAACGGTCAATTTTCTCCTGTTATGTGGTGTTTTCAAGACCTTTTTTTATGTGAATTGAAAATCTGCGAGAAACTGCTATGGAAAAGTAACTTGTATGTAAATTCATGTAAATTTACAATCGTTACTTATCGATCGTCCCGAGAACACTGCTATTATTCACATCTGCTTTACACTGTTACCGTAGGTAGCCGTTGGCAATTGAAACTTAACACCAGGGTGCATCCTCATTTCACACAAATTACACTGCTTGACCTTTTGAAATTTTCGGAAATTCCAAGGTAACTAAAATATCATTAAATTCGTTTTATGATTTTTTATGTTGTAGGATGTAATTTTATCCCAGTCTCCTTAGAATTATGTAAAAAAAAATCGGAAATTAACATATTTTTTTGGGTTACTACCTTCATTAAAAAAATGAACAGATGTGTGTAAATTCATGGTAAATCATTAGGTGAAAAAAATAAACTTTCTGGAATATATTTTCGAAGGGGAATATAACGAGATTCTGAGGCCTGCATTAGGGTGAAATCAAAAGGGAAACAGCTGAAAACCCATTTGTACGAATTTCCTTCCGCTGTCCCAAAAATTATGATTGAGGCGTCTTTCGATTCGGAATGGCATCTAGAAACTTTTAAAAAAAAAATTGCAAAAAATGAAGTTACGTTAAAACTTTCATAAATATCCCAAATCAAAACAAATATCCGAAAAAAGGAGGGAATTTCTCTAATAATCTCTAATAATATCTCTATGACAAATGTTTATAATTTTAATTGTATAGGGTGAAAATAGGGCAAAAAGGAGTGTGAAAGATATGGCGTGAGCGCGGCTCTTGTTTTTACCCATTAAAATTGAATAGTGAGCAACAAAAAAATGTAGGTGAATTTTAGATACTTCAATTAACACTACTCCTTTAGACAAACGTTTTTGCCCGAAATTTCTCAACTACAATATAATAGTTTAAAGATGGCCATTTGCACTAACTATTTTTTAGGTGAAGAATTCAGAGGGGATACCTAACTTTAGGAATTACTTAAAATGCACATGCTTTGCACCACCTTACATTCTGAAATAACTTACTAGGTCAGACTAGGTTAGTTTTATATATCGGCAACGTTGCAATTTTGTTCAGATCTGTCTGTCATAAATCTGTGGTGAAGCTAACCTAAAGTTTTAATTGCAGTTTGTTGGGGTTTATATATTCTATGGTTTTGTTGTTTGTTTTGTTTAGTGGATTCTTTAACTCCTTTTATGTTTTGAATCTTGAAAATGGTAGATATCGAAATTCCCAGCAAGTCAAAGCGAATACGAGCGCCAAACTACACAAGTAGTGAAAGGGAATGTCTGCTGAATTATGTACTAGAGTATAAAAACATAATAGAAAACAAAAAAAACTGAAGGGGTATCTGTTTCGGAAAAAAAAAACCGCTTGGGAGAAAATTGCTGCCATATTCAATGCTGCCTCACCCAATATGGTATATCGAGAGACAGATTCTTTCAAAAAGTATTATGAACTTATGAACTTATGAACACATGGCAGAAGATATGAGGAAGAAAGTAGGGGATGCCAAAAAGGAATTATATAGAACAGGAGGAGGAACTACAAAAGTAATATGCACAGAAAATACAGACGATTTACTGCTATCCATCATAAATAACAAAACAGTAATTGGAGTAGAAAATAAATTTGCCTGTGATACCATTGTTAGCAGTAATAACCAGGTTAGTTCTAGCACCTCCCATACTTGGAAGCCAGAATATTAATTTTAATATACCACATGTCCTTAGGAACTAGCCAGGGACCCAAATTTCTACACCCAATTTAAGGAAAACCTAAACAAGATAGGGACTGAACATCAAGTGGTGCAAGCGAAATCGACACCTAAGGCTAATTTATTCCTTCCCTATGTGTTCCCTAAAATAGTTGGTGCAAACGGCCATTGAACCCATATTAATTTTATCAATCCAAAAGCTTGTGATTCTATTCTTTAAAGATTTTAGAAAATATTTCCGTTGGGAAAATTTAATTATTTAGATGTTTTTATTATATGCCTCAGAATTGTAAAAATATGTGTCCAAAACTAGTCAGTGAATGAATTTTCGGAAAAAATACAAATTGGCTCAAAAACAGCTATTTGAAGTTCAAATATTAAGAGCACGACAGAAAACGATACCTGACTGGCTTGAAGTCACTCTCGCGCGCAGCACCTTTCAGTTTATGTTTGAAGTTTAAAACGTAAGAAATGGAACCGGGGTTTCCAAAACACACAATTTACGTAATGTAGACATTGAATTGCAGCACCATTTTATTGTTCTCAGCACCCAGTTTTTTTCTGGAAGTATTTTGTGATACATGTTGATTAAGCTACCATCGCGTCATAATGCTGGATTTGTCCCGAGGTACCGTTTTCCTAACCTCTCTTCAATCACGAAGTAATTTTGCTACATCATCTTCCGTTAATCCCAAATTTCCTAGGTACATTTAACGTTGCAATCAAATCAAAAATCAAAACATGTACCCTTGTAATGGATGTGACTCCAATGGATACGTTGGTAGACTAAAGGTGTGGAAAGGCATCTGAATCGGTGGTGTTGCGGGTCACTTGGAGGATCATCGTAAGGATATGTTTGATTTATTTACTAAATACATTACACTAATTACTATTAATAAGGCTATGCATAAGTACCTAGCCGTATAGCATACTTATT
This sequence comes from Lochmaea crataegi, assembly GCA_947563755.1. Lineage (NCBI taxonomy): Eukaryota > Metazoa > Arthropoda > Insecta > Coleoptera > Chrysomelidae > Lochmaea > Lochmaea crataegi. The sequence goes on along the minus strand of OX387423.1, from coordinate 87,481,506 downwards.
CTTAATGGTTAATGATTACTGATCTCTGACTATTCAACTATATAGAATGATCTTGAATAATTCTGAATCGACTTCTCCCATCATAAATATTGAATGCATATTTATATAACCAGTCAAGTTCAATTAAAACAAATAAACATATTACTGTTTTGTCTTACTTCACGCTTCGAACTTGACTTTATATTCAATAACCTTCTTACTCTTTATTTATATAATATTAAAACGTTTGAATATTTTGTTGAAATAAGATCAAGGGAATTTAATTCTTATTTTAAAAATTTATTATTATATTGGGACAAAAGGCATCACACCCTTACTATTCTCTAATTTCAGTCACTATGTTCTACGTAATTCACTGCAAATCTCAACTTATTCAACAGAGTACATGAAGTGAGATAAAAAAATTACAAACATTTAACAACTGATACACTTCAATGTACACAAAGTTTTAAAGTTTCGCCAGATCTGAGGTTAATTTCAAAAGATCTCATTTAAAACACGACGAAGTAGAGCTTTTTGATTATAAAGATTCTACTTAGGTTCATGTTGAGATATACAAGTCTTTGAATTGAGTTTAATCTGTATAAACGAAGGTAATATGAAAATATCAAAAAGTATAAAGTACTCGGTTTTACAAAGAAAGTAACTAAGAGTAACCTGCCGTTATTTGTGCAGTAATGGGCTTGTTGAGAAAAAATTAATTCAACTTAGTGTTAGCTGAAAAATGGACAATTTTTTAAATTGTATCTAGATTAAAAAGAGATTTAAGAAAATTGTGATGTAGAAACATTCCAACCTCTTTTTAGACGATACCTAATGCTCGACCGTGCAAGAGTGATCGAAGACGCCCCCTCGATCGCCCGACCTTAATCCCATCCAACATGCTTGAGACCAGCTACAAAAAGCCTTGAATTCCCATGAACCACCCCACAAAAACTACAATAACTTAGACAGCTCTTGCCACGTCTTTGGAGACAAATAAATACTTAGTGGCTCAAAATCATTATTTGTTAAAACACAATCTCCGAATTTATGAACTTCCTCAAGTTCAGTGCAGCAGTTTATTTATATAATTAATGAAGTTTCCAACCAATATAATGATACTTTATATCTTACTGCAGGAGTGTCTTCTTCTGCCTGTCTCTGCTTTCTGGGCAAGAATCATGTGCCTTACATTGATGGTGGTACAACTACGCCTAAACCGGTCTGTAAGTGATCAGACTACGTCTAATTACAAACCAGAGGAACCCCGTTTTCCAGATTTTCCCAGGTCCACGGCAAAATCCGTGAAATATACCATATACATGATAAAATATACAAATGTCGTTTTGTTCCCATTATTGAAATATTCTGAACGTTTTCATGCAGTTTTAGAAGCACGTTATGGACAAAAAATGTTAGTAGTAGTAGGAGTAAACAATTTCGTTATACATACCAAACTAAGAACGTTAATATTCGTAGTTTGCTCCTAGTTATACCGAAATTGCCACTATATTATGTAACGGAAAGCTCTTTGAAGCACTCGAGCTGCCCTTAAACTTGTTTGGTATCTCTTTGATAAAAAATATCAATACTTAAAATAGGAACTTCACTCCACATTATTCCAGACCTTTATAAAGTACATCGAGGGGCAAAATGTCACTTAAAATCCTCCATTGGAATTTTGTGGGTGTATTTTTATAAATTCATTTTTTATCGGTTTGTGATGTTGCGGTGTAGCTTCGAAGTAAATACGTGCCGTGAATGTTATGTCATTTTTTTATGACTACTCTATCGACACAACGGTATCCAATATTGAAACTCACTTTACAGAAAAATATTGTACACCAAGGGAAAGAAATCTACTGATATGAACGAAAATCGGATTTATGAACTTTTTAGTGTGTTTCGTAAAATATGTTTCTAAGAGAGCGCCAAAAGCCCGATAAAAACGAATTTTTTTGTATGACTTCAAAAGGCAATATTATGTTTTCCGGATCTTAGATTACTCGAAATGCGGTATAGAAGTCATAACTTTTTTCTTGAAATATCTGCACGTTTGGATTTCTAAACTGTTTTTATTGTTACATTTTTTCATATTTGTGGCTGTAAATGTGCTGTAAACTGAATTATGGAAGTTAAAAATTCAGTTTAAGCAGGTTTTATCAAGTGTATCAATCTCGAGAAACCAGCGCCGTAGCAACATCTCAACGGGTCCAGGTTCGAGGCTATAATCGCGAGCCACTATAAATTCACAAAAAGCTTATTCATAAGTCCGGTGGAGCAATAAATGACTTAATTTCTAATATCTTGACAAAAGAGTTAATTTTAAATCTCTTGACAATAGAAAATACCCTAAACTCTTCCTGATACGAGGTAAAGTTACCTGCCCGACACAGAAATTAATGTTTACGATAATATTTTAATGTTACTTGGGTGGTTTATCCTGTGTTGGTTTTGCAAGGGTCGCGAAGATTTATTACTCTGACGCATTTATGGATAAACTTCAGAAGTTCATCCATTCCCCAAAGGTGGTTAGAATCCAATAAAAGTTTTTAAAGAAACACAAAGTTAAACCGCCCAAACTATTCATTCATTCGGTTGGGTTGGGCTCAACAGCCCAGACACTTGAACTGAATTTTTGTACCATTTCCCATGTTATCTACTTCCATTCCAGGAGCTTCGTATCTTCTATAAAGGCCACTAGTTTGACTGGAGGAATCTTAAGTAGTTGTAATGGTAGTATTAATTCCACTCCAAAGTGCTTCCTTCTAACGCAGAAGCAGAGTATGTGAGTAGGTGTTTCATCATCAAGTTCACATTTTCTGCACATAGGTTCACTAACGTTGCCCATTTTTTGCAGTTGTTTCCTCAGGGTGCAGTGTCCAGTCACCAGGTCGGTAACTGTCTTCAAATGTCTCTTACCCAGTTTCAATAGCCTGGTTGAGAGTTCCTTGTTTACCTTATTCAGTAAACTCTTTGTATGGAGGTGTCCTTGTGTCAACCTCCATTTGAGTTGGTGTTCCCTATCTAGCCAGTTCCCGATTTCCCCTCTTATGCAATCTTTGGTGATTCCACAAAACGGTTCCGGACCTATGAAGTCACCTTTAGAGCCTTATTTAGCTAACTGGTCCGCCGTTTCATTACCTGCAATCCTCTCATGTGCCGGCACCCATATTAGAGACACTTTGTGGTTTTTTGCCAGCCTGTTAAGGGAATCTTTGCAGTTATTTACCAGTCTAGACTTAGTTGTAGGATTACTGATGCTTCGTCTGTCAGTGAATATTTTCCACCCTTACTAATTTATTGTTTGTATAATAGCAAAAAGGACATTGTCTATTAAATAAAAACTGTCTTGTCTTGTGCGAAAAAATTTAAAATTACAGTTGGACCCAAGAGTCTGACAGTGACATTAATCATGTTTCGTGCAAGGACAATATTTCTTTCAGTAACTGCCTTTTACTTCGTGAGAACTCAAAGTTTTTTCTAGGAAAGTCGTCCACGTTGAAATTCATTATATCACCGCTGTAAAATAGCTAAAGGAATACAACTTGACACAAAACACTCGATTTATTTCTAAAATATTCTTCACAGTTCAAGCCACGTTCCAATTAAAATGAAAATATCCTACAGTTAACTCAATGTCTCCTTAGGAAAGCAATTACTTTATAATTAGATATTTTAAAAACGTTGGACTTTAGTTGACAACTGTCACTATACTTCAATGCATAACTAACGTTTTCTTCTCATTACGCTTTTATTAGCTACTAATATTCTGACCAGAATAATCAATTTCAATAGACTGTGCGAAGGTCATGCAAACTAATACTTGTACGAAAAAACCTTGAGTAAAAAACACAACTGATCGAACTAACAAGTAAGAAATAATTATTAATTTGAAAAAAAAGCGTAGGAAGGTTGATGATAATATATTTGATAATTAGTTAGTATTTCTAAATTTATTCGTTCAACTGAGGTCGCATACACATTAATTGCAATTAAGAACAATTAAATTTATGAATGCGCACATCCACCCTACCGCCAGATTCAATATAAATCTTCAGCTTCAAAAGTGCTTAGCTCTCTGCTTACAATCACACCATACAGCATAAACGTGTTTGTTATTCCTCCTCTCCACGTAGCCTTAAGTTCCGCCTGCTACTATTGCCTTTATTCACCTCTTTAAAAAGTTTTACCAGTGAACTTCTTTACTTCCTTACCCCAATGTAACATCTCGGATTACTTAAGACGTAATACCAGTTCACTATCTTCAGTCCTAAGGTTCTTTTCTTCCTCCAATTTTTTCAACATGTCTAATACAGAGTAACTATTTTTTCCTTAATTCCACCCTTCCTCCAAGCAGCAGCCGGCACTCAGCAAAAATAGTGAGCCACATAATGGTTGGCCCATAGTAGACATTGTTATGTGCCTCTTCACGATGTGCGATGTATAAGTTTATTGATACAGTTCAAGGTACCTATTGTAACATGTCTATCGACCTGTTTCGATTTTACAGAATAAATCCTTTTAATTAGCGCTTGCCGTCACTAGCCACATCCAATTATAGTTCTGTGATCCCAAAATCTTCTACCCTGACCGTAAGACAATTGACGTCTGCCAACGGACGCTTACATTTTTTGCACAACGCCACGTTAAACACCCCTTTTTGTTATCGAACTGTTCTTTTATACTAATATGGTAGTTTTAAGCCAAATATTCTTTTATAATTCACTGTTTTACTTTCATACAAACATTTTCAAGCTTTTTCAGTAGCGAAATAACTCTTTTAATTATAAAATAACACTTTTATAAATCGTTAACCTATAAAATATTCTTTCGTAACGCCAGTGCCGGTTTCATATATTTCCTAAGCACGATATTTTTTCATATAACTAAATAAATAACTTTTGGCCATTATTAGTTTCTTTCGGATCATTAGTATATTTTTTTAATTTAGCCGATAATTGCTATTTTTACTGTTTTAACATGGAACATATAATGTTGGAAAGCTTTCAGTAAATTAAATCAATTTTTTGACTTTCAAATAACTGCCTTCCTTTTCTTTAACCTGAAAAGCTGACCAACATAATGTGCCATAACATTCAAGTTCCTACATATCCCTGATCCACTTGTACTTCTAGGTAAGCACAGCCCATAGGCTAGGATATAACTCAAGAATATAACCCTAGGCTAGGATATAACCCAAGAATTTAACGCCGAGAATATAACCCTAGGCTAGAATATAACGCCGAGGATATAAACCGAAGAATTTAACCGGAGAATATAACCCCAAGAATATAGCCAAGGATAGAACCCCCAAACTACCACCCTAGAACAGAACTCATCAGTTCGGATCAAGACCTGACTTCTTCTCCAGGAAACCAACTCCATATAAGCTAAGTACCTATAAAAGTACAAATTCCTCTATTAAATTCCGTTATTCATTTCCTGTGGCAGAATAAATTAAAATTTTGTTTTTAATTCTTTTTTTTATTAAAATCCTCAACTATAAAAGTTGAGGGAGATCCGCCCGGGGTCACTTTTCTTTATTAACTTTTATCTAAATTTTACAAGGCGTTTCTACCTTTTCCACCTTAGTTTTTTGTAGTTTTCATCGTTAAAAAGGTAGTGGCGCCCTCAACTTTTACAACCTTCTGTTATCCTTGTGCAGCATAAACTTGGGGTCGAATCACCCTTGAGAGGAGTCTCTAGCCGGAGCCCTTCGAGCTGGTGCCCTGTGAGGTGCAGCATTTACCGTTACAAATTGGCGCCTTTACCGTTACAAATTGGCGCCCAACTAAAAGCATACTTTTACCGTTACACTATGCAATAAATAACATTTTCTTTCACATGAAAACAAAAAGCTTTTTCCTTCGAGTAACGAAGTAGACCGTCAAATTAGTGTAACACATTGCAATGTAATAAGCCCTATAAAAGTAACGACAGCTTAAAATAATAATGATTTCGTCATGGTCAGTCTCCCTTCAGATCTTATTATCTTTCTTCATTATCCTTTAAGAGGGCGATCAGCCATAGTTGCCCCTATCATGTTGAGGGTCGTTGCAGAGGATTCAATTTTTTTTAACCGCTGACATGAATTTTATTAACTATTTAAATGCGATATAAAAAAGTTATGCAGGTTCAACACACTCATCCTAAACGATATTTTTCGTTTCGACAAAAACACAGTCACAAAAATCCTACGAAGAATCCTGTCGCCTTTACTTACGAACGTAAAAAATATAGTGAGTTACTAGTTTATAGGTCTATCCTCGGACCAATAACATTCTCAGATACTTATAAAGTAGAAAGATCTCGTAAATATCAGAAAAAGTCGGCAGGGATTCGACCTTGTCATAAATTCTCTTGTTTTCTTGGTTAGCTGTAGAGAGTCGCGGTTAAACCCTACTGTACGTAACTTTTCATCTATTTTCTATGCTTCGCAAACTTTTTATGAGTTCTGGAAATCAGGTTTCGTTTTGTTTATTCCCAGCTTTATTTATGAAATATACGGCTTTGAAAAATTTGTGAATGGAATTAATTAGTTGACTCGATTGTAAGCGATATTCGAGCCGGCATTGAATACTCTGTTTCCGCTCACGAATTTTTGCTCCGGGTCAAAGTTTTATCACGCTCAGATGTGTAGTCCAATAATTGTTGTATTAATTGTGTCTCAAAAAGCACTTAATTAAATTAACTCATAGGACATCTTTCTCTTGAGTCTTTGTAATGAAAAGCTCTTAAATAACTGAGGCTTTATCAATCACAAAACTAATGTTGAATTAGAATATTACGTCAAAATTACTGGAAACGTCATTTAGACAACTTAACAAATACGTCATAGTCCTGAACTACTTTCATCAGCAGATGGGTCTCCAGGCTCCAGGTCTTTCACCTTGTAGAATATCCTCTGCTTGGTCTTGATCTTCATAAGAAAGCTGTTGAAACTCCGGTTCTAAATCTCCTTCACCGTTAGGAGCCAAATGTTTTAAAAACACGGTTGTCTCCCTTCCATCTTCTAGCCGAACTCGGGAGTATTGTGGATTGACATCAATTAGCTCCACTTCTTCTACTATTTACTCAATCGTACATGCTTCTTCTTGAAAGGAACCAGCCAGGAAGGTTAAGAACAACCATTGGCAGATCTTCGATTATGTTTAAGCATTCTTTCATGGGGAGTTTCGTTAGTAGCGGTGCATAGAAGAGATCTAATGGAATGTAAAACATCTGGAATCACTACTTCCCAATTGTAAATTTCCAAATTCCTTTGTTTGATGGCAAGAGATATTGTCCGCCAAATAGTGCCATTTTCGCGCTCTATTTTTCCATTTCCAGGAGGATTGTATGGTGTAGACATGTAGCAACACCACGAGCGTGAAGAAATTTTTTTATTTCTTTTGATATAAAAGAGGCATCTCTATCCGTATGAATGTAAGAAGGTATTCCAAACAAAAAAAAACTGTCAAAAATGTTCAATAATTGTTAAAAATTGTCAAAAATGATCAATAATTGTTAAAATTTGGAAAAATGGTCTAAAATGGTCAAGCTTGCTTCTTATTGCACGACATAGGACTTTTAGGAAGGCTAGTGAACTCGTGAAACGTGTAATGTTACGAAAAAACGTTCGTAACGCAACAGTGTTGGCAGATTTCTGAATAATCCACTAATCCAATCAAATTTAAATTGAAGCTCGCTTCTTATTGCACGACATAGGACTTTTGGGAAGGCTAGTGAACTCATGAAACGTGTGATGTTACGAAAAAGCGTTCGTCTCTTTCTTGGCCGCCCGCTGCGCTAACTCCCTCCCCTCTCTTCCTCAGCCGCCTTCTTCTTCTCTCTTTCTTAGGCTACACAGCGGCACGCCTCTCTCTCTCTCATACACGCCGGCACGAGGGATTCCCAAACGGTCGGTAGAGAGACAGACAGAGAGAGAGAGAGTATCGCGCGATTCTCTCTCTAATTGCCAAATATGTTAAAATTTTTGAAAAATTGTCAAAAACTGACAAAATTTTGAAAAAATGGTCAATAATTATAATAGACTGTAAAAAATGGTCAAAAATTGTTGAAAATTCTCAAAATTTTTGAAAAATGGTCAAAAATGGTCAATAATTGTCAGACTCTGTCAAAAATTGTTAAATATTTAAAAAAATGGTCAAAACTAGTCAATAATTGTTAAAATTTTGAGAAATGATCAAAAATTGATGAATATTTTGAAAAATTTACAATAATTATCAAAATTTTTGAAAGTTGTTAAAAATGGTCGATAAATATCAGAAACTGACAAAAATTGTCAATAATTGTTAAAATTTTGAAAAATGGTCAAAAATTGTCACAATTTTGAAAAAATTTCAAAAATGGTCAATAATTGTTGAAAATTATCAACATTTTTGAAAAATTGTCAAAAATGGTCAATAATTGTTAAAATTTTGAAAAATGGTCAAAAATTGTCAAAATTTTGAAAAAATGGTCAATAATTTTAAAAAACTGTCAAAAATGGTCAATAATAGTTAAAAATTGTCAAAAATGGTCAATAATTGTCAGAACCTGTCAAAATTGGTCAATAATTGTCAAAAATGGTCAATAATTGTCGAAAATTGTCAACATTTTTGAAAAATTGTCCAAATTTTGAAAAAATGGTCAATAATTATAAAAAACTGTCAAAAATGTTCAATAATTGTTAAAAATTGTCAAAAATGATCAATAATTGTTAAAATTTGGAAAAATGGTCAAGCTTGCTTCTTATTGCAGGACATATGCATTTTTAGGAGGGCTAGTGAACTCGTGAAACGTGTATTGTTACGAAAAAACATTCGTCACGCAACAGTGTTGGCAGATTTCTGAATAATCCACTAATCCAATCAAATTTAAATTGAAGCTCGCTTCTTATTGCACGACATAGGACTTTTGGGAAGGCTAGTGAACTCATGAAACGTGTGATGTTACGAAAAAGCGTTCGTCTCTTTCTTGGCCGCCCGCTGCGCTAACTCTCTCCCCTCTCTTCCTCAGCCGCCTTCTTCTTCTCTCTTTCTTAGGCTACACAGCGGCACGCCTCTCTCTCTCTCATACTCGCCGGCACGAGGGATTCACAAACGGTCTGAAGAGAGACAGAGAGAGAGAGAGAGAGAGTATCGCGCGACTCTCTCTAATTGCCAAATATGTTAAAATTTTTGAAAAATTGTCAAAAATTTTGAAATATGGTCAAAAACTGACAAAATTTTGAAAAAATGGTCAATAATTATAAAAGACTGTAAAAAATGGTCAATAATTGTTGAAAATTGTCAAAATTTTTGAAAAATGGTCAAAAATGGTTACTAATTTTCAGACTCTGTCAAAAAATGTTAAATATTATAAAAAATGCTCAGAACTAGTCAATAATTGTTGAAATTTTGAGAAATGATCAAAAATTGATGAATATTTTGAAAAATTTATAATAATTATCAAAATTTTTGAAAGTTGTCAAAAATGGTCGATAAATATCAGAAACTGACAAAAATGGTCAATAATTGTTAAAATTTTGAAAAATGGTCAAAAATTGTCACAATTTTGAAAAAATTTCAAAAATGGCATTCGGTGGCCCAATGTCCAATCTTTTTGCAGTTATTACATTCCGCATTAATTGCAGGACACAAAAATATCATTTTTTGATGGTACGAACAGTTGCTAAGTTTGCTGAAACCATTATACATTGTAATGAAAACCTCTTAAATAACTGAGGCTTTATTAATCACAAAACTAATGTTGAATGAGAATATTACAAACACGTCATTTAGACAACTTAACAAATACGTCATAGTCCTGGGGCTAGAGCCATAGTAATACTACAGTCTTCTCATCTGGTTCATGCTGTGGAAGAGCTGGATGGCCTAAACATTCACGTGGTTCAACAGTATTTCTTCGTGACATTTGGCAAACTTGGTAAACGTCTGACCAACAGTGTCTACCTCCAAGTCCCGATGAAGGTCACTATTCCGGCAGTACCAAGACAAATTGTTAGCACTCCTCGGTATTTTGTATTGAAAGCGTTGTAAAGCATGTATGATGCTTTCTCTGGTACTTCTCCAAAGATGTATGTGGTAAGTTCACAAAGGTTCCAGAAATTGCTAGGTTTGATTTTACTATTGTATATAGACAAAGTGGAACTACCCATACATAACCAATACATAAATTTAAACTTGATCTTCAGTTCTTCTCGTTTACTTTTGACATGAGCCCTTGCTGAAAAATTTACGAAGATCAAGGAAATGCCTTGTTCATGGTACAAACAGTACCTACGTAACATTTAAATTTATTACTTTTTACCTCGTACATTCAAATCCACTACGGTTGTATTGCAAAAAAAAAATCCTAACAACATCCAGTTGTTTTTCAATTTTCTTTGACGTCACATGAATTTTTCATGTGTTTCTTAAAACAACCGGAGAAACAGAGACAAATGAGTGCTGCTCGCATTGCGAGATCTTGTTTTCTGGCCGACAAGGGTTTTCTTGTTTCTCACTAAATTTAGAACAAGGTGCGAATCCGAAATGCAGAAAAGGGCTCTTTGAGAGGCAGCAGAGGCGTATACCGAAGGGATGAACATAGACAGACAAGAGGATCTACGACATGAAAGGCAGAAATGTCAAATGAAATTATTGTTTTAGATTAAGTTAAATAAATGAATCATACAAACCAACTGCCCTATATTTTTATCTCTATGGTAAATTTATCGAGCTAGTCGAGAAATGCTAGAGCTATGTATGTAAATGTGCAGTTTGTGTAGTATTAAAATGAGTATTCCCCTCAGTTTGACGTTAAGTGGTTAAAACTGATTAACAATTCGCTTCGTAACAATTTCTGTATATGAAATATCCGAAAACATCGGAAAAAGCATCTCGGAAAATATGGAGAGGTCGAAAACATACATCTGGGGCAATATTTACTGCCTTTTGTAATGACCGAAAGTAGGATTGAGGGATTCAAGCTTCAGACTAGCAAATATACTCAAAGATTGGGGGTACCTATGCCGAGAATAGATGGCCAGGACTACAAAGAAAGCACAGGTAAAACTGCAGACTTCTTTAAACATATTCATGGGAAAGTACTAAAATGAATATGATAAGAAAATGCAAGGAGATAAGGGAAGATAAGGGAAGCGAGAAATTCTAAACGAAATATTTTCAATCCATTCCCAGGAAAGCAGGCAGAGTCCGCGTCTCCTTGCTACAATGAGTTCAAGAAACTTGTCGACACATGCGATGAAAATACATCAGATGGGCTAATTAGAAAGGTATTTTATTTATCTACTTACGAACCTGCTTAGAGTCGCGGAGAGGCCAGCTCCAGAGGCTTGGGAAAATTTGGAGTACATCTATTTTACTTCTGAAGGTCTATTGACGTCTTTCGGATGAGATGTAAAACCGAGGTCCCGAGTCCATGGATGTTGGGCTCGATGAAGATCCCTAGTGGATTCGGAAAAATTTCCAGTTAGGGGTAGAGTGCTCCCGGCGTCGGTGATTAGCCTCAGTTGCAGAAATATAGACCGACGTTAAATAACAAAATAAAAAAAGGTCGATTAATACCTTTTGTATGTCAGTAGTAATAAGACACTTTAACTTCCGCAGAATCTACATCTTCTTTCTCCACTATTTTGAACTTTTTAAGGTGCTCATTCAGATGACAGTTTCCCGTCAGAGCACCTGTTAAAAATCTTAGTGCAGTTTTACTCTGGCTTGGGCATTCATTTGTTCTCACCTGGTTCTAGTTTTCCAGTAGTATTTTTGATTGTGTTAGCCCAACTAGAAGATCCAATGATCAGATCTTCTCCTATTTATTTGTCTGATAAATTCACAAGCAATTTTAAGCATTTTTATTATTCGACCGAATAGTTGATAATTTGGTGTTTTTGTTTATTAATTTATTGTTCCGCTTGGTTTTATTAAACGTTGTATGCTCACAAGAACTATGTGTTTGTTTTACTGAATTTCACAAATAAAGGAATTGGGAGGCAATAGAATAGGATATTATTTCGCGGAGAACTTAATAAAGTGTTGAGGAAGTTATTTGACATAACATTTTATGCTTATATTCATAACTTATTTACAAGCTTGGTGAATAAGTTTTCAACAGAAATTGTCAGCGTTAACACAGCATACGAACTTTGTTATGATGATTGTTTGGTTTAATTTTCCGCTGGGGAGATTGTTTAATATTGAGTATGTTTGTGTTGACAGGGGGGATAGCTTAAGTCCGCTTTTATTTATATTAATTATAGATCAAATAACGAAACGACTAAAAAACAAAACTGAGCAGTTGAACACGATAATTGGCTACAAAAATCTGAAACCAGTAAAAATTTATTCACTACTATATGCAATGATAGCAAATACCAGAAATAAGATACAGAATCTAGAGAAGAAGAAATGGAAGTGAATACTAATAAGATTAAAGTGATGATAATAAATTGTCAAATTACTAATAAAATAAAATGTAAAGACGAGCAACTGGAAATAGTAACGACGTATGAATTTCTGAGAGCTATATTGACATAAGATTGAAAGATAGAAGCAGAAATAACAAATAGGAAAAATAAATCAACGAGACTGTACTACACAATAAATAAGTCAATATTGGGACATAGAGATATTGATATGGAAGTGAAAATGAAGATCCACAATACAACAACGATAACAATAATAATATACGCAAGTGAAAATTGGACATTGAGAAAGAAGGATGAATCCAAAATAAACACAATTGAGATGAAGCACGTAGGAAGAATAGCAGGGAAAACAAAGTGGGACAAATGTAGAAATGAAGAGATAAGACAAATAAAAAAATAATCAATAATAAGAAAAATAAAGAGGAAACAATTAAATTGGTATGGACATATTTTCAGAATGAAAGCAGACAAAATTACAAGAAAGGTGGTGGAAGCGAGAAGTACTATCCACAGAAGAAGGGGTTGACCGAGAAGAAAGTGGATAGACCAAATAAATAGGAAAAAACTCTAGATGAAATGAAAAGATTAGCAAGACATGAAAGAATGGAAGCATTGGGTACAAGAGGAAACGGAATCCTCGTCTGACACCTGAAAAGATAGAAGAAGAAGAAGAAGTGATGATATCCTACAATAGTCTGGTTAACATGTACAAATTATACGAATTTCCGTTCGGCATCACCTAAAATTATAATTATGAAAACATTGAAAACGCTCGATAAAATGCGAAAATTATTAACAATAGGCATAATGCACTTATATTGAAATAATTATATAGGATAGAGACATAAACAAAGAACTACAATAAAAACTGTTTTCCAAGGGATTAGGAATGGAAAAAAAAGTTCATTCAAATGTACAGATAAAACCACCACATTATGAGAGGAAATCAGTAGTGACCCAAATAATAAAAAAGGGTCTAATGAAAGGATGTTGAGAAACTTTTTAAAAGGAAATTGGGAAACAGGATTAGACAACACATTTTTGCTTAAGCCATTGTCACCAAACTTGTGAAACAAAAAAGTACGCTTTAATCCTATAAAACTAAACTTTCGTAGTTACCACTTTAGCATTATATTTTTTCGTTTTTGAAATAAAGACTTTTCATTAACCATTGGGTAAACTGACATGAATATCTAAAAATAGAGAGGAAAGTGGAAAGCAAAAGGATGTATGAAATATAAATGACAAAACTATTTACGTGAGGAAGAAAATGAAAAAAGAGTTAAGGAAAAATATCATTGTGTGGTTAGGAAATTAATTTTCGGAAAATTATTCTATTCGGAAAATTTTTAACGATTTTAAGTAGTTGATCATGTTTTCTATTTTTATATTGTATATATATATATACTAGAAGACCCGACAGTCGTTGTCCTCTCCTAACATTGTCTTGTCAATAAGATATTATGCTAGCGGTCGTTCTTTGCCCGCTGAGTGGAGTGTCTCAAAGTAGCTTTTGTTTATTTCAAACTTCCATAAATGCCATCCTTACAATTAGCTAATCTTCAAGTAGCGATACCTATACAAAAATTTTAAATTTTAATTTACCGCCATTTTTTGTCCAAAGTAAAATTTTTTCAAATAATGTTTTTTTCCCACGGGAAAGGGATAAAAAGTATCCTATGCCCGCCTCTTGGTTCTAAGCTACCTCCCCACCAAATTTCAGCCAAAGCGGTTCAGCCGTTCTTGAGTAATAAATAGTCATGACAAAATTAAAGTTTATTATTAACAAATAAAAAATAGGGGTTGATTGTAGAAGGGTGAAAATATATGGGTTGTATATATTTTTGAACAGAAAACAGATATGGGAGGCAAAAGACATGAAAGCAGAACCAGGGGAAGACATGGGACGATAACATAGAAAAAGCTTTGAAAAGCAAAGGCATATCTGTAGCGGAAGCACGAATCAAAGCAAGAAACAAAAACACATGTAGAGATTTTATATACAATGATTAGGCCAAACTTTCACACCTTACACCTTCGGGTAGATAGGTTAAGATTATATATATATTTTTTTGAATGCTGTATCATAAAAAATAAAAACAAAAAATTTTGTCTAAAAAATGAAAAATAAATTAAGGGGTCGACCACCCTTAACATTTAGGGGGATGAAAAATAGATGTTGTCCGATTCGCAGACCTACCCGATATGCACACAAAATTTCATGAGAATCGGTCGAGCCATTTCGGAGGAGTTTAATTACAAACACCGTGACACGAGAATTTTATATATAAAATATATTTGTATATTTTTGACTAGTTACAAATATTTCATTCATAGTAATGTAGACAACATCGTTTTTTGAAATAGTTTTCTAACAACGTACATTTTTATCAGCCCCCGTACCCATCTATAAATCAAAAAGCGACGTTTTATCAGTAATTCTCCATTTTTCAAAATTCTTTTAATGTCATCCAATTCTGAATTATGTTGAAAATTTTAAGTGTCTAACCCATTGGAAAATGAGTTTAAAATCTTGTACAAAGTTCCACCCGACATACAAGAAAGCGACTTAATAAAAACGTGTTAATAAAATACACAAATACCGCGGAGAACTTACACGAATGAGTGAGAATATAAATACTATACGGTCGGCTGTAGCGAGCCATGGGAGCCGCCATATTGGCCTTGCGCCTTTCACTGTATTCCTAATACGCAGCCGGCTGTAACGCGACATGCAACATGCGATAGATGGACGAAAAATTTTGAGGCGATGTAATGAAAGTTTCACTTTAGCAAAACTTAACTAGACTTCTTGACGTCTTGTCAATTAGTCTCAATTAATATTAATTTACAACGTCCCCAAATCTAGTAACATTTTGTTTCATACATTCGATATGTAAATAATAAAGCAAGAAAAAAGGACTATTTATCCGGCTAATGTTTACTGTTCAATTGTGGCAAATGAAAATACACAATTAATCACCCACGGTCACTTCATCCCTTGAAGTTTTTCGAAAGGTGTATTTTTACCGTTTCATCAAACACAAAATAAATAACGAAAGTTTATTTTCCCTTGCTTTTGTTGACTAACTGTATTTTTTCACTTCTACCGTTCTGACCGATTGATTTCCGTTGAAATCGACTGTGTTCTCTTAAAAACAAACTTATTATAAATCAAGTTTCACCTGCCGCAAACTTGGAGCAGCCCTTCGCTACTTAGGCAGGTTTATAAATCAAGAATGGGAAATAAATCCTTCACAGTCTGAAGATTTTCTATTACGTAGCCATATATCGTTAAGGCGATAGAGGTCAAGCTCTATATACATATGTTTACCGTATACTTCATTTACTTTTATGTATTGACCGGATATGATAAAAAGTACAGTAGAAGGTCGAATATACAAAAAGTATATAACTTAGATATTTGAAAGTTAATTGGAAGAAACTTGTAGTTTGTTAGTATTTGAGATTTGGATTGTAAACATTTTCTGGTTTAAATTTTGACTTTAAATAGAACTTTTCAGAACGTACACCAACGACATGAAAAGCTATACTTACCCACTAACTACTAAATAATTATTCACCTCCAATTAATATCCCTCCTACCATTCACCAAAAACCTTGCTCATTCCCTTCACTAGCAAAAGGAAGATTGCGAAACTAAAACTGCCTAGCCTCTTGAACAGGCAGCTGTGTGTAAACCAGGACGTCGAGCATTTGGGTATAATTCTGGATGCAAAACTAACCTGGAATTCACAACTACTTGACAAAACAAATAAAGGGAAAATGGAATGGATGCCAAATGGGAGTTAGGAAACACATAGGGACTGAATCTACGGATCGTACACTGGCTGTACACAACTATGGTAAGACCCATGGATACCTATAAAGCCTTAGTTTGGTAGCCAAAAAGAGATCAAAGCGAAGCCGAACTGGATCTATCAAGACAGAAACTTGCCTGTCCGAGAAGTAACCCGACTGCGGCATTGGAAGCCATACTCATCATCTTCCGCTTCTTGCCCTGCATGTAAAAGCGGAAGCGAGAATGGCTGCATACATACTGGAATGCAATGGGAATTGGCACGAAGGAACCAACACCCATAGCCATTGCAGAATCACAGATGTTATCACAAACTCGCTTCTTGAAATGAGAAGTGATAACATGTTGGCCACAATTAACGACAACTAACCATACAAGATCCGGCTAAACTGGGATGAGTTGGAAGCATGCAGTTAGGAAGGAACGTTGGTGTGGTACACAGACGGATCTAAAACTGATATAGGAACAGGAGCTGGAGTCATTGAGACCAGAAAATTGTACTGAACCATATCCTTCTTAATCTATCTTTCGTAGCTCTTGATAACTCGACTAATAACTCGAGATAACGCCGAGAAAATTATTTTCCTGAACGCGGTTTATCCAGAAAACCTAGTATATATTTGGTAAAAACAATTAGCTGAATACATTCCAATGGGAGTATTCGTAATAAAGCTAGTCCATAAGTTGAACGTTGATGACCGTTGTGTTAAAGCAAGAAAAGTGAATTTATGACAAATTCACATCGTAACTGTAACATTCTGAGGGTCGTAAACGAAACCTAGGGGCATAACGTGATGATATAAGTTTTATATGTGCGTCGCTCTACCACGTGAATGATAACGTTCAAGAAGATTGGGTTGATTTATTTCAAGAGGAAGTGGAGTTTTCGTTGATATCTCTTAATATTTTTGAGGGCGTGAAAAGATGTTAGGATATACATCAATGTTACGGAAATATTATATAATGCCAGAGGGTAATTTACACTAAACGAAATATATTTATCTATACCATATAAGTCAGATAAATATCGTGATGTATCTATAGAAGAAGATATAAAACATATTTACACTTCGTAAATCTTAAAGGTTTGCCATATGGTGATATTTCATCCCTAGAACAAAAGAAGAACTAAGGTGACCCATTTACAGTATTATGCATTGTTGGTTAGTCATTTATGCGGTCCACTGTGTCGTTTAAATGATTTACATTAGTTATCCCTGCCAAATAACAAACAAAATAATAAATGTACCACAGAAGATAACATTTTAAATATGATGTATTTTCATCCATTTTCGTGTTAGAGATTATATTTGACTCGCCTGTAATATTGTGCGTTCATCCCTCATCCCCGATCGTACAGCTGTTAGGGTTAGCATACATGTTTGTAACTGCACGTTTATCATACAATAATATTAAATCAAGATAATAGTATAAAGTACACACAATTCTGCTGGTATGGCTTTTGTGACAGCTTAATATGTTTTTGTTTCAGTTCAGCCGATATCGATCGAAGTTTGAAAGTAGAAACGTAAACGTTGCCAGAAACACCAGTCACAAAACTTTTAGTATTAGATTTGTGCATCAACAGTTTATCCGCGTATACAACCACCATCATTTGCTACAATTGTAACCACTCAATCGGGGCATAACTAGAAGCCGACGTGAGTATTAATCAGTTTCTAGCTAAAGATAGAACGTGTACGAATCAACTATTAAATCTAGTTAAAACACATAAAAAAATTAGCATAGAAAAACAAAGGTTCAAGTTTTGTACTGCAATAGTATATACATTGGTAATATATTTGTGGTTAGTACAGATGTAAAGGAATTGACCAAAATAAGTTTTGCATATAACAACATAGTTGTCAAAATGTCAAAAGTAACTCAAGTCTCAACAAGAATGCCTTGCTGAGTTGGTTTCTGTTTGCGGCAATGAAGCACCACATCAGTTGACAATTTCTTGTTGGTATGGAGAATTTAAACTTGGACGGATTAATCTTAGCGACGATTCAATAACAGGTCCACTAACAACGGCAGTCATCCAGGTAAATGTCGATGCTGTACGTAAGCTGATCCAAGAAGATCGACGTTTCACATACCGTGAAATTGGAGAATCATTGGGGATTTCAAAGACCACAATTCAAAAATTTTACATGGAGTAAAACAACAGTTTTTCGTTGGATACCGCATCTGAAAGCAATCTAAACCGGCTCAACGCAGTAAACCCAAAAAATATATACAGTATTGTCAGTGGTGATGAATCCTGGATTTACTCTTATGATCCCGAAAGTAAACGTCAGTCGGCTGTTTGGGTGTTCCAAGATGAACCAAAACTGACGAAAGTTATCCGTTCTCGAAGTATTTCCAAAAAGATGGTAGCAACATTTCTCTCAAAAGCGGGTCATGTGGCAACAATTTCTCTGCAAGAGCAAATAATTGTTACTGCTGATTTGTACATATCGATTTGTTTGTCTGAAGTAATTGCTAAGTTTCGAAAAACCAATCCCCAACTGTCATGTATTATATCTTGCCAAGTGCGGCAACCCTTCACTCACTTCTTGTTTACACTCGACAGTTGGTAATTTGTATCTTTACGGAAACAAATTTCTGCTCAAAACTGATCTCAGACCCCTCTTGGGCCTACTCAAGAAATCACTTGATGATATTTCACCCCGTCTTCAGAAACTGGCAATCAGGTTATTCAGATACCAATTTACTCTTGAAAATGAACCGGGAAAGAAAATTCACTCAGTAGAGATCCGGTCAGTGGCTCAATTGATACCGATTACTTAGAAAATCAATTAAAAATATACACAGTCCTTGCAACATCCAAACAAAACGAGCAAAAACTTTTAGAGGCTATCTCTGTTGATACAATTATGCAGGAAATAAAAAACCATACAATTGTAACATGTCCATAGACCTGTTTCGATTTTATAGAATAAATCCTTTTAATTACCGCTCGTCGTCTCATTAGCCACCCCAATCTTTAACCCTGACCATAAGACAATTGACGTCTGCCAACGGTCGCTTCCATTTTTTCAACGCCACGAGGGACAGCCCTTTTCGCTATCGACTCTCTTCGAGGAAAGACCTCCATTTTTTTATCGCTTTTATACCTTTCCTATCTAATTAATTTTGCTGTGGTAATCACAGCCCCAAGACCTAGGATAGGATACAAGCCCTAGACCAGGATACCGCCCTAGACCAGAACGGATATCGTTCAAATAAAGAATCTATCTCTTTGAGATCTAGTCTCCATCTTCTCAAGACTTCGTAGAGGCAAGATCTACCTACATTTTCCGGAAACAACCACTTCATAAGCTAAGTACCTATAAAAGTACAAGTCTTCACATTTGTTCCATTTCCTGTGGCAGGAGAATAAATATAAATCTAAATCTATTTTTTTATCTTTTTCTAAACTATAAAAGTTGAGGGAGATATCGTCTGGGGTAAAATTTTCTGTTTTTGTAAGTAATTTTATTATTTGATTTCTGGTTAACTTTTATTTAAATTCAGCAAGACGTTTCTAACTTTTCCGCCTTAGTTTGTTAGTACTTTTTATCGACGTCAAAAAGGTAGTGGCGCCCTCAATTTTTACAACCTTTCTGTTATCCTTGTGCGAAATAAACTTGGGGTCGAATCACCCTTGAGAGGAGTCTCTACTCTAGCCGGAGCCCTTAAAGCTGGAGCCTATACCGTTACAAACGGGTGCCCCATAAGGTTACAAATTGGCACCCAATTACCGTTACAAATTGGAACCCAATTACTGTTACACAATCTCGGGCAGGCCAAAGACAAAATCGACTTAAAAACACCTGAATTAAAACCGTTTTGGACAATACGCAATAAAATTCATGTACACAAAGATATTCTATTTTATAAAAAACGAATTTCAGTCCCTCACGTTCTTAGACCTGAAATATTGGAATTTCTGCATCGCAGTCACCAAGAAACTAGCTCAGAAAACGGTCTACTGGCCGGGAATTACAAAAGCTATAGAAGAAATGGTATTGGGCTGCCAGGTTTGTCAGGAATACTCACGCAGTAATCAAAAGGAACCTTTGATGCCGCATCTAGTCCCAAAAATGGCAATAAATGGCATCCCAATGGAAATATTTTCCGACAACGGACCACCATTTTACTCCAAGGAATTTTTCAATTTCGCCTCAAAATATGATATAATTCTTAAAACCTCAAGTCCCGAGTATTCTCAGAGCAATGGAATGGTTGAGAGCTCCATCCAAACAGTAAAAGGCATTCTTGCAAAAGCCATTAACAGCAATCAAGACCCCTTGTTAGCCGTTTCAAATTACAATACAACCCCTACGCAAGAACTGCCCGCACCTTGTGACTTGCTAATTGGGCAGAAAGCTAAGAACCTATTTTCCTGTTACAAGCAGTCTACTCAAACCCAAATTTCCGACAAAGGGAGTGAAAGAAAAATTGGAATACAGATATAAACAACAAAAACTCCACTATGTCAAACATGCTAAAAAACTGCCAGACTTGCATACAAGTGAAAAAGTTCTGATTCAACGCGGCATTCGTGACTGGAAACCAGCTGTAGTCATCTCCAAAGCAAACCATAATGACTACCATGTACGAACCGAGCAAAGTGCTGAATATCGAAGAAACCGCGTTAATCTAAGCCCCTTAACAAAGAGAGGAAAGACAGGAGGAAGATCCTTACAGCATTCAGGATCCAGTTGTCCCTGGAAACCATGTCTTAACCGAGCACCCTGTAGAGACACCATCGGCAGCACAAGAATCGCCTAAAGTCGATCATCACGTATGCAACGACATGCGCAAAACAAGAAGCGGTCTGAAAAATTGAACTTGTAATCTTGTGCTAAACACGTTATTAATGTGTCTGGCCGATATTTTACATTCTAAATTGTTCGCTTCATTCTGTTTCAGGAATTTAAATTTTTTTAATTTTGATAAGGGGCGTGTCATTTATCTTGCCAAGTGCGGCAACCCTTTACGCTAGGAGTGTCCACTTTGAAAAAGCATCGATGTTTTTTTCGATTCGATAAATCTTTCAACCAGATGCAATTTTATGTTTTTAAACATGGAAGGCATAGAAGCTCGCCCGGCTCGCCGGCCGACACGACAATCAAAAACAATTTTTTATTGTCACTGATTCTTGGGCAGTGCTGCCAACATCATTTCTGAATTCGGCATAAGGCCTTAGTACAAGTTGGCCGAGCCGGCTCGCCCAGCTCGATTTGACAGATTTGCATGGCGGTTTTGTTAGATGTCACAAAAGCAAACAGGCCTAGTACACGTTAGCCGCGACGGCATTATATTGTCAGTCTACTATTTAAAAATAAACTTATCTATTTTAAAACAAACAAACAGAAAGAAAGATTTTAGGTGATGTATGAAAAAACATCGATACATCGAGTATAACGATAGCTTTTCAAAAGATCGGATCGATTCGATGTATCGCATTGTAAACATCGATGTTTTCGATGCATATCGAATATCCCTAGTTTACACTCGACAGTTGGTAATATAGACTCTACACATGTTTATATCGTGCGGTACTGTAAAAATAAACACTACAAAAGAATTAAAACACACTAAACAATTATCTGCCTTTATTAGTTCCTCGCTACCTACTAAACATTACACCAACGACACAATCCCACACAGCTCGGAAAATAATTTAGTTTTGAAGCAAGAAAACATCGAATTGATGGACCTACCGACTTTTTACTTTTCCAAAAATTAAAAATGAGTTCTATGGTCAAAGGTTCCAGTCCCCAGAAGATGCGGTTAACGCCTTCAAAAACTCTATTTTCAATGTACCAACAAGCAAGTGGAATAACTGCTTTCAGAATTCGTTCCAAAGGATGCAAAAATGCATTTCTCTTCGTGGAGAATACTTTTAAAATAATAGTGTTTAACAGTTATCTACTGTTATTTTAGCCCTATATGCTAAATATAAAAGACATTCCCTGTGTATGCATGGAAAATTCATGGGTAAACTTTTTAAGGGTGTAGAAACCACTTTTGAAACTATTATTATGCAATGCTTAAAATCGGAGAGAATTTAAAAACTTTTATCGCATACTACGTTCAGGTTTTTTTTAATTGCTCACACAGGTTATTAATTTACCCCTTAGTCCAAGCAATTTAGAGTTTCCCTCCTGGTGGCTGATTTTGCTTGACAAGAGGGCACAATCGATGGAGAATAAGATGAACTGAAGTCGTTGCGGAAATTTTTTTAACGAGGTAAGAAGGGTGTGATGTTATCATTATAACGTCTTTATATTACAACTAATTATGCCCTCAAATTCATAAATAACATGTACGAAATCTGGAATCTGTAAATTAATTAATTTACAAATTATGACGTCATAAACATATTAATTTATTCTTGCCCAGTACGACATTGCGCATCACCCTTACTTATGCTGTTTGTTTTGTTAGTAGATTTCACTGTTATAGGTCATGTGTCGTTATTATTTTTCAGAAATATGCAATGATTATTTAAAACGGTCTTAGTTGTAAAATGCAATATACCGCATGCTCAACGAATTTGTGCAATATATTATTACGTATATTGATAGAGCATGAAAAAAGCTTTAATCTGAAAAAAGATTGGTCTAAATTCCTTGAAAAACAACGGAGTGACAAACCGTCAAAGTTTAAGGTTCATTGTTCAACAATTTCAGGGTGCAGCGAAAAAAAAAAAGATATTCATGATCGGAACACGAAGTGCTTTCACTGTTTAAAATATTTATTCTAAGCTAAAAGCTATTTCCAAAGTTCATGCAACGCTATCATTTTTACTATCTGGCTCGTGGCGGCGGAGTAGGGGGGATTCGACTCACTCGAGAAAATTTCTCGCTGCGCGCCTTCAAACTCGACCCCGGAGCTGCATTGGTACTTTTCTCGGGAACTATCCAAGATAAATTGATGATTTTTTTTAAATTTCATACTACTCGACGAGAGGAATCCATTTTTATCATCTAAAATTATAAAATCTCACATTCCGAGTCGTCAATGGCGCTTTATGAAATCTCTAAAGCAAATAATAAAAATTTCTCTTCTTAACAAAATGAAAAGATCACTTTTTAGCAACTATCTTTTGGTTTCATACATAGCAATTATTAAAAATCGTGAAAAGTTGTAAAAAAAATATTTGTACAGTGAATTTTTTGGAATTTTTTACAATTTATTTTATTTTAAATTTGGGATAGTACCTAATAGGTAATGTATGACATACGTATGAAACATTATATTTATTAAATTTTCGGGGGTAATACCACGAGTGCTTAAAAATTACCGATAATTTCCATGAAAGCTTGTTAATAATTCCACGAGTTCGAAGAACGAGTGGAATTAGACAACAAGCTTGAATGGAAATTATCCGGTTAATTTTTAAGCACAAGCGGTATTTAGGGAGAATATTTCTCGAATAAAAATACAAATTACTATATATTCATCTCCACTATATTCAAATAGATAATGTAACGTCTCTAACTTAAAAATCTCAATAAAAACAAATTATTTATTTATTGAAACAGTAACGTAATACATTTTTATCGATTTCCCGTTCTGTTATATCTCCGAATCGATTCATGACCTCTAAGAAACTCTTCTTTGACGTTTCACGTTTATTATTTTAACGTTGTTTGACAACGGTTGTCATGGCAACGTGGAATTTCCGCTGAATTTCCATTTAATAATTTAGCAATCGTTGCATTGATACACTATGTATGAGTGGAATATTCACTAGTTATATCACAAGAGGTGAATATTTTTTTGAATATTTTTTGACATTTTTGTGTAAAATTTCTGTAAAAATTGCGCGACAGCGAAACTGGAGGGATCTTTTTTTAAAAGAATTTTTGTCGAGGGCTATTTTAACAGAAATTTTGCGGAAAAATGTCAAAAAATATTCAGAACAAAATATATACCTCGAATGGTATATGGTCAGATTATATACCGAAAAAGACGAAAACATACAACGAAATGGAAGATTTTCAAAATAATTTATGTAGCCCCAGTCTTCCAACATAGCGGCAAGCTTCATTATAGTTGTATTTTTGTCTAATTTATAATGACTTGTTTCGCAGAATTCTTCAAACTGGGTCCATACGTACTTTTTTGTTTTTATCGTATTCGAATTTACTGTTTGGACCCTTACTTTGTGGAATCTACTCATATTAATGTTATTAATGAAACATTTGTTTCATTAAATAGTGGAATTAATTAGAAACAGTTAGTTTCATTTATAACATTTATCGTATTCGTTGGTATGGTCTTTTCGGCGTTTTTTCGGATATTTTATATTGAAACATCACCAAATCGATTGAAATGCTTGTTAATTAACAAAAATGTGACGTTAATGTGGCTGGCAACATTAAAAATTGGTTGTGGCAGGTGGGCCGGGGTATATTCACTTATGTCAAAAAATATCCAGTATAATTTGCTTCTGATTGGTCGCAAAGTGGCATTTGATTGGTTAGAAACGGATGGAGGTATATAATCAGTTATAATATCACAAGAGCATAGACAATATTCGATTATTCACCGAGTCACGAGACGTATTTGGCGAAACATCACGAAGCGCTGCTCGAGTGGTGTTTCACGAAATACGTCGAGTGAAGAGGTAAATAATCGAAAAATATTGTCTATGCTCGAGTTGGTGTTCGTTACGATTATATAACGAATAATATTCTAATTTTTTTTTATTGATTAATATTAATATTGAAGGTACAATTATTATAATACATATTTGATGTATTGTTGTTTTCGGAATGTGTAGTAGAATTAACTGACATTTCATTGAGCTTGCCCGTTACTATGGAAACGATCACAATATGGCAGGAGGCGAAACACCAAAACGATTATATCACGTCGTCATTCACTTATCAATACATCGTAACTAAGGGAAATTCAAGGATTGTATTGGTTCATTAGAACATGAGTTATATAATCATGTAAATACAATTTTTGTAGTTTCAGAATAGTGAATATATGTATTATTATTCACATGATAATTTGTACTAATATATTACACATTAAAAATACAAAGAGCTGACGCAATACCAAGAATTTTGGAGCCTCATCACAAAGATGATTACCTTACATGTTATTCCCCATCACCCCCATCACTTTCGTCGTCGAATTAATCTTTTCTGTCAAGTTCGTCTTCATCTGTCACATCGTAATCAATCTCATTTTGCTGAGCTTGTACAGTTTCATTATTTTCATCGAGATGCGGTTCATCTGGGTCTTCTTGGTCGTCGAGGTATTCATTATCTTCGAGTATATCAATAAGTTCTTGTTTGTTTTCACAACTTTGTCATTTGCAAAATCCGCAAAAATCGGTACATTTCAAAGCGTTTCAAATTTCGTATACCTGCGCGTCCTTCGACTTAGCTAAGCGGGAGACAAAGGGGCTGTTATATCTATAGTTTGGCAAACGTAACTGAAGCTGTGGAAGGAATGCGGGCGAAAACATTCGATATTGCCACGTTTAACTATGAAAAACCTAAAGTGCTAAGTATGTAGTGATAATAATTAGAAAATGGACTTTTTATTATGAAAAATATGTCAATAATGATTAAACGTTAGTTCTTTAATGTGCTTGTTTCATTGGATTTTGTCTATTAACATTATTTTTTCAATTTCTGAATATTAAAAGATGCACACTTTTCCAAATATGTTATGGATTTCCTTCAAGCCGGCAACGTCGTGCGGAAATCATAATTACCACGACCTCCTACTAACTCAATTGGTGAATATTTATCGAACCCCCGTTGCTAGGTAACCACCTGACTTCCTATTGGCAAGCGCGTGCGTGTGTTCTTTCCCCTAACTTCGACAATTGATTGACATTGATTATCCAGTGGCGTTCATAATGTCAATATTTTCCTTCGTATTTTCAGTATCCTTATTGAGTTCAAGTACGATTTTTAACAAATAGGTACCGTGTTTTGAAAAATACCTTACCTTTAAAGCAAAGCATAAATCAGTTTCTATATATAATTATTATATAATAATAATAATTATTTTTAATACTTTTATAAAATAGGTACCGTACGCTATTGGTACGTTTATGACAGATATCGGCCATGTTTCCTTCCCCCTTACGGATGCCCCGTAGCTTCAGATAGACTTGTCAAGCTATACTCACTTTGCTGAATAATTTGTTCATTTAAACATTAACGCAAATAAGTACAGAATACATAACTTGAATAAATATTTTTTAACAAATAATTACGAGTCTGTTTAAATTGACATAATTCAATAAAAATACTTAATTATTATATATGAAACAAAAGGATAGTTGCTAAAAAGTAATCTTTTCATTTTGTTTAGAATAAACATTATAAATGACAGCGGAAAAAATACCGTAAACTTTAGATATTTCATAAAAGCGCCATTGACGACTCGTGATGTGTAATTTTATAATTTTAGATGATAAAAATGGGTTTCTCTCGTCGAGTAGTATGAAATTAAAAAATAAATCATCAATTTATCAATATACGTAATAATATATTGCACAAATTCATTGAGCATGCGGTATATTGCATTTTACAAGCCGTTTAAACTAATCATTCCCACGGTTGCGAAATTGCATATTTCTAAAAAATAATAACGACACATGACTTATGACAGTGAAATCTACTAAAAAAACAAACAGCATAAGTAAGGGTGATGCGCAATGTCGTACAGGGCGAGAATCAATTAATTTGTTGATGACGTCATAATTTGCAAATTAATTTAGTTACAGATTCCAGATTTCGTTTACGTTATTTGTGAATTTGAGGGCATAATTAGGTGTAATATAAAGACGTAGTAATGATAACATCGGGTTCTTAACGTTTTTTCTGTAAAATTGAAGGGTGAAAAGATATGCACGAAAAAGTCATTTTTACTGAAATTACACCCTTCTTTCCTCGTTAAACAATTTTCCGCAACAACTTCGGTGATATAAAAATTTTTGTTAATAAAGACCTTTAATATTATTATTAATTATTATTTTTTATGACATTAAGTAACAGATGTCAAAAAACACTACTTTACACATAAATAACAATTTAACTTGTTTCTTGTTTCAAAATATGTGCGACTAATACTTTTATTGATACCTATTTTATTAGGCGTCTAAGTGAAACTTTATGCGACAAAGTATGGAAATTTTAACGACGAGCGAAGCGAAGCAAGTTGAATGCATACAAATTCACATATATATTGCAAATAAAATACAATATTTTATGTTCAAACGTTCAATTCCAAATCAGAATATTAAAAGAAAAAAGGAAATAGAGGCTGCTATATATGACAATTACGCTGAGACGCGATTGCTACGCTCTAGTATTTATTAAAAACCATATATTTACCTATACTTTTTATTTATTATGGACGATAAAAGTGATGTTAAGCAGCCACACATTCCGCCAGAAAGTGTAATGAACCCCTTCTGACAATCAATAATGTTGCGAGGTAACCAACTCAAAGCCGGCCCTGTCCCTCGACTGTAAATTTTGGTGGCTACGCCGGGATTCTCCCTGCGCCATCATGTTTTTGAGAACATTCGAGTACAACGGTTTTGTTTGTGCATAGCACTAGAGTTTTTCAGAACCGATAAGGACTATATATACGCGGGTTTTGGAGTGCGTAAACAGTTAGTTAGTTCGAGAGAATTAGTGAAACGGACAGTAAAGAGTGAGTTCACAGAAGTTCTTAGTAATCGGACAGTGCATAAAATAGTGGAGATAAATAGTGTAATATCCAAGTGGTGAAAATAAATTAGAACTAGTGTAAATAAATTAGTAGACATTAAGTAGAGCGTTTATATAAATTAAGTTTAATATAGTGTGTGTGTTTCTTTAAATAAATCAATTTACAGATAGTAATTAGCCATAGTGTGTATAGTTTTATCCCGCAAGTAAAAACTATTTAAATAAATAATAAAAACATTACAATAATATCAATAATTTTAATGTAAGAAATTCATACAGAGTGGGCCACAGTCCACCCAGATATTTGGCAGTATTCCTTATATTTTAAGGAAATTAGGAAGCACGTCGGTTTTTGTTCTAAGGAGGACACTTTTTTACGATACAGGCATCTGTCTGTAAGACTCAAAAAGGATAAAATATAATAAAACTCGATAATAATACAACTATATGAATGAATTCTCTTCAATTTCACGTTTACACATCGACTGCATATCTTTAACGGCCTATTCCAGGTCATTTTCCTTTTCCTTTTCCGATCCTCTCGACCCTTCGCCATGTGTATATGTCACAGGAGATGAGATAAACAAAACTAGGTTCAACATTCGAGTGACACGTTTGTTGTACTCTAGAAATATGAAATATAACATGTCATTTGTCAACCCCCTCCCTTCCACTTCACCAACCACTTATTTTCAAATAGGGAATATACCATCTGCGGCACATCATTAGAAAGGCATTTAGATGGAGTATTCAGATATAATGATCGTCCACGATTTTTTCGATATTTATACCATCATTGCAAAAAAAGTCTTAATTAAATTAAAGTACAACACCTCTTAAAAATGAAACGCAACGTCTATGGTTTGCTGATGTGACTTTTTTTTCTGTCACATCAAAAGTAAATTAAAAGAAATATTGCAAAAACAATATGATAACTAATTGTAATACCTAGTAACAATGTTAAACAAACTGTCTTAGTATCAAATTACTGATTTGTTCTTAAAAATATTTACCGAGCGTGAACCAACTTGTTTAGTCAGCGAGAGTGAGAAATATAGACTCATTCACTTGTTGAAATGCGTTTGATTTAATCCTTTTTTTATTGTTCATCGAAAGTTTCCTGATTTTTCAATTGAAAATAAATAAAGCTGACTAAATCTTTTTGAAATTTTTGAAAGGTCTCAGAAATATGAAAGTTTTAATTCTTCTTAGTAGATATTTTCAGATTGAAATAAAGAGCTAATGGTCTTTTCATGTTTCTATTTTTCTCATTCCTCAGTTATTAATTTAATTCTTGAGTGACGTGATTAATTTCGAAAGACATAAAAGGGGTTGAACTTTGTAAAAAAAATTCCAACCTACTTTTCAGGTGAATTCACATATAAAGTCCGGTAGCTGATGGCAGATGTAGGCTTCATAATTTCGAATGGATGCCGTTTTCACAATCGAGTTTCATGTGAATACAAAGTAAATTGAGGCTATTTCCCAAGGCACTAACTGGATAATCGACGCTACAGTGAACATTGAAAATCTTAGAATTTTCACGAAGATAGAACAATTAAATTATGGATGCCGTGTACTTAGATGCATTCCTTGGGTACTACTTTTCAACCGAAAACTCTTCGTATGATATGCCCTTGTGTCAACCTCCATTTGAATTGGTGTTCCCTATCTAGCCAGTTCCGATTTCCCCTCTTATGCAATATTTTGTGATTCCACAAAACGGCTCCGGACCTATGAAGTCTCCTCAAGAGCCTTCTGTAGCTAACTGGTCCGCCATTTCATTACCTGCAATCCCTTCATGTACCGGCACCCATATTAGAGACCCTTTGTTGTCTCTTGCTAGCCTGTTGAGGGATTCTTTGCAGTTTTTCACCAGTCTAGATCGAGTTGTTGGATTACTGGGTGCATCACCTGTTCCCTAGGTGGGATGATGATATTCTCTCGCTCAGTGAATATATTCTCTGGTGTCATGCTCTCAAAACTCATGTTAAATATGGGTTCGTCTAGTAATGTCCCAGTTGTATCAGTGTGTCCTTCTCGAAGATTGTTCGGGGACCATAAGACTCCCAATTTCAGCCCAAGAATTGCCATCATTGCCTCCGCCCCTATATAAAGTTCTAGAGGAGGGAGTTCAATAAGGGCTTCCATTTATGCCGTCCCCGTGCTGTTCATTGCCCCGGTAATATCAAGAAGGGCGTGTCTTTGAATTGCAGTTAATATAGGATCGTTGGCATCATCACAGTTATGTAGAGCCAGTGAACCACCTCAGGTTTTGCCCATAACTCTTCTGCATTGCCAGTCGCCCTGGTAGTAATTTTTTCCAGGGGTGCCTTCCAATTCAGTTTGAAATCAAGGGTAACTCCCAGATATTTAACTTCTTTGGATATTTCTTGTTTTTCTCCGAACAACTGTACTCTACCCTGGGGGAGAATTCTTCTATTCGTAAAAGCAAATAGTTTGGTTTTTTTTTGGATTAACTGGAAGGTCCTCTTTAAGGCACCATTTCTCCACAATTCGCAGTGCTTCCATATAACCACCTCTGGGAATTTCCCATTGGTGACAATCACTATGTTGTCCGAAAAGCCATGCGTCCATATGCCTTGATCATTCAACCTAGAGATCAAGTCATCCACAACTAGGTTCCAGAAAAGTGGTGAAAGTACTCCACTTTGAGAACATCCTTTAGTTGTCCTAACGGCGTATGTTTTATCATGCATATGTGCTGTACCGGTCTAATAGTACCAACCTATTTATCATACTCTTCCACTTTTAATACATTGAAAATGTGAAATTAATTTTTATTGTTGATTTTTGAGATTTTTAGTGAAAATCCATAAAACGTCTTTTTATGGAAACTACTTTTAACAGGGAACCAGCACAGCTCTGATATGAATATTCAGTGATTTAGTGGACGGCTTTTTGTATGCAAGATATTCTACAAATTTTGCATAGAAGAGGCAGTAAATCCCAGCTTTCTAATCAACACAAATGCATTTAACGAATTTTTGATTATTTAAGATTCAGCTCTTGCTTAAATAAGAGCTTTACAAAACAGTGAATTATTTATTCAAAATAACTCAAACCTTGTGGAAATAAGAAACTATTGGACAAGTGAGACATTTTGGGGAGAGTGGTATTGAGGAGAAAAGATAGGGACCACGATAACTGACAGAGTTTGCACACACAATCTTGTATATTGTATTTTATTTCTTCGCCGTTTTCGTGGCTATTATTCTTTTTTTACTACTCTGAATATACTGTGCGGTCGTAAATTGTGCCCCCTCCCCTCAAAACTTCTGAAAGGAATGAGATAAAATAATGAAACAAAAACTAGATCAAACTATAAAGAGGAAATTATACTATCACTAGTAATAGTGGCAAGCACCTGACTTCAATTGTACGTGATAGAGGGCGTTACGATCTTTGAAATTTGTAATGGAAACTAAGGTCACAAAATACCTCATTTGGAAGATATTTGAATTATCTTTACGCCAATAAAAACATCTTTATTAGTGGTTTTAGTGACATATCGTGAAGTAAATGAATGAAATAATCTCAATAACCCTAATATTTATTTTATGAAACGATTTTTAAAAACAAAATAAGTTAATCTAAGTTATAGATGTTCAAACTGTTCTCCCATAACTTCTTGGCAGTAGAAGAGCCTATCAGTGAATTATCTTCTAACATTCTCCAGCATTTCTGGGGTTATTTCGGTACATACTTGTGAAATTCAATCCATTAATGAGACAGGTTGAGTTACATACACTTTAGATTTTAAGTACATAACCCCATAAGAAGAAACCTAATGGAGTTAAGTCAGGTGAGCGCGGTGGCCATTCAATTGTTCCTCTTCTACCAATCCATCTATTTCTGAAAGTTTGGTTAAGATAATTGCGAACTTCTCTTGAGTAATGTGTCTTGTTAGAATATTATTTCAATTTCAAACTATCCAGGGTGTTGTTTGATTTATTTCGTTAGTTATCTGGTGTCGTAATAGATTTGAATAACTCTCGCCGTCTAAAGTTCTGTCCAAAAAGGAGGGGCCTATTATGTAGTTGCCTAAAATTCCAGCCCAGACATAAGTTTTTGCCGGTATTGCGTGTACAGGTCACGGCGAATGTGAGGATTAGTCTCACTCCAGTATCGCATATTCTGTCTATTAGCCTCACCATTGAGTGTGAATGTCAATATTTCTGCAATAATTGGGCAGGAGTCGAATTTTTTTCGATATAATTTCACAAAATTCTATTCTTCTGTCGGCGTCGTCTTCCAATAACTCATGTGTCATAATTAATTTGTACGGATGAAATTTGTGCTTTTTGAGATATTTTTTTATTGTTGTAGCAGAAACACTGCTCTCATTAGCAATGTTTTTTGCTGTAGACTGTGGATTATTGACCACGGAAAAAAAACTTCAATTTGTGTGTCTTCAGATATAGGCTTTCGTCCGGCTCCTTTTGCTTGTAGTTCACTGCCAGTGGTTAGGAATTTATTCACTTGTTGTCTTAAGTACTTTCAACAAATTGGATGTTCAGGAAATCTCTCATTAAAAATTCGTTCTAAAAGAAATCAGCAATAATTAATTTTACGTTTCTTTAACAATTATTGACAAGCGTTGCGAAGTAACAAGGAATGACCGGAACATATTTTGTACTACCAGATACTTAGTGTCACTTTAGTTATTGTTTTGTTCTTTTCAAAGTTTCAAAGTAACTTATAACCTTTTAAAATCATGCAGAAGAGAAGTGTTTTTGACAAGACAAGATATAACGTGAAAAAATAAATCTTTGTTAGATCTGAGAATTTTGTAGTGGCTATCCTGATGAGAGATAACTCTGAGACGTCCAAGTTCGTGCAAAATTACAGTTCGCAATCCTCCACTGGTTCACTCTGTTAGAAATATCAGTGATATTCAAGAGAACAGCACAAACACAAACAAATATGGTGACACAGCGATAACGGCCAATAGAAGTGCAGCGCCATCTGCCTCTACCTTTTGGGATACTGAACAACTATGCCTTTTTTCTACACCCACATGTATATTATCCATTTTCTGCACAATTTACAGAATGTAACTGTAGGCCATTCCGGTTAACTGAACGGATATGACTTCATATACATCCTAGAACGTATATGAAATCCACCAATCAGCATTTGCGTTTAGTACCCGCCAACTAATCTTTTTTCAATTTCATAGAAACGTCAAAATAACTTGTCAAAATATTTCTATAGTTTTTAAGAAAAATATTAGTAAAAATGAGTGATTCCAGGGATGAATCAATAAATAATTTTCCACCAGATATTCGCTTAGCCGCAAAGGAGACGTATAACGTATAGAAACAGAATAAATTGAATATTTAAGGGTACTCCTGACAAACGTCAGTTTTTATGTAATACAATCGACTTTATAGATAGATGATTAGTATATTCATCTGTAGTCCAGTGGTAAGTATCCCAGGCTCTCACGCGGTAGATCAGAGTTCGATTCCCCGTTGGGACATTTTTTTTAAATTTTAATTTTATTTCTAAATAATAATAAAATAATAATAATAGTAAAATTATATAAAATTTTTAATTTGAAGTTATATTATAGTTTAATAAAATGTTCATTTTATAGATTTTTTCTTAAGTGGGTCGTAGAAAAAATATACTGTTCGACTCGTGTGGATTGTCCATATCGCTCTCGGACGATTGAGCACTCCGCCTACGGTGACGTGCTCAAACTTCGTCCTCGTGCGATATGGCCATCATATCCACACTAGTTGCACAAACTACTATATCCAGTTCCAATGTATCGAGTTAATTTTCATATGCAGTTGTTCGTTTCAGGGTTTTCTCTGTAGCTCACACATTGCAATGTTTGGTCTACAGCTTTTACAGATATTTATACTCAAAAATTAAATTTATTCAGATCAGGTAATTCATACGGGTATCAGCATGACAAATGTATTACCCCAACAAAATAATTATAGCTAAATCCAACAAGGACATTAATACCCACTTGAATTGCATTTATATTCAGGTCTTTCACGATTCGTACATTTTAATTTCGTCCCGATATTACCTCGAAATTGAAGTTATAAACACAATTTGAATTATAATTTTGGGCAATAGCGAAATACTGTCACTAAGCAGCTGAACACGCATAGAATGTAATTTCTAACCCATTTGCGAATGCTGACCTAACCGGAAGCTGTTGAATAGTTTCCTGAAATTGTTTTCCTCGATTTGCTTAATCTCGATTCAAAAACAGAAGAATACATAATAGTATATTACGTACCTAGGCCAGTAAAGTAGAAAATGTCTCAGATCACATATAATTGTCTGTCGAAGCGAAGCTTAAGTCGACAAACATGTGATCTGAGGCTTTCTTATTCACTGGCCGAGATGTATATACTATTTTTCTGTTCGACGAAGCCCTAAAGGCAACTTCGTTTAGCGCAGCAGCCCGAAAGTTGATGCATTCCGGCTGGAGGACAGAAAATAAGTGTGACTGGACGAGATCCTTTACTTTGTGTTATGATATTATTTTTCAATTTAAAATACTTAAAATGAGATACTTGGCAATTGCGCCGCATTGTAATCTCTTTTCGTGTACTCAGTACTTTCGATACCCCACAGACGTGCCTTCATTTTTACAAGGTCGAACATGACCGATCTGTACAGTGGATGGTTCAAAACACAACTGAGCCACATTCTGCGTTCGAAATTCAAATTTAGCACAAGTTTGAACATGTCTGTTCAATCCAATGACAGCTCGATTGCGGCAAAGTCGTCTTTAGCGGCTGACCGTGCCACCACCTCTAAATTGACACCTTCCAAGTATATCGCCGGCCCAGTGTTGGGCATTAATCAATTAAAATTTTAATTGATTGATTAACTGATTGAAAAATTTATTGCGATTAATTTAATTGCAATTGAACTATTAATTGCATGCTACAATTAATTTATTTGGATTAATCTATGTTAATTGTATCTTGCAATTTAATCAATAGCAATTAATTTTTTAAATTGTTTAAAGGTCAATTTAAATTAACAATTATATTACTTTGATACAGGGAAATACTTTAATTTAAATGAACAGATATTTTCATAAATATTAATCCTGATATCCTAATATTTTTTATTAAAGGACTTGCAATCATTAAATTTAAATTGTTAGGTGATTACTAAATATATCTGAAATTAATAAATTATTCAAAAATCTAACGTATTAAATAAATGAATTATTATCGTAATTAAAGTTATCATACTTTTATCATAAAGTTTATTCAAACGAAAAAATAAAAATAAAATAAATATTTCATTTGTCACATATCTACTCATTTTATTCATAACTTCGCACTTTTATTTTGACGCAACTGCTCTTTTCATATGAACGTTAATAATCAATAAGCTTAACCAATATTTTAGAAAAATTTTCATTACTTACATTAAACAAATATTTTTAAGCCCAAACATCTACAAAATTTTTTAAAAAATTCCGGTAAATATGTTATTGCTTTCTTCCCATCCACATAATAATAAATTTTGATTATATCAGTTTTTAAATAATAATATCCAAACGATTAATAAATAATTAATTGTTAATTGTGATATTCACGATTAACAATTAATTA
This sequence comes from Lochmaea crataegi, assembly GCA_947563755.1. Classification (NCBI taxonomy): domain Eukaryota; kingdom Metazoa; phylum Arthropoda; class Insecta; order Coleoptera; family Chrysomelidae; genus Lochmaea; species Lochmaea crataegi. The sequence continues at coordinate 87,445,953 of OX387423.1, read as the reverse complement.
ATTGTTAAATTTACTGTTTGGAACCTTACTTTGTAATTTATTGTTAGTTGTCAGTTTTCACAATTAGGTACAAATTTCAGATTCTTAGAATTACAATTAATTTATTGTTAATTTTTAATTGCCCAATAATTTAATTTTGCCCAAAACTCCTCCAGCCTAACTTTTTTATTGTAGCCACGTTTTTTACCATTTAACTTGCTGATCGTTTTGTTTTAATTGTTATGCAATTTCAATTAGAAAATATAAATGTATAATGAAGAAGAAGAAGTTAATTATATCAAGAGATATCGAAAAATAAATTTACTGTTCTAACTACTTCCCGGGCTAAATGCCAGACATTGAGTTACACTTCAAACGGGGTCGATATGGTCTACAAGATTTAACCAACAATTCTGGTGTGCAATTAGGGCAGCATAATCTGCAGCCCGGTTTCGGCGTATTTGCGCATCATCAGTACAAGGTATATGTTCTCCGTCCGAGAGCTCTAAGAGCCTGATCCCGGACTGAATTTGACACTAAACTCAAAATCAATACATGTCTTCCAGTACCGGAAATGTTAAACTTGTGATCATCACCTCCATATACCTCCAAACCAGAATGGTTGGTTAAATCAAAAATTACCCTCTCGGCATTGGGCGTTAATAAAAAAAATGAATATTTAATATTGACGGCTCTTGCCAAACTGATTTTAAAATAACAAAGATAACAAAGCCAGGTCACAGGGCTTTGTTACCTGCTGAATTAAGGTAAATATAGATATTATAAGAAAACAAAGGGCGCCACTATAATTTTATTTCTAAAAAAAATTAGAAAAAATTAAAATTAAAAATCAGCTTGCTTATAACTGTTGATTACCTGCCTATAAAGAATACTAAGGTACTCTAGAGAAAAAGTTGTTACAGTATCTGTGTGTTAAATAAACCTTACCACTAGATAAAATATATATATATATATATATATATATATATATATATACATACTGTGTTCATTTGAAAAGGACCCACCCTTAATATTTCAGAAATGGGACATATTAGAAAGAAATGCCGAAACACATCAACTTTTAACTTGAGGGGGACACTTTTTAACGCTAATGTCATAAACGTCAGATTCACCCCCTCCCTTCTGGAGATACCCCTCGAATTTTCTCAAATGGCATTAGGTATCAAGTCATACCTCATTTAAAAGGTCTGGTAAATCTCTATTCAATAATTTTGATTTGCCTTTGATTCCAGCCTTCCATTGTTATTTAATCGTTGTTTAAAATTGGCTTTCTTTCAACTTTTCGTATGCCCCCGTATTAGGTTATGACCGAAAGACTTTAAAGAATAAAAAATTTGCAAATAGTGAAAAGACAAATGTTAACAAGAAATAACTGTTATTTAATCATGTGTCAAAGTGACCATCGTTAACATTCAGGCAAAAAAAGTTGAAAAAAAGCCATTTTTAAACAACGATTAAATAACAATGGAAGGCTGGTATAAAAGGCAAAACAAAATGATTGGATAGCGCTTCACCAGTCCTTTTAAATGAGGTATGACTTGATATCTAATGCCATTTGAAAAAATTCAAGGGGTATCTCCAGAAGGGACGTTTATAACATTAGCGCCAAAAAGTGTCCCCCTTAAGTTAAAAGTTGACGTGTTTTGGCATTTCTTTCTAATATGTCGCATTTCTGAAATATTAAGGGTGGGTCTTTTTCAAATGAACACAGATATAATGAAATAGTTATGTACGTCTCAAGTTCGGAAAGTGATCCTTTACCTCCTGTAGCCCTGTAAATACACTTTCCGACTGTGGCGCGTACAATATTTTTTGTGTAGCCACCAATAATTTGACAATAATATAGGAACAGAATATTTATTGCTCAAAATGTATAACAAAAATTAACTCATTTATTATCAATATTTATGTTGAATGTACAGTTATGCAAAGTGCAATTATTGAACGTTGATGTTCCGGTCAATTCAGGAATCGTAATATTTGTGTTATCAATAATATTGGATTCGATTCTTGTTTATTTTCTGCGATAAGAATTTTATTTGCTGTTTTTAATTTGTTCTGAATTGAATCTTCGATGTAACCTTCTGCCACGGTCCACGCTCCATCCTCCGTGTCGTTTCAAACTTGTTAAATTTCCACCTGCATCAATCAATAATGTGGCTGAAGTCCTGTGGAAACAATGGCCAGTATCTTTTGTTGGGCTAGACAATTTTAGATATATTATGTAGCTATTTTGCAAGGGAAATTTTCTATTGAATGCATTCCAATAGGTTGAGTAGTGCATCTATTGTTTTTAGGAAATATAAATAATCTGCGATGTGTGATGTGATTTGGACGTAGGGCTAAATATGTTCTATATAATTCTCAATGGAATTTGTTGACAACGAGAAATGTTCTCTGTATATTTGTTCATGTATTAGGAATGTTTATTATTAGCATGTCATTCTTATCTTGCACGTCATCCACGGTCATATTTACTAATTCATCACGGCGACCTGCGCCGGCCAAGCCAATTACCAGTATAGTCTACAAAAAATTGAAATGTCAAAATTTTATATGCAGCCACTAAAAATTATTGAAAATACCCTAATAGCGAGATACTCATGATTTGAGGCTTCTGTCAAAAATGTATTTACTTATTGTTTACTAAAAACTTTAGACTTCTTTGTTTTATATCCCACAGATTTTTTCTTTAAAAAAGCTAACTTCCGTATCGGAAATTTACTAATATCAATGTCCTTCTTGCTTATTAACATTGTTTTGAACATTGAATACAAACTCCTTACAGTTGACGATTTAAATGTGTTTGATTTTATAGCTAAATAAGCTAACAAAACATCTTCCTTTACTTCTTTTTCTCTTCGCACCATTTTTCGAAAAATTCATAGACTTTTTCATACATTTCCTTTGATTTTGTTGGTAATAATGCATTAGTGGCGTCAGCTGCCGCTTCTTTAATTTCGAATGGAATGTTTTCTACGTCACTTTCATCGCTACTCATCTCTAAATGGTTTAGAAAATTGTAATAATACACAAAGTGCGTCAAAACGTCAAAAACATCTACTGACAGTTGGCTACGGTATTGTCATGGCAACTGTGATGTTTAACATACCCTTCGAAAATTCTCTCTGGCTATGGTATTTTGTCTTTTATGAAAATTTTGACATAAGAGCTCGGGAAAGTAGGTACTTTGCCGAGCAGTTCTGTCACTTGACCGAGCAGTTAAGTCAATTTTCCGATCTAGACCGGCAACGACGCACTTTCCGAGTTAAAAAATGATCGGAAAACGCATTTTCTAAGGCGGCAGCATAAAAAACTTTTACATTTACAATTTTGCAAAAGATGGGTTAGTAAATTAAAATTACAAACATTGGTGAAGCCCTACGAAATTTTACAAAGTACCTTCTTTCCTTTTCAGAAGATTTGTCAAACTTAAAATCCGGGAATTATGTCATCTGGAACTGGAATCCAGGGAGCTATGTCTTCCGGGAAGTTTCTCCAGGAACTACTTAGTGAATTACTGGAACATGTGATTCATGAATAACAGGTACTGTCTAATCCACGAAACTGTCCATTGTCAGAAACTGAATAGAGGCACAAGGCACAGGTAATTTCTTAACTTACAGGAACGGTATACTGTAATATTCCAGGAAATTTCTTACAGGAACGGTATTTGGATTTATCCCAGGAAGTGTATGTCCAGGAACTGTGCTAAAATACAATTTTCACATGTACAAAAAATGAAATTTAGTATGTTAGCATAATGAGCTATCTGTCCAAATAAATACATATAATAATTACAAAATCGTTTATCTAATAGCTTAATGATTCGTTCTGGATAAAAGTTTATTTAATTTTAGCAAAAATTACAAGAAAGAGAAAGGAATGTCAAGTATATCAAGTAAGTGAATTAAACTTGTATGAAAAAGGTGAAAATTTTAGTAGCCATTTTGTTTATTAATTTAGACAGTACATATATTTTAATCTTGAAACATCTACCAATTATATAAAAAATTTATAATTTACCAGTAATCCCAGTAAAGTTCAGAAACTATACCAACTTTTACTATTATGAACTACTGAACAGTTCCAAATTTTAATGCATTCTCTTTCGATGCAATTGATAGTAAGCCACACCGGAAACCTCTCCATTCATATTTATATACGTTGAACTTATTTTAAATTTCGCGCTGAAGTTAACATCCGAAACTATAATTATTGATTTTTGGTCCGAATACACTTGTTGTATATTCCACCAAAAGAAAATAGTTGAATAGTTTTTAAATAATTTTTCCTACAATCACTACCCAAAGTAGGCTTTTGCACTCTCAAATCTAACCGCAAAGTTGTTGTTTTCCGCGAGCTGTCATAATTTGACATTATTGGCGCTCTTAAGCAGAAAGTAACTTTGGCGCACGCCTAATTTTATTTATAGATAAAAGAGAGCTAGTAGTTATTTTAATATAAACTAAATAAATAAATATTTTAGTTGATTTTCTAATATGTTAAAGCATCCAACAGTATTTTCCGTAATAATTTAATGAGAAATAGGGAAATCTAAAAAATATCTGACATTAATGTAATAAATATCTGACATTAATGTAATAAGTGTTGCCTACGTACATAGGTTCACGAAACTGCAATCTGGAAACTGCTAAGTACAAACAATGGCAATAGGTAGGCAACACAACATACTTGCAAATAACTTACGGTTTATAAGAATCAAGTAAGTCTATGTCAAAGAAAGAACCTAGTGCATTGTTACTGAAATATTCCGTTCAAATAAAATTTTAAAAAGTAGTAATTTATTTAATGAACTATAATATTCATACAACCATAAAATCATAAATATTTAAATTATAAAGTCTATTGTCACAAGTAGGCAACACAACATACACAATTAATCTTTTGTCTTCAAATAGTAGGCTTAATATGTCAAATAAACTTCCAATATTGTAGTAGAAAGTAACACGTTCTTAATAAAATATTAATTTTATTTTGGTGTGATCGTAGAAAAAATCTTGTGTGTATTTCCAGCAGAAACTCCTTTGGTAGTCTCGACAGATTGCCGCGCTCCGCTGACGCGTCGCGCGGCAACTTTCTGTCTCGACTGCCAAAGTACTACTTTCTGCTCTTGATACACAAATAGCTATTATATCAGAATAGGCTTGTTGTCTATTCCACCAAAAGGTTGAATATGAGAAATTTTATTTTTGTATCCGAAATGTTATCGGTAAAGATAACGTTTCAATACCGACCCCGTTTGACTTAGAAGTGTAATTCAATGTATGTCGGGGCATATAGTCCGGGAAGTAGCTGTTTCTTCTTAGTTGAACGGTCACTGTTTTTGAAAAACATTTTTCAAAACTTCGATGTGAAGCGTTAGAATAATATATTTGTTATTCGATATCTATTGGTAACACGTTTCACTAAATACAGACAATCTTACAGGAAACTGTAACTTTATTTTATTATAACAAATAAACTTTTTTCCCCGCATGGTCTCACTTTTCTAAGCGATGTATTTTATTCTTACCAATACTAAGGAATTCTCATTATTGCCCGAGAACAAATTGTCAAACTAACTTTAAAAGACCCGATGTAAAAATTGAGACATAATGTTCGTAACGACGGGCTTTAAAACTGCTCTTCAATTCAAATTTAAACGGTAATGGACCATAATAAAATAGGTAATATTTGCACATTCCAATGTTTATTGTTTTTATGGAATTACCCATAAATGTGAATTATTTGAAAATGTAATTATGAAGGAATTAAATAGATGTAATTAGAATTTACAAATATGGTACAATATAGTATGAAACGGTTTGAAATGCTATTAATGTGCTATTATTTAAAATAATACTGTTGATTATCCAACAGCTTTCAAAAGCTTTTAATTAATGCAGCATTTAGATTGAAATTCGGAATGTTCCAGAATTATGTAAATTTTTGAATATCCCAATTATTTGGAAAATGATAATTATATACAAATTTTAGCCGAAATTTGAAACACCCTTTAGGATGCAGCCGATTGGCCAATATCTACTCCACATCTATATTTTATTCCAAGATATCTAGGCTCCTAAGAAAGCGTTTGTTTCCTTTTAGAGCTAAATACATGTACGCACATTTTAAACTGAGCATGTGAATATTTTAAATTTAAAGCTCACTAGTTTTGACTTCTTCGTTTTAAAACCGTTCAGTTCACTCGGTGCTCCTTTAGCAACAAGTTCTGGTTTCTCTTGAGTTCTATTGACCCCTTTTGCACTGATGCATACCCACAAACAAAATTAAAATGTTCTCAACCTTAATTAAAGGCAGATAGTCTCGTACGGTATGTATGCTGGAAATACATCATAGGTGACTGTGGCCGTAGCGGTAAGGGCGGTATGTGCCTTTGGGGGCGGTGAAAGCTTTTCCAAGAATTTAGGGGGCGTGTCAATGTATGCAACCTCATCAAACGGCTTGGCTTTAATTATGTTTAGGAGTTGAAACAGTATGTGTACGGGATTCATCATGCATATACCTTGATATTTATCCGCATTCGTCATAATGTTACACTGCTTATATTTACACATGGTTAAAATTTTTGCCAAGGAAAGTAAAAAAATTTAAATGGTTTTTTGGTACTTTACAAAGAAAAATAATGATTTCTTTTTTGTTACAAAAAACAATTAAAGGGAATTCATTTATATTTAATACATCAAGTAGGGGAGGAGGGGACACAGAGGACCCCCCAGGACAATATAGCCCATACTTCTTTTGAAGTTTGTTTAAAACACATGATTTTGTCTTTGTTTATCGACTAGTATTCGAAATTAGAATTTATTTCTCACCTACATTTTAGTTGAACCTGAGAGTTTTTGACAATTATTAACAATTTTTGACAATTATTGACCATTTTTTAACAATTTTTGATAATTTTTGACAATTATTGAAGATTTTTGACAATTTTTCAAAGTTTTTGACCATTTTTCAAAATTATTGACCATTTCTGAGAGTTTTTGACAATTATTAACAATTTTTGACAATTATTGACCATTTTTGGCAATTTTTTAAAAATTTTGACCATTATTGACCATTTTTGACAATTTTTCAAAATTTTTTACCATTTTTCAAAATTATCGACCATTTCTGAGATTTTTGACAATTATTAACAATTTTTGACAATTATCGACCATTTTGACAATTTTTCAAAATTATTGACAGTTTTTGACAATTATTCCATTAACCTTTCTCCTTGAAGGTTCATTAAGGTGAAGGTTGTATGGAATGGTTATTTTTCCTTCCCCTTCTTGAAAAAGTAAGAGCTAAGATATATAAAACGATAACAAACACTTAACCTCATTTTATTCTCCACATTTTTTAAATGTCACTTTCTTGAAATTTGGCAACGTCGGCGCCTAGAGCTACGGACAGATGCTCCTTCCCAGTCGCCCCGGTGGTTCTCTCTCGTCCCCTACATATTTCAAAGTAAATGAACGACGATGAACTTGTTGTATTTTTATTAAATATAATATAAACACTTAGGTTAATGTGATTACTAAGGATATTATATTGAAAATAGGTATATAATCGTGAGGAAGGTTACTATTTTATAGTCAAGACGTATATAAGGACTATGCTTAAGTTGTCATGAGCGAAGCATAACAGTTATATTGATCGAAGATAATATAATTCATACTATCTATCATAACGCCTTACAAAGTTTTGAAAAATATTTTTCAAAAAACAATGACCGTTCAACTAAGATGGAACAACTACTTCTCGGAATATATGCCCCGACTGACTTCTAAGCTAAACAGTGTTGGTATATCTTGCAAGATATACCTAACCAACCATTCTGGTTTGTAATTTGAAGGGAATATGAACATCACTTGTAGACCTGTGTACAAGTCGGCGTTTTGCGGTTATAGGAAAATCCAGTACAAACATTAATTTGATACATTTATATCAAAAGTATGATAATCTGAGATCGAAAAACGCAACCAGCAACCATTTCCTTTTAACATCTAGAAATGGCAAAAGTACAAAACAAGTAGATGGTATAAACACTTTTTCGAAAATTCCATCGCTAATTGCGCAAGTTTACCGTATCTAGAAAAATATATCGCATGTTTGGACGTACTTCGGCATCGCTTCTAGTTGATTCCGATGGAGACATTCTTCAATTGAAGCAGCTTGGAGGATGGAAATCTACTGCTGTTGCCGAAGGGTATTGGAACAATTCGCTTAATGCAAAAATGAATTGTGCTAATGTCAGCAGTTTTTTTAACCTACCTTCAACATCATATATGAGAATCAAGCAGAGACGAATTTGCGACGAGAAATCGACTGGTATAATCAGTTTTTGGATGGAATCATTCTTTCGCATTCAAATAGAGTCATGAAATTTTCGAAAATCCACTTTTCAAAACATAAAATGCTCATAACTCGATTATTTGGAGAGATAAAACGTTCTAGTCTGCGCCATTCGATTCAGTGGAAAATTTTACATACGTTAGTGAATTTTCAGCCGATATTTCCAAGCATTAAGGGAGTTAGCAAAAAGCAATTTATATCACGAAATATTTCCATACCTACCCCTTTGTTCAAAATTTCCATAAAATTTTTTTTATTTCAACGTTAAAAATGCTTAAAGTTCGTGTTGAGGGGTTTTTTGGGACGAGAAATCGACTGGTATTATCAGTTTTTGGAAAAAAATCGTTCTTTCGCTTTCAAATACAGTCATGAAATTTTCGAAAATCCACTTTTCAAAACAAAAGATGCTCATAACTCGATTAATTGGAGAGATAGAACGTTCTAGTCTGCGCCAAATATTTACAATTTAAGTGAAGCTTTATCAATAGATGTCGAAGAATAAAAATATATTATTCTACGCTTCACAACTAGTTTTGAAAAATATTTTTCAAAAACAGTGACCGTTCAACGAAGAAGAAACAACTACTTCCCGGGCTACATGCCCCGACAGATATTGAATTACACTTCTAAGTCAAACGGGGTTGGTAAATCTACAAGATTTAAACCAATCATTCTGGTCTGCAACTAGAAGGGATAACACAACTTGTAGACCGGTTTCGGCGTATTGCGCCTCATCAGTACAAGGTATATGTTGCAAACCAGAATGGTTGGTTTAAATCTTGTAGATTTACCAACCCCGTTTGACTTAGAAGTGTAATTCAATATCTGTCGGGGCATGTAGCCCGGGAAGTAGTTGTTTCTTCTTCGTTGAACGGTCACTGTTTTTGAAAAATATTTTTCAAAACTAGTTGTGAAGCGTAGAATAATATATTTTTATTCTTCGACATCTATTGTTAAAACGCTTTACTAAATACGACAATTTTACAGGAAACTGTATTAATTCTTTGAAGCTTTATCCCTGATTCAAACAGAAACAAACGTTACTGGATCAGACATTCACATTGGCCAACCAAACAATTGCGTTTTCAATATTCACATTAAGAAATAAAACTAAAATACTGTAAAAGTCAGTTGCTCGTCATCAATTTGTAAGAGTGGCTACTCGAGAAAGATGCTGGCATGAGACTCTTCTCAAGGGTGGTTCAACTCCATGCTAGTGCTGCACTAGGTATGCCAGAGGGTTGTCAGACTATAAGAAGCTTTAGGGCGCCACTACCTTTTGTACTTTTTAGGTAATTATCTTTGAGGTTATTTTCTCCAGGAAGGGTGGATGGAAACCAAGCCTGGAAGTATCCCAGAGGTGGGTCGTAAGTAAATTTGGAGGTATTCCTAAGATATACTAGAGGATATCCTAGTTAGTGTCTTGATATTTCAACGGTATCTTTGAGGTTGTGGTGTCTACCAAAGCAATTAAGGTAAACAAGATATAGAAGATAAGCAATAAGAGGTAATTAAATAGGGTCTCTTGAAGAAAGTCGATAGCTAAAAGGAGCTTTGATCGTGGCGGTCGGAGGAAGTCCGCTGGCAAAGAGGAGGCGGCCGTTGGCAGATGTCATCAATTGTCTTATGGTCAAGGTTGAGGATTGAAAGTAGCTAATAAGACGACGGGCGGGAATTAGAGAAAGAATTGCAATATAAAGTCGAAACAAGTCGATAGACATGTTACAATACATAATGTAGTTGTTAATTTTTCCTAATATTATTGTGTTAATTTTCCAATTCAGTCATTATGTATTCATTAGCTGCAATTTACTGAAGGAGTTTAATTAAAATATTCCAAGTTATTATTTTGATTTTATTATTTGTATAGGGCTGTAGAAAAAATATTGTATGCAACATAATATGCATAAAGTGTCTTTTTTCACTCATGGAATTTCAACTCAATTTTTCAATTTGTGAAAAAAAAGTAAGACTTTAGGCACCTGTTGCATAAATAATTACTATTTTCAAACCAGTCGGTAACCAAACTCTACTGATTGACTTTTATCGTCACTATCCCAACTATTCTGTGTGCATCGCATACGTCAAGTTTCCTCCACGTCTCTTCGCCATCCTTGCCACGTACGTGCGCCGTTCCTGCCTCGTCTCGTCTTCGCTCGACTTATTTGAAAATTTACATCCACTTGATGCGTCTTCACTGCCATTATTTCAGTGACCTTGTTAACTTTTTGAGTTGCATCAGAATAATTTGATTCGTTTTCCATGAAAAGAGCGGGCTAGGTACCTGTGTAATGTATGTTTCAAAAACCCCGTCGATATTTAAATACTTCAGAATAAATGTTTAATTTAACTACTCACGTTTGCTTACGATTTGACATTTATGCAAAAGGGCCCAGAGAAACTTTGTGCCTTTTAGTGTGGCTGGTAAAGGAAAATCTCCATTGTAATGTTTCATTGAATTAAGGAGCTGGGGCAGTCAGGACCACTCTGAGTGTGCACTCGAAAACTCCGTGAATAGATGATGACGCTAATTTGCCTTTGGTACAAGTAGAAGTTTGAAATTGTTGGAAGTTTGAAATGAGAGTAGAAAACATAGTCATAGCCGAATATTTGAAGGGTTGCTTTTATTTTATATGTTGGATCGAGTTCGCGATAAATGCACTGAACACTTATTTGTATTTTGAAGTATTCTATTCAACATTTCTGATATTTCTTATGGTTTTCTTATTGCTTTCTACTAACTTCATAGGTATAGGTACTATAATGTTGTCTTAATAACTGTATTGCTTGCAAGAGTCTATTGTGTTTCACACCAGACTAAAACTCTTCTTGGAGCCCAGGTTGGCCATTTTCGCTTATGGGCGAACAAATATATCACTAATGCCCGGTTTCTCAGTATATGACGTTATCAAATAGATACATTTATCAAACCAATAAATTATTATGGGTTTCTGAACTTCAACATGGTCCAAATTGTGGAACTGATAACTATTGAATATATAACTTGGTCAAATTCATTACACACAGATGGCGACGCTACTAACTTGCTGAATGTGGAATACTCCAAGGCCAAATCCCTAAAAAATGAAGAAGACCTAAACTATTTTCTTTGTTGTCAAATCTATAGTTCTATTTTTTCCTAAATCTAAAAACGTGTTATAATATAGTAATGGAGAGTAAATATAATAAAAGATCTAAAAACTAAGTATGTCTTTACTCATGGCTTAACTATTTTGTTACTTTGCTTCACAGTTGGGAGACTGGCTATATCCTGTAATGACTATCATTTGGAACATCACATCATGTTTCAAAACCTTTTTTGAAAATTTACCAGATTTTGAAATAAAAATAAGAAATTTAAATAAGCTATAGATGACAAATCAAACCATTCTACATTCTACTGCTTTATCCTTTTCACATTGTGAGAAATTATTTCAACAAAAGGAAGAAAAGGTCCTATTTGAGAAGTTACAATGCCCTTTATTCATTAGGGGTGTGAATAATTGTTTTCCTCAGGGCTTAAGTGCATAAAGTTGTACAAATGAAGTATTATACGGAATACTGTTACAATAAATTAAAAACAACAATTATTTCTTCCACGGATACAGTTTCTAAGTTATGAAATTAATGAATTATGTATTGGAATAGAGGCAGATTGCAAATATTTAAACAAACACATTAATTTTTCTGTTCTTGGGTATGTTATAGCTTGTCAAATGTAGGAAGAAACAAATATGGTCAGGACCTCCTAGTGCGCAATGGACAGCGGCTAAATTCAGTAAAAGTATATGTAATAAATAAAGCGAAACCTACGAGAATAGGCTTTATTAAGCAAGAACAGAGCTTGACATTAAACAGTGAACATTGACATTACAAAATGATAAAAGGTGTAACGATCTAATACTTTATTTTTCGACAAAATCTTTGAGGTAGACAGGAGTTTTTCTTTTTCTAGTACTACATCTCGTACTTTGAGGAATTTCAGTTTAGAAATAGTCGCTTCCTCCAAGGTCTTGAGTCGAATTGTAAATGTTTTCCAATTTATTAGAATCAAGTTGAGAACTACTTGTTTCAGCTGTTGTTTCGGAAGTTTCCGTTTCCAATTTGCTATTTTGGATTGATTGGTCCAATGTACTCTTATCTCCACACGGTGCAAGATGTCTTAGAAAAACAGTTGCTTCACGAACATCGTTATATCTTACAACAGCATACTTAGGATTAGCTTCTATCAAATCAACCTCTTCAACTTGGATCGTATTTAGAGTGCCTCACATGCTTCTTCATAAATACTTTGCCAGGATTCATTAGCCATAAAGGTAGATTTTCTGGGCTGAATAAACATTCTTTCATGTGGTGTAGTATTTGTAGAGTGTACGAATAGAATGGAAAGCGACGTCAAGTACTTCTTCCCATTGATCAGTTTTGAAATTTCTTGACTTAAGGGCCAGTGAAATAGGTTTCCAAATATTTCCATTGTACCTTTCGGTCTGGCCATTACCTTCAGGATTATAAGCGGTAGTTCTGCTTGTGGGTATACCATACGAATGTAAAAAAAATTTCAGTTCATGAGACATGAAAGATGCACCCTGATCAGAATGAGTGTAGCCAGGAATGCCAAAAATTGAAAATAAATTAGTAAGGCATTCGATTACAATTTTTTCAGTCAGATCTCGGCATGGATAAGCAAACGGAAATCTAGTATATGCATCTATAATTGTGAGAACGTATTTGTTACGAGAATTAGATGAAAGGGGTCCATTGAAATCTAAGGATAGCCTTTCGAAAGGTGATGTAGCCTTTATCAATTTTCCTTGAATTTTTACAAACCTTGGTTTAATTTCTGAACATACAGGACAAGAAGCTGACATAACACGTACCTCTTCGATATAGTAGGGTAAATTACGAGATCTTATATAATGTACCATTCGGGTAACTCCAGGATGGCATAGAGCTTGATGTAAATCAATTAAAGATAGATTGGTAGTAGTTGTGCAGAGCAAACTCTTGAAAAAGTATCAGGTACCACATTGTCAGTTCCTGGCCGATACTGAATATCAAAACTGTAACTGGATAATTCTAGACGCCATTCTAGACGTCTCATGTTAAACATAAGGGATACCGATTTTTGGTCTGTTATAAGTTGAAAATTACTTCCAATTAAAAAGTGGCGCCATTTTTTCACAGCTTCAACTATAGCATATATGCCTCTTTTTCAACGGAAAAATGATTTCTTTCACTACTTGTTAATGTCCTTGAGAAAAATGCTACAGGTCTTCCTTCTTGACTGAGAGTCGCAGCAATAGAATGGTCAGACGCATCCGTCTCAACGACAAGGGGAATTTTATCATCAATAGAAGTTACAGCTGACAAGGCAATTTCATTTTTAAGTAACCTGAGCTACCGGATCAGACAAAGGGAAAGTTTTGATGGTAACTAATCGATGGATTTTTTCCGAAAAACGAGGAATAAATTTTGAATAGTGGGAAAACATACCGATAGAGCTCTTTTAAGCGATTGAGAGTTTTGAGGTAGTGGCAGTTTTATTAAAGGTTTAAGTCTTTCAGGATCGGGTTTTAGAGTTTGATTTTCGATTAAGTATCCAAGAAGTTTGATAGATTTTTGTGAATACGAACTTTTTTTTTGATTAATTGTAAATTTGTATTTCTTTACAACTTGCATAAATTTGTTAAGATTGTTATCATGTTGTGCTTGATTTATTCCGAAAATAGTAATATCATCCAGATATGCATGTTTTCCAATTTTATAATATTATCTATTACCCTCTGAAAGCATGCAACTCCATTAGTGACCCCAAAAGGTATTCGTCGAAACTGATATAACTTTCCATCAGATTCAAAAGCTGTAGAATGCTTTTCTTCTTCTCGTATTGGTACTTGGTGGTAAGCACTCTGGAGATCGATAGTACTAAATATAGAATATTTTGCAACAGTGTGGACTACAACTTCAATGTTCGGAAGTGGGTAAGCATCTTAATATGTAAATTTGTTGATAGTTTGAGAATAGTCAACCACCATTCTCTTCTTACGAGATTGACTCTTCGAAATTAATACCTGAGCGCGCCAAGGCGAGCTACTTTCTTCTATAATTCCATGAGATAAGAGGGAACTTATTTGATCAGATATGAATTTAGAATCTTCTGTCGAAAATTGTCTAGACTTAGTTGCAATAGGTCTGCAATCGTCTGATGAGTGGGAGATTCTATATTAAGATGAGCTAAACTGCATATTATGTCAGATGAATCAACTATTAAAGGTGATTTCGGGCCTCCAAATGTGATTTCAAGAGCGAAATACTGTTTAAGTAAATCATGGCCAATAACTAAATCAACACATAAATCTTGAAGAATAGATATACGGATATTGGAAAGCAATCCATCCTTTATTGCTAAATCTACAAAGCAGTGTCCAGATATAGAAGACTTTAATTTCGTGGATTCCATTACTATGTGACCAGATATTGGAAGAATTTTAATCTTAAAAAATTAGGAAAAATTTTTATTTAGGTACGATTCTCAGCTACCAATATCTATTAAAGCGTCTGCAGGAGTTCCGTAAATTTTGATTTTAATTAGACTTTTGGATAAGCTTTGTTGGGTGGCAGCAAGATATTTGGAGTTTGAAGAGGTAGATGAAGAAGCAACTGGTGAAATTGAAGCTGATGAAGGTTTATACCTCTCGCTTTGACATACTTTTGTGAAGTGTCCTTGTTTACCACATTCGGAACAAACAGAATTTTCAGCTGGACATGAACTCCGTAAATGTTTTTTATTAGATCCACATTAGTAGCATTTGAAGTTTTTAACTGCAGCAGACGTAACTTGATTTGATTCTAGGGAATTTTCGATTGATTGGATTGAATTAACATTTTAGGGTCAGAAATATAAGCTTCTGAATCTTTTTGCGCAGACTCTAGTGATTGAGCTGAGGTTACAGTTTCCTCTAATGTTAAAGTATGGCTCTCTAACAAACGCTGCCTAATGTGCGCAGATGTTAGTCCAGTAATAAAAGAATCTCTTATATAGTCGTCTCGATTTTGATTAGAAGAAACAGTTTTAAAATTACAGTCGTTAGCTAGTTGCTTTAAGATTAATATATACTGATCCACATTTTCTCCAAATTGTTGTTTTCTAGTCATGAGACTATTTCGTTCTTAGGTTTTACAAAAGCAGATTCAAGAACTTGCATAGCATCAACATAATTTACGAGTAGCTTGAGTTTTTGTTCCTCATTTATTCCTTCAACAGACGAAATAAAATTTTTAAAAGTAGTTTTCCAGTGTGACCATTCGAGGGCAGATTCAGGAGAGTTCGGATCTACATCAAATCGGTCTGGCCTTAGTAATTTGTCCATTTTATTAATGCTTAATAAATTGAAATAAATAAAGCGAAACCTTCGAGAATAGGCTTTATTAAGCAAGAAAAGAGCTTGACATTAAACAGTGAACATTGACATTACAAAATGAGAAAAGGTGTAACGATCTAATACTCATAAATAGTACATAGACATATAGTATAGTATAGTATAGTTGAGTTAAACTCTGTTTTATCAATATTAAGTCAATAATGGCTATTAATTTTAAAGTAAAAGACAAAGTGTTAACATGACTTTATTCTGAAGATTCAAACAATTGGAAATAAAAAGAATGGAATATTCTCTAAAAAAGATAAGCTGTACTTTAAGAAAACTTGTTTTAGTCGGAATTTAAAAAAAAGTTTCACTAAAATCCACTTCCGGTTTCTGTATTCTTGAGTTCTGAGTTTGAACATTTTATTATTAATCAAAAGCACTCTAATAATCATATCCCCAAAACTTTTACTCTTCCACTTTCTGAATACAATTTTATGCAACCTAGATTTCTATGCGAGTACAAGGAATGTAGGTCTAATATAGGTGACCTCACGTACACTAATTTATTCTAGAAATATTTCCAAACTTTCCGAGCAAATCGTTAACATCACAAAACTCATCGGAGTAAAACTTTTCCTAATTGCTTCTTGACAACTTTTCTCTTTGTATACTTTTTAACGGTTTCAAAAGTACCGGCTCTATCATTACAACAGCTATTTCTCGTAATAAAACGACGACTTTAATCTTTTTTTTTTAATTTATACTCAAATAGTGGCGTTGCTAGGGATCTTGATTACTTACCATCGAGTACGTGAATTAAAAGTTAGAGCACATTTTACTCAGTATTAATGAAAAGTTTTTGTGATATGATACTGTGAATATGATCCTCAAAGGATGACTGTGTAACGGTAAATGGCTGCAACCTGAAAGGGCACCAGCTCGAAGGGCTCCGGCTAGAGACTCCTCTCAATGGTGATTCGACCCCAAGTTTATGCTGCACAAGTGTTACAGGAAGGTTGTAAAAGTTGAGGGCGCCACTACCTTTTTGACGATAAAAAGTACAAAAAACTAAGGCGGAAAAGGTAGAAACGCCTTGTAAAATTTAAATGAAAGTTAATGATAAAAAAAGTTACTAAAAATTACCCCGGGCGATATCTCCCTCAACTTTTATAGTTGAGGATTTTAAAAAAATGAAAGATAGAGTTAAAACAAATTTATAATTTATTCTGCCACAGGAAATGAACAGAGGAATTTGTACTTTTATAGGTACTTAGCTTATATGAAGTGGTTTCCTGAAGTAGGTATTGATCTGAACTGATGTGTCCTGGTCTAGGGCAGTATTCAGGTCTAGGGCTGCATCCTGGGGTTCTATCCTTGGCTAGGGCTTATATTATAGCCTAGGTCTTGGGGTTATATCCTCGGGTTATATCCTTGGGTTATATCCTTGGATTATATCCTTGGGTTATATCCTTGGGTTATATCCTTGGGTTATATCCTTGGGGCTGTGCTTACCTAGAAGTACAGGTGGATCAGGGATATTTAGGAACTTGAATGTAATGGCACATTATGTTGGTCAGCTTTTCATGTTAAAAAACGAAGGCAGTTATTTGAAAGTGAAAAAATTGATTCAATTTACTGAAAGCTTTCCAACATTATATGTCCCATGTTAAAACAGTAAAAATAGCAATTATCGGCTAAATTAAAAAAATATACTAATGATCCGAAAGAAACTAATGATAGCAAAAAGTTATTTATTTAGTTATATGAAAAAATATCGTGCTTAGGAAATATATGAAACCGGCACTGGCGTTACGAAAGAATATTTTATAGGTTAACGGATTGTAAAAATGTTATTTTATAATTAAAAGAGTTATTTCGCAACTGAAAAAGCTTGAAAATGTTTGTATAAAAGTAAAACAGTGAATTATAAAAGAATATTTGGCTTAAAACTACCATATTAGTATAAAAGAACAGTTTATGACCACGTGTTGAATTTAATTTCGTCTATCTCTGTAAAAAAATAAAGAATGCATACGAAAATTATATTAGACAGTACTTTAGAAGAAGCTTATTAATTATAAATTATGATTTTGAACTTACAACAGCAAAATTCATAAGATACTTGAAGATATGAAAGATAACGAAAGATGGTCTTTCCCCTTAGGCAGTCGGTAACGGAAAGGGGTGTTTCTCGTGGCGTTGGAAAAAATGGAAGCGTCCGTTGGCAGACGTCAATTGTCTTATGGTCAGGGTTGAACTATAATTGGAAGTGGCTAGTGACGTCGAGCGCTAATTAAAAGGATTGATTCTGTAAAATCGAAACAGGTCGATAGACATGTTACAACTGTAATCAACAAAGATGTTGAAAGGAGAACAGTGAATAGCAGTCAAGCACTACTATTCCTGAAGAGACCATGTATCATATCAAGATCAGTACTAGGATGTCACCATGCCTTGTTTGAGGAGAAAAACAAGAAAAAAATAAGAGAAGGGTGAGAGTGGGAACTTAAGAAGTATTTTGAAAGACAAAGAAAATTTGTAGACGCTTCCGATATCTATCCTCTCATAATCACCGATAACGATGGCAGTTAATCAGAAGGAGATTTTTTAGGTGATTAAGACACCTGATATTATTTGTTGGATCTTTCGTTTTCATATGGAAACAAAAAGTATTAATTTTGTTTACTGACCTTATCTCACGAACAAAATAAATGATTCAATATATTTTATGATTCTTAATGTTTGAAATCCTACCGTTGAAAGGTTAGTTTTAATTGGAAACAAACATTTCCCATATATTCCATTCAACAACCTGTTTACCGCTCATGTTTCACTTGAAAGCTCGGTGATTTGTCGACTATGATGCCAATAATACGAGACGAAACTACTGTGTTTGTCCGATTTCAAACATCTCGCCAATAGAATTTCGACATATAAAGCTTAAACTTTAAGATTTATGTCAGTATGTAAAATTTATGCTCTTGTGTACGGATTGTTGTGAACAAGAATTAAGGTAGAAATCGCAGATTTTCTTATGGGCAATAACTTTACTTATTTGTGCACCGAACTTGCAAGTTACGATTTACAACAGTTTTAAAGTGAACTGTCAAAACGTCAACTCGGTCAGTGTTATTTAGTATGTGTTTTGCTCAAGGTTTTGGAGTTTGGTTAGACAGGGCAATAATAATTATTCACTAGACAATTTATAGTACAGATGAATATAATTAATGAGAGCATACTTCATAATCTTGGATAACTTCAAAATTGAATGTATAGTTGGAGAAAGTCCTCCTCTATAATTTACATATAAAATGTATGAAACAAAGTTCCGTTCCGAGAAGAAATGTTACACTATCTTACACGCGTTTCGATAAGCAAATTATCTTGTTCAGAGACTGAAGGTAAACTGTTTACCTTCAGACCAAATACTTTTTACAAATTTACATCCTAATATGTTTTCTTCTTATTTCAACATAATGACGTTGGGTATTTGATCTGATTTTGGCAATTAACTCAACAGCAGGGCCTGATTAAATCGTTTGAAATCCTTAAATGATTAAAAAATAAATTGACATTAACCTCTTAACTGCTCGCTTCGGTGACAGCGAGCGTGCCGCGTATGTGCGCAAAAATTGTCACTTGCGAACATATACGTCAAATGCATATTTAAAAAAAGTGCCAAAATAGCTATTTTCCTACGATCACTACCCAAAGTAGGCTTTTGCACACTCAAATCTAACCGCAAAGTTGATGTTTTCCGCGAGCTGTCATAATTTGACATTATTGGCGCTCTTAAGCAGAAAGTAACTGCTACTGCGTAATGGGGAGGTGCTCCGTCTTGCTGGAAGTGCAACAAATTTTAATCTAGAGCTGGATTGCCAGCGCCGTCCTGTTGGTTCTCTAATTCATGAACTATTAAGGGCTCAATAGTGTTCTCTATCAAATCGAGGTACATTTCACCGTTTAAATTTCCCGGTATAAACACGGGACCAATCACAGAATCTCCTAATAGCCCTACCCAAACATTTAGTTTCTCAGGATACTGAGTGTGGTTTTCTCTAAGCAGATGTGGATTTTCATCATTCCAATAACGACAGTTTTGTTTATTTACATTACCATTTAGATAAAATGTGCACTCATCGCTAAAACAAATATTTTTTAAAAGTCTAGGTTCATTCTTAATTCTTTCAGTCATAATTTCACAAAACTGAATTTTTCGGTCTGAATCGTCATCAGACAATTCTTCAAGACATTGCATTTTGTAGGGGTGAAATTGATGGAGCTTCAAAACTTTTTACTATTCTGTATGCATAATAAGCTTTACAATATTAACAGAAAACTCTTAATTGAACACCATATCTGTTAAAATTTAAATCCTAATCTAATCTATGCCTAGATTAAAACATTTCTAATAGCGGAAACTTCCTCGAATATAACGGCATGCCTTTAATTTTTAACCACTTGTCATAGAATTCACCCTATTACCAGCTTATTTTTCAGTTCAATATTTTCAATAACGAATTCAACTAGCAAACATGTATTGTATTGATCAAATTTGAATGATTATATTTATTATTTTAATATTATTCTTTTCTAGCTTTTCCACATTTTCCACCAACAGCGGTTCAAGATGAAACAATAATAAAACATGATATCAATAATATCCAAAAAAACTGGGAAGCTATTGGGCCAACAACTTCCGCATCCCGAAGCACAGCTAGTGGATATACTTCAACCGATGATTGGAGAACAACTGGAACTACCCCTTGGTGGAGGACTACTCCCCGAAGCACAACCACTGGATATACTTCAACCCATGATTGGAGAACTACTGGAAATCCTACTTGGTGGACGACTACTACCCGAAGCACAACTAGTGGATATACTTCAACCCATGATTGGAGAACAACTGGAATTACCACTTGGTGGAGGACTACTCCCCGAAGCACAACTAGTGGTTATACTTCAACCCATGATTGGAGAACTACTGGAAATCCTACTTGGTGGACGACTACTACCCGAAGCACAACTAGTGGATATACTTCAACCCATGATTGGAGAACAACTGGAATTACCACTTGGTGGAGGACTACTCCCCGAAGCACAACTAGTGGTTATACTTCAACCCATGATTGGAGAACTACTGGAAATCCTACTTGGTGGACGACTACTACCCGAAGCACAACTAGTGGATATACTTCAACCCATGATTGGAGAACAACTGGAATTACCACTTGGTGGAGGACTACTCCCCGAAGCACAACTAGTGGTTATACTTCAACCCAAGATTGGATAACAACTAGAACTTTTCCTGGGTGGACGACTACTCCCCGAAGCACAACTAGTGGATATACTTCAACCGATTATTGGAGAACAGCTGGAACTACTCCTTGGTGGACGACTAGTCCCCGAAGCACAACTAGTGGATATACTTCAACCGATGATTGGAGAACAACTGGAACTACCCCTTCATGGAGGACTACTCCCCGAAGCACAACTAATGGATATACTTCAACCCATGATTGGAGAACAACTGGAACTACCCCTTGGTGGAGGACTACTCCCCGAAGCACAACTAGTGGATATACTTCAACCCATGATTGGAGAACTACTGGAACTCCTCCTTGGTGGACGAATACTCCCCGAAGCACTACTAGTGGAGATACTTCAACCCATGATTGGAGAACAACTGGAGCTACCCCTTGGTGGAGGACTATTCCCCGAAGCACAACTAGTGGATATACTTCAACCCATGATTGGAGAACTACTGGAACTCCTACTTGGTGGACGACTACTCCTCGAAGCACAACTAGTGGATATACTTCAACCCATGATTGGAGAACAACAGGAACTACCCCTTGGTGGAGAACTACTTCCCAAAGCTCAACTAGTGGATATACTTCAACCCATGATAGGAGAACAACTGGAACTCCTCCTTGGTGGTCGACTACTCCCCGAAGTACAACTAGAAGATATACGTCAACCGATGATTGGAGAACAGCTGGAACTACTCCCCGAAGCACAACTAGTGGATATACTTCAACCCATGATTGGAGAACAACTGGAACTCCTCCTTGGTGGTCGACTACTCCCCGAAGTACAGCTAGAGGATATACGTCAACCGATGATTGGAGAACAACTGGAACTACTCCCCGAAGCACAACTAGTGGATATACTTCAACCGATGATTGGAGAACAACTGGAACCACCCCTTCGTGGAGGACTACTCCCCGAAGCACAACTAGTGGATATACTTCAACCCATGATTGGATAACAACTGGAACTCCTCCTTGGTGGACGACTAGTCCCCGAAGCACAACTAGAGGATATACGTCAACCGATGATTGGAGAACAACTGGAACTACTCCCCGAAGCACAACTAGTGGATATACTTCAACTCATGATTGGATAACAACTAGAACTACTCCTTGGTGGACGACTACTCCCCGAAGCACAACTAGTGGATATACTTCAACCGATGATTGGAGAACAACTGGAACTACTCCTTGGTGGACGACTAGTCCCCGAAGCACAACTAGAGGATATACTCCAACCTATGATTGGAGAACAACTGGAACTACCCCTTGGTGGAGGACTACTCCCCGAAGCACAACTAGTGGATATACTTCAACCCATGATTGGATAACAACTAGAACTACTCCTTGGTGGACGACTACTCCCCGAAACACAATCAGTGGATATACTTCAACCCATGATTGGAGAACAACTGGAACTACCCCTTGGTGGAGTACTACTCCCCGAAGCACAACTAGTGGTTATACTTCAACCCATGATTGGATAACAACTAGAACTTTTCCTTGGTGGACGACTACTCCCCGAAGCACATCTAGTGGATATACTTCAACCGCTGATTGGAAAACAACTACTATGCCTCCGCCGCAGCCATCATCACCTCCTCCTCCAGTACCATCAGGTGTAATACGAATTGATAATTGTATAAAGTGTTTATTCTTAATTAATAATGTTTCTAAGTGATACTAGTACTTCGACAGATTAAGAGCCAAAAATAATGAAAATAACATATAAGATTCTATTAATATATCTTTTTTTATTATTTTGTTTAATATACGTCAAATGCATAGTTAGAAAAAAGTGCTAAAAAACATGTTTTATTACTTTCAAATTACATTTTAACAATAAAAAAAACCTATTCTTAAAACACAAACATAATGTTTTATAAAAGTAGGTATATATCTAGTGATAGAAAAAAATCCTTGGGGATATATACGTCTAATACAAGTCAGAAAATGGTAACATTTTTTTAGGTTATAAAAACTAACTAATACAAAGAAAACATTTTAGTTCTTGAGTGTGGTAAATACCAAAGTAGGTTGCTGGACATAGTCCGGTTCTACATTCCAAACACCAGTATCTTGACTCTTTTCGGATTTTTTCTCATGACAAATATGGCATCTTTTGGTTGGCTTTTCTTTATTTGGCGTAGGTGGAATTATGGCTGGAAAATGCCGTTCTATGAACCGAGACACGTTAGGTCCCTTCAACCTTCTAACCTGTTGATCCACAGGCCTAGCATATTTTTAAATTAAACCTTCTGCGAGCTCTATAGTAAAGTTTACTCTCGATTTTTTACCGCCACTCTGCTTATATAAAATGTAAGCATTTACTATTGCAATATTCAACAAATGAAAAAATGTCTTTTTGTAATATTTTCTTAAATGTGTTCTATCAAGTGGATAGAAATGCAGCAAATTATCCGATAAATCTACCCCACCCATATCCTCTTTATATGCAAGAACCACAGCAGGTTTTTGTATTGTCTTATCGCGTTTTTGAATTTCTACCATTAAGTTTTGGAGGGTAGAAGGAAGGAGCACCATCTGAATGTATTAAAAAGTGTCCATCGAAAGGGATCAAATTAAGGTGGCGCCATAGTAGCAAGCGGAAAAATTTTAAAAACAGCGCTATTAATTATTAGAGTAAGATACAAAATTAAAAAAGGAAAGAAATACTTCCGGTTTATTACAGCGCGTATTTTTAAATTATTATATCATAGACAAACATACATATGAAATATAATTCTGAATTCACATTCACATGCTAAATTCACAACATTTCCATTAGCTACACTGGCGCCATTTCGGTGAATTTTCGAATTATAATTTGCTGTTTGCAGGTGGACACTTTTTCAACTTTTCCCCCATACAAGATGGTGCTCCTTCCTTCTACCCCCCTACATAGTGTTATCGTTTATGATACTGATCATTTTTACATCTTTCTTATCTTTCCATTTCATTATCATCTGTTTTCTTCTGAACATGGCTATCGATTCACCTTTGTCTAACTTTTGTGTCTTTATGTTTTCTGGTATACCTTTACGATTCAACCGTAAGGTTCCTATGCAGTCTGTTCTTTGCCTTACTAATTTTTCTGACAAATATAGACTGGTGTAAAAATTGTCCAAAAACAAACAGTGCCCTTTATTGACGAGGGTGTCAGACAGTGCTAATACTATTTTTGCTGCGGTGGGTTCTTCATTATATTTTTGACCATAGTCAGTGTCAGCCCCTGTATAAATGAGAAAGTTATACACATATCCTGTGGAACTTTTACATAATATAAAAAATTTGACGTTTTCTTTTTGAAGGAATATACTGTTTCCAAGAAAGGCGTCTTTTCCAGCCCCCCAGTGATTCGTTTTCCAGGAACACATTCAGTCATAAACTTTCTTTTTAGGTGGTCAATAATAGCTTTTTTTTTGAACAATTTCCGTATTTGCGGATCGTCATCGATCAAAATTGTTGTCAGCAAAGTGCAAAAACTTATGTATCAATCGAAATCTAAATTCGCGTACTATTTTGCTAGGACGGTAAAATACGAATGTCGCCACTTGAAGTAATACATTTTTATGACCACGCTACCGAGATAAGAGGAGAGAAGAACTCTTATTCACATCTTAAATCACCATTGTATGTATGTATATTGGGATGACATTCAGTGAGACCTAAAATATCTATTGCGCCCCTTCCCCCCTTCCTTCTAGTTCCCGAGGAAAGTCGCAGAGACTAGTAGCTCCTTTAGTCCTATTTCCCGGAGGAATTTTAGGATATCTGCAGGCTTTAAATTAGGTAAATGTCACTCTTCTATCCAGTAATCTCCTAGGTGTTGTGCACTAGGAATCTGCATTGCTGTGCAATTAGCAAGTATGTGGATGGAGGTTTCTTCTTCCATGCCACAGAATCTACATTCTTCTTCCTCCACTATTTTGAGCTTTTTCAGGTGCCCATTCAGGCGTCAATGTCCCATGAAGATCCCTGTTAAAACTTTTAGTGCAGTTTTACTTTGACTTATGCATTCATTTGATCTCAACATGTAGTAGTCACTCAGAAGAATATTTGATTGTCTAAGCCCTACTAGATCTTTCCAATGGTCAGATCTTCTCTTTTTTTTGGGCTCTGCCTATTTCTTCCAATATTACATTGGAGCTGATACCGCAAAAGGGTTCCGGCCCCCAAAAGGGTGCATCAGTCTCCCTCTTTGCTATTCTTTCCTATTCCAGTGTATCCTTTATCAATATTGAACTAGGCACACTTTATGGCGTGAATCTCCGCTTGGAAGACACTTGGGGTTTTTCCCAAGCTTTCAAAGTGTTTTGTTCCTGGCCCGTGCACTCCTATCCCAGTTCCTTCTATTGCTCTTGAGCCGTCTGTGTACCATTGAATGGCATTCTTTCCAAGTCTAGTAATGGTATTTTGGATCCCATTCCTTCTTGTTGCTTAATACCATCTTGTGGTATGTCCCAGGTTTTATGATTTCTAAGAAGTAAGGAGGTGGTTTTTTTTAATGATTGCCTCTCTACTCAGTCTGTATCTTGTTATTTCTGCAACACTTTCCACCACCTTATGCAGTGGTGTGAGGTTGAGAATCACGTCCATGGCTGCCGTTGGGCATCTTCTAATTGCTCCTGTAATGCACATACAGGCTCTTTGAATTTTGGAGAGGCTTTCTCTCGTCGTCAGTAGACTAGTTCTACTACTCCACGCAATGGCTTCATAAGTGATAATTGGTCTCACTATGGCAGAGTACATTCAGCTCAGGATTTTTGGGTTACAGCCCCAATTTCTCCCTGCCAGATTCCTGCACACGATTAGAGCCATTTTTGCTTTGTATATAATCTCCTTTTCGTGTTTGTTCCACAGGAGTTTACTGTCTAGATACTTGACTTCTTGTCTCCATTCAACCTCGCTCCCATAAAGTTTTGAGGTTGAGTCTTCTTTTCTTAGTGAAGGCTATTAAGATGGTTTTGGAGAGGGTTGATGTTAAGTCCCACTTGCCTACACCAGTTATTTGTATAGTTCACCCTTTTTAAATTTCTATAAATGGACAATTAGATAAATAGCGGGAATTTATACAGGGTGTTTCATTAAGAATTGTCCATATAGTAACTGGAGAAACCTTAGTATGAAATATGAAGATTTAAGCCAAAACACTTAAATAAAGTATTCCTCCTAACCGAGATATAGGGTGTTTTATTTAAAATATTCTAAATGATTTTAGCCCATAGTTTTGACACCTTCCAATATTTTTTGTTCATACTTGGCAAAAAGTTTACACATGTTAGGTTACTTTAGACAGTGGTAAAAGGTAGTTTTCCTCTAGTACCAGAGGCGTGCGGTAGGGATGGGTACTTTCCTTGATCCCCCTACAATCTACGCCACTGTCGTAATAATCGTTTCAGCATGTTTTTTTGATTCTTCGTTACTTTATACGTAAATATCATCCTCTTGTCTCAATGCGTTAGAGTGAGTAGTTTTCGAGTTATTTGCATTTAATGTTTAAAATATCCAATTTTGTTTTATTGCTTATTTCACATGATTGTCGTTAATAATTTAACCACCTTGGTGATACAATTTGTTTCACACCCTCGCCCTATCCATCCATGAGGAAATCGATTGTTTAAATAATTTCCCACCACTACAGGAAAATGTGGTGGGGCGCCGTCTTGCATAAACCGCATACTTCTTCTTTGGTTCAATGGTAACTGTTCCAGCTCATCAAAAAGAGTATTTTGAAGAAAAACATCTGTAAACTCTTTGCCAAGTATAGACAAAAAATATTGGAAGGTGTCAAAACTATGGGCTAAAATCACTTATTCACTTGGAATATTTTAAATAAAACACCCTTTATCTCGGTTAGGAGGAATACTTTATTTAAGTGTTTTGGCTTAAATCTTCATATTTCATACTAAGGCTTCTCCAGTTACTATATGGACAATTCTTAATCTGTATTTGTGTATATAGAAATATTAAACATGAAATTTGTTTTTTAAAGAAAGCAAAAAACTTCCTGTTAAATCTCGTGAGAATTGATTTGAAATGTTTATATCTTCATAGCTAAACTGTATTAAAAAGTAGAACATGGAGACACTAATATAACTCATCAAAGGTCTTTTTGACATCAACTTTTCTAATAATCTGACAGGACAAACGTTGCAGTCGGTATTTTTACTAAAAATTCACATTTTTGAACCACCTTGGAAAGTTTTGCTAAATACAGGGTTATAATCAACTCGATGGGATCTGTTTTCAGTATAATATTGTTCTTATTGGTTGTGTTCAATAATATAACCTCAAATTTAATCGTATTTCCACTTGAGCGCAAAATTTTCAAAAAAAAATTTATTTATTCCCGTGAATGTTTCTTATCCCTTTTAAGACATATTTTATCTACACTACTGATTACATATTTCCCTCAGAATACATAAAATGTATGACTTAAATGACACAGTTGAATGTAGGTACTTACATTTAAGCGTTAAGGTTTATTTGTAGCCTAGTCACTCTAAAAGTTTCTCTAGTTAAAGGTAGAGACTTTTATGCAGAATGCACCTGCTAAATGATTCATGACCGTACGTGAGTATCTACTAGAATACAAAGTTTAAATCCATCATTTAAAAGTCTTGCTGAACGTTAAAGTTTTCTTGATGTTGGTCTATTAGTAAAATGATCTGTTTTCAAAGTGTTTAAATTTTGATGAAGTTATAAAACTAGTAGCGGTAGTGGGATATTGAAGTGATGGATAAATATTTTTTTAAAACTGGTTATAATACTTTTTGAAATTGTGAGCTTCCTTGAAAACTTAGTTAATATTAATGTAAGATGTTAAAAATTTAGTTCGACTTATACTTAAGTTTCTAAATTGTGCAAAGTTATTATAAATATTTTATGGCTCGTAATAATCAACGGAATTTTTTCCTAAAAACTAATTCTTCAGCTCAGGCTAAAAAAAGAGATACAGCGACAATATTGTAAAATTACTAGATTAATCGACTTACCTGTAAGGAGGATTAATCTTGATTTTCCGAGCTTGTCCGAAGATATAATTACTTTGTAGTTTCCGTTAAACCTACCGATCAGCACGAATTTTTACATATTAGAAAAATAAGGAATATACAACTCGCCACATCTCTGTACTAATCATTCCGTTTGAGTGTGTTTTCCTTTTAAAAATCGTATAGTGGGAGCTTAGGGTGGGTTGGGTAATTATATCTTCGGACAAGCTCGGAAAATCAAGATTAATCCTCCTTACAGGTAAGTCGATTAATCTAGTAATTTTCCTTCGCTTGTCCTCCGATATAATTACTTTGTAGATGTTCAGAGTAAAGGACGATTTTTAAATAGCAAATATTCTGTTTATTATATAACAGTTGAAACTAATAACAATATTATAGTACTAGAATTTATTGGAAAGAGTAACCATTTTAACATAAATATATGAAAGAATCTGATACATTTATAACGACAATATTGAACAAAACAACGTATTACAAGGATACTGTTTTTATTCTGATTGGATTATAGTTTTAGCAAAAACATCTGTTTGATCCCTTACTGGTTTGTTATAAAACTTAAAAAATGCGTTGGATGAAGGTGTCCATCCAGCTGTATTTTTTATTTGTTCAACACTAATACCGGCTCTTAATGCTGCAGAAGTGCTTGCATGTCGAACACTATGGGCTGAAAAAATTGAGATATCTACGCCACCTAAGTGTAATGTATTCTTAATCCATCGACTGATTGTCTGGGAAGAAGCGGCATGATGAGGTTTTTTATGAGTTAATATAAGACTTTGTTCCTTATTGCGAATACTCGCTGATTTCTCAATATAAAAATCTATAGTATGCGCCACGCATAACTCTGGCTTACTTTTTAAGTATGGGAATACTAACAGGGGTTGAAAATTACCAATTTTAGATGTCTTAATTTTCTCAGGAATTTTTATTTCGAGTTTTTCTGTAGAATGGAAAATATTTCCGATTTTGATTAATGATAGTGTCTGAACTCTGCTAGCAGTCGTGAGTGCCATCAGAGTAACCATTTTGTATGTTAGCTGTTCCAAAGTTAGTTCCTCCAAAGGGTAACGTTCTGCTAAATATTTTAAGATTGAATCTGGATTCCAAGTGTAGTTATATTTAGGACGTGGTGGACGAATATTTGAAACACCTTTCAAAAACCTATTTATTATTTTTTCGTCATTAATATTTACAGGAGTAAATATTAAATTTAATGCAGATCTGTATGAATTTAAAACTGAATATGAAGAGCCTGCATTTACGGCAACAGTTAGAAATTCTAGACAGGAGTTTAAGTTATACTTCCAGGGGTCAAGTTGTTTTTCTATGCAGAATTCCCAGTATTTTTTTTAAACAAGCCGTATATTGTTTTATAGTTCCTTTTGATAAGGAAGCAATCATTATCTCTATAGCATTAACCGGAATACCTTTATTTAAATACGCCCTCCGTATAATTTCCCCGCCACTAGGGAAATTTTCTGGTAGAGTGGATGACACTTTCTGAAAGGAGAAATAAGTAAATATTTAGAGGGTTTAAAATAAATTGCATTTTCTATTAGCAATTTTTGAAAAATTGGATACCACGGTTGAGACGGCCAATATGGGACAACCATAATACCTGTGGACTTCTCCTGGATAATTTTTTCCAAGACCCTCATTACAACCGAAAAAGGTGGAAAGGCATAAAAATAATATTTTGACCAAATAAGAGTAAAAGCATCTACTGAGAACGAGTCTGGATCGGGAAACCAGGAAATAAACTTTTCACATTTTTTATTGATTCTTGTTGCAAAAAGATCTATTTCAGGTTGTCCGAAATTATCTACAATTTGCTTAAATATTGAAGTATTTAGCTCGTACTCTGTGTCAATAGTGAGTAATCTAGATTCTGTATCGGCCTCAGTGTTTGAGGAAGATGGTATATAACTTGCAAATACCTGAATATTCTTTTTTTCACACCAGCGCCACAATTCTACAGTTGCTTCATTTAATTGTGAAAATTTTATACTTCCTCCTCGATTGATACAGGATATTGCAGTTTGATTGTCTATTCGGAGCAGTATCCTAATATTTTCTTTCTCTTTGGCTATGGATTTTAATCCATAATATGCGGCTTTTATTTCTAAAACGTTAATGTGTCTTGTTTTTTCTTGTTCATCCCAAAATCCATGGGACCTAGATCCACCGCTAAAAGTACCCCAGCCAGTTGTTGAGGCATCTGAAAAAATTTCCAAGGTAAAGGGTTTGGGCTTAATGTTTTGTCCATTTCCTATATGGTTGTTCCACCAGATTAGCTCGTCTATTAAGGTGGCTGGAATTGTCATTTTTTTCTTGTAATTTAAATATTCCCCTTTCAACGAGATATGTTTAATTCTCTCAAAAGGTTTAGTATGTATAAATCCATATTTTGTACCCGGGCAAGAAGCCACAAATTTCCCTATTAATTTTGCAAACTCTTGAACAGTACATTTATTTTTTCTCCTAAACCTAGAAATTAATTCTCTTATAGCAAGAATTTTTTCTTGTGGAAGTGAGATGTTCATAGTTACCGTATTATATCTAAACCCTAGGAATTTTATGTCCTGTTTAGGGGTTAAGGAGCTTTTATCTAAATTTATTACAAACCCCAAACTCTTAAGGAGTTTTATAGCCGAGGATGTGTGCTTTCTACACTCTAGCTCGTTTTTACTTACAATTAGAATATCATCCAAGTAAAAAACTGTTATTACCCCTAATAGCCGAAGTTTTTTTGCTACAGGTTTTAATAATTTTGTAAATATAAAAGGTGCTATATTAAGGCCAAAGGCTAAACAGGTAAATTCATACAAGGTGTTATTAAATCTAAACCGTAAATATCTTCGGCATTTTGTGTCTACCGAGACTAGAAAATATGCGTCTTTAAGATCAATTTTAGACATATAATAATTTGGACCTAGAACCTTTATCACTGTACGATAATCTTCTTGTTTAAAATGAGAAGTTGTTATAAAGTGGTTAAGTTTTTTTAGATTTAGAATAAATCTGTGATTACCGTTAGGTTTCTTAACAAGAAAATAACGGGACAGAAACTGACCCTTCTCTGGATCACATTTACAAATAGCACCAATTTTTAACAATTCGTTAATAGAATGTTCGTAGTCTTTTATTGCCCCAGATGGAATTTTATTTGTAGGTTCAGAGTACTGTTTAGGTTTTCTGATAAACGGAATTCGTATTCCTTTGACCCAATTCAAAACCACCCGGTTTGTGTAATATATTTCCATGTAGGCAAAAAATATTTAAGACTACCTGCATACTTGCTTACCCTCTGACATTGACTCATCTCCTGTAGGGGCGGCCCCTGGCTTCTTTCATCGACTTTGTTCTGTTCGGGTACGTTGCTTTCCTCTCCTCCTTCTTCTGTTCTTTGTATCTGCTTTTGTATTGGCAACGCTGGTAGTTTAAATGTTGCCTAGATGTAACTCCAGATGGACCTGGTATCGCGGACGCCGAAAACGATCTCTTTTTAAATTCAGAGGTTTTCTTCTTTAAGGCTTGTTCATTTTTTACGGATTCTGTGAAATCTTTACTAAATAAGAATTCGTCTAATGGCATAACCTGGGCGACCTTTTTGCAATCTGGATTTAAGTGTGGAACTATTTTATATTTTCGGTGTGCAGAAATTGCGTGATGTACGTTACAGAACAATTGACAAGCGTCGGCTAATGCTTTAACCTCAGTAGAGCGTTCTTGAACCGGTAGCATACGTTGAATTACTAATCCTACGGCCGAAAGACCATGTGCTAATTGTTGTTGTAGAGCTGTCAGAAAAAAATCATTTTCGTTTACAAACTTTGGTAAACAGGGTTTGATCTCCTCATTTACCTGGGGAGGAACCAAGGATTTACAATTAGCTGGCAATTTATATTGTTTGATGATTTCGGCACGTTGTTCTTTTGTTATGCCTTTTCGCAAATAGGAGTTCCAACGTACTGCAATCTCTTCATGATATGCATCACCCTCTTTATCTTCGACCTCTGGTCTACAACCTAGAGCACTGAAATCCTGTTCTGTGTTATTTTCTTCTGTCCTTTCCAGAAGGCATACTTCTGGTTCCAAAGGGTCATGTAATTCTTGTATTACCGGTTCCTGGTCTCTAATTTCCTCAACGATTTCATTATCGGATGAACCTGAAATGACCGTATTACGTAAGGACAGGTTGACTTATGTAATTAATTTTTTTTTTTTTTGAAACCGCTCGATTCCAATTCCTTTAATAACGTTAATAAATCACCCGATTGTATTAACAACATATAAAAAAGGTAAGGTATATTACAATTTGAGAAGGTTATTAAATAAAATCACTCGATTTTATGTTTGCATTCCCTCAATTTTGATTTGTAATGAAATCACTCGATTTCATATTTAACCTTTAGAAGTTGAATCACTCGATTCTGTTAAGAAATCACCCGATTTCGTATTATTCAGTATAAATGAATCGCCCGATTCCATTTTTATTTTATTTAGTTAAATAATTGAAATGAATTATTTAGAAACTATATTATTGTATACTGGATTAAAAACCATTAAAAGCAATTAGTCACGTACAAAAAATTCATATTATTGTGACTAACAAAAAGAACTCGCTTGCATTTTTCTACACAAAGTTAATTCAATTATTATTCTTACATACCTTCTGGTTTATCCCTATCACTTTCTGAAGAATCACCTGATTGAATTTCACACAATTTGTTTTGCATCTCGCGTAATTCTTTACGAAGTTTTTTAATTTCATCGTACTTTTTATCACTACTTGAATTCTTTCTTTTTGGCATTTTGACCTTGTGTTTAATACATGCGTACCTGATCGAGCACGAAAACGGAATGATTAGTACAGAGATGTGGCGAGTTGTATATTCCTTATTTTTCTAATATGTAAAAATTCGTGCTGATCGGTAGGTTTAACGGAAACTACAAAGTAATTATATCGGAGGACAAGCGAAGGAAAATATTTACTTAATTGATTTACATGAAGCCCCTTGTTGGGACGTCAATTATTTTGATAATTATAATATAAATTTATTTAGGCTGTGGTTCATTAGGTAGGTAGGTATAGCTATAACATTTGTTTATTTTTCTTTTGAAATGCTTACACCAAAAAATAATTTTTGTTTGTATACTGATTATGAATATTTATTCACTTCCTGTCTATATAGATATAATATGAAGTTATATTTGTATTTGGGCGACTGTAGATTTCTTGAGTTAAACCGGCTTGTTACAAAAACAGTCGTTTGCGTTTATTCGATACGACTTGCTAAAGTTGATAATTTAATATCCTTTGTATACAGTTCTTTATTCGTTGTAGGTCCCCACTTATAAACAGTATTCAACGGCATAGGTTAAATATATATCTCGGGTCAATGTATGAGAAGCTTTCAAAAATTTAACCAGTGTATTGTGTGTACGTAAAAATCAACATGAATTTATTATCTTTTATCACAGTGGTTTTGATGTTTTGTATAAATCTTGGTAAGTACCTAGTATAATATAATAATATAAATACCTTTGGGCTAGTTCTCAAATTATTTCTTTCACTTATATCACCCGGTATTTACATACGTTTGTCGCGCCGCTACTGATACGTGACGAAATGAAAAAAAAACTGAGAAAGGTATCTACTATTAATGTTTTTTGTTAATTTTAAATATTTCACCATAAGTATCTATTAAAATTACAAAAAATAAATTTAATGTGATTGAAAAATGAATTCCTCGCTACTTTCCTCTTTATCAGAATTTTATTTGAAAGACTGTAAAGATGGTTTTATATACATATATAATACAGGGTGTTACTATATTCGACCGACAACGCTCTACCCCAGAGAGCTCTCGTTATTTGATACATTTTGATATAGGAACATTAACACCTAAAAGGCTTAGTTACCGAAATACAGGGTGTGGAAAGTTTGAAATCAAAATTCAAAATTTGCCATAAATCAAAAACGCCTTGAATTTTTGTTTTCAAATTTGGTGACCAATATGCTCTTTAAGAATGTAATATTTTGACATAAAGTAACTTTTGAGAAATTTAACCAGTGGCGCGCTATCGCAAAGCGCAAAAAACGCGCCGGGCAAAGCGCTTTTAAAGCGTTGGCCAATCATGCATCTTTAACAGCGTAATTTTAGCGTGTTTTTGATGTTATTAATCCATCACCAGCATTGCGCAGAAAGTACGCCATAAAAGATAACGGTTTTACATCGTTTTTAAGGCCAGACTTTGCCTCGCCTCCACTAAAAATTGGAAATCAAATTTTTTTATTTTTTTGCACAATATTTAAAAAAGCCAATTATCTAATGGTGTGCAGCAACTGAAGTTGACAATGTAAAACCAGTCTGAGCGACACGTAATTTAATAATTTCTTTCTCAAATATGTAGAAAAATTATTATATATTTTCACATTTGCCTAATAATTGCGTCCATAAACATTAAAGAAATAAGGTATGTAGTCAACAGGTTTGTATTCTCCAGCCTCTTTTATTTTTCAATAATAATAAACGTAACATATATTTACAAAACAATAAACAAAAACAAATATACTTCATAAATAAAAACTAATAACTACAGAGGGTTATTCATTACCACCCTTTATCATCGTTATTATTGTATATACAAAAAAAGTTTTAGATAAAATTTGTGTGGCTAAACTGAATTTTGCTAACATGGCATAAAAAACACAGCGGTATGCAGACTTCTCAGAGAACAACAAAAAATAGTATTTTTTTTTTAATATACCCTGTATATTGTTAAATTTTGGGAACCGTTTTTTTTTCTGATTTAAAAAATATACCATACTTTACTTGTTTACCTCAGTAAACGTCAAATGTATTAGTTAAAATGACAGAAAATTACAACGTTTATGTTAGATAGGATTTATATTTAATTAAAGAAAAAATGCCATTTATCAAACTTGTCATTTTCACAGCTTACTTCAATAATGTTAACTTTCCCATATATATAGCTATAGCTATAGTTTAACTTATATATTCGGCATTTAATAGCTCGAAAATGGTATACAATACGGGTATCATATGGTACATTTTTGAAATCAGGAAAAAAATCATTACATAAATTCAATAATAATATGGGGTATAATTATGATAAAGGGTAGATAATTTATAATGAATAACCATGTACTTTATGCCAAGTAAAATAAACAGAAAATCTTATTTTCTGCTTTCGGACCTTCCCCCATGCCTGTCTATAGAACCTCTTAACCATAACTGTATTTGCTTTTCAATGTCTCTCTGAGTGAAGCCACTGCATAAGGGATTTTTCCAAACACACTCTAAAATTTGAATATGCATAAACCAAAGAAGGTGAAATAAAAAATAAATATCATACCTAATATTAATTTCACCACAATCTCAAACTTTCTTAAAGCTGGTTTTTCATTTCTCCCTGTCCAAGACACGGGTGAACATTTTCACCAACCATCTACGTTAAACTGTAAATAATAATCGGACTGATTTAACTTGTCATTTCTAATTATATTTAAAATAGTGTTAGATAAACCAAAATAATAAAATTGCTCAGAATCCATATCAGTTAGTCAGGTTAGGAGTACCTAACAAAATTCTAGCATCACTTGGTAAATCTCTTAAAACAGGTCCTGTCTTAAACCATTTTAACAACTGGTTTACAGCAACTTGTGAAATATTATTTAAAATGATCCATTTTTTAAGGAAATCTTTATTACTTTCTAAACTTTTTTGTATAGAATCCTGATTATGTCTACTGGCACTACTGCTTTCAACTATATATAATCTGTTAATAGAAGTATCAGATTCAATAATTGTATTAAAAGTGTTAGATGTAAGTAAGCTACTATCAGGGATTTCTGTTGAATATGATGGATTAGAAGTTACATCAGATTCAGTTGATACTGGTACTGGTATATGAGAAACACTACCGACAAGTGTACTTAATTTTGATACATTTGTTTCACTAACAGCAGGGAAGTTTATATGGCTAACACTTTGTTTATTAGCTTCAGACGTCTATTTTCAGCATTTTTCCACAATCCACAAAAAAGCTAACACTTTATTAGCTTCAGAGGTCGTTTGTAATATTTGCTGCACTCGTTTTCTAACACGTCTATTTTCAGCACTTTTTCTTTTAAATATAAACATTTTGCACAATCCACAAAAAAGTGATAAAACACAATCAAGGAAACTGTAAAAAAAGGAGGGAATGTTAGAAAGTTAGGTTAAATTGGCTTGTAGGAATTACAATAATGAAATACTTCTAAAGGGGTACTTACTTATTGCTATTTTCCATATTTGTGATAAATTCACGAAAATAAAACGTCCACTTTTGTCTTTAAATTCCAACCTCTGATACTCTACAAAACTCACGATAAGAACAATTGTCATCTGTCAATTGCCACTTGTTAACTGTTGGGTAAGCAGCGCTTTTCAAGAGCATATTTTACAGCTTACTGACCAGTAGTGCTTAACATACAAAAAAATGCGTCTTTTAAATGTTGTATTTTAAGTGCTTTAACACGTGCTTTGGCCCATCAATATTACAGCGGTGCATTTTAAGCGGTTTAAAACGGGCATTGGCCCATCACGAGAAAAATGGTACATTGTGTGCAATAACTTCACACAGCGTAAAATAATTATTGGCCCAATGGTGTATCTCCAACTGACATTTAAGCAGCGAATTAATAGCGATTTTTCAATGATATATACATTTGGCCACCCTTATGCCATCAAAAAATGCATTGGCCCAATGCTTTGCCAGTCTTGTGTGTTTGTTGGGTACTTAGTTAATTTGTAACTACTCGATCAATATTTCTAAATTCTAATTTAGCAGGCATGTGTCAAATTTTTAATAGTTCGTCAGTTTGTTGTTGCAAAATGAATTTTTCATTCGAAGAATTGACCGATATGTTAATAATCTACGGGGAAGCTCCAAAAAATGGTTAGAATGGCAACATTTATACCAAGAAATATTCCGCAACCGTCGAATTCCACACCATTCTACATTTGGAAGTATTGAAAGAAGACTGAAAGAAGCTGGAAACTTGATCATTAAGAGAAGTAATGCCGGAAGGTCACGAACAATAAGGACTGTGCGTCTGGAAGAGGCAATATTAAATAATATTTCTGAAAGGCCATCTTTGAGTAGATACTCGAACTCTAGGCCGTGCATTAAGAGTGGACAATTGTACTGTATGGAAAGTTTTGAAAGAACAAAAAATGTTGCATCCTTCACCAGGGTTCAAGCATTAGAACCTAGAGATTTTCCGGTACGTTTGGAATTATCAAATTGGTATGTCCAAAAGTGTCATGAAAATCGGAATTTCCCAAAATATGTGTTGTATACAGACGAGGCCAAATTTACCAGGGAAGAACTTTTTAATTCCAGAAACAGTCACGTTTGAAATGAAGAAAATCCGCACTCTGTTCGTGAACGTGGATTTCAACATAAAATTTCAGTGAATGTGTGGGTGGGCATGGTTGGGGATTGCTTAATCGGGCCTTACCTTTTGCCAAATAAATTAAATGGAGATATTTATACGCGGTTTCTGGAAGAAGTGTTAGATGCATTATTGGAAAATGTACCGTTAAATATTAGACAACACATGTGGTTTCGGCACGATGGGGCATCTGTTCATTTTGCTGCAAGTGCTAGAAATTTCGTTTTAGGTAAAAATGGATTGGCCGAGGCGGACCCCAAATTTGGCCTCCAAGATCACCCTACTTAAACCCGATCGATTTTTTTATTTGGGGCTACATGAAGTCCCTAGTGTACGAAACCATCGTCGAAACTGAAGAAGATCTGATAGCTAGAATTCAAGCTGCAGCAGAACTCATTCAGTCCAATCCGGAGTTATTCTCAAATACACGTTTTTCAATGAGAAAACGGTGTAGAACGTACTTCCAAGTAAACGGCCGACAGTTTGAACAACTATTGTAGTTTTGTAATCGTTGTAATAAGTTTGTTTAAATTTAATTTTGATAGTTTTCGCGTTATTTGATTTTTATTTTTATTAAATTGCAGATTGAGTTTAAGCCCATAAATAGCATTTTTCCTTTTTCAACTATTTACGCTCAGTCATTATTCGGAATCAAATCCATAGTATGGTTTAAAGCAAATACTTACTTGTTTAGGAAAACACCGACGGGCAAATTACATTACAAATCATAGTTTGTAACCCACCAAACACACAAGACTGGCAAAGCATTGGGCATAATGGTGGCCAATTTTATATATTATTGAAAAATCGCTATTAATTCGCTACTTAAATGTCAGTTGGAGATACACCATTGGGCCAATAATTATTTTACGCTATGTAAAGTTATTGCAAACAATGTACCATTTTTTTCGTGATGGGCCAATGCCCGTTTTAAACCGCTTAAAATGCACCGCTGTAATATTGATGGGCCAAAGCACGTTTTAAAGCACTCAAAATAACATTTAAAAGACGCATTTTTTTTGTATGTTAAGCACTACTGGTCAGTAAGCTGTAAAATATGCTCTTGAAAAGCGCTGCTTACCCAACAGTTAACAAGTGGCAATTGACAGATGACAATTGTTCTTATCGCGAGTTTTGTAAAGTATCAGAGGTTGGAATTTAAAGACAAAAGTGGACGTTTTATTTTCGTGAATTTATCACAAATATGGAAAATAGCAATAAGTAAGTACCCCTTTAGAAGTATTTCATTATTGTAATTCCTACAAGCCAATTTAACCTATCTTTCTAACATTCCCTCCTTTTTTTTACAGTTTCCTTGATTGTGTTTTATCACTTTTTTGGGGATTGTGGAAAATGTTTATATTTAAAAGAAAAAGTAAAAGTGCTGAAAATAGACGTGTTAGAAAACGAGTGCAGCAAACATTACAAACGACCTCTGAAGCTAATAAACAATGTGTAAGCCATATAAACTTCCCTGCAGTTAGTTAAACAAATGTATCAAAATTAAGTACATTTGCCGGTAGTTTTCTCAGTATCAACTGAATCTGATGTAACTTCTAATCCATCATATTCAACAGAAATCCCTGATAGTAGCTTACTTACATCTAACACATTCAATACAATTATTGAATCTGATACTTCTATTAACAGATTATATATAGTTGAAAGCAGTAGTACAAGTAGACATAATCAGGATTCTA
Organism: Lochmaea crataegi; assembly: GCA_947563755.1. Lineage (NCBI taxonomy): Eukaryota > Metazoa > Arthropoda > Insecta > Coleoptera > Chrysomelidae > Lochmaea > Lochmaea crataegi. The sequence continues at coordinate 87,406,725 of OX387423.1, read as the reverse complement.
TACAAAAGAGTTTAGAAAGTAATAAAGACTTCCTTAAAAAATGGATCATTTTAAATAATATTTCACAAGTTGCTGTAAACCAGGTGTTAAAATGGTTTAAGACAGGACCTGTTTTAAGAGATTTACCAAGTGATGCTAGAGCTTTGTTAGGTACTCCTAGATCAGTAAGCCTAATTGATATGGATTCTGGGCAATTTTATTATTTTGGTTTATCTAACACTATTTTAAATATAATTAGAAATGACAAGTTAAATCAGTCTGATTATTATTTACAGTTTAAACTGGATGGTTGGTAAAAATTTTCAGCCATGTCTTGGCTAAAAAACTCAATTGGACAGGGAGAAATGAAAAATCAGCTTTATAAAGTTTGAGATTGTAGTGAAATTAATATTAGGTATGATATTTATTTTTTATTTCACCTTCTTTGGTTTATGCATATTCAAATTTTAGAGTGTGTTTGGAAAAATCCCTTATGCAGTGGCTTCACTCAGAGAGACATTGAAAAGCAAATACAGTTATGGTTAAGAGGTTCTATAGACAGGTATGGGGGAAGGTCCGAAAGAAGAAAATAAGATTTTCTGTTTATTTTATTTGGCATAAAGTACATGGTTATTAATTATAAATTATCTACCTTTTATCATAATTATTATCGCATACACAAAAATGTTTTTAAATGGGATGCCCTATATTATTATTGAATGTATGTAATGATTTTTTTCCTGATTTCAAAAATGTACCATATGATACCCGTATTGTATACCATTTTCGAGCTATTAAATGCCGAATATATAAGTTAAACTAGTTAGCTATAAATATGGGAAAGTTAACATTATTATTATTATTATTGAAGTAAGCTGTGAAAATGACAAGTTTGATAAATGGCATTTATTCTTTAATTAAATATAAATCCTATCTAACATAAAAGCCTTTAACTAATACATTCGACGTTTACTGAGGTAAACAAGTAAAGTATGGTATATTTTTTAAATCAGGAAAAAAGACGATTCCCAAAATTTAACAATATACAGGGTATCCTATATTAAAAAAAAATACTACTTTTTGTTGTTCTCTAAGAAGTCTGCACACCGCTGTGTTTTTTATGCCATGTTAGCAAAATTCAGTTTAGCCACACAAATTTTATCTAAAACTTTTTTGTTTATACAATAATAACGATGATAAAGGGTGGTAATTTATAATGAATCTGTAGTTATTAGTTTTTATTTATGAAGTATATTTGTTTTTGTTTATTGTTTTGTAAATATATGTTACGTTTATTATTATTGAAAAATAAAAAAGGCTGAAGACTACAAACCTGTTGACTACATACCTTATTTCTTTAATGTTTATGGACGCAATTATTAGGCAAAATGTGAAAATATATAATAATTTTTCTACATATTTGAGAAAGAAATTATTAAATGACGTGTCGCTCAGACTGTTTTACATTATCAACTTCAGTTGCTGCACACCATTAGATAATTGGCTTTCTTAAATATTGTGCAAAAAAATAAAATACGATGTAAAACCATCATCTTTTATGGCGTACTTTCTGCGCAATGCTGGTGATGGATTAATAACACCAAAAACACGCTAAAATAACGCTGTTAAAGATGCATGATTGGCCAACGCTTTAAAAGCGCTTTGCCCCGGCGCGTTTTTTTATTGGTAACCAAATTTGAAAAAAAATTTGATTTATGGCAAATTTTGATTTCAAACTTTCAACACCCTGTATTTCGGTAACTAAGCCCTTCAGGTGTTAATGTTTCTATATCAAAATTCATGAATTAACGAGAGCTTTCTGGGGTAGAGCGTTGTCGGTCGAATATGGTAACACCCTGTATAATGAATAATTAAATTGTAAAAATGTAGTATAAAGTTATTAGCTTAGACTCTGAAAATGACAGAGACACTTTTAAATATATTTTGACATATCAATATACTTGATGGTCCTTTTGGCAAGCTAATTTGTTCAATTGAAAAGCAACGGGATAGGAATGACTCGTGCTTCTTATCTCACGCAAAATGAGTTGGATAAGATCTCACGAAATATATAGGGTGTACCAATTTTACGACAAAAGTTCGGTATTTGGGTTACTTTGAGAGATATCAAAAAAATAGTAGATGTCTAGAAGGTGAATATTTCGAAATTATCTGGAACTATACAGAGTGTTGAATCACTCCGTTACAATCCAAACATGATTTTTTAAATGGGAACCCCTGTATATTTTACTGATTTCAGATTGCTCACATATTTTTGAAGCTTTTGATATTGAGTTTTGCTTCGTTATACAGAGTCCTTTAAAAGATATGGACACTTTTAGTGAAAATCGTAGTTAAGACAACGCTCTGTAGCTTACTTAAAGAAAAAAAATTTATTTAGCCCAATATGGTGCAATATCTCCTTATTCGATAACATTTTAATTATTTTCTCATTTGTATAAAGGGTGGACGGAAACTCGGATCTTTTATTTTCTTTCATCTTTCAAATGGAACACCCTGTATTTTATAGCACAAATAGAATCTTCGGTTATGTAACTTTTATTTTGTTGAGCATTTTGTCTATACCTAAAGTTTATAAAAACACAGTTATTTTCTTGATATATTTTTAAAATAAACCATATATCGAACTTTGTCGTAAGATTGGTAGAAAGGTATAAATAAATAATTCACCTAGTGAATAGTATTTTTTTCAACAAACCATTATTTTCTTTCCAGGGGACTTCGGGGAAACTGTTATTTTTGTACCGTGGGACAATAATGCGACCATAGGTATAGGGGCAGGTCTAAGGAAAAACTCCAAATGGACTATCACTCCAAATACGAGTACAAGCACAACCTATCAAAATTGGACTACAGTTCGTCAAAATACAACTACAACCTATCCAAATTGGACTACAGTACTTCCAAATACAACTACAACCACAACCTATCCAAATTGGACTACAGTACCTCCCAATACAACTACAACTGCAACCACAACCTATCCAAATTGGACTACAGTACCTCCCAATATAACTACAACTACAACCACAAAGTATCCAAATTGGACTACAGTACCTCCCAATACAACTACAACTGCAACCACAACCTATCCAAATTGGACTACAGTACCTCCCAATATAACTACAACTACAACCACAAAGTATCCAAATTGGACTACAGTACCTCCCAATACAACTACAACTGCAACCACAACCTATCCAAATTGGACTACAGTACCTCCCAATATAACTACAACTACAACCACAAAGTATCCAAATTGGACTACAGTAGCTACCAATTCAACTACAACCACAACCTATCCAACTACGACTACGTCTAAGGCTCCTACAACCACATCTCCAATTACAACAACGTCTACATCTACGTCTAGCCCTACAACTTCATCGCCTAATCCGAGACCTGTTATAATGAATATTTTTTGCATAAAGTGTATTTTTAACATTAATTAACTGATTATAATAAAATATCTTCTAAATATGGAGTTAATTGATTTGATAAAGCACGGAAAGCAAGATCAGAAATAAGTTCTAATTGAAAAAAAAATTAAAATCATAGTAACAAACTTATATGGAATAACAAACAAAGTACTAATAGTAATATTTATTTGTATAATTAGTAATAGTCTAAGAGCCATGCCTGGTCGGAAGTTCTTTTGATAAGCTTAGAATTTTTTTGCATCTTTGAACCACTGTATCTCAGTTACTATTGGGATCAAAAATATCTTATCATGAAAAAGTGCAGGTGGTATTTGAGAAAGATTATTTTTTATCGCGAATAAACTGATCTTATTTATTTTAATAATAGGTAGTATATAAGAGTAAGATAACCAAGGAAATCAAGTGGGGAAGTAATAAAAATCGGGAATGTATTGGGTTGTGGTGATTTGTTCATCAATTTTATGTATTAGTGAAGGTAATTATATCATTTATTCATTCATTTCTAAGACCCCAATGATATTCATTTTCCACAACCCAGCGGTCTCAAAAGAAAGCGCATTTTTCAAAGGAGTCATTTTTTTTCTACTTACATGATCAGAGCGTCTCGTACAGTAATGTCTTTCCGTGAAGTAATAAGAACAATAATAATAATTAATAAGTAATTTAAAGAAATAAAATGAATTTATAAATGAGTACTGAACTACAGGTCTACCAACAGAATTTATACAAAGTCAATCACAAGAAATATGAGTATGATTTCAATGAATTTAGGAAAAGTTTCAGTTTAACAGAGTATATAGGAGCAATTCTGTAAGCAAATCTTAAATTTTTAAGCATGGTTAAAAATTAGACAATCTGCTAACTCCATTTTACTATTCTGTATGCATAATGAGCTTTACAATATTAACAGAAAACTCTTAATTGAACACCCTATCAGTTAAAATATAAATCCTAATATAGACTATGCCTAGATTAAAACATTTCTAATAGCGGAAACTTCGTCAAATATATAACGGCGTGCCTTTATTTTCAACCAATTCTCATAGAATTGACTCTTTTACCAGCTTATTTTTCAGTTCAATATTTTCAATAACGAAATCCAGCTAGCAAACATGTATTGTACGAGTATAGTGATACATATTTATATGAATCTAATTTGAATGAAACTTCCTCAAATATAACGGCGTGCCTTTAATTTTTAACTACTTGTCATAGAATTCACCCTATTACCAGCTTATTTTTCAGTTCAATATTTTCAATAACGAATTCAACTATCAAACAAGTATTGTATTGATCAAATTTGAATGATTATATTTATTATTTTAATATTATTCTTTTCTAGCTTTTCCACATTTTCCACCAACAGCGGTTCAAGATGAAACAATAATAAAACATGATATCAATAATATCCAAAAAAACTGGGAAGCTATTGGGCCAACAACTTCCGCATCCCGAAGCACAGCTGGTGGATATACTTCAACCGATGATTGGAGAACAACTGGAACTACCCCTTGGTGGAGGACTACTCCCCGAAGCACAACTACTGGATATACTTCAACCCATGATTGGAGAACTACTGGAAATCCTACTTGGTGGACGACTACTCCCCGAAGCACAACTGGTGGATATACTTCAACCCATGATTGGAGAACTACTGGAACTCCTCCTTGGTGGAGTACTACTCCCCGAAGCACAACTAGTGGATATACTTCAACCAATGATTGGAGAACTACTGGAACTACCCCTTGGCGGAGTACTACTCCCCGAAGCACAACTAGTGGATATACTTCAACCCATGATTGGAGAACAACGGGAACTACCCCTTGGTGGAGTACTACTCCCCGAAGCACAACTAGTGGATATACTTCAACCCATGATTGGATAACAACTAGAACTACTCCTTGGTGGACGACTAGTCCCCGAAGCACAACTAGTGGATATACTTCAACCTATGATTGGAGAACAACTGGAACTAATCCTTGGTGGAGGACTACTCCCCGAAGCACAACTAGTGGATATACTTCAACCAATGATTGGAGAACCACTGGAACCACTCCTTGGAGGACGACTACTCCCCGAAGCACAACTAGTGGAGATACTTCAACCCATGATTGGAGAACAACTGGAACTACTCCTTGGTGGACGACTACGCCCCGAAGCACAACTAGTGGGTATACTTCAACCCATGATTGGAGAACAACTGGAACTACCCCTTGGTGGAGTACTACTCCCCGAAGCACAACTAGTGGTTATACTTCAACCCATGATTGGAGAACAACTGGAACTACCCCTTGGTGGAGTACTACTCCCCGAAGCACAACTAGTGGATATACTTCAACCCATGATTGGATAACAACTAGAACTACTCCTTGGTGGACGACTAGTCCCCGAAGCACCACTAGAGGATATACTTCAACCGATGATTGGAGAAGAACTGGAACTACCCCTTGGTGGACGACTACTCCCCGAAGCACAACTAGTGGATATACTACAACTGATGATTGGAAAACAACTACTATGCCTCCGCCATCACCATTACCTCCTCCCCCAGTACCATCCGGTGTAATACAAATTAATAATTGTATAAAGTGTTTATTCTTAAATATCAATGTTTCTAAGTGATACTAGTACTTCGACAGATTAAGAGCCAAAAATAATGAAAATGCCATATAAGGTTCTATAAATATATATTCATATTATAATTGTTTTTCATTATTTTGTTTAAATAACTTCTATCCCCAATTAGTTGATCTAAAAACTTCAATTGCTAGATTATTAAACTAAGGTCCATATTCCCATAGGATTGTTGAGGTTTTAAATTGTATGCTCTTCACTCTGTGTGAAATTATGTTTCCATGACTCTCCCTTTTTGGAACTTTGAACAATTAAGCAGATATAGGTCTATCGTATGTTTTGTTAGCGCCCAGGGTGAATTTAACGTAGGTTTCCGCTTTGAAGGGTCACATAAGAATATTGCGCGTGATTGTCAACAGTAATTTACTAAATCAGAGTAAGTAAGGGCATTGATTAACCCTCTAAAAAAAGGAGGTTATCAATTCAGTCTCAATTTATTTGCAAAAAATTCTATATCATGGACGCACGATTATATTTTCAAAGGTGATTAATTTGTAACTATTTCCATTTACCATGGAATGATAAAATTTTTACGTCTATCACCATTTCCATGATTGCCTATTCCTTATGTTTAATTATCGTATTAAACAATTTTAACAACTTAAATTCAATAGAATATTTTATCTAGTTCCTAGTGACAACTCTGTATAGTCCACCCTTACAAGGGTCCGCTTTTCAAATAGAGGCTATCTATAGAAAACAGTCACGTATAGATTCAATCCTTTCCTAGAATGAACCCATGTTGACAAAAGGTTTTGGTCTTTATTGATAAGCAATTGCTGAGTCGCTTGATTGCGATGAGATTTATTGTGGTTACCATTTGAATAAGGATTTGTTCAGGACCTTTTATATATTCAGTGTTATTGCATTGTCGTGAAACAAGTTTATAAACTTATTATACACACTGACGCGTTTCAGCTTATGGATAAAAAAAAATGACAATAATGACAGTGCATTATAAAAAATTTATACTCTCGGTTGATAATGTACAAAATATGAAAATCTCTTTGAAAAAATAATGTACCACATTTTTATGACCTACCAAAATTTCATAAGCGAAACATACTATTGAGAACAACCCAACAGGACAGACAGATTCGTTTTGAAATTACCTTAAAAAAACATTATTAACTTAATTTTGATGCTGTTTGCCTTGTGATTTAAGGCCAACTCTCCTTCAGTAGCATTAATGCCCAAATGCACCTACCTTTTTAAGGAATCCTTAACACCAAGGAACCCGTAAAATACAAATTTCGGTTATACCAACATTCGATGCTTATATTCACCTTAGAGGCTATCTTTACTAAGTCTCCACCAGAGACCACTTAAAGTACTCTTTAGGTTTTAGGTTATGTTTTGGCATTTTATTTGCCAGTTTTTGTTCAAAGTGGTTTATTTTTGGAAAATATAGTAAAAATGGACTACTTAGGGTATATCGGCGAGGATCCAGACTCAAGTGGAGACGATTTAGCACTTATAGATTTAATTGAAGTAGGTTTTCCTATAGGAAAATATATAATCGGGCAAATTACTTCGAAGAAGTGGATCCTATGGGATTCTTTAGAAGGTTCAAACTAACGTCCGCTCGTACTTATAAATTTCATTTTCACTTTTAATCATAGTGATGAAGTAAAATCTAGGTATACTAGTATAATAGTGTGTATGTATGTTAATTTTATTATATTTTGCAAAATTAAATAACAAAATAAAAACCGGAAAAAGTGCCGTTAATTCGATTTTTGTTGACTTTGGATCAACAGTCCCAACATAAAGTTTTAAAGATTGCAAATTCTCTAAATTTTTACACTGTTGCCAAATGAAACAAATACTTAGCTAAAGAAGAGTCATAAAATGATGGTGCAAACAAATAAAAATTTAAGGGGGGCTTAAATTTACGGACTTCTTTACTATTCTTTCCTTAAATAGATATTGGTGCAGCCGGCCATAAGTTAATTACTAAAATAATATAAACGATTTGATAAAAATGTACCTTATCTAGATAACATATAACAACGATGTTGATACTTTCTGTTATCTTCTTTCAAGGAACTAACTGTTATCACAATTCGTGAAATAAGTTTAATCTGTGAGACATAATGTAAAGATAATGCAAATTTTAATCGTTTAAGAAGACAAGAGTATTGAAACAGGAAATAGGTATAATAGTGAGTCGCACAAGTGCATAGGAAAATTAGTTCGGTGAGAACATGAGAACAATTATTTGTCTGATACATTGGAACTGCATAAATATAGTAAATTTTATACCCATTTAGAATAAGACCATCCTTATTTATTATTAATAAATCGGTTGAAACAAAAAATTACCAACAAAAATGAACGTCGTAACTAATTTATTAGATGTCACGTTTTTGAAGTTACGTCAAATTTTGATTTCATGTTAATGTCAGATGGTTCAAGAAGCCGCATACGTTAAGTTACTAAAACGGCTGGTACCTCTAAATAGGTATTAATTTTACTATACGTCTTTGTTTAAAAGCACTCAAGGTAGATGAAGGGGGCGGAAGTAGCGCTGCAATTCCATTGGCTGTTCTGGCCATCCTCATTCCGTACATTTCGTGTATTTGCTGACATAGACATCTGACATTTGCTGTGTCGCCATATTTGGTATATTTTTGTGTTATTTGTTACTTTATTGTTTTGTTGTCACGAAAACTTTGTTTTATTTGTGGGAGTAGTGAAGAGGAGGTTGAGAAAAAATAAGAAGAATTGTTTTGGTCTTTTTAAAGTAAAAAATAATAATTCTAATGCGTTTATAGGTCGAAATTGTGGCAAGAAGCGATGGGAATGAAGTACATGCCACTTGGAAACAATACTCATCAAGTGATGGTAAATGGAACTTTAGAGAACAGTAAAAATTAAGAGCATGGTCTTAGCATTTTACATTGAAGGAATGTCAACAGACATTCTATTCCTGATAACCTACCTATAAAAAAGCATGAAAGAAAACTAGTGTATTTGTTGAATTGTTAATAACCATTACTTGCATTCAAACTAATATTAACAACATAATTGCCATAATTTGTAAATAGAAGGTTGTTAATATCTCAAATGCGGTAGAAATTATTTCAAAAAAGAAAAACTAAGCCAATAATAAAACTGATTCCTCTCCTAATCTTTGTTCTTTCTGCTTTCATTCTAATTCCAACAAAACTTTTTTAAGTTTTCTGTATCTGGTTTTATCGCTAATGAAACTTCGGGTTCCCAATATCATTAATTAGCACCATAATTTGTAAATATGTTTAAGCTCTTTTTTAAGATCTATTTTATTAACACCCGTACAGGTCTCATGAAGTTGACCGAAATTAGTTCCCCTAATAATTTAACAATACATTCATGTAGTATTGACTTGCAGTCTTCTTCTTTGAAACCATAAATTGTACTTATTTTTGCAGTGTAATAGTTTTTTGTGCTTTGCATTGCAGGGAAAGCAGTATGCCTGTCACAGAAGCAGTTGCAAGTTGATCAGGGTTGCAAAGGAGCCAATTAGGCGCTCTGTTTTTCGCAATATCAAAGGCCTTCCTAAAGTGAGGGCATCACCTAGAAAGAAGCACTTCTACGGATTGTGGAAAGTAAGGAGGCACATATTCGTAAACTTAAAACACCAGAAAAAGGCTGCTGACATATATCGCAGATTCTCCTTACACACTGAATTTGTTTGCTGGGATGTCCAGTAGCCCTGTAGACTTTCTGATATCTCAGTTACGATGTGCGAGACGAATACCTCATTTACAAGAAAATATTTTTTACTAATTTAAAAATACTGCAATTTAATTATAATAATATAACTGTATTATGTTTACGCACTTGCATATTGGTCGCTATATTTATCAATAAACAATTCTTTGTGTTGATTTGTCTTATTATTTTTCAAACAGCTCTTTTTTAAACCATACTTACCTCTGTCTCAGCATGCGCGCCACCTACTCGCACCTTGCAATAAAATGGACCAGTGAAGTATTGCGAACTAAAATTTTGCATGAACTTTTGCATCTCAGGGTTGTGTCTGGTATAGTCGAATAAATACCTGAAGTCCTTTTTTCTTTCTCCATTATTTACAAATTACTGCAGAGGCGTTGGGAAAAAAAAATGAAGACATTAACGATGCCGAATTCCAAAAATATTATCTCTGAGAAAGTTACTGAAATAAAAACTAGATGTATACCTCTTATTTTAAGTAGATTACGACAAGTGGTGAATAAAATGAACGGCGAAAACAAGCATGATTTTTAATGGAGCTTCCTTCGGTACGATCCAACAGGTTGGGAGAATACCAATCTCATATTTATATAAAGAGTGCCCCAAAAGTCTGGAAACGGCCAATTATCTGGTAGATTGCTAATTGTACAAAATTTGGGGTACACCTATTTTGGGATTCAGAGATTCCAGATTTGATATTCGCAATGTTGCCAGATTTGCCGTTTCTCTTATATTATTAGTAGCTTTGGTTTTTCAAATTTATCACTCTGTGTATTCAGTCATTATTGGAATCTCCTATTCAATACAAGTTCAACCATATGTAACACTTATGATTTTATGTAGTCTGGAAGGTCTTAAATACAAGGTTGCTTCATCGGAAAAATATATTCTGTTAACGAAATTTTTATCATTTTCAATTTTATCCATCATTACCTCAGTAAACTCTTATCTACGATGGAAGTCATTCATAATTCTTGCGATAAGTGAATTTTGTATGGTTTAAATTTATTCTTACGTAATACACGTAAAACTGAAGAACGACCTACATCATGTACTTGTGCAAACCTGCGTGAGGAAGTATGTGGATCTCCAACAAAACTCTGCATTATATCTAAAGTTTTATTGTCATTCATAACTCTTTTCGGTCTACCTGATCGGTATCTATCTCTTACTCCTCCAGATTCCTCAAAGCGCTTTACAGGTTTTTGTACCGTCTTATGAATAGGAGAACGGTTTGAGAAAGTATCGGCTACTTCACAATAATATATGTTTCTGTCGCCGTACCCTCTCATCATTAGAATGGTAATACGTTGTTTTTCGTTAAGAGCCATTTTAGACAAGCAATTTACCTTGCAGAACTTTTCAAAACACATCAATCCACTGTCAGTTCTAGTTAATTATGTAAATGGTGAACAAATGTCAAAATCACAGCATTCTACATTTAAACATTTAAATTTCTTCAGATCTACATATTTTGCACTGTTTTATGTATTTAAGACCTTCCAGACTACATAAAATCATAAGTTTTACATATGGTTGAACTCGATTGAATGGGAGATTCCAATAATGACTGAATATACAGGGTGATTAATTTGAAAAAGCAACGATACTAATAATATAAGAGAAACAGCAAATCTGGCAACATTGCAAATATCAAATCTGGAATCTCCTTATCCCAAAATAAGTGTACCCCAAGTTTTGTACAATTAGGACTAGCAATTTACGAGATAATTGGCCGTTTCCAGACTTTTGGGCCACTCTGTATATATATGCATACAGACAAATACTATCAACAGTTTCCACATTCAGCAATTCGGCAACTTCGCTCTTCCGTCCGTTTGAATTTACCGCTAAAATTATAATATTATACTCGGGTACAGTGTTGCCCCTTCGACTAAGGCGTAATTACTTGTAATTATCGATTATTAATAACATATTAAACATTGATTCAGACACAATGTGTGCGCGTATTATTTTATTTTTATTCAAGCTCTGTATGATTGATTCTTTAATTCTTAAATAGTAGAAAAGCGGTGTCGTTGACAAATCCACACACACACACCGAGGTTTACTTCCACCTGAATAATCAAATTTAATTAAAAGATGGAGTAATCACGGCTATTGTTCGAATTGATTAATGACAAGTCATCTGTAACACAGATGGGATAAACGGCAAGCTTGGTTTTGTACTGGATTATTCAATTTCATTATCAGTTATCGATTTAAAAAAATTCAGGATACTTCTTTATGTACTGAATATCCTAGATACTTTTGGTGGTGGAAATTTTAATTCATGGTTAATCAACTGCGATATTTAATATTGGCTACATTGAAAGAATATGGCTGGAGGATGCAATCTAGATTCAGAGGACTACAATGTATATGAAAATGTCGCAGTTGAATAGGACAAATCAAGTTCAAAATAAAACTTCGCTGAAATCTTATTGTTCGGATTCAATAAAATCCTCTCTGAAAGAATCAATTTGATCAATTTTCATATGACGCCAAGCCGAACCTGTGTATTTTCAAAATACCCACCGGCTCCCCGCTCAGATCACATGAATTTCATCTACGCCAATCACGGCATGAGTTTAGTCTTAACGGCTAGATGTGCGCGCAGAACGCTAGCGCGATATTTTTTGGTCCGACAAAGTCCAAGTTTAACCTTGTAAAATTTAATATGTATAACTGATAGATAAAGAACTATGTAAGTTCTTAATTGTGACGCCAATATAAAAGGTGTAATGTAAAAAACACAAAGAAAATGAAGTGAAAAAGGCAGATTATGAAGTTTTCATTTCCATGCTTTCCTCTTAGGACAATGGCGGCAGACGCCATTGCTTATCAAACTGGACTATTACTTTAAATTAATGTTCTTTTAATAAGATGGTCCTTCGAGTTGTTAGAAAGTAACAGTCCTTGTTCACTTATAAGTTATAAGTAGTTCAGAGTATCACTCATGTCACCAAAATTATTATCAACTTCCTAAGGAAAAGATAACATCTTAATATTATATATTTCAGACTACATTTCATTGTAATGACTCCAAACAACTATATTTAATACAACTAGAACTGTAATAACAAAAGACCCTTATAAATAGGAATTTTCTGTCTCTCGCATGTTTATCGTTTGGCCTATTAATCAGTCTTTTCCAGTAAATTGAAGTTTACGTTTACACACAAAATATACGAAGATGTTCAGCTGTTAAGCTAAATGAAGAAGAAGTAAAAGCCTAGCATTTACGAGGAAAAAATATTCGGGATTCTACTACTTCGGAGAATAAGGATATTTTTTATTTCACTCCATAGACGTAACAGTTTTTCCATAACCTCACTTCACGAAATATAGAATATACTCGGTTTGAAGATTATAAAAAAGAAGATTTAAGGTCACTGGCATTATTACAAATGAAAGTTTTATTTATATAACTTGTTATATCACAATAAATTGTAAAAATTGAATAAAAACCCAGGTAAGTTGGGAATTCTGGAACCGTTGGCGATACTTGACACTGAACACTGTTTACACTTCCACTACACCAACCCTAACACTTTACACTATCTTACGCGCGTTTCGTTAACCAAGTTATCTTCTTCAGAGACTGAAGGTAAACTACTTAGTACTTGTGATTTAGTTTAAGCTTTGTACTTTCTTTGTGCCTGGGTTTTTGTTTACTACTCCTACTAAGTAGTTTACCTTCAGTCTCTGAAGAAGATAACTTGGTTATCGAAACGCGCGTGAGATAGTGTGTACACACAGGGTGAGTTACGAGGAACTGTACATACTTCTACCATAAGTACTGCCTTATAGTTTTCAAATGCTGAATATACGCTGATACAATTTTTGTTTATTGATTTTGCAATGGTGATGGTAGGGCTGCCACAAGGGAGTATGCAAGGCGATTCCTTCAACGCCGAATACCCAATCATCAATCGTTCGGATCAGTTTTTAATTTCTTGAAAAGCAATGGTACTTTTCCTAAAACAGAATCAGATCGAAATGTAGATCCTGTTTTAGAAAACAATATACTGGATAGTGTGGACTTAAATCCAAAAATAAGTACCAGAAAAGTAGGAGTACAATTAGGTGTTTCCCAATCTAAAGTGAGTAAAGTGTTACAACCGTACCACATACAATTAGTTCAACGGTTACATCCTGAAGATGAAATCCAGCGCCTAGAATTTTCAAGGTGGGTTGCAAATCACCGACTTGTATTGTACAGAAGTTTATTCACCGATGAAGCACAATTTACCAGAGATGAAATAGATAATTCGCGAAATTCGCACATATGGGTCGAAGAAGATCCACAATACCTGCGATTCGAGAATATCGCTCGCAACAAAGATTCTCTGTAAATGTCTGGATCGGAGTATTCCACAGTCATTTAATAGAATAGGAGCCCATTTTTTCGATGGTCCACTAAAACGACATGTTTATTTAATTTTTTTGCAGAATATCTTACCCAATCTACTCGCTAATGTGGGCCTACGAGGGATCTACTTTCAGCATGATGGTGCATCACCTCATTTTGCCGTTGCAGTACGCCAGAATTTAGATACCATTTAAGGAAACCGATGGATAGGACGCGGGGGTCCTATTCCATGGGCACCAAGATCCTCAGACTATAACCCTGTTGATTATTACATTTGGGGTCGATTAAAAGAGCTGGTCTACGAAACATTAAAAACATTCGTCAAGAAAAGTGTATTGAGTGTAACATGTTTATCGACCTGTTTCGATTTTATAGAATAAATCCTTTTAATTACGGCTCGTCGTCTCATTAGCCACCCCAATCTTCAACCCTGACCATAAGACATTTGACGTCTGCCAACGGTCGCTTCCATTTTTTCAACGCCACGAGGGACAGCCCTTTCCGCTACCGACTCTCTTCGAGGAAAGACCTCCATTTTTAAGTACAGCCCTTAGGCTAGGATACAACCCATAGGCTAGGATAAAAGCCCTAAGCTAGGATACAAGCCCTAGGCTAGGATACTAGCCCTAGACCAGGATACAGTCCTAGACCAAAATTCCGCCCTAGACCAGGACACGGCTGCTAGGATACCGTTCTAATCAAGACGTCTCCATCTTCTCAAGACTTCGTAGAGGCAAGACCTACCTACCTTCTTTAGCCACCACCTTTACCGGAAACAAAAACCTCAAAAGCTAACTACCTATAAAAGTACAATTCTTTTCACATTTGTTCCATTTCCTGTGGCAGATAAATAAATATAAATTTATTTTAAATCCTATTTTTTTCTAAATCCTCAACTATAAAAGTTGAGGGAGATATCATCCGGTGTAAAATTTTAATGTTCTGTTTTTAAGTAATTTTTTAACTTTTATCTAAATTCTACATGGCGTTTCTACCTTTCCCACCACAGTTTGTTAGTACTTTTTATCGACGTCAGATAGGTAGTGGCGCCCTCAATTTTTACAACCTTTCTGTTATCCTTGTGCGACATAAACTTGGGGTCGAATCACCCTTGAGAGGAGTCTCTAGCCTGAGCCCGTCAAGCGGGAGCGTTTACAGTTACAAATTGGCGTCCTGTAAGGTTACATGAGGCAGATAGATTTCATTTTAAACATCTATTATAATCGTAATGTTTATTGAATTGTTTTTTACTTTGTCCCGCATTGTTAAAAATATTTTATTTGTTGGTTACTGTTATTTATTTTATTTTTTAATTTATGAATAAACATTTCCTGGGCTTGTTCATTCCATTCCGGTTAAAATAATTAGATATTATTTTTCCTCAAACAAATGAGAAAACTAGGTTATTATAAAATTTTTTCATCTGTTTTTTTTGTCTATTACGGGTGGAAAAAGTTACATACAGGGTGAATTATTGAGATGAACCAGATATGCCAGATTTTTAAATCCGGCCCTGTAAATCAATTCAAATTATGGTATTTACCATAGTGGAGCACAGTGTGTGTCGTTTCTGTTTATTTTAAAGATTTATTTTTAATAACTAAACATTATTATACAGTAAGATATTTCATTATTGTCAATTTTCAATTTAACTCTAAAATGAATCTTTAATTGGAAATATGAGGTAAGTGTAACAAAAAATTCAAATACCCAGGTCTAACTGTCTATGCCCTCTGAAAAAAATATATCAGATTTTATAAAAATTATATACAGGGTGAAGAGTAGACTATGAAGCAGTCTCACAAATTTTCACGAAGAAGGTCCTGGATTTTTTTAATTCTGAATATGTCAGTTAGTTGCCAAACAGCAATACACATTTCCATCAAAAAATGAGACAAATCGACTTAATCATTGAAAAGATATGACGAAACATTGTTTTGGTGAAGATCCATGATTCACCATGTATATTAATAATCAAAACAAGAAGACATTTTTGATAATCCCCTAAAGTGCCTCTACTTATGGTAGAAGTATGTACAATTCCTCGTTACTCACCCTGTATTAAATTTAATTCTAAACAACTTAAATATTATAAACTTTCTGAACTATAATCGCATTCATTATCGTGATGTTTATATGTTATATATCATATATTATATATACATAATCACTTCTCAATTATAATCAAGCGATTTTTCTTAATAATTATATTAACTCAATATCAACATCATAAAACAAAATTTAATGGCTTAGACAGGTACAACTCTGCGTAGAATCGACCGCTTGGAGATAACGCAAGTGGTTGGTGATTTATGACCTTCTTATATTTTTGGTCGTCAATAACGATGTACTGAACACTCTTTACACTACCACTACACCAACACTATCTTACGCGCGTTTCGATAACCGAGTTATCTTCTTCAGAGACTGAAGATAAACTACCTAAGTAAGATAGTGTAAAGTGTTAGTGTAAACAGTGTTCAGTGTCAAGTATCACCAACGGTTCCAGAATTCCCAACTTAGTTGTACGATGTGAGCAAAAAATGTCAATTTTTTCTTATTCATTCAACACGTTCATTTTTGAAAATATCAAAAAATGGCGAAGGAAAATCTAATTTGGTTCGACATTGGCTAGCTTAGTAAGTAGCTTCCTTTTTTCTACGATGTTTCGTGTCTTTTAGGAAATCGTCGTGTCATTTTATAAAAATTCAAACAAATATGAAGCTGTCGAACGTATTTTTTAATGATGGAATTTCGTTTTTACGAGTAGTACAATGCCCTATCATTGATAACTTTCCTTTTAATCCACTTAAAATTTTTTAATTGGAAATAAATTCTCAATTTACTGTTGTATTCGAGAAAAAAACAAAATTTGTTATTCTCTCTATTTACTTTGGCATAAACCATCTGAATTTTATTTTTTAATACCGACGAAATTCAACCTTTCAAAGGAATATGGAAAATTGCCTGACTTCTACCTAATCATGTAGGAAAGCGAGTCATGCAAAAATTTTAAGTATGCTGGCCGTAAGCAATGAAAATCCTTGGACCGTGAAAGATCGGTAAGTACTTTAAATTTGATCTTCAAAGGAATCATAAGAGAGTAATTTCAATATCGCCATAAAGTAGTTTTTTAATTAAAAATTTTCCCCTTATTTCTTGTTGCCCACATCCCACATCGTTATATGAAACGAAACTAAAATATAGAGTATTGCTCAAGATTTGACAGAAGAATGACGACTTTGACAATATCCATTTCTTGTGATTTGTAAATAAGAAGACAATAAAAATAGATACCTACGTTTTCTATTAACGAGTTACACCCTAGGGAAGTAAAATTGAATAATTTGAGGTTTTAAATAAGGGAAACATTATTAAGGTTACGACTTGTTATTTGTTCTTGCTCACTGCAGTGCGCTATCCCGATCTTATTTCATTATTTATATAACATAACCTCACTTTTTACGGTTTTTATCTACTTTAACACTGGTGGTTGTCCCTTTGTCAAATTAAAAAAAATATATGACTAAGAAACATCTTTATTATTCAAGAAAAAAGTAAGGTAAACTTTTGAAAAATACAGCACCTAGCTTATAATGTATAATGTCATTATAGGGACTCAATAACTCAACATTTTAAGTCATCACAAATACTACGAGGCAGTAAATTTGTGTTTGCAATAACTATCTAATGTAAAATGCTAGAACGATCAACTTACCCCCAATTCAAACTTTATTTAATTGAACTTGTAGAAGGAACTTACCTACAACAACAAAAAAACAAATTATTCACCTAATCGATAGTACTTTTAAACATAAATCATTTGTGATAATTCTATAGTTACATAAGTCTAATTCAAACTCAGTGGCGGCTAGTACATAAGCGCTGTAGTGAGTTTGACCGTCTCAAACTAAGCCGTGATCATGCGTGATTTTCCCTCTTAAAATCGCTGCATTTAGTCCAGCGCATCGAGGCATACGGTACGGTTCGATTTAAGTCCGTAGTAGAGGCCGAACGAAACGAATTAAAACATTTCTTAGAAATTCAATGACCGAAGATCGTTTAACAGCTCTTTCCATGTTAACTATTGAAAAAAAATTATCTCCGAAATAGACAATTTGAATGACAAAGTGATTAAAGCATTTGTGTACCGAAAAGAACGTAGAATAGACTTAATTCATAAGAAATAATTTGTTGGAAAAGTAGTGCGTAGAGACTCTTATTTTTTGCGAACCGAAAATAACGTTGAGTAGACTTAACTTATAGGAAATAATTTTTTGTTAGCGAAGTAGTGCTTAGTTCGTGACTCTTATTTTTCTTGTGTGGCAATTGACAATCGTTCCAGAAATCTAATATTTCAAGACGGAAGGAGGAGAAAGGACGATAAAATCGATGGGAGACAACCCCCTTACAAGGTAAACTTTTTTTCAAAAATTGCAGAACACCTTGAAATTTTTACCACGAGCCGCCACTGATTCAAACCAAAATGTTTGGACTACGACGAAATATACGATGTGTTTCGTGAAATGGCCTGTTTCAGTTACAGAGGTGAGAAGGAGCTGTGTCCACATTCTAAAACACATCGTATATAAAGGAAACTCTTTTTTCAAATTCTAATATGTATTGCCACATATTTCAAGATGGTTATCTTATTGTATTACACTATTTATTAAAACCCAACTATATATGTGGTTTCACTGAATAAATATACCATTACTGGCTTTAGTTAGGAGAAAAAGCTAAAATTTTGATCACTTTTTGTAAATAAGCATTTGCTGGGACACTATACTCTATTCGAATTTCATTTACGCCCCGTCAAAACAACATCCTCACCTGACAACAGCTCAAGCGGCAGACGATTTGCATTTGTATAGGTGAATACGTTACACTCGACTATTTATCAGGATCGAATTTGATTCTCGTCTGTTCGCGGCAAATTACAATCGTTGTTTTATACGAAGTCTCTCTCGTTAGATGACGAACTAATTTTTCCCTTCCCTTCCACAAAATGCTTCCAGTTAATATTTTCAGCTGATCCCATTGTATCAAATTTATCATTTTCCAAATCTGAAATAATGAACTTCAATAGGAAGCAGAATTAGAGTTTACCCTATATATAACACCAAATGAAATACCTTTAGAAATTGTTGACCGTTGTTAATTCCTGTGAATAACATTTGACAAAAGCTCACATTTGATGGGGGGAAACAAAAGGAAGTTACCTGAAAAGGATTAATCAATTGAAATCACAAGCAAACCTACAGTGGAAAGCAGAAATAGAAGTTATGTTGAGAATTCATAAAGCTTTCAATTGACTAATATATGGAAGTATACTGTTCATTATTGTTTGCAAATCTCTCAAAATCGTTAAATGTAAGTTAGATTACAACTCTGTGAATCTTATTGGAGGCTTGTTCTTCGAATGTGAAGCACTGTCTCATTGGAGTAATAGACTGTTTGAAAAAGACAGAGAGTAATAAAATCTAATTTAACATGCAAAACCCTTACCGGGTGGCAACTAAAACTCCAGAATTTTAAAACGATTTACATTATAATTCACATCTTTATCCCTTTATTTGCCTACCAATCCCATCTTCGGGTTGCTTGTAATTGCAGGCAAAGCCGTACCTTTAGGTAACGTTTTCAGTTGAGTTATGTAATGTAACAAAAACAAAAAACATCATTTGGGTTAAATAACAAACAAAACAAAATTGAAAAAGTCACATTGAGGCCGAATTTTATAAAAATTACAAGAATTATAATATAGGGCTACAACGAAATAATTAAAGAGCCTATTACTCTCCACTCGTATGAAATGGGAGCTCACTTAATATATGTACGAGAGCGGTGCTCGTTTTTATTAGCAAAGCTAACACAGGCAAGGGAAGTTGGAATTAATTTCAAAATGTATACAATGCTAATTAAGAACTTAATAAAGCACAAATGGGTTTCAAGGTTTATTTTGGATGGTGATTCTAAAAAAAAAATGTGTGTGGAAATGGAAATTTTAGTATGTGCTGTTAACCTGCTATCTCTGAAGAGGATAACTTGGTTAACAAAACGCGTGTAAGATAGTATAAAGTGCTATTGTTGGTGTATTGTATAGAAAAGGAGTGTGATGGGACAGTGATAGTCATTAGGTAGAAAATGTTGAACATAAAATGGATACAATCAGAGGCGGATTAAATATCGAGATCGCCCTAGGCAAGCACCTCATCGGCCCTACATTTTATAAACACGTGTCTTATAATTAGGTTTAGGACAGGACAGTATACCTATTATTCACCCTCAGACGTGAATGAAATATAAGAGTCAAGAAACCAAGAGGGTCAGAACAAAAATGGAAATCCATGATGCCTCTCTGGGAGACAGTTTTATGTATGTTGACAGATTATGGTGTGTTATATCATTATCATTAATTATGTAAAAGCTTTTAAAAAATTACTTATTTTAAATTGGTATTAATCGCATTCAATGACAACTGAAAATTTTAAAAATTAAAATAAATTTTTACCCTTCGAAATCGTTAATAACATCGTCATAGTTTATAGATATCAATAAGTTTGATTCAATATCAAGTATAATGTTATCTCTGATCTGCCATGGTTGAGCGAAGATTAATTTTCAATTTTTTTACACAGGAAAAACTCCGCTCACCACTGCAATTGCTGACTGCCGTTGATACGTACACACTTAAGGCTATGTCAATGTTTGGCTAAATTTTATGAAGTTCTTTATTTCTTAGAACTTGTAAAATCACGTTTGTCGTTAGGGGCAGTTCTCTCGCACTATCGTTGTTAAAGAAGACCTTGAATAGATAAAATCATCAACGAAGCACTTTTCTAAATCACCAGAATACATCGTTACTAATATATGTAAGAAAAAGATGAAAATTCTACTACATCTTGTTACGTAACGATAAGGTAATGCCAATTTGCAACGTCTCCAACAATGTTGGGCGCCAATTTGCAACGGCTACTCAGTTTAGAGAGCACCTCAGGTGTAGATTCTGAGACCAAACTAGTACAAATTCAGAGAGTAGTCTTACCGGTTCTCGGGTAATCCTACTTGAAATTTATTTAAGGTATTGAAATTAGATAAAGGTAAATTATGAAAGTTAAGAAAGGTAAGTGGGCGCCACCCTGAATAATACTAGCTTATTTGTTATTCACATCAGCATTATAACGACAAATCCTGTAAGATTGGAAGGGAAAATAAACTTTATGAACATCGTTATTAAATTTACAAGTTGTATATTGACTTTTGTTACAATTTAAAACAAAAAAAATTAAATGACTAGTTCATAGAGGTTGTTGAAGAAGCGAGGGAATATTTATATTACTTTCCTGGAGTTTACGGTGATGGTGATGGTGTCCTTGGTGTCCTTTTTAGGCTACAGTTCCAGGTAGTGTCTCAGGTAAAATTCTGGTCCAGGTAAAGTTTCTGGGTCCAGGTAGAGTACGGATCCAGGTAAAGTTTCTAGGTCCAGGTAAAGTACGGATCCAGGTAAAGTTTCTGGGTCCAGGTAAAGTTTCTGGGTCCAGGTAAAGTACGGATTCAGATGAATGCACTTCTTAGAGATAAGATACGATAAGTTGGAAAGGTTTCAATGGCACATGTTCACAGGAAAGAAGAATGAAACCCTTTTGGCACTGTTTAAATACACGAAATCATGTGAAAGATAACAGACTTACGTCTCATGTCCATGTCACGCTCATACGCTTTGACCAGGAAAGGAATTTACATTTCAGAAGAGAATTCTTGATTCATATTCAATTAATAATTGGTAGAAGAAGAGATAAGAGCGAGTACTGAAGTGGGAATATCAAAAGAGAAGTGACTATTTTCACGACAGACGGCCCGTATAGAAACGTTGATTTCGACTCTCTTCCACAGCAAATATATTCAGCCTTGAGACATTTCTCGGTGTTGGGTATGAGAAAGGACTGGCTATTCGCCGCCCATACGATAATTTATTATTAATTAACTGAAGGAAAGTAGAGTGAACGAAATTAACGTTACAATCTGGTTAGAATTAGTCGAAGCAGCCTAGAATTGGGTTATATACTAGAAGCATGGAGAAGGCCAAAAGTCACATCCAATCAAAAAGCTGGAAAATGGGTCACAACAAACCCAGAATAAAACCCCAAAACACGATCACGAGAGCAGTTTCTAGTGATTATAATTTCAATCTTACGTATTTAGTTAATCTTTATAATATGTTAATTCAAATTTTATATTATTTGTTTTCTTCAGTTAGGCACGTGCCTAGTTTGCCTTAGTGATAATTCGCCTCTGGATAAAATAAATTTTCTCTTAGAAGATTCCAAAGTGTTTTGTGGCTAACATTTACTGGTTAAGCAGTTTTTCGGGTACTCGTTCCTGGATCTTCGTCAATAATTTCTAGGTTGTCAATAATATTCCTGGATTTTTCAAAAGTTCCAGTAAACGAAGATGCAATTTAGTAAGCCCCTTTTATCATCTCCTAAGTTTTTAGTACTAGCTCCTGGGACTCCCCTTACTTTATATTTCTGTTGTAACATGTCTATCGACCTGTTTCGATTTTACAGAATAAATCCTTTTAATTAGCGCTCGTCGTCACTAGCCACATCCAATTATAGTTCTGTGATCCCAAACTCTTCTACCCCGAACGTAAGACAATTGACGTCTGCCAACGGACGCTTCCATTTTTTCCAACGCCACGAGAAACACCCCTTTCCGTTACCGACTGCCTAAGGAGAAAGACCATCTTTCGTTATCTTTCATATCTTTAAGTATCTATCTTAGGAATTTTGCTGTGGTAAGTTCAAAATCATAATTTATAATTAATAAGCTTCTTCTAAAGCACTGTCTGATATAATTTTCGTATGCATTCTTTATTTTTTTACAGAGATAGACGAAATTAAATTCAACACGTGGTCATAAACTGTTCTTTTATACTAATATGGTAGTTTTAAACCAAATATTCTTTTATAATTCACTGTTTTACTTTTATACAAACATTTTCAAGCTTTTTCAGTTGCGAAATAACTCTATTAATTATAAAGTAACACTTTTATAAATTACCGTTAACCTATAAAATATTCTTTCGTAACGCCAGTGCCGGTTCCATATATTTCCTAAGCACGATATTTTTTCATATAACTAAATAAATAACTTTTTGCTATTATTAGTTTCTTTCGGATCATTAGTATATTTTTTTAATTTAGCCGATAATTGCTATTTTTACTGTTTTAACATGGAACATATAATGTTGGAAAGCTTTCAGTAAATTAAATCAATTTTTTGACTTTCAAATAACTGCCTTCCTTTTCTTTAACCTGAAAAGCTGACCAACATAATGTGCCATAACATTCAAGTTCCTACATATCCCTGATCCACTTGTACTTCTAGGTAAGCACAGCCCCTAGGCTAGGATATAAACCAAGAATTTAACGCCGAGAATATAACCCTAGGCTAGAATATAAACCCAAGAATACAACCCTAGGCTAGGATATAACCCAAGAATTTGACGCCGAGAATATAACCCTAGGCTAGAATATAACGCCGAGGATATAAACCGAAGAATTTAACCGGAGAATATAACCCCAAGAATAGAGCCAAGGATAGAACCCCCAAACTACCGCCCTAGAACAGAACTCATCAGTTCGGATCAAGACCTGACTTCTTCTCCAGGAAACCACTTCATCTAAGCTAAGTACCTATAAAAGTACAAATTCCTCTATTAAATTCCGTTATTCATTTCCTGTGGCAGAATAAATTAAAATTTTGTTTTTAATTCTTTTTTTCATTAAAATCCTCAACTATAAAAGTTGAGGGAGATACCGCCCGGGGTAATTTTTAGTAACTTTTTTATTTTTTAACTTTCATTTAAATTTTACAAGGCGTTTCTACCTTTTCCGCCTTAGTTTTTTGTAGTTTTCATCGTTAAAAAGGTAGTGGCGCCCTCAACTTTTACAACCTTCCTGTAGCACTTGTGCAGCATAAACTTGGGGTCGAATCACCCTTGAGAGGAGTCTCTAGCCGGAGCCCTTCGAGCTGGTGCCCTGTGAGGTACAGCCTTTACCGTTACAAATTGGCGCCTTTACCGTTACAAATTGGCGCCCAACTAAAAGCATACTTTTACCGTTACACTGTTGTGGAATTTGGTCATCACTGATCTTATTTTATAATTATTTAAAAATTCCACGTAGTAACAATTAATTCGTTTAAAAGTCACTGTATAAACAATAACAATTCGCCCGTGTTGCTCTAAGATAAGCTACTAAATAAATACTGAAATACAATTTCAAGACTTAGGACGTCTAAGCGTTATTGGAATTTATGGGAAATAAGATTTACGTTGGAAGGAGAAAATTCTTTATTGAAAATGTGAATAATTCCATAACTGTATTACCAGCACTTTACATGCAAACTTCACAAGAATAACTAACTCAGTTGTAAAACTATTTTGCATCATTTGGCCACTCATTCAAAAGTTATGTGAAATTTAAATAACGGTAAAATATATGTTTCCTTCACTTTTATCACAGTTATAAATACGAGAGATTTTTTTTCAGAGTTGAATAATAATAATTAACTAATATCCGTTACAAATAAATTGATGTCTATAATAAAAGTAATGGGGTAGAGGTCACTACTCAAAGGTTATCCACTCAGTATTATTCTTTAATAAAATAATATATTTAAATCAAAAATGACTTTTTTCCAGATATTTTCATACTACTCTGTATTTATGCGTTACTTTATGTGAAATCCCAATTATCTACCTGTTTCTATTCCTCCTTCCAGCATAGCTTAACAAGTTTCGAAGTTATATAAGGGCAGACTAGCTAACAGAAAGCTTAAGACGCAGTGGTCGAAGGATCTATTGAATAGATCATGGAGTTTTCAGTGAATAGTTGTATCGACTTGTATCAACTATTTTTTTATTATATTTATCAACTAATATCCATCCTTTGATAAAGTTATAACTAAAATCAGTATTAAATAAGTTAACTTCTTCCTGCTGATTAGATTGTTGTAAGACTCAAAAGTATGAAGTATAATAAAACTTGATAATAATACAACTATCTGAATTTATGCTCTTCAACGTCACGGTTACACATCGACTGTCTATTCCAGATCACATTCCTTTTTTTGTTATATGTCTATACCAACCTTAATATTTCAGAAATGCATTTCTCGACAAAACAACCAATTGATTGAAACAGATAAATAAAGTATCATATTTCACGTCGACGATAAGTAGTTTCGAAGCTACGAGTGGGCAAAGGGAATTTTAAGAACAATTCGAGTTTTAGTTCCTAGTAAATACCTAAAGTGTTCGCTTGTGCCAAATATAAATACGTTTAAATTCAGTGTGAATTGTGGTGCATTGTACAACAAAATATTAGCAGTTGAATAGGTGAGTTTATCTCACAGAGTAATTCAGTTTTGCCTGTTATTTGATATTTGATTTCAAAAGTTATTTTATCACATAGAGTATATGTATATATTTGCTAATCATTTTAATGATTACTGCATTTAAAGTTCTTTCATCCAATCCTACTGTACTGTGGAGAGTTTGTGCCACTTACAGTTTAACTAACTCACAAACCTATACAGTATTGTAGAGAGTTTGCGCCACTCACGGTTTGTCCATTCCTTATATAGGGTGACTTCTCACGTCACCCATATATCCTTCCACCCCCTGTATTGTGGAGAGTTTGAGCCACTTGCAGTGTAACCTTCTTTTTTCTGTACTGCGGAGAGTTTGTGCCATTTACAGTTTCACTCACAAACCTATACTGTATTGTGGAGAGTTTGCGCCGCTTACAGTTTAACTCACAAACCTATACTGTATTGTGGAGAGTTTGCGCCACTTACGGTTTATCCATTCCTAATACAGGGTGACTTCTCACGTCACCCATATCTCCTTCCACCCCCCTGTATTGTGAAAAGTTTGAGCCACTTGCAGTGTAACCTTTTTTCTGTACTGCGGAGAGTTTGTGCCACTTACAGTTTAACTCACAAACCTATACTGTATTGTGGAGAGTTTGCGCCACTTGCGGTTTGTCCATTCCTGATACAGGGTGACTTCTCTCGTCACCTATATCTCCTTCCACCCCCTGTATTGTGGAGAGTTTGAGCCACTTGCAGTGTAACCTTATTTTTGCTGTACTGTGGAGAGTTTGTGCCACTTGCAGTGTAATATTATTTTGCTGTACTGTGGAGAGTTTGAGCCACTACAGTAATTATAATATTGTTTGTGGAGAGTTTGTGCTACATATTCTTTACATGCACTGGGGAGAGTTTGCGCCCCTTGCACCTTTTCCAATAACCCTAAATATTTATAATTAGGCATTTATTTTGATCAACTAAAATTAAAGTACTGATAGGCATAATCACAATTGTATATTATTAATACTTTAATTAATTTTGAGGATTTTAACTATACTGATCTTTATATGAATATTAATTATTATTTATGGCAAATTTAATACTCAGACTGTTTTTCTATCTAAGTCCAGGTACGTCATCACGATTTTTCAACCTACATCTTGACTGTTCAATTAAATCCAGGCATCTCGTCCAGTGTCTTGTAAATAGTTATTTTCAACGTTTATATTTGTTTTATTATCAATATTATAAACAATATGATGTAAGTACACAAAACCAGTAGTTAAAAGTTAAATTCTAATTAAATATAAATCAATCTTTACAAATCACTCATTTTCCTCAAGTTTTTCCCTCCTACACTTATTTTCTACAATACCATCTACTTTAATTAGTTCAATAAGCGTTCCGTATGGAACATCAAAGTGGTGATTCTCCTGTACTAATTTAACGTTTAATATTGTTTGCTCTCTTGAAATGAAAACGCAGTTGGTTGTTGGACTATTTAAACTGCAATGCCGCACATTTTTTGTTGTTGTTACATCTTTGAATGAAGGGGTCTTAGACTGTGTAAACCAATTAGTAAAGATGTCAGTCCTTCGTCATTCACGATTTCACATAATAACGCTAAATTATACAAAAACACTATGTTCCAAACACTTGGCTACATATTATAATTAACAAAACACAAAGTAACAGGTTCGGTTTTGTTAAAATTTAGAAATACAGTGGTTGATATACGGTGCTTCTCAAAAGTCCCCTCCCCCCCCACTTTTCTTTTTAATGGTGATACTTAGACTGATGAAATTTGGAGGGTGAAAATAAACTATTGTAAGCTTGTCTACTAGTGGTAACAGGTCACGTATTAGGCATCTCTGACGTCACCAGACAACTCAAACCAATAATATTAAATGGGACCTTATGGCAAGTGACACTGGATAAAATGTATCTACATTCTTCAACAATTCGTTGTTTTAAAACGTCAATACTGCCAGGAGCTGTAGCGTAAACTTTAGAATTAAGGTATCCCCACAGAAAAAAATCTAAAGGTGTTAGGTCCGGTGACCGAGCTGGCCACTGTATTGGACCGCTTCGTCCAATCTATCTACCAGGATATTCCTCATCTAGATAACGTCTTACTGCAAAGTAATAGTGTGCAGGAGCACCATCTTGTTGGAACGTTATTTCCAAGTTACCAAATTCATCGGATTATCTTCCAGAATTTGAAGAATTAACGGTTCAATTGCGTTTTCTAACATCTCGAGATATACTTCACCGGTTAAATTAGAGTTCAAAAAAAGAGGCCCGACTATGTGGCTTCCCAAAATACCTGCCCAGACATTTACTTTCAATGGGAACTGTGCATGTGCACTCCAATGCCTCACAATTTGAGTATTATCATTTCCATTAAGGAAGAAAGACAATTTTAGTGGACATTTTTCACAGAATTGCAGCCTTCGGCCTGGGTCGTCATCTGAAAGTTGATGCACCATTTTTAATTTGTATGGGTGAAATTTGTTTTTGGTCAACACCCTGTGTACTGTACTATGACTGTACTCCACAGGTACACGCTACTTGGGCTGTGGAAGAAGAAGGGTTTACTACAATGTCTGCTATTATATCAATTTGTTTATCAATACCAGTATTTGGTCGACCCGATCGTTTGGCATCATGAACACTACTACCTACCTGAATGTTTAAAGTTAGTATCTCTCATTAAAAATGCGTTCCGACGCATGAAAATTGTTTCCACTTTCACCAATAATTAAGATAGATGTTACTTTGTCAGCTACAGAGCTGTAGATACTTAAACGTCTTGTTAAACAATAATTAAACTAAAAACTCAAGATATTATCGCATGTAAAACGTCAATTAAAAAACTTCAACTTTTTTGACAATTAACCATAGGCGGACTTTTGAATATTTATTAATTAAAAACGAAACTTAAATTTTAATGTTCATTTATTTTAACCATCAAAACATAGTAAATCAAAAAAAAATAGTATGATTGAATAGGTATTCTAAATACCTTTCAAACGAGGTGTCACTTAACATAAAATCCCATTTAATATTATTGGTTTCAGTCGTCTGGTGACGTCACCGATGCTTATTACGTCACCTGTTACCACTATAGTAGAGAAGCTTACAATAATTCATTTTCACCCTCCAAACTTCATCAGTCTAAGTATCACCATTCAAAAGAAAGGGGGGGAGGGGACTTTTGAGAAGCGCTGTATGCTTGATACACCACACTTTTGCTATTTAAATATTTTGTCAAGTTCCATTTGTCAACAACGTGCGCTATCCTGATTTTACATTTTCTCATGATTTCGGGATAAAAATCAAACACTGTAAGAGAATTACCGTTATCCTGTTGGCGTATATTCCTTTTTTTTATTCATTAAGCGCATCCCGTATTGTATACTAAAGCATATAATATATTCGCGTCTACGAACTTATGAATAAAGCAGGAGGATTGCTATTACTCAAAACTCTGAATTGAAAATTAACGTCGAAGATAAAGTGAAGCCTAAATTGCCTTCTTAAACTTGTCAACGTTGTATATAGCCGGTGTACACAGTGATAAATAATCGTAAGCGTTACCTTACGTTAAGGTGATGGTGTTTTCAAAATATTAGTTTTAATAGTTATGTTTAAAGCTCGGATTTATTGGCAACAAAAACTGAAGAAAAAGGCGCATATATAGGCAAAGATTTTTATTGAAAAAGGCAGAAATCTTAACATATAGGCAAATGCTTTTAATTCTCTGATTATTAATAATAAGTTATTAAGAATTTCTTTAAATATACAAAGTGAATTAACTCAACACAAATATATTTGCACAACATAACTAAACAATTGTTAATTAATAATTAAACATTGTAACCACTTAAAATTTTATCATTAATAGCTACAACTAAGTGCTTCTCTATATTTTCTGTTTTAAAACTCTGTCTTCTTTCACTTAAAATTAATTTGTACATAGAAGATGAACGCTCTACGTCGACAGATGCAATGGGATGTTAAACCGATATCCGGCATTTGGTATTTTATTGAAGTATATTAGTACTACTTTGCAAAAATTAATTTAAAAATTTTTTAAACCGAATATTTTAGGAGAAAACTGGAAATTAAGATTTCCTAAATGTTTGCAACTTTCACTACGAATACATCACGCACTTAAAGATGAAGCTAGCCACTTTCTGATTTAGATGTTTATGAACAAATAGCCAGTTACAAAAAGGCCATTTGAAGAACTGTCAAAGTCTATAATATATATGAGTGTTTTTGTTGTTGTTTACAGTTTATACGAGCTTGACGTTTTAATATTATAAAAAAATAAAAGCATTATATTAGTTAGTTTTTCTCCACAATTTTTCAAGTTGGAATAATGTCAAAATCAAATAAATCTTGTTTTATATCATACTGCACGAACACAATTGTGGTTTGAGGTTGCTAGAAGGAAATATAAACAGACTAAAACTAGTTTCTATTGCCGTGAAGATCATTTTGATGTAAGTAATTATATATGTGTGTGTAGAAAGTATCGATATATTAAAATGTTTGATTTTTAGTTTGAAAGTGACATGGAAAATTATGTTAAACACTCGTTGATGGGAGGGAAATTATTTTGAAACCATTAGTTGTGCCTCACTTTTTTAATTGGCCAGAATCTTCTTCAATCAAAAAGCTAAAATTAGATGAGTTGGTAGTCACAAATGAACCTGTTTTAAGAGAAGATTCTCATGATTATGATGTTGGTACTCAAACCTCCTGGGAAATGATCAATCAATACCAACAAAAAAGTCCCGTAGAGGTAAAAAGTGTTGCTATTAGTTGTCGGTTAACTTCTCAGAATACTGTTAAATTGGATACTTTAAATCTGACTATTACAAAATAAGCAACTACCTCACTAATGAAAAAGAAATTTTTAAAGGTAGAAGATATCACATCAGCAGAGGCAACAACTGAAACTGTACCCTCAAGCAGTGATTTTGTGTCGTCACCAACTGACACAAATGAATCAAAAGACGAACAGTTGCAGAATACAATCACTCTCGTTGAGAAATATCCGAAGAGTGTTCCTAAAGTGTGGTATGACATTTTAATAAATTTACTTGGTAAAAATAATTCAAATAAAGAACATGTTATAATATGCCTAATGAAAATTAAATTAAATGATGCATTTGCAAGATTAGCAGATCAATTTTCATTATCAGTAAATGGAGTTTCAAAAATATTCAAAACTGACTTTTATAAAATTGAACATTATATGAAAACATTAATATTTTGGCCTTCAGAAAGCCAAATAAAAAAGCATTTGTCCATTCCGTTTCGAGCAAAATATAATAATGTGCAATCCATTATTGATTGTTTTGAAATAGAAATTCAGAAGCCTACTAATCCTGTACACCAGGTATTGACTTGGTCACAATACAAAGAATGTAACACAGTCAAATATCTTATATCTTGTACCCCTAATGGATTTGTAAATTTGTAAAATTACACGGCAGAGAGAAGTTTATTGAAAATAAAACTTTCATAAAAATGTTTACAGTTGGTGAATATATCTGTTATAAATGGTTCATCATAAGAAAGCGACTGACAGGTTATTTCATTTGAAATTTCAAAATCTGGTTTTGCTGCAACAAAAAGTCCCTTTTTTTATTTGTTGCCACCATTTACTTAAACCGTTGAGTGAAAAACGCTTAAACCTACAGAATTTGTCTGCCGCTCGTTTTGTGCTGCGCTATTTTGACTGACGCTATTTTAACCTAGCGCTATTTTGTCCAGTGCTATTTTGACTGACGCTATTTTGTTACAGAGCAGTATATATGCATCTCTCTTTTTGGGGTCTCTGTTCTTCTCATTAGGATGACAGGCTATTTATTTTTTTAGACAATGCAAAATTTTCTTGAAAATTCTTCGAGTATCCTTAAAAACAGAAATACAGTTTTATTTATATCCTTGTGTACCTTTATACTTTTACTTTTTCATTAAAATACTCAAAAAGACTAATAATTAAGGTTTTCAAAATAATTTACTTTTATATTCACTTCTAGGACGGCCGGTATATATAAATATACATTAATCGTAGATATGATAAACAACTTTATTTGTTTAACGGGGTGTCTAACGAATAATAAATTTTGTCGATTTATATTCAGTAGCGTGTTGACTTTCGAATAGAAAATATCGGTATGCGTGCGTTCGAAATTAACGTGTATCGTGGAGTGTAGTGAATAGTGCCTTTATGGATTACTTGGATTACAATCTGATACATTTGCGGTAAGTTTTCATTTTATTTACTGGTAGTTATTGGTAATACTGTTTTTTAAAATATTTTAAATCACATACGAACAATTTTATTACTATAAACAATTGATTTTTAATATATAAACGAAGTATTTTACAATTGTTTATTAGATTTTAAATTTGCTATGACATATCCATCGGTTGTGAATATTTTAACCGGTTGATTATATTTTCTACCGATAAAGGGAACAACTTCCAGTAGAGAAGGACAACTTCCAGCCGTGATGGGAAATTATTGCTTATATTTGGTTATAGATGGGTATTTAATTTCAGTTTTGTATCGCTTTGTTTATGTATATTAGGTAACAAAACAAATATAATATTTTGTGTTATTGTTAGATATTGAACTCCACTTTTACCTCGACTTTTACCGTAGCTAATAGAAATGTTGTACTGTTCTACACTCTGAATTAAACTGTTACTTGAGAGATAACAGAACAGAGATATTATAGACAAATCTACCGATACCCGGCTTTTAAACCGAATATTTTAGGAGAAAACTGGAAATTAAGATTTCCTAAATGTTTGCAACTTTCACTACAGATACGTCAAGCACTTAAAGATGAAGCTAGCCACTTTCTGATTTAGATGTTTTATGAACTAATAGCCAGTTACAAAAGTGCCATTCGAATTTGAAGTTTGAAGAACTGTCAAAGTCTATAATAAGTTTTTTGTTTACAGTTTATACAAGCTTGACGTTTTAATATTATAAAAAAATAAAAGCATTGTGTTAATATTTTCTTAGTTAAATTACTAGAGGAAAATATAAACAGACTACAACTACTTACTATTGCTCTGAAGATCATATTGATGTAAGTATTAGGTAGGTAAATTTTCCCGGAAGACCATTAACAAACAAACCATTAATATTTCATTACTAGCCCAAAATTTTATTACAGAAAGGTTTAGCAATAAAATGATGTACCGAATATGAATAACATCATCAGTAGGATAACATAAAAGTTTAAAAAAGGCACAAAAAGGCGGAATTTACGAAAAAAGGCAAAATATACAAGAATCATCTAGAATAGGCAAAAAAAGGCATTTTGCCTATAATCCGAGCTTTAGTTATGTTACTTCGAAGGCAAGTAAAGGCACTCTCTTATCGGATCAAATGATAAAGAAAATTGAAATTAGTTCAGTAAATGTAGTGAAACTCAAGAGAAACTTGCGAAAAACACTCTAACGATGTCGTAGACAACTTCTCTATACCAACATTTTTTAACTAACGACAAACTAAGACGTTTGCTTCTTGTGCTGCTCAGTGGTGGCTCATCAGGATGGCCAAGGTGGACCGAAATTAGTTTTCTCAACTTATTTTCCCGCTTTGTTACTTTGAAACTTTTCCAAGGAGCGCGAAGACTCGGGTATTTAAAATTCAAATCGCGAAAGCTTGGTAACGGACAAAAAGCAATACATTACGTGTGGTCTCGCCCATGCCGACTGATAGTACAAAGAAGATTGCAACCGATATATCTAATCAGAAAGACAATGAACGTGTTTGACACATCGGCGATTCGAGCTGCAAGAATACGATTTAAAGTGTGGATTACTGTCCCCTACAACTGTCTACCCACTAAATAATAAATATTTGGGAATTTCATATAATGAGTAAGTTTGTTCTCAACAACATACGGATCAATTAGAAGAAACACATAAAAGTTGCCAACAAATTTAATAAAAAGAAATTTCTTCCCAACAATAAGCGACAAAAGTGTTACGTAAGACTAAAGAACAGTAAAGGATCCAATAAAACCAGAATAAAATAATATATAACAGTTGTGCAGCTATTTCATGAAGAATAAAGAATTTAACGATTCTACTGTAAAGAAGGAAAACAATATCTGAGATAAGATAATGTTGAATATCGAACAGTTCTTAGGGAAGCTAAGCCATACACTGTAAATTTGATTACTACTGCCCCGGGCGCATTTTCGGAATTCGCCGACACATTAGCCGCTCCCGACGTATTAGACTAGGGCCGAAACTCACTTAACAGCACAGCACTAGGGATGGCGATCTGAAATCGATTAATCGAATAATCGATTCCTCTGACCGATTAAATCGATTTTTTAAATCGATATGTTGTATTGAATCGATTCTGTGAATCGATATTTCACCCTTGCAAATCGACTTTCGATTTTTTTTGTGTTTTTGGTAGAAAGGCATTTTTTTTCAAATGCCCCGGCAACATCGCAAGTAGTGATGAGAGCGGAACCGCTCGGATGCCTGTAGACTCGAACGACACTGTTGCTTTTTTTTTCAAAAAAGCCTATAGGGAACTCTATAAGTAGGGATGTTTGAAAAATTAAACGATTTCTATATAAATCGATTATAATTTCGTGATAATCGATTTTTAATTATCGATTTTTCGAGTAATATTAATCGATTTTGTATAAATTACGTGTGTTTAAGGAGCGGATTTTATAAAACGGCTCTCGTATTATTTATTGACTATTTTTCAAAATTTTGACACCTTTTGACGATTATTGACCATTTCTCAAAATTATTGACCATTTTTTAACAATTATTGACAGTTTTTGAGAAAAATCGTCCATTTTTAGCAATTAATTGACAATAATTGACCAATTTTGACAGTTTTTCAACAATTACTGATTATTTAAAAAAAAATATTGACCAATTTTGACAGTTTTGCAACAATTACTGATCATTTTGTAAAAATTATTGACCATTTTTCAACAATTATTGACCAATTTTGACAGTTTTTCAACAATTATTGACCATTTTTTTAAAAATTATTGATCAATTTTGACAGTTTTGTAACAATTACTCACCATTTTTCAAAATTTTAACAATTATTGACCATTTTTCTAATTTTTTTTAAAATGTTTGATAATTATCGACCACTTTTCAAAATTTTTGACAATTATTGACAATTTTCAGCAGTTTTTGACAATAATTGACAATTATTGACCATTTTTTAACAATTATTGACAGTTTTTGACAAAAATTGTCCATTTTTAACTGAATTTACTGTTTGGACCCTTACTTTGTGGAATCTACTGATATTAATGTTATAAATGAAACTAACTGTTTCTAATTAATTCCACTATTTAATTGAAAAATTTATGAAAATTATTAAAGGATATTGATAATTATTTCGATATTGACATTGACATATCATTCTGTCATTCTGACGATGATATGTCAATATCGAAATAATTATCAATATCCTTTAATAATTTTCATAAATTTTTCAATTAAATAGTGGAATTAATTAGAAACAGTTAGTTTCATTTATAACATTATTATTCATTTTTAACTGTTTTTGACCATTATTGTCCAATTTTGACAGTTTTGCAGTAATAACTGATCATTTTTTAATAATATTGACCATTTTTTTAACAATTATTGACCAATTTTGACAGTTTTGCAACAATTATTGACCATTTTTCCAAGTTTTTTAACAATTATTGATCATTTTTTAAAAATTATTAACCATTTTTTACAATTATTGACCAATTTTGAATGTTTTTCAATAATTATTGACCACTTTTTACAATTACTGACCAATTTTGACAGTTTTGCAACAATTACTGACCATTTTTCTAAATTTTTCAACAATTATTGATCATTTTTTTTAAATTATTGACCATTTTTCAACAATTATTGACCAATTTTGACAGATTGAAACAATTACTGACCATTTTTCCAAATTTTTCAACAGTTATTGATCATTTTTTAAAAATTATTGACCATTTTTCAACAATTATTGAGCAATTTTGACAGTTTTAAACAATTATTGACCATTTTCCCAAATTTTTTGACAATTTTTGAAAAATTTTGGCCATTTTTTAAAATTTTAACAATTATTGACAATTTTCAACAATTATTGACCATATTTCAAAATTTTTGACAATTTTCATGTAATTTTATTTGATTTTTTTTCAATCCGATAATAGTATTTTATGCAACGATCATGTAATGATAGCCATTAAGACACGGGCATGTCGTATATAATATGCGAGTGTATTAATGGCCATTACATGAAAGTTGCATACAATATTTTTTCTACTCCGATTAATAAGAATTATTTAATTAATAATTATCATATATAGTTACTTTTGAAAATCAAAATTATTTGACAGCTGTCAAATTAAGTGTCACCTAATATAATTAATTTCAGAAATGTCAACCAGGTATCCATGGCTATATTAAATATTGTGCGAATGTCGCATTCCTATTGGCTTAAAAATCTGTATCATAATGAAAATTTGTATCATAATGAATATCATTATGATACAGATTTTAGTCTTTTAGTAAGTATATTATAAAACAGGAGTAGAAAAATATCGTTAACGAATAAATCTCTTAGGTATATTATCGAAATATATACGAAAAGCATGTCCATTTTTAAAACAATCCAAAAAAAAATCAACGATCTTTTCGCAGAAATTGATTTATTTTTTATTAAAATCGATTTTTTCGACAAACCCATTAATTTTGAATAAAGAAAAATCGATTTTTATTTTATCGATGATTCTTTTCCATTAATCTCACACATTCCTAATCCGATACTTTGTAATAATAATATGGTAATAAAAAAATAATTGTTTTTATTATCGAATTCCCTGAACAAAAAAAAATCCCCAATTCTCCTGATAAGAGATCCCGGAGAGATATTGTTTATTTAGGGGTACCTTTCTTGTTGTTTTTCAATAAAAAGATCGATTTATATTAATTTACATTGTAAAAAATACAAACTTGAAAAAAATCGATTTTTTTGAAATCGATCTTTTACACATCGATTTTTTTATGTATCGATTCATCAGGTTACGATTCGAATCGATTTAAAAATCGATCTTTTTTAGAAAGAATCGCCATCCCTACACAGCACCTAACAAGCATCGTCACAGCACCGTCGAGTGGTCAACTTGACGGTTGTGTATGAGTTCACTTAACGTATCGACACGGGATCAGCACCGCACTCGACTATAGGCTTCACTTGTCAGAGATATTGTATATGCCTATAAAACAATTTGCAAACACTGTGCTAACTGTGAGTGTACGACGTCGGCAAAAAATCAGCACGCCGTCCGCAAAATATTCTCTCTGAGAAATGTGTTGTGGTTGAGGCGTTGATGTGCCTTGTCGGTGCTGAGCTGATGTTGTTAGGTAGGCGCGCCTTACATTTAAATACATATAAGAAATAAAATCTGCTGGTGATAATCATTCCTATGAGGTGCTGATAAGTGAGTTTCGGCCTTATTGCGTCGGCGATTTACGAAATACCTGAAGAGTTTATGTGCAGTATATTATTAAATATCAACCCAATGTGTTTTAGTATGGGCTAATCATCATTATTATATAATAATTATATATAGAAACTGATTTATGCTTTGCTTTAAAGGTAAGGTATTTTTCAAAACACGGTATTTGTTAAAAACAAATAATGTTAATAATCGTACTTGAATTCAATATGGATACGAAATAATAAGATACCAAGTAAAACTGAAAATACGAAGATAAATACTGACAATATAAACGCCACTGGATAATCAATGTCAGTCAATTGTCGAAGTGAGAGGGAAGAACACACGCACGCGCTTGTCAATAGGAAGTTCGTTCGTTCGTTAAATATTCACCAATTGAGTTAGTCCGGAGGGCGTGGTAATTATGATTTTCGCACGACGTTGCCGGTCTAAAGGAAACCCATAACATCATCTTTTAATATTCAGAAATTGAAAAAATAATGTTAATAGACAAAATCCAATGAAACAAGCACATTAAAGAATTTTCGACCGCATTCCTTTCACAGCTTCAGTTATTTTTGCCAAACTATACCTATATAATTGGAGTTATAGCAACTGATACAATTAATGTATGAATTTTCAACTTATTCATCTTTTGATAAGTTAAATTGTATATGAAGTTTATTGTGAAGTAATGGGATAGATTTAAGCTATACATTTTTAGGAATGTTGAGTTGAAAGCTGAACTGTCTGAAAGTATCACTTATTTCTTTTAAGTTGCGTTTCTCATTTATAAAGATCAATTAATTGAACAAAAGACTTTTTGCAGCTACAAATGCTGTATCGATCTATTACAAATATCCATTCATTATCGAATCTATTTCTCAAGTCGCACAAAATTTAACAATTCTGTATTATAGTTGGCGTCCAATTAAATTTGATTTCTGCTTCTGGAAACTTTCGTATCCGATTTATTGAATTTGCACGTTCAGAAAATGATAGCTTCCTTAATTATAATGTTTTTATTCTCTCATGCAGCTTGAAAGTTTTATTTATAAATATTATTTTACTACCATCAATAAATGAAGATTCAAACCAATTAAAATAGTATTAAGAATTCAGGTGAAATGGCGCCCAACGTGGGGCATTAAAAATATTAAATATTTTGTGGGAATTCTGGTAGCTTAACAAGAAAATTTTCCAATAAAATTAAGTTTTTTATGAGCTTCTCCAGAAGTGGTCGTTTAGAAATTCTCGAGTAAAATTATTATACTATGAGTATTTAGAAGGTTGTTCGTATACAGGGCTGGGATAAAGTATGGAACCAAGTAAATATCTTTTAAACGAAAAGAACGATATTTATGAAAATTTGCAGTTAAGTGCAATGGAACAAAATGCATCTGATGTACATTTTTTTGTTAATAATATACTTCCGGTTTAACCGGAAATGCCATCAACTTCTTTAATTTAAATGGGACACCCTATATATTTTTACAGATTTTGAAAGAGCTTGTTATTTTGAATTCATACATACTGAGTTTAGTGTAAAA
The DNA here is from genome assembly GCA_947563755.1 of Lochmaea crataegi. Taxonomy (NCBI): domain Eukaryota; kingdom Metazoa; phylum Arthropoda; class Insecta; order Coleoptera; family Chrysomelidae; genus Lochmaea; species Lochmaea crataegi. Next base: position 87,368,102 of record OX387423.1, on the reverse strand, counting down.
AAATTTGTAAAAACGAGGAATATAGCACTTTAATCAACCTCCTTTGAGTTTTTTGCATTAGAGCAAAAAACTATTTAGATAAACTAATTGATGTTGTTTGTAAGCATAGTAATAAATAGTTCAATTAAGTGAAAAAAGCGTATTGAAATTTTAATGATGATCGGTTATGCTGATCGTGTTAGAACTCATGAAGAAGTGTGTCATATTTTTAATAATTTTCATCCGGAGAGATATCCTATATCACGCTCAACAGTAACTAAAACATCACAACGTTTTAATACAACTGGGATGGTAAAAAATTTGCTAGAGCCTGGAAGACCGCGGACTGCAACGAACGAAACTGTTAAACAAAATATTGCAATCGATTTAGAAGAATCACCACAAACTTCCACCACAAATTTGGCACTAAACCATAGTATCAGTCGACGTTCTGTAGGAAAGATATTAAAAAGTGAAAAGCATCATCCGTATAAGGTACAGTTGGTTCCAGAATTGTCAGACGACGATTTTAACCGACGGCTAGAATTTTGGACATCTGTAATGTCGACGATAATTTTGCTTCTAACATAGTTTTTTCCGATGAGGCAACTTTTTGTTTAAGTGGAACAGTTAATCGCCATAACTCAAGGTATTGGTCAAATGAGAATCCTCATTGGATTCATGAAGCACATACCCAGCATCCACAGAAGTTAAATGTTTGGATGGGAATTGTCGAAAATAGGCTTATAGGCCCATTTTTTATCGAAGGAAACTTGAATGGTGACAAGTATTTGGATCTACTAAATAACGAAATTATTCCTGCACTTCAACAGAATGGGCAATTACCACAAAATGTTTGGTTTCAACAAGATGGAGCACCTCCCCACTATGATAGACGGATTGGGGATTTTCTGGATGCGAATTTTTCAAATCGATGGATTGGACGTAGGGGATTCATAGAGTGGCCTGCTCGTTAGACGACCAACAAACTTACAGGAATTGAGACAAAGAATTATTGATGAATGTGAACTAATACGTGGAGAAGTCTTGGAAAGAATGACTCAAGAATTTGTTAATAGGATGGCATATTGTCAGCAAGTAAACGGCGAGCATTTTGAACATTTTAAGTAATTTTGTTTCTCATTATTCTAAAATAACGAAATGTACACCTATTGTACCACTAACAGTGAGTTATTCCTCGTTTTTACAAATTTTTTTACACTAAACTCAGTATGTTTGAATTCAAAATAACAAGCTCTTTCAAATCTGTAAAAATATATAGGGTGTCCCATTTAAATTAGAGAAGTTAAGTATATTATTAACAAAAAAATGTACATCAGATGCATTTTGTTCCATTGCACTTACCTGCAAATTTCCATAAATATCGTTCTTTTCCTTTAAAAGATATTTACTTGGTTCCATACTTTATCTCAACCTTGTATATGCATGTATGAGTAAGTTGAGGAGTGTAACGTACAGTCAACATTCACTTGGATATTATAAACGGCCTGTCAAATACATTGTTCCAGCATTATTGGGATTCAATGGAACGTTGAGGATGCAATCCTCTATCGCAGAAGTCTTGAATTTAGTTATATGTGTGTAAACATGAACTGCCTCAGGATACTGGATAGTGTAAATTCCAATACCTTAACTACCTTGTTGTGTTATCGATGTGGAACGAACTTTGTGGTGTGTGAATTAAGCGACAATTACGTTTAAATACAAATTGTAATCGAGTGGAAATGTTAGGTACGTATGTATGTGTGTATGTATGTAAATTGGGGTGAGACCTAAAAGATCTATTGTGCCCCCTTACTTCTACTTAGTTCCTGAGGAAAGTCTCAGAGACTAGTAGCTCCTTTAGTCATATTTCCCGGAGGAATTTTAGGATACCCGAAGGCTTTAACTAAGGTAAATGTCCTCTTCTATCCAGTAATCTCCTAGGTGTTGTGCCCTAGGATTCTTAATTGCTGTGCAATTCGCAAGTATGTGGATGGATGTTTCTTCTTCAATGCCACAGAATCTACATTCTTCTTCCTCCACTATTTTAAGCTTTATCAGGTGCCCATTCAGGCAACAATGTCCCGTTAGGATCCCTGTTAAAACTCTTAGTGCAGTTTTACTTTGACTTATGGATTCATTTGATTTCAACAGGTTGTAGTCAACCAGAAGAATCTTTGATTGTCTAAGTCCTACTAGATCTTTCCAATGGTCAGATAATCTCTTTTTTCGGCTCTGCCTATTTCGTCCAATATTACATTGGAGCTGATACCGCCAGAGTGTTCCGGCCCCCAAAAGGGTGATTCAGCCCTCCTCCTTGCTAGTTCATCTGCTATTTCATTTCCTCCTATTTCAGTATGTCCTGGAATCCACAGTAAGGTGACTAGTTCATTGAGTTTGCCTAGGTATTCCCACACCATTTTGGAACTGATTACACAAGAGCTCAGTGCTTTCATGGCTGCTTGACTATCCGACATTATGATATTTTTTTTTGCCTTCTATATCCTTTATCAATATTTAACTGGACACAGTTTTTTATGGCCAGAATTTCCGCTTGAGAGATACTTGGAATTTCTCCCAAGCTTTCAGAATGTTTGGTTCCTGGCCTGTACACTCCTATTCCAGTTCCTTCTATTGCTTTTGAGCCGTATGTGTACCATTGATTGGCGTTATTTCCAAGTCTGGATCCCATTCCTTCTTGTTGCTTAATTCCGTAATGAATTTATTTGAAAAGTTATACTTTTTCATCATACCATATTGTGGCACGTCCCAGGTTTTCTGATCTCTAAGAAGTAAGGAGGTGGTTTTTTTTAATAATTCCCTCTCTACTTAGTCTGTATCTTGTTCTTTTTGGAACACTTTCCACCACCATATGTAGTGGTGTGAGGATGAGAATCACTTCCATAGCCGTCGGGCATGTTCTCATTGCTCCTGTGATGTTGGGTATTGTCAATACTTGCAGTATTTTAAGTTTAATTACTTCATTGTCATGACATCATTTTTTTTCAATATTTCTTCTAGGAATGCTGTTTTCAGTAGTAATAACCGCGATCCTATCTGACTTGATCTAATCTTATAAAAAACCTGGTCCAATTCTACTTATTCGAGATACAAACATTGTCATTGAGTTAGTATTAGCGTATCGATAATAATCAAGTCATAGGATAATTTGCAAATAATAATAATTACTCTGCAATTTAATCAAAAAGGATAATTATTGTTCCATCTGCAATATGAATGTACAGGATATTAAATGGATTCATAACTTCAATATATACATATACTTTCTGTTATTCGATTGGAATGATTAACTAGCAAAACTAATAATATTATATTTACAATAATTTGAACAATGTGAATTTCGAAATTTAAACAATATAAACATTGCCACAAACTGAAAGCTAACTATAAAGCAACAAAAACAATCCCAGCAATACATCATAGAGCTGTCAAAATAAAGAACTGTTCGTCCCGAGCAAAAAGCAAATAATCAATTCAATGGTGATTACTGTAGACACTTCAAAGGGAACTGTACAAAACCAACTGGTGGCAAACTTGTTCAGGTTTGTCTAGAGTATGAGAGTTCTAGATTGAGTGGAAGTGAAGACTTAAAAACACAAAAGGCTCAAGAGATTCAATTTAGCATAGGACTCATCCCTTAGAGGATGCCTACCAACCAAACCCACCTCAAACTCGCCGTTAACCCCGCCTCGGAATCACTACCCTAGCATACTTCGAGACGGGCGGCGGTCCCTCGCACACTCTCCGCTCACACCATCGTCTTCTCCCTAACTTTCACTCCCACCTTTCATGCCATATCGAGTCGTTCTCTCCCCTGACCATGCTCTATTCTACGCCACTTACCTCCATCCGTTCCTCTTCCCCCCTCAACATTTTCTCCACCATATTCTCCCAATACACCGCCTCCTCTAGTTTCTTCTCCAACTTCTTTAGCACTTCCTCGTTCCTCCAGCATCTAAACACATGCCCCACATCATCCCCCACTCCACACCTCTCGCACACTCCAGTCTCTCCCTTTCCAATCTTGTGGAGGTACCCTACTCTCGACCCATGTCCAGTGAACACCTGTGTCAAGTAGTTCACCTCCCCGAATTTCCGATCCATCCAATCTCTCCTATTCTCAATCGCTCCTATTAGCGCGCCCTCATACTCCTCCCACCTTCTCTCCATTTCCTCGTCCATCCATTCCTGTACTTCCTCTCTGGTCGCACCCCTCCATCGTTTATTTCTGGCTCTAGCCAACACTTCCTATGGGTAGGTCCTTGCCAGCACCGCTGCTGCCAGTCCACCTCCATTCCCACTCTCCCGATAAATCCTTTCCCCGTTTCCTTATATTCGCCTATGTAAGCTCAAGCTTTCCTCATCCTCCATCACCTTCCAACTACTCACTTTTTCCCCCAGCCATTCATCACATGCTGTTATATCTGATACGCTAGATAGGAAGACCGTTAAGTAACAAATGCTTGGCCCTGGTCCTCCCATGAGCTTTTCTGTATATCTGGAAAGTACATATGTATGCATATTGGTGTGACATTCACTGATCTATTGTGTCCTCTTTCTTCTACTTAGTTTATGATGAGACTAGTCCTATTTCCTGTAGGAATTTTAGGAACTCAGCAGGCTTTTGCTTTTGAGGATAATTTTTTTATTGATTCCCTCTCTACTTTTTCTTTATCTTGTTCTTTCTGCAACACTTTCCACCACCATATGTAGTGGCGCATATACAGGCTAGTCTTTGAATTCTGGAGAGGTGGTCTCTCGTCGTCGATAAGCTAGTCCTACCATTCCACGCAATGGCCCTTCAGTGATTAAGTAGTAAGTATCTAATAGCAATATCCTTATAACTTTGATGCCAGGACACTACAACGATACTTTTACAAAAAAAGCATTAAATTATTGAATATTATTTTTGATGATACCACAAAATATAAAAGGGATAAATAAAAACAATATTTGACAGGAATTAATTTTAGTTGGACCAAACAATATAAACAAAAGCTATCAATAATAAACGGACCATTAATCGCTCAATGTTAAGCATATTTCCATCCAATCCACCTGAATTTATGTTCTATTTTATAGTGGTTATGTTTATGCAATAAACAATGAAAAAAAAGTACATTTTTGTGTACGTGTATGTAGATCAATTTTAATAAAAAGCTCAAGCTTCTAGTGAATATTCATACAGGGTGACTGGTCGAAAACTCGGCAGCTATTTTTTTTAATTTGAAATCAAGATTATTTAGGATGAAACTACTTTCTGATATACAGGAATGAACAAACAATCTCTAATTTACAAATCATCGGAAAGTGGAATTAAAATAATGAATTTGGTACATTGAATTATAATCACCAAATTATGAAATATTTGACTGAAAACTGGAAAAAATTAATTGGGATAATTGAAAAGAAATGCCTTTAGCGATAAAAGTGGAACCTGCTAAAGTTGCATTAATGAATTCACTGCTAGAAGAATGAGGAAAATTGTACGGGGTGGCGACTAATGTTAAAATAATTGAGTGTTGTTATGTTTTAACTAGGACAATGAAATATCTCAAAAGTACTTGGATTTGGGTATAGAAAATACCGATACCAAACGAATTGACTTAAAAAAATACAGCGGAAAATGTATGCTAATAAAACGGGATTATATAACTTCTTATATATATTATTTTGGTAATAAAATAAAGTAGTTTTAACTTTACCAAAGGGTTTATTCATTTGTATTGTATTATTAACAAAATAAAGGACTTAACTCTATGTAATGAGAAAACGTTTGGACTTAACTGTACTTAACACTATGTGTTATTACGACATGAGACTTATGATACCTAATATCACAAAAACTTAACAAATTATTTTCATTTATTTTAACTTCAAAAAATGCAAAAAAGAAGTATAATTGCTGTTTATTTATTATTCATCGTCATCGATGCCATCACTGATGTTTCAATGTTTGATATCCTTATAAAACTGATGAAATCTTGAAGAAATCCACTGCAGTAAATTCAACAGGTGTTTGTGTTTTTTCGTGGTAATAGACTTTGATGATTTTCTAAGTGCAGGAATCACTAAATTTCGTACAGTTTTTGTATTTTCTCGGCGATTAAAATTGACCTCTTCAAATTCAGCGTCAGCAAAATTGGTTTTGAAAAATAGATGGTTCTCTTTTTACCTGTAAATGTACTGCTTCTGAAATTTTTAGTGTATTTCCACTCTCAGATTTTCTAGATTTGATATAAGGAGCATTTTTTTCGCCGTATAAACTCTTGAAGTCCATGAAATAATTAGTCTCCATATTAATTACAGAAAACTTTGGAGAAGTAATTCTAACTTGTTGCTGTCAGTCCCATGGAGAAGCTATCTGAAAAGCAGGAGTTTTCTTTACTTGGCTCTCAATTAAGGCATGGTCAGAGTCTGCTTCAAGATGTGTGTGACCTCTTAGTAGAAAGAATGTAACAATGTCACATCACAGTCATTAAATTTCTATTCTAAGATGGACAGTTGTCTGACCATATTGTCAACTCTTCAATTTGATTATCTAGAGGTAAAACTGATAGCCATTTTAAAATTGTAGAATTTCGTTTCCACATCTGCCAGAAACAGCCTCATCCCATATCATACAAAAGGTTTTATTGATGGTAGAATCGTGAATCGTAAGGTTGAAGGTCCAAAGTTTAAGGGAGTAGAAGCTTTGGCAATTTTTGAGCAAACACTTTTCAAGATCAATCGTAATAACTTTTTTGTTTTTCGTATTTTTAGCAAGTTCTTTTGTCAGCAGAGTTTATTTTGTATCTGTTTTCAGACTCTGTAATGTGATTGTCATATTCAGCTTTCAAAAGTTGACGTTCAGTAGGATTGTTGCAATCTTTGAGATTCACTGAATAGGCATCACACGTGTCACAAGTATCATTTGCAGGTTTTTTAAATGATAGACTAAACTCAGTATTGAATATAACTCTATAAAGCCACAATTTGGTCGACGGGGAATTTTTCTGCTATACACTGGTCAGAGTAAAGCTGGTGCATTTTAGTCACATTCTAAATATTTACGACTGGTTTTTTCTCTGCTGTAATGGGACTAGTAGCATGGAAAACTGTTAATATGATCGAGAATTCTTTGCCGAATTTCATCTGGCACTTCATTGTGAGGCGTATGACCTTTTCGCAAATCACTTTCAATAATTCCACCTGCAATAGTTTTACGAAGTGCACAGTCTACGAAATTTTGAGATATATCCAAAGTATTAAGGAAACATTTTTTGCAAACTCTTTGTCTTGCACCATTCAAAGTTGAAGAATAAAGGTATGTAACAGCTCTTTTACCTTCTCTATCTCCATTTCGAACTCTATGACGCTGTACTGTTGTTTCCTCTATAAAAGATGCTACAAACTGTCTTTTTCTATCATAGTCAATATTATCTTTATTCCAAAAAGATTTTGAAATATCACCACGCTCTTCGTCCGAAAATAACTCAAAACATTTAAGCTTACAGGATTCTTTGCATCTTGCTTTCAAGTGTCTAGTTTTTCTACTAGAGATGTATTCTTTGCCACAAGTTCTTACTTGTTTGCCTTAATTTGTTTTCCATTCAGAATCATTTCTTACTCTCTTTTTTCCCTTTTTAATCTGTATGCTGCTCTCATTTTCGTTCAAAATATTGTTATTTTCGTTCTGTTTCTCAATATAATTATCTCCAGCTTCTGATAGGGATGCATAACAGTTCGCAGGGTTTCTGAAGAATACCTATTTGAATATTTGACACTTGATCACCAGTAGCTGCTGCAAAAATAAGAATGGAGTAAAAATAATGAGCATACCGTAAACAAAGTTGTATTTCTCACTTTCTTCACACGAAGTAGGATTCATCATAAGCTTCACACTCTATAATTTACTAAAATCTATAATATTATTAAACGATGAAATAAAACAATTTAATTTGTTTAAATCTTCATTTTATTTTGAACTAACGTTCAAATTAAATTAGTGACGCGTTTCGCTACACAGTAGCTTTATCAACTAGTTGATAAAGTTGATAAAGCTACTGTGTAGCGAAACGCGTCACTAATTTAATTTGAACGTTAGTTCAAAATAAAATGAAGATTTAAACAAATTGAATTGTTTTATTTCATCGTTTAGCATGGATCTTCATCAAGTAAAAGCCTAATCTATTCAATTTATAATATTATTATCTGTCAGTCTTGCCACTTTAGAAACTAATTTTTCCACGATCATCACAGAATTTGACAATTCTGAAATCAAATTTGATTACTGAATGCTGGAATTCTCTCTCTTGAGATTGAAGAAATATTCTGCAACACATCTGCCCCCATGCAAGTTAAATGTATTTACATTCTCTCTCTAGTGATAGAACAATATTCTCACACTGGTTAGCAATAATAACATTAGCCTTGACGCAGTTGATTGTCATTGTAGTGTCAAAAGTGTCAAAATTATTGCTGTCACGTAACCGTAACCTAACATAACCACACAATTGTTGAAAATACCCCCAATAATGCACCAGTTTTTTATGTCGAGAACTGTACAAATATAACAATTAGTACAAAGTAGAATGTTTCTTGGATTATTGAGTGTTTACCTAATATAATAATTGTGATTCAGTACTGTAATATAAATTAACTTTTGTTCATTTCCACTTAAAAATATATATTTAAAATCTTTGATCGTGGAGAAAGTATAGTCTGCTACTCGGTTATAATGAAAATTCGTGATGCTCGTGGTTCCTCACGCTCGCCTTCGGCTCGCGCTCGGAACTTTCCACTCGCATCGAATTTTCATTCTAACCTTGTTACAGAATATACTATTATTAAAATAAGGTATAGGGATATTATTATTATGTTCATATTTTCAATATGTTACTAGTTTTATAAACTTACCATAATCCGATAGTGAAACTATTTTTGTAGATTCCTTGTTTAGTTGTACTTCATTACAAAGTAAAACAGAATTATTAAAAAAAGGATTTTTTCTTGACAAAATTCTGTTTTTCTTTTTTTTCGTCATTTTCACAACGTGGATTTATAGCTGAAGCCAACTAAACTAACTTAACTAAAATTAATACAGGTTTTATAAGCAGCAAAGTGACAAATCAGTTATTTTTTAGTAACGCATTTTTATAATACGGGTTTTACACAGAGGAAAACTAGAATTTATTCAGATGTCATTAACGCCTAGACAAAATAATCCGTATAACATCACTTACCTTTTTGCTCATCTTTATTCTTATTATGTATTAACCCTTGTTCCTTTAACTCCAATTTGGCCATATGAATAATTCTCAAGCATCTCTGAGTCATTGTTACTCTATAATTTTAAATATTTTGCAAGTTTTCCGTAGCACCAAAGCCGCATCTAACCACAACAAACGATAGAATAAAACTGCCACGTGTTACATCTCTGCAAAAATAGGGTTAAGTCCACTGTTAACAATGAGTTAACTGTCACTCTTTTGTAGTTCCATAAAAATATAAATCAAGGTTGTTCAAACCACTGCATTGGTGTGACTTAACTTTTAGTGAAAATGGCAATTTTAATAAGACTTTCGATGGACTTAAACCAAATACTGCTGATGGAGCAGAGAGTTATAATATGGTACAATTTTCTCAGGCGAGGGTATTTTTCAAAACATGTCAATTATAGCTTTACGGTGCTCGAGAAAGAAAGATTATTATATTTTTAATCATCAAGGGTTAGATTGGAAATTTTCCCTGAAAATTACTTCGTGCTTTCATGTATTTTAGCTTAAAACTCATAAAAGTAGGAGGACTTAATTTTAAAAGCAAAATACGGGAAGAGTTGATTGAAATTCCACTTTTTCTAGCTGAAAGCGGCTCACAAAATACAGAGCATAACTTCTTCCAATTGATTTATGAACCATGTCTAATAATAAATATAAACCTGGTTTTATTTATATTTTTATAACACTACTAATAAAAGTTTTACTTCGGAACATACTACATCAAAGTAATCGGATTACGATGTTTCCTTGATAACCCGGGGTGGTTGCTTGTTTGCAGTTTCCCCTTACTACTTTTATTAAATTTATTTTTTACCCTTCAACTCCTCAATATTCTCAAGAGACTCAAGAAATGAGATGGTGCTTTTACTGACTCGGAAAATCCTTATAAAATGCAAATAGTATTCGTGAGGTTGGAAAATAATTTGAATATTTTGTACAATAACATTGATATTGTATTAATAAAGCGATTGCTTGAATAATATATTCCACAATTTAACGCACAAAGGCAAACTCTGCATTCTCATTATTAAAATTGATCCAGTGCTCGAGTGTACCCGCTTTGGAGTGTTCCTCCACTGTAGTCTATGTAGATGGAAGGAAGTCAGAGTGATCTTTATCCACGAAGCAGGTGGTTTAAAATTATGCTACCAAAAGGACCCCAATAGGAGTGGTCAAATATCCACTACCATGATTGATTCTAATCAACCAGAGAATTAAGATTGTAATACTAAAGATTCAACTTATATCAGTGACATCATAGGATCTGCTTTGAGAGAACTCGCAAATTGTGCAAAAGAGAATAATGGTCTTCGGTAAACCCAAAGAATACAGAGCCTATACTATTTCACTAGGAAATATAAAACCCCGAAGGTATCTCTACCAAAAATGAAGGGACAGAAACTCATGCTTTCGAAGGAAGCAAAATACCCTTTCTTGGGAGAGAAATGTAGAGGAAAAGACAAAAAAAAAGGAATGAATCTGTTCTATAGGTATAAAAAAATTTTCGGAAAAAATGGATATATACAGCAATCGTGCGACCAGCTATTACATATGAAGCCGTCGCATGGTGAGAAGCCATGATAAAAGGCATTAAACAAACCTCACTGAAGTTAAAAGTATCATAGCCCTAGAAATCGCAGAGGCAAGGAAGAATACAGCACAAGCTGCGCTGGAGTCAATACTAGACCTACAACCACTCCACCTGTACGTGAAGAGCTTGTCACCAAGAGGAGCTCTAAAACTACGGACATGCGAAGATATTGGTTGAGGGACAGAATTCAAATGCAAACTGCGAAAAGACTATTTGATCACCAGGAGTAACTTTGGGAGGAAGATAGCTAATTACTTCCAGTTAGAGAAGACGACTAATGCCAATTATAAATATATCAAATATATATTACGTCAGCAGTTGCAGTATCATCATCATGGCCGTTCAATCCCGAGAGATATGGCTAGCTCAATAGAGCTGTATTAAATTCTATTGACGAGGTGGATTACTCCTCCTATATCAGTGCGACTATAATATTTTATCTGTCCAGGCCTCTTTTGTTATAGTTTTCCATTTTCTTATGTCTCTACATTTTGTTTTCCAGTCTTTGATTTTCAATGCTTTTATATATTCCTCTACTTGATCCCACCATCTGCTTCATGGTCTTCATCTTGTTCTCGTCTTTAAAATATATAAAATTGAGAGTGTTGTTATTTTTTTCTGGAATCTACCTTTAATGCTCTATGCATGGAGTCTACATTTGTTAAAATCGGTTCAGGCATGGGGAAGTTACAGTCTTTTTCATGTCAACGAAAGAACACTTCCCCCACCACTTCAGAATAGGTGATACAGAAAAATTACTTCAACAAAAGTTGTAGAATAAGGACAGTCTAAAGTTGATATTTATTACCAAGCTAAATTGAGGAATATTTTGTGAAAAAATCCAATTATATTTTGTGATAGATTGCGCCACAAAGCAAAAAACTATGGACCCAAAAACATTTTTTCCGTCGACCGTGTATTAACATATGCTATTAACGTTCCCAAAATTAGACAAAATCATACATTAATGACCTCCATTAATGCATGATTTACCTACAATAATCAACGATTTTCTGCAGGCAACCCAACGCACATCTTATACATTATATTTATATTGACAGTTACCTGTGGTGTAGGCAACCAAACATACAATAACGTCTCCAAAAAATGAATCCTAGTATAGAATACTTCTAGTTTTTGACTTACCTATCGTTTTATTTTATTATTCTACAAAATTACAATAATTATTAGTGTTAAGACATCCAAAAAAGAATTTAAGAAAAACGAAAACAGTGACATTTGAACCAGCGACCATCTCTCGTCATTATTTAATTTTGACAGTACTTACCTATGAAACAAATAAATATTTTTAGTTTTTAAATATTGAGAAAAACGAATACAACTGATACAGTCGACGGAAAAGCTTTGTAACTAACACGAGTATTAAAAGGGCAATTAACAATCTCGAACATTAACGCACTCGCTCTGCTCGTGCGTTAAATTATCTCAATTGTTAATGGCCCTCATTAATACACTTGTTGGTTAAATAACTATTATTCATTTTTCTGATAAGAATTTTTTTCCCAAACTCTAGGACATACGGTTTCCGAGATATGGTACCTCGTTATCCTTATTGAATTACCCGGTATACAGTTTACTGAGCAGAAAATCTAGGTTCGATTCCTACTTGTAGTGAAAATAATTTCTAATTATTCCAAATGAGTAATCATCAATATTGAACGTTTAAATCGGAAATCGCTTATTACACTCGACCTATATCTATAAAACGCAAATGACAGACTCGTGCTTAGAGATGGGTCCTTAGATCTATCTGTTGCATTGGCCCTTTTGTCTTTCTAAATGGAATCATCATATTCACATTGATTGGATATATTCCGATTGACTGATTTTTGTGTGGAAATATTATCTGGGGAGGGTAAAAGAAAATGCAATCAGCTGGGCCAATTCACGCTTGAATTCTCTTCTGCAAACAACCTGACCTGAGGAACATTCGATTTATTTCCTTTATTTGGGTTGTTTTTGTAATAACGGAAGTGTTTTTTGGTTTATTATGTAACTGCAATATAATAAGCGCGGAAGATTAGAATAAATAAGAAAAATAACCAGAGAAGATGTCCAGTCTTATTATACCTACAACGCGTATCACATGAAGGAGGGCTGGAGAACTTTTCAATTTTTGTTACTTTTTCTATACAGAGCATTTCAATGAAAACTATCCACCCCACATAACCCTGAAGGCGTCACTTTTATAAAAACATGAAAAAAATAATATAAAGGGGAACGTCTTTTTGCTTATGTGTAGACGTTATTACTTTATCCCCTCCCAATTTTTTAAATGGAACACCCTATACATTATTGCATTGTATGTATAATACATAAGTGAAAAGTCAATCAGTTCGGAGTTGGGAGTAACATTTTAATTCGTAACAAATCAGCAAAACAATACTAGATTTATTATTTTATAAAGTGCTCAAATTAACTTCCATTGGTTACCATACAATGATACCATCGAGCCTCAAATGAGTTTCAAAGATTATGTAACATTTGTTGGGGTTATTTGTCGACAATCTTGAATAATTCTGGCTGAGAGGCATAAATTTTGGTTTTCAGATATCTCCATAAAAAAGTCTAGGGGGTTAAATCGGGTGACCTAAGAGGCCCAAATGATTCGTTTAAAAACCGTCTTATATCGTAATGTAGAGGTGCCCCATCATGTTGAAACGCTAGCAAAGCTTCTGACATGGTATCATCATATTCTAGTATTCGGGATAAATGGCTTCTTTGATTAATTGTACCATTTAAGTTTCCCTCAATGAAATATGGTCCAGCAATATGGTCACCATAGGGGGGAGGAGGTTAAAGTTATAATGTCTACATGTGAGCAAAAAGACGTCTTCCTTTATATGATCTTTGGCGTGTTTTTCCATTTTTTCATAAAAGTGGCGCCTTCAGAAATATGTGTGGTGGATAGTTTTCATTGAAATGCTCTGTATATTGGCTTCTATCGTTTTATGTAGGGTAATTCGAGGATAAATGGCCCAGCTTGTGAAATTTCATTATAATATTTTTATGCGTCGAATTAGAATTGCCGTTTCTTTTCAAGAATAAACTTTATTGTGTTAGGAACATGTATTGAGTAACAAAAGTGAATAGAAAAATAAAACTTACAATTTATGGAAAAAATAAAAATAGTTCACCAACGCCATCTCCCCCACAGTTCTGAGGTGAGATGGCGGAACTAGAAAAAAAGGTATTTTTTTGGCAACTGTCCGGAAAGAACCCACTTCCCGGACGCTTTTATTGTGAGAAAGTAGCACTTTGTAACGGTATATTTGATCATTGTTAAAATATTTAAAATTCACGTTCACGTTGTGCAGTTCCGTCCCTGGCCTAGTTTAATTTCTTTCCCTCTATATCGATTATTTTGTGTGAAGGCATGAAATAAGAAATAAGTATATACGTTCGAACTGTAAATTCTCTTTCCTCAAGGCTACTGATTGGGTAAAAATACCGGACGTAGGTCTTGGTTTGGATCGTATGATAGGATGAATTATTTAAGTCAACTGAATAAAGAATTTCATTCTTTTCTCGAGCAAACATGAACATATAAAGTCGAAATTAATTAAGTGATGAAGATCCACCATCTTGCCGTAATGAAGTGCATTCAACATTGAATGGAAGTGTATGGCTAAACTGCATTCTGGCCTTCCGCTTATCCGTATAATCTTTTCTTTTCTTATTTTATTATAATTACATAGGTGACGTTCCTGAACTAGATACCTGCATCGTGTTTCTTATCGTTTTTTTGTTATATTTTTTTCAGCTTTACCGATTGAGGATATTTATACGTTCAGTATTTCTTTTATTTGTTGATTTTCTAATCAATTTCTGCAGTTATTTAATAAAAAAATTAAACTTTTCGTTATGTTCTTTACATTTCTTTTTATTATCGTAACGTAAGATACAGGATGTTTGTATGAACCACGTTTTTAAATGATTTTCTTTAACACTCAGAATTGTAATATCAAATTCGTTATCAAATTCATACTTCAGACATCCTGGATTTTGTAAAGTTGGGTAAATTTGTTCCTGATACTACCATTATTGTTCCTTCGCACTTTACCTGGGACAAGGACTTCATCTGAAACCAAGACATTATCCAGAACTTTATCTGTACCTATATCTGGAACTTTATCAAGGACTTCATCTGAAACTAGGACATTATCCAGAACTTTATCTGTACCTATATCTGGAACTTTATCAAGGACTTTATCTGGAACCAGGACTCTATCAGGAGCCATGACTGACTACACCACTCCAGGAAAGTAATATATATCTCACCGAGATTGCTTCTTTAAACATAGAACAAACAAATAAAAAAGCTAGTCATTTTTTTTGCTATTTAATTTTTTAAAGTCAATATACAACTTGTAAATTTAATAACGTTGTTCATAGATTATTTTCTCTTCCAATATCCCAGAATTTGTCGCTATAATGCTGATGTGAGTAACACATAAACTAGTATTATTCAGGGTGGCGACCACTTACCTTTCTTAACTTTCATAATTTACCTTTATCTAATTTCAGTACCTTAAATAAATTTCAAGTAGGATTACCCGAGAACCGGTAAGACTACTCTCTGAATTTTTACTAGTTTGGTCTCAGAATCTACACCTGAGGTGCTCTCTAAACTGAGTAGCCGTTGCAACTTTTCCGGTCTAGTCCGGAAAGTACCTATTTCCCGGACTAGGCTGGGAAGTATTACATCGTTGCTGTCATTCAAACAAACTGAATCCCTTTAATATTAGCAATTGTTCGAATTTCAATATAAATATTAACAAAAACAAGAATTAGAATGTTAGTAATATGAGTAGATTCCACAAAGTAAGGGTCCAAACAGTAAATTCAATTAGAATGTTCCTAATTTTGTTCCATAAATTAGTTTTTTTAGCGTAGTGTCATCATGACAAACTTTAACATTCAAATCGTCGCCATTTTTAGTCCATTTAGATATTACAAAGAAACGTGTTTTATTGATTTGTTATACCTACCACACGGTTGCCGAAAAAAAATGTACGCAACACGCCCGGAAACTGTTTTTTCGGACTCGCAGACTTCCAGGACTCGCCTACGGCTCGTCCTAGAATCTTGTCTACTCATCCAAAAAAACAGTATTTTCCGGACTTGTTACGTAATATACTATTTCGCCAACAAGTCACTTTATTTTGCACATAAAAGCACTACATTCGTGACAAAAGTTAACAAACTTGGAGCAGGAATCGTGAAACCATTTGGAACAACGTAAGCATTCATCCCAGTCGTCAGATTTTGTAGTTTGGGAATACACCTCACCACAACCAGTGCAAGTTTCGTCACCGTCGTCCATATAATCTGAAGAGTCATCCAATGTCGGTGCTTCTAAATCCTCGTCCGAAGATGAGTTGGAAGCTTTGTTAGGTTTTCTTTTGATTAATTTTGATTTCTTCAAAACTGGTTCCTTTTAATTAATGTCCTTTCCTTTCTTTGATTTTTTTTGCCGTTTTTTCTTTTTCTCTTCAATTGTCTTTTCTGTGGTTATATTTCTGCCAGCTGCTTGCTCCTTCGTCGAACGGAATCGACGACAGCAGAAACAACTGGAACAGTCGAGATGATATCCAGTATTTTTCCAGGGGTACATTTGACAGGAGTAGTTTCATTGGTTCCTACAGGCGCAGGTAGTCCGCTTAGTTTTTCTGGTATAGTTTCAACTACAGCAAGGTTTTTGATTATCATCAGCTAAAGCTTTGGGAAAACTTTGAGAACTACCAGCAGAATTTTGTTTATTTTGAACTGCATCAGGGACATCAGCTAACTTACTATTTTCAGTCAAATAAGCGTCATCTGGAATAGCAGAAGGGTTAAATGGCACAATACCAGTAGCCTTAAATGCTGAAGTTCCATTATTTACAGTCGCAGACTTGTTCGATCCTTAAGCAAGTAACTTTCCAAACTGTAATCAAGTGAGCTTTCGTCCTAGGTTATTTTTAATGCTGAGTAGTAGTTTAGTTTTAACTATGACTTGGCAAAAAAAAACAATATGATGTTGTGTTCAACACAGTATTCTAGCATCTCCACGTTACTGCAGTGTGAAGCATGGCCATCAAGCAATAACAAAACTGTCCCTACCGGTTTTCTGGGAACAAATTGATCTTTAAGCCATTGAAAAAATATGTCACTATTGACATACGCTGACTTCTCCGACATGTACACTAAAGATCCCGGGGGCATCCCATCCTCAAACTCTCGTTTTTTATTTTTGCCTTTCATTACACAACAAGGAGGAATAAAGATGCCTTCTGCGTTACAACAAGCTATAACAGTGATGGTTTCTCCTTTTTCACAAGAGTTGATACTTACGATATTTTTAGATCCTTTTTTAACAATTACCTGGCCCGGTCTATTATTCAGTTGTAGACCAGTCTCGTCCATATTAAAGATATGTCCGGGTTTTCCCATAAGATTGTTTTCGGTCAAAGTATTTTGTAGCAGCTCAAAATAAACCTGAACTTCTTTTTTATTCATTCCCAAGGATCGATTAATGGACACTCCTTCTGCTTTTCTTACTGACAGCCTTGGATTTCTCTGCAGAAATAACTGAAGCCACGGAAAACCAACTAATTGTGATTCCTTACTGAAACGATGTTTAATACCCATCTGTTCGGCCAACTTAAATGCCTTTCTTCTCACGTCCAATCGAGTAAGAGAAATTCCGTTTTTTTGAAGTTTGAAGATGTGTTTGACCAACTTTTCTTCGGCAGCTCCACCTAATGTAGAGGAGAGTCCAAGAGGACCTTTCTTCATATTTCGTGTTGATTTCCTTCTTAGTAGGATAGTGGCCGGTACCCCAAAATTTCTAGCAGCCTCATTAACTCCCATCCTGTTTTCATTAACGGCTTGAATGGATTCGGTTAACTGTTGCTCAGTCCAACTAGCCCTGGAACAACTTCCAGTGCGCTTGTAATTGGTAGGCATACTGGGGAAAAAAATAATATCGAGCCATCTCACCTCAAAAATAAGTGAACCATCTATCCTCGTCAAGAGAGGGGAGATGGCGCACTTAATAAAATGAACACGTTTCTAAATATTCGCCATTTTAAGGTTATACGACAAAACTAGAATGTTTTCACTTACCTAATATGATAACTTGACTAAAATTATTGACCGGATCATAAAATAAACTAGCGGTTGTGCTGTAAAACCATTGCGCCATCTCACCTTCTGGGCCATCTATCCTCGAATTACCCTATATGTTGTTACAAGTATATTGTTTTTAAAATTCCCACAATATCGAAAAGCGAGCATCGATTGATCTCAATACATCGATCAAAATGAAAAAGCTTTAGAGGTAAAAACTGATATTTCATTTGTAACATTTGTGAAAAAATGAAATTGCACCTTTATTCATTTACAACGTTACGAAATTGCGTCTATTCACCAGAAAACAAACACAAATGGCATTTCAGCAGCGATGCTTATGAATATAGGTGTTTTTATACAGTCAAATAATATTGTGAAACTATGAATCGATATTGGGTGAAAAACTGAGTGACCTAAATTGTAGAAAATGAAAGAAAGAAAACAGAAAGTAGGAAATATTTGAAATTACTATTGTTTTTAGCTTGTATCATGCGTATCAAAAGCAAAAACAACAAGAATTATGCTTTTTTTGTTAATATTTTATAAATTGGAAAATAAACCAAATCTTTCAACGCAACAAGAAGTCGAGTTATAAGAAGAAGAAAAAGCATTCACTCCTTTATTCAAAATGGCAAAGGCAGGGCGTTAAAATTTTATTTGAAAACCTTAGTTAAAGTTTTTTTTGTCCACGTAATTTAAATAAATTGGCTTTCTTGGTCTGCATTCTCTTATTTTCAAATGGAATGACTTGGAGATGTGGCGGGTCGTGATGGATGAGGTTAAACTTAAAATTGGTTGGTCTACTAACAAAATAAGAGGTATAAGATGGAGTGGATAAAAAACATTTCAACTGAAATCTTAAAGAAGAAAACTATGTAAAACATTGACTAACCCAATAGTGAGTTTAAAGGTCTTTCCTTCCCAGAACTCAACAGATTTAGCTACTAACTGGGTCAGAAGTGTGGAATGCAGATAAAAATATGTCACTCTTAACTGGAATGATGTGCTGGAGAAGATGTTCCAGCTTAACTGCACTTTACAATGTAAAAAATGAGACCATTAAAGAAAAAATACAAATATAGTAAAAAATACGATTATTGACGATATAACTGAAAAACAATTGAAATGGTATGTGCACCTTTACCGAATGGACGATGAAAGTATACGAATGAGGTTTGGAATTCGGCACCAGCGAAGAGAAAAAAAAAACTAGCAAGAGCACGGAAAATGTAGATGTAAAACATTTTTTCTTCAAACGTCAGTAAATCTGTCATTTTTCGACTGTGTAGGCGTCCGTAAAGTTTCATTTTTCCTCCGCCGGAGCTTTAGTTTTCACTTTCCCGCCGGCGGAGGGAAAAGTGTTGTCAAAGCAACATAGATAGAAACAAGAAAACAAGCATCAACAAATCATAAATCATAATTTCCGGCGGTGTTCACTGCATTTCTATAAATCACTAATTTAGGAACTAATTGGTTATTATTTAAGTGAACTTACTCGATAAAACTGCTTATCAATTCGGAATTAAAACGCAACCGGAGACGCAATAATTGTAAAAAATAAATTAATATTGTTGACATTGTCCACTGACAGCTTTATGTTACATTACTATAGCAACAACCTGTGCCTACTCACCAACACCGGTCTAAACCGCCTTGCGAACCCAATTATCTTTAAAAATTATTACTATCAAAAGAGACGTTTTTGCATTAATTTGTCGACATTTGAAGAAAAAACAGCATATTTTATTTGGAGGAAAAGTTACTTTTCATGACTTGCTCTCTATTACCAGCCTCACTCCGTTCGGCTGGTAAACACGAGCGCGTCATGAAAAGTATTACTTTTCCTCCATATAAAATAATATACTATTGTTTTAAACTTTTTTCGCATCTCCCATCACAACGCATGTATCAAACTCCAGAGTAAAAAAAAGTAAAAGTTTGTTCACCCAGTATAATCTATTACTTTTTTAATTGTAATATTTTGGCACGGGCCAATTAAACATCAAGCAGGCATCACATAAAATGTAACTTCTGTCATTCTGACGATGATATATCAACATCGAAATAATTATCAATATCTTAGAGTTTTCATAATTTTTTTCATTAAATAGTGGAATTAATTGGAAGCACTTAGTTTCATTTAAAAAAGTAATATGAGTAGATTCCACAAAGTCAGGGTCCAAACAGTAAATTCAGTATAATCTAATTACTTTTGCTCAGGACTGTTGGCATTTGTTCACCTCCATACATTATCAATACGAACATAATATTTACTTTAGCTCCGAACAAATATAAAACTTTCTTCTCAACCAGCAGAAATTACTTTTGCTTTGCTATCACTTATTTATCTTACTTATACAGAAAATAATATTAACGTAGATTTGTACCCAAAAAGTGAAACTACACAAATGTACTTCGTTTTGATAAGCTGGCTTTAAATAATAATTCCCTACTTCCTATGCAGCTCCGAAATTGCGAATGCAGATAAACTTGCAGATCGCTTCTCTTTCAAATTTGAGAGAATAAATTAAAAATTACAGGGTACATGTGAGTTCATATACAGAGTGAGTTTTAAGTATGGAACGCCTCAATTATCTCGGAAGCGGTTCGCACGATTTTTATAGATTTGGGTGTGATATGGCCGATATTATGGTGGTATTTACATTGTTGTCAGATCTCTCCTTTTTTTTCGGAATAATAATTTACTTTGTTATTTCAAATGGATCACCCTGAATATTTTTTGCCTTTCGAAATCCTTAAGAAAAACTGATTATTTTTCAAAAATTGAATAGATGAGGCTTTTACTTGATGAAGAATTATAATGAAGATTTAAGCAAATTAAATTGTTTTATTTCATCGATTATTTTTCATTTACATTATCTCCGTCGAAGTTAAAATCATAGATTTAGATCACATATAAGTACTCAGTGACAATATCTGACAATAGTGAAACCGACGTAGCACTGATATTTTATGCTTATGTTTATTTTTGCTTGATGTCAATTTGTTTAGAGATTCTTGAGTGAAACTATGAGAAGATCAACGAATTTTTCTTTCGCGTGAATAAGACAAAAAGCAAAATAATGGTAATCACAGGTTAATCAAAAAAAGTATCATTCGAAATGAACCGACAGTACAAGTTGAGAAATACTCACTATAACTATAGAATTGAATTTAATAATAAAAAAGGCAAGGCTGGCAGAGTGTATCACGCCATAAGTAAAGTATTAATGAAAAAAGAAACGAAATGAGAAACAAAGATGAAAGTGTAAAGTGATATATCGACCAATCTTCACATATGGTTGTGTTCTGTCTGTCTGTCTGTAGAGTGGGGAGGGGGAGTTTAGGCCCACAGCACTTAGGCCATATATGACCCATTGTACATCCTCCCGAGGAGTTGTCCTCCTAGGTCATCGTCCATCCTGTCCTTTCCAGGAAGGTGGAGACATCTCCTTTATATAGGCAGGTAGCTTCAATTCACCCACTCCTACTTCGGGGTTTACACCAGCCATGCGCAATCGTAACATGGCCATTAACGCAACCTCTTTGACGTACAAGTCCAGAGGGGTCAGATCAGACCTGCTGACATCCCCTCATGACCAGTCCTCTCACTTTGATGTCTTCTACATTTATAGTTATTGCTCTACTAGAGAGCATTTTGAGTATCCATTCTCCTACTACCAGGGGGTACATTCCTGGAGTTAAGTTGCTAGGTAATTGTTGGGAAGGTTGTTTTATCAAACGCTCCCTCAATATCTATGAATATACCCAGGGTGGATTCTTTAGTGTCCAATGATCTTTCGATTCTGCCAACCACTTGGTGAAGGGCCGAATCAGTGGAGAAGTGGGTTGTAAACTAGCACTTCATCTCTTATATACCTCTCACATAGCCTCTCCATTGTTTTAAAAAAAAAAACGATGTGAGGCTAATAGGTCGGAATGCTTTTGGTAAGGTGTAATCCATCCTTCCTGGTTTGGGTATAAATACCACTCGTATACCACACTTTCTGGGAATATACCTCAGAGCTAAAGAGGCTCTGAATATTCCAACCAGGTGCGGCATAAGGATATCCATTCCCACTGAAGTAGGGCTGGTCCTGGTGACTTGAAAGGAGAAAAGCCCAAAATGGCCCACCTTATCTTGTCCTCATCAATTACTGCACTAGCTAATTGCCAGTCGTATTGTGAGGGTGTTGTTGGTACTTCAGCCCAGTTTTTCGTTCCAGGAAAGAGAGA
Source organism: Lochmaea crataegi (assembly GCA_947563755.1). Taxonomy (NCBI): domain Eukaryota; kingdom Metazoa; phylum Arthropoda; class Insecta; order Coleoptera; family Chrysomelidae; genus Lochmaea; species Lochmaea crataegi. The sequence continues at coordinate 87,345,875 of OX387423.1, read as the reverse complement.
ACCTGGGAACTGAGTTTCCATAAGAATCTCAGCGCTCTCTTGGAGGTTGGCGGCTTTGTCGCTATTTTCCCTCGTCAGGTTGCCGATACTCTTATGGTGGTCATTTGAGAGTGCCTTCTGTAGCCTATAAGCTTGTGGGAAGTCTTCGACTGCCTCACAGTAGGCTCTCCAGGCTGCTCTTTGTTTTTGTATGGATATGTTATTAGACAGACAGCGGAGATGAGGTACTTGAGAAGAATAAAGGAAGTAACCAGTGGCTCGATTCTCGACTTTTATTTACATGAGTGAAAATTATTTTCACATGGCAATATTAAATTCGGTATTCTCCACTGAACCACGTGAATATTTTCACACAAAAAGACCACGAATATTTTTCCATCGTAAATGCCATGTGAATTTCTAATTTCTAATGGAATCACTGGAATTGATTCTGCGCATTGTTGTGATTTTACTTTTTTAAAGTAAACAAACAATACATAAGCAAAGAATATCCATCCATGCAAAGAACCAAAGTGACTTTCTCAGCAGTAGCACATCTTGTGTTTCGTTTTTGTTCATCTTTGGCGTTTTGTTTTGTTTTGTTTCGGAACTAATTACAAGCTAACTACTTACCCTCCTCCAAGAGGTTCTTGGTTCCGGGAGAACTGTTTAATTGCTCAGCTATAAACCCATCCATCCCTGTTGCGACTCTTTATATGAAAAATTTTCAAAAAATGTAATTAGCATATTTTTTTGTGTATCGGAGACATGTCCACATTTCTTTCTATTCTTTGAAACTTCATCCGCCATTACTGTTTATTATTCTTCCAGCAACTTACAACCTTATATTTATATGCATTTACAATAACAAAAAACAACTCCAAAATCAAATAAAAAACAACACAAGCGAATCGTTAAGTGATTGCTGTGTGTCAATTTGGCTCAGGGATCTCAACACAACAACTCCAAAATGATGAAACATGATTGGTCAATATCTATTTAATATTAGACATACGTACCAAGACCGTTTCCATTGGAAAATACATTCCATTATAACCAAGAATACCGTTTCAAACAAGCATGTGAAAATAAGTAGTGGAATAATTTCACATGTGAATCTTTTCACATGAAGTCGAGAATCGAGCCCCAGGAGAGATAGTTTTAGAGGCAATAGAAGAAATAAAGCTTAGCTGGTGGAGGCATATGGACAGAACCTATAGTACTAGAGGTTCTAGTATAAAGCATAGAAAACTAAAATGAGGGAGAAAAGAGAAGAGGAAGACCAAGACAAATGTGGACTGATACGATGAGCAGAATCTTTAAAAAGAAAGATAGAGCATGGACTGAAGCCACAGGCAAAGCACAAGATAGAAATAAATGAAAAATTTATGAAAAGTACTGATCCCTCTAGAACCATAGGTTCGTTTCTTATTTAACTCTGTTGATGTAAACAAGTTTTTATAGATTTATCGCAATGAAGAAATTTGTTTTAACAGAAAATATTTTAATAGTTTAATCCGTAAAATATTCTACTCGCAATGTAATTTCTTGTAATCTCCAAATTATTTCATTAAATCCGTATTTTCCGAGACAGACAACGTAATTTGGTCGAGTAACGAGTTAAAAACATAGGTCTGTGGACTTAGCGTTACATTAAAATAAAATAAAATTAACATTTAATGGAATAGTATTTTTGTTCGTGAGTTTGCAGTGGAAGTTAAATTTTTAAAGCGCTTTTAGAGCCTCCGTCTCATTTCAGCAAAGTTAAATTACCTACGGAGTTAAAATATTGCGGTATCAATTAAAGCTAAATCTCAAAAGATTTGTATAATGCTTTTCACCAAATTATGATTTTATCGTCGAAAGTTTGAAAATTTAATTTGATCATATTTACATAGCTGAAAATTTACGACTCCCAATTAGGTTATTAAATTAAATGATTTTAATTGTATAAAAGTATTTTTGAGCGCCACGCTGTCGACGCTCCAATAATACAATTAAAATATTGAAAATCAATGATTAATAAGAGATTTCCCAGATAAAAATTAAAGAAAAAAACAAAAAAAATTGTGGAACGGCACCGGAGGTCTTTTATATTTTGCATATATACAGCTGGAAAAAATAATAGAGAACTTTTAAATACTATTCTTTTTCAATGTATTCTTCACGAAGAGAAATTTGCATCCTTTGGAAGCAATTCTGGAAACAGTTATTCTACTCGCTTCTTGGTACATTCAAAATGGAGTTTTTGAAGCATCTTCTGAATTGTGGAGAAATTATGCCGTAAAGAGGACCTTTTGGTTAATCCAAAAAAACCAATTTAGTTGCTTTTACGAATAGAATAGTTCTCCCGTAGGATAGAAGTCTTGATGTTCGGAAAAATGAGAAATATCCAAAGAAGTTAAATATCTGGGTGTGAGACCCTTGATCCCAAACTGAATTGGAAGGCACACCTGGAAAAAATTACTACCAGAGCGTTTAGGCTTTTCTGACAATGCAGAAGAGTTATGGGCAAAACCTGGAGAATACGACCTGAGGTGGTTCACTGGCTTTTCACAACTGTGATAAGGCCAACGATCACCTATGGAACAATAGTCTTGTAGAGGAGGACAGTTAATATACTTACAAGCTCTTATTGGACTTCCTCCTTTGGAACTTTTTGTAAGGGCGGAGGCACTGATGGCAATTCTTAGGCTACAATCAGGAGACTTATGGTCCCTGAACAATGTTCGAGGACACACTGATACAACTTGGACAATACTAGATGAACCCATATTTCACATGAGTTTTGATAGCATATGACACCCGACAATATATTCACTGAGCGAGTGAACAACATCATCCCATCTAGGGAACAAGTGATGCACCCAGGTAATTCTGGGGAAATCATCTGGTTCACCGGTGGTTCCAAAACAAACCATAGCTCTGGGGCTGGTATGGAAAGACCTAGGAAGAAAATGTTCTTTAGCCTTGGTCGGTATACGACTGTGTTCCATGCAGAGACGATTGCCGCTATAATCAGTAATCCAACAACTAGGTCTGGACGAGTGAAAAACTGCAAAGAATCCCTTAACAGGCTGGTATGAGACACAAGGTGTCTCTAATATGGGTGCCGACAGGTAATGCAATGGCGGACCAATTAGCTAATGAAGGCTCTAAAGGAGACTCCATAGGTCCGGAACCGTTTTGTGGAATCACCAAAGATTGCATAAGAGGGGAAATCGGGAACTGGCTAGATAGGGAACACCAACTCAAATGGAGGTTGACACAAGGGCACCTACATACAAAGAGTTTATTGAACAAGAAGACAGGGAACTCTCAACTAGGCTATTGAAACTGGGTAAGAGACATTGAAGAAAGACCTGGTGACTGGACACTGCACCTTGAGGAAACATCTGTACAATATGGGCAAAGTTAGTGAACCTATTTGCAGAAAATGTGAACTTGATGATGAAATACCTACTCATATACGCTGCTTCTGCGAGAACTTACAAGTACTTGGACGGAAGCACTTTGGATAGGAATTGATACAACCATTACAACTACTGAAAATCCCTCCAGTCAAACTATAGTGGGCTTTATAGAAGACACGAAGCTTCTGGAATGAAAGTAGATAACATGGGAAATGGTACAAAGATTCAGTTCAAGTGCCTGGGCTGTTGAGCACCACCCAAACGAATGAATAAATGTATGAAGCGGCATTAAGTTAACTAAACATGCTAGTCAATTTTGATATTTGTTGACAGGCAACTATGATGTTTTATGCAATACTTGAAAGACAAATCGATTTTTTACCGGCAACGAACGTAAAGAATGATTTTGATCGGAAAAAATAAACGCGTGCATAAAATGCTCCCACGCACTTTATTAATGGCTTAATCGTTTAGGAAACCAAATTAGAGACTTGCCGAGGTTGGCGTATTTTCAACGAAGAAAAAGAGACGAAACTTTGGGGACGTGATTGAAAATGTTAATTGAAAAAGCCGTTATTCAAATAAAACGACCCTTGGCGTTACAGGTATAAAGTTGAAAAAGGATTTATCGTTTTAGAAATTTTACCAAAAATAGAATCAATATTCAATGGTATTGGGAAAGAAAAAAGTTCTCGTCTAAACAGGGTGTTCATAAGCTCTCCAAACGCAAACTACACATACGAGGGTTGTATTTTAAGTGTTGCATATAACAATATAGTTGGCGCCTATCAACAAATATCAAATAACAAAATTATCTGTCGTGTTTAGTTAACTTAACGCCAAAGTCTCAGACCGCTTTGTTCAAAACTGTACCTAAACGGAATTTTTAAAGTTGATGAGTGAGTCGAAAAATGGAATTAAGCCAAGAAACTTTTCGCGCAAAAATTTTTCAAAATTTTTGAAGACGATTGTCTCAACAAGAATTCCTTGCCGAGTTGGTTTCTGTTTTCGACAATGAAGCACCACATCAGTCGACAATTTCTCGTTGGTATGGAGAATTTAAACGTGGACGGATTAATCTTGGCGACGATCCAAGAACAGGTCCAAAAACAACGGAAATCACCCAGGAAAACGTCGATGTTGTACGTAAGCTGATCCAAGATGTCACATATCGTGAAATTGAAGCATCAATTATCTGTAAAAAATTAGTTTCTCGTTGAATACCGCATCTGTTGCCGGAAGAACACAAAGCAATTAGACTCAAAAAAATATATACAGTATTGCCAGTGAAGATGAATCCTGGATTTACTCTTATAAACCCGAAAAGAAACGTCATTGGGCTGTTTGGGTGTTCCAAGATGAACCAAAACCGATTAAAGTTATCCGTCTTAAAGTGTTTCCAAGAAGATGGAGGCGACATTTGTCTAAAAAGCGGGTCATATAGCAACAATTCTCCTGCAAGATCAAAGAACTATTACTGCTGATTGGTACATACCGCATTGTTTGCCGGAAGTAATTGCCGAGTTCCAAAAATCAGCCTCCTACGACGAATGATCCTCCACCAACACAATGCAAGTTCCCACTCAGCTCGAAAAACAATTGAGTTTTTGAAGCAAACCATACAGTCTCGACCTAACACCTATCATACACCTATCATACTTCTCTAAAAATTCAGAATGAACTGCGTGGTTCCAGTCCCCAGAAGATACAGTCAAATTCTTGAGAAACTCTATTTTGAATGTACCAACAAGCGAGTGAAATAACTGCTTCCAGGATTGGTTCCAAAGGATGCAAAAATGAATTTCTCTCCTTGGAGAATAATTTGAAAAATAATACTTTTTAAGTTATTTACTGTTTTTTTCTAGCTCTATATGCAAAATATAAAAGACAGACCTCGTATATGCATTCAGCAGTGGATTTTTCCACCAGTCCTAGTAGATAGTTAAATAAATAACTGGATAAAGATGTCATGTCACATTTTTATATTTCTGTGTAAACTAACAAAACGCGTTTTGATCTGGAACTTTTATATTTTGATTTTGATTGAAATAGGTAAAATATTATAAATTAGAACCCTTTAGCTTATTATCGGGGGTAATATCCCTAGTGGATTTAATTTTTCCGGAAAAATTCGGAAAAACGAGTTTCTAAGTAATTCGCGAAAGTGGAAAAATCCTCGTCTTCGACTCGGGTTTTTAAAACCACTCTCGCTCATGCTATTTGTTAAAACAGATCATTTAGAAACGAGTGTTCCCTTTTTTCCACAGGAAAAATTAGATGCACGAGGGATATTTGGTAAGATTATTTCCTGAGTTAAATAAACATTTTATTTTAATACAACATTTTTTTTTAATTAAAATAATAAGAACAATAATTAATAAGAACAATATAACTTTCAAGCTAGGAAAGGTAATTACTTCAAACTCATTTTAAATTACAATTAATATAAAAATTACAATTATTGTAGGTTACAGTATTGTTAGTCATATCAGCAAAATTCCATAAATTGCTTCCAGATCGATGTGACTATTTTCAACAGCCGCATTAATTTTACTTTCGGAAACATTTCCAAACCGATTCATTTTGAGTTTCAATGGAAAAATTAATAAATTCGTAAGCGTTGTTTGTGATCTTTGCTGTTGGTAACGGTACATAGCAACACAGCATAGAAACCATCAAGTTTGTTTTTACAAGGCAACTTGTCAAACTTGCATGAAATTTTTTCGGTTTTTTTTTTCCGGAAAAGCTACTGACAGCTAAGTTGACAGTTGTTAAGTAATTTTTCCACTTAAAATTTATATTTGACATACCAATTCTTGATAGCGATTGGTCAAAATTAATAGAAAGGAAATAATCAGTGATATACTTTATTTACAGAGATAAATTTATGTCTTGGAAAAATTGATTTTGGTGTACAAAACACCTTTATCCACTAACTGAAAACTAGAAATTGTATATGCTTTTTGGAAAGGGGTCATACATATACTTTTACAAAACAATAAAAATTCTCTATTAAAAACATTAATCATAAACTTGAAAGTATACAAGAGTAATTTTGAGTGAATTTTGATATAAAACTTCTTGATGGTACCATCTATAGTCGGGATCAATAAATTTGAGCTGATGGTCTCGTGAATTGGACATTTTACCAATTGGTAGACCTCCACATTTAGGTAACTGTCCTAATGTAACCATTCCTACTTCAACTTCTCTGTTGCCTTTATTATGTAAATCCACTTGCAAATATGGAGCGTTAGGATCTAAACTGCTTTTATAAAAATGATACCCAAATCGTTCAGAACGTATCGTAAATTTATTTTGCCGGAAATTGTATTAGTCACATAAATGAAGCATATGGCTGGCAATGCATCAAAGTGAAAAAAGAAATGCTCCATATCAACATACACGCTATATTTAGTACTGGAAGAAACGATAATCCTTCGATATTGATCTGATGTGTGAATGTTTTGATGCTTTCAAAGCAATTTTTCAAACCGACCAAAATATCTACCTTTATCCGCAATGCTCTCGGTCCACGTAAAAAATAGGATTTGTGACCAGAATTTGTAATGCAATAGATAGTTGTACAGCACCATCTGTCTCTAATAAAAAGCCTTTGATGGAGATAACTTCGGCAACAGCATGGTTTATTGAATATCCATCGTTATGTAGCCTACATTTTTGGCAACGGATGGAACTTTCCAAACAAACTTCTGGGACTCATGAGCAAATTCCCAGTCTTTATGATCTAAATTCTCTCCAGCATCGCATACACTACATGTATCGCTTTTTGGACAGCCAAAAGATCAATTGAACTTGGTTTCAAAAATCTTTCTAACTGAAGGCATTGTCGAAGTTTGGCTCTTCTATAAAGGGTGTTTCCTAAGTAATCTAAAATCCATTTTAAGACGAAAAGTTCTTATAAACATGTATGATAAGTTTTGACGTTAATGAGATACAGGGTGTTGAATTGTTTTATTATTCTATTAGAAGCAACAACATGTGTTGAACATAAAGGAAAAATAGCATATGTTCAAAATGTGCACCTCCAGCCAAAATGCAAGCATCCGCCCGACGTCTAATGGATTGCCGAATACGTTCGAAGATACCAGTATTGTTACGAATAACATTACAGCCTTGTATGATACGATTTTGAAGATCTCCTGAGTTTAATATCGGGGTTGTGTGAATGAGCGATTTTAGATATCCTCACTCACAAAAATCCAGAGGACTGTGTCCTGATTACCTAGTGTGGAGATCCTCGTCCAATCCAATGGTCTGGAAAAACGTTGTTTGAAAATTCGCGTACAATCACTGCAAAATGTGGAGGAGCACCGTCATGCATGAAACACATGCGCCTTCTAATAATAAGAGGTGCAACCAAAAGAACTGGAAGTTCATTTTTTAGAAAATGAAGATATGTCTCACCGGTCAATCGTGCAGGAAGGAAAAATGGTCCTATTAAATAATCTTCGATGATGTCAAGCCAAACATTGACCGAAAATAATTGTTGGAATAGTTTCACACGTATGGCATGTGGATTTACATCTGCCCATATGTGGTCATTATGAAAATTCATAATGCCATGTCTTCAAAAGTTGGCTCAATCCGTAAACAGAATATTGGCAGCAAAATTGGGATTTTTTGCGATTTTATTTAAAATCCATTGGCAATATTGTATAGGGAGCGGAAAGTCAGTAGGTAGCAAATGTTGAACACGTTGAACGTGATATGGATACAATAAATTATCTTTTAGAATATTCCAAACAGTTCTGTTACTAGCATTTATTTCATCAGAAATTTTTCTGGTACTCGTTTCTGGATGTTGGTCAATAATTTGAAGAATCTGGTTTTCCAATTGTGGAGTTCTCACATTTCTGGGTCGTCCAATGATATTCTTTGATTTAGCAAAAGTTCCAGTTTCTTGTAAACGAATATGTATCTTAGTAAACGTATCAGAACATGGTAAACGATTATTTGGAAAACGCTGGTCATACATACGTGTAGCCTCTAAGGCATTACCATTCGCTAATCCATACAAAGAGTGCATATTAGCGATTTCAGCATTAGTAAACGCAGGCATCGTTGTTAACTTAACACACAAAATCCGTATGATAAAAATTTCTTATTCGTTTTTTGCGTTGGTTTTTAGGTTTGACACAGTATTTGTCAACATTATTCCAAAGGCCACTTAGAATAAGCATATTCTTTCGTATTACTTCTAAGAACCAGTAGCGTCACCAGGAAAAATAAATTTCACTTACAGTCAGAGCTCATTTATTACAAACAATTCAACACCCTGTATCTCATTAACGACAAGACTTATCAAACATGTTTATAGGAACTTTTCGTCTTAAAATGAAGTGACGAAGCGCCCACTACAATATTTTAGATTTTAGATTTAGATAAATAGCACAAACTCAATTTTTAATCAAATGTAACATGACACCTTTATCCACTTATGTCTTCATTGAATATTGATTGATCGGAAATGGTGAAAACGTCTAAAGTTAAATTTACCTTCTCTTATAATTTTTTAAATTAAATCGTGTATTTCCCCTCCTTCGGTCAACGATTACTTTTATATGAAAACTCGTTTTATACAGTATTTTGACCATATATTACGTTCTTTTTCACTAAATATTCGTAAACATGACATAAAAGCGAGAGAAGCTTTGAAAAACTCACTTAACAATGGGAATATTATATAAGGATCCGGAATACTTATGCTTAAATCTCTTGGTATTTACATTCCAACATATCCCACTATAAAAGACTTTTGTGATATTTACAGTGAAATTCAGCAGAATGGACACACACAACTGAAAATATTAACAAGTGTTCTGGATGATTTATTCGAATAGATAGCACCAATAAAAAAAATTCAACTGAATTCCGTGTGTCCCTTATTCGAGGTGTATCATGGGGATTTCGAAAACGGTAAGATATAGGGAAACAGTTAAATTGTGATAAAGTTGCAAATTCAAGGTGTATAATCAATAAATAATAATTGCATAATATTCATATTAATAACTCAATATTCCATCAATAATATCCATAAAACTAATTCCCTAAACTTATCCAGAATAATAATAATATAATAATATAATAATAATTTATTCAATTAAAAAAACATAGATAAATTGATACAAAGAAAATAGTTAGCCTAAATTGAATAAACAGTTTAGGTCACAGAAGTAGTTTTTATTACTACTTGTATTGTGACCGTAAAACATGAACATGAACAAATCAGTTTTTTGTCAAATCCAGTAAATTGTCAAGTCCAGTAAATTGTCAAATCCGGTAATAAGACAAATCCAGTAAATTGTCGAGTTCTATAATAAACTATTAAGTGGTACCATATTAACTGTTAGAAACCTGAATATTTCTGAAATGGATACTTTTAATTATGATAGAGTTTGATTTACTATATTACTAAAGTATCGTCTGTCTATTTCCATGATCCATTTTTTAATTTGCTTTTTGAATAAATTGTAACTCTTTGAACTTTTTATATCATCAGACAACAGCACGTAAATTCTTGGTGCTAAATAATTAGCATTTCTTTGACCAATAGTTTTCCCACTGCGTGGGAAAACGATCCCTTCGTATCCCCTAGTTTTGTAAGAATGTTCATGATGTACAAATTTTATTTTACTTTGAAATATAAACAGCAATATTTTTTGAATGAAAAGTTGACGTACATCTTTTACCTGGGCGTATACAGTTGATTCGATGGATATAAAATATTTTTTTGAAAAATGATTCTTAAAAACCATTTTTGTAAAATATGAACTCTATTTAAGAAACAGTCTTTCACTCCGCCCCAACCGACAATTCCATAAGAAATCAATGATTCCACCAGTGAGTAATATAAGACTTTTAATTCTTTAGGCTCAAGAATTTCTTTTAAATACTTAAATTTTGGAAGATGGCCTCTTATTTTTTTTTACTATATCATTACATTGTAGATCCCATCTCAAATGTCGATCAATTGTAATACCAAGATATTTTATTTTTTCTGTTTCTTCAATGTAGTTTGCTGCTCCTATGTTCAGTGGCCCCAACTTAGGTAAGCCAGTTATGTAAGATGAAAAAGTTAAGTAATTTGTTTTACTGGAGTTGAGAGTTAGTTTATTAAATTGTAACCATCTAGCAATATTAGGAAAATCAGTTTCTATTTTATTTTTTAGATCTTGCCATGTGGAGGAACTATAAAATACTGCTGTGTCATCTGCAAAGCTGATGATCTCACCCTGAATATTCAAGTAAAGCATACTATTTATGTATAGAAGGAATAAAAGTGGCCCAAGAACAGTTCCCTGAGGTACACCATATGTGATTTTATGTGGTGCACTCATTACACCATCGATTTGAACCATTTGATCCCTATCTGATAGATAACTTTCTATGAGTTTGTATGCATTGCCTCTAATTCCATACTTTTCCACTTTATTTAATAACAACGTATGACAAACGGTGTCAAATGCTTTGGAGAGATCCAAGAAGACACATATAGCAGGAATATTCCTGTCAAGTGAATCGTAAACAAGAGAAGTTAACCTATATATCGCATCTTCAGTCGACCTAGACTCTCTGAAGCCATACTGACGATCGGATAAAATTTTATGTTTTTCTAAGAAAGAACAGAGTCTAATTTTTATTATTTTTTCTATTATTTTTGAAATATTAGATACTAGTGATACAGGCCTGTAATTAACCATTTCTGTTTTTTCTCCACTTTTGTATAGAGGTTTAACTATACCAATTTTTAGAGTTTTTGGAAAGGATCCCGTGCTAAAACATTTATTAATTAGGTAGGTTAATGGACTTGCGATCTCATTAGATATTTCTCTTAATGTTTCAGACCTTATGCCATCGAGACCTGGTGATTTTTTAAGTTTCAAATGTTTTATTGTATTAATAACCTCATCTTCATCGGTAGGTCTAAGGAACATAGTACCTTCCAAAAAATCTGTATTTTCTGCAAAATTTGTTATCTCGGGTATGTTTCTAGCTAAATTTGAGCCTAATTCACAGTAATATGTATTAAAGCCATTTGCAATACTCAATTTGTCATTAATTTCAGTTCCATTTACTTTGATTCTTTCAATAGTCTTTTTAGGTTTTGTTTTGCCGCAGATCTTGTTTATGCTTTCCCACAAAGATTTGGAGGAATTTTTATTTTCTTGGATAATTTTTCTATAATAGTCTTTTTTTGTTTTTTTTACTAGTTTGTTCACATTATTTTTGTACACATTGTATTGACTTTTTGTTTCTAAATTATCAGGATGTTTTAAAGCTAATTTGTACAATTTATTTTTTTCCTCTATTAGTTTTACTAATGTAGGATTCATCCAAGTTTGCAATAATTTTTTTGTATGCTTTACTTTTACTTTCTGTGTATTTTCATTAATATGATGTTTCAAGGAATTAATAAAGTTAAGAGCCATATTATCAACTCCATTTTCATTGTATACCTGTTCCCATTTTTCAAACTTCAAAGCATCTTTTAGTGACGGATAATTTATGTAATATTTGTAATTTAACTGCTCATTTAACTGGATGTTATTTCGTTCTGTTTCTAATGTAAGGGCTATGGGGCAGTGATCTGTAATATTATATCTAAAAATATATGATTTAGCTTTAAGTGTATTACGACTTGATACATATAAATGATCCAAGCATGTGCGACTAGGTAAACAAGTGTACTCATTAATGTATGAAATATATCCAAAAGAGCTCATTATATTTTTGTACTCCTCGACTGTTTCATCATTGTTATCCAATAAATCTAAATTTATGTCACCTATTATGATGCTAATGTCGTGTTTTTTTAACGAATTCAAGTAATTGATCAAATTCTGATTAAAACTTTTTGGGCAAGTACTAGGTGATCGGTATATGGATTTAATTTCAATTTTTTTATTTTTTGCGGTAACTAAAATTGAAATGATGCTGTTGTCACCAATAAATTCAATTGTTTTTTTATACCTTAGATGATTTTGAACGAAAACCAAAACCCCATCATTCTGATTAAGATTACCATTATTGTATATACTTTCATATCCCTGAATTTTAAAGATATTGTGATCATATAGCTGCCAGGTTTCAGTTAGTACTATTAAATCAAACTTAGCATGCATATTATCCAATAATACAAGAAGTTCATTCATATTTTTTGTTACGCTCCGAATATTCATATGGACTATTTTGAAGTCTTCGACTTTAATATTATTTCTAAATGTTCCCGGGAGCTGAATCTTGATTGATTGAATTGGATCATTTTCATAATCCCTAATATAAGCATCCATTTCAGTTAATAAAAAAAATTGTTGCAATTAAAATTTGTTGTTTATAAAGGTCTAATAAAAATTTAAAATTACAGGGACAAAATCTAAAAGATCAACCAGATGAACTATCTGTAACAAATGCTAAAAAAAACACACACACAATATAACTAATTAAAAGTCATAAAATATTTAATTCGAAGTTGAGTTTTTTTGATTCCTTGTTACACGTTTTGAAGTCTCTGATTCTGAGCTTTTCTCCAATTTTCTTTTCGTTCCTGATTGTGGCGACAAGTTTGTTTTGGAAGTATAGCTTTTTCCGTTATTCCAATAAAAATCCCATTGAAAATATACAATTATATCAACCATATTTTCCATATTGCTCCATAAAATTAAAAACCATAACATTTGCTTTTGCCTCTAAGGGTTAATCCATCTATTTGCTATCAGAAGAGTCCAGTTTCACCATTGAATTTCTCCATTTCTCCATGTAATAAGTTCTAATAGTTCTGGTTATAGGATTAGCCGCTTCCAATATAAAACCATTATAATATAAATAACTTTATTGTTTACTGGGAGTATCTACTACATACATATAATTGAATAGTATCCCAAAACATAACGACTGGCCTCAAGTAGGGCAGAGGTTGACTCTCAAGTTTATGTTTTAAAAAGGAACGTCTTGAATTCTAACAAATATCTATTTATATTCTCTCTCGGCACGTCTACTTAGTTTGTTGTAATAACTCGAGGTGATGTTTACTAATCAATTAATAATCAAGCCTTGGAATTAGTATAAAAACCATTATACTGAGTGTTAAATAGATTATGTTAGAATTCACTTACAAAGGATAACATAGTTGCATTAGTATGAAGTTGTTGTTCAGGATCTATGTTAATTTCAACAAGAAATTGTATACCAATACACTCGCAATTGAAAAAGCATATGAAATATTGCATAACGCATTGGCAGAACTGTATTCATTTTCTATTTATGAAGAATTAACCACACCCAACTCTCTCATCAAAGGGGATTAAATAAAACCAAACAAAAAAAAATTTTTTTATCGAGTTGAAATAGCTTAGATCGCCAAAAGGCCTGTATTTCCCGTTTGTTACGGTTTATTTATGACATAAAGTTTCCACGGTACTTTATCCGACCCTTTTTTGCGTTTTCAACGTTCCTCCTTTTGCAATTTTAAATAGTAGTGGCATTTTAACTGCGGATTTTGTAAAATCTATGGATGTATATGCTATTTGATGCCGCTAAAGTTTTTATGAGAAAGATACATTTCAAAAACGTATACAGATTGCTAGTTGCTATAGATTTCAAACGAAATGTTTTGAATTACGTGAAAAATTAATGAATCTGAAATGCTACAGTTAAAAGCGACATATATGAAAAGTAACCATGGAAATGCTTGAATTATCAGTTTGGTGTTATAAGTTATGGAGGGGCAATAATACGGAATAGAAATCCAAAGCAAATATTTTCATATTTACAGTTTTTTCACAAATAAAAAAATTTAATGAAAGAAATGAATACTCAAAAATCAAAATTCCACCTTCTAAACTATACCTGTTTTTCTTGCATCTTCGCTTAGAAACGATATATTGAGATGCGGTTTTCACCATTTTTTTAAATTCCATCCTCTTTCAAGTAAATGAATATAAAATTTTTTCTAAAATCGCGCGTAAAATGACTAATTACTATATTCAAACGAAATCGTAAAGTAGACAAATGCCAAACATTTTAAAAAATTGTCAAAAATGGTCAATTGTCAAAAATTTTAAAATTTTTTCGAAAAATGGTCAAAAATGGTCAATAATTGTCTAAAACTATGAAAAATGGTCAAAAATTGTCAAAAATGGTTAATTGTCAGAAATTTTAAATTTTTTTTGAAAAATGGTCAAACATGGTCAATAATTGTCAAAATTATCAAAAATTGTCAAAAACTATCAAAAATGGTTAAGAATTTTGAAAAATTGCCAAAAACTATCAAAGACGGACAATTATTGTTGAAAATTGTCAAAATTTTGAAAAATAGTTGATAATTATCAAAAATTGTTGAAGTTTTTGAAATATGGTCAAAAATGGTCAATAATTGTCAAGAATTGTCAAGAATTGTCAAGAATTGTCAAGAATTGTCAAGAATTGTCAAGAATTGTCAAGAATTGTCAAGAATTGTCAAGAATTGTCAAGAATTGTCAAGAATTGTCAAGAATTGTCAAGAATTGTCAAGAATTGTCAAGAATTGTCAAGAATTGTCAAGAATTGTCAAGAATTGTCAAGAATTGTCAAGAATTGTCAAGAATTGTCAAGAATTGTCAAGAATTGTCAAGAATTGTCAAGAATTGTCAAGAATTGTCAAGAATTGTCAAGAATTGTCAAGAATTGTCAAGAATTGTCAAGAATTGTCAAGAATTGTCAAGAATTGTCAAGAATTGTCAAGAATTGTCAAGAATTGTCAAGAATTGTCAAGAATTGTCAAGAATTGTCAAGAATTGTCAAGAATTGTCAAAAATTGTCAAAAATGGTCGATAATTGTCAAAAACTTTAAAAAATTTGAATAGTCAAACATTCTCAAAAATGGTCAATTGTCAAAAATTTTGAAAATTTTTCGAAAAATGGCCAAAAATTTTCAAAAATGGTCAATAATTGTCAAAAACTATCAAAAATGGTCAATAGTCAAACATTTTAAATTTTGGTTGAAAAATGGTCAAAAATTTTCAAAAATTGTCAACAATTGTCAAAAACTATCAAAAATAGTCAAAAATTGTCAAAAACTGTCAAAAATGGACAATTATTGCCAGAATTGGTCAAAAATTGTTGAAATTTTGAAAAATGGTCGATAATTGTCAAAAACTATCAAAAATGGTCAATAATTTTGGAAAATGGTCAAAAATTTTGAAAAATTGTCAAAAATTATCAAAAATTGACAAATATTATTAAAGATTGTCAAAATTTTGAAAAATAGTTCATAAATATCAAAAATTGTTAAAGTTTTTGAAATATGGTCAAAACTGGTCAATAATTGTCAAAAATGGTCAAAAATTTGAAAAAATGGTCCATAATTGTCAATAATTATCAAAAATGGTCAATAATGTTCAATTATTTTTAAGAACTGTCAAAAATGGACAATTATTGTCAAAATTGGTCAATAATTGTTAAAATTTTGAAAAATGGTCGATAATTGTCGAAAACTATGAAAAATTGTCAGAAATTTTGGAAAATTGTCAAAAATGGCCAATAATTGTCAAAAACTATCAAAAATGGTGAAAAATTGTCAAAAATGGACAATTATTGTTAAAAATTGTCAAAATTATGAAAAATAGTTCATAATTGTCAACAATTGTCAATAATTATCAAAAATGGTCAATAATTTTGAAAAATGGTATAATATAAAAATCGATAATTTTTTAACATCCCTAGTTAGTAGATCTTTTTAAGATTAATCATGATGAATAGCGAAAATGACGATTATTCTAGCACTCCTATTATAACCTAAGATAATATAAAAAACTGTTTTAATTATTAAAAGGGCTACTTTAGAAAGAATTATGTGTGTTTTCCGAGCGTAAAATAAAATTGCCGCTATCGAAAGATCGCCAACATTCTTTCTGAAGCGGCAATCTGTTACTTTACGCTCTAAATACATAAATAACTATAGCATCGCATTCGACAATTCCCAAAAAAGGTTGAAAATAAAACAATTGTTCAGTCAACGCCACCTAGCGACCGTTAAAACTCCTTGAATAAAACGATGATATAATGTTTTATTAGGCATTGAATTCCCTTTCCCTTTCAAATGATACTAAGTTTGTCAAAATCCATAAAGCGGAACAAAAGTTGTAACAGTTTTATTGAGTCAGCTTTCCCACTCACCCCTACCAGTTATTTTACAAGATAGAGGAAAAAGTAATGGAGCAAACGTAATCTAATGATTACGAATAATTAAATTTTGTGGTACGTTTATTATAGAAAAATGATGTTTTTGTGATATTATTGTGAACTGCGCCTTCTAGCGGTGGAGTAGAAAAATAATTTCCAGTAGTTTCTCGTGTGCACATTTTTTTTCGAACCTGTACGATAAATAGTTTCTGAGATACAGTGGGTTACCTCTCTTAATCATACACCCGGTACAGACCGTTTAAGGGCAGCGACAATATGGAGTCCAAGATTGTTTAGTTTAAAAGATTGTGAAAAAATAGGCAGAGATGGGAAGTCAAAGCGCATTTCAAAAATTTTATCGTACGTCTATTTTTACAAATAAATTGATCCCCTATAAAAATTTTAGCGTACGCCCAAGGCGGATGGAAGTTTTTGAATATAGATTGGCCCCTTTCAAAAATATTATAGTGTAAATGGAAAGTTGTTAACATTTTTTCTGTGCCTTAGTATGCTCTTTTCACACGCCTCATATTACTCGTTTGTATGTTTGTTTGAAACGCAACCTTTAAACTCGAATTTTTACCCACTTTAAACGCTCAGATTAATTCGAAATTTTGCGAACTTGGCAAGGATCGATGACAGTACAATAATTTTGATTAAATGAAAAATAATCGCTCTAAATTATGTTATGAAACGTCACTTTTTTAGTGTTAACATACATCATAATACGGTCTATATACAACACTTGATTGATAAATTATTATGTCTTCGTAGCCGAGTGCTATAGAGGTTCGGCTGCGAAAAATATGAATTGTAGGCGTAGGGTTCGAATCCTGGACACGGTGTCCGTGTCATGTGACCTGTTCATTATCCTCACCTATCAATTGTTATAATTTCTTACTAGTTCTATTCCGAATGCAGAGTTAGTGTATAAATGTAGTACGTACAAAGCGCAAAGCACCGCAAGTTTTTACCACAATGATATTAATTTTTTCTACACCCACATGTATATTATCCATTTTCTGCACAATTTACAGAATGTAAATGTAGGCCATTCCGGTTAACTGAACGGATATGATTTCATATACATCCTAGAACGTATATGAAATCCACCAATCAGCATTTGCGTTTAGTAGCCGCCAACTAATCTTTTTTCAATTTCATAGAAACGTCAAAATAACTTGTCAAAATATTTCTATAGTTTGTAAGAAAAATATTAGTAAAAATGAGTGATTCCAGTGATGAATCAATAAATAATTTTCCACCAGATATTCGCTTTGCCGCAAAGGAGACGTATAACGTATAGAAACAGAATAAATTGAATATTTGAGGGTACTCCTGACAAACTTCAGTTTTTATGTAATACATTTGACGTTATAGATAGATGATTAGTATATTCATCGGTAGTCCAGTGGTAAGTATCCCAGCCTCTCACGCGGTAGATCAGAGTTCGATTCCCCGTTGGGAAATTTTTTTTAAATTCTAATTTTATTTCTAAATAATAATAAAATAATAATAATAGTAAAATTATTGAAAATTTTTAATTTGAGGTTATATTATAGTTTAATAAAATGTTTATTTTCTAGATTTTTTCTTAAGTGGGTCGTAGAAAAAATATACTGTTCGACTCGTGTGGATTGTCCATATCGCTCTCGGACGATTGAGCACTCCGCCTACGGCGTCGTGCTCAAACTTCGTCCTCGTGCGATATGGCCATCATATCCACACTAGTTGCACAAACTACTATTCTCGTTGATCATTTTATTCTTAAATTAAGAATTATTTTCTACTTTTTAGTTCGATTTCCCTATAAAGCGTGTTTTTCAGTCTTTTTCAAACTACAATTTTTTACACTAATAGTGAGATTCCTTTTCAAAGTATTTGTCTGGTTATCCCATTCCTGAATACGTTAAAGAAAAGCGAGAACAACGAACATACTCAACTGAGCTCGTAATTGCGTTGACCTAAATTTCCGAAATTTATGGTACAAGCATCCCACTTGTTGCATCACAGTCTAAGTACGAAGCGACATTAAACTACATGAAAATATATTTGGACTGAGTTCTGTAGGATAATGAGTGAAATGGGTGATCTGTTTAATAACAGTCAGAGAGGTACATTGACTTATCTATACCTCAGAAATAATTTCCATAGGTCGTGAAATAAAATCCAATGTAATTTCTAAAGATAAGTGTATTATAAACTCTTCTTCGAAGGACCAGCGGATTTTAATCCACAATTACATTAATTGAGATAAAAATTCTTCTAAATTTACAAAAATCATGCAGATGAATATCAAAATTGTGACATTCTGTTAATGAATGAAAAATATGAAAAGTCTAATCCAAATTAAACCAAACTTAAAGAATGCGTTAGCAAAATGACCCGCACATCCAAAGAAAACTTACCAACTAACGATAATGAAGAACGAAAAACTACAAACAACCCTTGAAATACAGAGAAGGTAGAATATCCGGAAATCCCTTTTTCAAATTCTTACGGGATTTGAGAAAAAACACCCAAAGATTGAATTCAATAGACATAGCAGTAGAAGGTACTGGTATATGGAGAAAAAAGGAGGCTAAAAAAAACAAGGTTTATCAAGATCAAGCCAAATCAGCACCTGAAAAACCCCGTAAAAGAAGAAGAGGGAGAAAGAAGCGTTCAAGCAGAAGTAGATCTTACAGCAGATCTCCTAGCCGAAAGAGGAGGCGTTCAAGCAGAAGTAGTGGCTCAAGTTTCGTTTACCTGAAATCAGTTATGGAAAAACTGTTGTGATAAGTAAAAAACAAAAACCCAAATCATATGGTGAGGAAATGCGGAGTTGCCGAGTTGACCACTTTCGTTTAGCTGAAACCAGTTAGGGGAAAACCGTTGTCATGGCAACGATTGTCATCTTAACGAAAAAACAAAAACACAAATATTATGTTGAGGAAATGCGTGGTTGCCGAATCAACAATCTCAGCATGGCTGAAACTAATTTTACAATAAATCCGTTATCATGGCAACCGTTCTGATGGTGAAGAAAGAGTGAATCCCCTAATTTTACGATGCTGATACGCGCGGTTGCCAAGTTGACCATTTTCGCTCAACTGAAAGTAGTTATGGAAAACTGTTGTAGTGGTAACCATTGAAATGGTGAAGAGCAACGGAAAATTCAGACACTTTGGTGGGGAAATGCAAAGGTACAGTATCATCAAGAAAATTTTAATGGCGCAAGTTAATTCTACTTGAACTATGGGTCACACGTAAATGATTTTTGTTTTTGCATCACTCTGATTTTAAAATGTCAGAGGACTGTCAGTTCAATAATGTTTTCGCTTAGTGAACTCTCTCTTCCGAAAACTCGAACTTAAGTATTTTAATTTGCTCGCAGTCATGGTACACCCTTCTGCTTCGGCTAGGAGATCTGCTGAAGATCTACTTCTGCTTGAACGCCTTCTTCTTCGGCTAGGAGATTTGCTGTAAGATCTACTTCTGCTTGAACGCTTCTTCCTTTCCCTTCTTCTTTCACGCGGTCTTGCAGATGCTGATTTGGTTTGATCTTGATAAATCTTTTTTTCTTTAGCATCCATTTTTCTCCATATACCAGTACCTTTTACTACTATGTCTATTGAATTTAATCTTTTCGTGTTTTTTCTGAAATCCCGTGAGAAGTTGAAGAAGGGATTTCTGATTGCTCTACCTCTTCTGTATTTCAGTGGATTGTTTGTAGGTTTTCCTTCTTCATCATCGTTATTTGGTAACTTTTCTTTGGATGTGCGGGTCATTTTGCTAACGCATTCTTCATTTTTGGTTTAATTTAGATTAAACTTTTCATATTTTTCATTCATTAACAGAATATCACATTTTTGATATTCACCTGCATGATTTTTGTAAATTTAGAAGAATTTTTATCTCAATTAATGTAATTGTGGATTAAAATCCGCTGGAACTTCAAAGTTTATAGTCTTTAGAAATTGGAGTGCTTTTTTTATTCGGTTATTTAACGTCGGTCTATTTCTGCAACAAAGGCTAATCACCGACGCCGGGAGCACTCTACACCCCTAACCGGAAATTTTGCCGAATCCACTAGTGTTCCAACCAGTGGTAGGGATCTTTATCGAGCCCAACATCCATGGACTCGGGACCTCGGTTTAACGTCTCATCCGAAAGACGGCATATCTACATTATACCTAGTGCTCATTGGTATAATGCCTGCGAGCTGTGATATGCTACTGACCCTAGTTTTCCAAGGAGTTTCGCTGCAGGCTGGACGGGCTCTACGACGGTGTTTCCCCAGTGGTCACCCATCCAAGTACTAACCTCGCTCGACCTTGCTTGACTGTAATTATCGCATCAGAAGCGTTCCACTACAGAACTGGGCCGACGCCCCAAAGGAGTGCTATCAAGAAGTATCTCAGGGGTCAGCATATTCCGGAAAACGAGTTTGCAGACAAGCTTTGCGAATATTTGTGAAGAAGGCAATGTAGAAAAAACAAACTCTATCCAGAGCTAGATCCCCTAAATTCAATAAGAATAGAG
Source organism: Lochmaea crataegi (assembly GCA_947563755.1). Lineage (NCBI taxonomy): Eukaryota > Metazoa > Arthropoda > Insecta > Coleoptera > Chrysomelidae > Lochmaea > Lochmaea crataegi. Next base: position 87,324,777 of record OX387423.1, on the reverse strand, counting down.
TATAAAGATTTTAGGTCATATTCATTTATTTTTAATTTTGTTCGTTTTATTGTTGATATTAAAGAGTTATTTACATTGAAGTTCGTTGAAACATTTTGAATCATATTACACCAAACAATTTACAAAGAATCTTTCAAACGTAGAATTAGCATTTTATTATTTTAATTGAGCAACTTGACAACCACGCACTTCCCCACTGAGAGCAAATTAAAATGCTTAAGTTCGAGTTCTCGGAAGAGAGAGTTCACTAAGCGAGAACATTATTGAACTGACAGTTCTCTGACATTTTAAAATCAGAGTGATGCAAAAACAAAAATCATTTACGTGTGAGACTCATAGTTCAAGTAGAATTAACTTAGCGAAAATTTTCTTGATGATACTGTACCTTTGCGTTTCCCCACCAAGGTGTCTGAATTTTCCGTTGCTCTTCACCATTTCAATGGTTACCACTACAACAGTTTTCCATAACTACTTCCAGATGAGCGAAAATGGTCAACTTGGCAGCCGCGCATATCAGCATTGTAAAATTAGGGGTTTCACTCTTTCTTCACCATCAGAACGGTTGCCATGACAACGGATTTTTTGTAAAATTAGTTTCAGCTATGCTGAGATTGTTGATTTGGCAACCACGCATTTCCTCAACATAATATTTGTGTTTTTGTTTTCTCGTTATGATGACAATCGTTGCCATGACAACGGTTTTCCCCTAACTGGTTTCAGCTAAACGAAAGTGGTCAACTAGGCAACCGCGCATTTCCTCACCATATGATTTGGATTTTTCTTCACTCGTTACAACAATGGTTACCATGACAACAGTTTTTCCACACCAGGTTTCAGCTAAACGAAAGTGGTCAACTCGGCAACCGCGCATTTCTTCACCATATGATTTAGGTTTTTGTTTACCCGTTACCATGGCAATGGTTGCCATGACAACAGTTTTTCCATAACTAATTTCAGCCGAACGAAAGTTGACCCGAAACTATTTCTCTGTCTAAAGTTTGATCTTCATCTAAACATTCTATTTGATTTTGTATTGAGTTGTAACTATCGAATGCTTTAGTTAAAAGATCTAATTTTGTTTTAAAAAATGTTATTTTGTTTTCTATCATAGAATTTATATCAAACCAATTCTCGATTCTAGTAATTTTACCTTTTTCAATGGCTCTCTTTTTAATCAAAGCATCCATAGTTAGGTATATCTATTAATAGTTATTTAATAAACTTAATGAAGGCGATTAATAAACGAAACTGTTTAAAGCACGAACGAGTGATAGCGAGTGAGTGCCTTTAATAGTTGAGTTTATTAATCGCCCATTAACAAATAAGTTGATTACAATAATTTTTCGTTGACCGTAAACTCTTTTTTCTACAGTCGCGCGTAAAATGACTAATTACTATATTCAAATGAAATCGTAAAGTCGACAAATGCCGAGGATTTTTACTTTACGCTCTAGCGCAAAAAAGAAATCTTTTTCGCTCGCTTATTTTATCAAACCACGCCATCCGAATTATCTCAATTAGTTCCTATTGGCAAGCGCGTGCGTGTGTTCTTCCCTCTCACTTCGACTATTGACTGATATTCTGATTCGAATTCTGACAGGTCTGCACAAGTCAGTAGTAGGGATGTGAGATTGATGGAAAAGAATCGATTAAATAAAAATATATTTTTCTTTATTCAAAATTAATCGATTTGTCAAAAATCGATTTTAATAAAAAATAAATCGATTCCTGCGAAAAAATCGATTTTTTAAAAATTATTTTAAAAAGTACATGCTTTTCATATTCCGATCATCACCCAAGAGATTCATTCATTAACAATTTATCAGATTAAAAATCAAATAAAATTATACGAAAACTGTCGAAATTGATCAATAATTGTCAAAAATGGTCGATAATTGTCAGAAATATTGAAAAATGGTCAAAATTTTCAAAAATTGTCAAAACATTTTTTGACAATTTGTCAAAAAATGTCGAATGTCAAAAATTTTCGAAAAAATTTCAAAAATGGTCAATAATTGTCAAAATCTATCAAAAATGGTCAAAAATTTTGAAAAATTGTCAAAAATGGCCAATAATTGTCAAAAACTATCAAAAATTGTCAAAAACTGTCAAAAATTGACAATTATTGTTAAAAATTGTCAAAATTTTGAAAAATAGTTGATAATTGTCAAAAATTGTTAAAGTTTTTGAAAAATTATCAAAAATTTTGAAATATGGTCAATAATTGTCGAAAATGGTCAAAAATTTGGAAAAATGGTCAACGATTCTCAATAATTATCAAAAATGGTCGATAATTTTGAAAAATGATCTAAAATTGTCAAAAATGGTCGATAATTTTGAAAAATGATCTAAAATGGTTAAAAATTGTCAATTATTGTTAAAAACTGTTAAAAATGCACAATTTTTGTCAAAAACTGTCAAAAATTGTCAATCATTGTCAAAAATTTGAAAAAATTTCAAAAATGGTCAATGTTGTCAAAATCTATCAATAATGGTCAAAAATTGTCAGAATCTGTCAAAAATGGACAATTATTGTTAAAAATTGTCAAAATTTTGAAAAAAAGTTGATAATTGTCAAAAATTGTTTAAGTTTATGAAAAATTGTCAAAAATTTTGAAACATGGTCCATAATTGTCAAAAATTATCAAAAATGGTCGATAATTTTGAAAAATGGTATAATATAAAAATCGATTATTTTTCAACATCCCTAGTCAGTAGATCTTTTTAAGGTTAATCATGATGAATAGCGAGAATGACGATTATTATAGCGCTCAAAAACTGGTCAAAAACTATCAAAAATGGTTAAAAATGGTTAAAAATTGTCAATTATTTTTAAAAATTGTTAAAAATGGACAATTATTGTCAAAAATGGTTAAAAATTGTCATTATTTTGGAAAATGGTCAATAATTGTCAAAATTTTGAGAAATGGTCAATAATCGTCAAAAGTTGTCAAAATTTTGAAAAACAGTCAATAAATAATACGAGCCGTTTCCGAAAATCGATTTAAACACGTAATTTATAAAATCGATTTACTAAAAATCGATGATTACTATAAAAATCGATAACTAAAAATCGATGAATATTACTTTAACAATCGATTATAAAATAATAATAATCGATTTATATAAAAATCGATTCCTTTTAACATCCCTAGTCAGTAGATCTTTTTAAGGTTAATCATGATGAATAGCGAAAAAGTCGATTATTCTAGCACTCCTATTATAACCTAAGATAATATAAAAAACTGTTTTGATTATTAAAAGGGCGACTGTAGAAAAAAGTATGTGTGTTTTTCGAGCGTAAAGTAAAATTGCAGCTTTCGAAAGATCGCCAACATTCTTTCTCAAGCGGCAATCTGTTACTTTACGCTCTAAATACACAAATATAGTTAATTTACGATAAGTTTGCAATTTTGACATTTGTTGTAACAATTGCAGCCACTGAACAAAATTTAAAAATCCAAAGTGTAAATGGAATAATTATATATATAACGGGGGAAATTACGGTCCAAAAGTTGGCTGCCGTGTTCGGGGTTGCAAGACTAATGTTGTCAAAATCAGACAATTTTATCAATTTCTCGTTTTGATTTGTCGTTTTCATTCGCATTTTATAGTTTGTTATTTACTGTGTAAGATATAATCAGTTATTTTCATAACTATTTAAAAAAGAGTATCGAAAGCTTTATCAAGTGACAACTTATCAACATAATTTTATGCCAACTGGAAAAAAATTACAACGTGGCAACGATGTAAAACATCTGTCATGTTTTGTTATTGCAAACTTATCGTAAATGAACTTTAAATATTTTTTGTGACAAAATTCACTTTTCCACAAATACTATCAGGAGATAATAATGTCAACTCCATACCAATGACGTAGAATGTCATAATGATATTGGTATATTGTCTAATATCAAAATGTCATCAAAACGTCAAAATCACAAAAAGAGTGCGTTAATGAAAAAGAGTGCGCTAATGTCGACCATTAACGCATCCTTTTTTAAATAAAATAATTCATTAATATCGAAATTAATAAACGGTCAACGAAAAAAATATTAAATCTGAATCAATAGGAATCCAAATTATTAACTAATTAATACACTACAAAGAAATATTTAATCTGCCTTTGGTTACTGTTTGAAAGAAAATAAAAGATTATTTAAACTAGAAACTGTCTTTCAACCATGTAAATGAAATTAGAATTTATTCATTAAATTGAAATGTTTATCTGACCTTTATTGAAGAGAAACTTCAACTTTGACAACAACAAACGCTTGTAACGGAATGGAACTGGAACAATTCATCGTCCCATCTCCAACCTTTTGACGGGAATGGACTTGTCAACACAAATTGACCTCTTTCAAGACTGAAAGCGGAATCTTCTCACTTTTCTGGTTTCTCACTTCTTCACTTTTCTGGTTTCCTCCAAAATCCAGCTCGAATAAGGACCAAATGATCTGTTCAATAACAGTCAGAGAGGTACATTGACTTATCCATACCTAAGAAATAATTTCCATAGATCGTGAAATCAAATCCAATGTAATTTCTAAATACAACTGTATTATAAACTTTTCTTCGAAGGACCAGCGGATTTTAATCCACAATTACATTCATTGAGGTAAAAATGCTTCTAAATTTACAAAAATCATTTAGATGAAAATTAAACTTTTGACAGACGAAAATAACATTTTTCACTACTAAGCAACGCGGATTCGTTGTTATTTTTGCAGTTTGACTGATGAAAGAAAAGGTAAGGTAATAAGTGCGGGAAATATTAAAACATGTTTGAAAGCACCGGATGCACTTTGCATGTTTTTTTTTCAAATTTTTATTTCTTATGAATTTTTCAACACCTGAACTCGGCTCTGGTTTACCAAGATTCTTTTTGATCAATTTAACTTCAGATGTGTTCAATTTCTCTTCTAGTTGGTCCTTGTAAGGGGAACTGGTAATTATTTTGGATCCTTCGATGTTTCTGGACACCTTTCTGGTATTTTTTTTTCTCCTGAGACGGTTGTGGGATTGGACTGAATTTCGAAATTGGGACGTAACTGCACGACGGCGTCGGCTGATCAAGCTCTAAAATATTAAGAGATACTTTTAGGAACCTATTTTGGAAGGGTTTTGAGATTGAACTTACCTGAATTGAGAACAGAAGCAGCACTGCATGAGGGTTATTCTGTAGGCTCTAAAGAAGGTGGTAATATCTTAGGTTCGCTATCGATTTCATCTTCAGGAAACTTTAGATCAGGTTTTTTGTCTACAGGTAACTCCGGATTAGGTTGATTTAACGAGTTTTCGGAAGAAGAATTTTCTTCTATGGTAGATTTCTGGAGAATGTTCTCGGCCGCCTCAAAGTCGCTCTCTTGAAACACGTCTGGATCATATGGATAGATTCCTGTTTTCTCAAAACCGTTGATGATATTTTTTGGAATAAATGCTTTGATAAGGGCACTTTTAATAATAGGAGCCATGTCATATTCGGTTATTCTAGAACCAGGATGATTCGTGAGCAAATTATCCATTTCTTTTGCGAGATAAGTTTTAAATGGTCCGAATACACTTACGTCGAGAGGCTGTAGCCTGTTTGAAGTATGTGGTGGTAAAGTCAGAAGAGCAACTCCAGAATCTCTAGCCAGTTTTATTGCTTCAATGGACTTGTGACTTGCATGACCGTCCAATATCAGTAGACTCGGAGACTCTTTAGTTGTTTTTGTACAGTCTGTGAAATGCTTCAATACTTCAAGGAACAAGTCAGCGTCCATCCATCCTGATGGAGCAGGAAATCCAACTGTTCCAGGAAACGCAATACTTAACAGAGTTGAATTCATTCTCACACGAGGAAAGACCATAAATGGTGGTATAAATGTGCCTGTGGCACTGACGCATGCTAGTAGAGTTGTATTTTTTCCTCTTTCCAATAAAGTTAACCTTCCTACTTGCTTTCTTCCTTTTTCGGCTAATATTTTTCCCGGTTTTTGGACGCATGTAATACCTGTCTCATCGCAATTAAACATACGATTCGGGAAAAATTCGTACTTTTTCAAAACCTCTTTTAAATTTGAAAAAAACTCTGCATTTTGAAAATCCTGTCACTCTTGCCATACTGGTTGCTTCAGGTCTTCTTTTAGATAGGTGACTGTTAGTATACAGATTCTATATGTCCTTCATACTAACTTTTAATTTATCTGACAATCTAGTAATTGCAAATTGTAGTGACAGATCAAGTGAAACGAAACTGTACGGGGAAGTGATAGTGACTTTGAGCCAGAATATCCAGTGCAGACTCCTGAAACACTTAGACGGTCAGCACGAACGCCAAAACCAAGAAAGTATAAAAATGTTGTGACGTACGACAGTTCCGACCTAAGCAGTGATCCAGTGACTGTGCAGGATGCCTTAGCAGGACCAGACGGGAAAAAATGGAATCAGGCAATTCAGGATGAACTTCGTTCCTTTGAGGAAAATGATGCTTGGGAACTGGTGAACGCTTCTAGTGATATAACTATAGTGCAGTGTAAGTGGGTATTTAAAAAGAAAATTGATAGTGAAGACAGTGTTAGATGTGGAGCTAGGTTAGTTTGAATCCGACCCATATTTAATGTAGCTTGTTCGAAACAAATTATGATAAAGTTGGCTTCTCTTATATTATTTTGAGATGCCATGACACATTAAGTCATTAATTCTCGTTTATAGAAGCAGAATGGCTTCTCTAATCTTTCAAAAACGAAAATGCTAACATTGTCGCGATTTGATGCTATTTATCAAAATCAAAACACCTGCGATTCCGTTAAAATAGATTAAGTTCTCCAGTTGACAGCACAGAGTCTAACAACTCACATTCAGCAACAAATGAAGAATAATGGCTTAGAACTGAATTATTAATAAATGGTTAAGAATAAATACCGTTCTGTGATTCTATAATTCTTATCTATGCTTCTATACTAATATTATAAAGAGAAAAAATATGTTTGTTTGTAAAGGATAACTTTTAAAAATTTACATCTACCATGGGGGTACCATAAAATTTTTATGGAGGGTTCATTTATGCGCAAAAATTTCCTCCTATCATGGGCATACGATAAAATTTGTATTGGTGATTGATTTATTTGTAACAGTTTCTATATCATGGGCATACGATACAATTTTTAGGAATCCCCTATGAAAATGTCATCGTACGCCTATGGTAAATATAAATTTTCACAAATAAATTAATTCCCTTCAAAATATTAACGTTCGCCCATGATATCATATATCATATATATGGAAGTTTTTACAAATAAATTCATATATCTATTCATCTACCTAACCGTGCGAAGTGGGGGCGGGTCGCTAGTTAATAATAAGTCTCTACCATGGACGTACGATAAAAATTCTGAAGGGTTTGAAGTACCATGGACGTACGATAAAAATTGTTTGAAGTATTTGTACAAATTTCTACCTTGGGCGTACTATGAAATTTTTATAGGAAGTTAATTCATTTGCAAAAAAGACATTCGATAAATTTTTTTTATAAGGGATTGATTTATTTGTAAAAATTTCTACATAATGGGCGTACGATACAATTTTTATTAATCCCCCGTGAAAGTTTTACCGTACGCCTGTGGTAGGTGAATGGAAATCTTGAATAAACTTACTCTTAATCGGGATACAATTTACTCAACAAAATTTGTGGATGCAGTTTCTACCCACCAAGACCTAAACTCGAAACCGAAGACTACAAAATACTGCTGCAACATTCAGGGGAGTTAATTTTAACGCTAAACACAGGAACCGGGACGGAGAGAAGAATTCAGAAAGGCCATAAAAAAAAGTAAGCGGAAACTATTTACTCCACCCGGAAACCCTCCTACTGACCAACAGACCGGCATAAAACACCGGAGTTACATAAAAAGTTTACCAAAGTTTATAAAAGTTAAAGAAAACTTTGGCTTAGATTAAGCAGCCTTGCTAAAAATAAGTGGAATAATTAAAAAATTAACAGGACCATCTCTAATAAACAAAAGTTTCGGTTTGAAAGTTCTGAAAATAGTTTGCAAGATAGAATTTGTTGGAAAAAGAATTTACGCACACATAAAGTTATACAATTTGTAGCTTAAGATGAAAAAGATCATTAATATTATTTATTAGATTAAGTTTATTTTTAATTTAATAAACTTCATGAGGAAATTAATTCAACTTTAAAAGAGAGTTTTGCTTGATTTTGTACAAACGATTATATACCTATCTAGAAATTGGTTAGTAGAGAAAGAGTATACAGTGTGGAACAGCCAAATGGAATAAATTCGATAACGAATAAATGAGGAACTGTTTTTGTATTTTTTTTTTATTTCATATCAGTAAAAAGGAACGCAGGAATGGTTTTTGCTTACTTTCTCAATATCAAGAGCTAAATGGGAAATAAGTATTTAGTGTAATGTAGCGAATTTGTGAAATAAAATAACTTTCATTTTTTAATGTTAATTTTTGTAATAAATCTGAAAACACTTAATATTTCCGAAACAGTTGAAGATAGGTATAGGACATTGTACATGAATTATGTCTAGAATTTTATGAATAATCCAAAAAATAAATAATATACAGGGGCTTCATTTAAATTAAGTAAGTTGGTATTGGCCACTGTCACATGACACACCCTATATATATTTTTTTTAAATGCGCATTTAGAAATACAAATCGACGTGTCCAAGCGTTTTTCCCAACACGCCCTCGTTTATTCTTTATCGAATTTATTCCATTTGGCTGTTTCACACTGTATGTATGTGAAGACCCTTCAAAATTACTTCAACAATAGTTCAGGGTGTCACAAAGACATTTTTTTTCAAACAAAAAAGCTATTATGCTGGCGTTACAAAAAGAAAAAGTTGTTTACCATTTTCAAACGAATATAAGGAGCGGTTGAAAAAAAACTGATAAACTAAGGTTTTGATCTCTTGTAATCTTTGGAAAAGAAATCTTTCTGGGCTCTCTGCTAAGTAAATCTGCAGAGTGAATTTTTCAAACAAAAAAACCTATTATGCCGGCGTTACAAAAAGGAAAAGTTGTTCACGATTCTCAAACGAAGATTAGGAGCGGTTGAGGAAAACTTTCAAACTAGGGTTTTGATCTCATGGAATCTTTGGAAAAGAAATATTTCTGGGATATCTGCAGAGTGAACTTCCCTTCTCAAACCAAAAAACCTATTATTCCGGCGTTACAAAAAGACAAAATTGTTCACTACTTTCAAAAGAATATAAGGTGTGGTTGAAAAAAAAACTGATAAACTAAGGTTTTGATCTCTTAGAATCTTTGGAAAAGAAATCTTTCTGGGTTCTCTGCAAAGTAAATGTGGGCTCTCTGCAAAGTAAATCTGTAGAGTGAATTCCCCTTTTCAAACAAAAAAACCTATTATGCCGGCGTTACAAGAAGGAAAAGTTGTTTACGATTTTGAAACGAAGATTAGGAGCGGTTGAAAAAAAACTGACAAACTAATGTTTTGATCTCATGGAATCTGGAAAAGAAAGATTTCTGGGTTATCCTCAAAGTAAATCTGCAGAGTGAATTTCCCTTTTAAAACAAAAAAACCTATTATGCCGGCGTTACAAGAAGGAAGAGTTGTTTACGATTTTGAAACGAAGATTAGGAGCGGTTGAGAAAAACTTACAACTAAGGTTTTGATCTCTTGGAATCTTTGGAAAAGAAATATTTCTGGGATATCTGCAATGTAAATCTGCAGAGTGAATTTCCCTTCTCAAACCAAAAAACCTAATAATCCGGCGTTACAAAAAGACAAAATTGTTCTCTATTTTCGAAAGAATATAAGGTGCGGTTGAAAAAAAACTGATAAACTAAGGTTTTGATCTCTTGGAATCTTTGGAAATGAAATCTTTATGGGCACTCTACAAAGTAAATCTGCAGAGTGAATTCCCCTTTTCAAACAAAAAAAACCTATTATGCAGGCGTTACAAGAAGGAAAAGTTGTTTACGATTTTGAAACGAAGATTAGGAGCGGTTGAAAAAAACTGACAAACTAAGCTTTTGATCTCATGGAATCTGGAAAAGAAAGATTTCTGGGTTATCCTCAAAGTAAATCTGCAGAGTGAATTTTCCTTTTCAAACAAAAAAATCTATTATGCCGGCGTTACAAGGAGGAAAAGTTGTTTACGATTTTCAAACGAAGATTAGGAGCGGTTGAAAAAAACTGATAAACTAAGGTTTTGATCTCTTGGAATCTTTGGAAAATAAATCTTTCTGGGCTCTCTGCAAAGTAAATCTGCTCAGTGCATTCCCCTTTTCAAACAAAAAAAACCTATTATGCCGGCGTTACAAGAAGGAAAAATTGTTTACGATTTTGAAACGAAGATTAGGAGCGGTTGAAAAAAACTGACAAACTAAGGTTTTGATCTCATGGATTCTGGAAAAGAAAGATTTCTGGGTTATCCTCAAAGTAAATCTGCAGAGTGAATTTCCCTTTCCAAACAAAAAAACCTATTATGCTGGCGTTACAAAAAGACTAAATTGTTTACAATTTTCAAAAGAATATAAGGAGCGGTTGAAAAAAACTGATAAACTAAGGTTTTGATCTCTTGGAATATTTGGAAAAGAAATCTTTCTGGGCTCTCTGCAAAGTAAATCTGCAGAGCGAATTTCCCTTTTCAAACAAAAACACCTATTATGCCTGTGTTACAAGAAGGAAAAGTTGTTTACGATTTTGAAACGAAGATTAGGAGCGGTTGATAAAAACTTTCAAACTAGGGTTTTGATCTCATGGAATCTTTGGAAAAGAAATAATTTTGGGTTATTTGCAAATTATGAGAAATATGAAGTTGCGAAATAGTTTTTTGGACGGCTGAATGTAGAAAAAACGGTATAAGAAATATTATTTTGGTAGACAAAGTCCTAGGAAAAGGGTTGGAAAGAAATTATTTGAAATTGTTTGATAAAAAAGTTTGCTTATAGCTAAAAACATACAAAGTAAATTGTGAAACCATCATTTTGATACTTCTTGTTAATTCTTCTTCAATTACATACTTTTCGAATTGTAATTCTTTGAATCTCAAAAATGAAAAATGTCTTAGATGTTTTCCATAATTAAATTATTTCACATTTTTGTACAGCGGAGAAATTAAATTTTTTCGGTTTAAATGATGTGATGTGGAATGTGAGCGGACCGTTAGCAATTATTGTGAAAGAAGGTACTTTTGACTGACTAATTACGATGAACCAGTTTTTGAGAAAAGTACGCCACTTATTTTTTGGTTTTTACCTAAGTAGTCGACATGAAAGACAGGCAACTTCCAGTGCAGCTTTATGCATTTTGCCTTCGAAGTAAATAGGTACGTAATTAGTCGAAAATCAATTATCCTTTATGAAAGAGAGCGCTTTGAAAATGCTTTAAGAATAAGAAGATAATAAGATTACGATTTGTCCGGTTAAGTTAGATTACGTAGAAACTCTCCTGCCTAACGCAAACTACAGATACTAGATGTGATATTGTTATCGTATACGAGGGTTGTATTTTAAGTGTTATATATAACAACATAGTTGGCGCCTGTCAACAAATATCAAATGACAAAACTAACTGTCAGATAAGTAAACGCCAAAGTTTCAGACCTGTTCGTTAAAAGCTGTACCTAAACTGAATTTTTAAAGTTGTTGAGCCAGTAGAAAAATGGAATTGAGCAGAGAAAATTTTACATGAAGAATTATCTGTAAGAAAATAGTATCTCATTGGATACCGCATCTGTTGATGGAAGACCAGAAAGCAATTAGAGTCATTTGGTGTCAAAAAACCCTAAGCCGGTTCAGGAAATTCAAAACATATATACAGTATCGTCAGTGGCGATGAATCCTGGATTTACTCTTATGGACCCGAAAATAAACGTTTTGGGTCTTCCAAGATGAACCAAAACCGACGAAAGTTATCCGTTCTCGAAGTGGTTCCAAAAAGATAGTGGCAACATTTGTCTCAAAAGCATGTAGCAACAATTCCTCTTCAAGATCAATGAACTGTTACTGCTGATTTGTTTGCCGGAAGTAGTTGCTGAGTTTCGAAAAATCAACCCCCAACGGTTAATTATCACCAAGACAATGCAAGCTCCCACACAACTCAAAAACAATTGAGTTTTTAAAGCAAGAAAACATCGAATTGTAGGACCATCCTCCCCGACTATTTTACCTTCCCAAAAATTAAGAATGAACTGCATGGTCGTACCAGTCCCCAGAAGATGCAGTCAACGCCTTCAAAAACTCTATTCTGAATGTACCAACAAGCGAGTGGAATAACTGCTTCCAGAATTGCTTCCAAAGGGTGCAAAAATATATTTCTCTTTGTGCAGAATACTTTGAAAAACAATAGTGTTTAAAAGCTATTTACTGTTTTTTCTAGCTCTATTATGCAAAATATGAAAAACAACTAATTAGGTTCAATAAATGAACAATTATTACCTATTAATTTTAATACAACAAAGCTTGATATACTCTTGCTGTTCTTTGATATATAAGAATTATAATAATCAATGTTTAGAGGATGGTTGACAGGTAATATGAATGTGATCCTTACCCGAATAATTGCCAATGTGGATTACATGAATTGAGTAATTACCGAAGCAAATTACACATAGTCTATATTTGGCTTATAATCTAATAGCCTGTACGGATTACAAATTATCTTCAACCGATAATTCACAACTTCATCCAACAAGAAACTGTTTTTGTTGAGGTAATTAAATGATTTCTCGGTTGATTTGGGAAATCTTCTCCATAGATATCTTATACATTTGGATATTGATTATGATTATATCCATGAAAACTGCTGGTTTACACACAAAGATTTAGAACAACTTTATTTCAACTCAGTTAGATCTTGCCTGGCGTCTGTTAAATCTTCACCTACTTTAGATTCACAGAATGACTGGTATTTAGCAGAAAAATTCAAGCTAAAGCTCAGAATATATTTCTATACAACTTGGCAAACAAGTATTAGCAAAATCCACCTCTGGTAGATGCTCATATAAATGTAAAATTCTTAATATACGGTAATAACCCCAATGCCGCAAAACTAATCCTTGAATATAGAATAAGTATTCCCTGATACCGCTAAATTAGGTCTTTCAGCACCTCACTACTGGAAAGACTCCAAAAAAATATAAGCATAGACATTGGAAAATATACACTCAGGGTTCAAAAAAATCCGCGTGATATTGGAAAAGCGTTTTATTTTCCTAAATCTAATATTTAAGTACAAGTTTTCCTGGATGAAAATCTAGAAGTGGAACAGTAGCATGAACAAAATAGATTTAAAAAAAAAAGAAAAACACACATTAAGACTGTCTGCAGTGAAAACGCAAATAAACGAAACCCTTTTGAAAATTTTATAGATACACCTATGGTAAATGGAGATTTTTATAAATCATTTAACGGTAGGACGATGACCAACCCAAACATTTTTACGGACCAAAAATCACAGAACGTGACTAAAGAAGACTATAACAAATTTGTTTTGTTATAATAAAATGATGAATTACTGGATATATTATTATTTGACTGAATAAAATATATTTCTGGATTAGATATGGACATTTATAGAGTCCAGGCTGTTATATTTGGATAATAATTGTAATTGGAAAATAGTCCTTTCGATAATTGCAATATGCTCTGAAATTCAGCGCACAATTAAATTTATTTATTATACATTGTAACATGTCTATCGACCTGTTTCGATTTTATAGAATAAATCCTTTTAATTACCGCTCGCCGCCACATTAGCCACTTCCGCTTTTCGCTATTCGGAGCATGCGCAGAAGAATTTGAAGCTTTCCTTAACGTTAATTACGATAACGTATTCAGTTATCTACGGAAAGATTGCGTTGAGATTCCGTTAACGTAATTTTTATTTTGATAGAAGCAGGTTGCCAGATACATTCAAGTTAGTTTTCGTCTTTGATAGCATAATTATTTATTAAAGACCGTTTTATCAAAATAAGACGAAAGATATCCTCACATTGGTATTTTTCGAACCACCGACACAATTTTACCATGAAAAAATATATTTATTTTGAAGTATAAATTAAAGTTTTATTTGTTGATCGGAAATCTGACAACACGAGTAAGGAAAATGCAGCGATCTCTAATTTTGAAATAATCTGTTAATGCTTTTGACATTTGGTTGATCGTGTCAAAGAATACAGTTAGTTGGTGTATGTGATGGTTGTGGCCATCTTCATTGCGATTTAATACAATATACAGGGCTTCCTCCATCACTACCACGATTACAATGGAGTATAATAAAAAAATCCAACTCACTATATAGCAAACCAACGAACGTCTAAAAAGATTTGACGTATTTGACATTAATTGAATTCACGTTATTTTTGAGTGTTTCAAAAACTATTTATAAAAATCTCATTGAAGTCAGTTGAAGTTGATCATTTTAATCACTGCGCTTGCGCGAAATAACGATAACGTGAATGACAAACGCTAAAGTTAATGGTTCAAAAAACTCCCTCATATCTTCCGCTATCTTTCATATTTTTTTAAGTACCTAATGAATTTTGATGTGGTAAGCTCAAAATCGTTCCTTATTTTTTTACAGAGATAGACGAAATTAAATTTTACAAGTGGTCATAAACTGTTCTTTTATACTAATATGGTAGTTTTAAACCAAATATTCTTTTATAATTCACTGTTTTACTTTTGTGCAAACATTTGCAAGCTTTTCCTGTTGCAGAATAACTTTTTCAACCATAAAATAACATTTTTATAACAGAACGAATCTGTTAACCTATAAAATATTCTTTCGTAAATTGAACATTTTTACTTTCAAACTGCCTTCCTTTTTTTCAACCTGAAAAGCTGACCAAGATAATGTGTCTATTACATTCAAGTTCCTACATATCCCTGATCCACCTGTACTTCTAGGTAAGCACAGCCCCAAGGCTAGGATATAAGCCCTAGACCAGGATACAGCCCTAGACCAAAATTCCGCCCTAGACCAGGACACAGCTGCTAGGATACCGTTCTAATCAAGACATCTCTATCTACCTATCTTCTTCGAGATCTAGTCTCCATCTTCTCAAGACTTCGTAGAGGCAAGACCAACCGACCTTCTTCAATCACCACCTTTTCCGGAAACAACAACTTCATAAGCTAAGTACCTATAAAAGTACAATTTTTTCACATTTGTTCCATTTCCTGAGGCAGAAAAATAAATGTAAATTTGTTTTAAATTCCATTTTTAATTTTTTTCTAAATCCTCAACTATAAAAGTTGAGGGAGATATCGCCCGGAGGTGAAATTTTAAATGTTCTGTTTTTTTAAGTAACTTTTTTTATTTTTTTATTTCTGTTTAAATTTTTATCTAAATTCTACAAGGCGTTTCTACCTTTTCCGCCTTAATTGTTAGTACTTTTTATCGACGTCAAAAAGGTAGTGGCGCCCTCAATTTCAACAACCTTTCTGTTATCCTTGTGCGACATAAACTTGGGGTCGAATCACCCTTGAGAGCAGTTTCTAGCCGAAGTCCTTCTAGCGAGAGCGTTTACAGTTACAAATTGGCGTCCAGTAAGGTTACAACATAAACCAAAGATTACAAAAAAATATATATTTTTTTTAATTTTTGCATAAACTGAAAAATATTCGCAGATAACGTAAGTGTAAGTAATTGACAAAAATTGTTGTTTTAAAATGTATTTATCGATTCTCATATGAAAGGCGAATCAAGAAATTCTTAAGCACACGTGTCCAACTGTTTATCGTAATTGTCACGTACCCCAGACGTTTTCATATTTTTCACCAAGGAAACGAGTTGATTTACGATTACTATCTACTTATGAATTTTGGGCTTTTATAAAAGTTCTCATTCTGTTATTAAATTAACTGTGTTTCAAAATTGTGGTTCAGTTTACTATTCTGAGAAATTATTGTTAGTGTTAGAGATTTTGAATTTGTGGGTGATTAAACTGCAAGATATTCAGGTGAGCTTTTTCACTGAATGTTCTTTATTTGCTGTTCTATGTCTCTATATTAATGTCGTAATTATTGATTGTTATTTATATAAGCTACATATTCCGAAACCATCGGAGAATCGAACCCGGTACCCCTCGGTTAGAAAGCCCTTACGTAACACTCTGCGCTACGAACGGTTCCTACCTATCGATGTTCGGGTCGGTATTATAAGCTACCATTAACCGCGACTGCGTCTTACATCGCGAGTCGGCCCATGTTCATTACACCACTCAGTACTAGTAGAATGTGTAGCGTAATGCGAGCTTAATCCATAATCCACTATGACCTTTTCAATTAAGTAAAAGTTTTTTTCTTAAATAGTATTTTGTTTTAAATAATATTATTATAACATTTGGTTCTCATATCTATTTCTCACTTTCATTAATTGCCCCCCTTACTTCTAAAATCTACGTTACATAAGCATTAATCGCATGTCTACGAACTATTAATTTTTCACCCGCCTTATTCTACCTTTTTTCTTCCCACATAAAAAGCTGATTTAATTAACTTGATTATGCTTTCCCAGGCAACCTCTAACTTGAACTTATTTATTATTCAGGGCTTGAAACCGGCCGTAAAACTAAAAATGCATCCTTGCATATCTAGGAAGTTACGACCCATCTTGTATTGAAAGTTTTATATCACTGAAACTCATTGAAGTATTCCCAAAAGAGTATGTTCTTTTTTTTAATTTTAAACTATATTATATACTTCTTTTATGATGCAATATGTATACTGATATATAAATTTAGTATCTCACAAAAAACTCACATCAGAATAAGTAATTTATATAATAATGTAACGAACTTACCACCACCCGTCATTGTCCGCCACTGGAGCTCAGTCTAGAAAGACATACTCCGGCGGAGAATACAGACAAGATATATGACCATCTGTAACAAGGTCCGAGTGAGGATGACCCGATGATTTCAGGTACTAACCAGGTACCTGAACAGAGAAACTAAGTGGAATGTTACACATACACGTCAAAAGAAGAGAAGAAGGGGAAGTTCGTCATCCCAAAACTGACTTACAGTGAGGGCAGCAGCAAACTACAAGAGGACTTCGAAAGGGAACGAGTATGGGCCGGAAAAATCAACCAGATCCAGGTAATACGAAAGAAAAAGATCAGATGAAGAAGATCCAACACGTGACGATGATATAGGAATAGGCGACTGCTACAATGGCCAGAGATTCACCCCAGACGACTTGCCGAGTACGCAGCGTTCCAACGAGCGCCCAGGAGCGAGAAACAAATCAGCCACCCAGCAAACTGCAAAGGACGCAAACAAGTCCCCAACAACTGGACAAGGAAGCCAATTAAGTCAAGCCCAAAAGAAACGTCGTCAGGAGTCAGATCCACTCGAGCGACAACCTAGAAAACCACCAGGAAGAGAACTTAAAAAAAACAAGAGGACCAACCTGAGTGAAAGCTCGGCACATCCATAAATATATGAGTCTGGATTTCATCTAGTGTTTGACCATAGTTAATCGTTAATACCTGGAACAGGTTTACCTAAAGCCTCTTCCTGTTACAGATCTAGCACCAACACCAGATGATAGGCTTTCTCAGAAGACTAGATCTAGGGATTTACACAAAAGATTTAACAAAGAACATTAATTTCATTTTATCATACAATGCATTAATCTTGAACCTTTTCCTTTCAAAATCAGTCCTACCACTAAATGTTGCTGTACCTTTCATGGTTTCACTCTAGACAAATTGATGTGGAAGTTTTTTATGGCTCAGTCTAATCAGATAAGTCCGTTCGTACGATTCTACATCTTTTTGCTCGATTTCTAAATAATTTACAGTTAACAGAAACAGCTTCACCAAAAACGTTCAATAGGAGAAAAGTCGTCAGGAGTCAGATCCACTCGAGCGACAACCTAGAAAACCACCAGGAAGAGAACTTAAAAAAAAACAAGAGGACCAACCTGAGTGAAAGCTCGGCACATCCAAAAATATATTATTCTGGATTTCATCTAGTGTTTGACCATAGTTAATCGTTAATACCTGGAACAGGTTTACCTAAAGCCTGTTCCTGTTACAGATCTAGCACCAACACCAGATGATAGGCTTTCTCAGAAGACTAGATCCAGAGGTTTACACAAAAGATTTAACAAAGAACATTAAATTCCTTTTATCATACAAAGCATTCATCTTGAACCTTTTTATTTTAAAAATCAGTCCTACCACTGAATGTTGCTGTACCTTTTATGGTTTCACTCTAGACAAATTGATGTGGAAGTTTTTATGGCTCAGTCTAATCAGATAAGTCCGTTCGTACGATTCTACATCTTTTTGCTCGATTTCTAAATAATTTACGTTTAACAGAAAAAGCTTCACCAAAAACGTTCGATAGAAGAAAATTCGTCAGAAGTCAGATCCACTCGAGCGACAACCTAGAAAACCACCAGGAAGAGAAATTAAAAAAAACAAGAGGACCAACCTGATTGAAAGCTCAGCACATCCATAAATATATGAGTCTGGATTTCAATTAGTGTTTGACCGAAGTTAATCATTAATACCTGGAACAGGTCTACCTAAAGCGTCATCCTGTTACAGATCTAGCACCAACACCAGATGATAGGCTTTCTCAGAAGACTAGATCCAGAGGTTTACACAAAAGATTTAACAAAGAACATTAAATTCGTTTTATCATACAATGCATTCATCTTGAACCTTTTTATTTTAAAATCAGTCCTACCACTGAATGTTGCTGTACCTTTTATGGTTTCACTCTAGACAAATTGATGTGGAAGTTTTTTATGGCTCAGTCTAATCAGATAAGTCCGTTCGTACGATTCTAAATCTTTTTGCTCGATTTCTAAATAATTTACGTTTAACAGAAAAAGCTGGCATCACCAAAAACGTTCGATAGCGAACGCAGCTATTATTTTAAAATTTAATTAGGTCTGGGATTCACGGCTATGACCTGGACGGAAATATTGAGTACCAAGGAAATGAGAACGAATGGAATTTATTAAAAGTTTGTATGTACCTGTGTATGTTTGTACAATAAACTTTGTTTCTACTTTTTAATTCAGTTTCATATAATTGGAAGTAGCGAAAATTGGATTGTTGTCAAAAAAATATGGATGTTTCAAATCACTCAATTTCCTTTTTTATTTCACTATTATTTACATATAAAATGTATCAAACAAAAAGTTGGTTAATATTAACTGGCATAATTTTGAACTGTCTCAATATATATGTTGATATAGTTTGCGAATTTGTATCGTTAGCAGTAATCAAAGAAGACAAAATATCGCACCTCTAATAACAATGACGAAAGTGCAATAAAAGCAATTCCTCAGAAATGACGATACAAATTTTTTTATTCCTTATTATTGATTAACAGAGCAACAGTAATTTTTCAAAAAAACAGAAAGCTATGATGTACTAACGAAACACGTGCGTACCGTTCCGGATTCAAAGCACAATTGAAGGTTTTAGTTCGCACTACTCCACTGGTCCATTTTGTTGCAAGGTGTAGGTAGGTGGCGCTCACGTTGATGCAGAGGTAGGGATGGTTCCTAGATCTCGGAAATGTTTAAAAAAGAGCGCGAAATAGGGAGCGGTTTAAAAAAGAGCGCGAACTACGAAGCAGTTTAAAAAAGCGTTCGTACTACAGAGTTGTTTGAAAAATAATAGGACAAATCAACTCAAAGAATTGTTTATTGATAAATATAGCGACAAAATGTCAAAATGTCAAAAATATCATCGACATTTACATTTGCCGAACACCCATGGAAGAAGTTAAATTTAATATCAGATACTGTTACAGAAATTGACAGATAACAATGTGTAGCGACAGCTCCACCTGTCTATTACTTCTATTTATTATATCTGAAACGTGATGGAGCAGGTACATCTGAAAAGCGAGCAATGCCTCTATTATAAATATTTCGATGCAATTATATTTTTTGTGATTTAATCACTTACTTTTGATTCGTTGTATAGGGTGATTAGGGAATCAATCTATACAGGGTGCGGCAGATAGACGGTCAATTAAAAATATATCGAGAACTAAAGGTATCCGAAACATGAAAATTGGAATGAAGGGGTTTTGAAGAGTGAGCTATTTAATGAAAATATTGTCATAGGGAAGTATTAACAAAAAATGTTCAGAATAACGTAAATATTTCTAAAATTAAAAAATATACATGGTTTCCCATTTACGAAAACCAAGTTTCGGTATAACCGGAAATAACAAATAAATGGCAATATTTTCATTAAATATCTCACTCTTCAAAACCCTTCATTCCAACTTTCATGATACAAATACAGATATATGTCTAACTGACCGTTTATCTGTCTTACCCTGTATCTATATAAATTAACCCATTCAAAAAATGCAAAACATATTGACAAGTTTTCACAGCAAATAAAACGAAAAGAAATATGAGTTATCTTTATAAAGGAAGGATCCTTTTGAGTGTATAGGACCCTTTCTTACTCAATGTCTACGGTGGAGCAGTATGTTAAGAGACCGTTAGGAGAATGACGAGGGTCTAACTTAAAACGACAAGGTAGAAAATGAAAAAAAAAATCATCGTGTGGTTTTATGAAACCACGATGAAAGCGAAACTGAGTTTAGTTTGGCTTGTGAAGATGACTGGAGGCCTAAGATTTCAAAATAGATTTTCACTAGTAATACCACTAGAGGTCAAATTAATTCCGGAAAATTTTTCGAGCTCATGCATGTTTTTAAAATTATCCCGAGTCGAAGACGAGGAATTTCCGGAAATTTTTTTAGTTGCCATGGTAACTAGTCAAAATTAAGGCATCTTATTGATTAAAAAGTAGAGGTGTGAAATTTTCTTAATATCATTACCAAGTAAAAGGAAATTTGTTAAAACGGGTTTACGAAGTTCATTTCTGGTTTATTGACATTTACAAATGTCAAACTTATTAAATTATTGTTTCGCCATCGGTCCTTGATTAATGATTGAAGTTTCAATTTAATCTGATGTTTGGTCAATGAAAACTACCTCTGAAGATCCTTTACAAACAAACATACACACCCACATACAGTTTAGTGTTATCAATAACAATGAGAATTTAATCTGTACGTAAAACCATCAGTTTTCACGTTATTACAAATGAAAAATTGGTTCATTGTCCATCAACAAATGAAAAATATCGAGAAAATTTGAAGTGGTGCGGTAATTTTATCAAGGATTTTATATTACACGCAATTAATTCCTGGACTTTTGTAATTTTAAAGCCAAAACTTGAATTGAGTGTACACAGTAAATAAATATTATTATCTAAGGTTATAACTTTCTAGAATTATGTGAGTTGACAGTATAAATTTCAATACGGACAAATGAATAAATGTTTTTTTACCGAAGATCAAACATTGAATTTTTCCCAATAAACTTGGACATAAAAGCTTTAAATATGTGGTTATTGTTCCAGAAACAAAAGCATTTATGGTGTCTATGTAGAATCGTTACAGAATATACTATTCTGCTGCATAGTCACTATTTTTTTTATTGCGGACGAGACGTGGGCGTGCGCATGACGAGTTTTAAACGTAGAGGTGGTCGCTGCCTATATATAGATTAGATTAGATTAGAATTGGAGTGGCTCTTTATCCTATATCACTGCGACCTTTGCAGATCTATTGTGGTCCTTCCCCATATTCAAAGCTCGATATCTAGCTCTATTCTTTTTATTAGACCTATTAGCCTGGATACCGCCTCCTTTGCGTAGCTCTCTGCCCTCGGTTTTTCTTCTCCGAATAGGTGAAACCGCACCCTTGCTAGGCCTTCGCACTCACAGAGTAAGTGCTCCGTGGTTTTGTCTTCTTCCTTGCATAACCTACATAGTCTGTCATCTGCTAGGCCAATTGTGTGCATATGCTTCCTTAGCCTACAATGCCCTGTCAGCATTCCCACCATCATCATCGTCGTTTCTCGACTTTGACATAGTAGGTCGCGTGACAGTCTGACCGAAGGGCTTTTAAGGAATAGCTTAGCGTGCCTTTGCCCCGGAGTTTCATGCCACCAGCGCAACGCCTGGTTGTTTATCCATTGGTGGATGCTCTCCTTGGTGAGGCATTTAGCAATTCCGCAGGAAGGTTCTGGCCCTATCATGACCTCCGTCGCTCCCTGCTTGGCTAATTCATCGGCCTTTTCATTACCTTTTATTCCTTGATGGCCTGGCACCCAGGCTAGGGTCACTCTATTATGACTACCTAGTCTGTTGAGGGCCTTGCGACACTCCCACACCAGATTTGACGTCATCCGATATGAGCTTATCGCTTTTAGTGTTGCTTGGCTATCGGAGTAGATGACGATTCTTTGGCTATCTACCTCCCGTCTCATCAACTCTTCTGCACAGCATTGCACCGCCATTACCTCTGCCTGAGAGACAGTGGCATGTTTCCCAAGGCTTAGAGAGATCGTGATCTTCTCTTGTACCCCATATATTCAGGCTCCTACTCCAGATTCTGTTTTAGAGTCATCAGTGTACCAGTTGAGATTCGCTATTATAGGAGGCCCTGTATCTCAGTCCTTTCTCTCTGGAATGATTACTGAGTATTCATTTTTAAAACTATATTGTGGGGCAATCTGATCCATTGGCATTCCCAGTATTGGATCTGCCTTTATTTCTTCATAAAGCTTTTTGTAGACCTTACCTTGTCCTTGACTTATCGGAGGAGGCCCCTGTAATAATCTGTGACTTACAGATCTTGCATTTCCCTGAACGAAGTTATGCAGTGGTGGCAGGTTCAGTATTACCTCCAGGGCTGTAGTCGGCGTCGTTCTCATGGCCCCTGTGATACTTAGGCAAGCTTGCCTTTGGATACCACTTAACTGCCTTTGCGCCCCAATCTGCCTCACGACCTGTGTATATAACCATTTGGTCATGTTAGGATTCAATCCCCAATTCTTCCCACACATCTGCCTACACCTTCCGAGAGCGATTCTGGCCTTGTGCGTGGTTTTTTCGATGTGAGAATTCCATGTGAGCTTCAGGTCAAAGATTACCCCTAGGTACTTAACTTCTTTAGCAAATGGAATTTCCACTCCGTTAATTTGTGGCTTTTGTAGACCTTGCAAATTTCTCTTTTTTGTAAACGGTACCAGTGTAGTTTTGTGAGGGTTCACTGCCAGTTCCTCCTCCCTACACCAGCCACTTACTATATTAAGCGCCATTTGGGTGCGCTCTGATATCGTGTTTGGAAACCGTCCTCTTATGACGACAGCAAGATCGTCCGCATACCCTAGGCACTGAATTCCTTCATCGGACAGCCGTACTAGAAGAGTATCTACAAGAATCGCCCACAAAAGGGGCGATAACACGCCACCCCCGCCGTGATGGTTGCCTCTCCCAGGGTGGATGTGATTATCCTATTCCCTAGATTGACTGCAAGCCACCTGCGGATGATGGGTTCGATCCCTCTTCTCTCCATACACCTGGTTATAGATATTGGAGACGCATTATTGAATGCTCCCTCTATATCCAGAAAAGTAGCTATTGCTATTTCCTTGTCATCGATCGACTTGGAAAGTAGCCTGTTTAAGTCATCCAGAGCCAAGTCTGTTGACTTGCCTTGTTGGTAGGCATACTGACGCTCGCGTAGAGGGCGAGTTGTCAGAGCGTTGTCCTTTATGTACCTATCTACTAGCTTTTCCAAAGTCTTAAGCAGGAAGGACGTTAGGCTAATTGGTCTATATGATTGGGGCGTTTGGTCTGATATTCTATTACCCTTCTGCAGTAGGGCTGGATAGATTCCATCCTCTCCCGGTGATTTAAAGGGTTGGAGTTCATCTATCGCCCATCTTATTTTATCTGGTCTTGTAATAGCAGTGGCAATTTGCCAGTTTTCCCGACTGGGTCTACCTACCTCTTGGAGATTTCTGGCTACCTCCTGCCGACCTAGATACATGATAGCTCCTGGGAAGTGTGCTCTTGTCAGCAACTCCGAGCTTTCCTGAGCCGTTTCTGCATAGTTCCCGTCCGTTTTCTTCAGGAGACTCACCTTTTCATTGGAGCCTTCTTTGGCCAGAACTTTGTGGATTCGGGCGCATTCTGTGGTCTCTGTAATTTCCTCACAGAACCTTCTCCATGAGTCCCTTCTGGCCTTCCGGATCTCCTTATTATAGTGAGTAAGCTTACTCCTGTATAGGTCCCAGTTTTGGTTGAGCTTGGCTTTATTGAATAGCCTTCTTACCTCGGTTCTTAATCCCTCTAGGTAATTATTCCACTAAACTGTGTTCCCTTTGCGTTGCCTTGTTCGTTCTGGACAGTTCACTCGGTAGGCATTCAACCTAACCTAACCTAACATTGCCTCGTTAACCTGGTCAACTGCCACTTCTAGGCTTTCTTTCCCTTTAATAGTGACTGTCCCTTCCTTAAGTGACTCTCTGAGTGATTCATCATATCCTTCCCAGTTAGTCTCTCTTGGATTTCTGAACTTAGTCACTATTAGGGCTGATGACTTCAGCTCAAATCTGATATGCCTGTGGTCGGAACATGATGGTTCCTGCGATACCCGCCAAGCCACTATGTTATCACTTATTCTGTTGGTACTCAAAGTCAAGTCTAATACCTCTTTCCTAACCGCTGTGACAAAAGTAGGTTCTGTACCTCTATTGGCAATATATAGACATGTTATTTATTGTTTTTTTTTGTCATATTTTCCTAATTATAGCTTTGTCGAATCAGATGATTCTTTTATAGTAACCCTGTACAAATTTTATATTGGACAGGTGTGGTCCAATAAAGATAATACAATATATACTAGCGGGTCTTGATGCATAGCAAACACTCTGTCTACCTACCTACGCGTCATCATCCATCAGACGTGTGTCAACAGTTCTGGATTTAGTTACATATTTAACTTGCAAATTGATCATTATTTAAATGTAGAAGAGATGGACAACGGCAATAAGTGTTGAAATTGAGTTTGAAAATTTTATATTCCGTACATTTTACAAACGATACGCAGTATTTGAATTCTGAGATACTACGTTCAATTTTCATTCTATGGAATCCAATCCAAATCGAATTTTCTACTTCACTTATTAGTTTAAAGATTGTTTAAAAAATTTCCAATCAAAACTGTTTTTCAAAGAACAAACTGTCTAGTATATATTTTCTAGTGCTACAAAGATGCCACCTTCTCTTTTACACAAAGAAAATGTTGGCTTTAAACCCTCCACGATTAGTTTCAATATTTATAAATAATTTTTTACAAAAAGTGATTTCTACTTTTATCTTTTGAAGGAATCACAACTTGTTTTGGTTGATTTTTATATTTATATCTCTACCGAAACACGTCCCTTTTATTTACGTCCCATTGGAAAAAATGATCAGAAATGACTACCCCCGTATCATAAAGTCACCAAATTCATTTCAAACGAACCAACTTTCCCTAAACTCAGTTCGTTAAACTGGAACTTTATTTTAGTCAAGTCACAATAAATATGCTTCGACTTTCTATAACTCGAAGCTTGAAGTTAATTTATATTTCAAATTATTTGTAGAGATAGACCCCTTAGGGACAGTGTCTAATGTTGTTAGTTTTAAACACATATACGATTGTAAAATTATCAAATTATAGGAATATGATATAATTACAGAAACATTTTCAATACGAAAAAATGCCTAAGCTTAAAATAATCTATAGGAAAATTCACTGAATTGACAAACACCGATCAATTCGAGAAAATCGTACTGACGCTTCCTAAGGTGTTCACGGTGCCACACTATATCACAATAGTTACATAAAAACTACCTGATGTATGTAAAACTATATAAAGGGTGTAACAAGCCTATCGACCTGTTTCGATTTTACAGAATAAATCCTTTTAATTAGCGCTCGTCGTCACTAGCCACTTCCAATTATAGCTCTGTGATCCCAAATTCTTCAAACCTGACCATAAGACAATTGACGTCTGCCAACGGACGCTTCCATTTTTTCCAACGCCACGAGAAACACCCCTTTCCGTTATCGACTTCCTAAGGGGAAAGACCATCTTTCGTTATCTTTCATATCTTTAAGTATCTTATGAATTTTGCTTTGGTAAGTTCAAAATCATAATTTATAATTAATAAGCTTCTTCTAAAGTACTGTCTGATATAATTTTCGTATGCATTCTTTATTTTTTTACAGAGATAGACGAAATTAAATTCAACACGTGGTCATAAATTGTTCTTTTATACTAATATGGTAGTTTTAAACCAAATATTCTTTTATAATTCACTGTTTTACTTTTATACAAACATTTTCAAGCTTTTTCAGTTTTATAACCTATAAAATATTCCTTCGTAACGCCAGTGCCGGTTTCATATATTTCCTAAGCACGATACTTTTTCATATAACTAAACAACTTTTTGCTATGATTAGTCGCTTCATCGGTGAACATATTCTTCATAAAATTTTGGTCATCATTATTTTTGTTGAGAATACGTTGGCAGAACTGTAACCATTCTGAACAGGAGTGAAGTGATAAAAGCGAGGAACTTTTTTTTAGAATTCAAATAATAGACAACTGACTTACTCCTGTTCCTGCAGACAAATGACGTGAACTTACTATAGGATTGTCATCTATTCGAACCAAAACCTTGATTTTTATTGTGAAATGACCCGGTTTCACCCAAACGATGAAATAGATTTGGAAAAGTTTTGTGATTTGGTTGCCTCGTTGTCCCAATAGTTATGACTCACCCTTTAGAGGACTGCAGGTTCTATTCATTCGAATTCACTCGAACTTCCACTGCTACTATATAAATGAGATAATGTGAATCTTTTTATAAAATATTACTATTCTACTGAAATACTATGTATGCAATATTTGCTTGTTACGCTGAATGCAACGATTGCATTTCAATAACCAATTCGTCGATGATGTCTATTTTATAATATAATTACCTTTACGTTGCATTCCAATGTCGAGGTAGTTGAATAAAGCTGCTGTAAGATGGAAAACACAATAGATTTCTGGCTGGGATGCCGGCGAAGTATTGGAGTTTAGAGATGAATCAATCACTTAAAGCTTGAAGGTCGGATTAGTTGCTGTGTTCGGAGCTTCCATTACTCAAACTCGCTCAGGAGTGTTCTTCAATTAGCCGAATTAAAGCAATAATCGAAATGGTGCAAAATGTGATAAATTAGACATGGAAATGAGATAAAGTATAAAGTTTCGGGATTTAAAGAGACAGCTCGATCGGAGATTAATAGAGTGATGGTCTAGAGATACGTTTGGGTAACCACCGATTTTAACACTACAGGGAATTCATTAATTTGTTAGAGTATGTAAACCAAAACCTTAAATGAAAACAAATTAATTATGCTCTAGCTATACGAGGGTTTTCTTTTAAATGTTGCATATAACAATATAGTTGTGCCTGTCAACAAATATCAAATGTCAAAATTAACTGTCATGTTTATAGTTAACTTAACGCCAAAGTTTCAAAGTTTTCTTGGTCGAGCTGGTTTTTGGCAACGAAGCACCTCATCAGTCGACAATTTCTCGTTGGTATGGAGAATTTAAACGTGGACGGATTAATCTTAGCGACGATCCAAGAACAGGTCCACCAACAATGGCAGTCGATGCTGTACGTAAGATGATCCAAGAAGTCTCATATCGTGAAATTGGAGCATCATTGGGCATTTCAAAGACCATAATTCAAAAAATTGTACATGAAGAATTAGTTTCTCGTTGGATACCGCATCTGTTGACGGAAGAACAGAAAGCAATTAGTGTCAATTTATGTCGAAAAACTCTAAATCGGTTTAACGCAGGAAACTCAAAAAATAAATATACAGTATTTTCAGTGGTATTTAATCCTGGATTTATTCTTATGTACCCGAAAATAAACGTCAATCGGCTGTTTGGGTGTTCCAAGATGAACCAAAACCGACAAAAGTTATACGTTCTCGAAGTGTTTCCAAAAATATGGTGGCGACATTTGTCTCAAAAGCGATTCATGTAGCAGCAATTCCTCTGCAAGATAAAAGAATTGCTATTGCTGATTGGTACATTTCGATTTGTTTGCTAGAAGTAATTGCCGGGTTTCAAAAAACGGCGAATGATCCTCCATGAAGACAATGCAAGTTCCCATAAAAATCGAAAAGCGCATTGTTGGACCATCCTCCATGCAATCAAGACCTTAGTCTTAACGACTTTCTTACTTTTCCAAAAATTAAAAATGAACGGCGTGGTCAAAGCTTCCAGTCACCAGAAGATGCAGTCGACGCCTTCAAAAAATCTATTTTTAATATAGGTACTAACAAACGAGTGGAATAACTGCTTCCAGAATTGGTTCCACAGGATGCAAAAATTTATATCTTCGTGGAAAATATTTTGAAAAACAATACTTTTTAAAAAATATCTACTTTTTTTTTCTAGCTCTTCCTATATGCAAAATATAAAAAACATTTCTGGTATAGTGGATCCAAAGTCAGTGTAACGACAACAAAATAAAGCAATGTTGTCAGATATTTTCTAGAATTGTTAGGCTCACTATACAAATGTTCAACTTACTTCAGTAAACTGTATGATGTTCTTAGAAAGCTAGTTTGGGAATATTTTAAAAAAATCTAGATAATATAAATTTATTAGTAAGCAATAAAATAAGTCGCTTAAAACTGCTGGAAAAAGAATAATTATTTAAAAACAACTTTATGTATGTTACTATATTTAAAAAAAGTTTGAATAGCTGGCAACATAGCAGCCCTGCAATGAAAAGTTAATACATCCAATCCAGTATTTGGCATAATATAACGAAGTAACCGGAAAGTTTTAGCTCGGCCAACTGGGACATACAAAATGTTGAATATCTGTCCTGACCTGAGATTAGAACGTCCAGGGGTGTGCGTGAATTGTGTTGTAGAGAAATATTATCACTAGTTATATCACAAGATGTGAATATTTTTTGACATTTTTGTGTAAAATTTCTGTAAAAATTGCGCGAGACAAATATTCTTTAAAAATATCCCGACAGCGAAGCTGGAGGGATATTTTTTAAAAAGAATTTTTGTCGAGGAAATATGCTAATGCTAATACATCCAGTCCAGTATTTCGTATGATATAACGAAGTAACCGGAAAGTTTTAACTCGGCCAACTGGGACATAAAAATGTTGAGCATCTGGCCTGACCTAAGTTTAGAACGTCCAGGGGTGTGCCTGAATTGAGTTGTAGAGAAATATTATCACTAGTTATATCACAAGAGGTGAATATTTTTTTGAATATTCGACAAAAATTCTTTTTAAAAAATATCCCTCCAGCTTCGCTGTCGGGATATTTTTAAAGACTTTTTGTGTCGCGCAATTTTTACAGAAATTTTACACAAAAATGTCAAAAATATTGAAAACAAAATATATACCTCGAGTGGTATATGGTCAGATTATATACCGAAAAAGACGATATTTTCTATTGAAACATCACCAAATCGATTGAAATCCATGTTAATTAACAAAAATGTAACGTTAATGTGACAACATTAAAAATTGGCTGTGGCAGGTGGGCCGGGGTATATTCACTTATGTAAAAAAATATCCAGTATAATTTGCTTCTGATTGGTCGCAAAATGGCATTTGATTGGTTAGAAACGGATGGAGGTATATAATCACTAGTAATACCACTAGAGGTTAAATTATTTCCAGAAATTTTTTCTAGCTCATGAATATTTTGGAAATTATCGAAGACGAAGGATAATTTTCTGAAAATATTCATGAACGAGAAAAAATTTCCGGATTTAATTTGATCTCGTGTTGTATTCGGTAAGAAAATTCCACACCAAATTGTGTTTGAAATAATTAAAATTTATTCTTCGATTTCCAACAAAGTCAATTTTCGCCAGGACACCCGAATACTAGGAAATCGAAGTCAAGTGTATGTAGCAGTTTAAAAACTTTCTACTGATTGTAGTAGCTCAAAAGTGCCATTTTAGGACCTAAAATATTAAATTTTTTTCATTTTATAGTTACTTGGGCTTATTACAAGTGGTAGAAAATCATAATTTAAAAGGTTTTTCGGAACGCTGCATGAACAGATTCACAGCGCGTCACAGTTTTGACAGCAATTTGGACCTTTGTTGATTTCTACTCGTTGTAGTAGCACGAAAATACCATCTCAAGACACAACACAGTATATTCTTTAATTTTAAATAAGTTTTGAGTAACTACAAGTGGTAGAAAATTACTTTTTTGCAAATAAAAACCAGACTGTAAAAAAATATTCTGTCACTATAAACGTCAAAAATGGTGATCCATGATGTTATTTACAGAAAATTATATTACAAATATTATGCGTTTTGTATGCAGGTATATTAATTTGAATGAAAAACATTATTTCACAATATTCGAATTTATAAAAAATTTATATGCACACCAATTGCTATTTACATCCATCTTTCTGAAGGTTGTCCGTGATCAGCTGACAACATGACGTCACTTGGAAACGCTCTATTCCCATAATATTTACAATAAAATTAAGCTAAACCTGGACAATATATTGATGTACTCAATATTTATCTCCATTTAAAATAAGGATTTTTTGTAAATATTTCAATATTGTAGAAATATCGGCACACACTATAGAGATGAACTTTACCAACGTCTTCAAGGTCTGGAATGTTTACGATCAAACTAAAATAAACATAAATTCATGATGCATTTTAAATTATTTTTCCTACGATCACTACTGAAAGTAGGCTTTTGCACACTCAAATCTAACCGCAAAGTTGATGTTTTCCGCGAGCTGTCATAATTTGACATTATTGGCGCTCTTAAGCAGAAAGTAACTTTGGCGCACGCCTAATTTTATTTATAGATAAAAGAGAGCTAGTAGATATTTTAATATAAACTGTAGAATAAATAAATATTTTAGTTGATTTTCTAATATGTTAAAGCATCCAACAGTATTTTCCGTAATAATATAATGAGAAATAGGGAAATCTAAAAGATATCTGACATTAAAGTAATAAATATCTGACATTAATGTGATAAGTGTTGCCTACGTACATAGGTACACGAAACTGCTAAGAACAAACAATGGCAATAGGTAGGCAACACAACATACTTGCAATCACCAGAAAGATTTGACATTTTCTAACCTTTCAGAGACATCTACCTCAGGCATAAACATAAAAAATTGCCAAAATTGTATCTTTAATTTTAATTTAGTTAATAAGTAAAAGGTATGTTTGTTTATTATCGTTCTGTATTCCGTTCAAATAAAATTTAAAAAAGTTGTAATTTATTTAATGAACTATAATATTCATACAACCATAAAATCATAAATCTTTAAATCATAAAGTCTATTGTCATAAGTAGGCAACACAACATACACAATTAATCTTTTGTCTTCGAATAGTAGGCTTAATATGTCAAATAAACTTCCAATATTGTGATGAAAGTAACACGTTTTTAATAAAAAATTAATTTTATTTTGGTGTGATCGTAGAAAAAATCTTGTGTGTATTTCGAGCAGAAAGTCCTTTGGTAGTCTCGACAGATTGCCGCGCTCCGCTGACGCGTCGCGCGGCAACTTTCTGTCTCGACTGCCAAAGTACTACTTTCTGCTCTTGATACACAAATAGCTATTGTTTGCTATCGCCTAGGGAGGGAAATTCTTTTGGAATTGAGACCTTGGTTATAATGCTTGGGAAAATATAAAATTTTTATTTTTATTTATTTATTTTAGTTTTTTTATAGCTTATCACTTTTATTATTATTTTTATCATTGTATAAAATATAATTAAAAACATTTTTATTCACAATAGGTGTTATTTGTCGATCGACATCATGAGCAGAAATTCAAATTTTAGCAGACATGTTTTAATATTACGAGCTTTTATCACAACCACAATTTACAAAAAAAAATACTCACTTGAATGATGCGTATGGTTGGTTTGTGAAGCACCGGATGGCTTGTCTCGTCCCATTTCCTCGTCGGATTTCATGTAAACGATTGAAAGTTCAAAATCGCGATTCACTTTTGAAAATCTCGCCACTGCCACTCTGCTTGTTACCCTTTCGGTAGAACAAGAGGAGAGAGACAAATGCGGTCCCGCTCAATCGATTGATTCACACGAGAATTCTAAAGATCAATTAAACTGGTCGTCAACGATGAAACTGGAAAAAAGGGAATATAATAAGTAAAAGGTATGCTGCACGAGGATACAATAAAATTTTTATTGAAACGCACAGAAGTTCACATTGGATTTTTATTTTTGTTTCAATGGAAGACAAAAATTTTGACCATTTTTAAAAATTTTGACAATTTTTGACTGTTTTTTCAAATTTTAACAATTATTGACCAATTTTGACAATTATTGATCATTTTTGACAATTTTTCAAAAATTTTGACCATTTTTCCAAATTTTAACAACTATTGACCATTTTTGACAATTTTTGATCATTTTTGACAGGTTCTGACAATTATTGACCATTTTTGACAATTTTTAACAATTATTGACCATTTTGACAGTTTTTTTAATTATTGACCATTTTTTCAAATTTTAACAATTATTGACCATTTTTGACAATTATTGATCAGTTTGGACAATTTTTCGAAAATTTTGACCATTTTGGACCATTTTTCCAAATTTTAACAATTATTGACCATTTTTGCCAATTTTTCAGCATTTTTGACAGGTTCTGACAATTATTGACCATTTTTTACAACTTTCAAAAATTTTGACAATTTTCAACAATTATTGACCATTTTTGACATTTTTTGATAATTATTGACAATTTTTTCAAAACTTTAACAATTTTCGACCTTTTCTCCAAATTTTAACAATTATTGACCATTTTTGACAGTTTCTGATAATTATTGACCATTTTTGACAACTTTCGAAAATTTTGACAGTTTTCGATCATTTTTCAAAATTTTAATAATTATTGACTATTTTTGAGCATTTTTTAAAATGTTTGACAATTTTTGACAGATTCTGACAATTATTGACCATTTTTGACAATTTTTCCAAATCTTTTATAATTATTGACCATTTTTTCAAAATTTTGACAATTTTTGACAATTATTGACCATTTTTCCAAATTTTTGACAATTTTTGACCATATTTCAAAATTTTTGACAATTTTTCAAAATATTTAACATATTTTCTAATATAATCCGCCAGTTTTGTGACAACTAAGTAGGTATTTAAAGATGACAGTGGACTACTAAGTTTTTGTTGATTTTATTTGATTCTCCATATAAATATATTTGGCGTGGGCAAAGTGCCGTGAGAAATAATATTTCTCACAGTATGAGCAATATTTGGTTTTGAAATCAAGTAAGGTATGAGAAATACGTCACTTTTCATAGCAGTTGTAGAAGAAACATTTTGTTTCTATTTAATGGTTCAGTAATTATATAATTTATGCTGAAAACAAAACTTATTAATTCGCTACATAATCTGTATAATAACTACATATTATAATTATTATTTTATCCGAACAATATGCAATCATCATGAACTCATAATAAACGGTTTTACATATGCAATCAAATATTTAATGAAAAAGCATAGAAATCCCTCCAGTGTTTACTTTAAAAAAGAACAAAAACAATGTTCCATCAACCCCTCACATTAAACCTGCAAATAAATACAGGAAACACAATTTCCCTTTTTAGTTTTGCTTGCTTAAGAACATTTTGTGTAAAAACTGGAATAAAACGGAGAGCAGGTGAATGCCAGTTATTTTAGCATCAGCATGCTGATACTGTTTTACCTCGACATGGTAATGCAAAAACAATAAATCTTTTGCCTTCAGAAATATGAATATTTTAGGTAAGTGGAACGTAAACAGTACGTTTATTTCAATATTTTTAGAAGAAGTAAATTTTTACTTTATGCAAAGTATAGTTGTTTATATTTATTGATTTATTTTGTAAGTTGATTTTATCAATTTATCTTGAATAGTTTCCGAGAAAAGTACCAATGTAGCTCCGGGGCCGAGAAATTTCTCGATCAGCTTCCCCCACTCCGTCGCCACGAGCCATTAGTTTTTTACTCAGTGTTCCGATCATGAATATCTTTTACTTAATTACAGTTTTCTGTAAAAATTGTCATATTTTAGTAAAGCGTGTTATTAATAGATGTTGAAGATAATAGTTTAATACAAAGTTTTTGAAAAATATTTTTCACAGAACAGAGACCGTCCACTAAGAAGCAACAACTACTTCTCGGGCTATATGCCCCGACTGACATTGAATTACACATATTATAGTCGATAGTCGAAATTCTGTAAAGTGACGTCATCGGTTATCTACCGATTTAAAGTGAACTCCATGAGCGTATCATAGTTTAAGGGTGCGAATACTGAAATATCTGGAATTTCAATTTTTAACATTTGAAATAATAACTTATCACAAGTTGTTCATAAGTAAGTTAAAACAAAATAAAAAAATGTTTAAAAGTCAATTCCAACTTACTACTACTAAAACTAAAATTGAGGTAACATTTTCGTTATTTGCTAACCGGCATTATCATTACGTAAAAGAAAGTTGTTTGTCAAGACCAAAATAAATTACCGATAAGTATAGGTATGTTGCGAGGTCACTTGTAAAATGTCTGACTAACTGGAAGCGGTATCACTCCCTGACGACTCCTCAGAATCATCGCTTTCTCCTCCTATATCGATAATGAGTGGTTCCGTCATTACTTCTACATGTATGTCTAAATCCCAAAACTTTATTTCTTCTTTTAATACGTGTTGAATACATTTACGCCAACTCTCACCAGTAACGGTATGCAGCGCCTCGTCAAACAGTTTCTCAACGTCAGCCATTTTGAATGTACTGTTTTTTCTCGCAACATAATTTTTCACTTGGGCCCAAACCAGCTCGATGGGGTTTAACTCACAGTGGTAGGGAGGAAGTATAACAACTGAGACGTTGAAATCTTTCGCCATTTCATCGACAACGTACTTAATATAACTGCTTTTATGTTTCCGTACGAGAGATAATAATTCAACTTTTAGCATTGCCTCGTTGTGCGGAATGTTTTTACTCTCTAACCAATCAATTATAACCCTCTTGCGGCTAGCTGAAGTAGGTATTTGCTCCAGTCGACGAGAGTGGTATGAAGCATTATCCATAACTATCACTGAACCAGGAGTTACCTTTGTTAAAATTGATCTAAACCATGTTTCAAACCGGTTACCATCCATCTCTTCATGGTAATCGACAGTTTTTTTGGACTGAAAACTTAGTAATCCACCTTCTACAAATCCTTCCTCGCTGCCAATGTGAGTGATAATCAGTCGACGTCCTTTCCCAGAGGGAGCTTTTAAACCGGAAGAGAAACCCTCCATAAAGGCTTGTCGATTGCTTCGTATATTCATGTCTTGCCACACTTTTGACACAGTGTGGCCTTCATTTAACCATGTTTCGTCAAGATAATATATGTGCCGTCCTTCGTTACGAAACTGTCGTATCTGTTTTAAATAATTTCTCCTCCATTCCACAATGTCATTTCGTTCAATTAAGGCACTGTTTCTACTTCTTGTTTGGTAACGAAAATTCATTAATTTTAAAGTTCGTCTCAAAACTTTATCACTGATGTTTGGTAAAGTATCATCAGCTTCTATTACCTTGCTCAATTTAGCTACCGAGGGGATTTCATTCCTAAAATAAAAAGAATGTATTTCCCTACGTATAGCATTCCGTGTTTGGTCGTCCAAAACAATTTTCTTTCTTCCCCTACTTTCCGGTTTACAGTTTTCACCTCGTTCTCTTGTCAAAGATCCGTCCCGCGATTTCTTTAGAATATTGTATATAGTACTCTCAGAAACTTTAGTTAAATAACTGCACTTAATCACAGCGTCACTAACACCCAACTGTTTGTCCATGGCACGCAGTCCTTCGTACACATTTAATATGAGGACTTTTTCTTCCCGAATTAAATTGTTACGACGCCGTTTTTTATCGCCAACACCGCTACACTCCGCCATTATTGTCACTAAATATACCGATATAAATATTACAATAAATACCAATAATAACCGATTTATCACACAAAACCACAACACAAATACTGATGTTACGTTCATGAAGAGAATAAACACCTCACATAACTGTTTACTATCACTGTCTCATTCGCGTAGCTCGATCTATCTATCTCGTTCTCAAAGCCGGAACATTGAAGCGACTCTCCAACATTGTCAAATCGGCGAGTTTTTCACAACAAACTTTGCGTTCAAGAAATATACATAAACACTTTATTTCACATTTCAAGTAAACTAATTATTATTAGTCTGCTTGAAATTTGAAATAAATATATTAAATTGGTATTGACTTAATTACATTGCATCTTTTGTACCTGAAATATTGACACAATGGATTTGAAGTGTATTTATAAAATACAGCATTTCTCTCTAGAATACATATGGCAACTGCGCTTTAACCAAAGTGTTGATTAGATAGCTCTGACTCACTTTACAGAATTTCGACTATCGAGTATAGCATATACTTTGCTGGGGTTAATGTATTGATGTGGTTTCAGCGTTGTCTCCAGTCCGGAGCTTCTGCACGGATGACATCTACCTTGTATCTACTGATGAGGCGCAATTACGCCGAAACCGGTATGCAAGTGATGTTTTTCCTTCTAATTACAAACCAGAATGATTGGTTATATCTTGCAGGTATACCAACCCCGTTTAACTTAGAAGTGTAATTCAAAGTCTGTCGAGGCGTATAACCCGAGAAGTAGTTGTGCTTCTTAGTGAACGGTCTCTGTCTTTGAAACATACTTTTTAAACACTTTGTAAGGCATTATAATAGTATTAAACTATTATTATATCTTCGACGTCTATTGATAACACGCCTTACTAAATATGACAATTTTTTCAGGAAACTGTAATTAAGATGGTTTTTTGTGAATAGAGAATACTGGTTTGTGGTTAGGATGTGCGGATGTCGCTGTTATCGCATTCTTAACATTTCCTTTACTGAGGTTAATGTATTAATGTGGTTTCAACGTTGTCTCCAGTACAGGATTATGCTCTCAGGGCTTCTGGACGGATAGCATCCAGCTTGTACTGATGAGACGCAAATACGCCGAAACTGGTCTGCAACTCCGGTCTTGTAGATGTACCAACCCCGTTCAACTTATAAGTGTACTTCAATGTATGTCGGGGCATATAGCCCGAGAAGTAGTTGTTGCTTCTTTGTGAACGGTCTCTGTTCTTTGAAAAATGTTTTTCAAAAACTTTATAAGGCGTTATAATACTATTAAACTATTATCTTCGACATCTTTGAATATCTTTTTTTTTTCGCTGCACCCTTAAATTGTTGAACAATTAGCATTTAACTTTGACGGTTTGTAACTCCGTTTCTTTTCTAGGAATCTTGACGAATCTTGTTTTTAGATTGAAGCTTTTTTATGCTCTATCAATGTATATAATATTATATTGCAAATGTTATTGGACATACGTGCATTTTACAACTAAAATCATTTTAAATAATCATTCTCACGGTTTCGGAATTATATATTTCTGAAAAATAATAACGACACAGGTAGATGATTGATCCCAAACCCCAAACGTAAGACTAAATTTACAACTGTATTTGAAACAACTAAACCAATAAATAACTTCAGAATAATTCATTTGTATTTTAATTTCTTTTTTTTTTAAGTGGATTATTAATTACCGGAATGAATTTCCGCTCTGTGTACACCATAAATTGTAAATGCAAATTTACCGCTCTTTTCACAAATTGATTTCTTTTAAAACGCTTTCGGTGCTGAACTTCGGTTTCCGAGCTCAAAATGAGAGTGTCATTATCTATTCGTGTATAACTAACAATCATTAGTTCAAAGTTAGATGTTTCATATTATTTATAAAAAAGATTTTTATAAAAAAAGATTTTTTTCTACGTTCATGCAAAAAACAAAACTTTTCCTACTTTCATGCAAATGACAAAACTGTATTGAACTCTATTTAGTTGAAACTAGTTCTTCATTGCACAAGTGCAAAAAATACTTTTTCTACAGTCGCGCGTAAAATGACTAATTACTATATTCTAATGAAATCGTAAAGTCGACAAATGCCGAGGATCGTTACTTTACGCTCTAGCGCAAAAAAGGAATCTTTTTCGCTCGCTTATTTAATCAAACCACGCCCGCCGAATTAACTCAATTGGTGAATATTTATGGAACCGCCCTTCTGACTTCTGACTTCTGACCTGACTTCCTATTGGCAAGCGCGTGCGTGTGTTCTTCCCTCTCACTTCGACTATTGACTGATATTCTGATTCGAATTCTGACAAGTCTGAACAAGTCAGTAGATCTTTTTAAGGTTAATCATGATGAATAGCGAAAATGACGATTATTCTAGCACTCCTATTATAACCTAAGATAATATAAAAAACTGTTTTAATTATTAGAAGGGCGACTGTAGAAAAAATTATGTGTGTTTTTCGAGCGTAAAGTAAAATTGCCGCTTTCGAAAGATCGCCGCGTTGCGCGGCACTATTCTTTCTCGAGCGGCAATCTGTTACTTTACGCTCTAAATACACAAATAACTATGATTGCACTCATCTGTCATTTTACTTAGCGTTTTGTCATGATGACAAAATTAAACATTCAAATCGACGCCATTTTTAGTCCATTTAGAGCAACCTAAATAACACATTTTTTGGTTTTTGCATGCACGTAGAAAAAATATTGTATGCAACTATTATAATAATGTTGATCAATAGGTATAATCGTGGAATAATCAACATTAGTGAATCCATTTCTTTTACTCAAGATGAGTTTATTTTAATTTGAAGGGAAAGGAGCGATAAGCAGGGAATATTTTTCACGGTATGTACAAGTATTTTTCAATCTCGGCTTCTTTCAAATTTATACATTCGAAGATATTTTAAATGTGCTTATAGAGAAGCAAGAAGCGACATTTTGGTTTCATCACGCTGCAATTAGCTGATATTTATTACGAAAATCACTATTAGGAATTTACTATAACTTAATAGTTATTTGTTTAACTAGGCAGAGAAGTAACAGATTTACTGCCTCGGCTAGCGTGTCATTGTCGAGGCGAAACCGAGGCAATGAAACTAGCCAAGGCAGTAAATCTGATTTTCTGCCGTGTGAAACATATAATTTTTTCTCCGATTGTTTGTACAGTGTGTTTAGAAAAATCAAATTAAAATGAAAACTTTTTTATGACGGATATAGCTCACAATTTTAAATATTTCTTCTAGTGGTATGTTATATATTTTTAATTATTATTGTCGATTAGACCTTAAATTGTATACAAAATAATATCTACCGAAAAATAATAAATATAATGTTAAATATCGACAATAATAGTGTGCACAGTGAAGTTATACTACGTATGTGTGACGTGGAAGTGATTGTTGATTCCATGGGCCTGCTTAAATCGCTAGATTCCAAAAAAAAGAAGAAAATATGATTTATTTAAAGCCTAAGCATTAAAAATCATTTTTACTACCTAGGCAGTAAAAGTGTTACTTCTATGATCGATAAATGTCATTAAACCTGACGTTTAATGTCAATCGGAGAAAAATTACTTTTATTCGATTGAAAAGCATTAAGAATGCTTGGAAAATGTATTTACATTGCCGTAATGTCTTTTAGTTTGATTTATAGAATGAGAAAAGATCGATAAAAGCTTTAATAGTTATCAACTATCATTATTATCCCATATATTCTCTTTGGTTTTCGCTGAAATCGTCTACTTTTTTTGGAAAATGATTTAGGTGACTGCGAAGGCAATAAAGCAATACCCAAGTCACAACAAAGTTTATTGAGGTCTTTTCACTCTTTTTACGAGTGTATGGATTCTTTGACGAAACTGTGCATTCAACTTATGTTTACCGAGCTGATATGTATACAATAATTTATCAACTTTGTCTCATTATAAAGAGATAGGAATGTGAAATATAGATTAGAGAGGCGTGTGGTTAATATTATGGCGGGAGCGCGAAGGAGAAATTATGGCGAAAGCGTAGAAGGGGCAAAAATACAAGGGAATGTGGGAGATACATTTTGTGAATTGGCTTATACAATCGAAATACAATAAATATCGCAAAAACCTTTGTATCAATTTCGGGCAATGAAATTCCAGTGTTTTCATTGTTCCCTTGGGGTTGAAATCGGTTTCACAGGGGTCGATAAGGTCTAAAAATCGACCCCTATTAATTAACACAAGTTCTGATTTGAAAGTTTCAAGATAATTTGTGTTACGGGTACAAATTTGTTATACGAATGACTAATATTTCAGTAGAAAGTATCATTATTGTACAAACATATTGACAAAACAAAGAAACCGTTCGGTTCGGGCGAATACGACAAACACTATTGTGTCGAATTTCGCCATATTTTTACTCTAGAATTTTTTTTACTTTACTTTCACGCAATTTTACATGGTTTTCTATTGAAAAAAAAATTACGTGATATTTGTTAAAACCCCCCCTCTCCGCCAAGTGAGATTTGGAAAGATTTTACTTGTCCCTCTCCCTCCCTTGAACACTTCACGTAATTAATGGACGTCCCCTTTATACCTACACATTCAATTAATCTAGAATATCCTTTACTGAAATATTCACCAATACTGAAAAGGCACTAAAGTTTGGCTTCTTTCTGGAATGTTAATTTGAATGTTTACTTTGCCAGAAAAAAAATGCGAGTTTAATTTTTTATTCCTGCTGTGCGTGAGGAAGCCGCTTCCACGTGTTCAATGGAAAAGTCGTTGAGGTAATATTTACTATACACACAAGTAGGGTGAAAAATGCATTAATCTTCAAATGAAAAGATGTAAAGCAAAATAATTTCTTTGATCTCAGAGTTGAATCTGGCGTGGAAATATTGAGAGTCTCAGCTATTCAGACTTCGTGCGATGAATTTTTTTATTTTAATAATTAAAATGTTTAATTCGCGTAACCTGAAATAAAAATACAGAGCTATTTGATTCAAAGCAAACTTTTTTTGCTCCTGAGTACTTTGATATCCAGCTTAATCAATATACAGTCTGTTTGAAATAGACAGAGAAAAATAAAACCTAATTTAACATGTAAAACCCTTACCGGGTGGGCAACTAAAGCTCCAGAATTTTGAAACGATTTTCATTATAATTCACATCTTTATTATTTTATTTGCCTACCCAATCCTGAAGAACGCCGGTATACAATACAGATACGATCTTCGGGTCGCTTGTAATTGCAGGTATAGCCGTTCCTTTAGGTAGGGTTGTCAGTAGGTATAATATTAAATGAAAAACTTCATTGCGATAAATATTAGCCATATAATATAAATTGATAATAATACGTTCATTACAGAGTCAATTATAATAATATTTATAATAATCAATTATTTTCATATTATGATTTACTAGAACTTATTGACAACACGGGGTTATTAATATTATTTGCACACGAAATATTAGTTATCGGAAAATGAAAAATCTGATGAATTTTCATCTGATCCGAACTTTATTACTATTGGCTCTATGGTTTGTTCCATTAAATTATCTAATTTACACATTTGCTGCTCTTCTTTGATTACATCTTTTATGCATTTCCATTAACTCGTTCCAGAGCTTCTCCAATATGTGCACGGACATCTTTCATTTTATATGTGGTATTTTTCCTTGCCACCATCCGTCCACCTGAGCCCATATCAACTCTATAGGGTTTTGTTCGCAATGGTAAGGAGGAAATCGAAGTATTATAATATTCCGGTTTTTTCTAGGAAACGATGTTTACGTATATTTACAAGTTTTTTTTAACATATCCTCTTTAAATGTTATTTCTTTATCCAAAAGCCACTGAATGATTTCCTCTTTTTTCCAAGCGGTGGTAGGTAATTTCTCACATCTCCTTGAAAGATAAAGGAGCGTTGTCCAAAACAATTACAGAGTTGGGCGAAATTAGTTAAAAATAGTCCTCAAAAACATCAGCATTCATATCTTCGTGATAGTCTCCGGTGTGAATGGACTCAAATGCTAACAAACCATCTTTCAAAAAACCAACTGTTCTTCCAATATGCGTAATCATCAGTCGTTTTCCTTTTCCATTTTCATTGCGAAAATCCCTTATTGATCACAAATAGTTCCGTCTCCAACATACAATTTCATCTTTTTCGATTAAAAGCGACGTTCTGTTTACTTTTTCCAATCTAAAATTCATCTCTAGCAGAATTTTCCACAATTTATCTCTTCCAATTTCAGGAATAATGGCGAAACCCAATTTAGTCAGAACCATTTTTCGTGAAAAGAACTTCACATGATTAAATATAAAATTCACAATTATTGAAATTTTTAGAATCACCAGCAATTACGCCCTTGGAATGGTTTTTTACAAAGCTTTATTGCTCTCTGCCTTTTTCAAATAGAGTATAGTTTTAAAAAAAAACCATCATATCGGATGGATAATATAAAAGTTCGTTTTTTATTGCATTTGAGAGTATATTTTTTAAATTTTTTGAGTATTATACTTTTTACAAATACTTTGTGATCGCACCAATTATTTATCGCACTTTTCTCAAAACGGTCCTGGATAAAACGATTTGCTTTTTATGCATGAAATTCCGGTGGAAACCTCGTATCCGATGAATTATTAGTTCTCAAATTTACATAACTATAACCATGTTAATGATGATGTACGAGAGTTTTGGAGCGATTAAAAATTAAATACGATTTGTTGAATAATATGGCGAAATCCTGGAAGTTAAGTTTTGAATAGCCTTACTCATAGTTCATTAAAAACACTTTAATGAAAGAAAAGAAAATGCTCCTGCACACGAAGATGAAATATTGTTTTTGCTGGAAAATTTGCATACTTGAATTTGCTATTCTTTATTCATTTTAAGTTAAAGTTTGTTTTTTGTTAATAATCTACGCTTTTAAGTTAAATTGAGTTTTTAATTGATGTTTTTAAATGTAAATATCGATTTCATTACAAAAAACAACAATAAAAAAATGTAAAATTATATATATAGGTAAGATACATTTGAAGACAGTTACCGACCTGGTCACTGGACACTATACCCTAAGGAAACATTTACACAAAATGGAACATCCTAGGAGCAGAGAACTTGAACTAAGGGATGAAGCACCTACTCACATACCCTACTTTTGTTAGAACCTACAAGGACTCAGACGAAAGCTCTTTGGAAAGGAAATAAAGCAACTACTCAAAATCGCCCAGTCAAACTAGTGGCATTTATAGAACACACGAAGCTTCTGGAATGGAACTAGATATTATGGGAAATTATAATACCCTTCGTAGATCCCTTCTCAAAGTAGAAAGAATTTTGGCACTTCTTTCAT
This sequence comes from Lochmaea crataegi, assembly GCA_947563755.1. NCBI lineage: Eukaryota > Metazoa > Arthropoda > Insecta > Coleoptera > Chrysomelidae > Lochmaea > Lochmaea crataegi. Next base: position 87,281,520 of record OX387423.1, on the reverse strand, counting down.
ATTTTTTTTCAAATTCTATCCCTCACACAGACTCTAATGCCATTGGAATAATGAATTAATGAAACGGTATCTTGGAAACAATGTAATAAATAAAATAATACTATTGTTATATAAATTAGTTTATCCATAATCACATTATAATTGGAGTTTTATCCACACTTATGGAGCATATAAAGTACTACTTTATCCACTAGTGGAATAATGAAAAGTACAATCTTAAGTCAATAATTTTTGACGTTACAGCTGCTATCAGAGCGAAATGTCAAATCACTTTTTAATGAAATCTAATTATAAATGACAGTGATTGTGTTTTAGTTGCGTGGATAAAACACTATTTAAAACACTTATACAAGAAATAGCTACTTTTTTTATTTAAAATCCTTTAATTTATTCATAATATGTAGTGTTTCGATCGAGCGAACTGAAGCTGATTTTAATATTTATTTTTTTGTCAATGAAAATGCATTTGGTTAATACCAACAGCAAAGGGATTAAATGAGATTAAAATAAAAATACTGTACACATGCTTCGATAAATACTGTTTTTTTTTGCATAAAAGTACCTTTTTAGACTATAACGTACTCTGATAAAAGCCTAGAATCCATTTTGTGTTATTAATGTCATAGGTCTCGTTTTCCAATATTCACAGGAAGGTAAATATTTTTTATCAAAGGAACTACATGGCAGTGATTCACATTAAAAGGGAAAATATCTTTTCGGTTGGCATTAAAATGTGTCAATAAGTGAACGTATCTGTTATAAATATAATAAGCAGTTGTAGAAAAAACTATCTATTTATTTTGTAATTGACAAGTGGTGTCACTTAAAATATATATATCTAGCTTCGCCAACTGGGCGATGACATTAATTGAAACTATCCTAAAGGTTATATATAGCACAGTATCCTTCGTTGATGAAAAAATAATATTTTTTCTTTGATATAAGTCGAAACTGTAGTATTCTGCATTGTTTTACCAGAAAAGGCATTATTTCCAAAGGATAAGTATTACTAATGTTCGGTACCTACGCAAAACTTTTTTTTTCAAACGGATCTTTGGCTATCCAATGGCAGATTTAAAAAGATCACGTCTTAAGCCTTCAGAAAATATGGGGTTTTGCTATCCTGTACCGAGTAGTTTTTTCATAAAATGTCTCTAAGTGGATAGTGATTTTTCTGTGAAAGTGGCTATATCTTTTTAACCACTCGGTATAGGATAGCAGAACCCTATATTTTCTGAAGGCTTAAAACGTGATCTTTTTAAATCTGCCATTAGATAGCCAAAGATCCATTTGAAAAAAAAAGTTTAGTTCGGTACGCAAAACTGGGACACCCTGTATATTTTAAAATATTTTCAAATTATAGTTTAAGTTGAAGTAAAATTTTTGGTATAAAAAGATTTTTCAAAATTGTATATTTTCTTCAATACTTGTCCGGTCCCGGACTTTTGCCGAACTCTGTATAACCAATGGCACTTACTCGACCAGTTTCAAAAATTGCATAACCAGGAGTTTAAATTAGAAAAGTTGATATAAATAGACAAGTAACTGAGATACTTCAGTTTTATGCGTAATCTGGTAAATGTGATATTAACGTCGAACCTGACCTGAGGATATGTATACGTCCCTAAAGAAAAAGAAGAAGACATACTCATATATATCTGGAATCATCTAGAACTGTCATCGAAACTGGGAAGGCATCTGCACCGTTCTCAAGAAAATCAACGACCTAGTCTACCTCATCCAATTGTCATCGAGGAGTAAGCCCAAGGTGATCTATGTCGAGAGGTTAGCCTCTTACTGCGGGCCCGATTCACCCTGTTGGCTTCAACCAGACCCCAGAAGTCAGATTATTCGGGACGAATAACTTGAAAAGAGGGAACAATGTTACGTCGGACCTGTACTGAGGATGTGTAGAGGAGAGAAAGAAGAATCATCTAGAACTGTCATCGAAAAGTCTAGAAATGTAATCGAGAACTGTCTGGAACTGGTGAAAAGTATAAAAAGCGGAACAATTGACATTAGTTGATGAGTTTTTGTAGTAAATAAATGTATTGAACGAAATTATTTGGAACTAGTGTATTGGTGACGGCCTTAGTGCCCTCACTAACGGCGAGTTTTGCTAATTCACCTGGAAGCAATAATCTTACTGCAATTGGAATTTCTCTACTGGTAATTGTAGAACGTTTATTGTAATGAGCTAATCTGGATGGTTCAGCAGCAATACGGTCAAAAATATCATTAACAAAACTGTTCATTATCCTCATGGCTTTTCTGGAAGTACCGGTGTCAAGATGAACTTGTTTCAATACTTTGTAAATATAAACGGCATAACTTTCCTTCCTCCTCCTTTTCTTCTTTTTGTCAGCTTTTGAGATATTCTTTTGGACTTTACCACCGCTGTCACCAATGTTACTCCTTTCACTTTCCTAAACTTTCTTTATTCCTACAACTCTCAACTTCAACAACTCAATACAAATAACGAGTCACTATCAGAACACAGAACTCATTTCTCTAATACTTAAAAAACTCATTAACTAATGTCAATTGTACCGCATTTCATATTTTTCACCTGTTCCAGGCAGTTCTCGACTTTTCGATGACATTTCTAGTCTTTTCGATGACAGTTCTAGATGATTACAGATGTACGTCTTCTTCTTTTTCTTTAGTGACCGCTACATATCCTCAGTACAATTCCGACGTAACAATATTTTATGATCGTACACATTTTAGCTATACACTTATATGCTATGTAAAACAATCCAGCAATGGAGAATGGAGAGTATCTATCTGTTCATTCATGAGAGTATCTATCTGTTCATTCATGAGAGTATATTGAACATATTCTTGATACTTTTCAATTTCTAATGATTCTAAGAGTGGTTCAATGGGATTATTCAATTGATCCACTATATCTTATCTTATTTACAGTCAAAAGAAAATCGTTTGTACCCAAGATTGGAAAAATGAGTTTCATAAAATCCGGTAATTAAAATCCCTAATTTTATCCAAACCTTTTTTAAAATAGTTCAATTAATTACAATGTATACCAATGTTTCCGAATAAGATTCATAATAAGAGTTTAATTAAACTTTTATACTTATTAATTAGTGAAGATTGTTTTTATCGTAAATTTAATAAGGCGGGAGGGTTCTAACAAAGGTTAACGATTGTGGATTGAAATATTTAATGGTTATGAATGTACATCATCTGTTTAGAAGGAAAATTTTATTACCAGTGAAACTGGATACTGTCATAAATCTTATCAAATTGATACATTTTTCTGGGTATATCAGCAACTGAACCTTGATTAATTATAGCGATTCGAGCTATATTTACTCGTCCGTTTAGAGAAATATGAATTGGTTCAATCAAAATGTTGTTTTTGTTTTAAAAGATTCCGGTGATATCCGAAGAATTATCGTAAGTAATTATCTAGACACGCCACAATTGACACCCCAAAACTACAGTTTCAAGTTTTTTCTTGGACGCCAGATTTTTTATCGTGGCTATTTCCACATCTCAAAACCTGCGGAAAATAATAATTATACACCTATTTCAACAAAATATATTTATAAATACGCATTTTCAGCCTTTAGTAGTAGATGTACATTTTTTTTCAGTGATATTGGGGAAAAAGCAATATTGACCAAAAAGGTTATCCAAAAACGATCGCGTAACATTTAATGGAAACAAAATATTTTCCTTCTTTTTAGAAAGCTTTTACAATTTAATATAGAATAACAAGAGCTTGAAAATAATTCACATCATACATTTATTCAAGCCTCTAAGGTAATTTCCATGTTATATAATATATAGATGTCAAAGATTAGTATATTATGCAGTTGCATACACTATTTTTTCTACGAACAAGAAATTTTATTTGAATTCAACAACATTGCTTTTTTAAAAATTTTTAATACCTTTTTATACAAACAATAAGAAATAAAATATGGAAGAAAAATAAGTTCTTCAACTTAATTTTTATTCCTACAAAATAACCACTATAATAATTATGAACTTAATTTAACTATTGACAATAAACATAAGCGAATTCATATGTAGCATTAAACAAGATAAATTATAAATTACATTTCAATCAATTTTGTTTAAATACAAATTTTGAATAGTACAATTTACTAAAAAGTACTTGGATACATTTTTCGCCTTTTCAGCGATTTCAGGTGGTGTGTATGAAAACTCTTCGTCGCTCGACATTTCTTTTAAAAAGTGGAAGGTTTCTACCTTTTTGACTAACGCAAAATATTGAAACTGTCATAAAACACGAATCTCTTAGAAACTGTCAACCATTCTACAGAAAATATGGGGTCTGTCTACATGGTTATTTAAAAATCTAGATTTATATTGGTCAATTTTTTAATACTATTATAACAATTTTTCACAGGTAACTGTAATTAAGTAAATTATATTCTGTTACATTATAATTGCGAAATCTTATGCCTATTTAAAGCAAAATGTACTCAGAAATCTCATAAAAATATCAAGACACGAGTGTGAAAACTATAACACAAGCTGCAGGCGAATGTCCTAATAGCCAATAAATGCGAGTTGACTACACTTTTATGTATGTTTTCAAAAACTTACGAGTTATCTGCAAAGAACTGTCAAATTTAATCAATTTTGACTGTCAGATTGGTAGTTATGGTCGTAGTAGATATTGTCCGAGTTTCATCGGTTGTCAGATTATTAACAAATATTAGGATTCGGTGAATTATAAGGGCGAAATGGGATTCTGGGTATCATGGAATTTGAATTTGGAGTTTTAGAAAATTCACTCATTAGCAAAAAACATAATATATAGTGAAACTTTCATTACATCGTCTCAAAATGTTTCGTCCATCTATCGCATGTCGCGTTACAGCGTTACAGCAGGCCACGGAGTAGGGGTAAAGTGAAAGGCGCAAGGCCACCGTACATAGACAATGAATAGTAGGTTCACTCGTCGTCGGCACTTTCATGTAGCGCTGATAAAGACATGCCGAAAGACGATCGTTAAAACACACGTGTGTCGTATATACATAAGTCGCGCGAATTACTACCTTCATAGCTTATTATAGATGGAATGTTTGGTACGGAGGCTGATAAAAATGTACGTTGCTATAAAACTATTTCAAAAAACGATGTTGTTTTGTTATGTACGGTACGTTCTAGTTTTTAATTGGGAACATCAAATTATAAGAAATATGCTAGAATCATTGATTAGAATAGCTTTTACTACACTTGGAAAAAGTTATCCATAAGGCCAGTCTATCGCAGGATCTGTGGAAAATCTTGGGGCTTGGGACCCAAACAAATCCATCGGATATATGTGATGATTGTTAGACCAATCATCACATATGGAGCTTTTGCTTGGTGGTCAAAAGCTTCACAGCGAACGGCCCAAGCAAAGCTCTCTGGCATACAGAGACAGGCTTGTCTGGAAATTACTGGTTCCATCAGTACCACACCGTCAGCGACCATGGATATCCTACCAGAACTACCTCCTCTCCATATATTTCTGGATATATCTCTAGATGGACAATATATAGAATTACACATATTTATAAATGCACAAACAGACAGACAAAGTCACAGTATTCTGGGAATGACCTCTGACATAATGCCCCCAACAGTAAACTAAGACCTGCCTTATACCGTCCTAATTCCAAATAGAGACGAATTGGTCCTCCGTAAGGATGAATTATTAAGAGCAGATAGCTGTTGGTGCACAGATGGATGGAAAAACACCCTCAGGCTCTGGTGCAGGAGTATACGGGCGCAGACCTAGGACAGACATTTCAACCTCTCTAGAATCCTATGCAACCGTATTTCAGGCGGAAACTTACGCATTTGCTTCATGTGTGGAGAGATTGGAGCAAACCAATCTCACACATTAATCAATAAAAATTTTCACGAAAGGCCAAGCAGCTTTGAAAGCACTTAGCTCTTACCGTGTAATGTCGACACTGGATTTGGTCTGCCAAAAAAGACTCCCCACAATAGGAAAATTCAATAGAGTATCGCTGGTCTGGATCCCTGGCTATTCTGGCATAGATAGCAATGAGAAGGGGACTCTCTTGCAAGGGAGGGTGCCGCACGCGTTTTTATCGGACCAGATCCTACAATTGGCATCGCAATAAGCTTTGTGAAACAAACACTAAATACCTGGACAGCAAGAACAGCTTCAGACTTCTGGCATAATATACCAGGATTGGTTCATTCAAAGGCTTTAATACATCATTCGAAGAATGTCTCCAAACAAATCTTAGACTATAGCAGGCATGACCTACGTTGTCTAATAGGCCTTTTAACAGGCCACTGTCATCTGAATCATCATATGCTAAGAATTCGACTGTCAGAAGATCCGACTTGTCATCTTTAGAGGGCCTTATAGACCCCTTTAATCACAAACCTAAGCTAACCTAACTACATTAATAAAATATTTGTAATTCGTCAAAAATGTACAAATATACATTGTGTTCATTCGAAAAGGACCCACCCTTAATATTTCAGGAATGCGACATATCAGAAAAAAATGCCGAAACACGTCAACTTTTAACTTGAGGGGGACACTGTTAAGCGCTAATGTCATAAACGTCAGATTCACCCCCTCCCTACTGGAGATACCCCTTAAATTTTTTCAATGATAATGGGAAAAAAGCAATATTGGCCAAAATAGTTATCTAAAAACGAACGTGTAACATTTAATGAGAAGTCTAGATTATTACCTTTATGCGATATACAGATACATTCAAACACAAACGGAACATAGGGATTTTAAGCATTGTATCAGAACTGCTTTTGAACTAGTCGACCAACATCCAGCTTCAATAGATTAAAAACACGATTATTACAATCGTTTATTTGGACACCTATAACATATCGTACAATTCCCACCACTCCGTATTCTCAACGGTGGGCGGTCCTTAATTAGCGTCAGTCAGTCAGTCGATCGGTGAGAGTGTACAAGACCATAACTTTGTTTTAATTTAAAGAATTCTATTTTGTTTTATTTACGAATTTATTTTTATTTCGAAAGCCGTCATGGCCAAAAGAAATCAAAACATATTATCTTAACTCGAAACATTAATTGTTAAAGAGAATTTAACAATTAATTTTCGATTTTAACAACATAAAACGTAAACACATTATTCCAATATGTAGCGACGTTTACTACCCCCATCAAATAATTATTCAATACTAAATCGCAGTTCGCACTTCGCATACACCTCGCACATAACTAACAAATTTTGGAAGGAGAAGGGGCGGGCTTTTTTACAGTGATTCTGAATCCAGCTGTCCAGATCAAAACTTGATACTCATTGAAGTGAACTTATAGAAATGTTTTGTTGGTGGACTGTTTAGATCGACGATTACACTAAATCCCTATGTTCCGGACGCATTTGAATGTATCTGTATACCCATCATACTATCGTGGTCAATATATTACAAATCACTTGCATCGTGGTTTCATAAAACCATACAATGATTTTTGATTTTAGTGGAAAATTTTCAACAAAAGTACGTAGTTTACAATACAAAATTTGTTCGAGTAATTTAACTTGTGCCACGCATGATTGCCATGTGCCAATAATCATGTCGCAAATATATGCCTCGGCTGGCATTAGATCGGATTTTGATGATGTAAAATTCAAATCTATACTTCGCTTCATTTATAATGGAAATATTCCACAAAACAAGGGTAGAAGCAGCAAAAGTTTTATACAATTCAATTCAATTTTTGTTTCTACTCATCCAATAATTCAAACGGTTAATTTTAAATTATAGATCGTTACAAAAAATTTTGAACAGAATATTTTTGTTTCTGATTATTTTTTAAGATTGTGCTATTGCAGCAGTGTATATACCGTATATTCCAGGATAATACAGATCCCTGTTTCAAATTTTTTATCTAGCCTAGACGGCATTGAACCGGCTTTAATTTATTGATGATTTAAAAGGGCGCACATAAGCCCCACAAGCTCGATTTGTATAACGTCTAGCTTTAAATAATTTATTAGCTACAGCAGGTCAAACTTTGTCAGCTTTAATGTTTAATCGGCTTTAAGACTGTTGAAGATTTTTGAGAAATTGTATTCATACATCGTTTATAACATACCTGAGTTCGTATACATATAGGTTAAAAGCATTAGGCTTAAAGGTAATAGATACTCCAAGTTTTAAATAGAAAGAAGCTTCTTAAGCACAATAAATGTTTTGTGGTAAATCAATACATAGATATGTTAACAGGGCACTGTAAGCTTTACAAACACTCAAAGCTGACGAAGCACATCCTTTGCCAGTGCGACTTCCTGGCGAATGTGTGATTGACTATTTAAAAAAAGAGGGTCTGGAGAATGAAATCCAGATTCAGAGGATCTGAAAAGGTCGCATTAGCCACCTCCTCAAATCTAATTTAATCTAAATCACGAAGAATATGGTTTTAGTAAGACCGATCTGGAGCAAATTGAACCACCAAAAAAGTAGACCATGAGCGTGGATGTAGATTTCAATCTTATTTGAGGTTAGATACGAGAAATAAAAATCATACTGTGAAATTTTATAATGTACGTTAACATTCTCGTCTCTGGAAATTAGTTCTTTTTTATTTTTTTTGCGCGAAAATAAAAAAGTTAGTAACATTCAAGCCGTCAGTGAATTTTCCCTTGTAATTAAAAATGAGAACTATCAAAAAGGGAAGGTAATCTAGTGGTTTTTTAACGTTACTGAAAAAGCTCTTGAAACTGGGAAAAGTTGAAAAAAAATTATATGTCGGCGGTTGTCTCAACGTCAAGTAATTATACGTCTTTTCCGCACAAAAAACACGTATATAAAATGCCGCAACCGCATTTAAAGTTCATTTTAGTACAGTAAGAATTTTCTTCTGGCACACAAACGAGAGAGCGTGAATCTCGTTTTTATTATATTAGGATCCATGTTCAAACATATTTTACTGATTTTCGTTTTGAAAATTTGATGAAAATATTTATTTTATCAAAAAAGATTTATATCAATTTCTAATTTACTTCTGACGATGCAAATGTGATTTGTCAAACCGGTAAAGTGAAACGGGGGTTGTATTTTAAGTGTCGCCTGTCAACAAATATCAAATGCCAAAATTAACTGTCATGTTTAACTGAACTGAATTTTTAAAGATGATGAGTCAGTCGTAAAATGGAATTGAGTCGAGAAAATTTTAGCGCAATGATTTTTTACAATTATTTGATTGAAAAAAATTGTTTATTACTTTCCACATTTCTGGAAAATCAAATCTGTTCGAGCACAACAGGTTATATCTAACAATTTACGATACTCCATGGGACCGAACAGCATCAGAAAAGGGAAGTTATCTGTATCGAGTAATTTAAAAAGAAATATTCTTTGATTAGTTTCTTTATATTACAGAATTCTCGTTACGTCTGGAACCGAAATTTTTCATTTTTGTATGCAGCACACGTTCTCTGATTCGCAGATTCTCACGTACTTTTTGTATTATTTTTATGAAAGTTTGTACTTCAAAGCGAGCGCCAAATTAACCTCGTTTATTTTCCGCATTGTTTCATTTTTCTTGTACAAAGAAATGGCAACCGAGCGAATAATAGAGCTGTCTAGATGAAAAAATATTGGTATTGGAAACGGATTAAGAAAAAATACCTAATTTTCTGTCTTTATTTTCGTTAAAAATTCAGAATAATGAGCAGTAGGGGAGCGCCAGGAGGGTATGGACAATATTTGAATAAATCATTGTGAGGAATAACTTAAATTTTGTCCCCAACTGTGGGGAGGGTTTTGACAATTATTAAGAACATATTATGCCAATCATTTATTTTTCAAAAAACACAAATAAAAAATTTACTTAAAAATTGTTTATTGAATAATATTACTTCAACATTAACATAATCTGTACTCGGTAACATTAACATTAAAATATATCATGTCCAAATATCTGGCACTTCAGTCTGTCGATGGATTTGGTAGTTTTAAAACAACTTCTTCATATGACACAAATGCTGGAGGCTCTTCACTAAATCTAAATCGGTTGGAAGCCACTTGCTTTTTTAAAAATTTCACATTAAAGCCATCTTCAACGACCTCTTCTATTTTAGCTGCATAATGTCTGGCAGATTTTTTTCCAAACACCTTGCAAATTATAAAATTGTCAACTTCAAGTTTGGTGAGATTCACCAAGTCTTCATCTTCTTTCAAATCTAACTCTGAAGATGAGTCTTTGTAAATAACTTCTTCCTCATTGGAAGAAGAAGATTCGTTCATACATTTTCTCTTTATCTTCTCTATTTTATTTTGATCAATTTTTGGTGCGTTCTCCTTCATTTTCTTTCCTTCAATTTTATCGCGTTCTGGAGTATCGATTGCAATTATGGATGTCCTCTTCACTGGTCCTTTTCTAGTTGTCTTTCTTTCGGGAGCTTTTGGATACGGTCTTATTTTGGATGGAAGATAAATACTTTTGCTCTTGTGTAGAGGGGTCGGGTTGCTGTGATAAATCTGGATTTTTATTTAAAACCTCATTTGACAGAGTCACATTGTTGGGCGGTCTTTTTCTATATAAATATATAAAGTTAACTAAACTAATATAAAGTGAATATAACAATAAATAAGTTAGTGAAAGCTAATACTTACCATAAAATATTTGTTAATAAGTGAACACGGGTATAAGCCATATAATATTACTATATCCAAGACATATTTTTAATAAATCAAAAGTGGAAAGCAGAAAAATATTGAAATCGTTTATCCAGAACAGAAAAAACTTTCCAAGAGACCCAGAATTTATGTGCAGGGCCACCGAACATTGAACTTCAGTGTGACCTTGAAGAGAAGAAAAGGAATGAATACTTGAATTACGAAAGACAATCAGGTATCATTTATCCATATAATATAATATTGAATATATTGATGTATAAAATTTAAATTGTTTAAATTTAAAAGGTATTACATAAATTTATACTTACGATGGAAATTCTCAAAAGAATCAAAGAGATATCACCATAGTTGATTCAGAAGCCATTTTATTCTAGAAAGTTGTCGAATATAATTTCTTCACGTATAAAATTAATCTTCTTCTTTGTAGTTTTTAAAATCATAGAAATATAAAACCATAGACTGTGAAGTATAATCATAATTTTGTTGCGAATGAGAGAGTGAGTGAAATTTAGATGAGGAATAAATAGTGTTAATAATTTTGAAGTTAATTAAGCCGTTAAGCAGAATTAGACAATAAATCAAACTTTTCACTTGTTGAACATTTATTTAAAATTGAATGTGTTTGTTTCTTTTATATCTATATATATTTTACAATCAACACAGGTTATCAACGTTGGAATTTTTTGAAGGTCAGAGGACAGAGTTTGTGAACTCACAAACAAAAAATATAATTTCCCTGAGATAATTTAAATAAATGAGGACAAAAGATAATTGTTCCATTTTTTTTCAATTTTAAGAGAGCGTATGAATAAACTTCCAGTTCGTTTTGAATCCTTTAAACTTATGAATGTAGGAGTATTGAAAAGAAAACGGCCAAATTGAGAATGAATTTAACTTTGACCTTAAATAACTTTACTCAGTCTTGATTTGTCATTTTTACTTATAAAAATCAGAAGAAATGTGTTATTCTTATGGGAAATCGAAGAGTGCGATATTAATATTAGGGGCTCATATTTTCAGAGGCCTATTTTGGCATCTAAACGAAACTTTTGAGCGTGGTTCCGAGAAGAAAAACATTTTTATATTTTTTTGAAACGCCCTATTACGGACCTATAGCTTGGCCTCCTCGCTCGCCCGATCTAACGCCACTGGAAAATTTTTGTGGGGTTAACTTAAAGAATTAGTATATCAAACACAGCCTGTAGATTTAGATGATCTTAGAGAACGCATTCGTGAGGCATGTCGTAGTATTACACCAGCTATGATTCAGGCTGCGTGCACAAAAGCGCTTTCAAGACGTTTTGAAGCTTGTATGGAATCTGCGGGAAATAATTTTGAACACTTACTGTAATTTTTTCTTCATTATTTGTATTTTATTTTAATAAGGAAATTTAGAAATTACAAAATGTTGATTTTTTTGTGCTAATAATAAAAAACCAACTAGTATGCTACATTGTTGTATTCCAAATAGAGTGACTGTTAAGTGAAATGAAGTTTCTGATCGTCACTAGGAAGGAATTTTGATGTCATTCACAACAGTTTTCACAGTATTGGATTATCTTTTAAATTAAGCGAGATATTGCCTGTAAAAGATAACTTGGGACACGCATATAGGGTGTTCTGCGAAACTTAAACTACAGATCGTTTTTTATCGCCATCACAAGCGTTCAACGTGGAAGTGGCAACGGGGAAATTTGGTTAGCTACATTTTTATTTTAATAATTTTGAAACTATCATAAATATTCTCTTCATGGACAGGGCAAATTATATATCTCATCAGGATCATGCAGATAAGAATTTCATCTCTATTCTTGGAAATAAATCCAAGACCGTCTCTGACGCAAGGTTGAAATGAAACAAAACACACAAAAAGATATTCTAAATATCATAGAGATGAGAAAGTCATAATTCAACTTTTTAGTACAATTTAAACAGAATGACTAGGCAAAACGAGCTACAGGCAGTTTAATTTCGCTTGCGAAATTACAAGAAGTCTCACGGTATCATGGAAAGGTCCGTAATGATATGAGTGAAATGTCGCATTGCCCAAAATTTATGTTATAGGGACGCAACCTCAATTTTCTTAACAGCTGTGCTGCTAATCTTCTGCTTCGCTCCGCACGAAGCATTTTTAACAAATGGTTGAGAGAATTCAAATATTTTGCGCAAATGTAACATTTTTAATGCTAAAATAAAATAGATAGAAGTTAAGCATTAACTATCTTTGACACATGTAAATTTGAATAAATTGAAATTTATACTCTGAAAGAGGCTATTTTAGACTTTAAAGTAGATAGAAACATCACTGATGTATTCCACATCAGCAGCTGGAAGTAGCACCAGCAAGTCATCAATTTCAGAAATTATTTTTATCAAAGCAGCAAATTGTTCAACATAACAATGTTTCTACGAGAAAAACATTTAAATATCATTTATGATCAGATAAAAAAATGTATAAGCGCACAATAATTAAAATGCTTACGGTAACATAATTAGAAGAAAAGTATTTTCCACGTTTCTGTTTCTCGTTCGCAAAAAGCTACATAATTTGCTTTCCAAATTACATTTATTAAGGAAAGAAACAAAGTGCGACACACGGTTTGGATTTATTGCCAGCCTGTTAGCTTTATACGTTCCACTGCTCTATACTTAAAGATAAAGATAATGTTTACTTCAAGGTGCTGGATACGTACCGTGAAAATAAAGAGGTAAATAATTTCCTAAAGCAAAATTAATTTAAAGACATAAATAAAAGCGTAAATCGTTGAGTTGGAAGTGTCTTTTTTTAATTAGGCTGTGTTTTTGCAGTAGAAACCATATGTACCAACAAGCTAAATTTTATATTTATTTTTCCTATAATGTTTTTTAAGCAAAAATAGAACATTATGTATCTATAAAAGTTTGGGAATCTGCTTTCAGTAGGTGGTATACGAAGTATACGAAGTATACGAAGTCCACATGGACGCGCAGGGAAGTCTTAGTCAATTATTGTTATTTACGAGACATTGTGTTCTGAATAAGAATTATATATCTGTTACCTATTTCTGTGATTAAGATTTTGAGTGATTAGAATTATTTTATTGATTAAGACTATTTTGTTGGTAATTATCAAAATTATGGTTTTTTGGCGACCATTCGAAGAGGAAGATATTGTTATAGGTATGTATTTTATAAATATGGATAGGAAATATTTCTCCTTTTATACTGAAAAAATGTATTCAACAAATGCAACAAAATTAGGTTCTAATTCTTGATATATTGTATTTTAGAACCTGAAATAGTTCCTTCTGCTAGTAATGATGTGAGCTGCAGTAAAGATAGTGAGTTGACTGATTGTTGTATGAACAAAACAAGAAAATTATATTGTTAAAATTTTTTACTCAAGGTTCTGAAAGTGAAGATGAGGGATTTGAGACAATAGACAAAAAGAAATTTGGTATGTTTTTGTCGCCATCTACGCAAAAGGTGATACAAAATATGTACAGGCAACTGAAACAAGAAAATAAAGGGCCAAAACATGGATTTGCTGAAAGAATACACAAATTAACAAAAGTTTCAAAAAGATCCATTATTACAATTATCGGTAAAACAACTATTCCTCATCGGAAAAAGAGAGTACAGAAATCGCTAGTGCGTGTGGATACCGCAATAATGGAAAATCTTTGAAGAAAAATATATGAGTTTCACGCCAGCAATATCGTTCCTACATTTAAGATGATTAAAGAAAAATTAAAAGAAATTCCTGGTTTTCCTTACAAAGTAGCCACAATAGACCCAACGGGGGTCGCAGTGGAGGTGGCGAGAAGGCTCCACTCACATAGAACCTAACCTACAAAGTAGATAAAACCGTTAAAAATATCTTGCACTCTTGTGGGTTTCGGTTTAGAAAATTAAACAGATCATGGGCTGAATACAGACCATGGGTTGTTATCAGTGTAATGTTGTTCTGATTGGTTGTGTTCTATCAAATGACCTCAAATTAACTGATTTCATTGGATATCTACTAGAGCAAAAAAAACATTAATGAAATTATAGAAGCAAATATACTATGTATTTTTTTCTATAATTAGCAAAAAAATTTCTATTCGAATAACCCTCGAATAACCCTCGAATAAATGCTCAAAAAATGTATAACAACTTTCTCAAGCTTGCTGCTTAAACAAGCTTTCGAAATCTGTTATAAAATTTTTTTCGGCAACCGTCCGGAAAGTACCTACTTCCCGGACGTTTTACATGAATGGTTCAGTACGTTTTATCACAAATTTTGCCCAGCTTCTCCTATTTTGTGCGAGCCCCCTTCCCTTCCTTCCAGTTCTCGTTATTTTTTTCCAGGATTCCAGCTATTACATCATCCCATTTGCTTCTAGGCCTGCCTCTAGATCTTCTATTTAATGATTTGGTTTGCCATATCGACTTGACTTGTCTCAAGCTGTCCATTCTTACCATATGTCCAAACCACTTTAGTTGTTGACGTTCTATACTGTCTATGATCGGCTCGACCTCTAATTCCTTTCTAACTTCATCATTTCTCACTCTATCTTTTTTCGCGATACCCTTTATGCCCCGTAGAAATTCCTTTTGAATGGCTTGTATTTTGCTTTTTTGTTGTTCTGTGAGTACCCAGCTTTCACAACCATAAATCAGGATAGACTTGAATATTGTTTTGTCCTCTTCGACACTTCTTTCTTCCTTAACCAACGTGTTACTTAATGAATAGTATACGTTGGTTGCGCTTTCTATCCTGTTGTTAATTTCCGCTTCGTCTTTCCCGTCTTTATTTATTAAGACTCCTGGATATAGTCTAGTCTATAAGCTTAAAATGGTGTTAATTCTACATACTTGTATTAAAATTATGTGGTTTAGCTCAAATTAGCCCATAAAAAATTCCAAAAGTTATAAACAATCAAACACCTTCAAAAAATAGTGTTTGGTTTGTAGCTTATTGTTCGTAAAATATAAATATTTTCGAAATTTGAAAAAAAGATCCTTAAAGAGGAGGATATTTCCAATAAAAAAGTCCGAGAACTCTATCTCCATTATTTATAATTTTAATTTAACGCTGAAAATAGCCCTCCGCGCGCCATTATTAGGTTGCGCGCACGGCCTCGAAAGCGAGTACGTCACTTGAAATTTTTTTAAGTACTTAAAGTTAATTGAAAAATCTTAAAAAATTATAGTATAATCTAAACACTTTAAAGAACTGATTCCCGTTGGAATTTTTCATAAAAACAAATTTCTCAATATGCTAGACGATTGTTAATTAACAAAAATGTTTCAATCTTCCTTCATCGTTCTAAACTAAAAAAAATGTTCAAATAATTACCGTGAAATTATTTCGCTTCGTGGAGCTCTTCTTATATACATACCAAAAAAGATTGCGTCATCAAAGTTTTAAAAATGTTAATACTTTGTTTATAATAAGTAATGTAACTTAGCAAAAAATGGCAAATCAGTCATTTATTGTTAACTTGGAAAAATTATTATAAACAAAGTATTAATATTTTTAAAACTTTGATGACGCAATCTTGTTTTGTATGTATATAAGAAGAGCTCCACGAAGCGAAATAATTTTACGGCAATTATTTAAACATTTTTTTTAGTTTAGAAAGATGAAGGGAAGTTTGGAAAAATGTTGTTAATTAACAATCGTATAGCATATTGAAAAATTTGTTTTTATGAAAAATTCCAACGGGAATCAATTCTTTAAAGTGTTTAAATTATACTGTAATTTTTTTAGATTTTTCAATTAACTTTAAATACTTAAAAAAAATTTTTAAGGGACGTACTTGCTTTCGGGCCCGTGCGCGCAACCTAATAACGGCGCGCGGAGGGCTATTTTCAGCGTTAAATTAAAATTATAATTAGTGGAGGTATAGATCCGGGAGTTGGAACTTTTTTTTACTAAATTTCCTCCTCTTTGAGGATCTTTTTTACAAATTTCGAAAATATTCATAATTTACGAACAATAAGCTACAAACCAAACACTATGAAGGTGCTTAATTGTTTATACCTTTTGGAATTTTTTATGGGCTAATTTAATTATTTGGCACAATGATCTAGACATTATTCCGGATCGAATGAGCTAAACCACATAATTTCAATACAAGTATGTAGAATTAACACCATTTTAAGCTTATAGACTAGACTAATATTTGAAGTTATCCGTTTGTTTTCGTTTTTACCGATAACCATCATTTTTGTTTTATTCACATTTATTTTCAGGTTGTTTTTCTTCAGCGTTTCATACCATAGTTCTCAATTGTTTTGCAGATCCTTTTGAATCTTGGCACATATCATTAAATCGTCTTCGAATGCACATTCAGTTATATAGGTTGGTTCGAGATTTCTGTAGCCCACCAGCAGTTTCTTGGCTTTCGTTTCGACTTCCTTCATTGCATCGTCTAGTATTACGTTGAATAACGTACTCTTAGTACTCCTCCTTGTCTTAAGCCTTCTCTAGTTACAAACTGTTCAGACTCTACATTATTTGTTCTGATATAGTTTCTGGTGCATTGGTATAAGCTGCCTTAGTTTTTCGTTGACCTCTCTGTGTCTTAAACTGTTCCATACTGCCTTCCTCGAAATACTGTCGAAAGCTTTTTCTAAATCTATGAATGCTACGTACATATTGCTATTATTATACTTTTCAATCATCTGTTTTATGGTAAATATATGGTCTTGTACTCCTCTTCGTCTTCTAAATCCGCTTTGTGAGTCTTCTAGCTGATGATCTATTATTGTTTTTAATTTATCGTCTACACCTTAGAGACAATGCTCAATAATGTAATACCTCTATAATTGTTGCAGTCTCGATTGTTACCTTTTTTGTGTATTGGCAGTATTATTCTTAGCTCCCAGTTCCTTTGCTGCTTTATTGAATAGAATTGCTAATACTTCCAAGCTTTCGTATTCCAAGTTGTGAAGCATTTCTGATGTGATCTGCAGCTTTACCTCTTTTAAGTGTTTGAAATCTATTCTTACGAAAACTAAACCAAAAAATGAAGATCAATCTTAAAAAACTGCGTATATCAGGTATCCTGTGAATGCGAAAAATTTTATTTAGATGAAACATCTAGCCCATTAAAAATCCGAACCAATGATTACAAAAATTATATTAAAGATAGGGAGTTCTTTAAGTCGGGTGTATACAAATATGCTTGGGAAGAGAGACTTCATATTAAATGGGAATCAGAGCACATAATATTGAAAGAGCCCAATAGTAAAAGACGAAAAATCAAAGAAAGTGCTTTAATACAGCTAAATGCGGATAAATATGTACCTAGTATTTCAGCCGAATGTAGTCAAATTTGGTTACCAATGTTAGAAAGAGAAATTTCCAATAATCAATTACCTGCGTTATCAGGATGGTATCATAAGTTTTTATCCAGGTTTTCTGATGATTTATCATTGGAACTGTTGTTAATAAATACACACTTCAATGAACAAAATCACAAAACTGATTTAGACATATTTAGAACAAAAAGAATTTCCGAAATAAGCAAAAATCGCTATCCTTATTAAAACCGTTCCTGGAGCGAGCACTTCAATGGATACCACCAACAGTTGTTGTTTCATCTAAAATTGAGATGAAAAGTAACAATATTTACCAAGTAAGCCTTATTTTCAGCAGTTCTTGTGTAGTACCGAACATAAAAATTGCCAATCTACAACAGTAATAAAATCGCTTTTTGAAAATAGTGGTGTAAAAGATATCTTTTTCTCCACGTAAGATTCAATTTCACGGTTCTGCAAATATTCAAGTTTACCTCAGGAACAGTAACAGACGCATCGCCCTAAAGGGCGCTAAGTTTGACAATTCCGATGGATGCTCTTTCTCCCTATTTTCTGGAAACGATACCGACAGAAGACAGATATCAACGTTGAAACTGGGGATTAAGCTTTGATGAACATTTTGGTTAGCGGTTTTTGTCTTTATTCAAGCGAAACAAACAATTTAGTTAGAAAATTGTTTGAAACAGAGTTGGGTAGGTATTTATACTTATTTTTAGATTTGTATTGTTTTTAATCAGATCGCTGAAGTTTTGGTTTCCTTTGATTCAAAGACAGTAGTTGAAATCAGAGAAAATGAAAAATATGTATTTATGTAACTGTTTACACCCAGGATTTCGTACCAAAAACTTGGGAGATGATAGAGAGGCAAAAAATAATTATAGTACTTTGTATAAAATTTTTTCCTTACGCCCTTCGTTAACGAGCTATAGTGCTCTTAAGTTGGGAATTAAAAATGGTTTTTATTTATAATTATTGAATGGCTTATTGGAAATTAGTAAAATTAGTAAAATTTCAATTGATCATAAAAACCGTAATTGCAACAATTACATTTTGGAGAAAAAAAGGCCTCCTGTGACATCGCCATAAAATTAACGATTTAAGAGATACTGTCAATTTTATGTCGCACTGCATACCTATTGGCGCGTTCACATTTTTTATGAATGTACGATTACAGAAAGCAGCCTGTATTATTAGTAGATTATTATTAAATCGGTACAGTCTACATTTATAAAGATTACCTTCATGTATAAAAAACTTTAATGAAAACGAACATTAATTTAACAAAAGTAAAAATAACCACAAAACCTTGCAAAATTTATAACGACAGTCCTTCAACAGATTTAAAAAACGAGTAACAAAATAATTAACGATAATAAAAAAAAAGTTAAACCGGTTTAAAAAAGTTGCAATAAATGTTCAATACGGACCAATAGGTGTGCAGTGTGACATAGAATGGCCCATATCTCTTAAACCGTTAATGTTATCAAGATGTCACAACAGTTATTTATGATACAGGTGCGCAAAAGTAATTCACGCATGAGTATCATACAATGTTTTATCTACGACCACATTAAAAATACTTTTCCTTAATTATATATTACATAACCTCTCTTTTTAATAATTGTGTTTGAATTTTTGCCTACCTTCATCATTATCTGGTGATCCATTTATAAAATCCAAAATCTGTTCCCTTGTGAAAATTTTTGATTTTTCTGGTTTATGGCTCTCTGATTGTCGTTTTATGAAGGTAATAAGTTTATGAAATTTACTTATATCAATGTTTAAATTTAAATTTATGGTCGTTTTCAACATTGAATAATGG
This sequence comes from Lochmaea crataegi, assembly GCA_947563755.1. NCBI lineage: Eukaryota > Metazoa > Arthropoda > Insecta > Coleoptera > Chrysomelidae > Lochmaea > Lochmaea crataegi. Next base: position 87,261,743 of record OX387423.1, on the reverse strand, counting down.
GACCCTAACGTTGATGATTTCCATTGACTTCTCCGAGAAATATGCAATAAGAACATTTTCCGTCTAATTTTTAATTTTTTTAGTGTTACACTAATCCAAAAAAAAGGTGAGCGGTCGTCGGACCGCCGACAGAAGCTTGCTTCTTATGCACAATAAAATGACCGTTTTTGACCATTTCTCGAAAATTTTGACCATTTTTCAAAAATTTCGACAATTATTAACCATTTTTTAAAAATTTTTGACCATTTCTGACTATTTTTTCAAATTTTAACAATGATTGAACATTTTTGACAATTATTGACCAATTTTGACATTTTTGATAATTTTTCAAAAATTTTGACCATTTTAGACCATTTTCCAAATTTTAACAATTATTGACCATTTTTGTCAATCTTTGAGCATTTTTGACAGGTTCTGACAATTATTGACCATTTTTGACAATTTTTCAAAAATTTTGACAATTTTTAACAATGATTGACCATTTTTGACAGTTTTTTATAATTATTGACCAGTTTTGACAGTTTTTTATAATTATTGACCATTTTTTCAAAATTTTTGACCATTTTTTCAAATTTTAAAAATTATTGACCATTTTCGACAATTATTGACCAATTTTGACAATTATTGATCATTTTTGACAATTTTTCAAAAAATTTGACCATTTTTCCAAATTTTAACAATTATTTACCAATTTTGACAATTATTGACAAATTTTGACAGTTTTGACAATTATTGATCATTTTTGACAATTTTTCAAAACCATGACCATTTTAGGCCATTTTTTCAAATTCTAACAATTATTGACCATTTTTGACAATTATTGACCAATTTTGACAGTTTTGACAATTATTGACCAATTTTGACAGTTTTGACAATTATTGATCATTTTTGACAATTTTTCGAAAATTTTGACCATTTTTCCAATTTTTAACAATTATTGACCATTTTTGACAGTTTCTGACAATTATTGACCATTTTTGACAATTTTTTAAAAATTTTGACCATTTTTCAAAAATTTCGGCAATTTTCATCAATTATTGACCATTTTTGACAGTTTTTTATAATTATTGACCATTTTTTCAAAATTTTTGACCATTTTTCAAAATTTTAACAATTATTGACCATTTTTGACAATTTTTCAAAAATTTTGACAATTTTCAACAATTATTGACCATTTTTGACAGTTTTCTATAATTATTGACCATTTTTTCAAAATTTTAACAATTTGTGACCATTTTTGACAATTTTTGACAGATTCTGACAATTATTGACCATTCACGTTTCACACTTCTTAATGACAGTACAAAATTATTACAATTACAGAACCTTTGACAAAACACAAAATTATCTAAGGTAATATACAAATAAAAAAGAGTTTTATAATGATTATCCCATTTAAAAAGCATTGTACTTTTTCGCACTTTTTTGGGTGTTATAATGAAACTTACATTTAAAAAGCATTGTCCTTTTTCGTACGCTTTAGACGTATGTATAAAATGTAATTTCACGTATTTATATGAGTTTGTAAATGCTTAATTTTAATGGTGGTCGTAGATAAAAGTCTTTTTTTTTCTTTAAGTTATTTGTTGCATTTCTAACTGAAAAAATTTATATTTGACGAAAAATTACAGCATCAACCATTTCACTTAGTCAGTCCGTAGCTAAATGTAGTGTAGACTCCTTTATAACGCCAAAAAGTGTGCAATTAGAGTGCTTATAAACAGTTCAATTTTACTAATTTCCAATAAATCATTAAGTAATTATAAATAAAAAACCATTTTTAATTCCCAACTTTAGAGCCCTATAGCTCGTTAACGAATAGCGTAAGGGAAAAACTTCATTCAACGTACTATAATTAATTTTAGTCTCTCTATCATTTCTCTCTATCATTTTTGGTACGAAGTACTGGGGCACCCTGCATACAAAATTTGTTGTAATTCAAATGACGAAAAAAAAATTTTAATTACCTACGTTTCATTTTTAAGTTATTTCACTTGGTTATTATTACACGTTGTCTCATTTGATAAGTTATATTTTAAATTCGAATAAACTGTGTATTTAAAATTTGATGAAGATTAGCTAGTAAAATTTTTGTTTCGCTCCATCACAGTATTGATTATGGATTTCCACCAAGTATCGACTACCAAAATCCGTATTTGGTAACTTTTTTCATCAGTGAAATTACCAAAATAATAAAATTAATCTACGGTAGCTTGTCCACGGAAAAGATCATCCATAAAAAATATAAATTAGAGTAAAATTTGAACGTGAACTAATCCTATTACCATAATAAATTGAATCGATGGTCGTTTGTTTGCGTCAGTTTGGTGTCATAATTTCAACTTTTTATTGGAGTTGGGTGCGCTACATTATGTTTCATGACTTTGGCTATAAATCTGTATTAAAGGAGTAACATATATTGCAGTCTTCATATTATAGTACAAAGACTTTTAAAGTGAAACTTTTATTACAATTATTTACATGCCTTGAAATTTTTCGTCCATCTATCGCATGTCGCGTTACAGTGTTACAGACGGCCACGGAGTAGGGGTAAAGTGAAAGGCGCACTTGCTGCAAACGGTCGTTAAGACAAACGTGTATCGTATATACAGGGGTCGCGCGAATTACTATAGCCCGTTCAATATTAAAACTGTTGCACGTCATCAAAGTGTCGAAAAAGAGACGTTCGTTTATATTATGTCATTCGTTTGCTGCTGTCAATCCACTGTCAATCACTATGTTTAGCCTCTCTAAACTCAATAAATATTGAAATTTGTAGGTCGCATGGTATTACAAAATATAAATATATGCTAAAAGAAAGGTTTCGTAATTAATTTCATATCAAATACAACTCGTAGGTTAATTAAATATTAAACTCAAACTAACGTCAGTCGTACTAAAAACTTTTTATGTTGGCAAAAATGCGCGCCGTTGCCGCGATTAAAATGGTTTATTTCTGGTTCAGTTGACGTTTTGACATTTTTGGGGTTATGTTGTGACAAAAAATGCAAAGAACTGTGAGTAATTTCTCACAAGCAGTGATGAGTTATTAAAGTTAAAGTCACATCCCAAAAAACGTATAAATGAAATTTAATAATACCGCAATAGTTAATGCATTTACTCCTGATAGTATTTACAGCGTGTATGAAGCAAGTAAATATAAGTTTAATAATATACATTATACCCAATCAACTGAATTTATTATATTCTGTTACATTCATAATAATGGACATTTATTACAGATAATCATGTCACTTTAGGAATTGAAGGAAGAACAATAATTATTCAATGAGGAATGTTCCCGAGTAGTTTACTAAAATATGATACACATCCACACAGAGGACTTATGGAACTTTCAAGAAAGATAATCCACTGAATAAATTTGTTTTTATTAATGAATCCTGAATTTTCCAAAATGGTGCTGTTCATGTCAAAAGGTATGTTACAATAATGTAGCTATGTAAAATTTTAGAATACAAAATCATGTTTATTCCAGATATTTTGTATTTCATGCTGAGAATGAAGATGGTTGTATTGATGGAGCAGAAAGTATATTTTTATATGAATCTCAGTTGAGTGATTATCATGGGGAAATGAATGAAGAACTTGTTTTTTAATGGTTTGAAAACCAATTACTATTACATCTTTCTGAACCTTCAATAAATTATGGACAATGCTTTTCGATAGTATTAGACACAATATAGAATTCAATCAACAAATGTTGAAGCTGAGCTTATTGATATTGTAGCCTAGTAAGTAGGCACAAACTGTATTTGAACAGTGATATAGCAAATTATATTCTCATTAGGTACCTGCATCGTCCTTTTTTAAATAAATTTCAAATGGTGGATTTCCAAATTCCGAAGAATCTTCGTAAGGTAACATTGATTAACCGACTGATAAAGCGGGAATTGAGAAAAAAGGCACTGTATTTAAAGTAGACGGAGCTGTGTGTTAATTAAAAGTAATACCCTTTGGAATCCAATCGGATACATCAGATTTGGTGTAAGCTCTGAGCAAGATATTGGAAAACATACGATGTGAATGTTATGTTAATTTATTCCAAGAACGAATAAATACACAAAAACAACTTGATAGTTATTTGAAAATCTGACGTAAATTTTCCAATGATTATTGGTCTGTATTTTTTTGTAACTTCCAGAAATCAATATTTATAGAACAAATTGTAAAGTCAAAAAAAAAACTTGAAACATTATAATTATACTGTGTGAACAATATTTTTTGTAATACATATTTTATTAATAATTCGTTAATTTTATAATAAACTGCTCCACAAAATTTAGGAACATTCAGAAATATTATTAATTTTTTTTTGTTTCCATGTTGATAAGTTCTTGAGTTGTTTCTTTTCTATTTTCGAGAATTTCACGTCAGTTGTTATTTCCACTTTATTCGGCAAACAGTGATTTAAAATTTGGAATTTTGATTTGAATTATGCCTGTACAGGAACTTGGTGCGGATGAAGCTAGTAGGGCTATTGGTATGATTGAGGCGGGTCGTCTTCAGAGAGAAGTTGCGGACGTTTTCCAAGTCAGTGAAAGTTCGTAGATGTCAAACAACTGGAAATAGGGGAGAAAGTCCTAGAAGTGGACGACCAAGGGTTACCACCTCCTCACAAGATCGTCATCTGACTGTAGAGTACTTGTCGGATCTAAATTTTAATACTGTGTATTCAGAAATACACAATTCAAAACTTCCTCACTCAACTTTTTTAATCGTACGTAATAAGTCGGAAATTCGAAAAAAAAAGCTCGAATGTAAAATGCTGGGGATTTCGGACTAGTTTCATTGCCTCTAGAATTGGTTGGGGAATACGTCATTGAATTTTCGTAAAAAAATATTAATTTCTCGCCGAGAAACCGCAAAATTGTTTTTTTCGCATTTTCGGTTTAAAAGTCAATTTTGACCATGTTCCCCCAATTTTAGAAAAAAAAATGTCATATTCGTGTTCAGCACCCTCTAAATTATAATAATTATTTAGCGACTAGAACGAGGTCGGTGTAAAAAAATATGGGGGTGTTCCTCTCCTCTATTATGCAGAGGCGTTACACACACACGTGCTAGATGAGCCCTACCCTCTCCGGATGCATCTCTCTAACCGAGATACATCTCTCTGGGGAGGACTTCCACCACACCCCCCATCTTATCCGATGGGTCTCATCGTCGTCGTTCGCGTTTTTCGCGTACAGCTCCTAGCCAAATGGCTGCTGGCTGGGGTCGAGCTGTCTTGTCCTTGGGCGCGTAACCGAGGTGGTTATTTCTTCGGCGGTCTTCTAACTTGCTTTTGTCTCCCGTTGTGTGTTTTTTCGCTGCCTCTGTAAGGGGCGAATCCTTAGCCGACGAACTGCGACTAAAGACGACCTTGAAGAGTGGTCCTCTTGTTTTTTTGGTCTTATTGAGATCTCTTACAAGTGACTCAGGCCATTAGCTGAGCTAATTGACTCGTCACCTGCTCGAGAATCTGTTGTTTTGTCGGTGTGGTCGTTATCGTTATCTTCTTGGGCGTAGCTGACTCCTGGCGTCGTTCCTTTTGGGGCTGGTTTCCTCGTCGTCCTGTTGTTTGGGGCCTGTGGGCATCCCGTCATCTTGTCTTTTTCTCCCACGTTTAATTCCACCATATAAATGGGTAGTGGTCTTTCACCGAATCTGGAGCAGTTTTGGCTCATTTTCCCGATTCGGACTCCTTTCTTTTCTATTTCCTCTTTTAGCTCTTCTACGTCTTCGCAGTTTGTCCAGACAATTCTTTCTTTTTTTTCTTCGCGTTCCACTTCCTTTCTCTCTTCATTCAGGTACCTTGTTAGGTTCCTGTAATCCTCGGGTCCCTCGCAGGGTATTTTTACTCCGAGTCTTTCTCTGATAGTGATGAACCTCGTTTTTATGTCTTTCCTTACCACTTCCGTGAAGTCCATCTCATTGTTCTCGTTGTCATCGTTTCGGGGCGATTCCGTCCTTTGTGCCTTTCTGCGGACGCTTCCAGATCGGCTTCGGCTTTTTTTTGTTTTCTTGTATGTCCTCCATTGTTTTTGCCATGTTTTACATCATCATCTCTTCTTCCATCCGCTTGATGGTTCCTTTGAGCACTTCTGCTTCCTTTTTTGCTTTATCGGCTTCTTTTTTGGCTTCGTCCCTCTCAACTCTGAGATCTTGGATACTTTCTTGTACTTTTTTCATCAATTCCTTGTTTTTTCCGTGTATTCGTCTTCGCTGACTGATGATGAATCTTGTTTTCGGCATTTTGTCTTCACTATTTTATGTTGGCTTTTTTTCCTTTCTTCGCTAGCCTGTCGTATCTCTTTAGCTCGTCGTTCTTCGTCGGATGTTGTTATGTCTTGTCATCTTCTTAGTTGTTTGCTGCTAGCTTGGCTGCTAGCGCGGCTGTCGTTTCTTCTCAGCATCTCAATAGTTCCTGACCCCCACAGGTCCTAAAGCATACGAAACATCTTTAATTTTCAAAATTTAAAAAAATAAAAAATTTTGAAATTTTCCAAAAATAGAAAATAGTGTTGGAAAACACTATTGTTGTTTTTGTTGTTCAAAACTGCAAACGAATTGCTCAAATAGGTAAACAGACGCTTACATAAAAGAAAAAACAAGCAATGGTGACCAAAAATCGTCATTTGTTAAAACACAATTTTCGAATTTATGAATTTCGTCAACTTTTGTGGAGCAGTTTATGTTATTTCGATTCCATTTCAGTAATAACAATGTTGTAAAATCAAAGTGAGCGTTTGCGATGAGCAAATTTAGATTGACATTAGCCTACCATGTTCAAATAACTGTGAGGAATGGGGATAAAGTAGATAAATCTATTTATATTTACACATAATTCTCTCTGTTCTCGCTTACAACTGTATTTGAACAAATTAGTATTTAACAGGTTTTACACTGATCGATAATTTAGTGATAAATATACATATAACAACATAGTTAATTTTATCCTTAACATTTTGTTTTATTCCTGTTTTATCTCACTTCATTTATTTTACATTTATATCAAAATAATTCCTTTCAACAAAACGAAAATGCTCAGCACTTTTGAGCACAGTATTAAAGATTTTATTCGCTTCTTTAATGTTATTGTCTAACGACTGGTGGACATAACCCTTTGCAACAGATGCTGATTGCCATCCTTCATGGCGCTTTAAAGCTGAAATGTTCACAACCGAGTCTACCAAAATCGTCGCTAAAGTCCTTTTTACACAAAGACCTTTGTAATGAGCAGGGCCAGGCAACATAACTTTACGCTAGCAATGCTGCCAATTCTATTTATTACAACACATGTGAACATTTTCTATTTACTGTGTACAAAATGTTTGATTCAGGATCTGTAGTTTGTAAACAAAAATAATTGTGTGGTTTCATGAAACCACGATGCAAGTGAAACTTTTTTTCGTATTGTAGACAGTTAACTGAAAATTTTCGGAAAATTATTCTATTCTATTATTCTAATAAAGAAAAAAAAAGATCAGAATGAGAGCAAAAGAAGAAAGGGATAACGGAAAAAGAGAAAAAATTGGGCTAAGAAAAATACACATAGAAACAGAGGAATGGAGATGGAACACGGAGGAAGAGAAGTTGAAAAAAATAAAACAGAACATATTGACAAAAAACTAGTAGCAACAAGCATAAACTCAATGATAAATGGAAAAAAGGTAGACCAGGCAATGGAAATGGACAATAAAATGCAAAAGATATAGAATAGTATAAAAAAAATGGTTACAGAAAAGCAACTACTCAATGTAAACTCCGGCATTAAAAGAAAAAAAAGACAATATGGAATGAGAATAAGAATAAAAGAGGTACTTTTGGGAGGGGGCCATAAAACACTTGATCAATGAAATGCGAAAATACAAAGTTGATGTGTTAGCAATACAAGAAACTAAGCAAAAAGGGATACTATTTACGGAGATAGAAGATTATATGTTCTTTAATAGTGGAGTAGATAATAGAATGCAGGTTTATAGTGAGCAGTCAACTTAAAACAAATATTATTGATTTTGAGGGTGTAACAGATGGACTATGTAGAATAAGAATCGAAGGGAAATACAGGAAAACGACATTAGTTAATGCGCATGCCCCTTCAGACAACAAAGATGAAGACACCAAAGCAAAGTTCTATAAAGAGCTGGAACAAATAGTCAATAAGATACCGAAATTTGATGTTAAATGTGTAATAGGGGGTATGAATGCAAAAGTCGGACAAGAAGAAGAGTATATAATAATAACGGGAGGAAAAAGTAGGCACGCACTCAGTAATGATAATGGCAAGAGACTCATAGAATTTGCAATGGAAAATAGAATGAAAATCGCAAGCACGTCATTTGGCCTTAAGAATATCCACAAGGAAACCTGGTTATCTCCAAATGACACAACAAAAAACCAAATTGATCACGTCCTGATAGAAATGAAACACTTAAAAAGGGTAAAAGATTTACGAAGGTATATAGAGGAGCTGATGCGGATAGTGACCACTTCTTAGTACTTACAAAACTGAAACAAGATAAGCCACCTAGAATTGAACAAGATAATAAAAAACGGAAAAAATACGATATAGAAAAATTGAAGGACGAGGCCACTGTAAATCACTTAATAGAGTGTTTCCTGTGTGTGTGAATTATATTGAACATTTTAAGTTTCTAACCCATCGGAAAATAAGTTTATGTTCATGTACAAAGTTCCACCCGATATACAAGAAAGCGAGTTCAATGAAACTTGGTAAAATACACAAAAACCGCGGAGCACTTCACGAATGAGTGAGAATATAAATACTACACGGTCAGCTGTAGCGAGCCATGGGCACCGCCATATTCGCCTTGCGCCTTTCACTTCATATCTACTCCGCGACCGGCTGTAACGCGACATGGAGATGGACGAAAAACTTTGAGGCGATATAATAAAAGTTTAACTTTAAAAAACGACACATTGAAAATCCAGTAAGAAATGAAAAGGTAGAGGAGGCCGTTTTATGGCATGTCAATGCGGATCCAAATGTTAGTACAAGAATTATCTGGAGTAAGTCAACCGTAGGGCGAATGGTGAAAGCCAACAAATTCCATCCATATAAAATCAATCTCGTTCACAAACTCAACGATGATGATTGTGTGAAATAATGTCAGATCGTTTTAAATTCCATCTATTTTGCTAAATTAAAGCGAAATTAAAGTGTCGCTTCTTGCTTGTGTAAGTATGGTGAAATTAATTTAGTAGTGGTAGTGTTTTTAATTAGTAAACTGGCTTTGTATGTGTAGCAATAAAACCAACAACTGAAAATGAATTAGTTTTAATACACTGCCGCTGCGCTTCAGGACGAGCAGGACCGAGATTTCAATTTTTGGCCCTTGTAGTGTATACGACTTTTCTTTATAGCCGGTCGAAAGTACGTTATTAATTTTACTTTTTTTAACTTTAAATGTTTTTGATGCCTGCTCCGACATTTGCGGCAAGAGCGAAGCGAGTGCTGCTGGTCGTTACGAGTATAAATATGCATGAGAAATTCTTTCCTCCCGCCGTTAGAGGGCGAGCATGTACTTCTCACAGGGAGTAAATGTTAAACTTTCGTCCCTGCTACTAGGGACGAAAGTACGTACTTTCAACCGAGGTATGAAGAAAAAGAAATTTTAAGGACTTCAGTAGCTAGTATTCCCTCCTCTGGCAGTGATAACAGCCTGCAAACGACGAGGCATGCTTTGGATCAGATTTTGGATAACATTCTGTGGAAGAGATTGTCCCATTCCTGCACTAGTATATAGCGAAGCTCTCTAGAATTTCTGGGGACATGTCTACGTAAATGTCTCCCTATTTCATCCCAAACAAGTTCTATTGGATTTAAATCTGGACTGAAAGCAGGACAAACAAATCGCGTGGTTTGAATCTTGTCAAGATACGCAATAACTATCCGAGAAGTGTGAGGCCGTACATTATCATGCATAAAGGTTGCGTCGGCGCACAGGAATAACCATGAACGGTAAAACATTGTCTTCCAGAACCTCTGTCAGGTACCTATGCGCAGTCAACGTCCCATTCTCGATAAAGATTAACTCCGTGCGAGCGTCAAAAGATATGCCTTCCCATGCCATAACCGATCCTCCACTGAATGGAAGTCGCTCAGCAATACACGCTTGAGCAGATCTCTCGCCAGGTCGTCGCCACACTCTTACACGTCTATCTGAGCCTGTGAGACAGAATCGCGATTCATCAGAAAACAATACGCGACTCCAATCCGCTATTGTCCAAGCCACATGTTCTCGTGCAAAATTAAACCTAGAAATCCGGTGTGCATGAGAAAGCGGCGGTCCGGTAGTTCTAGTTCGAGAAGATGCACCAGCAGCGTGAAGTCACCTCCTAACTGCCCACTCACTTATGTTCACATTTCTCACTTCTTGCAGATTATTTCGAAGGGCAACTGCCATAACTATTCGGCTTCTCAAACAACTAGAAACCAGAAAGCGGTCATCTCTATCTGTTATAGTCCTGCCTCGCCCTGATCCAGGTCTTCTAGTGAGCATACCAGTCTCTTCGTACCGTTGCCATGCTCGTTGCACACTCGAGAGACCACCTTACACCAAACGTTTCTGTCAGTTTCGCGCTGACCTCGACCATCTTCTAAAGCCGCCACAATTCCTGCCACATCAACAGGATTTAAGCTCATTGCAATTCACTGACAATGACAACACTAAACAAACAATTTGCAATAGACTGATAAAATCATTGGAACAAAAAAAATGGCGATAATGGTTTTCAGGAATTTAGGCGACGGGCCGTTTTTTGTTCAACCGCTTTTCGAAATAACAACAACAACATTTTTTTTTTCAAGCAATCCGTTAGTAAACTATGCTACAACCGAGAAAAATCCGAAAAAAATAAAAATTTCTACAATATTTTCAAATTACTGGGTGACCCTAATTTTATGCTCGGCAGTGTATTTTCGCTGTTAAACGAAATTTTTATATACAAAAAATTGTTTTGTAAGTACTTCATTTCAAATTGTTACAAAAACGTATTTTTTTCAATCGATATTTATTAATTACTTATGCACTCTATTTTTTCACGTAAATTGTTAATTACATTATCAGATTTACGAGCTTAAATGAGACAAATTATGTTGAATACATCAATTTAGAAGGAAGCTTTTCCAATAATTGTTATATCAATTACTAATTAATAATCAGAATTAACAGTTTGATTTACGCTTGTTTAAGTACGATTTGTTGATTTGAACAAAGTTGTATTGATTATATCACCAACTATATTTATAATAATTCTGCAACAACAAGTTGAAATATTTATTTGTAAATTAGAAAAGTGAAATTTGAGGAAATGGAAATATAAATCCAAACATCATGGAGATAGAGCATCAAATTTTTAAATAAGCTACATTACTTGAAATTTGTCATCTTTTTGTAAAATTACAATACAAAAATGTAAAAATATATGGGATCTTTCCCAGTTTTACGATATTTTTTGTTGCAATATTTGGCACACCCTGTATGACGCTTAACTCTTTAGTGCCCAAACATAGAAAGTAATATTTTTTTGAATTTTTTTTTTTCCAAAAACCGGTTAAGGGGGATATAAAAGAATTACTAAATTTTTCTGAAATTTTTCTGAAATTTTTCTTAGTTTTTTTCTTAAACTTTGAAAAAAGTAGACCCAAAAATACCGTCAGGAAACAACAACGGAGACAAAATATTAATTTATAGTTAAAAAGTCAAAACAGCAAATCAATCATTTCATTACAGATAAGCAGAAAATCATTCACTATATACAGAAAAGTGACAAAAATTATATATAGTTCATATAACAGCGTTCTTGGTGTGCGACATCGTTTGTGACGTATATCCGGGTTTTGGGTAGGTCGATATTTTATTTATTATTTTGACATATAGCTAACCTTTAATTTGATAAATAAAATAATCAGGATCGTATTCAGCCAAATTCGAAAAGGCTATGAAATTAATAATACTTGGGATATCAAAACACTGCAAAATAAAACAAATTGTATATTCAATTTACATATTAAAATAATTTAATATTAGTAAATATAGTCCTGCATTTGAATAAATAAAATGCTAACAATAAGATCAATATTCACTTTTCATAAATAATAATTGACCGTAAACAACAAAGTACAGACCTGACGAGAACTGTCAGTGGGACATTAGAAAAAGACGTAAGACACTACGAAAGGAACGTCTGCATCGTATTTTGAACGATGTAATTTCGCCCGATTGATAGGTCGCGTTTGCGCATAATCTAAACATCAACCAATCAAATTTTTGTAAGTCAAAGATTAGGAATAATGTTTGTAATACGTTTAAACGGTTCATTATTGTGATAGTTTGATAAGGATTAATCACAGACCTGCCTTTTTTTCCACTTCTTCCAACGTAATGTGTTAGAAGGACATGAACATTCAATGACGCACACCAAGAAGGCTATTATATGAACGTTATCATGGTATTCAGCGAAGCAATTTTTTTTGAATTACAGTACAAAAATACTCCACAAGTGGAACATTTGGAAGGCGGTCTCGACCGTATACACTTTCTGCTGTACATTTCACATCGCCCTTTGGTTTTTTCGAAAACAACCCAATGTAATTCAAGATTTCCAAGCCGAATATCTTCATGAACACTATAGTTATATTTTCTGCGTTTGGTTATTGAAGGTAATATAGAACTCATTCGTTTTCTAGGGGAATGTGCAATAAACCCCAAAGCAATTGCTCTTCTAAATTCAAATGTGGACATCTTTTCATGAAGCATATTATAAATAATGTTGGCATTGATAAAAGCCATATCAAGGTAGCCCCAAAAGAGACGGTGCCACCATTTTCTCGACCTTCGGTTCATCCCATACGTACCTCTCAGTTGATCTGCTCTGTCCACTCCTCCCATATGCTTGTTATAATCGGCTACTATAGACGGACATTTTACATCTGCCCGTGAACCATCTTTTTGTGTTCTTTCCACTGTGGCTTCCTTTGTATCGTGAAAATTAGATGCAAAATACACCACACGATTGTCCATCCATTTGAAGACCCTGACATCTGTTGTGGACACTCGAAAATCTGAATCCCCTCTCTACAAATCCTTATCTTCGACCATAGTCTTTGGGAACCCTATTCTCTTTTGTTGAATTGTACCACATTTTAATATAAAAACTTTAATATAAAAAGTTAAACATCTCGAAAACGATGAAATATTGGGATAGGACTCATTCTACATAGATTGGTAATTTCGAAGAAGCCCTTAAAACATCGTGAAAACTCCTGCATTTAAAATAGTATCGTATTGTATTACGGTGTTGTTCAGTTGAAAGTAAATAGTTGGGGTTTTCACTTCGAAGTAATTATTCCAATTATTTATTATTTGTATTGAAGCTGGAATACTGCTAATGGATTTCAACCTGAACCAAACTTGTTTTTGTTTGTAAATTGCCTTTGTTTTAACATTGTTTTCCCAGTTTAGGATATTATTTCGCCCTTCGTGGAGGCTATAAAGTAAAAAACGGAAAATGGGCTTAGATAGTTTGAGAGAACGAGCGAAGACAGCTGCAAGGATATCTTGTTCCACTTATCACAGAAGACATCAAATTTTTATGGAACCGGAAAGTGGAGAAATCCATTGTTTTTAATTTAATTGAAAAAAGCAGATCTAAGCGATAGGAAGTGTGAAAAGGAGCTCATAACTTTCTTATTATTAAGAAAGTGTCTGTAAAAGTAGCGAAAATACTCGAAAATCCACTTTCTGAAACGAAAAGGTACTCACAACTCGACTAATTGGACAGTTAGAACGATCTATTCACCAATTTTGTGACATAAAAATGCTTAAAATTCGTAACAAGGGTTATTTTGGAACGATAAATCGACTGCCATAGTCAGTTTTTTTATATAATCATTCGTTCTCCTTCAAATAGTCATGAAATTTTCGAAAAAACGCATTTTCAACAACAGTTTTGTAAATACAACAAAACTATGAATTTTGAACTGAAATTTTAGGAGCGTATTTTCAAAAGACTATTCTTTTTGGAAAAAAGTTTACAAAAGCAAAACTTGAATGGTTTCCATTTTATGAATAATAAATGTAAAAGTAGTGAAAATATTCGAAAATCCACTTTCTGAAACCAAAAGGTAGGTACTCATAACTCTACTAATTGAAGACTTAGAACGTTGTCATGACCATCAATCAACTATAAGGGTGACGAGCACCAAGCAGAAGATTTACCTACTACTTTAGTATGTTACTGAAAGAGTGGAATGTTGGAGAATTCAGTTGCTTTAAATACTAATGTAGAATTTAGAGATCTGGAGCACTAAAGAAGTTTTTGAAATATCCTCCAAGGAGTAAAATGTTGTTGGTGTACACCACTTTGGAATATGATACTAAAGTAGTAAGTTGGGAAGTAAACAGTGCTAAAATATACTCCTACCATCTAGCAGGAGTATGTTAAGGAGCATCAATTGTAGACATGTGTGTTTGGGCCTTTTCTTCTTTCCTGACAGTCTCTTTTGTGTTCAACATGGATTATATTGACTATTTATTAGATGCACCTATTGAACGTGTAGTTCGTGATAGGAGAGATCCCTTTGACATTACTCTGATGGAGAATTCCGAGATCGATTTGGTTTTTCTAAAGAGTCTGTATTGTATCTCCTCGATACCTTGAACATGATACGGACAGGAACTTTGCATAATCACGAAGACTTCAGCTTCTTTGTGGTCTAAGAATCTTTCGTAAAGGTACTTATCATATATTTGCTGGGGTTTGCTGGGTTTATTATTTGTATTAAGGCTGGAATACTGCTAATGGATTTCAACCTGAACCAAACTTGTTTTTGTTTGTAAATTGCCTTTGTTTTAACATTGTTTTCCCAGTTTTGACATGAAAATAATATAAAAAATTCGTGAATGGAAAGTAATTAACAATTATCGAACAGTAAATGGAAATAAAAATAGAAAAAGGATATTATTTCGCCCTTCGTGGAGGCTATAAAGTAAAAAACGGAAAATGGCTTTAAATAGTTTGAGAGAACGAGCGAAGACAGCTGCAGGGATATCTTGTTCCACTAATCACAGAAGACATCAAATGTTTATGGAACTGAAAAGTGGAGAAATCCATTGTTTTTAATTTAATTGAAAAAAGCAGATCTGAGCGATAGGAAGTGTGAGAAAGAGCTCATAACTTTCCTATTATTAAGAAAGTGTCTGTAAAAGTAGCGAAAATACTCGAAAATACACTTTCTGAAACGACACGGTACTCACAACTCGACTAATTGAACAGTTAGAACCATCTAATGACCAATTTTGCGACATAAAAATGCTTAAAATTCGTAACAAGGGGTCTTTTTGGAACGATAAATCGACTGCCACAGTCAGTTTGATATAATCATTCGTTCTCCTTCAAATAGTGTCATCAAATTTTCGAAAAAACGCATTTTCAACATAAAGAGTCTTGTAAATACAACAAAACTATGAATTTTGAACTGAAATTTTAGGAGTGTATTTTTAAAAGACTATTCTTTTTGGAAAAAAAATTACAAAAGCACAGCTTGGAGGGTTTCCGTTTTATGCATAATAAATGTAAAAGTAGTGAAAATATTCGAAAATCCACTTTCTCAAACTAAAAGGTAGGTAGGTACTCATAACTCGACTAATTGAAGCCTTATAGAACGTTGTCATGATCATCAATCAACTATAAGGGTAAGATATTTGCCTACTACTTTAGCAATTACCAAAATAAGTTTTTGAAATATCCTCCAAGGAGTAAAATTTTGTTGGTGTGCACCACTCTGGAGTATGATACTAAAGTAGTAAGTTTGGAATTAAATAGGGCTAAAATATACTCCTACCACCTAGCAGGAGTATGTTAAGGAGCATCAATTGTAGACATGTGTGTTTGAGCCTTCTCTTCTTTCCTGACAGTCATTTTTGTGTTTAACATGGATTATATTGACTCTATTGACTATTTATTGGATGCACCTATTGAACGTGTAGTTCGTGATAGGAGAGATCCCTTTGACATTTACTCTGATGGAGAATTCCGAGATCGATTTGGTTTTTCTAAAGAGTCTGTATTGTATCTCCTCGATACCTTGAACATGATACGGACAGGAACTTTGCATTATCACCAAGACTTCAGCTTCTTTGTGGTCTAAGGATCTTTCGTACAGGTACTTATCAGATATTTGCTGGGGACTTAATAAATATACATAGAACAACAGCTGGCAGAGCTTTTAATAAATGGTTTGCTGGCCTTAAAACCACTATACATTGACATGCCTAACACTTTAGAGCAATGTAGTGCTAAAAAGCGAGCATTTTATAGATTAGGTGGTTTTCCAAATGCCATAGGTGCAATTGATTCCACACACATCAGAATTCTATGCCCTCCTGATGTCAACAATGAACTGTTGACACTGAACACTGTTTACACTACCACTACACCGACACTAACACTTTACACTATCTTACGCGCGTTTCGATAACCAAGTTATCTTCTTCAGAGACTGAAGGTAAACTGAGTTGAGTGTTGGTGTAGTGGTAGTGTAAACAGTGTTCAGTGTCAAGTATCGCCAACGGTTCCAGAATTCCCAACTTAGAATGAACTGTTGGAATAGGAAAGGTTTTTTTTTCTGTTAATTTGTCAGGTAATATGCGATGCTGATATGAAAATCATGAGTGTTGTTAGTCGGTGGCCAGGGTCAACACATGATGCTCGAATTTGGGATAATTGCACAGTTGCTGCAATATTTGAAGCTGGTATATATGATGGCTAACTTATTATTGATAGTGGCTATGCGTTATCACCCAGCCTAATGACTCCAGTTTTAAATCCTGGAACACAAAGGGAACGAAGATACAATCGTGCGCATAGTTTTACTCGTAATATTGTTGAGCAAACTTTTGGAGTCCCAAAGAAAAGATTTCAAATTCTTGAGAAAGGTATGAGATTCCATCCGGCTAAGTGTGGGAACATAAAAGTAGCTCCATGTGTGCTACACAACTTTGGTATTGAGGTTGGTGATGTTTTTCAAGTGGATGAGATCGATGTAGAAAATGAACCGTATAATATAGAAATAGCTGAAGAAGGGGAAAATCTTATTAGAAGAGCCTTGATTTTAAACTACTTTGCACAGTACCTTTATTACTGGCAATTAAGTTAGTTTTTACTGAAAACTATTGTAATTATTTACAAACATGTTAATATACCATGTATGAAAGTGAGCGAATAAATAAAATCATGATCAATCTAAACGGGTTAATTTCTTTTACAAAACCTTCAAAATGGATAGTTGACTAGTTTTTATGGAACAGTTATAACATAACACGCTTTAAAAAAATTGAGGAATCATTTCAACAAGAACTTTTATCGTTCCGTCAATTTCATAGTCCTTATTTCCACCACCTGTTTTAATTCTTTCCCTTTTGTCCTTTTGTCTCTAGACATTGCTCTCTTTGCTTTTCCTTTACATTCCTTCCATAAAACCTTCAACTCTTCTAGTATTTTGTTCACTGTTGCTTCGGCTTTAAAATCCGTATGGACATCATCCCAAGCACTTCTCTTCTTTTTTATTATGTTATTGTCATGTTTTTTGATTCAATAACACTAACATAACGTTTCATCACTTCAAGAAACAATGCCTTGTCACCCTCTGAGATAAGTTTTCCTTTCTTTTTTTTGTCCTGAGAAGTCATTTTTCAAGGCAATATACTAAAAAAAGCATAATAAAATTTACGGAATGTCGCAAAAAATCCACTTTTCACCACACTAAAATGATACAAATACAAGGTATTATTTCTTAACACAACACAAACCACTGTTTTCAGGTTAAGAATACTGATTGAGACTAAAACTAAAAGAGTATTCAAAGATACTAAAGTAGTTTCAACTAAAGAAGTATTCCCTAAATGAGCTCTCCAAACAAATCACCACATCTTCAGTCACATACTCTTTTAGTTTCACTAACTTATGTAGAATATTTTACTGATTTTGTTCTCGTCAATGTTAAAATACAATATTTGCGTGATACTTTGAGTATACAAATGCTCTTTATCGACTAAAAGCATCCTTAGGTTCAATCTTTCAACTTCTTGAAGCCATTTTATTTATGTCACATAAAAATATATATATTTTAAGTCTTGTAGAAAACGTGAATAATAAAAATATATCGATCGCTAAAATTTTCAAATGCTTTTCTTTTACTGCTTCTTTAAGGCTTATTAAATTTTTTTATGTCGTTTCTTCGACGACACATCCCCGTATGAGTAAATGAGGGATCTTTATAGAGGGACAGAAATTGTATTGTGTGACGAAGGCCGGATTTCGAACAGGATAAATATTTTTACTGAAATCATTATAAAGGGATCCACATAAAGTTTTACGAACGTAACCTGATTTGGGTATATGGGAAAAATTGTTTTCATAAGCGCTTGAAAGCCTAATCTGCTAGCTTTTTGAGCCTGTTCCCAAATTCCATAAAATTAACACTTGAAAAGATCGGGGATTTAACGGGAAATTACGAACTCTTGAAGATGATAAAGTAATTGAAAGAGATGGAGTGTCAGAAAAATATTTGGAATTCAAGCAAATAAGGATTTATGAAAAGAGGTTCCGAATAAATCGAATTGTGTTGACATTTGAATGTTATTTATTATGTATTATCACCTAACTCATTGTTCAACATTTACACCAAAAAAATTGTTTTTCGGATGAAAACTGGCACAGTCAGTTTTTTGATAAAATCATTCGTTCACCTTCAAAAAGTGTCATGAAATTTTCGAAAAAACGTATTTTCAACATAAAAATCTTGTCAATTCCACAAAATTATGTATTTTAAACTCAAATTTTAGGGGGATATTCTCAAAAGAATAGTCTTTTTTGAAAAAAAATTACAAAAGCATAACTTGAAGGGTTTTCGTTTTATGAATAATGAACGTAAAAGGCCACCACTGCATCTACGCTGGGAAATGCTCTCCCTAAACTACGCTGCTAGAATATCAGCAAACATCTCCAACTTATCATATTCCTCCACATTTGAAAATATCACCATAAATTTTGCTAGAAACAAACCCTCAAAAAAGTTACCTTTCTACCAGAGGATTAGATATAAAAGTTACTCTGCCAGCTTTTTGAGCCTGTTTCCAAATTTCATGAAATTAACACTTGAAAAGATCGGGGATTTAACAAGAAAGTACGAACTCTTGAAGATGATAAAGTAATTGAAAAAGATGGAGTGTCAGAAAAATATTTGGAATTCAAGCAAATAAGGATTTATGAAAAGAGGTTCCGAATAAATCGAATTGTGTTGACATTTGAATGTTATTTATTGTGTATTATCACCTAACCCATTGTTCAAAATTTACACCAAAAAAATTTTTTTCGGGATGAAAAATGTTTACAAAAGTAACAAGGGGGATTTTGGAGAAATCGGAAATCATTCGTTCACCTTCAAATCGTGTCATGAAGTTTTCTAAAAAACGTATTTTGAACATAAAAAATCTTGTCGATACCACAAAATTAGGGATTTTAAACTGAAATTTTAGGAGAGTATTCTCAAAAGTGTAGTCTTTTTTTAAAAAAATTACAAAAGCATAACTTGAAGGGTTTCCATTTTATGAGTAATGAATATAAAAGGTCACCACTGCATCTACGCTGGGAAATGCTCTCCCTAAACTACGATGCTAGAATATCAGCAAACATCTCCAACTTATCATATTCCTCTACATTTAAAAATATCACCATAAATTTTGCTAGAAACAAACCCTCAAAAAAGTTACCTTTCTACCAAAGGATTAAAAATATAAGTTACGACAATGAGCAGTTTAAACACTCTCTGGCATCAAAATTAAATATTCCTCCATGGATCATTCAAATACTATATATAGAAAGCAAAATTTGTGGAATTCCTTTCCAAAGCCCCAGAGGCAAAAATTTTTCTTGGACCACGCTTGTTTTATATAAAAATAATGCTCTCTTAAAAAACAACCATATTTTATTCATTTCTATACATATAAAATATGAGAAACTTAAATTAAATGATAATTAGTCTAAATCTTTTTAAAATTTAAGTGAAGCCTTCGATCTTTTGTATTTGCAACAACTTATTACGTCAAAACACAGCTCATTATTCTCATTATTTCGTTTCAAATGCTCTCCTTCAAATCAAAATATAGCGCGGCCTGCCAACCCCTCTACTCATCTCTTTTCTAAGCGTGTAATAATCAGCCGACGTAAGTAGATTCATCGTCGATATTAAACCGGGCTTTTGACCCGTCCCATGTAAACTTCGGGCGTGTTTCCCTCACGCCGCGAAGATCGTCAGCGCTCGGCAAATTCCGTTCCCGTATAACACCATGAGGTCAACGGTGGACCCCAGCCGGCTTTCCAATTTTGGTTTTCGCCGAGTACTTGATGCTTGATGCGGAATAACGTTTACACGGGGGTGTTGAAACGTTTTAGGTAAATTTCATTTAAGAGGAATACTATACTATATGTTTAGTAGGTGTATTTTATTTTTTTAAATGCTTATTTAATTATTTTTTAAATTATTTTAATGGGAGGTCATTGACCCAATGACCTAATGGAGGAGCCGCCACTGATGTGAAGATAAAAAAATTGCTCTGCGTCTGCCACAAAATTGTAGTATATACACTGGAGAGGCGTTTGCTATACTCCATGCCCTTAAAATATGCAAAAGAGCAGATGAAAACAACTTTCTTATTATCTCTTTAAGCACCCTAACAGATCTGAAAAATTTATACCCATCACACCCGATCCATGAACTCGTTAAAAAGGAACTTTATAACTTGCGAAATAAAAACATCTCGTTTTTATGGGTACCATCACACATGGAAATAAGAGGTAACGAGGAAGTTGACTCCTTAGCCCTAAAATCAACTTCCACTGATAATCTACCCCTCCTTACAAAATTTACCCATACCGATCACAGATCCTCAATAAAAAAAATACATCTACCAAAAATGGCAATTGATCTGGAAAGACACTGAAACTAATTTGAGACATATAATGCACGAAATTGAAGCCAAACTCCCACTGCCAAATAAAAGAAGAGAACAAGTTATCGAAACCGTTTAAGAATTGGATATAAATGCATAACACATCAACATCACTTAACACGTTCGCGGACATAACGGCTATATCCGTCAAATTTTTGGTACTTTTGTCACCGTACATTAACAAGAATAGTAGTTCAACTCACCCTTTTGGTCTTTGATGTCGTGTTATAAAGTAAAGCCGCTGGCGCCAGTGAGATTAGCACGTGGCTCCTATTTACGAGGGTCGTACATTCATGGGTTGTTGATTTATAGATTGAGTGTTTGTTACGGGGGAGTTAACAATAAATGACTGATTTGCCATTTTTTGCTAACTTACATTACTTATTATAAACAAATTTTTAACATTTTTAAAACTTTGATGGCCCAATCTTGTTTTGTATGTATATAAGAAGAGCTCCACGAAGCGAAATAATTTTACGGCAATTATTTAAACATTTTTTTTTAATTTAGAACGATGAAGGAAGTTTGAAAAATTTTTGTTAATTAACAATCGTCTAGCATATTGAAAAATTTATTTGTATGAAAAATTCTAACGGGAATCAATTCTTTATTAAAGTGTTTAGATTATACTATAATTTTTTTAGATTTTTCAATTAAGTTTAAGTACTTAAAAAAAATTTTCTTAAGTGACGTACTCCCTTTCGAGGCCGTGCGCGCAACCTAACCATGGCGCGCGGAGGGCTATTTTCAGCGTTAAATTAAAATTATAAATAATGGAGGTACAGTTCCGGGAGTTGAAACTTTTTTTTACTAAATTTCTTCCTTTTTAAGGATCTTTTTTTCAAATTTCGAAAATATTTATAATTTACGAACAATAAGCTTCAAACCAAACACTATTTTTGAAGGTGTTTAATTGTTTATAACTTTTGGAATTTTTTATGAGCTAATTTAATTATTTGGCACAATGATCTAGACATTCTTCCGGATCGAATGAGCTAAACCACAAAATGTAACACCACAGCATTTTCCAGAAAAGATACCTGCTCCATAAGACTATAAAAGAAAAACATACTTCCTGCGATGAATCAATGCTCTAAGAAAAACATAAGAAAGGAAACCTCATACAGGTGCAAAGAATGTCATGATAAACCAGCGTTGTGTCCCACGTGCTTTGAAGACTTCAATTCAAGTATTTTTCAAAGTACTTCTTAGTTACTATCATTTTTTACTCCAGTTTATATTTGTTTTTGAAGTTAAAAATCTATTATTATTAGTGGAGCAGTAAAGCTTTCTTATATCTACCTGTATTTTATAAATTCGCTTTTTCCTTTCAAAAAGGTATTTTTCAAAAACCTCCCATATAGTAACCACACTTATATAAAACTGTCCGCGAACGTGTTAACAAAAGAAACCGCACCCTTCTGTCAAACATGTCAGACTCAACTCACAGTAAAGCAACTCAATTCTTTCTTCAACTGGAAACGAAGTGCTATCTTATCTCAACATCTAAAATTTAATTTTTGTTATTATAAATGTACCACACTATTTTGTAAATGTTATTGTAATGTTATTAGTTGATGGGAAGTTATGGATGTTTATATAAAAAAAATAAAAAAATGTAAAAGTAGTGAAAATATTAGAACATTTTTATGACCACCAATCAATTATAAAAATAATACAATATTTGCGCGACATCTTGAGTACACAAGTGGTCCTTATGTTTTCGGACGTTTTTTGGTTTCAATATCCACAATTTTGCCCTAATAAAGGTTTTTTATTTCATATTCAATTTTTTTTTCAGAATTTGGAATTAAAAATATCACAGTGGCATTTTCAAAAATTAAACTCTCGGGAAAGTTTAATAACTACAAGAATAACGATAATGAAAGTGATGGCTGAAGATAGATAGCAATTTTTAGACATATGACAGATGTAAAGCAAAAAATCAAAATTCTTCATTTCTCAAGGGTGAAAGCATTGATACTTCGAAAAGAAATTCTCAAACTTTAAAGTTTTTTATCAATTCAAACAAAAAAATGCCGGAGTTGGACTCTTACCTCAGTCGAAGAAGCGGAAATGAAATAAACCCTGCTGTCACCAGTTTTATTGTTATACCAAATTTTCCCCTGCTGCGATAGATATGCATAAAGAAACACAAATGAAAGAATGATTTTCTTTAATGTCAGTATTTTTTTTTTCTTTAAAAAAACTTTGCATGCGGAAAAAGTCCCAGCGAAATAAATTTCCGCAAAAATCTCGAGATTAATCATCGATTGTTAGAACTGCTATTTCAACAAATAACTTTACTTTTATGTTCCATCCATATTTCAAAGACAACTCGGATCATAGAGAGCGTAAGAATTGATAACGGAAACATATTATTGTATCAAAATATTTTTCTTTTCCATAAAACGTTTCAATCTAGATAACATTTTTTACCAATGCCGAAGCGGTTCAATTTATTTTGTATGAAAGCTGTAAATCAGTCAATCTAAAGCAGCATTTGAAGTTTAGAGAAAAATTCAACAGCTTTCAGATTGGTTTCGACACATTTTGTTCCATAATATTTTGTCAAACCCCCCCTAAAGACGATTAAAATATCCAATAGCTTAACAGAATAGGTTAACAGAACAGGTTAACAGAATTTCTTACGAGGATAATAAATACAGTGGTTAGTTTACAAATTATACAGGGATGTCCAAAAGTATGTAACCAAGTAAATATCTTTAAAACGAAAGGGAAAAATACTATTTTATAAAAATAAATTTAATAATTTTGACCATAATCATTTTCTTAGGAATTTTTCTTGCAAACTGGGTTCCGATTTCGCAAAGAATCGATAGTACTCACATATTTTGAAGATTATCCGTCGAAAAATTTGCGGTAAATTCAGAATTCATCATCACTTTTTGGTCCGATATTCTATACAAAAAACAGTGTCAATGAGTCGCTACTGTATCGGAAACTATTCAAAAATATATTTTCTCTTAAATTGTAGCGAAAAATTCGATTATTTTCCTTACAATATCATTAAAAGTACCACTTTTCTAATTATTTATTTACATCTTTATAACTTTAAGTATTTAAATTACAAATGTCAGGAAAATAATAAGCTAGAGGTGGGCACATTTTTAGTTCCCTTATTTTAAACATTTTAATTTATAGATTTATATAATTCTGGAAGACTAACGTGAATACGATTTTAAATTTTGTATTTTATTTCGACATTAAAAAAACGTAATGTGTGTTATAAATTATTGGATATTTTTCACAAATGCGAAGGGAAAATAATTTTCTTAGTCACCCTTCCCACTCTTGAAAAATATCCATATACTAAGTTTTTCATGAAGGGGAAGGGTGAATAAAATAAATAATTTTTTTAGCTGAAACCAGTTTCAAAAATTTTTTTTGTGTTTTTCAGTATATGTGTAGTTGCCTCCCCAAACACAAAATCATAAAAAATTCCTGCGGAAATGCATCATTTTTCCGACTTTAGCATAATGTAAAAGTTGAGTTTAATCCACTTCCCGGCTATAAAATCTTTGAGAAAAAAAAAAGTTTAAAAAGTCTCGCCTATCTAAACTCTTTTTCTGGTGAAAGATGACTATTTTCAAAGCAGGTTTCCTTTGCAACAAAAAACGAAGGTCGGCATTGTTGTCGTTTAGAACACCCATACATTCCCAAATCTGTGCTGACACACGGTAAGAACTTTAGTTCCTTTTAATGTTGTATGATCTTTTTAATATTTTTATATATATTTTCAATTGACTGATTGAATCAATAAATAAATACACTCATAATTAACATAAGAATTCATTTTACTCTGAATGAAACGTCATTTAACAAAAAATGTGTGAGCCGTCACGGGACGCCTGGCAGATGTGAAACATCGAAATTGTTTTGTCTAAGCTAAGTTATATGCATAAAAGAACAGATTAAAAAAGTGAGATATTGAAGAGAGAGGGAAATGGGAGAAAAAGATGGGAGAGAGAGGAAGAAAGTGTATTGCGTGTGATTACAATCATTATTTTAAATTGTCAGAAACTAAGACGGATTCGGTGAGGTTCGCGACCCTCGGAATATTGTAAGAATTTTTTTTCTTATTAGACCATTTTTGACAATCTTTCAAAAAGTTTGACAATTTTCAACAATTATTGACCATTTTTGACAGTTTTTTCGAAATTATTGACCTTTTTTTCAAAAGTTTATCAATTATTGACTATTTTTGACAGTTTTTTAAAATATTTAACAATTTTTGACCATTTTTGACAATTTTTGACCATTTTTCAAAATTTTACAGTTATTCACCATTTTTTCGAAATTTTGACAATTATTGACCATTTTTTCAAAATTTTTGACAATTTTCAACAATTATTGGCCATTTTTGACAGTTTTTTTTATAATTATTGACCATTTTTTCAAAATTCTATCAATTATTTACTATTTTTGACAGTTTTTTAAAATGTTTAACAATTTTTGACAATGTTTGACCATTTTTCAAAATCTTACAGTTATTTACCATTTTTTCAAAATTATGACAATTTTTGAGAACTATTGACCATTTTTTCAAAATTTTTGAAAAATTATCAAAAATGGTCAATAATCGTCAAAGACGGTCAATAACTGTCAAAACCAAACAAAAATCGTCAAAAATTGTCAAAAATGGTAAAAAATGGTAAAAAAATCGTCAAAAATTGTCAAAAATTGTCAAAAATTGTCAAAAATTGTAAAAATTTTGAAAAATGGTGAAAAATTGTTAAATATTTAAATAAATGGTCAATGATTGTCAAAATTTTTGAAAAATTGCCAATAATTGTTAAAATTTTGAAAAATGGTCAACAATTGTCAAAATTTCGAAAAAATAGTCAATAATTATGAAAAACTGTCAAAAATGGTCAATAATTTTTTTATAATTGTCAAAATTTTGAAAAAATAGTCAATAATTATAAAAAAGTGTCAAAAATGGTCAATAATTTTGAAAAATTGTCAAAAATGGTCTATAATTGTCAGGACCTGTCAAAAATGCTCAAAAATTGTCAAAAACTGTCAAAAATTGTCAAAAATCGTCAAAAATCGTCAAAAATCGTCAAAAATCGTCAAAAATGGTCAAAAATTGTTAAAATTTTGAAAAATGGTGAAAAATTGTTAAATATTTAAATAAATGGTCAATGATTGTCAAAATTTTTGAAAAATTGCCAATAATTGTTAAAATTTTGAAAAATGGTCAACAATTGTCAAAATTTCGAAAAAATAGTCAATAATTATGAAAAAATGTCAAAAATGGTCAATAATTTTTAAAAATTGTCAAAATTTTTGAAAAATTGTCAGGACCTGACAAAAATGCTCAAAAATTGTAAAAAACTGTCAAACATTGTTAAATATTTTAAAAAATGGTCAAAAATAGTCAATAATTGTTAAAATTATGAAAAAAGGTCAAAAATTGTTGAATATTTTGAAAAATGTACAATAATTATAAAAAACTGTCAAAGATGGTCAATAATTGTTAAAATGGTCAAAATTTTCGAAAAATTGTCAAAAATGTTCAATAATTGTCAGAACCTGTCAAAAATTGTCAAAGATGGTCAATAATTGTTAAAATTTAGAAAAAACGGTCTAAAATGGTCAAAATTTTTGAAACATTGTCAAAAATTATCTATAATTGTCAAAACTGTCAAAATTGGTCAATAATTGTCAAAAATGGTCAATAATTGTTAAAATTTGAAACAATTGTCAAAAATTGTCAAAAATGGTCAATAATAGTCAAAAATTGACAAAATTTTGAAAAATGGTCAAAATCGTTTAATTAGGTAAAACCAAGTCCGTATACTTTGAGAGAAATGTATTGGAATTTTATTTACAATAATACAGATGCTTCGAAAAGGAATTACTAGTAAATATCTATATTATTATTTTTACCTGTAGTCCGCCTCTGGTGCTCTGTCATAAAATACCTAGTCCGGTTTCTTATCACAGTTAGATTCGCATTTAATACGTGTTTTCTAATAACAATGAAGGTGAGAAAATAAATTTTTTAATGAGGTAAAAACCAAGATGATATACTTTGAGATACACTTTAACTGGTTTCAGCTATTCTAAAGTCGAAAAAATTAAAATTATGCATTTCCACAAAAAAAAATTCGAGTCTTTCTGTTTGGAAAAGGTTCTAAACAGTAAATAAACGAATATTTCTTACATAACTGATTTCAGCTAAACGAAAGTTGATCCCAATTTTGAAAACTTACCATACAAACATCGACGAACGGTATTCTATGTGCAGCAATTACACGATCAGCTTTCACTATAAAAGTCACAAGATAACATCTTTTCATAGTAAATAAAAGTCTTTTTTCGAAAAACAGTCCCGATTTACTGAAAAACACTCCCGATTTTCAAAACTCGTGATTGTAAAATTCCGATTAGAAATAAATTCAAACTCTTTCTCAAACAACAAAACGCAGGCGAATAACTATAAACTAGTTTTTTTGTTACTCACACTTAACGTTTTTTTTTTTCAAAAAAAAAACATTTAACTGATAAACCGAGTTGTATTTTATTTAAAACTTCGCCAAAGCATTTAAAATTGAAAATTACAATTTGGAACATATAAAAACTCAAATAATATATTAACATTTATTTTAAAATTAGGAAATAGCATAGGCGTGCGTATTAAAATTAAATAAAGTAGGATTATAAAATATACAGGGGATTTCCAAAGTAATTTGAAATATTGTCATTCAATTTTAAGACGAGAAGTTTTGGAATCCGACTGTTTGGTTCGAAAACTCATTCACAATTTAATCGAAAGACAATTTCATAGTGACCCTCCTACAAGAAAAAAGGATTTTGATATTTAATCAAAAGTGCAACTGACTTTGTACAAATAATAAATATGACGATAATGCTAATCTAAAAATGCTACATTTTTGCTAATGACAAACTTTTATCTCGAACTTAAAATCCTGTATTAATCCTTTAAGAACTATATACTTCTTACAGCGTTAGGTATTAAGTTTATTGGTCTATAGTTAACGTAATCTAACTTTTCGTCTTTTCAAGAAAAACGTTAATGCACTGGAAGTTTTCCAAACGTTGAATAGTGTATGTGATTTTTTAAAAATGTCAGAGAAAGAATAATATATTAAGCCAACATATTGCTCTGGGAAAATTACTGAAAGCCCATCTAGACCAGGAGAGAAGTATACTTTAATGTACAATATTTTTTCTTTTCATAACATTTGGTTCGAATGACACGTTATTAAGTTTAGAGTGATTTATAAGATACCCAGCTTTTAATTCATTTGGTGTATTATTTTTAAGTGTAAACACTTTAGAAATATTTTTGTGAAAATATTTCCAACTCCTTTTTTGTTTGTTGTTGGATTCCAGGCTATTACATCTTTTATTATAGGAGTAGATGTTTGGGATAAAAGATTCCTTTCTGTAATGAAGTTATTGGTTTACGAGGGTTGCCTTTTATATTTTGCTTATAGAAATAGAAAAAAACAGTAGATCAATTTCAAACATGATTGTTTTTCAAAGTATTCTCCATGAAGAGAAATGCATTTTTGCATCTTTTGGAACCAATTCTGGAAGCAGCTATTCCATTCGCTTGGTACATTCAAAATAGAGTTTTTGAAGGCGTTGACTGCATCTTCTGGGGACTGGAACCTTTGACTACGCAGTTCATTCTTAATTTTTGGAAAAGTATAAAACACTTTGGTGGGGACTGTATGGAGGATGGTCCAGCAATTCGATGTTTTCTTGCTTTAAAAACTCAATTGAATTGTGGTCTTTGAAATGCTCCAATTTCACGATATGTGACATGTCGATCTTCTTGGATCAGCTTACGTACATTATAGACGTTTTCCTCGGCGACTGCCGTTGTTGGTGGACCTGTTCTTGGATCGTCGCTAAGATTAATCCGTTCACGTTGAAATTCTCCATACCAACAAGAAATTGTCGACTGATGAGGTGCTTCGTTGCCAAAAAACAGAAACCAACTCGGCCAGGCATTCTTGTTGAGAATCATGTCTTTGAAAATTGTAAAAAATTATTCCGCGAACATTTTCTCGGCTTAATTCCATTTTTCGACTCACTCATCCACTTTAAAAATTCAGTTTAGGTACAGCTTTAAACGAAGCGGTCTGAAACTTTGGCGTTAAGTTAACCAAACATGACAGTTAATTTTGACATTCGATATTTGTTGACTGAAAAGACAACCCTCGTATAGTCAATTGTATATTTTTATAATTATATTATTGAAGCATAATGTTTTGAAAGTATACTTAATTTTCCTATACATACTTGGGATTATTCCTTTCCCTAGAGCCTTATTCCTTTCAAGTATTAGATCTGTATCCGCTCCAGGCTGTACACAAAACAATTTTCTCATTTTTGTTCACTTTTCTTACAGTTACCTACCTTCTTCGGGCTCTAATGTCCGTATAAATATCGCTTTACTGATTTTAATATAAACAAAAAGTTATCTTTTACTTTGCTTACTGTAAAACCCATTTTATTTCAAAAACTTTTGCTAAATTTCTCTCTTGTATTAACTTATCTTCTGGAGGAACAAAAACTCTACGTATTCTCCTTTTAAAAGGAGAACCCGACCCCATTGTTGATTTTTCTCACTCCTTTTATATTAAATCGAAAACCTCGATATTCTGGAAAAGATATTCCTATTCAAAACTTGTTCTTTCTTAAAACATACTTTATATAAAACCTTATTATCTTATCGGATTTAATAACACGTTTAAACATGTTTGAACAGTTTTGAAAGATATTCGTTTTATGCCAGAGAAAAACAGTTTCTGAATGAAAATAAACCAAAATACGTGATAATGAGAACTGGCATAAGTCAACTGGATGGAGTCTTGACGTTACAAAGTATTTTAGACAATAAAGAGTACACTATTAAAAATAAAAACGAAATAAACTACCTACCTATGGGATAGAAAAATACTTAGAGGAATATATGGAAAGAGAAGCAGTAGATATCTGGATCAGAAAAACAGCTCAGGAGCTCATGGAATTATATAAAAGTCCTCCGATATCGACGGGAGTGAGGTCGCAACGTATAAGAAACTTAAGGCACATGGAGAGATTAGTAAATAACAGAACTGCAAAAGAAGTACTTAGAAGATGAACTGGATGTAAAAGAAAAGACGAATTCCAAAAAAGAAGTGGCTAGATTCTGTAGAAAAGGAACTAGAGCTGTTGAACATATGCAGATGGGAACAGGTGGAAAAAAAAACAAAAGAGAATGGAGGAAAATAGCCGATCAAGCCCTCATTGCCTGTAGAGCTGTACTTCTAAATTTGTACAAACTATTAATTTTTGAGGTGACATTCACTGAGACCTGAAAGATCTATTGTGCCCCCTTACTTCTACTTAGTTCCTGAGGAAACTCTCAGAGGTTAGAAGCTCCTTTAATCCTATTTCCCGGAGGAATTTTAGGATATCTGCAGACTTTAACTTAGGTAAATGTTTCTCTTCTATCCAGTAATCTCCAAGGTGTTGTGCCATAGGATTCTGAATTGCTGTGCAATTCGCAAGTATGTGGATGGAGGTTTCTTCTTCCATGCCACAGAATCTACATTCTTCTTCCTCCACTATTTTGAGCTTTTTCAGGTGCCCATTCAGGCGACAATATCCCGTAAGGATCCCTGTTAGAACTCTTAGTGCAGTTTTACTTTGACTTATGCCGATGCTGATGCTGGTGGAGATTTTGTAGATCAGAGGATTGAGAAAAATATATGATTGAAGCATAATTTTTCATACAATAAACTGATTATACAAATTTTATTTTTAAAATGATATCTACAAGCGGAATTTCCATTTTTATATTAAAAGAGCTAAGTATTGAAAAAAAATTATGTAAAAAACTCGAATTTAAATCCTCTTTTATGTACTCACCAGATTTTATAATTCGCCTACGGCTCGTCGTAAAAAACGTCTCGAGGGTGAAACGAAAAGTCGCTTCATATTCTTGTTGTATAAATAACTATTTAATTACTTGAATAATCATCTTTAATCTTTTCTTTTTTCGTGCTTCTGGTTAAAATTCACTTTATTCTGTCCTGAAGGCTTAGCACTTAAGCGGATTCAATAAATTCAAACCAACCAACAAAGGGGTAGTATTTTTAAACAATTATTTCCTTTGGAACGAAGCTTAATAATAATTTGTTCTAAAAGCCGGCATAATAAGTTTCTAATGCCGCCTTCCGTTTAATGTTAGCTACAGGTGTTTAAATAGTATCCTAACGAAAAGAGAGGGATCTGAAATATCTAAACTTCTCTTTATTTTTCTTTGAGAAGGACTGCTGCTTGAGGACATTAAGTGTGTCAGCTTGGAGTGACCCATTCGAATTCCTATTTAAAGAATCCATTGGGATCAGTAGACAGTAGTGTGTTAAGAAACGGTGCATAGATAGTAGGGAAGTATTGGTAATGTTCCAGTCAGTTCACCAAAGATATCTGACGATCCTTTTTGCGTCTGCCTTAAAGTTCATGCATATTTGAATATGAAGAATTGTTGTGGAATAAGTTAAAGCTGTTTTAACATGCCAGTTCATTTCCAGGTATCCGTATCTGTATCTGTAGAGTGGGGAGGGTCTAGGCCCAAGGCACTTAGGCCACATGTGACCCATTGTACATCCTACCGAGGAGTTGTACTCCTAGTCCTGTCCTTTTCAGGTAGGTGGAGAGGTCACTAGGAGACATCTCCTTTATATCGGCAGGTGTAGGTCAAGACTCACCGAACACACACTCTCTTATTGACGATAATTCCGGGCACTCACATGAGACATGCCTGATAGTTTTATCTTCTTGTTCACACATTCTGCATAGAGGTGTGTCCACTAGCCCCATAGTATCGAGGTGTTTCCTTAGTTGACAGTGGCCAGTCAGAAATCCTACTGTTAAGCGTAGGTTTTTTCTGGTCATCGCCAAATATTTCTTCGGATCCAGCTTCTCAGGGTCGCCTAAGGTGATCCTGGCAAGACTGCATCCTTTGATTCCATCCCATCTCTTTAGGGATTGAGCATGGGTGTAACGCTTGGCTAGTTCCGCAATTGGCGAAGTCGTCAGGCCGTAGGTGTCACTGGGTCCGCTTCCCTGGCTAAAGAATCGGCAATACGATTACCTTTTCTCCTGCCGTGCCCTTTAACCCAACTCAGGATAATATTGTTATCTGCCAGGTATTCTGTGACGGTATCCATTTAATGGTGACTTTGGAGTTTAAGGATGGAGATAAGAATGAGAATTTCGTGGACAATGGGGTATTCAGTAAATAAGTCCTAAGTATATATGATCGAAGATAGAGAGTGTGTACAAATGGCAATTGATCTACTTAAATATTTTTAGTCTTGAAAGGTACTGAGCTTCTATTTTAACTAATATATTAAAAGCTGATACAACCCTGAGACGGTTCATATCTTGGCTTCTAAGAAGATTTATAAAACAGAAAATTAAACCAACAATTTCATAATTAATATTCATATTCTGACGATGTTACCCGGTCTACTTTTATCTGTAATCCTGGAAATTGTCTAAACACCACTGTCAGGATATTTTCGAAGACACAAATTGAAACTCAACTGCTTTTAATATTGAACCGAAAGAAGTTGGATATTTTTCCCTGAGGCGAAATCAAAGAACTATTGGACCGTCTTTACAATCCTACCATCGACCAACCGAGACCCTTCCGCTATTTCTTTGTATACTTTCATTAAATGAGGTTTTACGAGGTAATACTAGAAAATAAGGTGTGCATGAGATCAGAATAAAGAGAAAAAAATTGAAATGTACGGATGCTTATAGCTTCTACAGAATTACCATTTGCCAAACCATACACAAAATGCATAATCAACCATTTTTGTTTGTAATTTATGCAATATATTGTTTTATTATAAGTGATTTTTTTATATGTTGTTTTTGATGATAAAGTAGTACCCAAGGAATGTATCCATGTACACGGTATCCATAAGTTAATTGTTCTAGTTTCGTGAAGATTTTCAATGTCCACTGTAGCGTCGATTATCCAGTTTGGGACGATGGGGAATAGCCTTATTCCACTTGTTTTTCACATGAAACTCGATGGTGAAAACGGCTTCCATTCGAAATAATGAAGCCTACATCTGTCATGAATTAAGAACTGCTTCTGTGGATTTATCAATAATAATAATTACTCTGTAGTATTAAAAATGCGGTAGAAAATACACAAGAAATGTAAGTTAATTAGAACCGTTTATCAATATTTAAACACCAACAACAGCAACCCTCAAATTAATATTACTTTACTGCCATGAAATTAGATTATGAACTTGATTAGAATATTCAACAGAATTTTAAATCATTTCGTTAAATTAAGTAAATACTAATTAAAAACGAAATTCTCTAAATCCTGCAGCCTTTCATCAAAAGCACTTTCATTATTAAATTTACTTGAGAATTTCCTCTAGGTATTTAATTGCGGCGAAAAACATTATTACCATTGACGAAACAAATTTTCATATGCATGGAATTAAGGGAGGGTTGCCAATGTAATCTCACAGTATTTAATTTTTTTTGTAAATATTTATTTGATCTTCAGGCACCGAATAGAAGGAATCGGAGTTGATCGTATCCAAATTTTACACACAAATATGACTGCGTGTCAGGGAAAACGGGCCACCTCAAAAATTTGCGAAATTATCTAATTTTTTAAATTTAGCTTATTTTTGTTGTAATAAATGTATGATGTATTTATTCCCTAATGCTTTTAGCATGTTATATAATGTTTATACGGGTTACAATCAGAAAGTAAGCAACAATTCGAGAATTTTTAAATTTATTAAGAAACAACTCTTTCAGTTGACCCTACAATAATTGAACAAAGCACAAACAAAAAGTGACGGGGTTTATTTTTCAATAGGGCGTATTACCATAATATTCAAACTATCCACGTGTGTTTGTTATCCTGGTTGTGGAAAAAGTGTATGTTAAATAAAAAAGATTATAAAGGAGTTATAGGCAATGGAGATGATCCTGATGATCCTCCTTAGGGGAGTCCTGGACGAATCGAGGAAGGATGTAATTAGAGATAAACTTACTTTCAAAAACAATTGAAAAGGACCAGCTGAGATGAACCGTTAAGCAAATTCGAGTAGTCTAAAAGACAGGGACCGCGAAAGACATGAGAAAAAAAAGCAAAATATTTTATCAGTCAGAGGAAAAAGAGAATCAGAAACTCAAACTATGGGTGAAGATTGAGGACAGTGGATAAAATTCATAATTTAACGTTTATCCTACCTACATAATTTTTTCTTTGAAAAATAACATGACTGAAAAAAAATTGATATGACATTTTTTGGAGAACAAAGTAACCTTCAATATTGGCTTTCAGCTCACGTCTGTGATCGATGCGTGGGAGCCTCTATAGTATACAATTTTCATTAATATAGTATTCACAGGAGTGGATCGGAACCGATTAACCAATCGTCGATTTTCTAAGATAAAAAAAGCACGACCTAAAGATAATATATCTTTAATATCTTAGTGGAAATCAGCTCGTCTTTTAAGCCTTTGTGACAACGAAATCTGTAGGAAATCCTCCAATCGGCTTTATTGAAGGAGAAACAAAAAGGACACGGGCAAATTGAATTAACTTTTTTTTCTTGGGGTGAACTCAAAAGCATCAAAAAAACTTATGTTTTGAATATAGATGAAGATTTACCCAATTTTTTAAATTATTTATAGTGGGCATGATGACTGTCACTCATTGATTTGAAATAATTATATACAGGGTTTGTCATTGGGAAAGGACCTAACTTGAGAAAAGGAACATAGCTGTTTAATGTATTCTCCGAACTAAGTAGTCCACAACAAAACATTTCTATAAATTCACTCCAATGAATATCAAGTATTTAGCTGGACGGCTGGATTTAGAAAAATTGTAAGAAACCCCGCCCCTTCTCCTTCGAAATTTTTACTGCATTTGTTGTAGTTTTGTAAACATCCACAATTAAGAAATTTTTGAATTTTTCGATCAACTGTAGACTGTGAAGGCGCTGGTCGGTTTTCAAAAGCAGCAACGAATAAATTTACTATTTCTCTTATCGAGTGACCTCCAAAATACCACGATAAAATTTGAATATTTTTCTGAAGAGTGTACATTTTGATTTCTCCACGAATTTATTTTATTTTGAAAAGTTATAGGCTTGAACAGTACTGACTGTCTGACGCTAATTTAGGACCGCCCACAGTTGAGAATTGTACGATATTTTGTAGGTATCCAAATAAACGATTGTAATAATCGTGTTTTTAATCTGTTGAAGCTTGATGTTGGTCGACTAGTTCAAAAGCAGTTCTGATACAATGCTTAAAATCCCTATGTTCCGTTTCTCATTTCATGTATCTGTATATTACTGCTGATAATGTATCTCGGTTTATTAAGTGTAGAAGACACATTAAATACAGGTTTTTTGGAACCTCCAAAGGGATGTCTAAGTTAGGCCCTTTCCCAATAAACCACCCTGTATATATAGATATTAATTACTTATTTTAACATTAAAATGTGCGTTTTTTTTTTTCATTTTAGTAAAAATATAAATACAAATAACAAATATTTCTAAGCACAATACTGTTTTTATTATATTACTGCTAAAAGTAAATCCCAGGTGAGTAGGAATTATCACTCAACGGTAACAATTAAAGAACTAATTTGAATAAGAATCACAACTTTAATTTATGTATATAAAACCGAAACATTGTGAGTGATTCTGAGTACTCGAGGGATTTCTAGTTTTACTTTGTTGTTGTGTTAAAAGGTTGCAATTTTAAGTAGTTTCCAGTTTTAGATAATAAATTATGTTGCAAGTGAGCGCTGCTTTGGAATTCAGCCATTTACAAATCATCATATTATTTTAAATAATGCGAGAAACACTTTGTAGCAAGTTCTTCAATTCTTTTACATAATTGGTTGGAGCAAAAAATGTATTAACATTCCAAGTAGTTTTATTTGACGCTAGGTGTGTCTTTCTATTATTCGATAAGCAAGTTTTATTTGCGAAAACGCGCGAAACTTTTAACCAAATAATAATCGGAATGTAATGTTTTTGTGATTTATTTAAATAGTTTTTACTTGTGGGATAAAATTATACACACTACTATGGCTAATTACACACTTTACTTAATGACTACTAATTTATTTACACTCGGTAAATTAGTTCTAATTTATTTTCACCACTTGAATATTACACTATTTATCTTCACTATTTTATTCACTGTTCGAGTACTGAGAACTTCTGTAACAAACTCTTTACTGCCCGTTTCACCAATTCTTTCGAACTAACTGTTTCAATAATAATTATTCACGCACTCAAAAACCCGCGTATATATAGTCCTACTCAACTCTAGAAAATTCCAGTACCTTCCGCGCTCGCCCTATGCACAAACAAAGCGAATTGTTCTCGAAAGGAGCGCAGCCACCAAAATTTACAGTCGAGGGACAGGACCGGCTTTGAGTTGGTGTCCTCGCAACAGTAAGGTGCAGGTAGATTACTATACTTTTACTTTTATTTATTTTTTTATTCAGAAGATTATGTAGCAGAAAAACAATTCTAAGCAAAAATATATCAAACCAAATGCTTATTTATGTTTACACTATACTAGAAATAAAAGTAGGTGTAGAGAAGTTTGTAGCGAAAGCAAAGTGTAGTTCAATGGTGGAGAGTAAATTATGCAGTAAGGGAAATCTATTCGTAAGAAACATTATTTTTAGTTAGAATCTACAAGTTATTAAAGTGAAACATTTATAATATCGCCTAAAAAATGTTCGTCCATTTATCGCATGTCGCGTTACAACGTTAAAACCGGTCGCGGAATAGGGGAGAATATTTTATAAAGTAGTAATAGTATATTCTGTATTTTTTGTTATTTTTGGGTTTAATTTTCCAAAAACATCAAAAAGAATGGCAAAAATACTGGAAAGTAGCAAGGTCCTAAAAAGTAATTGCCGTATCTATTCCTCACTTCATTTTCAAAGTTTTTTTTGCTTACTGGTGGATCGATAAGGACGAGGAATCAAATAAATATTTACTCTGCGGAAAAAGGTCAATGGAGATAGTTCGAAAAAGTCTTAGGAAGAGAGTAGGGAAATTTGTTCTTAAGTTTATGTAAAAGGGGACGAATCCAATTCTTTCACCAGAGTAATATGTAAGTTTGGGTTGAGTGTTGTTGGACGCATTAAGTTTTCTATTTGTAAGTGATTGCTTTGGAATCTTTGTAATTATTTCAGTTAATCTTAATGACTGGCATCATGCCTATTGAAAGACAACTCTCGTAGCTCAGTTGTAAGCTGAAATTTAAATACAATTTATGAATCATCAATCAGCATCTTTTATGGGAGGAAGGGATTGTGCCGAGGAAATTTTGTCATAGGAAAGAACCATCATAATTTTATAAGGGCTTTTTCGCTAAGTTTAAAACCACCCAGTATATATATATTTTTATTTGCTTTCGCAAATAAATTCAATTTTTCCTAAGAATACTGAAGATTATGAATTTATATCTGAAAAACACTTTATCGAATATACCACTGCATTAAGTATTCCCACTAACAAAGAAGAAAAAGATTTCCCTCATTCTTTTTATCAAAGCAAAAGAAACTCAATTGTTATGCCTCTCACCTGAAGTAAAAGAGAGCAATGTAATTGAATTCTGAAGCATCCGTTCGGGATAGAAAAAAGTATAAAAAATTCAACAATAAATTACCGCAATTCTTTGTAAATTACTTGGAAACTGAAGTTGTAAATATCCGCCAATGCAATTTAGTCTTTTGTCTCCCTCGAGAACATTTTTGAAATATTTTATTAAGTTCATTTTAATTTTCTACTCTGCTTGAAAAAACCGTTTCATTGAATTTAAGGCAGTCAGTCATTGGTCCAAATTTTCGTCTCTATTATAAAAAGCTTCAATAGTTCACTAAAAATCTGTATCACTTGCTTTCCAAAAATAGTAAAGCAACATCTTTACCTAAACCAGTGGCGTACTTTGAGCAATTGCCTTTATATGGATATTTCTATGCAACGAAATTTACGTAAATACATAGAAGAGTTAGTGCAGTGTATGAGACATAATGTTTGAGAATGTTATTATTTATATAAAAACAGTCTTCCTATTGATCTTAAAAGAATAATGGTTTTGAGGTTTAGTTTTCTTTCGTCAGTAAAGGCTATTAAGATGATTTTGGTGGGGTTGAAGATACAATCACTAGTTTGAAAAAGCTACTGTGTAGCGAAACGCGTCACTAATTTTAATTTGACGTTAGTTCAAAATAAAAATGAAGATTTAAACAGATTAAATTGTTTTATTTCATCACTGTGTAAGGGGACAAATCCATTTTGAATTTTGATTATATCTATCATTTTTTTTTACAGGAAGTTATCTAATTTCTATGTAATGACTACAAAATGTGATTTTACTTTTATTTCCCTCTATACTACTCTTCCCATAAGTTAAAAACCCCAATTGCGCATTTATCGCTTCATAAAAGATATTGGCAATTGTAGAACTTCATCGTTATTACGACGAACATTTTCTGTCCTCGAGGCATAATTTTCGAAATGACGATATGTTATAAAAGTCAATAGATCTTTGTTTATAGAGAAAGACTGAGATGAAACATATATTCCACGTTTGTCAATATTTGATCGTAATAATACTGACGTGGTAAGGACATTAGTTTAGATATTAAACTGTTTGCAACATTATTCAGTATCGAACACTACCAATACACTAAACTGTTTACCTTCGGTTTCTGAAGACGATAACTTGGTTCTTTTTTAGAATATATTGCAATGTTTTTCTTATTTATTTAAATAGTTTTTACTTGTTGGATAAAATTATACACACTATGGCTAATTACTATCCATTGATTTCTTTATTATACTTCATTTATATACACACACTACTTAATGTATACTAATTCATTTACACTCGGTATAA
The DNA here is from genome assembly GCA_947563755.1 of Lochmaea crataegi. Lineage (NCBI taxonomy): Eukaryota > Metazoa > Arthropoda > Insecta > Coleoptera > Chrysomelidae > Lochmaea > Lochmaea crataegi. The sequence goes on along the minus strand of OX387423.1, from coordinate 87,222,717 downwards.
TAGTTCTAATTTATTTTTACCACTTGAATATTACACTATTTATCTTCACTATTTCATTCACTGTCCGATTACTAAGAACTTCTGTAAACTGTCTGTGAAATAACTCTTTACTAACTTTGTACTAACTGTCAACTCACTCAAAAACTCGCGTATAAATAGTCTTCATCAATTCTAGAAAATTCTTGTATTTTCCACGCTCGTCCTATGCGTAAACAAAACGATTTTTCTAAAATTTTCTGGTAGGCGCATTCGCCAAAATTTATAGTCGAGTCACAGGGCCGGCTTTGAGTTGGTGACCTCGCAACAATATCAATATATAACCAAGGCTCATCTACTATATAGTATTTATGGTCAAAGGTGAGATCTTTATTTGAAAGAATCTCTAAACTCAATACGGCTCACTAAATATTACGGTTAACTTAATTTTATTTCAAAACTATACAACATTCAAATTAACAAATTTATGATAATAATCATTAATCAAATACAACTTTAGTGATTTCTGATATAAATTATAGCAGCGCCAAATTTGACCTTTAATTAAAGTTGTTAACAAAAACGTCAATTACAGTTATAGAGGTTAAAATAGTCTGGCTTGGAGCAAATTTAACCAAAATTGGTAACTAAAATATAATGGCAATTTTAGTGAGTTCAAGAGAAAAACTGTTATTTGTATCGTACAATTCAGTAATTAAACACTTATTTCTTTATGGAAGCTTTTTATTACAGAGTAATATTTTACATGAACTCATCCCACTATGCTAACCTAAAAACTACTGCACATGTCATATTTTCGCGCCTTCTTCTTTTTTATTACACTCGAATGTTTTTAGTGACTTTGACAACACTCCCCCTCGCTAAAATCTTTCAAACCTAAACTTTCTCTATGCTCATAAAATTTACTTCTTGGTAAACCTTTTGTTAACATATCAGCTGGGTTCTCTTCACTAGCAATATACTGTATATCAACAAAACCTTTTCCAATGCAATCACTTACAAATTTGTATTTTAAATCTAGGTGTTTTACTCGACTATTGTTACCTGGCTTCTTTACCATATTTATACTTACCTGATTATCTTCACACATTTTTATTATTCCTATACTTAATCCTAATTCACTAACAACTTTCTTCAACCATAGTCCTTCTGAAATACATGCACACAATGCAATCAGTGCGGCTTCACAAGTTGATAATGCAACTCAATGTTGTTTTCTTGTCGTCCAAGAAATTATGTTTCCGCATAATTTAAACATAAAACCTGAAACTGATTTTCTGTCTCTACTGTCATTACCCCAGTCAGAATCAACATATCCTGATAAGTCATTTATCTTTTGATTGCGTTTATACTCTAAACCTACATTAACTGTACCATGCAAGTACTTGAGAACTCTTCTCAAATGAATACTATGTCAGTGGCTCTATCTTGGAATCTACTATAGAAATTTAACGCGAAAGATATATCGGGTCTAGTTCCTAGCATCAGGTACATTAAGCATCCAATACTTTCTCTGAAAGGCTTCTTTGTTTTGTCATGATCAGATTTACATGGCTCTAAATTCAATTTTGGTTCAATTGGTATGTCAGACCTTTTGCATTGTTCAAAATTAAACCTTTTTAAAATTTTATCTATCTAGATTGGTTTATTTTCAAAATTCCTTCTTCCCGTTTATAATCTATAACATAAGTTCCTATAAATCCCTGATCCACCTGTACTTCTAGGTAAGCACAGCCCCTAGGATATAACCCCGACGATATAACCCCAAGGATATAACCCAAGGATATAACCCGAGGATATAACCCCAAGAATATAGCCAAGGATAGAACCCCAGGATACAGCCCTAGATCAAAATACCGCCCTAGAACAGAACACATCAGTTCAGATCAAGACCTGACTTCTTCTCCAGGAAACCACTTCATCTAAGCTAAGTACCTATAAAAGTACAAATTCCGTTATTCATTTCCTGAGGCAGAATAAATTAAAAATTTGTTTTTAATTCTTTTTTTATTAGAAATCCTCAACTATAAAAGTTGAGGGAGATACCGCCCGGGGTAATCTTTAGTAATGTTTTTTTAATTATTAACTTTTATTTAAATTTTACAAGGCGTTTCTACCTTTTCCGCCTTAGTTTTTTTAGTATTTTTATCGTCAAAAAGGTAGTGGCGCCCTCAATTTTTACAACCCTTCTGTTATCCTTGTGTGACATAAACTTGGGGTCGAATCACCCTTGAGAGGAGTCTCTAGCCCGAGCCCTTCGAGCTGGTGCCCTTTGAGGTTACAGCCATTTACCGTTACAGTCTCTACAAGTATCCTATCCATCCTCTCAGCTTTACCATTTTGTTGCGGAGTATAAGCAACCGTATAATCTAAAATAATTCCCTTATTTCTACAATAGTGCTAAAATTCTTTGGATATATTTTCACCACCGTTGTCACATCTAAATTTTGAAATTCTAGTATGGCTTGAGTTATTTTCAAATAGTCTTTAAAACAATCAGATACTTCAGACTTTTTCTTGATCAAATAAACTACCGTAAAGTTATAACACTCTCTTACTTCTTACTCTAGTTTTAAATGGTAGCCTACACATTTTTGCATCCACACATGCTTCACAAAACTCAACATCATTTATTTTCAGACCCTTGTCTATACCATCGACCAAATTTCATTTTACTAACTTTCTTAATCCTGTATGACTTATATGACCTAGTCTTTTATATCAATTTGATGTTTCATTATCATTGCTTTGTGACCATAAACAATCCAGCTGATTTGACCTTGAGATTTCATGAAGATTATCTCTATATCCAATACAAATAATTTCATTATTCTTGCTTTTAATCTTTACAATTGCATTTTCAAATATAAAGCTATAATCAGTAATTTCTAACTTTTTCACAGATAATAAATTCTTTCTTAGACATGGTATAAACAGAACATTGGTGACATTACATACAAATCTCTTATTATTTACATAGCTCACAGCTTCAATATTCCCTATTCCCTCTAGAATCATTATTTTTAGCTGCTGCAATTGCTATGGGGTTTTTCTAAGCAACCTAATCATGACATCCAGAGTCTATGAAAAAAGTTAGTTCACTTACTTTACTTCGTTCAGTAATATTTTACATGAACTCATCCCACTATGCTAACCTAAAAACTACTGCACATGTCATATTTTCGGGCCTTCTTCTTTTTTATTACACTATGTCATTTACATCGAATGCTTTTAGTGACTTTCACAACAAAAACAACTTCACATGTGGGTATGGCTACAGTTTTTGTTAAAACAAAAAAAATCCGTGCCACATCATTAGTTCTTATTTCCAGGTAATGAACTGGTGGACCAGTCAGCTGAAGAAAGCTCTAAAGAAGACTTAATAGGTCCGTAAACGTTCTGTGGTATTACAAAGGATTGCATAAGAGGGGAATCCGGATCTGGGCACCTTGTAACAGGAGATCCTGTTTCTCTGCCCAAAATCATTCCTTTTGCTTATAAATTACCTATTTTAGTACCTCTCTAGTCATCTAACGGCGAGGCCTAAGAACGCATTTAACTATAATGTCGACGCACATAGATTCCTTACTTATGTTCTCATATCTTTTCTGAGAGGGCATTGTTAAATATTTAAAACATCCGAAAATTGTCAGAAATGATGTGCGCAGGAAAGTTGGTTGAATGAGAAACCATTTTGGAGACAAGCCTGACAAGCGTTCTCTTGATTGTCTAAAAAAGACAATTATAATGTGAGTTGTGTCGAAGGAAATTCTAATTCTTTTTATAAATTAATAATGATTGTCGTGTATATATCTTTGAAATGTTTGTGGGATGATTCTGTCATTCAAAATTAATTGTTTTCGCCGACAGCATCTGTTGCTTGTAGAAGCTTCTAAAAATTCCTGTGTCTTGTTAGATTGCAACAACTTTATATTCTACAATCAACCTGATTCAACTAGCAACTTGATTTGAAAATCAACTAGATTCGAAAATCAATTCAATTCGATTCTCTACTTCCGACACTACGTTATATTTGCTGTAACAAGTATGGGTCATATTATGTCCAGTACTTTGTTGACATAAAATTCGTTTCTCTTCTCCATTTGAGAATACGAAAACCATTTATAGATGCATGATAAGCCGATATCTCTTTCAAACCTTTGATTAATCATACCGTTGTAGAACCTTTAGCATTGAACTAATTTCCCTAGAAACCTTATTAATTTGTGTATTTAATGTACGACGGCCAAGGGCCATATTTGTAAAAATAGTAGGGACCAAGTCGACTTTAAGTAGGATATTCTTCATTAGATTGTTAAGTTACTTTTCCGATTTTTATTTAATGATCATCTAAGTACCTATAAAAAAACCATATATTCTGTTTTTCGTCATTTTAGCAGGGTGAATTATATTATTTCAATTGACAAATGACGTGGCGCTCAAACAAGTTATATGCCAGACAAATTTTTGTTATCTAAGTGTTATACAACATTTAGGCGAAAATTCACGGCCCATTGTTTTACCTAGAGCTTAGTCGAAGGCATACCGTAAGTAATACTAGAATTATCCTTTTATCGCTATATCTACCTGTTAAGTTACAACCTTCATGGGAAACGTTTACTGATTAAGGTAGACAAGGAACTCTCAACCAGGCTTTTGAAACTGGGTAAGAGACTTTTCAAGACAGACCTGGTCACTGGACAGTAACTCTGAAGCAACATCTACACAAATTGGGAGGTACCTACTCACATACTCTGCTGCTGTGAGAACTTACAAAGACTCAGGAACTCTCAACCAGGCTTTTGAAACTGGGTAAGAGACCTTTCAAGACAGACCTGGTCACTGGACAGTAACTCTGAAGCAACATCTACACAAATTGGGAGGTACCTACTCACATACTCTGCTGCTGTGAGAACCTACAAAGACTCAGGAACTCTCAACCAGGCTTTTGAAACTGGGTAAGAGACCTTTCAAGACAGACCTGGTCACTGGACAGTGACTCTGAAGAAACATCTACACAAATTGGGAGGTACCTACTCACATACTCTGCTGCTGTGAGAACTTACAAAGACTCAGGAACTCTCAACCAGGCTTTTGAAACTGGGTAAGAGACTTTTCAAGACAGACCTGGTCACTGGACAGTGACTCTGAAGAAACATCTACACAAATTGGGAGGTACCTACTCACATACTCTGCTGCTGTGAGAACTTACAAAGACTCAGGAACTCTCAACCAGGCTTTTGAAACTGGGTAAGAGACCTTTCAAGACAGACCTGGTCACTGGACAGTGACTCTGAAGAAACATCTACACAAATTGGGAGGTACCTACTCACATACTCTGCTGCTGTGAGAACTTACAAAGACTCAGGAACTCTCAACCAGGCTTTTGAAACTGGGTAAGAGACCTTTCAAGACAGACCTGGTCACTGGACAGTGACTCTGAAGAAACATCTACACAAAATGGGAGGTACCTACTCACATACTCTGCTGCTGTGAGAACTTACAAAGACTCAGGAACTCTCAACCAGGCTTTTGAAACTGGGTAAGAGACCTTTCAAGACAGACCTGGTCACTGGACAGTGACTCTGAAGAAACATCTACACAAATTGGGAGGTACCTACTCACATACTCTGCTGCTGTGAGAACTTACAAAGACTCAGGAACTCTCAACCAGGCTTTTGAAACTGGGTAAGAGACTTTTCAAGACAGACCTGGTCACTGGACAGTGACTCTGAAGAAACATCTACACAAAATGGGAGGTACCTACTCACATACTCTGCTGCTGTGAGAACTTACAAAGACTCAAACGCAAGCACTATGGAGAGGTATTTCCTCTCCATAGTACATAAAATTCCCCCAGTCAAACTAGTGGCCTATACAGAAGACACGAGGCTCCTGGAATGGTTCTTATTTCCAATTTTTGTAGCAATAATATTTACGATTACAAAGTGTATCAATAAAAAAATAGCGTAGAGTATTCGAGACTTGCCTGTTTCAAGTAACAACCTCATCTATTCTGTCAAGATTATTTTTTTCTCCAAATGACATTAAAAGTTGCTTTTCAATGACACCTGACAGGCATAAAAGGTGTATTTTTACTGCTTAGACATAAAACGTTTGTTGCTATGCAACGTTCCAAGTAAAAATTTGAATCAAATTGGTAATCAAAATTAACAATGACATTGGGTGAAAACGAAATGATGGAGTTTTGGATTAAAAAAATTAGACAAAATTTAATAATTTTGATTTTGCGTGAAATTGGAACGGATTTTGAGAAAAACTTGTATATTTCACATGGCAGAAAAGAAGATTTAATGCTGCAGTAAAACAAATAATTATTAAACCGTTGCGTGCCCGAATTTATTGGTTTCAAACCAAAATAGTGTTTACTAGAAAAACACTCGCAAGCTGTAACAATTCTGATGCATTTGTTATGCATAATTTGGAAACATCATGCTAAATGTGTGATCTAGTATTTGATTATCTAATGGCCTTTAATCCTCTTAATATTTTCGAAATGGTTTGTAGCCGCTGGGAGCAGCGAAGCTCGATTGCATCTACGCGTTGTTAATTAAATATCCTGGCCAACAAAATTCGGTTTTTGTGGGTAACGTGTGAAATTTTAAATGAATATTTCAGAAAATAGGTTGACTGTTGATGATTTTTTTTTCAAAAACAGTTTCTAAAGGAATAGACTATGTTTTTTAATGTCATCCTTTCAATCACTAAAAGTTCTACTCGTTTTTTAGACATCGTTGAGATAGTAAATTAGGAAGCTTCTGCAAGTCAGGATCGAACATTGGAAGGATTTGGTCTCTGTTCTCGAGAGGAGTCTGAATCATAAGGAAGTAGCCCTTGCAGCATTTCTAGACATCAAAGGTGCTTTTGACAATACATCCTTGTCACCAATAAACAGAATCCTAAAAAAAGAGGGATTAATAGCACCACATGCAAATGGATAGGATCCATACTCGAGTATAGGAGAATAACATCACATATGCATGATAAAACATACACCGTTAGGACAACTAAAGGATGTCCTCAAGGTGGAGTACTTTCACCACTTTTATGGATAACTTGATCTGCAACTTGGTATGCAAGGCATATGGACGCAGGGCTTTAAGGACGACATAGTGATTGTCACCAATGGGAGTTATGAATGTCCTACAAGAAGAACTACGAATTGTGGAGGAATGGTGCCTTAAAGAGGACCTTTCAGTTAATCCAAAAAATCAAAACTGGTGCTTGGTTGCTTTTACGAATAGAAGAGTTCTGCCGCAGGGTAGAGTACTGATGATCGGAGAAGAACTAGAATTATCCAAAGAAGCTAAAAATCTGGGAGTGACCCTTGATTGGAAGGCGCACCTGGGAAAAATTACTACCAGGGCGACTAGGCTTTCCTGGTAATGCAGAAGAGTTATGGACAGGACCTAGAGAATAAGACCTGAGGTGGTTCACTGGTTTCACTCAACTGTGATAAGGCCAATGATCACCTATGGAACAATAGTCTGGTGGAGGACAGAAGTGTCCTCAACAGGTAATATATTAACTGCAATCCAAAGACAAGCCCTTCTTGGTATTACCGGGGCAATGAACAACACGAGGACGACATCAATGGAAGCCCTTATTGGACTTCCTCCTTTGGAACTTTTTGTAGGGGTGGGGGCAATGATGGCAATTATTAGGCTGAATTCGGGAGACTTATGGTCCCCGAACAGTGTTCGAGAAGAACACACTGATTGAAACGTTATCTTTGCCGATAACATTTCAAGTACAAAATAGTATATTACAGACCTAGGCCAGTAAAGTAAGAAATGTCTCAGATCACATGTAATTGCCGAAGCGAAGCTGAGGTCGACAAATATGTGATCTGAGGCTTTCTTACTTACTGGCCGAGGTGTGTATACTATTTTTCTGTTCGACGGAGCCGGAAAGCGGCAACTTCGTTTAGCGCGACGGCCCGAAAGTTGATGCTTTCCGGCCGGAGGACAGAAAAAATATTTTCTGTCCTCCCATTTCTTACTTTACTGGCCTTGGTCCGTAATATACTATATGTCTCACAAATAATTTTTGGTGGAATATACAACCAGTATATCCGAAAACATTTTAAAAATAAAAATTGTTGAGAGTTTCGTAAAATTTATCTTTTGGTGGAATAAACCATATATCTATTCGGTCGAAAATTCTATAATTAGAGTTTCGGATGTTAACTTCACCGCGAAATTCAAATAATTGGGCTTTACATATATATGAACGGAAAGGCATCTGGCGAGTTGTTGATCACTGCCATTAAAGCGACAAGGTGTTAAGGAATTGTGCAGTAGTCCTAATATCTATGTATAGATTTTTCTAGAAATATGTGGTTTGGATTCTGCAAAATCTACTAGGATTACTGGTATGCTATAAATTCATAATTTAAAGGACGTGATGTTGTACATTCGAAGATTTAGATTTATATTATTATCTAGTTGAACAAAATGGTTAATAATTTTCGACATATCACATGGCTTTACCTTTTTTATCTTTTTTTATTCAATTCTATTCACTCACATTTTCCATATTTATCTCTCTCATTTGCTTAAAAATTTTCTTTAAATAAAATAGATGTTTATCCAGAACGAATCATTAAGCTATAAGTTGAATAGTTGTAAAATTATATAAGTAGATGTATTTATCCTGGACATATATCCTTATATGCTACAGTTTGTTGTTGTATCTTTTTTTATAAACTAATGTACTCTTAGCATAATTCCGGGGATAAAATAAAAAATCAGTTTCTGATTATACCGTTCCTGAGCAAGGTAAGTTTCTGCTGAATATACCGTTCCTGAGCAAGACAAGTTTCTGTATATACCGTTCCTGAGCAAGACAAGTTTCTGCTGAATATACCGTTCCTGAACAATACAAGTTTCTGTATATACCGTTCCTGAGCAAGGTAAGTTTCTGCTGAATATACCGTTCCTGAACAAGACAAGTTTCTGTATATACCGTTCCTGAGCAAGACAAGTTTCTGCTGAATATACCGTTCCTGAACAAGACAAGTTTCTGTATATACCGTTCCTGAGCAAGACAAGTTTCTGCTGAATATACCGTTCCTGAACAAGACAAGTTTCTGTATATACCGTTCCTGAGCAAGACAAGTTTCTGCTGAATATACCGTTCCTGAGCAAGACAAGTTTCTGAATTTACCTTTCCTGATGGGCAAGAGAAGTTCCTAGAATGTACCGTTCCCTAGAGTCAATTCCGCTAAGAAACTTACTGGGAGTAAATTCCTGGAAGAACAGCTACCAGAAATAAATTTTCCTGGATTGAACTCCGGACCTATAAAGAGAATGTTCTTTAGCCTTGGTCGATAAACGACTGTGTTTCAAGCAGAGACGATTGCTGCTGTAGCCTGTATTGATGAAAACATCAGAAGAGGATATACCGGACAAAAAATTAAAATATTCACTGACAGCCAGACTCTGCTTAAAGCTATCAGTAATCCAACAAGTAGGACTAGACTGGTAAAAAACTGCAAAGAATCCCTTAACAGACTGGCAAGAGACAACAAAGTGTCTCTATTATGGATATCGGCACATGAGGGGATTGCAGAGTTTACTGAACAAGGTAGAAAAGGAACTCTCAACCAGGCTATTGAAACTGGGTAAGAGACATTTGAAGACAGTTATCGACCTGGTGACTGGACGCTGCACCCTGAGGAAACATCAGCACAAAATAGGCAAAGTTAGTCAATCTATGTGCTTCTGCGAGAACTTACAAGTACTCAGACGGAAGCATTTTGGAGAGGAATTAATACAACCATTACAAGTACTGAAAATCCCTCCAGTCAAACTAGTGGCCTTTATAGAAGGAATGGAATGGAACTAGTTAACATGGGAAATGTTACAAAGATTCAGTTCAAGTGCCTGAGTTGTTGAGCACAACCCAAACGAATGAATGAAAGCCTTGCTGAACAAAGGACCTTCCAGACTCAAGACAGAAGACAGAAACCAAACCAATATTAGAAGGAAAGCGGGTGATTATTATAATGAAATGAACTACAATAATTATAAAAAATAAACGCTCCATACCAAAATGTTTAGCTAGAGAAATGTCGAGCTATGGGCTTTAGAAAAGACGAACTGAGAGAATAGTTTCGACAAAAAATATACCTGAAATTGATTATTCAAGTTTTTATTTTTCATCTAAAATTATACCATGAGTTTGATTGAAACGTTAAATACATTTACCTAAAAAATTTAATAAAGTTATGCTTCAGCCTTAAACCAACAAAGTTACTAATGGAAAGTAAAACAAGCTGAGTGTTTCAAGTAAATATTGTTACAAAATTTGGTATTTCATAGCGTTAACCTGGTATCCACACAATGACTGATATTTAATTAACAAGGTGTAGATACAATCGAGTTTCGCTGTGCCTGACGGCTACAAACCATTTTGAAAATAATTGAAGAGGATTAAAGATAATCAAATACCTACCTGAACACATATTTGATGTGATGTTTGAAATTGTGGATATTTCCAAACTATGCAGAACAAGTGGTTTTGAATAGTTACCGTTTCTAAATGTTGTTTTAGTGAACGTTGTTTCAATTTGCAAGGAACAAATTTATACAAGAGATGTGTGATTTATCTCGATTAATTTTCAGTTATTCTTTGTCATAAATCCTCTATAAGGATCAGTTAAGTTTTATAAACAATCGACCCCACTGAAAAAAAATCGGGTAGCTGTAAGTCTGGTTACCTATGTGGCCACTCAATGTCCTACCGATCCATTTATTTGGATAATTATTGTCCAGCCTGTCCCTAACTGCTCTTGCATAATGGGAGGGGCAGCTTCAGAATATTTCAGTGAGTTTTCTATGGCTTTGGTACAAAAACTGTCGTTTTATTTCAACTGTGAAGAGTAATACCGTCCCAGCATTAATTAAAATCAAGTTACTGACAAAGTATATGCGAAATAGAGAACGATTAGATTCCAAGATTATTTCCAGCTGTGCCGCGGTAAATACCACAATCTATGAGCAAATTGTTTAAAAAACAAATCGTCTTGAAAGCTCAGAATCCTCAAGCAATATAATTCCAGGTTTATCTTCAACAGCTGCAATCAGACTCTGTTCTATACGTAGTTTCATTAATTTCATATCAAGTACTATCAATATTCTTGGGCCCTCTATCATCTCCCAAGGTTTTGGTATGAACTCTAGGGGCACCCTGTATATAAAACGTCTGAGTTTAAAAACATTTCTTTGTTGTACTACTGTAGTCAGTCTATACGTTCTAGTCGAAAATACAAACTGAAACTAATTTTAAAATACGAGTAAATGTTCTTGTGTACCTCTAGAAGGATATTAAACTTCATTATTGAGTTTCTTAGAACGAGTTTTAGATATTGTCTCCAATAAAGGTAATGTACTGTTTGTTTTAATTTACTTTCATCTAAACTTGTATTTATCTAAACTCACCCTATTCTCCTTATTTACTGAACATTTTAGGCTATTCATGCGCCATCCGCCAGTACAGATCGCTCTGAGAATACTCATCATGGTCAAAACATGAAACATGCCGAACGAGGGCTTGAGGAATTTAAAGTAGCCTTCAACCATTTAAATTGAGAGGTTTGGATTTCGTTTAACTTTTCTGTTGTCATCAGGGCACTTGCGCATACGTGAACAAGTGTTGCCAACTCAATGTTCAACGAGCGTTCCCCTGTGTTGTAGTTTAACTTCAACAACGACGCCACGCTTGATCGTAGTTCATCTAAACTTCCGTTAAACGTGAAATTGTACAGCTTGCCCTATGAGCCCGACTTAAAATACTGAATGACTGGCATGGCCATAAAATTATTCACAAAATGTCTACAGAATTATAAATGTTCTCGAAGTACAAGAAAAAGACAAGTTCAGTGCATAAAATTTTGTGTGGCATTCTGAGTATATTCGACAAAAAATATATTGAAAACCTCTCTCAAGTAGAAATCTAAAAATTTAAAGATCTCACAGAATTGTTTGGTCATGCACAATACACATCCACATAAAGTTCGTTAATACCTTTTTCGTTCAAAATTAGTGCAAAAGAATTAAACTCGAAGCCATTAAATTAAAGCTTATGGTAATGACAATGATAGAGATTACTGAGAGTTAAAAACTCAATTATAACACAATTTTCACCGAGTCACTTTAATTATAATAGATGCGGTGCAAGTTACCATTAGCGGCATGTAAATTCAGTTTTGTACTATTAAAGTTGAAGCGAAGTTAGAATGATAAAATCGTTAGAAGTACAGTGAAGAAATTACTCTAAAAAGGAAGCCAATTTCATGAAATACACACGACTGATGAAGTGACACTGACATTTTGAATTGTAACATGTCTATCGACCTGTTTCGATTTTACAGAATAAATCCTTTTAATTAGCGCTCGTCGTCACTAGCCACATCCAATTATAGTTCTGTGATCCTAAACTCTTCAACCCCGACCGTTAGACAATTGACGTCTGCAAACGGACGCTTCCATTTTTTCCAACACCACGAGAGACTCCCCTTTCCTTTCTGTTAACGACCGTCTAAGGGGAGAGATCATCTTTCGCTATCTTTCATATCTTTAAGTATCTTATGAATTTTGCTGTGGTAAGTTCAAAATCATAATTTATAATTAATAAGCTTCTTCTAAAGTACTGTCTAATATAATTTTCGTATGCTATTCTTTATTTTTTTACAGAGATAGACGAAATTAAATGCAACACGTGGTCATAAACTGTTCTTTTATACTAATATGGTAGTTTTAAACCAAATATTCTTTTATAATTCACTGTTTTACTTTTATACAAACATTTTCAAGCTTTTTCAGTTGCGAAATAACTCTTTTAATTATAAAATAACATTTTTTATAAAATACTGTTAACCTATAAAATATTCTTTCGTAACGCCAGTGCCGGTTCCATATATTTCCTAAGCACGATATTTTTTCATATAACTAAATAAATAACTTTTTGCTATGATTAGTTTCTTTCGGATCATTAGTATATTTTTTTAATTTAGCCGATAATTGCTATTTTTACTGTTTTAACATGGAACATATAATGTTGGAAAGCTTTCAGTAAATTAATTCCATTTTTTGACTTTCAAATAACTGCCTTCCTTTTGTTTAACCTGAAAAGCTGACCAACATAATGTGCCATTACATTCAAGTTCCTACATATCCCTGATCCACTTGTACTTCTAGGTAAGCACAGCCCCTAGGCTAGGATATAACCCCAAGGATATAACCCTAGGCTAGGATATATCCCAAGAATATAGCCTAGGATAGAACCCCAAAATACCGCCCTAGAACAGAACTCATCAGTTCAGATCAAGACCTGACTTCTTCTCCAGGAAACCACTTCATCTAAGCTAAGTACCTATAAAAGTACAAATTCCTCTATTAAATTCCGTTATTCATTTCCTGTGGCAGAATAAATTAAAAATTTGTTTTTAATTCTTTTTTTATTAAAATCCTCAACTATAAAAGTTGAGGGAGATCCGCCCGGGGTCACTGTAATTATTAACTTTCATTTAAATTTTACAAGGCGTTTCTACCTTTTCCGCCTTAGTTTTTAGTACTTTGTAACATGTCTATCGACCTGTTTCGATTTTACAGAATAAATCCTTTTAATTAGCGCTCGTCGTCACTAGCCACATCCAATTATAGTTCTGTGATCCCAAACTCTTCTACCCCGAACGTAAGACAATTGACGTTTGCCAACGGACGCTTGCATTTTTTGCACACCGCCACGTTAAACACCACTTTTTTTAACAACCACCGAAGGCGACACATCTTTCGCTATCTTTCAAATCTCAAGTACCTATCTTATGAATTTTGCTGTGGTAAGTTCAAAATCATAATTCATAATTAATAAGCTTCTTCTAAAGTACTGTCTGATATAATTTTCGTATGCATTCTTTATTTTTTTACAGAGATAGACGAAATTAAATTCAACACGTGGTCATAAACTGTTCTTTTATACTAATATGGTAGTTTTAAGTCAAATATTTCTTTTATAATTCACTTTTTACTTTCATACAAACATTTTCAAGCTTTTTCAGTTGCGAAATAACTCTTTTAATTATAAGATAACACTTTTATAATCTGTCAACCTATAAAATATTCTTTCGTAACGCCAGTGCCGGTTTCATATATTTCCTAAGCACGATATTTTTTCATATAACTAAATAAATATTTTGCTATCATAAGTTTCTTTCGGATCATTAGTATATTTTTTTATTTAGCCGATAATTGCTATTTTTACTGTTTTAACATGGGACATATAATGTTGGAAAGCTTTCAGTAAATTAATTCAATTTTTTGACTTTCAAATAACTGCCTTCCTTTTCTTTAACCTGAAAAGCTGACCAACATAATGTGCCATAACATTCAGGTTCCTACATATCCCTGATCCACTTGTACTTCTAGGTAAGCACAGCCCCTAGGCGAGTATATAACTCAAGAATATAACCCTAGGCGAGAATATAACCCTAGGCGAGAATATAAGCCAAGAATATAACCCTAGGCGAGAATATAAGCCAAGAATATAACCCTAGGAGGATATAGCCGAATATAAACCGGAGAATATAACCCCAAGAATATAGCCAAGGCTACCGCCCTAGCTCAAACTACCGCCCTAGAACAGAACTCATCAGTTCGGATTAAGACCTGACTTCTTCTCCAGGAAACCACTTCATCTAAGCTAAGTACCTATAAAAGTACAAATTCCTTTAGTAAATTCCGTTGTTCATTTCCTGTGGCAGAATAAATTGCAAATTTGTTTTTAATTCTTTTTTTTATTAAAATCCTCAACTATAAAAGTTGAGGGAGATATCGCCCGGGGTAATTTTAGTGACTTTTTTTATTATTAACTTTCATTTAAATTCTACAAGGCGTTTCTACCTTTTCCGCCTTAGTTTTTGTAGTTTTCATCGTTAAAAAGGTAGTGGCGCCCTCAATTTTTACAACCCTTCTGTTATCCCTGTGTGACATAAACTTGGGGTCGAATCACCCTTGAGAGGAGTCTCTAGCCGGAGCCCTTGGAGCTGGTGCCCTGTGAGGTACTACTTATACCGTTACAACTTTTTATCGTTAAAAAGGTAGTGGCGCCCTCAACTTTTACAACCCTTCTGTTATCCTTGTGTGACATAAACTTGGGGTCGAATCACCCTTGAGAGGAGTCTCTAGCCGGAGTCCTTCGAGCTGGTGCCCTGTGGGATACACACATTTACCGTTACAAATTGGCGCCTAAAAGCACACATTTACCGTTATAGAATACACAAAGTGAATTTGCCCATCGGACCTTCCGTCAAAAGTTGCCCTCTATACCATGTTGCTGTGCCGAACCGAAAGGTCTTGACTGAGCCGAGTCGAATCAATGCGAGTCCTGCTTAAGCCTGCCGCATATTGAGAGGCAGGCTGCGCAGGGCAGCACAGAGCAGCGAAGATTTCTGTAAATTATATATTTTAGTGCATCACCGTATATTTAGGCACTGCGCAGGGCGGGATATAACTCGCTCGCAAGCAGGCTGTGTCGCACTTGTGGATGTTACACAGAAAATGGGTGACAAAGTATCGTTTTGTGTTTTCTCAATTGTAGAGTTTTCTAAAAAAATGGAATCGATAAAAGACAGAAGACACTGATAGAATTAGTGCGTAGACAAACAGTATTATACCAGTCATGCTCAGTACATAAAAACTAAATATAAGCAAGAAAATTGGATGAAAATCGCAAAGGAGCTAAACTTTAGAGTGGTAAGTAAGCACGTTCAAAATGTAATTATTGTTATCACAATGAATACAATAATAATATAGTTAGTGTGACCTTATGGGAAACTTTTTATTATCAATGATATTGAAAAGGCAGTGTCCGAATCTGACTCGAAGCTTAACTCAAGACAATATTCCTCCCTCCAGCATTTTTTACTTCACTTTTCCGCTGAAGAAAATCGCACCAACCAAACGCAGCTGCCACTAAACTACACCTGCGTGGCCCTGCCTGTGCGTACTGGGCCACGCAGCCCAATATGCTCCTTGGTTTATGCAGGCGTTTTGTAACGCTGGACGTACAACGGTGAAATAACGTCCCGTTTTTTAGTTCGTTTTTATGCAGACATTTCCGACAGCGTTTTCTAGATTTCAATTGTATTTGATCACTCGAAAGCCGCGCCTGTACGTCAACAGGAATAATTTGAACTGTTAAAAAAAGGTAAATATGTGGCGCCCATGAGAAAATGATGTGCATTTATCTGACACAGATGAATCTACGGATTATTAAGAAGATGAATCAAGTGTGGGACAAATAATGAGGATAGGATGAATTTGTCTTGAATGTGGTGTAAAAAGAATCGGTCGTTAAAGAAAAGACACATGGTAGAATATTCAACAATTTTGAGTTTATTATTTGATATTGCGGTTTATTGGTAAGGTGAGCACATCAATCTTTTTACAAACTCCACATAACCGACAACCTTCACGCAAATTGTTTGCGCCTTCATACGTCAGATAATCCAAGAACAACACGTGTCTATGACAAATGCTGTTCCTAAATGAAATGCCGAGTTGTCAGTTACTTTATAAATTACGTCTAAAAATGGAAGTGACTCCGTCAGTGCTGTGAACGTTTCCGGGACAAGAAGAGGATAAAGAAAGCTCTATAAGAGTGATATTATAAAAAAGCAAGAGAAATACGTGAACTATAAAATTAAAGTAGTTTAGCTTGACTTCCGGTTTGTATGCGTTTTTGTAGGTTAAAATGAGTTGTTTTTTTGTTTAATTGCTAGCTACGGTAAAGTACGACCAGAAATCTAAGAAGGTCATAAATCACCAAGCACTTGAATTATCAACAATGAGTTTTTTAAATTTAAATCCGTTTTGTAAAAGAGACTTCTTTAAAGTCTCTTTGCAACACTGGATACCAGTTTCATTCTGTTTAAGACGTTGCAATAAAATATCTAATGAAGGCACAATTTGCTTTTTACACAAGTTCATTTCTGTATCTAACCTTTTCATTTATTCCCCCAAAGATTTTCGAAAACGTTTTTATTTATAAGAATTCATGCAATTTTCACAAAATGTATTTATAAGTGGTCTGTCATTTTGTAATATAAGTACAATTTGTCATAGCTAGGAATATATACCGGCTGTATTTTTAGTATATCTTTTTTGGTAAAATTTTCAGTATTTTAGTATAAAAGAAAAGTGGGCTATTAGGGTAAGCAAGTATTCTATTCCGCTTACAACTTGTCTTTCGCTTTAATAGTGTGCTCGGTGAAAAGAAGAAACTATTTCTATTGAGTTTTCAAAAATCAAATTATTATCGTACTTGAACTCTAGAAGTTTAAAAAAACGAATTCATTTTTACTTCGTGAATCTCAAACAAAAGATTACGTTCTACTTCGTCTGCTTTACTAAGTTAACCCAATTATTTTTCGTTTTATTTTAATTTAAGCGATAATTCTGAATCGTTGGATTTTACTGAAATTGAAATAAACGTAACGAAAGCAGCAGACAAGTACAAAGCTAAATTAGGCGATTTTTTTAGGCTGTTGGCAAGAATTTTATTCATGAAATTAATGAAAATAAGTTAAGGATATTAAATGATGATTTAATATCATATTTTCTCAAGGAAGGGAATTTCTGTCAAAAATAAAAAGCCAGAGGAACTTGGGCCAAATATAAATCCTTTATTGTGTCTGTTCAATGACCAAAAAGAAAAAATATATAATTTACTATTTCTCAAAAATTTGTCAATTAGTTAAATGTAACTTTTGAATTAAAGCCATTCTTAAAAAATAGAATTTACACTATTTCCTTGATTTTTTTTGTAAAACTTACAAAACAGAGCTATTTATAACCTCCTTTTGTTCTTTTATACGAAAAAGACTAAACAAACATTATTCAAACTAATATTAGTTGCTATAACAAATAGAACGTGCTCAACGGAAAGACAAACTCATAACTCATAAATAAATTTTGCAGATATGTACGTTCAGTGATTCTATACCGCGGATAATATCGTGTCCTACCGAACGATTGGGAATTCGGGTGTAGTGAGTAAAAGAGATAGACATTTTTATGAATACGGTAAGTTTTTCTCAAATTTATTGGTGTTTACTAGCAGATTTGCGAGAGAATTTTCTTACACCTACAAAGAGTAACGTTACAGATTGTATATTTTGTTTTGAAATTGATTAGAACTTTATGTGATACTGTTTCATCAAATAATTTTAATTTTTATGTAGTGAAATTATTTTTCTATTCGTTTTGGTCGTCGTACAAGCAAGTACTGCTGTTAAAAGTTTTGAATGGTTAGGTTTTTTTTTAATTTGTTAATTCTATAAATTCAAGCCATTCTCAAATACATTTTATCTAAAAACAAACATTCTTCTATCTTTGAAAAATAGAATTTACAATGATTTTTTCATTCGTACCCATCCCAAAAACCCTGGTAATCTATATTAATAGTTTTTATTACTATATAATCATTTTGTATACTTTGTAATGGGAGTTAATTATTTAGGCTGGAATGTATACTTATTGTTAAATTATAGGTTATTATCTTTAGTATGTATGTGTTTAGTTATAATAATGATTGTAATCATAAAATATATCGACTAAGCAGTTTGATCATAATTTATTTATCGATATAAGTAACAATTGCAAAATAAGCAGACACGCGCTAGATTGAATTAATGTGTAGGATGGCAATTGTTGCATTGGGTTTTTGGTCAGAGAGTTCAAATTAAACATTTGTCGAAAAAAGATGTGTTTTATTTAAAGATCGACAACCCTAAACCGAATAATTTAACATTATTAGAACTTTTACTTCCCATTTTTACTGAAATACTTAAAATTATACAAAAAAAATCTTCTAAAAAGACGACCGGTATATATTTTTAGCTTTGGAAAATTGTACTTATATAACGTTTTTTTACCGCTTAGAAACAATTTTTTACTTTTGATCTTTGACATAAGAACAAAGAATAAAATTTGACTTTTCTCAAGCCGTTTTGGTTTGTAATTAAATGAATAAGATAATATTGGAAGATGGGAAAATCACAAATAAATTAATTATTGATATTATCTTTTCAGTTTCACTATTTATAATCAGTTTCATGGATTGTTCATAAAATTGTGTTGATAATTATATAAAATATTCTAAAATACGTTTGCGAATTTTAATTCGATAATGTATTAAAATGGAAAACTGGGGTTATCTGTAAATCACAATTTTCATCGGGCTGCTGGGAATATTTCAACGGAATTGGAAAAACTCTCACATTAACATTAATATAATTTAAACATAAAATGATTGAAATGGTATAAACTACTTCTTTTATCCGAATCGATGAATTATTCACGATTCAATTATTTAACATTCTATCAACTGCGTTATGATTAAAATACTTTGATGTCGTGTTTTACACAGCATTTAAACTTATGAATAACTTTTTCGACGACTATTTGATAATATTCACATTTTACGTGTGTCTCTTCTAGTATAACGACGTACATTATTCACCAGTGAATAATAAGTGAGGATAATTAACAAGTCACATGACACGGATAAATAGACCTATATTGAAGGTTATATAATTATAATACTTATTCAAAAAATTTTACCGCGTTCAGGATTCGAACCATATGTCTACAAGTCTTCATTTCACGAAGTCAGATCTTTAAACCATTCCGCTACGGAGACATATTTAATAATTTATCAAGCTGTTGTATATAAACCAAGAAACGTTTTAAATAATTGATAGCTGATTGCAAGAGTTTTAATTATTACACTGAATTTAAATTGAAATTACTAGAAAATATAATATGGAAAGCGAATCAGACACTGAAATGAATGTTACCCCTCCAAAAATAAGAGAAGCAGAATAAATGGTATCCTTAAATTTATTTCCAGAAAACTGGAAAAAATTATATAAGAAAGCCTATAATCTCTTCCTAAATTGGAGAAAAGAGAAAACAAATAAATTCATTTATAAACAGGTAAAGAGTTGGAACCACACAATTTATTTCGTGTCCTACGAAAATATTGTATAATCTACGTCGAATTATTAGTTTTAAAGTGTACCCACAGTACCCATTTTCTATCGAGAAGACATCTTCGCAGAAAATTGTTGTGAGTACAGATATATATTACAACTATTTTACAATTTTTGAAAAATTGTCAAAACATTTCAAATATGATCAAATATTGTCAAAAATTTGGAAAAATGATCAATAATTGTCAAAAACTGTCAAAAGTTTGAAAAAATGGTTAATAATTGTCAAAAATTGTCAAAATTGACAAAAATTGTCAAAAAGGTCAAAAATGGTCAATAATTGTCAAAAATTTTGAAAAATGGCCAAAAATGGTCAATAATTGTCAAAGACTGTCAATAATTGTCAAAACCAATCAAAATTCGTCAAAAATGGTCCAAAGGGATCAATAATTGTTCAAATTGTCAGAAATGGTCAATAATTGTCAAAGACGGTCAATAATTGTCAAAATTCGTCAAAAATGGTCAATAATTGTTAAAATTTTTGAAAAATTGTCAAAAATTTTTAAATATGGTCAAAAATTTGGAAAAATCATCAAAAATTGTCAACAACTGGAAATACTTTCAAAAATTTGGGAAAATGGTTAATAATTGTCAAAAATTATCAAAATTTTTTGAAAAATGGTCAAAAATTCTCAAAATTTTGAAAAAATGGTCCATAATTATAAAACACTGTCAAAAATGGTCAATAAATTATTAAAAATTGTCAAAAATGGTCAATAATTGTCAGAACCTGTCAAAATTGCTCAAAAATGGTCAATAATTGTTAAAATTTGGAAAATGGTCAAAAATGATCAATAATTGTCAAACTGTCAAAATTGATAAATAATTGTCAAAAATGGTCAATAATTATTAAAATTTGAAAAAATTGTCAAAATTTTGAAAAAATGGTCAATAATTGCCAAATATGTTAAAATTTTTGAAAAATTGTCAAAGCTGGTCAATAATTGTCAAAGACAGTCAATAATTGTAAAGATTCGTCAAGAACTGTCAAAAATAATTGTCAAAATTGAAAAATGGTGAAAACTTCACGAAAAATGGTCATTCTATTGTGCATAAGAAGCAAGCTTCTGTCGGCGGTCCGGCGACCGCTCACCCTTTTTTTTGCTTATTTTTGTTTTAAAAGAAATTATCACAAGCATTTTGAATTTTGAATTTATTATACCGGGTGGAATGAAACAATATTTATGTACCGTAAATTCCCGATATTTTGTTTTTTGATTCATTCCAATATCTTTCTCTTTACAAAAGATATGCATTTTTAAAGAAGACTACAATTTTAGCGACGTAAGTTAATATCAGATTATCAATAATTTAATCTTTTACCTCGATACGACGAATCCAAGCTATTACAAGAGCACGAGGAGGAATTACGCATTATAATTTTATTACTTGTGTATGTTCAATTTTAATTTAATAATTGATGCTATGTTGATATTAAGAATAAATAATTTTCCAGTGTTTCAAAGATTAACTAACATTAAAATATCGAGAATTCATTAGTCTTTCCAATTATTCGCAAAGAAAAAATATGTATCTTTCAGTTTACTCTACAGGGTGTTTAGAATTCACGGTACATAAATATTTTTTCGTTCCACCCGGTATAAAAAATTGTCAAACTTATTGTTACAAAAATTCAGAATTCTTGTGATAATTTTAATTTCCTACAATGTGACAAAAAAATCTTTTAATCGGTTTAAAATTAAAAGAGTTATTCTAAATGAAAAATAAGCAAAACTTGCAGTGTTGCGTTAATTTTGTCCATGAGTTTGTCTAATTAAGTTTTCTTTTATATTTCTCGTGTGACAAATCTGTAGAAAAATTGAAACATCATTTGAAACTTGAGTGTGATCTTATAAGTTAGATAAGATCGCGAATAAAAAAAATTCTTGATGTAGATAAAAATCCAATTTTTTTCCTTGCAAATTGTACAATTGGTTCAACGTGAAGGGTGCCTGACAAAATGGAGCGAAATAGTCGATCAACTTTTATGTGGTCCTTTTTATTTAGATTACAGAACATTCAATTTCAGTATAAGGCACTTTAACAGAATATAGTAGTTGGATATATACACTGTGTTCATTTGAAAAGGACCCACCCTTAATATTTCAAAAATGGGACATATTAGAAGAAAATGCCGAAACACGTCAACTTTTAACTTGAGGGGGACCCTTTTGGCGCTAATGTCATAAACGTCAGATTCACCCCCTCCCTACTGGAGACACTCCTTACATTTTTTCAAATGGCATTAGGTATCAAGTCACACCTCATTTAAAAGGTCTGGTAAATCTCTATTCAATCATTTTGTTTTGCCTTTGATTCCAGCTTTCCATTGTTATTTTTCAACTTTTATTGCCTGAATGTTAACGGTGGTCACTTTGAACACATGATTAAATAGCAGTTTTTGCTTATTAACAGTTGTCTTTTTACTATTTGTAATTTTTTTATTATTTAGAGAGTCTTTCTATCACAACACAAAACGGGGGCATACGAAAAATTGAAAGAGAGCCAATTTTAAACAACGATTAAATAACAATGGAAGTCCGGTATCAAAGGCAAAACAATATGATTGAATAAAGATTTACCAGACCTTTTAAATGAGGTATGATTTGATACCTAATGCCATTTGAAAAAATGTAAGGGGTGTCTCCAGTAGGGAGGGGGTGAATCTGACGTTTATGACATTAGCGCCAAAAAGTGTCCCCCTCAAGTTAAAAGTTGACGTGTTTCGGCATTTCCTTCTAATATGTCCCATTTTTGAAATATTAAGGGCGGGTCCTTTTCAAATGAACACAGTGTACACCCTACGACTCTATAATATTGCAAATGATTAACAAGTCACCCTATTTCAATATTATTAAGTTATTTAATTTTATCTTTCTTCAACATCTCATGTTAAATATTTGATCGCGATCTTGAAATAGACCATATGAATATGTAGTTGGGTGAGAAAGTGTATGCAAGTCTGCAAGAGATTTTGGACTGCCGGAATTGTGTAATGTTCCCGATCTCCACCACAAGGAATTTTAATAGTTTTTAATATGTTCAGGCAATGTTCTATTCGTCTATTTAAAAATACACATACAAAAAGGGAAATGACAAAAATAAAACTTACCGCTGTAGTTAAGATTACACTTCGCGAGATGTTTCGAAATATCTGCAACAAAAAGATACATCACAGATAATATTAACAAGCAATTTGCCTGTTTCTTTTAAGTTTTAAATAGATCCACCAGAGGCAGCAGCGGTTGTACATTTGCACAAAGTTGCGATTATCTAATCCGGGATTTAAAACCATGGTTTGCATGTCGTGGTTTACCAGTTTCAGGTGATAAATATATACTTGTAGAAAGATAAGTTTCATTGATCATAATCTGTCTACTGTTTTAAGTGAATTATTTTAGGTCTGTTCCAACCGCAATCAGAAACGATCAGAGAATAGTCGGCCATTGCAATAAGTGATAGGAATTACGCGAAAGTATACTCGTTGTTTGCCATGACCAGTTATTCTCTGAACGTTTCTGACAGTTTCTGATTGCGGATTGAACAGACCGCGAACGTTTAGTGGACATGATAAATTTTTGTATTCGCAATATTTATTTATCATAACATCTGTACCCTAACTAGTGCTGCTTCCTGGAGCTAAAAACCAACACTTTTTGTAATAGATCACATTCACGCCACAATCGGTAACAACGCGATTCGTGCTTGTGGAAACTTTAAAAACAAACAACGGCTCTTAGCTGAACGTTACAAAATGTGTGTTTTATCCCATGGGAGATGCTCGCCACTTTCCCAAGATACAACGTTCATATCGTAAAGTCAATTTCTATCGGGAAAGCAAAGTTTTGAGGTTTTTATAGTTTTCAAACGGTTTAAAACAAAGTATATTGGGATTTTATTTAATAACCTTACATTTAAAATAATACTAAGGCAACAATTATAGACACAGAAAAACAGAAACGCTTTCCTAATGACACGGCAAAATGTATGGTTCATGCATGATGGTTTGTCAATATCTTGACACTACGTATGGAAATCGATGGTTTAAACGAGGAGGGTCAGACAATTGGCCAGCAAGATCTCCCTATTTCAAACCTTGCTATTTTGTGCTTATGGGGCTACTTAAAACCATTAGTTTGATGTTCCAATACAAAATAGTATTCAGCTGTGGGAAAGAATAGAGGATGCATGTAATGAAATTCAAAATGAACTCAGATTTTTATCAAGAGTTAGACAATCCTTACAGAATCGATTTTTTTGGGTCTAGAGGGGAAACTCAAATTTGAATCTAGGACCCAAACAGTGCTGGACTCATCCCCAAGGGGTTGCCCACCAACCAAAATGGTAATGGTATTTGGATCCCATTCCTTCTTGTTGCTTAATTCCGTAACGTTTTACTTTTTCATAATACCATCTTGTGGCATTTCCTGATTTCTAAGAAGTAAGGAGGTGGTTTTTTTAATGATTCCCTCTCTGCTTAGTCTGTATCTTGTTCTTTCTGCAACACTTTCCACCACCATATGTAGTGGTCAGAGGTTATGGCTGCCGTTGGGCATGTTCTCATTGTTCCTGTAATGCACACACAGGCTAGTCTTTGAATTTTGGAAAGGCTAGTTCTACTACTCCACGCAATGGCTCCATAAGTGATAATTGGTCTTAACACCACGGTCGTATTCACACGTAAAATCTAGCGGTTTTCGTAAATAATTAATTTGACATCAGCAAATTACAGTTATTGTCACAGCCAATTTCGCACCGTGCCGTATCATAGTAACCACAGCGGACGGAAAGTAAAGTGTCATGTCATGTCAAAATAGACGATTTTTCATCCGGAAATTAGTACGTGTAATGTCATTATTTGTAAAGGTCGAAGAAAAAATAAAGTATAAAAAAAAATACGCTTTATAGGAGTCGAACTAAAAAGTAAAAAATAATTCCTAATTTAAGATAAAATGATCAACGAGAAAATTAATGTCATTGTGGTAAAAGCGTGGTAATTAGGTACAATGTTACGGGGTGTTCCATAACTCGATGTCAGATCAAAGCTATGTTTTTTTTTAATGGAACACCCCATATTTTACTACTATATTCGATTGTCATTGGTCCTTGACGAGTGTGCAAATTTTCGAATTAATCTGATCGTTTAAAGTGGGTAAAAGGTTGCGTTACAAACAAACATACAAGTGGAGCTAATATGAAGCGTGTAAAAAAAGTTTTAATCAAAACTATTGTGTATCTTATACCATACATTTATGTTTGATAAATACGTTTACAGCACGGCAGACAAGAAACCTATCCACATTATTTATTTTGTGAGGTTCTTTCAAGTTGACGTGAAAAACAAGATTCCTCGAGGTAATTAATTTTCGTCCATGCGTTCTACTTTTCAATTGCAAAACCGAAAAACACAATACATTGTGAGACTGTATTGTTGGAAATACAATCCTATATTGTAGTTACGTTTTCTGAAGCTTGAGCGCTCAAATTTGTAAACGTTTATCTTTTATTTAATGGGTAGACGATAGGAAAGTTTTAATCTGACGTTAAACTTCCAGCTAGGTATTATACATGTAACAAGTTAACGAGATTAACAGTGTCTAAGATTGAAATTGATATCTGATACCGGCAACAAGTGAATTTCATTAGATTGAGGATTATTCTAAAGAGGTGAATGGATAAGTTAGGTGGCTTAGTTTGGTAAATACGATTTAAGTAATAAAAGTGGATATATTATTATTTTACTGTTGCATATAACTTAACGCCAAAGTTTCAGACCACTTCGTTTAAAGCTGTTCCTAAACTGTATTTTTAAAGATGATTAGTCTGTCGAAAAATGGAATTGAATGAATAGAACATCGAGGCTATACAAGGAGATCGAACTCATACGGGAAAATTGACAAAACCTGTCCTCAAAATCGTCGATCTAAGCAGTTTGTTTTTTCACCGCGGCGTCGCGCATTGTACCTAAGATACCATATTAAAACTGTCACGACAATAACCTTACTTTTTATATTTAACCAATTTGACAGTAGGCAAATAGTAAACATTACTTGTGAATTAAAATTGTTAAAAATTGATAATGTTGTTGAAATTTATTGCAATAGTGGTTGGTAGTGCAGATTATTTAAAAGGAAGACGTGAATTTAATTTAATAAAGTAAACCAGAGTTTTTTCAGTTACCAAAAATAAAAAGAAATATTCAAAGATAAAAATAAAGTAGGAAAGGAAATATTTATTATGATAGACTTAAATTATATACCTTACTTGTGAGAAGTCTAGAAAAAGCACAATTGCACACAAAATACTTTACATTTGCTGATGACATTATTATGTTCTATACAAGTACAATTTAAGAGAACTGGAAGAAAATAGGTGAACAAAGATTTGAAGAAAAACCAAAGATGGTTGATAAGGAATAAGCTGTAATACTAATTTGAAAATATTACTGACATGTTCTTTATACATAAAAATATGAATTCAGTTGATATTCAGATAATAACAGGAAATGAAAATATAAATAAGGTGAGAACATACATTGAAGCAAATATATACATCAAATAGAATAAAATTTATGTTTGCCAATTATTGGTGCACTTTACCAATGTAGGGATTACTAAAACCATAAGACATTGAAACTAATCGGTGACACTTATTTCTTACCAATCTTCAGCTACCTAATTCCAGTGTGGCAGACTTGTGGGAAAACATTCATAGATAAAAACACAGAGAATTCAAAATAGTGTAGTGAATGTTTTGTGCAAGTTCAGTTACAGAACGTCCACAGTTATATATTTTGTGTACGTACTTATGTATTTTACTAATTGTGACTTTCCACTGTGTTTGCTTCATTAGGAAATAAACTTTTGTAAATTGCAATTTTTGTATTTTTAAAATAAAGTACTTAAAAAAATTATTTTCATGTATGATACGGAATTATTTGAATATATTTTATATTGAAAATCTGTGCATGAACTAATGTCATGCACACATGTCACATTGATTGAAAATATATTGTATTTTTCATTGTTATTGAATAGATTGAAGATTATGCATTGAGTTTTAAGTCTTTGGGCTTCATCCTACACATGTTAAACCATTTCAGTATTCTGTTATAAGTTTTTGTAGCTTATTTACTGTTATTTTGAGATTATTATGACTGATCAAAGCGATGCCATCTATATACTGCAATATGTATGCAAATTTAAATGTTCTGTTGCTAAATCATAGTTGTAACAAGATAGATAGATTGTAGAGCAAATAGGACAGTGAGGAACACTGGAGAAGTCCTTGAATGTTTTGAATAAAACTGTAATTCACTTTTACTTGTGGTGTTCTATCACTAAGGTAGTTTTCAAGATTAAAAGCAAGTATTTAGAACACATCATTTCATATAGTTTGTAGAATATACCACAGTTCAAAACACCATCAAACGCTTCAGTAATGCCTAGAAAAATATCAGCACTATGTTTTCATCATAGACTAGAGGTTTGTATATTTGATGTCAGGTTCGATAGTGTGCATAGTTGAGCATCTGGTATCAAGATATAGATGTATTTTTTGATATCCTTCAGTTAAATTTTTTTGCAAGAGTACTCGTAATCCTATAAAGCCTATTGGTAAATTGAGCAGTAAATATGAAGTATTCTAATTATTTTAACTTATTACTCATAATACCTAAGCTGGATAAGTATAATAGGCAATAGGTTAGGTAGGTATCAAGTTAGAAACAATATACTGATTGTATCTTTGAACAATGTTTAATGATCGAAGGATTGTACACTTTATATTCAGGTAAAAGAAGTTACATAGTGTGTAGTAAATCACTTCTCGTGCAACTCTCTGTATATTCAATATTTTCATAATTTCTTCTTGTAAAGGCTTGACCAGTTCGGAAGCAAAAATCTTTTCCTTCATTTCATGGAAAATAACCTAAAATATTAGATATTATTAATTCTGTAATTGTTTTATTATTTCTTATTAATAGGACCAAATTTGTGTGTTATTAGAGCTTATGACTACTGGCTATTTATCTATACATACTTTCTATGTTTTCAAACTGTATTTCTTCTAGTTGCAATTCTCAATTATTCGAAGGCCATTTAATATAGTACATTTGAAGTAGCACATTTTCTCCAAGCATTTCAAGTGATTTTTCCTTTTTCTTTCCTCCGTTTTTTCATATTTTTGTGTAGCTAATATTTTTTACTATTCAGGAATGCAGATTCTGAAAAACTTACTTTTTAAAATAATACAAAAAAAATCTATTTTATCGCAGAAATCGATTTCTTTTTAAAATCGATTTTTGACAAATCAATTAATATTGAATAAAGTAAAATCGATTATATTTAAAAGTTTCTTTTCCATTAATCTCACATTCCTACTACAGACTTGTTCAGACTTGTCAGAATTCGAATGAGAATATCAGTCAATAGTCGAAGTGAGAGGGAAGAACACACGCACGCGCTTGCCAATAGGAAGTCAGGTCAGAAGTCAGAAGGGCGGTTCCATAAATATTCACCAATTCAGAGGGAGTGGATTGATTAAATAAGCTAGCGAAAAAGATTCCTTTTTTGCGCTAGAGCGTGAAGTAACAATCCTCGGCATTTATCGACTTTACGATTTCATTTGAATATAATAATTAGTCATTTTACTCGCGACTGTAGAAAAACAGTATTTTATATAGGTATTTTCTGAAAATGATTTAGTGTTGTTTATTTCTCTCCAGTTCATAAATTTGATTATTGTTTTTGATATTTCTCTTTCGAAACCTCAGGTAACAAATTTTTGGTTGCATTTCGAGCCTTTTCGATAATATATCTGGAGGAGTATTTTCAGTGTCGGAATTGGACAACCCAAAAGATAAATTTTGATCTTGATTCATAATTCCTAAAATAATGCTCAATAGGTTAATTTTTTATAATCAGTAAATTAAAATAAATAATCAAAATACTTTACTTACTTTTGGTTTAAATTTAAAATTTGTACACCCAGAAATTCACTATAATAAATAAGTTGAATTGTCAAAAAAAGTTGACAGGTCATAAGTAGCTGTGTTTGACATTTCTATGAGGAAAAGTGCCATAGCGTGTACTTTTCGCATTAGTTTTCCAACGATCATCAAAGAAATTGAGAAAAGGCCTGCATTGCGTATGAAAATTTGTGTAGAAAAGCGTGTTTTGCATAGTGGTGGTAAGAAAATAGTTATTTATGATACAAGTGCGTGAAGTGATACTTTTGCGCACGAGTTGCGAAAATGAAAGGCACGAGCGTAGCTAGTGCTAGTGCTAGTGAGTATCATACAATGTTTTATCTACGACCACAATAAAAATACTTTCCCTTATTATATATTGCATAACCTCTCTTTTTAATAATTGTGTTTGCATTATTGCCTACCTTCATTATAAGAAATTCATTATCTGGTGCTCCATTTATAAAATCCAAAATCTGTTCCCTTGTGAAAATTTTTGATTTTTTTGGTTTATGGCTCTCTGCTTATCGTTTTATGAAGGTAATAAGTTTATGAAATTTACTTATATCAATATTTAAATTTAAATTTATGGTAGTTGAATAATGGGACCAAGACGTTGATGATTTCCATCGACTTTTCCGAGAAATATGCAATAAGAGCATTTTCCGTCTAATTTTCAATTTTTTTAGTGTTACACCAATCCAAAAATAAGGTGACAGAAGCTTTCTTCTTATGCACAATAAAATTACCATTTTTGACCATTTTCCGAAAATTTTGACCATTTTTTCAAAAATTTTGACCATTTTGACTATTTTTTCAAATTTCAACAATTATTGACGATTTTTGACAATTATTGACCAATTTTCACAGTTTTGACAATTATTGATAATTTTTGACAATTTTTCAAAAAATTTGACCATTTTAGACCATTTTTCCAAATTTTAACAATGATTGACCATTTTTGACAATTTTTGACCATTTTTTCAAATTTTAACAATTTTTGACAATTATTGACCAATTTTGATAGTTTTGACAATTATTTATCATTTTTGATAATTTTTCACCATTTCAGATCATTTTTTCAAATTTTAACAACTTTTGACCATTTTTGACAACTATTGACCAGTTTTGACAGTTTTGACAATTATTGATCATTTTTGACAATTTTTTAAAAATTTTGACCATTTTAGACCATTTTTCCAAATTTTAACAATTATTGGCCATTTTTGACAAATATTTGACCAATTTTGACAATTATTGATCATTTTTGACAATTATTGATCATTTTTGACAATTATTGATTATTTTTGACAATTATTGATCATTTTTGACAATTATTGATCATTTTTGACAATTATTGACCAATTTTGACAGTTTTGACAATTACTGATCATTTATGACCATTTTTCAAAAATGTTTACCATTTTAGACCATTTTTTCAAATTTTAACAATTATTTGCCATTTTTGACAATTATTGACCAATTTTGACAGTTTTGTCAATTATTGATCATTTTTGACAATTTTTCAAAAATTTTGACCATTTTAGACAATTTTTCCAAATTTTAACAATTATTGACCATTTTTTAGCATTTATGACAGGTTCTGACAATTATTGACCATTTTTGACAATTTTTCAAAAAATTTTAGAATTTTCAAGAATTATTGACCATTTTTGACAGTTTTTTATAATTATTGACCATTTTTTCAAAATTTTTACGATTTTTGGCCATTTTTCCAAATTTTAACAATTATTGACCATTTTTGACAGTTTCTGACAATTATTGACAATTTTTAGAAAAAATTTTCGCACTTTTTTGGGTGATATAATGGAACTTCCATTTAAAAAGCATTGTTCCTTTTCGCACGCTTTAGACGTATGTATAAAACGTAATTTCACGTATTTATATGAGTTTGTAAATGCTTAATTTTAATGGTGGTCGTAGATAAAAGTTATTATGTAGAGCAATTGACATCTAATATTTTTTCTCGAATTGTCAACGATCTTTCGAAAAGTTGTGATATCATCTTCGACGAATTATTGACAGTTAGAAGCGAGTAGTATTCTCAGTCATCTCTCAGATTATTTATAAAATGAAACTATCATGCTAGAAGCGCATCCATATAAAATATTTTTACAAAAATAACATTTCATCTTGCGAAAAGAAAAAGAAACAAATATCAATAAGAGAAAGCTACTCAGCCGTTACATTACGGAACGTTATAGTTTATTGAAGCTGTCATAGTTGAAACCAAACTTTTTTGAAGTTAAAAGAACAATACAACTAGACAGAATTTCAAAATACTGACTTTATATTATTACCTATACCTACAGTGATTTTGAATTACCAGTAATAAAACAATAAACTCAATAATTAAATTTAATTGTGGTGGACAAATATAGTATTCTACTCGCATATAATGGTTAATATTCACTTAGGTGTTTATGTCACTCGCCTGCGGCTCGCGACATAAACGCACCTTCGTGAATAATAGCCATCATTATATGCTTGTTGAATAATATACTATTTTTAACGCTAATTTTAAATATTTCCGCTAATGGCTCTGCAGATTGCACTCATTGCGCATAAACATTCAAATCGACGCCATTTTTAGTCCATTTGCTTGATTGTAGAAAAAATAGTATATGCAACACATGCATAAAGTGTATAGTGTATAGTGTATAGACAACTTTTCCACTCGTGAAAAAAAGCTCCACTTTATGCACTTGTTGCATAAATAACTATTAATGGATACCATCTAAAAAACACATTGCTATGGTTTTTGCTTACTTCCTTATTATCAAGACCTAAACGGGAGATAATTTTTGGGTATATTGTAATAAGTTTTAAGTATATTATAGCGAATTTCGCTAACCACATGATTTTATTTTATTCTTTCTTAATTGTTGCAATAAACTTGAAAATGATAACATTTTTGAATAGAGAATGAAGAGTCCTTTCGAACGATATATCACAAGCCTATACTTACTTCCCATTTAAAAAATTGGGGGTTGTACCTGTCATTCGAAGGGTGTTGAAGGTAGGGATCGCATTTTCACGTTGAAAAATGTCATTTAAATTTGACGTGTTTCGGGAGTTTTTAAAAATATTTACCGTAACCGAAATAATGAATTTATTCCGTTTGGCTTCCACACACTGTATGTTCATTGTTCGGAGGGCCAGATCTACTTGGCTCATTATTATTTTTTACAGCGTTGTATTAATTAAGCAAATGTTTTCAAATTCGACAGATTGAACTTGATAAACGTATGGTAAACTGTCAAGAAGTTTCTGCAGAAGAGACAACACAAATCAGTGTTTTTGAATATGATTGAATTAAAATATTTTTCAACTTTTGGGATGCTGTAACAATGTCGGCTGTTGGCAAACATTTATCACAATTTCTCCAAATTGTCTTTTCAAATCAAATAAAATATGTTATATTCTATGAATACATTTCCATAATTTTTACTTTCGCTTATGCCTCTAACGCAAAATTTGCCGCATTACCCAGCCTGTCAGTTCTCAACAGAATGTTTGAATCGAATCCTCTGCAAAAAAACGGGGAACACGATAAGAATTTTAACAAAATACATCAAGATTCTGTACGTGTTTTTCTTTTTGCGATTTCTGGAGGAAGTAAAATGTCGTGTTTTCCGTAAAAGCCACATAATCGAATAAAGGTAAACTTCAAACTGCTAGAAGTTTGTATAAAAAAACATAATTGAAATGTAATTGGATTTTTGTTTTGGAAAATAACCTGCCATGAAATAACATGAGATGAAAAAGAATCAGTGAATTCAAATTTGCAAACTTTTTAGTCGAAATCCTTTCATGACCCTACGTCAACCACATACAAAATCAGTAACTTTAGGAATTTCTGAATTTTATTTAATGTTTGATATACATCCAATATTTTTTGACCCCATCTTTATCTCAGTAGTTATTTGAGATACGAAAAATAGTAATGGAAGAGGTCAAGAGTTTTCAAAATACCACTCAAAAGTCATACAAAATGTGTGACAAAACAGCAAATTACTTTTTTTAAATGGGACACACCGTATAACATTATTTTTACGCATAGTCCCCAATGTGCCCTTTTCTTAGTAATATTAAATAATATCTACGTGTTTATGTAACGCAACTCCTCCTCCGACCGATTTGGATGAAATTTTGTTTGTTTCTGAGTGACTTCTTGAATAGTTTCGATTCACAATTGGTCCCGGCAGGTAGCGTTGCAATCGTGTTCACACTGAACTACTCCTGAACGGCTGGGCCGATTTAGATGAAATATTTTGCATGTATTTGCTGATGATTTAGATTTACCATTGGTGGTACCGATTTTTTTGAAATTTTGCATAGAGAGATTTTTTGGTACGGCCATTTCAGAGGAGTTGAATTGTAACTATTGGGCGGCCAGTATAGTGATCCAAAATTCCTTGACCATGTTGTGCTACACCATATGTTCAAATTCTTCACGAATTTTTTTTTCCAGTAGTTTTTGGTATTATCATTTATTACATTAAACTTCACATTCCAAATTCAATTTAACCCAAATTGTATTGAGACCCACCTTGAAGAGCAAGCAGCTTGAATCTATTCAAGTATCTCATTCTTGATAACCTCACATTCATCACATTTTTAGATATTCCATGTAAATTGTTTGTTCCAATTACTAACTAAATTCGACCAATTATGCAGTTGGATTTGTTAATTTGCATTAAAACTTTTCTAATTGGAATATCAATCACTAGTTATAACATGAACAAGTTTGTTTGCTGCAATTCTACTGATTACAGGATTATTTACGATTTGTTGATTCAAGCGAAGCTCTGGTGATTACACCACGAACGATATTAATGATAAATATTGATCATTCTATAAAAACAAATCAAAATATTCATACCTAAATTGAAAAATGGTGGTTCAAAATGAGTTGCAATTTGTTGTAGAGCAAAGCTAAAAAAACCCTCAGAATATGATGATGAATGAAAAAAAAAAACAAGGAAAATTCATGTTCATTTACAACTAAACAATGACTGGTAAGAAATTCGCTCTTAACATTTTTTATCATAGTGGGTGTTAAATCGTGCCTGGTTCGGGCTTTTAAGTCACGGATAATGTCAGACTTTGGATTTCGAATAACTCCATAAAAAGCAGTCTAATAGGGTAAAATCCGGTGGGCTTGCGGGCCATTCCACTATTTCCCTCTTCCGATTCATCGAACTGGAAATGTTGGAACCACGATCCACGGTGACTATCCAACAAGAAGATAATCCTTTGCCTTCTATATCTTCCATCAATATTGCACCAAGTACACTTTCCTATGGTGTGAGTTTCCGCTTGAAAGATACTTGGGGGTTTTCCCCAACCTTTCAGAGTGTTACCAATACAATGCCAATTAAAAAGTGGATACCCTGTATATAGTGAACACTATTTTATTGTTGAGATTTAAATTCAGCAAAAGAAAAACATTTTTTTTTTGGTGAATGGAGTAATTTAAATGAACGTCTAATAATGGATATTCTGGAAAAGTAACTACATGGAAATGTATATTTTTTTGTTTCACAGAATTTACTTGATGTACTTAATTTAAAAGCTTTTCCTATGAACAAAAATATTCTTGCATTTAAATCATTCATCAGCGTCAAGTCTGGATGCTTCAGTTAAATTAAAAAAATAATAGTAAAAAACATAACAAAACCATAAAAGGTAACTTTTCGCAGAGCAGTAATAGTAACGTAAAAAGAGCAATTACTGCCGTAGAAATATTTGTCTTTTTTACTTTCCACTATGGTTCGTTTGAAATTGTCGAGTGTTCACAAAACTCACAAAGCTACATGGTGGAAACCAGCTATGGACCAAAAATTTTAAATAATATTTTTATTTCACAAAACTGTATCTAGAATAAATGTTTTGACATTAAATAGAGTAAGGGTTGCTAATTTCACCCCCTTATAATTTAACAAAAATGTTGAAAAAGTACTGGTGGTAATAAGTCATTGCGAATGCACGAAAATTGCAAAATTTCAAGTTCCCTCTTAACTTAAATTAAAACTGATTTTTACTCAGTACCTATTAGGGGGGATATCTCGGAAGGGGGCGGGCTAAGAAATTTTCATCATAGGAAAGACCCATAATAATTTGATACGAGCAATCACCACCTTTTTTCGCTCGAATTAAATCACCCTGTGTATTAATCTATCATTTTAATCTTTTATATTTTTTATAGCCAACAATAAAATTAATTTGAAATCCTGACAAAACAGTTAAAATGTAGGCTAATGGAGTCAAATTTGTAGACTTTTGGAAAACATCCGAAATCCGTAACAGCATGTTCAAGGACTCTGTAATAAATTTGGAAAATGTATTTTCCAAACTTTCACCGTAAACTTGTCAAACTTCAAGATAAAGCATAATTTTCAGGGCGAATCAGGTTGTTATTGAAACACACATTTCCTATTCCAGCTGAAAACTCACCTGACATGAACATTTCAACTTTAAGAAAACTTTAGAGACATAAAAGTTTTGACTAAATACAAAACTATGTACCGGGTAGCTCCAAATTTCTCAAAATTATGTTGTTTTTTTTTAATCTTATCCAAGAAAATTATTTCATTTCAAAATGTATCTACTTATCTTGTAACATGTCTATCGACCTGTTTCGATTTTACAGAATAAATCCTTTTAATTAGCGCTCGTCGTCACTAGCCACTTCCAATTATAGTTCTGTGATCCCAAATTCTTCAAACCTGACCATAAGACAATTGACGTCTGCCAACGGACGCTTCCATTTTTGCCAACGGCACGAGAGACGCCCCTTTCTGTTATCGACCGCCTACGGGGAAAGATCATCTTTCGCTATCTTTCATATCTTAAGTACCTATCTTATGAATTTTGCTGTGGTAAGCACAGCCCCAAGGATATAACCCGAGAATATAACCCAAGGATATAACCCCAAGGATATAACCCAAGGATATAACCCAAGGATATAACCCAAGGATATAACCCAAGGATATAACCCCAGGATACAGCCCTAGATCAAAATACCGCCCTAGACCAGGACACATCTGTTCAGATCAATACCTGCCTACCTACTTCAGGAAACCACTCCATATAAGTTAAGTAACTATAAAAGTACAAATTCCTCTATTCGTTTCCTGTGGCAGAATCAATTAAAAATTTGTTTTAACTCTCTTTTTTTTTTTTTTAAATCCTCAACTTTAAAAGTTGATGGAGATATCGCCCGGGGTAATTTTTAGTAATTTTTTTAATTATCAACTTTTATTTAAATTTTACAAGGCGTTTCTACCTTTTCCGCCTTAGTTTTTCAGTACTTTTTATCGTCAAAAAGGTAGTGGCGCCCTCAACTTTTACAACCTTCTGTTATCCTTGTGCAGCATAAACTTGGGGTCGGATCACCCTTGAGAGGAGTCTCTAGCCGGAGCCCTTCGAGCTGGTGCCCTGTGAGGTACAGCCATTTACCGTTACAATCTTTTGATTTGAGTTCAAAGCAACATTATTCTGTTTTACATGAAAACTCTTGGTATCGAAATCTCTGGCGTGGTGTCAAGTCCATTTGGTAAATAATCGCCTTGATTATGTTTTGTGAAAGTTGACAGTTGCCCATCTTTATTAATTCTTGAAGACGAAAATATTTTTCAATGGAATTAGGAAAATAAACCAATATAATATGTTGAATAAATTACTTTTATTCGAACAATTGGCATAAAACAACTCTGTTCAAATCAACGACACAGAAAAAAAAGTCCAGTAATGGGACTGCCGACAGAAGTGAAAACACCAATAAATGAACACCTTTTAAAAATTTTATCGTAAGCCTATCGTAAATGGAATTTTTTACAAAAAAAAGTATACATATATCTCATGGAAAGCGTGACGATGATTTATGCAACACTATAATATACGCTTCATTGTTAATTGTGTTGCTTAACCAAAAGTATTGCGTGCTGCATAAAAACGTGACGAATGACCAAAAGTATAGTGTGTTGCATAAAAGCGTGACGTTGACGAGTGACGATGTTTTTTCTTCACCCAAAAAAAAAGAGCTCAACGCGCCTAAAGAAGTTTCCACTTCAAAAAATATTTATAAACCAAACGTTAAATTTGAATTTTGATTTTTAGACAATGACAATTGACACAAACTAATTGTTGCTTTCGATTTTTGATATTATATCCAGATGTAGACACTTATATGGCCAAGGTGATACCATGTTTTTGACAATTTTTGACCATTTTCGACAATTTTTCAAAAATTTTAACATATTTGGCAATTGTTGACAATTTTTTCAAAATTCTGACCATTTTTCAAAATTTTAACAATTATTGATCCTTTTGGACCATTTTTAACAATTTTGACCATTTTTCAAAAATTCTGACAATTTTTGACAATTATTGACCATTTTTCCAAATTTTTGAAAATATTTGGCAATTATTAACCATTTTTTCAAAATTTTGACAGTTTTTGACGATTTTTGACGATTTTTCCAAATTCTTGCCAATTTTTGACCATATTTAAAAATTTTTGACAATTTTTCAAAAATTTTAACAATTATTAACCATTTTTGACAGTTTTTGACGAATTTTGACAATTATTGACCGTCTTTGACTATTATTGACCATTTTTGACAATTTTTGAAAAATTTTAGCATATTTGGCAATTATTGACCATTTTTTCAAAATTTTTACAATTTTTGACCATTTTCCAAAATTTTAACAATTATTGATCCTTTTGGACCATTTTTGAAAATTTTCGACGAATTTTGATTGGTTTTGACAATTATTGACCGCCTTTGACAATTATTGACCATTTTTAACAATTTTTCAAAAAATTTTCAAAATTTTTGACAATTGACCATTTTTGACAATTTTTGAAAATATTTTGCAATTATTAACCATTTTTTAAAAATTTTGACAGTTTTTGATCATTTTTCCAAATTTTTGGCAATTTTTAACCATTTTTTCAAAATTTTGACATTATTTGGCAATTATTAACCATTTTTTCAAAATTTTGACAGTTTTTGACGATTTTTGACGATTTTTCCAAATTCTTGCCAATTTTTGACCATATTTAAAAATTTTTGACAATTTTTCAAAAATTTTAACAATTATTAACCATTTTTGACAGTTTTTGACGAATTTTGACAATTATTGACCGTCTTTGACTATTATTGACCATTTTTGACAATTTTTGAAAAATTTTAGCATATTTGGCAATTATTGACCATTTTTTCAAAATGTTTACAATTTTTGACCATTTTTTAAAATTTTAACAATTATTGATCCTTTTGGACCATTTTTGAAAATTTTCGACGAATTTTGATTGGTTTTGACAATTATTGACCGTCTTTGACAATTATTGACCATTTTTAACAATTTTTCAAAAAATTTTCAAAATTTTTGACAATTGACCATTTTTGACAATTTTTGAAAATATTTTGCAATTATTAACCATTTTTTAAAAATTTTGACAGTTTTTGATCATTTTTCCAAATTTTTGGCAATTTTTAACCATTTTTTCAAATTTTTGACAATTTTTGATCATTTTTCCAAATTTTTGAAAATATTTGGCAATTATTAACCATTTTTTCAAAATTTTGACAGTTTTTGACGATTTTTGACGATTTTTCCAAATTCTTGCCAATTTTTGACCATATTTAAAAATTTTTGACAATTTTTCAAAAATTTTAACAATTATTAACCATTTTTGACAGTTTTTGACGAATTTTGACAATTATTGACCGTCTTTGACTATTATTGACCATTTTTGACAATTTTTGAAAAATTTTAGCATATTTGGCAATTATTGACCATTTTTTCAAAATTTTACAATTTTTGACCATTTTCCAAAATTTTAACAATTATTGATCCTTTTGGACCATTTTTGAAAATTTTCGACGAATTTTGATTGGTTTTGACAATTATTGACCGTCTTTGACAATTATTGACCATTTTTAACAATTTTTCAAAAAATTTTCAAAATTTTTGACAATTGACCATTTTTGACAATTTTTGAAAATATTTTGCAATTATTAACCATTTTTTAAAAATTTTGACAGTTTTTGATCATTTTTCCAAATTTTTGGCAATTTTTAACCATTTTTTCAAAATTTTGACAATTTTTAACCATTTTTTCAAAATTTTGACAATTTTTGATCATTTTCCAAATTTTTGATAATTTTTGACCATATTTAAAAATTTTTGACAATTTTTCAAAAAAATATAGGTGTGCGAGCTCAGTGCGGCAAGAGAGATTGCGCATTGTCGCTTGAATGAGTTATCGCGTGACGAACGCTTTTTCGTAACATCACACGTTTCAAGAGTTCACTAGCCTTCCCAAAAATCCAATGTCGTGCAATAAGAAGCAAGCTTCAAAAACAGAATTCTATTTAAAATCATTGAAATCAATAAAAATGTTTGTTATTGTTTTCATTAGGCTGTTACTTTCCTCTTTCTGTCAGCTTCAAATTAAATTGTGACATTTTAAGCTTTTACAACAAAAATTCCATGGCACTAAATGATTCAGTTCATATTAGAGAGCAAAATTTAGATACATGCTACTTAGAGGAAATAGTCACTTCTATTTTGATATTCCCACTTCGACCTCGTATCTCTTCTTCTACCACTTATTAATTAAATATGAATTAAGAATTCACTATTGAAATGTAAATTCCTTTCCTGGTCAAGGCGTCTGAGCTTGACATGAACATGAGACGTAAGTCTGTTATCTTTCACATGATTTCCTGTATTTAAAGAATGGCGGAGAGGATTCATTCTTCTTTTCCTGTGAACATGTGCCATTGAAGCCTTTCTAACTTATCGTATCTTATCTTTAAGAAGTGCATTCATCTGAATGGTAAGTTATTTCGCTTAAATGTATAACTAACTCTCATTTCTTAATAGTTTTCTACTTTCCTATCTTTATTATGTAGCAATGTCGTTCCAGTGCCAGGAATATATATATCGATATGATTTTGTGGTATTTTTTTTGTCTTTCATATTTCTTTAATGTTATCTTGGAATATATTTCAAACCGGTGTAGAATCGGTTATTCGATTTTATGTTTTTTATTTGCTTTCTTTGAGTATTTCTTTTATCTAAAAATACAGGATGTATGAACCACGTTGTCAAATAATTTTCTTTAACAATGTAATATTAAATTAGTAATTTTCTTCAACATTGTAAGATCATACTTCAGACATCCTGGATTTTGTTAAATTGGGTAAATTTGTTCCTGATACTAGTATTGCTCTTAGCACTTTACCTGGACCAGAACTTTACCTGGACCAGAACTTTACCTGGACCCAGAAACTTTACCTGGACCTGAGAACTTTACCTGGACCAGAAACATTACCTGGACCCAGAAACTTTACCTGGAGCAGAACTTTACCTGGTCCAGAATTTTACCTGAGACACTACCTGGAACTGTAACCTAAAAAGGACACCAAGGACACCATCTCCGCACCATCATTCCTGGAAAGTAACAGATATATATTTTATCGCTTCTTCAACGACGTCAATAAAAACTAGTCAATTGTTTTCCTTTGTTTAATTGTTTGTAACAAAAGTTAATATACAACTTGTAAATTTAATAACGTTGTTCATAAAGTTTATTTTCCCTTCCAATCTTACAGGATTTGTCGTTATAATGCTGATGTGAATAACAAATAAGCTAGTATTATTCAGGGTGGCGCCCACTTACCTTTCTTAACTTTCATAATTTACCTTTATCTAATTTCAGTACCTTAAATAAATTTCAAGTAGGATTACCCGAGAACCGGTAAGACTACTCTCTGAATTTGTACTAGTTTGGTCTCAGAATCTACACCTGAGGTGCTCTCTAAACTGAGTAGCCGTTGCAAATTGGCATTACCTTATCGTTACGTAACACATAAAATGTTTGTATGTACATAACCCATATAAATAATTTTCATAAAACTGGAAGTTGTTCAGATATTCTTGAAGGGTACAATTAGATTAGTGATCACTTAAAATTTGCTGTAATTTTATTCACTAATAACAAAGATATGGCCCTTCAAACTTTGTACACTATGTACCTATATCTGGGTTATCTAGGACACTACACTGAATAAACAAAAGTAAACGGTTTTTAATGAATCACATACTTGAAACTAGATACAAATATAATCTAAATATAATTATAAACAGCATGTACAACAATTTGTTAAGGTTTAATTTAAAAGTTTTGTTACAAGTGTTATGGTACATTTCTGATATTAGAAATTTGCCCCATCCGTAAAGGTTTCAATTCCCCAATCCAATCTAAGTATAGATACTGTTTTAATTGTGCAAAATGTATTTTACATACTCAAATTTTAAATAAATTCAAATTATGTCTAATCAAGCTATGGTCACCATTTTGTGTGGGTTATATTCTCATTTATATTTGATCCTAAGTTAAGTATTCACTTTGGAATATGTTAATAAATTGATTATTAATATGTAATAAACAACTATTCATTGGTTTTGTGCCTTAATATTTCATAAATAATACTTAAATATTACTTTTTATTTATGCATGTCCGACAACTTATGTTTTGCAATGGTTTTTTTATAGTTTATGGTTAGAATATCTTACTAATTACTTTTCTTAATGAATTTAGTAGTTATATCAAGTTTACTTGAAACCGAATAATCTTTTATAGGTATTAAATAATGCTTATGGTAAACATGTCATAAAACCCACATAAACTTATTTCTCAAATAAGTAAGCTTGGTTGCATAACATAAATGGCTAGTTTAGAAGTATTTGAAAATAATAATTTTGCGCAAATAGCTAGGAAATTTTGACATTCCAGACAAAATTTCTCAAAGAAAAAGTCAAGATTTCCCATTCACTTATACAGAGTCAACCAATATTGTTGCAGAAGACAGACGAAAGCAGTGACCAGTATATTCTGTCGGATTTACCAAGTTCAAATAAGTAGCATTTTTCTAAATTGATGAATTCCTACCACTTGTCTACAACCCTTTCCGCTTTGATATTTAAAGAAAAATCGGTCATATTTTCTGGTCTTAACGAAACATACTTTCGATAAACATTCAAGTACATCTGATTGATTACAAATGATCTTGGTTTGTTGGTCTTCGAATCGGGTATGCTAATTGAAAGCTTAGATTCTATGTCTTATACATCGTGTAGAGTCATTCGGACTAACTCATCCATTCTACAGGCCCCAGAAATATCAAATATTATTGCCACCTAATAAATAAATATATGTGTATCAATCTAAATAGAAATTAAAACCTTGTAAATTACCTTATTCATTAAATTTTCTTTATCTGGAGCTTCCTGGATAAATCTTTCGGGTCTGGTAAGGTTTGCGACCCTCGGAATTTCGCAACAATAAATAATAGTAATGACAATCAATAATTTTCATCATAATCCAACACATATCGCTTCCCGACCAACTGACACAGATCAAAGTGTAACTAGAACCAAAACCTAACCTAACTTACATTAACCAAACTCAACAATGTAATAAACTAGGGAGGTTAAGCTCTGAAGTATCATTTCATTTATTTCAAAGTAATAAAATATATGAAGAAAACTATGTGGTCCAGGAGTAAGTTTGTTATAAACTCTTATATTTAATGTAAGGTATAAAGCAAATCTATGATAAACATTATATTCTAAGGATGTTGATTATTTCAATTTTTATTATTATAAACGCAAATCATTTTATATTTTTTATATATTCATGTAATCTATTACAACGCAAAATTAATTCAACTAAAAGAAAAAAACACCATTTGACAACGCCGCTAAACTATCACCTAATCTCACAACAATCTTAATTTGTGAACCTAAGGTATCTAGACATAAGATTTTAGTGTGTAATTTTATAAATAATAAAATAAATAAATAAATTTATTGTTCTCTAGTATAACAATGATACATGAACAAGAAGAGAAAATTAGGTTACATCTATTAATGCATAAAGTACATGACAGAGTGATGAGATAAAGAGTAAGAATAATTAATAAACACATAACAGAAATGAAAATTTTAACTAATTTTATAACCTATAAGTGTCGAGTGAAAATAATTATGCTTAAAAATATTTCTGAAAATTGGCAAAATTTAAGTATTTTCTTCCAGTTTTTTTTGTGAAACAGACTTACATTTAGTTAGAAATAATAGCCTTTACAGTTTAAAGTGAAAATATTCATCGTAAAATAGCATTAAATAGTATTGAAAAAGTATCATTTTTTGAACTAAATTCGTTATTTTTAAGTAATTTCTGAATGATCCAACGAAATTTTTGTTCCAACTTGCTTCATTTAAGGTGAGCTATCAAACAAATTTAAAATTAACATAAAATCCTGAGGGTAGCGAAGTCTACCAGAACCAATCTTTCAATTTCTTCCTTCGTTAAAATCTTTGCATATAACCTTGAGCTTGCCGTTTCAATGAAGAACGAAGTTTTGAATATCTAGATATATCTATATTGTTGATTTCAACATTAAATAATTGGCCTATAATGTTGAAGATTTCATCTTTAAACAAAGGTCTAGGAATTATTCCATTCTGAGAGAGAACTACTACTCTTGCGATAATCCATAAAACGTTTATATGCATATTCGTACTTTTCTCTCGTTTTCTTTGGCAATAATTCTAATGAAGCAGTATTCGCTGCCTCAACCAGCTCTGGAGGAGTTCCAGAAAAGGAAAATCCATCATCACTCATCATTTTACTTTCGACA
Source organism: Lochmaea crataegi (assembly GCA_947563755.1). Lineage (NCBI taxonomy): Eukaryota > Metazoa > Arthropoda > Insecta > Coleoptera > Chrysomelidae > Lochmaea > Lochmaea crataegi. Next base: position 87,178,927 of record OX387423.1, on the reverse strand, counting down.
ACACCAGCAAGTAAATTTATAAGCGTCAAGTTTGACAATTCAACCTCAATACGTTTCCATAGTAACCCAAGTAATTTTATTACGAATTTCAAAGCAGCATTTATTTGTGAATAAAATTATTCGCGATTTTTTCAAAATTAATTAATATCTGTCGAATTTTAAACGTTTTGCGGAAAAATAGTATGTTTACCTCGAAGGAAAAGCCACATTCCTGGAGTCTGCGTTGCTAACAATCTTCACAGTCGTCCAGGAATGTTATGCTCTTCCTACTCGGAAAACTAATTAAGTCAATTGTTCTCTATGATTATGGTTTTATATTTCCATGTAAGTTACTAATTTCAGTCATTCTATACTTATATTGAGCTAGCTGGGAAAACCGTCTGAATATATTCCTAGATAAAGAAAGAGAATAATGTATTGACACCATTTACTTAATTACAGTTACCTGTAAATAATTGCCATATCAGTAAAGCGTGATCTATAGACATTTATTGGTGTGGTATCAATATAGTCTCCAGTCCAGGATTATGCTCTCAGAGCTTCTGGACGAATAGCATCTACCTAGTACTGACGAGGCGCAAATACGCCGAAACCAGTCTACAAGTGATGTTATTCCTTCTAATCGCAAACCAGAATGGTTGATTCTATCTTAACAGATATACCAACCCCGTTTACTTTAGAAGTGTAATTCAATGTCTGTCGGGGTATATAGCCCGAGAAGTAGTTGTTTCTTCTTAGTGAATTCTTTGGAAATTTATTTTTCTAATTTTATAATGCGTTATAATAGTATTGAACTATTATTTTTTGACGTAAATTGACATCAATTTACAAATGAAGTAATATTTAAATATTAATTGAACATGTAATAAAACTGGATTTGTATATTAAACGATTATTACATTAGTTGTATTTTATTTATCTTTGTTCTGAAATCTCAAGCGCAATGAGCTTGTTTCTTTTGTTTATTGATTTTTTAGCTAAACAGAGAGATGGCTTTCAATTCCCTGATAACATTTTTAATTTCCTAAATATACTCAAGTTGATATTCATCATTTATTAATTTTATCCATTTCCTCTGAATTTCAATCCCATTAATGTCTAGATAAAAATAAATGTTTATCCCTTCTGAGAATTAAAATCCTCTACAAAAATAAACCCATCAAATTATTTTCTGAGCCAAATCAAGTAATAGATTTCTCAGATAAAAAAGTGAAACAATTAAATTCAAGAAGTAAAGAAGACATTTTGTGACTTATAATTCTCTTGAGAACGACAGAAAATGGCTGTAAAAGCAAGTTGAAAAATTACAGTTGATAGTGCAGAGATCTACTCATGTTCGTGACTATTTTTAAAAGATTACAACTAGTGAAGTTCTAAAGTTGCACTATGACCGCATCTATGATAAATTGCGAATATGCTAAAGGTGTAAATCTTATATTCAGTGCATAAATAAATGTGTTTAGTGTTGAAATAAATGTGTTAGTTTTATTATATGGGGTGGGTCTAAACCCACAATTTTCAATACAAACTTGCTTCGTTAAGGTGCGTACAGACGTGAGATTCTCGCACGTTCCAAAGTCTCGCGAGCTTGCCATGACATACGTCACACCACAGGGAGAAAATGTACCTTAAAGTTTCCCAGATTTTAATTCACTTGTACAACCCTGTAAATTAAAAAGTTTCTCAATTAAATTTACAAAAAATAACCATGAATTTTAATGAGATTCTACATAATTACGATTGTTGTTGCTGGAATCATTATGATTGCGAAAAATACAGTTGTAATTAAAATGTGGAAAACGTTTTATTAATTTTTTACTTTTTATATTTTCAATATTACATAAATAATTAAGTTATAATATTAGTGCTGCTCATAAAAACATTATGAACAAACGCTTTAACAGAATGTTAACTAACTACCTTGTGATCATCTTACGCATTTTAATTATATTAACACTAACGAAAATTACTCGTTTCCTTATTAGGTAACTTTAGTCCCGCAGGAGCAAAGTTTGTTAGTAAATGAGACTACAAAGGGGGTATAAAAATTGGGGCCGCAGAGAAACCAAATAAAGTAGACTTAAAGGTAATAAGAAATAAAAAACAAAAGTTTGCCTATTTCTTATAGTTCTTTTCAACTGACCAAATTTGCAATGTGTATATGAATCTTTTGCAAATGAAAGAATAAGAAGGACGTTACTTTATTTTGCTTTGTTTTACTGAAGAAGCTTAAAACTATTGATACAGGCCAACCATTTATCTGGCAACACTGAATAAATATGCCGGAATCGGCTGTTGCTGTCAGGAGGGGCATGAGAAGGGAAAAAAAGGTGCCTGACCTGTGTATTAAAGAAAGACATGAGAACATTAAGGGAGACAACTACTCTAAGGTTGGAATAGTTAAAACATGCATTAGACAGTAATTAACACTTGATTCCACATCAGGGTGAGAAAGGAAGGAATTTTACCGGTAAAACTTGAATATAACAGTACGTACTTTCAGAAGATCAAGCCAAGACTGGGGTAAGGAATCCGAAATTCTGGTGTTTCTGCATCCAGCGAACAGGAGAGGAAGAATGGGAAATGGGGCTAATAGAGTTGCACAAGTTTGACTTGAATGTTTGAGATTGACTTGAATTTGACTTGAGATTAAGTCAAACTCAAGTCAATCTCTCTGACAAATAATTCAAGTCAAATCAAACTAGGCAATGGTTACAGGTTTGAAAATTCAAACTGTTTGTCAAACTAGTTTGAAAGAGTTTGAAAAATAATTTATTTAGTAGATATACCTTAAATGGGTGAAATATTTATGTTAAATATAGAAAGTAGGTACAACAAATACATTTATTTGAAACAAAAAGAAAATACATTATTTTAAACATTTTTTTTAATGAACTCCAACTTGTCACCTCAAAATTCTTCGTGAAAAGTGAAGTTCTTACAAATTAATTGAAAGCAACAATAAATATATATAGATTGTGACCTCTTACTGCGATCCTTGTGTGATATTTGTTATGGATTCTTGTTGAAGCCACGAATTTAAACACATTAATTAATGTTCTAATAGACTTGTCATTTAATCGGTTTCGTTTTTTTGTTACTGCCAAAGAAGCTCTCCAAAAATAGCGTTCTATGCAGGCTGATGTTGCTGGGGTGGCAAGAAAGTCTCTCGCCATTTTTGATAAAGTTGGAAATACAGTTTCGTGACGTTTCCACCACTTTATTATGTCCTCGGTACTGTCAGCTCGTGATTCAGCTGCGTATTTGTCGATTTCGTATCTCCATGAATTTTCGTTATTATTTATTTTTGGAGATGATTGGAAAAGTCCAAACAAGTCTAAATCAAAATCGGTAACTTCATCAGACTTTTTTTCGGACACACTTACTGTACATTCAGTTTGGGTTTGGGGTGACTCTTTGACAGTGTAAGGTGAATAATAATTTTCTTTATAAATTTCTTGAAATTTCTTGATGGCTTCATCTTTTAAAGATTGTCCCCATGTCGTTAAAGAAAACGTTTCAATTTTATGACGAGGATCCAAAATCAAAACGATACAATACATCCAGTTAGTCCTACTGTAATGCTTAACAATTTTATCGCGAGCTGCCTGAAGGGCAAGAATTATTTTTGCATCAAGTTCGTCTCTATTTTCTTTATTATCTAGTTCATGCTCATCGAGTATGATATTGATCCCAATAACCACCACAGGAAGGGTAGAATATTTCTCTCCTTCTCCTTCTCCTTGAAACTTTGAAAATACTCACATGTTCTTTCAATAACATTCCATTCTGTAGCATGTATTCGAAAATTTAAGAGTATCGGTATTGTCACAAAGAATATTAATCGAACGTTTGAATTGTAACGCCCAGGACAGCATTTCCAATGTAGAGTTCCATCTAGTTTTTACCTCCAGTTTGGGAATGGTCATGTGTAAATTTAATGAGTCGCAAAATTTTGCGAAGTTTAATCTTAACATTTCGGAGTTTTTAATTTTTTTACAAATTATCTTAACCTTTGCAATTGTTGCAGTATTTTCAGATATTGCACTTTCGTTATCACTAGTATCAGAGTCACGTTGCACAATATGATATTCAAACTTCAAACTGTTTGAAGAAGTTTGATTTCAAGTCAAACCTAAAGATACAGAAATCAAGTCAAGTCAAACTTTTTTGCCTAAAAAGTTTGATTTTCAAGTCAAGTTTGTTGAGTAAAATCAAACTAGTTTGACTTGATGCATCTCTAATAGCTACCCCCTTTGTTCTAAATTTTCGACAAAAAAATTATAAAAAATGCTAAAAATTCGTAGAGGGGTTTTTTTGGCCAAAAAATCGACTGGCACAATCAGTTTTGTGATAAAATCATCATTTCGCCTTCAAATAGAGTCATGAAATTTTCGAAAATCCACTTTTCAAAACAAAAAATACTCATAACTCGACAAATAGGAATGGAAGAACGTTCTAGTCTTCACCAATCGATAGAGGGGACAATTTTACATATTTTAGTGAATTTTGAGTCCATATTGCCAAGGATTATGGGAGTTAGAAAAAATCAATTTGTATCGCAAAATATTTCCATAGCTACCCCTTTGTTCTAAATTTTCGACAAAAAATTTAAAAAAATGCTAAAAATTCGTAAAGAGGGGTTTTTTGGACCGGAAAATCGACTGGCAAATCTTGACAATTTTTTTAAGTCCTAAACTTCAAAAGATTTTCGTAAGTTCCAAATTGTCAATATTTTTAAAGGCGTGAGTTAGGGAAAAAATTAGTTAATATAATAGTTCTTGATCACGATGTTTGTTGAAACTCTATTTTTAAAGTTTCGGTAGCGGTCCAGCTGCCGTTATCAAGAATAATGAAAAATAATAAATTTTCGAATCATCGAAAATTGATTATTTTCGATTAATCGATTATTTTCGATTAATCGATTTTTTTCGATTAATCGATTTTTTCGATAAATCGATTATTTTCGATTAATCGATTATTTTCGATTAATCGATTTTTTTCGATTAATCGATGTTAATCGATTAATTGATTAATCGAAAATAATCGATTATTTTATATAATCGATAATCGATTATGTTTTTTGATAATCGCCCAGCCCTAATTTTGAGTCGATATTGCCAAGGATTAGGGGAGTTAGAAAAAATCAATTGGTATCGCAAAATATTTCCATAGCTACCCCCTTTGTTCTAAATTTTCGACAAAAAAATTATAAAAAATGCTAAAAATTCGTAAAGAGGGGTTTTTTTGGCCAAAAAATCGACTGGCACAATCAGTTTTGTGATAAAATCATTATTTCGCCTTCAAATAGAGTCATGAAATTTTCGAAAATCCACTTTTCAAAACAAAAAATACTCATAACTCGACAAATAGGAAAGATAGAACGTTCTAGTTTTCACAAATCGATAGAGGGGACAATTTTACATATTTTAGTGAATTTTGAGTCTATATTTCCAAGGATTATGGGAGTTAGAAAAAATCAATTTGTATCGCAAAATATTTCCATAGCTACCCCATTTGTTCTAAATTTTCGACAAAAAAATTATAAAAAATGCTAAAAATTCGTAAAGAGGGGTTTTTTGGCCAAAAAATCGACTGGCACAATCCGTTTTGTGATAAAATCATTATTTCGCCTTCAAATAGAGTCATGAAATTTTCGAAAATCCACTTTTCAAAACAAAAAATACTCATAACTCGACAAATAGGAAAGATAGAACGTTCTAGTTTTCACCCATCGATAGAGATGACAATTCTACATATTTTAGTGAATTTTGAGTCTATATTTCCAAGGATTATGGGAGTTAGAAAAAATCAATTTGTATCGCAAAATATTTCCATAGCTACCCCCTTTGTTCTAAATTTTCGACAAAAAAATTATAAAAAATGCTAAAAATTCGTAAAGAAGGGTTTTTTGGCCAAAAAATCGACTGGCACAATCAGTTTTGTGATAAAATCATTATTTCGCCTTCAAATAAAGTCATGAAATTTTCGAAAATCCACTTTTCAAAACAAAAAATACTCATAACTCGACAAATAGGAAAGATAGAACGTTCTAGTCTTCACCAATCGATAGAGGGGACAATTTTACATCTTTTAGTGAATTTTGAGTCCATATTTCCAAGGATTATGGGAGTTAGAAAAAATCAATTTGTATCGCAAAATATTTCCATAGCTACCCCCTTTGTTCTAAATTTTCGACAAAAAAATTATAAAAAATGCTAAAAATTCGTAAAGAGGGGTTTTTTGGCCAAAAAATCGACTTGCACAATCAGTTTTGTGATAAAATCATCATTTCGCCTTCAAATAGAGTCATGAAATTTTCGAAAATCCACTTTTCAAAACAAAAAATACTCATATCTCGACAAATAGGAAAGATAGAACGTTCTAGTTTTCACCAATCGATAGAGGGGACCATTTTACATATTTAAGTGAATTTTGAGTCGATATTGCCAAGGATTAAGGGAGTTAGAAAAAAGCAATTTGTTTCGCAAAATATTTCCATACCTACCCCTTTGTTCTAAATTTTCGACAAAAAAAAATAAAAAATGCTTAAAATTCGTAAAAAGGGGTTTTTTGGACCGGAAAATCGACTGGCATAATCAGTTTTTTGATAAAATCATTATTTCGCCTTCAAATAGAGTCATGAAATTTTCGAAAATCCACTTTTCAAAACAAAAAATACTCATAACTCGACAAATAGGAAAGATAGAACGTTCTAGTCTTCACCAATCGATAGAGGGGACAATTTTACATATTTTAGTTAATTTTGAGTCTATATTTCCAAGGATTATGGAAATTAGAAAAAATCAATTTGTATCGCAAAATATTTCCATAGCTACCCCCTTTGTTCTAAATTTTCGACAAAAAAATTATAAAAAATGCTAAGAATTCGTAAAGGGGTTTTTTTGGCCAAAAAATCGACTGGCACAATCAGTTTTGTGATAAAATCATCATTTCGCCTTCAAATAGAGTCATGAAATTTTCGAAAATCCACTTTTCAAAACAAAAAATACTCATAACTCGACAAATAGGAAAGATAGAACGTTCTAGTTTTCACCAATCGATAGAGGGGACAATTTTACATATTTTAGTGAATTTTGAGTCGATATTGCTAGGGATTAAGGGAGTTAGAAAAAAGCAATTTGATTCGCAAAATATTTCCATAGTTCTAAATTTTCGACAAAAAAATTATAAAAAATGCTAAAAATTCGTAAAGAGGGGTTTTTTGGCCAAAAAATCGACTGGCACAATCAGTTTTGTGATAAAATCATTATTTCGCCTTCAAATAGAGTCATGAAATTTTCGAAAATCCAGTTTTCAAAACAAAAAATACTCACATCTCGACAAATAGAAAAGATAGAACGTTCTAGTCTTCACCAATCGATAGAGGGGACAATTTTACATATTTTAGTGAATTTTGAGTCCATATTTCCAAGGATTATGGGAGTTAGAAAAAATCAATTTGTATCGCAAAATATTTCCATAGCTACCCCCTTTGTTCTAAATTTTCGACAAAAAAATTATAAAAAATGCTAAAAATTCGTAAAGAGGGGTTTTTTTGGCCAAAAAATCGACTGGCACAATCAGTTTTGTGATAAAATCATCATTTCGCCTTCAAATAGAGTCATGAAATTTTCGAAAATCCACTTTTCAAAACAGAAAATACTCATAACTCGACAAATGGGAAAGATAGAACGTTCTAGTCTTCACCAATCGATAGAGGAGACAATTTTACATATTTTAGTGAATTTTGAGTCCATATTTCCAAGGATTATGGGAGTTAGAAAAAATCAATTTGTATCGCAAAATATTTCCATAGCTACCCCCTTTGTTCTAAATTTTCGACAAAAAAATTATAAAAAATGCTAAAAATTCGTAAAGAGGGGTTTTTTTGGCCAAAAAATCGACTGGCACAATCAGTTTTGTGATAAAATCATCATTTCGCCTTCAAATAGAGTCATGAAATTTTCGAAAATTCACTTTTCAAAACAGAAAATACTCATAACTCGACAAATGGGAAAGATAGAACGTTCTAGTCTTCACCAATCGATAGAGGGGACAATTTTACATATTTTAGTGAATTTTGAGTCCATATTTCCGAGGATTATGGTAGTTAGTAAAAATCAATTTGTATCGCAAAATATTTCCATAGCTACCCCCTTTGTTCTAAATTTTCGACAAAAAAATTATAAAAAATGCCAAAAATTCGTAAAGAGGGGTTTTTTTGGCCAAAAAATCGACTGGCACAATCAGTTTTGTGATAAAATCATCATTTCGCCTTCAAATAGAGTCATGAAATTTTCGAAAATCCACTTTTCAAAACAAAAAATACTCATAACTCGACAAATAGGAAAGATAGAACGTTCTAGTTTTCACCAATCGATAGAGGGGACAATTTTACATATTTTAGTGAATTTTGAGTCGATATTGCCAAGGATTAAGGGAGTTAGAAAAAAGCAATTTGATTCGCAAAATATTTGCATACCTACCCCTTTGTTCTAAATTTTCGACAAAAAATTTTAAAAAATGCTAAAACTTCGTAAAGAGGGGTTTTTTGGACCGGAAAATCGACTGGCAAATCTTGACAATTTTTTTAAGTCTTAAACTTCAAAATATTTTCGTAAGTTCCAAATTGTCAATCTTTTTAAAGGCGTGAGTTAGGGAAAAAATCAGTTAAATATAATAATAGTTCTTGATCACGATGTTTGTTGAAACTCTATTTTTAAAGTTTCGGTAGCGGTCCAGCTGCCGTTATCAAGAATAATGAAAAATAATAAATTTTCGAATCATCGAAAATTGATTATTTTCGATTAATCGATTATTTTCGATTAATCGATTATTTTCGATTAATCGATTATTTTCGATTAATCGATTATTTTCGATTAATCGATTATTTTCGATAAATCGATTATTCTCGATTAATCGAGTTTTTTCGATTAATCGATTTTTTTCGATTACAATTAATCGATTAACATCGATTAATCGAAAATAATCGATTATTTCATATAATCGATAATCGATTATGTTTTTTGATAATCGCCCAGCCCTAATTTTGAGTCGATATTGCCAAGGATTAAGGGAGTTAGAAAAAAGCAATTTGATTAGCAAAATATTTCCATACCTACCCCTTTGTTCTAAATTTTTGACAAAAAAATTATAAAAAATACTAAAAATTCGTAAAGATGGGTTTTTTTGGCCAAAAAATCGACTGGCACAATCAGTTTTGTGATAAAATCATTATTTCGCCTTCAAATAGAGTAATAAAATTTTCGAATATCCACTTTTCAAAACAAAAAATACTCATAACTCGACAAATAGGAAAGATAGAACGTTCTAGTCTTCACCAATCGATAGAGGGGACAATTTTACATATTTTAGTTAATTTTGAGTCTATATTTCCAAGGATTATGGAAGTTACAAAAAATCAATTTGTATCGCAAAATATTTCCATAGCTACCCCCTTTGTTCTAAATTTTCGACAAAAAAATTATAAAAAATGCTAAAAATTCGTAAAGGGGTTTTTTGGCCAAAAAATCGACTGGCACAATCAGTTTTGTGATAAAATCATTATTTCGCCTTCAAATAGAGTGATGAAATTTTCGAAAATCCACTTTTCAAAACAAAAAATACTCATAACTCGACAAATAGGAAAGATAGAACGTTCTAGTCTTCACCAATCGATAGAGGGGACAATTTTACATATTTCAGTAAATTTTGAGTCGATATTGCTAGGGATTAAGGGAGTTAGAAAAAAGCAATTTGATTCGCAAAATATTTCCATACCTACCCCTTTGTTCTAAATTTTCGACAAAAAATTTTGAAAAATGCTAAAAATTCGTAAAGATGGGTTTTTTGGACCGGAAAATCGACTGGCACAATCAGTTTTGTGATAAAATCATTATTTCGCCTTTAAATAGAGTCATGAAATTTTCGAAAATCCACTTTTCAAAACAAAAAATACTCATAACTCGACAAATAGGAAAGATTGAACGTTCTAGTCTTCACCAATCGATAGAGGGGACAATTTTACATATTTTAGTGAATTTTGAGTCTATATTTCCAAGGATTATGGGAGTTAGAAAAAATCAATTTGTATCGCAAAATATTTCCATATTTCCCCTTTGTTCTAAATTTTCGACAAAAAAATTATAAAAAATGCTAAAAATTCGTAAAGAGGGATTTTTTTGGCCAAAAAATCGACTGGCACAATCAGTTTTGTGATAAAATCATCATTTCGCCTTCAAATAGAGTCATGAAATTTTCGAAAATCCACTTTTCAAAACAAAAAATACTCATAACTCGACAAATAGGAAAGATTGAACGTTCTAGTCTTCACCAATCGATAGAGGGGACAATTTTTTCATATTTTAGTGAATTTTGAGTCGATATTGCCAAGGATTAAGGGAGTTAGAAAAAAGCAATTTGATTCGCAAAATATTTCCATACCTACCCCTTTGTTCTAAATTTTCGACAAAAAATTTTAAAAAATGCTAAAAATTCGTAGAGAGGGGTTTTTTGGACCGGAAAATCGACTGGCAAATCTTGACAATTTTTTTAAGTCTTAAACTTCAAAATATTTTCGTAAGTTCCAAATTGTCAATCTTTTTAAAGGCGTGAGTTAGGGAAAAAATTAGTTAAATATAATAATAGTTCTTGATCACGATGTTTGTTGAAACTCTATTTTTAAAGTTTCGGTAGCGGTCCAGCTGCCGTTATCAAGAATAATGAAAAATAATAAATTTTCGAATCATCGAAAATTGATCATTTTCGATTAATCGATTATTTTCGATTAATCGATTATTTTAGATTAATCGATTATTTTCGATTAATCGATTATTTTCGATTAATCGATTATTTTCGATTAATCGATTATTTTCGATTAATCGATTATTTTCGATTAATCGATTATTTTCGATTAATCGATTTTTTTCGATAAATCGATTATTTTCGACTAATCGATTATTTTCGATTAATCGATTTTTTTCGATGAATCGAATATTTTCGATTAATCGAATATTTTCGATTAATCGATTATTTTCGATTAATCGATTTTTTTCGATAAATCGATTTTTTTCGATTATTCGATTATTTTATATAATCGATAATCGATTATGTTTTTTGATAATCGCCCAGCCCTAATTTTGAGTCGATATTGCCAAGGATTAAGGGAGTTAGAAAAAATCAATTTGTGTCGCAAAATATTTCCATAGCTATCCCCTTTGTTCTAAATTTTCGACAAAAAAATTATAAAAAATGCTAAAAATTCGTTAGCCAAAAAATCGACTGGCACAATCAGTTTTGTGATAAAATCATCATTTCGCCTTCAAATAGAGTCATGAAATTTTCGAAAATCCACTTTTCAAAACAAAAAATACTCATAACTCGACAAATAGGAAAGATAGAACGTTCTAGTTTTCACCAATCGATAGAGGGGACAATTTTACATATTTTAGTGAATTTTGAGTCTATATTTCCAAGGATTATGGGAGTTAGAAAAAATCAATTTGTATCGCAAAATATTTCCATAGTTTTTTTTGTTCTAAATTTTCGACAAAAAAATTATAAAAAATGCTAAAAATTCGTAAAGAGGGGTTTTTTTGGCCAAAAAATCGACTGGCATAATCAGTTTTGTGATAAAATCATTATTTCGCCTTCAAATAGAGTCATGAAATTTTCGAAAATCCACTTTTCAAAACAAAAAATACTCATAACTCGACAAATAGGAAAGTTAGAACGTTCTAGTCTTCACCAATCGATAGAGGGGACAATTTTACATCTTTTAGTGAATTTTGAGTCCATATTTCCGAGGATTATGGTAGTTAGTAAAAATCAATTTGTATCGCAAAATATTTCCATAGCTACCCCCTTTGTTCTAAATTTTCGACAAAAAAATTATAAAAAATGCCAAAAATTCGTAAAGAGGGGTTTTTTTGGCCAAAAAATCGACTGGTACAATCAGTTTTGTGATAAAATAATTATTTCGCCTTCAAATAGAGTCATGAAATTTTCGAAAATCCACTTTTCAAAACAAAAAATACTCATAACTCGACAAATAGGAAAGATAGAACGTTCTAGTTTTCACCAATCGATAGAGGGGACAATTTTACATATTTAAGTGAATTTTGAGTCGATATTGCCAAGGATTAAGGGAGTTAGAAAAAAGCAATTTGATTCGCAAAATATTTGCATACCTACCCCTTTGTTCTAAATTTTCGACAAAAAATTTTAAAAAATGCTAAAAATTCGTAAAGAGGGGTTTTTTGGACCGGAAAATCGACTGGCAAATCTTGACAATTTTTTTAAGTCTTAAACTTCAAAATATTTTCGTAAGTTCCAAATTGTCAATCTTTTTAAAGGCGTGAGTTGGGGAAAAAATCAGTTAAATATAATAATAGTTATTGATCACGATGTTTGTTGAAACTCTATTTTTAAAGTTTCGGTAGCGGTCCAGCTGCCGTTATCAAGAATAATGAAAAATAATAAATTTTCGAATCATCGAAAATTGATTATTTTCGATTAATCGATTATTTTCGATTAATCGATTTTCTCCGATAAATCGATTATTCTCGATTAATCGATTTTTTTCGATTACAATTAATCGATTAACATCGATTAATCGAAAATAATCGATTATTTCATATAATCGATAATCGATTATGTTTTTTGATAATCGCCCAGCCCTAATTTTGAGTCGATATTGCCAAGGATTAAGGGAGTTAGAAAAAAGCAATTTGATTAGCAAAATATTTCCATACCTACCCCTTTGTTCTGAATTTTCGACAAAAAAATTATAAAAAATACTAAAAATTCGTAAAGATGGGTTTTTTTGGCCAAAAAATCGACTGGCACAATCAGTTTTGTGATAAAATCATTATTTCGCCTTCAAATAGAGTAATGAAATTTTCGAAAATCCACTTTTCAAAACAAAAAATACTCATAACTCGACAAATAGGAAAGATAGAACGTTCTAGTCTTCACCAATCGATAGAGGGGACAATTTTACATATTTTAGTTAATTTTGAGTCTATATTTCCAAGGATTATGGAAGTTAGAAAAAATCAATTTGTATCGCAAAATATTTCCATAGCTACCCCCTTTGTTCTAAATTTTCGACAAAAAAATTATAAAAAATGCTAAAAATTCGTAAAGGGGTTTTTTTGGCCAAAAAATCGACTGGCACAATCAGTTTTGTGATAAAATCATTATTTCGCCTTCAAATAGAGTGATGAAATTTTCGAAAATCCACTTTTCAAAACAAAAAATACTCATAACTCGACAAATAGGAAAGATAGAACGTTCTAGTCTTCACCAATCGATAGAGGGGACAATTTTACATATTTTAGTAAATTTTGAGTCGATATTGCTAGGGATTAAGGGAGTTAGAAAAAAGCAATTTGATTCGCAAAATATTTCCATATTTCCCCTTTGTTCTAAATTTTCGACAAAAAATTTTAAAAAATGCTAAAAATTCGTAAAGAGGGGTTTTTTTGGCCAAAAAATCGACTGGCATAATCAGTTTTGTGATAAAATCATTATTTCGCCTTCAAATAGAGTCATGAAATTTTCGAAAATCCACTTTTCAAAACAAAAAATACTCATAACTCGACAAATAGGAAAGTTAGAACGTTCTAGTCTTCACCAATCGATAGAGGGGACAATTTTACATCTTTTAGTGAATTTTGAGTCCATATTTCCGAGGATTATGGTAGTTAGTAAAAATCAATTTGTATCGCAAAATATTTCCATAGCTACCCCCTTTGTTCTAAATTTTCGACAAAAAAATTATAAAAAATGCCAAAAATTCGTAAAGAGGGGTTTTTTTGGCCAAAAAATCGACTGGTACAATCAGTTTTGTGATAAAATAATTATTTCGCCTTCAAATAGAGTCATGAAATTTTCGAAAATCCACTTTTCAAAACAAAAAATACTCATAACTCGACAAATAGGAAAGATAGAACGTTCTAGTTTTCACCAATCGATAGAGGGGACAATTTTACATATTTAAGTGAATTTTGAGTCGATATTGCCAAGGATTAAGGGAGTTAGAAAAAAGCAATTTGATTCGCAAAATATTTGCATACCTACCCCTTTGTTCTAAATTTTCGACAAAAAATTTTAAAAAATGCTAAAAATTCGTAAAGAGGGGTTTTTTGGACCGGAAAATCGACTGGCAAATCTTGACAATTTTTTTAAGTCTTAAACTTCAAAATATTTTCGTAAGTTCCAAATTGTCAATCTTTTTAAAGGCGTGAGTTGGGGAAAAAATCAGTTAAATATAATAATAGTTATTGATCACGATGTTTGTTGAAACTCTATTTTTAAAGTTTCGGTAGCGGTCCAGCTGCCGTTATCAAGAATAATGAAAAATAATAAATTTTCGAATCATCGAAAATTGATTATTTTCGATTAATCGATTATTTTCGATTAATCGATTTTCTCCGATAAATCGATTATTCTCGATTAATCGATTTTTTTCGATTACAATTAATCGATTAACATCGATTAATCGAAAATAATCGATTATTTCATATAATCGATAATCGATTATGTTTTTTGATAATCGCCCAGCCCTAATTTTGAGTCGATATTGCCAAGGATTAAGGGAGTTAGAAAAAAGCAATTTGATTAGCAAAATATTTCCATACCTACCCCTTTGTTCTGAATTTTCGACAAAAAAATTATAAAAAATACTAAAAATTCGTAAAGATGGGTTTTTTTGGCCAAAAAATCGACTGGCACAATCAGTTTTGTGATAAAATCATTATTTCGCCTTCAAATAGAGTAATGAAATTTTCGAAAATCCACTTTTCAAAACAAAAAATACTCATAACTCGACAAATAGGAAAGATAGAACGTTCTAGTCTTCACCAATCGATAGAGGGGACAATTTTACATATTTTAGTTAATTTTGAGTCTATATTTCCAAGGATTATGGAAGTTAGAAAAAATCAATTTGTATCGCAAAATATTTCCATAGCTACCCCCTTTGTTCTAAATTTTCGACAAAAAAATTATAAAAAATGCTAAAAATTCGTAAAGGGGTTTTTTTGGCCAAAAAATCGACTGGCACAATCAGTTTTGTGATAAAATCATTATTTCGCCTTCAAATAGAGTGATGAAATTTTCGAAAATCCACTTTTCAAAACAAAAAATACTCATAACTCGACAAATAGGAAAGATAGAACGTTCTAGTCTTCACCAATCGATAGAGGGGACAATTTTACATATTTTAGTAAATTTTGAGTCGATATTGCTAGGGATTAAGGGAGTTAGAAAAAAGCAATTTGATTCGCAAAATATTTCCATATTTCCCCTTTGTTCTAAATTTTCGACAAAAAATTTTAAAAAATGCTAAAAATTCATAGAGAGGGGTTTTTTGGACCGGAAAATCGACTGGCACAATCAGTTTTGTGATAAAATCATTATTTCGCCTTCAAATAGAGTCATGAAATTTTCGAAAATCCACTTTTCAAAACAAAAAATACTCATAACTCGACAAATAGGAAAGATTGAACGTTCTAGTCTTCACCAATCGATAGAGGGGACAATTTTTTCATATTTTAGTGAATTTTGAGTCGATATTGCCAAGGATTAAGGGAGTTAGAAAAAAGCAATTTGATTCGCAAAATATTTCCTTTGTTCTAAATTTTCGACAAAAAAATTATAAAAAATGCTAAAAATTCGTAAAGAGGGGTTTTTTTGGCCAAAAAATCGACTGGCACAATCAGTTTTGTGATAAAATCATTATTTCGCCTTCAAATAGAGTCATGAATAGAGTTGCACAAGTTTGACTTGAATGTTTGAGATTGACTTGAGTTTGACTTGAAATTAAGTCAAACTCAAGTCAATCTCTCTGACAAATAATTCAAGTCAAATCAAACTGGGCAATGGTTACAGGTTTGAAAATTCAAACTGTTTGTCAAACTAGTTTGAAAGAGTTTGAAAAATAATTTATTTAGTAGATATACCTTAAATGGGTGAAATATTTATGTTAAATATAGAAAGTCAACAAATACATTTATTTGAAACAAAAAGAAAATACATTATTTTAAACATTTTTTTTAATGAACTCCAACTTGTCACCTCGAAATTCTTCGTGAAAAGTGAAGTTCTTACAAATTAATTGAAAGTAACAATAAATATATATAGATATATATAGATAGTGACCTCTTCCTGCGATCCTTGTGTGATATTTGTTATGGATTCTTGTTGAAGCCACGAATTTAAACACATTAATTAATGTTCTAATAGACTGGTCATTTAATCGATTTCGTTTTTTTGTTACTGCCAAAGAAGCTCTCGAAAAATAGCGTTCTATGCAGGCTGATGTTGCTGGGGTGGCAAGAAAGTCTCTCGCCATTTTTGATAAAGTTGGAAATACAGTTTCGTGACGTTTCCACCACTTTATTATGTCCTCAGTACTGTCAGCTCGTGATTCAGCTGCGTATTTGTCGATTTCGTAACTCCATGAATTTTCGTCTATATTCATTTTTGGAGATGATTGGAAAAGTCCAAACAAGTCTAAATCAAAATAGGTAACTTCATCAGACTTTTTTTCGAACACACTTACTGTACATTCAGTTTGGGTTTGGGGTGACTCTTTGACAGTGTAAGGTGAATAATAATTTTCTTTATAAATTTCTTCAAATTTCTTGATGGCTTCATCTTTTAAAGGTTGTCCCCATGTCGTTAAAGAAAACGTTTCAAAAACGATCCAAAATCAAAACGATACAATACATCCAGTTAGTCCTACTGTAATGCTTAACAATTTTATCGCGAGCTGCCTGAAGGGCAAGAATTATTTTTGCATCAAGTTCGTCTCTATTTTCTTTATTATCTAGTTCATGCTCATCGAGTATGATATTGATCCCAATAACCACCACTTGAAGGGTAGAATATTTCTCTCCTTCTCCTTCTCCTTGAAACTTTGAAAATACTCACATGTTCTTTCAATAACATTCCATTCTGTAGCATGTATTCGAAAATTTAAGAGTATCGGTATTGTCACAAAGAATATTAATCGAACGTTTGAATTGTAACTCCCAGGACAGCATTTCCAATGTAGAGTTCCATCTAGTTTTTACCTCCAGTTTGGAAATGGTCTTGTGTAAATTTAATGAGTCGCAAAATTTTGCGATGTTTAATCTTAACATTTCGGAGTTTTTAATTTTTTTACAAATTATCTTAACCTTTGCAATTGTTGCAGTATTTTCAGATATTGCACTTTCGTTATCACTAGTATCAGAGTCACGTTGCACAATATGATATTCAAACTTCAAACTGTTTGAAGAAGTTTGATTTCAAGTCAAACCTAAAGATACAGAAATCAAGTCAAGTCAAACTTTTTTGCCTAAAAAGTTTGATTTTCAAGTCAAGTCAAGTTTGTTGAGTAAAATCAAACTAGTTTGACTTGATGCATCTCTAGGGGCTAAGGCTAAATATCGGGTACTTTGAGTCCCTCTCTTTTCTTAGACCAGTATGTTTCGGTAGTAAGATAAGGCTGTAGATAAAACACGCAAACAGTAAGTAAGGCGGCTCGAGCTGTAGGATGAAGTGGGGCATTTATGGAATATTTAATAGAAATGCTAGTTGAACACTTATTTGGTTACAGACAACGCTGCTTTTGTTTTAATCATTATACTGTATTGTTCGGAAAGAAATTTATTGCGTATCAAATAAATTTCGTACATAATCTCGTTCAAGTAACAAATGTCTGCGTATTTTTAGTAAAACGTGTATTGATTTGGCAATATATTTAGCTAACGACGACCATCTATAAAAAGAGCAACTACTGTTACTGTAGTTTATAACGCATTGAATGACTGCGACGTGTGGATGTTAACATTATTAAGCAATTGTTTCGCGTTGCATTCGTGGGAGTTCCATTAAATTAGATTCGTTTGTTTTTTTGTGATGCGCTTTAAACAGTTAAATTCACTACAAGGGTTACTTTTTGTTTCAAATGTTTTTTATAGTAGATAATGGAGTTTCAATTTTTATTATTATTGATCTGGACAGCTGGATTCAGGACCAATGTTAGAAACCTTCTCCTTCCAAAATTTGTTAGTTATGTGCGAACTGCGATTTAGCATTGAATAATTATTTGATGGGGGTAGTAAACGTCGCCACATATTGAAACAATATGCTTACGTTTTATGTTGTTAAAATCGAAAATTAATTGTTAAATTCTCTTTAAGAATTAATGTTTCCAGTTGAGATAATATATTTTGATTTCTTTTGGCAATAACGGCTTTCAAAATAAAAATAAATTCGTAAATAAAACAAAATAGGATTCTTTAAATTGAAACAAAGCAACGCTCTCATCTACCGACTGCTGTTTACTGACTGTCTGACGCTAATTAAGGACCGCCCACAGTTGAGAATACGGAGTGGTGGGAATTGTACGATATGTTATAGATGTCCAAATAAACGATTGTAATAATCGTGTTTTTAATCTGTTGAAGCTGGATGTTGGTCGACTAGTTCAAAAGCAGTTCTGATACAATGCTTGAAATCCCTATGTTCCGTTTGTGTTTGAATGTATCTGTATATAGACCAGGGTCGATAATTTTTGAAACCAAAAAAAATTATAGTAGGAAGAAACCTATTGGAAAAGGAAGTGAATACAACAAAAATGATAGAAAAAATAATTTACGGACGATCTGAGGTCGGGAAGTGGTAGGGAGTTTTTAAGGGTAAAAAACGGTTATCTCGATTTCCGGCTAAACTACTACAAGTCCTATGGAAAAAAGTTAAATGGCAAAGTTGTAGATAATATAACGATCCACAACTTTTCTATTCACACTTTTATCACATAACCTCAAAATTCATGTGAAAAATTCAAAACACCAAATTTTGGCAGGGTTACCACCCATGTTGTACCCGAAAAGTTTGCAGGTCTTTTTAGTTTGGGGTATTTTACATCTTGCAGTTGACGAAAAACTAATGTCAGCTGTCAACACATATACGTATCATTTGTCTCTAGTATCATTAAGGTTACCATTATTTGTTTGTGTTCCTGGACTTTTTATATGAATTTATAGAGTGAGGTTTTCATCTTTTCTATATTTATGATTTAACTAGGTAAATAAAATAGAGTGTTAAGTAACAGCAGCAATATATTTTGATTACCCCTTCAATTATTGGATTGGTATAAAATTCTTCAGCAATTTGGTAATTATCCAAAAGGTTTATAGGTACATATTAATTCAATCTACAAAATATGGTATCAAAAAATTTTTCAAATACAGAATTTTATTCAACCAAAGGTTTTCCAAAATTTACAAGAAATTTACAGAATATTTTGTACAATTTAATCCTCCGAATGGCACGTTCAACATGAATTATGGTTTTGGCAATTTTTTTTGTCAGACCTGTTGACAGTTTATCCCTTTTCAAAAAAACTTACAGGTTAGAATTGTTGTTGCTGACATAACGAACCGCTGACCAACTTATAAATTCGCTGGAAAAAATGGCGACCGCTATCTTAATATCTTAATGATACAATATCTTAATGATACGTATGTGTTGGCAGCTGACATTAGTTTTTCGTCAACTGTAAGATGTAAAATACCCTAAACTATAAAGACCTCCAAACTTTTCGGGTGCAACATGGGTGGTAAAGGGGCCCAAAATATATAAGAAAAACCAAAAATTTATCGGAAAAACAGCTTCCTTATGCGACTAACCTTTTTCAGTATTTTTTTATTCGTTATGTAGGCAGCATTTGCCTTGTATAGAACTCGTCTATTTTTTAGTGTCAGTTATTTATCCCTTACATATTACATTTTTAAACATTTTGATACATTTCCCTCAGATATCAAAGAATAAAAATATATTATTCTACGCTTTACAACTAGTTTTGAAAAATATTTTCTTTGATATCTGTTGGTAACGCGCTTTACTAAATACGACAATTTTACAGGAAACTGTAATAATTCTATACATTTCCCTCAATTTGATAAACAACCCTAACATATTGATATTAATTTTGGGTTGTAACCTGTTCGACTAAGGATGTAAGACATTTTCTAGTTCTGAGTGTACCGTTTCAATTAAACCATGTCCTTGTTTCAACAGCGAAGTGAACAGGAAATGACTGTTGTAGTAGTTTAGAATTAGTCTCGAGTTACATATTTCGAAACTTTGATTAATAAGAGCTTTGTTAAACAATGTATCCATTTGGAAATTATCTACAATGTATAGAAGTTGGTGAAGGTGGGAATTGCTATACATGGAATAAAATTATTTCTAACTAAGTAATTGAATTTATAGCAGGAAAGTAATTCAAACTATTGTAAGAAGCAGTATTTACTATATTAGATTCGTTTAATTTGTGTGTTTTTAACCAGAGTTTCAGCGTTCTTGAGCCTTACGTCATCACAACTCTAACAAATTTAATATATACTGCCGATTTTCTGCACTTAATGTTACTCTAGGCATTTCCTTCACAAGTACTTACTTTTAAGTAGGAAAATCTTTTGACAGGACCCAGTAATGACATATCTGTGAATTGGTGCTAAAAGGACCCATTCGAACACCTTGCTGGAACAAACCTCATGAAACTGTTCTTTTTCTATCTCGAAAACACATATTTCTGTTGTAAGAGAAGAATTAGTTTAGAATAACCAGCAGTGTATTTTCTCATGGAAAGATTACTGTTATGATTCCAACCACATATTTTATAATTTAAAAAAAAACTATAACGAAGTTCTTAAGCTGGATTATGGAACCAAAATGAATTATTACAGTTTCCTGTAAAATTGTCGTATTTACAGGAAACTGTAATAATTCATTTTTGTTTCAAGCTCACGGGTTTGTTGTCACTGTCGAATTTTGGTTTGTGACTTGGAAGTGAAGGTGTCGCTACTTTCGCAACTAACACATTTCCGTCAGAGGAAGGTATGTATAGTTGGCGATTGTTGAGATAAATTCAGTTCGGGATTAAATCTCGGACGATAACATATACCTTGTACTGATGAGGCGCAATACGCCGAAACCGGTCTACAAGTTATGTTGTCCCTTCTAGTTGCAAACCAGAATGGTTGGTTTAAATCTTGTAGATTTACCAACCCCGTTTGACTTAGAAGTATAATTCAATGTCTGTCGGGGCATGTAGCCCGGGAAGTAATTGTTTCTTCTCCGTTGAACGGTCACTGTTTTTGAAAAATATTTTTCAAAGCATTGTTGTAAGCGTTAGAATAATATATTTTTATTCTTCGATATCTATTATGGAACCAGATAGTTGAAAGTTTTTCAATCAGTATAACACAAAACAATTCAAAAAGACCACATCATTATCACAGAAATTACCGAACGGATTGAAACTCATCAGATCACCGCGCAAACCAATAATAAATAAGCGGATGACCTATTAACTCGACATTTTAGCCGCTTAAATATCCTGTTGTTTCAGGCAATGTGTTAGCATCAAATTAGCTTCAGTTTGGCTGTCAACTAGTATGATCAAACTGTAAGATGACGTCATCAATTTGATGGTGAAAATGTAGACTGTCACCCGGTCAAATTAGTTTCAGTTTGGCAGTCATCTAGTTTGATCAAACTGTAAAATGACGTCATCAGTTTGAAATTGGGTCAAACTGAGGGGTCAAACTACTACAAACTAGTTTGATGAATTTAGGAGCGCTCCTATTCGTATCAAACCGATTGATGAAACTAGCGTTTTTATTGGTCACTGCAAATCTCCTACAGAAAATGCGTCCAAATAAACGACTACCTACTATGGGAAGTTCAAACATTTCAAACCACAGATCAAAGATAAAGAAATCAACTAATGATTCAAACGTGATTTCTGATTCAAACCTAACCTAAATGTTGCCGTATCCATTCGCATATAATTTTTAAAATCATGGGGCAAGTTTATATTTTATCAAATCTTTAATGTAGCAACATTAGTTAGTTGGTTTCTTTTCTTGATCCATCCTCTAGACCATATTCTCTTCTGCTTTTTTTTTAGTCTCTTGTTTAGCTTTAATTATTTTTTTGGTATAAAACTATGCCTAATGCTGAAAGCACAACAAATCAAACAAACTCAAAAATCAATAAAATTTTAACCTCAAAATTGACAGTGGGCAATGAAAATAGAGTACAGCGTCAGAATCATCAGGATTCTCAAAAGGGATACTTCTAACAAACTTGGTTGTATTCAGTTGCCGAGTGGAAAGTTTTCAAATAGTGGGGCAGAGGCTCTAGAGCATCTCCTCAGTGTGCACTTTCCAGGTTCGGTAAAGATAGAGTCAAGCTATGACAACGGGCCGGTTGCCAAAACAAAGGCAACCAAAGAGGACTGGGAACTCACTAATAAGATATTCAGACCCCATCTTATCAGATGGGCTGTAAACTCATTTGACCCCTACAAAACTCCAGGACCAGATGGCATATTCCCCAAGCTTCGGCAACAGGGACTAGTCATCATAATGGGTCCTTTAGTTCTGATACTTCGAAGCAGCCATGCCAATTGCATGGAGAGAGTCTAAGGTGGTGTTTATTCCAAAACCAGGACAAAAAACGTACACCTGGGGAATACACCTGAGGTGGTTCACTGGCACTACATAACTCTGCAGTTAATGTATTAACTGTAATCCAAAGACAAGCCCTTCTTGGTATTACCGGGGCAATGAACAGCATGGGGACGGCATCAATGGAAGCCCTTATTGGACTTCCTCCTCTAGAACTATTTATGAGGGTGGAGGCAATGATGGCAATTCTTAGGCTGAAATCGGGAGACTTATGGTCCTCCAACAATTTTCGAGAATGACACACTGATACAACTGGGGCATTACTAGACGAACCCATATTTCACATGAGTTTTGATAGCATGACACCAGAGAATATATTCACTGATCGAGTGAACATCATCATCCCATCTAGGGAACAGGTGATGCACCCAGGTAATTCTGGAGAAATAATCTGGTTCACCGATGGCTCCAAAACAAACCATGCCACTGGGGCTGGTATAAAAGGACCTAGAAAGAGAATGTTTTTTAGCCTTGGTTGTCATACGACTGTGTTTCAAGCAGAGACGATTGCCGCTATAGCCTGTATTGATGAAAACATCAGAAGAGGATATACCGGACAAAAAATTAAAATATTCACTGACAGCCAGGCTCTGCTTAAGGCTATCAGTGATCCAACAACTAGATCTGTATTGGTGAAAAACTACAAACAATCCCTCAACAGGCTGGCAAAAGACAACAAAGTGTCTCTAATATGGGTGCCGGCACATGAGAGGATTGCAGGTAATGAAATGACGGACCAGTTAGCTAAAGAAGGCTCTAAAGGAGACTTCATAGGTCCGGAACGTTTTTGTGGAATCACAAAAGATTGCATAAGAGGGGAAATCGGAAACTGGCTAGATAGGGAACACCAATTCAAATGGAGGATGACACAAGGGCACCTTCATACAAAGAGTTTACTGAACAAGGTAGACAAGGAACTCTCAACCAGAACTGGAACTGGAACTGGGTAAGAAACATTTGAAGACAGTTACCGACCTGGTGACTGGACACTGCACCCTGAGGAAACATCTGTACAAAATGGGCAAAGTTAATGAACCTATGTGCAGAAAATGTGAACTTTAGAGAAGAATTAATACAACGTTCACAACTACTGAAAATCCCTCCAGTCAAACTAGTGGCCTTTATTGAAGACATGAAGCTTCTGGAATGGAAGAAGATAACATGGGAAATAGTACAAAGATTCAGTTCAAGTGCCTGGGCTGATGAGCACAACCCAAATATATGAATGAATGAAAGAGTCCATCAAATTCGCAATGACGTCACCAGTTTGATCGTGTGACACAGCGCTAAGAGTGTGCATTGTAATGACGAGGAATGAATTTTGTGCACAGTCGATTTTGACTGTCCAGCTCTTGTATGGTTTCCAAGCAGTCCCAAATGAGTTTGAAATTTATCTGCCTCAATAGATCTCCTGCACAGTGCTGTATTGCTGTTACTTCTTCCTGGAATATTTCCATAACTTTTTTTTTAAGTTATTCCCGAATCTATACTTGGGTAGCATCCCGTCCGAATAGCTCGTTATACATCCATTGGTGATCTGGCTTCGCCTTGTATGTAGATTTGAAGTGGCGGTAGATTCAGCAAGACTTTGCGGATTTTGGGATTGTCCTCGTGACTGCAAGCTTGCATTTAGATCGCCCAGCCTGCCGTGTTTTTGGCCACCATACCACCAAACCTATGCTATCATGGGTCTGATGACCCTGCTCATATGGTCATTTTTGCTTGTAACCCTCAGATTTTCCAGCACATTCTTCTACACAGGTCAATGGCTATCGTACTTTTTTGTATTGTTTTCTGTAGGTGTTGATTCCATGTCAACTTGTGATCAAATATGAGACTATTTGTGCTTTTGGAATTTCTACCCTGCTCAGAACTGATGACCTTAGTACTTTCTTCATCTTCTTCTTTCTCTTGACACCACTGGTTGATCATGTGGCAGTTCCTGCGAATTTGCTTATTGCAATAATCGCAAGATCGTCGGCTTACCCTAAGCAAAGAATGCCTTCGGATGTTAACCTCTTCCGTAATTCCTCTATTAAGATAACCCACAGAACAGGTAATAACACCCCTCCTTGCCGACAACCCCTACGTTCTTTAGCTGTGACTGTGGTCTCTTCGATGGAAGATATCATTACCCTTTTTTCCAAGCTGGCGTTTATGAGCTGTTGAAGAAAAGAAACCAATCGGTTTTTTCTGAAGAGCTAAAACCATCCAGTATTTGCTAGCTGGCATTATTACTCTATCAGAATCGTTGACGCGAGCTTGTCATTATTCAATTCCTGCCTATTTCTATATATATCTAGTACAATATAGAACGTGACTTCTATCATAGCTGGACTATGTCGCCAAGCCCTTGAGATAGTATGAGAAAATGTCAAGTTTATAATTTTAATTGGCTACAGGAATTCGTTCTTTAACCAAGCTTATTCACGGAAGATTATAGTACTTTGTTATCCTTAAATTTAAAATACAGTATCATTTTTGAAATCATTTTTTCACCACCTTGTTGTTGAGCTTTCGTTGCTGCTCACTAAGACTATTATTATTAACAATATAAGCCGAGATCCCGTCTTTCGAAATTACTTATCTGCGGAGAAACTGAATAGTTAATTTTAATTTGTTTTGTCCTTTTGAAGAGCTATTTAAACTTTAATAGTGTAAAGGAAGTCTTTAGCAATTAACCTCTGGGCAACAAAACGTCTAAACTTGGATATTTTAGTTTAATGTTTTCGAAAGTAAAACTAGATAAACTGAGGAAATAATATTTTTTTACAGTACAAAAATTGATATTTCTTAACAGTTACTTTTCTTCCACTGACAGAAACTAAATGTGAATAAATATTGTCGAGTTATGTAGCTGGATTTATAAATTCTGTTGTTCGTTGCTCGCCGTTTTTTCCACGTTGCTGGCGATTCGATATTCACAGTTGTTCCCGAGTCGACTTAATATTGGTTTTTCGTTGCTGGTGATGTTGAAATTTGATTGGTCACAAAGGGGTCCGTTGTCATACGACAGAAAAATTGACAGTTACAGATTATTTAGGTTTTGTTATTGTTTTTCGTATTTGTATCAATATATCAAGAAAGTAAGATAGTAATGAGTACTTCAACAGCAAATCTATTATCAAAATATGTGGAGTTTGACACGATTGGCAGATATCAAGTTACGTAGCACTAGCTTCAGTTTTCATTGGCGGAACTGCGAATCACGAATAACAAGATATAAAATTTGGTTATTTGAGAGCAACGACGAAAGACGTGGAAAATATGAACAACGAACAACACAACAACAACGGTTTATAAACGCATGTATGTGATCGAGCAGAGAGAAATCACGAACAACAGAGTTTATAAATCCAGCTTCAAACAAATATGACATAACCTCGAACTTTGAAGTATTACATTTGTTTTACCAAAAATATATCAAAAATAGTCCTTCTTTTGTGAACAAAAAATATCAATGTCGAATTCCAGAAGAAAGCAACTGAAAAAAAAGTGCTAATCTGTGCCGTGCCGTTAAAAATTAAATATCAAGACATAAACCATAAAAAGTTTTCTTCTCGTTAAAGTGTTCCAAAGAAACCATAAAAAAATGAGCGGTGAGTTCTGGGCGGAGAGAAAGAAAAAGATTGATGAGTTAAATTACATGGGACTGGAATCTGTAGGATCTGGATGAATGAAAAAGGAGAAACGGCAATTCTTTCAGAGAATTCAAAAAAAAGGACGGAGTAATAGCAGTAGTTAACCTAGGGTTTATATTTTTTTTTACCTTCATACAGTGCGGATAAGTAAGGCTAACAATGACCAATAAATTACAGGGAAAATAAAAAGAACACTTTTTATATTTAGGCGCGCTGGTCAAATTTATTCATTTAATTTCTGTTTTATACACTTTTGTACTACTCTGGGATGTAATTTGAACAGGCTTAGTTATACTCAATTTAAATTAAGGATCAGTGAGTGGTCAGTTCTCACCATGGTACCTACTCTTGTTTCGGCAGTGGTCACTTGTACAGAGGTCAAAGTTTCACTGCACTGGACACGAACAACAGAGTTGATAATTCCAGCAAGATTTGACTTATTTACAATTTTGTCCTGCCTCCTCCGTTAATGATGATAATGGATAACAAGGCTAATGTTTAAAAAATCTGGAAACAACATAAAGTCGATGTTGCCAAATACACGAAAAAGAAATAACTCAAAATCGAGTAACAAATATATATTACTAGGTATTACATTACCACAATGCTAGTAAACGACTTCAATATGTTATACACTTGGCACGAGATTCGGCCGATAATTCAGGGAACAGCTGATATTGTAACTGATTTTCCTCTCTAGGTGCCTGCAATAAAACCATATGAGACCATTACATGGCAGATAATAACGCATACTATTGATTTATGATGTATGCAATTACACTCAACAAAAACACTTTGTTTGAATTTTAACAATTTATATTATTTAATAATCACTATTATAACATTTACGATTTAGGGGAATTCTCAACAATAAACCAAAGATTGGCAGTGGTCGAAAACTTAAGATTTTTGGATGATGACTACAGGTTTTTTGTTTTAATCATGGAGGCTTCATAAGGCGATCGAACTCATTCGGAAAAATTGACAAAAACTGTCCTCAAAATCGTCTATCTAAGCAGTTTGTTTTTTCACTGTGGCGTCGCCACTGCAAATCCAATAGATCATTCAAGAATGACATCACTGACAGGTCGGACATATTGTTTTGGATCCTCATGTCATATTCTATTTAGTTTTCATGGTTTACTGGTAAACAACGGATGATAGCTAGACTTTAATTTACAATTAGTTCTTCAAATTATCTAGAATGATCGTTTTATAGTGTTTATAAGTGTGCAAGAGATAAGGTATATTTTTTCAATAACCAGCATCCTACACCTGTTGAACCATTTCACTATTCTGTAAGTTTTTGTAGCTCATTCACTGTTGAATTCACTGTTTGGACCCGTACTTTGTGGAATATACTCATATTACTATTTAAATAAAACTAACTGTTATTATGAGATAATTATGACTGATCATAGCAATGTCATCCACATACTGCATGTATGTTTGCAAATTTATATGTTCTGCTCTCACAAAATTTTTCGTTTCTATTTCCTAACCTCACTTACCTCACATACTATGAAAGCTAGCAACCAATAAAACAACATGAACTCAAAGTGTATGCAAAGCTTATGATTGGCTGTTGTTGTTCTGAAGTCAGATGTTTTTGGTATTGAATTTAAACTGGCGCCCTCTACCATGACCAGAAATTGGAATACATAGAGTCCGAACTCCTTATATATAGTCTCCATGGTTTTAATGTTTAATAAATCTATATTAACATTACTGCAGACGAACTTTGCGCAGATAAGAGCATAGAAATGAGTCGACCCACACAACTACAGATAGCACCACATTTGGTGAAGCCGTGGAACGTCTAGAGGTTAGTGGTCTGTGGTGAGTAGTATAGTATTGGCACGTTTTCTTTACATCATTGACTTACCATTGGTTGACTTACGTCAGTCTCCGATGCACCGATATGTTAGAGTCACCAGTGGCACATAAAAAAACGCAGTTGTTGTTGTTTACATCATTCATAATTATATCTGACACCTGACAATCGATACCACTTGAAATTTCTTCAA
Organism: Lochmaea crataegi; assembly: GCA_947563755.1. Lineage (NCBI taxonomy): Eukaryota > Metazoa > Arthropoda > Insecta > Coleoptera > Chrysomelidae > Lochmaea > Lochmaea crataegi. Next base: position 87,150,721 of record OX387423.1, on the reverse strand, counting down.
TTTCTAACGCTGTCAATACTTTATTATCAAATTCTAAATTGATTTCTATTTATTCGACCATTTCATTAATAATTCTCAATAACCGCTTCAAATCTTTACTTTTTTGAGGTTAAGCTGTCATTTTATAAACCGCCTCGAAGCAGCGGTGGAATGGTTTGAAATTTTGGTTGATGCAAGAGTATTAAATGAACGCGTCATTACTTCAATCTGAAATCCACCAATGAATATAAAAACGCAGTTGATGAAGTGGAGGTGAATAAAAAAGCATGTCTTATGTCATCGGTTGAGGTAATTTTTGTTAAAGATGGAGCACTCATTGGCAGACCAAATACAATCAACACTCATAGCACAAAAGTACAATAATGATAATAGTTTAGCCGACCACGTTGAACCATTTTTACAATCGTTAAAATCGGACCAAAATGAAAAAGTTGTACGAAATCAAAATCTGTTAACTTTTTAAGGTGGCTTTTTTTGCACCTGGGTGTAATGAAGAATAAACGATCGAATAGAATTATGTTGAAAATCTTTTCTTTCTATTACATTTCTTGAGAAGTCTTTGATAATAAAAATAAATGATACAATTTTTAATTGCATTACTTCTAAAATATTGATTACTTCTTTATTATTTCCTTGGAAAGAGCGCTAGTCGGAAATACGAAAATAATCGCAGTTTTGTTCATTAGAGTAAAAACGGATTTCGGCAGAGGAAATATAATTTTCTCAAGTTTTTAGAGGCAGATTTCCGGGTACATTACAAAACGACTTGATTAAGAGGGCTTTTATTTAAATTAATTTTCCCATAATACAATAGAAATATACAAAAATATTGCTTACATAAAAAGGTGCTCTTTTTATTTATTCACAAGTCTACCATTATACGGAAGGATGTATTTTTATTTTAAAAATTCTGTCAGGAAACTTATAGAATTAATCAAAAATAAAAAACAAAAAAATTCAAGAAAAATACAAGATGCGACTGAAAAGTTTGTTAAACAGATAAACAGTGTAACCCACTTAAGATCGCAACACCCAGTTATAATTTTTATGTCCGATTGCACCACCTTGGCTTAACAAGTGACTCAGGCTTAAAAAATTAAACTCGCTGCACCATTATCTGAGCGAAGCTTATATACACGAAATTTTAAGCACAGCTTTGTTCATTCAAGTGTATTGTATGTAAGCGTGGCTTTACTAAGCATAACATGGTGCAATGAGAGATTGGAATTATCAGTAAGCTGCACTTTGATGAGCCTTACTTTTAAGCTAAACTGGTGCATTAATCGACTTTTGATGAAGTTCAAATGTTGGTGGTTTAAAAAGGTCGACAAAGGGACTATTTTCACTTATTAACATTTGATATGTCAGTAGCGTACATTTTAAGGAGGCTAGTACTAAAGGATTGAATATATATTGACAAAAATTAGCCTTCCTCTCTCCAACCAATCTTCTATCTTGTATATATATAAAAGGCAAAAGTGATTGACTAATGTATCAACCATTGAGGCTAGAAAATTGAAATTTTGCACACGTATTCCTCATATCACGAAGGCATCCACTAAGAAAGGATTTTTCAGAATTAAAAAAAAAATTGTTTTGTGTTATACCTACTGGGTGTAAAGAAAAGTAATGTTCTACTCATGGTTAGGTACAAACAACTTACTTACACAAATGGTTATTTGTTGTTAAGTAGGTATTTCTGTTAATTACAAGTCTTTTTAATACAGCTACGTTAGTTGGTTAGATAGGTATGTTACATACATAGCAATCCTAATAGATAGGTATTGATATGAATTTTTAATTTATAGTGTTGATATGTATTCTAATTTATTTGTTGTAATATATTTATTTGGGCGCCAATTAATATGAATTTTATTTTAAATTTTAGTGATATCATACATCACTCACCTTTTATGATGACTCTTCACCTCAGGCTGGGTTCATGGGCCTAATGCTCACTTAGTTTCTTTTTATTGATTTATATTTAACATGTCCTCAGGCCGGTCCTGTGTCCTTGCCCTTGAATAATAGGAACTATCTAACTGTGAAGCAGTTTTGCCAACATTATAGGAAGAAAACTCTTTATATTTGAAATGTATTCTCTATTGTGCGGCGTATTTATACAGAATTGATAAATAAGGACATAAGGAACAATTTAAAACAATTATCTAAATGATCTTTTGCTCAAAACATTCTCACTAAATGAAATTTTTATATCTAATAAATATATGTAATTAGGCAACTCTTTTTACATGTATCACTAAAAACCAAAGACAAAATAGAACATCTGTTTCTAGCAGATTTTATATACAAAATGGACGATATTTTAATCGTAACGAAGAGGAATAAATATCAAGTTCTGGATTTATTTACACGCACGTAAGTTTGATGATTTAATTCATAGTTTATGGAATACCTTTTATCTTGTATTACTTTTTGAAGATTGGATAATTACTTCTTTTCTGTGTTTTAGACCTTTCTGGGCCTTGGAGTCCCTCGTAGAAGTGGCTTCGATATGGCTTCGGGGTCGGCTTGGGAAGATTTTCAGTTCTGCTTACCTCTCGGAGTTTTCTCTTATGGTTTATTTGAGGAATTTAATATTTACAGAGGTTATTTAACATCTGTTTTTAACAGGCACTTGTAAGGAAGGTTAGTCACACAAATTCACTTTATAGTTTCACCTTTTAACATAATGTAGCCTAATTTTAACTCAACTTTGTAACATGAAAAAGCTTATACTTCTCAATTCTGTATCTTTTTTCGTAACTACCCGTTTCTAATCAATAGCAACGTATCAAATTTTTTATATTCAACAACCATATGTCTCTTTATTTTTAAGTTTTTCTATATTTGCTGACCAATCAAATTCATTTAATAATTTTTGATTTCTGTTATTTGACTTGATTATTTTATAATTTGATCTTTTTCTGATATGAAAGTTTATTTTTAATGTCTCCAACTGATTTATTATTGTTTTTATCTTTTAGTTAAAAAATTTCAAAATTATTTGACATCTGTTTTAATTTCAGTTGCCATGTCCTTTCGTCCGTTCGAGTTGACAAATCTAGATTCACACCTTGTTAAATATGTTCATAAATGTACTTTTTCTATTTTTACCAGTGTCAGATTTTATAACCTAACTAATAATTTTTAATTTTCAGGTTCTTTCTTTTTAGATTTATGATGAGCCAATAAACTTTTGCAAAGCTTTTGAAAATTCTGAAACTATGTGATAGGATTTCAATAAATTAGAGAAAAGTTATAAAGATTCCCGTTTAAAGTTTGGGTTGTAAATATTTGTCAGGTGATTTGTTTATATTTTATTTAGATTTTATACTGAAATAACCGTTGTTTGGTGTATGTGTTGTATGAATCCACTTTCCATATCAGTATATTTAGTTTGTGGTATAGCTAGAAACTCAAAAACGCCTTTTACGTCTTTTGGATTTCTGCGAAAGTTTCCATAGGGATAAAATGAAAATAAATAGTTTGCTGTTATTACTTAATATACCAGCAATTTTGAATTTACTATATTTCATTTTATTTAAATGATGGAATTGGGATAAAATATAATGATAATGAAAGAATGTACTCAATATTACAAAAGACATATTTGTTAACAAAAGTCAAATTTTATTCATAAAATAACTTTTGGTGGAATTAAAAGTATCTTAGCCAAAATATAATTCAAACATGTATAATTTTTTGTTCTTGCATTAATTTTTGAAGGTATGACATAAGAAGATTCATATTTTTATTTGAGTTTATCTTTAAAGTTTTGTTGATTATTATCTATACAAATAAGATGCGTTGTCCTGAATGACTTACAGACGGACCAACGCACAGCTTAAACCGCTGATCGTAGTGACTTGAAACTACTACTCCTAAGGGCGAGTTGTTTGAAACATAACTAATGGTGTAAGCAAAATTACTGTTGTACCAGACTGGATCAGTGGGTAACTAGAGTTTTGCCCCACGTTGGGCGCCAATTTGTTAACCTCCTTTTTCCCAACAGGGTTAAAGGATGGTATATAGGGCAACTATACTATACCCTACAAGAAACAGGAAGGTGGTGGAAAATATTCCCGACTTCTCGTTTGCGTAGAGTGGGTGGGTAAAATATTTCACCTCTACTGGTGGACTAGTCTGTGATCGGAAAGGTGTCGTACTCGATGGTTGGAAGGACAATCGAACTACTCAGTAGGCGTAAAAATTCTGTATTCACGACAAATGACAGCGCTTGGCTTGCCTTTTTACAAAAAGTGTGATCTGAAATGGATTATAATATATATTTAGCATTTGAAGAAAGCTTCCGCAAAAGTAAACTTCTGGGATTACATGGACTTCCATGGACTACTCTCACCACTAGTTAACAGGTAAGAAGTTTATGATTACTTGGAAAGATCTTACTTGAATGTTCCTCCTTAGGTGTTGTTTTGCTGGTACCTACAATTTCCTTCTCGAACTGGGTACGTCCTGTTTTGAGGTTGAGTTGGGAGGCGAATGTAAAGCTCAAGCTGAGTAGGAGATGAGTTGAAGGCTGTCCCTGAGGTAGACGTTCTACAGGTGGGGCTTATATTAAAGTTGTAAGCCGATACAGATGGAGTAAAAGTATATACAAATGATGGATAGTAGAATATTTACAAGAAGAAAAAGAAGGCCTGAAAAGAAAATAGAGTTCAAAGACACTGCTGGTAATTACGACAGTCTCATAAAAAGAGCTATTACTTACCCTAGATGGTATGTGAACTTTAGGGTTTTTGTCGAATCAGGAGCTACATCCATAAACTCATGAATCCGTACAACTGGATTGTACAGGAAAATCCTGATTGTTCGCAGTTTTCCTAGTTCACAAAAACCGCAGTATGCGAAAGTTAACCAACCATGTGAACACAGGAAATAACCAAAACAAAATGGAGGAGGTCAAAAGTCAATGCCCTCTCTCCACGGCCTTGACAGGTCGACAGAGGTCTTTTACCTATTGAAGAAGGGGTCAAGGTCAGTGGTTAGCAGAATTCTTGAAGAATCAAGACACCTTTGGCTTTTGTCAAAGACTAAGAGGCCGAAGGTTAAGGGGTGGAAAACGGGGGCAATTTTTGTATGGAACCACGTGATTCCTTGGTCCAATCTACTTCAAATTTCGCATAAACAATCTTTAACACAATTGATGGATAACGTGTTTTATATTTTATCGAAACTGATCGCCTAACGGGGTTAAAAGGGGTAGAAAGTTATTTTGGGGGTGATTTGCATCGAAGTTGATATCAATCTCCTTAATTTCTTACGACTTTTCTTTTCTTCTAGTATGTAGGTGTGAGTGAGTTACTTTTTTTCTTCCTTTTGTATATATTATTTTTTTTTCCTGATGCGACTGGCTGAATGACGTGAGTCCAAGCCAAAAAAAAAAAAAAAAAAAAAAAAAAAAAATCTCCTTAATGCTTTTGATTGAAATTACATTTTATTTTGACAGTTTGAAAACTCAATCCGATTTTATTCAAAAAACATTGAACTCACTTAAAAGCTTGGAGCAATGCAGTACTCTTTAAAATTGGAATGTCAAATATAAAAGAATATTTAAATCGGATTAGAATTCGAAATTTCAATTTTATTTGTTCTTGGATATTTGAATAAAAAACGTACCTTAACATTTTAACATAATAATTTATTTATAAATATAAAAATCCTATAGAACCATTTTCGACGGGCAAAAACTGGTCATTGATAAATATAAAATTGAACTAAAATAATAATAATACTATTTTAAAGGTAATATTCCGGTAGTTGATTTGTGAAATTATTTTAAAAACTTTACAGATGCTTCGGCAATACCTTGAGTTGAGTACAACATTAAAAAAATTTAGGATTAGATTTTTTATATCCTGTAAAAAATTTGTTAATAATGGGGTCGTATAAAAATACCCAAAAGTTTAACGACGTTGCTTCAGTTCGCAAATTAATGAGAGAATTGAAAGAACACTTCCAAAGAATATAAAAAAAATTGTGTCGTTTTATTTGAGCTTGTGACATATTATACAAAGGTCTAAAGTTTATTGTCTACATCATGCGCGGCTTTAAAAGTTAAGGAAAGTCTTAAACAAAAAAAAAACTTTTTTGCTTTATACCGACACACTTTTTTCAATTATTCTTACAGAGCAAATAATTTCAAGTACTCCAAATGATGAAAACAATGTGGGAATCTTAATAAATAAAAAAAATATTTTGAAAATAAGTTAACTATTATTATTAATAATAATAAAATGAATATAATATATTTCTGTTTTGGATTTGTTATTTATTGATTATATTTGATAATCATGGAAAGACAGCACCAGCACATACTAAGTGCTGAACCCCATGTTCTCATTTGTATCCAATAAACAACTTACCCCTAAGTTCATTGTTGGGGCGTATAAAAAATCACTCCTTAATTTAGTTACGTCAATAATCTTGGGTTACATAACTGGGAAACATTCAAAGCAAATTTATGGAGAAGCACGATCTTCTTGAAACGCCAAATGATCTTTATCATACTGTTAATGCATTTTTCAGTCGACTGCTCGTTTTGAGTCATATAAATGTACACAAAATTGATCGTTAATGACCCATATAAATAAATGACTTTATATTCATAATCAAAGTTAGTGTAAGACAAAAACTTTATAGAAAGTAAAATTAAAAATCAAGTTGATGTTCTGCCAACATTTGCTACTGTCAAATTCCGATAATTAGGATGATAATAAATAATATATAGAATATTACATAACGAGAGCAGAGAAGCAGCTTATTACATGCGAGTAAAAAAGCCTCTTAGCGGAGAACACAGTAATTTTACAAGCATTATTATAAGCTTACAACTCAAGTTGTGTACTATACTTTTTCTACAATTATTTTCATTTATAAAAATAAAAAGCCTAACAAGTAACAATTATTTATTTAACAACAATCGGGAACAATTTAAATTAAACATTTATTTATAATAATTAATTGTAAAATTTTAGCAATTATTTATAACTATACATTTATCCGTGTTTGGCGGTTGTTCAATAATACGCGGTGAATGGATGGATTTACGTAAACTGTACGGTGTGTTCTTTTTGGATATTGGTATTTTCAGTGTATGTAAAGGTCTGTAAATTATTTTCAGTTGAATTTATAATTGATGGTTTTACATGCCTCCATACTGCGGTGGATCGATTGTGGCGAGACTAGCGGCACGTGTTGAAAATAGAAATCAGAAACTGTAATTAATGTACAGCTATCTACTTTTAACTCACTTAATAATGTCAATGTTGCCATGTTCCAAGTATAAACTAAATATTTCATTGGTCTTGTGAAAAAAACCAAGACACTCTATGACACACATCTTAAATATGTTTGTAATATTAAGAAAACCAAAAAAATTGTGTGAGCCTATTTTTTTATGTGCTTCAGTCTCTTTTATATTTAAGGAAGATAAACAAAAGCGTCACGGATATCTATAATTAAGCTGAATATTAAGTTTTCGTTTACGTTTTAAAATTATTAAGTTTATACATATAGTAGAAAAAAAGGTTTCTTACCTGTATTTTGTTTGCTTTAAGTTAAAAACATTATCTATTTATTATTCGCCTTACTAAGCCAAACTAAAGCTATTAGATCTACTTTTCGAGAAAACGTGAAAAGACATAATCTTCGAATGATTAGGACAATCATCAACACAACATATCCAGCCACCACTTCTTGTGCGTGGCCCTTTTGGAAAATTGATACAAAGTTATTTTATTTTACCATAGTATTGCTGGTAGCACTTACAGTGACACTTACTCATCTTTCTCCATAATAGAAGTGTAGCGAATAATAAATAGATAATGTTTTCAACTTAAAACAAACAAAATACACAACTTTTCCACTTTTATTAATATCACAAATATATTTAAGGTGAGTCTCGGGTTTCCACAGGAACAATGAAATATTTAGTTACCTAGTTTATAATTGAAACATGGATACATTGACATTATTAAGTGAGTAAATGTAGAGGGCGCCACATTAATTACCCTTAAACGACATGGCGGATGGAAATATTCAACAACAGCCGAAGGATATGTCGATGAGTCAATAAATAATAAGATGTCAACAGCCAATAGAATTGATGGTTTTACAAAACTCCATATTGCGGTGAATCGTTTTGTGGTTCTACCTAGCGGCACTTGTCGAAAGTAGGTGTGAGGTAGAAAAATAGGAAACTTTTAAGAGCCATTAAATCACCAACGGCATCAACCAAAATAGTGACAAAAGTAAAACTTAAACCTGACCTGTATACCTTTTGAGATTTGATAACTTTAAATATTCGGCTATTTGTTTAGGAACACCGCCTATTTTGTTTAATCCCACTACTTGTTTCGCACATTTACCTCTTTGAAAGTTAAGGAAAAATTGATTTATTTTGTCGATTTAATTTGTTTGCAGATTTTATAGAAATTTCCGGAAATTACGAAAGATCTACATAGGTACTTTTGTTTTCGTATCAGGTATTTTAACCAATAACATGGTACTTAAATCATGAATGTCGCTAATTTTGAGATTTTTTAACTCTTGTTTCCTACAAGCTACACATATTTCAACAATTGCGATAACCTTAAAATAAAAGGATTATAAGTAGATTCATGTTATTCATGTTATACTTTCAAAAATCATTTCTTTTCTGTCCTCCGGCCGGAAAGCATCAACTTTCGGGCCTCCGCGCTAAAGGAAATTGTCGCTTTCCAGCTCCGTCGAACAGAAAAATAGTATACAAACCTCGGCCAGTAAGTAAGAAAGCCTCAGATCACATGTTTGTCGACAATTACATGTGATCTGAGACGTTTCTTACCTTACTGGCCTTAGTCAGTAATACACTATTTTCGGCAACCGCCCGGAAAGTACCCACTCCCGGACGCTTTTTCTGTGAGAAAGTATGTATTTCCCGGACTAGGCCGGGAAGAATTACATCGTTGTTGTCATTGTACTTAATAACCAAATAATAGTATGAAAATCTGGATAGGTATGCTTTAGAAAAGTGTAGAGATTACCATAGCAACCAAATAACTTATTACCAATTTGACATTATAATAGTTGATATTTTGCTTTTTAAAAGTTTCCATGGTTTTTGGTCGCGATTATTACAATAAATAATGGAAAGCATCAGTGAAAACGAGTTTGACGAAATTTCTAATGCAGCAGCTGCTGCTACAGCACAATTATTACCTAAAAAATCAAGATTTAGGTACGAAAACGTTTATAATTTGTTCACGAAATGGATGGATATAAAGAAATGCAAAACTATTACAGAGGACCTAATTTTGGCTTATTTGGCACAAAAATCAGAAATTGTTAAATCCTCTACCCTGTGGAGCATGTACTCTATGCTGAAAAGTACCATTTTAGTGAAGAAAAATGTAAACATAGCCACGTTCCCGAAGGTTATCGCATTTCTTAAATGGAAGAACGTTGGTTATAAAGCAAAGAAATCAGAAGTCTTCAGCAGCGAACAGATCAACAAATTTATTAGGGAAGCAGATCTTGAAACCTACCTAATGCTAAAGGTAATTTTATCAAAAAATCACGATTGTAGTAAAAAAGTATCAACTTAGTTTATTTTTACTTTCAGGTATCAACAATTATTGGATTAGCCGGTGCGTGTAGACGAGAAGAACTAACGAAAATGTCAATTGATCATATAAACGACAAGGAAGACATGTTGCTTATGAAAATACCGGATTCCAAGACACACATTGAGAGAACATTTGTTGTAATTGGGCAAGAAAATTTGGTATTGTATAGGCAATATTCATCTTTACGGCCATCCCATACTCCACACAGCCGATTATTTGTTAATTACAAAAAAGGAAAATGTTCAATTCAGCCTGTTGGTATCCACAGTTTTGGAAATGTAGGATTCAGGATTGCAGAATTTTTATTGCCGTCGTCGAACTTCGACGACGTTGTTAAAAAATTATCACTTATAGTATCACAAGAGCTTAAATTATTTCCGGAAATTTTCTTGAGGGCACGAATATTTTGAAAATTTGATAATTTTCTTAAAATATTCGTGCCCGAAAGAATATTTCCAGGAATAATTTAAGGTTGCGTGGTATTCGGTAAGAAAATTTCACACCATAATTTGGAAAAAATCAGAAACAAGTGTATGGATACAGTTTTGTGGCGAAAAGTTGTAAAATTCTTATAGAAATTTTGCATTATTCACAGGTATATCTACATTATTTAATGGTTGTAGATCATATGTTTACCTTTTCAACTGTCAAACAATTTCCACTTAAATATCGTGGCGCAACGAAAAAATTTCCGGAAATGTTTTCAGTTACCATGGTAACTAGTCAAAATTAAGGCACCTTGTGAAATTTTCACATGAAAACAATCAACATGAATCGGATACCTTACCTTCATGTTCTGCCTTCAACAAGCGAGGGATTTAAATATACCAAACATTTCAAACAAATTGAATCCTTTTAGTATTAGCAATTGTTCGAATTAGAATGTTCCTAATTTTGTTATAAAAATAAATATTACATCAAATATTGATTTGTTATACCACACGGTGGCGAAAAAAAATGTACGCAGCACGTCCGGATACTGTTTTTTCGGACTTTTGTCTACTCGTCCAAAAAAACAGTATTTTCCGGACTTGTTACGTAATTTACTATTATTAATAAGTAACTGAAGAACATCAGGAGCTTCATTTAAAAAAAGTTTCATTTGATCAGGGTGTAAAATTTTTTGTTTTTAAAACCTTCTGATTGCCTTTTTAAACAATTTCTGGTAATTTTCAATATTAACATTAACAGTGTTATAAGTTATAGCACTTCTTAACATAGAATATATTGCCCATAATAAGGATGGTTTAAATTTCACAGCGATTTCTCCAAAATAAGCCAACAAAAATGATTCTACATAAACAAAGCCCACCGACTTTTTTGAAAAAGCTGATATTTTGACGTGAGAATTTTCGATTGAAAATTAAGGTGGTTTTTCGATAGTGAGACAAAATGAGGTGAAAAAATAAATATCTCAAATCAAATAAATTACAGTGTTTTTGGGACATAAAAATGTAAGTTTTCACCAAATTTCCTTTAAAAAAATTTTTTTGTAAGAGATTAAAAGGACTTGGTTTTTTGAATTCTTCAGATGAATTTTGAGGTTATGCGAAAAAAGTGTAACTACGAAAGCTGTAGATCTTTATATTACCTACAACTTTGCTATTCAACTTTTTACATAGGACTTGTAGTTTATCCGGAAATCGAGATAAGCCGTTTTTTACCCTTAAAAACTCACCCCCTACCACTTCCCGACCTCAGGTCGCCCGTAAATTATTTTTCCTTTCATTTTCGGTGTATTCTCTTCCTTCTCAGATAGGTTTCATCCTACTTATTTTTTTTGTTTTAAAAATTATCGACCCTGGTCTATAAAAGTGCGTTTTCAGAAAATGAATTTACATAAATTGCTAATATACCTTTTCATATCTTCCTCTTGATGCTACTAAATTAATCTTCACTATTCGATGAACTAATTTTATTTTTTTGTATTTAAATTCACTGACAGATTATTAATTTAAATTTCTCAAAATAAGGTCTATTAATTCGTTTCCATGGTAACTCGACCACCTACACATTTTTATAGAACTGAAGCGTAATTTTTTTATTACTTGCTAGACATTACGTGTGAGTAGCTGTTATGATATATTTACTTAGCATCCAAATAGTACGTAAAATGCAATTTACTAGTAAGAAAGTAGGAAAATAATTATTACAAGTCGCGTAAAACCCTGGGGTAATTAGCAACATTTATATAAATATTTTTATATTATTTTGGGTATTACAGTTTTCGCTAAGTACTAGTTTTAGGATGTCATCAAGGATATTGTCCTGTCTTGATCGTTTAAAAATCGGGTAACAGTTATTAAGTATTTGACAGTTGCATAACTCGCATTGCATTATCATGCTGTCCATTATTATGTATTAAAACTACCCTTGTTGGTGTCTATGGAAATAAACAATAATAAAAAGCTCAAATGTCAAGACAAATTTGTCAAAATAATAACGTTTATTAATTTGTCAATTTTGTCGTTAAAAATGAGCAAATTTGAGTCATCTTCAAACGTTGTATGTGAGGGATTATCAGCAAAAATTTAAAAAGCTAATCGAATAAAAATTATACTAATTACAAGCTTCCTAAGGCATTCGCATTTTCATTTCTAAATTTGAAAATTAAATAGAAATATAAAAAAAAATTTTTTTAATAATTTTTAACGAGTTAATTATTTATTTATTAACAGTACATTAGTGCTACTTACCTTTATTTTCTCAAATACAACCTGTTAACAATAAAAAAAAGTTTTGTGTCCGCCAAAAAACACGCTTTAACTCGCAAGAAAACAACGTGTCACTTTACGTCCCGTTTACCGGAAAAATTCAAGAGCAGATTACACGAACGTTTCGGAAGCAGAACTGCCTGGGATGAAAAGCATCGCGATGCTTTTCCAGAACATCCAGACGCATGCTCCCACTAACAGAAGGTGGCAGGTAGGTGGATTTTCTATGGAGAGATTTATACCTTCGATGGGAGTGAAATTTATAATGCTACCTGTTTTTTTTTTACAACTAAAATCAAAGCAGAAATACGTTATTTATCGCCAACCATATATTGACATATCGGTAAATTTTCCAGACACTAATACTGCTATAAAAAAGTTATAAACGCATTTCCAGTAAATAAAGTAGGAGAAGAGAAATTTTGGAATGTTCATTAAACATTAAACTTCGGCGCGAGAATCTAAAAGGCGCAGAGTTATAATTTAGTCATTTCAGTTTTCGTACACCTTTTTGAGATATCCTTTAGATGAAAAATTTGTTAATTTAAGTTGATTAATATCAATTATATTAAAATTATGACGTAGTGAAGAAGAATATGATAGGAAGATTCAACAGGTACAGGTACTGTGTATATCGAATCCAAACTTACTTTTTTCACAATTGCTTGACACATTTACCTTCTGTCAGACACAGACCAATTATTGAAAATATTCTTAAGCCTACATTCGTTACAGACCAGACATTGCCAACTCTAACAAACTTACGGTATTTGCCAAAAATAAAGTAACACTCAGATTCAACAAAAGGAAAAGTATTTTGTAAGTGGTTTTTGAAGATGATATAAAATGCAGAGTGTTCCATTTAAGATAAGAGAGAAAATAATGGACTAGAGTTTTGTTTCATCCTGTATACAAAATCAGAACTTTCGGAAACGTGATAAGTTACAATAAAACTAGGCTAGAATGAAAATTTTATAGCATTAATCATTATACCAATCAGATGCTTTATCTGAGCAAATGGTAAAGTAAAGTTAGCAGTGGTGTACCCCAGGGTTCAGTTTTAGGTCCAATTCTAGAATTGTAGAATTGTGACAGACAGAATTGTTTCGGTCTTAGTTAACTTTCAAAGAAATCTTAATAATTTTAATTAGTTTTGTAATTGTTTTATATAGACGATATAATTAGATAAGTATAGTTATAGAATCCACAATCATGGGACTTATTTTTACTGACGTACACTAGTTGAAGTAAAAACTTTAGTCGGTATCTCTAACAATTTTAATTTATTAAATTTTTATGACATTTGGTCCGACTTCTCAGTTCAAACATCTCGTCTTGTAATATAATTCTTCAATTCATAATTGAATTAAATAATAAATCCTTCGAATTCGACATTCAAGGATTCGGTCCAAACTCAGCCAACTCGAAGTTGTCCACTAAACGTTATAATTCATACAAATTATATTTCTCAATAACAAACTAATCAAGTCTATATTGGATTTGAACCAAACTTTGATTAAGAATTGAACAAATGGCCGTAATTTGGGAAAATTACGGTATGAATAAATATTTCTGAATTCAATTCAATATTTTAGGTCACAAATTTATTAAAAATAAGTGATATCATAAAAATTAGATTATGTCACATTATTTTCAGCACAATGAAAGTTGAATTTATGATTAGTTACATTTTCGCAAAATAATAAAAATATTTAAGAATGATAAATGGTTGTTCAGCATTTCTGTCGTCACCTTTAACATATTTCACGCCCTTTTATCTCTTTTTGTCTAAATTCCATGCGTACCCCTCAGAATCGTTTCTTGCAAACTGAAAAGCTTTATTTTATGTAGACTGCCCATTATTCTTTTGAAATGATTAATTGTCGTTACTTCAAATCAGTTTTCTAGGATAATTAGAAACATCAAAAAAACTAAATGCTATACTACGAGATCAAATGTGAATTAAAATGGCCTAAAATCATACACGAAGTTTTTCAGTTCTTAGTGCATTTTTACGTCGTATATCACGACGATTTGAATAAGACGCATTCTCAATGTTGTTTGCTCATATTTTATAATGTTTGCCCTCATTTGAAGCGTTCTTGAGCTTATGAAAAGTTAAAATTCTCATATTTGAATGCAGCCTTCAAGTTCCCAAGCACTCTATCAATATTTATTTTGGGGATATAATGAAATGCACGTTTGGGTATACATTGCCTCGAGACTTCGTTAACCCCGATAAAAGGTTTTCAGTAAAGAGCCGTTTTCATGAAATAAATAATAAACAGTTGGGATCATGAAGTATTCAGTTATATTAATTCACCAAAAGCAGTAATTGATTAAATACAAACAAACAAATAATTAATTGCGTGATTTATTCCTTTGTGGATGGGGTAGATTCCATTAAATTCCATTTTTCAAACAATTGTTACGGACCTGTACCGGCGAATACGTAAAAGTCCACTAAGAAAAATATCGTGGGGAAGCTTAATTTCTCTGACAGTGACCATCGTAGATGGAGTGCATCCCACTGGAAAGGAAAAATACTCCATGACAAAGGTTATTACAGCCTTCTGCTCACTACTCTAAATTGCTCTTGGAGCTTCAGAAATCAGATCTCATTGTAATCTCAGGAATTCTAGCTGCACACTGCTCACTCAGATACCATCTCTGTAAGATAGATAAAGTGGACAGTGGAACATGCAGATTCTGTAATGATGCAGATGAAACGGCGGAACACATTATCTATCGTTATTTCACGCTATTAAAAAAAGTTTATTAGTTTCCTCATCTGTCAGCAATTTTTTTTATTTCGGATAATCGCAATACTTTTCGAGATATTGGCAACAGTTATCAAGATATTCACAATAGTTGTCGAGGTATTCGCAATAGTTTTCGAGATATTCGCAATAGTTTTCGAGATACTCGCAATAGTTATCGATATATAGGCATAAAAGAAATTCCCTTTGTTAATTTTGACAAAAATGCTAATAGCTCTTTCAATTTTCTCGAGGAAATCTCGTTCATGATAGATTTCTCGTCTATTATTTTTGTTGCGAATAATCGCCGTTGTCCTTTGAGGTATTCTCAAAGGTTTTCGAGATATTCGCAATACTTTTCGAGATATTCGCAATACTTTTCGAGATATTCCCAACCGTTGTCGAGGTATTCTCAAAGGTTTTGGAGATATTCGAAATAGTTTTCGAGATATTCACAACAATTTTCGAAGTATTCTCAATGGTTTTCGAGATATTCGCAATAGTTTTCAAGATACTCGCAATAGTTTTAGAAATATTCTCAATAGTTATCGAGATATAGTCCTAAAAGAAACTCCCGCTTTTAATTTTGACTAAAATGCTAATAGCTCTTTCAATTTTCTCAAGCCAATCCCATTCATTATTATTTCCTCCTCTTTTAGTATTTTTTTTTATTTCGGATAATCACAATAGTTTCCGAGATATTCACAATAGTTTTAGAGGTATTCGCAATAGTTTTCGAAATATTCGCAATAGTTATCGAGACATAGGCATACAAAAAATTTGACTAAAATGCTTATAGCTCTCACAATTTTCTCGATCAAATCTTGTTCATGATAATTTCCTCCTCTTTCAGTATTTTTTTTTGTTTCGGATATTCGCAATAGTTTTCGAGATATTCACAATGGTTTCCGAAATATTTGCAATAGTTATCGAGATGTAGGCATAAGAGAAACTCGGTTAATTTTGACTAAAATGCACTTTCAATTTTCTCGAGCAAATCTCGTTCATGATAATTCCCTCATCTTTTAGTGTTTTTTTTTGTTTCGAATATTCGCAATAGTTTAGGAGATATTCACAATAGTTTTCGAGGTATTCGCAATGGTTTTTGAGATAGGGGAGACTGTTGTACCTTGAAACACTTTTTGGTTTTTTTTTTTAATTCAAATTTTAAGATTGTTACCTTAGTTTTGACTATAGAATCTTGTTTATGATGTAGTATTTTATTTTTATACCTCTTGCTCTAAAAATAGAACGTGTACATTATTTTTTGGAACAGTGTTCGTGTACCTTGAAACACACAGTGTGATAATGAAGTGTCTGAGATAACCTTTTTCTTAAAAAACTCATTTCTAGATACGCAATTTTGTATACAATGTGTCACCATCGTTGGCATTATCTGAAGAATCTGATAATATATCATTAAGTGTATTCCCTTCAACATTGCTTTCTTCCTCGTAGAAAACTTCATCGTCATTGGTACTGCTACTGGAGCGTCTCCTAAACAACGTTTTAGTTACCTGTTTCCTTTTTTGTTCAAACAACTTTTTATTTTTATTTTCTTCCTTTCCTTGTTTTACTTGCTTTTTACGTAGGAGTTCTTCCCTCTCTGGCGTATCAGTTAATATTTTTGTGGCTCCAGTGGCCCTTTTTCTTTTCTTGTTGTTACCTTTGGAAAAGGTCTAATTGCTTCTGGAAATATGAACGTCGAGGAAAGATCGGACTTCTTGATGGTACTCAATTCATCTGAGCTTGATGAAGGTAACGCGATCACTTTGTCTCCTATTATCTATTCTAATTTCTTCTGGTCTTGATGAAGGTCCTGCAAGTGGTTGGTCTCCAGCCTCCGGCATTGGTCTATCAGTTACCGAAGAAGGTAAGAACTGAACTTCGCCGAAAATTCCTTTATTCAGAAGATAGATTCCGCTATTTTTAAAACCACTACAAATAATAGTGGTTGAAAAAGCTCTATGAAAAGTAGTTCCTATTACTTCAGCTACATTATAAATTGACACTGTTTTACCGTTATTGTTAATATTCCATGCATCCAAACCTTGGTTATAAAAAGTTTCAAAGGGACCAAATATTTAGTGGCTGTCACCGGTGGCTCGTGTGGGGGGGGGGGAATGTAATTATCTTGATCCCGCTCTTCGAAGCCAGATCTAATGCATCAAATGTGCAGTGTGTTCCATGATTAGAAGCACTGGTTCGTCTTTAGAGGGCTTTACATGTTTAATGAAGTGCTCCATGAATTTCACAAATTGTTCAGCATTTGACCAACCAGATGGGTTTGCGTAACCTAGGGTACCAGGTGGCGCTCCATGTATCATATACTCTTTAAAATTTACCCTGGGAAAAATTATAAAGGGCGGTATGTGATATCCTGTAGCACTTATTCCGCAGATTACAGTGATAAGCTGTCCTCGTTCTACTGATGTCGTGCTTCCCATTTGTTTTATACCTTTGGGTGCTACTATTTTTGGTGGTGTTTGAACAGTTGTGCACCCAGTTTCGTCTATATTCCAAATCCTCTCTGGGTTAATAACGTTAAATCGTCTGTCAACGTTCTCTATGTTGGAGTGTCAACGTTGGATGTATTAAAGCTAGTTGCTCTGTCCAAAACTTGTCAAAAACTGCTGAAAATTGTCAATAATTGTCAAAAATTTTGAAAAGTGGTCGATAATTATCGAAAATTTTAAAAAAAATTTAAAATGGTCAATAATTGTCTATTATTGTCAAAAACTGTTGAAAGGTGTCAATAATTGTTAAAATTTTGAAAAATGGTCAGTAATTGTTGCAAAACTGTGAAAATTGGTCAATAATTTTTAAAAAAATGGTCAATAATTGTTGAAAAACTGTCAAAATTGGTCAATAATTGTGAAAAATGGCCAATTGTTATCAAAAACTGCTGAAAATTGTCAATAATTGTCAAAAATTTTGAAAAGTGGTCGATAATTATCGAAAATTTAAAAATGGTCAATAATTGTCTATTATTGTCAAAAACTGTTGAAAAGTTTCAATAATTGTTAAAATTTTGAAAAATGGTCAGTAATTGCTGCAAAACTGTCAAAATTGGTCAATAATTGTTGAAAAATGGTCAATAATTTTAAAAAAATGATCAATAATTGTTGAAAAATTTGGAAAAATGGCCATTAATTGTTGAAAAACTGTCAAAATTGGTCAATAATTGTAAAAAATGGTCAATAATTTTTAAAAAATGATCAATAATTGTTGAAAAATTTGGAAAAATTGACAATAATTGTTGAAAAACTGTCAAAATTGGTCAATAATTGTTGAAAAATGGTCAATAATTTTTAAAAAATGATCAATAATTGTTGAAAAATTTGTAAAAATGGTCATTAATTGTTGAAAACTGTCAAAATTGGTCAATAATTTTTAAAAAATGATTAGTAATTGTCAAAATTGGTCAATAATGGCTAAAAACTGTCAATAATTGTTAAAAAATGGTCAATAATTATCAATTATTGTCAAAAACTGCTGAAAATTATCAGTAATTGTCAAAAACTGCTAAAAATTGTCAATAATTGTCAAAAATTTTGAAAAGTGGTCGATAATTATCGAAAATTTTTAAAAAAAATTTAAAATGGTCAATAATTGTCTATTATTGTCAAAAACTGTTGAAAAGTGTCAATAATTGTTAACATTTTGAAAAATGGTTAGTAATTGTTGCAAAACTGTGAAAATTGGTCAATAATTTTTAAAAAAATGGTCAATAATTGTTGAAAAACTGTCAAAATTGGTCAATAATTGTAAAAAATGGTCAATTGTTATCAAAAACTGCTGAAAATTGTCAATAATTGTAAAAAATCTTGAAAAGTGGTCGATAATTATCGAAAATTTCAAAAAAAAAATTAAAAATGGTCAATAATTGTCTATTATTGTCAAAAACTGTTGAAAAGTGTCAATAATTGTTAAAATTTTGAAAAATGGTCAGTAATTGTTGAAAAACTGTCAAAATTGGTCAATAATTGTAAAAAATGGTCAATAATTGTCAAAAACTGCTGAAAATTGTCAATAATTGTCAAAAACTGCTGAAAATTGTCAATAATTGTCAAAAATTTTTTAAAAAATTTAAAAATGGTCAATAATTGTCTATTATTGTCAAAAACTGTTGAAAAATGGTCAAAAATGGTCAAAATTTTGAAAAAATGGTCAATAATTGCAAATATGTTAAAATTTTTGAAAAATTGTCAAAAATGGTCAATAATTGTCAAAATTCGTCAAAAACTGTCAAAATTTTGAAAAAATGGTTAATAATCCAAATATTTTCAAAAATTGTCAAAAATTTGGGAAAATGGTCAATAATTGTCAAAATTCTTGAAAAATGGTCAAATTTTTCGAAAAATGGTCAAAAATAGTCAAAATTTTGAAAAAATGGTCAATAATTATTAAAATTTGTCAAAAATGGTCAATAATTATTAAAAATTGTCAAAATTTTTGAAAAATGGTCAATAATTGTCAGAACTTGTCAAAAATGCTCAAAAATTGTCAAAAATGGTCAATAATTGTTAAAATTTGGAAAAATGGTCAAAATTTTTGAAAAATTGTCAAAAATGATCAATAATTGTCAAAATTGGTCAATAATTGTCATAAATGGTCAATAATTGTCAAAGACGGTCAAAATTCATCAAAAATGGTCAAAAATTATCAAATTTTTTGAAAAATGGTGAAAAATTCAAGAAAAATGGTCATTCTATTGTGCATAAGAAACAAGCTTCTGTCGGCAGTCCGACGACCGCTCACCTTTTTTTCTTCATCTGATGAAAAAATTTTCTTCACGTCCAGATTATTTTTGTACATAAATTCTTCCCCGTTATTATTACGGTGTGCTTTAACATGTGACAAAGTATCAGTTGATATTTTGTAGACTTTAGCTGCTTCTCTTAAAGACATTTTATCTTCATGATCACTAGTGATTTCTAATAGCTTGCTTAAGATTGCCTGCGTTAACCGGTGGTCGTTTTACTTCTTGGCATTATACAGGAAATCTGAAATAAAGCAGCAATGTAACAATCAATAATTTTACAATTTAACGTGTCAATTTCATCAGTAATGAAATTATTTGAGTGTTTCAAGGTACACAACCACCAGTGTTTCATGGTACAAGAGCCGAAACCATTCTATAAAACTTTTTAATAATCATCTTATAAGCCCATTGTTAACTTGTAAACGTCCTGAATGAAGTACATAATTGTTATAGTTCTAACTCTAAATGAACAAAATTCTTACCTTGTGCTGTATAAAAGTTATAATAAATTTTTTCACTTTTTATTTTCGAACGAAAATCGCCAACTTAACAAAACACGCCTCAAACTATTTGCTAGACAGACCAAAACACACTGATTAAGCCGGTATAGTTCAAGTACAATTCCCTGAGTAACCACTAGATCGCGACACCTATTGGGAAAAATGTAAAGTGTTACAAAGTACACTGTTCTCAAGGTACAAGAGTCTCTCCTACTCGCAATGGTTTTCGAGATACTTGCAATAGTTTTCGAAATATTCGCAATAGTTATCGAGATTTACTCCAAAAACAAACTCCCATTCTTATCTTTTACTCAAATGCTAATAACTCTTGCAATTCTTTCGAACAATTCTTCAATTTTTTCAAAAAATTTTTAGATACCACTTCAAATCGAATGACACATCTATATCAACAAAAATATTTTAGTAGCTCTTAAAACATAAAATAATAACAATTTCTACGATTAAACTCAATCGGGCTCGAGTTATTAATCTCCAAGTTAATGGATGTCATACGCTCAACGGAATTCCATCTTGATTACTATCAAAAAGAGCAATATCTGCTTATTATGCTCATCAACATCAATTTAGTTAACTTCGACGTAGTTGCATATAGGTATGTAAATAATTTATATCGCTTACTGAACGCTACCATAAGCGTATCAACAACAAATTTACTTGAAATTATTCCAGGAACGTATATTATAGGACTCAAAACAATTATCGCATATTTTGAATACCCTGTACAAAATATTTAATTCGTAATATTGGTAAATTAGGAACAATAGTACTTTGTGGATACACAGCCTCGGCTAGCGCCTCGGCAGCAAACTTCTAAGCTCAACGCACATTTCATAACAGCAATCAAGTTTTAAAAAGTGTCACTTCTTATGCCAAAATTTGAAAAATGCAGTTGTATAATCTTGAAGATCTTGCAGAGATTTGTAGTTTCAAATAATGAGAATAAAAATTAGAATAAATCATTTAGCAATATGGCTCGTTATTCTTTTGGACAACCGGTAGATACTTTAAAAATTAATGTCTTAGGTTATTCGTTTACTCGCTAAACAAAGACCAATTCGGAGATTATATGTTTTCATTTTCCATTTTCATATAAATAAAAATAAGTAGGTATATTTTTTCGTTTGAAGACTGCCAAAAGAATTTTTGTTCATACATTCTCTTTGAGCCAGTTTAATTAAAGTCTGTATCCCAAAAAATATCTTTCCTCCTTAATAACTGGGAGTAATCAGGACTATTTGATTAAATATTCGGGAAATTCGTTTCAGAAGTAACAGCGGCGTATTATTACGTCTCATCTGGATTAGGTTGGGTTTCTGGTGGAGTGGGTCATATTTTCAACATCCGAATCTTCTGAGTTATTAATTTACTATTTTTGTTCAACAATGTCAAGTTGTCCACGTTCGTAAAGGAGAAGGCATAATTATGGGCTAGGCTTGGAATATTGCAACGGCTACTCACTTTAGAGAGCACCTCAGGTGTAGATTCTGAGACCAAACTAGTAAAAATTCAGAGAGTAGTCTTACCGTTCATGTTGACCTTGTTTTCTAGCTTTGATTTCCTCAAGTAAATCATCTTGATAGTTATAAGGTAAGAAATCGGATTTTAATTTGGTCACTAATTGTTCCCAACTTTGAACTTTGCATCTTTTAATGAGATACCAATTAAAAGCTTGATCACTGAATGAATCAGCTGAGCTAGAAAACAATTCAGCATCTGTGATACCTCTTGAAAGTTTTAGGCAATTTACGCGCTCTAAGAATCCAAGTACTGATTATTTGGAATCAATTCCTGAGAATCTTATCCCCCATTTATGTACAGGTACAGGTTTAGAAGAAGAAAAGCTTTGACTTGTGTTTACTGGAGTGGATTGTCTATCTGAGTCGATAACATTGAGTTTGCTATCTAATTCACCTTCTAAACAAAATATTTCTGATGTTAAATGTTTTTTTACTTGATCTTGTTCGTCCTCCTCGCCAGTTAAACGAGAGGTACGTTGTGTGAGGTGAGTTAGACGGCAAGTCAACCTTCTGTACTCGACATCCGAAGAAGTTCCAACGAAATCTTGAACCTTCTTCTTCAAGTCGGCTAAAGACATCTTAATACCTATAATTTCGGTAGTAAAAGGAAGTTCAACATATGAAATCGAACTCCTCATAGATACTTCTTGTGGTAGAACACCGCGCAGTAATTTCTTCTTCTCTGTAACCAGTGATGGTATTTCTAAGCCACGATAAGATAAGTTCATAATCCAATTCATGAGATAAACGATAATCAACATTTAATTTGAAAATTCGTGCCATTTTATTATACGTTAATTTACGGTATTAAAAATATAAGATAAAAGAGAAAAAAACGAGTACTGTTGATATTGACGGAAAAGAGAATATTATAGGTACGATACGTGAAGATATAAGATAATATATTGATATGTGAGATAACGATAATAAAATAGATATTACCAACTCAAACGTGGAAGATATGATACGATAAGTGAAAAATAAATATGATTGCTTCTTACTTTAACTACTGTCCAAACTTCCAAGTTTCAAGATTTATCGATTATAAAGCAGATGTGTAAAACAAGGCCCCACGTTGGGCGCCAATTTGCAACGGCTACTCAGTTTAGAGAGCACCACAGGAGTAGATTCTGAGACCAAACTAGTAAAAATTCAGAGAGTAGTCTTACCGGTTCTCGGGTAATCCTACTTGAAATTTATTTTAATTAAGGTACTGAAGGAAGTTAATTATTAATCAAGTTACTGAAATTAATAATTAAAATTTTTGAAAGTTAAGAAAGGTAAGTGGACGCCACCCTGAATAATACTAGTCTATTTGTTACTCACATCAGCATTATAGCGACAAATCCTGGAATATTGGAAGGGAAAATAAACTCTATGAACAACGTTATTAAATTTACAAGTAGTATATTGACTTTTTTTAAAAAATGACTAGTTTTTTATTGAGTTGTTCTATGTTGAAGAAGCGATCTCGGTGAAATATATATGTTACTTTCCTGGAGTGGTGTATTCAGTCATGGTTCCAGATGGAGTCCTGGTTCCAGATAAAGGTAAATATATCCTGGATCCGGTCCTGGTTTCAGATGGAGTCCTTGATAAAGTTCCAGATCTAGGTAAAGATAACGTTCTGGTTTCAGATGGAGTCCTTGTCCCAGGTAAAGTTCATTCACATAAATGCACTTTTTAAAGATAAGATACGTTTGGCTTCAATAGCACATGTTCACAGGAAAGAAAGAATGAAACCTCTTTGCCACTGTTTAAATACACGAAATCATATGAGAGATAATAGACTTACATCTCATCTTCATGTCAAGCTCAGACGCTTTGACCAGGAAAGGAATTTACATTTCAATGGTGAATTCTTAGTTTACATTTAATTAATAATTGATAGAAGAAGAGTTAAGAACGATGTCGAAGTGGGACTAGCAAATAGCAGTGGCTATTTTCACCACAGACGAAACTCGTTCGGCCCGTATTAAAACGTTGATTTCGACTCTTGTCGACAGTAAATATATTCAGCCTCGAAACATTTCTCGGTGTTGAGCATTAGAAAGGACTGGCTATTCGCCGCCCATACGATAATTTATTATTAATTAACTGGAGGAAAGTAAAGTGAACGAAATTAACGTTACAATATGAGCTACCGTGTTATTTCCGATTAGTCATCTATCGGTAAACGTGCCTATTATATGTTTGTGCTTTAGTATTCGTAACCGCCTATAAATGACTGAACTCTTCTTTTCATTGACGTAGTTTTGTTTAGTGTGATTTGGTATTTTGCTGTGTTTCAAAGTTTTGCAGTGTTGGTTATTTGCCGTTGAAACTAAATGGGTTTTAGGAACTAATTTGATTTCTAATAATCAAGATTGAATATAAGGTTCGTATTTTTAGATTTTAAATTCACACAGAAATAAGATATAAAATATTTATGAAACTATACATTTTTTTGAGGTTATTTCTAATATGGGCCATTGTTATGTTTATATTTGTATTTAAAATGGTGCGCTTTGTTTTAGAACGCCACGCAAACACTCATGGTAACTTCCAATTTGAGCCCCAAGCGGCGAAAGACGTGGGATATAGAGGACATGAAAGGGGCTGTTCAAGCAGCACGAGAAAAAAGTATGGGCACTCTAAAGGCAGCTAAAACTTTTGGCGTGGAGCAGGCTGTTCAAATTAAACTGTGATGAGGTACAGTTTTGAATTTAGAATTGGAAGAAAGATTGGTTCGCTATATCCTGGAAATGGAAGCCAAGTTTTATGGCTTGACCCGCAAAGACATTCAACGTATGGCATTTAACTTGGCAGAAAGAAACGGGATAGAGCATCCTTTTGGGGATACAAAAACAGCAGGAAGGGGCTGGTTAGATCTATTTTTACAAAGGGATAAAAATACCTTGTCAGCTAGAAAACCCACTAGGACATCTTTTGCTCGCGCCAAAGGGTTTAACAAAGAGAGTGTTGACAACGTTTTTACGCTTTTGCAGATAGAGTATGAAAACATAATTTCTCAGCTAATCGCGTGTTTAATGTGGATGAGACTGGCCTAACTGTTGTGCAAAATAAGGTCGCTGAAGTAGTCGTTCGTAAGGGTAAAAGACAAATTGCATCTTCAACTTCAATGGAGAGAGGCTCTTTAATCGCTTCGATAGCCTGCATGAATGCAGGGGGAAACTTCGTACCACCGATGCTTGTATTTTCGAGAAAAAATATGAATATTCAACTTATGAAAGGCACTCCTCCAGAATCTATATCAGCAGTTCACCCTAGCGGATGGGTTCGGGCCTCATTCGCCCAATGGTTCAGACATTTCATTGACATATTAAAACCGACTGCATCTTCCCCTGTTCTCCTAGTTTTAGATGGACATTATAGTCACACTCGTAATTTAGACGTTGTTAATATGGCTAGAGAAAATCATGTTGTGATAATCTCATTACCCCCTCATCCAGCCACAAACTACAACCTCTTGACAAAACTTTCATGGGTGCGTTAAAAGCCTACTACAGTGAGGAGATTCGGAAAGGCCTATCTCAAAACTCAGATCGGCGAAATTGCAATAAATGGATTCCGCGCTACTGGAATTTACCCGATTAATAAAAATATTTTTTCAGAAGCGGACTTTTTTGCTGCTGAAATGGAAACAGAAAAAGAACACTGCACCGCTGAAAGTGCCTTGACTGACACCAAGAATGATCTCTCCGGTTCGGTTTCAGAAAGATCGACAGTAACACCAAGCAGTCCAAGCACATTTCAATCAGATGTAGGGCCACCCAGTCAAGACAACGTTCAACCTAGACCCTCTGGAATTCATAGAAAATTTTTCTCGCCCTTACTTCGTCATCTTACAAAGACGAATTATTGTTGAGCGCTGCCAATAAAAACAAAAAAATGTTAAAGCTGTTAAAAAAAAGTGTTTTCTCAATCAACCGAAACTATCTCGTCCAAAACATCAAAGAAGAATAAAAAGAAACAACCAATAGAAAATTCTGAAAGTGAAGAAGACGAAACGCAGTTTACGCCAGCCAATGATGACTTAGATATGGACAAAATAAACCAGAGGATTTAGATGCAGAATGCATATTTTGTGAAAGTAGATTTTCTGAAGACCGCAAAGGTGAACTCTGGATTCAATGTGTAATGTGCAATTTGTGTTCTCATTTCGACTATGCAGGTGCTGATAAAGATGATTATGTTTGTGATTTTTGTCGCTCTGAATAATAATGTGTTATTTTTGTTCATTTTTCCTGATTTTTTTTCATTTTTGCAATTGAATAAAATGCTTAAATTAATATTTTTAGGTATTTTCTGTTGCCCATATTTGTATCACTTTCTTATTGACTGCTTAATGTCATTTTTATTAAAAAAAAAATTAAACTAAAAAAATACTTACGTAAAAATTTAAATAACTGTCAGTATAATGTTAGTTAGGTTCTACTTGCCCTGTAAAAAAAAGAATGTAATATACACCAAAAATATGTCAAATAAACCAAATGGTAGCCCATATTTGTACCTCTCTCCTCTGTATATAGTTTAATTTTTTTATTTTTCATAGTCAGTTTGTCGGTCGTGGTCACATTGTTCTCCTTCTTTCAATCTTCACTTCTATGATGCTGGTAATCAAAAGATTCGTTTTTTTTCAACTCTTTGTAGTGATTTATCGATTGATTTTTTCTTCGTTGAGCTTGTTCCCATCTTCGTGACCTGTCAATTCGCACGGATCAAAAATAAATTAATTATAAGAATTTTCTGATAAAGTTTTTCCAAACAGAAAAACTTTGGAGCGTAATGAAAAAAACGTGTAAGGGTAATTTATTGCAATCATGAGTTTTGAAAGGTAATCAATTTAATATTTAGATACATTTATAAGGAGAGCGAATGGTGTGAAACTCGTACTGTCTCTTTAGAAGCGAATATTTCAGAGTTTGCGAATATACATATTATTTTCAAAAAACCGTGAGTTTGATATGAAACTTCAGTAAAAGCCGTATTCTTTTTGTAGACATGAATTAACATGATAAGCGTTTCTTCTAGCTTTCCACTTTCTCACTAAGACTTTTAAGTTAATTTAACACAATTTCATAAGAATACTTCTGCAGTAAGGTATTTTTTAAGGAATATAGCTTATCCTTGGATCCTTGGAAAGTTAAATGATGCAAATCATTGTTTATAGAAGTTTATACATCTTGTTTATATTCACCCGGGTTCAGGAAGGTATGGCTATGAGTCCTCACGGAGTAGTAATGTGTTGTAAACGGTATAAAACTTGAAGGAGAATCCGAAGTGTAAATGGAATATAAGATTTACCTCATTCCTTGGAGGATCCTAGCCGCTATTTCCGAATTCGGTCAAATATTTTGTTTATATTAGTCTTCAAAAAGATATTTTATTGAATATTGATTGATAATAATCTTCTTTCGCATAAACAGTAAGAGTTAAACCGATGATACTTTGAATTTTTGAAAAACCAACACATATTTAAAAAGCTCAAAGCGTAAATCCATTAGACTATCCCATACTTTTAAATGTATGAAATGAAAACAAAGACCGAATTAACGAGGTGTGGCATAATGGAAATCTCTTAATTTACGTTTGTGTGACGATATTAATCCACACGACATAATTCATGCACGATTTATAGTAAATATTTGATCAGGGATAACTGAATAAGCTCATTTTAATATTATAAATAATAATTTATTGTTAAAATGGATAACAATATATTGTATTTAATCAGAACTAATATATGGCGCCAAATAATCTTGTTTTTAATTTAGTCAATATTTTTAGTTTGAATATGCCCCTGCATATCTCTTCTCAGGTCGTGGTTCAGGAGGTTCCTGTAATTTCTTTTCTGTTTTGGTTTGTCCTTGTATCAATATGCATATGTATGTTTCTTAATTCATCATATCCTTGTTTCATATTTTCCATTATCATACTCATCATTATCTTGTCTTCTTTATGTTTTTCTTCAACAATCTTTTCTTCCGATGTCTTCTCTTGAATCTCTCTGTCTAATCTTCCTTCTTCTCCCTTCACATAATCTATTCTTATAATTTCTCTTTTTTCCATTAGTTGACTATTTTCTTCTGTTTTGTCCATAATGCTTTTTCCTTTCTTTTCTATTTAACTAGTATATTAGGATATTATTTACTTAATGATTTTATGGGTAACCTCCAGATAGATTAAAATATGATAAAACTTTTCAAAAAATACTTTTTTTGCACTATTAAAATACCCACAAACTATTGTTATTAATGCTATTTTTAATACACCACGTTGGGCGCCAAATTATATTGATTTTAATTTGGTTAATATTTTTAGTTTTAATATGCTCCTGCCGAAACTCCTCTCAGGTCGTGGTTCAGAATGTTCCTGTTATTTTAATAGAATTGTCCAGAAAATTGCTTAATCTGAATTACATTGTTACATTTGAGAAGTTACATTACATTGGTCTTCAAGTAAAAAAAATTACTGTTTAAATTTTGATATGAAGAATTAGTAGGTATTGTTTTATAATTGTTATTATTATTATTATTATATTATATTATGTTACACCCACCCCTTATCGTTTTATTTTAAATTTAACATAATTAAATATTATTAAATTTTTTTGTCAATGTATAATTCCGCACTATGGTAATTTAATTTTTATTTCGGATTTAAATAGCTTCAAAATTGTTCCTAATATTAATAAATTGAAATTTACTTCCGTCGATAACTACTTCCTCTCGCTACAATTTTAATTCTTCATACCATGAAGCTCTTTATCAATTATTTTTAATTTTCCTCTTATTCTGAATGAAGTTTCATAAATCCAACTGTAATTCTAACATTTTCTGTTCTGCATCAATCCTATCTCATTACATCAAAATTTCAGTTTATTTTATTCAATTTCTACCTTTATATTAGATTTTTCTGACTCTTCTAATAGTTTTTAAAAGTTCATTCTATTTTATTTATTTATATCGCAACGCCCTTCAATTTTTCTTTCGAGCACCCGTTTCTCAAATTTCTAAATTTTGGTTTAATTAAAATTTTGACATGCGTTAAAATTTGGATTTGACTTTATGTTATTTTTTAAATAATTGACAAAAACTTAATTATCTCTCTTATCTAATAGATCATGTGCATACAGGTATATTTAATTTTTTATAGTGACACATTGATATTGTTGCGAGGTCACCAACTCAAAGCCGGCCCTGTCTCTCTGTAAATTTTAGTGGCTGCGCTCCTTTCGATAACATTCTGGAATAAGGTTTTGTTTACGCATACGACAAGCGAAGAAAAGAGTTAGTTCACAGACAGTTTACAGTTCTTAGTAATTGGACAGTGAAGATAAAAAGTGTAATATTCAAGTGTTAAAAATAAATTAGAACTATTATACCGAGTGTAAATAAATTAGTAGACGTTAAGTAGAGAGTGTATATAAGTTAAGTTTAATACAGAGTATGTTTCTATAAATAAATCAATAGTAATTAGCCATAGTAGTGTGTAAAATTTTATACGTAAAAAATATTTAAATAAATAAGAAAACATTACAATATATAAAAAAAAATTTTATATCTATACAATACATAATCTCTAGATTCTTTCAATTGTCAGAATAGCGATACTGTAAGGAATAATGAAACATCTAATAATTGGTAGAATTCTAGTTCACTGGGTGTCTATTCTTGGTCGGAAAATTGTAAATTTTCTTATGAATAAAATGTCTCTATACTATAATGTGATGGTTTAAAAACAACCTCAGACTCTCCAATAGAATACTCAACAAATTGTCTTTGGTCTAGATCCCTGGCCCTTCTGGAATGGATGGCAATGAAAAGACAATCTCCTTTTATTGCATACGAATGGCATCATTAAGTTTTCCAAAAGAAACATTAAAAATGTTCAAGAAGAGTTTTAGAATTCTGGCAAGATTGGTTCACTCTAAAAATGTTAACAAACAAGTAGCGTTAAACTATAGTAGACAACTACTTCGGTCTGAATCATAATATGGAGAGACTGGAGGAGAATGAAATAGCAGAGCCCATACTTTGTACCTGCCCCCTAGTGGCCCGAATCAGGTTACGCAGAATTTGGTGAAATATGAATTTGTGTCAGCCACAATAAACTCTTTCGAATCGCTTTCAAATAAAATGAGTGAAGGCATAGTGAAAATATTTTAAAGAACTGGAAACATCACGATTGCTATTTCTGATTCTGTCTATATCTCACAATCATGGGTACAGTATAATATATCATAATATAGGGAAGGTCACGCAATTCATCATGATTTCAGTTTGTCTGCAAAAGTTATCGAAGCACAAGCCAATCGGAGGTGGATCGATATAGTGGATTCAGAACTAAAAAAATATCATGAGATATTTACAAAGTTCAAAGCTTCATGTTCATTATTTATCTCTCCGCTTCTTGTCTGCTAATTTATGTAAGTGACTTATAGTTGGGAATTTTAGGATAGACGTTTAATTAATTTAAAGGTTTTCAATACTATAATTGATGAGTTGAGATCTGAGGAGTTGATTACGGCAGGATGTTGATCAGTTATACGACACTTGCTTTAAGCCAGGAAATATATCGGGATTTATTTTAAAATTATGTAGCCGAGGCCTTACTCGAGGTCGAATAAAAAGAAATAATCGTAAATTTATATGGAAAAAAGTTGGATTTTTTTTACACCTAACCTCAATTATAATGATTTAAAAATGTTTGGTAAACCTTACCTTGCATATTGTCATATCTATGCATTTTTATTTACGTCGGAATGAAATTTCCAATAGAAATATTAGATCCTCTAGTCTAGAGTAATAATTAAAAATACCTTGCGATGTTGGATACACAAAAAATGCTGCGTTCTGCGAAATTGACAGTCTACAACTTATTATAGGAAAAAAACTGAAACTATTCAATCACCTAAAACTTCTTCAGGTCACTCAAAAATTGAACTGGATGAGTAACTGAAAATGAGACTAAGACGTAAAGTTCACGCTTTTTATTTAAAAAAAGAAATCCCTTCTCTGGACAAAATTATGATATCTGTTCAAGAAGACAAGGATTATCCACAGCTTTGCAGAACGACATTGTGGAAATCATTTGGAAAGGTGAGATTTAGATATGCAAAACATACCAGAACGAATAGAGAAAACGGAGATAGTTGCCTGGAGAAGACAAAATTGCGAAACCTTCGGCAAGCCAGAAGAGAAAACAAAAAAATATTTCATTTAGATGAAACGTGGAAACGCGGGATACACGGTTTCAAAATATTGGCAGGATGATAAAGTAACAAGCGGTAGGCAAGCGATCCTGGATCCTGGTTTATCTACAGGTCTAAATCCAGGTACCAGGTGAAGGGCAAATACTAATAATATTGCACAATGGAAGCTCAAAAAGTAGAGGTGACTACCACGAGGATATTACCGTTGATGTTTTTGAGGAATGGTTTAAGCAAATGTTGGATCTTATTCCCAAAGGCTCCATCATTCTAATGGATAGCCCCAGTTATCATTCAAGGTTAAAACAACCATTGCCAACAAGTAGTTGGCGTAATTCAGAACTTTATGACTGGCCCAATTAAAAAATATATAATATTATTATTATTATTATTATTATTATTATTGCAAGATTTTTGCGGCAATTAAAAAATGAATGGTTTAAATTTTTGATATAAACTTGAAAATATTGATTCTATAAAAAAATTATTCTTATTGAGGGTAATTCATATACAAATGTTACAATATAACAAATGAGAAAAATTATCACCGCGACGCCTACTAATTTTTAATTTTCGCAGCCAGACCCATTAACCACTCTGCTATAAAGACATAATAATTTTTTATCAAACGAGCTGTTGTATATATAGAGCGCATGATGTATGTCAAAATTAAATGACGTTTAACGTAACGCAAAATAAAAAAGTATATTAACAGTTGATTTACTAACCTTGGTTTGAATCGGTAGATTGTGTTTTATAAAGCAAAGCTTCTGCACCGATATTGAACATATTATTCGAGCCCTTACTTTGATATCTTTTATTTTGGCGGTATCAATATTTATGTCGCCGGAAAGCATTATGTGAAAAAGTAACAGTTCGTGAAATATCGCTCATCACTAGACATGATGGCATCAGACCGACATGTCGTTTGCCGTTACGGCAAACCAGCCGATTTTAGATGTTTTACATAAAAAATGTTTTCAAATATTATTCGTACGAGGGTTCTCTTTTAAGTGTTGCATATAGCAACATAGTTGGCGCCTGTCAACAAATGTCAAAATTAACTGTCATGTTTAGATAAGTTAACTCCAAAGTTTCAAACCGCTTCGCTCAAAGCTGTACCTAAATTGAATTTTTAAAGTTAATGAGTCAGTCGAAAAATGGAATTAAGCCGAGAAAATTTTAGCGCAATAAATTTTTACAATTTTTGACAGTTGTCTCAACAAGAATGCCTTTCTGAGCTGGTTTCTGTTTTCGGCAATTAAGTACCACATCAGTCGACAATTTCTCGATGGTATGGAGAATTTAAACATGGACGAATTAATCTTACGATCCAAGAACAGGTCCACCAACAACGGCAGTCACCCAGGAAAACATCGATGTTGTACGTAAGCTGAAATCCTCCACCAAGACAATGCAAGTTCCCACACATCCCGAAAAACAATTGAGTTTTTAAATCAAGAAAACATCGAATTGTTGGACCATCCTCCATACAGTTCCGACCTAAGTCCTAACGACTTTTTAACTTTTCCAAAAATTAATAACGAACTGCATGTTCAAAGGTTCCAGTTCCCAGAAGATGCAGTCAATGCCTTCAAAATCTCTATTTTGAATGTACCAACAAGCGAGGGGAATAGCTGCTTTCAGAATTGGTTCCAAAGGATGCAAAAATGCATTTCTCTCCGTGGAGAATACTTTGAAAAACAACAGTTTTTTTCTAGCTCTATATGCAAAATATAAAGGTCCACCCTCGTAATAGAGAAATAATAAAACACAACACAACAGTTTATGTCATCATTAAACATCTCTCATTTAATTAATTATTTTCTCAAATAGTTATTTTATTTCAAAATTTCATTGTCGTTTTTGCAACACGTTACAATCTCCTGGTGTACTCTAATCCTGTGTATTTGCACATGGTAATAACTGTAAAATAACCGTCAATATACCTTCGGGAATTGACAAATATTTGTCATAACAATAACAGTTTCAATAACTGCTCTTCAAAAGTGGATAAAAGTTTGGTATTGATCTAATGTAATTCTTGTAGAATATGTATAAGTACAAGAAGAAGCGATTTCAATTTTATATCAACACAAGAGAAAAATGAGGGAACTTTTTTGGTTTTGATGGGAAATCTACATAAAAGGAAAATCCAGTCCTGAACAAAAACGATATATTTTGAAGTTTAATTAGGGTAGTCGCTCCACTACATTTCGTTTCTCGCAACTACAAAAGGTCAATTACAAATTTGTTTCTAAAGCACTTCACTTGACTATGGAAACATTGTAGATAACTTTATAACCTGAATGCTTGGTGAACTAATTTATTTAATGACTGCTCGCTAGCTGAACTTAGTATTTGAAGTGTAATCTTATTTACCATTTGGAGCTTGTAAGTAAACAATGCAAGTTTCTCCAATTATCGTGTTAAACTTACTCATGTGCTCACTTACTGTTGATATCTATAAGCTTAATATTCTGAACATTGAAAAAGCGAAACCATCGGGACTCGAACTCGTAACCATCGGTTCCTCCCAATCAATGTTCTGTTCAGTTTTATAAGCTACCATTAACTGCGTCTTAAAATC
Organism: Lochmaea crataegi; assembly: GCA_947563755.1. Taxonomy (NCBI): domain Eukaryota; kingdom Metazoa; phylum Arthropoda; class Insecta; order Coleoptera; family Chrysomelidae; genus Lochmaea; species Lochmaea crataegi. The sequence continues at coordinate 87,117,012 of OX387423.1, read as the reverse complement.
AGCCATCCTGCTCCGCTCCTCGTCCTCGAGGTACTTAGATTGCTGGACCTAACGTTCGTGCCTACATCTATCTCACCTACTCGTTCGTGAGCCTAATGCCTTGCCTGCCTACACCTAACTCACTCTCCTGGCGAGCCTGACGCCTGCACGCCTTTCCAGTCAGCCCCTCTCACTATCACATCACATTTTGGACATTTCGTAGATAAAATCCCACTTCTGATATATAAGCTAAATATTCTGAACAATGAAAAAGCGACACTATCGGTTCCAGACGGTTCCTACCCATCAATGCTCTGTTCAGTATTATAACCTACCATTAACCGCGACTGCTTCTTACATATCACACCAAGATTTTCATTCGCTTTCAGTTTTAAGTAAATGTGACAACACCGCTTATATTGAATGTTTACGTTTGTTGGCAGATCTTTGTTTTGAATTTGGACCAAATCTTTTATGGATGTTGTGTTCAACTGTGGTAGAAATTTGAATGTGAATCAATCAAGAATACTTTAATTTATTCGTTCAATCATATTTACAAAATTGTGAATCGTTGTGTAGTATGCAAAAAAAATGTAAGGTAGGATGATGCGATTTAATTCCTATAAAAACAAACCAAATAATGTCCATTCAGCGTTTCTGTTTTCTTTTCGGTGTATATGCTGTCCATGATTTTATTGATTCAAGTTTTATCTCCGCCGATAGTTTCTTTTGTTCTAAAACTTCTGTAACCTGTCAAGATTCTAAATGTTTGTTAATTGCATTTAGTTCAAAGTAGTGGCAGCCTTATTTTGCCAACTGTATTAAAGATAAACTAGTTTCTAGAAGACGCGCATTTCCTGCTATACTTTTACCTCTAATTCAATTTTTTCAATTTACAAACGAAAAATTTCAATAGAATTTGTGCATTATTTTGTATGGTTTCGTTTATTTAATAACCGTTACCATAAGGAAAACGTATTTTGAAACTTCACTTCGAGAACAAGGCAGGACTACGAAAATACAAGAAACCTCGAAGTTAAAACCTTCAATTTTAATAAGTTTTCGACTTCGATGTCTTTGGGAACTTTCAAAACTTTGTTATTTGCTATTGTCTCATTTAACTTTGTCTTTAACTTTTATTAAACTTTTATTAATGGAACCCAAAAGGGATGTAAATCAATAAGTAATAGGGTGGGCCAATTTTTAACGTAAAGCTAAAGCTTCAAAATCAAAAGTACGATATCGACTGCTACTACATACTCTTTATCGGCCTGTATCTCACAAACCAACAAATTTAAAGCAAAATTGTATCTATCTACCATTCCTCTTATTTATTTACGGGACCCCCTTTATATTCGCCGTGAATTTTATAATTGATTAGGCCAAATTCAATGGGGCCTAGCTCGTATATTAAAATAGTTATTTGTGTATTTAGAGCGTAAAGTAACAGAGCGGAGCGCGGCGATCTTTTGAGAGCGGCAATTTTACTTTACGCTCGAAAAACACACATAATTTTTTCTACAGTCGCCCTTTTAATCATTAAAACAGCTTTTTATATTATCTTAGGTTATAATAGGAGAGCTAGAATAATCGACATTTTCGCTATTCATCATGATTAACCTTAAAAAGATCTACTGACTAGGGATGTTAAAAAATATTCGATTTTTAGTAAATCGTAAATCGTGTTTAAATCGATTTTCGGAAACGGCTCGTATTATTGACTATTTTTCAAAATTTTAACAATTATTGACCATTTTTCAAAATTTTAACAATTATTGACCATTTTTCAAAATTTTAACAATTATTGACCATTTTTGACAATTACTGACCATTTTGACTGTTTTTCAAATTAGTAACTATGTTTCAAAATGATGACAATTTTCGACACTTTTTGGCAATAATTGTCCATTTTTAACAGTTTTTAAGAATAATGGACAATTTTTAACCTTTTTTAATAGTTTATGACCATTTTTCAAAATTTTAGACCATTTTTCCAAATTTTTGACAATTATTGACCATTTTTGACCATATTTCAAAATTTTTGACAATCTTTTAGGAACTTTAACAATTTTTGACAATTATCAACTATTTTTCAAAATTTTTACAATTATCAACCATTTTTCAAAATTTTGACAATTTTTAACAATAATTGTCCATTTTTGATAGTTTTTGACAATTATTGGCCATTTTTGACAATTTTTCAAAATTATTGACCATTTTTGATAGTTTTTGACAATTATCGACTATTTTTCAAAATTTTAACAATTATTTACCAATTCTGACAATAATTGTCCATTTTTGGCAGTTTTTGAAAATAATTGACAATTTTTAACCATTTTTGATAGTTTTTGACCATTTTTGACAATATTTCAAAAATTTTTCAAAATTATTGACCATTTTTAATAGTTTTTGAGAATTATCGACCATTTTTCAAAATTTTAACAATTTTTGACCAATTTTGACAATAATTGTCCATTTTTGACAGTTTTTAAAAATAATTGACAATTTTTAACCATTTTTAATAGCTTTTGACCATTTTTCAAAATTATTGACTATTTTTTATAATTATTGACAATTGTTGACAATTATGGACCATTTTTGACCATATTTCAAAAACTTTAACAATTTTTGACAATTATCAACTATTTTTCAAAATTTTGACAATTTTTAACAATAATTTGTCCTTTTTTGATAGTTTTTGACAATTATTGGCCATTTTTGACAATTTTTCAAAATTATTGACCATTTTTGATAGTTTTTGACAATTATCGACTATTTTTCAAAATTTTAACAATTATTTACCAATTCTGACAATAATTGTCCATTTTTGGCAGTTTTTAAAAATAATTGACAATTTTTAACCATTTTTGATAGTTTTTGACCATTTTTGACAATATTTCAAAAATTTTGAGAGTTTTTCAAAATTATTGACCATTTTTAATAGTTTTTGAGAATTATCGACCATTTTTCAAAATTTTAACAATTTTTGACCAATTTTGACAATAATTGTCCATTTTTGACAGTTTTTAAAAATAATTGACTATTTTTAACCATTTTTAATAGTTTTTGACCATTTTCCAAAATTATTGACCATTTTTTATAATTATTGACAATTGTTGACAATTATGGACCATTTTTCCAAATTTTTGACCATATTTCAAAAACTTTAACAATTTTTGACAATTATCAACTATTTTTCAAAATTTTGACAATTTTTAACAATAATTGTCCTTTTTGACAATTTTCCAAAAATGTTGATAATTTTTCGAAAATTGTAACAATTTTTCAAAATTTTTGACCAATTTTGATAGTTTTTGACAATTATCGACCATTTTTCAAAATTTTAAATTTTTTTTACAATTATTGACCAATTTCGACAATAATTGTCCATTTTTGACAGTTTTCGACCATTGATGACAATATTTGACAATATTTGAAAATTTTTGACCGATTTTCAAAAAAAATTCAAAATTTTTGACAATTTACCATTTTTGACAATTTTTTAAAATGTTTGACCATTTTTCAAAATTTTTTGACAATTACCGACCATTTTTGACAATAATTAACCATTTTTGACAATATTGACCATTTTTGACAAAAATTGTCCATTTTTAACAGTTTTTGATAAAAATTGTCCATTTTTGACAGTTTTTGATAAAAATCGTCCATTTTTAACAGTTTTTGACAATAATCGACAATTTTTGACAATTATTGACCATTTTTGACCATATTTCAAAAATTTGGACAATTTTCATATAATTTTATTTAATTTTTAATCTGATAAATTATTAATTATTCACTAATTGTGTTAATTCGGAGGGCGCGGTTTGATTAAATAAGCGAGCGAAAAAGATTCCTTTTTTGCGCAAGAGCGTAAAGTAACAATCCTCGTCATTTGTCGACTTTAGGATTTCATTTGAATATAATAATTAGTAATTTTACGCGCGACCGTAGAAAAACATATTTAGTTATCTGATGTACATCTCTACCACCAACTGTATTAATACTTATTTTACTAAACAAACAAGATACTGATCATGCAAACATTTGAAAATATATTAAGCAAACATCTAGATTATAATATATAGAAATATGGAAAGATCCAATTCATAAAACACAAACATTTACCGGCAACTAAATAATATTTATTTGGGTCTCTTATCGTATGTTGGAATCCCGAGAGATGAATGTGAGTGAGATTATCTGAAGAGGAATCAAGTTTTTTGAGGAAAAAAAAATTTCCTTTCAATATTAGATTACTCAGTTTCTACACTCTCAAACACCCATTGTTATCTAGGTTGTAACGGTAAAAGTTGTACCTCACAGGGCACCAGCTCGAAGGGCTCCGGCTAGAGACTCCTCTCAAGGGTGATTCGACCCCAAGTTTATGTCACACAGGGATAACAGAAGGGTTGTAAAAATTGAGGGCGCCACTACCTTTTTAACGATGAAAACTACAAAAAACTAAGGCGGAAAAGGTAGAAACGCCTTGTAAAATTTAAATAAAAGTTAATAATTAAAAAAAAAGTCACTAAAAATTACCCCGGGCGATATCTCCCTCAACTTTTATAGTTGAGGATTTTAATAAAAAAAGAATTAAAAACAAATTTACAATTTATTCTGCCACAGGAAATGAACAACGGAATTTAATAAAGGAATTTGTACTTTTATAGGTACTTAGCTTAGATGAAGTGGTTTCCTGGAGAAGAAGTCAGGTCTTGATCCGAACTGATGAGTTCTGTTCTAGGGCGGTAGTTTGAGCTAGGGCTGTATCCTTGGCTATATTCTTGGGGTTATATTCTCCGGTTTATATTCTTGGGTTCTATCCTAGCCTAGGGTTATATTCTTGGCTTATATTCTCGCCTAGGGTTATATTCTTGGCTTATATTCTCGCCTAGGGTTATATTCTTGGCTTATATTCTCGCCTATGGGCTGTGCTTACCTAGAAGTACAAGTGGATCAGGGATATGTAGGAACTTGAATGTTATGGCACATTATGTTGGTCAGCTTTTCAGGTTAAAAAAAAAGGAAGGCAGTTATTTGAAAGTCAAAAAAATTGATTTAATTTACTGAAAGCTTTCCAACATTATATGTCCCATGTTAAAACAGTAAAAATAGCAATTATCGGCTAAATAAAAAAATATACTAATGATCCGAAAGAAACTAATGATAGCAAAAAGTTATTTATTTAGTTATATGAAAAAATATCGTGCTTAAGACATATATGAAACCGGCACTGGCGTTACGAAAGAATATTTTATAGGTTAGCGGTTTATAAAAGTGTTATTTTATAATTAAAAGAGTTATTTCGCAACTGAAAAAGCTTGAAAATGTTTGTATAAAAGTAAAACTGAATTATAAAAGAATATTTGGCTTAAAACTACCATATTAGTATAAAAGAACAGTTTATGACCACGTGTTGAATTTAATTTCGTCTATCTCTGTAAAAAAATAAAGAATGCATACGAAAATTATATCAGACAGTACTTTAGAAGAAGCTTATTAATTATAGATTATGATTTTGAACTTACCACAGCAAAATTCCTAAGATAGATACTTAAGATATGAAAGATAGCGAAAGACGATGTGCCTCCTTAGACAGACGATAACAAAAAGGGGTGTTTAACGTGGCGTTGTCCGATGGCAGGCGTCAATTGTCTTACGTTCGGGGTAGAAGAGTTTGGGATCACAGAACTATAATTGAATGTGGCTAGTGACGACGAGCGCTAATTAAAAGGATTTATTCTGTAAAATCGAAACAGGTCGATAGACATGTTACAAGGTTCTATGAGTATTCAACAGATGGGGACGTATTTCAATTTCAGACGATTTCTTGGTGCTATAGTTTCTTCCACGTCACACGTGTTCCACATATGTACATATGTGTGTGTTTATTTTGCGTATCATAATTTTATTTGACAGAAAATGTATTTCCAGATGAACATTTACAATTTACAAGAATTATCACAAAGTGAACTTCCTCAATAATTATCAAATCTTATCAATATTAAAAAATGTTATTATTCTATAACGATTTCAAACTACATCTTCACATAGTAACGGAAAAAAAAGTCTGTATCGAGCTGATGATTGTCCCCAATTTCCGATTGCCCTCAACAGGAAAAGGGGTACTTGAGTGGCAATAAGATCCTTGAAATATAAGGAAAATCTTCCTAGCACACTTGTAAGCTTAACCGTCTGAAGTTGAATTTAGAAGCTCTGGACTCACAAAGAAAGGAACCGAATTTGATAATAAGACTACTGAGTAATGACTAGTTGAAATTGTTTAAAAAGAAATGAAATATTAAATTGTTGTAAATTGAAAGGAAAAGTATTAAATAATAAAAAAATTATAGTAATAAGGGACAGTCTGTGGAGTTCTCTTATCAACCGAAACATTTCAGTCCTATGACTAGTTTTTGAGAAATAGGACGTTAAAATTAGAAAGTAGCGGTCATTCAAAAGTAATATTATATTTATTATTATAAATTTTTTGCACAACTGTTAATCCTTACCCTTTTGGCTTTAGTTTTAGACTGATTTTTGACCTGAAATATTTATGGTCAAAAATAGCTGACGATTGAATTGAGTTTCCACCCTTTTAGAAATATGAGTACTTACATTAGTTTAGCAAATGGTTGCTCTTAAAAAAAATATCTTTCTTTTTTTGAAATACTATATTAGAAATGCAAAAGTAATAAATTCATTCAATATGAGAAGCTTTTATGTCGCCATATTTTTATCTCTTTGATCATTTGTTTCTCAAGTTTCATTTGTACAAAGCTCGGAAAATGAAACTTTGAGTTACTTCTTAACGTTAACTTTCAGAAAGTTTGATATTAAAAAGGGTTCTGCTACATTGTATCTTATACCACGAAAAAAATTTATTCTATTTTAATATATTTGCATAAATCAGTATTCATGGTATTTTAGAATAGAAGAAGAACAGTTTTTGTTTAGATTTAGATTTTTGTAAGTTTGTTACTCAATTATTTATTTAAAAACTTAAAAAGCTTAAAAGTATTCAAAGTAAAAATATTCTAATACAGTAAATAATCTTGAAACGGACATGGAAACTTTAAAGAATGTATCTATCCAATCATTGTGTGGTTTTGAAAAACCACGATGTTTAGCCCGTTCAGTACAAAAACCGTTGCACGTCATCAAAGTGTCGAAAGAGACGTTCGTTTATATCATGTCATTCGATTGCTGCTGTTAATCCTCTGTCAATCACTATGTTAAGCCTCTCTAAACTCAATAAATATTGAAATTTGTAGGTCGCATTGTATTAAAAAATATGAATATATGTTTAAAGAAAGGTTTCGTAATTAATTTCATATCAAATACAGCTCGTAGGTTAATTAAATATTAAACTCAAACTAACGTCAGTCTTAATAAAAACTTTTTATGTTGGCAAAAATGCGCGCTGTTGCCGGGATTAAAATGGTTTATTTCAGGTTCAGTTGACGTCTTGACATTTTTGGGGTTATGTTGTGACAAAAACTGCAAAGAACTCTGAGTAATTTTTCACAAGCAGTGATGAGTTATCAAAGTTAAAGTCACATCCAAAAAAACGTATAAATGAAACTTAATAATACGGCAATAGTTGATGTATTTACTCCTGATACTATTTACAGCGTTTATGAAGCAAGTATGTATAAGTTCAATATTATACCCAATCAACTGTATTTATTATATTCTGTTACATTATTCTTAATACTTGGCAATTATACATGGACATTTTTTTTATAGATAATCATGTCACTTTAGGAATGTTACTGCAGTAATTGGAGGAAGAACAATAATTATTAAATGTAGAATGTTCCTGAGTAGTTTACTAAAATATGATACATCCAAAAAGAGGACTTATGGAACTTTCAACAAAAATAAACCACTGTATACATTTGTTTTTATTAATGAATCCTGAATTTTCCAAAATGGTTTATGTCAAAAGGTATGTTACAATGATTATGTAAAATTTTAGAATGCAAAATTGTTTTTATTCTAGATATTTTGTATTACATGCTGAGAATGAAAATGGTTATATTGATGGAGCAGAAAGTATATTTTTATATGAATCTCAGTTGAGTTATTATCATGGGAAAATGAATGAAGAACATGTTTTTAAATGGTTTGAAAACCAATTACTTACTATTGAATCTTTCTGAACCTTTAATAAATTATGGACAATGCTTTTCGATAATATTAGGTTAATAACACAATATAGAATTCAATCAACAAATGTTGAAGCTGAGCTTATTTATATTACAGCCTAGTAAGTAGATACAAACTATATTTGAACAGTGATATAGCAAATTATATGTTAGAATTCAGAAGACTACACAACTAGTTTAATACATTCAAAATTCTTACTTCAAATTATACCTAATAGACAATAAATGCTGTTTTACTTTTATTTTTACAAAAATAATAATATAGGTATTTGAATACTGCCCTTTCAATAAATGTTTTTTTCAGAAACAAACCCCCCAACAAAATTCATTGTGGATATGATAGAACAGTATAGTCACAAAGTTACCTACCATCTTTTTAAAAATCCTATTGAGTTAATACTGGCTACTGCCAAGCAAGCCGATAGATGCATTCCAGAGGTTGCGGGTTGGAATTGGTTTGTCCGTGAACCTCTCAAATTTGAAAGATTTCTATTTGACAATTATTGTTCTACCTTATTTAAAAAAATAGTATTACAAACTTTTCGGTATAGTAACTAATTTATATATTTGCAATGTTTCTTTTTAATAAAACAATTCCATAAAAATTGGGGTGGCATTATTTATCATTTTATTTTAATCATGATATTCAAAATAAGTAATTCAGGCAGCATTTTCTAAAGGTACATGTGTATATCACAAAGTTTTATAAAAACTACAAAGAATTAATTTAATAGTTTTTATTGAATTGAAAGGTCTCATTCGATCAATCATTTATTAGCAATACTTCAGTTGCGGTAGATGCTGGAGAGCTAAAACAAAATGGTAAATATAAATTTGGATTGATTAGAAGATGATGGAGTGATAAATAATTCACCAATATACTGATAATTATAATATGTATTGATTTCAGTGCTACGATTTAGTCAATCATTTGCATATACCTTCACTCGGAGAATAGAATGGATTTGCTCTCCTTTTCTGAGCTGTGGTGGTGCTTGCTGCACAATTTTCTTTTGCTATGATCATATATCTCAGGATGATTTTCCTTGTTGAGAATGACCTACACACTAAAGCTTCACATCCCGGCTTTTCTAAAAAAAATTTAAGATTTATTTCAACAAAATATAAAATAAAATTGCCTACCTTTAAAAAGGAGGTAGATCCAGGTTATCAGAACTTTTTTATATATAATTTGTCTGTAAACTTTACATCAATCTTTCATATTGTAATGACAACATTTTAGAAGCCAACATGTACTTAGGTAATTGTAACCTAAAAATTATATTAGAGAATATTTTTTCCTTGATACTATTTATACATACATGCATTTTAAATACTAGAATAGTTCCATAACTTCTAACTAATTAAGTGTGTGGTATAAACATACAAATAAAAGTTTAACTATTCCATACATACCTTTTTAGTGCTAAAAATAATTCCATAGTTTTTAAAATAAGAATTTCTTAGTGCTGTACGGTTAACATACAAATTGCACGCAATAACCATCAATAACTAAACCTAACCTAGAATATTTGATAAACTTCATTTGACATATATACTAGATTCTCATATTATTTCAAGGGCTTGGCAACATAGTACAGTTATGACAGATGTGACGTGCAACGGTTTTAATACTGAACGGGCTATAAGTGAAAATTTTCTTCGAATTGCAGGCAATTAACACTCCGCTACATGACGTCTTTAAAAAAACACGAGTGCGCGACGGTGGTCTATCAGTTTGAGTTAACAGTTGTGAAAAATAAAATAAAATGTCCAATCTTACCACATAATATAAAAGTATTACGAAAATCTTACTATTTTGACACTTTTATTTAAAAAATAATAAAAAAATACAAAGGATCAAAAAATTAACATTTTTTCGTTTAAGACTAATAGAACTATGTTTTATGAAATTAAGAAACCTAAAATATAACAAAAATTCAAACATATTATGCTGAAAATATTGGAGGTCTAATTCACGTTACGATTTTCTTTCATCTTATCCACACAGTCTCTGCAACACGCAAAAATGTGGTCCATGCATAACCATTTTTTGCACAACTTACAAAAATATCTTGTTTTCCCCTTTTTAAAATATTTACAGTGTCCTCTTTTATTGGGGGAAGGATCTGGTAGAGCAAGAGGTTTAGTAAACTTGGCAATTGAAGTCTGGATATATGTGTGTAACCCGGATGTAGAGGTTCTGGAACACATGTGTTCCTTTATCAATTCAAGCCCCAGATTTCATACAAATAGCCTCCTATTTTTACTATAATCTTCGTCTGGGTTATTGAATCTAATTATGGCAAGAGCATTGACATTGCAAATGTTCAGCATCCCATAAAAAATTACTAATGGCCACCGTTTCGTGTTTCTTGCAACGTTATAGGTAGAAGACATTTTGTCAACAATGTCTACACCACATTTTGTAGAATTGTCTCTGGCTTACCACTTACTGGATCCACTGTGTCATCACGATGAAAGGAAGACATTAACAAGAAATTTTTATTTCTTCGAGGGACATAGGACGAAGCCATCATGTGTTTTCCAAAAGCAAATATAGAAGACTGTCACTGAGTGCAAAAATCAAAAATCGTTTGAATCGTGCCAGATTTTATGGTATACTAAACTTCAACATCATAAAATACTGATGTCTGAGCATTCTGGGGTTTCCCGTAACACACTCTGCCATCTACCATAGCTTAGTCCTATTTACCAACCTCCAAACGTGGCTTTAACCTCTAGCCGCCAGATGGATGTACATATCTTTAAAGTTACAAGACCACACGACGGTGGTCTATTAGGACAAAGCGATGAATTTTTCAAAAACCGAAATTTTTGTTTTTGTAAAACATATCGTAAAATACTTTTTTTTAATGTTTCTGAAGGTACTGAAAACCCCAGATTTCTATATTATCTGTTTATATAAGAAATAGTACTGTGGCCAGTACCCTTGTTCTGACAGAACTTAATAATTGGAAAATGGGAATGGAAATTGGAAATCAATAGTCGACAAGAAAAGAATCTGCTCCACTTACTTACTACTCACTGAATACTTGAGAGAAGTATTTAATCTTGAAATGAAAAATGATAGAAATATACCGGATTACAAATATTTTATTTATATAATGTAGTAACAGCTATTCTAATCAATGATTCTAGTTTACTTCTTATAATTTGATGTTCCAAATTAATTACTAGAACGTAACGTACATAGCAAAACAACATCGTTTTTCGAAATAGTTTTCTAACAACGAACATTTTCATCAGCTTCCGTACCAAACACTCCATCTATAAATCAAAAAGTGACGTTTTATCGATAATTCTCAAATTTTTATTGTTTCTTTCCATATTTTCTTTTATTGTCATCCAATTCTGAATAAGTTGGAAATTTTAAGTTTTTAACCCATCGGAAAATAAGTTTAAAATCATGTGCAAAGTTCTACCCGACATACAAGAAAGCCAGTTAATAAAAACGTGGTAAAATATACAAATACCGCGGAGCACTTTCACGAATAGGAGAATATAAATACTACACGGTCAGCTGATGCGTACCTTGCACCTTTAACTTCACCCCTACTACGTGGCCGACTGTAACGCGACATGCAATCGATGAACGAAAAATTTTGAGAAGATGTAATATAAAAGTTTCACTTCAAAATGTTAAAGCGCCAATAGGTGTGCGGTCAAACATAAAAAAGTTTGCACTTATGGTGTTTATAAGCGGTTAAAGTTTTACTAATTTCCAATAAGCCATTTAATAATTATAAATAAAAAACCATTTCAACTTCTCAACTTTAGAGCCCTAAAGCTCGTTAACTAAGGGAGTAAGTAAAAATTTTTATATGTAGTACTATAATTATTTTTAGTTCCTCTATTATCTCCAAAGTTTTTGGTATGATGTCCTGGGACACCCTTTACATCAATTAAAATTCATGTCAAATATTTCAGAACATAAATCACCTCACTAAATTAATTTCCGAATATAGTCCTCAAAATCGAAATCATTGGAATTTGTCAATTATTTACAAAGCTCTATGTCAACGATAAATGTGATGTGAATACATTTACACTCACAAATAGTATAGGTCACCGTATAAGTCTGGAACAAGCGTATTGACGATGCTAGTTTTTTAGGATTTTTACTTATTTCTCCTTTTTTTTGCTCAGTCACCGATGTGTTCACAAACCAGGTTCTGATTTAGGCATTTATCTATTTTTATAGTAATGAAAATTAAAATATAAAGTCAATTTCATCCCTTCCTCACACAGCACGGCACTGTTGTTGGAATCAGCGACCTTTGCTGTATGCTTCGATTATTGAATAGACCAAATGAATAACCCGCTATACTGACAACACACTTTGTTTACAACCATCTAAATCGATTCTCTCATTCCAAAACAAGGATAGCAATTCACACAGCAAAGGTCACATATTCCAATTCACTGCCGTGCTGTGTGAGGATTTAAATTTAATAGAAATATTTATCTTAGATTTATTTATTACTCGAAGAATGAATTTTAGTTGCCGTCGTTTTTGTATTATAAACATGTATAGTTACACATTGTTTATTTTCTATTAATAATATAAATTTGTAATCTTATTAGAATGGGTAGATGGTATTTATATATCTAATGATGCGCCACTGGTAATTTCGGAACTGTAAAACTGTAGAACTGTTCAGAACTTGTTGCTTACCTGTTAAAAGATGTATTGTAAACATCACTTTTACTTTAGTTTTTGCATAGTACACAACGACTAACCGTCTTGTAATAGTTATTTGCCTAACGTGTTCGGGAAGTAGAATTTTTCGCATGAGCACTTTGTTTGTAGCACGACCGAAGGAATATGGTACACATCCACACAGAGGACTTATGGAACTTTAAAAAAAAAACTTTATAAATTAGTTTTTATCAATGCATCCAGAATTTTCCAAAATGGTGCTGTAGGGCTGTTCATGTCAAAAAACAATAATGTGTGTAAAATTTAAGTATGCAAAATTGTTTTTATTCCAGATATTTTGTATTTCGTGCTGAGAATGAAGATGGTTGTATTGATGGAGCGGAAAGTATATTTTCATATAAATCTCAATTGAGTGATTATCATGAGGAAATGAATGAAGAACATGTTTTTAAGTGGATTAAAAACCAATTACCATTGAATCTTTCTAAATATCCAATAAATTGTGGACAATGCTTTTTATTTAAGTTGTTTTGTTATAAATGATTATTTTTGTGGTGTGGTTCGTTTTAAATGTCAAAATAGGATTATATATTTTTCCCACGGTTCTTCAGGCAGAGATTCGACTACTTACCTCAAGGTCGTGTTTCAGGGTTATTATAGATGACGGTTCGTAGATGGAGTTCCAATCGAATTTATAGATTCATGTATGTAAAAAATAAAATAGTTATGTACTCTGATTTTGATTTAATAAACAATTACCAACAGAACAATATGGAAGTCAACAATAATATCGACTATTACAAACAACAATATAATATTTTGTCGTGTCGACAACAATAGAACTGTGAAATACTCTTACCACCAATATTCGCACCTCTCCGAATATAATTACGGTACGCGGCTTCCGCTTCGTCTAAACTGCTGTTCTTTAATTCTCCTCACAGAAATGTGAGGAGCGGCTAATTGTAGCTCTAGGGGCCGACGTTGCCAAATTTCATGAAAGTGACATTTAAAAAATGTGGAGAATAAAATGAGGTTGAGTGTTTTTTTTTTCGTTTTATATAATATCTTGGCTCCTCGCAGCTTGCAAGGAAAAATAACCATTCCATTACAATATTATTATCTAAAATTCCTAACATAATCAAAATCAGAGTATCTTTATAACTTGTACAGAACATTATTAAAATCTAATATTCAAAATTAAGTCAATTCACAACAGTGACTTACAAACATTATTTTTTCACTTCTAGCCTCTAAACCTAACTTTATTGACTTTTGTTGAGGTAGTAAAGTTGTTCATTATTAACCAAGGTAGAAAAATACAGAGCCTACTTAATTATAACCAAATCTCAATCCATTTAATAGAATGTGAGGTTAACTTGTGCTTAGCTGTCATGTCATGTGAAACGGGAGTCGACAAACTAATATTTAAAAAAATAAAATGCCAGCAGTGAAATAGTGAAAAAAATGCTATATGAGCCACGGTAGAAAAGTATATTAATGTCTCGGATCCATTAAAGACCTCCAAGCTTCGCTTCTCGGTCTTTAATGGACCTCGACAATAATACCTCACTTTTCTACCTTGGCGCATAATTACAATTTTCTACCTTGGCGCATAATTACTATTTCCGATTGTGTACACTATTGACAGAATACTTAAAATAATTGTTACTATGAATCAACCTTTAAATATTTAATGTTAACATCTGTCATTACACAAAATATGCATACAGGGTGTATCAAAATCGTTGATATAAAATATTTCAAATTTGTTTTTTTTTAAACGTGACATCTTAAATTTCGATTCCATAAAATCTATAACAATATATATTTGAAAAGAAATGAATGTTTTATTTCAATAAATGTTTTTTAGAAACAACCCCCAACAAAAAACATTGTGGATTTGATAGAACAGTAAATTCACAAAGTAAGTAAATCCTATCGAGTTAATGAGGGTACTGCTAAGCAAGCCGATAGATGCATTCCAGAAGTTGTGGGTTAGAATTGGTTCATCTGTGAACCTCAGAATTTTGAGTGATTTCTATTTGACAATTATTGTTCTATCTTATTTAAAAAAATAGTATTACAATCTTTCCGGTGTAACTAATTTATAAATTTGCAATGTTTCTTTTTAATAAAACAATTCCATAAGAATTGGGGTGGCATTATTTATTATTTTATTTTAATCATGATATTCAAAATAAGTAATTCAGGCAGCATTTTTAAACGTAAATGTGTATATCACAAAGTTTCATAAAAACTACAAAGAATGAATTTAAAAGTTTTTATTGAATTGAAAGGGCTCATTTGATCAATCCTTTATGTTGTCAGTATAGCTAGTCCGTTTAATGATCGAAGCCCAATCACCTCCTGAATTTTTATTTCACCTTTAAATATGAATCACATCGAATAAATAAAATGACTTTCTATTCAAATTTGTTTCATGTAGGAAGACCTTCATATCGTTATAGCATCACGCTTCAATTATTATTCTCTACTACGATAACACTACATCACATTCTAAAGAAATGGAAAAACTATTTTATAAACCTACTTGTATTGTACAAATGTTATCCATATTTCAGAATTTTTAGTAAGGCTTCAGTGGAAAATTTATTCTCGTTCTTATTGAAGCGTTACGTCTGTAATGATACATGTTAGGAAGCTGATATGAGAAGAAAATTTGAAAATGAAAACATTTTCGAATCTGCTGTAACAAGCTTCTCCGTAATATCAAAGATACAACAAAGCAAACATAAAAAAGAAATTGGATCGTCATTTCTTTTGTTGAATATGATATTTACGAGTAATAAGGGAATTATTGTGAATATAAATTGACTATTCAAGTTGAAATATTGGTTTATAAGAGAGAAAAGTCGGAGCGAAAATGTTGACTTACATAAATTGGCATCATGAAATTATGTTATGTTACGTTTCGAAAATTAGCAACGAACCGTCGACAAATTACTTTAAAAACATCCTGTATATCTTGCTATAATAATTATTGAACGTTTGTTTGGAGAGAGTCGTAAACTAACTTAATAAAAAGTTGAACAAACTAAAAAATTTCTCAAGCATACGTTATTGTTTGTTTCCAGATTACCAAAGTTTCATGCCTTAAGGCGTATAACTTCGAGAAGCTGCAACCAGAATCTTCTTGTGATACTATTTAGAGCCCTATCAATATTCAGTTGAAGATTTCTCGCTGTCCGACATCCCATCAGCTCCATCAATTGAATAATTCATAGTTTCGTGTGGTCCACAAACTGGACAAGAGTTATTCTCTCTCTCTTGTAGATTAAATTTGCAAACCAAAATAGTGAAATGTCAATTCCTATGAAAAATACACCACAACGAATTCTCAGTGGTTTTCGATTGTAAGAAAAAAAATATTTACATCTTGTGAATCCAATACACTACGCAATTGCTGTGTTGCCGATGTGATGTATTTTGGGCATTACATAAAGAATTAAATGCATTGAAATTATCTATTAATAATTAATTCATTTAAGGTATTTATGTTTATAAAAACAATCTATTTAGTTATTTGTTATATCACGCGAAGTAACGAACGTGACAGTGAAAGGCCAGAGAACTATCACGTAACTGGATAGTTGACCTAGGGCAGTACGTATATATGCTGATGAAGTAGATAAGCGAACAATTCAGAATAATTCATAATTCATAAGAAACATTCAGAAACAGTCAGAGACATTTCGATCTATTCACATACATTCAGATACCTTTAGTTATGTGTAAATGTAGTTCATCGATATCAGATCTAAAACTATGTTATACCAGTAACATGATCATCTTAAGTAACTCATATGTAAAACTAGTGTAAGTAGTTAAGTATACAATAAAGCTCATCCCGGTGAATACTGTAGTTTCCGTAAGTAGAGTATTCCATCAGGACCCGGGCTTCCACTAGTCCCTGTGGAACTCCGCAATACCGACATACAATACACCGATTGAAGTTAGTTATACAGGTTTGTTAGAATTTTTTAATCGTAAGATCCTCTGAACAATGAACATACTAGAAGAAACAGGCGTATTATCTGATGCTAACATAAACGATGTTAGAGTTTATTTATTTATAGACTATTACAGTTTCCTGCAAATTGTCGTATGATGGGGGTACGTTCTCTCTCATGTCATTTTAGTTCCCCGCCTCTACCCTAGAAACGGTTTTGAAATCTCTTTTCGTTCACGAGATACAGCCCATTGTAAGTTTTAAAATTGACACCCTGTCAATCTTGCAGATGTATGACGAAGGATTATTTTCTTCATCCTTGTTGTGTGATTTTTGGCGCGTACAATTTAATGTAAAGGAGGGTTAATTTAATTGCAAAAATTTTCGTCTACCTTGGGCGTACAATAATTTTTTTATAAGGGATACATTTTGTTGTAAAAATTTTCTTATCACCGGCGTACGATACAAATTTAATAAGGGGTAAAAATTTCTATATTATAAGCGTACAATCAAAAATTCCATTTACCATATAAATGGGTTCATCACTCCCGAGTCCCTATTAAGACTTATCACTAAATTTTGTTGTTTTATTTTTATGTTGTTTATATATTATTACAAGTTTTATAACTCGCGCACAGGCATTATTATGACTCAGCGAGGTTTCAATGTTTATTCTGAAATATATGTAATTGTTTCTACCTATCAAATTGTATTGTATTTTTATGAATAAACATTATTATTATTTATTCGTGTTTTCACTTCTGTCGTCAGTCTTTATGACTGCACGATCCTTTTTTTATCGTTACATGTAGAAAATAAAGATTTTTCAAAAGCTAGTTAATAACAGGAAAATAGGGCTTTCCACTTAAATAATTTCTTTCCTTTGAGTAGATACTTATGAAAAAAAAAGAGACGGAATAAGTAACAAGCCAATTAGCATGTTACACTTTGTATTATTTGATTTGTTTTTTCTATTTTTCAGACAAGCCTAGATGCCAAGAAACTAACTTCAAGCGCACTGAAACTCAGTTGTTAACTGAAAAATAAACGGTTGAATTCTTATACACAAAATCATTCTCACGAATTCCTTTGTTTTTGGAATTGATAAAAGGCTTTCTTCTCAATTGTAATTGAAATTGACGCCCTTTTGATCTTCAGTCTGAGATTTTATCGATATCCCGCTAACGTATTTACAAAAGAGATTAATACCAGTCCTTTGTATTAATTTAAACCTCGCAGTGGGTGTTTAAAATAAGAAAATTTGTACTTGATAATGTAAAAAGCTATACAGGGTGCGATAGACAAACCGTCGAATATAGAAAGATTTATTAAAAAATCGTTAGAATACGGAATACATAATAAATACGAACCGTGATTAGCAAAACAACATCATTTTTTTAAATAGTTTTCTAGCAACGTACATTTTTATCAGCCCCCGTACCAAACAACAAGCTATGAAGTTAGTAACTTGTAACGGTAAATGTTGCTTTTAGTTGGGCGCCAATTTGTAACGGTAAATGCTTGTACCCCACAGGGCACCAGCTCGAAGGGCTCCGGCTAGAGACTCCTCTCAAGGGTGATTCGACCCCAAGTTTATGTCACACAAGGATAACAGAAGGGTTGTAAAAATTGAGGGCGCCACTACCTTTTTAACGATAAAAAGGACTAAGAAAATTAAGGCGGAAAAGGTAGAAACGCCTTGTAAAATTTAAATGAAAGTTAAAAAATAAAAAAGTTACTAAAAATTACACCGGGCGGTTTCTCCCTCAACTTTTATAGTTGAGGATTTAGAAAAAAAATAAAAATAGAATTAACACAAATTTACAATTTATTCTGCCACAGGAAATGAACAGGAATTTGTACTTTTATAGGTACTTAGCTTATATGGAGTTGTTTCCTGAAGAAGAAGTCAGGTCTTGATCTGAACTGATGAGTTCTGTTCTAGGACGGTATTTTGAGCTAGGGGTTCTATCCTTGGCTATATTCTTGGGGTTATATTCTCCGGTTAAATTCTTCGGTTTATATCCTCGGCGTTATATTCTAGCCTAGGGGCTGTGCTTACCTAGAAGTACAGGTGGATCAGGGATATGTAGGAACTTGAATGTAATGGCACATTATGTTGGTCAGCTTTTCAGGTTAAAGAAAAGGAAGGCAGTTATTTGAAAGTCAAAAAATTGATTTAATTTACTGAAAGCTTTCCAACATTATATGTCCCATGTTAAAACAGTAAAAATAGCAATTATCGGCTAAATAAAAAAAATATACTAATGATCCGAAAGAAACTAATGATAGCAAAAAGTTATTTATTTAGTTATATGAAAAAATATCGTGCTTAGGAAATATATGAAACCGGCACTGGCGTTACGAAAGAATATTTTATAGGTTAACAGTAATTTATAAAAATGTTAATTTATAATTAAAAGAGTTATTTCGCAACTGAAAAAGCTTGAAAATGTTTGTATAAAAGTAAAACAGTGACTTATAAAAGAATATTTGGTTTAAAACTACCATATTAGTATAAAAGAACAGTTTATGACCACGTGTTGAATTTAATTTCGCCTATCTCTGTAAAAAAATAAAGAATGCATACGAAAATTATATCAGACAGTACTTTAGAAGAAGCTTATTAATTATAAATTATGATTTTGAACTTACCACAGCAAAATTCATAAGATAGGTACTTAAGATATGAAAGATAGCGAAAGATGATCTCTCCCCTTAGGCGGTCGTTAACAGAAAGGAAAGGGGTGTCTCTCGTAGCGTTGGAAAAATGGAAGCGTCCGTTGGCAGACGTCAATTGGCTTACGGTCGGGGTTGAAGAGTTTGGGATCACAGAACTATAATTGGATGTGGCTAGTGACGACGAGCGCTAATTAAAAGGATTTATTCTGTAAAATCGAAACAGGTCGATAGACATGCTACAAACTCGCGCGACCCCTGTATATACGAAACAGGTGTCTTTTAACGACCGTTTTTCGGCGCTGAGCGCCTTTCAATTTACCCTTTCACGCGGCCGGCTGTAACGCGACATGCGACATGCGATAGATGAACGAAAAAAATTGAGGCGATGTAATAAAAGTTTCACTTTAAAAAGTGTTACGGATCAATAGTGAATAAACTTTGGGTTTGTATTGCTTCATTTGGTAATCTTCATCTGGTTCCACCTATAAAACACCTATTTTAAACACATATCAAACTGCTGAAATAAACTGAGTCGTAAGTCAGGATTCTTGTTAAAATGAAACTTTCTAAGTGCGAAATATCATTTTAAACAAACCGGAGTAGTAGTTTCATTTCCAACAAAAATAAATCCAACTTCTGCAATAACTGCGAATGTTTAATTAGTCACAAACATCTCAAGCTTGAAATTCATGCTAAATATGAACTGGTGCACACTTTTAAGGGTACAGATATATATTATCAAAGTTGCTAACAGAAGATTACATTGTATTTACACTCCATTCCAAGATATTTCGTTTTAACTTTACTAACATGATTGATTCCAGAGGAAAACCCACAGCAGGTAGTCGTTAAGCCTATAACAATAGTACAGTATCGTATCGTTCTCGTTTCTTCGAAAAGATTATGCTTAATAATATGATTATTTTACAACTGAAATGTTTGACTGGTAAAATAATAGTTTTAGTATCAATATTTTACTTACTACGGATCTGTTACTGGTTACTGTACAATGGGATATTTATATTTTTATTATTAAATCCCCAAGATCCGATACCGAGTCAACGAAATATTGTGAAATATACTTTATATGGGTTTATTTAGGACCGTATCTATTCATCGGGGCTTCCCGACATTTAGGTATATTTGCTATTCATCGGGGCCTGATGTACGCATGCTCATATTCCGCCCCGACGAATAGAAGCTTTGTCTAAATATCAGGGCAGTTACACCGAGATACTAAAAGGCGCGGGCTCTTATTTTTTCAAAAATGGGAAGGAAAAATAACCATTCCATTCACCCTTCCCTTCCTTGAAGGTACTTGAAGGTGAGGGGAAAATGAAATGGTTATTTTTCCTTTCCCCTCTTGAAAAAATAGGAGCCGCCTTTTCCCCTATGTTTAGACAAAAGATTCTATTCGTCGTGGCGGACTATGAGCATGAGTACATCACTCCCCGATGAATAGCAAATTAACCTTATATGTCGGGGAGCCCCGATGAATAGGCACGGCCTTTATTTAAGGCTTTCAAAATAACTACAGTATTCGCCAGCTAACTTGATGTCCCAGAAATTACCAACTAAGAGAGATAGAGTAATAGTGCCCTGCCTACTCGGCTGCTGTTGGTGGTAAAATTTTGACAAACGCCAATTGCATCGAACCTTATCAGGTGTTAAGATTTTCAGTAGCGTAGCGTCACACAGTTATTGTTTCTGCTTTGTACAATAAAGTGTTTGTAAAAATGTCAGCCTTTAATGAAGAAAATCGTAAATGTATTGAAGGACAAACTCCTCAAGTTATATATAGAATGTTCAATTAATAGGAGAAGCAGAATTTAACAACATCGATGCGAATGAGTGGAGGAAAAGGTGTGACCATGTCATAACAATAGAAGACTCATATTTTGATAGAGAACTCCAAACAGATATGTTTTATGACGTCAACCCTCTTGTGATTACTCTAGATGAAAGAGATTCCAGTAGCGGCAGTGAGTCAGATTCTTCGTAAAGATAAAAACTGTTTATACCTATTCTTAGAAATATACCTAGCTTAAATAATTTCCCATTATCTTGTGTTTCGTTTATTCTCATTACTACCTGGAAGAAATTCTTTAGTTTCTAACAAATTTTAATTATAGTCCGTCCGGAAATATAAGATAATCTTCAATTAGATAAATAACATGTTATTGTAATGGGTACCTTTTTGTTAAAATATTATTTATGTACTCAGAATTCAGGTATAAAGCAGATCCGTTTCTATTAAAATAAATATACCAATAATTATAACAAAGAATTAAATATTATTTATTAAGTTAGGATCATATATTTCCGGACGGACTTTACTTTATTAATTGTACAAGTTGTGTTAATTTGTAACAGAAAGCGTATCCTCAGAACTTGCACGGTACTGTTCATAGTTATCGGATGGGCGGAGTCAATAGCTCCCTAGAAAGCATTTAGGGCATCAAGTTAGCTGGCGAATACTGTAACGAGTGGACAAATAAGAATAAAAAAGTGTCTGGCCAGGATGCAATCTACCTCTGTTGTTTTGAAATTACGCATCGCCTGAGAGAATGTTTACATATACGGGGTTTCCCGTTAATTATTACCATAAATCAGAGGATTGTTAGGTCTTTTTGAATTGTTTTGAATTGTTTTGTATATGAAAATCAAGCGTTTCGCCTTTCTAGCTTTTTTTATCCACAAGATCAACCTTTAATTCAAATAAACAGTAAGAAAATAATATCACATTTTTCAAAACGTATTTAATTTGGAAACTAAAAAATATTTTCCCTAATTTTTGTACATAATCTAGCTTCAAAATTCGAGATGAAGTTATTGCGATAGCCACGTTGACTTTCGCATGATATCATAATGATATGAGCAATTTCTCGCTTAACACGACAAACTATTATTATCGTAAATAGTTGTTGAATTATCTTGTTCGAGAAACTCCTAAATTGGTGTTTTGGCGTAACAGTCTTTTAACGACGACGTTTGGTTGAACATCCAAGTGACCTGAATACAGGTTTCCCGTTAATCCAAAATTAATTTGTGGTACGTTTAGTGCTGTCAACGAGACAGGTCTGAATTCACTTCATACATTCTCCTGAATGCATGTCAAAAGCACATGCATTTAGCTCTGTTTTAGTTATACCTACTGCATTCCTGGTAAACGAGCAACTTTGTTGCGATCAAATTTGCTTTCATACATTGTAACCATATAGCAGTCAGAGAGCTGGAGATAATTTTTTCAACAACCACTAAAATACCGGGTATCCTAGAAGCTCCTAACCTATTTCAATTGCAAATATCAAAGGAAGTGTGGTTTTCGCTGAACAAAATTCCTTGTTACATAGAGTTTTTTCAGCATTAATGTTCACTTAGATGTAAATATAATATTTTTATCCTACGATAAAGCTGAACTTGAGTGAAATTGAGTATAGAAGAAGATATACTAAATCACCTTGAGCTCGGACAGTAATCTAAGATATTCGTGGAACATTGACAGCTGACACAAAACTTTACTATGCTTCGACAGTTGGCAGCTCACACAGAACTATACAATGCTTTGAACAGTTGACAGCTGACACAAAACCATACTATGCTTCCTCACACAGAACTATACAATGCTTTGGACAGTTGATAGCTGACACAGAACTATACAACAATGCTTCTACAAATTACAGCTGACACACAGAGCTATTTGAAGCAGAGTGAAGTTTTTATTTAAGAAAACCAGTTGATTTACGATGATTTACCTGCGAACTTCGTGTTCACATGACTTTCAAGTCTTCGTTGTAGAATTTAGATTGAATAAATGAAACTAAAATATCATTCTAATTCTAGTTTATTCTGTCGATATTTATAAAAAATATTTTATCTTTTAAAAAAAAATTAACAATAGTTATTAAAATTTTTTGTAAAGCATAGAAAACAGTGTTGTATTTTTGTTTATTTATAACCTTTTTTCTTCGAGTTGTTTTATCCTGAAATACCGAAAAAAATTTAAAAATACGTTTTTCGAATTGAAGGATCTTTGCCTTCGTTAATAAGGCGGATAGTATATATTAGTTGCTACGACAAATAGAACATGTCTAACGGAATGACACTAATTTTATTGTACGCTTTTATTCAGCTTCACCTGTATGTGGGCTTGTGAGTTTGTTTGTAACTCTCCTAGCAAGTGGCTTATTACTGTTAGTATAACCAAACAATTTAAGTACGTTCGTTGGCCGAGCGGGCTAAGGCGATTAATCGAAAAATAATCGATTAATCGGGTGATCGATTAATCGAAATATATTTTTAAAAATAATCGATAATCGTTTAATCGAAAATAATCGATTAATCGAATAATCTAAAATAATCGATTAATCGAAAAAATCGAATATTCGGAAATAATTGGTTAATCGAAAATAATCGGAAATAATCGAAAATCAGAATCTTAAGTACTTCCAAATATCTTTTGTAGGTTCCTTGTGGTTGATTCATTATTTGGTTTGTTTTTATTGGGAATCAAACCACAATGTCTTCTGTATGTTCCTTGTGGTATACTCACTCTTTATCTTGTTTTTTGTAGGAATCAAACCACAATCGTTCTTTTGAAACTTTATTTCAACGTTTCAATAGCTTTTTCCACCTATCGTTATCAAGAACTATTGTATTTAATTATTTTTTCCCTAACTGATGCCTTAAGAAAATCTTGACAATTTTTTTAAGTCTTTAACTTCAAAATATTTTCGTAAGTTCCAAATTGTCAATCTTTTTAGAGGCGTGAGTTAGGGAAAAAATTAGATCACGGTGTTTGTTGAAACTCTATTTTTAACGTTTCGGTAGCGGTCCAGCTGCCGTTATCAAGAATAATGAAAAATAATAAATATTCGAATAATCGAAAATTGATTATTTTCGATTAATCGAATATTGATTATTTTCGATTAATCGAATATTGATTATTTTCGATTAATCGAATATTTCCGATTAATCGATTATTTTCGATTAATCGATTATTTTCGATTAACCGATTATTTTCGATTAATCAATTAATCGATTATTTTATATAATCGATAATCGATTATATTTTTTGATAATCGCCCAGCCCTAGCTAAGGCGCGGGTATTCTTGACGTCGGATTCACCGGTTGTGGGTTCTAATCCCGTCCACGGCTAAAAAAATTCTTTTTTACACTTTTTTAAACTTTTTATATAAGGTTCACTTGTATGTATAGTTTGGCAAACATAACTGAAGCTGTGAAAGGAATGCGGTCGAAAACATTCGATATTGCCACGTTTAACTATGAAAAAGCTAAAGTGCTAAGTATGTAGTGATAATAATTAGAAAATGGACTTTTTATTATTAACAATATATCAATAATGATTAAACGTTAGTTCTTTAATGTGCTTGTTTCATTGGATTTTGTCTATTAACATTATTTTTTCAACATATGAATATTAAAAGATGAACACTTTTCCAAAGATGTTATGGGTTTCCTTCAAGCTGGCAACGTCGTGCGAAAATCATAATTACCACGCCCTTCGGACTAACTCAATTGGTGAATATTTGTCCAAACTACGGTGCTAAGTAACCACCTGACTTCCTATTGGCAAGCGCGTGCGTGTGTTCTTCCCTCTCACTTCGACAATTGACTGACATTGATTATCCAGTGGCGTTTAAATTGTCAGTATTTACCTTCGTATTTTCAGTTTTACTTGGTATCTTATTATTTCGTATCCA
Source organism: Lochmaea crataegi (assembly GCA_947563755.1). Taxonomy (NCBI): domain Eukaryota; kingdom Metazoa; phylum Arthropoda; class Insecta; order Coleoptera; family Chrysomelidae; genus Lochmaea; species Lochmaea crataegi. The sequence continues at coordinate 87,091,796 of OX387423.1, read as the reverse complement.
TATTGAATTCATGTACGATTTTTAAAATTCTTTGTTTTTAACAAATACCGTGTTTTGAAAAATACTTTACCTTTAAAGCAAAGCATAAATCAGTTTCTATATATAATTATTATATAATAATAGTAATTATTTTTAATACTTTTATAAAATAGGTACCGTACGCCATTGGTACGTTTATGACAGATATCGGCCATGTTTTCTCGCCCCTTACCGATGCCGCGTAGCTTCAGATAGACTTGCCAAACTATATATATGTTTGTTTGTATCGCAACCTTTAAACTCGATTTTTACCCACTTTAAACGATCAGATTAATTCAAAATTTTGCGAGATTGTCAAGGACCGATGGCAACACAATGTAGTAGTTGAATATACAATGTTCCATTAAAAAAAAACATAACTCGGATCTGGCATCAAGTTTGAAAAAAACTTAAAAACAAAAAATACACCTTATAGTAAATCGAACTAAAAAGTAAAAAATAAATATAGTTTAAAAAAACTAAAAAACACGCTTTTGAATAATATCGGACTAAAAAGTTCAAAATAATTTTTAAAATAAGCTTAAAGCAATAATGAACGAAAAATACTAGTATTATTGTGAAAAATGCGTGGGCGCTTTGTGCCATATTTTTCGTATATCGAACGCCCGATGCTTTTTTCACAATAATACTAGTATTTTTCGTTCATTATTGCTTTAAGCTTATTTTAAAAATTATTTTGAACTTTTTAGTTCGATTTTATTTAAAAGCGTGTTTTTAAATTTTTTTAAACTATATTTATTGTAGGTATACGTTCAGTGATTAAATATCGCGGGAACTATCGTGTCGTATCGAACGATCGGGGATACGGGAGTGCTGTTTGTGTAGTGTGTGAAATAGATTAGTATACAGGGTGTCCAGAAACTCTCCTGCCAAACGGAAGCTACAGTTACTAGAGGTGATGTTAAGTCGATTTAGCTCAAATTACCTTAATCCGAAAATGCTTCCTAAGGGAGCTACAGCCCTTTGAAGAAGACGTCCTCATATGAGTTTTCTTCAAATTATTCAAAAATACCGTTACTCAAAATATTCAAACTTGGTATAATCAATAAACACTTACAAACCAGTCGTTCGCTGTAAATAAATTTTTTTCAGATCCATCACAAGCGTGTCAGTCGGGGGGACCAACAGGTATTTTTATTAAAAAAAATTTATTTTCAAGTTTTTTATGTATCCGACTACGAATTTGGAAAATTCAAGATAATTTTCATAAAAAATGTTCTCTTCTTTCAAATCGATATCATGAACCGTTTTCGAGAAATATAAATTTAAACTTTTTGTGTTTCTTACATAAAATCATGTTGGATTATAAAATTGTATCTGTAATATCAAGTTGGCTTTGAAAAATCAACAAAATCTGACAATGTGTCAAATTATTTTGATTCTAAACAGTTATTATTGTTATTGTGTGTGAAAGGTAAAAAATATTAGTTAATTTGATCAAAAAGGTTTAATTTTCGTTGGAGAATATGCTGATATGCATCTAGTTTATGGGGAAGTACAATGAAACGCTTATGCAGCAAAGCGAAGATATGCGGAAAAATTTCCAAACAGGAGGCATCCATTTGTAGCCGTACACCAAAGATTAAGAGAAAGTGGCTCAGTAGTACCTAAAAATACTGAAACTGGTAGACGACCTGATGTGACAATGGAATACGAAGACGATATTTTGATTGAAATCGAAAATAATACTGAGGTTAGCACCAGAAGACTCGCTGCTATGTATCCTGGCATTTCCAAGTCTTCCATATGGAATATTAGTCATAAAGAAAACCTTCATCCTTTCCATTTTCAAAAAGTTCATGCCATGGTAGATGGCGATTTCCCTGCCCGCATAGATTTTTCAAACTGGTTGCGGAATAAAAAAATCAGGATCCTAATTTCTTTTCCAATATTTCATTTTGCGATTTACCAGAGACGGAATTTTTAATTTACATAATGCACATCATTATGCCTACATTGGTGATAATCCTGATGCAACAGTAGAGAAAAAGCACCAGCAAAGATTTAGTATAAATGTTTGGATAGGTGTAATCGGTAATGAGCTTCTAGAGCTTTCTAGCCGTTTAACAGGACAAGAATATCTTAATTTCCTACAAAATGTTTTACCTGATTTAATAGATGAGGTTGCCCTGATGATTCGAAATAATTCATGGTTCATGCACGGGCTGCCCAGCTCATTTCAGTAGAGAGGTTCGTCAATATCTCGACAATAACTATCACGATAAATGGATTGGAAGAGGTGGTCCAGTTAATTGGCCCCCAAGATCTCCAGATTTAAACCCCTGTGATTTTTGTATTTGGGGTTATTTAAAATCATTAGTCTATGCTGTTTCAATAGAAACCCGTAATCAGCTGTGGCAAAGAATTTAAAACGCTTGTAATGAAATTAGAAATAATGCAGGAATTTTTGCAAAAATTAGACGATCTTTAGAGAAAATAATAAATTTGTGTATCGAGACAAACGGTCGCCATGTAGAGCATCTGTTGTAAATTAATTCTCTTATTTCTGTTGGTAATTATCTCTAACTTTGTTTTTTTTAATGTTCATTGTTGTTTTATACCCTCACGAAATAAAATTAATTTAAAATTTCCCAAACAATGTGAGCAACTTAATACTGACGACTTTTGTTACCAGTATCTGTACAATTTGTTGATTTTTCAAAGCAAACTTGATATTACAGATACAATTTTATAATCCAACATGATTTTATGTAAGAAACACAAAAAGTTTAAATTTATTTTTCTCGAAAACGGTTTATGATATCGATTTGAAAGAAGAGAACATTTTTTATGAAAATTATCTTGATACATAAAAAACTTGAAAATAAAATGTTTTTAATAAAAATACCTGTTGGTCCCCCCGACTGACACGCTTGTGATGGATCTGAAAAAAATTTATTTACAGCGAACGACTGGTTTGTAACTGTTTATTGATTATACCAAGTTTGAATATTTTAAGTAACGGTATTTTTGAATAATTTGAATAAAACTCATATGAGGACGTCTTCTTCAAAGGGCTGTAGCTCCCTGAGGAAGCATTTTCGGATTAAGGTAAATTGAGCTAAATCGACTTAAAGGAGAGTTTCTGGACACTCGTATTATAGATATGGTAAACGTTTCTCCTAATTACTAGTGTTTACTAGCAATGTAATCTTAATTTCAATAGAATTATTTTATACAACCCTGTAGGCATCCCTGGTAGGTGGTTTAATAAAAGTCAGATTATAGTTTCGGTTATATCTTGTTCCAGTATATCAAATATTGACCATTTGACTGATATTTCGCATGTCCGTCCATAATTAACTGTTTATTCAATTATTATCTGCAACAGACTACATAGTCTATCATCAATTCTGGAAACTCGAATATCGCAACCTAAATAAAGTACAAAATCCGTGCCGATTGCAGAGTAACTACAATCAATACCTTGTCATATTCAATTGATTTATGGAGTGACATGGGTTACGATTTTACTTGTTTTCGTTTTTTTTTTTTTTTTTTTTTCGAGGTTGTGTGCTGGGTATTAAAGCGTGATATATCATCAGCCTTTTGATTTTGTATGCTTTTCGGATACTTCCTTCAGTCTAGAACAAATATACTTTTTTGATTAAAGGTAATCCCAGAAAATGGATAGAGACTACGTATTGTGAGATTTTTTTTAACGAAACAAACTTTATTTATTTTTAATTTTAATTTAATATTTAAATTTCATCATAATAAACGGAATTGGCTACACTCTCACAAATGTTCTCAGCGTCTTATGGTTACTTCTGGTTATCTCATAAAAATAAATAATAGTTTTCTTACTTACGGTGCCTCAAAGAAAAGCTGAACTACTGCTATTAAAACTCCAGAGGCTTGCTTGTCTGTGCTTAACGGCTGCGATGAGAAGCAGTTCGACCTTGACATTGGAGGCCATACTCAATTTTCCACCTCTTGCTCTTGATTGGGATGGAAACTTGCAGGCAGGATGAAGCGCTAGTGTGGTACACCATAGATCATAATCTGACAGAGGAACAAAAGTTGGAGTTTATGATGCTAAGCCCAGGTACAACGCTTATGCATCCCTGAAGAAACTCGCATCTGTTTTCCATGCGGAAATCTACGCTATCATAGACCAAAAGATACTTTAACTCTCTTACAGTCAGGCAACGCTGAAATGTTTAGACTGGTCTACAAAAACTGTTTACCCTGGTCAACCATTAAAAGGTTACGCTTAAGTGAGTTCCGGGGCACAAAGATATAGTAGGCAATGGAGTAGCAGATATTCTTTCAAGAAAAGAGTCTGAAATGAAAATCACTGGTCCAGAACCAATTTCAGGTATAGCAAAAACTGCATTATGATGGTGGATATTTCAGTGGAATACAACAAAACATCAGATGTACTGCCTAAGCAGGAACACACAATAAAGAAAGTGAGAAGATTACTCACCAGTCAATCCATAATATAGGCATATATAGAGAGGTTGTGCCGGTTGTGTATGGAAAAGGAAGAAACAGACACATACATAATTTTCGAATGCGAAGCACTGACTCATTAGAGATATAGACTCCTGGGACCAAAAGATACTCTAAGGGCCAGTTTAATAATGCTTTTAAAGGAACCTTTAAGCGTAAAAGGCCTTTTGTAGAGTAAGTAGTGATCTGTTTCATAACCAAAAATTCACTCTTAAAGCTCATTAAACTGACCCTTTAAGCTAAAGAATCCTTTAATTAAATGCCCATTTAAGCAATGGTTATGAAACTGGCCCTAACTCTCTTACATTCAGGCAACGCTGAAATCTTTAGCATGTCCCTAGACTGGTCTACAAAAACTGTATACTCTGGCCAACCATTAAAAGGTTACGCTTAAAAGAGTTCCGGAGCAAAAAGGTATAGTAGGCAAGGGAATGGCAGATATCCTTTCAAGAACTGTACGATGGTGAATATCTCGGTGGAATACAACAAAACATCAGATGTAGGGGTCAAATGAAGAAAGTGAGAAGATTACTCACCAGTCATTGCATAATATGGGCATATATAGGGAGGTTGTGCCGGTTGTGCATGGAAAAGGAAGGAGTCATACATAATCTTCGAATGCGAAGCACTGACTCATTAGAGATATAGACTCCTGGGACTAAAGCACCCAAAGGAGAATATCTCCAAGAAGGATCTAGGGATTGTTAGCCTCTCTACAAAAACGTTACATCCAAGAGCAGAAAATGCCTGAAGGCCGAGGTGCTGAGGATTCGAAACCTCGTCTGGATGTAAAGTACGACCAGAAATATAAGAAGGTCATAAACCACCAACCAGTTATTATGAGGCGGTCGATTCTACGCAGAGTTGTACCTGCCCTATCCATTAAATTTTGTTTTATGATGATGATTTTGGGTTAAGATCATTATTAAGCTTGAATATAATTGAGAATTGTTTATGTATATATAATATATGATATATAACACAAAAACATTTATAAACATCACGATAACGAATGAGATTATAGTTTCTGCTACTAGTGAGTTTTTTAAATTTAAATCCGTTTTGTAATAGACACTTCCTTAAAGTCTCTTTGCAACACTAGACACCAGTTTCATATTTTTAAGCCGTTGCCAAAAATAATGGAGAGCCTACTGTTATTATTGTGTTGTTACTTCGAACAATAGTTCGTCGGCTTATACTGATTTACGACCTTCTTAGATCTCTGGTCGTACTTTACTGTAATAATCAATCAATCAACTTAATGTGGCGGCAAATCTGAATTCTCTGAAGTTAATTAAAATTTAGTGAATTGTTAAACATTTTACTTACTGATATTGTACCCTTTCCGGAGATTAAGCAGCAAACATTAAAAACTGTCAGTTCGATGCTCAACAATTTCCACCTAATACAGCTCTTTTAATAATTCGAGAAATGTAAAATTTTTGTGATACCACAGAACACATCCAACCTTCATCATTATTCAGGAAATGAGTTTTCAGCAGGTAGACGAATGTCAATTTATTTGTCAGGCTGGCGGTTGAATGAGATATTTTACTTTATTTATGCAGTACCCGAAATGGCAAAATACACGGATACACATGGGGATATACTTTTATCAAATTGCCAAACAAAAATAATTTGTTTTGAAATATCTCTGATATACTTTAACCAGGTGGCTATAAACTATGTGAAGAAAAAACTGTCTAACAAAATAATTGAATCGGCTTTTCCAAAGAAAAAATTACTATTTCACGATCAGGTTTTACAGGGAGATTGATTAGTGTGATAAAGCTCAGTAGGTCTGTTATCATAGAAGATACCGAAAAAAGTAATATATAAAAATTGTAGATGGCTTTACGCTTCATATTTATAAATTAGTTAAAATGTTCCATAAATCGATGCCAGATAAAATTTATGTTTTTTTTTTGTAACGCAACCATTAAACTCGATGTTTATCAACTTTAAACGCTCAGATTAATTCCAAATTCTGCGCACTTGTCACAGTACAATAATTTCAATTAAATAAAAAATTATTCCTTTAAATTATGTGATAAAACGTCACTTTTTAGTGTTAACATACATCATAATATGGTCTATATACAGCTTGGTTGATTAATTATTATGTCTTCGAAGTCGAGTGGTTTAGAGGTTTGGCAGCGAAAATTATGAATTGTAGGCGTGAGGTCGAATCCTGGACACGGTTTCCGTGTCATGAGACCTGTTCATTATCCACTGTTCTATTATTCACTAGAAATATAACTAATAGTTTGAAGAAAACTAAAAAAACACACCTCATAGTAAATCGAGCTAAAAAGTAAAACCTAGTTTTTAATTTAAGAATAAAATGATTAACGAGAAAATTAATGTCATTGTGGTAAAAGCGTGGAGTGCTCGATATCAATTGTTATAATTTCTCACTAGTTCTATTTCGAAATTCAGAGTTAGTGTATAAATGTAGTACAAAGCACCCCACGCCTTTACCACAATGACATTCATTTTCTCGTTAATCATTTTATTTTTAAATTAAGAATTATTTTCTAATTTTTAGTTCGATTACCCTATAAAGCGTGTTTTCCATTTTTTTTTAACTATAATTTAATATTTTGAGTTTTTATTATTCACTATCAAAAGTTATGTTTACAATTTGACTTCTGTCATTCAGTGGTGGCTCCTCCATTAGGTCATTGGGTCAATGACCTTCCACTAAAAAATAATTTAAAAAAATAATTAAATAGGCATTTAAAAAAATAAAATATACCTACTATACATATAGTATTATAGTATTCCTTGTAACATGTCTATCGACCTGTTTCGATTTTACAGAATAAATCCTTTTAATTAGCGCTCGTCGTCACTAGCCACATTCAATTATAGTTCTGTGATCCCAAACTCTTCTACCCCGAACGTAAGACAATTGACGTCTGTCAACGGTCGCTTCCATTTTTTTGCACACCGCCACGTTAAACACCCCTTTTTGTTAACGACCGCCTAAGAGGGCACATCATCTTTCGCTATCTTTCATATCTTAAGTACCTATCTTATGAATTTTGCTGTGGTAAGTTCAAAATCATAATTTATAATTAATAAGCTTCTTCTAAAGTACTGTCTGATATAATTTTCGTATGCATTCTTTATTTTTTTACAGAGATAGGCGAAATTAAATTCAACACGTGGTCATAAACTGTTCTTTTATACTAATATGGTAGTTTTAAGCCAAATATTCTTTTATAATTCACTGTTTTACTTTTATACAAACATTTTCAAGCTTTTTCAGTTGCGAAATAACTTTTTTAATTATAAAATAACATTGTTATAAACCGCTAACCTATAAAATATTCTTTCGTAACGCCAGTGCCGGTTTCATATATTTCCTAAGCACGATATTTTTTCATATAACTAAATAAATAACTTTTTGCCATGATTAGTTTCTTTCGGATCATTAGTATATTTTTTTTAATTTAGCCGATAATTGCTATTTTTACTGTTTTAACATGGAACATATAATGTTGGAAAGCTTTCAGTAAATTAAATCAATTTTTTGACTTTCAAATAACTGCCTTCCTTTTCTTTAACCTGAAAAGCTGGCCAACATAATGTGCCATAACATTCAAGTTCCTACATATCCCTGATCCACTTGTACTTCTAGGTAAGCACAGCCCCTAGGCTAGGATAAACCCAAGAATACAACCCTAGGCTAGGATAGAACCCGAGAATATAACCCTAGGCTAGAATATAACGCCGAGGATATAAACCGGAGAATATAACCCCAAGAATATAGCCAAGGATAGAACCCCCAAACTACCGCCCTAGAACAGAACTCATCAGTTCGGATCAAGACCTGACTTCTTCTCCAGGAAACCACTTCATCTAAGCTAAGTACCTATAAAAGTACAAATTCCTCTATTAAATTCCGTTATTCATTTCCTGTGGCAGAATAAATTAAAATTTTGTTTTTAATTATTTTTTTTATTAAAATCCTCAACTATAAAAGTTGAGGGAGATATCGCCCGGGTCACTTTTCTTTATTAACTTAAATTTAAATTTTACCAGGGGTTTCTACCTTTTCCGCCTTAGTTTTCTTAGTCATTTTTTTCGTCAAAAAGGTAGTGGCGCCCTCAATTTTTACAACCCTTCTGTTATTCTTGTGTGACATAAACTTGGGGTCGAATCACCCTTGAGAGGAGTCTCTGGCCGGAACCCTTCGAGCTGGTGCCCTGTGAGGTACAGGCATTTACCGTTACAAATTGGCGCCCAACTAAAAGCATACTTTTACCGTTACATCCTCTTAAATAAAATTTACCTAAAACGTTTCAAGACCCCCGTGTAAACGTTTTTCAAGACCCCCGTGTAAACGTTATTCCGCATCAAGCATCAAGTACTCGGCGAAAACCAAAATTGGAAAGCGGGCTGGTGTCCACCGATGACCTCAAGGTGTTATATGGGAACGGAATTTGCCGAGCGCTGACGATCTTCGCGGCGTGAGAGAAACACGTCCGAAATTTACATGTGATGGGTCAAAAGCCCGGTTTAATATCGACGATGAATCGACTTACGACGGCTGATTATTACACGCTTAGAAAAGAGATGAGTAGAGCGGTTGGCAGACGGCGCTATATTTTGATTTAAAGGAGAGCATTTGAAGCGAAATAATGAGGTTTGTTTTGACGTAATAAGTTGTTGAAAATACAAAAAATCGAAGGCTTCACTCAAATTTAAAAAAGATTTAGACTAATTATCATTTAATTTAAGTTTGTCATATTCTATATGTATAGAAATGAATAAAATATGGTTGTTTTTTAAGAGAGGATTATTTTTATATAAAACAAGCGTGGCCCAAAAAAATTTGTTGCCTCTGGGGCTTTGGAAAGGAACTCCACAAATTTTGCTTTTTTAACGACTTCTGGGCAGAAATTGGGAGTGGTTTTTCGAAAAATTAAGCCTCCGGGAGGCTGGTCAGTGGCCTTCCGTATTTTAAGATTTTGGACACATCACCTATTTATTATTAACCACGAGCCGCCACTGCTGTCATTTATTGAAACTAAGGTTACTGTTTTTAGATGGTATTGGATTTGCAGTGGCGACGCCGCGGTTATAAAACAAACTGCTTAGATAGACGATTTTGAGAACAGGTTTTGTCAATTTCTCCGTATGAGTTCAATTTCCTTTTTTTGTTGTGGTGAAAATTCTCCTTATGAACACCTTCCGCGTACGCTCGGTGGTGTGGGGCTCTCAGCTAGCGTTGTTCAGAGCGCATACCCACTAAAAACACCTCAAAGGCGCCCCTGGTCCACCCCAGAATCGCCTTGATGGGATGTCTTCAGGGTGGAGGCTTTCGTTGACTTTGGTTCAACCTATGGTTTCTTCCTTTTCTTTATCTTTCATTGTCGTTCTTATGTATTTATGTATTTTTTCACAGTTTTCCTCACACTTCATCATCTCTCCTATCATATTCTCCTCGTTTATTTCTTCGCCGATTTGCTCTTCCAGCTCATTTCTGGTCTGCTCCCATCGAACGCACTTGTACAGTGTATGAGAGACGCTGTCTATCTCTCCGCAGTATATACATTCTATTTTTCCCATACGGAAGGTGTGAAGGTTCTGAAAGATCCGTGTCCGCTTAGGGCTTGTGTAAGGTAGTAGTCTGTTTTTCGGAAAGGGCATTTCACCCATTCTATGACGTCTGGTGTAAGCCTCTTTGTCCACTGAGCCACGTCTTCAGTCATTTTCCATTCACTTTGCCACCTCTTCATCGAGATTTTCCTCCCTTCTGTTTTTGCAGGGTTCCTTGTTCCGTCTTCTCTTTGGTACAACCGCCTTCTTTCATCTATTTTGATGTGAATGGGGATCATTCCAGCTCACTTGTGCCTCCTTGCTGGAGACTGTTCTGTATGCGCTGGTAATCCTTATCTAGCCTCCATGTAACATATTTTGATTTGAAGATATTTTAGATTGGATCTTGAAAATGAAGGCTAGTAGGAACTATTAAACTAAATTGAAATCGAAAATGAATAAATAATTATTGTAGTCATATATCAAATAAAATTAGGTTCTGGTGTTATAAATCAAGATTAACACGTTCAGCAGAAATAAGAAACGATAGATTACTCTAGAACTCACTGCCTGATCAACTTTTGTGGGATGAACGCGACCAATACTTTTTCTAAATAGTATAACCTCCGTTCTACTTTGGAAAAAACATATGTGTCTGACAAATGACAGACAACGAGTGTCAGACGTAATCTGAATATGTAATATTATAGAGATGTTATTCAATTCATAGAGTATTGATAGTCTAAGTCATAACGAAATTATTCTATGTTACTCTTTATTTTATATTATACAGGGTGTTTATAAATTCATGCGATAAAGAAATTGCAAAGTTGCACTTTTTAGGGCGGGTATTATAAACATGTCTTGAAGTTATCTTTGCATTTAATAGTCAAGTTAACTTTAGGTTTTGAAATGTCAGTTTTATGAAAGTTTTATTTTTTAAATAAAAAAAAGAAACGGGCAAAATTCAAAGGAAACAAAGTAAAATCACAATCAAAATATTCACAATATAATTAATTGAGATTATAAATGCCAAATCATTGACAGAACCGACAGAACAGAATAACTATCAAAACTCGAAAACCACAAAGTTAACTTTAATCGATATCCCTTCCTCCCGACAAAGTTAACTCCGCCATTTTGAAGTTTACTATAACATGTGACGTCATTCTACAAGTTAACTTTCAGTTATATATAAAAATAGTTTTATAATACCCACCCTTAGAGATACGTTTACTTTGTCACTCGCCGAGACACCAAAACGCTCGCTTAGTTACCATGGAAACATCATATTTCTGTAAAAATAGTTAATTTGTGACACCGCATGTTACGTTTGAATAATGTACGACAAATTAACTGCTCCGGGATTAAATCGAGCTTTATACACGTTGCACGTTGCCGTAACATACTATAATTTTAATGTTTTAGAAGGACTAGAATCCAGAGTGGCTAACTTTACTATTCTATGTGATCGTTGTATAAATAATAAGCAACTTTACGTCCCATCGGGGTATACTATATACGTAGACGAAATGCTTTAAGATTTTAAATAAAATAGATAGATACCTTGTCTTTTTGCGTTGTTGCCAGTAGGTATTTGTCTTCTTAAAAGCTGAGAACTTTCGTATATATATATATATATATATATATATATATATATATATATATACAGTTTCTTTTGAAGTGGAAATACCACCATTTTCTTCACGAAAGGCAGACATTAACTACAATAATGGAGACATGGCCAATGTATTAGTTATGACGTCACTGTCAGGTCGGCCATATTATACTGGAGGGCACATTTACAGGTAAACAACGGATATTAGTTAGTAGAATTCTGGAACCGTTGGCGATACTTAACACTGAACACTGTTTACATTACCACTACACCAACACTAACACTTTACACTATCTTACGCGAGTTTCGATAACTAAGTTATCGTCTTCAGAGACTGAAGGTAAACTAACACTATGGTGCTTCGTCATCCATATATACTAAATTTTTTATCGCGCCAAACTGGTTAATTGCTTTTTTCGTAATAAACTATACAACGGACTATAAGGTATAGATACTTTGTCTTTATTCAAACTTTTATTACATTTAGCTATTTTTATGCCTTCAAATGCATCCAACAATCTATTGTTGGATACAATTTTACACTACCTAAACTTATTGAATGATTACAATCTAAAACATGTTCAGTAACGCTCGACTTCTCTGTACACCCTTATTTCAAATGAGCTACTTGCTCTTTATAACGAACTTTTACAGACCTCTTAGTCTGCCCAGTCTACTGAACTCCAATCAATCTCTAAGGGCACCAGAAGGCAACGCAAAGTTCAAACCTTTGTTTAACAATTCAATCTCTTCACTGTCAAAAGTTTGCGATGAGATGCTTTCAACAACAATAATAATTTCCATAGGAAATGTTTTGGGTTTTGGTTTTAATTTCCCAAGTTTCTTACGTAAAATAAACATCTTCTTTTCAAACACAAAACATTTAAATTTTTGTTCATAAAACACAAACACACAGAGTTCAACTCCAACTAATCGATTCAGTTGCCCTCCAGCACAATATGGCCGTCCTGTCAAAGTCATGCATGTGTTCTGGAATGGTCCAGAACACGTGACTTTCACAAGTCGGCCATATTGTGCTGGAGGGCAACTGAATCGATTAGTTGGAGCTGAACCTGGTGTGTTTTCGCAAGTGCTGTAAAGTATTTTAGAAAAATCTAGCTTGTAGTAAAGTCACTTGGTTATCAGACAGACTTTGTAGAGCCTCGCTTCGTTAAAACAGCCGGAAATCGAGAAAAAAATACCTTATGGCTTTCTTCCCGCATTTCAGACTTAACAACACTACAAAACGATGGCATTTTAAATAACTTTAAGTACTAATCGTTAATTAAAGTCTAACTATTTTCTGTTGTTTACCAGTAAACAATGAAAACTAAATAGACACAATATGGTCGACCTGTCAGTGACGTCATTCTCGGGAATGGTCTATATTGAAAAAATGGCAGAAAGTTTACATTTTTTGCCAACTTCATACAACTGTTACAAAGGAGGAAGTATAAGTAAATACACACTCATAAATGCGTCATTTATAATACCCTATATCTCGTAAACGGTATAAACATAGTAAGTATATTGATCGAAAATATACAAATTATTGTCCGATTAAACAATATTTTGTTAAAAACAAACAGTAGAATATTCAAAAATGTTCACCCTAAAAATGTGATTTTTTAAGGGTATTAATGTATTAAGACTAGATGAGAAGATCTTAGTCCGTTCAAGTTTAAAGAATTTCATTTCCTAAAAGGATCTTTTAGAGTTGAGGTTTGCTTATGTTTATTTTTATTTTTTCCAGATACCCGTGAAGGAATAGTCGATTTCATTACTTCTTGGAATACGCTCTTTAGAAAATGCAAAGACATTACAATAGATTTAATTTAGTAAAAAAGTAAATAAAATTGATATTTTGTGTGAAAACATTTAATATTTGTCAACATGTAGTGTATAATTATTAATATATTGGATAGATATGTTTATCAACAATCATAAAAAAGTATTCGTAAGCATAAATATACTTAGTTTTGATATGGATGATATTACATGACATATTATTATTAGAAAAAGAAAGATAGTTTTGATTTACAACAACCTGATTCTTTACAAACCCTTATGTATGTCAGGTCGGTATATTATCAATAAAAAAACAGGGCGGTCCAAACTGAAATGAAACCCAGAATATGTGGTATAATTTATGACCAATCTTTTCGGGTCACCCTATATTCAAATGACACTCACATGAAAATAAAAAAATAAAATCATCATGCTGCCTTCAAAATATAAAATAAGATGAGCCCTTTTCTTCTTCATTTTTAATACAAATTAATTTGTCTTCCATAATCATCAACTGTTGAGAGAAAATGACAGAAATTCATTCATAATTCTGCTCAAATCTCCTCTAGTTGTTCAGTTACCAAAATACAGCTACCAAATAACAAAGTACTTAATCAATACCGACTCTATGTACTCATATCTAAAATGAATGTCATTCCAAGTACTTTGCTTATTTTGAAATTGATTGGGACCATAATTTTTAAGATTAGAAATAAACTCCTGTTGAAAAAATAATAAACTTGAACTCATAACATAACTTTACCTAATCATTGGAATTGATAAATTCAATGGATAATAAATTTAGATAAGTATATCATAATTATAGTGTGATTGCGAGCTCTATGGTACTTTTTATCAACTGTAAGTCCAGGCAGCTGAGTTTGGCATAATTTCCTGAGACTCAATCTTATAACTACTTTTTTTAAACAAGGTGTCCAAATTGTACCATAATATTTATACCAAACATTAGACATGTTAGGTAACATTTTTAGGCAACAACAAGTGACAAGATAAGTTAACTAATAGTTACCTTCAATATTAAAGTGATACAGAACAAATCATTTTTCTATCAGCGAGTAGAATAAAGACTTTGTTACAGAGTCAAAAATTTATTTTGAGTCTATCGAAAGGTGAGTAAACCGTCCTAGAATTTGAAATGTAGCTTCTGTCAATAATTGTTGAAAGTAACTATTATCAAATTTAATTGAGATTTTGGCGAGATCAGTTTTAATTGTTATCATTTTTCTTATCTAATACAAACAATCAACTAAAAAAAATAGTTATTAGTATAGATATACAGGGTGTCAATTTTAAAACTTACAATGGGCTGTACCTCGTGAACGAAAAGAGATTTCAGAAAATGCTTTCCAACGGTCTAAGTCATAATTATTCAGGGTGTAACAATAAAGCAGAAAATGTATTTAACAACAAAATGAAAAAGTGTTAAATGTCGAACTACAAAAATGTTAATTAATTTAGTAAATGATCAAATGTTTTGTAAACCGTAGGCAAATGTTGCATTAGTAATATCACGACATGCTTGACTAATTCTTCGTCGTAATTCATCGATTGAGTTTGGTTTAGTTTTATAAACAACCGACTTAAGGTGGCCCCACAGAAAAAAATCAGGTGGCGGTAAGTCTGGTAACCTAGGTGGCCACTCAATGGGACCTCTCCTTCCAATCCATCTATTTGGATAATTATTGTCTAACCAGTCCCTACTACTGTGTAATGGGGAGGTGCTCCGTCTTGCTGGAAGTGCAACAAATTTTCATCTAGAGCTAGATTGCCATCGCCGTCCTGTTGGTTCTCTAATTCATGAACAATTAAGGGCTCAATAGTGTTCTCCAACATATCGAGGTACATTTTACCGTTTAAATTTCCCGGTACATTCAAAAGACCAATCACAGAATCTCCTAATACCCCTGCCCAAACATTTAGTTTCTCAGGATACTGAGTGTGGTTTTCTCTAAACAGATGTGGATTTTCATCATTCCAATAACGACAGTTTTGTTTATTTACATTACCATTTAGATAAAATGTGCACTCATCACTAAAACAAATATTTTTTTAAAGTCTAGGTTCATTCTTAATTCTTTCAGTCATAATTTCACAAAACTGAATTCTTCGGTCTGGATCGTCATCGGACAATTCTTGAAGAAATTGCATTTTATAGGGGTGAAATTTATGAAGCTTCAAAACTTTCCGTACCGACTCTTGTTATAGTCCTGTTATTGCAGACGTGACGAGTTGTTAAAGTAGGATCTATTCCAAATTGTCCAAGGACTTCAATTTGTGTTGCTTCATCGAGTATTTTTGCGTCATTCCTTCTTCTATTTGCCACTGAACCCGTCTCTGTAAATTTTGCGACTAAATCACGGATATACACGTGACTTACATGTTTTTCAGGATGTCTTCCATTAAACACGTTAGCTGTCTGCAAATAACTTTCGTTCTGGTAGCCAAATATTAAAATTATCTCCACACGTTCAGGTATACTGCAAACCATCGTGTTTATTGTAGTTAAATTAACGTACAAAACGTACCAAAATATTTTCGGACCAAACGTACAAATAATTAATCTATCACAAATGACAATGACATTAAGGTAAGTATCAATATATACCAATAATTTGAGTACAGAAAGGAAATGCAAAAGAGAATAACAAAATGTGTTGTTTAAAAACTGCAAAGCAAACAAGTTTTCTTTAAATACAATTAATAGAACATTTAACACTTAAATAGGGACCGTACTTGTACTTTCAAGCGAAGTATCGTTCCACAATTAATTGTTATTTTTGTTGTCAAATAAATTTTTCTGCTTTATTGTTACACCCTGTATAATTATGACTCAGACCGTTGGGAATTGGAACGCATTTTCTACGGGCTTCTAACGACGTATTTAAATTTTTGTAGGTGAGGTGTGTGGGGCATAGGGGGTTGATGGGGGTGCGTTCTCTCTCATGTCATTTTAGTTCCCCCTCTCTACCCTAACAACGGTTTAAAATTTTTTTTGAATTCTCTTTTCGTTCACGAGGTACAGCCCATTGTAAGTTTTAAAATTGACACCCTCTACAAACATAGGTAGTAGCTATTTTTAGTTATAACTTTAATTATACAGTGTCAAAAATAGGTTGATTGAACGTCACTTGGATTTATTTTCTGATGTATATTTATTTATGATATAGATCAATTTTAGTCGAGTGCCATATATATTATTGACACAATGAGCACGAGTACATTCTAATTTTAAAATTGATAACGTAAATACTTTAATGGTATTACAAACAGTTTAGTATAACAATGAATGTTATTTATAAGAATGACTTATCTCGTTATTCAATAAATTATAACCCCCTCAAGCTCTGGTGCAGGGGACTCAGACCTAGAACAAAAATATCAACCTTCCTATGATCCTATCCAACTGTATTTCTGGCAGAAATTCACCCCATTGATTCATGTGTGGGGAGATTAGAGGAACCCAATACAACACATGAAACAATAAAAAATGTCTGACACAGCCTAGTGGCTTTAAAAGGTTTTTTAGGGTCTATACTCATAAAATAAGCAAAACAAGGAATGAGCTATACTGTGGGGATATGGACGTATACCAAGTTCTTATGCAAGAGGTGGCAAAAAAGAGAAATGGAGGTAGAGGGAGAGTTAGGAGTGATACTAGGGGTGGGGAATTTGGTAGGGTATGTAGGAGACAGCTGAAATATTGGAGACAGTGAGGAGGTATATCCAAGTAGTTATAAGTAAAAAGGAAGTAAAGGAAAGAATTGTGCAGGATAAAGAAATAAGGGATGGGAGCTGGGTAATTAGGAAGGAGAGAAATGAACGAGAGTCAAGATTAGTGGGACGCTGGTCAGTTTAAGTAACTGAAAATCTTTCAAGTAATAATAATTGTTTTTTTTTCTTCTGAAATGAGACCATTTAATGATTTTTATTTATGTGGTAAATCAAAAAATATTATTTTGTACTGTTGCTACGTTGTTTTCCAATTTAGGATTCAACCAATTCACATATATATGTTATTATTATTTTTAATGAACTGATACTTAAACTACTTCAAGTAGCTTCAGATAAGTAATTGATATAAATTCTGTAGTCTTAAAAAATTGTTACAGTTGCTCAGCTGAAAATCAAAAGGTAAGAACTTTCATTGATAAATATTTTGTATTAAATTTAAGTTGAGTAAAGAAAATTTATTTTACTCCATACTCTTTCAAAAGGGCGTCCCGTGTATGATGACCAAATTAATCAAGAGAAATTAGCAGTAATCGTACTACACCAGAGTTAATTCCCTGTACTTCTATACAAAATTCTGATTTCTGATTCAGCTGGTTATTAATACATTCCCACATTTAATCCCAGCATGCATAGCTTCATTATATTCGGATCATGCGTAAATACACCTTAATCAGTTAAAGTTTTCTCATTGTACTCAATCTGTCCATAATTTCAAATAAATCTTATTATATTCTTTTTCTAACGTTAGCTTCTACACTAATTTTTTCTTCTTTCGATTCCAGTACTAAGCACTAAATAAGGTCCAAAACAAAATTTTTATTTATATTTTTCCCAAGCAAACAAACACTTTAGAATATTTTTTATAGAATTTTTCCCAATTTATTAAATTCTGCCAACAATATTTTCGATAGTTGAACAATATAAGAATAATAAAACTTGTTAAAAAAATGTTGGAGAAATTAACTCTGCAACTTTATTTTTCAGATTCAATAATGCGAGCAGCAGTGATTTTTTTATTGATTGGTGCTCTCACCAGTGGTAGCTTGGCAGGAGAATATACTCAACGTTTCTTAACACAATATAACAAAATCCATGATGCAGCCAATGGATACTTTTCCAAAGAGGGAGTACCATACCATGCAGTTGAAACTTTAATCGTAGAAGCTCCAGATCATGGACATGAAACTACTTCTGAAGCCTACAGTTATTACATTTGGTAAGTCAATCAAAAATATAAAATAAACATGAAATTCTTAAATTAAAAAGGAACGATTTCACCGATTTATACTAAATCTTACCCAAGGAATCGTTATAACTTTCTGACATGGTACCGAATTTTTAGCTTCGCCATAATGTTCTTTCGAAGACAAATATCTGCACAAGAGTTTTAAGCCTAGTAAAAATATTTGACAAATATGCAAACCATGATATTATCAGGATCAGCTCAACCATATTGACATCTTCATAATTAAAAAATATGTTAAGGTTTTTAAGAGAAGTTTTCGAAGACATATTTCAATCATTCACTTACTATCTATTATTTAAGTTCATAAAATAAAAACTCTTACAAACTGAACTCTCACAAACTAAACTCTCATAAACTCTTACAATTCAAACGTTCACAATTTAAAATCTTACGCGGGACACTTACAAACTAAACTCTCACAAACCAAACTTTTACAAACCAAACTCTTACATACTGAAATTTTACAAACTGTACTCTCATAAACTAAACTCTCACAAACTAAACTCTTACAAACTAATCTTTTACGAAATAAACTCTTACAATTCAAATGTTCACAATTTAAACTTTTACAAACCGAACTCTTGCAAACTGTGCTCTTACAAACTAAACTCTTACGAACAAAACTCCTACAAACTGAACTTTTACAAAGTAAACTATTACAAACAGAACTCTGACACACTAATTTCTCATAAACTAAACTCTCACAAACTGAACTCTCACAAACTAAACTCTAACAAACTAAACTCTCACAAATTAAACTCTTACAAACTGAACTTTTACAAACCAAACTCTTACAAAATGAACTTTTACAAACCAAACTCTTACAAACTGAACTCTCACAAACTAAACCCTTACAAACTGAGCTCTCACAAACTAAACTCTTACAAACTAATCTTTTACAAAATAAACTTTCACAATTTAAACTTTTACAATTTAAACTTTTACAAACCGAACTCTTACGAACTAAACTCACATAAACTAAACTCTTACGTCCAAAACTCCTACAAACTGAACTTTTACAAACAAAACTCTTACAAACAGAACTCTCACACACTAAACTCTCATAAACTAAACTCTTACGAACTGAACTCTCACAAACTAAACTCTTACAAACTAAACTCTCACAAACTAAACTCTTACCAACTAAACTCTCACGAACTAAACTATCACAAACTAAACTCTCACAAACTAAACTCTCACAAACTAAACTCTCACAAACTAAACTCTCACAAACTAAACTCTCACAAACTGAACTTTTACAAACCAAACTCTTACAAACTAAACTTTTGCAAACTAATATTTCACAAAATAAACTCTTACAATTCAAACTTTCACAATTTAAATTTTTACAAACCGAACTCTTACAAACTGAGCTCTCACAAACCAAACTCACCTACACTAAATTCTTACGAACAAAACTCCTATAAACTGAACTTTTACAAACTAAACTCTTACAAACTGAACTCTCACACACTACACCCCCATAAACTAAACTCTTACGAGCTAAGCTCTTACAAACTGAACTCTTACAAACTAAACTCTTAGAAACTGAGCTCTCACAAACTAAACTCTTGCAAACTAATATTTCACAAAATAAACTCTTACAATTTAAGCTTTCACAATTTACACTTTTACAAACCGAACTCTTACAAACTGAACTCTCACACACTAAACTCTCATAAACTAAAGTCTTACGAGCTGAATCCTTACAAACTGAACTCTTACAAACTAAACACTTACAAACTGAGCTCTCACAAACTAAACTCTTACAAACGAATCTTTTACAAAATAAACTCTTACAATTCAAACTTTTACAATTTAAACTTTTACAAACCGGACTCTTACAAACTGAGCTCTCACATACTAAACTCACATAAACTAAACTCCTACAAACTGAACTTTTACAAACAAAACTCTTACAAACTGAACTCTCACACACTAAACTCTCATAAACTAAACTCTTACGAACTAAACTCTTACAAACTGAACTCTTACTAACTAAACTCTTACAATCTGAGCTCTCACAAACTAAACTCTTACAAACTAAACTCTTACAAACTGAACTCTCACACACTAAACTCTCATAAACTAAACTCTTACAAACTGAACTCTTACAAACAAAGCACTTACAAACTGAGCTCTCACAAACTAAACTTCTACAAACTGAACTTTTACAAACAAAACTCTTACAAACAGAACTCTCACACACTAAATTCTCATAAACTAAACTCTTACGAACTAAACTCTTGCAAACTAATATTTCACAAAATAAACTCTTACAATTCAAACTTTCACAATTTAAACTTTTACAAACCGAACTCTTACGAACTGAATTCCAGAAACTAAAATTCTACTAACTAAACTTCCAGAACACAAAATTCGTTACGTATATCCTAACTAACTAAAAGAACTATTGGGACTATTGTTTCGATTATTTCGTTATCTTCAATCCTGTATTCCATTGATACTAAACTTAGATTTTATTTTCTTTCAGGCTTGAAGCTGTTTATGGAAAAGTGTCTGGCGACTTTTCCAAATTCAATCAGGCTTGGGATAATTTAGAAAGATACATTATTCCTGTGACTGCTAGTCAACCTACAAACAATTTCTACAACCCCAGTCACCCAGCGACATTCGCTGCTGAACTAGACCAACCAGATAACTATCCCTCACTGGTAGATAGCAGCGTTCCAGTAGGTCAAGACCCCATATTCCAAGAACTTGTAAGTGCTTACGGAACCAATGACATATATGCTATGCATTGGCTACTTGACGTAGATAATATTTATGGTTTTGGTAACACTCCTGGCAGTTGTAATCTTGGACCCAGTGCCGGTGGTCCTTCTTATATTAATACTTTCCAAAGAGGACCCATGGAATCTGTTTGGAGAACCATTCCTCAACCAACTTGTGACGACTTCAAATATGGTGGAAGTAATGGATTTTTGGATTTATTCACCAAGGACAATAGCTATGCCCAGCAATGGAAATTTACAGCAGCTCCTGATGCAGATGCTAGAGCAATCCAAGCCGCTTATTGGGCAAGTCAATGGGCACAAGAAGCAGGACAATTGGGAACGATTCAAAATACTCTTACGAAAGCTTCCAAAATGGGTGATTACCTTCGTTACGCTTTGTTCGACAAATATTTTAAGCAAATTGGAAATTGTGAATCACCACAAACTTGCCCTGGAGGTTATGGTAAAAGCAGTGCTCACTACCTATTAGGTTGGTATTTCGCTTGGGGAGGATCTCTTGCCACAAATAATGGATGGGCATGGCGTATTGGAGATGGAACAGCTCATTTCGGTTACCAAAACCCGTTAACAGCCTGGGTTTTGTCAAATGATAACCTCTTCAAACCTAAAGGAGCCTCTGCAGTATCAGATTGGCAAACTTCTCTTCAAAGACAACTTGAACTTTATGAATGGCTACAAACTTCCGAAGGAGCTTTCGCTGGAGGAGTTACCAACACCATAAACGGTCGTTATGATCCTGCACCAAGTGACCTGAAAGAAAACACTTTCCACGGTATGTTCTACGAATGGGAACCTGTTTACCATAATCCCCCATCTAACAGATGGTTCGGTATGCAGCCTTGGTCAGTTGACCGTTTAGCTCAATATTACTATGTAACTGGAGACAGCCAAGCCAAAACAATATTAGATAAGTGGGTTACGTGGGTACTGAATAATATTCAAATTCAAGCAGGACAAAGCTTCTCACTTCCGTCTGAATTATCTTGGTCTGGAAACCCACCAAATGTACATGTAACTGTCAATAGTTACAACAGCGATGTAGGAACAGGTTCAGGTACTGCTAGAACATTGGCATATTATGCAGCCAAAGCTAACCACGCTCAAGCCAAAGAAGTGGCTAAGGAAATACTCGATATCATATGGGCCAAATATCAAACATCCAAAGGTTTGTCAATACCAGAGGAAGCTACTACCTACAACCAATTCAACGAAGCCGTTTATGTACCAGCCGGCTGGAATGGAAAATATCCCAATGGTGATGCTATCCAAAGTGGTGCTACTTTCATTGGTATCAGATCTTGGTATAAACAAGATCCTGAATGGTCTAAGGTTGAAGCTTTTCTTAACGGTGGGGCTGCTCCTAGTTTCACTTTCCACAGATTCTGGGCACAAGCTGATGCTGCTATTGCTCAAGGAGTTTACGGAATATTGTTCAATGAATAAAATGATGATGATTATTTATAAATATATTTGTTAATTTAACGTATTTTGTTTTCATTTACCTCCTATACATCGTGAATTCGACATTATATCCAAATTATTCCAGTCATAATCGATATAAAATACATACATTAAATACTTGTTACTAAACAATGCATATACACAAACAGTATGGTGCCAATGTAAGGAATAAATTCCTTATTTTGTAATCCGTCGTCTTAAGAGAAAAAAACGCATACGCCTGGTTAAAAAGTTCGCCGCGGCATATGGAGACAAGGTCATCCGACAAAACTTAAAAGTGTTACCCAATTCTCTCACCATACTGTATAATAAGTATAGAGATGAGAATTCAGTATTGTTAGAAGATACGTTACCGTTAGGTACATTAAATAAATCAAAAACTTATTATTCAGTTATACACTTCTCAGAAGTAGATTTGAATGTCTTCCGGATAAGAAACAACCACTCCTCGGACTATATTCTTCGACGGGAATTTAATCACACATGAAAAAATGTGTACTACATTAATTTCAATGAAATTTATAGGCTTTAAGCTAGACTCATTAATGTCAAGGGTATCGAGACAGACGAACGGCAAAAATAACTTGCAGTTTGGAAGCCAGCATAGTTGCCAGACCTTAATCTCATCGAGCATGTGTGGAATATGCTTCAGAGACGGATCTGCTCAATGTTTATACTCTCAAAGATCTACATCTTTTTATACATGAAAGGACCTTTTCAC
The DNA here is from genome assembly GCA_947563755.1 of Lochmaea crataegi. Classification (NCBI taxonomy): domain Eukaryota; kingdom Metazoa; phylum Arthropoda; class Insecta; order Coleoptera; family Chrysomelidae; genus Lochmaea; species Lochmaea crataegi. The sequence goes on along the minus strand of OX387423.1, from coordinate 87,068,403 downwards.
TTCAAAAATACAGATTATTAGAAACATTTTTCGTTAGAATATCTTCTGTATGTTCCTTGTGGTGTATTAATTATTATTTTTGTTGTTTTTTAGGATATTGAAACACAATATTTTTTATATTTTTATTTCAACGTTTCGGTAGCGTTCCAGTTACCGTTATCAACAATAATTAATTTTTTAATATTATGCAATCATATTTTTATCTTGAAAATGCAGTTAATAAAAAACTTCGAAAGAAAATATGGTAGGTATATATACAATACCGTAATTGAGGAGTAACAATATTCTGAAAGACGGAAAAAATTAATCTTAACCTAAATTCAAATTATAATGGAAAACAATGAAATGCGTAACGTGGAATTTAAAAGACAAAAACGACCAAGTGACGGCATTGTTTGCAGCTAATGTACGCCTAAACAATAGTAACGAGATTTTGCTCGACTTACTGTTGAACTATGATAAATGTAGATAGCTCACATTCCAGACAATAAGCTTTGTTTTAAGATATTCTAAAGTTAAAACTAGTTAATTATTAATTATCTTACAGATAAGGCAAATATAATAAAAAAAATTAAACATTAACAACAGTAATAAATCATTTTTTCTACAGTCGCGCGTAAAATGACTAATTAATATATTCAAATGAAATCGTAAAGTCGACAAATGCCGAGGATTGTTACTTTACGCTCTAGCGCAAAAAAGGAATCTTTTTCGCTCGCTCATTTCATCAAACCACGCCCCCCGAATTAACTCAATTGGTGAATACTTAACAATTTATCAGATTAAAAATCAAACAAAATTATATGAAAATTGTCAAAAATTGTCAATAATTGTCAAAAACTGTTAAAATTGGACAATTTTTGTCAAAAACTGTCAAAAATTGTTAAAATTTTGAAAAATGGTCGATAATTGTCAAAAATTTTCAGTCTTTTGAAAAATGATCAAACATTTTCAAAAATTGTCAAAAATGGTCAATTGTCAAAAATTTTCAAAAATGGTCCAAAAATTTTCAAAAATGGTCAATAATTGTCAAAAACTATCAAAAATGGTCAAAAATTGTCGAAAACTGTCAAAAATGGACAATTATTGTCAAAATTGGACAATTATTGTCAAAATTGGACAATGATTGTCAAAAATTGTTAAAGTTTTTGAAATATGGTTAAAAATGGTCAATAATTGTCAAAAATGGTCAAAAATTTGGAAAAATTGTCCATAATTGTCAACAATTGTTAATAATTATCAAAAATGGTCTAAAATTTTGAAAAATTGTCAAAAACTATCAAAAATTGTTAAAAATTGTTAATTATTTTCAAAAACTGTCAAAAATGGACAATTATTGTCAAAATTGGTCAATAATTGTCAAAAATTGTTTAAATTTTAAAATATGGTCGATAATTGTCAAAAACTATCAAAAATGGTCAAAAATTTTTGAAGAATTGTCAAAAATGGTCAATAATTTTCAATAATTATCAAAAATGGTCAAAACCTTTGAAAAATGGTCTAAAATTTTGAAAAATTGTTAAAAATGGTTAAAACTGGTCAAAAATGGTTAAAAATTGTCAATTATTGTTAAAAACTGTCAAAAATTGACAATTATTGTCAAAAATGGTTAAAAATTGTCATCATTTTGAAAAATGGTCAAAAATTTGGAAAAATGGTCACTAATTTTGAAAAACAGTCAAAATGGTCAATAATTGTCAAAAACGGTCAATAATTGTAAAAATTTTGAAAAATGGTCAATAATTGTTAAAATTTTGAAAAATAGTCAAAAATGGTCAATAATTGTCAAAAATTTGGAAACATGGTCCATAATTATCAACAATTGTCAATAATTATCAAAAATTGTCAAAAACTTTGAAAAATGGTCTAAAATTTTGAAAAATTGTTAAAAATGGTCAAAAACTATCAAAAATGGTCAATTATTGTTAAAAATGGACAATTATTGCCAAAAACTGTCCAAAATGGTTAAAAATTTACATTTACATTTGACAAATGGTCAAAAATTATCAAAAATTTGGAAAAATGGTCACTAATTTTGAAAAACAGTCAAAATGGTCAATAATTGTCAAAAATGGTCAATAATTGTTAAAATTTTGAAAAATGGTCAGTAATTGTTGAAATTTTGAAAAATGTTCAGTAATTGTTAAAATTTTGAAAAATAGTCAATAAATAATACGAACCGTTTCCGAAAATCGATTTAAACACGTAATTTATAAAATCGATTTATTAAAGATCGATTAATATTACTATAAAAATCGATAACTAAAAATCGATTTCGAAAGATCGATTTCGAAAGATCGCCGCGCTCCGCTCCGCGTCGCGCGGCAACATTCTTTCTCAAGCGGCAATCTGTTACTTTACGCTCTAAATACACAAATAACTATTTAAGCCTCCAAATTATGTTAAAATAACAGGGGTAGTTTTATAAACGGGCAGAAGTAATTTCTTTTGAGAATAAATCAATGAATCGAATTGTCTGAGTTGTCACTTATTACTGAACCTATCGCTTATAGCTTTCACAATTTTTGCCGGCCAATATTTTCCAGTTACATATTTTTATTAGATGCCATTTCGAAAGGCATAATTTTCGGTGGTCCGGGCAAGGTTTGGATTGAAATGACACTTGTGAACCAATCTATAAGCAGATAACCTATTTCGAACCGAGGAAGCCTTTCCGAACATATTTATACACTTTTCTACACGCTACACAAACCGGTTAATATTCCGAGTTTCTCTTCCTTACTTTAAATTTATTTTATTGAAACTCCAGTTTTTGGATAGGTAACGGTCTATTATTGATAAAACATTTACATTTTTTCCCTATAAAAGAAACTAATGCAATTTTACTCTCGGAGTACATTTTCGCAGCTTCCCCAATGCCCTAAATGAGAAACGACAAGATGAAAGCAAATAAAGTGGAAAAATAAATCTGTAACCAGTAAATGTAAGCTAGAGGCAACTACATTACATACTATATATTTTAGGCTATCAGTGACACCATTGTCGTAGATAAATCTATTTCAGAAAATGTTTTGCTAAAGAATTTTCAGTTATATATATATAGCTTGAAAACTGCATATAAAGCTCAAAAAAATGTATAGATAACTAAAATAAAAAGTGTATAGAAATCTTAAAAAAAGGAAGTATAGAAAGTCGAGAAACTTCATTAAACTTTGTCAGGATTTCTAACCATTGTGGTATATACATAAATGGAATTTGGAATTAATTAAAGTCATTATCGAATTCCATCACTTCATGCTAATACGTAAGCCATACTGATGGTAGGAGAAGGGAGAACGTGACCGATAGATCAATTCATAATTCAAAATAATCTGGAATTATTGCTCTGAAATCCATCAACTGACTAATATATCACTCTGTTCAATAATACCAATGCCCTAGTTGGTATTATTACAAAGATTACTTACTTCACGTCTAATCTGTGAATCTGTGTAATTCTGTGAAGAAATGATGGAACGTCAAAATGCTGACGAGAACTTTTTAAAAAATATTTTATTTACGGATGAATCAACCTTTTCATTGCATCAAAAACACAATCCATCCGTCACAAGATATTGTTCTCGGGAAAATAAACATCTAAGCATTCCAATCTGAACACAGTATCCGCAGAAGCTAAATGTTTGGACGGGTATTTTAGGTGACCACATTATAGGTCATGTAATTCCTGCAGTTCTCCTTATACCCGATGTTGATCTCAACAGAATTTGGTTTCAACAAGATGGTTGTCCAGTCCATAATTCAAGGATAGTAATGGAATTTTTAAGGTTTACATTCCCCGACAGAATTATTAGTACTAATGGTACAATTAAATGGCCTCCAAGATCACCTGAACTAGCTCCAAATGATTTTTTTCTTTGGGGATTTTTGAAAAGTAGCATTTATCAACATGAATTTGAAAGAGCTAATAATTTAAATGAATTGAGGGTGAAAATACAGCACGTTTGTGCCAGCATTACGCCAAATAATCTTAGAGATATGAGATCAAATCTTTATGACCGATTTGGTTATTGCCTGGCACAGCAAGGTGGTTTATTTGAGCACTTAATTCTTTAAAATTATGTTTACCTTTAGAACGGATTTTTAGTTTAATTTTTTCAAGAAGTTCATATTTTATGTTTAGAATAAGTATCTACTTATTTTTTTTCAATTCAATTTATTAATGGAATCGATCTTTAGTTTTTTATACCCAATTACTTTATTATTTTTATCTCAAGAATAAATGTTTTATTTTCAAGTTACAATGGCTAAAATAATATCCTATTGTAGTTATAAATTAATTGTCAGCTTGGTCAGAAACGATCAAGTTGACAAAAATGAATTTTAAGATGTACAGGTTACGTAATAACGAGTGTATTTTTTCATTTCTTTAACAACCTCACTCCTTCCATGTTGGGAAACTACTGAACACAGTGAAACTACTCACAGAGCCAGTCTCTGCTGCAGCGATGCCAGTTTTGAATGTTTGGTACTTTCTAAGTAATAAATAACTTATTTTGCATTTGACTTTTAACACCGTATAACGGTATATTTAGTGGGAGTAAATCGAGATTGGTAATATTGACTTTTGAAAAATAAGTGAGATCAACACAAATAAGAATAAAATAATGGAGTTCAAGAAAAAATTTGGACAAATTACAATCTGCAATAAATAAAATCCGTACACTGCTTTCGATTTAACAATTATTGGTATTTAACATTGTTGCCGCTTGAAATGCCGTTGAAAATTTTAAAACAACGATAGACAAAAATTAGGAATAATTTTTACAGATAACTACATTTGGCAACACAACAATTAAAATAAATAGGAGGGGACTGAATACACGCCCAACTGTTTTGGTAGAGGGGACTGATCGCTGGGCTAACAAGTCTTCTCTCTCTTTCACGTAGTTTTGCTCATATTTTCCTTGTCGTACTGGATATGGACTCAAAATTCACTAAAATATGTAAACTTGTCCCCTCTATCGATTGGTGAAGACTAGAACGTTCTATCTTTCCTATTTGTCGAGTTATGAGTATTTTTTGTTTTGAAAAGTGGATTTTCGAAAATTTCATGACTCTATTTGAAGGCGAAATAATGATTTTATCACAAAACTGATTGTGCCAGTCGATTTTTTGGCCAAAAAAACCCCTCTTTACGAATTTTCAGCATTTTTTATAATTTTTTTGTCGAAAATTTAGAACAGCTATGGAAATATTTTGAGAAACAAATTGCTTTTTTCTAACTCCCTTAACCCTTGGCAATATCGACTCAAAATTCACTCAAATATGTAAAATTGTCCCCTCTATCGATTGGTGAAGACTAGAACGTTCTATCTTTCCTATTAGTCGAGTTATGAGTATTTTTTGTTATGAAAAGTGGATTTTCGAAAATTTCATGACTGTATTTGAAGGCGAAATAATGATTTTATCAAAAAACTGATTGTGCCAGTCGATTTTCCGGCACAAAAAACCCCTCTTTACGAATTTTAAGCATTTTTTATTTTTTTTTGTCGAAAATTTAGAACAAAGGGTAGGTAGGTATGGAAATATTTTGCGAATCAAATTGCTTTTTTCTAACTCCCTTAATCCTTGGCAATATCGACTCAAAATTAGGGCTGGGCGATTATCGAAAAACATAATCGATTATCGATTATATAAAATAATCGATTATTTTCGATTAATTGATCAATTGATTAATCGAAAAAAATCGATTAATCGAAAATAATCGATTATTTTCGATTACTTGATTAATTGATTAATCGAAAAAAATCGATTAATCGAAAATAATCGATTAATCGAAAATAATCGAAAATAATCGATTAATCGAAAAAATCGATTAATTGAAAAAAATCGATTAATAGAAAAAAATCGATTAATCGAAAAAAATCGATCAATCGAAAAAAATCGATCAATCGAAAAAAATCGATTAATCGAAAATAATCGATTAATCGAAAATAATCAATTTTCGATTATTCGAAAATTTATTATTTTTCATTATTCTTGATAACGGCAGCTGGACCGCTACCGAAACTTTAAAAATAGAGTTTCAACAAACATCGTGATCAAGAACTATTATATTTAACTAATTTTTTCCCTAACTCACGCCTTTAAAAAGATTGACAATTTGGAACTTACGAAAATATTTTGAAGTTTAAGACTTAAAAAAATTGTCAAGATTTGCCAGTCGATTTTCCGGTCCAAAAAACCCCTCTTTACGAATTTTTAGCATTTTTTAAAAATTTTTTGTCGAAAATTTAGAACAAAGGGGGTAGCTATGGAAATATTTTGCGTTACAAATTGATTTTTTCTAACTCCCATAATCCTTGGAAATTTGGACTCAAAATTCACTAAAATATGTAAAATTGTCCCCTCTATCGATTGGTGAAGACTAGAACATTCTATCTTTCCTATTTGTCGAGTTATGAGTATTTTTTGTTTTGAAAAGTGGATTTTCGAAAATTTCATGACTCTATTTGAAGGCGAAATGATGATTTTATCACAAAACTGATTGTGCCAGTCGATTTTTTGGCCAAAAAACCCCTCTTTACGAATTTTTAGCATTTCCATAATTTTTTTGTCGAAAATTTAGAACAAAGGAAATATTTTGCGATACAAATTGATTTTTTCTAACTCCCATAATCCTTGGAAATATAGACTCAAAATTCACTAAAATATGTAAAATTGTCCCCTCTATCGATTGGTGAAGACTAGAACGTTCTATCTATTTAACATTGTTGCCGCTTGAAATGCCGTTGAAAATTTAAAAACAACGATAGACAAAAATTAGGAATAATTTTTACAGATAAGTACATTTGGCAACACAACAATTAAAATAAATAGGAGGGGACTGAATACACGCCCAACTGTTTTGGTAGAGGGGACTGATCGCTGGGCTAACAAGTCTTCTCTCTCTTTCACGTAGTTTTGCTCATATTTTCCTTGTCGTACTTGTATAAGTCGCAGCGTAAGAAAGGGATTTTCGCAATCTGTATAAGTTACGACAATGAGCAGTTTAAACACTCTCTGGCATCAAAATTAAATATATATAACAACATTCCTACCATTCTTTCAAAAACAGACTACCACCCCCTCCCAGATACAAAATTCCTTTAATGCATTAGCATCGGAATTTCCCAAGTTCTCTTCCATTTACACTGATGCATCCAAAACAATTACAGGAAATGCTTACATAGGTAAAGATAAAAAAATTCCTCTGCGTCTGCCACAAAATTGAAGTATATACACTGGAGAGGCGTTTGCTATACTCCATGCCCTCAAAATATGCAAAAGAGCAGATGAAAACAACCTTTCTTAGTATCTCTGACTCATTAGGCACCCTGACAGATCTGATATTCAATATTCCATAAAATAAGATAATATGATAGGTAGGTAACGATAAACATTATTGCCAAAAAGCAAAGATCAGGACTATAGACCATCACATGTATTAGGATGCATACAGATTTGGGGTTGTACCAGATAAAGCAACATAATTTTATAACATACTACGTTTTGAAAACAGTACTAAGATGGCTGCCAAATGCACCTTGGTACTGCCGGAATAGTGGCCTTCACCTGGAAGTAAACACTGAGTAGAAGAAAAGGGACATAATATATCTTTTAGGTCTCCAATATACAAACATACTTTATAAAACAAAATATTTCTAACTAGGAGACATTAAACAAAACAGTAGAAGTACCTATAACAGTATCTTTCACATTGGGGGTGGAAGTTTAGACAAACTAGTTTATATTTTAATTCTTTCAGCTTGTAATCTCAGATATACTCGAGATCTGACAATATTGCTATAACGTAATATTTTATTCTATTACATTTTTTTGCAGATATTTAATATAAGGCTGTGCTTCTTCGGTTAATAGCGACCATTAAAAGTTGTTCGTGTGCAGTCAATCCGATTACTATAAAGTAGTTCGACCTGCAACATTCTGCAGTTACGCCAACATAAAAATGTAGTCAGGGGGCCCGCTGAAATTTAGTTTAAATAAGGCAGTACTGTATGAAATAATCCAAGTATTTGCTCCCACACTTTCGTTTTTTGAATTATATTGCTCTATACATTGCTCTTATAATTCCAAATTGAGAATTTCAGAAATAAAAGTGTCCGTGTCAAACAGTTACATCTCGAAAATTACCGAAAACTTTCAAGACGATTGTCTTGTCCGTGACCCTTGAAAAAAGGAGAGCGCTGATTTCGTTTGTGGTCGACATAGTACCTGTGTAAAAAGGAGTTAACATTTTAAATTGTCGGAAATGAAACTTCCGTCGGCAGTAGGTACACTGCATTCCAACTACTTTTATGCTTGCTATTAACTTCAAAAGACCAGACCGTAGAAACATAGTTTTAGACAATTACAACTACTGAAAATCCCTCCAGTCAAACTGGTGGCCTTCTTAGAAGACACGAAGCTTCTGGAATGGAAGTAGATAACATGGGAAATGGTAAAAAAATTCAGTTCAAGTGCCTGAGCTGTTCAGCACAACCCAAACGATATAATGAATAGTTTTAGAGACTGTAACGGTAAGAGGCGCCAATTTGTAACGGTAATGGCTCCAGCTTGAACGAATGACTCCTCTCAAGGGAGATTCGACCCCAAGTTTATGTCGCACAAGGATAACTGAAAGGTTGAAAATTGAGGGCGCCACTACCTTTTTGTCATCGATAAAAAAATACTAATGAATTTAAAAGCTAAGGCGGAAAAGGTAGAAACGCCTTGTAGAATTTAAATTAAAGTTAACCAGAAATCAAATAATAAAAAAGTTACTTAAAAAACTTTACCCCGGGCGATATCTCCCTCAACTTTTATAGTGTTGAGGATTTATAAAAAAAAATAGATTTTAAAACAAATTTATATTTATTCTTCTGCCGCAGGAAATGGAACAAATGTGAAGACTTGTACTTTTATAGGTACTTAGCTTATGAAGTGGTTATTTCCGGAAAAATAGGTAGATCTTGCCTCTACGTAGTCTTGAAAAGATGGAGACTTGATCTCGAAGAAGATAGGTAGATAGAGTCTTGATTTGAACGGTATCCTAGCAGTTGTGTCCTGGTCGAGGGCGGTATCCTGGACTAGGGCTTGTATCCTAGCCTAGGTGTTGTATCCTGGTCTAGTGGCTGTGCTTACCTAGAAGTACAGGTGGATCAGGGATATATAGGAACTTAAATGTAATGGGCACATTATGTTGGTCAGCTTTTCAGGATAAAAAAAGGAAGGCAGTTGTTTGAAAGTGAAAAATGTTTTATTGAAGCTGAAGGCAGTTTTTTGAAAGTGAAAAATGTTCAATTTACTGAAAGCTTTCCAACATTATATGTCCCATGTTAAAACAGTAAAAAAGCAATTATCGGCTAAATTAAAAAATATACTAATGATCTGAAAGAAACTAATTATAGCAAAAAGTCATGTAGTTGTATGAAAAAATATCGTCCTTAAGAAATATATGAAACCGGCACTGGCGGTACTAAAGAATATTTTATAGGTTAACAGATTCGTTCTGTGAAAAAAATGTTATTTTTTGGTTAAAAAAAGTTATTCTGCAACAGAAAAAGCTTGCAAATATTTCCACAAAAGTAAAACAGTGAATTATATAAGAATATTTAGTTTAAAACTACCATAGTATAAAAGAACAGTTTATGACCACGTGTTAAATTTAATTTCATCTATCTCTGTAAAAGAATAAAGAATGCATACAAAAATTATATCAGAAGAAGCTTATTAATCATAAATTATGATTTTGAACTTACCACAGCAAAATTAATTAGATAGGAAAGGTATAAAAGCGATAGAAAAAATGGAAGTCTTTCCTTGAAGAGAGTCGATGAAAAAATGGAAGCGACCGTTGGCAGACGTCAATTGTCTTATGGTCAGGGTTGAAGATTGGGGTGGCTAATGATACGACGAGCGGTAATTAAAAGGATTTCTATAAAATCGATAGACATGTTACAAGACAAAATCAAAATAATCAGTTCGCACTTAAGTATAAATTATTTATTATAAGAAAATATTCTACTTTCAAATATTTGTTGTAAAATACTTAATTTGTACGCCGTGCTCGGATATTCGGTTCGGAAGACACTTTTGACTACTCGTGACACTTTTACGTTCGATTAAGCAGTGCAGTGCAGTTGCTAAAAGTGTTAACACTTTGTACGTTCGCTTAATGTCGGTGCGGGACTGAACAGAAGACACTTTAGACTCTATGAAATTTACGAGGCCTTACGGAGTGGATAATAAAACATTTGAGGTTATGTTTTAAAACCCATTTGGAGGTTAGGTTTTGTCAGTCACTGATCTTTTGTGTCCCTATCCCTATCCTTCTATTTAAATTTTATTTTAATTGTTTTGTACATCATTTTGCATATTAATATTGATTTTTTATAAAAGAAAATTATAGGAGTTAGTTAACTTTTAAATGCAACAAATTCCTCCTGAAAACAGTATTATTCCAAGAAGATTAAAGAACAGGATTGTGACTCTCGCAAACAAAAAAATAAATGAAGAAAATCCAAGTTAATGCATTTCTGACGACAGGATGAAACAGGATATAAACGAGGGAAAAAAGTATTGTTCGGTAAAATCACATTATTCTTTCGCTATTTTGAGGCTATATATGTTGGATACTCTCTCGAGCTAAATAAATGTGCTTAAAAAACCCTTTTAATCAAGTAGATATCTACACATGGGCTTGAAAAATAAAATAACGCCCTTTTAATTTGTTACGCTGTCGTAAATTGTGTTAGTAAACAACCGTTTAATCTCTAGAACCATAATTCCCTTTGTCTTTTATTTGGATAACAAGTCTGCTAACTTTTTGTTAAAAATACAAAATGATAAACTGAAAAATTTCAATGAAACATTTTTATTTACGCTTCGTACCAAGCAACCACCATTAGGATCCAAGTCTTGTAATCCCGAAATCCAGTTTTGCAAAAATAAAGTCCGTGGGCATCTTCTTGGATTGAGTTGCTCCAGCCCTTCCTACCTCAAGATGCGTCAGGTCGCCGGGTTATAAAGATTTACTCTGAGTCAACCTATAGGCATTTTCCAGAGCGATAGGCGACTGAAATTAAAAGAGATTATTTTCCCGACTCGGCACCCCCCACTATTTAGAATTTCTGTAAATTTCTTCAAGGTCATAACCTTATTTTTTCTTGGTTAAAACAGATCCATTGGTAAATTTATCGAGAAGGGCAAGGAAAATGATTGAAGAAGCTATACAGTGTTGAAATAATCTTCTTCAATCATTTTCCTTGCCCTTCTCGATACATAATAATAATAATTTATTCACAAAAAATATATATATAAGTAATTACAAAAATGGTTAATGGTTAGTGAATAAACAACCCAAAGGTCTCCGATAGGTGGAGATACGCCTGTTTCGGCAAACTACCTATATATAAATAAAAACAATAATACTTAATCCCTGATAAAATTATGATTAAAATCAGAATCGAAATTTAAAACATAATTAGTTAAAAGTGGAATAGATAAAATTACAATAACAATAATAAATTGAAATTTCAAAAGGCTTTTAATTTCTTTTTGAATAGAATGTGATTATTTAGGTATGAGTTTGATACAGTCAGGGATACAATTATAGATCTTCGGAGCTAGGAATCAAAAAGATCTTTGTCCAAAAGATTCATCATTCTCGGAACAATATAGTGGTGTTTGTTCATAGTTTCATATTTATGTAAAGGTAGGTTACTGTTATCCTTCATGGCGTGGTATTTTGTAGAGGTGCAGAGAAAATATAACTGTTTCAAGTCAAAAATGTTGCTTTTCCAATATAATCGATCTGACGAATGGGTATGAGGTTTAGAGTTTAGACATAATGATCTTCAAAAATATTTTCTTAAATAATTGATAATGGATGAATTTGAGTTTTTAGAACACTTCCCCATGCCAATATACCATAGCATATTCTCTACTAGTCCGAAGTATAACATTCGAAGCAGGTATACACTTTTTCAGGTATTTCAATTTATAGAGGATGAATTGTAGTTTTTTTATCGTATATTTAATGTGAAAATCCCACTTTAAATTTGTATCTATGATAATACCTAGATATTTGTCATTGCTCTAGACAACCAAGAGGCCGTAGTATGCGCCTTTTTGGATATAGAAGGAGCTTTTGACAATACTCCTCATGAGGCTGTCGAAAGAGCATTAAATAGAAGAGGAGTAGACAGCAGTCGGAACTGCTCACCACTAGAGGACGAGCAAATACATTGTCTCCATCTGTACAACCAGAGGATGTCCACAGGGAGGAGCAGCATTCTCATTAATATGGAGCCGCTGGCGGTTGACGAACTCCTGTGTGGTTTGACTGTCCTCGGAATATCCTGCCAAGGATATGCCTATGATATTGTCATAACAGCAAGGGGAAAATTCGAAAATAACCTTTATGACATCGTACAAAAGGGTCTGAACTGTACAAATAGCTGGTGTAGGAAAGTGGAACTTAACATCAACCCCAGCAAAACCATCTTGATATCTTTCACTAGGAAAAGAAAGCTCAACCTCGAAACCATTAAACTTGATGGGAGCGAGGTTGAATGGAGACAAGAAGTATCTAGGTTTGACTCTAGACAGTAAACTCTGTGGAACAAATACGAAAAGGAGATTATATACAAAGCAAAAATGGCTCTAATGGTGTGCAGGAATCTGGCAGGGAGAAATTGGGGTTGTAACCCAAATATCCTGAGCTGGATGTACACTGCCATAGTGAGACCAATTATCACTTATGGAGCCATTGCGTGGAGTAGTAGAACTAGCTTATTGACAACGAGAGAAAACCTCTCCAAAATTCAAAGAATAGCCTGTTTGTGCATTACAGGAGCAATGGAGAACATGCCCAACGGCAGCCATGAAAGTTATTCTCAACCTCACACCACTTCATATGGTGGTGGAAAGTGTTGCAGAAAAAACAAGATTCAGGCTAAGTAGAGAGGAAATCATTAAAGAAAAACACCTCCTTACTTCTTAGAAATAAGAAAACCTGGGACTTGCCACACATGATGGAAAAGTATAACTTTTCAAAGAAATTCGTTAAGGAATTAAGCAACAATAAGGAATGGGATCCAAATACCATTACCAAACTTGGTACACAGACGGCTCAAAAGCAATAGAAGCAACTGGGATAGGAGTGTACGGGCCAGGAACCCAACACTCTGAAAGCTTGGGAAAACCCCCGAGTATCTTTCAACCGGAAATTCACGCCATAAGAAAGTGTGCCCTGTTCAATTTTAATAAAGGATTTAGAAGGCAAAGGATTATCATAATGTCGGATAGTCAAGCAGCCATTAAAGCACTTAGCTCTTGTGTTATCAGTTCCAAAATGGTGTGGGAATGCCAAGGCAAACTAAATGAATAAGGCGAGAACAATATAGTCACCTTACTGTGGATTCCAGGACACACTGGGATAGAAGGAAATAAAATAGCAGATGAACTAGCAAAGAGGGGGACTGGAACACTAATTTGGGGACCGGAACCCTTTTGCGGTATCAGCTCCAATGTAATATTGGAAGAAATAGGCAAAGCCGAAGAAAAGAGAAGATCTGACCATTGGAAAGATCTAAGTCCTATTAGATGGCGCATCCAATATTATAGGATGATGATTTTCGTATTTTGAAGTGGTTAAACAAAGCATTCTATGACCCATACGATAATTGTATTCACATATCCTCTAGATTCTCTTTCATTTTTTCTAAATTTATTGCGTAATTTCACTAGTACAACCTTTGAGATATGATGTGATGTGTTGGTAATCTTTGTATTTACGAGTAAATAATATCATTATCTAGATTTATCAGGTAAATGATGCTTTTAAAACCAATGCAAATAAGATTATTATCTTCGTAAGTACCCCTAATAATTAAAAAAAAATTTCTGAGATAACACACATTCAAAAGTTTATCGAATGTGAATCCATAAAAAATAGTATTCAAATGAATTCTTTAAATTTATTTTTCTCAAGTGCCGTACTAAATTCCTTTGATAATGATTGATAGCATAATTTAGATGAAGTACCTACCTCAGTAGCGGAGAATTCCTTTTTTCTCAAAATTCAGTCACTTATATCAAAAATTCTGGAACTCATCCCAATTAATCAATTGATCAATGCTCAATTTTCTTGGACTATAGAGGCTTATCGATATCGTACCCGTTTCACAGTGAATTTGAAACTCTTCGCAGTTAACAACATCTACAAGTTCTATATAAGGCAAATGCTGCCAACATAACGAATAAAAAAAATACTGAAAAAGGTTAATCGCACACGGAAGTGGTTTTTACGATCAATTTTTGGTTTTTCTTATATATTTTGAGTTCCTTTACCACCCATCTTGTACCCGAAAAATTTGGAATTGTAACCGAAAAGTTAACCTTAATGATACGTATCTGTCTTGACAGCTGACATTAGTTTTTCGTCAACTGTAAGATGTAAAATACCCCAAACCAAAAAGACCTCCAAACTTTTCGACAGTTGACGAATAACTAATGTCAGCTGTCAAGACAGATACGTATCATTAAGGTTAACTTTTCGGTTACAATTTCAAACTTTTCGGTTACAACATGGGTGGTAAGGGACCCAAAATATATAAGAAAAACCAAAAATTGATCGGAAAAACCGCTTCCTTATGCGACTAACTTTTTTCAGTATTTTTTTGTTCGTTATGTTGGCAGCATTTGCCTTGTATAGAACTCGTCTATTAGAAGTGTTTGCATTTTCTGAAAAAGCTCTTTTACTAATCGCCGACCCACCGGAATAGTTAACGAATAAACCAAAGATAATACTATGCAAACTATCCATTTACAAGCAATTTTCCTAATTGTATGCTAAGTTCCGCTTAAAACTTTTATGTGCTACATTTTTCACCACTATTTAAATAAAACTCCTGGATAAAGAAGGCGATGATTTAAATTCATGTCTCAGTGGAACGATTCGGGGCAGTCAGCCGAAAAATTAGTAGTTAAATCATGTCTGTCTTCAAAATGTTTTCATTAAATTCGGTTTAAACGGAAAATCCAATAGATTATGCCCTGGTGCAAAAATTAAATTAGTACACCAATTATTTATACAGGGTGTCCCAGGACTTCGTAACAAAAACCGGGAGATGATAAAGAGACTAAAAATAACTATAGTAATTCATATAAATTTTTTTTCTTACGCCCTTCGTTAACGAGCTATAGGGCTCTAAAGTGGGGATTTATAATTATTAAATGGGAATTGCAACATTCACACTCACAATACTAAAAAAGAAAATAATAAATGGAATAAAAATGTTTTTAATAGACCACGTTTTTAAAACGAACTAAAAAGTAAAAAATAAAATTTGCAACTAAAAACTTGTGTTTTTTTGTTTTATTTTATTACATATTATGTGAATATTATGTTTATTGATAGCTACTTTCTAGATTTTTATAGTTGCAAATTTTATAAGTAATGTATTTTTTACTTTTTAGTTCATTTTAAAAACGTGGTATATTAAAAAAAATCGTATTTTATTTATTATTTGTTTTTTTAGTATTGTGAGTGTGAATGTTGCAATTGATTTTAAATACTTTTATGAGATAATGACAGAGACATGCGGCAAATTTCACATTCATTGTAAATCCTTCATATTTGATTATTTCCGAAATATAAATAATAATATGAATACGTGATAAATTGTTAATTTGAATGATACTCATGAATTCTATAACGAGTAAATATCATTTAAACGATGCAAAACCAGAAAATACGATAAAAGTTCGAACGATATACAAAAGGTTGACGTCACGCGTTTGTGATCGGTGTTTAGCTAAGACTTTTTTTGTTCGCAAATGATTTTACTATTGAAAAATTTTGAATTATCCTTCATTGGATTGCAAATCGAAATCTACCCTGTTATAGGATTAAGACCTCTTCAGGGTTTGAATTGAAAAATTTTTAAGGCAAGTGAATTTACGGTCGCGGTAGGGACAGCTGTGGCTGTGCACCCAAGGATGGACATTTGGTAAATTTTCGCAATGTATCGCGGTTCCGATCATTGCGGAGATTAAGATGCAGGAAAAAAACACAGAAAACCTGCATCCTCATCCCGGAAATGGAAAGGGGAATGGTGATTTGAGTATTTCATAAATGTAGATACATTTCAGGTACTGAAAAGTAGTGTGTGTTGTTTTGCACTAAAAAGTGCGGTGTTTTGTGTCTGCGCCTTGCAGACTGGAACTCCTTCCGTTTGCGTTGGAAATTTCGCAACGATGGTTTAGGCCGTAAGGGAAGATTCCTTTGGAGAGTGCCTGGTGAAGTTGGGTTTCAGAGTTAGTGATTACTCTGATTAGGAAAGTTGGAGAATTGGTAGCTTTGGAGACGATCCTCCAGCATTTTAGAAAGTTTATTTGAAGAACTTTAAGAAGATCAAAGATTTCTTCGTTGGAGATATTTTTGTCAACATTTTGTCTTGATGACGAAGGAGAAGTTTGGAGTGTGGGTGTTGGCTGAAGTCTTGTTTATGGAGGCAGAAGTTTGTGGGTGGAACGGTAGGCATAACACTTTGTTGTCTCCGATGGCATTATGAATTCTGAGTTGAAATTCTTTGGGGAAGATGTCCTCCGGAACTTTGAGGAGGCAGTGCAGTTTGGGTTGGCCTTTAAATAGGAGATTTCACCTCTGAGAATTTCGTTTCTGTTCAGAAGGATGAAAAGTTCCTTCTGAGAGCAGAGTTTGGGTGGTAGCTTTCGTAAATTAAGGGTTTGAAGCGGAGTTGTTTGTTGTTAGTTGAAGATTTTGACGAAGAAGTCCAAACGGAGGCTATTTCGTCGATTTGGCTGAGATTTTGTGCTTCGTGGACTGAGGAGGCCTGGGAAGAACGGGAAGAAGATATAGAGGGAGCCGGAGATTTGGCTGCCTGGGAATTGAAAGGTTTGCTGTAATTTTTGGACAATATGGAGTTTGGCTCTGATTTGGCAATTAATTTGTTGAAATAGGATTTTAGCTCTGGAGAGAGTTGAGTAGTCAGGGATATTTTTGTAATATGGTGAATTGGGACGTGGAACAGGAGATTCCATCAATGGGGGTATTTTGGATTTTTTGAAGCTGCTGAAGCTTTTTTGGCAGAAGAAGTTGAGGTTTTGGAGGTTGAAGATTTCGGTTTAAATACGGGAATTTCAGGAATTTCCAGTAGAAGGCGTGGTTTGGAGTTTTTTGAAGTTTTTTAAGTAGAGGGAAGTTGAGGATATTCCTGGATTTAGGCATGGTTGGAAGGGAATTCAAAAGAAATTGTGATCACTAGCACTTTTTCACTGTTTAGCACCGGCGTGTGTACTCTAGGCGCTGTTTTTTCGCGGATTTGGATTAATTTGTTCAAGACCTGGCGTATTTTTCAACCGTAGCATATAACGGTGTGAACCAGTGACCGTTAATTTAGCTACGTTCTGTTCGAAAAGTAAACCGGTACTGAGATGGCGGATTGTCATATTTTGTATTTATATTCTTACAAAAAAAAATAGAATCACAATTGTATTGTAAAAATAAGTGATTGCTTTAGACTCTTAGTAATCATCTATACAATTATTTCAAATCATTATTTCAGTTATTCTTAGTGACTGTCATCATGCCTATTGTTTATAACTTCGAGGGGCTCCAATTTTTTCAAAAAGTTTCTAGATGTAATTACCAATCGAAAGATATCTTGATCAAAATTTTTGGTGATGGTGGACGGAAATAGTACATGTTAACCAGACTATAAGCAATTTATTTCGTAACACTGTAATTTTTTTAATAAAAATCAGTAACATTGTCCAATATAGGAATTTGACCGCGCGATAAACATCATTGTATATGTCCATGAAAATTTTATGCCAGTGGATCAAATTCTTTCTTATATGAGATATCAAGCTGAATGTTCAATTCCTATAGATATAAACACGTTTACAAGAAAATACACCCAATCAACGTTCCAATATAAGAACACCTCACAATGCAATAACCTCAGATGAAAAGAAAATAATAAACTTTGAAAATTCAATACGTGTTTCAATAGAAATAAGCGCATCCACATGAAAGTAATATAGGGACCTTGGGGGAAATAAAAATGTAAAAAGAGCCCCAATATGTCTGTAATCATTGGTTATTAAAGAGAATGTAAGATGTTGTAGAACTTATCAGCTATTTCCGGATTGCTTTTTAGCTCTAATTAAAGCTTTACAATGAAGGGTCGAAACGAAGCTCTCTGGGGTCGGATTCTTGACTGAGTGTTAGAGCTTCTCGAGAGAACAGTCGTGGAAATCCTTCTAGATCTACCTCCTCTATATATCTTTCTGGAAAGAGAGGCTAGATAGACACTGCTAGGAGAATTCTGAAGAAAAATGGATATCGGTCATATACAGTACGAAAATTCATGAATTAACTTTTCCATTACTTTGCCTTTGCAATATTTCACGGAAATTGAATGTTTGCGTACAATTGGAACATTTTCCACAAAAAGAAATCTAACTGGACCTAGTTATTTAAGTTTATAGTTTATTGCAACAACATATTGTTCTCGAAATTTGTCGAATAGCAGGAGAGTAATTTGATATTCCCAGAATTATGGTTCTGTTACTGAATATTTGAATATTACTTTTCCAGGCAGTTTTTTAACTGGTTATTACAAATTATAACTATACACATATATGGTCGACTTTTTTGCTGGTTAAATTAGCTGTAAATCGGTCGGTAGTGTAAGGATGATGGTAAACTGAGCTTACTAAAGTCATAGTCCTCGTGTTTGCACTTGAGTAACGTGTACTGTATATATATTATTCTAACGCTTTAAAACAAAGTTTTGAAAATTATTTTTCAAAAACAGTGATCGTTCAACTAAGAGAAAACAACTGTTTCCCGGGATATATGCCCGACAGACATTGAATTTCACTTCTAAGTCAAATGAGGTAGGTATGATCTAGAAGATTTAACCAACCATCCTGGTTTGCAATTAGAAAGGACAAAATAACTTGCAGCCCGATTTCGGCGAATTTGCGCCTCATCAGTACAAGGTATATGTTCTCCGCCCGAGAGCTCTAAGAGCCTGATCTCGGACTGAATTTGACACTAAAATCACAATCAATACATGTCTTGCAGTAACGGAAATGTTAAAGTTGTGACAATAGCGACATCTTCACCTCCAACCGCAAACCAAAATTCGAAAAATGTTACAACAAGACCATAGACTTGAAACAATAAAGTATTATTACAGTTTCCTGTAAAATTGTCGTATTCAGTAAAGCATGTTACCGATATCTACTTTTATTTTTGTTAATAACACTAATTTAAATCAATAAAATAAATGAACTAAATACATCCTCTAATTATTCCTTTTCTATATTTTCAAAAAATATCCACCAGCACCTATGATTTAAATTGAATAATATTGTATGCTCCATTTCTCCTTCTACGTTTTCTGAGACCTTCTATAGTATCATTATTTTATGAGGTGTCTTGTGGCTTTCAATTTTTTGAATTGTACACAGCCAGACAAGGGCTCACTGTTTTGGAAAATCAATTATTTTTATCTTTAAACTCAACTGAACATTTTGTGAACTCTATTTTCTATACAAGGTAAACAAAGAATTGATATCAGGTAATCATTTCAGCCAGAGACAAAATTGAATATTTAAAAAATCGTTTATACTACATAGTCCAGTTAAAAAAGGGTCCCAGAAGCGATTATTCCTGCCGGTCCATGAATTTTCCGTGAAGAGTAGGGTTTGACTAGTAATTGAACATCCAGAAATTTCACGCGCCTAATCGCCATTTTGAGGGGCCCCAAAATACCAAAAATTGGTTTCCCGCCAATATCTCCTAAAATATGGCATTTGGAGAATTTTTATTTAGGGGAAAAATGAATATCTACAAAAATGGTCCTAATGATTTTTGCCGAAAATACGTTAGCTTTCGAGATAATGGCTCTCGAGCGGGATCCTTATGTTGAGCTCCCGCTCCGGAGTCGAAAGAGCGGGTTCTTTGCACTTACTCATGACCGGGCGAACAAATTATTCAATATCTCGGGTAAAAATGCATATTTTTTTACGATTCAAAATTCAGATGAAAGGGGAAATCCACAGCTATCGTATCCGATGATTCAAGGCCAATTTTTATATGTCCACCATAATTTATAAAATGGGTCAAAGATTTTGTAATAACTTGTGTCGGGAAATTACTCATATTTTTCTTAATAATAGACAATTACTCTCGATTTTTTGTTATTACGGGTCCTTTAAAGATCTCAGAAATTTTTATTATCCAACTTTCTTGCCCCTTGATTTTTCAGTTGGTGTTTTCATTTCCAAATTTTTGCTGTTTTTCGAGGTTGGAAATATTTTGCGAACAATCACTGTCTAAAAGTTTGTACATTATCGGATAGTCTTCGAAGATATATATATATATTATCAAAAACCCAATTACCATAGTGTATGGTGTAGGGTAAACCTTTAACAATTATACTTGTTTCAACTACATCGTATTATGCTTAAGACATATATCCATTTTTTCATCGATGCTTTGGTCCAGATAGAATTTTATTCATGTACAAATTTAGCCCATTGTTTTTTATCTTTTGCCATTGTTTTTGCCTCTGTCCATCTTTTTCCTTTTTCTTGCAGTATACCTACCATAACACCATCCCATGTTTGTTTTGGTCTTCCCTTTTTCGTTCTTTTTTGTATTTTTGATTGCCATACTTTTTTAACTGGTCTTGTATCGTTCATTCTTTGTAAATGTCCCCACCAGCTTAATTGTCTCTTTTCAATGAATTTAAGTGTTGATTCTATGTCAAGGTCTTCTCTTATTTTCGTATTTCTTAGTTTGTCTTTCTTTGTGACTCCTTTAACTCGCCTAAGATACTTCATCTCAACTGCTTGTATTCGACTCTTTTGTCTCTTTGTTAATACCCAAGATTCACATCCGAATGTTAATATTGGCCGGTAAATTGTTTTAAATACATTTAACTTCGTTTTCTTGGAAATTTCTTTTTTATTTATAAATGTCGAATTCATCGTGTGATAAAGATTCATCGTTTTTTGTACTCTATTGGTAATTTCGACTTCCTGCGTTCCATTTTCTTCTATTTCTACTCCCAAGTATTTATATCTTCTAACTTGCTCAATTTTTATTCCATCTAATTGTATATTCAAATGTTTTTGTTGCGGTCCTATAACCATAACTTTGGTTTTGCTTTGATTAACTGTCATTCCAAATTCTTCGGATACCGTGCTCCATATTTCCATATTCTTTTGTAAATCCTTCTCTTTCCCTGCCATAATTATTAAATCATCTGCAAAAGCTGCTTCTGATATATCCACTCTTCCTAAATGTCTGTATCCAACGTGTAGTTTTGCCATTTTGATTGGCGATTTTTTAATTATTTCATCAATAAAAATTGTAAATAATAATGGACTTAGTCCCCCTCCTTGCCTTAATCCTTCTTGTGTTGAAAATGATTCTGATGCTTTATTTTTGTATATTACACAATTTCTATTATTTTTGTAAATGTTTTTGATTATGTCTATTATTTTGTAGTTTACCCCCCTTCCTTCTAGTACTTTCCATAACTTCTCCCTTGGTACTTTGTCAAAAGCTTTTTCCATATCTATAAATCCCATATATACCTCTTTTTCTTGTTGTGAGAACTTATCAATTATCTGTTTCACCGTAAATATGTGGTCTTGTATGCTTCGCCCTCTTCTAAATCCACTTTGCGATTCTTCGAGAGTATTTTCTATCAGTGGTCTTAGCTTACTGTCTATAATATTCTCGTAGACTTTCATAGCTGTACTAAGTAGATTTATTCCTCTATAATTATTGCAGTCTTGTCTATCCCCCTTTTTATATATTGGAACTATTAAGGCTGTCTTCCAATCTTCTGGAATCTGTTCTTCACTCCAAGCAGTGTTGTATATTTTCAATAATATTTTTGTTCCTGTTTCCCCTAAATTCTTGAACATTTCTGATGTTAATTTATCAATTCCTGGAGATTTTCCATTTTTCAATTCATCTATTATTTCCTGTAATTCTTTTAGTGTTACAATGTCTTTATTTTCTATTATTGCATCCTTTTTTTTGTTAATGTCCTGAACTTTGTTGTCTGCTCCTAGTAATTCCTCAAAATACTCTTTCCATCTATCAATTACTTCGTTTTCATTTCTTAGTATATCTCCTTTTTTATTTTGTATCCAGGTTATTTCTTGTGTTTTTTCCTTTCTTAATGACTTCAATGTTTTGTAAAACAGTTTTTGATTTGATTTACTATTGCTTTCCATTTTTTCGCCAAATTCTTTCCACTGATTTCTTTTAGCTACTGCTACCATCTCTTTTACATTTTTCCTCTTCTCTTTATACATTTCATAGTTTTCCGTTGTTTTGTTATTTATATACATTTTCCACGCTTCTTTTTTTAATTTTACTTTTATGTTAATTTCGTCCGTCCACCAAGCTGTTTGTTTTTTCTTATTAGTTTTCTTGCTACAACCACATATTTCTTTAGCGGTTTCCAATAATGAAATAATCCCACATTTCTTCTAAATTACCATTTTTCATTATATCACAATTATTTAAGAACTTTCCTGATAATGCTATTTTGTATTTTTCTGCCATATCTTTGTTTTGTAGTTTGTATGATCTGACCGATTCATATTCTATTGTTTTTTCTAATTTTTGTCTATTATGGTTTGTAATTTCTACTTGTTCTCTTATTTTTGTTACAAGTAAATAGTGGTCACTTCCTATTTCTGGTCCTCTTCTAACTTTGGTATCCAATACTTCCTTTCTATTTATCTTTTCCACTAATATATAATCTATTATTGACCTTTCATTTCTGCTTTCCATCACACGTGTATATTTATGTATGTCTTTATGTTGGAAAAATGTATTAGTTACAATAAAATTGTGTAATATGCAAAAATCCAGCAGTCGTTCTCCATTATTATTCCTAAATGTTTCACCATGTTTTCCTATTACTGCTCTATAAATGTCATTGTTCCCACTCTGCTATTCAAATCTCCAAGTATAATTATTTTTCCTTTTGCATTTTCTGTAACCATAGTTAGATATTCCCAAAACCTATCTTTATTTCCTACTGTATCGTCTTCATTTGGTCCATATACAATTATTATAGTTTTTGTGTTCATATTTTTATCTTTCATTTCCATCACCAATAATCTTTCCGACCATCCCCTCCATCCAGTAATTTGTTCTTCTAAGTTTCTATGTATTATGCATGCAACTCCTGCTGCCGCTCTTTTCTCATTTTCAATACCACTATATATGAGTATGTGGCCATTATCCATTTTCACTATCCCCTGTCCTTTTTTTTGTCTCTGTTATAGCTAGTATTCTCAAGTTTGTATTTTCAAACTCTTCTTCCAATTCTTTTTCTTTTCCTAAAATACTTCTTACATTCCATGTTCCAATTCTCCACATTTCCGTTGCTGATTTTACTTTATTCATATCCAATTCCGTTGCTGTGTCTTTTTCTCTGTTACCATGAATATCTGTTTCTTTATTTAGTTTTTTGAATGTATTTTTTCCAGTATTCTCATTCTATTTGTTTCTTTATCCCATCTCCATTCTTGCCCATTTACCGTTACCTTATTGTATCCCGTTTTTGCGTCTTTTCCCTTTTGACTTTCTAATTTTGCAAACATCCTTATCTCTTTTTGTTTTTCTCTTTCCTTCTTGGTCATATCATTATTTATAAAAACTCTTTCTTCTTTCCTCTCCTTTAATTTAGCTTTATTTGCCATAATTTTTTCTTTATCTTCGAAGATACGACATTTTAAAGCTGGGAATTTCTCCTTTTTGGTTGTGCCCTCATTTTTTTTCTCGAATTTAGGGTTTTTCAGAAATCCATGAAACCTCAAAATTGTGGATTTTTCAACATCAGTTTTTGCGAAAAATATTAATGTTGCGAAAAAATCATAGGGACCATTTTTGTAGATAATGGATAACTCTTCATTTTACCTCTAAATAAAAATTCTCTAATTGCCATATTTTAGGAGATATTGGCGGAAAACCAATTTTTGGAACTTTGGGGCCGGGAATACCCCCCCCCCCCCAAAATGGCGATGAGGTGTGTGATATTTCTGTATGTTCAATTACTAGTCAAACCCTACCTTTCACGGAAAATTCATGGACCGGCAGGATTTTTGTACAATTTGCCTACTTCATCCTTCATTTATCTACTAGACTAACATGAAAGAGTAGATTTATTATAAAATTTTGTCACAATGAAATGAGATATTCCAAATTAAACTACTTTCTAATCTTCAAAATATAAATAGTACCAAATAATAAATCATAGACCCTAGAAACTCTCTATTACAAAATCGATCTACGGCTAATTTAGAGCTACTTTTAAAAATACTATTTATGAAATATTAAGTTCGCTGTTCTATTACCTAAATTTTCCAAAAGTGGATAACTACTACATCTATCAATTTTTCATTTTTGAAATAAAAATAATCATGGCATTACTAATACCATTACATACAAAACTCCTCGTGAAATAAATTACAAGCCCGCTCTACCGGTAAAAATATTAATCTTTTTAATAGCATTTCATATAATATGATCAATGATAACTTCTCTTGGATTCTGATCTTATATGCATAGCACTTTAAGCGGTTATACAAGCGACCTAAACTTTTATGTTGGTAATTTTGAAGAAAACCGAATGACAGCTTATGAGTTATAATAATATGAGAGTAGGTACTGACATAAAATAACATGTTAGTATCGCGAAGGGAAAGTAATGAATAATAACTCTTCCTGATTCGTGAATATAAAACCATAATAACATACAAATGATTAATTATTGTTGACAGCACAATTTTATACACTGTGTTCATTTGAAAAGGACCCACCCTTAATATTTCAGAAATGGGACATATTAGAAAGAAATGCCGAAAAACGTCAACTTTTAACTTGAGGGGGACACTTTTAGCGCTAATGCCATAAACGCCAGATTCACCCCTCCCCCCTATTTTTTCAAATAGCACTAGGTGTCAAGTCATACCTCATTTAGAAGGTCTGATAAATCTCTGTTCAATCATTTTGTTTTGCCTTTGATTCCAGGGTTCCATCGTTTTTTAATCGTTGTTTAAAATTGTCTCTCTTTCAACTTTTCGTATGCCCCCGTATTAGGTTATGACCGAAAAACTCTTTAAAGAATAAAAAATTTACAAATAGTGAAAAGACAACTGTTAACAAGACATAACTGTTATTTAATCAAGTGTGTCAAAGTGACCACCGTTAACATTCAGGCAATAAAAGTTGAAAGAGAGCCATTTTTAAACAACAATTAAATAACAATGGAAGGCTTGTTTAAAGGCAAAACAAAATGATTGGATAGAGTTTCACCAGACCTTTTAAATGAGGTATGACTTGATACCTAATGCCATTTGAAAAAATGTAAGGGAGGGGGTGAATCTGACGTTTATGGCATTAGCGCCAAAAAGTGTCCCCCTCAAGTTGAAAGTTGACGTGTTTTGGCATTTCTTTCTAATATGACGCGTTTTTGAAATATTAAGGGTGGGTCCTTTTCAAATGAACACAGTGTATATTTACATTCAAATTTTTTCAACAGTTTGTTATCACCAAAACGGCAAATTTTCACATTCACTCATGCCTATGCAACATTGATACGTCTGGCAAGTGGTATGGGTTGTCCACTTTTCACATCGCAACCATAAGGCAGTAAAAAGCTTCCTCTGGTTTTCTCATAGTACAGAATAACCTACTCCTAAGAGTTGAGCGTTTGAAATAACTTGAAAACTATATAAACAGTTCTATTGCAAATAAGAGTAGAGTAAAAACCAAGGGGCAACATTTATCACCAAAATGGTTGGAAAGTGGCGTGGGTTGTCTACTTTCACAAATCAATCATAAACAATACAATTACAGTATCGTCACCTAAGGTAGTGTCACCATCTATTGACTCCCCCTCAGTTATCGATACACTTCGCTTTCATAAGCTTGTTATAAGGAATCTGTACAGTGAATACAGAATTCTACTGATTAGAGTGACATCTACTAGTATTATTATTAGTCACAAAAAAGAATCATGTCGATAAAACAGAAACTAATAGATCACGAAATGTTTGAACATGGCCACTCCGTTGTGTTCCATGTTTGGGTGAACTTGCTTAGAGGTAAGCTTAAGAAACATCGTGTCATTTCAGTACTAGTTGAACTTCAATTACTGATGAAAATCATCTCAAATCGATTCTTTTCACAATAAATATTCAAAATTTACCATTTATGACCTGAAAACTACAATTTTTTGTACAAAAACACAAAAATAATGGTGTCAATAACTGGTTCAGCAGAAACACGAATTGTTCTAGATATTGACACCTATGTCAATTACTACTACAATAGTATGGTGAATGAAAATCTCATTGATATCATTGAAGTTAGATATATTCTTTCGATAATATGCAAGTAATCACAGTATGAATCATATTTTGGCCGGATCAGTTATTGGCATTCAGAACAGAACCCTTTCAATATGAAATTATTACTTAGTGTCAATATCTGGTACCCCAGTGGATCAAAGACTGATACATCTATATGCCAATAAATGGTTCTAAGTGGGCATCTACGAGAAAAATCCGTAACTGTGTATGAAATTTCATTGAACAGCTTATTTTTACAGTACTGATTTTGGAATAATGCATATTTTGGTATGATCAGTTATTGACACCCCATATTCAGAATATTTTTGTTGATATTTGAGTGATTCTCGCGGGTGGCAATAATTGATACGTCGTAGATCATTAACTGATGCCAGTCTTTATTTCCAGAACACAAAAATGGCAAAAAGGTTCAATTATTCTGAAAACGACATGAAAAACGCCCTTCAGGCAATACAGGAGGGTATGCCCTCGAAACGGGCAAGTATTTTATATAAAGTCCCGAGAACTACCCTCCTATATAAACACAAAGGCAAAATGCCGATTGAAAGAAAAATTGGCCCTGAGAGCGTTCTAACCAAGAAAGAGGAGGACATACTGGTAAAATGGATTTTCCATTCAGCTGAATGTGGTTTTCCAACAACTAAAACCCAACTTCTTGATAGTGTGGAGATATTGGTGAAAAAGTTACAGAGGAAAAATCCATTCATAAATGGCCGTCCAGGAAGGCAATGGTATAAAGCCTTCCTAAGAAGGCATCCAGAAATATCGCTGAGAGTTTCTCAGAATTTAACAGAGTCGAGCAGATGTTAGAGAAGAAAAACTTCGCCACTGGTTCAAGGAAATCCGGGAATACTTGGAAATAAATCATTATCTGGAGGTTTTAGATGATCCGAAGCGTATCTTCGACTGTGATGAGACTGCTTTTTTCCTTAGTCCGAAGGAAGACAAGGTCCACTCAACCAGATAAATCTCCAGATATAAAACTAGTAGATTCAGAAGATTCTATCGATGAGTTTACTGGAAATAAAGAAAATATTGTGGTGGATGTTTACGTTATTGTTAAATATGATGAACAATATTTTCTATCGAAAATATTACAAGTCAGACATGTGAATGGATCAACTGAGTATGAAGCCAGTTCAATGGAAAAATTTTCATTGCAAAACTACCAAATTTAAATATCCCGCCTGTTAAAATTGGTTCCGGTACCCCTTCCTGGTGCGCTGCGATGCCAACTGTTACTACAGCAACGACAACCCTTATATTATTTCTCTATGGTCAGTAGCATATCACAGATTTGCCGTCTTTCGAATGAAACGTAAAACCGAGTCCATGGATGTTGGGTTCGATAAAGATCCCTACCACTGGTTGGAACACTAGTGGATTCGGCAAAATTTCCGGTTAGGGGTAGAGTGCTCCTGGCGTCGGTGATTAGCCTGAGTTGCAGAAATAGACCGACGTTAAATAACCGAATTAAAAAAATCCCCCTCTTGCAATTTATGTCCCAGAGAGGAAGGTCCATAATAGTGGAATCTATCTCATCTCAGCTACGAAAAGTCATCTGCTCCAAAATATTTGAAGCTCTACTTATCATCCAGACAGTTGGTAGATCTATTCAAGATTAATTCTTTAACTTTCTTCTTCTAGTAGGTACCTAAATATTGCGGCCATATTTTTAACTAGAGTATGGGATTGTCCAAACTCCAAAAGGAGTAAATTGTCATAATATCCCATAAGTGCTTCAGCAACCCTTTCAAAATACACTATCAACTTCTCCTATTATGTACATCCTGTCCACTTCCCAGGAAAAGGTAGTAAAAGCAATTTAACATCTCATCAAAAAAACCAGGTATAATTCCGTCCTTTCCATACACTTTATCAAGAGCTTCGCAGAAAAGAAAATTCAGAAAAGCTACCAGCACTTTTCAATGCAATCCGCTAACTAATCAGTTCACGAAACCGCAAATTGCGATGTTTTTTATATGTTCCATAAAACATTCCATAAACTTTTACATTGTAACAATTTAGTTTACAAATTGTAAATTCGGTTTAGAACAATATGTAGTTTGGAATTGTATGATCTTCAATTTATTACCGAAATCACTATATTGCAAATCATCTATTAAAACACAAACAACCGGGTTAAATATTTCACTGGATTAAAAGTTTTGCCCTGATTACCCAAAATGCAAAACTGTCTCTCTACATTAGAGTCTTAGAAAGTTTTGTAATCCTTGAAGTCGATACAAATTCTATAACAGCGAAACTTCTTCCTCTGATAATTAATCCAAAAGTAATCATACTTACCTGCATAGTTTCGTTAATATAATAATTTCCCTTTCAAATATTTGTGGGTATCTATGTTTTTTTCCATGCATTATCAGACATTTTGTTTTCTTGTACATGTTTTCAGAGTATATCTCGTAAAAAACTGTTATAAACTTTATAAACAAAAAATAAGCCTTTTTCAAACAATCCTTTTCGAAAAATAAAGTTTATGGACCATATTATAGAAAATACACTGAAATAAACCTCGAACGGTTACTGTATTTCAAGATTACCTACTGCCCCACATGTCGATAAATTCCTTTTTCATCCCCAACGGCAAATCTTGAACAAACAGCACCAAGCACTAATGATACCGATATAATAAAACACATTTAGGCTGCCCCTAGTATAGTCTGGGCTCCCCATTTCTCATAAGGATGTACTTCAACTTCGCGCTGTGCCCCTAATAAAAATAGCGGAGCTTAACGTACTCAGTTGCGGGTCGCAGCGGGCTTAGAGAGGACCACCTGAGAGCCATCTGTCGGCGAAGTCGCTCATTAAATCTTCGCTCGTTACGTTTCGCGATAGCCCAATACGTTTTTCCAGCATTTCCACCTTTTTGCCATTTATTATGAAGAGGTAACACAGTGGTGTGTTCCTAGGGGATAATTATAAATACCGTCTTGGTTTCTTCAGAATTTACTTTCGCTTTTGAACAATACTTGAGAGAATGAAGAAATTTAATAATTTATAATAATCGCTTGCGCTTGTTGTGATTAATGTAGAGCTAAAAGCTAAACAGTATATTACAATGTTCATAAATATGATTACATAAAAAAGAACATTTAAATCATGAAAATGGCACTGCAGCGGAAATAAACTTTGCCCATCGCCAAAGATGACCAACTTGTCAGTGACGTCCTTTTGAAATGTACTGGTAATTGAATCCCCGAACTTAAATCTAGTTAACTCGGTTGTGTACCGAGTGAACCGAGATTGAACCTACAAACTTGGTGGCTTAGTTGAGCTCGTTAATAAACCTGGTTTATTTTAGCCAGTATTGTACAACGCACAAAGTTAAATCAGCTTTGTACAATCATACCGATGTGTTACAGGATGGTTTTAGTTGTTACGATAATACAAGAAATCAAAACTGTTTGACATATTTGTATTTTTGTAAAGTTTCGTTCAAAATACATTGCAGTCAAAAGTAACGATATATTTTGAACATAACCATACTTTCCTTAATGTAACAATCTTGTAAGACACAGACGGATCTAGAACTGACATAGGAACAGGAGCTGGAGTCCATGGTGCCAGGCCCAGGTGCAATGTCCACGCATCGTTGGGGAAGTTTGCATCTGTATTCCATGCAGAAATCTTCGCTATCGACACGTGTTTGCAAATGAACATCGAAAGGGGGTATAGAGGCCAAAAGATCCTTATACTCTCAGATAGTCAGGCATCACTGAAATATTCAGCTCCCCAGATCAGATCTAGACTGGTCTGGGACTGCCTTCAAAAACTTTTTACCCTGGCAAACCACATAAGTAAGTGGGTCCCGGGACACAAGGGTATTGTAGGCAATGAAAAGGCATACACCCTAGTGTGATGTATTTTGGGCATTACATAAAGAATTAAATTCATTGAAATTATCTATTATTAATTAATTCATTTAAGGTATTTATGTTTATAAAAACAATCTATTTAGTTATTCGTTATATCACGCGAGGTCACGAACGTGATAGTGAAAGGCCAGAGAACTATCACGTAACTGGATAGTTGACCTAGGGCAGTACGTATATATGCTGATGAAGTAGATAAGCGAACAATTCAGAATAATTCATAATTCATACGAAACATTCAGAAACAGTCAGAGACATTCCGATCTATTCACATACATTCAGATACATTTAGTTATATTTAAATGTAGTTCATCGATATCAGATCTAATACTATGTTATACCAGTAACATGATAATCTTAAGTAACACATATGTAAAACTAGTGTACCTAGTTAAGTATACAATAAAGCTCATCCCAGTGAATACTGTAGTTTCCGTAAGTAGAGTATTCCATCAGGTCCCGGGCTTCCACTAGTCCCTGTGGAACTCCGCATTACCGACATACAATACCTAGGGTTTGAAACTGCTTTCACTGGTCCTGAACCAGTATTTGGAATATTAAAATCTGCTGCACGTGGCTGTACATCTCGGTGGATTCAAACTAAACATCAAACGTACTGAAGACACGTGCCAAAACAGGAACACAGCAAACCCTCGGAATCGCTAACTAACGAAATATTAAACCTCAACAGGGGCCAGATAAGGAAAGTGACGGAATTACTCACCGGTCACTGTACCCTAAGGAAGCACATGCATACAATTGGCATATATAGGGAGGAACCTATCTGTCGGTTGAGCATGGAAGACGAGGAAACAGCCTCTCACATCATCCTCGATTGTGAAGCACTGTCTCATTGGAGATATAGACTCCTAGGACTAGAGTATCCAAGGGAGGATTTCTTCGAGAAGGACCTAGTGAAAAGACTGTTGAGCCTGATAAGGGCTACTGGTCTCTTCACATAAACGGTATAACCAAGAGCACAAAAAGCCTAAAGCCAATAATCCCGTTCAGATATCTCTTAAATTTATAGTCTATAATTGATAATTTTTAGATTCTGCTCCATTGGCCCTAACCATTTAGCATAAATCTCAAACAAATTCGATTAAGTATCAATGTTGATAAACGACCGAAGATAATTTTTTTCAAATATATTTGGTAGGTATATATATTTCTGCTGACGCCTATGGGGAGTATTCCTTCGGCAAATCCCGTGATTTAGTTTATCTTCCCCTGTTGTTTAAAGTGATTTATGTTTTGCTGCCGACAGAAACAAGAACTGCACCTTCTAAGTGGATATTTATGGACAGAAGTGATTAGATAAATTATTGAAAAGGACCTTTTTCTTCCGTTTTCGAGGATCTACGCACCTATTCATTTACAACAACTGTTAAAAAACGACTGGATTATACAGGTTAACAGGTCCAGGACAAATGATATGATCTTTTTTATTTTCACCGAAAAACCCTAAATTCTAATAAGCCAGTCATTTTTAGATATAGAGTTAGCGAATAAAATATGGACACAATATTTTTATTATTAAGTAGCTAACTAAAATGTACTAGTTAGGTAAGTTAGGTTTGTGGTGAGTGAGTTTATTTAAAAATATTAGTCTAAGCTCTGAAAGCCACAAGAACCCCAAGTATCTTTCAAGCGGAAATTCACGCCATAAGAAAGTGTGCCCAGCTCAATATTGATAAAGGATATGGAAGGCAAAGGATTACCATAATGTCGGATAGTCAAGCAGCCATTAAAGCACTGAGCTCTTGTGTAATCAGTTCCATAATGGTGTGGGAATGCCTAGGAAAACTTAACCCTTTTAATCCGGATTTGTTTTGTTAACTTTTTTGTTTGGAAATTTGGTTTACCTATGTACAAATACATAAAAAAATTGTTTTATTGTTTTTTTTATTTCAAACAGTTGCTTACAAAAATTATGGGACACTGATGTCCCAGTGGGGTTGTTTGGCGGGATATATTTGTCCCAGCAGTTACCAAAGTTAGGTGTGAAAGGGTGTAAAACAATCTAAGCATAATGGTAAATTACAGATTCTGCACAAAAGTTTAGTCATTTTTTCAATTTTCTTCTTCTTGTTGGACCTGTTTCGGGTAAATGATCGCCAACATTATTTTGATCGGTCCATGCTTTAGAGTGTCGACCAACTTTTCTGGTACTTTTACGTTTGACACCAGTTCTGCCATACGCTATTAGTGATTCCGCTAGTATCACAACATACTAAATAAAGGTAGTTTTTTGGTGATTTGTTTCTTTGAATATAATAAAGGAGATTTTCTATAAACAATAATAAGGTATTTGAAACAGACCACTAAAAACCCGAAAACAATAGTAAAACGTGCGCATTCTAAGTGTTATCAAGGTCAGGTCGCATGCTCAACTGTTTGATCGCAAATTTTTCTCCCAAAGCTATAAAGTACTGATATGTCCCAGTAAGAAGTGTTTTAAACACAAGTAGCCCATTTTAGGAATTTATGAAAAGCTGCTGGGACATATGCGTCCCTACAGGAGCGATAAGGTTCATGAACTAGGCGAGAACAATATAGTCACCTTACTGTGGATTCCAGGATACACTGGAATAGAAGGAAATGAAATAGCGGATTAACTAGCGAATAGGGGGACTGAAACACCCTTTTGGGTGCCGGAACCCTTTTGCGGTATCAGCTCCAATATAATATTGGAAGAAGAAATGGGCAAAGCCGAAAAAAGGAGAAGATTTGACCATTGGAAAGATCTAGTAGGACTTAGACAATCAAAGATTCTTCTGGGTGACTACAACCTGTTAAGATCAAATAAATGCATAAGGCAAAGTAAAACTGCACTAAGAGTTTTAACAGGGATCCTAACGGGACATAGTCGCCTGAATGGGCACCTGAAAAAGCTTAAAATAGTGGAGGAAGAAGAAGAATGTAGATTCTGTGGCATGGAAGAAGAAAACTCCATCCACATACTTGCGAATTGCACAGCAATTCATAAACCTAGGGCATAATACCTAGGAGATTACTGGATAAAATAGGGACATTTACCTAAGTTAATGCCTGCAGCTATCCTAAAATTCCTCCAGGAAAAAGGACTAAAGGAGCTACTAGTCTCTGAGACTCTCCTCAGGAACTAAGTAGAAGTAAGGGGGCACAATAGATCTTTTAGCTCTCAGTGAATGTCACCCCAATATACATATATTGATATGGAAAGTGGAATCATACAACACATACACCAAACAAGGGTTATTTCAGTATAAAATCTAAATAAAATATAAACAAATCACCTGACAAATATTTACAACCCAAACTTTAAACGGGAATCTTTATAACTTTTCTCTAATTTATTGAAATCCTATCACATAGTTTCAGAATTTTCAAAAGCTTTGCAAAAGTTTCTTGGCTCAACATAAATCTAAAAAGAAAGAACCTGAAAATTAAAAATTATTAGTTAGGTTATAAAATCTGACACTGGT
Source organism: Lochmaea crataegi (assembly GCA_947563755.1). Lineage (NCBI taxonomy): Eukaryota > Metazoa > Arthropoda > Insecta > Coleoptera > Chrysomelidae > Lochmaea > Lochmaea crataegi. The sequence continues at coordinate 87,034,589 of OX387423.1, read as the reverse complement.
AAGAATAGAAAAAAGTACACTTATGAACATATTTAACAAGGTGTGGATCTAGATTTGTCAACTCGAACGGAAGAAAGGACATGGCAACTGAAATTAAAACAGATGTCAAATAATTTTAAATTTTTTAACTAAAAGATAAAAACAACAATAAATTATTTGGAGACATTAAAAATAAACTTTCATATCAGAAAAATATCAAATTATAAAACAATCAAGTCAAATAACAGAAATCAAAGATTATTAAATGAATTTGATTGGTCAGCAAATATAGAAAAACTTAAAAATTAAGAGACATATGGTTGTTGAATATAAAAAATTTGATACGTTGCTATTGATTAGAAACGGGTAGTTACGAAAAAAGTTACAGAATTGAGAATTATAAGCTTTTTCATGTTACAAAATTGAGTTAAAATTAGGCTACGTTATGTTAAAAGGTGAAACTATAAAGTGAATTTGTGTTACTAACCTTTCTTACAAGTGCCTGTTAAAAACAGATGTTAAATAACCTCTGTAAATATTAAATTCCTCAAATAAACCATGAGTGAAAACTCCGAGAGGTAAGCAGAACTGAAAATCTTCCCAAGCCGACCCCGAAGCCATATCGAAGCCACTTCTACGAGGGACTCCAAGGCCCAGAAAGGTCTAAAACATAGAAAAGAAGTAATTATCCAATCTTCATAAAGTAATACAAGATAAAAGGTATTCCATAAACTATAAATTAAATCATTAAACTTACGTGCGTGTGAATAAATCCAGAACTTGATATTTATTCCTCTTCGTTACGATTACAATATCGTCCATTTTGTATATAAAATCTGTCAGAAACAGATGTTCTATTTTGTCTTTGGTTTTTAGTGGTACATGTAAAAAGAGTTGCATAATTTCATATATTTATTAGATATAAAAACTTCATTTAGTGAGAATGTTTTGAGCGAAAGATCATTTAGATAAGTGTTTTAAATTGTTCCTTATGTCCTTATTTATCAATTCTGTATAAATACGCCGCACAATAGAGAATAAATTAAAAAATATTTTTCATAAATTTCAAATATAAAGAGTTTTCTTCCTATAAAGTTGGCAAAACTGCTTCACAATTAGATAGTTCCTATTATTCAAAGGCAAGGACACAGGACCGGCCTGAGGATATGTTAAATAATAAAATAAAAAAAGAAACTAAGTTGAGCATTAGGCCCATGAATCCAACCAGAGGTGAAGAGTCATCATAAAAGGTGAGTGATGTATAATATCACTAAAATTTAAATTAAAATTCATATTAATTGGCGCCCAAATAAATATATTACAAAAAATAAATTAGAATACATATCAACACTATAAATTAAAAATTCATATCAATATACATACATAGTCTAAGCTGTCTAAATTTGAAACCCCAAATTTTATTAGGATTTCTCGATATTTCTGGATTCTGGAACAATATTATTAATGTACGACTTATAAGCAGGATCTATATAAAAAACATCCTATGTGCCAATGAATATATGCTAAATGGCAGTACTCATAAATTTCAAGCCAGTTGGACGTCAACATAGCAGCAAAGTAATTATTAAATTACGTTGAAAAGCAGCGAAGTAATGATCTCTGAAGATTCAAGCCAGGCGTGACAAATTTTCTTAAAGAAAATAACCATTATCTTAAGATTTTAATGTGCGAAGCTGATTTCACGCTCAGTGAAACTTACAAAACTTTTAGTTTCTTGTCGAATACCTGCAGAATTTCTAAAAAGAGTAAGCTTAACGTTTAGTTTATATTAGGTTGACTTCAAAGGTTAATCACGGGTGGAAGTTCTTGACTTATGTATATAGTTTAATGGAGTTTTTGATAAGCATCATTAACGACCGAACTTTATTTTGTGTAGATATATAAATTCTAAATTATATTATTAATATTTTAGAGAGAATTTACCATGTATACGAGTTGTATTCGTTAAAAGCTGAGCTTGAATATAATTTATTAAAAAGTGATTTAAAAATTAATTTAAAAAGCATCAAAGCTTGTTCATAGGTACTTGAAAGACTGGAGTCAATGGAAAGTTGGTTCGTTTCAAAAATTGAATGCATGCTTTTCTTTACATTTTAAGTTAATGACCCCTAATAATTCGCATTAAAATTGTGTTAGACTCGGACTTAAGTTAGGTCTATGCAGAGCATTTCAATGAAAACTATCCACCCCACATAATTCTGAAGGGGTCACTTTTATGAAAAAACACGTGAAAAATGATATAAAAGGGACGTACTTTTGCTCATACGTAGACGTTATAACTTTAACCCCCTCCCCCTTATGGTCAATTAGTCCAAGAGCTACATGAAGACGATTTCGACCGCCGTCTACAATTTTGTGAATTGATGAGAACGACTGCACGACACTCCAACTTGATTATACAATATTTGCATTAAATGGTGGAGTAAACAGACATAATTGTAGATATTGGGCAGAAAATGACCCACACGTAATACGGGAGTTTCATAGTCAAACACCACAAAAATTGAACGTCTGGTGTGGCATTTTTGGTGACCATATTGTTGGACCATATTTTATTGAAGGAAACTTAAATGATGAGACTTATCTACAATTACTCAGAGAAATTAACACGAATACCAGAAAATGATGATACCATGTCAGATTCTTTGCTAGCGTTTCAACAAGATGGGGCACGTCCACATCACGCTCTCGATGTAAGACGGTTCTTAAATGAATCATTTCCTGCTCGGTGGATAGATAGACGAGGCCCAATGTTGGAATGCCCACCTAGGTCACCCGATTTAATCCCCCTAGACTTTTTTATGGAGATATCTGAAAACGAAAATTTATGCCACTCAGCCAGCATCTATAGATGATTTACGTCAGCGAATTATTCAAGAATGTCGACAAATAACCCCAGAAATGCTACATAATGTTCGATACTCATTTGAGGCTCGATTGTCTCATTATATGGAAACTAATGGAAGTTATAAAATAATTTAGTATTGTTTTGCTGGTTTGTTACGAATTAGAATGTTACTATTAGTTAATTGGAATTATCCGTAACTCCCAACTGATTGACTTTTCACTTATTGTATTATACATTTTTGTAATCCTCTTGTAGAGGAGAATCCAACAATGCAATCCATTTAAAAAATTGGAGTTCAAAGTTATAACATTTACATATGAGCAGAAAGACGTCCATTTTTATATGATTTTTGACGATTTTTCATTTTTTCTCCTTCAGAATTATGTGGGGTGGATAGTTTTCATTGAAATGCTCTGTATAATAAATTGATTTTATGGACCTCCAGACATATTGCGCATTATAATCGATTGACGCGCGCTTCAATTAACCTCGATCAGCCCTTCAATGTTTTGATTTAAAACCCTCTCATCAGTGAAAGTCGTAAAGTGGAGCAGTACACGACTTCCCAAACCACCTGTTGTTTTTTCTAACCTGTGGTTGATTTTGGCGGTTTCCAATACAGATTTGGGCTTCCTCGTCCTAACATTGGTTGCCCTCAAGCGAAATCCCCACAAATTTTATTATTATTTTTATTTAATGCCCCACGTTGGGTGCCAATTGAATAGAATATCATATTTATGGTAAGTTTTTGTTTCATTAAGTGGAAATTATTAGCTGTGATACAATACAGTTAATTTTAAATGTTTTTATACTATTTTTTATCACAGCTACAAATATATGTTTTCTACTGATTTTTAACATACAGTGTGTCTAAAAATCTTAAAAACGTCGATCTTTAATTTAATTGTTTAAAAATTTTTGTTTCTTGACACATATTTGTTTATTTCTGTTCGAATTCTCTATTTTGTCGCTTCAATATTTGCTGGTTTCGATTTATAAACAAAAACTTTTTAACCCATTAGTATTTTCTAATTACCAGCCACCACTGCCTTTTGTTCAAATTCTTTATGACCTGTGAGGTCGAGATGATACTTCAGCATTCGATATTACCATATGATGTTACCTATCTGCAGCATTCTAATAATAATTAGTTACAATAACATTGCATCACTCCATTGTTGTGGAAACCCACCAGTCAATTTAGTAAACTCAATTTGTAGGTAACTCTAGCTTAGTTAGAATTCTGCCTGCAAGCTCGCTTTGAGATATTTGGTTCAGCATATCATCAAATCTAAACTAATGTTATAAAGAGGAGAGATTCGATTGTTTGTTTGTTTTGAATAGGCTCCGAAAATACTGGACCGATTTAAAAAATTCTTTCACCGTTGGGAAGCTACACTATCCCCGGGTGACATAGGCTATATTATATTTCCAAAAAAATTAGGGATCCTTACTAAAATGTAAGAAATTGACCTAAAAAATTTCTTGCATCGCGTTGTAACGTTAATTTCGTTCACTTTACTTCCCTCTATTGAATTAATAAATTATCGTATGGGCGGCGAATAGCCAGTCCTTTCTCATACCCAACACCGAGAAATGTTTCAAGGCTGAATATATTTACTGTCGACGAGAGTCGAAATCAACGTTTCTATGCGTGCCGATCGAGGTCCGTCTGTCGGGAAAATAGTCACTTCTATTTTGAGATTCCCACTTCGACCTCGTGTCTCTTCTTCTACCAATTATAAATCAAATATGAATCAAGAATTCACTACTGAAATGTAAATTCCTTTTCTGGTCAAAGCGTATGAGCGTGACACGTACATGAGACGTAAGTCTGTTGTCTTTCACATGATTTCGTGTATTTAAACAAGTGGCCAAAAGGGTTTCATTCTTTCTTTCCTGCGAACATGTGCTATTGAAGCCATTCTGGCTTATCTTATCTCTAAGAAGTGCATTCATTTGAGTACACTTTATCTGGGATACTTATCTGGTACCAGAAAGCTACCTCCACTTTATCTGGGACTGGAAATCTATCTACAACTTTATCTACAAGTTTCTCTACAACTTTATCTACAAGTTTTTCTACAACTTTATCTACAAGTTTCTCTACAACTTTATCTACAAGTTTTTCTACAACTTTATCTACAAATTTATCTACAACTTATCTACAACGTTATCTACAACTTCACCAGGAACAAGATGAACTAAAGAAAGAACAGGGAAGTACAATATTTCTGGAATTGCTCTCCAACACAACATATGTCATCATAAATCGTGAATAACTAGTCAATTTTTTTTTATTTCAATTTTTTTAGTCAATATACAACTTGTAAATTTAATAACGTTGTTCATATAGTTGTTTTTCCCTTCCAACCTTCCAGGATTTGACGCTATAATGCGGATGTGAATAACAAATAAGCTAGTATTATACAGAGTGGCGTCCACTTACCTTTCTTAATTTTCATAATTTACCTTTATTTCACCTTAAATAAATTTCAAGTAGGATTACCCGAGAACCGGTAAGACTACTCTCTGAATTTGTACTAGTTTGGTCTCAGAATCTACACCTGAGGTGCTCTCTAAACTGAGTAGCCGTAGCAAATTGTCGCCCAACCTTGTTGGAGGCGTTGCAAAGTGGCATTACCTTATAATTACGTAACAGCGTGCTCTGCGAAAACTATTGATGATAGAACTATGACTTTGCAGAACACATCATTATCTACAAAAAGTGTCGCAAGTCAATGTTTCTCCCTACGCAGCGGTCGAGTACGGAATCGAATAATACAATATAAAATTATTACCATCTATGCCAATCAACGTAAGTGCTTTCCGTTAATGAATAGTCATCTAAATAAGGTATTCTAAATGGAGAAATTATATTCTTATTATTATTATCGATGCCGATCTAGGTAAGTTATATGTTGTGTGCAATTTTCCAGAGCACACACCAATTTTTCTGTTTATTCAGTGAATCGATAACCGTACTGATTATTTCGTCAAAAAATATGACGCAAAGAAAATCTGATCTCAACAAAACATGTATGACTGAGCCACAGCAACGCGTGGCTGGGTTTTAGCTAGTTTATTTATATAAAAGTCACAGTTATGATAATTAAATGTAAGTATTAGAAAAAAAAATAATAACAAAAAAATTTATTAAAATAATAATATCCAAACTTTCTTTATAATCTTGTTCTTTTTCAACCCGTGTATGTGCGTGTTACAAATTTATAATTTTTGTTAAATACCATTCGAAGCCGGGGCGGGCAGCTAGTCAAATAATAAATTCGTTATAAATTACTCTGTTCCTTGGAATCTCCACATGATTTAAAATTTTTAATTTCTAAAATAAAAACTTGAAAAAGGTTTCTATCTTCGACAAAAACATCATCTTCAGCGTTACCGCGATATTGGGAAGGACTAAAAAGCCATTAATTTTATTGAGATGTCACCAGAAGACGCTTTTTCTTTTAAAATGAAGGTGTGGCATTTATTACTTTCATAAACGGTTAAGTTTAGAATCGTTTCCAATGAGTAGAAAACAATTTTTAATTCCCTTCTCAACAATTCTAGCTTGGCATTCGGAATATAAATCGTAACTGTTGGATGCTACTTGTTGGGTATTGATTTAAGTGTTATTCAAACAAAATGTGGCTTTTAAAAAGTATACACGATGAATTTTAAGAGTTTGAACAATAAAGTTTCAAGTGTTGAGAGTGAATAGCTTGTTAGTAAACTTTAGTTTATGAATCAAGGACTTTATAATTACAATTTCCGTGGTATGTTTTTCCTCATAGTATTATTTTTATACAGCGAATAATTGAGTCCTCATGAGGCTTTTGTCTACCACTAAATGTTAACATTGAAGAATTATCATATTTTTGTCCTCATTAATGTCGGATCAAAACCAGTTCAATCAAACATCCAATCAAACATCATGTTCGAATGGGTACAGGACCCAAACAGTGTTGGACTCATCCCCAAGGGGATGCCTACCAACCAAAGCCACCTCAAACTCGCCGTTACCCCCGCCTCGGAATCACTACCCTAGCATACTTCGAGACGGGCGGCGGTCCCTCGCAAACTCTCCGCTCACACCGTCGTCTTCTTCCTACTATTACTACTACCTCTCATGCCATATCACGTCCTTCTCTCCCCCTAACCATGCTCTCTACTACTCCACACACCTCCATCTATTCCTCCTTCCCCCTCAACATCTCCACCATGTTCTCCCAGTACACCGCCTCCCCTAGTTTCCTCTCCAACTTCTTCAGCACTTCCTTGTTCCTCCAGCATCTGAACATATGCCCCACATCATCCCCCACATCATTCCCCACATCATTCCCCACTTCACACCTCTCACACACTCCAGTCTCTCTTTTCCCAATCTTGTGGAGGGAGGTACCCTACTCTCGACCCATGTCCAGTGAACACCTGTGTCAAGAAGTAGTTCACCTCCCCGAATTTCCGGTCCATCCAATCTCTCCTATTCCCAATCGCTCCTTTTAGCGCGCCCTCATACTCCTCCCACCTTCTCTCCATTTCCTCCTCCATCCATTCCTGTACTTCCCCTCTGGTCGCAACCCTCCAGCATTGGTTCCTGGCTCTAGCCATCACGTCCAATGAGTAGGACCTTGCCAGCACCGCTACTGCCAGTCCACCCACTGTCCCGTACTCCTGCACCACTCTCAGCAGAATCCCTCTCTGCACGCGCAGGAGTGGCCTAGCCTTCGCATTCACCCCCGCTCTTTCACCCCACACCTCCGCACCGTACAGAAAACTATGCTCTACCAATTAGCCTCCTCTTTCACTTTCCTGGCCCTTTCACATTACACATCAATCTCCTCAGCCATGCTGCCCTCACTTTCCCCTTCTCTGCCGCCTTTAACATGTGAGTTTTGAAGGATAATTGACGATCCAACAGCACCTTTAGGTATTTCACAGACTCCTCCATACGAATTCTCCTTCCCTTCACCAACATTCTCACTTCCCTCGTCTTGCTCCGTCCCTTCACTAGCAACCCCACCGTCTTATCTTCCGCCTCTTCTAGTTCGCACCGCTCTATCTTCTCCCCAATCTTCCTACACATTATCTCCGCCTTTCTTTCTATCTCCACCTCTCCCTTTGCTGTACATACCAGACACATCCCTCTTCACATACTATCCCACAAACCTCATCAAACACACACTTCCAGAGCGTCGGTCCAAGAACCGAGCCCTGGGGCACTCCAGCCTCCGTCTCATACCTCCTCCCTCTAGAGCCTACAATCGCACGTCAGGTAGTCCTCCACCAGGTTAACCAACCCCTGCCCCACTGTACAAATTTTTTTACTATTCTATGGAACTTTTTATACAATTAATTTCACTTCAACTTTTTTCCTTTTCTAATTAATGTAACGCAAGCAAATAACAAAGTTAAAAAATCTTCTTTTTTTATTGGTGTACATAATTTTTGTTGAGCCTCAAAAGAATATCTCAGTTTGAAATTTTTTACTAAAAAAATATGTAAATCTGCTAAATTAAATAATTAATTATACAAAAATTATAAACCAAATAACACTTTTCGTATAGATTCTGTAATTTCATTACGTAGACCATGTCCAGAATATTTGGGAGCAGTTTGCTATCATAATTTCTACTGCCTAATATCAGTGGCGTAGCCACACTGGAGCTAAGGAGAGTGACAGAGAAAAATATGCTTTATTATCAGCGGGATTCTATTTCACGACACGATTTTATCGAGTCGTTCGATGTCGAATACGATCTTCGAATCGATTGTATCGGACCATCTCATTCTATTTTATGATCGAATTTTGATACGAGTCTGAAGTTAGTAGAAAATGTTTTTTGACGTAGATTAAAAAGACTCTTTTTACATTATTGAACTTTTGATTTTTATGCTAAAATACTATATTAATGTCATTCAAGATTGCCACTGGGAAATTCTTCTCCAATTTATGGAGAAAATAGAGATTCTGCAAATGGCAGGTTCATTGGGGCCTCAGGAAGGAATAAACAAAAAAATTATGGGCAGAATTAGCCCTCAAACTGAATTCATTGGGATTTGGGAAATAAGGGTTCTAGTTGATTTAAAAGATATAGATTATTGATAGTATGTTTGTAAATTGGGGTGACATGCACTGAGACCTAAAAGATCCATTGTTCCCCCTTACTTCTACTTAGTTCCTGAGGAAAGTCTCAGAGACTAGTAGCTCCTTTAGTCCTATTTCCCGGAGGAATTTCAGGATATTTGCAGGCTTTAACTTAGGTAAATGTTCCTCTTCTATCCAGTAATCTCCAAGGTGTTGTGCCCTAGGATTCTGAATTGCTGTATATTACACAAGTATGTGTATGGAGGTTTCTTCTTCCATGCCACAGAATCTACATTCTTCTTCCTCCACTATTTTGAGTTTTTTCAAGTGCCCATTCTGGCGGCAATGTCCCGTAAGGATCCCTGTTAAAACTCCTAGTGCAGTTTTACTTTGACTTATGCATTCAATTGATCTCAGCACGTTGTAGTCACCCAGAAGAATATTTGATTGTTTAAGTCCTACAAGATGTTTCCAATGGTCAGATCTTCTCTTTTTTCGGCTTTGCCTATTTCTTCCAATATTACCTTACCTCAATAAGCTAGTTATACTACTCCACGCAATGGCTCCATAAGTGATATTTGGTCTCACTATGGCAGTGTACATCCAGCTCAGGATTTTTGGGTTAGAACCCAATTTCTCCCTGCCAGATTCGAGCACAACATTAGAGCTATTTTTGCTTTGTATAATAATATAACCTCCTTTTCGTGTTTGTTCCACAGGAGTTTACTGTCTAGAGTCAAACCTACATACTTGACTTCTTGTCTACATTCAACCTCGATCCCATCAAGTTTAATGGTTTTGAGGTTGAGCTTTCTTTTCTTAGTGAAGGCTATTAAGATGGTTTTGGTGGGGTTCATGTTAAGTCCCACTTCCCCACACCAGCTGTTTGTATAGTTCGAATTTCCGAATTTTCCCCTGGCTGTTATGACAATATCATCGGCATATCCTTGGCAGGATATTCCGAGGTCAGTCAGGCTCCACATTATTGGGGATGCTACTCCTCCCTCTGGACATCCTCTTGCTGTACAGATGTAGACAATGTCTTTGCTCGTCCTCGTCTCTGCTACTCTAGAGGTGAGCAGTTCCGACATCCATTTGGATGTTGTGCTGTCTACACCTCTTCTATTTAATGCTCTTTTGGCTTCCTCATGAGTAGTATTGTCAAAAGCTCCTTCTATATCCAAAAAGGCGCATACTACGGCTTCTTGGTTGTCTAGAGCACCTCGGATATCCTCCTTCAGTTGTACCAGTGCAGTCTCCGTAGATCTGCCTGCACGGTAAGCTTGCTGATGCGGGTGGAGAGGTAGTCTCTCTAGGATTTCCGCTCTAATATAATTGTCAATAGCTTTTTCCATCGTTTTGAGCACAAACGATGTTAGGCTAATTGGTCTGAATGATTTGGGGTTTGTTGTGTCCCTTTTTCCAGCTTTTGGAATGAAGGTTACTATTGCCCTTCTCCATGCTTCTGATAACCCAGTTCCAAGCTGCTTCGACTGATCTTAACCAAATGTGATAGAATTTCGTTTTGTCCTTGCTGGGGCAATGCTGGGAAGATTGGCTCCCGGTGCCTTGAAAGGTGTTCATAGCCCATTTTAACCTTTCGTTATTTCAAATGTGCTTAGCCATTGTAGTACTTTCTCTCGAAGGTCTGTTATGACTTTCGAGAGGATTATCTCCCCCATTTGGGCTACTCCCAGTATCTAATAATATCAATACTCTTAAGATGACTACTCTGAACTTACCTCTTATTTAATCTATAAAGTTTTATGAATCGCAAGTCAGGTATTTCGAAGGGGTCACTATTTCTATTTTTTTATCGTTGTCGACAAAGGAGTAAACTTCTTTGGGCTTGCTCTGCCAGTAAAAGACCCTCCCTCACAATAGGCAACATTGTACCATGAATAATAGTTTATTGCATAAAAAATGACTTCTCTTGATGAAATTTCAAAATAAGTAAATGAATACGACTCGTCTATAGCTATCGAGTGAATCGACTCGTATTTCTAGAACTAATCGAAAAATAGAATCGCTGATTGTCAATTTTGGTCGGCCGTTTATACGATCGTATCGTGAAATAGAATCCCGGTGCAGCTCAGAGTTCGATTTGTCACTTTTTCTCACTTTACACAATATTTTTCTACTGAGGTAGTATAGTTTTTTGTTTTCATAGGAAAGTTGAAGTTTTCACTCACGAAAATGAGGCTCTTTCTGAACAAAAAACCTTTTCCAGGAACTTAAAAAAAAAGGATTTTTCGCACAAATCTTTTGGTAAAAAAGAAATCTGCTTATTCTGTATTAAAAAAGCCGTAGCCGTACTTACCCACATGCACCCAGACAATAGACAATTTTTCGCCGAGGTGCATATTACATTTTTTCGCCGACCTTTACAAAAAATGAAAAATCGACTATTTTTGAAGACAAGTATTTTTCGTCCAGACACTTTTCGTCCGCATACTTACTCTTTTCGTCCGCTTACTTACTCTTTTCGTCCGCTGTGCAAAAGAGAAGAAGTTTCATCTGGGGCATCACGAAGAAATCTGTTTATTTTATCTCGACTAAATACTCTAGATTTTTTCGCTTTGTACTCAACGCTTTGTTTTTTCAAAAATGCAAAAGTTTCGGAAATTTGGATATGTTACATTTTAACGGACGAAAAGTGTCTACAGGCGAAAAATACTTGCCTTCAAAAATAGTCTACTTCTCATTGGAAAATTAGTACGTAAATTGTCATTTTTTGTAGAGGTCGACGAAAAATATATTTATTTAAAAATACCCAAGGACTAAACGAGGTTCTTAGGGAACCGCACCCTTGGAGGATCTCGATACCGACCTTTATTTCTGGTTACGCCACTGCTGCGTACTCGTGTTGAAAACAATAGATCGCTGACATAACGCCCACTAATTATGGATAACATTGAAGTACGCCGAAATTTCAAAGTTTCATTTAATTTCAAGTTTGGATTTGTTAATTAATTCGAATTTCGCTCGGCTAAAACAGATTTTATAGGGTATGTTATGTGGCTTATTAATCCGATAAAACGTACACTAAGAGAAAACATATATTTCAAAATAGGATACAAAAGATACTAGCGACTGCAATAATTATAAATGGCTAGCTCTTCTTGATAGGCACTATGTACAAAATATCAATGCAGAGAAGTGGAAAATATTTACAAGGCTATAGGCCGGAAAGTGTTACTGATATTACTTATATCAAAAAATAAAATCTAATAATAAAACAGTAAAGAGAGTAGATGCTGAAGATAATAGTTTAATATGATTATAACGCCTTACAAAGTTTTTGAAAAGTATTTTTCAAAGAATAGAGACCGTGCACTAAGAGCAACAACTACTTCTCGGGCTATATGCTCCGACAGTCATTGAATTACACTTCTGTTAAACGGGGTTGGTATATCTGTTAAGATGGTACCAACCATTCTAGTTTGTGATTAGACTTGTAGACCGGTTTCGGCGTATTTGCGCCTCATCAGTACAAGGTAGATGTCATCCGTCCAGAAGCCCTAAGAGCATAATCCTTGACTGGAGACGAGGCTTGAACCACATCAATACATTAACCCCAGTAAGGAAAATGCTCAGAATACGATAACAGCGACATCCCCTATCTAACCACAAACCAAAATTCTATATTGATGAAAAAAACTATCTCGGTTTTGTAGTTTTGTACTTATCGAAAAATTATATGATTTGTAACCTTTTCTTCCTCTCAGTATACACTTGAACTTCATCCATACCATAGTTAATTTTCTCTCTCTCTTGCTAATTGCTGATAAATTATTCGTCGAGTGTTTCGTGGCCAGAGCTTCCGTATCTATCTATATGCTTTCGTCCCGCAAATGTCAACAGTAGCTGACCATCAGTAGTAGTTGCGTTAATAATAGAGAAACTGTAGTTTTACCCAATCGACAACCAAACAGTTTAAGCTTTATAATAATAATATCCAGATTAGTTATATTTGCATAAATTTTAGGATAACTTTGGATTACATTAAATATTCAACATGCTTATGCTGTTCGTGTGAGATAGATCTCTCTAGACCATTGATTTCCAAAGTGGTCCAGGTGGATCCCCAGCGACTCGACGGGGGTCTACGTAGGCGTGAAAAAAATGGGGGTTTACTATTAGTAAGCGGGGGTCCACGAAAATGTATCTGGTTTCAATAGTGAAGAACTAAAATGTTGGCTTGACTTCACGTGCTATCAATGTAGGCAGCTCAGCGACTGTTACTTGTAAAAACTTGTATATTCCATATTCAGTACAGACTTACAATTGCAAGGGGGCAGCCCCAATTCAATAAAGATATTTAATGTAATTTCAGCTTTTCTTGGAAAATTGAAATTTATGAAGCAAAATATTAGTCGGTGGTTTCCAGTTTTCAAACTTCTTACAGGTAGAATGCTTTGTTGAGGATATTCAGACATACGTTCAACATTTCATTGCCCAGCATGATTACTTGAAAATCAGATTTAAGATATTCTGACGATGGAAATACCACCATGGATCATAAATCCGATGAAACGGAAATGGAGAATGTGATATTACAAGAGGAGCTCACTAATGAGGAGCTGAAGGTGAAATTTAAAAGAGGGTATCAAAGATTTTGGCTGCAAGAAGAAATACCCGAAAAATATCCTGGACTGTGGGGAATTGCGAGAAAGCGTTTCCCTCGTTGATAGGTTTCCCTCGTCATATATTGTCGAAAAAAGTTTTATTGTCGTTACAAACCTTTTAACAAAAAAAAGGAGCATATTGAATATTACAGAACGAGGAGATTTGCGGTTATTCCTAACAAAACTGAAGCCAAATATTGATAATTTGCTGTCAATTCATAAAGCACATCATTGTAGAGGTTACGTTACATTATTAATGTTTAATTTTAATTATCACGACTGTTATAACAATAATAATTAATAGTGTAATAATTATATATTTGAATAAATACAACACAAGAGAATAAACTATTTTTATTTTTTACCACTCTAAATAAAATAAGTGAGAATTGATTGATTTCTTGTGCTGTGAGTAGATTTCAAAAAAGTGAAGTTAGATGGAATCACTTTTTTGATTGTCCAGCTTTACTTTGTTGAAATCCACTCACAGCACTTTCAATTAAATAATTAACCTTATTAATCAATCAATTCTCACCTATTTTTTCGAAAACTGTTAATTCGTGGTTGGAACTCAGCTGCAACGCAAATTTTCATAGTTAGATCTAATCTTCACATTTTTTGTAGGGTTTTGAGAATCTGGTAGAAATGTAGCTGCAGGGGATCCACCGGAACCAGCAAAATTTTGAAAGTGGTCTATGAGAAAAAAAAGTTTGGAAACTATTGCTCTAGACATATAAAAAATAGCATAATAGAACTTTCGATAGATTTGCTTGAAAAGCATGACGTATTTTTTACATTTTAAAATACCTACCCTTTAAAAATCCATTTCGTTTAAAGTAAAACCCTTCAAAAATTTAGGTATAGCGTCTATGTATACCCAAAAAAAATACATAAAAGTTCTCAGTGAAGTTGTTATCTTTTATTGAAAACACTTTTAAAGATATCATCTACTTTATGGTTATTGTTTCTACCCTAACTTTGTCATCTTTGCCTTACTTTCAAGCATCATTTCACGCTGTATATCACAATATTGGTATCATTCGAGCTTTTTAATCCTTCACTTCGTTTTCATTTTAAAGTGTTTGTTACCTACTTCGTATTCTGTTCTGCTTCTTCGCTTTTAAACCTAATAATGGACTTCTTTTTCGATAAATCCACTGCTTAAAATTCTCTGATCGGTTTCTTGCTAATAAATAATAAATGATTTTGTTTCAAATATATTATATTCTGTCATATTTTGTGGACATAAATTAGCAAGATAAACGTTATTTCTTACATCAAATAGGAAAATAAACTTAACTAAGATGGTTTTTCACTCAACTATCACATTCATTCAATGAAAATTATTTTTAATACAATTATGCAACTTTTTATACTTTTTTATACATTAGTGTATTTACAGTGATACCGTTTTAAATAAGCCAAAACGAAAAGCAAAATGGACGATACAATTGTATCTGAATTTGCAAAATATCTAAGTTTCTTTTATATACACTCACAAGTAAGTTTTTTTAAATTTAAATTGAAGTTTATAAAATACCTTTTATCTTCTATTAATGTTGAAAAATGAATAATCCCTTCTTTCCTGTTTTAGACCGCTCTGGGCCTTTGTGAAGTAACCTCCAAAACGAAAAGCAAGACAACTCCAATGCAGAATGCCTCTTGATAAAATTTAATATATGGTTTATTTAAATTTATTTACTTACGAAGATCCGTCGGTGTTTATTTTCTTCAGGAACCGTGTTACAAGATTAGTTAAACTATATTAATTACATAGATATTTTATCAAATTTACAAACTTTTTTCACCGAACGAAATAACGTGCTTCTTTTAGAAAATTCATTTTCAAAAAGAGACGGCGCTTTCTCTATCAACAAGTACCTAACAACCTATTTTCTTTTTCTTCCTTAGCAACAAACTAAGTAAATTCTTTGTTTGATTGTCATTGACCAATCAAATTAACTTATAGTTGTTCATTAAATAGATTTTATTATATTCTTTGATATATTCAATCTTTTTTAAAAGAAAGCATCATATTTTAAATTTCTAAATGAATTATTTAAGCTTAATTCTTTTATTAATTAAATTTTTAAATTATTTGACATATTCAATTTAGGTTGGTAATTTTCCTGTTCTAGCTGACAATTCTATGTTCGAACCTGTCATACATCAGGGCGCGTATTCTTGAAAGAACGAGAAAGGAGTGCTCCCAGGGAGGGCTCCCTCATTTGAACTCCCCAATAAAAAAACGTTATATTCTTGAAAAATGAAAAGTGCCGGAGAGCAGCGATGAGGGAGCAGAATTGGGGAACAGCGTTGCCAGTTGCCTTAACCAATGAACTTGCATAAATTTTGACAGACAAGGTAACGGAATTAATAATTTAGTTCGTCCATAACCTCACTATTTTGTCTTGGTTGATATAATTTAAAATATATAATATGGATGTTAAAAGTAAACAGTTGAGTCCTAAACAAAAAGAATCTTTAGTAGATTTTGTTTACGCGCGACCCGAAATGTACAAAGGCAAATTAACCGCCACTTATACAAAGGCAATAAGCATACTAATGTGGAAAGAAGTGACCTGCCTTTTGAATGCTATGCCTGAAGGAGCAACTAAGGACTGGAAACAGTGGAGAAAGGTAAGGTTTCTACATCTACTCATTGTTTTGAAATTTTTGTTTTCCTCTTATTTGTAAGCTCTTTTTTTAGACATGGACGGATATTAAAAAAAATGTTAAATGCAGAATGAGCAGAGAGAAAAAACACAGTCAAGGAACAGGAGGGGGTCCTCCTATGTCCCCTCCAAATGACACAGAGAAAACAATTGAAGAAAAAATGTTTGAAATTATAACTCCAGTTGCCATCCAGGGAAATGAAGAGGTAACTGAATCAGAATGTATATTTGAGTTTGAAGACCTCAAAAGTACCAATGAAATAGAGGTGAGAAGTGATAAAATAATGCTAAGATATTTGAAAAGCCTCTGTAACAAAACAAATAAAAACATAGCCTTTAGTCATCTTGTATTCATTCATTTATGACCTTTTAAAATAAAATATATGTCTTTTTTAGTGAAAGGGTCAATTTGTTTTGGCAAATCAGAGTTAATATATTTTCCATTTGGATTTACTTTAAAACATTTTATACAATCTTGCACTACTTTGCAAACTAAGAATATTCCTGAACTTATTCTCTTATTGCCATTAGAGTATTCATGATTGCTATTTTCTTTTTCTGGTACGTTTTAGGAAGTTGAATATCCTGTGCAAGATTGGAATGTAGACCATATTCAAAATGAGGAAATGGAAGGTATAGAAGTAGGAATCGACCACACATATTATACCGTGCCTTCACCTAAAACAACTCCATCTGGCAAAGCCAAAAAGGAGGCTATTAAAGAGAATAGGGCACCTAGAAAAAGGTATACAAAAACCACAAGGTTGATGGATTCCATAAGGAATAACAAGCAGTTCCTTGAAATCAGCCAAAAAGGCATACTTTCTACAGATAGTTACAGAGAAAAAAAACTACAATTAATTACAACACAAAATAATTTGAAGAAAGACTATTACAAAACAAAATTGGAAGGTAAACAAAAATATTATAAAAAAAAAATTGAAATTCTTAATGAAGTTTCAAATTCATTAAATAGAATTGCAGCTGTATGCGAGTCTGTGAAACAGTCCGTTCCCGAGAAAGCATTGGGTTTAGTGTAGTAGTTGTATATATTTATTATTGTTATTCTTATGTTACTAGAAAATTAGTTGTTTTGTTTGTTATTTATTAAGCTTAGTTTAGATAACATCTAGGCTCTCTAATCCTTTATGTAACTCCATTCCCAAGAAAACATTATGTTTAGTATAGAGTATAGTAGGTGTATATATATATATTTATTTTGTTGTATGTTACTGGAAAATTAGTTGTTTTGTTAGTTATTTATTTATTCATGATTATTTTTATTAAGCTTACTTTAAAATAACTTTACGCTCCATAAGCCTTTTCGTTACTGTTGGTGAATAAAATATTTGCAATACTTATTTAAAAATGTTTTAGTATCCTCACAAAATGAAATCTTAACCTAATTAATAATTAAAATGATTAGCAATAATGTTTTGCTGCAAATTCCTTCCAGCAACCAAATCGGGATTAATTAGTTGCGGCATGTTATCAATAAAATTTTGATTATTATACATGCCATACTCAGGCTCTTCTAAATGAGGTTCATCTGGTTCTGGAATATTTCGCTCCAAACACAGATTATGGAGAACACAGCAAGCATTTACAATTTTTCCAGCTGTAGTTGGGTGGTAATGTAGAGTGCGATATCTCAACAAACACCTAAATCGGTTTTTCAGAACACCATTACATCGCTCAATAATGGATCTTATGGAACATAATCTTTCATTATAAAGCTGTTGCCCATCATTTTGAGGATTCACAATTGGGGTTAATAACCAAGGACGAGTAGGATAGCCTAAAATAATATCACAGAAATCTTTTAGCGAATCATTTACAAAAAAGTTAAAAAAAACAAGAAAATTTCATTTCTTTCTACATCTATAATCCTTACCTGAATCACCCAATAAGAAAAAAATATTGGCTGGATTCCTCCTGTATACTTGTTCCAATAAATTGGATACTGCAGATTCTCTCCAAATGTGTGCATCATGAGTGGACCCTGGAAACTTAGAGTTTACATTTAATATTTTCATATTATTATCGCAAATCTGAAAAAAATGTATGTATGAAGTGTTATCTTTGCATAGGTTTTTTTTTAAATTGACTTACTAGTTGTACATTAAGTGAATGATAATTCTTTCTGTTCACATAAACATGCTCAGGAAAATTCTCATCATTAACCAGAGGAGCCACAATGCTTACGTGGGTACAGTCAATGCATCCTATTATTCCAGGAAACTGGTGATTTTCATAAAACCTAAAAAAATTATCCACTCAGTGCTAGTAGAGCCATACAAAAAATAAAATTATACAGACTAAACATTTTAATAATTTTTCTTTCTGTTAATATCAACTTACCTGGTGCGAAGAGTTTCCAACTCTACAGTATTTTGAGGAAACCTTATCAAATTATTGAAAATTTCGGGTTGGTTCAATGCATTTGTCACTTCATTAATAGCTCTACTGGTTGAAGGTTGGCTAATGGCTACAAAACTGTTGGAGCCAGTAATTTCCTGGTAGCTGCCTGAAGCATAAAATCTCAGGGCAGCAAGTACCTAAAAGCCATGCAAATTATTTTTGAGAAATAGGTATCAGTACCTACTTATATACATAAGCATGCCTTGACTAACTACTATAATATATTTGCTTACCTTGGTTTGTATGGATAGAGCAGAGGTTCTTGTGGGTTGTGGTAGAAAAGGGGTGACCATGTCAATTATGTTATGACAGAGGTCTTTATCGACTCTAAATAACTGCACAAATTTTCTCTCTGATAGCTGGAACGGATTTGTCTGGGGCAAAACATCCCTACCAATACCCACTTCTTCTAACGCCTCCTCAACATTCTCGTTAATTATATGATTCCACAGCATTAAATTGAAATCTTCCACATTCATTTTAGTATACAAATTAAAATATCTTCCAAATTTTGAACCACAGTAAATCAAAACAATTAGAGGTTAGGTCAATACTCCCTTTTGCAATTCTCTCATTAGCTAGTAGGGGAACTTCGAGTTCTCTTGGGAGGTGCTCCCTCCCTCAAATTTATTTCAAGAATACCTGTTCTATCTTTTTAAGAGAACCACGCCTACTTCTCTCGCAAAGTTCTACTCCCTGAAATTCAAGAATAGGCACCCTGATGATAAATACTTTCACAAGTGTCATAGATCTAATAACTGTATTAAAAGTTTTTCTATTTTAGATTCTACCATAATACGAATAAAGTTTCGTAAGGCTTTTGGACAAATTTAATTTTACATGAAGAAATTCAAGATAATACATAAAAACCATAAACATTCCCGTTTAAAGGTGGATCTTATATTTGATACCAGGTGATTTGTTTGAGTTTGATTTTATTTAATTTGAATCATTTAAATAGTTTTCCTTTAATATTCTATAATTATTGAAGCTTTTATGTTAGAATTAACTCGTGTCGGTTATGTACAATGTGTAGTTATTATTTTTCATATCAATATACATATATATAATTACATTAGAATTGAAATATAATTTAAGTATTTTCCTTAACAATTCTATAACTACACGGGCAGGTAAGTGTTATATTAATTAAATTGATACTAAATTAAAAATGGATACGTAAGTAAAATAATTATTAAATATAATGGAATAGTGAATAAGAAATGAAAATTATTAATAATTATGTATTTATCAATAATTAATATACTTTATATGGCGTGTTTTTGACCGGGACTACCTTAAATGATGCTCTAACCGCGCGCCCTCCACCTTCCATCTCGAAAACGATTCAACGTATTAAAAAAATTTTGAAACAAAAATTGTAGGGAATTTAAACCTCTACAATATTGATAATGATTACAAATATCGAAAACCCCATAGGAAACGAGATATTTGGATATTTGCAAAAAATGTTCAAAACATCGATTTTTGTGACCTTTGACTTTAATAGAAGCGTACACCCTACCATATGTAGGTTTTGAGACAACTCTTAGGATGTCAAAATACAAGTTTATACGAGTTTGTAGCTGGGAACTAAGATTACTGGATTAAGACACAATTTGAATGAAAACTAGTAAGAACTTACAGTAATAACAATGGTAGATATCTAAATGCGCCATATGTGAGAATGTTTTTACAATAAGAAAACGAAACAGCAAGTATGGAACTTTAGAGAAACCTCGTTAACCTGAAGGTTTATACATGAATAAACACAACGTTTGAACACTGGAGAAATGTTTTAAATTAAACTAAATATAACACGCAGTCGGGAGTGAGCAAAATCTCTAACTGAAACTGAAATGAATTAACCTGTTAATACAGATTTCCAACACCTAAATATGAGAGTGTCAAGAAACGGGACGATGGAAACAGAGCTATCAAAGATACTTTGGAAAAGCATAAGTTACTTTTTGAAAAAGTATCTGAAGTTACTTTGGGTATCTAGTTAGGTACTCTTAAAAAAAAGAACTTAAATACCTACTTATCTTAAGTTACTTTTTTAGATACTAAATAAGTTACTTTTAGAGATACTTTGTAGATTATTCGTATGTAAA
Source organism: Lochmaea crataegi (assembly GCA_947563755.1). Lineage (NCBI taxonomy): Eukaryota > Metazoa > Arthropoda > Insecta > Coleoptera > Chrysomelidae > Lochmaea > Lochmaea crataegi. The sequence continues at coordinate 87,013,812 of OX387423.1, read as the reverse complement.
GCCTAACAAGTTAATGAAAGGTACAGAACTTGGAACCGTATCCAGCTGCAAAATGTTATTGTTTTCGCCACCGCTTGGCAACGACCGCGACCGTCACTTATCACTTATCAGATTTCACTATTTTATTCACTGCTTCTTTTTAATTTACTCTTCAGGTGATAATTCAGCAAAAGCAATTAATTTATTTGCTAAAAACGTATAGTTTAAACGGTATACCTATTGACACAAACTACAAATGCAAATGAAAAACACACATCCTTTTAACAGAGCGGGTGGCGAAGTAAAAATGAATCGAGATCGCCGTCATATTATCCTATCTAAAGGAACTTTTCTCTCGGTATCTTTTGTAGCATGTCAATCTACCTGTTTCGATTTTACAGAATAAATACTTTTAATTACCTCTCGTCGTCACTAGCCACTTCCAATTATAGTTCTGTGATCCCAAATTCTTCAACCCTGACCATAAGACAATTGACGTCTGCCAACGGATACTTCCATTTTTTCCAACGCCACAAGGGACACCCCTTTCCGTTACCTACTGCCTAAGGGGAAAGACCGTCTTTCGTTATCTTTTCATTCAAGCATCTTATGAATTTTTCTGTGGTAAGTTCAGAATCATAATTTATAATTAATAAGCTTCTTCTAAAGTACTGTCTGATATAATTTTTGTATGCATTCTTTATTTTTTTACAGAGATAGACGAAATTAAATTCAACACGTGGTCATAAACTGTTCTTTTATACTAATATGGTAGTTTTAAACCAAATATTCTTTTATAATTCACTGTTTTACTTTTATACAAACATTTTCAAGCTTTTTCAGTTGCGAGATAACTCTTTTAATTATAAAATAACATTTTTATAATCTGTTAACCTATAAAATATTCTTTCGTAACGCCAGTGCCGGTTTCATATATTTCCTAAGCACGATATTTTTTCATATAACAAAATAACTTTTTGCTATGATTAGTTTCTTTCGGATCATTAGTATATTTTTTTAATTTAGCTGATAATTGGTATTTTTACTGTTTTAACATGGGACATAAAATGTTGGAAAGCTTTCAGTAAGTTGAACATTTTTTACTTTCAAACAATTCCCTCCTTTTTTTTAACCTGAAAAGCTGACCAACATAATGTGCCATTACATTCAAGTTCCTACATATCCCTGATCCACTTGTACTTCTAGGTAAGCACAGCCCCTAGGCAAGGATACAACCCTAGGCAAGGATATAACCCCAAGACCTAGGCTATAATATAAGCCCTAGGCAAGGATACAACCCGAGGATATAACCCCGGACACAGCAGTTCAAATCAAGACTGTCTACCTTCCTTCTTCGAGATCTTCTGAAGACTCCGTAGAGGCAAGACCTACCTATCTTCTTCAGGAACCCACTTCATATAAGCTAAGTACCTATAAAAGTACAAATTCCTCACTGTTCATTTCCTGTGGCAGAATAAATTATAAATTTATTTTTAATTCTTTTTTTTTATTTCATCATAAATCCTCAACTATAAAAGTTGAGGGAGATATCGCCCGGGGTAATTTTTAGTAACTTTTTTTATTTTTAACTTTTATTTAAATTTTACAAGGCGTTTCTCCCTTTTCCGCCTTAGTTTTTTCATTAGTATTTTTATCGACGCCAAAAAGGTAGTGGCGCCCTCAATTTTTACAACCTTCCTGTAACACTTGTGCAGCATAAACTTGGGGTCGAATCACCCTTGAGAGGAGTCTCTAGCCGGAGCCCTTCAAGCTGGCGTCTCTTACCGTTACACTTTTTTGGTATCTAAGTTACTTTTCGGTATCTAAGATACTTTGTTAAGTTAAAAGATACAGTTCCTTTTGAAAAGTATCTAAGATACTTTTTGCCGAAAAATAAAGGAACTAAGATACCTACAGTAACTTAGATACTTCAAAGTTACTAAGTTACTCTATACTCTATAGTATCTAAGATACTGTAATGTTTTTGATATTTATTTAAATAGTTTTTACTTGTGGGATAAAATTATACACACTAAGAGCTAATTACTACTTATTTATTTAACGAAACACACACTGTATTAAACTTAATTTACTTAATGTCTACTAATTTATTTACACTCGGTATAATAGTTCTAATTTATTTTTACCACTTGAATAATACACTATTTAACTTCACTATTTCATTCACTTCGGTAAACTGTCTGTGAACTAACTCTTTGTCCTTTTCACTAATTCTCTCGAAGTAACTGTTTCAATAATAATTGTTCACGCACTCAAAAACCCGCGTATATATAGTCCTTCTCAATTCTAGAAAATTCCAGTACCTTCCGCGCTCGCCCTAAGCACAAACAGAACCGTTGTACTCGAATGTTCTCGAAAGGGGGGTGGGCGCAGCCACCAAAATTTAGAGTCGAGAGATAGGGCCGGCTTTGAGTTGGTGACCTCGCAACAATACTTTTTTCTGACACCTCTGAATTGAAAAACCTATGAGAAGACAGATTTCTTTAAAGGAAGCTCAAATATAATTATAAAAAATAACATTGCCAATACAAATGTTAAGATCAGTTAAAAATGAAAAAGAAATTATGGTCAAATTCAATTCTCCCGTGCTCCTATAGACTATAGTTTTAGTCACTATTTAACAAACGTTTAAACAAAAATACTGTAACGTTTATTCTAATTTATATTTACAATTAATTTATATTTACAGATTTATATGTAATTCAGTCCTTATTTAATAATTTATCTAATACACTAAACACACTAATTATAATTTATATGAGAGTCACTTAATAAACACTTTATCGAGGCGCGATTACTTTCCTTCGGTATCAACACTGACTGATTGACTAATTGCCTGCAGCGATGCTCGTGGCCTATTTATACTCGCGCGTCGTATTTCTAGAATTCGCTCGACGTTCTGGCGGATGCACTGGATGCGGTGGGTATTCTCGATGTTTCTCGAAAATTGGGCGGAGGAGCCATAGTCGTCTCATATGGGGATTTCACTGGGGGCACTAAGTGAGCATATTAATGCAGTAGCTCGCGTAACAATACTTATACCAAATTCAAATAAAGAGACTAAATAACAAATAGTACACTTTCATTGAATCATTTATGCAGACCACTGTTTTTAAAATGGCCTACAAGCATATTTTTTCGTTTAAAACGATCACATAAATCAAAAACTATAAATAGAGAATTTTTTGTACACAACAGAATTAACGGTGTGGAGGTTATAAAAACAAGCTGCATGAAATTGTCATAAACTTGATAGTGGCATTGTCTATGATAGTGGCCCGTCATGCATATTGTATAATATCATCCACGGAAAATGTCATAATCCGCATTTCAGCATTCAGATCAAAACAAGGAATTTTAAAATTAAAAATGGACCTTCCATATAAAGTGAATTTCGACATACTGCGAACTACATGGCTTTAAAGGAATTTAAACAACAAATTAAGTAGAACTGAGAGAAACAAAATTGGGATATTTGAATATATTATATATGTCAGTTAGGTAACTGCAACTCTTAGTTTATAATATGCAATACGAAAATAGTAAAAGGTGAACATGCCACACGAGGGTATAACAATAATTCCGAACGTATGTAAGGTAGTAAAATTTGTCCAAAATTAATTGCAGGTGCGACGAACACATGCTAAGAGCCGTATTACAGGGCCAAAAATTACTCTGAAATTTAGGTACCTCAATAATTTCTCATTTCCTTGGAATCTCTTAAAATTTATTAGGGTAGTTCACACGATCCCCATGCGCAAACGGGTTATTTTGGTAACAGCTGATGTATGCCAGTTGCAGATTGACCTTTAAACAGTAAACAACCTAATACATGACATCTACCTTGTACTGATGAGGCGCAAATATGCCGAAACCGGTCTACAATTACAATTACAAACCAGAATGGTTGGTTATATCTTGCAGATATACCAACCCCGTTTAACAGTAGTGTAATTCAATATCTGTCGGAGCATATAGCCCGAGAAGTAGTTGTTGCTTCTTAGTGAACGGTCCCTATTCTTTGTAAAATATTTGTATAATAGTATTAAAATATTATCTTTTTCATCTAACCTAATACCTATTATTTATTTTCAAGAATCTCTTCTGCTTTTACGCTAGACATAAATACAACGGCAATCAAATGAGTCGGATCACTCTTTTCGAAATGAAATACGTCAATTCTAGTGATGAGCGATATTTCACGGACTGCTACTTTCTCACTGATACGAATGAATCAGAGTCAGTCATAGTTCCTATTAGCGAACATAGAGCGACAATGAGTTGAATGAATGAATCTAAATCGAACATAATAAAATCTTCTTGACCTTCATCTCTCTCATTCGACAACAAAATTGAATTTCGTCCATTACCGTGAGATTATAAAGAGAATTCGTGCTCTTTTTACCAGAAACGAGGGTATGGTGACTCGGATATCTATTTATGATACCGTGAAAAGGAAATATATTATATTGGTAATGCTTTTCGGCGACATTGATATTGATACCGCCAAAATAAAAGATATCTCGACGCGAAATTGCTTGTTACTTTTTTTATCATGTCTATACTTTTTATGGATAGTTTGTGCTGCTGTTGGTAACATGAAGGAGATTTTCCTATCAGTAATTTGCAGGAAATTTTTTTGACAAAATCGGAAATTAGAAAATGAGGGACAGGCATTTGAAAATGTTTTTTTAGCTTAGTAGGGAAATTTGATACAACAAAATGTGATATACTGATACCGATGAATATGGATACATTTTTCCCATCGTATATTCAACAGAATATCAAATATCGTCATGTTTTAAAATAGCTGATATTGAAAAATCACGATATTATTTCACAACGTGATTAAAAAATCACGATTTCGTTAGTCAATTCACATATTATAATCACTCGTCCTTTTTATTCGGAAGGGTTTAAAAATCCTTTGTCATCTTATATTTTATTGCGGATGTGCTCTGCTTATAACATAAAAGGTAATAATTCTCAACTTCACATAAATAAATATAATATTTCCTGTTGTTGCAGGATAAAAATGTCATAAAATAGAGAATTATAAACTGGCATACCCTTAACCAATGGCAATAAGTAGGTTTTAAAAGTTTATAAGCATTCTAATTCGTTAAATAACCACTCAGGTGGATGTTGTTACATAATTAAAACTTCATGTATACAAAAATGTTAATCCTAAAGGTAATAATTAAACAAGGAAAGTTTTATTTGTTTCCCAACTTTTAGCTTGAATTGAAAGGGATAAATGGGTAAAGTTTGTTTGTTTTTGATAATATAAAACAAACGTTTTACTGGAAAAACTCAATAGCTAAGTACTTATCCAAAATAAATGGAAACACATAAAATACTCCGGCCGTTAAAATTTTTATTATGAAATTTGCATAGGCAGCACTTTTAGCTTGAGCATGATCAGTGCTATACAAGTGGGACTGATCTATCAACTACAGGGCGTCTCATTATATTCTAACTGTTTTTAAAAGCTTATACCTCCCAATCGGTTCTAGTTTCTATTTTCACAGCTAGGTTTGAAATTATTCTAAATTTCGTTATGTCATATTTAAATGGGCTACTTCCGGTTTTCCCGCTAAAAAATTGGCGTGGTTTAAGAAGACAATAGATGTTATTATTTGAATGTGACACGCTGTATATTACCAAATTTTTTTATGGTTCCTCATTAAATATTCCTCAGTATTTATTATACCACTTAGATAACTTTTAATGAAACTATTATCACATATTATTTTCACAGCTAGGTTTAAAATTATTCTAAATTTCGTTATGTCATATTTAAATGGCCTACTTCCGGTTTTCCCGCTAAAAAATTGGCGTGGTTTAAGAAGACAATAGATGTTATTATTTGAATGTGACACGCTGTATATTACCAAATTTTTTTATGGTTCCTCATTAAATATTCCTCAGTATTTATTATACCATTTAGATAACTTTTAATGAAACTATTATCACATATTATTTTCACAGCTAGGTTTAAAATTATTCTAAATTTCGTTATGTCATATTTAAATGGCCTACTTCCGGTTTTCCCGCTAAAAAATTGGCGTGGTTTAAGAAGACAATAGATGTTATTATTTGAATGTGACACGCTGTATATTACCAAATTTTTTTATGGTTCCTCATTAAATGTTCCTCAGTATTTATTATACCATTTAGATAACTTTTAATGAAACTATTATCACATATTATTTTCACAGCTAGGTTTAAAATTATTCTAAATTTCGTTATGTTATATTTAAATGGCCTACTTCCGGTTTTCCCGCTAAAAAATTGGCGTGGTTTAAGAAGACAATAGATGTTATTATTTGAATGTGACACGCTGTATATTACCAAATTTTTTTATGGTTCCTCATTAAATATTCCTCAGTATTTATTATACCACTTAGATAACTTTTAATGAAACTATTATCACATATTATTTTCACAGCTAGGTTTAAAATTATTCTAAATTTCGTTATGTTATATTTAAATGGCCTACTTCCGGTTTTCCCGCTAAAAAATTGGCGTGGTTTAAGAAGACAATAGATGTTATTATTTGAATGTGACACGCTGTATATTACCAAATTTTTTTATGGTTCCTCATTAAATATTCCTCAGTATTTATTATACCACTTAGATAACTTTTAATGAAACTATTATCACATATTATTTTCAGAGCTAGGTTTAAAATTATTCTAAATTTCGTTATGTCATATTTAAATGGCCTACTTCCGGTTTTCCCGCTAAAAAATTGGCGTGGTTTAAGAAGACAATAGATGTTATTATTTGAATGTGACACGCTGTATATTACCAAATTTTTTTATGGTTCCTCATTAAATATTCCTCAGTATTTATTATACCACTTAGATAACTTTTAATGAAACTATTATCACATATTATTTTCACAGCTAGGTTTAAAATTATTCTAAATTTCGTTGTCATATTTAAATGGCCTACTTCCGGTTTTCCCGCTAAAAAATTGGCGTGGTTTAAGAAGACAATAGATGTTATTATTTGAATGTGACACGCTGTATATTACCAAATTTTTTTATGGTTCCTCATTAAATGTTCCTCAGTATTTATTATACCATTTAGATAACTTTTAATGAAACTATTATCACATATTATTTTCACAGCTAGGTTTAAAATTATTCTAAATTTCGTTATGTCATATTTAAATGGCCTACTTCCGGTTTTCCCGCTAAAAAATTGGCGTGGTTTAAGAAGACAATAGATGTTATTATTTGAATGTGACACGCTGTATATTACCAAATTTTTTTATGGTTCCTCATTAAATATTCCTCAGTATTTATTATACCATTTAGATAACTTTTAATGAAACTATTATCACATATTATTTTCACAGCTAGGTTTAAAATTATTCTAAATTTCGTTATGTCATATTTAAATGGCCTACTTCCGGTTTTCCCGCTAAAAAATTGGCGTGGTTTAAGAAGACAATAGATGTTATTATTTGAATGTGACACGCTGTATATTACCAAATTTTTTTATGGTTCCTCATTAAATATTCCTCAGTATTTATTATACCATTTAGATAACTTTTAATGAAACTATTATCACATATTATTTTCACAGCTAGGTTTAAAATTATTCTAAATTTCGTTATGTCATATTTAAATGGCCTACTTCCGGTTTTCCCGCTAAAAAATTGGCGTGGTTTAAGAAGACAATAGATGTTATTATTTGAATGTTACACGCTGTATATTACCAAATTTTTTTATGGTTCCTCATTAAATATTCCTCAGTATTTATTATACCATTTAGATAACTTTTAATGAAACTATTATCACATATTATTTTCACAGCTAGGTTTAAAATTATTCTAAATTTCGTTATGTCATATTTAAATGGCCTACTTCCGGTTTTCCCGCTAAAAAATTGGCGTGGTTTAAGAAGACAATAGATGTTATTATTTGAATGTGACACGCTGTATATTACCAAATTTTTTTATGGTTCCTCATTAAATATTCCTCAGTATTTATTATACCATTTAGATAACTTTTAATGAAACTATTATCACATATTATTTTCACAGCTAGGTTTAAAATTATTCTAAATTTCGTTATGTCATATTTAAATGGCCTACTTCCGGTTTTCCCGCTAAAAAATTGGCGTGGTTTAAGAAGACAATAGATGTTATTATTTGAATGTTACACGCTGTATATTACCAAATTTTTTTATGATTCCTCATTAAATATTCCTCAGTATTTATTATACCATTTAGATAACTTTTAATGAAACTATTATCACATATTATTTTCACAGCTAGGTTTAAAATTATTTTAAATTTCGTTGTCATATTTAAATGGCCTACTTCCGGTTTTCCCGCTAAAAAATTGGCGTGGTTTAAGAAGACAATAGATGTTATTATTTGAATGTGACACGCTGTATATTACCAAATTTTTTTATGGTTCCTCATTAAATATTCCTCAGTATTTATTATACCATTTAGATAACTTTTAATGAAACTATTATCACATATTATTTTCACAGCTAGGTTTAAAATTATTCTAAATTTCGTTATGTCATATTTAAATGGCCTACTTCCGGTTTTCCCGCTAAAAAATTGGCGTGGTTTAAGAAGACAATAGATGTTATTATTTGAATGTTACACGCTGTATATTACCAAATTTTTTTATGGTTCCTCATTAAATATTCCTCAGTATTTATTATACCATTTAGATAACTTTTAATGAAACTATTATCACATATTATTTTCACAGCTAGGTTTAAAATTATTCTAAATTTCGTTATGTCATATTTAAATGGCCTACTTCCGGTTTTCCCGCTAAAAAATTGGCGTGGTTTAAGAAGACAATAGATGTTATTATTTGAATGTGACACGCTGTATATTACCAAATTTTTTTATGGTTCCTCATTAAATATTCCTCAGTATTTATTATACCACTTAGATAACTTTTAATGAAACTATTATCACATATTATTTTCAGAGCTAGGTTTAAAATTATTCTAAATTTCGTTATGTCATATTTAAATGGCCTACTTCCGGTTTTCCCGCTAAAAAATTGGCGTGGTTTAAGAAGACAATAGATGTTATTATTTGAATGTGACACGCTGTATATTACCAAATTTTTTTATGGTTCCTCATTAAATATTCCTCAGTATTTATTATACCACTTAGATAACTTTTAATGAAACTATTATCACATATTATTTTCACAGCTAGGTTTAAAATTATTCTAAATTTCGTTGTCATATTTAAATGGCCTACTTCCGGTTTTCCCGCTAAAAAATTGGCGTGGTTTAAGAAGACAATAGATGTTATTATTTGAATGTGACACGCTGTATATTACCAAATTTTTTTATGGTTCCTCATTAAATGTTCCTCAGTATTTATTATACCATTTAGATAACTTTTAATGAAACTATTATCACATATTATTTTCACAGCTAGGTTTAAAATTATTCTAAATTTCGTTATGTCATATTTAAATGGCCTACTTCCGGTTTTCCCGCTAAAAAATTGGCGTGGTTTAAGAAGACAATAGATGTTATTATTTGAATGTGACACGCTGTATATTACCAAATTTTTTTATGGTTCCTCATTAAATATTCCTCAGTATTTATTATACCATTTAGATAACTTTTAATGAAACTATTATCACATATTATTTTCACAGCTAGGTTTAAAATTATTCTAAATTTCGTTATGTCATATTTAAATGGCCTACTTCCGGTTTTCCCGCTAAAAAATTGGCGTGGTTTAAGAAGACAATAGATGTTATTATTTGAATGTGACACGCTGTATATTACCAAATTTTTTTATGGTTCCTCATTAAATGTTCCTCAGTATTTATTATACCATTTAGATAACTTTTAATGAAACTATTATCACATATTATTTTCACAGCTAGGTTTAAAATTATTCTAAATTTCGTTATGTCATATTTAAATGGCCTACTTCCGGTTTTCCCGCTAAAAAATTGGCGTGGTTTAAGAAGACAATAGATGTTATTATTTGAATGTGACACGCTGTATATTACCAAATTTTTTTATGGTTCCTCATTATCACTTTTATCACTTAATAACATTGAAATGTGAGTAGTGTCGCCTTTATTGAAGTATAGAAATCAATATTGAAATACTTGAAAAAAGTAGGTTTCCGATATTGCTTTATGTGCATGTCGGCATTAACTCTTCCATTAATAAATTCCAAACATTCTTGACAAATCGTTAAAATACTCCCAACACCATTCAAGGAATCCCTATAAGGAGCTCAAAATTTAATGTAGTAGATAATAATCGATTTTAACAAAATTACTGTAGACTTGGATAATTTACAGTTGAAATATCTAATACTTAATTAAGATTAATAAGATCACTCTTAGTGTAAAATTGAAATTACGTCAGGTGTGTTAACACCATGACATTACACAAAACACCTTGGTAGATGGAATAAACAATTCTATAGTTTTATGTAAATAAAAATCGTCTAATCTAAGACCTGAATAGTAGCAGAGAAATTAGGGTGGGGTATATTATTTTTATACTTACCTCAATAATATTTTCCACTATTTCACTTCCTCATGTTATTATTTATTTCATTAATCCTTCTTTGCAGTTTTTTTTGTTGCCAATATTAATATGAAATTTCTAATTTTCTAAAAATGAACTTGTTGCCCCTTTGCCCACATTATTTCTGCTTTAAGCGAGCATCCCAATTCATAAATGCACTGCTTCACCCTACAGCTTAGGCCACATCTTGTACTGTCAGCTGATTGCATTATCAGACTACCTGGCAACTCTGCCAGTGAGCTTTGGTAGGGAGCAAGGGGAGAACAGCTGACAGTCAGATCCAATGAGGCCACAGTCTCCTCATCGCCCCACGGAGTAATTGTGTTAAAAATTGTTTTTACTGTTGCTACAATAATTATTCTTTTTTTTTTCTAGATGGTCCGTAATTATAAAAGAATAACCGAAAAGGCTGCTTGGACAAAAGAGAAGATGGCGGAGGCTTGTGCACAGGTGGCCAATGGAGGAAGTGTTAAAAGTGTGGCCAAGGCTTTTAATATTCCCAGAACTTCTTTGCGGAATCAGCTTAAAAGGCAACGACCCCAAGGCCCCAAAATGGGAAAAATCCCAGTGTTTACAAAAACACAAGAAGACGAATTAAAAAACCACGTGTTGACTTTATCAAAGTTGTATTTTGGGCTAACAACTACTCAAATACGAAGAACCGCATTTGAGTATACCGAGAGAAATAATATTCCAAACAAATTCAACAAAGAAACCAGAATGAGGAATGGTTTGCCAGTTTTTTAAAACGTCATGGCGAACTCTCATTAAGAAAACCTGAGCATACAAGCATTATTAGGATTCTTGGGTTCAACAGAGAAGACGTTTCAAAATTTTTTGACAATCTTAGTGTGGTTTACGAAAAATATAACTTTTCCTCGCCCCGCGTTTTCAACTGTGACGAAACTGGGGTCAATACCGTTGGAAATGCAGTAAAAATTTTAGCAAAAAAAGGTCAAAAGCAAGTTGGACTTATTTCTAGTGCCGAACGTGGATCGAACACTACAGTCGTCTGTTGCTTTAGTGATGGTGGGTACTATGTACCTCCAATGTTTATATTTAAACGCCAAAGAATGACACCACTCTTGGAAAGGGGTGGACCACCAGATGCTATCTAAACATGTTCCAAATCGGGCTGGATTACCGAGGAACTTTTTGTTAAATGGCTACATTTTCAGAAAAATACAAAATGCTCGTTGACTGAACCTGTTCTTCTTGTTCTCGATAACCATTGCAGTCATGTGTCACTGGCAGCCTCTATAACTTCTGCAAGGAAAACGGAATCATACTGGTCTCTTTACCACCACACACATCCCACCGTACCCAACCTTTGGACGTTGTTCTATTTGGTCCTCTAAAGAGGGCAATAAATGTTGACATAGATCTTCATCTTAAATCTAAGCAGTCCGAACGTGTAAGCCAATATGATATCGCTTCAGTATTTAAATCTGCATATGCAAGAGTGGCAACTATAGACAAAGCAATTAAAGGGTTCCAGTGTACCGGAATTTTTCCACTCAATCCAAATGTGTTTGATGAGACTGAATTTGCACCACCCGCACAAAGGGGGCAGGTCCACCTGCACCACCTGACAACATGCTGGCTGGTCCCTCTGCTTTATCTTCTGAACATATTGACATGGGAGTAGGCCCATCCAGAGTAAACACTGAATTATTATTATTAGATTATTAACGTGGTTTGCTCCACGGCCCCTTGACCCTTAGCGTCAAGTGTTCCAGATAGCCTCAGATGGAGGTTACGGAAAATTCCAGGGGTCTTGTTGAACTAACTTTATTTACCTAATTACAATCAAATATGGATCCTCCAATTTATAAATTACGGGTTAATGAAGGAAACAGGCGGTTCAGCAGAGTTGTACACTACCTACGGTTTAGTGTATACCTACGATCACACAATAGGTCGGTATATAACAAAATAATCAAAAAGAAACTTTTAGTCTATTAATACTCTGTGGTCTATTTTACGAATAATTCTTTAGTGACAAGCAAATTAACAGGGAAAAGAAAATAAGCTATCTTTACCATATACTTGGTACTTTGACGGACATAACGGTCAGGTTATCCAATACGGTTCAAATCTACCGGGTTTAACGGGGTCCCTAATGCACGATTTAGATCTGCCGGGTAATCAGACAAATTGTGGCTAAGCCTCTTCCAAGTCTGATTAACCCTTGAATCCAAATGAAACCGGCAACTATTATTCCGTCAATAAGAAAAAAAATATAAATAATGATTCTACGAAACGGGAAAAGAACGATTTAGATCTGCCGGGAAATCAAACAAATTGTGGCTAAGCCTCTTCCAAGTCTGATTAACCCTTGATTCTAAAGGAAACCGGTAACTATTATTCCGAAAAAAAAAATTCAAGAACGAATTAGATCTGCCGGGAAATCAAACAAATTGTGGCTAAGCCTCTTCCAAGTCTGATTAACCCTTGAATATAAATAAAGCCGGTAACTATTATTCCGAAAAAAATAATATTCAAGAACGAATTAGATCTGCCGGGCAATCAAACAAATTGTGGCTAAGCCTCTTCCAAGTCTGATTAACCCTTGAATCTAAATAAAGCCGGTAACTATTATTCAAAAAAAAAAATTCCCACGAGTTAAACGGTACCCAGCTATCGACACACAGAGTAAAAATATTAGTACTAGCATAAAATTAAAATATTATAATCCACTTGGATATCAATTTAATATAAAACTACTGAGAACCAAAAGCATAAAATAATTCGAGAATCCACTAATAATTCATATCAGTTAATTAATATATATTAAACGCTGTAAATAAAATTGGAAATCAAATTACAGTTCACAAATCTTTATTTCCATATAAAAGAAACAAATAAAAAAAAACCCAATTTCAATTCAACAACAAAAGAAAAAAATAGCCGGTCGGAAAATTTTCAAAACCATACATTTAACAATTTAATATTAAGCGGCGGTACGGAAAGTTTCGCATACACAGTTTATTTGTAAAAATGATTTACCTTATAAAATACAGCTTCCACACACAATCGTAATGCACTAAATTTTCACAATACGATTTATCGGTTATCGGAAGAAAGTTGAGCGAAGAATCACGAAAGAATAATTGAGACTGAATAATTGAGAACCGGAATGAATCAGCGAGCTTCTATCAATTGTTCGCTAATTTATATCCAAAATCCTAGTAACATTTTTCGGCCGTAGTCGTGGTGAGGCAATTAAACGTGAAATGTATCTACTTACAACAAAAAGCTGTACCTATACTGAACGGCTTCGGCTTTAATTAAAATGGTGTATATACCGGGCGTCCCTTCAGTTGAAAAATTTAAATATCGGAAATGAATAAATTGTGTATGGTAGAATTTGGATTTGCGTAACTCGGACTTATACTAAAATATACAACGGTAATAACGAAAAAAAAAATCAATTCGGTAGTAGAAAGGGTTGTAAAGTAACGAGTTTTATACACCCTAGTGGTATAATAAAATATATTACGGGAAAAAATAAAAATCAAACTTCCAAAAAAAATAACTCGTTACAATGGCTTAAAATCCCTTCTTTTCTTGTTCAATGTAATCGTTATTGTTAATAAAGTTAACCAAAACTACCCCCAAAATCGCCGTTATATTTGTAGGCTTAAAAACTCTCTATTTAGGATAGCCACATAAATGGTTGGCCCGCGAACTGGTGTTGTATACAATAAGCTAAACATCTTGAACATTGTGGCAATATACTTCAATTTATATAGTAAGTTTTCTGCAAAATAATTATAGACAACGGTGATAGAATGCAATATGGAAATGGAAATATAATCAATCTCTAGTTTTAAACGGCTGGTGTAGTTATTGGGATACATGTTTTACTTTGAACTCATATCAAACATTAAGACTGAACACTTCGTTGGTGGGTGTATAAGTCCAAATAAGATCAATATTGACGTACCAAACTTCGTTGCAACATTTAAGTTAAAACGTTCACTCAAACAATTACGGAGTTTCGTTTTAACGCAAACTTTCATGGACTAGTTTCTGAAAACGTTAGTGAAAGTTTAAAATCTGTTTTTTTTTCAACCCGTTGCTTGGAATAGCAAACAAAAAGTTTTCCAAAGTAATATTACAAAATAAATAAAATTTCAAATTCTATGAGCTTTTAAGTTTTCTGATTAGAGTACACAAAATATACCGGCCTTCAAATTATCTTTTATATAAAAATTATAGACCGGTAGCCCATGGCTCATGTAGGATTCATTATTTCAAATGGAAGCCGTTTTCACCATCGAGTTTCATGTGAAAAACAAGTAGAATAAGGCTATTCCCCAAGACCCAAACTTGATAATCGACGCTACAGTGGACATTGAAAATCTTAAAATTTTCACAAAACTAGAACAATTAACTAATGGATGCCGTGTACTTGGATACATTCCTTTGGTACTACTTTATCATCAAAAAAAGCATGGCATACAAGTCCAAGTGATACTAAGGGTTGATAAGCAAGGGTTAAAAATTGATAAAAAGGTAGAAAAAAACAATTAACTAATGTATGCCGAATAGAGTTTAGATTTTGTTATCTTATTAGATGTTAAGGGCCCCACCCACCTATTTTGACTGACGCTATTTTAACCTAGCCCTATTTTGTCCAGCGCAGTATATATGCATATCTCCTTTTGGGGTCTCTGTTCTTCTCATTAGGATGACAGGCTATTTATTTTTTTAGACAATGCAAAAAGTATCCTGAAAAATGATTTAACAATAAAAATTTTCTTGAAAATTCTTCGAATATCCTTAAAAACAGAAATACAGTTTTATTTATATGCTTGTGTACCTTTTTAGTTTTACTTTTTCATTAAAATACTCAAAAAGACTAATAAATAAGGTTTTCAAAATAATATACTTTTATATTATATCGATATCGAAATAATTATCAATATCCTTTAATAATTTTCATAAATTTTGTAATTAAATAGTGGAATTAATTAGAAACAGTTAGTTTCATTTATAATATTAATATGAGTAGATTCCACAAAGTAGGGTCCAAACAGTAAATTCAATTGACGTTTTAATATTATAAAAAAATAAAAGCATTGTGTTAATATTTTTTAACTTAAGTTTAGAAGAGCTCAAAAGCATCGTCGGTTAAAAACGGCGGAGAAGAACGAGGTGAGTGGGGCCCTTTCAAAACATTAGTGGTATACATTTTGCGGCGATACTTCATTTGTTAATAACTTTCCAAATATGATGTAAAAGTATCAATTTAGAACAATCAACTAATGCTTGAAACTTTTTGTACAGCGAAACATTTCTATTACAATGCTAACTGCAGATTGGCTTCCAATTCCTGATGCCTTATGTGTTTATTAATGCTTGTTTTTTAGTATTTTTTACGCTGCCGTGCCGTTCATCCGATTGCTATAAAAATTTTACAACTTACTCGCACTTACAGGAAGGTTATAGGACAGTTTTGTCACGTACCATGGCTAATAGTTTAATGGGACACCGTGTATTTTATTTCATCTTCGTAAAGCCTATGTTTTTCTGAATTCAAAAATATGCCATATGACTCCTCCAGCTTAGCCCAGACCATTATTTTTGGTAGGAGCTCAGCTTCTAGGTTCGCGTCACCGACATGCTCCATGGACGTACGATGAAATTTATTTCTAAAAATTTCCTTTCACCATAGACGTACGATAAAATATCATCCAGTAATTTAGTTTCTTTCGCTTTCGTTTACGCTCAAAAGATTCAATTATACAAAGCACGCACGCGATTAAATACATCATCTGGAGAAGGCGTGGTGAAACTGTTCGTCTGGTGGAAATAGCAGAAAATATTTCACAACAAAAAATGCGACTCGGACTAGTTTCAGTCCGTTTGATGGAATTCAAGTTTGTTTCTGAAACGAAAACTAGTGGCAAGTGAGTCGCAGATTGGTGGGAAACTAAACTGAGCCATTTGATAACATTTTACGAACTGTCAATATTTTATTAATGAGAGGCTCGCAACTGGTCTTTTCCACGCTGTCATTTTAACCCCCGAACGGGAGTACGATTCCACCCAAAATATTTCAAATGCATTTAAGGTGGAGTCATAGTCAGTAATAATAACTTTCACTGGCGATGAGGATAAAATTCTTAGTGGGATTTGAGAACATGGGTCTCTCTCACACTTGTGACTAACGACTAATGAATAGTTGTCCAATAGTTGGTGTGTTACAACTAAATATTGAGATTTCTGGGGAATATTAGAGAAACTATTTTAAGGTATTCTTTACTACAAATTAAAACGACAATTATAAAATGTTAGATCCTTTATTTTACAAAAATATAATTAATTACATTGCGGCAAATATCTTCAGGGAGATTACTCTTTACCATATTCAAGACCAATGTTACTCTACGCTGACAAAATATTGTAAATACTATTCTGCCATCAAATGTGGCAACCCTGATCAATGATATCCTTCACCAAGCTGGTAGATAGCCAAACAAGATTTTTTTTCAAGGTATTTCCATCTACCACTTTCCGTATCGTTAGCCAACCTTTTTCGAAGGTGATGAATTCCAGTTAGATTGTTTTGGACTTTTTTGTTTATTTTGCCTGGTTGGATTGAAGTGATCTCTGCGATGATAATCTGTGAAAAAATGTCAAATTTTAATAGGTGTTATAGTAAATTACAGTAAATAAAAGGAAAGTACTCCATGATAATTGAGACCAGTTTTGTTCAATAAGAAATTTAAGAAATATATAATTTGGTTCCCAAAAAAAAGAAGAAAATAAACGTCACATAGTTCTTGCAGCAAGCTTTTTAAGTAGCATTATTCTATATCTAACCCCAATTAATGATATAAATAATTACAAAAAAAACGAAACAAATAAATGAAAAAAAAATACCAATTAAATGAAAAGATTAATATCAATATTTTAAACATTGTAACCATTGCGATTATCTTGTTTACTGCTTTATTTCGCCCTTTTTTTGTTATAAATTTAAGTTAAAATTATAATTAAAATATGGAACTGTTTTTCAAACGTATTGGAATAATTTTAAGGGAATTAACATTTAAATAGGACAAGAAAACACATGTTTGCTGTTGAATTTTACAAAGATAATTTGAGCTCATTTATTATTTTATGTGCAAATAAGAATTGGCACCAAAAAAGGAAAAGAAAAAAGAGTAAAATTTAGCTTAAAAGCGCTACGTTATATAAATTTAGAAAAGGAACAGGTGCAGAATTGGAAAAACTATCTCAACAATTAATTGGAAATGATGTAGTTGTGATAGTATATAGTATGCATTGAATATCAAAAAGTTATTTATAATGAAACAATAACCAAAATGAAAACACATTTTTGGGCACAAAAAAAGCAAAATTGGCAATTACATTTCAAGCCGATCATCTTACAATTCACCACCACCCCTAAAATACTTAATCCAAAGTTGACATTGTAAATAAAAGATTACATGCAAACCAAAACTAAAAATACGAGTACATGAAATTCAAACACTAGCCTTTTTACTTAAAACTATAAAACACAGTAGAAATAAAAATGCACATCATAACAATGAGAAACAACAAAATATGGACCATAACTTATTTAATGTAACAAAAATAAATTCCACTGTACATAATATATACAAAGGCATGTACTAAAAATTCTGTACTAAAATAAAGAGTACAAGTATCAACAAGACACGTTAACGTCATCATATATACATAAAACCGACTGATATTATTAGAGGTGATCCAAACCCTTGAGGTTCTAAAAACGGCCAAATGTCCACTAGTCAGACCAGTCAACGTTAAAACGAAAGGGATTATTTTTACCAAGAATAATGGTACCCACCCTCTCGACAGTATTAATTAGAATATAATCTAGTTCTGTAACTAAAAAGTTCATGCAAGTAGATATTATACATAATTATTGGTCTAGTCTCCAGTTGGTAGGTCTTAAGTGTTTCTGTTTAGTCCTGGTTTGCCGTTTGGCAACCTATGACATTTGATAACCTTCAGCTCCAATAATTCCAACCGGTTTTACGCAAATATTTGTAGCTTGTTTTTAATAGGTACAACTGTTCCTAATAGCCATTTCAACTTATGTCATCGTTAGTACATGGCACACAGTTATATAATTTGAATACACAGTGAGGTACTGAAAACAAAACAAGGAAAAAATGCAAAAGCAAAGCAATTCCAATTCCCAGGGTATTTGCACAAGGCCCAAGTTAAAATTGACGCAACGAAGTCATATACTGCTTTCAATCAGTGAAACTAATGCCCGAATTTATATTACAAACGAGATTCAAGGCTAAGCTCGTCCTTCAGCCTTCGTTTTTGACACTTTTTCCATGTTAAAAACTGATGCTCAAGGCTGAGCACACAAATAAATAGAATGGGCGTTATAACAATAATTCGTTTAATAGATTTATCAGCGACAATCGATTGCTTCTGTCACCCGGTGACTCTATTCGAAGATTTCTACGTTTTGGTAACTCACTTTATCTTTATTTTTACGCGGATTTAAATTAAATCGTTAACAATCACTAACCTTTAATTCGTTTATCACAAAAATTAAAGAAAAATTTATTACCGAATTATCCATAACTACCATGCACTAGTTACTTACTACAATTTTAAACTCTTTAAATTTCATTATACTTTACCTTTATTTACCACGCTCACTGTAATTTTTTAAAAACTCATTATATGGAAAAAAAATTAAGAACGTATCATTTAAATTTTTATTACGATTTAAATACATCATTTTAAAACAGTACTAGTTTTAGACATATTCGAAGCTGTAAGAGTTATTCTATATTTTATTATTTGATATTTTTACGCATTTTTATTCGGATAGAATAACTCAAGTTTACATAATTTACGAAATTATTTAACGGTTATTCTAGTTTTAAAAACTTATTAATTATCGTAATACAGAATATTATATTTAAATTTATATACGACAATTTTGGTTTATTACTTTTATATAAACTGGGTAACCTAGAATTACAGAAACGTTTATGATTTTTAATTAGCAACCAATAGGACCAAATGAGGTGTTAAACCAATGTCGGGCTTTTGGTATATTATTTAAGTTTTTATCTCAGAAGAAAACTGATAATTAAGAGTTCCTAGATGTTTGCAACCTTCGCAACAAATCGTCATATAACTAAAGATGAAGTTAGCAACCTTCTGATCAGATGTTTTATGAGCTAATAACCAGTTACAAAAAAAGACCGTTCAAATTTGAAGTTTGAAGAACTGTTTTCACTGTCTGTCAAAGTCTATATGTTTACAGTTTATACGAGCTTGAAGATTTTTTTTAATATAATAAAATAAAAGTATTGTTTTAATATTTTTTCAGTTAAATGGATAGTTTTAACTCTTACTCTGTCGAATTACAAACAGACGTTGTGAAACCGGCAATTTTAATATTTTATATTTTTGTTACACTCCACAATTTTTCAAGTTAATATCATATAAAACTTGTTTTGTATCATACTGCACGAACACAACAGTTACAACGCCTCGTAAAAAGTTTGTAACTGTAACTAACTTACACTACAGACGAAAATTATGGTTTGAGGGCGCTAGAAGAAAATATAAACAGACTACAACTAGTTACTTTTGCTTTGAAGTAATGACGATTTTAAAACATAAACAAAAAAACCTTATAAGAATAAAAATAATTGATTCTCCATTTAGCCTTTATCCACCACTAACTATTAACAATGACGTAACATCATATTTTTTTAAAGTTTAACACCTCATTATAAATCGGCTGGAGATTTAAAATTCTTTAAATCCTATAGGGACATATGGGATAATATATCCAGCTTTTTATTGGCATTGTATAGATAGATAGAAAAAGAGCTAGGGGATGGTTGTAATTAGAACAAATTTGTCTATTTTTTATAGTCCAAGAGTTGGTAGACATTTTTGAGTAGGTATTTGAGTCACGCTGAAAACTTGTCCAATACTTCTCCTATAATACCCAAACACAGCACCGCAGACCTGTTTGGGGGGTAAGCTAAATCAACCCTTTTTTTTAATTCGGTTATTTAACGTCGGTCTATTCCTGCGACTGAGGCTAATCACCGACGCCGTTAGCACTCTAACCGGAAATTTTGCCGAATCCACTAGTGTTCCAACCAGTGATAGGGATCTTTATCGAGCCCAATATCCATGGACTCGGGACCTCGGTTTTACGTCTCATCCGAAGGACGGCATTATACTTCGTGCTCATTGGTATAATGCCTGCGAGCTATGATATGCTACCCACTCTAGTAATCTAAAGTGCACTCTAGTAATCTAAAGTGCACCCTAGTAGTCTAAAGTGTTTCGATGCAGGCTGTACGGGCTCTACGACGGTGTTTCCCCAGTGGTCACCCATCCAAGTACTAACCTCGCTCGACTCTGCTTGCTCGCATCAAAGGCGTTCCACTACAGAGCTGGGTCGATGCCTAAATCAACCCTCAGCGTGCCTCAAATACCTACTCAAAAATGTCTTCAGCTCTCCTGCTAAAAGTGCAATACAGAGAGGTTTTGGCAGCTGAAAGTGTTAAACCTTACATTTTCAATGCAGCATTTAATTTCTTATCAACTTTTATTTATACAAAAAAAGTTAACTACCAGCACCTGTAAGTTCAATCAGCAAAGTATCATGTTAGTTGCTAGGTCTCGTTAGTTTCCACATTTTTGTTTCTGTATACTAAAGTAAACAATAAAAGTTTTTCAATAACTTTCATTGAATTTAATTTTTACACACGATCGACGTTAACATCTAATCAAATATTAAACACATGCACATATTTGTAGTCATCCTAAATGAATCACACTACAATTTAAAAATTCTAAAGTCTATACCCATCTATAAATAATCGAAGAAATTAATTGGGAACCCTGATTAAAAGTTAGTCCTTTATTTTAAAGGTCTGGAGTACGGAGAACCTTTATAACGAGACGTTTCGGCGTGACGTGAAGATGAAGATGTACCTGGAGGTGATTTAGAATAAGACGGAGGCTTCCAAGATCGTGATGCTGTTTCTGTGCAAAAGATATTTTATTAAATTTATTAAACGACGGCAGTGTTTTTATTTTTATTGTTATTATTATTAGGATATCAACAGTATACAGAGGAAATATTAATAATATCCCTATCAGCAGTTCTGTGTCCTGTTTGTAAATGGGTTTCAGTCGAATTAAGTTATTAAATAAAATCAATAAATAACAAATTCCACAATAGATATATAGTATATATTACAGTTAGTTTTCACAAATAACATTTGCATCGTCAGGAGTGAATTATAGAAATTGATATAAATAAACGAGTAACTAAGATATGTTATATTCAGGTATTTTATGACAATCTAACAATGGAGAATGTAGAGTATCTATCTGTTCATTTATAAGAGTATATTGAATTAAAAATCACGAAAATGGCGAAAAAAATGATGAATATTCTTAGAGACAAAAAAATCCTGCCACCAAAAATTTTACACTTTCTCAAAATTGGATATCTCTTGAACCACTCATTTGATATCAACGATTTTTTGTGAAGTTTAGGTCAATTCTTCTGTAGCAATGCTGTGCTTTCAATTTTGATGTAGTTTTATTTGAAAATATACAGGGTCCATAAATGAGAAGATGTGCGAAGTCTGAATTTAATAATTTCTCTGTATACTTTTAATATATAAATAGTTTTATATCCGTATTAATGATTTAAATTATCATTAAAATTTATTTTACGCTTTTATTTGAAAATTAATTTCATTTTAAACTTTTTATTTTTAAAATCTGTAGTTTCGAATTATTATTATTATTATTATTACATATTCAATTTTTTACAAAACCGCGTATTTCAAATGATACACATAAGTCCCATCAAACACCAAGTCCGTATGGTGGTTAAGAAAAAATCACATGACTTATTTTGACCGAGTTAATAAATTAGTATCAATAATCTAACTACCACAACAATAAGTATAATGTTAATATAAAAAATTTCACAGATTGTTTAGTTAGTATGACAAAGTCCAATAACCAATTGATTAAAGAAAAATAGAAAGAAATAGAAGTAGGTCCGCAAAATTTAAAATTAAAATTGCTACTAACAATCTGAAATAAGTAAATCCATCATCATTTACTTCTTACTTCTAATAAAAAAATAAAGAAAATGAAATAATATTCGTTAAAGCTTTGACTCGGTTTGGTTTTCCAAATAATACTTAATAATACCAATTTTCTAGACAAAGTGCTTTGAAAATTCAGTTGTTTGTAAGTGCATATTAACGGTATTTAGAGTGCCCGAAAAAGAAAATCTTTTCGTTTTTGCCATTTAAATTACTATAAGAGAGTATATGAATTTAATTTGAAGCATATTAATAAAATAAGTGCAGTGCTCAAATATTGTCCAAGATATAGTCAAGTCGATTGTTTCCTAAACGTATTACGAAGTGCCAAGTCAACAATCGAATGTTTTACCATCACTATCAAGAAAAACTAAGGACATTGGTAAATTGACTCTAATAGAATAAATAACTAACTTTAAGAAGATAAAAATTAGTGGCAAAAGCCCAATATCTATTTGTAATCAGTTATGTCAGTTGGAAGTTCGAATTAATAGTCAACATTGATTAAGAGTTAGTATGAGTTCTCCCTACTCAATATTGTTGATCACAGAGACCAACAAATTGTAAGGGACGGTTTCATAATCGATTTTAAATGATACTTTAAACCGAAAAGCATCCTTTAATTCATAATTGGGTTTTATAATATGTAAAGTCATATTATGAAACTGGCCCTTAGTCTCTTTTCTAGAAGTTCGTCCCACTTCAATAAAGTGTTAGAAATTTTTTAAAACTTTAAAATTGTGTATGAAACAAATTTAACTATCATCATACAGGGTGTACCAATCTTCTTACGACAAAGTTCGGTATGTGGGTTATTTTAAGAGATATCAAAAAATGTTATCAAGAAAATTAGTAGATGTGTGCATATTTTTTATTTATTTATTCACGGGCAAGCCCAATTCACATAAAAATTAGAGTGTTAAAAAATGTTCTAAAACAAAAACAAAGAAAAAAAACATTTAAAATTAAATTAGAGAGTGAACACTAAATCAATCGACATTCAATCCCTGGGAAAAAAGTGAATATATATATAAAAAAGTAATTTCATAAAAAGTGATATTTTTTTCAATATCATATCGTCGTTTTTCCCGTCTCCCTCCGCTTCGCGTCGGGAGACAACATAACCTCGAGCTAAAATCTAATACTTTTTTCCCTTGTATAATAAAGAACTATTAAAATATCAAAATATAAAGTTTAAGCTCTAGCAGATGTTTTTTAAACTTGAAAGTTGACACATTAAAGATTGAAATGTCTTCAATAGAGTTAGCTAATCTAAGTGTCCTAGGGAGAAAACTATTCACTGCATAGATGTACCTATGAAAAGAAACATGAAAGGTTTGCACCTGCCTAGTAAGACGAGGAGAAACAAATAAATATATTTTAGAAAGAAGCTCGGGACTATTATATATTCCACGATGGTAGACTCGCATCTTAAAGGCAATGTATCTTAAAAATGTGTGCTGAACAGCTTCTATTTTCGCTTTATAAGTAATGTAATGCGGAGACCATACCTACAGGAGAACAATAATCTTGGTGTGTTCTGACCATAGAGCAATAAAGAGACTTAATAGCAGTGATGTTAGTAAAATCACAAGTGGTTCTCTTTATAAAACCTAACATTTTTATAGATTTTTGAACAGCAGCAGTAACATGGGACTTATAAGTGAGTGAGCAGTCTAGGTCTTTTATTTGTGAAACAAACTTTTGAAACTATTGTTGAATCACTCTGTTACAAACCAAACATACGATTTTTTAACGGGAACCCCTGTATATTTACTGAATTCGGATTGTTCACATTTATTCGAAGCTTTATAATATACATGGGTTCTTATTTAAAAAATCATATGTTTGGTTTGTAACGGAGTTATGCAACACTCTGTATAGTTCGAGATCATTCCAAAATATGGACCTTAAAGACATCTACTAATTTTCTCAATAACATTTTTGGATATCTCTTAAAATAACCCATATACCGAACTTTGTCATAAGTTGTATATTAATATTATTTTGGAAATGTTTTGGTATATTTTTGTGTGTACTTACCTTTATCAGATTTTTATAAACTTCCAGAAAGTTTGGTACCTTAACAAGTAAATCCTTTCACATGGCGATGCCGCCTTTATTTTATATGGTTATATTTGTTGTTATCTGTACCAGTGATTTCAAATCAATTCATTAAACGTTTAACATACTGGTTAATAATGTAAAAGCATATGTTTTATAAATTTTCTTCAATACTAGTGTCAAATCATAGGTAAGTTGACATTGACATTTCAGCAAATTACTTAGCAGGTTACTTTGTGTATTTAATTCCAAAAGCCCCAATAAAAAAAATAATAGAAGTTAACTGACTTTTTGACATGTTTATTTTTTTAAATTGCTTTATGGTCAATGAATTCCAATATTCCTAAATTATAGAAAAGAATGTATCAACAAATCCAAATAATAAGTATAAATATACCCAATAGTCAATAATATCTGTCACCAGTCAAAAGCATATTAAATATCAATAAAAATATGATGAATCACTTACCAAAACTAGAACTGCTGCTCTTATAATAATCAGTTTCATAATCGTCATAATAACCGGAAGTGTACGGAGGAGCTCTGGAATTAGAAAAACTGCTATAAACTGGCGACGTAGATCCATAATCATCTTCGTATCCGTAGCTCTCTTCCATGGCAACTCGAGCACGATCCAAAATTGACATAATTTTAGTTTTGGCGGGCATTACTCGAGGTGTAACTACTGGTGCTCTTGTAGCTGTACGCATTACTGATGGAGGTGGAGGTCTAGGTATAGATGCTGGAATAATTAATCACAACAATTTAACATTCGATATTGTAAAAGTTACTTGATTGCTTATTAAAACATTCTTATTTTTTCTACAATCACTATCCAAAGTAGGCTTTTATACATCCAAATCTAACTGGAAACTTGACGTTTTCCGCCATCTATTTTATATCCCTTATTGATTAAAAAATTCCCTGTAGTTGGCAACACTACATACTTATTATCATTATGAATTGGTGTATTAATGAATTATTGTTCATATATGTGATATAGACGAATATCATTTGACACAATGCATCAATCTCAAATATTACCAAACATATTAATTTGTACTCATTTAGAGTTTCATTAAATTTTTGTAAATTTATTTGATGCAGGCAATAAAATAACGTCAATTATTTCCGCGGTCACGTTAAAATTAATTTATAAATCACGAGAGTAATTTTGGCAAATAGATAAAGATTGACAGTGTCAAATATAATCGAATTTCATTTAACAACAATTTATTGACCATTACTATGCCTACAACAGTAATACTTACGTCTGGGAATGCTTGGAGCCGTTCTCCTCAGTCTGATTTCTCTTTCATCTAAAGCAATTTCTCTATCCCTGTCTCTTTCTCCAAATAACTCCATTTCTCTCATTTGTTCCTGTCTAATGTTATCATTATTATCAGGTATAAGATATTTCCTGACTTCTGCCAAAGCAAATGCCACTCTTGCGTGGGCTTCTGCTGGAGGACCAAGAGCAGATATTTCGACATGAAGATCATCTGTTAAATGGCTAAAATACTCAACAAATGAAATCCGACTTATGCTTTAGTTTTTAAAAAAATTCAGCTCAGCACACAATAGATTCTTGAAACATATATTTACCTATATTTAGGATCTAGAGAGTTTCTCAATTCTTCTTCCTTAGCTCTATCTTTCATCGATCCTTTTCCTAGTACAGCCATTTTGCACATTGTTTCTTCTTGAAGTCGCTTCATAGAATTACCTTTTGGTCCCAAGAGTTTACCAACAAAATTAAACTAAAAACAAGTTTTCCGTTACCAAAAGGTAATGTAATAATAGATAATCAATTAATTTTTACCTTGGGATGCTCTCTAACAGGTACTAAAACCTTAACAGTAACTTTAATGGGCTTCTCTCTATAAATGTCAACATATTTATTTTCTTTTGTAGGAGCTCTTCCCAAAGCTTGTGTTTTTGTTACCTCTGAAACAAATAAAAGCACTACTAAAGTAGATTTCAGGCATCTTTTCATAGTAATTCCTTGCGTGGACTATACTACTCCTCCTTTTCTAACTCGCATTAGTTATCTTTATAATTAGCTAAGTGAACCAACAAATAAAAACAAAGTGCACTTCAGATTTAGAGTTCAATTCCATTATTATTTAAAACAAACAGCAGTGCCATTGGTGCATGAACATTTAAACAAATTATTTGTTTCCATTATGCATTATAAAGTAAAATTAATACCTATTTAGAGGTACCAGCCGTTTTAGTAACTTAACGTATGCGGCTTCTTGAACCATCTGAACCCGCATGAAAAAAATTAGGTTATGACCTTTGTCATGTCAAATGCTTGACATATTTCTTATTGCATTGGCGTAGTGACTTGAAATTTCATATTATCAGTGGCGGTTTGTAATAATACAAATTAATTTTATGAAATTCATAAAAATTTTAAGGATGTTGACATAATAAAAGAATATAAAAGAAGCGCACTAATTTTAAAAACATTGTTTTATTAACTAGATACATAGTTTTTTTTTTAAATATGGCAATTCAGAGTTCGATTAAGTACAAATTCTAGATTTTAAAAAAATGACAACGTGATCTTCAAGGCAAAGTTTAATTAGTTTCTAAATCAGAATAACTTTCGGAAAGTGATAGTTCATCATCGGATTCATTGGATACAGAGATCACCATAGGTTCGATGTTTAGTAGGTCCAGTTTGTTTTCTACTTCCCATGCTTCAGAAATAATTTTCTCTGTATGATTTATGTAATTCTGCCAGTGTTGCTCCGGTACATTTTTTACAACGTCATTCCATACTTTTAAGACTTCAGTAGGTGACCTTGCAGTTTTCGTAATAGCTTGGTCATAATGCCTTTTAGTTTCTGACCATACCATTTCGATGGCATTAAAATGGCAATGATAGGGTGGTAGCCTGAGAACACAATGACCATGGTCGGCAGCGTATTTGTCTAAATGATAATTTTTTTCTGGCAAAACTTGCTTTTCAATTATATTCCAAACAGCATCCTTTAAAATGTGATCTGGAAAAGGAATATTCTTTTTTTTGAGCCATTCTAACATGCGTGTTTTACTCCAACTTTTTCTTGGGATTTCTTCATCCAGGCGACTGTGATACGTTGCGTTATCCATTATAATTAACGATGGTTCTTCCAAGTTTACAATTAGTTGCTGTTTAAACCAATTTTCAAAATTTTCGGTGTTCATGTTATCATGGTAATCGCCTGTTTTTTTATTGCATTTAAAAATAAGCGATGCATTTGCCACAAAACCTTTTTTATTACCGGCATGAACAATTACATATCGTGTCCCACTTCCAGTTATTTTTAAATCACTGTGTTTAGTACCATCTTGCCACATTCTTCTGTCCCCGCTTTTACTAAAAACCCATGTCTCATCCAGAAAAACAGGTGTAAAGAGCTTTTCGCTTTTAGCAGCATGGTATTTGTTCAAAAATAATATTCTTTTTAATCTGACTGCAGGCATTTCCAATAAATGTTTTCTTCCATCCTGTTTTTTGAAATGAAAACCCATTTTTTTAATTCCCAAATATAACGAACCTTTGGAAATCTTAGTTTCTGGAGACTCTTCGATAAATTGCCGTAAAATAGTTTCCTCTGTGATTTTATCCTTTCGCGCATACATTTTATAAATTACTTCCCTCAAACAATGCAGGGTATTTTTTGTAATTCGGGTTTTGCTCCGGGAAACGCTTGCAGACATATTTCTTCTAAATTCGAAACCTGTAGCTCTGTTTGGTTTTTCAAGATTATATAATGTGCTTTCTGGAACTTTTAGTGCTTCGGACGCTTTTTGAATTGCCTTAAATCGAGATCCTAAATCGTTTTGAAAATAGTTTACTACATTAAGCATAAGTTTTTTGGATTCATCAGAATATCGCATTTTTATATCTTATTTTGCGTTATGACATTAACATGAAATCAAAATTTGACGTAACTTCAAAAACGTGACATCTAATAAATTAGTTACGACGTTCATTTTTGTTGGTAATTTTTTGTTTCAACCGATTTATTAATAATAAATAAGGATGGTCTTATTCTAAATGGGTATAAAATTTACTATACATAACTTCTTTAGCTGACCCAGCAAATGGCAACACCATCCATTATGTGCAGTCATTATTGCACTATAAATTTCCATTTCAAAATACAAAATCAATTAGTTCCTATAAAGGATCAATATTCAACACCATAAACAATCTGGAAACTTAATATTGGGTCATTACTTACTTTGAATTGAAAATATGATACACCATTAGGTTGCATAGTAAATACATAAACAATGCTTTTGCCTATTGAAACAACAAATTGTGGTAAAATGTGTTCAGATGTAATGAAAAAGTACTGTGGTTTCACTGCAAAAATTTAACATTTTAAAAATCATTGCAAATACATTTCTGGATGGAAAAGAAGAAAAAGTGAATAATATTAGTATTTAACTTGTGGGATTAGAATATATAAATTTTAGATCGCATTCATTATCCCTCAAAGATGATGCTACTAATAATTATGAAGATCATTTTGTTTCAGTTCCCATGTTCAAAAATAATCATTCAGCCAGGTCAAACACCACAAAATTGCTAGATGTTTCATTGCTTCTGTTATGTTAAATAATTAATCATGCAATTACCTTGTTCCAACAACCTAGTAGCATTAGGTAATTTATTTTGATCAATCAATAACTTCTCGGCTAACAATTCTCTCACATATTCGCTAGCTTTTTGATTTGCTACATTTTCCTCAGCTTCGGCGGCTGCTTCGGTATCATTTTTTGAAGATTCGCCGCCAGATTTTCTTTTAAAATTTTCTGCATAATAATCACCATTCGAATCATATTTATCGGTCATTTTTTACCTTTTTTAATCGCTTTGGGTTGTTATTCAAAGCAACAACAAAATGTCGACCGCAATTTTGTCGCCCGGGCTACTATTCTCAAATGTCGAGTCTTCAAATGTCAAATAAAAAAAGAAACAAAGTGACAAACTTCAAATTAAAATTTTTATTTGAGGACAACGGAAATTCCTTCGTGAAATTGAGTCTTTTTACATCCTTTGGTCATAAATAGAAGATTATTTATGTAAACCTACTTACCGTGATGCTGCTTTGAAAAAATGTTTAATGTTGGGGCATTCGAGAATCATTACTTGACAGAAAATTTTGATGTTGACATAAAAAATTAACGTCATCTCTTGGCTATCATCTGTCAAAAACGATAGAAAATAAACAGATTCAAATGGATAACGAAAATTCTGTAATTTACGGTCTGGAATTTCAGGTATATACTATTTTTGTAAGTTATTAAAAATAGAACTTTTTCAATTATTTTAGTCTAGAGCATTGTGCCCACAACATGCAGAAACTGAAAAAATAAGGTTTATAATAGGAACACAGTCATTAAAACAAACCAACAATCAAATTCATCTAATCGAATTTAATGAAGAAATATCTACAATAAAAACATCTGTAAGTAGATTAAATATTTTTAATCAGCAATAAGTATTTGTAAGTGTGAAATGAGAAATATGAAAGTTTTGTTATACCTAGCTATATCTTCAGACTCGAATGTTAGGGTGGACTTGTTTTTTTTTTAATTAAAAGTTTGTAGGTATTTCATCATTCTGAAGGTGAAATATGGAAACTGACATCAAGTCCAACGGACCCACAAAAAATTTCTACTTGCTACAATACTCTGACAGGTGAAAACAGCTGTGTTATGAAAAGTGCAATTTTAAAACTACCAGATATAGAAAATCATGATACTATTGAAAATTTAGAAATAGTTACAAAACTTGACACTTCCACATTTGGAAATGACATTAGAACAACAGAATTTCATCCTACAGAGGCTAACTCAGCTGTTACTTTGACAGATACCCATGTTATTCTTTGGGACATTTCTGAAACCGAAGGAAAACCTGTAAGTAATATAGCATTAGAAGGCAAGAATAGTCCAAAATTTACTAACGGCAAATGGAATCCCCATCAAAATTGTAATCAGGTCAGTACATAAAATAAAACTATGTCTGTTTTATTTAGATTATCATTTATCAATAGTTCAGTACAGTCACTGAAACCCATATAAAGACATATGACATCAGATCTGGAGAACTAGCTTGGAATATAGATCATGCTCATTGTCAGTTTATAAGAGATATGGACTACAATATGAATAAACTATACCACTTGGCAACGTGTGGAGATGATGGTTTTTTAAAAATTTGGGATTTTAGGCAAACAAGCACACCAGTATTTTCTAGAAGTGATCACTCACATTGGTGAGTTATATAAATATTTCAAGGTTCCATTTCTTTGTAAATATTTTTTTAGGATTTGGTGTGTAAGGTTCAATCCATTTCATGATCAGCTAGTTCTTACAGCCAGTTCAGATGCAAGAGTATTGCTTTCTAGTGCTGCAAGTGTTAGTTCAGAAAATATCAGTGAAACCCTAATTACTGATGAAAAAGAAGGATTAGATATCAAGCAAAAGTAAGTTAACCTCTTTTATAAATGTGATAACACATGAAGGAGCTCAACATAACAATGATATATACGAACTACAAATCTTAACAGTATATTTTCTTATAGGTTGAAAGATGGGCCTCTCCAATGGTGTGAACACGAAGACAGTGTTTATTGTGTTGAGTGGTCTCCTGCAGAACCATGGGTTTTTGCATCACTAAGCTACGATGGTCGGCTTTTAATATCTCATGTGAAAAAATCACTTAAATATCAAATTTTGTTATAATTTAAAGTATCTATTTTATTTCGAACATATTTATATAAAAATATATTATTTTAATGCTTTATACAATAAAACAATTCCTGTTTAAAAACAACTTAGGTCTCTTTAGCGTTTCATTCAAAATAGGAAGACAGAACTGATGATAAGATTGAGATTTGATAAGGTAGATAAATGGACTATTCTACTGCAACCTTTTCAGATCTATCGTGGTCCAAACCTTTCATGTAGTTTCTTGCTTGCAGCTTCCTTTTGCCTACTACAAGAACCCACACACTCAAAGTGAAAGTCAGTTAAGAAATAAAACAAACTATTAAATTATTCATTTATTAAGTATTAGTTTCACTATCCCTTAAATTTTTAGTAACATGCTTAACTAAACATTTCTGAACCAGAGGAACCACATCTTCACAAGCTTTAGTGAGAAAACCAATAGCTTGATTCAATTTATCCAATGAAACACTTCCTGTTTGATAAAACTGAGATATTTGATTATGTGAATGAAGTTTGGATATAACAATAATTCCATGATCACTATTTTCAGAATCGTTGGAAATTGGGTACCAGCAAAGATGCTGTTCTTCAACAGTAGGATCTACAAAAATAGTATCTTTCTGTATAGCTAATGTCACAGAAGTTATAATATCATACATAGGAACTCCTGCCTGACTTAGTGCTAAACCTGCTGCTGTTATTGCAGCGCTCAGACACGAACCATCATTATGCAATACCAATGCATAGATATCAACCTAAAACAAAAAGATAAAATGAGTCTTCCAGTTTCTGATAATTCATTATGATACAAACCTGAAAATTGGGAAATTCATGACGACAAACGGTAGATTCTAAAGCTTGTTTCATAATAGCACTAAATTGCTTTTCCTCTGAATCCTGTTGATGTAATCGCCGTTTTTTGCAGCTAAAAGGTGCAAATTTAAATTCACAATATATTTCACCTTTAAGAGAGTATTCTGGTCTATTAGGAATTTCTCTGGGATCAAAAACTGATACTATTACTTTCGTCTTTTCCATTTCTATATAAGCTGAACCTTTAGCTTGACTTACAACACCTGTTTTTATAACTAGAACAAAAAAATGTACTCTTGCACACTACTTGAAAAAAATACATACAAAGCTTTCTGTGTTCCAGGTACAACCGGGAATCTTTTCGTTGTCCTTTTTTAACAATGTCTTCATATTCTTGTCGTAAAGACTTCTTATCTGACTTTGCGAATAGATTATATGGTAAGGTTTCTTCGGGCCCATTTATCCTTTTGTGGTCTACTGGCATAGTTAACTTAATTTTCGACCGTAATGATGTTAAGGCTTATTTATTGTTATATTTATAAAAAGGTTAAAAGATAATTCTTATCTTTTTTATCTAGGTCTGCACTATGTAGGTATCTATCTATGGTTTGTACTAGCCACTACATATCGTACCTTTCTCTACTTACTAGGTCGTAACGGCGGAGGCCAGAAAACCTAACGAAGAAGAAGACACTGTGACAGATGTCAAATTATGTCGGAGTAGTGGTCATCTACACACCGATTATCTAATACATTTTATATAGAAATTACTAACTTTTTATTTAAACAACAATAATGGCAGTAAGTTTTGCTCAAAAACGCTTCATGTCTAGTGCATTGCAAAAATGGGCATACAATTTATCTGGCTTTAATAAATATGGTCTCTGGAGAGACGATATTCTTCATGAAACTGAAGATGTTAAAGAAGCTTTGAAACGGGTTCCTCAAAGTACAATAGACGAAAGAAACTACCGAGTCCTGAGAGCAACGCAACTGTCTCTTACTCATAGTGTTCTACCCAAAGAGCAATGGACCAAACTTGAAGAAGATAAGTTATACCTTACTCCTATTGTCGAACAGGTAATTAAAGAAAGGAAGGAGCGTGAAGAATGGAACAAACTTTATTAAATCTATAGTGAATTGTAGTAATTTATAACATGTTTATTAAGTTGTATGTTAAATAAAAAGTCAATGTAAATTTTCATTCATTTTATTAAAGTAATACATGTATATAAAATATCTAATATCATGGACGATTTCTAATTTGGGACTACAATACTTCTGTAAGCACTTTCTAATCTTCATACACAAAACTTAAATCAGGACATCTTGGAGCTGGAACAGTTGTACTAGACTTTCTCTAGTTTATTTTAGAGGGTGTTCATACATTGGGTGCGATAATAAACTTGTAAGGAAAAGGACTAGTCACTATGCTGTCCCACTCTGTTTAAAACAGTCAAGTCGATATGCTTTTCTTTAGTTGCCTTTCCCTCTACTGCATGCTTGACTAGTCTTTATTAATGCCTTGAGGAACTTAAGTTAAAACAAAAATTAAAACCATATGTATGAAGATATCTAATCTATTGTTAAATAACTTGATGGTTATACTTTTATACAATTTAAACGTTTACTGGGTTGGGTACAAAGTGTTAAAATACTTGAATTATAAGGCACTTAAAATTAATACCATATCACTTAAAATTAGTTTTCATCCTCCTCAATTTTGGGAGCCAAATAGTACCTCAAATGGCCCAATTCAGGTATTTGGTATTCTACAACTAGAGGTACATTATCTGACATGGAAAGTTGAACAACATGCGATAGTGGAGTTGCCTTGGTAAATGAATTTAAATATTGGCATGCAAAAGTAAGGGTTACAGGTTCTTGCATTTCGATTGCAACAGATTCTTCCTCCTTCTCGAAGTTACTTGTTTGGGCAATTTTAACATTAGCACTTCCAATATCTCCAGATGTTGAAAACTTGACACCTTCTTTTGTACAAGATATGACAATGGATTCACCAAATTGTGAGAGGTCTTTCACTATTCTTGCAAATTCACCGGAAGGCATTCTAATCACACATGAGAAATCAGTTTCGGGAATACCTAAATGTTCTTGATCAAGATTCATCAATTTCATTTCATAGTCAGAGATCTTGTCTTGTTTTTTGGCTTCAAACATGAAAGTTACTGTGTCTGCATCATCTTGTGCTTTGATAGTCACTGTATCATCATTGCTTGAACATTTGAAAATTTTGGACATACTGTAAAAAATAAAACTATATTACATCTTTGATAAACAGAACAGATCGTAGTAGTTTCTGTCTATTAAGAGTACATTTCCAATGTTTTCTCAACTGATATTTAAAGAACCTTACCTTCCCAAATTCATTCCCATTGTGAGATTACGATCACATCTATACTTATCAAATCCATCTGATTTTAGAGTTAACGACACAAGAGAAACGTGAGAATTATCCATAGCTTGTAGTTGGATACCAGATTCGGAGCAATCGAAAGATGCTTCGTTTAGAAGATCTTTAATAGCATCCAGTACTTTCTTAAAAGTAGCACTTTGTACTAAACGTGCTTCAAACATTTTGATATAGTTTTAATTTTTGTTTTCAATTCTTAGAAATTCGTCACTTTGTATTGAGACTAGCTAACCGCCGACCGGGAAACCAAACAAGAAAATGAAATGCTGGCTGGAGGACTTTCCGCGCCAAATTTTTGACAGTGACAAGTGACAAGCAGAGAAAGGATACCACCCACAGAATATAAATAAACCAAAATATTCAACTGGACTGATTAAAAATTTATATTCATGTATTTATCCCTAGACCAAATTCAGCCTTGGCGTCGCTATATTAATAAGCTTACGCTCATTATTATCCAGCGTATTGTAGGTATGTGACTATTGAACGTGAACGTCCTGTGTTTTGAAGAGCACAGATCACGTCATTGTATCCATGGTGTAAATATATAGTATAAAAATGTACACCATGATTGCAAAGAATACACCACTCAACTGGTTGTATTCTTTGATGATTGTATCAATCTATGGACTACTGATCATAGAACTAAAGATCATCTCTGCATCTCCTCCCATTTTTACAGTTACAGAGTGTATATTAGGGAGTTTTCGAAAACATAGATATACTGAGCCGGTAGCGGTTAACATAAATCTAGCCGCACGACTATTTTGACAGATAAATATATAGTTTTCGAACCTCCTGCGTCCCAACGGTAACGGTAACACAAGTTTTTGTTTGTTACAATATTATTTGATTTGTTGCTGCTCGCAAAAGGCGTTTCAAAATTAAAAAAAAAATGTTAAATGAGGAAATTGTTGCGTTTGATGCCGATTCGGATAGTGACATAGATGATGTGCTTTTACTAGAAATTCTAAACGAAAACCCCAGAGTTAACAGAGTCAACATGTATGGAACTTTTAATTTGGCTGATCTGTCCGAGGAGGAGTGTAGGGATTATTTTCGTTTTGAAAAAAATGATATTCCTCGACTAGTACAAGCACTTCGGTTACCGAATGAAATATCTACAAGTAGTGGACATAAAACGACGGGTCAAGAGGGAATTTGCATTTTATTGAGGCGGCTGGCTTATCCGAATAGATTGAATGATTTAGAACCTTTGTTTGGAAAATCGGCACCAGCATTGTCAAAAATAATCGACTATGTGACCAATCATATCTACAATAATTTTGGACATCTTCTGTCAAATTTATCAAACCTTGGATGGCTCACTCGAGAAAGATTTCAACTTTATGCAGACGCAATTGAGAATAAGGGAGCGCCCATTACAAACTGTTGGGGCTTTATAGATGGAGCTACCCGAGGTATATGTAGGCCAACATTCAATCAAGAAGCATACTATTCTGGACATAAGCGACATCATTGTGTGAAATATCAAGCTGTTCTTTGTCCAGATGGTATCATTGTAAGTCTCAAGGGAGGATATGAAGGCCGAAAACATGATGCTGGTATTCTACGGGAATCTAATCTATATGCGGAGTTAGAGCAATGTGCACGATTCCCAGATGGTGTAAATTATATTATATATGGTGACAAAGCATGTGGTATATGAGAGCTGATGTTATGTCCATTTCCAAAGAGGGCTAATATTACCCAAGAACAGCAAGAATTCAATAGACATATGAGTAGGGTGCGAATAGCTGTCGAATGGGGTTTTGGAAAAGTAGTCTCAGAATTCGCTTTTGTAGATTTCAAAAAGAATCAAAAGTTGCTTTTACAGGAAGTGGCAGCCATATTTAAGACTGCTGTGATATTAACAAATTGTCATTCCATTTTGTATAGTAATCAGATAGCACAAAGTTTTGGTATAAATCCTGTATCATTAGAAGAATATCTTCAGTGACATGCCAAAATATCTAACTATCACCTTCAATTTTCACTATATTTCCAGCTGTTCTTGGGTTACACATATTTGCTTGGTTAGTTATAGTAATCATTACACCATCTGGTAAATCGACACATTTCTTTAGATATTTTTTAATACCTACTTAATCAAGTCTTGTAGAATTCCAGCAATATACTCAGCCGAGACCATTGTCCATTTACCTATTCTACTTCAAGATTTTTTATACCAGATGAATTGTATAAATATCAGACAAAACATCTGAATTGAATAAAATATAATAAATGCATACATAGTTTTATTTCAAGATTCCAAACAAAATAAGTCATCAAAAAGCAAAGTTTGCAAATCACTGTGAAAATATTATTCTACAAAACGTGCAGGATTTTGTTTCATTAAACTACTTATAAGTACTTGTTGGCTTTGCATTAGTTTTATCAAATATTTTCTTTCCTCCTTTTCCATACTAAACTTTTCTGCTTCAAATTCAAGCCTCTCTCGATCAATTTCAACTCTGCTCTTCAAGTTTTTGTTTGTGTTCCTCTATGTCTAGTTCTCGCATCCTTAATCTATTTTTTGACAGTTTTTTTCCTCTAGATACTCTAAAGTGGTTTTCTTCAAGTTGTTTTTAGCTGCTCTGCGTTTTCTTCTTCTGTTAGGTCCTTAAATTACAAAAAAAATAAGAATTAATTATGAGATAACAAAACGTTTGCATACCTTCAATTTGTGCTTCTTCATGTAGAATCTGAGGCTGTTCAGATTCATGTTTATTTTGTGACTGTTCCTGTATATCAGGTTCATGTTGAATTTGTGGTTCTATACTGACAAATTGATCATCTTCCTCTGTAAAACAGCAATAGAGGTGCTTAATTCAATATTCAAATATTTTACCCATGCAAAATACAAATACCAATGTATCTACTTACCATATAAAACCTCAATAGTAGAGTTCTCCCCAAATCCTGTTGACTCATTAGCCACATTATCAGGTTTACCTGAGCATTCATGCCCATGACCCATTTGCTCAGACGGCCTCTCAAAGAATTTTTGTGCAAAATTGTCCCTCAACATTTTTCCCTTTTCTGATGATTTACTTTCTTCCTTCAACTTGTCCTTTTCCTTCAGAATGTTATTGATAAGGTCCAACACTTCTTGTAGCAAGTGATCTAAGGCATTATAGGGTTCTTAACCAGTAATATATATGTAAAGTGAACTGATTCAAAAAATATTTGCTCGAAATGTCTTTATATACAACTGATGAAGCTAAATTCAGCTTTTAGTAAACTTTGAAATGTGTGGACACTATTTTGAAGTTTTTACCTTTGCACTAAGATCTTTACTCACCGAGCACGATTCTCCTTTTCCCTCTTTTCAAAATTTTTAATAATATATTGCACATGTTCCTTCACTCCCCGCACTGATAAGATTTTCCCAGTAAATTTGCAGAAATTTGAGTGAATTATGACCCATTTTGAGGGATCTGCATAAGGGTTGTTTGCCAAAATTTCAGTTAGCAAAATCTGATTGTCTTCCTCAGAGAACCGAATCCTACTTCTTTTCAGATTGTTCAAGACACTACTATTAATTGATAGCATGATAATTATTAATAAAATATCGCAATTCGCAAAGTTGATTGTTGAAACAGAGAGTGCGTTCCGAATTACGCATGTAACGCATAGGCTGCATTAATGTTGCACGGCGCTTCGAAATCGTTCCGTTTTATTATTGTGCATGAAGCGCTATAGTTATTCGGAACGGTTGTATGCGCATTCTGTCATAGGGTTCATAGATAACCTAAGGGTTGTCAGCTACTGATTCACTACTGTTATCATGTGCAGATGCAGCTTGTTCTCTTGCAACAAGGTTTTGCAAAAATACTGCGTCTGTGGAAAATATCACTAATGTAAGCTATACAACCAATACTACTGATCATCAAATAAATGAAAGTGAAATAATATATTAATATTACCATGGTTTGCACTTTCCTTATCGTTTTCGCTTAAAAATAAGGTTATTATCTCATTCGTTTCTTCTATTACAACTGGAAACTCATACAATTTTGTTTCCATTGTCAAGCCAGTATCCATTACTGTGTTCACTTAAAGTCAAGTCAAGCTGAAAATGTGTTCCGAATTACGCATGAGACGCATATATTGCATAAACGCATCGACTGCCTCATGTCGATAGTAGAAGCAGTGTGGCCATATTGGGCGATTTATCGCAAATTGGGCGATTTTCGTTACAAATTTGCGCCTAAAATTTTATTAAAATCGCAAACCGCAAATTGGGCGATTTTCAGAAAAACTAGCAGCGCTCTTCCTACTTCCACATATAACTTCAATTTTTCATGCTGTAAATTGCTTACATAAATTTGGTTGCGTTCCCTGTTTATGTTATTTAGTATTTACAAATCAATAAATCTAAAGCCGGATCTGTTGTATATTCTAATGGGCTAATAGTATATTCTATACTCTGTCTTCGTCTAACTGCGCATGAACGAGAAAGACAAGTCGACCGTCGACCCTGATGAGCTGACGAATGAGAATGACGATTAACGATGACGTATCGTTTGCGGAAAAAACGGAACGACAAAATCAAAAACGCGCCAGCCAGTGACAAATAAAACAAATAGTTAACCTCAAAAGATTTTTTTGTGTTTTGTCTGTGCAAAAGATTGAACTGAACAGTGAAACAAAAAGTTATTTTTTATTTTTTTGCGTTTTTGTTATACTGGTAATACCTTTTCCTACCACCTCTACCATCAAGCCGAAATCATGGGAAAATGGGCTAAATATGCCAAAAAGCATAAAAAGGAATGGGAAGATGAACCACAGTTTAAAGGTAATTTTTTTTCTGTATCTGTAGATAGGAGGATAGGGCTATGGAATCTGTTTAGTTGCATATCATGTTGATTATGGTGTTTTCTATATTAGGGTGGTTGGGAAGCAAACAAGATGGCACAAGTTTTTGTAAATTATGTAACTCAGATTTAAGACCACATAGGGCTGACTTATTGAGGCACTCAAACACGTCAAAACATAAGGTGCAGGCATCAAGAGTAGGAAATAGGCATCAAAGAACTCTAAAAACGTGTGGTATGTTTAGATTTATAGATTGCATGTTGCATGTCGGGTAGTCTAGTACTTGTTTGTCACCAAAATAATTAACCAAACATGTATTTATAATTGTTTTTTTATTATTTTTAGGAATTTCTGTAAGCAACCACTCCTTAAAGAAGAAAGAAATCATTCTATCAAGCTACATAGCATGCCACTCTTCCATCAGAAGCGTAGATCATTTGGTTGATATTTTAAATAAGTTTTCTGATCAGAATAGATCAACCTTAGCTTCAGGCTCCTCAAACGAGCAGGATAATAATTTCCATCTTCACAAAACAAAATGTGCTGCCATAATTAAAAATGTTATTGCGCCCTCCCTTTTCAAAGATTTAATTAATGACTTGGGTGATTCATACTTTTCTATTATTGTAGATGAGTCCACTGATGTGAGTACAAAAAAATTGCTTTGCATCAATATTAAATATTATTCAAAAAAAAGCAATAAAATTAAATTGCAGTTTCTTACATTTTTACCTGTAGTAAAAACTGCTGCAGATGATTTATATCAAGCGGTTACAGGTTTTTTATCTGATCAGTTCAATTTAAAAAAGTTAATTGGTGTTGGTACAGATGGAGCCTCTAATATGTGTGCCGAACACAATTCTCTTTATGCTTTTTTGAAAAACAGACTTCAGTTGAACAATTTAGTGTTAGTAAAATGTATTTGCCACAGCTTACATTTATGTAGTTCAAAAGCCTCAGAGGTTTTCTCAGATGAGATTGATTTCCTTTTGAAGGAAACCTACAATTGGTTTAAAAACAGTTCTCTTCGTGTTAGTAAATACAAAGAAATTTATGACCTCATAAATGTAGGCAAAAATTTTTCAAAATTAACACAACTATCAGCTACCCGTTGGCTGTCTAGATATCAGGCGGTAGAAAAAATTCTAAGTCAATATTTGGAGCTTGAAACTTTCTTCAATATTCATGCAGATAAGGAAAGATGCCACACAGCTAAAATACTTTCTGATGCCTATAAAAATAAAGAAAATAAAGTTATTTTAACTTTTATAAAACCTATATTAAAGCAAATATTCCATCTAAACACCTATTTTCAGAGGTCAAGTATTGATTATTTTCAAGCTTTTGATGATATAAATAATATAATTTGGACATTTGCAAGGCAAATTATGAAGCCACCATTATTAAACCATATAGATATTAATGATCTTGATACTTTAAAAAATGCAATGGACTTTGACAGGAATAATTTAGAATTAGATTACTGTGATTTTGGATATGAATTTAGTGTCGAAGTTGAAGCTAGTAATTTGTCAGCAGAAAAAGTAGGATATATTAAAAATAAATGTAAAGAATTTTTAAAAGTTCTCATACGAGAATTAATCAAACGAATGCCCACTCATTTAAATGTTTTTTCTCAAATAAAGAATATCTCCCCTAAAGTAATATTAAATCCTATAAGACCAAAATTTTCTGAATTTCCGTTACATTTTTTACCAACTGAAAAGATAGGTGATGCAGAATTTCAATACAGACAAATATTAAGTATTCAGTGGGAAGAAATTTTTGGAGAAAATATACCAGATAAATTCCGAGGAATTCTGGCAAAAAGTAATTACTTTAAAAAATGCGGCAGGTGAATTATTATTCGAAGATCTTTCTTTATTTGCATTCACGCTATTAAGCTTGCCATCATCAAATGCAGATGTCGAAAGAAGTTTTTCTATCATGAATATAATAAAATCAAAGTTAAGAAATAAAATGATGATAAATCTGTTAAATGCAATAATGATAACTAAGGCCTATTTCTGTGTCAACTCAATTTGCTGCAAACAATTTGAACCAACTGCAGACATGTTATCGAGGTTTACGTCAAAAATGTACACAAACGAAAAAGAGTCGGACAGTTCTGAATCTGATTTAATGAATGTCGAGGAAATCATAGATTTATGTTATTTGTAGTATCTTATATTTATTATCATTTATCTTATATTTAAATAAAAATTACCAGACTCTTATGCTTCTATTTTTTTAATTACATCACTAATCGTTAAAATTGCGGGTTTTCACAACGCAATATAAATATTAAAGGACATTCAAAAAAATACTATGAGATATTTTAAATGGTCTCATTGTTGACGTCATTCACTGGCGCTTGCGTTTTTCTTGGATGCGCTTTTGGGCGATTTTTGAATCACGGGTTTGCGCCTTAATCTTTCAGAATCTGGCAACACTGAGTAGAAGCAGTCAATGCGCTGGAAGGAGCGTAACAATTCAGTACGGTTAGTACAACATTGCAGAAGTCTCAGCGCTATCAATGCGCGCATTGATTAAATCGGAACAATTTTCTATACAGTCAACGCGCTTTATGCGTAAATCGGAATGCACTCAGAGATACCAGAGACAACATACAGAATACTTCTTCTTCTCTTTGTTCGAGGACTCGCGTCTTTTCAAACGGCTGTGCTTCATGAAAGGTGTGACAGATATCACTCATTGAATTGAGGTTAGATTTTTCGTCTTTCCGTGGCCTTTTCGTTAATGCAACCGCTATGTCTACCGTCCGTTAGATACCGGTGGTGTACGGGAGCGGTATACGCTAAGTGACTTACCGTATGTCAAAGTTGTCAAATAGCGTTAATCGGAGTGTTTTTTAAGCGGCTTCGAAAACTCCCTATTGTCTTTGGTTACAGCCATAAGTGTGCCCACAATCACGGAACATAAAATGTTCCGTGCCACAATCCAATAGAAGGCTGGCTTAATTTTTTTGACAGCATAAGAACATAACCTTACATTAAAGTTCTATTTTTCTTATTTAAAATATGAGCAGAAATAAGGAGCTGATTTCCAAAATTGGTCTACGTTTAGATGGACGAAGAGCAAATGAGCTCAGAAGGATACGTTGCAAGTTAGGGGTATTCACAAAACCAGATGGAAGTGCTTATATTGAGCAAGGTTTAACGAAAGTGTTAGCTGCGGTGTATGGACCTCATGAGGTAAGTTCGCTCAAAAACGTGTATTCATTCAATTCAATTGCTCATATGTTTTTCAGGTAAGGGGGGGAAGATCTAAAGCACAACATAATAGTGCCATAATAAATTGCCAATTTAGTATGGCTGTATTTTCTACAACAGACCGTAAAAAGCGGCCTAGAGGAGATAGGAAATCATCAGAATTATCTATGCATTTGCAACAAGCTTTGGAAGCGGCAATTAAAAGTGAATTGTATCCTTTCTGTCAAATAGATGTGTACATAGAAGTTCTTCATGCAGATGGAGGGATTTACCCAGCTTGTGTTAATGCTGCAACTTTAGCTTTAATAGATGCTGGTATTCCACTGAAGGAATATGTTTGTGCATGCACAGCAAGTTTGGCAAATAATGATATACCTATGCTGGACATTTCCCACCAAGAAGAAATAATGGGCGGACCAACATTAACCGTAGCTGCTCTCCCAATGACTGGAAAAATAGTTCTTATGGAAATGTCCCAAAGATTTCATTTAGACCATTTAGATAAAGTTTTAAATAAGGCATTGCAAGGTTGTAAAGATATTAAAGACATTTTAGATGCAGCAGTTAAGTTACATGTTAGAGATGTAGGAAGTTCTACAGGGTGGGCTAGCACTAATCAATGATCTTTAAAATTACCACTTGAACTTCATTATATTTAGTTATTTTTTTACTATCTTAAAAAATAAAAATTTAATATTCAACAAAATTACATTACATTACCTCGCATCCCAAAATGAAAAGAAAAATATTTAAAACTATTGAATATTAAAATTACTGAAAATTAAATACCAGATACCAAAGATGGAAGGAAATGGGCAGATGACAACATCAAGGGGAACCTGGTGAGAGGTATACATGGTTCCAAGGAAGGAACTGGTGCTGGAATATAGAGTGAGGGAAGATACAAATACGGGTCTCACTAGGAACAAACAACCTAGCCTAGTAACAATAAAAATTTACACAAATTAGCACCTCCTTCTTTAGACGTCTACTTTGTGGAGATAAGTCATCTCAATCGTAGATTCCACACTTTAAAATAATTTTTCAATGTGTTTAATAAATTGTCATTTATTTACAGTTTTTACTTTTATTCATTAAGACAAATGGGATATAAATATATAATTAACGGTTTATATTCTTATACAACTTAAACATTATTACAAAAAAAAACATATACTACATAGATATAAAATTAACACTGTATAAAAATATGAACGCCCCTTTTCTTATATCACTTAAATACAAATATGTTATTTATTCTTGAAATTAGTTGGGATTGGCATCAGGATGTCTTTCCAAAATCATGGCTACTCCCTGAAAATGTGATATTTAGTACTCCATTACTATTCAACTGTATGTTGAATAATACAATTTCCAAACTATGTAATATTACTTACTTGTCCTCCAGCAGCACATGCAGCAACTAAACCGAACTGTCCATCTTCTCTGATCAACCTGTTAGCAGTGTGCATCGCTAATCTGACACCTGTAGCGGCAAACGGATGTCCAATTGATAGAGATCCTCCCCAGTTATTGAATTTGTTGAGATCCGGAGCTCCAACTTTAGATTGTCTATTCATGAAATTTTGAGCAAACCAATCGCTATCAAGTGCTTTTAGATTTGCTAATATTTGGCCCTAGTAAAATAAACTCAGTGGTTACTATTGTATATTCTTTAAAAATAAGAGTTGCTAAAAAAATTTACAAAACGATGAATTCATGGATGTTCTTAAAGAGACTTAATTCAACTTACTGCAAATGCTTCATGGAATTCCCACACATCAATTTCTTTGGGTGTCAGACCAGCTTTATCCAAAATTTTTGGTGTTCCATATGCTGGTCCAAGAAGAAGCTGATCAATAGGATCTTGAGAAACATACAAAAAGTTTCTTAAATAAGCCTTTGGTTTCAAACCCAGTTCTTT
Organism: Lochmaea crataegi; assembly: GCA_947563755.1. Lineage (NCBI taxonomy): Eukaryota > Metazoa > Arthropoda > Insecta > Coleoptera > Chrysomelidae > Lochmaea > Lochmaea crataegi. The sequence continues at coordinate 86,969,085 of OX387423.1, read as the reverse complement.
TGCCTTCGATTCAGTCGTTACAATACAAGCAGAAGCACCATCTGTCTGAAATTAGTTTGTAAGATATTCAAAAAAATATAGTTTTTATATAAATTTAATAAGAAAGCTTACCAAAAATGAAGCATTGGCTGCAGTTATAGTTCCATGTGGTTTGATAAAAGCTGGTTTAAGACTAGCTAGTTTTTCAGGAGAAGATACTCTAATACCATTATCTTTTTCAACAGCTTTAGCAACTCCAGGAACTTGAAATGGGATAATGTCAGTTAACCAACCTTTACTAGCTGCTTCTTGCGCTTTTGTATGAGATCGTAATGCAAAATCATCTTGCTCTTTTCTAGTAGCCCCAAAAGCAGCTGCTAGCCTAAAATGAATTTGTGTAAAATTGTTTCTTATTGTAACAGCATATATTTACTTTTTCTAAACAAATTTAGGAATGCTCGATTCTTACCTATCAGCAGAATGACCCATGGTTTCTCCAGATGAAAACTCAGCAATTGATGGTAAATCAGGTACAAAATAATCTGGACGGATATTAGCCAACAAAGCAAGTCTTTGTTGCAGAGTTTTTGCTTTGTTTGCCTTCAACATTAAGTTTCTCATTTTCCTGCTGTGTCTGATGGGAATGTCTGACATGAATTCAACTCCACCACATACTATTGTTTCATAAATTCCACTATTAATAAGGCCAATTGCTTAAAAAAAAGAACATTTATAAACTGGCTTAGTAGTCATAACGAAACCTTTATCTTTTTAAACAATAGTTTACGAATTCATTCTTTCACAATGGTTTGTAAATATTAAATAAATACCTGATGTCATAGCAACATTTGAAGAAATACAAGCCATTGTAACAGTATGGGCTGGAGTTTTATCACTATATCCAGCTGCAAGAGCAGCTTCTCTTGCAATATTGGAAGTTCTAACTTCTTGCATAACAGTACCATAAATAACGTAGTCAATAACATCCTTTGGAACTCCAGTCTTCTTAAGTATACCACTAAAATTACATATATTTTCATTTATGTTGTTATGTGTAATTATTAAGCAACAAAATGTTCACCTCAAAGCTTGTTTAGCCAATTCATGTGGCATTAGTTTTGCATAATCAGTTCCAGATAATAAAAATGGTGTTCTAACACCATCAACTAAAACTATATTCTGACCATTTTTGGGAGTTAAAGTTTTTTTCTGATTATTGTATACTCCAACTGAAAAAGATCTTGTAATACCTAAAACAAAATAATTTCAAGTTACTTAAATTAGATATTTCTTAAAAATAAAATTTCCAATAGCTAATTAAATTATATCGAATCGACATACTTCCTTGCTGTTTTGGTAATCCATACAATAGTTTATTTTTAAAAATATTACTTGCTGAACTTAAAGCCATTTTGAAGTTAATATTTAGATGTGAAGTTCATACAAAATAAAATTCTATAACAACTAAAACAGTATCCACAGGGTCAGGATATAATGTAATAAATGAAGTTTATTTTTTAAGACTTTGACCCCAAACTGAACTTTGAAATGAAAAATAAATATCAAAAATGATCATGAGCAGATTTGCATAAATGTTGTTCACTGCCTTCCACGGGTGGGTATCCAGAGTGGGTATCTGACACTTTTCATAGATAAATACTTTACACTTTTGACACTGTGGTGGTTATTCTGTGATTTGATAAGGCTCACAGGATTTATTTCAGTATTAGCAGGGCACTTCCGAGAAGGGTTATATGTGTTCTAGGGACAATAAGGAATCTCTATTTATTGAGAATGTACTCCAGAAAACATAAATTCACTTTATCAGAGGTTGTCTCTGACTTTATTATTATTTATTTTGGCGAATACTTAACTACAAAGTATTCCATTGAAATCACTAATTAACTAGCAAGGAACATCAGTACTACCAACATAAAAATAGTCACATACAAATGTTTTTTCTCATATTAATAATGTTATAGAGTGAGAAAAAATATTTATTGATGATTCATTACTTGTCACAAGTTGACGTTTAGTTCTTGACTGTATTTTATATTCAGTTGAAAAGTCAAAAAATAATTTATATAAAATGGTAAGTAAACCTGTTAATTTACTTTCTAAAATACTGAAAATATTCTCATTTTAGGCACAAGAAGTAGAAGAAACAATGAAAAGAATACAATCCCATAAGGGAATTGTAGGAACTATAGTAGTCAACTCCGAAGGTAGGACATTCCTTATAAAGTAAACTAGGTACTGATTATTCGATTTTAGGGGTCCCAATAAAAACAACTCTGGACAATACAACAACAGTTCAATATGCGGGATTAATCAGTTCCTTAGCAGATAAAGCAAGAAGTGTAGTTAGAGATTTGGATCCTTCAAATGATTTAACATTCTTAAGAATTCGATCAAAGAAGCATGAAATAATGGTAGCTCCAGATAAAGAATTTATTCTTATAGTGGTTCAAAATCCAACAGATTGATAATATGTAATAATTACTTTTAATTTAATGCAGTTTACACCTTTAATTATGCTTTAATTTAATGTTTTTATATCTGAATATACTGTTTTCAAAGTCCTTGCTTGTATTATTTGCAAAGACAATAATCTATAAATGAAAAACAAGTCTGTCCATATTCTTTTGTTTAACAATAAAATATAAAAGTCGAGTAATTCAATCTGTTTTTCTTGATTTATTTAGCTACTTAAGATTTCGGTTTCTCTCCTTATAGTTTCAAAATAATTATTTTTGTAGATTTTTAATGCAAATTACACTATAATTTTACTTCGAAACTACAACCAGACCAAGAGTCATTTTATGATCAAACGTTGTTTGAATTGCATTAGCCATATCTTTTTAAATTGAAAAATAAAATAAAAAGCAATGGAAGTAGTACTATCGATCATAAGTGATAGTGAAGAGAAGATTGTTGTAATTTCATTTGTGTTAACAGAAGAATAAACAAACATTGAAAAGAGAAGACATAAATTAAATAAGCTCATCATACTTTTGAACAATAGCAATTAGTTTAGCGACATCCATCTTTCTTTAGTGATAATAAAAAACTGAACATAGAGAAAACTAAAAAACTGACGTCTGTACACTGAAAGTGGGTGCGACCAACAAAAATAAAAAAACAGACCAACCGTTTATTACTGATGTCTGAATAAAATATCGGAATTTACAACCATGTATCGCAGGAAACACTTTAATTCGGGGCTCAAGATTTTAAGCAAATTTGCGGAAGCTGGCCAGTGTACGCTTACCTTAACAATGAATACCACTTTTTACTTGAGATGAATTTGAGGAAAATAAGCTCAATTGGAGGGAGTAGGACTACATCATAAGAAACCTAAATACCAGATCTTTTACCTTCCAAATTTGGGCTCCCTTGTTTTTTCTGACAAATTCTCCAGAACTACTAAATGATGAGAAATAAAACAAGTTTCAGATATAAATAATACTATAATTTGTATAAAAATATAGTCTGTACATATATGTCTTTAAAATACTTAAATATTTTTTATATACATAACTGTTGGTAAAATATATTACTCGATTCTATATTACATTATATAAAAAATTAATGTTTCTCTTAAAAACTATGACTAGCTGATTGTACAGCATGAAATGTTGCAAAATGAGGTAGATTATTTATTAACGGAGTTATACCAAAATACAACAATACAAAAAAATAACGCAAACAGAATGTGTAGGTTAAAAAACTCAATTTTTTGTCCAATACAGTTAATTATACATTTTGCAAATTGTTTTTGTTTGTTCCCAAGACAAGAACTACTTTTTAATGGAATGGGTCCATCCAACAAAACGCTATGAGTATTAGACTGTGTTTTTTTTTTGGATAAGTATATCCAAAAAGTTTCTTCGACCCACAAAAAAAATTCTCCCAAAATTTCAGCTCGATATCCCAAAAATTGAGCTGGCGCATGGGGGAGTCCCCTTTTCCATTTAAAATACATTGGAAACAAATTTTATTATTTTTGTATTCCTAAATATAAGTACAAAATTTTTTTTTTCAATTTTTATTTGGATGTTCTTGTAGAAAATTAAATTTTCTACAAAAAATTGCCTTTTAAGTTTTTTCCTAAACTTGGTGGGAAAAAAGTTACAGTGCGTAGAAAAAAAAAAGAAAATTATAATATGTCGAGAACAATTTTTTTTGATGGGAAAAAATTTTTTATTTTGTAAAAATCTTCAATTTCTTATGTCTACATTTATTTTAATAAGCATTTACCAACATTCGATTTATATGCAGATATCAATATTTGAATATTACAATGTATTTCAAATGGGAAAGGGGACCTCCCCATGCGCCAGCTCAATTGTAAAAAAAAACATCACGAAAATGTAGAGACATAATATAAGCGAATGAAGAGAATTGAATTATAAAAATTTGTTATTATTCGTTTTACATATGCAGTGTAAGAGAAAATCTACAATCTCCAAGTCAATTTTCAGTGTGTATATTCAGTCTTGGTTTTAATAAGTAGCCTAATATTCTTGGTCAACTTTTGAGCAAATTATGCATTATTTAAATACTAAATTTTCTATTAAATCAAGTATTGATCCATTACCATAGCTGATATTTAGAGGAAAGTTAATATTTAACTTTATAAGCCTTTAAATTAAACTTTTATTTCTTAGGAAATTGTTACTGCATCCAAAAAAGACAATAATAATTCCTATGACAGCTTCCAGAAGATAATCCAAGTTTTGCAAGACGAGCAGAAATTATTCTAAATATAGTAGAAGAATCAAAGTTTAAATGTATAATTTAATGTGTATTCAGGAGGATGTGGTAATGTAGGATGGATTAAAAGCAGTGCTAATATTATGGTGTTATTTGTATCTGTAAAAACATTACAAAAATATAATTTATTAAAGATCAGCCTTTTCGTTACTAGCTTACAGTTCAATGAATGTGACATCTATTTCCATTATTGGACAATCCAATTTCTTCTCTGCATTTTTTTATGTAGTTGTTGTATTTTGATTAATATCGGACGTCTAACTATTTCCAAAATCGCCAATAATAAATAGGAAATAGCAGAAGTTTTATAAATTTATATGGTTTGTACTCGATTACATTAAGTTATGAGTTTTTAATACAACTATAAATTAAAAATTAACAATTAACATCTATCAAAATCTGAAACATTCCCAAAATTTCTAATAAACGAAACTACCATCCTTATTATATTACAATCACATATTCATTCCGTCCAAGAAATCTTGGAAACGTTTCAAAATAGTATATAATATAAAGCTAACAATTATATTTTTTAGCACCAACATACTTTTAGGTAAACGCTTGCTCAACACAGTGTGGTGAAAGATGTTTCCATTTTAGTCTCAATCCTGGAAATATACAGAGTGATTTTACACTTCAATCAAAGGCAACAAGTTAACGTCATCGAAGTGGAAATATATACGTAGAAGTGTATTTTATCATCAAAGTTAGTATTGGGAACTGACAGGTGGGCGTGGACTAAAAAACATGCAGGAAAATAGCTTTCACTTTTAAAAATTGGATAGTAGCGTAAATAAACAAAATGCAATTAAACATTATTGAAATATTATCTTGGACGGTTAAAACCGAAACCAGAAAAAATTATTCGATGCCGAATTTTATCTGTTGGAAATTTATGAATGACATCAACTTCTCACCTTATTCAAAAACAAGATCTCTGACATTGACAAAAACGGAATTATTTTTTAAACAGATTCATTTTTATCAAAGGTTTTTTTTATCCTAAATATGTTTTTCATTTTCTGACTAACGAAATTAAAAGAATATGAAACGTTTACTTTAGATAAGTCATAAGTATAAGCGTAAAGGTACGTTTACATCTAACAATGGTTACATATTATTTCTGAAACACAGTAAATAGCGGATTTTTAGCGAGTGAACAGCCTCTTGTTACCGCAAATAACCAGTAAAGGTGGATTTCCACACATCCATTATCCGATTGTTAGTCGTATCGGATGATTGAAATTGCCAATTTCCATTGCTTGGAAACAATCATACGTTTTAGTAACAAAAATAGTGACAAGTAACAGTATATACGTCATTGTCGACAGTTTTTTGTAATTTTACTGGTTTGTTCGTTTGTTGTTTGGGTTTGCTCTTCGTCATTGAATTTGTTTCTTTAATTATAATTATTATTATTATTCATTCTGAAATAATATGCCATATATCCCAAAAAAGCAGATCATATCCGATGACGGATAAAAGTTGAACATTTTTCAACTTTTTCCCAAGACGGACGTAAGTTAAAACTTTCGGACAAATATTTGCAGAATTTTTCCACCAATCATAAAAGTTTCGGATGATCTGTGGAAATCTACCTTTACTCGGTAAACATCGCTTATAAAATTTATGTCAAACATAAGTATATCAGTTTCCGGTAATAAGTGTCTATATATCTATACGATTAATATAGGTAAACACTAGAGATGCCACGAATAGTTATTTGGCCGAATACCGAATATTTGGCGAGGCTCGTGGCCGAAGCGCCGAATATTCGGGAACACTTAGTACTTTCCGCGGGTTTCAACTTCAATGATAATAATGAATATCTGCCTGCCACTTTTCTTGACCCCCGTTTTAAAACTAGTTTCTTGGGAGTAGTTCAAACACAAACAGCAAAACAAAAAATTCTTTAAGTTGCTCTGAAAAATAGTAATGATGAATCTAGTACCGATGATGATTCATCTCCACTTCGAAAGAAAAGGAATGTCAATGGAAAATGACAAAACCATTGAGATACTTGATAGTTTCTGGAATTGTTTTGAGGAAGTCGCTGCAGAAAATGTACGTTCAGAGCAAATGAACCTGATTTTTACATGGCATCTGTTCGCCTAGTTCGGACAGCAGACCCTTACAAGTGGTGGTCAGCAAACGCAAAACAATATCCAACCCTTTAACAATGTGCTAAGATTTATTTATCATCTCCCAGTGTATATAGTGAGCGGCTGTTTTCGGAAGCAGGAATAATTTATGAGGAAAAACGAAATCGTCTGCTATCGAAATGCTGAAAAAATTGTTTTCATCAATCATAACTTACCACTGGTAGATTTTGAATATTGATATGTTAATTTGTTGGTTAAATAAACATCTTTGTGAGAAATATTTTGAGTTTTTTTTTCTTTTGCTTCGGCCGAATAGTTTGCAATATTCGGCCGAATAGCGAAATAGTGAAAAAATATGACCGAATATTTGTGGCATCTCTAGTAAACACTACTGTTTCTACAAGTTCCGAATGAAAGAAATCTACTTTGTTGAAGTGTCGTGCAATAACTATCAAGTAATTTATATAATTAATGTCAACAGTCAATGCTATTTTATGTCAGACATTTGACACTTCTGTCTAGACACATTTAAACGTACCTTAACAAAATGTATCTGCTGAATTCATTTTTGATTTTTCAAGTGGTACAAAATTGGCAATAAAAGAAAATGCTTTTGTAAAGATGAGTTCATTCCGATTTAGAGATACGGGTAACGTCTTAAGTTGCTAAAAATAGTAACAACAATACATTTTATAGTCTATAGATACTATGGTTAAAAAAACATCTTAGAATCACCCTGTATAAAGTGTCTCACCAAGACTCTGGCTTTTAAAAATTACCTGAATGAATCCTATTGTACGAAAATAATGTCAACTTGAATTATAAATGGTTTATAGCACTGGTTTTTGCATTTTTTATTCAATAAATCAAATTATTAATATTGTACATTACATTTAACTTTCCATGGCATAAAATTGAGTTTAAAACAAATTTTTTTGTAATTATTTCAAAATTTACTAGATGCAACCATAAAATTAGCGAAAATACTACATGCCTCTGGTTCTGAAGATTCAATAATATTTTCCAAAACTAATTAAACTTCGTGTAAGTTTCCGTTGAAGTCAAACTTATCGAAGATGTACATGGCGTATGGTCCGTATATCGTTCACTGCGGTTACTAGCGATTTTCAAATTTCATGGAACTTGTTTTATATATAGGACCACTTGTCATTTGTCAATATGACCTTACCTCTGTTTCTGGCGTTTCTGGAGCTTTCAAAGTCACTTGGATGAATACTTCATAATTTTTTCCTGTTCAGATAATTTTAATTCACAATAAACAGAAATGACAAATGACAAGTAGTTACCAAACTTACCAGAATAAAAGTACGGTTGCTCTGGTGACAGATAATTCACCGAAGTTTCAGGAAATGATCACCGCTTTTTCAGGAATTTAATATATACTAGTTACTAACCAAAGATATATACGGACCATATGCAAGAAGAGCTTTATTTGTGGAGTAGAGTCGAAGAATGAAAGAGAGCAACGCCAACCCAGAAATGGAAGAGGGAAGAATATCGGTCTCTAATAAAAGTAACTAAAATATTTGGAAAGTTAAATGAGATATCCAAGGTTATTTTGATATATTTGGTTTTACCTAACAAAAATGTCTTGGTGAAACTGAAATGTAAATACTTTAACAAAAACTCATTCAAATGTCTTACAAATGAATAGTGATATGTAATAAAATACTGCAATAAGGTTTATACAACAACAAAATATATAATAGGCAGTGTTCAACAATTTATAGAGCAATTTAAAAACAGCAACAGGCATGAAGAATGCATATAATGTATAAATATAACATGTTTTTGAAAAATGAAGGTACAATATAGATAAATAGATACATATTCCATAAAATAAAAATGATACTCTTGTACTTTTCTGTTAATTGGTATATGAAATAAATTTTATTTATAAAATAATGACATGCGAGTAAATAATTTTAGTTCATCACTGGAGAGAACATTTTGTGCCAATAGTTTGTTTGTTATTTTAAGGAATATGTATTTGTTTGTAATCTTAATTCGTCTGACATTTGTCATTTTAAATTTTAAGGCATATTATTTTCAATCTTCTCATTATTGTACTAATACGTTCAGTTATCATTAAATTCAGACAGACGAATGAAATTAATATGTGTAGTCTTGAGAACAAACCTCAATGGTTTGTAAGCATTACCATGTAGAAATAAATTTTATGGTGAATAATTTTTAGCCAAACATATTTCAAAACACCAATCAAACCAATAATGATTGCTTCAAGTATAGAAACTAGATAAGGAGCTCAAATAAATTCTAAACACAAAGAGAGCGTTGGTGTTCCATTTGTACCAATGTCTGGCGACAGAACAATACCTTGAACACACTTTTTATGTTTTATTGGTTAGCTAGCTCCTTTGACAGTTTACGTGTGAGGTGAGTGAGGTTAGGAAATAGCAATGAAAAGTTTTGTGGATAAGAAATCCGTTTTTGACCTGAAATATTGAGAATTCGAAAGGTAGAAAGACTACTTATCCATTGGCTTATTGTAAATTGACGCTTGTCATCGACAGTACCTTTCGTTTCTATTAATGATGCAAACGCACATAGAGCGGACACAAAAGGAACTCTCATTTTCTATATTTCGAACAAACCACCAAGGGCGGAAATTTGTATTCTTTCAATTGTCTGCTTTTCGCGATCGAATGTTTAAATAAACCAGGACTTAAAGTGGAACCACGAGCTGTCAAAGTTTATTGAAATTCGATTTCTGCAACTTAAGGGCCCCATATACGGTACGATTCGTCTATACGATCGATCTGATGAAAATCGTGACGATTGATCGCATCAAAAATGTCGCTCATACACGAAACGACTGGTCGTAACGATCGATCATTTACTTGTTTAAAGCTGAAGGATAAAGACGTGTTCAAATAATTAAATACGTGCCGCATAAAATGGAAAATGAACTTCTTTTCCTTACCTATGTGGCGGTGGCGTTGATTCGGATTCAAAAGAAAAAAAGAAAGCCTAGAAGAATGTGGGTTAAGAAATGGCTAATAAAGCGAAATCAGTATTCGCATGTAAATATTTTAAAGGAATTAAGGTTCCATCCAGAAGATTGGCACAATTATATGAGAAGTGAAACAAAATCGAATCGTTGATCGTAAAGAGCCATACACTGTCGATTCATCGTTACGATATTCATGATAGCATGGGTTTTTGTTGCGATTTCCGACATCGTCTTCGATTAAGTAAATCGTTAACGATCTTGACATACACCATCGATTCGTCGTTTCGAACGGTTTGACGCGACGGATCGTACAGATAAATCTTACCGTGTATGGGGCCCTTAATTAATGAATCTCGGCTTCAAAACATTTGTTAATTTACCAATAATCTGCTTTTAACCTCAAAATGTGAGCCACTGGCTAAATTCTGTTGGATTAAAATATTGAACGAATGTTTAACTTATGAATCGCCCTGTACATTGCAATGATTAAAATTATATATGGATATTTGGTTTTAATTTTGGTTGACATTGGTGCGCAATCCTATTTTTTTCTTTTTTGAAAGAATGTATGGCCGAAAATTACTATTTTAAACAACCTTAGCTGCTGAAAGGTTCTGCTAAAATAACTTTCAGCAACCAAAAAAAAATTATAAAAAAATGAGACTTCTAACAGAAAATAATCTTCCAACCGTGAAGAAATTTTGGGGTTAGGTACGTTTTTTTTTCAATTTCAGATCAAATATTAATTTTCGAAATAAATCTCATTATTAAAAGGTTAAGGATCGGCCTTTGCTTAGTGTTTTAAGTTGAATTTTTTTTAATACTTTTTAGTGGAGGATTTAGTGAAAGCGATAAAAACAAGATTATTTGACGTATCTTCTTCAGTGTAGCAAATTTTTAGATAATTATAGACCAATTGAAATTATTTTGAATAAAGTTATACTTGTCATTTTTCTATTAATGCAGGAATTAAATTTTGCAACATATTTTTTTAATCACTGCTGGAGAAATTGACAAGATAACAATTTTTTTGTTGACAGTGTTTCACTTTTACCAAATTCCCAAAAATACTTTTATTAGTACTACAAGAATAAATTCGTTCTCATCTAACTAAATAAATAAAATATACATATATTTTTTAAATTTTTGGTAACGTCTCTCTCCTGGTAATTAATTTTTAAATTTTTTTTATTTGTACATTAACAAAGGCCAATTTTCCCAAATATATATAATATTAACGAATGATATAAAATTTAACAAAAAGTAAAATAATAAAATGGAAACAATAATATAAGAATAATATTTCATTTCTGCCAGTTCGAAGATCGTAAAAATGAACTAATGAATAAAATTATTATTTAAAATAAAATTTAAATTCATTTTTCTTTTTCTTAAAATATTTAAATCTAATTAACAGAAGCTTAATAAAAAAACTAATATCTGGCATAATCTCTATTGGTAAATAAGAAAAATGTAGAACTAAATATCAAATATTTCAAAAAAATGTCTAAATGGCAGTAGCATTAAACATAAGTACCAAGGTTACAATTAATAAGTTCTAGAAAAAGCTAGGTATTTAATATTTCCATGCTGATGTAAAAGGAAATTTATTTTTCATCAAATTATACGGGAAAAGATGGTCCCGTTGCTGGGATAAATAGAACACTGAAAAATAAGAGGAATATGGTTTGTAAATAATGTTCCTAACGGCATCCGTATTCAAGATACAGGGCATTGAAAAAAACTTGTATACGAAGTTCATCGAAAGTACTTGCAACATTGTAATGAAATTGAATTAGTTTTGGAAGAGATGAAACATACTTTTTTGATGTCCAAATTTCAAGTGAACTCTATACGACCGAGTAGCTACGCCCTCTATAAGAGACAAAACAAATTCATGGAATGTGTTAGTTTCCAAAGCATACGCAGTTTTCGCAATTATATCGAAACTACTGGCAAGATTGTAATGAAATTGAATATGTTTTGGAAGCTGATACATACCATGAATTTGTTTCGACTCTTATAGAGGACTTTAGTTACAAGGTTCGTACCTAGTAGTTCAAAACAAAACTTTTTTGAAGTCCAAATTTTAAGTGAACTCAATACGAACGGAGTAGGCCCTCTATAAGAGACAAATCAAATTCATGGGATGTGTCAGCTTCCAAAACATATTCATACAAAATTTCATTGCAATGTTACCAGTCGTTTCGACAAAATCATAGAAAATGTGTACACGTTTTTCTTCTTGGAGTTTAGAATGAGAAATACAAAAATTTCAATAGATGACAATCTCTTACGTGCTTTTAAATCGGAATAAATTGTTTTGTTAGAATTTTATTTTGAGTCACAAAAAATATCTCCAGTTACTCAAATAATTCAAAAATACATATTGTGGACACTTTAGTTCGCAGCATAAGGCAATCTTTTTTATTATCGAGTTTACGAAAAAAAGGTATTCCTCATAAAAAGTTCTGCATGGTCTGAAACCCAAAATACCACCATCAGGTATCGAAATTTCCCAGTCTTATACGAGGTATATCAGAAAATATGAATTTTTTGACAATTTAGATTTGATCAAAAATTAAAGTATTTAATTCTTGGGTAAAATTCATATTTTCTTATATACCTCGTACGTGGCTTCGAAATTTCTATATCTGATGGTTGCATTTCTGGTTGGGGACCATGCAGAACTTTTTATGAACAAGAACTTTTTTTCGTAAAATCAATAATAAATTTTTTTCCTTAATTGGACAGACTGAATATTTCAAGTCTTATTATTGGTTCAAGTGACTTAATTTATTATATTAGATACTTTTTATAAAGTATATGGTTTAAATTTCAACACACAATATATGAAATACCCTGATATATGTTTAAGTATAAAATATTTTTCTGCACATAAATGTATACCTAAAATGTTAACAAAATAAAAGTAATTAATAAAATTTCGTTAGAATCTGGCAGTAATGAAATATGATTCCATTTTCGTTTTCATATATTTAAAGGGGAGGGGGACCTGGAGGGGGTGACTGAAATGTCTGACTAAATCCAGGCAAAGGTAAATTTTTGTCACCAGCTGACTGTAGCAGTAGTAATTCGGCATTATTCAATACTACTTCGTCTAAAACATTTTGACTAGCATTTATATTTTCAGCGGTGATTATTCCAGAAGTAGAAGGAGCATTTGCTATGCTTTCCAAGATGGTAGTACCGAAATCTCCTTGTTCGATGTTTAACAAAGCCTCACTTTCTAAAACATTTTAACAAATAAGAATGAACATTTTCACAATAATACACACATAAATAGAAATTGCAAGGTATGAAACTGTTTTCCCGAAATTTGAAACAACCTATAGGATACAACAGTAATTACAATAGAAGGTGTCAACTGGTGGCAAAATGTAGAACCATATTATGTATATTCATCATACAGAGTGAGTTTTAAGTATGGAACGCTTCAATTATCTCGGAAAGGGCTGCACGATTTTTATAGATTTTGTGATATGGCCGATATTATGGTGGTATATTTACATTGTTGTCAGATCTTTCCTTATTCCGGAATAAAAACGAACTTTGTTATTTTAAATGGATCACCCTGGTTGCCATCTAAATGTATTATTTCAACTTCGGCGGAGATAATGTAAATGTAGCTATAACTCCGAAATTATGGCATTTAGGTATAGGGTAGGTATTACATGAAAAATATTCAGTATTTCTTAAGGATTTCAAAAGGCAAAAAAATTTACATGATCCATTTGAAATAACAAAGTTCATAATTATTCCGGAAAAAGTAAAGATCTGACAACAATGTAAATACCACCATAATATCGGCTGCATCACAAGACCCTTGAATACCAAAATCTATAAAAATCGTGCAAAGCCGAGATAATTAAGGCGTTCCATACTTAAAATTCACTCTGTAGATATAATAAACTTTACTTGCTTAACAGGTTGATGACATGACATTTTATAGATATGAGCGAGTGAACTTTTGAATTGGTTAAATCGGAATGCGTGTTCGAAATGTATAGTGTATGTGGATGCCATGGATTAGAAGTTTATATTTTATTTACTGGTGCTATTAGCATTAAATAAATATACTAAATTTAAAATGTTTTGATAAATATTGTGGATCACATATAAATAATTTTATTACAATAACTTTTTTTTAATAAACAAAGTGTTTGAAAAAACGTTTATCGATAGAGTGAATTATATTTTTATACTTTTTGCTTGTACATCTCGGTGGATTCAAACAAAACATCAGACGTACTGGAGCCACGTTAGTAAGACTATAATTTAAACAAAAAAAGCACCAACCTTCTAAAAATGGGGTTAGGTCTCCCTCGATAAGCGGCAAACTTAATTCGACGGGTCCAAAAGTTTCCGGGGCGTTCGAAAGGCTACTTTCGGAAAATTCTGATTTGACAGAAATATCCGAAGGCGGAAGTCCTTCTGTTGGTTCGGATTTAATAGTGGCAGTACTATCTTCAGCGATGTATTTGGTGTTGTGTGATTTTTTTATGTGTCTGACTAAGTGATCTTTTCGGCCAAATCTCTGAGGACAATATTGACACAAGAAATCCCGGTTGCCTAAACAAAGAAAATTAAAAAGTCATGGGACATTTTTCATGTGATGTTTATCGAAATTTAAGAAAAAAATATGATGATCATTACCTGTATGAACGACATTATGCCTTCGAACGTCCTTTCTTGTAAAAAACTTTCTACCGCATACTTCACATTTGAATTTCTTATCATTCGGATTCTTAACTGTACGGCTGCCTGCGTGTATTTTCAAATGGTATAAAATTTCCTCTTTACTATCGAACTTTTCGCCGCATATTTGACAAGTCAAATTACCCTCTTCAGCTGCATGTAAAGCCAGATGTTTCCTGAAAATTTGGTCTATGTGGAACATTATATCATATCGGAAGGATATTATTTGGCGTAGAATCGAAAGATTGTTTGTCCTTTTTTATTTTTTGTAACCAATCATTAATTAGAATCAATAACAACTAAGAAATATTATACAGTTCGCGTCTAAACTTTAATAAACTTTAAGTTAATACAAAATATTGTATTGATTTCTAAAAAAGCAAACTGGTAGAAGTAGAAATGAGAACCGAAGAAAAATATCTGGGAAATTTTATAGTATCTAACAACACATCAAAGGGTAAAATAATTAAGTCACGCCTTCTGGTGGTAAAAAATCAAATTAGTAATAGCTTACAAGTCAGGGGAGTTGTAAGTTTAATAATGTAAATTTTATGGAGCAAAAAATACTGTGGTATTTTAGACGCGCTCTGCATAATATTTATTATTATTATTATTAAAAAGTTTCAAGTACTACCTGTAACTAAGCAATGAAGTATATTGTTTTTTGCACGAACTGCAAACATGAATAACCTTCTGTGGACTGTGAACTTTGATATGATTTTTAAGATGATCCTTTCGGTGAAATGTCCGGTCGCACACTGTACAACTAAATGGTTTGCGATCAGAATGAATGAGAGCATGTCTAACCAATTTGAACTTTGAGGTGAAGGTCTTTTTGCAGTTTTCACACTTAAACGGTGATGAACCTAAAAAAAAACATCAGATAATTGTCTTCTGTATGTTCCTTGTGGTGTATTAATTATTCTTTTTGATGAACAACACCCAAAATGGACTTATTTTTAATTACCTAAATGAGTTTGTTCGTGTCTTTCAAGTTTCTCCGGGCTAGTAAATGTTTTCTTACAATATGAGTTGGTACACTGGTACGTTTTTCTTGTTTGGGGCGTTCCTAGTTGTTCTTGAGCTACTTTTCTTACTCTTTTCAATCTACCTGGACTAGCAGAAGCTGCCGATTTCGTTTTAGGTGTTTGTAAGCCAGAAGGTCCTGGTTGATCTGTAGCACTAGGGAATGTTTTTGGTTTTGAGGATGAAGGGTAACTAGTGGAAGGCTGCTGGTAGTCTGGGTAGTATTTGGTTTGCACATAAAAATGTTCTGAAACAAATTAAAGGATTATAATTAACTAAAGTAGAAATAAATATATAAATAAAATATATCATGACAGATATTGACTTTTTTACTTACCTATAGTGGCTTGTTCTAATTGAACTTGTCGAAATGCATCAGGTTTATCCCCCATATGCGGAGGTGGACTAACCAGACTTCTAAAATATGGTGATCTTTCGATAACACCCATGTCAGTAGGAGTGGTCTGTTCAGGCGAGGATAAAACCGGTTGTACAGGCAAACCTTGTAAGGATGTCGCTTGTGGTGAATAGAAAATTCCCTGTTGTTGGGGATCTGGTGGTCGGGGTGCGGGTTCCTCGGGTTCTGTTTTCACTACCTCTTCGATGCTGCCTGATTTATCGCCTGGTGTTCCCATGGCGATAACATTAGGACCAGCATCATCTAAAAGTATAAACAATAAATTTAAAAATTTGGAGATCTTTATAAAAACAACAAGAGAAATGATAATAATAATTAGTAAGGGTAGGAACAAGTGGAGAGATAATAAAAACGTTAACATATGGAAGATGTGAAAATCTTCTTGACGTTGCTCTAGTAGCCACAACCATAATAATAACCTTTTTAACAACTACAAATTTGAGTTTATTTCTTTTAGCAAAATTAATCAAGATATATGGAATATAAATAAGTATATATGAAAATTTCATTGCATATTTCATTTGATACCAATTTTAAAATATTTACAAGCGATCTTCCTATACAATTTTTATAATTCCTTAGGAGTCGACACCACCACTACACCAGTTAATAGTAATCAATGTCTACAATAATTGACCGCTAACATAATATGCATCGCCAATGCCAATGCTGTAAAAATTTGCATACAGTTATTGTAATTTTTAAAATGAATTAGAGATTTTTTTTAATTTCTAATAAAGATAAGATAAACAAAAATTGAAGTGCCAGTTAAAAAATAACCTCAAATAATCAAATGTATAATTTAGCTATACATAATAATTCTCAAGTAATTAACAACTGGCAAAACTGATTTTCAATAATGGCCAATAACTGCAGGACAAATATTGAATTTCACGTCATATTATTGCTAGTGCCCTTATATCTGGAAATTTACAAAAAGCCTTGATAATTTATTAGGTTATCTTAAACAGTCTGTATTTCACAGAATATTATAAATCGTTTCATATGTTATCACATTATAACTCTAGATCCGATAGTACTGAATTAATACGAGGGAAAGAGAAAAATCTTCTTTATGATAAAGAAAAGATGAAATCACTATACTAAATTCAAACCCAAGCTTCTATAATACCGATAATTTTTGACCATTGGCAGGACATCTTTCTCTTGGACGAACGTATGTCATGCACTAGTGTTTGTTTACATCGTCGGCAGCTTGGGATTGAATTTAGTATAGGTGTTACCGGCAAAGTCCGTTATGCAGTCATACCTAGGTTTGCCTAGGCAAAGTCCGCATTGCCGCAAAACTAATGGTATATATTCCCTTCCCCTTTTTGAAAAACTGTATAATACAAATTATTTGATATTTTTTGAAAAGGGGAAGGGAATATACCATTAGTTTTCCGGTAATGCAAACCTAGGTATGACTGCATAACGGACTTTGCCGGTAATAGGCACCAAGTCAGATTTGAAACTTGCCATCAGAATTGCTTTAAAAAACTGCAAGGAAGAACACAACACTGATTGGCTGCGTAACATGACGTTTGTTTAAGAGGCTTATTAGTTTTACAGTAGTGATCGAGAGAGTCTATTATTGTCATTCTTATGATTCTCGAGCCAAAACAGTAGTTCAAGATAGAAAAAAGTGTAGCAGCAGCTGCAGCGGCGTACATATATATTCATTATTCGTGAATTAAAATTTCAAGCTGTGAGTGGACATTACAAAAATTTGACGAGGGTGACACCTTCTGACTGAGTATTTATTAAAGAAAATAGGTCCGAAATTTAAAAACAGCTAGGACACTGTACTCAGAATAGCAGTATCAATTCAAGATACATTAGCAGTAACAATCCGTTTCTTAGCAACATGAGATTCCTACGAGGCTAATAAGGATGCAATTTTTTTTACATTCTTCTACATCAATAATATTTAAACTTTGGAAAATTTCTACCCAGGCGTCTTGCTTTTTAATTTTATTATAATGATGCGGATGTTTGGCTTTCCACAACAAATCTTTTTGTTGATAAACATTAATAAGTTCCATGCATTTTTCTCCTGTCCACTAACTAAATTGTAAAAATAACATAAAACACTCAAAATGGAGAAAAACTAAAAAATTCACTTCACTGAGGCTCCCTAACAAATTTCGGTTCGCCGTTTTGAATCAACCCGTCTAAACCTGCAAACATATCCGCGGGCATTTCCTTTGATATCGGAGAAAAAACCGACAAGTGATGGGAACAATGCAAAACGTTGACGAGTGGTCAGGATTTGCGAACATGTTAGCAAAGGCGTTCGTAGCCCCGTCCAAACTAGTGTTCTGATTGCCGTTCGGTTCGTGGTTTTGCTTGTTGTTCGGCGTAATGTTCAGGTCTGTACGAAGCTTAACCGTTTGTAATTGCACTACGAACAAACCTTATAACAAGGCAGTGGCGACAATGGAAATGATTTAATCTTGTTTTCCCACCAATTCATGAATTTATTATTACTTTTCGTACTTTACCTTTGAAAAGTGTTGTTTGAATAGTGATTGTAGAAAAAAGTGTTTAGAGATGTACAACTCTTAGCTCTCTACTTTTGTGGATGTTTTGTGTGTATAAAACACAAAGCATTTAAACTCATTTTACCAAATTGAACACCTTTTTTGTAAATTCCTAGAAACACGTCTTGACATGTTTGCAGTTGACTTTGTTAAAAACAAACTTCAATTTAAAATTACTTACTAAACCAACGTCAAATGTCACGTTATCAACATGAAAAAGGTAGGTATTAAGAGCCTATCAAAACCCTTACTTATTTACATACGAAACTTCTTAAATGCTCATTAGGAAACATTAAGGAACAATCAATAATTTATAAAGATAAAAATGGCAAGGATTTGTTTTTTTTTATCTAATATTAAAAGTTGGAATTACGATCTTCATTGGAATATCAAACAATAAAAAATTTTATAGAGATAGTGAGGCACTTTAAGGTGGCCGAATTCAGTTTAGACGTTTAAAATGTGTGAAACTTCTGTCTAGCAGAACATCTTTAGAATCTTATGAGCGGACTTCGCGTTTGAGTTACTTTTCGCGTGTTAAAAGGTGAGACAAAGAAAATTTAGAATATTTTTTTACATACAGTTTCCAATTATTATTTATAAACTTCAATCCTTTGTTTAGAACATTGACACTTACGCGACGCCAAAACTGATTAGATTTAGAAATACCTACTATCACAATATTTCTCCGTTGTAATACTAAATAACTTCACAATTTAATGTATCAACTGTAAAATCTAACTAAAACTTGATTTTTACATCTTATAATTATTAAGTAATCAATAGACTTTAATAACTGTTTTCACAACTAACTAATCCAATATGTTGATCCGAATGCATTTTATCTGATAGATAAAGATAGGCAGCATTGTTTCCAAACTGCATATCAAAAACTACTAATATAGGTATACTTTTTTTTATATTAGGAAATTTCTCAGCACACGAGATGCATGTTTCAATAACAATAATATTTTTTTAATGCTCATCAAAAAGACGTTTACAGCAAAGGTAAAAAGATTAATTATAATGTAAAGTGGTTTTATATGAAAACTTTCCAGGTCCGGTGATCTATAGGGAACCAACCACGAGTTTTTGACGGATTTTGTGAAAAATAGATAGTACTCACTTAATTTGAAAATTATCCGTCAAAAACTTTGCGGTAAATTCATAATTTCCAGAGAAAAATCCCAAAAAAATTTTTTTCGCCCATCACTTTTTGGACCGATATTTTATACAAAAAACAGTTTCAATGCATCACACTGTATGGGAATCTATTCAAACTCATATCTTCTTTCTCTTTAAAGGAAAAATTCCTTTATTCTCTTTAGTGTGACTTATTTAAACTGTGTTTTATTGAAAACATCTAACGAAATAGTTGCCATTGAAATGTTGAAAAAAAATGCTTTTTTTGTATGTTTCTATGGAAATAGGTGACTACTATCAATTTTTTTGCAAAATCATTCAAAAACTCGAAAGTAGTTCCATATAGTTCACCTGACCCAACTTTCCAATCAAAAAACTTTCCGGGTCCGGTGAACTATAGCGAACCAACCACGAGTTTTTGAAGGATTTTGCAAAAAATCGATAGTACTCACTTATTTTGAAAATTATCCGTCAAAAACTTTGCGGTAAATTCAGAATTTCCAGAGAAAAATTCAAAAACTATTTTTTTCCAACCATAACTTTTTGGCCCGATATTTTATACAAAAAACAGTTTCAATGCATCACACTGTATATATATAAATCGTTTATTTAGTCAAAAATAACTAATTTTACATAGAAATTTACATGATAATACATTCACATTTAATATAAAAAATACATAAGTATATATTTAAAATGATAAAACAAAGTCAATTTTACAAAACATAAAACAAAAAAAAAACATCAACTAGTCAGCAAGTAATCACTCAGTTTTCTCTTAAATATTATTATGCTTGTAGAGCATTTAATATCTTCAGGCAAATTATTAAAAGCCTGTACACCTTTAAAAAAAACTGAATTTTGTGTACATTTTTTCATGGCCCTATGAACTCTAAAATTTTGCTTATTTCTAGTATTGTGTTCATGAACATCCTGGTTATAACTTGAAATATTTTGTAAATATACTGGGGAGATTCCTAATTTAATCTTAAATATAAATAGCACGGAATAAAAGAGTAAATATTTTTTAACAGGCAACCACTGAAGTACATTTAACATGGAGTTGATTGGTTCCAATCGCGAACAGTTCAGTATTATCCTCATACCTCCATTCTGCAACCTTTGCAATCGCTGCAACTCATTTTGGTCGAGCAAATACAATATAGTCGCACAATAATTAAAATGAGGTAATACAAGAGTATTATAGATAACTATTTTAGCCCATTTGCTGAGATGTGGAGAACAGCGTCTCAAATAATTAATTTTGAATGAAATATTTTTGATGACGTTATTAGCATGTTCCTTAAGTTGTAAATTTGTATCAACTATCACCCCTAGATATTTAATTTTTTCGACTCTCTGAAGCTTTATTCCGTCAACAGAAACACTCTGTGCTGCTATATTTAATTTTCTTAAATTTCCACTACCCCCAATTAACATCCATTTTGTCTTTTCGTAATTTATTTTCAACGAATTTCCGTTACAATATCATTTATTTTACTTATAGAGCTATTTATTTCTTTAAAACAAGTCTCAATGTTTTCATGGGTAAAATAGACCAGGGTATCATCCACAAATAAGTGTATTGAGCATCTTTTGACTACACTAGCAATGTCATTGATATAAATTAAAAACAGTAGCGGACCCAGAACACTACCCTGTGGCACCCCCATATTATTCTCTATAGTGTCTGAGACACAATTACTTACCTTTACCTTCTGTTTCCTGTTTTCCAAATAATGTCCCAACCAGTCAAGTGCACAACCCCCCAAACCAATAGCTCTTAATTTCATTAATAATCTACCCCTATTAATAGTTTCAAACGCCCTCTGCAAGTCCAAAAATACCGCCATTGTGACAAGATTATTTTCAATTGACAACTTCCAATCATGTAACACCAACTGTAAAGCAGTTTCACAGTTGTGTTTACTACGGAATCCTGATTGCACGTTACTTATTGTTCTGTTTCCCTCTAAATAGTCAATAATTTGAAGATATATTACTTTTTCAATTAATTTTCCAATAGCACTGATCAAATTTGTATGGGAAACTATTCAAAACCATATTTTCTTTTTCCTTGAATTTTTTTATTTTCTTTAGTGTGACACATTTAAACTGTGTTTTATTGAAAATATCTGACGAAATAGTTGCCATTGAAATGTTGAAAAAAAAAGATTTTTTTGAATGTTTCTCTGGAAATAGGTGACTACTATCAATTTTTTTTCAAAATCAGTCAAAAACTCGTAGTTCCATATAGTTCACCTGACCAAACTTTCCAATCAAATATGCTTCTGTATCTCAATTATGAAATTCTAAAAATATATATAATGCAGTGAATCATTTGGGTTTTACAAGTCATTTGAATTTAATGACAGAGCCAAGACCAATGCAGCAAAGGTACCTAGCATTCAGTTATCCGACAAACATTCGAATTCATTTTGAAGAAAAATTGAAATTGAATGATACAAAAGGATTACTTTTTCAAGAAGGGGAAGGAAAAATAACCATGTCGGAATATGGTCCTCTAGTTATCGCCTCCTATACAAAACACATACTTTCTAGTTTAAATTGATATTCTATGGTCAAAGAGTAGAGTGGCTACATTAACCAACAAAATTTCAAAGCTTACTCCAATAATGTTTTTTTGAATGGCTCGATATATTTTGGTAGATATTATTATGCATACAATTTGTCTAATCGATCTAATCGACAATAATAATTAAAAAATACAATTTAATTATTACCTATAACATACGATTAGAAAAAATATTAAAAATTGTTAGTTATATCCATTATAAAAAAAATTTCATTTTAATTTGATTTTTCTAAACATACTGTACAAACAATCGGAGAAAAAATTATATGTTTCACACTTCTGTTTCATGTTGTATGTTTTACTTCTCTGCCTAGTTAAACAAATAACTATTTTGTCAAGTTTGCAATATGCAATTTCCACCAAAACATTGATTTTGCTTTATATCAATTTAAATCAACCTTGATACCATTAAACCTATCTTGATTTAGTCTGATAACTCATTTGCTATTTGCATGAAAATATTGTTTTACCTATATATCTATAAGTTTGATTAAGTAAATAAACAAATAATTATTGTACTGCAAAGTATTTATTCTGATGATATCATTATTTTAGGAAACCTCAATTCTTTACCTAAAAACTTGACCTAAAACAATGGTTAATCTCATTCGATATTTTTTGCACTCAACGATATTCTGTTACAGCTGTATTAATTTTATATAATTTATTTATTGAAGAAATATATACATATATCATATGTACCCATATAAATCATTACAGAAATAAATTATACAAAATATTCACAACAAAACTAAGGAACTAGATTTTTTTTGCATTCTTATTGGCTCAAGATGACCTCAGTCGTTTTTTAAACATTTTAATGTTAGTAAATGTCAATATGTAAACTAGGAGGGATTTGGATTGATCTTAACAACTATTACTTATAATGAAAATGAATTTTTTATATATAACAATAAAAAAATAAATTAATTCATAATGGAATTGAATCAAATATATTTTTTAAATATTTTTAACATTCACAAATGAATTTATATGCCTATTACTGTCATTGACTGCTCCAATATATCATAGAGAAAGATTTGAAAGAAATTTACCCAAATGTTTACATTGTCATTAGAATTTTGTATATCTGTAAGTACTGCTTCCGCTGAAAGGAGCTTTTCAAAATTGAAAGTAATTAAAAATTAAGAAATACTATGGGTCAAGAAAGACTTTCAGCTTTGGCAATTTTATCTGTTGAAGCAGATATAGCATCCAAGATAAACTACAAACCAATCATTAAGGAGTTCAGTAAAACCAAAAGTAGAAAATTTCTATTTCTTTAATTTTTTCATTTTTTTGTTCACTTCTTTAATGTTCCAAAAAAGTATAAGTAAAAATGTAGGTTTTTTTTAATGAATAAAAACTGTTTAATTTTGAGTGATTTTTTATTTTATATTCCCTTCTTCTTGCACCATCAGAAGGTCTCACGAAATGTACCTTACCCACATTAAGTTAGGTCTGGCCGCCACTGGCTGTTAAATGTATTTAATTTTTATTTACAATGAAAAATCTGGTAGAGAATCATGATGTTTTACAATCTTGGACTTTAAAATCAGTGATGGTAATAATTATAAAGGGCTGTATCTATGTCCATGATATAAGGTTCATACGAAGGTTCATAACTGTTGAATTTTACAAATTTTTACAAAAAGTTACGTTTGAAAAAAAATATTCTAAGCATGGGACATCTATCAAATAATTTTATACAACCTTTTTTAGGCAGATAATATGATATTAAATAAATCATTTAAAAAATGTATAACAAAATAAGGTTAATACACTTGTTTAATTGTAATTTTAGATAATTTAAGGTTTATATCTTAAATTTCTTTGTTAAATGTCTGTTGCATGTTGTATATGTATTTATATTTCAATAAAATTATGTCTATTACTTTCTATATTAATTATGACCTCTAATAATTAAAAAAAGATAAATTACTTGAAAAAATAATAACCTGTCCATATTTATTTACTTTTCTTAAAATAAATTAAATGCCAATTAAATATTTCAACTACTTACATATAAAAATATAATGAAAACTTACATCTGATAATATATAAAGGACACTTGGTAGTAGCAATATGGTTTATTAAGAAAAATAAATTATTCAAGCATTGAGGAATTTCTTCTTAAAGTTAGATGCTCTAGAGATAAAGTATTTAATATTTTTTTATTATCTGTAACCAATGGAATTTAGGTCGTAAAAACGGATCTGAAAAGAAATGTATACTTTCTACAATCATGATGGTAAAGGCAACGGAGCTCTTTAAATTTTTAAATTGTATATTTCAATACTTACAATCCTTGTTTTGTTAACTCCAAGCGTTCCTAAACACTCTCACAGACATAGGGTTGACTATTTGTGGATTATAATGTTTATATTAGTTTAAACGAAAAAATTAAACAACCAGATCCATCTTCAGACTCTGGAGAATGTAAAACTAGCACTGTAACCGTGGGAATGTTATTGATATTTATTGAAATACGATGTTAGGAACTTTGTTATTATTGTAGATAGTTTCCTAAATCACCATTTTTCACTTAAAATGAGAAACTTACAAAAAATTATGTAAATATAAACGTCACTGTCAAGACACCATAATGGATTTGACAATTTCATAATTTCAAGGTCCTTTCATCTGACATTTTAAACGAGACAAAATTGGGCACATGTACATTCTTAAAAGAAAGACAGAGATGGGATAAAAAAGAAATCGTCAAGGTCGAATTCCATTCTTATGTGAAAGTGTATACTAGTCCGATTGTTTGGGCACTATAATAGATTTAGGAATTTACACCCACCAAGTTGTTTTTATTTGAAATTTTCATAAAAAGTGAAGATAAAAAGATTTCCACATTGCAAAACTATTTGAATATTTAGAAAATAAAGAACTTGTTTTTCACAAATTGGACATTTGGTTTGAAATAAGTATTTGAATTCCTTCTTTCCATATTATCCTTACCAATATGAACATAAAAACTTTTAATTTGATATGATTTCAATGTATAGAATATTTTTTTGAAAAATATAGGGAATAAAAATGTAAACGAATTATACATTTCTTCAATATATCAGATATGATAAAACATTATGTATTCCTCGAATTGATTATTTTTGCAGTTATTTGACGATTAACTGTATGCTGGACCAATATTCACTTCTTCGACATATCTGGGAATTTCTAATTTAAGTGCATTTTTCGTATCACACTCTCTTGATAGCGTGACGTCACTAAAAACGTATACATTTTTTAGGTTAGGTTTAAATGTTTATTTATTATCTAACATTGAATATTATACACAGAAGTATGTTTACTACTTTTTTTGACGAAAACATATATTTCTTGGTGCCTATTAACGAAAAACTCTTAAGAGATGAATAAGGAAAAGAATTTAGAATGCTCAATTTGTAATAAAATATATAGTACTCATTCAAATTTGAAAAAACATGTGAAAAAATATCATCCGAATAAAGTTGATATATTAGAATCTTACTATAAAAATAGTAAACATTTCAAGTATTCATGTAAATGTGGTAAAAATTTCAATCATTTGCGCAACTTTAGATCTCACCAGCGTGTACATGAGGATCGGATTGGAAATAATAAATATATTGGTAAAAAATGTCCTTTATGTGATGTTTCTAGATACAAAAAGAGTGGAATGTTATATCACTTTAAGGAAAGTCACAAAATACTTGTTGAATCTAAAGAATTTCTATTTAAATCTTTTGAAGAATTTCATAAATGGAAAGTAAATCTTGAAAATGATAGTTCTTCTAGATATATTCTAAATGCAAAGTCTAATAACTCAAGTGCAATATACTACTGTTGTCATCGCTCTGGAAGTTATATCCCAAAGGGTAAAGGTGTGAGGCAATTAAAAATAAAAGGAACAAATAAAATCAATGCTTACTGCCCTGCCGGTATAAGATTAATTAAAAATAATGATGGTACATGTAAGGCATTATTAATAGATACTCACATAGGACATGAAGCTGATATAAAACATTTACAGCTTACATCATCAGAAAGAAAATATCTGGCAATAAAAATAGCAGAGGGTATGGGATTTGATCAGATTATAGAGGAAATTAAACAATCAGCTCACTCAGATGTTACAAAACGATTACATCTTCTAACTAAAAAAGATCTTCGCAATATTAAAGTATGCTTTAGAAGATTTTCAGAAAAAGTTGAAGATAATGGTGTACACAACTCGGAGTATAAAGAAGGTAGTATGATTATTCCTATTAAGTAGAAGTAGAAACAGTTTCATATGTTTATTACAAAAAAAATAACACCTTTCCACTATTTTCTACTTAGCATAGTTACAGATATGAAGTACTTCTTGGTAGACATATAGTGGATTATGTCAATATTTTGTACTTATAGTGTTTTTTTTAGAATCAATAGCTGAAACCACACTTGAACGTTTTAATGCTGACAAACATGATCAAGAGATAGAGCTACAATTCAAGAAAGATAAACTTCTATCAAAAATTTCAATCTATGTTAATAGTATATCATCATTTGATGAACTAGAGAAGTTAAATGTTGTAGTCAGCTCTTTCTGTTAAGTTTAAAAATTATTGTATTATTTATTATAGATGAGTTCACAATTTATTACTTCTATGTAATACTTCCCATTTTTTATTTGATATTGAGACTGAGGCATTACTCACATTGTGTGTGATCTGATCACCTATTTTATGTGTAATATTAAATGATTTTTCCAAACTTTGGAAATTATTTGTATTTTTTTTGTATGCGCTATAGGAAATCGCTACAAGCTTGCAAGCGTTATAGGAAATCGCTACAAGCTTGCAAGCATTGAAGAAAATCATGAAGCAAATGCCTCATCAAGAAAGAAAGGCTAAGAACCTTAAATGCTCAGGTACCTATAGCAATAAAGACCATGAGTGCATCCCGATTTACGCATAAAGCGCGTTGACTGCATAGATAATTAGGAAATATGTGTATATGAAGGGCAATTGCTGCCACCAAAGAACTCCAGGTCTGACGGGTAATTGGACTGCAGGCATCGTGTACTGGACTATTTTTTGTCGCAGGTTATAACAGAACATGGTTGCTTCCCAACGTACACAAAAAGAGAATTGGGAAGACCAAAGATGATATGCATACTACCAGAGCACAGATGATGCGGAGCATACCTTGTTCCATTGAAATAGTTGTTCTATGAAAGGACGAACATGGAAAATAAGCTAGGACAGGTCATCACCAAAGAAAATTTAATTGATATAATGGTTGCAAAGGAGAATGTGTTGGGGGATACGTAAGATCGGTCATGGGAAAAAAAGAACCAGAAGAGATTTGGGATAGGAGCAGACATTAAGACCTTGGGCTCTGACGTTATACTCGTAAGGGTGGTTCCAGAGCTTAGGGGGTGGAGATCGGGGTGGTTTTCGATGGGTGCGGTCGGCTTTGGTTGGTGATTGACGCTGCTCGGATTCCCTGCGTGCGGGGTAGCCGATTTGGGTTGGGAACCGGCTAGAGAGAATACCACACTACCGGGGAACGCTAGAGCAGGTACCCGGTGCCTGTGAGCAGGTTTCCGCCCATAAAAAAAAAAGGTCTGACAGGTAAAGTATTCGTTACCGGTTTATAAAAAACTAAGCAAAGCAGCAGAATTGATCTGCGATAAAGCAATAAAACACTTATCGTGTGAAGTTAGGCTGTGTACGTATTCAAAAGATAGAGAGTTTCAAACTCCATGGTTTCAATAGAGGAGTTCAGTTTAAGGTCAGTGTAACCAACAAAAAGTGGTTTTTATGACAAGAATGACAGTTAATGTCTACCATTCAAAACATAAGATTTTTGCAGGTTTTTTATCATTACGAACATCTATATTGCTTTATTAAAACAATGAATACACCCCCGAAGCGTAAATCTCAAAATTTAAAATGAATTCTCAATGCATTGGTGGCCAGTAATTCTAGGAACTTTCGGCAAATCACCAATTCTCTTCTGTCATTAATAGTTATGTCAGATGTCAGTGGAAAAAGCAATCAGAACAATAAAGTGATACACCTAACTAGAACCGTTGAATGATACTCAATCAACGCTAGAACTACTACAAAAGTATGGAAAATAAACATAAACGAATATCAACAAATAACACTGACATCTGACATAACTACAGTGACAGAATGACAGAAGAGAATTGGTGATTTGCCGACAGTTCTTAAGGGTTCCTAGAATTACTGGCCACAGATGCATTGAGAATTCAGCTAAAACGTCATTTTAAATTTTAAGATTTACGCTTCGGGGGTGTATTCATTGTTTTAATAAAGCAATATAGATGTTCGTAATGATAAATAAACCTGCAAAAATCTTGTTTTGAATGGTAGACATGAACTGTCATTCTTGTCATAAAAACCACTTTTTGTTGGTCACACTGACCTTAAACTGAACTCCTCTAGTTCAAACAAATCCTTGGTGCTACAATTTATTTCACGTCACACTCCGATATGAAATAAGTAACGTGTGTGTTTTGCGTGTCACTTTCAAAGTTTGACAACGCTCCATTCTGAATATCGTAGGACTTTATAATGGCAATAACTTTTTAAACCTTGTTCATGAATATTATTATAACTGTATCGAATGAATATCTCTAAATTAAATTATAACTATCAAATCCTCCAAACCAAAAACCCTGTTCAAATATAACAACTGTACGTTGAATTAAATGTCATCGAATAGAACTTCATATGTCAATTGTGTTGTTATTTGACATTTGAGTTTTGAGTAATCAACAGCTGACACCCCCAAAATGTTTTTGTGAAGAAGGCAAATTGTGTTTTCCTTATGAATTAATGCGGTTTTTTACTTTTTATTCTTATTGCTTATAAGTGTTTTTTCTTTAATATCATTCTATTTAGATGAACATTTTATGCCGACATTGCGGACTATTTACTTTAAATTTCCAAATTGTATACAGAAAGTAGCAATATGATGCCTGTAAAGGATAATCAAGATGTTGCTTGCTTCTTCTGTACTAAACACACAACTTGGAAAGGAAAGTAAGTAAAATTATACAACTCTTTTTACAATTTAAGCAATAACAAAAATGTTATTTCAGATACAAGAGAATATTTTCTGTTGGTACACAAGGTATTACTACATACAACCCCAACAATTTGGAAATAACAAATAGATGGCCTTATAGTGATTTTATTTCTATCACTCCTTTAAAAGGAGGTAATCATAATGAATTCCAAATAACTATGAAAAAGGAACGAAAAATTGACAAAATGACATTTTCATCTGATCTCAGAACACATGTTTTAACAGAAGCCCTTAAGTTTAGGAACCACTTCTCTGAGAAACCTAGAGATGTAATGGTGAGACATAATTATCCTACCTAAAACACATTTTATAAACAAATGCACTAAAAAATGGTCAAGTACTGTATGTGTAACTTCAGTTAGTATTGTTTAACATGCTATTATTGTTTTAGAGATACCATGCTTACAAACACCATTGGTCAGATATAAGACTTCCAGTTATACTTGAGGTGACATCATGTTCATTGGACCAATTAGATCCTACTAGCAATACTGTTCTTGCCTGTTATAACTTTAAGGATTTTGAAGGAATTTGTACGGTTTCAGATTATCCAGGTGAGTATTAGTTAAACAATTTAAAAATGTAGGTAATAATAAACTGGACAATCATATTTATTAGATTCTCACCAAATTATTTTAATTAGTAATAATAAAACAAAAAGTCCTATCTCTAATTAATTAATCATTTCCGAGATCATTTCTTGTTATGTAACTTAATTGTCATTATTTTTTGTCAATACAGATAATTTCTTAGGTAAGTGATTTAAATAAATAATTATTGTGTTATAGTGAATGAATGAATGATATAAAAGTTTTTGTTAATAATACTTTTTCTCAGCTGTTTGCCACCTTATGATTTGTATTTCAGATTAGTGTTTTTAGCAAATCATACAGCTTTTTTTTAATAAAGAACAATTTTCCAGTCTTCAAGCATGGATCAGATTTCATGTTTCACTTTCAGTTGTGGTGTTGTAATATACCATTTTAGAAAAATAAAAATAAGAGTTAATGAAATCTTACCTTGATATATCTCATTTTTGGCCCCAAACTGTACCTCAGATTTACCTTGACTTAAAAGTAGGTTCTCCATACAATCTTTCATGAATATTACTTCTTTTTGAAGTGGATATTTTTTAGGTAAATCTGATTTATCAATCTAGTAGATCAGCTCATATCGGTTACTTATCGGTGTCATGTGGATTGTACATTTTTTGAACATTTTTTGTTGCAATGGCAAACAATAAATCGAAGACAATTATTCTTTCATGTTATTTACTCAAATACTTGTAATTGTTGTAAATGTTTGTAAAGCACTAAGAAAATACTATATTTGTTATTTACTTATTGTTATTAGATTCCTGTGGGTTTATAAATAGTTTACGTTTACTTGATACATTTCTCTTGCATTAAATTGTTTACAATAATTTTCTTAACAGTGATGTGTACAGTATTAAAATCACAGCTATTTACTATTTGTCCTATAAATATCAAACCCGTTAACATATTAGAACAGATTTTCAAGTTAAAACAACTTATTTATATATTTATTTTACTGGGCTTATTATTTTTATTTACCCTGTTAAATCTGAAATTAGTGAGTTAATTAATTGACACATTTTTTAACATTGGTATAATTATTTGGTACCTGATCCAAAAACTACTAATGTATTAAATAATAGTTGTTACAAAATTAATATGAAAACTGAAGCTTCACTCCATTATGTTGGTGACATTTGTAGATATATATTAACTAACTAATATATATTTAATTAATATTTTTAAAGAAAAATTGACGCTTTCTTCCTTCCTCCCCTAAAAGCAATTAGATTAATAACAAATTTTTTGTAGCATGCTACAATAGAAATAATTATTCCCATACAGGAGTTAAATATAGTCCAACTTCATTTAAATATAGCCTAAAAATGTTATCGATAATGTAGTAAATTATTCTTTTGTAATTTATAGGAGGATTTGTGATAGTATGTGGAGGGTTTGGTCGATTACATTTATTCCAATCGCCAGATTATGAAGACATTAAAGTTAAAATCTTAGAGTCAGCAACATCTAATGTAGGAATTAACATTAAGGTTCTAAGTATGCCAATAACATTAGAAGATTTTCAGGGACAAAGATTCGGAAAATATAGGTTAGTAGTTAGCATCAAAGTGATGGCACATTTTTTAGATATATGGCCCATTTCTGTTATTTTTGTAAAATATATATTTATTTTAGTGATGATGAATGTATAACAGCTGTCTCAGAATTTTCAGTTTATAAGATCCAAAAAGCTAGACATACTGAACCAGTTCGGCGGACCCTGTGTCTTTCGGAACATTGTATCCTAGAAAGAGACCCACAAACTTACAGTATTTGTACTCTGCAACCTTTAAATAACATTTTTGCCCTTGTGCGAGATAACGTCAATCCTCAATTATTTACTGTTGAATATTTAAATGGACAATCTAGAACGTACACCACAACAGATAGGTAAGTTTCCAACTGATATATATTAATTATTGCTTCGTTATAAAGAACACTAGGTAGACTCCATCCACGTCCTCGTCTTAGTACTAGGGATTGGTCAGTGCATCAACCAAAGTTGAGAACTTTCTTTCCATTTTTTGTATTACATACAGATTATTGATTTAGAAAGAGCGATTTCAAAAAAAATTCCTAAACAATTTAATTGAAATACTTAATTTTTTGTTTGTGAAAATACAAAGAAATTTATAATTCTAGGGATTCTCTACTAGCTTCTTTATTAGATGGAGTTAGAGCTGCTGGCAATAAAGACGTTCATGTAACAATGGTTCCTACAGACAGAGGCTTAAGATTGAGTCCATTAAGTATACCTGTAGATGAAGATGCCGAAAGTTTACACCTTAAATTGCTTATGAATCCACCTCCCACTAAACCATTCTCACAATGTTTGAAGCGATTTAACACTAACATTCCCTACAGTGGACTTTTGTACAGCATCACACAAGAAGTAAGTTAATTTTTGTATATCACCAAAAGTATTTTTATGTAACTCCTTCAACATTTGTGTTTGATAACTAAGACATATCATTCAAATAGTAGATATTTGTTAAACTAAATTTGTAAAGGATACTTGTGGTGACTTGTCCTATTTATTGTATAATGATTTGAAGATGGATAAAATATTGCTTTTGATTATGCTATGTTTGCAACAGTTGTTATTCATGATGCTTTAATCATAATTAAAAAAACTGATAAGATTGAAACCACCTATCATATAGCAGATGTTTTTGTAAAATGTGTGTGTAAAATTCTGCTTATCTTGAATAATATTGAATGTTATTTTTTTGCAAATGGCCATAGATAATAAAAAAGTAACATTAATAGATTTTAAAATTAATTTTGTAGATAAAGTATTTATTACAGCAATATGAATATAGGATTTTATTAATACTTAATGAGTTTATCGATAGTGGAAACTGTTCATGATAAATATATTAAAATGTAATTGTAATAGGAAGTAAAGACAAACTTAAGCCTAGTCTATTTGAATTAGAGAACTTGTAGTAAGTGAAGAATAGTAGGGGAGATAAAAAAATGTATATGATCGAAATCCTACACTTGCTTCGAGATAAATAATAAAAGTTTGGACTTCAGTACATGTTTACTCTTTATAGGGAATATTTTCTGAAAATAAAGAAAAGCTAATCACGGGAGTTCTGCAGTCTTTGGTGTCTAAAGAAGGTGATCAAAAAAAAATTAGTGTGGCAGAATTAGAAGCTCAATTTCAAGCTTTAAGGCGATTGGTGGCAAGCAAAGTAGGTTATGCATCATTCACCAAATTAACTGGGTAAGAAAATTTAATGTCTGTGCAATATATAATACATAATAAATTACAAGTAGGAAATACTAAATACAATGTCAGTGAATTAACTGGTATTTTGAAGATCTGGCAGAGGCTTGATTTTTCTATTTTCTTTCTTTGAAAAAATTTAAACTTATGCAACCATGAATTTGTTTTTGTTTTAGCTTTAGAGAAGCCGTCGGTCATAAAGTTATAACGGCCTTAAAAAGGAACGACTATGCTGTAACACAGGCTGCAATAGATGTCATTTGTGCACTAATGCATCCTATGCATGATGATTACGATCTTAGACAAGAACAACTTAATAAGTCATCTTTGTTACAGACAAAACCTTTTTTGGAGAGTCTTTTAAATATGTGGACAGAACATATTGTAAGTAGATAGTTATATAGCATACCAACATAATCTACTAATAAATATCGTAAAAAAATTTATATAATCATGAACCAATCGATATTTTTATTTTGTTGCCTGTCAATTCTGCCGTATCGACCTTTTCCGTTATAGCAGAATAGTTTAGAATGGGATTATTACCACTTTTTAGTTTTCTTTTTTCAGAGATGAATGCTATAATTGTTATCTTTGGTTCTGGGAATAATATTAGGAGTATTATTCCATGCAGCCTTCTGGATAGCGCTAACAAGTGTTTCTGCTTCCTTATTTAATTGTTATTCAATATATTTTGACATTTAGTTGTAACTTGAATATTTGAATTATTATGCAACTGAAAAATTTGTAACTCGATTTTCTCTTGCCACTCGAGAAAGATGCCGGCATGAGACTCTTCTCAAGGGTGGTTCGACTCCATGCTTGTGCCGCACTACCTTTTAGACGTCGACGAAAGAACAAAAATGAATTTAAATAAAAATAAAACTAATGTGAAAAAGGTAGAAACACCTTGAAGAATTGAACGAAGACAATATTTTAAAGAATTTAAAACTTACGTTTACCGGACACGTACACGGACACTCTTATAGACGGGTGGATTCGAAATTTAAAAAAAATAACTCAAAACATTAATTTTATTCTGCTCTGTGTGAGAAAAATAAATGAGGCCTGCACTTTTTATGGTACTTAGCTTTAACGGTTTCCTCCGGGAAGGGTGTGGATGGAAGCCTTGTCCTGGAGGTATCCCAATGGTGGTTCGTCTGTCAATTGAGAGATATCCTAGGGAACGGGGCTCAAACGGTCGTTCGCGAAAGCTTTACGAGTCGATCGCCATCAATATACCTACGATAAAGATTTTATGGTCGATCGCCAGCAATAACCAAGCCCCAATATGTATCAACAAAATATACCTACCTGCGCGCTCCCAGTCCAACTTATATCATTCATTCTATTTTGCCGCGGGTGATGCTGAGTCTTATTTGCATGAAAATAGAGTTCACATTAGGAAGTTTGGGTTTTCTGCTTGAGCTCTGACAATCAATCCACGTATGCACTATTTTTGTCTCTCTCTATTGTTACAATTTTGATTTCTTTCGCTAGTCACCGCAAGGTGATTTGTATCTTACCGTGCGTATATGTTTTGTTATTAAACTTTGCGACACAAGAAGACCAGCCAAACAATCAGCAGCTGCCACAATCGCGTCTTTTAAAATTTCTTACATATTCGCAAAGCACAAGAAACCCTTCGAGGATGGACCGATAGTGAAAGAAGCATTTATCGAAGCAGCTCAAATATTATTTGATGATTTCAAAAATAAAACAGAGATACTGGCAGCCATCAAAGAAGTCCAGTTATCTCGTCCAACTGTTACTAGACGTGTGGAGATCATAATCAGGAATTTGGAAACCAAACTGTGGAATGATATTGCGGATTGTAAATACTTCTCCTGGCAGTTTGACGAGTCCACTGATGTGACAGATACTGCTCAGTTGTGTGTTTTCATTCGGCTGTTTTCTGATATGTCGGCTAAAGAAGAATTGTTAACCATATGCTTGCCCTGAAAGAAGGTACTCGCGGAGAAAATATTTACAAAGTCTTTATGAGTTTTGTAAATGAAATTTAACTACCAACTTACAAACTCGTGTGCATCACAACAGATGGAGCACCATCCATGAATGGCAATAAAAATGGGTTAATTGCGTGGTGTCGAGCTAATGATGACTTTCCATCGTTTCTGTTTGAGCACCCCTGTCCTAGGGTATCCTAATGATATTCTTGAGATATTTTAACGGTATCCTTGAGGTATCTTTGAAGCTGCGCTTACCACTGCAATTCAGGTAAATAAAAAAGATAAGCAATAAAAGGCAATTCAAAAGGTATGTCTTGCCTTGAAGACAGTCGATAGCGGAAAGGAGCTTTGCTCGTGGCGGTCAGAGGAAGTTCAATTCAATTGTCTTATGGTCAGGGTTGGGGATTGGAAGTGGCTAATGAGACGGCGAGCGGAAATTAGATAAGGATTTGCGATATAAATTTCGGAACAGGTCGATAGACATGTTATATAGTGTAATTTTTGTAATATTTTTATTAGTCCATATCTCTAGAAAAATGTTCTAGTTTTAATTATATAATTAATGAATTTAATGTTACATTTTAGGCAGTAGGTACTGGTGCTTTGATCGTATCAGCAATGTTGGACTTTTTAACATTTGCTTTGTGTGTTCCTTACAGCGAAACGACGGATGGCAAACATTTTGACACACTTTTGGAAATGGTTTCAGAAAGAGGTCGGATGCTATTTCGCTTATTCCAAGTATGTAAAAGTCTTCAAATTCAATAATAATTGGAGTTGTTTTTTTTAATTTTATTTG
Organism: Lochmaea crataegi; assembly: GCA_947563755.1. Classification (NCBI taxonomy): domain Eukaryota; kingdom Metazoa; phylum Arthropoda; class Insecta; order Coleoptera; family Chrysomelidae; genus Lochmaea; species Lochmaea crataegi. The sequence goes on along the minus strand of OX387423.1, from coordinate 86,933,096 downwards.
TTTTAGCATCCATCTATGGCTATAGTTAAAGGAGCTGGCTTGGTAATGCGTTCTATCATAGAAGAAGGTGAATCTGAAGTGGCGGAAAAAATGCAAAATTTAGCACTTGCCGAGGGTGCGTTACCGCGACATCTTTTGGCTGCTCTTTATACTCAAGGCACTGATGGTCGATTGTTGACACATAGACAATTATCGCGACATTTGATAGGTCTTTGGATTACTGGAAATCCAATTGCAATGGGACTACTTAAAAGAATAATGGTAAATTATTACATTATATAATAGTCAATATCAATGTCAAAATTTCTCGTGTTCTGGTGTAAAATGACAGATGTTAAAGCCAAAATGCCGGGACACATTGATAGTTACTTAATACTTGATTATGATGATTCGGTCGTTGATTTTTTAAAAACAATATTTTCCAGCCCACTGGACTAATAACCTTTTTGGACTCTAAAGATCAAATACCCAAAGAAGCCATAGAACAAGAAATGTTAAATAATAGAGATAACCTAAAATTAGCTCAAGATCACGCTAATAAATCAAAAAAAAATCCAAACTGGGTTGCCGTGGAAAGACAACTCAAATTGATGGAAAAAAGAGTTGAACACTACACGAATTTAGCGTTACAACATTGGGGAACAACGGTAGGTATTCAATTGAAAAGAGAGGAGAAAATTAAAGAGAGACCTATCGTGTTACGAAGAAGACGAGAAAGGAAGAAAGCCGAATCTAATTGGTCGCTCTTTTATTATAATTTTAATAAAGATCATGCCCTTCCTAATCTTATATGGAATCATAAGGTAAATATGTCGATACTGTAGTTTATTTATAATCTTATACATTTATAAGAAAACCAAAGCTAGTCTCAATCAGACGTTATTATATCCAATCATGCAAAATTGTCCATAATAACACACCAAAACTCTAAATTTCACTGAAAAACATATAAGAACATTCGATAACACATAAAACACCTCAAATATACACAAAAACATCCGAAATCTTGCAATTAAACAATATTTCATTCAATAACACAGAATATACACAAAAACACCCAATTATACGTAATAACACACCGAAACATTCAAAAACTCTCAATTTAACTAAGAAACAAACACTTCTTAAATCCCCTGATATAATTTGTCCATTTTGAGCTAACTTTTTTTCAAAGAAACCTCTTAAAACTATTTTGGATTTAGTTTTCAGTAAAGTTGTTTCATGCTTAATGTATGATGGAAGTACCTATTTTAAAACTTTTACTTGGTCCAATTTTGTACATTATTCCTCCTTACTTGAACATTATAAATTGTAGACTCGAGAAGAATTAAGAAGTGCCTTAGAAGCCGAAGTGCGGAATTTCGGTTCAGATAAAGAGTTAGCTGGCTTAGCTCTTGTAGCCTGGAACCATCATGAATTCGAAGTGAATTATGCATGTCTTGCTGATGAAGTTAAAATTGGTGATTATTACTTAAGACTGTTGTTAGACATAAATGATGATAATTCTCCAATACGTAGAACGTAAGTTAAAAACTATCAAAAAGGAGTGTTCGATTTAAAAAGACTGAAAATCGTTTTTTTAGGTATGAATTTTTTAATGATTTGTATCATAGGTTTTTGTTAACTAATAAAATTGAAATGAAATGTTTATGTCTCCAAGCGATGTCGATAGTTTATGGTAGATATTTCGAAGATATAGGACCATTTAGCGATACCAAATATATCATAGGAATGTTAGAAAGGGTTAGTATTTTTACTTAAAATGTATATATTACAATTAAAAATTGATAATTTTAGTGTATTGACCGGATGGAAAGAGATAGGTTAATAATATTTATTGAAAACTTGATATTGCACCATAGGAATGTACGGGATATTCTTGATGTAGGAGGTATTCAAATTTTAGTTGATTTAATGACTTTAGCGCATTTACATACATCAAGAGCAATGATACCCACTCAAACTAACGTAATCGAAGCCGGTCCTGGTATGAAGATTGCCGAAGAAAAAGAATGGTATTATAACAGTGAAAATGGTAGAGAGGGTCCAGTTTCGTTTAGTGAGGTGAGTTATCGAAGAACAATGGATGCTACTAAGCTTTATAAAAACCTTATATGAACAAATTCAGGGAAGATCTAGAAATGTATCAGAATGTTTTACTAAAAACCTCCTCATTTCACTCGTCAACTAGTTAGAGTTATCGCAAATAGAGAACAGTTCAGGCCGTCATCACCGAAAACGTCCGGTTGCTTGGCAACTGATCACATGTTTAAGTCTCAGAGGCGTCCAGTGAACATCGTTTCTAGACTGGTGGATATTTTAAGAATTTAAATAATAGGTATTTTCTATAAGTTTAAATGGGATACGGCACTGGAACGAGATTCGGTTGGAAACTATTGCATAGATTGATGACGTGCCTGTTGATAGAGAACATCTGCGTCAACTCTAACTAACGATATTACGGTCCTGCGTTCAATTGTGTCTACTTTACTGATGTTTCTGTCACAATTTTTTGTAGATGAAAGACTTGTATGAAAAAGGCCAAATAAATCATAAAACACGATGTTGGGCAATGGGCGTAACTGGTTGGCGACCTCTATCTCAACTACCTCAATTAAAATGGTACCTTTTAGCCAAAGGTAGTCCGGTTTTGAACGAAAGCGAGCTTGCTACGCATATCTTGAACATTCTGATTAAGTAAGTAATAACAACAAGAAAAAAACAATATTTATACCAATAAAAATGATTTACAATTTCCAGAATGTGTCAATACTTTCCAAGTAGAGACGCAGATGACGCAGTGATAAGACCTTTGCCAAAAGTTAAGAGATTATTGTCTGATCAAACAGTATTGCCAAATGTCGTCCAATTATTATTGACATTTGATCCTATCTTAGTTGAAAAAGTAGCTACTCTTCTCTGTGAAGTTATGAGGGATAATCCAGAAATGTCAAAGTTGTATACATTCGGAGTATTTTATTTTATTATGATGTATACTGGTAGCAACGTATTACCTGTAGCTAGATTTTTAAAATTAACTCATATGAAACAAGCTTTTAAGTCTGAAGAGGTGAGTTACTAACATTTTCTTTTCTATCTAGCTGCAAGTGTAAGAGTCCAGGATAATGTTTTGAAGATTCTAATGTATGGTATAGTATAGACCATTCCAGAACACCTAACTTTGATAGGTGGGCAATATTGTTCTGAAGGACAACCGATCAATTGGAGTTGAAGCTTGTGTGTTTTGAAATGTGCTGTAAGTCAGTTGGTTGTCAGACAGACTTTGTAGAACAATCTCTATTGCAATTTTTTTCCGTTTACTTTTTTCAAATCTTTCATATCTTGAAGCTGCAGACTCATCTGGTTTCCCACTAATGGTGTAGTAGGCCCATATTTTTGGTAGGAATTCAGTCAGGATGCATGTTTTCCTCTAAAGCACTAACTAACCTTCGATAAAATGTCGAGAACACTCACTTCAAGTTTTAAGTTGTGATTCACTGAGGGGGGCCCGTTTTAAATCACAGCCGGTAAAAGAAAAAAATATACCTTATCTCTTGCTCACTTATAAACACTACAAAACGATGGAATTTTGGATAATTTTAAGAACTTATTACTAATTAAAGTTTAACTATCATCCATTGTTTACCTGTAAGCAATGAAAACTAAATATAATATGACATGAATCCTCCAGAGCAATATGGCCGACTTGTCAGTGATGTCATTCTGGAATGGTCTATTGTATTATAATCAAAGTAAATGTATATACCTATTTAGAGGTACCAGCCGTTTTAGTAACTTAACGTATGCGGCTTCTTGAACCATCTGAACCCGCATGAAAAAATTAGGTTATGACCTTTGTCATGTCAAATGCTTGACATATTTCTTATTGCATTGGCGTAGTGACTTGAAATTTCATATTATCAGTGGCGGTTTGTAATAATACAAATTAATTTTATGAAATTCATAAAATTCTAAAGATGTTGACATAATAAAAGAATATAAAAGAAGCGCACTAATTTTAAAAACATTGTTTTATTAACTAGATACATAGTTTTCTTAAAAAAATATGGCAATTCAGAGTTCGATTAAGTACAAATTCTAGATTTAAAAAAAATGACAACGTGATCTTCAAGGCAAAGTTTAATTAGTTTCTAAATCAGAATAACTTTCGGAAAGTGATAGTTCATCATTGGATTCATTGGATACAGAGATCACCATAGGTTCGATGTTTAGTAGGTCCAGTTTGTTTTCTACTTCCCATGCTTCAGAAATAATTTTCTCTGTATGATTTATGTAATTCTGCCAGTGTTGCTCCGGTACATTTTTTACAACGTCATTCCATACTTTTAAGACTTCAGTAGGTGACCTTGCAGTTTTCGTAATAGCTTGGTCATAATGCCTTTTAGTTTCTGACCATACCATTTCGATGGCATTAAAATGGCAATGATAGGGTGGTAGCCTGAGAACACAATGACCATGCTCGGCAGCGTATTTGTCTAAATGATAATTTTTTTCTGGCAAAACTTGCTTTTCAATTATATTCCAAACAGCATCCTTTAAAATGTGATCTGGAAAAGGAATATTCTTTTTTTTGAGCCATTCTAACATGCGTGTTTTACTCCAACTTTTTCTTGGGATTTCTTCATCCAGGCGACTGTGATACGTTGCGTTATCCATTATAATTAACGATGGTTCTTCCAAGTTTACAATTAGTTGCTGTTTAAACCAATTTTCAAAATTTTCGGTGTTCATGTTATCATGGTAATCGCCTGTTTTTTTATTGCATTTAAAAATAAGCGATGCATTTGCCACAAAACCTTTTTTATTACCGGCATGAACAATTACATATCGTGTCCCACTTCCAGTTATTTTTAAATCACTGTGTTTAGTACCATCTTGCCACATTCTTCTGTCCCCGCTTTTACTAAAAACCCATGTCTCATCCAGAAAAACAGGTGTAAAGAGCTTTTCGCTTTTAGCAGCATGGTATTTGTTCAAAAATAATATTCTTTTTAATCTGACTGCAGGCATTTCCAATAAATGTTTTCTTCCATCCTGTTTTTTGAAATGAAAACCCATTTTTTTAATTCCCAAATATAACGAACCTTTGGAAATCTTAGTTTCTGGAGACTCTTCGATAAATTGCCGTAAAATAGTTTCTACTGTGATTTTATCCTTTCTCGCATACATTTTATAAATTACTTCCCTCAAACAATGCAGGGTATTTTTTGTAATTCGGGTTTTGCTCCGGGAAACGCTTGCAGACATATTTCTTCTAAATTCGAAATCTGTAGCTCTGTTTGGTTTTTCAAGATTATATAATGTGCTTTCTGGAACTTTTAGTGCTTCGGACGCTTTTTGAATTGCCTTAAATCGAGATCCTAAATCGTTTTGAAAATAGTTTACTACATTAAGCATAAGTTTTTTGGATTCATCAGAATATCGCATTTTTATATCTTATTTTGCGTTATGACATTAACATGAAATCAAAATTTGACGTAACTTCAAAAACGTGACATCTAATAAATTAGTTACGACGTTCATTTTTGTTGGTAATTTTTTGTTTCAACCGATTTATTAATAATAAATAAGGATGGTCTTATTCTAAATGGGTATAAAATTTACTATAGGTTATTAATGATATCCTAGAGTCAGCTATTACTTATTTAATACTTTTACAATATTGGATAGATATGTTTATCAACAAACATATAAAAGCATTCGTAAGCATAAATATATTTAGTTTCGATATTGATGATATTACATTACATATTATTATTAGAATGAAGAATTAATTATAAATTGAACTCCAATAAGATCAGATGGCAGATCCTTTACAATTTAACATAACTGTGTCCTAAAAATGACCGTTAAAAACCTTTTAGTGGAAGAGTTGTTTCTATTGGGTGCTTTTTATTTTATTTTTATCCTTATTTAATTATTTCGTCACAGATTTCTAACTTTTGTTTTCAATCGATTAGAAATTTAAGCGATAATTGTTAATGTTACTCATGGATGCTACTATTTAGCTTATTTTTTCCAGGAAACATCACCAATATTACAAAAAAGCATTTTAGGTAGACTTCTTCCTGAAGCAATGATTCACTATTTAGAAAATTACGATGCTGAAAAATTTGCACAAATATACCTTGGAGAATTTGACACACCAGAAGCAATATGGAACTCTGAAATGAGGTAAAGTCGTCAAATACCAGGTATCGGATTTATAACTGAGGAAGTAAAGCATCCTGAGTGAACACATATTTTGTCTTCACATAGGAGCTTACTCCCTCAGACTTGGTGATAATCCTTTGCCTTTTGATTTGGTTCCTGGCCCCAACACTCATATCCTTTCTATTACTTTAATTTTGGGATCCCATTTCTTCTTATTACTGTATTTCTTTAAAAAGTTATACTTGATCCTAAATATTGTATAATAATACCTGCATTTGATTTTAATTTTAGACGAATGTTGATAGAAAAAGTGGCAGCTCACATAGCGGATTTTACACCTCGATTGCGTAGCCATACGATGGTTAGATATCATTACATTCCTATACCTGCTGTACGGTATCCTCAACTTGAACATGAACTATTTTGTAACATATTTTATTTACGACACTTGTGTGATACTTATAAGTTTCCCGATTGGCCCATACCTGATTCAGTAAGTCCGATTTAAACACAAAAAATGGTTTTATTATATTGAAATATTCCTGTGTAGGTTCAATTATTGAAAGATGTTTTGGAATCGTGGAGATCTGAAGTAGAGAAAAAACCTCCTTTAATGACAGTACAAGATGCGTATAAAAATTTAGGATTAAATGACAATCATCATGACGAAGCAACAATCAGAAAAGCGTATTATAAGTTGGCCCAACAGTATCATCCTGATAAAAATCCTGAAGGAAGGGTAAGTACAGAGACTCTCATATTTAGACCCATTAAGTTTTCCGTTAATTGCTGAAGCTGACTAAAAACGTCAGTGGCAGTAATTCCAATCAATTCCAGAATCAACCAGATTTTCATTTACAAAATGACCTAAGAACTCTTCCTTGGCTGTTAATTTAGATGCTCTTGTTGAATACATAAATAGCATAAATATATTTAGTTTTGATATTGATGATATTAAATTACATATTATTAAAAAGAAAGGTAATTATAAAATGAACTGCATTGAGGTCGTTTGGTACTGACAAGAGTTCAATATAACTTGTACATATTGATTTACTTGAAATATAAAATACAAGTGACTTAATAAGAGTTTTGATAAACAGCAACTCAATCCTTTACATATGGCAAATATATTTATAGCCCAAGTATATATAGATATATAGATTATTGCTGTTAATAATAGATTTATACTATTAACGCCTTACGAAGTTTTGAAAATATTTTCAAAAACAATGACTGTTCACTTAGAAGAAACAACTACTTCTCGGGCTATATGCCCCGACATCTTCACCTCCAACTGCAAACCAAAATTCTAATTGAAACAAACATCTGTTGTTGTTTCTTCTAAGTGAACGGTCATTGTTTTTGAAAATATTTTTAAAACTTTCTAAGGCGTTAATAGTATAAATCTATTATTCGATATTTATATGGATTTAGTTTTTTCGTTGATTATCTATTGTTTTTTTAGGATATATTTGAAAAAGTAAATACCGCATACGAATTTTTGTGTAGTCGTAGCAGTTGGACAGGTGATGGACCCAATCCCAATAATATAGTCCTAGTACTTCGAACCCAAAGTATTTTATTCCGAAGATATTCAGAAGGTAACCTAGCCCTACTGTATGTATTATAAAAATTGGCAATTAGAAATATGTATGTATTTAACAAGTTTGTTCCAATATCCTGATCAAAATCATCAAGAATGTGTTATATTCTATACACTCTCATCCGTCTTATTAATTTTAAATAACAGAATAATAAGTTTGTAATTAAAAACCATTCTATTTTTTTAGAATTACAACCATACAAATATGCAGGATACCCGCAACTTATTAAAACTATTAAGATAGAAACGGCCGATGAACAACTGTTTTCCAAAAACGCACCTCTTCTTACTGCTGCTTGCGAATTAGCGTATCATACTGTACATTGTTCGGCACTAAATGCTGAAGAATTAAGACGAGAGAATGGTCTTGAGGTAATTATGATTATTTTTAATTCTACGGGTAAAGTTTATCCAAAAAGTCGGCAAGGGAGACGAAGAGGTGCAATTGATTTTGGACTAACTTTAAATACATCCTTTCTTTAATAACATAGTGAACAATTATATTGGTTATGTTGTAGGTATTATTGGAAGCATACACTAGATGTGTAAATGTTCTTAACAATTCATCGAAACCCGAAGAAGTCCAAGTTCAAGTGTGTATACATATAACGAGATGTTTCACTGTAGCTGCCCAGTTTCCAGCATGCAGAGAACGAATGGTGGAGCTGAAACAGTTGATTATGGATTTGTGTAGAATACTATACTTCAAAGTAAGTGTTTTTGATATTAAAGTTGAACTATTCTTTTCATATTTAAGAAATAAGATCGTTTAGTAGATGTAGAAAATTATTTTGGCAGTGTGGGACAAGTCGAAAAAAAATATGCGTAAAGCAATTTATCTATTTGCTTGACTTTCAACTTTCTTACAATTTCATGACAGCTATTTTCCACCATGTTTTTTAACCCACGCCCACCTGTCAGTTTTCAATTGTTAATAAAAAACTAAAGTCTACAATAATACATTTCAGACTAAATAAATTCCATTTAATATGAACTGATCGATTGAATATATTTAATATAGCTTTATTGAAATAGTTTCTCACTTTTTAGCAATATTTTTAATTGCATTTAGATTTTAAAATTTATATAAACGTAAACTCTTTTCTAGCATTTAACAAAATTGTGTTCCGTTGCAACGGAATGTGTAACTGCCCTCTCTATGGACTCAATTTTACAAATGGAACTCCTGAAAGCTGGAGCTCTTTGGCATTTGCTGCTCTATATGTTTAATTACGATTTTACATTAGATGAAGGTGGAGTGCAAAAGAACGAAGAAGAAAACAAACAAGAGGTAATTGTGTAATAATAATATCATACATTTTATAATTAAATTTATGTAGTAAGTTACAATTCTGTTAAAATATGGTACAGATCAACTTTATTACTTTTAGGTCAGTAATATGCTTGCCAAAAAAGCAGTAAGTGCCTGTGCGGCGTTAGGTGGATATATTCAAGGTGAAGATTGCCCACCTCCAAATTCTCTAACTAGAGGGATTTTAAGGGAGTTATTAACTGGATATCTCAGTGAACAATTAGCAGATGAGAAACCAGAAGAGGTAACTTATTGTATGTTACTTGAAATTTTTTAAATATTCTATTTTCTTTTAGATATTAAAAATTTTAAATAGTAACACTGAAACTCCTTATTTAATATGGGATAATGGTACAAGAGCGGAGTTGATTGACTTTTTGGAAACTGAAAGAAATAATAGAAATCAAGGGGACTTTTATACTCCAAACCAGTTTAAATATTCTGCCCACGATGGAGAACATAAGATTGGAGGTATATTCATTAAAATATACAACCAACAACCAACGTATCCAATCAAGGTAAGTTTATTTAAAAAATTGATATTTTCTACTTATATATGTTCAATTAATTCTTATTTTAGGACCCCAAGAACTTTGTGATAGACCTCCTGAACTACCTAAAAGAACAATCGCCAGATCTCTTAAATTTAGTTAACATAGCCTATTCAGTTACCATAGAAGATACATTAAAAAATACTGTGATGACTCTTGAAGCTTTAACGAATGTGATACGAAATAACACTGGTGTAGAGGCACAATGCATCGGTCATTTTAGGTTACTATTTAGTTTACTTAATGTCAACTACATACCAATTCCGAAAGGGGCACTTAATGTTATATCTCTAGTAACGAGAAATAATGAATGCATTAATGATTTGGCTTCGAGTGAAGTTTTGGGGTATCTGTTGCTGGTGCTTTACACCATACAAGACTCTCAGCCACAAACCTTAGAAGCTCTTTATGCATTGATGTCAACTACAAAGATTGTTAAAGAATCTTTAAATAAAGGAGCGGTAAGTTTCATATCTTTGGTTACTAAGTCGATTTAAGTGTAATTCAGCGTTCTCGTGTGTTTTTGTTTGATATTGAATGAATCACTTTTGTTTTTAGGTATATTTATGTGCTTTTTGGTGAAATTAAGAGTTTTTGAATGTTACTTAGTGTTTTTCAGTTTTATTTAATGTTTCGGTGTGTTATTTTGTGCAATTGTGTGTTTTTGGTCGTTTTTTCAGTGTTCTTGTGTGTTTTTGTCTGTATTAGTGGTATTGAATGAAATATTGTCTTGTAGCATGATTACTTTTGTTTTTAGGTATATTTAAGTGATTTTTGATTAGATTGAGAGTTTTTGATTGTTTTTCTGTTTTATTGAATGTTTTGGTGTTATTATGTGCTTATAGAAGACAATCATTTGGCAGAATGTAGAATATATCGATCTGACAACATGACGATGCCACACCTCATAGTTTCTGTTTCCGAACAAATTGTTACAAAGTAGTTTACTAGTTTAGATGCCACTAAGTTTTTTGAGATAATACAAATGTCAAAGGAAATGAAATTTGTTAACATAATTTTAAAATCGAATATTTTAAAACGGCTACAGCAATGTTATAATTTCAGGTTATTTATCTTTTGGACCTTTTCTGCAATTCGACAAATTCTAACATACGACAAACGTGCGCAGAATTACTAGCAAGAATGAGTTTAGATAAACTAGTTGGACCAAAAGTAAGATTAGCTTTGGGGACTTTTCTCCCCCCGATTTTCGCTGATGCAATGCGGGATAATCCAGAAGCAGCAGTAACAATGTTTGAGAGTGCTCATGAACATCCAGAACTTATTTGGGATCAGGATGCTAAAGACAACGTTTGCAAAGTGGTAGCTAGATTTAGAAGAGAGTAAGTTATTCTATAATTTCAAATTGGATGTTATAGTAAAATATATTAACTGATTTAATTATGTTTAGGCACCAGACTGAACAAAGTTCAAATCCTTCCGTTCATTGGAAAATGCCAGACACAAACGGCCTTACAAATCTTGCTACACCAAATGAAGTTGTGGTAGCAGGTGTATACCTCAGAATTTTCATTGCAAATCCTTCCTGGAATTTGAGAAAACCAAAAGAATTTCTCACTGAACTAATGGAAACTTGCCTTAATCTTATGAGTAAAGAAAAAACAAATGTAAGTTAGCAATATGTTAAATTTGAAAATAGATGTTTTTTATCCGAAATTTGAAACATACTGTAGGATGCAGCAACTAAAATAGAAGGTGTTAAATGGTGGCAAAATGTAGCACCATCCTTTATAAATAAAGGCAGTTGTCGCATGTAAACATTCTCAACAAATGGTTTGGTCAGCTTGTAGCCCTGATCTAAAACCTATTGAGCATCTTTAGGACCAACTGCAGAGACGCATTCGTCGTTGACGATTGAATGAGGTCATTTTGGCAAGAGATAAAAGCAAATTACATTTTATTATTTTCTTAAGTTTCAATGTTTTTATCAGATATAAGAGATTACGTACTGTAATGTATTTGTCCAAATACATGCAATATATATTTGCCTTGATCAATAAGTCGGTCAATAACTATTTAAACAAACAGGATTTAAATATAATTAATAGTTGATATTGACGGTCACGCTGAGTTCCAATCAGTCATCACTGTGTTAGCTTAAAGTAATGTCCACAGTATGTCAAGTGCATTAGAGTAATCGTAATCCATAGGATTAGTGTTATTCAGTGTGCAGGTTTAGCCTGTCACCTCCCAACTTATTGTTCTTTATTAAAACATATAAACTAAATTTTCAGGTAGAATATTTAGAAATATGTACTACTGCCTTGTGTGCTTTATTACAAGCACAGCCAGCTCTATTAGAGTTAATACCTTCCATGGGTCACATTCCTAGACTATGTAGACAAATGGGTTCTAATGTCAAACAGATAGCAATACCAAAAGCAGCAATTTGCATACTAAATTCTTTATCTACAAGTACGGTAAGTAGATATATCGAAACATATTTATTTAGTTTCACTTGTCAAGTATATTTGATTGACTTACATAATGTAATTATGTTAAAACTCATTTTCAGGTGTGCGTGAGTGCCATAGCGCATTCAGATTGCATGCATCCATTAAAACAAGCCATGCAAGTACGCAAAGATATGGTAGCAGTAGCATGTGAAGCTCTGAACAGACTTTTTTCCAGTAACCTTGATCAATTAGTTAAACAAGCATTAGATGTCGATTTCGTTCAGTTTTTGCTTACCCTACTTGAAGCTAGACTGGAATTGATTGATAATCCAGCTATGACTAAAGCACAAATAGTCAAAGCTCTGAAATCAATGTCTAGAAGCTTGATGTATGGTGAAAAGGTAAACTCCATTTTGGAGAAAAGTAGTGTGTGGTCGGAGTACAAAGATCAAAAACATGATTTGTTTATTTCTAATACTCCTATAGCCGGATATTTGACAGGTAAGATGAAATCGTTGATCTTCAGAACATCAACATTCAACAACACATGTTTTTTTTATTTAAATTTTAGGTGGTACTCCTGCGACTGCTGGTTACCTAACACAAGGTCCTAGTACTAAAGTTAATTCGGCACCACCTCCAATAGAGGGAGACGATCCGGTAATTAGAAGCGATGGTCTTTGACTTCCAATTCATCAGACATGTGATTATGGTTAGAATGAAAGTTAACAGTATGGAATTAGTATTTATTTTAATTGCAACAGATTGTGATATCTATTAGTGTCGTTATATGCATTTGTTTAACTGAATGAGCCACCTAAAGATCAAGTGTATCCAGTATTGTAATAACTGTATTCGTACAATACTCTTATCTCTTAAAAATTTATATTTGTAACATTTATTTGGGAGAACAATGAACATTGCTTTATAAATTTACATATGTGTATCTCTTGTTGATTGAAGACTCCAAGTAAAAAAGATGCCAAGCTTACACATTCGAATTATTAAGCATCAGTTTTATAGCTGCCAAATGTCATACTTGTCATGTCAACAGTTTTCGAGATATTGGACTATCAAAACGTCATGGGATACCCGGTATAACCTCACTTTTTTCTTTAACTAACTTCTATCTATTTGCTCTACCTTCTTGAAAGTTTTATTATTGTTTTTGCTACAATTAACATCTGTTTCAGGAAAATTCAAACGATTCACATAAAATTATTCTTTGCAAGCAGATCACTATTATTTTGTTTGCACCTTTTTTACTTTCTGTCTTCATTATTTTTTATTTTTAATAATTATTTATAATCGAGCTTTCCAAAAAGTAGTTTAAGACAAGTAACAAATAAATCAAAAGAAACAACTATATTTAATATATTTTATATTTTTATGTAGAACATTTTAATATTAAGTTTATATTCATGAAATGTCTAATACAGCATGACAAATTTAAATAGTATTTTCTAATAGTGTGCACCAAACGTACTTCACCTTTTTTATCATCTTGATCATTGAGTATTTGGTAGATAAAAATGTCTATTCAATTTGAAATAGTGCTTGGTCATTAAGACTTTCAATATTTTGGTCATACAGCTCAGTCGATATCTCCTTCCCGTTTCTCCAAACTTGCCCGCCGATGTACTTTTTATTGACATTTCTCTACACAGGTTGTGGGCATGATATTTCCCTTTTCGCCATAATGAAAAAGCTCTCAACACTCACAGATGAACCGGTTATGACTAAACGCGTAAACTAACAACTTAAACTTCTAAACGTTCGACACTCATACCCTGTTTGACAGTTGACATCACGCTGTGTTATGGAATATAGTATTTCGATTGGTGATTGTTTCACGTTCAGGTTTCGTCTCAACATTTGTCCGTCGCTGTCTCAACTGCCAGTTAACCAACTACTACTGAATTCAGGTTTATAAAACGCATTTATAATGAACTGCCAGTTATGTATTCAGCTATTAGTTGATAAACTGGAGCTCAACTAGCCTTAACTTTGATATTTGTATAGAAACAATCAAGAATCCTCCAAACCAACAGCGGCGACGAAATATTCTGTTTGGCATTGTGCATGTGGAAGTGCAAAATCTAAGTTTGAGGCTTACCTTTTTTGATTTGCTAATGCCAACGGTGACAGTAATCGGCGTCAAAAATTCTCGACAAGAATCAGTCAGCATCGAACTGAACAAGCCAGTTTGGTGTAGTCGACAAAGTCGTTGCGGTCTCCAGCAAGCCACTGCAGTTTATTCCGGCAGCAAGGTCGCTAATTAATGTACTGGGAGGGAAAATATTAATAACAACAGATATTTTCTGTTTTTTCCAAAAATCTCGACAGCAGTTCTTGTATTGTTTTTACGATACTGTAGGTTTGTTCCTACTGTCATTTAGAAACCGTTCTGGAATCGTATCGAGTACTGTATAGTGCGCAAACTCGAATTAGAGATCGACACATCAACTTTATCACCCCTTCCAGAAGGTAGTTTCTGGAAGGAACCTGTAATTGTTCTATCACCAACAATATCATATTATTTCAGATAGTAAGGGTTGAAATAATAAATTTGATACTTATACTTTTTATTTTTTCTGTGCACAATATAAGATATAAATACATTGCGTCATATTAATAAATTATACATACTCTACTTAATATTTACAAACTAACTTTGCAACAATTTTAGTTCATGTAATGTTAGTCTCTGAAAACTATCCTTAATATGAAATTTTGCATAAATGAAATCGAGATATATAATTATAATAAAAAGTGCATTGTAACACACGTCCCTGATATCATAATTACTAGTTTAATAGTGATAACGTAAAAGGTATATGTCAATATTTTGGAGTAAGCATGTGACATAAAGGATGAAACATTCCTGATTATTTTCAACATCAAATTGTAATGAAAAAGTCGTTTTATATCCACTGTTTAATGTATGGAATGGTAAACAAAGTTCGAATGCTGTAAAAAATGTATAAAAATGTGTATAATAAATTAAGTAATGAAAGTAAAAAGTTATTTATACTGTTCAGTTAAAAAGTATATATTTTCTATTATAACTAGATTATTATGACTATTAAAGTGATACTATTGTTTGTAACTCTTTTAATAAGAGTTTTATTTGTACAAAATAAATTTTCAAAAGTAAATTTTTTTAAAATTCAATTCCAATCCTTTTTTCTACCGAAACTATAGAAAACACTAAAATTCCGCAAAAGTCCTGACTCCCTGCCGTCAAAAATATATGTCGAAACGGGAAAAATACGACCTATGCCAAAAACTGTTCCAGACGAACAGTCAATGAAAGTTAGACCAAAAAAACGAGTTCTTGGAGTTGGGGTAGTTCGAGGGGTGCGGTAGCGTGCGGAAAAGTATCACTTTCCGCTCTAGTTAGGAAAATAACTAAACTAGATAGTAATTATTTGTTTTGTTGCTTAATGTCAGTACTTAAAATGAACCTAATACTGAACTCCACACAAATATAAATGGAAAATACTTATGAATTCTACCGCTCCAATTGCTTTTTATTTTCAAGTGTAACTCCTTTTTCTTTATACTCATTTTTCTTGTCCAAATCCAAATAATTTGAATAAAAACCCAGAAGTTCATCAAGCGTCTCCCTAATTTCTGTAAACGATGGACGAGTTTTGGGTTGTTCGTTCCAACATTTACACATTAGATAATATCTGAAAAAAATTTCATATGTTAATAACAGTGGGGTAGCAGGGGGCATACGAAAGGTGGCGGCTGCAAGCCCCACGATTTTTTCCATTGGAAATAAAAAATAAATTAACTCCAAATCGCGCACGCAATGTTATTTGCCAAGCGAAACCGCAAGAGTGCTAAAGAGGAGGCGAGATGAAATCGTGCTGCCGAAGTGCTAGTGACTAATCACAACTGCCTAGGGCTCGGCCGGCCGGTGCGGTGGCACCGAGTTTTCCTGAACTCGAAGGAACTAACAAGCGAGTACTCTTCTTATTTTCTTCATCTCCTGTGGATTCCTTATAGTTTGGCAAACTTATCTGAAGCATTAGAAAGGAATGCTGCCGAAAACATTCGATATTGCCACGTTTAACTATGAAAAAGCTAAAGTATGTAGTGAAACGTTAATTCTTTAATGTGATTGTTTCATTGGATTTTGTCTATTAACATTATTTTTCAATTTTTGAATATTAACACTTTTCCAACGTCGTGCGAAAATCATATTACCGCGTACTCCGAACGAACTCAATTGGTGAAGATTTATCGAACAGCTCGCTGCTATGCAACCACCTGACTTGCTATTAGCAAGCGCGTGCGTATGTTCTTCCCTCTCACTTCGACTATTGACCGATATTGATTATCCAGTGGCGTTGGTATAGTGAGTGTTTATCATTGTATTATCAGTTTTATTTGGCATCTTAAACTTTTGTATTTTGTTATTAGTATATTAATAAACTTTTTTGTGGCTTTGAATTGTAGTGTTTTGTGTTTGTTAATTTTTCAAAAATGAATCATGATATTCGTGGAAAGACACTTCATAGCCAAACTAGAGAGGTGATTGCTAATGTTTATAGATAAGTAAGTAAGTAGTAGGCCACTGGTACGTTTATGACAGATATAGGCAATGTTTCCTCGCCCCTTACCGATGCTGCGTAGCTTCAGATAGGTTTACCAAACTATACGCCATCTCTTCCCATAGATATAGGTATGTTCCTTTCAAAGCAATAGTAGTTTATCTTGGCTTTCAATAACGTGTACGATGTACATTAGCACCGTTGAATAAAATATTTAAAATTTAAACTAATAATTGAAATAAGGGGGGCGGAGAAAAACCACGCTACGCCAATGGTTAATAATGGTCTTCTTTAACTACCATCTGCAAAGTGGAATGTTTAATAAAGTGCCGTTATGATTATATACTTATTGAAGGACATAGAACAATACCTGGAGGATAAACCGC
This sequence comes from Lochmaea crataegi, assembly GCA_947563755.1. Taxonomy (NCBI): domain Eukaryota; kingdom Metazoa; phylum Arthropoda; class Insecta; order Coleoptera; family Chrysomelidae; genus Lochmaea; species Lochmaea crataegi. Next base: position 86,916,085 of record OX387423.1, on the reverse strand, counting down.
CTGTGGAATGACAGGACGAAACTTGGTTTGACGTAAAATTTATACTTACAATTCATTACTGCAATTTTCTGGTTGCTTCATCCTGTATCCACATTTCAGCATGCCCATAATATCATGCGTAGGTATTCCCGGATATGGGGTACCACCCATAGTTATAATCTCCCACAAAAGTATTCCAAATGACCATACGTCACTTTGTGTCGTATAAAACTGATGTGTCATAGATTCCAGTGCCATCCATCGTATGGGAAGCTTTCCACCGGTAGATTTGCAGTACATGTTGTTGTAATAAACGTCACGACTCAGACCAAAATCGGATATCTTGGCTATATTATTTTCAGTGATTAGAACATTTCTTGTTGCTAAATCACGATGAATCAGTTTTAACGATGACAGATATTCCTAAAAATACACAAATGTGTTTAGACCAAAAGGATAAACATAGTTGGAGAAGGGAAAGATCATTAATCAGGAATCGAATGCATGTAATCGTTCGTCTTATAGCCCTGATTTGACTCCAAACAACTTCAATAATCTAGAGTTTTGTGCATATACGGTTCATGTAAAAACTTACCATTCCTAAGGAGACTTGTCTGGCAAATGAAATAAGGTCTTTAGTTTCTGGAATGTCGTGAAGATCTAGTTGGTCAAATTCGTACATTTTATTAAAAACTGACTTCTCCACGTAATCATTTCCTTGGTTTAATAGGTTTCTAAAATATTTAATATTAGGTTTGTTCCAACTGGGCATTAGGAACCGTTCTGGAATCGTATCGAGTACGTATAGCACTCGATAAAACTCGAATCAGGGTTGGACACATCAACTTTATCACCCCTTTCAGAAGGTAGTTTTTGCACCGTACCAAGCACGATACTATAACCAGTTGGAACGAGACAGAAATACAGCACTTGTGCGAACGATACCTAGAACGGTTCTATCGCCAGTTGGAACCCAACTAATTGAAGTATTAAGGAGTTCACAAACCAACGCGGTTGCGGTCACGTTTTGTACAGCAGCGGTACTAGAAGCGATCAAAATCTTCTCAAACTAACGCGGTGGCGATCGTGATTGACGGTACCAAGAGTTCTATAATGTTAAAAAGGAAAGATAAAGAAGCCTTGCTTTTGGCAGCACTTTGTGAAGATGAGAAGCAGATTAGGTAGGTATAGTTCGCTGTCTATATACCTAATTGCAATTGATAAAAGCTCCACCAGTGTTGTGACATAAACAACGATTATCGCCGCGACTAGTTGCAGCCTGTCATATCCTACCGCCACCGCTCAGTTATCGCTAACTGAACGAAACACGAGCCGCGACCGTCTCTATATATGTGCACCCGTCTGTATATCCATGGGTTGTTTTGATCGCAATCGTTACCGCCACCGCGTTGGTTAGAGAACTCCTTAAAGCGGCGCGCAGACCTGAGCGGCAGCGGGCGCGGTGGCGGTGCGGTCACAAGGCGAACACTCACCTCCGCAAACCAGAGCGGGAACGGGCGCGGTAGTGGTAGTGCGTAAAATTAGTTTTCTAACCACAATGAATGTAGATGAAATAGCGTTACTCCTCTCCTTATTAGTGGACGAAGCTGAGGAACCACAGAGGTAAGTAAAATCTTTCTATCCCAAATTACTACGAACTATGTATATCTTTTATTTTCAGGAAAAAACCAAAAATTTGGGTTCATGATATCAACTTAGAACGAGAATGTAAAGGGGAATTTCATGCAATTTTTCAGGAACAAAGGAAGGAATCAAACCGATTTTTAATTTACTTTAGAATGAGTGTGGAATGTTTTGATGAAATATTGGATCTTATAAAATCAGATATAACAAAGAAGTTCACATATTAAAGAAGACCTATAGAACCGGCAGAACGACTAGCAGTAAAAATACCAATACCAAGTTGAAGATCTTGATTCTTGAATGGAATATGACCGTGGGTGTTCTGTTTGAGTGTTGGTCCCTGGTATGAATGATTGTGCAGGCTTTGGCCTATCAAAAGACGATGAAGTGTTTGTTTCAGTAGTATGAGGTGATGAGCTATGGTAAGCATATGGCGTAAAAGAACCTGATTCTGGAAGGGATGACTGTGCAGAGGCTGGTCGGCTTAGATATCTTGTAGCATTTATGTTATGGACATGTTCTTCTTCTCCTATTTGTGCCAGTTCCTCTTCCATAATTAATTGAGAAATTTTAAATTTCACAACTGTTTGTCTTTTTCTCGAAAACTTTTTGATGGTTTTTACATACCCTTTAATTATGTCGTCAATGTCATCACTGGTTGAGTTATCTTTGTTTTTATCTAGATAAGAGATTACTTGCTCTACCGACGATTGGGAATTGTTCGAGTTTTTCTTCTTTTTTTTCTCTTGCTCATTTTCAGTAAGAGGTCGTCGCTTTTGCTTCCGTTGTTGTTCACTTTCATCAATAATTGAATCGTTGTTCGCGGCAGCTGATGCTTGGTCAGCTGGTATGTCATTTTTTTTAACTGTTGGGTTAGAAGTGTTGTCCTGTTCAATTATTTCTTCCGTGGGAGGGAATACTGGTTGGCAAACTGACGATACATTGGCCTGAGTTTTTGCAAATGTCAAAGAATATCGTAAAAAATCCATTTGTTGAGCCCAAGGCCAGGTTTTATAACGGTCTAACATTTTAGTTGCTTGTCCAATTTTTGTTTTTTCGCTTCTCAAAAATTTTGCATAGGAATCTCGTAAGTTTTTCCATTTCTTTTTGAGTTCATCTCCTGCAATGAAAATAGAATTTTCCGAGGTTGACTTTAATAACTATAGTATAACATAATTTTTATATCTTTTATTTTTGGGATATCTTGCTACAGGTGATTCGTTTAAAACTATCGGTCACAGTTTTCGAATGGGATTTAGAACAGTTAGTGCCATTGTCTTGGAAGTTTGCACATCTATCTGGAATCGAATGCAACCCTTATGAATGCCAGAACCAACAGAAGAAATATGGGAAAACAGTATTAATGGATTTTATCAAAAGTGGCAATTTCCGAACTACTTGGGCACCATCGATGGAAAACACATTACAATCAAATGTCCCGACAAAACTGGCTCCAATTACTTCTGTTATTTGCAAAAGTTTTCTTTTGTTCTGTTAGCAATCGTTGATTACGATTACAAATTTATTAGTATAGATGTTGGAGGATATGTGAGAAACAGCGACGGAGGGCTTTTTGAAGAATCTGTCAGACTAAGTAACAGAACCTTTCACTTGCCAAAAGACAGAAATTTGCCAAACCAGCAGGAGCCTACGCCTTGTGTGCTTATTGGCGACGAAGCTTTTCCACTAAAGGGATTTTTAATGCGACCGTTTCCACATCGCCAATCTAGATTTGATGAAAGAAAAGAAAAATTTAACAAAAGATTGTGCCGAGTCCGTCGTGTTGTGGAAAATTCATTTGGAATATTATCTCATAGATGGCGATTGCTTTTGAGACCTATTGAAGTAAAAGTTGAAACAGCCATTGTTATTGTTAAAGTTATTTGTGTATTACACAATTATCTGCGCGTAAAAAATTGTGACCAGACACCTAATTTATGCCAAGATCCTGAACCCGTCCGTGGAGTTTTTCAAGATGATCGAAACGATGCAAGAAGACCAACAAATACGGCGTTTCAAATACGTGAAAAATTTATTTCGTTTTTAATGATAATTAGATAAGTACATTTTTTGATTTTTTTAATATGTGTTTTTACTTACCAGTCACTCCACCAAGAGATACTGCAATTTCATCCCATATTTTGTCTTTCTTTTTAATGTTTTTATATTCACTGTGAGACAAATCATATAAAATATGTTGCTCACGCACTTTTTCTATCAATTCTTCAGTAGAGCACATGTTCATATCGCGCGAACTGACGGGCAAATGGTGCTTGCAGCGTTCTCTTTTCTTAGTTCGCAGGCCGCAAAGTGGTACGTGGTAGTTCGCTGCAAAGAGAGGCGAGCGCGTTTGTCAGATCGCGGAGGTTGGCACTCTTCCATTTAGTTACATGTACCGCGGTTGACCGCTCCGCCACCGCGCCCGCTCCCGCTCAGGTCTGCGCGCCGCTTTAAGTAAATTACTATACAGTATATATAATACTTACGCTTTCAAAATTTTATCCGATGCTGTTCTTAAGAAGCTTTGCAGATCTCCTTTCGAGCAGTATTCTACAACCAGCAAAAGCTGTTCTTTTGTAACACAACCAATTAATGAAACCAGGTGAGGATGGACCGGAACCGATTTCATTAACTGGATTTCATGATGAAACTGTTGAATCTCTTCGGAAGTGGGATTTTCTAAAAAATAAATCCATGAGAAATTATTTTTAAACTCCAAAAGGGGAACCAGGAGCTTTCAAAATATGGCATTACCTCTTAACATTTTGACGGCAACTTCTATTTCTCCTCCTTTCTCTCGACAATAAAACCCCTTACGTACCACCCCAAATGCACCACCACCTAATATTTCTTTAATTGCGAGTTTTTTCGTATTTATTTCCCATCCGTCAATTTTCAATTTAATTATTGTGCCGTTATTCAAATTATTGGGTATTGAAGATTTTGCGTCCATATCCTAAAAAAAAAATGATTAATTTATTTGAGTAGTAATAGAAATTGACCTTTGTATACTTAACTCTTTTTTTATTTTTCAGTCGTATTGCTAGATAAAGTTTTAGTCCAAATAAAGCTACTAAACATATTAAAATAATTGGACATCCTATAGTTAAAATATATTTCATTGATACAGGAGAATCGGACACATCTTCTAGTGAAGTAAATTGTGATACAACTTGTCTGTGGATCACAGCCGGAGCGCTCGGACCTCTAGCGGAATAAGCGATTACTAGGACGTCGTATTTCGGTGTCAGTTGAATTTCTGATATTGTAATAGATGTTCTGTTCTGAAACAGAAATTGGTAATTCAATTAAGTATTGGTTCGAGAATACGAGCGAAGGGTGCGACATCTATTGTCAAAAGTATTCTCCCGTGAATGGGAAAAACAAATCAAATCGCTATTATTCAAATTTCTGAGACAATTTGGTGAATTCAGTTGTATCAATTTTGAGTCAAGTTTTCATCTAATTTCGAATTAGTAAACTTACGCCTGTTATGTTGTACGACAAAGTAACGTTAAAGTCCCATAATTCTATTAAAACTGTATAATAATACGGGACGTATTTGGGTTTCTGCCATTCCATGGTAATATTGTAACATTTCTTATTTCTAAAGTTATTCAGTGGAATTTCTTTAACTTCTACATTTTGCGGCATATCCGGAACTAAAAATTGCATAAAAATATTAAATTCTTAACTCGTTAGCTCCATCTTACTTTTTAAAATGTCTTGACTGACTTAGGGAGTAGAGTTTCCCGAGAGAACAGATATTTCGTCTTTGTCACTACATTGATGGAGCAAACAGGAAAGATAATTATTATTTATATGACAGTCACTTAATAAACACTTTATCGATGCGCGATTACTTTCCTTCGGTATCAACACTGACTGATTGACTAATTGCAGGCAGCGATGCTTGTGGCCTATTTATACTCGCGAGCCGTAATTCTAGAAATCTTCGACGTTCTGGCGGGTTCACTGGATATTCTCGATGTTTCGTATTCTGGCGGATGCACCGGGTGCGGTGGGTATTCTCGATGTTTCTCGAAAATTGGGCGGAGGAACCATAGTCGTCTCATACGGGGATTTCACTGGGGGCACTAAGTGAGCATATTAATGCAGTAGCTCGCGTAACATTGCCCCCTCCTTAAGAGACAGTTCCTCCTGGAACTAGCTAGGAAACTGGAACGAGATGACTGTATCGGCAACTGGTCCCCTAGTTGCATTTTCCAGTTGTATGGAAGTAACATGCGACCGTCTTCTCTGTTGGCTGTGCCTCCCGAGCATGGCTGCAAACCAGTACCTGCACTTCGGTATCTCGGAAGATTACTTCTACCATGTTACGGATTATTCGCCAATCTAAATGCCTACATTCAATCTTGGGCATGGCTAGCCTATACACGTTCAATTCAAGCACATGCTCCCTCAGGCTTCGTAATGCTTCCCAGACATCCTCGTTGGTCTTTCGATGAAGGTGTTCCTAGTCACTAGGTGGAAATTGTAGCGGGGGCCATTTTGCAGCTTCAAAGCTTTACCTGGTACTGGTAACTGGTTTACCAAGAGTCGTGCGCCGCTCTTCTTTATAAACAGAGATGCCAGTCCGCGCGCATCGGTTACGCTGGCAGGGATGTTTATTGCCAGTGAGTATTCCTCCGGAACGGTAAGCAGGTCTTGTCGTCTCTCAGTGGTGACGCCGAATCTTGCTTTTCCGGTACCACCATAAGCACCCATGAACTCTACAAAAGCAGGATCGGCTACTTCCTGAAGCTGGTTTACTTCCTCATCGTGGTCACCCTCGAATGGCGCTAATCGGTTACGGTGTACCACCTTTGGCTTTCCATTTGGGATCTTGCTGATACGATAGATGACATCGTTGATTCTTTTCTTTACGAGGTACGGACCGTCCCAAGCTTTCTGCAGCTTTGGAGAAAAACCCTTTTGTCTTCTTGGGTTATGCAGCCAGACTTTGTCTCCTTCGTGGAAACCTTCCGTAGCTTGCGTATCGTACCTTTTCTTCATCCTATCGCTAGCGATCTGGAGATTCGATCGAACCAGCTCGTGTACGTCGTCCATTATTTTTCTCAGCTGGGTCACGTAATCTTCACCAGCTATGTCTTCTCCGGGTCGGCATCCAAATTCAAGGTCGCAGGGTAATCTCATTTCGCGTCCGAACAGAACTCTTGCTGGTGTTTGGCCGGTGGACTCATTGATGGCGGATCTGTAGGCCATCGCGAATAGCGAGAGATATTGGTCCCAATCTCGCTGATGGTTAGATACTACTTTAGACAGGTATTTGCCAAGAGTTCTGTTCATTCGCTCTACCATCCCGTCCGACTGTGGGTGCAAAGCCGTAGTTCTCGTTTTCTTCATGCCGAGCTTTTCACAAACTTCCTGGAACAGCTGGCTTTCGAAGTTTCTGCCCTGGTCGCTGTGTATTTCCAGGGGCACTCCATATCGGCAAATGAACTCATTCACAAGCACGTCGGCAACCGTTGCGGCTTCTTGGTTTGGAATGGCATACGCTTCTACCCATTTTGTGAAGTAGTCCATCACCACCAAAATGTACCTGCTGCCATTTGCTGTCGGTGGAAACGGTCCGGCAATGTCCAGGGCAATGCGTTCAAAAGGGCTTCCGACATTGTACTGCTTCATAGGAGCCTTTCTTCTCCTGTGCGGTCCATTGGTCGTAGCACAGGTAGTGCACTTCTTACACCAGTCCTTCACATCTTCGGAACTGTGCCTCCAATAAAACCGTTCTCGCACTTTCTGGAGGGTCTTCTTCACACCTAGATGTCCTCCTGACGGACTGTCGTGTAATTTCCGCAGTACTGCTGCTATTCTTGTTCTTGGAACCACCAACTGTCTTCTACTTTTGGAACCCTCATCGTTCTCGATTACTCGCTGTAGCAAACCGTTTTCCAAAACCAGCGAGTCCCACTGGGCCCAATAGGATTTCATCATTGGCGAGTACCTTGAAATCTCCTGCCAAGTAGGTCGACAGTTCTCCTTTTTCCAATGTCGGATTTTCTTCAAGTCGGGATCGTTCTCTTGTTCCTCTTCCAACTTTTCTGGTGTCCATTCGTCGCTGGTCACCGTGGTTCTTCGAATCGCAGCTTCCTTAGCTTCTGTTTTGCTGCAGTGAGAGCACTCTGCAGGGCATGGTCTTCTAGAGAGGGAGTCTTTGGAAGGTCTTCGGGTCGAAGCTGCCCCCTGAAGGTCGACCCTTCCTAGTTTTTCCTGCTGGGCATCTTTGTTTGTAGCAGTTCTCGGTCGCTTGCACGAACTGCGTACATGTCCCATTTCTCCACAATTCCAGCATCTCACGGCTTTCAGTTTTCCATTTGAGATGCTTTTCATCATGTTGACAATCTGGTCGAGCTTGCTCTCAACTTCTTCATCTGCTACAGCCCTCACCTTGTCGTATACTCCGGAAGCCTGTGTAGCTGCTTCGTACTCCAAGGCTGCAGAGAGTACGTCGACCAGTGTCTTATGCCGAGCCAAGCGTAGAGTTCTCTGCATTTCATGGTCACGAACTCCGTCGATGAATGTCTGTACCCCTAAACATTCCATGACATTCTCCGGTGCCGATGGATAGGCAAACCGCACCAACCTCGCAATGTCTGCTTCGAATTCTTGCAGAGTTTCGTCGCGTTTTTGTTTGCGGTTTTTCAGCTGGTACAGATGCTCCAGGTGTTCCAGGCCATATCTCATATTCAATCGCTTTTTGAGTTGTTCAAAATCTTCGGCCTCTTCCACTGGAATGGTCTGGAGGATATCCATAGCGTCTCCTCTAAGGGCAAGAGTTAAATTTAACGCTTTTTCCTTCTCACTCCAGTTGTTTGCCTTTGATGCCGCCTCGAATTGCTTAAGATAGTTCGGCCATGACGTTTTACCATCGAATGTTGGCAGCCTCACTCGGCTGTTAATATCGTTTTCCATTTTCGGCTTCAACTCTACTTTCTCTGCCAGTTCGTCGTTATTCGGGGCTTGCCTAGTTGTAATATCCGGTTTATTACTAGTCTTCCTTTCGATTTCTTTGATTTTTTGTTTCATTTCTTGCTCCATTCTTTTAATCTTTTCTTCCACGGCAGAAATATCAGTCTTCATGGATATCATTTCATTTTTCATGTCCGTCGAGATTTTATTCTCCATGTCCGACATTTTGTTTTCCATGTCCGCCGAAAGTTTACTTTCCATGGATGAAATTTTATTTTCCACGTCCGACAATTTGTTTTCCATGTCCGCCGAGAGTTTACTTTCCATGGCTGAAATTTCGTTTTTTATATCCGTCGAAATTTTATTTTCCATGGATGAAATTTCGTTTTTTATATCCGACATTTTGTTTTCCATGTCCGACATTTTGTTTTCCATGTCCGACATTTTGTTTTCCATGTCCGCCGAAAGTTTACTTTCCATGGATGAAATTTCGTTTTTTATATCCGTCGAAATTTTATTTTCTATGTCCGACATTTTGTTTTCCATGGATGAAATTATAGAGGCGGACGCTTCGTCGGTGAATTCAAACGTTTCCGGGTCCAATCCATTGTTAATCATAGCTTTTTTTAGTCGTTCCACTAACACTGACTTGACCCCACTTGTGTCCAGTTCGTAATCCTCCAACTCTCTTCGAAGCTCTGAAACTTTTAATTCACAAAGTTTCTTCGCCATCTTCCTGTATATTTATTTATTTATTTATTTTTTTTAACCCCACACCTGACACCAATGTAACGTTTATTCTAATTTATATTTACAGTTAATTTATATTTACAGATTTATATGTAATTCAGTCCTTATTTAATAATTTATGTAATACACTAAACACACTAATTATAATTTATATGAGAGTCACTTAATAAACACTTTATCGATGCGCGATTACTTTCCTTCGGTATCAACACTGACTGATTGACTAATTGCCTGCAGCGATGCTTGTGGCCTATTTATACTCGCGGGCCGTAATTCTAGAAATCTTCGACGTTCTGGCGGGTTCACTGGATATTCTCGATGTTTCGTATTCTGGCGGATGCACCGGGTGCGGTGAGTATTCTCGATGTTTCTCGAAAATTGGGCGGAGGAACCATAGTCGTCTCATACGGGGATTTCTCTGGGGGCACTAAGTGAGCATATTAATGCAGTAGCTCGCGTAACAATATCAAATATTTGAATGTGAACTTGAATTTATACATAATATGTATACATTGTAACGAATTAATGTAACATGTATTACTATGGAGTGATTTAAAAAAAAATACGAGGTAGATCATTTTATATATTGGTGACATCTCTGATATATCGCATACTTATGTATGTTACTGCTGCAATAAATGAAAATGAGGTTTAAGGGAACATTGTGTTTACTGTATGGATGGTAGAAGGAAGGAGCACCATCTTGTATGGGTGACAAGCTGAAAAAGTGTCCACCTGTAAACAGCAAATTATAATTAGAAAATTCACCTAAATGGCGCTCGTGTAGCTAATGGAAATGATGTGAATTTAGGGTTATAAACCGAGTGAAGTGTGCTGGGTTGAAAAATTTTGTATTTTTCGTGACTTGTGTAATTGAGAAATATGCAGTATTTAAAATCTCAATTATTTACGTAGTATTTCCTTTTTTAATTTTGTATCTTACTTTAATAATTCATGGCGCTGTTTTTAAAATCTTTCCTCTTGCTACTATGGCGCCACATTAATTTGCTTCCTTTCGATGGACACTTTTTAATACATTCAGATGGTGCTCCTTCCTTCTACCCTCCATAGTTTACTGGGAAAGATGTGTTTTGTCCGGAAGCTCTACGCCCTCAGTCAAAAATTCGGTCACAGGGGGATGTGAATGGTTATAATACAAGGGGTGCACATAATTAAAGAATATAATTAATTACCTTCTGATTTGAGCAGTATTATTACATTCAAATGCAGCTTGAAAGAATATATTAAAAATAATCAAATATTTTAAAAGTCAGATTTATATTTGTATTACTTTGTGAGTTAATTTATAATGTATCAGGTCCAATATTTGTTGTTAGTGAATGTCTTATCAATTAGTTTTAATTTTTAAAATGTGTTTATCGACTTTTCTAGACAATAAAAAATGGTAAAGCACTCGAGGAGGATAACGTAAAGCTTTAAATGGTAAAATATACATAGAAAGGAAATATTGTAAATTTAATATGGAAAGAGAAGCAGATCCCTGAATATAGGATAATAGAAAGAAGACTAAGAACCGAAATAGAGGATACAATACAAGACAATCAAGCTAGATTCAGAGCAGAACGAGGCACGCAGGACTGGATATTTAGCATCCAAAATTATGGAAGACTATTTATCGATCAGGAAAAGGTATTTGATTCATTCCAAGAAAGAGAATATGTACCCAAAAAGTGCGACAATCATGTCAAACATGTTATTTTGTAATTAATCGTCGTTTTCGATAATCCAGTGTATTTAAAATGTGTTTACTTATTTATACTCGATTAATCGAAAGAAATATGGAGCACTGTCATTAGGAAAACCAATATACTGGCCCATTTGTCTAAAACGTTGACCCTGTTTAAGAGAGGCGTAATAAAAGTAATAATGACTTCATTAAATTGGATACTAAAATATGTATATTTTAAATAATACTCACTGCATTCGTCTATTTGATTAAATGTCTCTAAACAAGTAGGAGTTGTAACGTTTACCCACTTTTTTGAACTTTCCAATACCGGAAATTCATCTGGAGAAGTATAAGCTGTTATTGATATTGGATAGTAGGTTCCAAATTGTAAATTTGTTATGTTCCATTCATTATTTATTAAAGGCTATAACAACAGGTGTAAGGTCTGTGTCTTATTATCATACTTGAAACATATAGTAATACTTACATCGCTTAAATCCATCTCTTTGTAATCTCCTTCGTCATTTTGAAAGTAAGTTAATTTATAAAAGCAGCTGCGATCTAAAATATAATAAAGATTGAACACACTGTTTTTGGTTGTTTATTGCTTGGCTGTCAGATTATAAATCCGACAAAGACTCAATATCCCAAAGGCAAAGAATATTATTTACCTCTTGCCTTTTTCCATTTAACCCTAATTGTATACTCATGATCTTGGAGAATCCATTTGTCAATCCAGAATTTATTTACTGGTCTAGGTGGTACATGTTCTCTCCTTGTCCTCAATTTAGACGGCTTACTGTACTCTACAGATAATCCATCGGGCGAAACTGTTACAGCTATAAGTTGTATTAAGTAAAAAGTATCTGGTCTTAGGTCAGAAAGAGTGATGTATCCACATTGTGTCTGAAACAAAATTATTTTTATTAGTACCATTCAGCCACTAAGGTATACCTACTAGATGATAGTTTAGAAAATTTGATTACAAATTTTTTTATAGGACTAATATTTTTGCCGCTGCATCCAAAATTTGAAAAAAAAAATTTATGTGACAGCATTTTAACTAAAAATGTGTACTATTAATTGAATATATATTTTTTATGTTAAAATTACTAAAGGCTTACGTATTAAAGAAATAAATGATTACAAAAATATAAAATCACAAAATTAGATTTATTCGGGGGTAATATAACAAGACCTCATGTATGTATGTAGGTATGCATGTATGTAAATTGGGGTGTCATTCACTGAGACCTAAAAGATCTATTGTACCCCCTTACTACTTAGTTCCTGAGGAAAGTCTCAGAGACTAGTAGCTCCTTTAGTCCTATTTCCTGGAGGAATTTTAGGATATCTGCAGAACAAGTCCTCATTTATGAGCGAATAAAATTTTCGATTTTCCCGCAAATAGTTTTGTTTGAAAACTTAACGATGAGAGACAATCGGAGATTGATGTTCTGAATAAAACCCGAGAGCTTTAGCTCGAGAATCATTTAATTATCAAGAAATAAATATTTTTAAATAATAAAGGTACAATTATTAAAAACGCATTCTTTATATACAACATTTATAAATGTTTTTCCAGCACATATAATGTGTTGCCTATATTTAGGTGCAGAGCTTACCTTCAGTTTACCTTCAGTCTCTGAAGAAGATAACTTGGTTATCGAAACGCGCGTAAGATAGTGTAAAGTGTTAGTGTTGGTTTAGTGGTAGTGTAAACAGTGTTCAGTGTCAAGTATCGCCAACGGTTCCAGAATTCGCAACTTAGAAATAATACCCTATTAAAGTTTCAAGTTGCCTCTAATTCATTTTTTATATTTTTTTGCAAAATACTTTTGCACGCGTCTAGCAAGGTTAAAAACCCGACCAAATCGCCTAGGTCATTTTTGTCGAACATCTTTTTAAACATTAAACTACAACATATAAAAATTTCAAATTGCCTCAAGCATATATTTTTGGCAAAAAAAATTACCTAATATTTTTAAAAATTTAGGGGTTGATTTAGCCCTGATTCTCACCAGCCAGGTCTGCAATTCCGTGTTGGGGTTTAATAGGAGAGGTATAGGACAAGTTTTCAGCTCGCCTCAAATAGGTACCTAGCCAAAAATTGGTGCCAGCTCTCCTACTATTATGAAAGAGGGTGGACACAAGAAAAAACTTACTTGAATTGAATAGATGAGGCTTTTACTTCATTTTATTTTGAACTAACGTTCAAATTAAATTAGTGACGCGTTTCGCTACACAGTAGATTGTGAAGATACAATGAAAAACTTTTAATTTATATAGTGCCTTAATACGGAATTCTAAGATATTGACAAAAGTATTATAATATATTTAAATAGGAATAAGTACAAAAAGTGTCTAAATACGGAATTCTAAGAATGTTACAAAAGTATTGGGAAAGAGTACCTGGAAAATTTACCCACAACCATCACATCTTCTAGGTAAAAAGGTTTAATAAGGGGGAATGATTGATATCTATTTGGTCGTTAAGAAAATTACCTGAATATTTGTTTTTGTTAATCTCGAGGGCTTCTAAAAGATTTAATTTAAAGGATTTGGGTTCTACATGCAAAATTTCAAAATTTGAGTCGAAAGTGTGTTGGTTTGTTAATAGATGATTTGAATAGTTGGAATCTAATTTGTTGTCATAGCTGCGTTTGTGTTATGAAATTCTAGTTTTAAAGTTCCTAAAAGTTCTACCTATAAAATTTTGTCACAGTTGTCGTTACCACCTTTTAATTTATAAACACCTGATTTGTTTAATTTTGAAGACTTAGATTTGTTATTTTTAATGAATTTAGATAGATTGTAATCGGTTTTAAAGCAAATATTCATATTTACAGATTCTAAATATGATTTGATTTTTAAGGATGGTGTTCCAAAGTATGTTAAGCTTTTAAATCGATTATTATTATTTTTTTCTGAAGAATATACTTGTTCTAAAGTGCGTTTCTTTATCTTTTTATTTATGATATTGTCAATTAAGTTTGGATCGTAATTATTATTAACTGCTATTTGTTTTATGATATTTAGTTCTTTGTTGAAATTATTAGTGTTTAATGGTACTGTTAAAAGTCTGTGTATCATACTATTGAAAGCTGCTAATTTATGACTGAATGGGTGGACCGAACTATTATGAATTGTAATGTCTGTATGTGATGGTTTGCGAAATATAGAAAAATCATGTTTATTGTTTATATTTGAAATTGTAAGGTCTAAAAAATTTATTGACTTATTTTCTTCATGTTCTACAGTAAATTTTATATTGCTATGAATTGAGTTAATATAAGTAATGAAGCTGTCTAATTGTCTAGTAGTGCCAGTGAAGCTCGCTAAAATGTCATCTACAAATCGGTGCCAGTACATAAATTTTATGAACTATTTTTTCTATGTTTTCCATGAAAATTTCTGCTAATAGGGGACTGAGGGGGTTGCCCATAATCAAACCATATTTACTGCTATAAATCTCTCCATTGAAATGAAAATAACTTTGATTTAAGCACACTTTTAATAAATTTATTATATCAGAATGAATTATAGGGTTAACATTATTATACGTGAGCAAGTTATCATCAAGAGTTAAAGTTTCTTTAGGAGGTATACTAGGGAATAGATTTGTTACATCAAACGATATGAATTTAGAATTGTGAGGTAATTTTATATCTTGAATATCATTAATTAATTCCGTTGAGTTTTTAATAGAAAATCGAGGTTTGAAAGAACAATATTTAGAAATTATATCTATGAGGATCTTTGAAACTTTAAATGAAAGTGCTGTAAAAAAACGACCGGGTTAATAGGGTACCCCTCTTTATGGAGTTTCATTAATGAATAAAGTTCAGGGTGTTGTGGATTGGGTAAAATTAATTTATATTTTTCTTTGTCGCTAATTACTGATTTCGCGTTATCTACTGCTAATTTTATTTCTTTCTGAATTTTACTAGCGGGGTCTTTTTTAAGAATCTCAAAATTGCCTGAATGTATAAAATTGTTGGTTTTTAATTTCAGAACACAAACGCAGCTATGACAACAACAAATTAGATTCCAACATTCTTAGAATTCCGTATTAAGACACTTTTTGTACTTATCCCCATTTAAACATATTATAATACTTTTGTCAATATCTTAGAATTCCGTATTTAGGCACTTTTTGTACTTATCCCCATTTAAATATATTATAATACTTTTGCCAATATCTTAGAATTCCGTATTAAGGCACTATATAAATTAAAAGTTTTTCATTGTATCTTCACTAGTTTGAAAAGCTACTGTGTAGCGAAACGCGTCACTAATTTAATTTGTACGTTAGTTCAAAATAAAATGAAGATTTAAACAAATTAAATTGTTTTATTTCATCGTTTAAAAAACTTACTATAAAATTAATGGCATCCATTAGTTTATTGTTCTAAAAATTAATAAATTTCACCTTTTTATTTGAAGAAAATTCGATCATGGAACGAGAATAAAAAAATTATAAGTCGTTAAAAAACCTGTCACACATACATATACACCTGTCAAAGTTTAACATTAAAAAATACAAAAATATCGATCTATTTTAATTAAAATAAAAGCAAAAAAAGGTGCACTCGTTGGTGAAAACGGCTTCCATTTGGAATAATGAAGCCTACATGTGTCATGGGCTACTGGTCTAAAAGGCTCCGCAAAATTTTATACACA
This sequence comes from Lochmaea crataegi, assembly GCA_947563755.1. Lineage (NCBI taxonomy): Eukaryota > Metazoa > Arthropoda > Insecta > Coleoptera > Chrysomelidae > Lochmaea > Lochmaea crataegi. The sequence continues at coordinate 86,900,406 of OX387423.1, read as the reverse complement.
TAATCGGCGCAAAATATGACGATTTTTTCCAAATCTTCGTTGTACTTAATTTTATTTCGCAAATATATACTGTCCAACTGTTCACGTACGCACACTTTGCCTGGAACTCTAAAAATCCATGCATGCATTGATGTGATTCTTTGCCCTCTCTGAGATGTGTTTTAAATCATTCAACCCCCGTATTCCACGCACTAATCTCTATCTTAAACATTAAGCACGTAAAACAAAATAGTTTATTTGTTACTGATAATCCACTCGTATTTTTCATAGATATTCTTGTTGAATACTCTATGTAAGTTCGGGTTTTACTTGAGGAAGTGTAGTTTATTTTAAGATCAGGAAAAGGCCTTCCTTTTTTCTTAATTAAAAGTTTTCCAACAATTGATAGCGATTTTTTTAAAAGTCGTGTTTTCATTATCAATAGCAGCCTTAGGCATGGTTTTATACCAAAAAATAATTAAAGCTAAACAAGAGACTAAAAAAGCAGAAGAGAATATGGTCTAGGGGATGGATCAAGAAAAGAAACCAACTAACTAATGTTGCTATAGTGGAGCTAATAACATTATAGATTTGATAAAATATGAACTTGCCCCAGAAAACCCTTATGATTTTAAAAATTACCTATATGCGAATGGGAATGGATGCAACATTTAGTTTGAATCATTATTAGTTGCTTTCTTTATCTCTGATCTGTGGTTTGAAATGTTTGAATTTCCAATAGTAGTTGTTTATTTGGACGCATTTTCCGTAAAAAAGTAATCAAGTGACAGATGGTGAAAAACTTCAAAAATCGTGGCGTTATGAAATTTCCGCCCTTGGGCTGCTAAACAATACTTTCCGCCCTATTTTTGGTGTTCATATGATTGGTTTTCCTGTAAGGTAGGCGAAAAAAAATTACACAAATCAAAGCACTACAAGTACAAGCATAAGGTTTTAGTCTTATCTTCTACACTGAGTGCCCTATATCGACAGTATAATCGCGATTGGTGAAGATAACCTTAATCAGCCGAATCGTACTTGAAATAGGTACACTTCGATGGTTCCCCGGAAGTTTTGAGCGTAAGCATAGTCACAAATTAGTCTAATATAAAATTAATAATATGAATCTAATTCGCTGAAGTTATTGGAAAAAATGAGAGTAGCCAGTAATACTTACCAAATTAGTCTCAAGGCGTATGTTTCTATTACCGGGGGAATCAATAAAATATTGAATATAGTGGAAAACTCCTCGCATGGGGGATGTATTCCAATGAAGAACTATAAAAGTAGCTTCTATACAATGCGGTATCGGTGACGGAAGATAATTCTTTAAAGGTGGAGAGAGTTTTGTACTTGTAATTGTTGTTACATCTTCTTCCTGTTCGGGTAGATTCACTGAAAAATAATTGTGTAACTGAGTTCCCAGGATGTACCTACTATGATACTATATAATCTGGATCCCATTTCATATTGGAATTACTGTTGATACTAAAGACAAAAGTCTTTTGAGCCCCGGACGAAAATGTTGTCTTGAACGAAATATGTAGGTATCATATACCTAACTTACCAGTGAATTTTAATCTTGGAGATTTAGAACAGTCACACCGTTCCAGCACACATGCTTGTGGATGGACCTAAACAACAAAATATAATAAATATATTGACAAATTATATCGAGAATATCAGCTGCTTTATACTTCCGTATTCCGTACCTATCTTTAAATTTAGAAAAATTTCACGTTATTTTTGCTTTTTAGGGTTATAATAAACATTCAAATATAAGGGGTGTTGGCACATTTGCTGAAAAATACCGAAACCTTCACAGATTTAGATACATATACTCTTTATAAACTTTCACTCATTTTGAATATAAACCTACTGTCAAAGATAAATAAACTGCTTTTATATACATTTATCTAAATCAATGGTTCCCAAACTTTTTTTCTCATAGACCACTTTCAAAATTTTGCTGGTACCAGCTTCATTTCTACCATATTTCCAAAACTCGAAAAAAAATATGAAGATTAGATCTAACTATGGAAATTTACGATTCGGCTGAGTTCCAACCACAAATTAACAGTTTTCGGAAAAAAAGCTGAGAATTGATTGGTTAATAAGGTTAATTATTTAATTGATTATGCTGTGAGTGGATGTCAAAAAATTAAAGTTGGCTAATCAAAACTTTTTTGAAACCTACTCACAAGACAAGAAACCAATCAGTTCTCACTTATTTTATATAGAAAACTTCCCATTCGGAGTGGTAAAAAATAAAAATAGTATATTTTCTTGTCTTGCATTTATTCAAATATATAATTATTACACTATTGATTATTATTGTTATAACAGTAGTAATATAATTAAAATTAAATATTAATAACGTAACGTAACTTCTACAATGATAATCACAAAATAGTCATAATTTTAATGGGAGGGATGTACTTTATGGATTGACAGGAAATTATCAATATTTGGCATCAGTTTTGTTAGGAATAACCGCAAATCTCCTCGTTCTGTGATATTCAATCTCCCCTTTTTTTGTTAAAAGGTTAAAACTTTTTTCGACAAGATATTACGAGGGAAACGGTATCGGACGCTTTCTCGCAATTCCCCACAGTCCAGGATATTTTTCGGGTATTTCTGCTTGCAGCTAAAATGTTTGATACCCCCTTTTAAATTTCACCTTCAGCTCCTCATTAGTGAGCTCCTCTAGTAATATCACATTCTCCACTTCTGTTTCATCAAAAGGATTTATGATCAATGGTGGTATTTCCGTCGACAGAATATCTTCAAATCTGATTTTCAAGTCATCATGCAGGGCAATTAAATGTTGAACGTATGACCGAATATCCTCATCAAAGCATTCTACCTGTGAAAAGTTTGAAAACTGCGTAAATTCGCGCAGACAAATATTTTGCTTCATAAATTTCAAGAAGATGAATTAAAAGAACCACCCAAAAATTTGAGTCATAGGATGTTACTGAACACTGTTTACACTAGGTAAACCTTCAGTCTCTGAAGAAGATAACTTGGTTATAGAAACGCGCGTAAGATATAGTGTAAAGTGTTAGTGTTGGTGAAGTGGTAGTGTAAACAGTGTTCAGTGTCAAGTATCGCCAACGGTTCCAGAATTCCCAACTTAGTCATAGGATGTTTATTACTTTTAAAACGATATGACAACATCAAATGTCTCCGTTATTTTCCAGACGTTTGCATTGTTTATGTTTATATACCAAATATATTTTAATGTTTTTGTTATATATTTAAATAGTTTTTACCGGTGGGATACAATTATACACACTTCTATGGCTAATTACTATTGATTTATTTAAAGAAACACACACTTAATTTATATACACACTCTACTTAATGTCTACTAATTTATTTACACTCGGTATATTAGTTCTAATTTATTTTCACCGCTTGAATATTACACTATTTATCTGCACTATTTAATCACTGTCCGATTTCTAAGAACTTCTGTAAACTGTCTGTGAGCTAACTCTTTACTGTCCGTTTCACTAATTCTCTCGAACTAACTGTTTACGCACTCAAAAACCCTCGTATATATAGTCCTTCTCGACTCTCGAAAATTCTAGTACCTTACGCTCTCGTCCTATGCACAAACAAAACCTTATTCCAGAAAGTTCTCGAATCCCCAGCGCATCCACCAAAATTTATAATCGAGAGACAGGGCCGGCTTTGAGCTGGTGACAACAATATCTAGACTCATGCATGGTAATTTTTCGTATTCGTTTAAATTGTATTTAGAAAATTGTTATTTGCTGTGGGGTGCCAAAAGAAAATACAAAAGTGGTGATTACACAGTTCTGAACTCCGAGATGTTGACTTCAAAACAAAGTAAGTCTATTCTGTTTAAGTAGGTAATGATCAAATATTCCTTCTGAAAATTTCCATTGAATCTACCAGCCATTTGTAAACCGATGTTGCCTGTACTGGAGATAAGTATTATTCTCATAGGTAGATATTTTTAATAAATTATTAATGTTCAAATGAATCAATTATATGAAGTCAGTAGCTGTATAATGATCATGTGTTTGGTAATTTGCTTAAACCAGTTGTTTTTAAAAATTTTCAATGTCCTGGCAGATTTAAGTTCACCTAACGGTAATCTGAAATGTATGTAATAAAACCGTTACAACATCATATTTGATGACTATTTTTAATAAGATCTATGCTAATAACTTTTGCCTTCGGTTTAAGATAATGACAATAAAACTGAGCCTGCCTATTGATAAAGGTAATAATGAAACACTGTAAATAAAACGGCAACGAAATTTGATTATTGCATTATTATTTTTACTTCATCACAGTTTCCTGTAAAAATTGTTTTATTTTAGTAAAGCGTGTTATTAATAAATGTTCAATACTATTATAACGCCTTACAAAGCTTTTGAAAAATATTTTTCAAAGAACAGAGACCGTTTACTGAGAAGCAGCAACTACTAGAATTACACTTCACAGAACCGGTTTCGGCGTATGTTATCCGTCCAGAAGCCCTGAGAGCATAATCCTGGACTGGAGACAACGCTGATACTACATCAATATTTTAACCTCAATAAAGGAAATGATAAGAATGCGATAAAAGCGACATCTAACCACAAACAAAAATTCTACGTTGACAAAAAAACCATCTCGGTTTTGTATTTATTTATTTAACTGATTTGCTTCAATCTCATCGCGATAGGTAATGCCTTTATAGAGCTTGTGGTCATTTTTGAGAAAGCTCAGAAAATTTGCGAGAAACTGAATGTTGAATTTAAGCGTCCTCGAGTAATGGCAAAAGAAACTTACATATCAAATCACCCATCTGAAACTGTAGAAAAATTTTTCAGAAGATCTATATTTATCCCATACTTAATTTCTACTATTTCTTCACTAAAAAATCGATTTTCTTCAACACACAAGAAAGCATTTTCGCTAATGCAGCTTTACCCAGAAGACAGAAAATATGAGAAAATTAGAAAAATCAGAGTTTTTATCGATAGCAAAAGATATACAGAACCTTTATGGAGGTCTGAGCATGCTCAGAGTTCAGAGGAAAAGAGTTGAGGATACTGAATTTATGGACAAAGTGATGAACAAATTTGGACAGCAACGTAGTCGCCTTACGTTTTTATTCAAATAGTAAGTTAATACACCAATAAATTTGTAATCTTTTTGCAAATAAAATTGACTTTGTTGATTTCTCATGAAAATGATATGTCACTTGCACGGTCTTCACGAATCTAACGACACTTAGAAATAAGTATCATACTTCAAGTTTATTTCTAAAAGTTCAAGTATGTTTAGGAAGGTTTATGAAAGTGTCAAAACGATAGAACAATTAAATGTTTAATAAAGACAGTTTTCTTTTATGTTTCCTGCTAAAGATGTCCAGCACTTCATTGGCGTCCATTTTTTCCGCAACGTCTTGATGGATATGCATTAAAGCCAATCCATTCAAACGCTATTCTGTCATCCTGTTGCGAAGATATATGACTTTATCGGCGTACGGTGGAGAAAGATCGCTCGGCAGTGCTAGTAGTCACTGGAAACGTGCACAGCAATTGTCAAAGAGTTCTTATATTTGGCAGCACCGTTGCTCTTTCATAGGCATCTTCTGGAGATACTGGGATATTTTCTATAATCTGTTGCCAAATTTTTAGCTCTCCCTTCAAAGCAAACAAACAAGGAAGGTCTTCTTTGTATACTTCAGCGCCTTGCAGAACATCATCTACATCTTCGTCGCTGAAGTTATGGGACAGCAACTTTTGCAACTGTCCGATTCTTTACATGGGAACGCTAGCGAACCTGGATGAAAGTCGGTAATATTCTTCCACTGACTGAGTCTCCACAGTACACAAAAATACCGTCTGGGGGAGGTGGCTCGTGCTCCCCCTTAAATCCGCGCTTGCATACATATATACATACACTCGAAAAACTACTCTCCCGCTGGTGTAGTCGGGTAAAAAATATGTAATTTTTTCTATGTCCTTTCTTTCCTGTCAGGGGGGTGCAAGTGCACCCCCTGCCGGCGCCCATGATCTTTTGTATATACCTACTTGATTTGTTGTCAGGTAAATAGCATAAATAATGAACATTCATGGTCATTATAATTTTAAATTTGGTCAATATCACCTTGTTTGAAATTTCCATAAAAAATAGCTTATTTAACTTATGAATTTTGTTTTTTAATGAAAAGTTTAATAAACAGAAAAAATTAGAATGTGTTATTCAACTCAGAATCTTATTTAAAAAAATGTTTTATAGGTCAATATTTTTCAGATTTACAAAAAAGAAATTCTGAGGTTATATGTCATGCATAGCGAGGTAATTTACTATGGAGTAATTAAAAAAAGCCGGTATAACAGTACCAAAACAATGTTTATGTTGAATATTTTCTTCCACATTCAGGTAGAAATATTGGCAAATGTACTTCTAGGTACTTGAAAAAAAAGACCATCTGAGTAAACTTTTCCATATTTGTCCATGGTTTTTAATTTATACCTACAAAAAGAGACACTCAAGACCTTTCCAAAATACTTTTATTCTGCTACCATATTGATCTGGATTTAAAAGGTGATAAGAATACGCAAAAATATTGATTTTCTCAAAATATAATCTTAAGAATTTAGCAAAAATGAAATATTACCACAACTAAATCATCTAAGTGCTTTTTCAAATATCAATAATACAAAATTAATCTGGTTGACTAATCTCCACATTTATGATAACAAAGCTAACATATCATTCTGTTATTCTTGTAAAAAATATCACTATTAAACAGTACGATAATTATTAACCTCTTCGTAATCATCAAAAATATTCATTATTCAATAGTAATGAGCATTTAATGATGACTATTAAAACAAGTATGAAAATTACGACGCAAGCCGCAGTGTCAAAATGAATACGAGTGTCTTAATAGCCATTAAAAACGAGTTTCATACTCTATTGTAGCATTGGATATGTACATGTTTCAAGAACGAGTTTACTAAGCTAAATTTAATTTCTGACAGATAGGTAATCATTCTTGATGAAGAAACTTAATTGATACAATTAAAGTAGGTAAAGTTTGTGCATATCTAATGATAAAATTAAGCATGGGAGTAGAAAAAAGACATTTTACGTCATAAAATTCACTGACAAATGCTGCTAATAACTCTAGGTCGGTGAATAACAAATTTTTCCTCCTACCCCTATAGAAAGTACACACTTTCCTCTCTCATATCAGGGAGCAGACTGATACATCGCACCATAGGGAGCAAAGTACTCACAAAGTACTTTTCTCTTATTTTTACTATGTAACATCTTGAACATCCTGTATTCCGGTAAAAATTAATTATGAATGTTATTTAACGTTAGGTTTTAAATAGAAATTTCAACTTCAGGATTGTTAAAAACGTTTTTTGACGAATAAAACATGGGCGTCGACCCAGCACTATAGTGGAACGCCTCTGATGCGATAGTTACAGTCGAGCGCGGTTAGTACTTGGATGGGAGATCCCTAGCGGTAGAGAATAACGATATGGAGATGACTCAAGGGGTACCACAGGGCTCAGTGATGGGTCCCCTGTTATGGAATGTTCTATTCGACGATGAAACTCCCGGAGGGATACAGTACAACTGCTTATGCTGATGACCTCGCGGTTGTCATCACGGCTGAAGAAAAAGGGGATTTAGTAAATAAAGCAAATGAAGCTATAGTAGAAATTGTTTCTTGGATAAAGCAACAGGGGTAACAGGTGGCCCCAGAAAAGACGGAGGCGATCATCTTTAAAGGCCTAAGAAATAGCGGGTATAAAATTTAAAATAGAAGGCATGGAGATAACGCCAAGTAAGTAAGTGAAGTAGCTCTGGATAACAAACTAATTTTCAATGAACACGTACGAAAGATCTGCGAAAAAGGCTAGCAGACAAGCCAGCTCGCTTAGCAGAATACTGCCTAACACTAAGGGACCAGGGTACTGGAAGAGAATGATACTGTATGGAGTAGTCCAATCAATTCTACTGTATGATGCTCCCATCTGGGAAAAGGTGTTCAAAATAGGTAAGTATGAAAAATTGCGGTTGTCAACGCAAAAAAATTTTGCACTCGGAACTATCTGCGCTTACAAGACAGTGTCTTTCGAGGCCGTACAAGTTATTTGGGGAATCCCACCCATAGACTTACTTATAGAGAAGAGGTGCAGACAGAAACGACACCAAATACCTACTGACAAAAGAGCTGAAGAAGGGGGAGGAAGAAATAAGCATGGGGAAATGGCAAGCAGGGTGGAATGAAACGGTAAACATGGGCAATGGACGAATAAGCGCTTATTGATACCGGATATAGAGAATTGGACAGAATAAGATTTAAACAGACGAACTATTATATGACACAATTTCTAACGGGACACGGGAGTTTCAAAACATATACCTACAAGATAAAAAAGAGTGAAGACGAATTATGTATTTATTGTGGAGACGTTGATAGCGCAGAGCATACTCTCTTCGAATGTGAGGAGTTTGCGGAAGCCAGGAGAGAAGCAGCTGAAAGATCAGATAATGATACAAGAACGAATAATATAATTAAGTGGATAATCAAAACAGAGGAAAATTGGAAAATAGGAGAGCGATTCAAGTAATTTTTAATTTACAAATACACCACCTAATATTAGGGAACAAGCCAACATAGCCTTAACCTTATTACCCCAAAAATCTAAAGACAAGGTATGAAAAACAATATAAGCAATGTGCTGATGACAACAAAATAAATAATAATTCAGAAAAAGGTTTAATAAGTGGGTAGAACGAAAAATTATATGTATTACACGGGAGTAAAGTGCCTTTTCCTCCATTGAATGATTACTTACATCCTGCGGGAGGAAAAGTGGCACTTTCAAATATCTATTACTGCAAAAAAATCTTACCTTATTGATCTCAGTTTCACATTCAAAACAATGTTCATTCAAAATTTCCGTACGATTATCTCTACATGAAACATAAAACTCGAAAAATATCAAAATAACAATCACTTCACAAAAATTCATTATCCCAAATTTAGGAGGAGGGTACAAATCGTGGTAAATACAATAGATATTTTCTATTCGCGGGAAAAAACAATACTGCCGGTAAACCAAATAAGCAGGGAGATAATGATATTGTAATTGTATTCCGATAGGCTAAATTGTATTGAAAAAATGAGGTGATTTATGTGAGGTTTTTGAATACGAAAATTCGATTTCAGAATTGAATTAAAGATACTTTTGTTAGCCGATCAGCGATAAATATAGGTATGTCTATAGTTGTACATGTGGCCATAAATTTGATAAGATAATTGGAAAGGCGGTGGTAAATATACAATTTTGCACCCTAATCACCGATAATATGAAATAAATCAGCTAATTCACATTGGTATATCATTGTGCATATGCCATCTGCACGACAAAAGCCAAATTACAAGTTTGTAAGTCAGTGACGATGGAAGGTACATCTACTCTATATATCAATGACACGTTGCTGACCCATCCAGACCAAATAAAAGTAGGGTTGCGAGGTCACCAACTCAAAGCCGGCCCTGTTTCTCGACTGTAAATTTTGGTGGCTGCGCTCCTTTCGAGAACATTATCGAAAATACGCTTTGTTTATGCATAGGACGAGCGCGGAAAGTACTAGAATTTTCGAGAGCTGAGGAAGACTATATATACGCGGGTTTTTGAGTGCGTAAGGACAATTGGTGAAACGAATACAAAGAGTTAGTTCACAGACAGTTTACAGGAGTTCTTAGTAAACGGACAGTGAATTAAATAGTGAGGATAAATAGTGTAATATTCAAGTGGTAAAAATAAATTAGAACTATTATACCGAGTGTAAATAAATTAGTAGACATTAGAGGTAAAGTGTGTATATAAATTAAGTTTAAAGTGAAAACTATTTAAATAAATAACAAAAGCATTACATTGGTGTCAGCTGTGGGGTAATATAAATAAATAATTACGTAAAAATTTATTCTCAATGAAGTTGACCCATACAAGGTGAGAAGTTTCAAAGCAAATTTTTGTAGTTCTGCATATTTATAACCACACACAAATTTTATCCAAAACTGTTCACTGGAAACTTCCGCATGTTTGTGTTTTCTTGGAAATCGATCATTTCCATCTGCAGAGTAGCTTCATCACTCCCGAAAACAATTGCATTCACCATCAGGATGCAGAGAGTAAATGCTGCTGAATATTTCTACAACATTCTCAATTTTCTTAAAATCTGCGAACCTGTTTTTAAATTCCGATTTAATGTCCGTAATGAACGTCTTGTATTGGCCGACAACAATCTCGTTGTCACTGCTGATTATTTTATTTAGATTGGGTAAGTGAAAGCATTCATTACCAATAAGACCATTAATAAAGGGATCGAGTATTCGCGAAAAACTTTTTACTTCTGACATGAGCTCCCATACAAGCTTTCCTTTGCCTTGTTTAAAAATATCCCCTGCTTTAGGTCATCCATTATATTGAAGGGTAGATTTTCCTCTTACTTATATTTTGTAACTAAGGTTTTTATAATTGCTGCGTTTGAATTTTATACCTTATATTTAATTTTTGGAATTTTTCATACCATTTTTATTGTTAATTTTAATCATAGCGTATTTTGGTGTATTGATAGGATTGTACATTTTCATCACTGTATTTACTTCTGACAATGCTGGGCAAAAATATTAGCCAATGAGACATATCTTCCAGCAACGAGAAACATTTTTCTTTATCGGCTATGAACGCTTTTTTTGTAGGAGACAATTTTTCCAGTAGAAGACATCTTCCAGTCGCGATTGTTAAGGTTTGTGGTAAGAATTTTAGTAAATAATAAATACCAAGGTAAATATGAAGTTTGTTAATAATTAAATGTCATCTACTTATGAAAATATTTTGAAAAAATGATGTGTTATCCCTATTTTCACATGGCGAATTTTAACGCTTGGATAATTTCAGAATGTGTCTGACCACGTTTGTAGGAACTGATATAGCCAAATTCTTCCTTAGCTTATTGTTAGGTAGTAGATGACCCTAAATAGGCTGCAATTTAAATAATGACCTCTTTTACAAAAAAATAAAAGCATTGTTACTCATTCATTTTCCTTTTTTCATTATCATTACATTATTTTATAGATATTCTTAATTTATTTGCATTGGTGATATTGTTTTCTAAGCTTCCTTTCACAATTCGGGTTATAAACAGATATCAAAGTCATATTTTTAACATCAAAAATTAGTTACAAAGTTTTACAATTCACTTATTGCAGAATTATACATTTTCAATGCTAGTTTCAAAGTTTTAAAAATTATAATAAACATTTGTGACTAACCCTGTGATTAAAGCTTAAACAATGGACTAGGTAAGGAAAGAGTAAATATTTTAATATATGTGCTCATAATGTTTCACTTAAAAGGGAGATTTAATACTAGAGAAATACACCTTTTTAATATCAATTGAAATAGTACCCGAGCATTTGGTAATGGTAAATTACAAACGAAAAAACAACCTTATACTTCTATTTACAAAAACTTCTACTTTCACAATAGTTTAATATAACACTCATTTTCAGTGCCCATGACCATGTTTACTTGGATACAATTTATCATAAATTGCCGTACCAACAACAGTGACCACAAAGGCACCAAAACCAAGTTTAAATCCCCTAAAAAATAAAGCTTTAAACCGGCTGCTGTGGGTTCCAAATTCTTGGGGATTGTATCTCCAAACCTCATTTCGTAGCCAAGGGTCTTTTAGTCCATGGGTAGCCAATGCCCTTTCTGTTTCAGCTAATTCTGGAACATCTTTAACTTTATATATTCTGTAGTCAGGAACTTTGTAAGGTGGTTCATGTCCGTGTCCATGACCCCCCATAATCTAAAAGAGGCATAACCTTAAAATTATTGCATAATCAACTTGAAACAATATTTAAAATAATATAATTTGTTAATGAATTGAAAGCAAAAACTTGAGTATTACACAATATACTAACTTGATTTAGTCAAGAGAATTTACTAAAATCTATCTTTATGTTCTACTTATGGATTTATTTTATTTCAATTTGGTTGACAGCCATTTGACAGCATAGATAACTGATTGACATGACAGGCTGGTTTTGAATTTTCTTCTTCTTTCTTGTCTCTCTAGCCGGAACGTTTCCACCCCTCAGTTCCTTATGTGCATTTTATAATCAGTTTGACTTTGTTGCGTCTTGTAATTTTGAATTTTGAGGTTTGCGTTGTAATAAACTGAGTATGACTGAGTGTCTAGATAAATATAAAACTCTAAAAATATAGTTTGGTGCACTGTGTGTGAAAAACTCCATGCGGTTGACGTGAAAAAATGCCTTTTGTGATCTATCAGTGTCAGCAATACCAACCTTCAGGAAATAAAAATTAATAAATAAATGTATTTTTACTTGGTTATGGTTCGTTAGGTATGTTTGTTCTTGTATTTAAATGCATTTTAAGTTAATAAATATTTGAAATAAAAATTATAGTAACTCATAGACATGGGAACAGAAGTATTAACGTCATTTGGAAACCTCCAAAACGAGTTGGAAGAGGCAAAAAATAGTTTAAAGGGTGTAGATGAAAGTATAAAAAGGTTAATCGGTAGAGATCCTTCTGAATTACCCCCGAGAAATATTGTTAAAAGACCCATAGATGACAAAAGCAGGTCAATTTCTAAACCTGTAGGTAGAGCAAGATTTTTTACAGAAAACGAAGAACCTCCTATTAAAAGAAGAGGTGCTGGTTCTGTATTCAAAAGATTATCAGATAAAGTTCCTGATGATGATATACCTGTTCCTCATAGGGGATTAATAAGTAAGGTGATAGTGACACCAAAGGAAATTCCTAGCAGAGAGCAAGCTCTGGAAGCACAAAATAGGGATGAAAAGTTTAAAGCTCGAAATAAACGAATGTTTGGAGCTTTGTTGGGTACTTTGCAAAAGTTTCAACAAGAAGAAACTAAACTGAAACAAAGGGTATGTAAACATAATATTTTTCGTATGTTTGTGAATAGGTTACACAGAAGAGTACTAAAATACCCCATTTTTAGGAACAAAAACGAGCAGTGCTGGAAAAGAAAATTGAAGATCACGAAATCAAAGAAAAGGAAGATGTGAGAAGAGAAAGACAGGAATTATTCTTTAACCGTAAAAAGAAGCAAGCGGAAATTAGGGTTATAGAATTGAAAATGTTGAGAATGAAAGAATACACTAGCTGGGAGCAAAGTCAAAAACCAAGAGTGAATTTTATTCAGACAAAAGCTAAACCACACATTCATTATCTTCCCAGAAAAATGACAGATCACTCTAGAAATCTGCTTGAAGCAAATTCCAAAGAGATTGAAGGTGAGAAAAGAAATCTCTTTTATTTATAGGATTAACTTGAACGTTATTGTTTTGTAGATATGATTGACAAAAAAAAGAAACTAGTAGCAGAGGAACTGGAATATTTAGAATATAAAATGACGAATAACTTCGATAAATTTGGAACACATAAGGAAAAAGAAGAAATTCCTACAGACCAAGATGGTTCTCATAATCATCATGATAATGAAGAGGATGACCAAGTTGATGAAAATGAGGTAGATAATAATATAATCTCAAACACAGAAATGGCAGATGATAAAATTCAACCTGAATTAGAAAATACAGAATTAAGTAGTATTCAATTACCAGCAGATAAAGAAAATAATGGTGTGTCAGAAACAATTCCAGAAGGTGAATCTAGTTCTATTAATAATAATCCCCAGAATTCGGCAATTAAGTCTGAATATTATGAAGTATCACAGAGTAGTGACAATGTTCATTTGGACAATCATGGATCACATAGTGATTTGGTACCTGGTGAATAATTGGATGGACATTGTTCATAAGCTTATAACAAAATGTTACTTACACTAAGAAAATATTGATAAGTAGATCAAACATTTCAGAGTGTACAAAATTTTGATATTTTTCCATGGAAGACTCATGTTATCCATTTCACTATTATTAATTTGTGAGAGTTGCTGTTTGTTGTGAATAAATTTGTTTTATACAACAAAATATACTATATGAATGAAGTAATAAACTATTTTTTCTACAATCACTATCCAAAGTAGGTTTCTAAATATCAAAATCTAACTGGAAAGTTATCATTATAATATGTCTTAATTCGGCACTATTTGCGTTCTAGAGCAGAAAGCGGAAAAATCTTACATACTATTTTAATCCTTCCATTCCATTATTAACATCCCATAATCACAATCCTTGCCTGTAGATGGAATTATTATTTCCTTTGTGGGTCTGTGTTGCCCATTCAGATAAAAATGATCCATTTGCACTTGTGCTTCTCCTTTCACACTCCCTTTCGGAGTTATTTGCCGAACGGCCCTATAGTATCATGAGAATTGAATTTTTAAACAAATTTTTTAAATGTCCAAATTGTATACAACTGTACAAGATCGTACAGATTAGACCAAATTTGTAACTTCTTTAATATGTCTAAAATAGCGATGCTCCTTAAATTAAAGGGTAAATGAAACAAAAGAAATGTTATGAAATTTATTTTTTACACAAATACATATCTCACATATATATTATAAAGTGTATAATAGCAATTGTAACGAAAATAGTGCGGAAAGAGTATGACACATTTTAGAGTGCACTAATGCTTAGGTACATATTTTGTGTCGATAATATACATATACAGACACATTGTTAATAAAATTGGAAACGTTTTTAATGCTGATAAGTTGACAATGTTCATAAAATAATTGACAAAACTGATTTGCTCAATAATGTTCAAAATATTTAAGGCTAGCTTGAGGTAAGTAAAATATTCAACATATTTTATTACATACTTTTCACTCTGGAATATTTTTTATACACATAACCCACAAAAATTAACGCACCACTAAAAATTGGTCACAATTTCTAACTTAGTGTTCTCATGAAGCTTCATATCGATTCGAACAACTTTTTTTAAAGGGGACAATGGTCAAATATATCTACTCTCTAAGATGTGCCTTTTCAAGCCAATGTATAATTCGCCCAATATGTAATCAGTATTGTGTAGGTATTGAAATAATTAAAAGATTAAAAGTTTTTTAGTATTAGTGGAATCTTAATGTTAATCAGTACCAAGACAATTATGTCTTACTTGTTCAGGTGAGTGTGCTTTTAGACATAGATAATACCTATTACTTTTTACATCGGACTCACAAAAATAGACCTACTAAAAATTAAATTTCTCAAAAGTATAATACTAAAGTAGTCTGGAGATATTTCCAAAAATCGTGTTCATATTGAAAGTTCTTATAGAGTATTTTTAAGGCGAGTATTATGGGGCCGTTCAAGTATTACGTAAGCATTATAGGAGGGCTCATTTTTAATGACATGGGGAAGGGGGTCCAGATGGTGATTACGTCAGCAGTAGTTTTTTACTTGTTTACACATATGGCAACCCACACATTGTTATGCTTGAAAACTAAGACATGTATTGACAGTCCCTGTTGAGCTCACTCGAGCTCAAGCTGATCACCACAAAAGCCACTTAGATAGCAATTTCGCTGAAACACCAATCCATTATTTGGAGCATAGCATCTATACTTGGACCAGATCAAGTATTTTTCATATCTCAAGATGATAAAGCTCGGGTCCCTATTGGTGTAACTGCGGCAAATAAGCAAGCACCTCTTCTAATGCACATGGAATATATAATCAAATAGCCTGATCACGACTGGGTAATCGCTGAGCGGCATAAATTAATACCTTCAGTTTATGCTGGTATCAAAATCACTTTCAGTATGCTGGGATAACCTCAAGCCGTTGGATATTCTAGACCAACATACATCGCTATTCGAAGTGGAAAGCATAGTTCATCTACTGCAAATATTCATGCTCAGGATTTCGAAACGCTTCTCGAACTTGCGGAGTTTCAAGCATTAGCTAAAAGTGACCATGGATTGGTAAAACCAGTTGTAATAAAGTTATAGGATTTGCTATACAACACTTTAAGCGACATGATCTTGATGCATTGTTTTTAGGTACCAATGCTCTTGGCAGAAAAGTGCGTATAACAGAGTAGAGCGCAGAATGGCTCCTCTTAGTCGGCAACTGGCTGGTTTGATATTGCTTCATGACTATTGTGGGTCTCATTTGGATGAATGTGGCATTACAATTGATGAACATTTAGAAAGATCCAATTTCGAGTTTGCAAGAAATGTGTTATAGCTGAGGTATGGAGTTCATTGGAAATTGATGGCTATCATATGTTTCTGCAAAATATGTTGGGCCGGGCGAACAAGATGTTCCTGATTTTCCAGGCATTAAATGATATTCAGTACATGTGTGTGAAAGCCAATACTCGCTTCAAATTGTAAAAAGTAGAAACAGAATGCTGTCGTCCAAGAAGTGGCTTATTTAGATTACTAAACAGCAGGTTTCTTCCACCACCAGTAAAAGTAAAACAATCAGTTGATGACTTGGTCTTGGCAATTTCTCAATATTTCCAGTCAATTTAGCTCTACGCTTAAATTCTTCACTCAAATATTTCCTGCAAATGCCCTACGGTTATTTTTGTCCGACGGTAAAATTGAAGTTATCAAGTCGAACATGCAAAGCGTGTGGTCTTTATCATGCTTCCGTCAAGTCACTAAATCGCCACATCGAGAAGATCCATAAAAAAGTAAACACGCACACTGATATAAAAGTTTTAAGAGTGGTTGTTCGTCGTGCTAATGAACTGATGTGCATTATTCAAAATTTAGAGCACCAAGATGTTGAATGGCTCGATGAGAACGACGTAGACATTCCAAAATAGGCAGTGAGCAGCAAACATCCAATGTCATCGAAAACTTAGAATCATGATTCGGGTGTCAAGGACCGAAGACTGTTAATTAGAATTAATATGTATACCAAAAATTTAAAAGAAGTTTGTTTTGTTCGTAATATTACTTAAGATTATAATATTTGTACCTTACTCTATGTTGAATACCGTGTCAATAAAGTTTGTCTACTTAATTGAATATTATGTGCGTTAAAGCCCTCTTATTCTAAGCCTATTTTCTTATTTCTAGAATTATATCTGCTGCTCATGAATCAATAAAAAAACAGAAATCATTAAAAGAAAAATGTATAGGTATACCAATGTTTACGTAAGAATGGGAGAGAGGGGCGCCGGGGGTAAGAGCTTTGATTACTTTTGCTGACAAGAGGGAAGGGAGGGGGGTAAATAATTGTAGTAAATCTGCTTTCGTAAAATACTTGAACCCTATGAGCCTGTAATGACATGTCAAGTAAGGATGAAAAGTGTTTTTCTTCTCTGTCGGTAACCTTGAGAGGCTGAGAAAACTTTTTCAACCATTTTAGAAATTAATTAATGCATGTGTAGATACATTTAGGTACACGAATTTCTTAAAATTTACTATTTAAAGGAGAGAAAAACACAATATTAAGTTGAAGTGTAAACAAGATACTTGAACATATTTTACGAATACTCAGTACCTAATAGTTGGTCTATTTATGCTAATCGAATTCTTAATTTGACATCAATATATAAATTTACTTGTACTGTAATATAAACTACTTATAAACTAATTCTTCTTGAAATTTTACGGTCACTATTCTAAAAAGTCAGTGCATTTGTATCTCCATGAAAAAATTACTTCTACCCGTTAATCCTCTTGTGTATACCTATTTCTGTGTATTATATACATTAAATAAAACAAGTATAAAATCCAATTTTCTGTGACTAACTAGATATTCACTTTTTTTAATAGGCAGTAATATGAAAATAGTGGAACAAACATTTTTACCTTCAGGATATATGATTTTTATATTATTTATATCAGCGTTTTTTCTTTATTTAGTAGGTAGTCGAAATATGGTGCAAATATACTTGATTTTACAAAAATTTAACATATTTGACACCATATGCAGTTCTCTTGCAATTGCAACATTGCTACCAAACAATTTCAACCCAATTTTTCCAACCACAATACTGCGGGTGTCCCAGAATTTTCTCACCCATTTTAACTGCAAAAATCTCGGAACTCAAAAACGATAGGGAAGTGCGGTTTTCGATGAACGATTTCTTTTTATAGAAAGTTTTTTCAGAATAAATGTTTAATTAATGAAATCTAATGTAGGGTGTTTTAAAAAAATGGTATTTTCAAATGCAAATATCGTCTATTTTTTTCAATGAAGAACCCTATATATTTTTATTCTATTTAAAAGCTGAAATCTTCCCCTTTCTGAAAATGTATAGTTTGTTGAAGTTTAGATGAAAAATGAATAAGGTATTTCATTTTTAATGATAGGCTGTTTTGTAGGCATCTAGAGGCGTATGCTTTGACTTGATGATTCCAGACTTTTTTATATGGTTTTTTTGATCAAAGATAGATGTTGTAATCCTATACCAGAGACTCTGGAACAACTACGAGGTGACATTGTCCGAACATTTGAAGAAATTACCCCGGAAATGTTACGCAATTCTTTTGATCACTTTTTGTTCAGGTTGCAAAAATGTATAGATACATCTTAAATATTTTTATTAAATTAGATAATTTATAATGTTAATTTTTATTAAAATTTGATTCACCTTTCAAGATTGTTTAGTTGTTTTAGTTATTTCTAATGTTAAGTCATGCTTCTTTCAAAAACATTCAGTATATTTTTTTTGAACGTAGATTTTTGTAATCTTTAGTATTAGTTAGCAGGCAAATTTTGTAATTGTTTTTTACTTAAAACGTATGTGTCGGACACCTTTATCTAATAAACAATAATATAATTGAAAACCAAATAACTTAATCATTTTTCATCTCAACTTCAACAAATTATATGTTTTCGGAATGGGAAAGAGTTCAGCTTTCAGATAGAATAAGAATATATTATAGGGCTTTCCATTAAAGAAATATACTATAGTTGCATTTAAAAAATACCATTTTTTTAAAACACCCTACATTATATTTCATTAATTAAACATTTATACTGAAAAAACTTTATATAAAAAGAAATTGTTCATCGAAAACCGCACCTCCCTATCGTTTCTGAGTTCCGAGATTTTTGCAGTTAAAATGGGTCAGAAACTTTTGGGACAACCAGTAGTATATTGTGTAACAAGTGCGCATGTGCGCACGTGTTTTACACTGTATTTTTCCTACGACCACCATCCAAAACGACCAACATCCAGAAATCAAACAAACGACTGTGTTGTACACGGTACTTTTTTATGAGCACTTTTTCTAACATGAAGTCGGACTGTTTTGCGGGATTATTGTTTAGATACCACAGACTACAGATAAGCAGAATGGCAATGTGCTGTAGGTATTTATTTTGGGTATGTCTAATGTCACTTTGGCTATGCCTTATGCCACTTTTGCCACAACTTTTATTGCTATGAGAAATTGTTAATTTTGCGTATTATAACCAATGTGCAAAATAGTGTTTTGGATGGTGGTAGTAGGAAAAAGATATTTTATTCATACATAACATATAATTATTTGAAATGAAGATACGGAAAGTAGAAAGAAAAAAAATAGACAGTACATCACTGTCGATTATCATAACTGAATGTCGTACGCCAGAAAGTATACATGGTGATTCATTAAAGTGTGATAAAGTCCAATATCTTGTAAGTCCTAAAAAATATTCGAAAAAAATTTTGACCGGTTATATATCCAGCCCAAAGGCCCATATTTTAAATTTTGTCGTTTGAAGTGTTCCATTTAAAAAAATGTAACTTTGATCTGACACGGCGTTCTGGAACTCGTAATAATTTCAAAGTATTATTAGTTTCCTGTAAAATTGTATTTAGTAAATAAGCGTGTTACCAATAGATATAGAAGAAATATATTATTCTAACGCTTTACAACAAAAGTTTTGAAAAATACTTTTCAAAAACAGTAGCTGTTTCTTCTAAGTTGAACGGTCACTGTTTTTGAAAAATATTTATCAAAACTTTGTTGTAAAGCGTTAGAATAATATATTCTTCGATATCTTTTGGTAAAAATTTTATTCGAATATCTTCGAGGATTTACAAGATATTGAACTAATGAATCATCGTGAATGATGAATAGCTATTGGATGGCTAAGTTTTAAGCAAATTCTAATTGTTTGTATACAAGATACACTTCTTATATTTTTTATTTCATTTCATAATCACAATCGGATCGAATTTTTTCATTGAAATCAACATTTATAACATAGTACGCTGACTAAAGCTATTTTATCTTTAACATCATAAGTATAGTACTATTACGACTAACTATTTGGTCACATGTTAGACATATCATTGTGCTATCTTACAAACAAAATCATCAGCACCTTTATATTTTCGAAAACTAAATATTAAAATTAAGATAGGGGTAAATATATAGACATTTATAAATACCTCTTGTGTCTTGTAAACTAATATGTAGGTATTTATTTGACATTTTATTTTCAACAAAAGTAGTTTATATTTAAGACGGGACTTCACCAAACTGGGCTAGGCGGGCGGCACAAGCGGCATAAAATTCGCAGTTTCAGAGCCTTCCTCTGAAATAATTTGATGTTGTAGGTAGGTATTTACTATCTTACTTTGTTCTAGGTGAATTAATTGTATTTCTTATTTCTTACATTAAATAAAGTTAATTCTAGTATAATGTGACTCTAACTAAGTTCTATCTAATTTTAACAGATACGGTAAGTAGCACTTTGGATGGGTGTAAAATTATCTACAGGATTTAGCTTATTACAAATAATACACTTTGTACAAAAAATGCAGCCTCACACATTCGGAATTAGAAACGGAAATCATATTCTGAATTCCGGAATTCTTTCACAGTTTGGTAGACATTTAAGAAAACATTTAAGTGATTTGTTTTTGTCATTGTAAATCCCGGGATCTACCAAGTTTCTTCTCTCTAATATTAGAACTAAATTAACCAAACTTACCACTAAGTGTCTTTTTTTAACTACTATGAGATCGTTGGAAAGCATTTTCGTAACGTTTATCCATACATTATACAAACAGTTAAATAAATACATAAATTTACAACGAAAATTCTACATGTTCTAAAACTTCTATACATACAATTTGATAAAGTGAAAATTTAATATAGGTACTTATCTTGTATTGGCTACATAAAGAAAATATGTTTACTATTCTGTTTAACACTGCAAATAAACTTTGTGTAGTTTTTTTATCTAAAATTGTTTGTGACTAAATTTATTTTTAAACCCATGTAAAGTATGAAAAATTGGTTTTTATGCTTGGTTATCACTATATTATATTCAAATTTTATTTACACCCCGTCAAAATAATACCCCCACCTGATAACAGCTCTAGCAGCAGACGTTTTGCGTTTCTATTGGTGGATGTGTTATTAATCTTTTCACTCTTTATTATGTACAGGATCGAACTTGGTCTAATCGAGTCTTTGCTGTAATTACAATCGACGTTTCATTCAAAGTATTTTTTTACTTTTATCGTAGTAATCGTTAGTGTGGATATTTTTCTGGTTTACATTTATTTTACTATTTTATATGATATATGTTTTAATTCATCTATGTCCTATCGTAAGTATTCATGTTTTCCAAAGAAGTGACAGTGTGTAGTTACAGAACATGATTATAATCTATAATAAAACAATGAAACTGCTCTTTACTGAACAAAACTAAATTGTTTCAGATTTTAATTGGTTCATAAGTTACCTCAACAGTATTTTTGACGTTTTACCTAACATATTGATTGATATCTATCAACACATAAGAAGTACTTAAAAATAGAATATTCACCCCTATATATATATTTTAATACTCTTATCAAATAAGTTAGTAGCACATGATTTAGTGTGCTTACTTCGATACAAATACATTATTCAGATCTTATAAACCTCTTTGGTAAAATATATTCAACAATTTTCGTACAATACTATTTCACATAATCAAACGCTAGATAATTGTAATGCATATTAGAGAAATTACAATATACTACATGCGGTTCCATGCATTACTTCGGAAATAAACATGGGAGTACCTGCTCCTAGACCGCCGTCAGTTTTTTCTTGTTCATTTTTTTCATACTCGCAGTCGAAATAATGACTTTGACAGTCAAAGCACCTAGAAAAGAGCAATAGTATTATGGAATGCATTAAATAGGGATAGTAAAGACACCTTAATATACAGTGTGTGGTGATTTTTTTTTCAAATAGTGGTGCGTATTGAGTAGATTGAGTAGATACTATAAACTCACCTACATTGGTCAGACATTTTACATGTGATTCCAAACTGTTTAGCTACAGCTTTGTACAATTCTTTACTTGACTTGTGCATAATTTCTGGTCTTTTGGTAGGGTTAGTCGGCGAGGGGAGTTCACTTCGGGCTTTCAAGCGAGTCTAAAACAATACATTAAATCCAGCAAATCCTATAGAGTACAATCGTGCTTAATATTTAAATTTGGCGGTCTTATAATCATTTGGTCGCTCACGCATGTGCGCCAAAGGATAGCAAGTAACGCGTGGCAGTCACTGCTTGACATATAGATCGAGAGTAGACGTAAAATGAAATGAAATGAATTATTGTTCTTCATATGTGAAATGTTTTAATACTTACTTCCTCAAGTACGTATTCATACGATGGCGGTGGACTTGCTGGAATAACTTCTTGTCCATCAGCTTGTTCCATTGTAGAAGAAACATTTGCTCTTTGACTTTCTAGTTCGTTTTCACCATCAGCAGCAGTCTCCATCGAATTACTCCTTGTAGAAGAATTCGATTTCGACATTTTGCTGAATTTAAATTTGAAAGGAGCCACGTTGATATTTTTCTTAACGACTAATTAGTAGAAATATATTCGAGTATGTTGTTTAAAATCATCGTTGATGCTGAAACATACAATAAATCATGTTGGTAATGGTATTAAGGAGAAAAAGTTGTTATATTCTTTCCTTCAGATTCTTTTTTTTTCTTATTTATGGCATAGTATAAAAATAGAACTAGTGTGAATCCTGTCGGAACGCGCGTACCTAGACGTTTTGAAATGTTTACAGTTGCCGATTATTATGTAAATAGACTCATTTCTAATAAACACTTGATTTTCCGTAGTATTTTGAACCACAACATCGTTTTTTGAAAAAGTTTTCTAGCAACGTACGTTTTTAGCAGTCCCCGTACCAAACGCACAAAGTCAACGAGATATGAGGGTAGTAAATCGCACGGCCCCTGTATATACGGTGCACGTGTTTTTCAGCGACCGTTTTTCGGCATGTCTTTATAAGCTCCGACGACGAGTGAACCTACTATTCATTTTTTATGTACGGTCCCTCTGGAACTATAGCCTCCTTTATTTCTATTTATGATCTAA
This sequence comes from Lochmaea crataegi, assembly GCA_947563755.1. NCBI lineage: Eukaryota > Metazoa > Arthropoda > Insecta > Coleoptera > Chrysomelidae > Lochmaea > Lochmaea crataegi. Next base: position 86,877,079 of record OX387423.1, on the reverse strand, counting down.
ATCGGTTATTTCCAGGCCTGCATTTTCAATATTTAATTTAAATGTTTCCAGATAATAAAAGATTAAAATTCATTGATATAGTTTAGTCTGTAACACTCTTTGAATCTTTTTACAAGACGAGAACAGTATAAAATTATTGAAATTTTAATAGTTATGGATATATGAAATATGACAGCTTGAAAAATTCCATATTGCAGTCAAATCATAATTAAAATGTCATCCTTTGTTAGAGCGAGGGTCAAAAATAAAATTAATCAAATATGTATGAATTCTGTAGTCACCCTTGTTTCGCTGTATTTAAATTTTAATGCAGCCTATCATTATTATGTGTCCTCTAACGTAAAAATCCCACTGCCCGGTATCCTCATCACGTGTTGTTGACTCATTATTGATCCTTTTCCCCAACGGGAGTTATATTACCGAAAACTACGTCATGCATCTCAAATCATACATAATTATTAGACTTTCATATAAATGATTCAATATTTCTATCATTCGAGATATATTCTAAATGTAATATACAATATTTGTACATACCTACAATATTTTGTAACGATATAAACAATATGTAATAAAATTACTTTGTACTTACTTAGATTAAAATTTTCAGTCTTAACGTAGTGTTTTCAGTTCTTCTGAGAGATTCTATGCTGTAAAGTCACATTTTTCTGTGATTCTAAGCCGATTTTTTTAGGCCGAAATTTTCCAATGAACTGTTTTCACTGTTGTTTTGTTAGACGTTTTTGTGGCGCTGCTGTAGAATCGAGTTATCCTGCTCGATCCTGGATTGTGCGCGGGAGGTAGTTGGACGATTAGAAACCGAAGGGAATTTTTTGTGTCACGTACATTAATTTTTTTAAGATTAATAAATAAAATTATACAGTACCTGGTTTGTACTTCTTCTATCTTACCTTTTAGGAATAAGAGGACAAGGAAAAGAAAAAAGAAAATATAAACTTATTACATTTTATTATTTTTTTAAGTGAGTACTTATAAAGACTAGTTAGATTTTATTTTAAATTGTAAGCTAGGTATTTCAATATTCTGCAAGACACGTTAAGACTTATAATAATAACTATTTATATACATTAGCGTCAAATGATTTTATTTAATTGTTGGATATTGAATTAAAGTACTAACCATGCGATTGTAAATATTTACAAAAAAAGATATAAGTAAATATGTGTATTACATGTTATTATAATTTGGTTATTGTAATTTTCTATAGAGGGTCCGTATTTTTATTGGACTATTATAGTGAGAATTTTGGTGTATTACCAGTTGCGTGAAACGAGAGAGATTTAATCTCTCATGGTAAGGACCATTAGATAATGAGAATCTCGTCTGAATGATTCAAATTTATCAATCTAGATCTATACTCTCAGATAGCCAGGCAGCACTGAAATCTTTAGCATGTCCCCAGATCAGATCTAGACTGGTCTGGGACTGCCTACAAAAACTTTTAACCCTGGAAAACCATAATAGAGTAACTCTTAAGTGGGTCCCAGGGTATTGTAGGCAATGAAAAGGCAGACACCCTAGCAAAGCTAAGGTTCGAAACTGCATTCACTGGTCATGAACCAGTATTTGGAATATCAAAATCTGCTGCACGTGGTTGTACATCTCGGTCGATTCGAACAAAACATCAGACGTACTGGAGTCAAAGCAGGAATATAGCATAATCCTGGTCAAAAACCCTCGGAGTCGCTGACTAACGAAATAATAAACCTCAACAGGAGCCAGATAAGGATAGTGACGGGATTACTCATGTACCCTAAGGAAGCACATGCATAAAATTGGCATATATAGGTAGGAACCTATCTGTCGGTTGTGCATGGAAGAGAAGGAAACATTAACTTCGAATGTGAAGCACTGTCTCATTGGAGATATAGACTCCTAGGTCTATTGTATCCAAGGGAGGATTTCTCCAAGAGGGACCTAGTGAAAAGACTGTTGATCCTGATAAGGGCTACTGGTCTCTTCACATAAAAGGTATAACCAAGAGCACGAAAAGCTTTTAAAGGCTGAGGTGCCAAGAAGCCTCTGACTGGTGGTGCCGAACTAATCAATCTAGATCTAGAGGTCTGCCAGCAATGCAGATCTTAATATTTCTCTTTAAAAATATGACATATGAAACTCTCCTGTTTTAAACAACCCTGCAATACACCAATTTCATGGTGAGATTTTTCCAGTCCCTTAAAAATACTAGCAATTTTAGTTCACCGACGCATCGAATTTGTTAGCACCAAACCATATTAGGATTGTTCGTTGGAAATAAAATAGTTCTTAATATTAGAAATTATACTTCAAGCTAACAAAAATATACTTTTAGTCATCATGAAAATTGTTTAGTAAAATATGGTTTAAATGTACTTAATCAATATACTTAATAGAAATCAGATTGTTTTCGAAGTTACTTTATAAGGGCTATTACTTTCAGTTCTGATTACCGAAATTTAATAGGTGATTAAGTTTAACGGCGTTTTCAATCAATTTTTTCATCGCTAAAGGGTATCGAGGCAGAATAAGCTTACTTTACCCCGCGCTTTTCATATTTTATAGCTCGTTACAATCCACGTGTCACAGAAAATTTCTAATCCATTTCATTTCCAAACTCGTTCCTTTACCAGAATTTGCTTTCGGTATAAAAGTTTGTAAAGTGTAGCCTTATATAGGGTGTTTAAAAAAATGGTTACAGAAGATTTTACGTGGAAAATAAACTTCTTCTTCTTTCGTAAAATTTACAATTTCTTACAATTGATTTGGAAAATAAGAACTCGATATTGAAAATTTGCAAATTTTCTTGGCATACAAAATGCTGAAATGCATTATAAGCCCTCTTTCACACTTACGGATTTCTTAACGTGATTGTGTACGGCAACGGTGCCGTGTGTATTTTGGTTTGTGTTCACATGACACAAGGTAGTGGACGGCGCTCAGTTTTTGTATTAAGTGCATCAGGATGGATGAAAGAAAAAGATGCTTGTTAATAATGATATATCATCATCGCAAAAAGTCACGAAAAACAAGAAAATTTTGGATTTATCCTCTATTTCAAAAAAAGACAGTTGACGGGCGAATTTGCAACATTATTTCATGAGATACTAGAAGATAGTTCAAAATTTTTCAATTACTTTCGAATGTCTGTTGGCAGTTTCGATGAGTTATGCACAAACTTGAAGAATGATTTACAAAAAGAGGACACACTGTATTCCTCCGGTGGAGATGGTTACGGTTACACTCAGGTAAGTAAAGAGAACTTCAAACTATTACATTTTGTTCTTCTTCAGCTAGTTCGTCAAAGTTATCCTTCAAAATCCTACAAATTTCCTTCCAACCCTCCAATGTCTTTTATCTGTTTTTATAGTCGTCAATCGTTTTATCCCTTAGTACTGATCGTTGTTCAACAAGTGTAACTAGTAGTTCATTATCAATTTGAATATCCATTATTTCGTTATATTTTTTCACTATTTAATGAAGTTTACATCTGTACAATACAAAGACCAAAAAAATTCTGAATAAATTAACTGCCGTGTCAACACACATACATGTATACACTTGTCTGTTTTACTGTTGCTGTACATGGCTACGGCACCGTGTAGTTGCAGTCATTTTGCCGCGCTGCAACGGCAGCCGTGTACGATTCCGGCATCAACCGTCTTGTGTGAAAGCTACCATTACACACGGCACCGTTGCCGTACACGGTAACGTTAAGGAAGTCGTTAAGTGTGAAAGAAGGTTTAGGGTACGGTGTCAAGTACGGTTCCGAAAGCAGCCGTAGCAAACGACTGTAACTGCAGAATGCAAAGACTGGTACTGATCGGGGTTTTGAGGTTTTGTTGGATGAGGAAGAAGATGATAAGTTTCAAAATAAAATAATAAATTTATAGAGCGATGTGCCAAAGTAGGTTACCATCATCGCTACCATTAATATGATTTTATTTCTGCCCGTATAATTACAGTTATTTCTTTTAAGGTAATGGTAACAAAATAAAACGCATTTCCAATACCTACATTATGTTCAATAATAATAATAATATTATTTAGAAGCCTGTTTTTAATAATTAACTATTAGTTAAAACTAGTTGGCAGTTTCGATTATTATAAAAAATTATTTTCTAACTTGCAGACATTTATAAGGAAGCGGAAAATATTATGAATTTATCGAAAAGTTTTAAGACTAAAAAATTTGGGATCTAAATAACCTTTTTGATCTGATCTGAAGTTTTTAGTCTTCATAAAATGTTGATTTAAAAAATATTGCAAGAGTTTTATACGTAAGATTGACCAGACAGCTGGTAGATATGCATCAAAACTAAAAAAAAATAGTGGATATGAATGGAAAGGATCTTACAATATTTTTTTTAATTCTCCGATAAATATTTTTTTCCAGCATCCTTATCAACCACATTCATACTGCTTTGTTTTTCATCAAGTTATCACAGACATATTTACAATATTTTTTTTATTTAGAATTATAATAATTTTGAGCCTGCATAGATTCGTAGTATTTACAAAATTAATTGGACAATGCCTATGAGTAAAGAGGAAAGGGCAATAAATGGCGAAGACGAACCGCTGTCTGCGACTATGGAGGTATATTTTTCTTCTTCCTTTAACTCGAGTACCTCTTGAACTGGATCAACTCTAAAAAAAGTTTTGTCTGAAACAAAAAATCAGCTTTGAGAACATGGCATGGAGATTGGGTGGGCAACATCATAAATATCATTAAAATTATACATTTGTGATATATAGTATGTTCAGAATAGGGGACGAAGGGGCCTCAGTCCTATCTGTTTGTCTACTCAATCATCCTTTCCTGGTTATATGAAAGTTTTTGGCGGTCATCGGAGTAATCCTGTGCACTTTTCTCCTGCTGGTCTTCTTGATTTTTGGCTCTAGCCTCGTGTGTGTTTCACTGCCTCTAGGAAAGGCGAATGCTTAGCCGGTGTACTGCGACTAAAGATAACCCTAAAGAGTGGTTCCTCTTGCTATATCCTGCCAATCGATTAAGGGGCAGGCAGACCTCTCTTGAGAGTTCCTCTTCTATTTTTTCAGTCGAGAGACTTCGGCGCTGGCCATTGTCGAGCTGCTGTCTTGGTCGTAGATGTCTGTTTTGTAGACTTCTCTGGTGTAGTCCGGGTGCTTCCTCAGTTCTTCGACCCGTCTTCGTGCTAACGTACCATGGAGCGTTGGCTGCTTGTTTTAGGTTAACTTACAGCATTATTCAGTACTAGAATATATCACAACAGATGACATGTACAGCTGTATGAATATAGCATAAGCTTTGACAATCTTAGCAGCTTGCGCGAAGTGCTAGAGTGTGGTTAGTGCGCATCAGAAGATATAGCAAGCCCGCTGTCAAATATTCATAATAATATGTCCACTATAACTGGTCATATATTTTTATTGTGACAAACCCTGTATACTATTACTTTTAAAAAGCAATATTTTACGCAACTTTAACTCTTTGGATGATTTGATTGATTAAATTGATTCTTTTTATTGTGTTCTATCTATGAAACATTTTGTGAAGAACAATGGTCTATGCTCAATTTCTTATTGATTTGTGTTTACCAGTTGAAGCTGTAAATTGTTTTGAGGTATAGAAAATGCAATTAAGGGGTTTTTGTGATTGAAAACGATCACACTGTTGTTACTGAGGCTAACGGTTGTTATGGTATTTCAATTGGTAAATTAGACAACTTGAATAGAATAAACGACGTATTGTACTTCATTCATCGACTTTTGATGATTTAATAAACGTGTTTTAGAATATCTTCGGTTATAATCGTTCGGAAATGACGACAATTAAAGAATAATATAAGAAAATTGAAAAAGCGGAACCATCGGGATCGAACCCGGGAACCCTCGGTAAGAATCCCACACGCTAAGCCCAGTGCTACGACGGTTCGTACCTATCGATCTTCGGATCGGTATTATATGTTACCATTAACCGCGACTGCGTCTTACAATAAATAAACAAAATATATAAAATAAAGAGTATCGGACCGATTTTAATGATTTCTTATTTGTTGGACTGGAAAAATTGACGGAAAAAATTACTTTTGAAAAATTTACCTTGGACTAAAATGGCGGTATATAAAAATTTGAAATCTCTGTATACATGGAGATTAGCTAATTGTCAGAATGACATTTATAAAAGTTGGAAACTACTCTGACACTCCATTCAGCGGGTAGAACACGACCGTTTGCATAGTATGTTATTAGCAAGACAAGATTAGGACAGGACAACGTCTGTCGGGACCTCTAGTACTAAATATAAATCATGTCGCTCACCTTTAACAATATCCCTTTCTGTCATTTGATTACCGACAATAAACTTTTTATTATTGTAAGTTTTTTCTTCATTGGCTACATTTACAATATTTTCCGATCCTACTTTAATAAAAGAAGTAATGGTAATTTCAAATATCTTATTTGGATCTGCGGGTATTTCTGAAATTGCTCTTTTTCTTCTTCCATAACCGATTTGACCGTCACTGCATTCCACCTGAAAATAATAAAAATTGTTTTATAAATAATATGTAATGGTTTTATTGCTGAAATTGCGTCTATGATTGGTCTTTTCTTAAGGTGCAGAGAAATTTACTCACCGAGCAGTGCAACAAAATAACAGAAAGTATAAAGCCGCGTCCACACTATGCCGCTGTTTGCCAATTGGCAAAACCGATTCGATGTAGACGCGACCGTTGGCACGTGCCAATAAGCCAGCCGTGTTCCAATGAAAATCGGTGAAGTGTCGGTTTCCTTCGAAGGAAGCTAATGAGAACGGTGAGTGGGGACGTGCCAACCACTGGCCTCTCGCGGCTTCAATTGTGATTTGAACTGTCTACCAGTTATCATGTGCTTTCAAATGAAGTGGACGAAAGAGAAAGTTATTAATTTGATAAATCTATACCGGGATCATCCTGTTCCGTGAACATTGTGCGACTAAACTAAATGAATGCCAACAAATATAGTTTGGCAAGTCTATGTGAAGCTACGCGGCATCGGTAAAGGGCGAGGAAACATGGCCGATATCTGTCATAAATGTACCAATGTCGTACGGTACCTATTTTATAAAAGTATTAAAAATAATAATAATAATTATATAATAATTATATCTATATAGAAACTGATTCATGCTTTGCTTTAAAGGTAAGGTATTTTTCAAAATACGGTATTTGTTAAAAACAAATAATGTTAAAAACGTACTTGAATTCAATATGGTTACGAAATAATAAGATACCAAGTAAAACTGAAAATACGAAGGTAAATACTGACAATATAATAAACGCCACTGGATAATCAATGTCAGTCAATTGTCGAAGTGAGAGGGAAGAACACACGCACGCGCTTGCCAATAGGAAGTAGGGTGGTTACTTAGCAACGGAGATTCGGTTAATATTCACCAATTGCGTTAGTCCGGAGGGCGTGGAAATTATGATTTTCGCACGACGTTGCCGGCTTGAGGGAAACCCATAACATATTTGGAAAAGTGTTCATCTTTTAATATTCAGAAATTGAAAAAATAATGTTAATGGACAAAATCCAATGAAACAAGCGCATTAAAGAACTTTCGTTTGATCATTATTGACATATTGTTAATAATAAAAAGTCCATTTTCTAATTATTATCACTACATACTTAGCACACTAGCTTTTTCATTGTTAAACGTGGCAATATCAAATGTTTTCGACCGCATTCCTTTCAGAGCTTCAGTTATGTTTGCCAAACTATAGGTAGACGTTTTTACAGTCGCTGGCTCTGCCAATTAGCATTGCCAACGGCAAATCGCGGCATAATGTGGATGCGCCCTAATATACCACAAGGAACATGCATAAAATTAACATTCTTACAATACTATAATTATCGTTTTTTTTTGCGTTATGAACACTATTTATTATCGGTCTTTAAAAATTATTGTTTATGCCTATCAAGACTTTTTTATTTTTAAATAGAAACCAAAATTAAAATATTTACCCCTTTGCATTTATCAAGGCAGACATTTACAGTGCCTTTGAACTGGACATACGTGGATTCTGGGAATTTGAAAGCTCTGAATTTTGCTGATAAGAAATCTCCATCTACTGTATTGAAGTTTTCAAACAGGTACGGATCAATGGAACATCTGTAAAAAATGAAAAAAATTAATCTGTTTCCGAATATAAATAAATATTGAACAAAACGTTTGTATTAATTGATAAAATAAATATAACACAATCATCATAGGGAATCATCGACTGAAAATTATATTTAAACAATTGTTTTCTTAAAATCCCTTTAATTGACTCCAATGAAAAAGTACAAATTATGAAAGGGTCATACGTGGGGTGTCTTTTGTATTTTGCATATAGAGCTAGAAAAAAAAGTAGTTTAAACACTATTGTTTTCCAAAGAATTCTCCACAAAGAAACATGCAGTTTTGGATCATTTGGAACCAATTCTGGAAGCAGTTATTCCACTCGCTTGTGTTTTTGTTGGCGTTGACTGCATCTTCTGGGGAATTTTGACCACGCAGTTCATTCTCAATTTTTTGAAATGGAAAAAAGTCTTTAGGACTTAGGTCGGGACTGTAAGGAGGATGGTCCAGTAAAACGATGTTTTCTTGCTTTGTTTTTCGAGCTGTGGGAACTTGCATTGTCTTGGTGGAGAATCATTCGTCGTTGGGGGTTGGTTTTTCGAAACTCAGCAATTACTTCCGGCAAACAAATCGATATGTACCAATCAGCAGTAACAGTTCTTTGATCTTGCAGAGAAATTGTTGCTACATGACCCGCTTTTGAGACAAATGTCGCAACCATCTTTTTGGAAACACTTCGAGAACGGATAACTTTCGTCGGTTTTGGTTCATCTTGGAATAGCCGACTGACATTTCGGGTTCATAAGAGTAAATCCAGGATTCATCACTATTGACAATATTGTATATATTCTTAGAGTTTCCTGCGTTAAACCGGTTTAGAGTTTTTTGACACTAATTGACTGTAGTGCCCCTAGTATAATTTAGTAGGTCATTCACGAAATAGCTTAATTAACATTTTTATAATATTGGATAGATATGTTTATCAACAATGATATAAAAGTGTTAGTAAGGATAAATATATATTTTTAATTAGGACGACACATGACTAGAGATTTTAGAAATATTAGGTTTGTTCCAACTGGCATTTATGAACCGTACTGGAATCGTTTCGAGTACTGTATAGTGCGCAAACTCGAATTTGGGATGGACACATCAACTTTATCACCCTTTCCAGAAGGTACAGTTTGCATACCGTCCCAAGCAGTCCCAAGAACGATACTTTGATCAGTTGGAACGATACAAAAACGGTTCTAACGCCAGTTGGAACAAAGCTATTATTATAAGTTGAACTCTACTGAGGTCAGTTGGGCTGAATGAAGTCTAAATAGATCAAACTGAAGCTCATCTTGTGTTTTACTTATCACCCCGTTATTACCGAACCTTACATGGAGATCCTGCCAACAGGACTCTTCTGATAGCAAATAGATGGATGGGCCCTTCAGAGCAATGAGAAATTTTTTTTTCAATTTTATGGAACAACATGGGATGGACGAAGAATGAAATAGTATGGTAGATTGATTTAGTTTTACATAGTTGTAATGGGAAATTTATATGGATAATGGAAATATGGTAGATATATTGTATATTTTTATTGGAATTATGGATAAGTTTATGGAATTAGTTTTACGGATATTATTGATGGAATATTGAGTTATTATTATGGAAATTATGCAATTATTAGTTATTGTATATATGGAATTTATGGATTTATCATGGAAGAAGAAGAATTATTTTATTGGTTACTAAAAATAGAGATGGTCCAAATAGGAAATAGGAATATGGTCCTAAAAGAAAATATAAATAGTTATGTTTAATTTTGACATATGATACTTGTTGACAAGCGCCAACTATATTGTTATATGCAACACTTATAAGACAACCCTCGTATTCTATATATTTTTTTTATCCTACTCTGATAACTTTTGGCGCTTTCTTTAAAATGTTCCCATCTGCTACAGTAGCGCCACCAATTTAACGCCATTCGACTGACACTTTTTAAATACAGCTATAAGTGTTAAAAAAAAATAACAAGCAATTATATATTTATCAAGTCGTAACTTACCCATTATAAATAATTGTTTCTTCTTGAGATTTTGTGTCAGTGACTTGCATATGCGTTACCAAAAGTCCATAAATCGGTGCTGATACGTTGTCTAAGAAAATTTCCATTTGAAGGGGTGTTCCTGGTGAGACATTTAGTTCTCCAGTTACCAATTTACCGGCTTGTCTTACACCAACACCTAAAATTGGTTCCGGAGCTCTGCCAATTGTTTCATTCGTTGTCAAAATTTCGATTTCTCTGAAATAAAAATTCATGTGTTCAAAATAATTTTCGTACTTTTTATATTCATCTTATCCATTAGGTACTGAGAAATGTTGTGAAGTGGAATCAAGCTCGATTTGCATAACAGCTGCCTTTTAATAGCTCAAATTGTTTAGTCAACATATCGGTAAAAAATTAAGGTAGGTGTAATTTGTTAAATAATAACTGGAAGCTATAGTCGGTCATTTTCCTGTTTATGTTTATAATTATGATTAATAATTTGCCACGGGTTGTAAACCTCCGATCCTCATATTTTACAGTAGGTATGTTTTAAGTGTTATCATGTTGGTTTTAACGTGGTAATTGTAAGTCTCCGAACAATGAACCTATTTGAATAGTAAACATATTTGCTGAAGCCAACATTAAAATCCAAATTCATTGTTGTTGATGGAATTTTTTACCAGATCAGAGGTGGGCTTTGTTAATTAAATTTAAATTTTTTTCTTCTAGAATTGGTCTCTCAGTTCAATTGTGAAAGTGTTTTCGAACCAAATACACGGATTCCAAATTAAATAGAGCAATAGGGAAGAGTTCAAAATTTGTATTTTTTTAAATAGAACTCGCAATGCGTCCTACTACCTAAACCTATATGTAATGAATATTTTTTGTAATTTGAAAATAGATTCGAAAACGTGCAAACTATACAGGCCAGAAAGGAAAACCATAGCGAAGGTGCGATTTAAACAGAGAATAGTAAGTTGCTAATGCAGTATAAGAATCAAGTTGTTTAGAGACATATTTAATGGCAAAACAGATAGAGTACTTATTTTTCCCTAAAGTGTCTATGATAAAAAAAAGTTTTCTCAGTGTTAAAACCCGTTCGGGTATTAATAGTAATGAGATCTTTGCATATGGTAGAATGTGGTATATCTAAACTACTCCAGGTTACACTAGTGTTATCAGCAGTGAGTTTACCATTTATTCGTCTGTGACATCGTTAATGAATACCAAAAAAGGAATTGGACCTAAAACTGAGCCCTGGGGTACACCACTACTTACTAGTAAATTTTCCGAAACTTTACAATTTACTCGTTCCTACATTCAGGGTAAGTTTCAAACCATTTTAAAGGAATAGCACGGAATAGCCGGATGCAATATTTATTGTGGATATTTGAATTTTTTGTCAGTAATACTCACTCTGGTTCTTGGAAACCTGCAGGCAGCACATTTCTCTTCGTTAATGTATGATTCTTAATCGAAAATATGGAGCACTTAACGTGAAGAGTATCTTTATTGATTTGACCATCTTTTTCGACATTTTCAATAATCAGTGTTTGATAATATATTTGTTTTCCCTGAAAATAAGAATAATTGTTAGTTACAAAATTAGAAGATTTAACATAAAAAACTGGCAAAAGCTATAGGTAGAACACAAATATATACTAGGTACAAAGAAGCAAGCCTATATATAATTAACCAAAAACGTCAAATTTGACGAGCAAACAACATATTGGCAATTTATAAATATCAACTTATTTTATTTGAAATATATAAAGTTAGTGTTTGAAAAAATATAATTTTTCTATGACCATTTTTTAAAGAATTTCAAGTTTTACCTAGCATATCTCCTCAAATACAAGCCTTATTAACTGAAACTGTGATACGAGTACATTCAAGAATCATTATTAATTAACTGTAAAACACATTCTAGTAGAATGCCCAAATTTCGAGCATGCAAGGCTGAAAAATAGTATAAGCAATAAATTAGATGTAAACTCTAAGATATTGATAATTATTTCGATATTGACATATCATCGTCAGAATGACGGAAGTTACATTTTATGTGATGCCTGCTTGATGTTTAATATTTTGGCTAGACCAAATAGTAAGTGACCTATCTTGTGATTAACTTAATATATATGAATAGAAAAAAGAAGAAGATATGATTTTACAAATATTAAAGATTAGGTATTATTTGCCCTATGGGGATATCCTGGATATATTTTTCCCATTTAAGATCAGTATAACTGTGCAATGATATAGGAAACCAAGGAAAACTATATCTGCTGATATTTACAATTGTTACTTAAGAAGACAATTCAATAGTGGAGAGATTTATCTGTTCCTTGACAACTTCATATTGTGGGTCTCTTGTGGTGTCTTCTTATTTCTAGTTCTTCAAGGAAATCTAGTTCTTGTTTCTTATCACAAATATGCAGTACTTCTAGTTCTGTGTGAGGTGTTAATGAATGTTTTGTGTCAAGAAGATATTTTGCGTAATGTGATTTATCTGGCTGTTTTAATCTGTATGCTCGTTAGTGTTCATTGTATCTAATTTCAAAATTTCGAATTGTTTGACCAATATAGACAGCATTACATTCTGGACATTTAAGTTTATATATTCCAGACTTTTTTAATGGGGGTATTTTTGTTTTTACATAAAACAATTTTTTACTCACACTGTTTTCTGTTTTAAAAGAAATTGCTGTATTTGTTCATCTTTGAAATATTATTAGAAATATCACCAGCATATGTGATGGTTTTGTAATTTTGTATTTTCCTAGTTTTTTCAGGAAATATTAATTGTAATGCCACTTTTTTCTCTTTTTTATTAATTAATTAATTTATTATATGTAATAGATCACCGTTGGATGTGGCTTCTTGTTTAATTATATTAATTTCTCTATCAAAATTATATTTGTTGATAAGAACTGAAAATGCTCTATGTATCATTGCTAATTTATGTGACATGGGATGATTGGAATTATATGGATAGTCACATCAGTATGTGTTTTTCTGTAAATTGAAAAATCAAGTATATTATTGACTCTTTGAATTTTAATATCAAGAAAATTGATTGAGTTATTTTCTTCAACTTCTAATGTAAATTTAATTTTTGGATGTAAATTATTAATATGATTGAACAATATATCTAATTGTCGTTCACTACCCACAAAACAAGCTAATATGTCATCTACATACCTATACCAAAATAATATATTTTTTGAAATGTTACATTCAAAGATTTTTCTTTCTAAACTGTCCATGAAAATGTTTGCTAAAATTGGTGATATAGGGCTTCCCATTGGTAAACCTTCATTTTGATTATATACCTTATTATCAAAAGTAAAATAATTCTGATTAATACATACATCAAACAAATTAAGTATATCTGATATTATTCCTGGATTGATATTTTTATCCTCTAGTAATTTTTTAACAAGTGTTATGCACTCTTTTGGAGGAATTTTAGAGAACATATTGGTAACATCAAATGAAATAAGTTTAGAGTTATCTTGTAATTTGTATGTTTTTAATTTTTTGATTAGTTCTATTGAATTTTCAATTCAGTATTCAGATATACCTCCATAGCTATTAAGTATATTGTTTAGTTTTTTAGCTAACTTATTATTAGGAGTATTAACGTAAGAAACTACAGGTCTAATTGGTTTCGATACTTTATGTAAATTAACAGTTCCATATAATTGTGGAGACTGAGGATTTTTATTAATCAGGTATTTTTTCTCATAATCATTAGATGTAGTACTCGGTATAAATTGTAATGTTCAAAATGTAATGACTTATCTTAAAGACATAAATATTATATCCAAATTGTAATCCAAAATAATTAAATCTGAATAATATTGTCGCTAATAACCCTAGAGGTTGATGCGTTTGAAAATGGAAATAAAAAAAATATTTTGTATTATTAAAAGTAAAGAATGACTTCAAAGCAACACAAAATTGACCTTTACATTCAATTACTGTTTAAATGTAAATATTTGTTGAATGGTATGATATCCGAAAAAAAGTCAGTAAAATAGCTATATAATGATGAACAATGTTTAATTGTAGCTATTATCCAAATAATATGGTAGTTACCTAACGACTAAGTAAAATTTCCGTTCTTGAATGCCCCTAGCAATTGTCTATATAATACCAGTCTAAATTAAAATGCTCGTACTATACCTACTAAACATTAAACTGTTTTTTGATATAATACATACTTAAATTCAACACATTTTATAGCAATAACGTTAAAAATTATTGTAGGACAGATAGATGGGACTATCTTCTAGGAAAAGTAACGGTACTTACTTATCTGATTTTGTTAGACTTGTTATTAATTTATTTTCCAACAGTAGTCGACAGCAACAAAAAATAATCAGACTTTCTCGTCATAAAATTTTACTTAAAATTATGTGGATATTGGGAGCAATTCTGTAAGTAAATTTTAAAGCATGGATAAAAATTAGACAATGTGCTAACTCCATTTCACTATTCTATATGCATTGTAAACTTCAAAATGTTAACGGAAAACTCGTTAAAAGTTAAATCCTAATCTTGACTATGTAAGGATTAAAACATTTCGACAATCGCGACTGCCGAATTTTTCGAAATAACTGTGGACGTTCACGAATATCAAACGCCAGAATAATTCGAGCCACTAACTCTTCTTCTGTATTAACAGGTGTCGCATAAACCATTGATTGAATATGACCCCAAATACAGAAATCAACTGGAGTCATATCTGGTGAACGTGCAGGCCAAGAAATCGACCCTCCTCTTTCGATCCATCCAGTTGGAAATTGTGCATTTAGATAATTTCGGCAATTTAATCCAAAGTGTGCTGGTGCACCATAATGCTGGAAAACAATATTACTTCGAATATTAAGTGGGATATCTTCAAGCAATTCTGGTAGAGTATGTTACAGAAAAATCCTATACACATGACGTGCTGAGTGATGCGCAAAAGAAATCCGATTATTTTATCTCGACTAAATACTATAGATTTATTTGCTTTGTACCCAACGCTATGTTTTTGAAAAATACAATGAGTTCAGGAAATTTGGATATGTTTTAGCGGACGAAAAGAGTAGTAGACTTTCGACATGACATGACCAAACAATTCAATTTTGTATAGAACTTTAGGCATACACGGAATCCGACCGAATCCACCAATTGGGCTCTCAAGAAGCATACCATCAGAGGTGTTATACTCATGGATCAAAAACAGCGTAAGGAATAGATGCTGAAATTTATTGTCTCAGAAATCGACATACAGTGATAATGGGAAGCATTGTATCAGCTTGAAGATGGCTTGGAACTTTCTAGGCAAACTTAATCAAAATAATAATCAAATAGGAAAACCTAACACAGTCTCCTTGCTAGCCAGGAGGGCAGCGGCGACTCCCCTTGAGGGTTCTAAACCTTTCTGCGGGGTTGGTCCAAATGCCTTCAGGGCGGAATTAAAAAGGAAGGCTAAGCATACCTCCTTCCAGGATTGAACCAGCCCAAAATATCTCTCGAAAACTACAACTGAAAGAGATCAAAGACACTGGTAAACCTTAGCAAAAACCAACTAGAAGTCCTTAGTGATCTTCTCAGAACAACTGTAGAACATCCAGTTAAAGACTTCGAGTTAATCTCGCTGCTGTCAGAAAAAAAGGGGAAACACCCGTGCACTTAGTGACAGAAGCGACCCTCTCTCAGTAAAGAAACTCCTCCAAAGAGTTGCAGACAAAAATACCTGCCTTCCAAAATAGTCAATTTTTCATCCGGAAATTTCTACGTACGATTTCATTTTTTGTAAAGGTCGACGAAAAATGATTTTTATGGAGCAAAATAAGGTTTTATCACAGCTATTACAATTATAAGCAAAGCTACTGACTAAAATAAAATCTTCTTTCTGTTAATTCGGCGTCCACAGCCGATTAAATGAAAATTTTATTTTTCTTAGGAAAGACCGCTTACCGCTTACACAACGGCATGGTCGGCTGTTATAATGAGTTATATAGGCTAGTTTCTTTGTATATTTCTGTTGTTCCTATAAATTTTTATTTTCATGTGTTTACCAAGTATGCATAATAAATTGTTTTTTATTTTTTTTACTCAGTATTCTAAATTTTAAGTGCTCTTTTAGGAAACGTTTAAAAGGTACATTTTTCATACAACTATCAGAGTAATTATGGTTTGTCGGCTTTTGTTAAAATGTGAATAATATGTGTGAGATTATTGTTCCATAATTGTAAAGTTTTTACTTGTTGAGACTTTTTTGGGTTAGGTTGTAGTTTTGAGAGATTGTTTTTTTTTAATCTGGTCGTGTGTGGTAGGTATACAGACAACCGACCAATAGACGTTTCACAAAAATTACATAAAATAGACATATGAAATTTTTTTCGACATTACAAATCTATAAAAAGAATTATTATTTTGACAGGATTTTAATTATTTTAAAAGGAGCACCCTGAATATTTTCACATTTTTGTAGTTTGCGCTTAATTTTAGGTCATTTTACATTCTATCGTTTTCAAGATACAGTAGAAACGGTGTAGCTTTTCCATCACGTGATCCAATCTACGATTTATGCAACACATATTTTCTACATACTATCTTCTTCTATCAATACCCAACTAACAATTTGCTATTTTATAATAGTCCTAGGAATGTTTTGGCGATAAATATTATAAAACAATGTTAGTCTCAGAAACGTTTTTAAAATGTTTATAAAACATCTATAAACACAAAATGCACAATTTATAAAACAGCGACTACTATATAACATATATACAATGTTAATAAAAATACAATAAAATTGTTTTATAAAAGATTTTTAAGTGTTTAATAAACGTGCTAGAAAATTTCTCAAATTTTTTTATGCGATACTTATATAATGGTTAAAAAATTATTATATAAGGATTATATATGTTTCATAATTGAATTATATGCCACTTTATTGCTATTGTAGTAGTATTAATAAATCAACTTTGTTTTATTAATATGTTTGTAAAAAGCTAAATCGTTTTCAAATAATTATATTTCAGAGTTGCTGGTGATAATATAAATGCAGCACCAACTTTAGAAAGAAAATAAATATGTCCGACTGTTCTCACTTAATTTTGATTTTTGTGCATGTAGGTAGAAAAATTTTGATGCAAAACAAATTTTATTGTGATTTATAGGGTATAAATGCAGTGAATTTTTCTTGCGGTCCAATTTTATCAAGGTTTTACAATAATTTTAGAAGTTGAATAATAAAAAAAATGAAGTTTTGGTAGTAATATTTGAAACTACCAGTTGTATTCTTCTAAATTTGTTTATACTCAATGTTATTTTCACATAAAACTATTTGTAAAAGTGAAATATATTTTTATCTTTAGAGATATTATTAAAATTTTATCTATATCTGATTATTAACATGGCTGCCAGTAATATAGCAGTTTAGTGGACAAAGTAGGTTTTATAAAATAATTAACCAACATTTGTGATAATTTTAAAACATTTATAAAATATACTTCATTTTCAAAAAAACCCAACAAAACAGGACCGTATTTTAAAAATATAATGAATAAAGGAATTGATAAACAAATTCAACACGATTATATTATTTATTGTCTAGTTTTCAACAATGTACTAGGGTCTTGAGGCAGTATACTGGGTAACCTTTTATTGATATTTTGAAATAATACTCGCAAGGCCATATGTGAGAAATTGTAATGAACTGCGCATGATCTGATGTTTTTAAATTCAGAATTTCTTTTTAAATCTAACTCCCTTAATTCCGAAATTTTACGCTGTTTGTTTTTCTAAAACTGCCAAGCCGAATCTACTATATTTATTAGTTATTTTATAAAAGCTACATAACAGCTTCCAATGTAATAATTATATAATTATTTTATAGCTGTGTCTGTTACTACAATTTTCAATGGCAATAAAATTGCGGCATCTGCTGCTTTAATAAAATTATTTTATAAGCTGCTAAAAGTGTTTATAACAATAGTTTTATAATGTATTTATACCTGATTTATAAATGATACCAAACTCTCTTAAAAAAGTTTTATAAAACAACTAAATTTTATAAACAATAAATGTTTTATAAATCTCTTACATAACACGTATAAAATCGCTTTATAAATATTATGTAATTTTGTTGCCAAATTGTTTTTGTGATAAATTTATAAAACAATTTTGTTACGAAAAGCCAAACTTGCTCTTATGGAACCTTTATATAATAAGTTGCATTCTTGAAAGCAACAATAAATCAACATTAAAATAAAATTGTTATATAAGCCAAAAATTATAAAACAACTTTGCTAGTTGGGTATAAATCAAACATAACAACGTACGATCGATTGTCTTCTTCACAAGACCAACTACGAGACATACGTAATAGTTTCTTTAAATTTGCCGTCGTAATCGTAAAAAGAGACAACGATATAATTGACGTAACGTAAATAACTGATCGTACTAAAAGTTGAATTTGACACTACCGCATTTGAGGTTATGCAAGCTTAGTTTACTGTCATGTTTTTAGCGAATTTTTGGATTGAAGTATATTTCATTACGAGTCCAGAAAATAGGCTATTCCCGTGTGCAAGCACGGGAAAAGCATTTATGGATGTGTGATGAACGATACTTTTCATTATACCTTTCTTAATACAAAAACTAGTAAGTATTTACTATACTAGACTATAATTCAAAACACTGACATCGGCTGTCAACACAATATTTGTGGTTTAGTGTTGCTAAGGGAACTGTGTTCAGTTCCCTTAGCAACGCATGTTAGCGCTCAGTAGCTTTATCAAACTAGTTTGATCTGAACTAGTTTGATAAAGATACTGTGTAGCGAAACTCGTCACTAATTGTAAATTGAACATCAGTTCAAAATATAATGGAGATTTAAACAAATTAAATTGTTTTATTTCATCGTTTAGTATGGATCTTCATCAAGTAAAAGCCTCATCTATTCAATTTTTGTCTGATTATACTTGTAACGGTATATTAACCAACAATTATTTTCAGAAAATGCCTGGAAAATGGCTTAATTCACGAGCACAGGAGTTTGTTATAAACGGCGCGGCGGACCCTTCAAACTATTTCATATGTTCTATTTTACTTATTTGTTAATAACTGCTGATGTGAAGGACCAGGCACTAATTAGATATATAGGGCTTTGGGTTCCAGTTAGAACTTTCCTAAAGTTCGTCTGTGTTTTTCCGTTTCTAGTACCTAATGTGTTTAAATTTTATTTTTGATGTCTGTTGCGGATATTTCTATTTTTTACTTTTAATATGACACGGATTCCATTTGATGTGTTGCCCAGATGATGGTAATATATTTACCGAAACGTCGACCTTCAAGCTGTGTGGGAATCTTCTATTTACAATCTATAGCCCATCCAAAAAATTCGTTCTAATACAATAAGTTGAGAAAGTGTAATTTTAAAAGTTTTATAGTCTAAACAGTAAGTCAGTTTCATGATCTACATAAATTGTATGTACTTATATAAAATCCAAGACATCCTACAAAAAATCAACTCCACTAATAAGCCAGCATGGTTAATTTAATTTTGTAACTTATTCATCCAGTATATCGATAGTTTTAATAAATATGTCGATGTTAACCATATAAATAAAATAAATACAATTAAAAAAGTTAAATTTCTTGTTTAATTACCAATTCGTAAAAGGCCGACCTTTGGAATATTAGTCATAACGATTATTTCTATTGAGTTGACAGAAGTTTTGATTTGATTCATATGAATATTGTTGCTGACGTAACAGTCACGTGATGGAAAAGCTTCACCGTTTCTACTGTATTTAGCTTTTTTGATATATACAAAAAAATAACAATACATACATGAATGAATTATGCACAGTTAAATTTATAATTAAAAACAATTATTAGCTAATTTGTTTGTCAGATGTAGACCAATTCATCGGAAATATTTATTTTCATTAAGTGTCTAAATTTCTATTTCAATTTTGTTACAAATAATATCAACTTTTTCAAATGATAGTAGATGTAGATTTTTCGCAGATAATTTTAGTCCTATACGCTTACTTATCGTTTGTTTGTTAATTGCTGTGGCTACTCAAACCATACAACTTTTTAACTTACCCTATAAGAAACATCGAAATGTTCAATTTTAGCATAAACAGATTATTACTATTTTACCACGTTACCTGCTTTTCATAATATTTTAGAATATAAAAAATAAGTGCTACTACCACTACTCTCCAACTTGAACAGTCCCGTATCTCAAAAACTAGTCATAGGATTGAACTGTGTCCTCAGGGACACCCTGTAGATTTTTCGCAGATAATTTTAGTCCTATACGCTTACTTACCGTTTGTTTGTTAATTGCTCTAGTAACAGCACATCGATAGACATCCTGTAAATCGAGTTCAAGGACAGCCAAGGATCCTGTTGAATCGGTATAAGGTCTGCAAGCGGGATTAGGATAATCTCTTAATCCTTGAATGTACACCGACGTAGTAGTTGAAGAAATCGGTACTTCTACACGCATCTGCGTTGGAGTACATTTCACTTTTGGAGAAACTGAAACAATATAAATTGTGTTGCATCAAATTTTGACATCAAACTATAAATATGATTTGTGTAATTATATTTTTAGGTGTAAGTTTTTAATAAATGTTTTGTCTGTGTCTACACCCGCTGTATTTCTTTTTCACCCTGTATATAGTCGTATCATTTGTTTGGATATACATACTTTAATTTTTTACTTCGGATTATATTAATTGATTTGGTCATGTGTACTGTGTCAAAATGAAATTAACTTTATTGTTATATTGTTATATGTATTTTATAAAACGAAAGATTGCATTCAACTAGGCCAACTGGAGGAATTCAACCTTGTAAAATGAAGAATTACTGTAACGGTTTCCTTTATAATGTATACTTTTACTTTCACCCTAATGGATAATACAACAGTGGTTCTAAGTTAACCATTCATTCACAAACCGTTTAATCACGTGGAGAGTTACGCCCAAATTTATCATTTCTGCGTTTAAATGCAATCAGATGAGAAACGCCAGTTCTTTTTAATGTTAACAATCATGGTTAATTTTATTTACCTTTATTAAGGTGAGTTCATATAACAACCAATCACGAATAACGAACTCTAACGCCATATGGTCAGATTAATTGGCGGGAAAGTTGACAGGTGCATAATTTAAGTTTCCACAAATTCGTATTTTAGGAATTTATCTTTTGAGTTGTCCAATTCAGACACTGAAAATACTCCTCCAGATATTATCGAAAAGGCTCGAAATGCAACCGAAAATTTGTTACCTGAGGTTACACCAGGCTTAACAATTCAAAATTGTTCAAATTTCACTATACATTTAACTGATTTTTCTATATTTAATTTTCATTTTGTAAGTTCTTTCTGTTCAAAGTTTAAATAACATACCTATGTATATAAATTACTGTTTTTCTTTCATTTATAAATGAGGTTGTAGGAAAAATATTGTGTACAATTTCGACGCAAAGCATTTTTCCCACTCGCTAGATTTGCGAACTTCTGTGCTCGTGGGAAAAGTGACTTATTTTACAATAGTATATTGTGCAACTAGTGAGAAAAGTACTTTCCCCACATGTTGCACACTATACTTTTTCTACAACTGCACAAATTTAGAGAAAACAAGTAAAGTCACTTAATATTTATTTTTATGGTTAGTAAAACAAAAAGAAAAGGTGAACGGTCGTCGGACCGCCGATAGAAGCTTGCTTCTTATGCACAATAGAATGACCATTTTTGACCATTTTTCGTAAAATTATGACAATTTTTCAAAAATTTTGATAAATTATTGACCATTTTTTCAAAATTTTTGACAATTTTTGACTATTTTTTTAAATTTTAATAATTATTGACCATTTTTGACAGTTTTGACAATTATTGATCAGTTTTGACAATTTTTCAAAAATTTTGACCATTTTAGACCATTTTTCCGAATTTTAACAATTATTGACCATTTTTGACAGTTTTTTATAATTATTGACCATTTTTTCAAAATTTTGACAATTTTTGACCATTTATCAAAATTTCAACAAATTATTGACCATTTTTGACAATTTTTCAAAAATTTTGACAATTCTTGACTATTTTTTCAAATTTTAACAATTATTGACCAATTTTGACAGTTCTGACAATTATTGATCATTTTTGACAATTTTTCAAAACTTTTGACCATTTTTCCAAATTTTAACAATTATTGACCATTTTTGACAATTTTTGTGCATTTTTGACAGTTTCTGACAATTATTGACCATTTTTGACAATTTTTCAAAAATTTTGACAATTTTCAACAATTATTGACCATATTGACAGTTTTTTATAATTATTGACCATTTTTTCAAAATTTTGACAATTTTTCGAAAATTTTGATAATATTTGACAATTGACCATTTTTTCAAATTTTAATAATTATTGACCATTTTTGCCAATTTTTGAGCATTTTTGACAGGTTCTGACAATTATTGACCATTTTTGACAACTTTACAAAAATTTTGACAATTTTCAACAATTATTGACCATTTTTGACATTTTTTTATAATTATTGACAATTTTTTCAAAATTTTAACAATTTTCGACCATTTTTCAAACTTTTTAACAATTATTGACCATTTTTGACAGTTTCTGACAATTATTGACCATTTTTGACAATTTTCAAAAATTTTGACAGTTTTTGATCATTTTTCAAAATTTTAACAATTATTGACTGTTTTTGACCATTTTTTAAAATATTTGACAATTTTTGACAGATTCTGACAATTATTGACCATTTTTGACAATTTTTCCAAATCTTTGACAATTTTTAACAATTATTGACTATTTTTGACAGTCTTTTATAATTATTGACCATTTTTTCAAAATTTTGACAGTTTTTGACAATTATTAACCATTTTTCCAAATTTTTGACAATTTTTGAAAACATTTGGCAATTATTAACCATTTTTTCAAATCTTTGACAGTTTTTGACAATTATTGACCATTTTTCCAAATTTTTGACCATATTTCAAATTTTTTGACAATTTTTTAAAATTTTTAACATATTCTCTAATATAATCTGACAGTTTTGTGACAACTAAGTAGGTATTTAAAGATGACAGTAGCCTACTAAGTTTTTGTCGATTTTATTTGATTCTCCATATAAATATATGTGGCGTGGGCAAAGTGCCGTGAGAAATATTATTTCTCACAGTATGAGCAATATTTGGTTTTGAAAACAAGTAAGGTATGAGAAATACGTCACTTTTCATAGCAGTTGTAGAAAAAGTACTATTTCCTACGCAAAACATTACTTTTGAAAAACTACTACTTTCCAATTTTAACGTCCTGTATCTCAAAAACTAGTCATAGGATTGTAATGTGCTCAGGGCCCCAAGGACACTTTTGTTCAGGAGATCAAACTCTACAACATACAAAATGAAAATAAATTTATCTAGATCCATATTGCAAAAGAAAAGTGCGAGGTCTTTTCTCATATTTAACAAAAACTACCTACCCATTTTTTCCCTTTGATTTTTCTTATTTAAAATATCTTAGCCAATAATTCATTTCGTTTAAGCTTATATTTATCACTCAACGGTTCAAGTATGTCAAATCATAATTATTATAATTCTCTAATATTTTTAATCAAAATTCATTATTTCAAATAAAACGTACAATATATTATCAAATAAACTCAATAAATAACAAATTCCACAACAAAAATATAATGTACATAATATCATTGTTTAATAATTAAACAATGATAAATATATATTTCTTCAAATAGACACATTTTATAGGTACAATAAGGTATAAGGTAGCTTTTTATTTGACAAAAAAACTGCTACAAAAAATCTTATCAACCGTGACTTAACATTTTAACAAAGAAACTATTGAGACGTTATGACTTTTAACAGTCGGCGAATTAATGGTTTGATGTTAGGTGTATCGGTCGTGACATTCTGAATTTAAAATTTGGAAAAAGTAAATATTAAAATGAAAAAATAAGAAAACATGTATTTCGGTTAGATTTAGAAGGCAGTATAGTGCGGTTTTACTGTATAATAGCATAGTATATAATTGTTTATATACTATGATAATAGTGACAATAATGTGTAAAAATTAAAACGTGAACTTTGTTTTAATTACTGTGGTTGGATAACGATGGAGAATGTTTGGTGAAAAAACTACCTTTAGATTTCCAACAGGTTAGATGCATGTTTTTAATTTATTGTATTACAATTTCTTTGTTTACGTAATTTAAAATTTTCATATATTGCGTTTTACCCTTTTATTGGCTAAATTTGGTAAATTTGTTAGTATAGAACATCGTTTCCAAACCATTTTTATGTCGCGACCCTCGAAAAAGCCAAAAAGTTAAATAAAAAGTCTTGCGACCCCGTCACTATTTTGTTGGAAATAGGTTATTTTTTTTAAATAAAAATACATATTTTTTTGACGTCATAGATTTATTTCATTATACTTTCCTGAAATTTGTATACCATAAAATAAATCTACTGAATTTTTGACAAGGTATTTACTGTTATCACTCAAAAATAATTTACTCATGAGTGTTTGCAAAGATGATCCACGTATAGAAAAACTTTTTTCTACAGTCGCGCGTGAAATGACTAATTACTATATTCAAATGAAATCGTAAAGTCGACAAATGCCGAGGATTGTTACTTTATGCTCTAGCGCAAAAAATGAATCTTTTTCGCTCGCTTATTTAATCAAACCACGCCCTCCGAATTAACTCAATTCGTGAATATTTAACAATTTATCAGATTAAAAATCAAATAAAATTGTATGAAAGTTGTGAAAAATTTTGAAATATGGTCAAAAATTGTCAATTATTGTCAAAAACTGTTAAAAATGGACAATTTTTGTCAAAAATGGTCAATAATTGTCAAAAACTGTCAATAATTGTCAAATTGACAAAAATTAAAAAAAAAATTGAAAAATGGTCAAAAATTTTCAAAAATTATTAGAAAAGGTCAAAAATTTTCAAAAATTATTGAAAATGGTCAACAAATGTCAAAAATGGTCGATAATTGTCAAAAAAAAATTTTACAAATGGTCAACAAATGTCAAAAATGGTCGATAATTGTCAAAAAAAAATTTGACAAATGGTCAAACATTTTCAAAAATTGTCAAAAATGGACAATTGTCAAAAATTATTAAAAATGGTAAAAAATTTTCAAAAATTATTATAAATGGTCAATAATTGTCAAAAATGGTCGATAATTGTCAAAAAAAAATTTGATAAGTGGTCAAACATTTTCAAAAATTGTCAAAAATGGTCAATTGTCAAAAATTTAAAAAAAAATTGGAAAAATGGTCAAAAACTATCAAAAATGGTAAAAAATTGTCAAAAATGGACAATTATTATCAAAATTGGTCAATAATTGTCAAAAATTGTTAAAATTTTGAAAAATGGTCGATAATTGTCAAAAACTATCAAAAATGGTCAATAATTTTGAAAAATGGTCAAAAATTTTGAAAAATTGTCAAAAATGGCCAATAATTGTCAATACTATCAAAAATTGTCAAAAACTGTCAAAAATGGACAATTATTGTTGAAAATTGTCAAAATTTTGAAAAATATTTGATAATTGTCAAAAATTGTTAAAGTTTTTGAAAAATTGTCAAAATTTTTGAAATGTGGTCAAAAATGGTCAATAATTTTCAAAAATGGTCAAAAATTTGGAAAAATGGTCCATAATTGTCAAAAATGGTCAATAATTTTGAAAAATAGTCTAAAATATTGAAAAATTGTCAAAAACTATCAAAAATTGTTAAAAATTGTCAAAATTTTGAAAAATAGTTGATAAGTGTCAAAAATTGTTAGTTTTTGAAAAATTGTTAAAAATTTTGAAATATGGTCAAAAATGGTCAATAATTGTCAAAAATGGTCAAAAATTTGGAAAAATGGTCCATAATTGTCAATTGTCAATGATTATCAAAAATGGTCAATAATTTTGAAAAATGGTCTAAAATTTGTCAAAAATGGTCAAAAACTATCAAAAATGGTTAAAAACTGTCAATTATTGTTAAACTTGGACAATTATTGCCAAAAACTGTCAAACTGGTTTAAAATTGTCATCATTTTGAAAAATGGTAAAAAGTTATCAAAAATTTGGAAAAATGGTCACTAATTCTGAAAAACAGTCAAAATGAACAATAATTGTCAAAAATGGTCAATAATAATTGTTAAAATTTTGAAAAATGGTTAATAATTGTCAAAATTTTTAGAAATGGTCAATAATCGTCAAAAGTTGTCAGAATTTAAATAAATAGTCAATAAATAATACGAGCTGTTTCCGAAAATCGATTTAAATACGTAATTATTATTATTACTATAAAAATCGATTATTTTTTAACATCCCTAGTCAGTAGATCTTTTTAAGGTTAATCATAATGAATAGCGAAAATTACGATTATTCTAACACTATTCTAACACAGATAATATAAAAAAACTGTTTTAATTATTAAAAGGGCGACTGTAGAAAAAATTATGTGTGTTTTTCGAGCGTAAAGTAAACTTGCAGCTTTCGAAAGATCGGCAACATTCTTTCTCAAGCGGCAATCTGTTACGTAAGTACGTTAATACAGTATGGAACAAAATAACCTCTGTAGCGGTGCTTAAAATCAAATGGAGGTACCTATTTAATACCGGATGTCCGAGAAATGTCCAACTCATTAAAACTAAAAGTACCTCCGGACTAATGAATAAATTGGGAATTGGGCATGTAGCCCGGGAAGTAGTTGTTTCTTCTTCGTTGAACGGTCACTGTTTTTGAAAAATATTTTTCAAAACTTTGTTGTAATCGTTAGAATAATATATTTTTATTCTTCGATATCTATTGGTAACACGCTTTACTAAATACGACAATTTTACAGGAACCTGTAATAATTCTTTATGTTTCAAGATAACGGGCTTATTGTCACTCGAATTTTGGTTTGTGACTCGGAGGTGAAGGTGCCGCTACTTTCGCAACTATTACATTTCCGTCATTGGAAGGTATGTATAGTTGGTGATTGTAGAGACAAATTCAGTTCGGGATTAACTCTCGGACGATAACTTATACCTTGTACTGATGAGGCGCAATACGCCGAAACCGGTCTACAAATTATGTTGTCCCTTCTAGTTGCAAACCAGAATGGTTGGTTTAAATCTTGTAGATTTACCAACCCCGTTTGACTTAGAAGTGTAATTCAATGTCTCGGGGCATGTAGCCCGGGAAGTAATTGTTTCTTCTTCGTTGAACGGTCTCTGTTTTTGAAAAATATTTTTCAAAACATTGTTGTAAGCGTTAGAATAATATCTATTAATTTTTTTTCATTGTATATGTTTATTCAGTAATGTCTTATACAGAGAGTTTTGAAAAAAAATCTCTATTTCAAGAATGTTGACATTTTGTTGTGTCAAACTGTGACAATACGTTTGTATAGTACTGCCATCTAACTGTTAAAAAAATAACGAAATAATAAATTTCACTGAAAATGTAGATTCTATACGCATAATAGAAATTTGATAAAACTTTTTCTGAGTATTCTAATAGTCAAAACAAACTTTCGATATTATCGGCTGCTGTTAAAAAAAATAACAAAATATTAAATTTTACAAAATACGTTGTAGATTCTATAAGCTTCATAGAAATTTGATAAAACTTTTCCTAAGTACTCTAATAACCAAAGTAAATTTTCAGTGTAGTCGAGTGCTAAAGCCGCCACCATCTACACTGTTAAAAAAATAAAAAAATATTGAATTTGACAAAAATGTTGTAGATTCTAACGCATCATAGAAAATTTGATAAAACGTTTTCTGAGTACTCTAATAGCCAAAGCAAATTTTCAGTATAGTCGATTGCTCAAGCCGCCGCCATCTACACTGTTAAAAAAATAAAAAAATATTGAATTTGACAAAAAATGTTTAGATTTTAACGCATCATAGAAAATTTGATAAAACTTTTTCTGAGTACTCAATAAACAAAGCAAATTTTCAGTATAGTCGATTGCTAAGGCCGCCGCCATCTACACTGTTGAAAAAATAAAAAAACATTGAATTTTATAAAAAATGTTGTAGATTCTATACGCATAATAGAAATTTGATCAAACTTTTTCTGAGTATTCTAATAGTGAAAACAAACTTTCGATATTATCGGTTGCCAGAGCCTCCGCCATCTACACTGTTAAAAAAAATAACAAAATATTGAATTTGACAAAAAATGTTGTAGATTCTAACGCATTATAGAAAATTTGATAGAACGTTTTCTGAGTACTCTAATAGCCAAAGCAAATTTTCAGTATAGTCGATTGCTGAAGCCGCCGCCATCTACACTGTTAAAAAAATAAAAAAATATTGAATTTGACATAAAATGTTTAGATTTTAACGCATCATAGAAAATTTGATAAAACTTTTTCTGAGTACTCAATAAACAAAGCAAATTTTCAGTATAGTCGATTGCTAAGGCCGCCGCCATCTACACTGTTAAAAAAATAAAAAAACATTGAATTTTATAAAAAATGTTGTAGATTCTATACGCATAATAGAAATTTGATCAAACTTTTTCTGAGTATTCTAATAGTGAAAACAAACTTTCGATATTATCGGTTGCCAGAGCCTCCGCCATCTACACTGTTAAAAAAAATAACAAAATATTGAATTTGACAAAAAATGTTGTAGATTCTAACGCATTATAGAAAATTTGATAGAACGTTTTCTGAGTACTCTAATAGCCAAAGCAAATTTTCAGTATAGTCGATTGCTGAAGCCGCCGCCATCTACACTGTTAAAAAAATAAAAAAATATTGAATTTGACATAAAATGTTGTAGATTCTAACGCATCATAGAAAATTTGCTAAAACTTTTTCTGAGTACTCTAATAACCAAAGCTAATTTTCAGTATAGTCGATTGCCGAAGCCGCCGCCATCTACACTGTTAAAAAAATTAACAAAATATTAAATTTTACAAAAAATGTTATAGATTCTATATGCATAATAGAAATTTGATAAAACTTTTTCTGTGTACTCTAATAACCAAAGCAAATTTTCAGTATAGTCGATTGCTAAAGCCGCCGCCATCTACACTGTTAAAAAATAACAAAATATTGAATTTGACAAAAAATGTAGATTCTAACGCATCATAGAAAATTTGATAAAACGTTTTCTGAGTACTCTAATAACCAAAGCAAATTTTCAGTATAGTCGATTGCCGAAGCCGCCGCCATCTACACTGTTAAAAAAATTAACAAAATATTAAATGTTACAAAAAATGTTGTAGATTCTATATGCATAATAGAAATTTGATAAAAATTTTTCTGAGTACTCTAATAACCAAAGCTAATTTTCAGTATAGTCGATTGCCGAAGCCGCCGCCATCTACACTGTTAAAAAAATTAACAAAATATTAAATTTTACAAAAAATGTTATAGATTCTATATGCATAATAGAAATTTGATAAAACTTTTTCTGAGTACTCTAATAACCAAAGCAACTTTTAAGTATAGTCGATTGCTAAAGCCGCCGCCATCTACACTGTTAAAAAAATAAAGAAATATTAAATTTTACAAAAAATGTTGTAGATTCTATACTATTCTAATCTATCAAATTTCTATGATGCTTATAGAAAATAGAACATTTTTTGTGGATAATAATTGCTTCTTGTAGTTCCGTAATTCAAAATGTAACGATAATTACGACCGGCTACCAGTTTTATCGTCATTTTAGGTACGCGGGAGTGATGATTTTATATCCCTATGCTTGATACTATAAACTTCTGCATTTATGTTTTCTCCTATTGCGCTTTAGGTATGGCATTAAAAATATAAAATAAGACCAGAATTTCATTACTATTCTTAATATTTTCTATTAATCAGAGACCAAAAAAGTTTAAATGAGATAAAAATTCATATAATCGAAAATCATGGTCATGAAAATATAAACAATGTAAGAAATGAGCAGAAATACAATAAATACTGCCATAAGGTTCGCATAGCAATAAAAACTATCTAAAGTGAAAATAAATTGAAGGCATTTAATAGAGGCAGTCAAACGGCAAGTCTTGTTGTTTTGGATAACATTATAGCATTGTTGTGTATATATTATCTAACTTATTCATGTCTGTTCGTGATTCTACGTATATAAATTAATTATAAGTTAGCATATTTTTACTGTAGATATTTAAAAACAAAAAAATCATCATTAAAATGAAATCAACGAGAATAATGAACTTAGAAATATAATTTAATTGGCAGTTCTGTTATTTAATTCCATGGAGAATGATGAGTGATGTACTTTCATTATTAGTAAAACTACTTATATAAAACTTGCTTTACTTTCGTTAACTTCATTTATATTAATATGTATAGTATCAGCAAAACTAGTTTATTTTGTAGAGTAAAGAGCTTTCATCAATTAAATATAAGAGGACAGAGAACAACATTTCCGTTGTGTTTTTCTAGAAGTATCACCGGTCAATCGTTAAATGGTCCTAATAAATAATCGTGGATAATAGCAATCGAAACATTGGCCGAAGAGGAGTGTTGGAACTGTGCTACAACTATGGCATGTGGACTTACTTCAGCCCATGTGTGGTTATTATGAAAATTCGTAATGTCATGTCTGGAGAAGTTGGTTTCATCTGTAAACACAACAGTGGTAGCAAAATTGGGATTGTTCGCAATTTTTATTAAAATCCAATAATTTGAAGAGCCTGATTGTGGAGTTCCCGCAGTTCTAGGTCGTCCAATAACATTCCTTGATTTTGCAAAAGTTTCTTGTAAACGAAAATGCAATTTAGTAAACGTTTCAGAACATTGTGAGCGGTTCTAACACAAATTGATATTCTATAAACCCTCTGCGTATTGGGTAATTGATATGTTCCATTCAAAAGATGAACGGTAATGTGCGCCGTATTTTATGCTTTTGCTGGTATCCATTTCATCATAATTTTATGTTATTTTCCGTTGATAGTTGGGAATTATTTATTGACATGTGTTTTGTACGAATAAAATCTAGACCAAAAAATGTTATTTAAACATACCCATCGCATCAAAGTCACGAATTTATAAAGCCTAGAAAACAACGTACCTACCTAATTTGATTTTTGTTCGTAAATATATTTAAGTAAATCTAAATCTTGACAAACCATAATTTTCAAATGAAATAAATTAATAACAAATTACACAATATAAGAGAAAAAATATTCAATTTATAACGTATTGTTACGTCGGACCTGAACTACTATTGCACAGATCACATTTCTTGCACCAATCTTCTACGACCCTTCGACAGTTGACCCAATAATAACTTACCCGAACTCGTGCCAGTGTTCTTTTAGTACCAAAATGTCCTTATGAGTGGCCACTATGAAGTTCTTCTAGTACTCTTCTGATGTGTGATCTTGGCGGTACCAATTGGTGAAGAATACGTACTCCATCGGGGCTTTCCCATCTTCGATGCAATAGGCCATCATGAAGATACAGTGAATCCCACTGAGCCCGCAGTACTCTTTTGAGCTTCCACTATATCTGGCTACCTCTTGCCAAGAAGGTCTGGCTCCTTTTTTAAGTCATTGTCTTTCTTTTTATTTTTTCTGATGATTTCAAGGGGATTCTGATTATCATCACTTTCTGGCTTGACTGCGGTTATCTGTAGACTAACTTTTTCCACTGGGTTCTCCTTTTCTTCAAGCCTTTTACAGTACCGGCATTGTCGTTCTAAACAGGGTCGCCTGGAAAGAATATCGGAAGGAATTTCGGTGTACTATTACAAAGTTGTATTGCTGTAGTCTCTTTATCCACCTAACAACTTGTTCTTCAGACTTCTTAAAATTCATTAACCACTGTAAGGCGCTATGGTCACTTCTATTATAAATAAATAAAAGTATGCATTCACTTTTTCTTCGCCTTCTTGTTGTTATGATAGCTCGGCGCCTATGCCGTGTTGGGATGCATCACAATCCAAAATAAATGTTCCTTTCTCCCGTGTGTAGGCTAAAATCGGTGATGTGGTTAATCTTTTATTCAACTCTACGAATGCATTTTGACAATCTGGCGTCCAGTCAAATTCAATGTTGTTTTCAGTTAGTCGATAAAGAGGTTTAGCAATTCGACCAAAGTCCTTGACAAATTTTCGGTAATATGAACAAAATCCTTTTTGCCCCTTGGTTTAAGCCACTCTTTAATAGATACAATTTTTTCCGGATCGGTTTTAATCTTCTGCATTTCTTGTAATTATATAAACACTTGGTGACCAAAAATCGTAATTTTGTTATGAACTTTTTTGGAGCAGATCTGCTGATAAACAATATTATGTGAAGTTGTTACAGAACAAAAGAGAAATTCAAGAAAAATCGAAAGTTTAAATATCAAATGCGAAACTTAAAAAATCGACGATGCTCCCGATAAAGAAACTTTCAGTTATAGTGAAGAATATACTGGTTAATTAACTTGGAGAATAGCAGCCCGACGTATACCTCGCATGTGTATGAATCCTTCATTAACATTAACGCCTGTTTGGTATGTACAACTAAAGTATATACGTTCATTGTTACAAACCAATTTATTAAGATTATCGTGGTACTCATCAGATAGACACTTCCTTTGAAGTAGTACCTTAACATGTTGAATAAGGATCGTTGACCTCATAAACTCGACTAAAAATGAAGCTTTTTAGCCATTTTTATTTCACTGTCATGGCAAACCACCCGTAGAATTATTCTGTATCAACTCGAAGAAGTCTTTTGTATTTGAAGAAACCGACTGGTACGTCACAGATGTAGGAATAAGCATAAGGATGATTGTTAAATCGGTAGCGGTCCGTGAAAATAATTTTACGTTTTCGCCAAAGAAAATGTTTATCCTGTTCCTTTTAACTGTATTCTTTTTATATACGATTAGATCGGTAGATACGTCGTGATAGGTTTGTGATAAAGTAATGAATATATACGAAGCTAAGTAAAGTCACTGTGGACTCGAAAGCAAACAAATATTCATGCAGAAGAATGTTTGATATCAAGTATCGGTGTTACGGGATAGAGTACCCAATAACGTTTTTTTAAATGTTAATAGATGCTTGTTTAATGACCTTAACCAATAAAATATTGTAATGATATCAATTAATATAAAAAAAACCCGAAAGATTGATTGAAGTCAATTAAGAATATTCAGAGAAATATTTATACTTAATTAGTGTGGCTAGGAATTTGTAAATTAGTAAAAACATTTGAAGACGTGGACACCCGTTTTTTATTTCTCCTCTCAGTCAAAGATTACAAAATATATATAAGATAGTTCACTTGAAGGCGGTCTGATTCTTCTTAGTGTTTTAAACGATCGCCGCACTCATAAATCATATTTACGGCTCCCTTTTGTTGTAAATAACGACACCTCTAGGTACCAGGGAATTAGAAGAGTATATTTTATTCCAAGCTATACAGGGGTAACTTGAGAAATATATATTTAAATAGGATGATTTATTAAAGGTTTTTTATATATAATGTTTTTAAATGTTAATTATTTCGAAAAAAGTTCAGGATATGAATTTGAAAAGGAAAGTTTAGGTATAAGTAAAAAAATATATTAAAATTTTTAAAATGAATCAATTGACAGATTTTATTCAACATTTTAGTAATTTTGTGATGCTTATTGAAGATCTAGCGGTTATTTATACAGAATATCACAAATTAAATTATACATACTTATTGGCCACCAGAATAATAGGACCACTAAAACAATTTTGATCTTTAAATTAGACACTCCGTATTTTTTAGATTCACAAGGTTAAAACAGTAAAAACATATTATGTAGCTGCAGGATATATTTATTAATAAATTAGATATGTGAATTTTCAAATTTCTATGAATACCCAGTATCTATAAGTACTAAATAACTAACTAATTTATTATTATCAAATATCTTTGTTACAATAGTTTAAAAAAGTTGAATTCCGTTTTTGATAATAACTAATTTAATACCCACCTCTCAACGTCTTTGGGACAACGATAAAAGGATATTTCTGGTTTTCCCACCTTGCTGGAACAACCGATCACAGCACAACACACAGGCATTTTAAAACCACAATTATAATATTATTAATGTTACTTTTGGCAGACAGGAGTTAAAATAATGCGAACAAGAAATTTTACTTCCGGAACGTTTCCCGAAAAACTAAATGAAATACTTCTACAAAGTTCCTAGAGATTGTAGGCACATTTCTGGCCCTTAATTGCTTCTCTATATTTTTATCATTGTTTACATTATAAGTACTTAAAATCAAGACTGCATTCAGAATTCGTGGGAAAGTGATAAACTCTACGATTTATTATGTATACAACTAAGACTATTAACAAATATCACAAAATATTTATTTTATAAGTTTTGCTATTGAAGAGGAAAATATATATGAATATTATTTTTTCCTTATTGCAATAATTAATTAATAAATTTAAAATATCTATAAAACATAAATACGAACAACGAATTCTAAAATACCAGCGCTCGATAGGCGACAACCCGTATAATATGCAAAATTAAATGCAAGTAAGGATTTAGCGACATACTGTAGCATGGCGCCAACCGATAAGTCACCAGACAGTAACCAGAGGTATGAATCCTTTGATCGATAGAATTCGTACGAGTGAACAATCTTATATATATTTTGTAATCTTTGTCTCAGTCTTGTGCCTCTTCACACGATATGCGATGTGTACTTTGTTGTCAGTGGCGGATTTAACTCCTGCGGGGCCCGGGACTAAATCGAGCGGGGGCCACTTAAGGGCGGAGAAAAACCTCAAATAAGAAAAAGTAATACAAAAACTTTACCAACGAGCTTTATTAGAGGAGAAGGTGTAAATATGGAATATGCATGTAATATGGAATACCTCGGTTTTGACTAAACCAAATGCCGCCCCCTATCGGAAACCGGCTAAACTTATGCATGTTTGCCATCTTTATTGTAGGCGATCTACCATGCGCCGTTTTAGTATGGTTTCGGTTCTTGAGGTGTGCTTATGTGAATTTCGCGCCTTGAAAAGTTTAACACGTAAGTGAATATGCAAGCCTAATTTTTTTATTTGCATGCTTTTATTTAAATATTTGTTACGATGCCACTGTATATAAACCAAAGTTTAAGATGACGTTGCATTTGTTTAGTTTTTTGTTACGATAGCCTAGATCTAACCTGAAATATTGGTGACATGGGTTGTTGGTAATATGGAATACCAGTATTCCATATTTACACCACGTTTTTATTTTTTTCAGGATGCCACGAAAAACTGAACGTCTGTCTTGCAATAATAAAAGAAAGCAATACAAGGAAGAGGACATGGCTAGGGCCATCCAGGCAGTGAGGGAAAAAAGAATGGGATATCTCAAGGCATCCAAAACCTATAGGGTTCCTCGTACAACGCTCTTTCGTCTGAGTCAAATTAACACAGTTCCACCAGATAAGGCTGCAGCAACCAAGCTTGGAAGAAAATGTGTTTTGGGACCAGAGCTAGAGAAGCTACTAGTTGATTACATTTTAAAAATGGAGTCCAAATTTTACGGGCTCACAATGACAGATCTGAAGCGCATGGCTTATCAGTTGGCCATAAGGAATAAAATCAAACACCCATTTTCTACATCTGGATTAGCAGGCAGAGCCTGGATTGATTTGTTTTAGAAGCGACATCCAAAATTGTCAATAAGGAAGCCAACGGGGACATCATTTGCAAGAGCTGTAGGTTTTTGTAAAGAAAGAGTTGCCGGCTTTTTTGACCTCCTTGAAAAGCAAATGCCCTATTCCCCGAACAACGTTTATAATGTAGACGAATCAGGGTTAACAATTGTCCAAAGTAAAGTATCGTCAGTAATAGGGCTGAAAGGCAAACGTCAAGTTGCTTCATTAATATCAGCAGAGAGAGGGGCTCTGATTACAGTTATTTTTTGTATGAATCCCTCCCTTGGTTATTTTTCCTAGGAAAAATAGGAACATTCAGCTGATGAAGGGAGCTCCTCCTGGGTCCGTAGGAGTTGCACATCCATTCGGTTGGCAGTCCCATATTTTCACCCAGTGGTTCCGTCATTTTATCCAGTACACTACACCAACTGAAGAAACCCTCCTCCTGTTAATCCTTGACGGCCATTACAGCCACACTCGCAATATCGACGTTATTGACCTTGCAAGGGAAAACCATGTTGACATTTTATGTCTGCCTCCTCACTCGACGCACATGCTCCAGCCTTTGGATAAGTCATTTTTGGGGCCATTAAAAGTGTATTATAGTGAAGAAATTCGTATTTGGATCCGTCAAAACCAACGGGCTCTTAGTCCTTTTGATATAATGGAGTTATTTGGTAGAGCTTACGAAAAGGTTCAGACATACACAATAGCGGCTAATGGTTTTCGCACCACTGGTATTTACCCTTTTAACAGGGATGTTTTTTTCCGAAGCTGACTTCATTGCTGCGGAACAAGAAGCAGCGAAAAGAGATAAACCTTCATGCTCTAAAACGTCATGCGAAGACAATGCTCCTGGCCGAATTCAAGCTGTTGACCAAGATGAAGATGAAAAAGACCAAGATAAAGATGACCAAGACCAAGATGAAGACGTAGATTCAACCCAAAAGATTGTTTCACCGTTCGAAATATCTCCAGTCCCAAACACAATCCGCAAAAAAACCAACAGAGGACGCAAGACAATTGGGTCTACTGTGATTACCTCGTCACCTTACAAAGACGAATTAATTGAGTCAATAAATAAAAAAACTGAAAAGGAGCCAAAAGCGCGTGGCGTTAAAAGAAACTTGTCTTCAGGAAAATCCTTGAAACAAAAAAAAGATTATCAAAAACAGGAAAAGTCAAAGTACAAAATGAAACGTCAAAAGAATGCAGCTTCTGCTGATGAATCTGAGGATTCAAGCGAAGATGTAAAACTTGACGATTCTGACAACGATTTGGAAGATATGCCGGGACAACTGAAACCGAATGAGGACGATGCCGAAAAAGACGAATATATTTGTGACTGGTGCAAATAATATGTAGATATATAAGGTATTCCATATTTACCCCACCTTTTCTAAGGTGGGAATTTTGTAGTTTTCTTTTCCAACTTGTTTTTTGAAAAACTGTTTAAGTTAATTACACATTTGCTTTTACATTTTGGCGTCTAATTGTCTTAAGTACCTTTTCCATAAATTTGGCTTAATTCTATTCACTAACAAAAAAATTTTCATATACCAAATAAAATGGTATTCCATATTTGCACTTTCTCCTCTAACAATAGAAAATATGTTATTTTAATGAACACTTAATGTAACATTCTTTATTTTTTCTCTAGTTTTTTTTACCATAACATTTTTTCTGTATCACGGGGCCCGGATCTTAAGCCCCGGCTAGCTCCTACATTAATCCGCCACTGTTTGTTGTTACTTCCTGTAATTGACGCAGACTGTTCTATGATTATATCTACGTTTTAAATTAATTTCAAATACACAAATTATTCCGTAATAATCAAAACGTAAAATTATTTCATTCAAAATTGGAGTACTGTCGATGCCTTCGCTTTTATCTGTGTAATAATATTGTGTCTCAATAATGGTACGATATTGGCCGACGTTGCGATATTGCGTGGTTAAATTATCAATACAAAAACCATAAAATCAGTACCGTACGGTACTTTGTCTACAAACACACGAGCTTGTACGCCATCTTTTGTAATAATTTATTCTCTATGTGAAATTAACATGTTCGAATGCCTTGAAACGCATACAAATTAAATGTTATATATAGGTACTCGTATGGTGTGCTTCCTGCACATATGAGCACTCAGAGAAGAGACTTCGGAGTCTAGTGGTCGCAGTTATAATTTTAGAGATGTCAGGTTTAGTTAAAAATTGCTGCTAGGTACAATGGAGGAGATTTATTTCATTTTTCGGTAACTGTCTTCAAATGTATCTTGCTCAGTTTCAATAACCTGGTTGAGATTTCCTTGTCTATCCTGTTCAGTAAACTCTTTGTATGAAGGTGATCTGTCAACCTCCAGTGTGTCCTTCTCAAACATTGTTAATAATTCTATTTAATTTGAACGTTAGTTCAAAATAAAATGAAGATTTAAACAAATTAAATTGTTTTATTTCATCATTTTCTGTGTTTATGTTGTATAGATTTTTTAAATTTATTAATTAATTATTGAAATAAGCAAAAAATAGCAAAGCTTAAGAAATAAATATTTGTTAATAGTCTTAGTTGTATACATAATAAATCTTAGAGTTTATCACTTTCCCAGGAACTGTAAATGTAGTCTTGGTTTTATGTATACTTAATATAAAAAATGATAAAAAGCTACAGAGATGTAACTAAAATTTCTGGGAATTTTGAATATTTCAAACGTTATCGAAGTAACATTTCTTGTTCGTATTATTTCAACTCCTGCCTCCTAAAAGTGACATTAATAATATTATAATTCTGGTTTTAAAATGCCTGTGCGCTGTGCTGTAATGGGTTGTTCCAACAAGGTGGGAATACCAGAAATATTGTTTTATGGTTGTCCCTAAGTCGTTGAGAGGTGCTAACCAAAGAGGAATTGGTCAGTTCCTTATGCACGAATTTTTAAAATTGTCTCTTAATCATCCATGTCCATGCAATTAATTTCCTTTCAAGTACACCAGAGTCCGTATATATTTTCTCTCAAGTTTATATTGAAAGATTAGGAGGATAATGGACTAAATACATCATATTGTGAGCTTTATTTGCTTTAATCACTTTTATATTAAAAAAAATAGTAAACAAAACAAAGGCGTCACAGAAAACCTTGATTTTATGGGCGATTTAAAATAAACAACAGGATTTACCAATATAAATAAATTCTAAAAATAATATGTGATCAGACTTACTATAATTATTTTATTTAAAAATAATAAAACAACTTATAAATTAAACGAATGTAGTGCCTGAGATGCGTGACGTGAGACCGCATTCAAATTCCCTTTAGGTTGTATTTATTTATTAAATCAGTTGTAAGTACTGAATAAAAAGATATAATAATTTAATTATTGATGCAATGCAATTTAGTTTGAACAAGAACGCACTGTGTCTGTCACCCGCAAGTGCTAAAATGTACTAAACAATTTAATTGAACAAGAATGCACTGTGTCTGTCACCCACAAGTGCTAAAAGGTGCTAAGAATGTCAAAACACTCCCTCATAAAGGATTTACAACAATAACAAAGGGGCAGGACTTATCACGTGACTCAAGCACTCTACTTCAGTGATACAGGTAATACCAAAGGAACAGGACGTATCACGTGGCTAAAGCACTCCACTTCAGTGATACAGTATTCGTGAATCAGCTGTAAGGCTCAAGCACTCCGCCAGTCATATTATTCACAATATACGCTAAGCAGCTCAAGCTAGTATCCGCAATAGCGCAAAACTTGAGTTTGAGAATTACAGACTTAAGTACTTTAATTATTTAACGTTATTGTGATTTCTATTATCATTAATTTAGACTAATGAAATAATCAGTTAGAACATAAAATAGAAAACTCACCTTATTTCCAAGATGATTCGAAGCACTAAAATCGACCAGAACAGACACACGAACAAACAGAGTTTATCTTTAAACTTGCATATGACTATATTTGAAAAACCGATCTTTTCGGAGTGAGAAGTGAATTAAGACTGAACTAAAAAAAAGGTTTTGAACGACAGTTAATAATATATAATATTCACACAAAGGTTGTTTACAACTGCCTTCGTAAAACGATTTCATCTTAACACATGTTTCTATTTTACCCATAGCTAAGAGCACTCAGGGCCTACTTTACCACTAGGCCTACTAGGCCCGAGCCTAGGGCCCAATGATCAGAGGGACCGAAACGGCGAGCATAAAATCATAAAAAAATGCAAAAACAATAATACTACTATAAGAAATGCGATTTCATAATATACAATAAGAGCAAATGTTGAAATATTATTACGATTATATTTAACAATTCCTATTAGCAATGCATCGGTTGAAAGATCCTTTTCTACTTTAAAACCAATCAAATCTTGTTTAAGAAACTCATTAAATTAAATAATCAAGAATCAATCCTCATAACACAAAATAAAAACAGATTCTTTAAGCCTATTGGTTACATTCCAATATACGGAGCAAGACGGCCCGAAAATTTGATGGCGCCAATGGCCCAACTCAGTTGAAAATAGGCCCTGAGAGCACTTGAAGCCATAAACCCTTATATTTTATGGTTATTTTACAGAAGTTAATATAACAATAGCCTGTGTCTGTTATAGTTTGTTCTGGTAATTCTTTCATGCTTTCACGTTTTAAAATTATTAAGTTTGATATATATACTAAAAAAAAGAATTCTTACTATATTAACCAAACTCAGTATATTGAAACATTTGTAAAATTAATTGATAAATATATCCTGCAGCTGCATAATTATATTTTGACTATTTGAACCTCCTAAATACAAAAATCTGTCTAATTTAAAGATAAAAATTTGAGTTTGAGAGGCCCTATTATTCTAGTGGCCAATAGGTATATTTTATTAAATTTGGGATACTCTGTATAAATAATTACTAAACCATCAATAAGTACCATAAAATTACTAAAATGTTAGATCAAAACTATCAATTTATTTATTTTGAAAATTTAATTGTATTTTTTACTTATAAATAATATTTCCTTCTTAAATTTATACACCTGAACATCTTTCGAAATAATTAACATTTAAAAATATTATGTAAAATAACCTTTAATAATTCATCACATTATGTTAAATATATATTTCTTAAGTTAACCCTGTATAGCTTAGAGTAAAATAAACTTTTCTAAATGCTTCGGTACCTACCGGTGGCGTTGCCGACAACAAAAGTTTATATTATTTATGAGCACGGAGTACGTTTGTAACAACATATATTTGTTTTGTAATCTTTATCCATATAATAATAATAATAATACATTTATTATTCACCATACAAGTTACATGAAACACAAGCGAGTGAATAATAGGAGAACTGTTATGCCTCTCGATTTTAGCCTTAGGATCACCATCATTACCTCCGCCCTTACAAAAAGTTCCAGAGAATAAGTAATCCTTTTGGTAATGACATTCTAATAGTATTATAGTCTACTTGGAATGGGATTTATTTTCATATCCTTTCATTTGAGTATACAGGGTGTTTCTAAATTCATTCGACAAAATCCAGGAGGTGATTGCTCGTATGAAATTAAGATGGGTCCTTCCTATAACAAAATTTCCTCAACCCACCCCTTTCCGAGATATCACCCTTAAAAGGTGGTGACTAATAATTGTAAAATTTCAGTAAAGCTAGAAACTTGAAATTCTGTAATTTTCGTGCACTCGCAAAAGACTAGCCACTGGTATTTTTTCAATATTCCTGTTATATCATACGGGGGTGAAATTAGCAGCCCTTACTTTACTTCATATCAAAACTTTTTTCGAATCCTTGTTTTATTTACAAATTTTTTTATTCTTGAATTTTTTTCCCAAAACCAATAGCTGCAGAGAAAAAAAATAAACACCATAATTTATAATTTTTTTAATATTGAAAATATTGAAAAATTAGAGAATTTCAAGTTTCTAGCTTTACTGAAATTTTGGAAAAGAAAATAAAAACTCAATTTTAGTCACCACCCATCTCGGAAAGGGGTTGGCTGAGGAAATTTTGTTGTAAGAAAGACCCATCTTAATTTCCTACGAGCAATCACCTCCTAAATTTTGACGCATGAATTTAGAAACACCCTGTATATCTTTTTGTATATTTATCCCACAATTTCCTTTCGTCAACTTTATTTCTAACCGAAGACTTTAAGTTAATACTAAACGTTACACTAGCATTGCGTAAAATATATCTACCGACGTAGCAGCCAGCGCCATTGTCCATTGTTACATACTTTTGTCGGTATTCTTTCTTGCTTAAAATATATAGCTTACGCCAGTAGCGGATCGCTACTGACAACTGCCTTTGAAATAAAAATAAATCTACAGAAGGCATGATATTTTAAATAATTTCAGATATATGTATAGAAGTTGTACAAAAAATTATGTATGATATTTGTGTTAAAAGTAAATTTTATTTTGTGAGTGAAATTACTGCACTCGCTTTGCTCCTTTCGCAAACTCTTTCACTCCCAAAATGAAATGTTACTAATATCATAAATAGCTATTATCTCACTTTAAGGTAACTTTTTTAATGATTGTAGAAAAACCATATTGAAGCTAGGGAAATTAAAATTTCCAGTAATTTTTTTGTAACTAAGTATAGAACATTTCACAATATTTTTGACTCTGCATCTGGCCTTAGGGATCTAATAATAAAAGTTTATAAAGCCCTCATAATATGGTAAAATTTAGATACTAAAACATAAATTAAATTTATTTTGTAAAAATAATCACTAAATTTCTTAAAAACAATATTAACTTTTATTCATTAGTTGAAATTAAACAAATTAAACTGTTGAAACATACAGGCTGGCCCACTGAATACGCTTTGATTTATTTCATCTAAATGGCAGATGTTTCAAATAAAAAAACCATCCCGGTTTTGTAGTTATTTATTTAATTACAGTTTCCTGTAAAAATGTCAAAGATAATAGAATTTTGGTTTGTGGTTGGATGTGGGGATGTCGTTGTTATCGCATTCTTAGCATTTCCTTTACTGAGGTTAATGTATTGATGTGGTTTCAGCGTTGTCTCCAGTCCAGGATTATGCTCAAAGGGCTTCTGGACGGATGACATCTACCTTGTACTGATGAGGCGAAACAAGTGATGATGTTGTCCCTTTCTTATTACAAACTAGTATGGTTGGTTACATCTTGCAGATATACCAACCCCGTTTAACTTAGAAGTGTAATTCAATGTCTGTCGGGGCATATAACCCGAGAAGTAGTTGTTGCTTCTTAGTGAACGGTCTCTGTTCTTTGAAAAGTATTTTTCAAAAACTTTGAAAGGCGTTATAATAGTATTAAACTATTATCTTTGACATCTATTGATAACACGCTTCACTAAAATATGACAATTTTCACAGGAAACTGTAATTGAGTAAATTCGGGGGGTTCGGACCATAAAATAGTTGTAAACCATAGGCGCGACGGAACTACCTGATCCGTAACCTATACAGGTACAACCCAATTTCCTGTATAGCATAAAATTTGAAGTAGTTAGTATTCGGCAACTAGCAATTAACGTCTATTCGTCTAATTAAGATGGCTTCAAGTTCAAGTTTTTCTCCAATTCCTATTCAACGAGTTAGCAAAAGTGCATATTCTTTGCGGGAAAAATCATTAATCCTAGTAAATTGATAAAGAAAATACCAGTACCTTTTTCCGGTTAAAAACATTTTGAAAAATTATATTATATAAATCATAACTTGAATAATTGATTCTTCCGTAAAAACCCAATACTCCGTCCGTGACAGTGATATTTCGGACTTATAAACTTCAGGACAATACGAAATGGACCTCGACAACAATGGTCTTCTACAATATACCTGGCAGCCCTACTCAACTTAAAACTTGTTTATTAAGTGACTGAACAAAACTGGTAAGAGTTACCCAAACTTGTTAGAACCACCCAGTACAGTTAAACAGGGATTTGCATACATAATGTGCTATCAATAACACTGAAATGAAGTATAGCCTCAAATATTATTTTACCAGCCAAACATTTCAGTAGTAAAATAATCAAACTATTAGGCATTATCTTTTCGCTTTTCAAAGAAACGATTATGATATTGTGCTATTGTTATCGGATTAACGACTACATGCTGTGGGTTTTGGTCTTAAATAAATTAGTTGAAATAAGTCAAAACGACATATCTTGGAACGAAGTATACTATAGTTTATTTCAGAAAGGTATAGAGTAATAAAACCTCATTAGGTATGCAAAGGGAGCACAGAGTGACCCAACGAATATTTAAGCCACTTTCATAGTTGAGCATTGATTTCATTGTAAAATTCTTTCTTTTTATCAAGTGCAGGTAGTACCACCCGGGTTGGGGTCAATATATGGGTTTAGCCTATTGTTATCCATTCACAAACACTGAAAATAGTGTGCCAAAGGCGTGCCGGTAGGATACTCGTAAAAAGGAAAGAATTTTATTTTAACAGAATAAAAATTAGGCATTATGTACATAGTATTAGGTACACTTATTTTTTATAGAACATTATACAAAAAATTCATTATACAGAAATTAAATTATAAAAAATCATAATATTCTTCGTCATCTGAGGAACTCTCGTCATCTCCTCTTGACGTTATAATTAACGGGTCGACGGTCCGATCGATCAAGTAGTCAAGATCCCACATTTTCTCCTCTTCTTTAATGACATGCTGGACTGCTTTTCGCCAGTTCTCTGGTGTCACCTCCTTAATGGCTTGATCAAACAGTAGCTTAACGTCTTTCACTTGCGCCCATATAAGTTCTGTAGGATTTAGTTCGAAATGATATGACGGTGTGCGCAACTCTATGTTTTTCTGCTATATCTTCCACGGCGTATTTCATAAAACGATATTTGTGTAAATTTGCTATAGCTAATAGTTCTTTTTTTATCAAATTATCTTCAAATTCAATACTTTTGGTGGTTAACCAGTCAATAATTTCTTGTTTTCTCCAAGATGAAGTTGGAGTCTTCTCTATGCGTCGAGAATGATAACTCGCGTTATCCATAACTACTACTGAATCAGCCGGAAGATATTTTATCATTTCACCAAAATAGTCTTCA
Organism: Lochmaea crataegi; assembly: GCA_947563755.1. Taxonomy (NCBI): domain Eukaryota; kingdom Metazoa; phylum Arthropoda; class Insecta; order Coleoptera; family Chrysomelidae; genus Lochmaea; species Lochmaea crataegi. The sequence continues at coordinate 86,832,191 of OX387423.1, read as the reverse complement.
AAAACATCCGAATCCATGTCCTCGTGGTAATCTCCCGTATGGCACGACTGAAAGGTTAGCAAACCTTCTTTTAAAAATCCCTCTTCGCTTCCAATATGGACGATTATTAGTCTTTTCCCTTTACCTGAAGGCACCTTAATACCCGTTGACAGGCCTTCCATGAAAGCTTGGCGAGCACTGGTTATGTTTATGTCTTGCCACATTTTTGGTACTATTTAACCTTCATTGATCCACGGCTCATCAAGATAAAAGATTTTCTTCTGCTCTGTTCTGTACTTCTTTATACTTCTTAAGTATTTTCGTCGCCAGCAAACAATTTCATCGCTTTCCAGTAAAAGTGCTTTACGGTTAAGCTTTTCCCAGGCAAAATCCATATTTCTCAAAGTGGTCCATAAAAGTTTTTTAGTTATCAACGGAATACTGTCATCCTGGCCAAGCTCCATTAAAATCTTATCTAGGGTGGGTATTTCTTTTTTAAAATAAAAAGAGTGAACTTTTCTTCGAATTACACTTTTGGTGTCTTCATCAAGGACTTTTACTGGTCTGCCTGGACTTTTCTTGGGAGGCTCCTCTTGGCCTGCTATCTTTCTCTCCCGCAATAATTTAAAAACGGTGGACTTTCCAACTCCAGTCATTCGGGAACATCGCTCGACAGTTTCTTGTACAGTAAATTTCGGGTAATCGTATTTTATGCAATCGTGTACATTTAAAATAATAAGTTTTTCATTCACTGATAGTGGATAATTATTGGAACATCTTTTCGTTGGTGTAAATGTCGCCATTTTATTACTAATCTTATAATACGGTGAACACTATTTACGGCTTAACAGCAAATACTGATGCGTTAAACTAAACAAATATACTTATAAAGGTCTAAACATTTTGGGTAAGGCACCTTGCGGCGCATGGTTGAGCCGAATCTGAAACAGGGTTGGAATTAGGCAGAGGCACTAATAGAAGGTTAAACGGTACCTGTTAAATGCAAAACGTAACTGTATAATCTGCTACCTAAGTAATCCCTACACAATATTTCGATATTGACACTTCAGGCCAGAAAACATACTTTTCCTAATTCTCTTACGCAATTACTTGAAATTTTAATATTACAAACAATACTATTTCAAGACCTACGCCTATGGCCGACTCCGAAATTGAGCCGAAGTGGACGGAATTCCCCATTTTATTACTCTATACCTTTCTGAAATAGACTATAGGTATAATTGTCAAGCAGTTAAATAGTAACGTAACATACGAACACGTAGAGGAATGCCAGAAAGATCTAAATGACTTGACAGACCTCTCTGAAGTAAGATTAGTGTAGGTGGGACTTGACGACTCGCGAAAAGAAGTTAAGCAACAATTTATATTGGACCAGAACCAGTCCTTGGGACCACAAAAAAAGTGGTCCGAGGACAAATACAAAGATGGGTACAAAGCCAACATATACTTCAGTGGAGGTAGGTGGAGCTGAAATCAGAATCACGCTGAACCGTTGAGTGATAAAAACGGCTGAGCTCCTTCCATCTTTCGATGGCTTAGGTTCATAAAACTAGACCCGGCAGTGGCGCTGTAATCAGGTTTACTGTGAACTGCTTGATTTTTTTGTGTATTTGATTTAATTTTTCGATGGTTTAGTTAGATATACAATTATTCCCGGCAGGGGGCGTTGTAATCGGGTTCACCCTGAACTCCTCCTAAGCAACTGCACGATTTTGATGAAATTTTGCGGAAGGGGACTTCTTAGTAAGACCTTTCCGAAAAATACATCAAAATATTAAAAGAAATATCATTTGCCCGGAAAATTGGAGGAAAATTCAGGAAAATCGAATTTTTATGGAAGATAGTAAAAAATAATTATGATTAACGGATATTTCGATCCAAAATACGTACCCACCTGATATTTTCATTATAATTTTATAATTTTAGAAATAATCCTCAATTCTGGAATTTTTGGGCAGAAAAACTGTGAAATTCTCTCCTTGAAATTGCTATTACGTAGATTCCTTAAGAACCATGAGTATCATTTGTAAATCATTAGATATAGGAAAAATGACAATGTTATACAGGGTCAAAGATTAAAATTTTTTTCTCATAATAGCATTTCTTAAAAAAAGTGTACCCCCTACACCTATGGAATCGAAGCTACCAAATAAGTATTTAGAGACAGTTGAAAGTATAAAGCAAAATTTAAAAAATAAATCGACGCAAATCGCAAATGGCTATTCAAATCCAAGGTAATAAAGTTCAAAGTTATAGCAATTATTACAATCATCGGATATAGCTATGTATAATTTATTGTATAAACACGTTGTTAATTGTAACATATCATTGTAAGTAATCCTATGTTCTATCCCAACTGTAACCCTTTCAATCCGAGGCCTTTCAGTGATGTATTAAAAACGCTTTGATAGGCCCCTAAGCGTGACATGTGTCCCTGTCAAATCCTAAATCATTGGGGAAAAAAAATTAAAAAAAAATAAATAAATAAATAAAAACAGGAGAGAAAAAAAAATATATGGGAAGAGATAAAATACATGAATGGGGAAAAAATATGGGAAAAGATAAAATACATAAACGGGAAAAAAAATTGTATGTGGCATTATTATATATGTATTAGATATATTGTATTACTATATCATGTACGGACAAAAAAATTTGGTTGGGATTCCTACTTTGTAACATGTCTATCGACCTGTTTCGATTTTACAGAATAAATCCTTTTAATTAGCGCTCGTCGTCACTAGCCACATTCAATTATAGTTCTGTGATCCCAAACTCTTCTGACCGTAAGACAATTGACGTCTGCCAACGGACGCTTCCATTTTTTGCACAACGCCACGTGAAACACCCCTTTTTGTTATCGACCGCCTAAGAGGGCAGATCATCTTTCGCTATCTTTCATATCTTAAGTATCTATCTTAGGAATTTTGCTGTGGTAAGTTCAAAATCATAATTCATAATTAATAAGCTTCTTCTAAAGTACTGTCTGATATAATTTTCGTATGCATTCTTTATTTTTTTACAGAGATAGACGAAATTAAATTCAACACGTGGTCATAAACTGTTCTTTTATACTAATATGGTAGTTTTAAACCAAATATTCTTTTATAATTCACTGTTTTACTTTTATACAAACATTTTCAAGCTTTTTCAGTTGTGAAATAACTCTTTTATATTATAAAATAACACTTTTATAAACCGCTATCCTATAAAATATTCTTTCGCAACGCCAGTGCCGGTTTCATATATTTCCTAAGCACGATATTTTTTCATATAACTAAATAAATAACTTTTTGCTATTATTAGTTTCTTTCGGATCATTAGTATATTTTTCTAATTTAGCCGATAATTGCTATTTTTACTGTTTTAACATGGATCATATAATGTTGGAAAGCTTTCAGTAAATTAAATCAATTTTTTGACTTTCAAATAACTGCCTTCCTTTTCTTTAACCTGAAAAGCTGACCAACATAATGTGCCATTACATTCAAGTTCCTACATATCCCTGATCCACTTGTACTTCTAGGTAAGCACAGCCCCTAGGCGAGAAAATAAGCCAAGAATATAACCCTAGGCGAGAATATAAGCCAAGAATATAACCCTAGGCTAGAATATAACCCCAAGAATATAGCCTAGAATACAACCCGAGGATAGAACCCCCAAATACCGCCTTAGAACAGAACACAACAGTTCAGATCAAGACCTGACTTCTTCTCCAGGAAACCACTTCATCTAAGAGCTAAGTACCTATAAAAGTACAAATTCCTGTTCATTTCCTGTGGCAGAATAAATTGTAAATTTGTGTTAATTCTATTTTTATTTTTTTTCTAAATCCTCAACTATAAAAGTTGAGGGAGATATCGCCCGGGGTAATTGTTAGTAACTTTTTTATTTTTTAACTTTCATTTAAATTTTACAAGGCGTTTCTACCTTTTCCGCCTTAGTTTTCTTAGTCCTTTTTATCGTTAAAAAGGTAGTGGCGCCCTCAATTTTTACAACCCTTCTGTTATCCTTGTGTGACATAAACTTGGGGTCGAATCACCCTTGAGAGGAGTCTCTAGCCGGAGCCCTTCGAGCTGGTGCCCTGTGAGTTACAGCATTTACCGTTACAAATTGGCGCCCAACTAAAAGCAGACTTTTACCGTTACAAATTGGCGCCTTTACCGTTACAACTTACTCGTCCCTATTAAAAAATAAATAAATAACTAAAACATAATCGGCTTATGGACTTTGTCCCTGGTCATAAACAGGAAGGAAGAAAGAAGAAAGTTCAGAGTTGAAAGTTTGTGAAACATTTTTTAATTTCAAGGACAAAAATCCCAGAATTTTTTTTTGACTTTCAGGATAATCGGATTTTTAAGGAAGTTATTCCTTCTATTGAAACATATCGGATTGGTCGGATATTTCTTAATCAAAATCAACGTCTATCCCTATCGGATCCTCTAGTTTGATATAAGTTTTAACGGCATATTTTGATGTATCATCTTGTATAACAAAATTCGCATCCTTGATCCGCCACTTCAAATCTCTATAGCTTTATGACACTCGCCAAGATTAAATAAATAACGGTGTCTCTGTGTGTGAGTGTTTAACTCGTGAATTTAATGATTAGTATTTTTCAAGCTGTTAATTTATGGGAAAACGTTCCTTAAATTATTTATTTGTGAATAATTGATATTCACATAATCTGGCGGGTACAATCTGTAGCTTACCTTTCACAGGTGACTAACTAATGAGTTTATGGTTACTTATACCGATGTAAGGAATGTGCCATCAGTTTCTAAAACCAAACAATTTTAATATTTTATTTTTAAAAACACTTTCTTTCGACACGGAAACTTCTTGATTTATAGTTTTTTTCGTAAGCTGCCTATAGAATTACTTGGCGTTCATAATTATTTGCATAACAGTACGTTATTTTAAATATGTTATATGAAATTATTTCGAAAAATTCGTTTATTCTGAGAATTGAGAATTTTGAAATTAATGTGTATAAAACGATTTGCTAGATACTGAAAAATCTTATTATTTATTAGTATTAGTACAAAATGCGTAGAGAACTTGGATACTGGTAAATGTGTATACAAAACGTTTGTTGATCATAGCATTGAAAATTGAAGTTTTTTGTGTGTTTACCATGGACTATTGCATATCAAATTGAAGGTGAAACCGCAAGAATTTAATTGTGATAATAATTTAGAATATTTCTTGTGCTTTAAAAATAGTTTTTGATAAAACTTGAGGCATCACATAAATATCTCCATTTTGAGTGGTTATCATCGAGCTTTTTTTTCTATTCTTGATAATTGCTAGTAATTTGCAAACTGTAACGTGCCTACCTTCTTACACGTGGCTCCTGCCACAAGAACACGTCACTATGGACACCCTTGATGCAAAATTCGGGTTTTAAATCTCGGGCGCCAGATTATTAACGTGGTTTGCTCCACGGCCCCTTGACCCTTAGCGTCAAGAATTCCAGATAGCCTCAGATGGAGGTTACGGAAAATTCCAGGGGTCTTGTTGAATTAACTTTATTTACCTAATTATAATCAAATATGGATCCTCCAATTTATAAATTACGGGTTATGAAGGAAACAGGGGTTCAGCAGAATTGTATACTACCTACGGTCTATGTGTCTGTGGTCTATTTTACGAATAATTCTTTAGTGACAAGCAAATTAACAGGGAAAAGAAAATAAGTTATCTTTACCATATTCTTGGTACTTTGACGGACATAACGGCCAGGTTATCAAATACGGTTCAAATCTACCGGGTTTAACGGGGTCCCTAATGCACGATTTAGATCTGCCGGGTAATCAGACAAATTGTGGCCAAGCCTCTTCCAAGTCTGATTAACCCTTGAATCTAAAGGAAACCGGTAACTATTATTCCGAAAAAAAATAAAATTCAAGAACGAATTAGATCTGCCGGGAAATCAAACAAATTGTGGCTAAGCCTCTTCCAAGTCTGATTAACCCTTGAATCTAAATAAAGCCGGTAACTATTATTCCAACAAAAAAAATTTTCCCTCGAGTTAAACGGTATCCAGCTATCGACACATAGAGTAAAAATATTTGTACTAGCATAAAATTAAAATATTATAATCCACTTGGATATCAATTTAATATAAAACTACTGAGAACCGAAAGCATAAAATAATTCGAGAATCGACTAATAATTTATATCAGTTAATTACTATTTAATAAACGCTGTAAATAAAATTCGAAATCAAATTACAGTTCACAAATCTTTATTTCCATATAAAAGAAACAAATAAAAAAAAACCCAATTTCAATTCATCAACAAAAGAGAAAAAAAATAGCCGGTCGGAAAATTTTCAAAACCATACATTTAACAATTTAATATTAAGCGGCGGTACGGAAAGCTTACACACACAATCGGAATACACTAAATTTTCACAATACTTTTAGGTTTATCGGTTATCGGAAGAAAGTTGAGAAAAGAGTCACGAACGGAATGAATCAGCGCGAATGATTTATTGAGAGCGAAAATGAATGCTGAGCGAATGATTGAGAGCTAATTTATATCCAAAATTCTAGTTACATTTTCCGGCCGTAGTTATGGTGAGGGAATTAAACGTGAGATTTATCTACTTACAACAAAAAGATGTACCTATACCGAACGGCTTCGGTTTTAATTAAAATGGTGTATATACCGGGCGTCCCTTCAGTTGAAAAATTTAAATATCGGAAATGAATAAATTGTGTATGGTAGAATTTGGATTTGCGTAACTCGGACTTATACTAAAATATACAACGGTAATAACGAAAAAAAATAAATAAATGCGGTAGTAGAAAGGGTTGTAAAGTAACGAGTTATATACACCCTAGTGGTAAAATAAAATATATTACGGAAAAAAAATAAAAATTAAACTTGCAAAAAAAATAACTCGCTACAAAACATACAGTACCGGCATAAAAAATTTTGCTGAATGGAAATAGCTTGTATAAAGTTTTAAGTAACAGATGATGCTCACAGTTTTAATTGTGATGGTTGTAAGGAAAACTGCGCGCAGTTCACCGCATCCGAAGTAAAGGCGATGGACTTGCGAAGTGCTCGTTTTCTTACATTTTACTGCGCTGAATGTTCCGAGGAAATAAAAATTTTACCAAAATTATGTGGAATTATAATTACAAGATGGAAATGAAAAAATGAAGAAGCAGTTTGAGAGATATCTTCCGGAAGAAACCATTATAAAGCAGTCATCGGATAATTTTGGAGATGCTGAAGTTGGATTAGATAATTATAATATTTATCGGCTAGATAGATCTGCACTCTCTAATCCTGCAACTAGAGGTGGTGGATCTCTTATAGCAGTGGCTAGAGATATAACTAGTAGCCTGCTGCAGTCATCAGAAGAAATTGAACATGTTTTTGTTCTAGTTGGAAACACTAGGAACAAATGTATAATTGGAGCCGTCTACTTTCCCCCACTTTCCCCTATTGAAGATTATTTATCCTGTACTGAGAACCTAGACGCCATTTCTGAAAAGTATCCTGATGCTCAGATCTGCATTCTGGGTGATTTCAACTTACCTAAATCACTTTGGTCTGACTTAAATATTTGTTCAGAAGCTATTTCACCCCCTGGTACCAGAGCTGATGAAGTGAATGCTATACTTATACCGTTTCTAATATGCGTACCTACCATAACTTATTTCAAATTAATTCATAATGAATTTAACTCGCTCTTGGATTTAGTTTTTAGTCATGATCGTTTAACTACATGTACTACAGCAACCGATCCTCTGATTGATGTAAATGTTTACCACTTTCCTTTAGTAACTGAATTAAACTTGAGCTTGGACCATTGTAATTATTCTCTTGTTGCTGATGAATTCTATTATGACTACAAATCAGCTGATTTTCACTCTATTGAATATCATCTGGGGCTTATTCGGTGGGATCATGTTAAATATTTTCTATGAAATTTTGTATACCGTGATTCACCTATTTGTACCTGTTAAGAAAGTTTCATCCAGAAAATTCCCCAGATGGTTCTCATCAGAACTAAAACATCTCATATATTTAAAGAAGCAAGCTCACTTGAAATTCAAACTAACAGGATCTCCTGTTGATTATTTGGAATTCTCTCAGCTGCGTTCTCGGTGTAAGCTCAGGTCTAAAACTGACTATAACGATTATATCAGGTTTACTGAATGTTCTGTTGGTGATAATTTAAAATCGTTTTGGAAATTGTAAACTCCAGAAGAAGATGTAATACACTTCCTGATGAAATGTACTTCAACAATGTCAAATATCCTGTGGGAATCGATTTAGCAAACCTGTTTCAAGATTATTTTAGCTCTGTTTATTCTGATAAGACCTGTTCTAGCTATGGTTATATATCTTCTACTCCTTTGAATGCTTCTGAGTATTGTGTGTCTATCTCTGAAATATGTGAACATCTTTGTGGTTTGAATGTATATAAAGGTCCTGGGCCGGATGGGATCCCTCCTTCTATTTTAAAATATTGTGGTTTTGTATTGTCTCGCCCCTTGCATATAATTTTCAACTACTCCCTTAAACTTGGCATCTTTCCAGATTTCTGGAAATCTAGTTTCGTAGTTCCTATTTACAAAACAGGTGAAAAATCAAACATATCCAATTATAGGCCGATATGCATTCAGAGCGTAATTCCTAAATTATTAGATAATATTGTTTCTAAAATCCTTACGAAACTTTTGGATCCTTATATCGTTAACCAGCAGTTTGGCTTTCGTACAGGGAAGTCAACTGAGCTTAATCTCCTTACATATGTGGACTATCTTTCAAGTGCTTTGGACTCTGGTTATCAAGTTCTCTCTTTGTACACAGACTTCTCCAAGGCCTTCTGATTCAAAAGATTAATAATATGGGTTTTAATGGTAGTCTCCTAAACTGGGTTCAAAGTTACCTTACTGGCCGTATTCAAATAGTCCGTGTGTATTGCTTCTTATCATCTAGCTTTACAGTTCCTTCAGGTATTCCCCAAGGACCACTTTTGTTTAATATTTTCGTCAACGACATCCAGAACTGTTTTATAAACTCTCAATTCTTATGTTTTGCTGATGATCTAAAACTGTATATGATTGTTCCTACGTTCATTAAAGGATTGTCAGAATCTTCAAGCAGATTTGGACAATTTATCTCGGTGGCATGGAACTGAATCCAGCAAAATGTCAGTTTATTAACTTTAGTAGAAAGCGTCCCCTTTTGTTTTTATCTACAACATAAACCAAACACCTCTTAGGTATTAATGTGTCAGAAGTTAAAGATCTTGGTGTTGTGATTGACTCTACCATGTCTTTTGGGCCCCATATATACTTCAATTAATAAGGCATTAAGGATGCTTGGTTTTATCAGAAGGTTAATTTGTGACTTTCGAAACGTGCAATGTCTTAGAATACTTTACTTCTCCCTTGTTAAACCTATTATTGAATATGCATTTTCTTTTTGGAATCCCTTCTATACCAACCATATTCACAACATTGAACAAATACAAAGAAAATTTCTAAGACTCATTGCCTATAAATCTGGAATTCATCCTGTTAACACCTACCACCTAAATTACCATGATTTGCATTCCCAGTTTATGTTGGAGCCTCTTCGTTACAGAAGGAATTGCAAGGATCTTTTAATTCTATTCAACATAGTCAATTCTACTCTCGATTGTCCTACTCTTTTGTTCAATATTGGTTTTTCCGCACCAACTAGATCTACTAGAAATAGTGTTACTTTTTCACAACCACACTACTATACTAATTATCGCAATACTTCGTTCATCTCCAGGTCCACAAGATTAGCCAATCGATTGAATCTTGATTTATTTACATCTTCTTCTGATTAATATTATAAATGAAACTAACTGTTTCTAATTAATTCCACTATTTAATTAAATAGTGGAATTAATTAGAAACAGTTAGTTTCATTTATAACATTAATATGAGTAGATTCCACAAAGTAAGGGTCCAAACAGTAAATTCAATCTTCTTCAGAGTTTCGCCGAAAACTCCAAATTTTGTAATTTTTGAAAATATTTTTTGTTGTTATTGTAAGTGATACGTGCTTTATCTTTATCTCTATTTATTGTATAAGTTTATGGTGTTTTATATTTATATATATTGATATGGTTTTTATTGATGAATGGTTATTAATTCCATATCTTTAAATACATTTAATTTTTTTTATTTATTATTTTAGTTTTAATACTTACCTTTCTTCACCTAGCGCAGTCGGAAATTATCAAAAATATTTATTTTTATTATATATATATATTTTTTAAAAATTATTGTTATGAGACTCTATTATGTTATTTGAATATTGTTTTTCTTTTTATTTTTTTTTAATTTATTAAAATTATCTCATTATATTTTATTTGCGAGTTCAAATTTTAGTGACGCCAGCTCTGTCCTTTGATCTTCAACAAGTTCAAACGGGCTACCCTGTGTTGATTGTAAAACTTTATGATAGATATGAAGGAAAAAAAACACATTTAATTTAAATAAATGTTCAACAAAGAAACGTTCGATTTATTATTCAACTCTTCCTAACGGCTTAGTTATTTCAAAAATATTCAAAAATGTTAATAATCCTAATTATTCCTTATCTAAATTTCATTCACTCTCTCATTCATAACAAATTAAAATTATACTTATCCGATTCTACGGTTTTAAAAACTACAAAGAAGATTTAATTTTATTCGTGAAAAAGTGACATTCAACACATGTTTCTAGAATAAAATGGAGTCTATATCAATTATAGTCGATATCTCTTTGAAAAATTTTATCAGTAAGTATAATCTTATGTAATATCTTTTTTAAATTTGAAACAATTGGAATTTATAAATCAGTATATTCAACATTAGTTTAGATAGATAAATTATACCTGAGTGTCTTTGAAATAACGCATTTATTTCTTTGCTTCTCTTGAAGGTCAATTGAAGTTCAATGTTCGTCGGCCTGGATAGAAATTCTGGGCTACTTGAAAAGTTTTTTTCTGTGCTGGATAAACGATTTCAACGTTCTTCTGCTTTTTCACTTTTGATTTTATTGAAGATACTCCCAAATAACGTATATTATATTGCTTATGTGTTTCAGTGTTTCACTTAGCAATACTTATTTAATGGTAAGTACTACTTTTCATTCACTTATTTATTGCTACACGCACTTTACATTAGTTTTGTTAACTTTATATTTACAAATTTTTATTTGTATTTGAATATTTTTGCATAAATTTTAGTTTTTTTACTTTTTACTTTTAACAACCCTCCTTCCTTCTCAAAATCTCAACTCGTTGTTGATTTTTTTCTTTGTTTTTCAACAAACACTCTTAAGATTTTATCTTAAAATTATTTCTACCAATGACTGTCTTTGAAAAATTTAGTTACTAAATTATTATTTATATTTTTAATTATATTGATTGTTTATTGATGTTAAATTATATGATTTATTCTATTTTATCTATAGTTCAATTTTAAGTTATAAATTTTTCTATTTTGGTGTTTATTTTATTTTTATTTCAATTTTACAATCATCACTTTTTAAGTTGGTACTCTGTTAATGTTTTATTTGAAGTTTGTGTTCCTGTTTTTACTGTTTGTCTTTGTACGACTCTAATTATTCAGTATACAGGGTGTATCAAAACTAATTTTATATTATTCTTTTTCTTTCTAAATGTTTCTAACTTTTGTATGTTTGTTTTAGGATTGTGACGGATTTATTTAATATATTATGATTCTGAATATCAAATGATAGAGTTGGTTGTACATGTATCAATTAAATTATATGATTATCAAATATTTAAATTTATTATTAAGTAACTATTCATACCATAACAATATATATATATATATATTTTTTTTTTATTATTCTATTTTTCTGTGTATCAGTTAAACCTATTGTTTTCTATTGTATTTTATTGGGTTCTAGCCCGTCAATAAATAAATACACGATCGGCAATTTACCGGAAAACAATTCCAATACACAAACTGATCTGTATAGTGTCAAGAATATTATTAAAGAAATAACTGGGGAAGAAATGACAATAAAAAAAGTGGCGAGAGTTGGCAATAGAAACGGTTCAAGAACTATCAGAGTAATACTCTCGAATTGAATCTTTTCAATCCTTCACTTCCGCAATTGAAAACGGCTGCCAACGATTTGCAATAGTCGTATATCATATTATTTTATTTCTGTTTGTTTTATAATTGTGGAAGTGTTCATTATGTTTGTTTCATTTGTAATTGCATTTATGTTTTACATGTTTTATCACAATTTTATACACAATTGTTTATTCAATTTTTTTTATATATAAAAATGGATATTTCCGTGAATAAATGGATATAAATCTAAATCATAAGCTGATGGAAAAAAAAATTTATCTGGAAATTTTGGATTTACCGCAAATTTTTCGACGGATAATCTTCAAAATAGGTGAGTACTATCGATTTTTTGCAAAAACTCGTGGTTCCGTATAGTTCAGAGACCCAACGTACAACAAGATATAATACTAAAAATAGATTGTATAAAAGTACCGAGACAATCTGTATACTTGCTACTGCGCTTGAACCGATTGAAATAAATTCAACATACACCATAAAATCCTTTGAATCAATAAAATTTCTTCAATATAACTTGAACTTATAACGGGAATATTTCTCCAATTCTTTCGAGACCGCAGAAGATGGGCAGCTTCTTATCTGGGTGCGACTGGTCTTGCTTAACAGGTTTAATTATAGGTATAACATTTTAAAAAGTGACCCAGTAATTGTAAGACACATCAATAATTATTAGAATGGAGAGGATCATTTTAACAACTAAATTCTGATTATGAGAGCGACCGCCGTCAGTTTATTCTAACATAAAAAAAGTAGGTTGTCATTCGTTGTAAAACTGTCTGTAATAATTAGAGAATAAATAAGAATCTTTCCATTGCTGTGCACAGAATAAATGCATTGTTTTATGTGACATTGATGACAGTTTCGGCACCTAACACGCACTGAGAAAACTGTCGAAAAAGAGTTAAGCCGTTTATATAAATCTACTTGAAAACTATGTAAACAGTTCTATTGCAATCAGCAAATTATAATACTGATGATATTTACACGTGCCTTTTATCTCGACAATAATTCCGCAGTTTCAAACAATCCCTTAAGGGCACCAGGAGGCAACCACTTGTATCCACGCCTTACCGCAACAGTCGCGGTGGACTAGCTTCTCGTGGACTACAATAGAAAACAATAAGAAAGGACGGAGGTGAACACTCCGATCTCAAGCAAAAGGAAAATCGCCTGGTGGTAAAGCTTCCCAGCAAACTCCAAAACAAAAAAACAACGTTTTTATAACTTCCCTAGAGAAAATAGAGCTACTCACGGACGAGGAAGTGAAATCCGCTCACCTAAGGGAGTTTCGAAACTAAATTTTGAAATGGACTCGACTACACAGCCGCTTAAGAGCCACAAAAAGGGTGTAGCTAGCACATCCACAAAACTCTCCCGCTCAAGTCGAAGTACGCCGCCACAAAAACAGCTGAGGAATAAACCAAAGCAAAAAGAGGTTCCTTCAAAGATGCTCTGGCGTCAGTTAAGGTAGCTGTGGTAGATTATGGGTTCCCAGAGACTAAATTGAGTTCAGACAGGCTAACCATACTCCAGAACGCAATCTCTGAAATCCCTTCTGAGGGAATACAAGTACGCTTTGCAAAATGCACGCACAAACAGAGATGCCATCCCAACCATAAGAACCTGGAAAGGGTCAGACTCAATCCCTTAGAGTCTTGGAAGGGGAGGACCTTCCATAGGCAATAGCCTGCACTACATACAGCCCGGATGACAGAGGGCAACATTCAAGGAAAGACAAAGCCCAAAACAGGGAAACAACTCTAAAGACGGTACAGCTACCACTCCGGGATCATAGAGGTACAGGACGAAGAAGTAGAACATCCTTAAGGAGTGAGCACTCTCAAAAGGCACATAGCACATGAGAGAAGCGCACCCATCAAGATGGTAGAAGCCTCAAAGAAGGCATAAAACTCACTCAGTTCACAGAACTGAGCACAGAGGTCAGGTTTCTGGACAAGCCTTCTATAAACAAGGCATAACATGAGGGCTCACTAAATAGATCTGCAATGGTCCTAGTGGAAAGGCTCTTAGAAGCACATGAGCCCCATATTAATCCGTGTTTGCACTTGAGTGGCCTGTACTGCATAAACGGCTATTGATATATGACCGACAATCTGTCATATTTATCAGGCCTTATTACTAACATTAATAAATTTAACTCCTAATCCGTTCTCGCAAAATGAATTACCTTTTCAAAAGATGAGAATTATTTATGATTGATTCTTCTTAAAGTTCAGATAAATGAAATCACCGGCTTGAAATAAATAGTTTATACTTGATAGCTACATCAAACGGCCATTTATGAGAATGCTTAAGAATGGTGATTATCTATTTGCTCACTCACAAATGTATAATTGGATCATTAATTATGCTGTTTAATCTTCAATGCTTTAGGAAGATTATATCGAAAATAATTATCACACTTATGTAAGAACTTAATGTTATTAAATTTTATTTTATTATTAAATGATCGAATGAATTGCATTTTTAGTGGTTCTGGCTTCCGCATAAACCATTTTTTCCTCCTACTCCTATAGAAGGTACACACTTTCCTCCCTATGGCGCGCAGCGCAGGAATCTCAACTTTCTACCCATATAGTGTATACTATTTTTCTCACTACCTCGGTCAAAAATACGAAAACAATTAACCAATTAGCATTAGCTATTTGTGAAATTTTGAGGTTATATGAGCGACAGTATAGCGGAGCCTGACATCCATTATCGTTGTACTTATTGGTGCAATGGGTAAGCGCGTGCCTTCCACAGTGAGGGTCGCCGGTTAAAGTCCTACCGACATTTCTTTTTAATGATTTAACACCAATTATTATAGTTTTGCAGAATAATGTAATTAAAGCGATATGTAAGTCAAAAGCCAGACGGTAAAAACATTATTGAAGGTTATTCATATACAAATGTCACAATATAACAAAAAAAAAATTATCATCGTTTCCAGGATTCGAAACTTATATATAGTCCAGCACTCCTATTGTCGGAGTATAGGCCGCTCTTTGTGAGCTCTTTTGATCCCCTTTGTTCGGTGGATCAATCCGTGTGTTTTCTTCTGCTTACTACAGCATACGGTGTGATTTCGCCATCTTTGTAATTTTTTTCTATTCCTTCCTATCCTCTATTCTTCTACCCCAGTCACGGATTCCTATTTTCTTCAGGTCATCAATCACTTGATCTTCCCATCTAAGTTTGGGACGTCCCCTGGGTCTAGGGTTTGCGGGGTTCCAATCAGAGATTTTCCTTATTGGATCGTCCTTATTCCTTCTTCGAAGATGCCCATACCATCTTAGTCGCTGCGCCTTTATATATGTCTGACTATATCTTCACCATTCATCTATTGACTTATTTCATAGTTATATAGTCTTCTGAACCCTACCTTCGGGATCTGTTTTGTCCCTAGTATTCTCCGATTTTCCGATGATTTTCCTCTCTAGGACTCTGAGATTTTCTTCGTCTTTATCGGCATACGTTATTACTGGTCGTATCGCGGCTTTATAAATTTTAATTTTAGTTTTTTTACTGATGCATTTGTCCCTTAGTAATTTTTTGATACCTCCAATATACTTTGTTTCCCCCATTATTCTTGCGTTTATCTCCGAACTTCTGTTGTTCTTCTCATCAATTACTATTCCCAGGTATCTGAAGTGATTTACTATTTGAAAAGTATAATCTTCCAAATTTATAGTGGCTGTCTTGTTTGTCTTTCTTGAAATTTGCATATATTTTGTCTTCTCTTGGTTAATTACCAGTCCTTTTTTTGCTGCCTCTTTTATTTAGTAATTGAATGTATTTTTTAGGCTTTCTTTGTCTCTGGTAATTAAAGCTAAATCATCGGCATATCCTATTATTTGTGTGGAGCTGTGGATAATCATTCCTTTTATGTCTCTTCCTTTAATCACCCCATTAAGTGTTATATTAAAAAGAGTTGTAGACAGACTCTCTCCTTGTCTTTCACCTACTTCAATGTTAATGTCTCTTGTATTTCCGTCTCTGGTTATCACCTTTGCAGTCGAGTCATTCATTGTCATTATCACTAGTTTTATCAGCTTTTTTGAAATTCCTATGTTCCACATATCAGATAATAGCCATTCTCTGTTGACTGAATCAAATGCTTGCTGAAAGTCAATGAATAGTAGATCTATGTCATGCTCATAGCACTTTTCGATTGACTGTGTAAGTAGGTGTATGGCGTCTATCGTTGATTTTCCTTTTCTAAATCCCTATTGATATTGACCTAGTTTGGATTGAACCTGTTTATTTAGTTCTTTTTTTATTAGATTGGTTAGTATCTTGTATGTAGTGTTAAGCAGCATTATACCCCTGTAATTTTTGCATTTGGTTGGGTCTTCTTTTTTAAAGATCGGAACTAAATGCCCAATGCTCCTCTCGTTTGGCATGCGTTCTTCTGCCCATATATTCATTATCAGGTCATATATTCGTTGAAGTAAGGTTTCTCCTCCACGTTGGATTAGTTCGTTATTTATATCATCTGGTCCTGCAGCCTTGTTTGATTTGAGTTGTTTCACAACATCTATAAATTCCTCAAAAGAGGGTCTGTACTGATGTTCGCCGATTTCTTCGCATGCCAGTTTACATTCTTCGTCGAACCATTCTTTGGATGCTTTGATTTGTTGTAATCCAATTTCTTTTTCTGTAGAGTCTATAATACTACTTTTTATACTCTTCCATTCCCTGTCTATTCCCTCTTTTTTATGATTCCTCATTTTGTTTGTTAAGATTTCCGCATAACTATTTTCACCTTCCTCTTTTCCAAGTTTTTTTAAGTTCCACATTCTTTTGTTGTGTTTGTAAGGTTTGTATCTTGATATTTTTATATTCAGCTTCGCTATTAGTAAAATGTTGTCTGTATCCGCGTTTGCTCCTCGGTATGACCTCATGTCTCTAACCATTTTCGCCCATTTCTTTGATATTAAAACATGATCGATTTGGTTGCCTGGGAATAACCACGTTCTCTTGTGCTCCTTTTTATGCTTAAATTTTGTACTGATTATTTTCTCCGCAGCTAAATTACACAGTCTTTTGCCATTATCGTTTATGTTCTCGTGTATGATTTCTTTTCCAGCTATTTCTCGCTTATTTTCTTCTTTTCCTATTTGGGCATTGAAGTCTCCTATTATTATTAAAATGTCATTTCTAGAGATGTCTTCACAGGCATCGCCTATCTTCTCATAAATCTTTATTTTCTCTTCTTCGTTTGATTCTTTCGTTGGGGCATAGGTATTAATTATACTTGTATTTGCTTGCTTATTCTCAAGTTTTAAATATGAAATCCTACCATCGATTGACTTAAATTCAATTACTTTGTTTCGAATTGTTTTACTGACCATTATTGCTGTCCCATTCTTTCCTTGTTTTTCCTCCCCTGAGAAATACATCGTAAAGTTTTTTTTTTCTATTTTCCCTTGTTTTTTCCATCTGATTTCTTGTAACGCTGGAATGTCTAAATCATAATTCTTCATTTCTTGAGCTATATCGTGCATTTTCCCAACTTTTAGCATCGTTTTGATATTCCATGTTCCAATTTTCAATGCGTTTCCTTTTTTTTCCCCATTTTACTCTGTTTGATATTTTATAGTTTTAGTTACTCTTTTTTCCTTATTATTTGCCATGGTCATTTTTACAGTGCTTCGATCCTCTTGAGCTACTTTTGCTACTAGTTTTTTTATATCCGTAAGATTTTTAAACATTTTTGCAATTCTTTCTTTATCAATATCCTCTTCTTCTTCGGCGATTGATCTATTGCTGAATGTTCTTCCTTTGGGTTTGGAACCTGATGTTCTAACTGTATCCTTCACTTGCATGTTTTGTTTTAATTCATTTAATTAATAAGCCGATCCATTTATCCACAGTCTGTTATAATTTAGATTCGCTTGATGTCATTCATTCCTTGCTTCTTTCATGTACGATCTGAATTCTTTCCTTTGTATTAGTACTTCTCTAGTAAAGGCTTCGTTTTTTAATTTGTTTGTTTGTTTTAATATTTCTATTTTCTTCTAGTATTCCTTCAGTTCTAACAAAATTGGTCTTGGTTTACTTGGGTTAGGATTTTGCTTCCCTATTTTTCCAGCCTCTATAAATTCATCGCTCTTAAATTCCAACTCCAGCTTCTCCATTACCTTTTTTAAAACATCCTTTAATTGCAGCTCATCTCCGTTTTCCGTCTCTCTTGCTCCCTGTATTATAAAGTTTTTGCTCCTCGCTTCATGCTCTAATTTTTCTATCTTCTCTTCATGCCTGCCTGAAGCCTCTCTTAATTCTTGGTTCTCCAGTAATATTCGGTTATTTTCTCTTTTTATTTCCGTCGGCAATGAAGAAATAATAATTTGTCAACCAAGATGTTGTTTGTATATAGACCATATGATTTATTTCAAAATAAAAAAAGTGACGTTTTATCACTTAATTAAAGGCATTAGTAATACTTTTTTTTATTTAATTAAAATTATTGTATTGTCATCGGTCCTTGACAAGTGTGCAAAATTTCTAATTAATCTCGACATACATAAGGTGCGCAAAAGAACGTAACGCGGAGCGCGCATATAGCTATATAGCATATAGCTTTCGACCGGGGTAGTAAGAAATAGTATATTGTGCAACAAGTGGGGAAAGTTCAACTTTTCTCACGAGTGTGGAAGTTTGTGGCACGAGCCCAAAGGGCGAGTGCCGCAAACACACGAGTGAGAAAAGTACTTTCCCCACATGTTGCACACTATACTTTTTCTACAACTGCACAAATTTAAAGAATACAAGTAAAGTAACTTGATATTTGTTTTTATGGTTAGTAAAACAAAAAGAAAAGGTGAGCGGTCGTCGGACCGTCGATAGAAGCTTGCTTCTTATGCACAATAGAATGACCATTTTTCGTAAATTTTTCACCATTTTTCAAAAATTTTGATAATTTTTGACAATTATTGACCATTTTTTCAAAATTTTGACAATTTTTGACAATTTTAGACCATTTTTCCAAATTTTAACAATTACTGACCATTTTTGCCAATTTTTGAGCATTTTTGACAGGTTCTGACAATTATTGACCATTTTTGACCACTTTTCAAAAATTTTGACAATTTTCAACAATTATTGTCCATTATAGACATTTTTTATAATTATTGACAACTTTTTCAAAATTTTAACAATTTTCGACCATTTTTCAAAATTTTAACAATTATTGACCATTTTTGACAGTTTCTGACAATTATTGACCATTTTTGACAACTTTCGAAAATTTTGACAGTTTTTTATCATTTTTCAAAATTTTAACAATTATTGACTATTTTTGACCATTTTTTTAAATATTTGACAACTTTTGACAGATTCTGACAATTATTAACCATTTTTGACAATTTTTCCAAATCTTTGACAATTTTTAACAATTATTGACCATTTTTGACAATTATAGACCAATTTTGACAGTTTTGACAATTATTGATCATTTTTGACAATTTTTCAAAAATTTTGACCATTTTAGACCATTTTTCCAAATTTTAACAATTATTGACCATTTTAGACCATTTTTCCAAATTTTAACAATTATTGACCATTTTTGACAGGTTCTGACAATTATTGACCACTTTTGACAATTTTTGAACATTTTTCAAAAATGTTGACAGTTTTTTATAATTATTGACCATTTTTTCAAAATTTTGACAATTTTTGACCATTTATCAAAATTTCAACAAATTATTGACCATTTTTGACAGTTTCTGATAATTATTGACCATTTTTCAAAAATTTTGACAATTTTTTCAAATTTTAACAATTTTTGACCAATTTTGAGAATTTTGACAATTATTGATCATTTTTGACAATTTTTCAAAAATTTTGACCATTTTGGACCATTTTTCCAAATTTTAACAAATATTGACCATTTTTGACAATTTTTGAGCATTTTTGACAGGTTCTGACAATTATTGACCATTTTTGACAATTTTTCAAAAATTGTGACAATTTTTAACAATTATTGACCATTTTGACAGTTTTTTATAATTATTGACCATTTTTTCAAAATTTTGACAATTTTTGACCATTTTTCCAAATTTTAACAATTATTGACCATTTTTGCCAATTTTTGAGCATTTTTGACAGGTTCTGACCACTTTTCAAAATTTTGACAATTTTCAACAATTATTGTCCATTATAGACATTTTTTTATAATTATTGACAACTTTTTCAAAATTTTAACAATTTTCGACCATTTTTCAAAATTTTAACAAAAATTGACCATTTTTGACAGTTTCTGACAATTATTGACCATTTTTGACAACTTTCAAAAATTTTGACAGTTTTTGATCATTTTTCAAAATTTTAACAATTATTGACTATTTTTGACCATTTTTTTAAATATTTGACAATTTTTGACAGATTCTGACAATTATTAACCATTTTTGACAATTTTTCCAAATCTTTGACAATTTTTAACAATTATTGACCATTTTTGAAAGTCTTTTATAATGATTGACCATTTTTTCAAAATTTTGACAGTTTTTGACAATTTTTGACAATTTTTGAAAATATTTGGCAATTATTAACCATTTTTTCAAATTTTTGACCATATTTCAAAATTTTTGACAATTTTTTGAAAATTTCCAACATATTCTCTAATATAATCTGACAGTTTTGTGACAACTAAGTAGGTATTTAAAGATGACAGAAGCCTACTAAGTTTTTGTCCATTTTATTTGATTCTCCATATAAATGTATGTGGCGTGGGCAAAGTGCCGTGAGAAATGATATTTCTCACAGTTTGAGCAATATTTGGTTTTGAAATCAAGTAAGGTATGAGAAATACGTCACTTTTCATAGCAGTTGTAGAAAAAGTACTTTTTGTAATTCAGTTACGAAATTTCATGATTTTGACACTGGTTTATAGCAACTTTTCCTCTTGATTCAACAATATTTCAGATTACTATGGAAACACCTTGTATAAAGATGCATTTATTAAAAAGTCTTCAACTCAATGTAATTAAAATACAAAGTACATACGAAAAAAAAAACGTTGTTAACATTTTTTACTCTATAATCGCTGTAGGTATTCAATTATTGAATAACTAGTGAAAATAGACTGTGATTACTAGGTGCCTTCTGACAAAGTCGTAATTAATTCTGGACACAATGCCGTAAATAATTTCAAATACGTCTAGTAGATTAAATCTGAGGCAATGAAAAAAAAAATTCCCATGTGAATTACGTTTAATGAGACGAGGTAAACACAGAAAGAGTTAAAAATATTTCCTTCGTATAGAAGCTTCAATATTATGCAATTATCACAATGGGAATCCCCAAAGACGCTTTGAAAAAATATTATGAATATCTTTATTATAATTCCCAATGTGAGTGAGTGAGGTTAGATTGGGTTCTTCTTTTTCCTTTATTGGTAATGTACCAGGGTATAATTAGTCCAGCTTCTACAGAGGAATTATTCTAGTGTTGCTCTAGGCAATCGAATATCTTTCTTGGATCACTTGAATTGAACCTTGACTAGTTATATCAGCAAATTTTCAGACTAAAATTCTTCGGGAGCAAAAATGTTGGTAAGGTGTTTAGATATCAAAGAATAAAAATATATTATTCTACGCTTTACAACTAGTTTTGAAAAATATTTTTCAAAAACAGTGACCGTTCAACGAAGAAGAAACAACTACTTCCCGGGCTACATGTCCCGACAGACATTGAATTACACTTCTAAGTCAAACGGGGTTGGTAAATCTACAAGATTCAAACCAACCATTCTGGTTTGCAACTAGAAGGGACAACATAACTTGTAGACCGGTTTCGGCGTATTGCGCCTCATCAGTACAAGGTATATGTTATCGTCCGAGAGTTAATCCCGGACTGAAATGTGACTATAATCAACAACTATACATATCTTCCAGTTACGAAAATGTTTTAGTTGCGAAAATAGCGACATCTCACCTCTTAGTCACAAACTAAAATTCGAAATTTGACAACAAGCTCGTTACCTTGAAACATATAGAATTATTACAGTTTCCTGTAAAATTGTCGTATTTAGTAAAGCGCGTTACCAACAGATATCAAAGAATAAAAATATATTATTCTACGCTTTACAACTAGTTTTGAAAAATATTTTTCAAAAACAGTGACCGTTCAACGAAGAAGAAACAACTACTTCCCGGGCTACATGCCCCGAAAGACATTGAATTACACTTCTAAGTCAAACGGGGTTGGTAAATCTACAAGATTTAAACCAACCATTCTGGTTTGCAACTAGAAGGGACAACATAACTTGTAGACCGGTTTCGGCGTATTGCGCCTCATCAGTACAAGGTAAAACTAGTTGTAAAGCGTAGAATAATATATTTTTATTCTTTGATATCTGTTGGTAACGCGCTTTACTAAATACGACAATTTTACAGGAAACTGTAATAATTCTGTAAGGTGTTTAATTTTGTATATACCGTGGATTGTGTAAATTGCGATTTATTGAAGTGAAAACGTCTTTAGTCGCGTTGTGTGATTTTTGGTAGGTGCAGAACTTATGGCTTGATCACCGCTTATCATAGACGATTTAATTTTTAGAGGGGGCTGTTTTATTTGTTAAAATTTCCAAATTTTTTTGCCAAACAACTAATTTATGAAGAATTCTATAAATTTTTTCTGACGATCTTAAAATTTTGATAAATATCTGATTAAAGGCACTCTTTTATTACAACTTAATAACGAGTTTCTATTGACCGATATAAATCTTGTAGGAACAAAAACCGGTATAGATTGTAGGTCTGGTCAATGTATATATAAAAAGACAATGGGAATCATGACTGGTATTATCAAGGCGATTAGTTGGTCTCTAATCATGGGCGTCTGGAACGACTTTTCATTTAACAAGGTCAAAAAAATGGTATTTCATAAACAAATAAATTTTACTTTGATACGTCAAGGTAGTAATAGATTGTAGAAAAACATGACATTACCTTATTTAAACTACTTGAAAAACACCATTTTAAGTATGGAACTGGCAATTTGCTTACAAATATACAGGGCGTCTCAATCTTAATATAGTGAAACTTGGTTAAGTGAGACTTCAAGGGACCTGCAAATTTGTCTCACTTATAGAGGTATTCCACTTACCCAGTGTCTCAGATATCCAGATAAAAATAAATATCTGTCTCATTTACATTAATAGAGGTCAGAATACAGGTTATTTCAGTTATAGAGGTGCGATTATTAAATAAAATAACGTATTATGTTAACATTATATGTACGTGACTTGACCCATGTTAGCAAATACTGTTCAAGTTCAGGATATTCTAATAAACGTCCCCGTTTCAGTTTTTCTTGTCCTTTAGAACATTGAGATTGAATTTTATATTTAAGGCCGAAATTCACTTAACAGCACAGCACCTGATAAGCATCGTCGAGTGGTCAACTTGACGGCGTTCACTTAACGCATCGACACGGGATCAGCACCGCCGCGATATCCGACTATAGGCTTCACTTTATATTGTCAGAGATATTGTATTGTACTGTACTAACCGAAATGTGCTGATAAGAGAGTGTACGACATCGGCAAAGGATCAGCATACCACAAGCACGCCGTCCACAAAATTTTCTCTCTGAGAAATGTGTTGTGTTTGAGGCGTGGACGTGCCTTGTCGGTGCTGTGCTGATGTTGTTAGGTAGGCGCGCTTACATTAAGACACACATAAGATATAAAATCTGCTGGTGATGATCAGTCGCTGTTCCTATGACGTGCTGATAAGTGAGTTTCGACCTTTATTCTGAATTATCCTACAAAGAGTAGATTTTGGCTCAATAAATTTACTGTTTGGACCCTTACTTTGTGGAATCTACTCATATTAATGTTATAAATGAAACTAACTGTTTCTAATAAAATTTCACTATTTAATGAAAAAATTATGAAAATTATGAAAGGATATTGATAGTTATTTCGATATTGACATATCATCGTCCGAATGACAGAAGTTACATTTTATGTGATACCTACTTGATGTTTAATATTTTGGCTAGACCAAATAGTAAGTGTCCTATCTTGTGATTGACTTAATATATATGAAGAGAAAAAAGAAGAAGATATGATTTCACAAATATTAAAGCTTAGGTATTATTAGCCCTATGGGGATATCCTGGATATCTTTTTCCCATTTAAGATCAGTATAACTGTGCAATGATATAGGAAACCAAGGAAAACTATATCTGCCGATCTTTACAATTGTTACTTAAGAAGACAATTTAATAGTGGAGAGCTCCCTAGATTTATCTGTTCATTGACAACTTCAAATTGTGGGTCTCTTAAGAGTCTTCTTATTTCTAGTTCTTCAAGGAAATCTAGATCTTGTTTCTTATCACAAATATGCAGTACTTCTAGTTCTGTGTTAGGTGTTAATGAATGTTTTGTGTCAAGAAGGTGTTTTGCGTAATGTGATTTATCTGGCTGTTTTAATCTGTATGCTCGTTAGTGTTCATTTTATCTAATTTCAAAATTTCGAAGTGTTTGTCCAATATAGACAGCATTACATTCTGGACATTTAAGTTTATATATTCCAGACTTTTTTAATGGGGGTATTTTTGTTTTTACATTTAACAATTTTTTACTCACATTGTTTTCTGTTTTAAAAGAAATTACTGTGTTTGTTGAACAAGATATTATCTTTGAAATATTATTAGAAATATTACCAGCATATGTGATGGTTTTGTAATTTTGTATTTCCCTAGATTTTACAGGAAATATTAATTGTAATGCCACTTTTTCCTCTTTTTTATTAATTAATCAATTAATAATACAAAGACTTAAGTGCTGTGTAAATATACCATTGTAGCATTTTATTAGGAACGTTTACTAAATCATAAGTCTCTAATTTAAAAAATAAGAAAAGAAACTAATACAAAATACAAAAACAAGAAATGGAACGTGCATAAGCTTAAAAATGAAAATATAAGAGAAGAATATACAATACAAATAGAGAACCTTCGATCACAAAAAACAGTAAAGTCGGAATGGAGCAAAATAAAGAAATGTTTAGAAACAGCAGCGGAAACACAGTTAGGTGAGAAGAAAAAGGGGAAAATACAAGAGTGGTTTGACACGACATGCAATAGTGCGGTGGAGAAGAAAGCCAAAGCAAGATTAAAATGTATAAAAACTAATAATCTAGAGGACAGGCAAGTATACGAAAAGAAAAGAAAGGAAAGCAATAAAATAATTAGAAAGAGAAAGCGAGAGTGGATAGATAATAATATCATTGAAATTGAAACAGAAAAGTCGAGGGAAAACAAGAAAGGTTATTAGGGCAAAACAAAAGGAATACAAAACAAGGAAGGAAGGCTGACAGAAGAAGAACACCAGTATAAACAAATATGGGTAGAGCACTTTAAAGAACTATTAACTGAACCATATTACTTGGATGAAGATGAAGAACTGATAGAAGACAACAACCAAGAGACATTAATAGAAGAACCAACAATTGAGGAAGTTAAGGTAATAATAAATAAAAACCGAAATGGAAAAACCCCTGGAAAGGATGGAATGAGCATAGAGCTAATTAAATATAGAGGGAATACTCTACATGCAAGAATATATCATCTAATTTAAAAAATATGGAACGAGGAAAGGATGCCGGAAGAATGGGAAATTGGACAAATTGTCACCCTACATAAATAAAGGAGACCAACATGAATGTAAAAACTACAGAGGAATTACATTATTAAACGTTGCATATATAATACTATCAACATTAATTAACAGAAGACTTGTAAGAAGTATAAAGGAGGTGATAGGGCAGTACCAATGCGGCTTCACTGATGCTATACACACATTAAAACAAATAATGGAAAAAGCCCATGAATACAGATTAAACATAGAAATGCTCTTCATCGATTTTCAACAAGCCTTCGACTCAATAAAAAGAAGTGAACTCATGACAGCATTAAAAGAACAAGGAGTAGACTAAGTAACTTAGTAACTAAGAAGGTTGATCAAAATGGAGAAACAATTCATTGTCCACAACGCTATTTAATCTATCATTAGAATACACAATAAGAAAACTACACAATGGTAGCTTAAGATCAAGTGGCAGCCAAAAAATAGTCTATGCGGAAGATATCGTGCTTGTAACCAAAAGAAGTATCATGGAAAATATGCTGAAGGAGATAGTCACAGAAGGAGGAAAAATAGGGCTATACTTGTAACCAAAAGAAGTATCATGGAAAATATACTGAAGGAGATAGTCACAGAAGGAGGAAAAATAGGGCTAAAAATTAATGAAAGTAAAACAAAGCTAATGAGACTGGGAAGAAGTTGAAAAATATAAATATTTGGGGGTCATGATTAGCAACACTGGAGATAGAAGCACTGAAATTGAAGAAAATATAATCGCAACAAATAGAGCCTACCACGCTAATAAGAAACTACTGTTAACAAAACAAACCAAATTAAATATATATAAAACGATAATAAGGACAATAATGATGTACTGAGCAGAAACAATGACGTTAACGAAGAAGGAAGAGGAAAAATTAAGAATAACTGAGAGGAAGATCATGGCAACAATATTGGGGCCTGTAAAAATAAATGAGAATGAATATAGAATTAGAACGAATCGTGAAATTTTGGACGAACAGAAAGGAGAAGACATTGTAAAAAGAATAAAAGTACGAGTTAAATGGCTAGGACACGTAGCTAAATCAGTAACCTACAATATCTTGCAGTGGAACCCAGGAGGAAGTAGGAGACGCGGTAGACCCAGGTCAAAGTGGCAAAATGAGGTAGAGGCGGACCTCAATAGAGGAGGAGTAGCAAACTGAAAAGAAAAAGCAAAAAATAGGAAATAATGGAGGGACATAAGTGAAAGAATTTAAACGTACAACGGGGACTGGTCCACCCCAATTAAGCGGATCTAGAAAGCATACGTGGCATAACCCGACATGGGGTGTCAAGCTATTATATATATTAACAGACAAACTAGATTAAATTAGACATTGTGGACTGGTTGGCGAGCAATTTTTTCAGGGGACTTACAATTGCTTTGCCTTTTGTCTCTTCGTTTAGACTCTAAACTTTAGAGTAGACATGAGCCGCCACTGGTTTGCAGAAACTTACCTAACCACACATTTAATCTATTTTTTTATTAACTTTAACAAATAAACTCATTGTCCCTTCTAGTTATATCCTGATGTAGACTTGTTCTGTAAAATGATTGTAGATATTACGAGTACTTATTATTATAGTGGAATTTCAGTTTAGAAACAATAAGTAAACATTTATATTTATTTTATTTCTCTATAATCGTCACGCTTTTATGAACTTAATCTGTTTTTTTTACAAAAACCTACGCCTATGCGTCTACTTGGGGTTAGACAAAAACGGTTAGGCAATTTTTTATTAGATTGATCGGTTTATAATTTATTTCAATGGGTGTTAAGAGCAACATTTAGTGAGCGTACTCTTTTCCATTTGTCTAATTATTATCTGTGGTTGCGGTTTGTGGTGTAACGAATTAAACATTAAATACCTACTCGTAGAATCCACCGAGATATCTACTTGGATTTTTTAACATCGTCGTTGCTTCGAATACTTGTAAATATTACCGGCAGACGTAAAACAAAAATACAACTAAATACAAAAATAACAATTTCAATGGTGTCCGTAAATAAGTACAGCGGGCTTACACTAGACTAGTTGATCAGCAATCACCGATAACCCATTCTAGCCCAAACGTTAATTTTAAATGGGATTTTGTCAGAAATGTGCTCATTGTGTATAATAAAAATACCACTTGTATGTATGTATGTATATTGGGATGACATTCACTGAGACCTAAAAGATCTATTGTGCCCCCTTACTTCTACTTAGTTCCTGAGGAAAGTCTCAGAGACTAGTAGCTCCTTTAGTCCTATTTCCCGGAGGAATTTTAGAATATCCTCAAGCTTTAACTTAGGTAAATGTCCCTCTTCTATCCAGTAATCTCCTAGGTGTTGTGCCCTAGGATTCTGAATTGTTGTGCAATTCCCAAGTATGTGGATGGAGGTTTCTTCTTCCATGCCACAGAATCTAAATTCTTCTTCCTCCACTATTTTGAGCTTTTTCAGGTGCCCCTTCAGGCGACAATGTCCCGTTAGGATCCCTGTTAAAACTCTTTGTGCAGTTTTACTTTGACTTATGCATTCATTTGATCTCAAGAGGTTGTAGCCACCCAGAAGAGTCAGTAAGTCCTCAGTCCTCAGTAAGTCCTACTAGATCTTTCCGGTGGTCAGATCTTCTCTTTTTTTCGGCTTTTCCCCCTTTTTGCTAGTTCATCTGCTATTTCATTTCCTTCTATTACAGTGTGTCCTGGAATCCACAATAAGAGGTGACTATATTGTTCTCGATCAGTTCATTGAGTTTGCATTCCCACACCATTTTGGAACTGATTACACAAAAGTCCAGTGTTTTAATGGCTGCTTGACTATCCGACATTATGAAAATCCTTTGCCTTCTATATCCTTTATCAATATTGAACTGGGCACACTTTCTTTTGGCGTGAATTTCCGCTTGAAAGATACTAGGGGATTTTCCCAAGCTTTCAGAGTGTTTGGTTCCTGGACCGTACACTCCTATCCAAGTTCCCTCTATAGCTTTTGAGCCGTCTGTGTACCATTTTCCAAGTCTGGTAATGGTATTTGGATCCCATTTCTTCTTGTTGCTCAATTCCAAATTTCTTTGAAAAGTTATACTTTTTCATCATACCATCTTGTGGCATGTCCCAGGTTTTCTGATTTCTAAGAAGTGAGGAGGTGGTTTTTTTAATGATTCCCTCTCTACTTAGTCTGTGTCCTCTATATTGAAACAAAAATCCTTATCCCTTTTTATTTGTCGGAGAAACGATTCATAATCAGTATCTTAAAGATCTTGAACCTTTTGCATTTCTTTTAAAACTCTCCATGTTTAAGAAAGAGTTTGGCCAATAAATTGATGAGTATATTTGAAGAATTTGAAACTGATGGCGAAAATTATGAGATACAAGAAGACAAATGTGCTTTCAAAGTCATAAGTTCAACATAATTCACAATACATTGAACTTTGTAAAAAATTTAAGTACTCATTAATAAGGCTAGAAAAATTAGCAATATTAAATTAAGCAAATTTTATATAAAAATTCTACATCTTATTGAATATTTCACAAAAGTTTATTGACAAGAATTCGCCGGTATATGACATTAATACTATAATAAATTGAGTAATTATAAATTAATAGTTATCTAATTACCAGTCCGAGCCTGTGAAGTAGGACAAACTGGTTAGTGATAATGCGGTTTTCATATTAGGAAACGCACATTATGCCGACTTGTAACACTAAGGCAGCCATTACATCAACTTTAAAAGGAATTTCAAGCAACTTTCTTTATCTTTAATAAACAATATTTGTTATCCTGTGGGCTTGATCATTATTTTATGTTCTTCAAAGTTTAAAATAGCTGTTTATCTACAATGTATTGTCTGTATTTGAACATGTAAAAATCTTTATTACCACTTTTGAGATATAACCATCGTAATATTTGATTAATTGTTGATACGCTAGGACTTACCGTACGTTTTAAGGCCATCCCTAAGTCTGTGGTGAAATCTAGCACTACAGTTTACGGTATTCTCAATGATATATTTCTATTATTTGTTTAGGCCGAGAAATATAAACCTAAAATGACCATTTCGTGTTTTACTATTTTAAACGGCTGATTTTTTGTGTACAGGTAGTATAAACGATGTACAAGACGATATTATGCTTCCGAAGCAAAAAATCGAACCTCGACGTTGTTTAACAGGCGATTAAAACTGTCATTTTATGGATATTTTACGTTTTTCTGTTATATTTTTTCCTTCAGATTTTACAAAAAAAAAGTTAAATCCTTTCTCATTCGCCTTCAAAAGTTCTACAAAACTAGGCTTTGTACGAAAAAAAAAAATAGTAATTACGTCCAAAGTTATCGATAAAAAATCTCGGTGTTTCGTGAAATAGTTAACAAGTTACAGCGCTATTAACAAATTAACTAATTATCCATCTAGACTAGCTTGAGCGACGTTCACCGATACGAAAATCATTTTCATCGGTAGCTTTCATCATTAAGTATCACAACACATAATTATTTTTCGAGAAAAAGTTATTTTGTTACAATGGCAGCGGTTATTTAAAAAGGCCTTAGTTATAAAATAGAATAAGTCATATATTAAAAAACTTTTTTCAATATATAATTTCATACTCTATTTCATATATTTTTTCATGAGTCGGGTTTTGGATTTTTTTACTATCTTTTGAAATTGGTATTGTAAGCGAGCTTTTTAAGTTTAATTACGTTATATTGTGAATAATTTATCCATTACACTGTTGCTATAAATCATTTTGAGAGGAAGTACCAATCAGATAGAGCTAATGAGAAAATACATTTAAGTGTATCTAATTTTCTTTTGAAAAACATTGATAAAATACAAAACAAATTTCTTCGCTACCTATTTCTTAAAAAACACAAACAGTGGCCGGATTATTATAAGACTCGATCAACTCAATTACGAACTGAATTTAAAATTATAGCGTTAGATCAAAGACGAATGTTGATAGCATTAATGTTTATATTTAAAATTATTAACAATAAAATTGACTAAAACTTTTTCATGTACCCTCTCGACACACGCGTAATACATTAGTATTTAATAAATCTAAGGATAGGAATATACCAAGGGCACCTCTTGCAGCCATGTTGAAGCTTGTTAACCAATTTATAGTTATAGATTGGAGTGCCATCTCATTGTATGTTT
The DNA here is from genome assembly GCA_947563755.1 of Lochmaea crataegi. NCBI lineage: Eukaryota > Metazoa > Arthropoda > Insecta > Coleoptera > Chrysomelidae > Lochmaea > Lochmaea crataegi. Next base: position 86,801,283 of record OX387423.1, on the reverse strand, counting down.
TATAAACTACAAACTACAAATATCTGTATAATTTAATGTGACTTTACAGTTCTGACAGATAATATTTAACATGTTGGTCTCTTTTTAACTTAATTATTTATAATTATGAATGTTAATTAAGGAAATCCATGTAATAAAGTTGTAAAACTTGTTTGGGTTCAAATAAATAAATAAATAAATAAATAATACATTTGATAAAACACAACTTTAGGCTAAAATAATTTTTCTCGGTATGATTCGAGTAAAGCTGTAAGCATTTATTATGGTTCTCAGTGTATGCCAGAGTTAGCTGTCACCTTCAAGGTTATTTATTTTTGCCCCTCCAACATCAAAGGATTTTCGCCGGGCTTCAATTCTTGTTGTTGTGTATTCTTTGCTAAAACTGAATTAATTGTAAAAACTTGAAAATCTATTTCTACAAGAGATTGTATTTCTGCTTGTTTTGTTACCAAGAAAAAAGTAATTAGTATGAAAAACAAATGAAATTAATAATGGAAATAGGAAAAAAATATCGTTTATAGAAACACGTTAGTTTATTTGCCGCTAACGCTGTGGTTCATTTACAAATAAATTGAAATTGTTTGTACTGGGTATATTGTTATTTTAATTTTATAGTATATGAATACATAGTTGAAATGACTCGTTTGTAGACGGTCTGTGATTCTACAAAATATAATATAATAAATGCGTTAAATTATCATTAGCATAACAACGGGATAATAAGTTTCTAATAGATTTTAAATAAATATTTATTAAAAAATCAATGTTACATTTTGTATATACAGCGTGTCCCAAGTTATCGTTTACAGGCAATATCTCGCTTAATTTAATAGATAATTCAATACTATAAAAACTGTTGTGAATGGCATCAAAATCCCTTCCTAATGACGTATCAGAAACTTTATTTCACTTAACAGTCCTTTGGCAGCCACCTCTCACTTTCTATTTTCACATGGCACCCCCTGAATATTTTCGTTGAAAATTGCTTGTCGCTATATTTGGAATACAACGATGTAACATACTTATTGTTTTTTTTATTAATAGCACCAAAAAATTAACATTTTATGATATTTTGCTTTACCTAATTATCTTTATGCTACCGCCACTGTTTTTAAAAACTTCACGAACATTCAGTCCGGACGAGTACATGGATATGCTATTGGTTTATGGTGAATGCAGGAAAAATGCTGCCAACCCAAGGGACTGTTAAGTGAAATAAAGTTTCTGATACGTCATTTTTTTGATGCCATTCACAACAGTTTTTACAGTATTGGATTATCTTTTGAATTAAGCGAGATATTGCCTGTAAACGATAACTTGGGACACGGTGTATCAAGAATGCATAGTTATTGCCATCTGGGGGCAATACTCGAAGGTTAAGGCTAGATTAATTTTGATTAAAAGTACTACTGCTACTTTTATTGTTAGGCCAGCACAGAATTTCTGGTTCCTGTGTACCTCTACAGGGCTCTAATAATTCAATTAAATTCTGTCAGTCGGTGTTAGTCAATATGTGGGTTGTGCATTTAATATTTCAGCCTCTTCCAGATTTGCCAACAATACCAAATTGGCAAGTTCATTTGGCATAATCACGATTCAATACTTTCAATACAAATTTGCTCAATGTACTGTCAAATTTCGTTCGAAATGGTCATTTACACATGATTATACCACTCGCTGCATTTCGTTCATAAATTTGCGTATGCGAAAAACATTCGCTAGTTGGAAAATACAGTTTTCTCATGCGAAAATCAACAGCATTCGAAATCATATACTTTTTTTTTCTACAATCATTGATAATAGTGACGTTTTTTTAATCGATTTTCGTACATAAAATATGTATTTGTTAAACAGTTTAAAAAAGTGACATTAGAGTGAGATAAAGTGACATTAGGGTGAGATAATAGTATATTACGCAACGATCATGTAATGATCGCATAAACCATACGAAACTCGCCTTCGGCTCGTTTCGGTTAATGCTCGTGTATTAATAACCATTACATGAGAGTTGTATACGCTATTTTTTCTACACCCGATAAATAATCAAAAACCATAAATTTTATATTTTCATTGAACACAATAGGTAACAGTAATTATTCGTATTTCTATAAAAAAAATCCAAAAAATTGTAATTACTAAACCATAAACCGTTGATAAAGTTTTTCGTACACTTTCTTAGATTTTTGGGGCAAAATATTTTGAACTGCATTTTCTGCTTTCTCCGATAGGTGTGGAGGAGTCGATGGTAATTCTTCTATATCGCTGATATCAGACATTTTGATAAATTATCGAAGTTTAGTAAGGTATCTACGAAAATTTAATACGTACTGATTTTGACATCTAAAATAATTACATAGGAACCTAGGATAAACGTCAAATGCACAGCATGCTTGATTGAAAAATTATGGGTTTCTATTGATTAAAAATCTGTATCGTAATGGGTATCATTATGAAACGGATTAAGGGCATATAAGTGCATTGTTATAACACGGGTGTAGAAAAAGTAGTTTTTTTAACGATAATTTTAAATATTTCCGCTAATGGCTCTGCAGATTGCACTCATCTGATATTTTACTTAGCGTTTTGTCATCATGACAAACATAAACATTCAAATTGACGCCATTTTAGTCCATTTGCTTGATTGTAGAACAAATATTGTATGCAACACATGCATAAAGTGTGTTTTTTTCACTCATGGAATTGACTTTTCCACTCGTGAAAAAAGCATCACTTTATGCCCTTGTTGCATAAATAACTATTTATCTACGACCACCATTAAAATTAAGCATTTACAAACTCATATAAATACGTGAAATTACATTTTATACATACGTCTAAAGAGTGCGAAAAATTACAATGATTCACTCTTTTTTATTTGTATATTTATTAAGTTACCTTAGATAATTTTGTGTTTTGTGTTCTGTCAAAGGTTCTGTAATTGTAATAATTTTGTACTGTCATTAAAAAGTGTGAAACCTCATCGTCATTTTGCAAAATATTTTTCATATTTTGATTGATAATACACTGATTGTTAAGCTATATAGTTATTTATAAATAAACACGGAAGAAGAATCGTAGATAAAAAAAATTACCAAATGTAATAATTAATAATATAAACAATTGTCCAAATTTCACTGTAAATATTAATTTGAGTAATTAAAATCAGTTTTTATGTTAGATTGTTACATTGTTAGATTATGTAACTTAAGTTGTAAAATTTTGTCACAAATATATGTTCATAATTCTGTTTTCAACAAATTATTTTCTACTCTTTATTGAGGGAAAGTATTTTTTAATGTGGTTGTAAATAAAATATTGTATGATACTCGTGCGTGAAGTACTTTTGCGCAAGAGTTGCGAAAAAGAAAGGCACGAGTGTAGCGAGTGCCTTTTTTCGCAACGAGTATCACTTCACGCACTCGTATCATAAATAACTAATTTTGTAAATGTCCCTAGTGAAGTCCATGTACAAATGTCATTATACATATATTCTCCAAACCAAATTACTGTAGCAAACTCTAACTTAGATCGAACCAGGGTATAGTATAGTATATTACGGACCAAGGCCAGTAAAGTAAGAAATGTCTCAGATCACATGTAATTGTCGGCCGAAGCGAAGCTGCGATCCATAAATTTGATCAGATCCACACTTGGGAGCCAACTTGGCGCTGTTGGCGACGACATTAGTTTCCATGTTCATTGTGGCGTCCACACATTGGCAGTTTGTTTCCGTCAGAGCCAACATCAACATGTCTGATTTGGAAATTGCTGGGTGCTACTGCTTATTCGTATAATTATATTCTGCTGCAAAAAAGGCAAAAGTGACCTCGACGAAGAACAACTTTCTTTAACCCACAACGACATTATATTGATCCGCACTCCTTACAAGTGGTCAGAACACTAAACAAACAGGCTATGTGTGGTCGGCAACACAAAAGTTGGCACCAGTCCCTATTCTGATGGAAATACTCGAACATTGGCCCAACATTGGACGAACATTGTTGGTGCCAACGTTGGCTCCCAAGAGTGGAGCCAGCCTAATATTTATAGTTATCTCATCTCAGTGTCAAAACAAAACAAAAAAATAATCAAAGGACCGCATTTTGTCCGTCAAAATCACCGATAGGTGGTCCTTTGAATTTTGTCTTGCATTTCATTCTCAGGCTAGATAAACTATAACAATGAACATCTTCCTGATCATACTGAAAAAATTATTTTTGTTGTTAGTTGTTCGCCATTTTGTTTGAAAGCTTGGCACCGGAGAAAATATTCACTGAGCGAGTGAACATCATCATCCCATCCAGGAAACAGGTGATGCACTCAGGTAATTCTGGAGAAATCATCTGGTTCATTGATGGCTCCAAAACAAACCATGGCACTGGGGCTGGTATAAAAGGACCTACAAAGAGAATGTTATTTAGCCTTGGTCGACATACGACTGTGTTTCAAGCAGAGATGATTGCCGCAATAGCCTGTATTGATGAAAACATCAGAAAAGGACATACCGGACAAATAAATTAAAATATTCACTGACAGCCAGGCTCTGCTTAAGGCTATCAGTAATCCAACAACTAGGTATAGTCCGGTAAAAAACTGCGAATAATCCCTTATAACAGGCTGGCAAGAGACAACAAAGTATTTCTAATATAGGTGAGGGGATTGCAGATAATGAAATGGCAGGCCAGTTAAATAAAGGAGGCTCTAAAGGAGACTTCATAGGTCCGGAACCGTTTTGTTGAATCACAAAAGATTGCATGAGAGGGAGAATCGGGAACTGGCTAGATAGGGAACACCAACTCAAATGAAGGGTACCTCCATACAAAGAGTTTACTGAACAAGGTAGACAAGGAACTCTCAACCAGGCTACTGAAATTGGTTAAGAGTCATTTGAAGACAGTTACTGATCTGGTGACTGGACCCTGAGGAAACATCTGCACAAAATGGGCAAAGTTAGTGAACCTATGTGCAGAAAATGTGGACACCTACCTATATACCCTGCTTTTGTGAGAACTAACAAGTACTTAGACGGAATCACTTTGAAGAGGAATTAATACATCCATTGCAACTACTGAAAATCCCTCCAGTCAAACTAGTGGCATTTATAGAAGACACGAAGCTTCTTCTGGAATGGAAATAGATAACATGGGAAATAGAACAAAGATTCAGTTCAAGTGCCTGGGCTGTTCAGCACAATCCGAACGAATGAATGAATTAATGCCATTTTGTACGAGATCTGGCTGCAAATTTCTGCAGGTATCTGGTTGCTTTTGAACAAATTGCCGCGATTACCTTTATTTTCAACATAAAGATCTGCATCTGTCAAATTTTTATTAAAAAAATTAATATCTCGAAAAAGATACATTTTAGGAATGGGATATTCTACACAAAGTGACTCCTAGGACTAGAGTATCCAAGGGGCGATTTCTCCAAGAAGGACCTAGTGAAAAGACTGTTGAGCCTGATAAGGGCTACTGGTTCTTCACATAAACGGTATAACCAACAGCACAAAAAGCCAAAAGGCTGAGGTGCCGAGGTCTCTAAGCTTCTGACAGGTGATTGGTCGGCACCACCAGACTGATGGTGCCGAACCAATCAATCAATCACTCTATAGGTTAGGTTAGGTTTGTCCGGGCATGGGTGCTTCTTTTTATCTTCTTTTGAGAAAAAATCTTGATGTGTAAGAAGGTTTGAGGCTTTAACTTTCTTAGCAATTGAAGCTAGTACGTCTCACTTTCTCCCCTTGACATAATAATTAAGTCTGATCCTGTAGAGCGCGAAGCGGTTCGGTTGAAGCCTTCGTAGTACCGAAAACTGAAGTTGTTGTGAAACATGAAAAATTAATTATGTTCAAAATAATATTCCCCATATTATTTATGAAATATTATTGAAAATAAATAACTGATATGCAAAGGAAACCATCCTTATTAGTATTTAACAGTCACACATACCAATAGATTCTATTTTGTCAGATACAGCTACGATGCAGGTAAAAAACTTAATCAAATTAATCTTTACTTAACACACTGTTATAATGTTTCGACTTGTAGATAAATGACAACAAAAATATCGAATTTATGGCATTACGACAACTGGTAGCTAGTAGTTGAATTCAGCGTTTACAGATAAGATTTTGAAAATGTCCATAAATAATATGAATAAATCTTGTAGCTTTGAAGCTTAAGAAGACAGTAATGTACTCAGTAAATTATACAGTATGTCTGAAAAAGTTGGCAACATATGAGAAACTTTTTTATTTGTAATGTTACGAAAGAAAGTTATTCTTTATAAAAAGTTCTGCATGGCCCATGAAGTAAAACGCAAATGTCAGATGTCAATTTTTTAAATCGTATACGAGGTTTGTCAAAAAATATGAATTTGATACCTTTATTTTTTACAATATCGAAAACTTTAATTATGAAAAGTGGTTTTAAATAGAAAACTATGTTTTAATATGCAATTAGATCATACTACTTGAAAAAATTATGTTGTTTTTACAAATTGTTCTCAAAATATTAAATGTAATTTTAAAGTGTCGATAGGAATTGAATAGTATATTCTGTAACAAGGTTAGAATGAAAATTCGATGCGAGTGGAAAGTTCCGAGCGCGAGCCGAAGGTGAGCGTGAGGAACCACGTGCATCACGAATTTTCATTCTAACCGAGTAGCAGAAAATACTTTCTCCACGATCAAAGATTTTAAATGGAAATGAACAAAAGATAATTGCTTGGTGGCAGAGGTGTTGCAGAATATTTCTTCAATCTCAAGAGAGAGCATTCCAGCATTCTGTAATCAAATTTGATTTCAGAATTGGCAAATTCTGTGATGATCGTGGAGAAAATTACTTTTAAGTGCAATACTGATTACTTCACTCATTATCTCATTGCAAAATTGATAAACTTGGACTTTATCTGTTAAGAATTATCTCAAATAGACAAATACGTAATTAGAATCGAAAAGGTAACATCAAACTTTATGTGCATGAACAGGAAAAATCCGTTTCAAATTTTTCATCACTAAATATGCATCTCAACTTGTCCACCGTTTCTTTCTAAGCATTTAATTGTTCTTTTAGAAAATGCTTTTATTACATTTCTAATAACAGCCGGAGTAATATCTTCACATGCTTCCTGAATTGTTCTTTCCAATTGATCAATATTGTCGAATGCTCGTTTAAGGTACACTTTTTGCTTTAGGTTTCCCCACCAAAAGAAGTATAGTGGGTTCAGGTCTGGAGATCTTGCAGGCCAAGCAAATTCCACAAATCTTCTTAATACTCGTCCATTAAAAGTTTGCAGTAAATATTCTCGAACATTTCTGGTACTATGACATGGTACCCCATGATGTTGGTACCATATGCGTTCTTTCTATTATTGGTAGGTTATCAACAAAATCGGACATTTTATCATTCAAAAATTCTAAGTAACGTTCAGAATTTGTGTATTACAGAAGGAAATACATTATTTTGTTGGGTATTAGGTATTTATTTATTACTGATTTAAGTTCAATGCTGAAATATTTCAAATCAACAAATAGACATTTGAGGTGTAAGATAAAAGTTGACGTGTTTCACAACTAAGATTTGCAAAATTTAAGTTGAAATTGAAGTAGTCAAAATATTCCTATCAATCTCTTGCAATTTGTGGACACCCTTTACATCTAATGTCAAATGTAAATACCTGAATATTATTATTTTCGAAAGCAGAGATTTTCACAAGGAATAACTTTTTTCGTAAAACTTATATTTTTCAGACATACTGTATATACTGATTATTTCCAGAAAAACTAAAATGATTTAAAAGTGACGAAGACCAAATATTTCACAAGATGGAGTACGACGAAAAAATAAAGAAATAGAAAAGGAGCAAATATAATAGGATGGATAAAAAAGCACAGGGGCATCAAGAATAAATGGTTTGGAGTTCCCTATTTCATCGAATACTTCTGTCAAAAAATGGTTGTGTGTCAACTCGAAACATTTTTTAACGATCACTAGAAACCAAGAAAACGAAAGTCAAGGTTTGCTAAGCACTGACAGAATACTATGAAGAATTTTAAGTGTATTCCTTTGATAAATGTAGTTTTTCTTTTTATTATTATTATTATTGTCGTTAGTATTGTGTTACCTATTATTATTATTATTATTATCATTGTATTTGTATTGAACAATGTTAGAACTATGTATTATTATTAAATTATTCTGTTAATCAGTCAACGCCTAAGATGAAAAACAGAGACTGCCATATCAATTTGGAGTGGTAGGCGCCTGATCTTCGATGCGTTTTTTTTCGCGCTCTTATTTTTTTTTCTTTTTTATATATTTATTTGTAACTGTAGTGTTATGATGAGAAAAAATAAAAGACCTTTATTATTATTATTATTATTATTTTCTACGACCCTAACGAAATTCATCCTACATAAGTTTTTGTGGTTTTACAGTTAATCTACGCACTGCTGTTAAGATAATTTACGTTAAGTTGTAACTTTCCACTTAAATCGATTAACTGCTCTTGTTTCAATTTTATCTTCTTAGGTAACATCGTACGTTAATTTTTAGTACTCATAAAATGACGAAGATAGCTATTTTTTATCTTTACGACTTCTAGCATTCAATTATTTCAATATAATCTATTTTCACTTTTTATAATTTTGAATTGTCTGCAGTGGACTTTTTTTACATTTATTTTCGATTAGTGTTTACCGTTGTATAGTAAAAGTGTGATATTTCAGATAATAAATAACATATGGCCAACGATTTCTTCAGCTTTATTATTAATTGTATATGAAGCATGGACGTTTTAAGTAGTGAGAGTTTTACGACTGCTGATTAATTACCTAATTTTGTTCATTTGCCATAATAATCAGTAGGTACGTTGTTTACACCGGGCGTACCAAATTTTTAGTCCGAGGTCTAAGTGACGTCACGTGTACTTTACTTTCGGTGTAAACACCCAAAGAGTAAAATTTGGTACTCGAATTTGATCCATCTCATCTAGGGTAGTTCAAATTCAATTTTTAACGGTGTAAACACGGCACATTAGTATTCGTGGACCAAAGTGAGAGTACTGTACTGATTTAACATTATTATCCAATTTTCACTACTTCTAGGTTTCATCCATATTCTTTGATTGTTTAACAATCCCACAAAATTACTGCTACTTAAAAGCAAATAAGCTAAATTGCTTCTTAAATATGGAGACTTCGATAACTCTAATTTAAATCTTTTAAGTCTTTGAATATTTTTTCTTTTTCAGAAACTCTATTACCACTGCAATTATTTTTGTATCCATTTTCAAATAAAATCAAAATCTACCATCAAATTACCTAAAGATATAAGGTTATGTCATTTTAATATGTCAATTTTGGTCCCAGGCTTTAAACCTGGACTATTTTAATCCAGCAAAACATTCAGTATAAACACTTATGTTCTAAGCTAAATAAGTCCACGATTTGGTCCACGGACCAAATTGCTCCACACGGTGTAAACTAACCTAGTGTTACTGAAACTACCTTAAAAATATTTCATAACGCTGAATTAATACCATCTAAATTCAGTTTAATATGTTTCTTTAATTTCAATTTTGGTTCGCTATTTATGTTATTTCTGAGTCTAACTATGATTAATATATATACAGCGTGTCCCAAGTTATCGTTTACAGGCAATATCTCGCTTAATTTAAAATATAATCCAATACTGTAAAAACTGTTGTGAATGGCATCAAAATTCCTTCCTAATGACATATCAGAAACTTTATTTCACTTTACAGTCCTTTGGCAGCCACCCCTCACTTTCTATTTTCAAACGGCACCCCCTGTATATTTTCATTGAAAATTGCTTGTCACTCTATTTGGAATACAACGATGTAATGTACTTCTTGGTTTTTTTATTATTAGTACCAAAAAATTAACAAAACAATTTTCAACGGGTTCCATTTGAAAATAGAAAGTGAAGGGGAGCTGCCAAAGGACTGTTAAGTGAAATAAAGATTCTGATACGTCATTAGGAAGGAATTTTGATGCTATTCACAACAGTTTTTACAGTATTCGATTATCTTTTAAATTAAGCGAGATATTGCTTGTACACGGTGTATAATAAATATTTGCACTAATTTTATATCCACCTAGAAAGTAACTGTCAAGTTAGAATCTGGTTCTGAAAGATTCTAGATTGAAAGTGATTCAAAATGTTGAAAACGAGAATAAAAATACTACCTACTATTAAAGGAATCTAATCAGGAATTTGTGCTGTTGCTTATTAGGAAGCGGTAAAACATTCATTATTGAAAACAGTTCATCACAATATAATTATCCTATGATAAAAAATCTTGCTAGGTAGGTAACTGTATTTGAAAATATCTCCTAGTATGAAAGTAACTTCCGTATTTTAATAACTATAAAGCTTTCACTGATATTTATTGTAGTGATTTCACGTCTTTTTTTTATAATGTACCTTATATATGTTTAATATTCGTATTATCAAAGTGCTACTAACATTTTTCATCCAGCTTAAATTAGTAACACAATACTAATTTGACAAATTCTCTGTTATGACATTTTATTTATACATAATCTTTAACATAAATAATCGTGTCTATAATATATGTTTTGATGTAAAATATTCAAAAACCAGATAATTCTCTTTAATATCAATTATCTAACTACCATCACTCTGAGAAACAAATTTTTGTGCTCTGAATATTTTAATAATAAAATTAACGAGAGCAGAAGTTTACCTAATTTTTTAACATAAATAACGTATCAAATAGCACAGCCACTATTGAAGTATGTATCTAGAAGCGTTCATATTTTTTTTTTGTAACGTTCTCTGTCGTTCACCCGGTACAAAAACCATGGGAAGCCTACACTTGTAACTTCAAACTGCATCTTTAACATAAAAAACAACAAAGGGAGAAGAAATTAGCGGTTTTGAAAATTGTCTTTTATAAACCACATTTACTTATACCTATACGTCTACCACCGAGAACCCATAATCGCTCACGAAGTAAAGATAATAACCCTTGAGTACTTGCAAGACACGCAACTCTATGAGTGTGAAATAAACATATTTTTGCACGTAAATTGAAAAATCCGAAATTTCATCCAGTTTTGTCAAAACAAATATTGTAATTGGGTCACTTTAGTTCTTCTTTTGTTTTAGCAAAACCATTTCACAAATTTGTTTTACCGTTTTATTCATGTGATACAATTTTATTATATTTGAAGTGTCGCTTCATGCTTGTCTATGTACGTAAGTTGAGTAGTGGGGAACGGGAGCATTATCATTTGCCTCTGTTTTTAAATATCTATCCAACAAAATTAAAACTATTACGCGTTTGAAAACACCCTTAGATAAATGGCTTAAAGGCTGGCCAACCCTAAAACCATTCTTCCTAAGGGGATGGGGGGTATAATTTAATTAAATGTAGGTAATTCACAAAATAGCCTCAGCAAAAATACTTTTATAATATTGGATAGATATGTTTATCAATAATGGTATAAAAGAATTAGTAAGCATAAATATATATATTGATATGATATTTTATTTTGAGTTTTATAATTTTTTTTATATTTTTATTGTACCCGGAATAATTTCCAATTTTGCAATTTAAATAACTCTACACAGTGTACTCACCTTTTTTTATGAAAACTCAGCTTCTCAGGGTTTGGGTTCATAGTTTTAATGTGTAAGAAATCTAATTACTGTTCTTTTTTATATGGGCGCCAAAATTCAATTCAATTTTCAATAAAGTTTTTAACATCTGATTTGGATTTAAACACTTTCCTGAATACGGTCCTGTGTATTCACCCTGAAAGTGCCCCAGTAATGTGTAACAGGTGTTCAATATAGTTGTACCAACTGATAAAAAGAATTACTTCGAAATAATACTTGGGATGAAACAATTTTAAATTTATTTTATGAAAATTAATTTTGTGAACATAAATTAGCAAGATAAACGTTATTTCTTACATCAAAAAGGAAAATAAAACTTAACCAATATGGTCTTTCACTCAAAAATCATTCATTCGATGAAAATTATTTTTAATACATGCAATTATGCAACTTTTTATACATTAGTGTATTTACAGTGATACCGTTTTAAATAAGCCAAAACGAAAAGCAAAATGGACAATACAGATGTATCTGAATTTGCAAAATATCTAAGTTCCTTTTATATACACTCACAAGTAAGTTTTTTATTTTAAATTGAAGTTTATTAAATACCTTTTATCTTCTATTAATGTTGAAAAATGAATAATCACTTCTTTCCTGTTTTAGACCGCTCTGGGCCTTTGTGAAGTAACCTCCAAAACGAAAAGCAAGACAACTCCAATGCAGAATGCCTCTTGATAAAATTTAATATATGGTTTATTTAAATTTATTTACTTACGAAGATCCCTCTGTGTTTATTTTCTTCAGGAACCGTGTTACAAGATTAGTTAAACTATTTTCACTATTAATTACATAGATATTTTGTCAAATTTACAAACTTTTTTCACTGAACGAAATAACGTGCTTCTTGTAGAAAATTCATTTCCAAAAGGGACGACGCTTTCTCTATCAACAAGTACCTAACAACCCATTTCCTTTTTTTTTCTTAGCAACAAACTGCCTTCTATCTCTAAAAGTAAATTCTTTGTTTGACTGTCATCGACCAATCAAATTAACTTATAGTTGTTCATTAAATAGATTTTATTATATTCTTTGATAGATTTAATCTTTTTTAAAAGAAAGCATCATATTTTTAATTTCTAAATGAATTATTTAAGTTTAAATCTTTTATTAATTAAATTTTTAAATCATGTGACATATTCAATTTAGGTTGGTAATATTCCTGTTCTAGCTGACAATTTTATGTTCAAACCTGTCATACATCAGATGATAAATACTTTCACAGGTGTCATAGATCTAATAACTGTATTAAAAGTTTTTCTATTTTAGATTCTACCATAATACGAATAAAATTTCGTAATGCTTTAGGACAAATTTAATTCTACATGAAGGAATTCAATTGAGTTTGATTTATTTCAATTTGAATCATTTAAATAGTTTTCCTTTAATATTCTATAATTATTGAAGCTTTTATGTTAGAAGTAACACGTGTCGGTTATGTACAATGTGTAGTTATTATTTTTCATATCAATATATATATATAGTATTGCAATTGATGACATTTTTTATTTACAATTAGAATAAAGATATTAATAAAGTGAACTTCAACGAGGTCGTTTGGGACTGACTAGAGTTCAGTTCAATGTAACTTGTAAATATATAAGTATTTAGTTAAAATATAAAATAGAAGTGACAATTAAATAGTGTTTTTACAGCCCCCAACCTTCAACCATTACATCGCGTATACTTCCAGTTCTTATAGAAACTTTACAGACTTCTTCTAGTGTTAAACTTCATAGAAAATGCCATAAAAATATTCTAGCTGTAAATAAAGAAAATGAAAACATTTCTTTACAAAAAAAACATGTTTATAAACAGTGTAAGATGTAGAAGTAATTTGAAACGTAATTTAAAAAAATAATGTCAATTTTCTACGATATTAACTATAAAACTTGTGGTTTTTGCAATAAATAAAATAACATTGTATTCGTAGCAGCGGTTAAGAGACCTCATTTTATGTAATTACTTTTATAATTTCTTATTTATTTTTTATTATATCTCTGCCACTTACCTATATACAGACACAAAAACGAACAACCTAAATTCATTGAGACGCATAAAAATAAAAAAAATCGCTATTTATATAACTAACTTTGTAGGGATGGAGCTTATTTTTCTTTGGAACTGTTTCCTGATCTACTCCACAATATTGAGCTACAATTCTAGTTGAAAAAGATCAACTAACGACGAACTCACTTAATACAGATATCTGCTTGTTTTCGAATATAGGTTTTCTGCCAGTCCGTTTCTTATTTTATAAAAAGCCTGTTTAAAAAAAGTTAACAACAACATATTTCAATTCAATTTCGTCTATTGGACGATCAGGAAAGCCTATATTTAACTTCTAAACTGCAAAGTTGTAGCATCTTTAAATTTCACAATAATCAAATTTTACTTTAAAGTAGTAACAAAATTGACATTATTTGAATACTATTTGATGGGGTGTTACACTTAAAAAAATTATGATGTTTTATAAATGTTAATAGTTAGTGGTGGATAAAGGCTAAATGGGGAATAAATCATTTTTATTCTCACAAGGTTATTTAAACTTTTGGATCATTTAAATAGTTCGCCATTTATGCTGTGACCTACATTACCTAGAAGAGAAGTTAGCTAGAAGTTGACAGAGGACCATAATTCTGTCGTCTTCTTTTTTAAAATCGTGATGAAGTATAGGTTATCCTTATGTTATATTGCTTTTATGGTGAATGACTTAGGAGTTGTTTAAATTTACTTCCGATTTATACACACATCTATAATTACTTAGATCAACATGATCTTCACATCAATAGTAACTAGTTGTAGTCTGTTTATATTTTCTTCTAGCAGCCTCAAACTACAATTTTTTCTAACTTCTACTGTAGGCACAGTTACAAACTTTTTACGAGGTGTTGTAAATGTTCGTGCAGTATAATACAAAACAAGATTTATATGATATTTGTTGTGTTAAGTTAAGGTAACAGATACATGCAATGAGAAACGGAACATAGGGGTTTTAAGCATTGCATCAGAACTACTTTTGAACTAGTCGACCAAAATCAAGCTTCAACAGATTAAAAATACGATTATTACAATCGTTTATTTCGACACCTACAACATATCGAACAATTCCCACCACACCGTATTCTCAACTATGGGCGGTCCTTAATTAGCGTCAGACAGTCGATAGCTGAGAGTTTTTTAAAAATGAAATTTATCGGCACAATTTTCAACGGTTCCAAAATTTAATAGAATTAAAGGCGAAAATTGTCCAACATTTTGGAAACATTACACCGAATTAGCTCAGAGATACAAGATTATCTTTGTCTAATAGATTCGGTTTTCTGTTTGGCTCAACAAGGACTATTTGAACCTTTAATTTAAGTTGTTTTTAGGAATTTATTTTTAATTTGTTTCAATTTAAAAATTTTGTTTTATTTACGAATTTATTTTTATTCCAAATCGCAGTTCGCACATAACTAACAAATTTTGGAAGGAGAATGTGCGGGGTTTCTTACAGTAGTTCAGAAGCCAGCTGTCCAGCTAAATACTTAATATTCATTGAAGTGAATTTATAGAAATGTTTTGTTGGTGGACTATTTAGATCGGAGAATACATTAAACAGCTATGTTCCGTTTCTCATTGCATGTATCTGTATAAAAATGTCTCAGCCAGACACATCTCGGCGAAATAATGCAACTTTTGCAAGTGCTCCTGCTCCTGAAAAGTTTAATTTCAGCAACCCAGCAACCTGGCCTCAATGGGAAAGGCGCTTTAAAAGATATGCTTCTGTATCTGGATTAGCATCTGAAACCGAGGATGAGAAAATCAATATGTTGCTATATATAATGGGAGAAGAGTGTGAAGAAATAGTTGTTCAATTTCCAAATCTTCCTACTACCCTTGAAGAGATGTTGAAAGCTTTCACTAACTTCTTTATTCCACGAAGAAATGTAATTTTCGAAATGTATCAATTTAATTCTAGAGTACTACAACCTGGTGAACAAATAGATAGTTTCATTACGTCTTTGCATACTCTATCTGAGTTCTGTGAATATGACAATTTAAGAGAAAGCTTGATTAGAGATAGAATTGTAGTGGGGATGCTGGACCGTCGAACAAGTGAACAGCTCCACTTAATGCCGATTTATCATTGAAAAAAGCCAATATTAACTGCTAAACAAGCAGAGTTGCAGGGGAAACAAAAGTCTATTCTGAGAATTGAATCTTCCCAAAAGTGCGCTATATCTCATGAAATAAATTTCGTAAATAAAAATATAGTAGTATCCAAAAGCATGGTCGAACAGTGTGAATTCTGTGGTTTCAAGTTTGGCATTAAACCAATTTCCTTTCTTATCGATAGTGGAGCAAATGTTATTGGTATTCCGTTATCATTATTGCCAGAAAGATTTGTTAATGTATTAACTCCTTGTTCAGAAATAATATCTGGTCCCGATGGGTCAATGCTAACTGTTCTAGGTAAGATTAAATTGTCTCTCATTTATTGTAAAAAAGCTATGGGTGTATGTTATCAAAGGTTTAAAACTACCAATTTTAGGAAGCCAAGGTATTGTTAACCTTGATATAATGAAATTTAATGAAACCAACAGTTTTCTTCTTTCTCCTGATTTATATGTTAACTCTTTGTCTGCTAAGGTTTCCAAAATCGATATAGGTAGACATTTTTCCCAACTTTTTAGAGAGTTAGTAGAGTTCCGCGTTGAAATAGAAATTTCTTTAAAATCCAATATTCACCCGTTTGCTCAATCAGTTTCTCGCGTAGTTCATCTTGCTCTATTATCAAAATTAGAAAAGGAACTCGATATATTACAAAAGTTGGAGATAATTGAGCCAGTTGATTATTATACGGAATGGGTTGCACCCATTGTAGTTGTGCCTAAAGGTGATTCGGTTAAAATTTATAGCGATTATAGTCAACTTAACAAAAACGTACTCAGGTCCTACTTTCCCATTCCAAAGGTGGAACTATCTTTAGCTTAGTTGGTAGGCTCAAAAATATTTTCTAAACTTGTCGAAAATTCAGGATTCTATGAAATTAGATTATCAAAAAAAGTTTTTGCTACTTTCATTACTCCTTTAGGGAGGTTTTTATTTAAAAGATTACCTTTTGGTGTATCGTGTGCTCCTGAATATTTTTCTCAAAAGTTTACAAAAATGTTTTCTCACATTAAAGGTGTTATTATCCACATGGATGACATATTGATTCACGCTTCTTCCATAGAAGAACATGATAAAATATTAGGCAAAGTCTTATTGGTACTACAAAATGAAGGGATTACCCTAAATAAATCTTGTGTTTGATTGGAGTGAATAAAATAAACTTTTTGGGGAACAAAATTACAGATAAAGGTATTGAAATGGATTCTTCAAGAGTTTCATCTATAATAAAATTTCCAGACCCTTCTTGTAAAAAAAATGATTCCGACTGGGTTACTGATCTCAGAAGGTATGGTACAGTTATTGAGAGGGGCCAAGAACCTCGTTCGTATATAGTTCAGGCCAGAAATGGCACATATCGCCCAAATCGGTGGTCCTTAATTAAAGCTATTCCTAGGACAGAGACCCAACCAGAATCAGTAGTTAGTTTTGAAGGGGACGGTTATGATAGCCAAGAGGTAGGAAATGATACCATTAGTAGTACTGGTAGTCAGCAAATAAAAACCAGTGTGACGGATCTTTCGATTTAAAAGGCGCAAATGCATTAATTCCTTTCTCTAGTTTTAGTACTGAAAGCAGAAATAGTGTTAAGCCTAAAAGAGTTTCTAGAAAACCATTCTGGATGACTGACTATATTACTAATTAATGTTAAGGCTGTAGTTATTCACCCCACCCTTTGATAAAGAAAAGGACATGTTGTGTTAAGTTCACCTAGGTTAGGTTGAATAGCCACGGCCAGGGGACGTCTGACAGAGACTTGTCAGTTGCAAGTAAAATGGATCAGTTTAGTTTGATTGTACTTTTATAAAGTTAAATAAAGAATATTATAATATTCTGGTGTCTGTAACACAACAATATTGACATTATTCCAACTTGAAAAATTGTGGAGAAAAACTAACTAAACTTAACTCAAAAAATATTAACATAATGCTTTTATTTTTTTATAATATTGAAACGTCAAGCTCGTATAAACCGTAAACAAAAACAAAACACTCATATATATTATAGACTTTGATAGTTCTTCAAACTTCAAATTCGAATGGCCTTTTTGTTACTACTATTGCTTCATAAAACATCTAAATCAGAAAGAGGCTAAATTCATCTTTAAGTATGTGACGTATCTGTAGTGAAAGTTGCAAACATTTAGGAATTCTCAATTTCCAGTTTTCTCTCAAAATATTCGGTTTAAAAAATGTTTAAATTAATTTTTGCGAAGTAGTACTGATGTACTTTAATAAAATACCAAAAGCCGGATATCGGTTTAACGTCTCATAATAAACAAATTAATTCACTATGTCACCAAAAAAGTTATTATGAAAGTTCGATGGACCCGTCCTAAACCTTCATCTCGTAAAACTCATAATTCGTAAATTTTGGTACCGAAGAGTTATACATATTTGAGATCAGTTTTTTTAGCTTTCAAACGCGATATCGCGTGATGTACTTTCTCATTTAAGAAAAAATTGAAGGGATGATTGATTGTCCCTTGAAGAGGAATCAAGTACGGTTCGAAACTGGATATCGTATGATTATTTCTTATCTCTTTTCTTATTATATTACGCTTATTTCAGCGTAATTTATAGGCATCGGACTAGAAAAACAGTAATAAAAATGCATAGTCTT
The DNA here is from genome assembly GCA_947563755.1 of Lochmaea crataegi. NCBI lineage: Eukaryota > Metazoa > Arthropoda > Insecta > Coleoptera > Chrysomelidae > Lochmaea > Lochmaea crataegi. The sequence goes on along the minus strand of OX387423.1, from coordinate 86,782,834 downwards.
AAATTATATAAATTTGTGGATTTATTAGTTGAGTATTTACAAAAACTGACAGATTATAATTAAAAGATTATTACACACTTATCTGACTGTGAAACAAATGTTCTTTGAATTGCTTGAAAACAATGTTAAAATAACAAAACATTATTATTCAGTTCAAATTAAAACCCATAATCTGATTTCGTTCCACTAATTTACTTTTACTGTCAGGGTCATGGAACTATAAAGGAAATAGTCCTTAAAAGAGTCTGTGGGACCTAAAATGTATTCAAAACTAAGATGCACCCAACATAAACAAACACACGAGGCTTGAACTTGAACAAAAACACTCCAATATCGCCATGCCACCACCACAGACACTTCTCCCCAATGTTTTACCTCTGCTTGACCAATCAGGGAGTATTTTCTACATAGCATGTGGCTATCACACACTGTGCATTTGTTTAGGTTGGTGCCTGTTGATTTTGAATAAACTTTAGTTATTTTTTGATCGAACAAAACCCGTTCAAACATAATTATAGAATTTTTCATGAAAAATCTGATAATAATGAATTTCAAAAACTCTGCATTTTTGGAGTGAAAAATGTGAAGCATCGCACTTGCCAGGAAATGAGGACAAAGAGGAGATCAGGTTTGTGACTAAACTATAACCATTTCACTTGAACCTCTCATCTTATTTACTGGCTCCATTTTTTCTTGGATATACCTCTTCACCTGCTTTTTCAACTAATTACTGTCTTTTTTTGCCTTACGGTTGCCAAACCAGTTTAAAAATTGGCATTTTTGTCAACATCAAATCCCTTAATTTTATGGTTTTTGTTAATTTTATTGTTTGTATTCAAAACTAAGATGCACCCAACGTAAACAAACACACGATGCTTGACCGTTAACAAAAACACTGCAATATCGCCATGTCACCTCCACAGCCACTTCTCCCAAATGATTCACCACTGCTTGACCAATCAGGGCGTATTTTCCACATAGCACGTGGCTATCACACACTGTGCATTTGTTTAGGTTAGTGCCTCTTGATTTTTAATAAACTTTTTTGATCCGCAAAATCCGTTCAAACATAATAGAGAATTTTTCATGAAAAGGGTAATGATAAATTTCAAAAATTCTGCATTTTAGGAGAGGAAATCTCACTTGCCAGGAAAGGAAAACAGGGAGAAGATCAGGTTTGTGACCGGGATCCTTACTGACGGACACTGCAGGGTAAACACTAAACTATAAACTCTCCTCTTATTTACTCGCTCCATTTTTTCTTGGATATACCTCTCCACCTGCTTCTTTAACTAATCACTGTCTTTTTTTGCCATATGGTTGCCAAACCAGTTTAAAAATTTAGCACATCAAATGCGAATATTACCTTAATTTTATGGTTTTTGTTAATTTTATTGTTTTTTTTAATTGTTATTAATATCTACAGCTCAGATATCTCTTGTTCACAGCTGATTTGAAATTCATATTAGTAATAAAAATATATCTGATCGTTACAGTATCATTTTATATCACGATTATACGTTTTTTGATTTTTTATTAAATAATTTCAATACGTTATTAGAATTATACACCGTTTTAACTGTTTAATAGAATTCTTCAACTTTAGTGTCTATTTTGTGAAGATGAAACTGATTACAGACAGCACTTAATTAAAATACTGACATCATCGCTGACCTGGCACAAAAAAATTAATAAAAAGACTTTTATTTGCATAAATAAATTCAATGTCACTTGTGGTTAACATAAAAAAAACACCGTTCTTCAAATAGTATTAATTTAATTATTTCCAGTGATTGTTTTCCACTTGACTAAACCAACATTACAGAAGGTCAAAACCGTAAATTTATGTTAGCCAACCACCATTTTTACTCGTCAAGTTAATGTGAAAAATAAAGAAATCAGAAAGTTTAAACAACGAGAAAAAACAGAAATATTGATGGCATTTTAAAACCTTATTAACAATTAGAATAAAATCACTAGTCTTGATAGTATAATACAACAGCTTACTCAATACTATAGTTTATTCATAAATCCGGCGGAGCAATAAATCAATCAATTGGAAAAATTCCATAAGCGTACTTAATATAAGTTTATGAAGAAATCGTTCCGATTTAAAATGTATACAATTCAGATTCAAAACATTTATTTCATTCTCAGCCCACGTCACTGACTACCGTAAATTTTAATCTCTTGGCAATAGAAAATACCCTAAACTCGTCCTGATACGGGGTAAAGCTACCTACCCGACACAGAAATAGAAAAAATTAATGTTCACGATAATATTTTAATATTACTTGGATGGTTCATCCTATATTTGTTTCGCAAGGGTCACGAAGATTTATTACTTTGCCGCATTTATGAATAAACTTGCTGTTTCTATTTTTTTTCTCAACGAAAGTTTAACAAACTAATGAAGTAAATCACTTGTAGTTAAAATGCTAGAACATAATTTGTGACCAAGGTCAGTGACCTGGAGATTATAAACATCAAATATTTTTTTGATCGTAAAAATATTTTATTTTGACAGCCTTTATATAATAATGATGGATCGCTCTCAGTCAAGGTGATAGTAATTTTATTCAAAGCTGAGACATAACCTTCACTACTTGCTTTAAACGTTTTCCATTGAAAATTTTCGATTTTGTTTTTGTAATTTCTTATTTAGGATCTTTTTCAAGATGTATTCCTCTTCCAAATAAGGAACTTCAACTAAGCTCATGAAAATTCTATGAGAGCCTTCTGGTATGGAGGTAATTTAAAAACAGTTTTGCCATATTTAGTAGCTGTTTTATCAACAATAATAATATATTCTTTGATTATCATTTTAGTATGAAAAGCCTGTTTGTAATAGTTATAAGCAGTAGGATACTCTAGATTGTAATTCCAATATTTAGTTGGAATTTGCATATTAACTCCCCTAAAAAATTCTTTATGAAAAAACTTGCTTCAAATAAATATATTGCGGTAGAAACCTCAAACTATGCCAACCAATCACTGGCTTCTATCTCCCCCCTTCTCCGCAGACAGTGTAATAAATACCAAAAACAAGTCAGATTGCGGGTAGTTGATCAACTCACTTGCATAGCGATATGTACCAAGCAATCATCAATCAGCTGATATGTATCATTTGATTGGTAACACAAAAGAAACTAGACTTCTCCCTAGAATTGCACCTTGCAAGAAATAGAAATGACACCACACTGATAAAATTGCAATTGCATCGAATTGAAGAAATTGATTAGCGGGGTCTCAACTGCGCATGCTTTCGATCAAGAAATATTGCATTTCATTGCAGGTTGCATTCGGCCTTAATTGTAGCTACCTACCATCCTCTTCAGGTCTATTTCATGTTCCCAATGTTTCCACCCTATTATTCCTATTACTTTTTAGATGTCTCAAACAAACGTTAATCATAATAACTTCACCTTTTACTTCTTAATCGGTGAAACACCGCACGGTATAATAAATGATCTGATAGTGCACGCTCCGCTTTATCATCTGCTTTATCATCGCTGTTGCATTCTAAGAAATGCACAAATTATTCTTCAACATCTTTATCAAAGTGTTCATCTAAATTCCAATTTCTAACCCATTTCTTATTCATCAGTACCAACATATTGTCTTATTTAGTAAAAACTATATTTTCGTTGAATTATTTGCTCTGTTCGTGATTTCCTTGTTCATTTTTCCATTATCTGTATCTTCCCAATCACCGGTTGTATTAAATCTAATAAAAGCGGCCGTGAAAGTTTTTAAATTAAATTTATAAATCGACTCGAGTTAAAAGAAAAAACAATTCGAATTACGCAACGAAAGTTACACTTTTCTTTAACTGTATCTTTCAATAATAAGATGTAATATACATAAACACATAGTTAAAGAATTATGTTTATCGTCGACCGCGTTAAGCATAATTTGATTCATGTATCAAATTATAAAACGTTCAAGAAAACCGTGATGGACGAGAGAGAAATTATCATAATTTTATTGAAGTACTATTCTATTAGGTGTATATAATTCGCTGAAAGTGGCCTTTCTTTGAAAAGAATTCATTTAAAAGTGAATCTGCGGCTGTTGTATCATACCAAAGAATAAACTATTCAATTTTGTGACGAAAAAATTATTTAACTAGCTACGATCACCCTTAAAATTCATCGATACGAACTATCTACTATCACCCTTAAAATCCATAAATATATGGAATTGGGAATTGGAAATCATGTCATAGGCCCACATTTCTTTGACGGAACTGCTAATGGGCAAGTTTATTTAAATTTCTTACAAAACGAATTACCCCAACTACTTCATCATTTACCTGCTTATCTTAGGAGGCGAATTTGATACCTACATGACGGGGCACCAGTTCACCATCAATGAACATTTAAATAATAAATTTCCCGGACGATGGATAGGTAGAGGAGGAATGGCCACCTCGTTCACCAGAACTTACAAAACTGGATTTTTTTGGTGGGGTTACGTCAAAGAACAGGTATACAAAACACCCGCGACTACTAAGGAAGACATGAAGAATAGAATTAGAGAGGTACATCGTGCTAGTAAAGCTTTTGAAGATCGCATACATTATTGTATGGAAGTAAATGGTGGTCATTTTGAACATTTAATAAAATAGTTATCTAATGTTTTTAGTTCTTCTTTATTTGTTGTTAGGTATTTTTGTTTAATCTGTTTATTTTTTGTTTTGTAGATACCCTATTTATTTTATTACAGTTTTTAAAGGAGGTTTGATTTTTTCACATTTTCACATAAAATTAACGAAAATAAAAGGTCGTTTTTTGAATTTGCCGCGTCAGACAGATGATGGCTGAACGCACCTTGATAACGACAGTTACTTGTCACTTGTATGACTTCCCAACTTACAATTTGATATTTAAAATAGTCGTAGGAATGTTTTGGCGATAAACATTATAAAACAATGTTAGTCTCAGAAACGTTTTTAAAATGTTTATAAAATATCTACAAAATGGGCACAATTTATAAAACATGTAACATGTCTGTCGACCTGTTTCGATTTTACAGAATAAATCCTTTTAATTAGCGCTCGTCGTCACTAGCCACATTCAATTATAGTTCTGTGATCCCAAACTCTTCTACCCCGAACGTAAGACAATTGACGTCTGCCAACGGACGCTTCCATTTTTTTTGCACGCCGCCACGTTAAACACCCCTTTTTGTTATCGTCCGCCTAAGGAGACAGTTCATCTTTCGCTATCTTTCATATCTTAAGTATCTATCTTAGGAATTTTGCTGTGGTAAGTTCAAAATCATAATTCATAATTAATAAGCTTCTTCTAAAGTACTGTCTGATATAATTTTCGTATGCATTCTTTATTTTTTTACAGAGATAGACGAAATTAAGTTCAACACGTGGTCATAAACTGTTCTTTTATACTAATATGGTAGTTTTAAGCCAAATATTCTTTTATAATTCAGTTTTACTTTCATACAAACATTTTCAAGCCTTTTCAATTGCGAAATAACTCTTAATTATAAAATAACACTTTTATAAATTACCGTTAACCTATAAAATATTCTTTCGTAACGCCAGTGCCGGTTTCATATATTTCCTAGGCACGATATTTTTTCATATAACCAAATAAATAACTTTTTGCTATCATAAGTTTCTTTCGGATCATTAGTATATTATTTTATTTAGCCGATAATTGCTATTTTTACTGTTTTAACATGGGACATATAATGTTGGAAAGCTTTCAGTAAATTAAATCAATTTTTTTGACTTTCAAATAACTGCCTTCCTTTTCTTTAACCTGAAAAGCTGACCAACATAATGTGCCATAACATTCAAGTTCCTACATATCCCTGATCCACTTGTACTTCTAGGTAAGCACAGCCCCTAGGCTAGGATAAAACCCAAGAATATAACCCTAGGCTAGGATATAACCCAAGAATTTAACGCCGAGAATATAACCCTAGGCTAGAATATAACGCCGAGGATATAAACCGAAGAATTTAACCGGAGAATATAACCCCAAGAATATAGCCAAGGATAGAACACCCAAACTACCGCCCTAGAACAGAACTCATCAGTTCGGATCAAGACCTGACTTCTTCTCCAGGAAACCACTTCATCTAAGCTAAGTACCTATAAAAGTACAAATTCCTCTATTAAATTCCGTTGTTCATTTCCTGTGGCAGAATAAATTGTAAATTTGTTTTTAATTCTTTTTTTATTAGAAATCCCCAACTATAAAAGTTGAGGGAGATACCGCCCTGGGTCACTTTTCTTTATTAACTTATCTAAATTTTACAAGGCGTTTCTACCTTTTCCGCCTTAGTTTTCTTAGTCCTTTTTATCGTTAAAAAGGTAGTGGCGCCCTCAATTTTTACAAACCTTCTGTTATCCTTGTGCAGCAAAAACTTGGGGTCGAATCACCCTTGAGAGGAGTCTCTAGCCGGAGCCCTTCGAGCTGGTGCCCTGAGAGGTACAGCATTTACCGTTACAAATTGGCACCCAGCTAAAAGCATACTTTTACCGTTACAAATTGGCGCCTTTACTCTTACAAATTGGCGCCCAACTAAAAGCAACTTTTACCGTTACAAACATTTTGCTTATATAATATATTTTATAAGTACTCTAGCGACTACTATATAACAGATATACAATGTTAATAAAAATACAATAAATTTTTTTTATAAAAGATTTATAAGTGTTTAATAAACGTGCTAGAAAATTTCTTAAATTTTTTTATGCGATACTCATATACTGGTTAAAGCATTATTATATAATGATTATATATATGTTTCATAATTGAATTATATGCCACTTTATTGCTATTGCAGTAGTATTAATAAATCAACTTTGTTTAATTAATATGTTTGTAAAAAGCTAAATTGTTTTCAAATAATTATATTTCAGAGTTGCTGGAGATAATATAAATGCAGCACCAACTTTAGAAAGAAAATAAATATGTCCGACTATTGTCACTTAATTTTGATTTTTGTGCATGTAGGTAGAAAAATTTTGATGCAAAACACATTTTATTGTGATTTATAGGGTATAAATGCATTAAATTTTTCTTGCGCTCCAATTCTATCAATGTTTTATAATAATTTTAGAAGTTAAAAAAAATCAAGTTTTGGTAGTAATATTTGAAACTACTAGTTGTATTCTTCTAAATTTGTTTATACTCAATGTTATTTTCACATAAAACTATTTGTAAAAGTGAAATATATTTTTATCTTTAGAGATATTATTAAAATTTTTATCTATATCTGATTATTAACATGGCTGCCAGAAATATAAGAGTTAAGTGGACAAAGTAGGTTTTATAAAATAATTAACCAACATTTGTGATAATTTTAAAACATTTATAAAATATACTTCATTTTCAAAAGAACCCTACAAAACTGGACCGTATGCTAAAAATATTATGAATAAAGGAATTGATAAACAAATTCAACACGATTATATTATTTATTATCCAGTTTTCAACAATGTTCTAGGATCTTGAGGCAGTATACTGGGTAACCTTTTATTGATATTTTGAAATAATACTCGCAGGGCCATATGTGAGATATTATAATGAACTGCCCATGATCTAATTTCTAAATTCAGAATTTCTGTTTAAATCTAAAAACAACAGATCACTTTCTTTGTCAGGTTCTAACTGTACTAACCAATTTTCTCTTACCAAGTCATTATTATCACTTGTACCAATAAAATTTGGCACTTCTAATGATAAATTCTTATCTTTGGTTTCTTTTTCTGGCATAGTATCATTATTTGTAATTATTATTGAGTGATTTATTACTATTACTTCTTGTGGATGACTATCTGAACATGCAGGCGTATTATTAAAATTTCTTTATTGCTAATCATCAATACTTTCAAAGTTTTTCTTTATTTTTCTCCGAAACGCTCCACTCCTTTTGATTTTCTTCCACTCCCTTAATTCCAACATTTTACGCGGTTTGTTTTTCTAAAACTGCCAAGCCAAAACTAATATATTTATTAGTTATTTTATAAAAGCTACATAACAGCTTCCAATGTAATAATTATATAATTATTTTATAGCTGTGTCTGTAACTACAATTTTCAATGGAAATAAAATTGCTGCTTTAATAAAATTATTTTATAAGCTGCTAAAAGTGTTTATAACAATAGTTTTATAATGTACTTATACCTGATTTATAAATGCTACCAAACTCTCTTAAAAAAGTGTTATAAAACAACTAAATTTTATAAACAATAAATGTTTTATAAATCTCTTACATAACACGTATAAAATTGCTTTAAAAAGATTATATCATTTTGTTGCCAAATTGTTTTTGAGATAAATTTATAAAACAAGTTTGTTACGAAAAGCTAAACTTGCTCTTATGGAACCTTTATATAATAAATTGCATTCTTGAGAGGAACAATAAATCAACATTAAAATAAAATTGTTATATAAGCCAAAAATTATAAAACAACTTTGCTAGTTGGGTTGTCATCCATTTTAGGGAGTATATTATACCGACATAATTTGAAGGGATAACATAGTTTTACAAGATGGTAAAATAATATACTGTTCAGACATTTCAGCCATCCGTACCTACCAAATACGTTTAGTTACTTATGGGGTCTATTCTGTAACTAATCATTTAAAATGTAGAGGCCTCTTAAAATTAATTTTTTAACGGGCCTCTAAAAATTTTTAGTTGAAATGCTATTCTGCAAGTATACATTTTAGAGGACTGTTAAAAATGATTTATTCTTTTAAAATTTTAAGTAGAGTATCTGGCAACAGTGCTTAAGGAGCTATTTGACATTTAATAGCTAAGTTAGAGACAAAATTTATTAAAAAAGAAGAGAACATTGATGATGATAGAAGAAGAACATTTCTGTCTAACCTGCATGAACTGTTTTGGTACGAGAGGCTATTTTCCCGACCTGCTCCTCCCACTATTTAGAATTTCTGTTTTATTGATTAATTTATCGAGAAGGGCAAGGGCAATCATTGAAGCCATTTTTTCATCACTGTATAGCTTCTTCAATGATTTTCCTTGCCCATCTCGATCAAATTAACCAATGATCTGTTTTAATCAAGATAGTGGGGGGAGCAGGTCGGGAGAATAGCCTCTCGTTTTCTGGTTTCTTGCACATGGTTTCTTGGCGAGAACGACAAAAAAACAAAAGGAATACTTAATAAGCCTTTTAGAAGAGAATAGGCTGCTGTTAGGAGGGAAAGGAAACCTTGTGGATTTACCCAAATTAAATAATGTTTGGAAGGATCTAAATGCAAAATTTAATTTATTCGGTCCGCCAAAAACAATAAAAAGTGGAAAGATGTAAGTGATGTGAACTCTATAATATAAGATCCATTTTTTGTTAATTCTTACCAATTAATTACAAATATTTTTCAGACAATTAGTGAAATGAAAACTAATATTAGGACGTAAGAATTTTTAAATGCATTGGTATGGCAGAAATTCTATATCCTTCTTGTAGATATGGTTCTATCATATCCATTAACATTCTTGACTCTTCCTTGGGAAAGCGAAAAAGACTTTTAAATAAATTAGTTTGTTTTTGAAATGGATCACTTGAGTCACTAATACTTCTTTGGTGTAATATAATTTATGACCTAGAATAATATACAAACATGGTTAATTTAAACTATTTCAAATATAACCCACATTTTTTTGAACTTTTCTTGGTTTGCAATTAATTCACCAATCAAAGCTTCAACAGCAACATCAACATACGCCATTTTTGTTACCGTTATTATTTAAAGGCACACTTTACAATCGTTTTAACAGGCTATTTTAAAGGAATCCTTTAAAATTTTAACGGAAATGTGGTTAGCGAATACCGATTTAATTTTAGCGCCAGGTAAACTTTTAACGGCCTCTAAATAGGTCTGAATTACAGAATAGGCCCCTAGCTTCATATTTTTCGCTCCAACTTGGCAACGTCGCCATTTATGGGAAAATAAAAGATGCCCTATCTTCCACCTAGATGTAGAATTTTACGAAGAATTCGATGGTAAACAAAAATATTGGGTGTCCTAATAAAAAAAACTAAACTTTATGTTGCCTCGCTTAGCCTGAACACCCAGTATATCTCAAAATATTTTAGAAATGTGTATCGGCGCAAATACATTAACTGTTATTTGAAACATTTCTTTGTATTTTTTATCCTAAGTAAGTTATTGGGCCACCCTGTATAGTGGTGGTAGATTGACGAAGGCAGAGTTCTATAATGCATCTCAACTTTTTAGTTCCACATATGGTAGTTTTAATTTAAGTTTAATTAAAATTAAAATTGAAGCCACTCCTTGTTGTCATGTAGGTAATTACTATTATTGTAATATTATAACTTTAAGTTTAGTTATGTAGTAGTTTTTGTTACCTAATCACCTTACTCAGCTTTTTCTATATTTGATTTTTAAATTTTTCCATAAAAATTAGGTTATCATATTTTTCTCTATTTGCTCATATTCGAGGCTTCATGTTTCTATAAAATCAATGCACAGTGTAATAGACCAAAGGGTGCCTCAGTGGACTTTCAATCAATACCCGTTAACTGCTTTGGATTACCATTAATTGTTTACGAGACGAGCTGTTTTAATAGAATTACACTTAGATTATATTACTATTACTCTATAGCAGCATAGAACATTAAAACTATGATTTCAAGCAATTGACATTCAAACAACTGCAATAATATGCAATGTAATTAAAGGAGTACAAAGACAATGGCGACAGTCTTAACACTATCATAAAGCTAAATGCCAAAGTCGATGGTCAGGTTCTGGTTTTTCAAGTTTTTTGCGCATATGTCAGTGAAGTGAACATAACAAGGTCAAAAAGAAAAAGGTTGCACCGACGCTAGCGATCTCGCCAACCAATCAAATTATTACTATAAAAGAAGTTGTACACCAAGAAAACAATTAATATAAAATAAAATATTTAAAGTAAGATTCAATAAATGTAAGTGTTACTTGTGGTGTATTCATTATTCTTTTTGTTATTAACTGAATTATACCACATAATCTGGGGTAAAAAATAGGCTGATTGGACCTCAATTACCTATATACAAAAGTGCATACAAAAAAAGTTACAGAGTGATTTAATTGAAAATTTAAATTCATTTTTTAAACGTTGCTCTAAAACGGTGTAACGTAAATTTATGAAAATTTATATGAGACACTAGTATACGATAGCCCATAAGCTGGAAGTAGTAGCGTTCATTAATTTTTCTGTCCTCCGGCCGGAAAGCATCAACTTTCGGGCCGCCGCGCTAAACGAGTTGCCGCTTTCCGGCTCCGTCGAACAGAGTTACAATTGCAATTAATTTTTTTGGCAACCGTCCAGAAAGTACCTACTTCCCGGACGCTTTTTCTGTGAGAAAGTAGCACTTTTCCGGCCTAGTCCGGAAAGTACGTATTTCCCGGACTAGGTCGGGAAGAATTACATCGTGGCTGTCATTCAAACAAACTGAATCCCTTTAATATTAGCAATTGTTCGAATTTCAATATAAATATTAATAAAAACAAGAATTAGAATGTTAGTAATATGAGTAGATTCCACAAAGTAAGGGTCCAAACAGTAAATTCAATTAGAATGTTCCTAATTTTGTTCTAAAATAGTTACTTACATTACAAGCTGCGAAAGTTTACTTTTAGGTGCGAGGTGTATTTAAATACCTCCGAACACCTAAAAGGGCTTTTGCAGCGTGTAATGTATTAAACTTTTCATTCTTTCCCCGATTTTATTATTAAAACACACAATTTAAAGATGCAAAAAATTCTCTGTAGACTGCAATAAAATGGGTAGAAGGCGTGGGTTAACGTTACTTTGGTAACATTCGTGTCAACAAACACTAATATTTTGACAGTTGTCAAATAATTATTCTTCCATAAAGTCTACATCTTTTAAGTTTAATATTTGGCTAGAATCTAGTAACAAATGAATTCCATTGAAGAAGCAGCAATTATTGCGTGCAGAAGTTTGTTACCGGAAAAATCGGAAAAAATCTAGTTTAGTGAACCAACGCGGATTTTGATGAAATATTTTTTTTTAATTAATTCGAATTCGCTGAACACGAAAATGAAAAAAGAAATCGGCACTCTCTTACCAAAAACGAGTTATGAATTTTTGAAGATGAGTTCAGATCAGCAATGCACTGGTTTTATTGTCATATTATAACTGCTTTATAAACATCCATTATAACTGCTACACAATGTTAGATACACTATAATTGCATTTTACAATATTGCTCACACACAGATTAAAAAAAACACCTGTATTGATATAAATTTCATGTAAATTCTTTAGACAATTTCACAATTATTATACCTTTTCACGTTTTCATGTAATACGACTGACATATAAGTTTTGGTCTGTTTTCTCTTAAACGTACAACTTGTACCTAATAGCATATTCAGCCATTAGATATTTAGCCACTTGAATTAGTTGCTGAATATTTTCGATTTCATGATCGTGACATAGAAGATATAAACAAGATGAACATCATGAACATACACCTATTTATCCGATAGCTGGCGCTGTATTACAGTTGAAACATTTTTTTTCAAATTTTGAGAGATGATGATTTTAGAAAGATGGTTAGTTTTGAGATAAGTTTGGTTGATATTTATCATTTATTTGAAGGATAATGAACCATTCAATTTGATCATTGAGGATGCTGAACAATTTTTTTTCTCTGAATTGCACACTTCAATTAATTCTTTAAAAAAATTACCTCCCCAGCTGTTCGGCCTCTATAAACACTGCTGACAACGAAAATAGTTGCTGCAGGTGTAATTCCAAATAAAACTTTGAACATACTGCAAATATTATAAGACTTTGTTTATCAGAAGCTGTTTCCCCTTTTTAGAATATTTGAAAATTCTACTAATATCGCTTCTCGACCAACTAACATAGATCAAAGTGAAATCGCAATCGCATCTTATCAGCTTTATACATTTATTAGATTGAATTAGTTTGAAATAATGAAGTAGATTGATTATTGCGAGCGCGCCGGATCGACGTTTCGCAATTCGCGCGCGCGAATTGCGAAACGTCGATCCGGCGCGCCTTTTTCACAGTATGTTGCTAGCTGTTCATTCAATTTTTCCATAACTGATTTCAGTTAAACGAAAGTTGAGCCAAATACAGCGCCAGCTATCGGAAAAATAGGTATATGATCATGATGTTCATCTTGTTTATATCTTCTATGTCACGATCATGAAATCGAAAATATTCAGCAACTAATTCAAGTGGCTAAATATCTAATGGCTGAATATGCTATTAGGTACAAGTTTTACGACTAAGAGGAAAGAGACCAAAACTTATGTCAGTCATATTCGCAGATAATATACCCACTGTCATATTACATGGAAACGTCGAAAGTTATAATAATATAAGAAATAATTGTGGAATTAAAAAAAGGATGTACAAGAAATGAATATCAATATCAGTGTTTTTTAAATGTGTGTGTGAGAGGAATATCGTAAAAAGCAATTATAGTGTATTTAACATTGTGTAGAAGTGAAAATGCATCATTTTAAAGCAGTTATAATATGACAATAAAACCAGTGCAGTGCTGATCTGAACTCATCTTCAAAAATTCATAAATCGTTTTTGGTAAGAGAGCGCCGACTTCTTTTTTCATTTTCGTGTTCAGCGACCTCGAATTAATTAGAAAAAAAATATTTCATCAAAATTCGCGTTGGTTCACTAAACTAGACTTTTACCACAATAACAACTGAAGATGTATTATTGGTATTTTTCTTAGCAAAATCAAAGACATTGTCTCCTGCTACATTATGGTCAGAATACTCAATGTTGAAATTGACCATTTCATTAAGTAAGAACCAGGATATTTCGAAATTTGGCCGCTTGAAGGCATTCATAAAAAGGAAAAATGATGGATATCAACCTCGAAAATCTCAGGTATTTTCAAAAGGTGATATATCAAAGTTTTTGTTAGAAGCTCCTGATGAAATATATTTAATGAAAAAAGTGGTACCGATTTTTGGAGTAGCTGGGGCATGCCGAACTGACGAGTTATATAATTTAAAAGTGAAGGACGTGGAGTATAAAAATTGTGTTATTTTAAGATAAACGCTTTTTTTATCGTTATGAGCGAGGCAGATGTGTAAATCAGGTGGTTGGAAAGCATACAATTTCAAAAATTCCGTACGACATAGCTAAATTTCTTAAAATTACAAACCCAAATCAGTACACCGGCCACTCGTTTCGAAGAACGTCCTCTACATTACTAGCAAATGCCAAAGGTGTAGACATTTTAGATATGAAAAGGCACGGGGGGTGGAAGTCATCAGTGGTAGCGGAAGGATATATATAGCAGATTCAGTGACTCATAAAATAGAAGTTCCTAATAAAATCATGCCCACAAAATCGATATCTATTCAGGAAAGCCAAAATTCAGAAATAGAATTTAATGATAATGTTGCGAAAATCGACAAGCAAGTCAAAATTTCCAGTGACTTTGCTTTCAAACAAGATTTCAATCAACATTTGCCGTTAAATCTTTCAGGAACATACAACAATTGTAATTTTACATTTAATTTCCGATCTAAATAAATATTTGACAAGTAATTTGACATTTTATTTGTTCGTTGTCCAGGGCACGAAAGTTTTTCATACTTAGCTACCGATAACCTAGCATGTTTTACTTTCGCTTGCCTATTTGAAATAAAAAAATATATTTTCGTAGGGGGGAGAATGAAAATTAGTTTATTTAGCGTTTTGTCATCATGACAAACATAAACATTCAAATCGACGCCACTTAGTCCATGTAGATATTACAAAGAAACGTGTTTTATTGATTTGTTATACCTACCACACGGTTACCGAAAAATAATGTACGCAAAACGCCCGGAAACTGTTTTTTCGGACTCGCAGACTATATTGTCTACTTGTCCAAAAAAACAGTATTTTCCGGACTTGCTACGTAATATACTACAACATACATCAACAAGTGTTCTATATGTAATGATAAAGTTATTTTTGCAGGTTGAATGATCGGGGCATATGTACGCAGGGCTTTGCGGACGACATAGTGATTGTCACCAATGGGAAATTCCCAGAGGTAGTGATGAATGTCCTACAAGAATCACTACGAATTGTGGAGGAATGAGAACCTTTCAGTTAATCAAAAAGAAATTCCTTTTACGAATAGAAGAGTTCTCCTGCAGGGTAGAGTACTGATGTTCGGAGAAAAACTAGAAATATCCAAAGAAGTTAAATATCTGGGAGTGCCCTTGATTCCAAACTGCTCTGCTTAAAGCTATCAGTAATCCATTAACTAGATCTAGACTGGTAAAAAACTGCAAAGAATCCCTTAACAGACTGGCAAGAGACAGCAAAGTGTCTCTAATATGGGTGCCGGCACATGAGAGGATTGCAGGTAATTAAATGGTGGACCAGCTGGATAAAGAAGGCTGTAAAGGAGACTTCATAGGTCCGGAACCGTTTTGTGGAATCACAAAAGATTGCATAAGAGGGGAAATCGGGAACTGGCTAGATAGGGAACACCAATTCAAATGGAGGTTGACACAAGGGTACCTCCATACAAAAAGTTTACTGAACAAGGTGGACAAGGAACTCTCAACCAGGCTATTGAAACTGGGTAAGATACATTGGAAGACAGTTACCGTCTTGGTGACTGGACACTGCACCTTGAGGAAAGATCTGTACAAAATGGGCAAAATTAGTGAACCTATGTGCAGAAAATGTGAACTTGATGATGAAACACCTACTCACATACTCTGCTTCTACGAGAACTTACAAGTACTTAGACGGATGCACTTTGGAGAGGAATTAAAACAACCATTACAACTACCTACTGAAAATCCCTCCAGTCAAACTAGTGGCCTTTATAGAAGACACGAAGCTTCTGGAATGGAAGTAGATAACATGGGAAATGGGACAAAGATTCAGATCATGTGCCTGGGCTAATGAGCACAACCCAAACGAATGAATGAACAGTACAGTTAAATAATTCAATATTTTGAAATTGACATTTAAAAGGGTGGCTGGATCTCCCAAACTAAAGTGTTTACAAAGAGGCAAAAACGTTTAAAAATAGATGTTCAATTCCAGTGGTGTTCTATATTTTGCTAAATGTAACTCTCAAAAACAGTTGGGGGTCAAAAGGGTGCTGACTTCCTCTGAAAATCCATAATATATTAAAATAAATGAACACTACTGCCTGCAGTTTATGGGTTATCGTATACTAGTGTCTCATTTAACTTACACCGTTTCAGACGTTAAGAAAATGAATTTAAATTTTCAAATTAATCACCCTGTAACTTTTTTTGTATGCACTTTTGTATATAGGAAAGTGATGTTTAATAAACCTATTTTTGACTCCAGTAAATGTGGTATAATTTATGACCAATCTTTCCGGGACACCCTTTATAACATGAACTTTAACTACTACAAATGAATATAAAACGGAAATGTAATAGTTTATTGGCAATTAAATCTATAAATGAGTCAGTTTTACTCTAAATTGTAAAAGCAATAAACAATGTATCGGAACCCATTAGAGTATTTTATAATTAAAGACGTAGAGATGTAGTTTTCAAGTTGGTTGAATTCATTTACTTACTGTCCTCTTTACACTTCATATAATTGGTACATGTGTAAGGTTATCTCACGAAGATGACTTTTGGTTCAAGGTGTCAGTAATGTTAAATAAATGTAGGTGGGTCATGAAATATAACAGATACGATGATTAAACACGAAAGTTGGTAGGTATATCTATTTATATTTCTTAGTAGATAATTCATACATTCGAGAGTGTTGTTTAAAAGATAAGAGCAGTTCCTAATGAAATTTAGAAAGTTGCTTGAAGCTGTGGGGGTTTTTTCTTTAGTACAGACCAGTTATGTCTGTATAGTCTAGTCATTACTTGACTAATTTTTGTCTTTTGAATTGTTGATTTTCACCACACAATTTTAATAAATGTACACAGGATGTTTCACGACGAGTTTACACTATCTATATATTGGAGACCACTCGATTTTATAAAAATTGCCATAGATGGAGAACAAGTTATGGCGGATTTATGAAAATACTTTGACATACACGTCACTTCCGGTTATTCCAATATATAGATAGTGTAAGCTCGTCGTGAAACATCCTGTGTACATTTATTAAAATTGAAAAATCAAAATCAAATCAAAAATCAACAATTCAAAAAACAAAAATGAAGTTCCAAAATTAGCCTGTATATCAGGAAGTTTCCAAAGTAATAAAAAATATGGTTGTGGGCGATTAGTCATTCAATTTCAAGATGAAAAGTTCCTATAATAGAAGTAATAATAATGTGATAAACATAAAAGTAGTACATTTACAAGCAAATGTACAAAATGTGCACCTTGTAACTTGTGCCTTCGACTAGGCTCTAGGTAAAACAATGGGTCGTGAATTTTCGCCTTAATGTTGTATAACACTTAGATAATAAAAATTTGTCTGGCATATAACTTATTTGAGCGCCACGTCATTTGTAAAATGAAATAATATAATTTACCCTGATAAAATGACGAAAAACAGAGTATATGGTTTTTTATAGGTACTTAGATGATCATTAAATAAAAATCGGAAAAGTAACTTAACAATCTAATGAAGAATATCCTACTTAAAGTCGACTTGGTCCCTACTATTTTACAAATATGGCCCTTGGCCGTCGTACATTAAATATCCAAATTAATAAGGTTCCTAGGGAAATTAGTTCAATGCTAAAGGTTCTACAACGGTATGATGAATCAAAGAAATATGGCCCTTGACCGTCGTACATTAAATACACAACTTCATAAGATTTCGAGGGAAATTAGTTCAATGCTAAAGGTTCTCCAACGGTATGATTAATCAAATATTAGAAAGATATATCGGCTTATGCATCTATAAATGGTTTTCGTATTCTCAAATGGAGAAGAGAAACGAATTTTATGTCAACAAAGTACTGGACATAATATGACCCATACTTGTTACAGCAAATATAACGTAGTGTCGGAAGTAGAGAATCGAATTGAATTGATTTTCAAATCTAGTTGATTTTCAAATCAAGTTGCTAGTTGAATCAAGTTGATTGTAGAATGTAAAGTTGTTGCAATCTAAAAAGACACAGGAATTTTTTTAGAAGCTTCTACAAGCATCAAATGCTGTCGGCGAAAACAATTAATTTTGAACGACAGAGTCATCCCACAACATTTCAAAGATATATACACGACAATCATTATTAATTTATAAGAAGGTATTGACTTACTTAGAATTTCCTTCGACACAACTCACATTATAATTGTCTTTTTTTTAGACAATCAAGAGAACGCTTGTCAGGCTTGTCTCCAAAAAGGTTTCTTATTCAACCAACTTATCTGCGCACATAATTTCTGACAATTTTCGGATGTTTTAAATCTTTAACAATGCCCTCTCAGAAAAGATATGAGAACATAAGTAAGGAATCTAACGTGCGTCGACATTATAGTTTAATGCGTTCTTAGGCCTCACCGTTAGATGACTCGAGAGGTACTAAAATAGGTAATTTATAAGCAAAAGGAATTATTTTGGGCAGAGAAACATGATCTCCTGTTACAACCTCTAGCTAAAATACAAGCATCCGCTCGATGTCTAATGGATTGCCGAAGACGTTCGAAAATGTCAGGAATCAAGAGGAGAAAAATCCAGAGGATTGTAATCAGGTGACCTTGGTGGGTGTGGAGATCCTCGTCCTATCCAACGGTCTCGAAAACGATTATTTAAAAACTCCCATACTCATTTCTCTGATCAATTATTTTTACATAATACTTCCACCCAAGACATACGTTTATTGATATGAGATAACATCAAATTTTAAAATCGTCCGCGTTGTGTTGGATCTGTATAACACTCTTTTTCGTAATTTTATTATAAAATAAAAGAAGCAATTGTAAAAATTACACAACAGTTTCTTTATTACTTCTTACGTAAGGTCGCAAAAAGTTATTCACATAATTGATGATGCTTCTTGAATATAATTACCTGTTTAAAACAATGTAGCTGACACGAATTTTAATTTAAATCCGTTATTTTTTACATTTTCATTTAAATGGAAATGTGCAATAAACTAACTGATTGCATATAAGGTATTTTTATAATCGTAATTTAAATGATGGTTCATTGTTTAGAGAAAATATCTTTTAGTATGAAGTAGTATCTTTGTCGGAAATCTTCAAGATTTTTTATAAATAATATCATGAAGAAACTTGTTATTATTGCTGATAAAATTTCAGGTTTGAATATTTCAGAATTTCTTTTAATTTTCCTTTTGGTGGAACGAAACGTTATCTTGGCTGAATCTCAAGTGTATATTTAAAAATGTCATAATTTAGTACAAATCTATCTTTTGGTGTAATTAGCGTTGCCAGACGTCCGGATAAAGCCGGTCATAATTAGACTTTTTGATTGCGTGTCCGGCCAAAATAAACTGTGTCCGGCTTTTGTTAGGCTTTTTACATTTCGCAAACGAGCGAGCGCCGAGCGTGGACGAGCGCAGGAGAGTCGACTGTCGATCGCTCTCGCAGTCCCGCCTGCCCCAAATAAGACTTATTTGTACAATTGCCTTTCAGTCGAATTTAAGAACAATTTAAAAAAGTTGATAAATGTTTATCTAGAATTTAATTTTGATTAATGACTTTATTTGACTGATTAATATAAAAGTTCTTAGACTTAGATTTATGCCAATAATAAAAAAAGCTTGATTTTACAAACTTTGTCGTACCTATTAATACTGTAACGGGTCGTTAAATATTTAGGTTAGAATGTATGCTTATTGTTAATTAACTTTAGTATGTATGTGTTTAGTTATAATAATTATTGTAATCATAAAATATATCGAATAAGCAGTTTGACTATAATTTATTTATCGATATAAGTAATAATTGCAAAATACGCAGACACGCGCTAGATTGAAAGAATGTGTAGGCTGGCAATTGTTGCTTTGGGTTTTTGGTCAGTGAGTTCAAATTAAACATTTGTAGAAGAAAGATGTGTTTTATTTAAAGAACGTCAACCGTAATTAAAAGGAACCTATAAACCGAATAATTTAACATTATTCGAATACTGAGACACAAAATCCTCTAGGGGGCGTCCAGTAATTACGTGAGGTGTTTAGGAGTGGGAGGGGATCGAGCAGAATCTTACCAAATCTCACCAAGGGGGAGGGAGGTCAAAAAATCCTCAAAAATGCCTCACGTACTTGATGGACGCCCCCAAAAGTAAATAAAAGTTAAAAAAAGGAAACTGGAAATGGTTTTTGAAGCTTCTTATTGTACGACATAGGACTTTTGAGAAGTCTAGTGAGCTCGTAAAACGTGTAACCGTTACGAAAAGTCCGTCACGCAACAGTGTTGCCAGATTTCTGAATAATCCACTAATGCAATGAAATTTAAATTGAAGCTTGCTTCTTATTGCACGACATAGGACTTTTGGGAAGGCTAGTGAACTCGTGAAACGTGTGATGTTACGAAAAAGCGTTCGTCACGCGATAACTCATTCAAGCGACTGTGCGCAAAAATGGTCAAAAATTGTCAAAATTTTGAAAAAATGGTTAATAATTCCCAAAAATTTGGAAAAATTATCAAAAATTGTCATAATTTTGAAAAAATGGTTAATAATTACCAAATATTTTTAAAAATTGTCAAAAATTGTCAAAAACTGTCAAAAATGGTCAATAATTGTTAAAATTTTTGAAAAATTGTCAAAAAATTTCAAATATGGTCAAAAATTGTCAAGAATTTGGAAAAATCGTCAAAAATTGTCAAAAACTGTCAACATTTTGAAAAAATGGTTAATAATTGCCAAATATTTTCAAAAATTGTCAAAAATTTGAAAAAATGGTCAATAATTGTCAAAAATGGTCAAAAATGGTCAAAAATTGTCAAAATTTTGAAAAATTGGTCAGTAATTATAAAAAATTGTCAAAAATGGTCAATAATTGCCAGAACCTGTCAAAAATGCTCAAAAATTGTCAAAAATTGTTAAAATTGTCAAAAATGGTCAATAATTATTAAAATTTGAAAAAATTGTCAAAATTTTGAAAAAATGGTCAATAATTGCCAAATATGTTGAAAGTTTTGAAAAATTGTCAAAAATGGTCAATAATTGTCAAAGACGGTCAATAATTGTCAAAATTCGTCAAAAATTGTCAAAATTTTTGAAAAATGGTGAAAAATTCACGAAAATTGTCATTTTATTGTGCATAAGAAGCAAGCTCACCGCTCACCTTTTTTTATTCTAAAAACATGCATTAATATTTTTGTCTTTTTATACACTTTTATTCATAAATTATTATATGATAAGGCCCTAATTTGTGGTATTGAAAGCCGAGCATATCCGACCTATCTTTAAGGGTAGTTCGGCCTCGCGTTGGGCGCCAATTTGTAACTTATTATATGCTTATCACTTATCACCTTTTAGAATTTAAAGAAAAGGGGGCGTCCATTAATTACGTGAGGTTTTCAGGGGTGGGAGGGGATCGAGAAAAATCTTACTACATCCCACCAATGGGGAAGGGGGGGGGTCAAAAAATCCTCAAAAATGCCTCACGTACTTAAT
Organism: Lochmaea crataegi; assembly: GCA_947563755.1. NCBI lineage: Eukaryota > Metazoa > Arthropoda > Insecta > Coleoptera > Chrysomelidae > Lochmaea > Lochmaea crataegi. The sequence goes on along the minus strand of OX387423.1, from coordinate 86,761,243 downwards.
GAACGCCCCCTAGGGTGTCCGGTCTTTTCACCCAAATGTCCGGCCAAACTGGCTGGTTTGTCCGGCTATTAGGTTTGGCGACCTGGCAACCCTAGGTGGAATAGACAGTTAGTGTTTAAAAAAACATAAATGAACTTTAACAGCCTTATTCATAGTCATAGCGTAGCTATTAAATACTTATGTGTCATATTCATAGTCCGTATTTTAGTAGCTACTAGTTAATCTTAACAAAGATTACAAATTTTTTGTATTCCCGGTCCCAAAGTTCCAAAAAATGGTTTCCCGCCAATATCTCCTAAAATATGGCATTTTGAGAATTTTTTTAAAGGGGAAAAATAAAGATCAGGTCATTATCTACAAAAATGGTACTTATGATTTTTGCGGAAAACTCTGTAGTTTTCGAGATAATGGCCCTCAAGCGGGATCCTTATGTTGAGCTCCCGCTCCGGAGTCGAAAGAGCGGGTTCTTTGCACTTGCTCAAGACCGGGCGAACAAATTATTCAATATCTCGGGTAAAAATGCATATTTTTTTACGATTAAAAATTCATATGAAAGGGGAAATCCACAGCTATCATATCCGATAATGCAAGACCCATTTTTATATTTCCACCTTATTTATAAAATGGGTCAATGATTTTGTAATAACTTTTTTTTCGAGTGTCGGGAAATTACTCATATTCTTCACTCTCGATTTTTTGTTATTACGGGTCCTTTAAAGGTCTCTATTGATCTCAGAAATTTTTATTGGTCATCTTTCTTGCCCCTTGATTTTTCAGTTGGTGTTTTCATTTTCAAATTTTTGCTGTTTTTCGAGGTTGGGAATATTTTGCGAACAATCACTATCTAAAAGTTTGTCCATCATCGGATTGCCTTCCAAGATACGTCATTTTAAAGCTGGGAATTTCACCTTTTTGGTTGTGCCCTCATTTTTTTCTTGAGTTTAGTGGTTTTTCAGAAATCCATGAAACCTCAAAATTATGGATTTTTCAACATCGGTTTTTGCGAAAAATATTAATGTTGCGAAAAAAATGATGAACTACTCTTCATTTTTCCCCTATATAAAAATTCTCTAAATGCCATATTTTAGAAATATTGGCGGGAAACCAATTTTTGCAACTTTGGGCCAAAATGGCGATTAGGTGTGTGAAATTCCTGGATGTTCAATTACTAGTCAAACCCTACCCTTCACGGAAAATTCATGTATGTATGTATGTATGTAAATTGGGGTGACATTCACTGAAACCTAAAAGATCTATTGTGCCCCTTACTTCTACTTAGTTCCTGAGGAAAGTCTCAGAGACTAGTAGCTCCTTAGTCCTATTTCCCAGAGGAATTTTAGGATATCTGCAGGCTTTAACATAGGTAAATGTCCCTCTTCTATCCAGTAATCTCCAAGGTGTTGTGCCCTAGGATTCTGAATTGCTGTGCATTTGTGCAGTATGTGGAGTATGTGGATGGAGGTTTCTTCTTCCATGCCACAGAATCTACATTCTTCTTCCTCCACTATTTTGAGCTTTTTCAGGTGCCCATTTAGGCGACAATGTCCCGTAAGGTTGCCTGTTACAACTTTAAGTGCAGTTTTACTTTGATTCATTTGATCTCAGCAGGTTGTAATTACCCAGAAGAATCTTTGATTGTCTAAGTCCTACTAGATCTTTCCAATCGTCAGATCTTCTCTTTTCTTCGGCCTTGCCTATTTCTTCCAATATTACATTGGAGCTGATACCGCAAAAGGGTTCCGGCCCCTAAAAGGGTGTTCCAGTCCCCCTCTTTGCTAGTTCATCTGCTACTTCATTTCCTTCTATCCCAGTTTGTCCTGGAATCCACAGTAAGGTGACTATATTGTTCTCGCCTAGTTCATTTAGTTTGCCTAGGCATTCCCACACCATTTTGGAACTGATAACACAAGAGCTCAGTGCTTTAATGGCTGCTTGACTATCCGACATTATGATAATCCTTTGCCTTCTATATCCTTTATCAATATTAAACTAGGCACACTTTCTTATGGCGTGAATTTCCGCTTGAAAGATACTCGGGGTATTTCCCAAGCTTTCAGAGTGTTTGGTTCCTGGTCCGTACACTCCTATCCCAGTTCCTTCTATTGATTTTGAGCCGTCTGTGTACCATTGAATGGCATTCTTTCCAAATCTGACGGAAAATTCATGGACCGGTAGGATTTTTGTTCACTTTGCCTACTTTGTTCATTTACTGGACTATAATTGAAATAACTTAATTATTTATCTCAATCGATCACAAAATACAAAATTCACCTTCTGTCAAAAAACCGCAGTTTATGTCATTTTAGTACGCACCTAAACATATACCTAAGCACGCTCCTAAATTCTGGATGTCCCAGAAGTTTCTGACCCATTTTAACTGTATTTGGCTCTGCTTTCTCCATCGCCTTAAAGAGCCTTGAATTCCCATGAACCACCCCTACGGACACTCCAAGAACTTAGACAGTTTTTACCCCAACTTTGGAGACAAATTGATCAAGGCTCCTTCAACGGCCTTATTGAAAGAATGCAGAGACGTTTTTTGGTTGTAATTGATGTTAGAGTAATCTACTCGTTATTAACGTACCTATACCTATGTACTTTAATTTTTGATAAAAGGTGCATAAAAGAAAAAATATTCAATTTGTAACAGTTTAATTGTAAATTATTGAAAGTCATAAAAATTGCGTCAAACATTCTACCCCCCTTTCACATGAATTATTGCTACAGTACATCTAAAGTTATTATTACCAGTAGTCCAACTCTCCTCTCCTCTACTAGTATGAAAAAATTTGCTAAATTCTAGGAACAATGACCTAATATAATTGTTGTAGTAAGTAGGTAGGTACATTCAAATCATGTAGGTAAACCTAAATTTTCAGGGTTATATAATATTAAAATAAACATTCACTTTGGGGGCCACATGCAGAAAATCACAATTTAATTTATCCACGCCTCGTCAACTGCTAATAGCGACAATTCTAATTTTTTCAGTAAGAAAATAATTAGAATAACCTTCAAATAAACTAATTACTCTGCTATATCCTTTTATAAGAATCAAATAAGCGATTCTGGTATATATAGGTATATAGGCGGCAACAACTTTTAATTGAGAACGATTGGCAAATAGAACTAACCTCATATCCTCAATAAAACACTCGAGACAGAAAAAAAAAATTAAACTTACCTTTAGCTGCAACGACTGCTACAGCAGCGGCAATAATTACAAGACACTTAAATATCATTTTATTCGAAAACTAAAAAAACAAAAACACTAAAACAACAGCCTTGTTAGAAAGTGAAATGAATGTAGAACTAAGTCACAATTTTAATTGTCATATCTATCTTCTCATAGCCTTAGCGATGTGCTCCGAACACTCTTTTACTCAACAAACAGCGAAACCAACTGAGTGACTTCAATGATTGCATAGGCGAGATGCGGTTTTCCCTCTCTGTCGCGATAATATCAGGACCGGCTTAATTATTATTATTATTACTAAGTATACTTAAATATTTAAAAAAGCAACTCAAATGAATGTCAGAATTATGACTGAATTACAAAAAGGTTAAAATTGATGAAGAATTAACAGCGGAGTACAATATTTAGAAACAAAAATTGTCTCATTAATATTGAACAAGAAGATATGAATAAAAAAACACTATGTGGCCATCACGTTATTTTTAAAAGTATATTTTTTGTTGGTGTTTCCTGTAAAATTTCTTGACAAAGTAATTTACACTCTGTATAGATATTGTTTTTGCGTGGCAGAACTGCAATTATTGACTTACACTGCTCAACAATTGAAGTGGATAATATAAAAATGTCTGAATAGGGTACAAGCGTAAATTTTGCTATTGGTGGGAATTGACGCTTTATCAGGTCTCCTGACACCTTGCATGCCTATTTTTTCAAAAAAATATAAACTTTACTTTTAAAACGACTTACATAAAGATGGCTGCCCCATCCGTTGACGTCACTCCATTTGTTTACGTTCTTATTCGTGTATCACGCTCTGAGTTTTTGTGACCTAATTTGTTTCTGAAAGCTTTAAAAATGGATAAAGCCGAAAAAAAAACTTTGTATTTCAAGTATTGCATTGTTCCAGAGTGTAAATCAACGTCTATTAAAACTCCAGACAAAATATTTGTTACTTTACCTGGTGGCGCAAGCAAAAATGCACTTAAGAGAAGGGCATTGTGGTTGCAAGCTATGCGTAGAAACAAAGACGATATTTCGAAAAATACTACTGCTTTTGTTTGTGAAGACCATTTTAATGTAAGTACCTAGATTAGAATTGGAGTGGCTCTTTGTCCTATCCTACTGCGACCTTTGCAGATCTATTGTGGTCCTCCGCCATATTTAGAGCTCGATATCTAGCTTTATTCTTTTTATTAGACCTATTAGCCTGGATACCGCCTCCTTTGCGTAGCTCTCTGCCCTCGGTTTTTCTTCTCCGAATAGGTGAAACCGCACCCTTGCTAGGCCTTCGCACTCGCAGAGTAAGTGCTCCGCGGTTTCGTCTTCTTCCTGGCATAACCTACATAGGCTGTCATCTGCTAGGCCAATTGTGTGCATATGCTTCCTTAGCCTACAATGCCCTGTCAGCATTCCCACCATCATCCTCGTCGTTTCTCGACTTTGACATAGTAGGTCGCGTGACAGTCTGACCGAAGGGCTTTTAAGGAATAGCTTAGCATGCCTTTGCCCCGGAGTTTCATGCCACCAGCGCAACGCCTGGTTGTTTATCCATTGGTGGATGCTCTCCTTGGTGAGGCATTTAGCAATTCCGCAGGAAGATTCTGGCCCTATCATGACCTCCGTCGCTCCCTGCTTGGCTAATTCATCGGCCTTTTCATTGCCTTTTATTCCTTGATGGCCTGGCACCCAGGCTAGGGTCACTCTATTATGACTACCTAGTCTGTTGAGGGCCTTGCGACACTCCCACACCAGATTTGACGTCGTCCGATATGAGCTTATCGCTTTTAGTGTTGCTTGGCTATCGGAGTAGATGACGATTCTTTGGCTATCTACCTCCCGTCTCATCAACTCTTCTGCACAGCATTGAACCGCCCTTACCTCTGCCTGAAAGACAGTGGCATGTTTCCCAAGTCTTAGAGAGATCGTGATCTTCTCTTGTACCCCATATATTCCGGCTCCTACTCCAGAGTCTGTTTTAGAGCCATCAGTGTACCAGTTGAGATTCGCTATTATAGGAGGCCCTGTATCCCAGTCCTTTCTCTCTGGAATGATTACTGTGTATTCATTTTTAAAACTATATTGTGGGGCAATCTGATCCATTGGCATTCCCAGTATTGGATCTGCCTTTATTTCTTCATATAGCTTTTTGTAGACCTTACCTTGTCCTTGACTTATCGGAGGAGGCCCCTGTAATAATCTGTGACTTACAGATCTTGCATTTCCCTGAACGAAGATATGCAGTGGTGGCAGGTTCAGTATTACCTCCAGGGCTGCAGTCGGCGTCGTTCTCATGGCCCCTGTGATACTTAGGCAAGCTTACCTTTGGATACCACTTAACTGCCTTTGCGCCCCAATCTGCAGTGTCCTGGGCCACCAGTACCTACTTCTATGTTGGTAATTTTTCTTCTTAAATAGTTTGAGGTTATGTACCTATATGTCTAGGAATCAACCATAAAAACATTATTTTCTTACCAACTCCGGCCAACATGGCATCGAAATATGGTTGGTATATATTATATATAATACATAGTTTAAATCGTACTTACGATAATGCTTTATTTCCTCTGCATTAAAGCAGCTGTTTGACATAAATTCAAGCAGCATAAATGAGTCTACTTTGGGCAAGTTATCAGTTTGTGCTTTTACAAAACCTTCGCTAGCCATATCTTTACTCACAAAATATGAAAGAATCGTCTCTGAACACTGAACTAGTAAATAAAATATTTTCTTCTAAAATATTTAAAATATCCTCGGAAATATTTATGTCCACTTTCCACTTTACGTTGACTTTTAGAAATTAAAAAAAGCACACACAAACACGTAATGGTCTCAAACAAACATATAAATGATATTTTTACGTCGATGAAGCAATTAATGGTTAATTAAAATACAATATAAACACAAAACTACACAGAACCTAATGCAATACCGGCCATATTGACAAAAGTAAACAAATGGTATGACATCACACGTATCATCGATAGCGTTCGGAAATCCTCGGGTGGTGGTCGGAAAGTGCATTAAAATTTGAATTTTATTTTAAAATTTGGAAGTAATTTCCAATGGAAACTGGTTTATTTCCTATTATTAGTTATTTTTGATTTCAACTTTACTATTACAAATTAATATCTAAGCAAAATATGAAATATGCGTGTACTCTATTTTCTTTGTAAATATTTGAAAGAAAAAAACGGTATTTACGTGGAATGAATTTTATTCAGAGAATAACAAAAGCAACCCCCCAAAAAACAAATATTCAATAAAGAAAAATGGGTGTTCAAGAAAAAATGCCAAATTAAGTAAAATTAAATCATGCAAAGGTCCTGTTTGTGGAAATTAATACCCTGTAGGACCACCTCGGGCTCGCCTTAATGCTGTTAGTCGATTTTGGAGAGTATCTATTAAATTCTTTGATGAACTGTTGTGGAATTCCTGCCCAGATGACTTGCACTTCGTTAGCTAATTGGTGTAATGTTTGTTCAAGTCGATTTATTTGCCTGGACATTTTAGCAAAAACATGCTCGATGCAATTCATATCTGGTGAGCAGAGTGGCCACTCCATCCTAGTAAACCCATGATATTCTACCTGGTCGTTCACAAGTCTTGCTCGGTGAGGACGAGTATTATCATCAATAAAAACAAATATTGCGCCTATAGGCTTAATAACCATGTCGCGATATCTTACAGCCGTTATTGTTTGCTGGATCAAGACCAGCAGCTCAGTGCAGCCACCATAACATACACAAACTGATCTTCCACCGAAAGGAGTGGTTGGCGCCATTAAATATGCATTATACAATTGTCCTCTTTCTCTCCAGACTAAAATTCGACCATCAGACGTATACAACCGAAATCGTGAATCGTCGGAGAAAAGACTATGCCTCTAATTTTTCAGATTCCAATTGCTGTGCTCTATAGCCTACCGATGTCTGCATGCACGCTGCGCCGCCGTTAACCGTGGGTATGTAGGGCGTCTTCTTGCCCTCAAATTACGAATTTGCAATCTTCTTCTGATAGTCTGGCCAGAAATAACTAGTCTAGTAGCTTGTCTAAAGAAGCTGTTGATTCTTGAAGCCGTGAATGTTGGATTTCTCCTTACGCGCAATTTCACATAATAACTCTACCAAAGGATAAATGGTACTCGGAATCACTCAAAACTGCTCAATTCTACTATAAAGATCACAAGATAACTTAATAATGGTCAAAATCACTCAAATATGCCTCAAAACAAAAACCATTTTCCATGCTCTACCTCTCAAATACAGACAAAAACAATTAAGAACCCTAAATAGAGTCTAAAACAATGCAAAACACACAATGCGACGTTAATCCATCCAAATACGCGCAATTTCACATGATAACTCTCCCAAAGGGTCAATAGAACTCAGAATCACTCAAAACTCCTCTATCCCATAATAAAGAACACTAGTTGACTTAATAATTCACAAATATACCTAAAAACAAAAATAAGCGTGCAATCGGACCATTTTCCATCCTCTTCCACTCAAGTAGGTACAGACAAGAACACGTAAGATAGACTATTAAACGGTTTTGAGCTTGTGTTGTGGCTCGTTCTCGTCCTCCTCCATGTGTATACTCTACAATTCCAGTTAAAGCATGTTGACTGGCGACGCTTTGAGACACATTTAAACGCGTAGTGACTTCTTGCTGGGATATACCTTCAAGTATCCAACGCACTAATTGCTCCAGTTGCACTGCCTGTAATCGTCATAGAGGCATAACTTTAACGAAATAAGAAGACTTATTGGTGAAAACAACAGCTTTTTCAGTTAAAAAGATAGGAGCCAAGGCATAGAAAAAAAATTTAATATAGATAAGTGGTCATACACAGCATACAGTGTGATCGCCTTGACAACGTTTTTAAATAAAATATTTGCAAAAGTTACAATTATCCATTTCAATTGTTGAGAAGTGTATTTAGGATCAATCTTAATGTTCAAAGATACACCATTTTTCTTTCACAAAAGCTTACATAGAGGGTGTTTCTAAATTCATGCGACAAAATTCAGGAGGTGATTGCTCGTATGAATTTAAGATGGGTCTTTCCTATAACGAAATTTCCTCAGCCCACCCCTTTCCGAAATATCACCCTTAAAAGGTGGTGACTAAAATTGAGTTTTTTCTTTCTAAAATTTCAGTAAAGCTAGAAACTTGAAATTCTGTCATTTCCAGCATTTATTATGAATCGTATTATATTTTACATCTTTACTGTATTAAAAAAATTATAAAATATGGTGTTTATTTTTTCTCTCTGCAGCTATTGGTGTTGGGAAAAAAATTTAGTTAAAGTTAAGGAAGTTTATAAATTGGGAGATTGTGTTTTAACTTATTACGATTTTTGGTCACCAAGTGTTTATAATGTAATAAATTGAATATTTTTTCTTTTATGTAAGCGTATGTTTGCCCTTATGCGCAATACGTTTTAGACAACAATTTTATTAAAAATTTAAGTACAATTTTATGGACAAAGCGACATAATTTAAAAATAGATAAAAGTATGTTGACCAATTATGGGCACCACTCCAAATATGGGCACCCCTTTCAAATTTCGATGTGCTATTCTCCACCAGATGGCTTAGAAAAGTAATCTATATTATCAATGACCAACGCCTATGCTATCTCAGCAGATGGCAGTTCTTAAGTTATGAAATTTACTTCATAATGGCGATTTGTGTGCGTGAGATATAATATACGGTAAGTGTTCCTTAAGGTTTTTGGCTTTTCATCTTTTTCAAACTGGTTCATGTTATACATCATTTGTTAGCTAACTTTCTCTGTTTGAAGTTGTTAGAATATACATTTAAGATACTTTTTACATTTTTTTCCCAATTAACTTTGTGAAGGTCATGTGAAAGCTGTTCCCTGTGCTCTTACTGCAAAAGGTGGGTTCACGAGGAATGCGTGGATGAAGAGGATGAAGTACAGATTTTTAAATGTCCACTTTGTGACTGATTACTTGCTTATGTCGTTATTTGTTATGATGTCTTCATTTTTTTTAATGAATTGTTAAGTTTTGATCTTCAAGAATGAGGTTTTATTTTTTCATGTTCGTACAAACTTTAGAATAAAGTGTTTTTTTTTGAATGCCTCATTTCAATTCACCTTGAGTATTACTATGACTTGGTCATACTAGAATCTAGTGCCCATATTTGGAACAAAGTGTGCCCATATTATGAACATGGTGTACCTAATATGGGCACAAAAAGCGAAAACATTTTTTTGTGTACTTTAAGCTAAATACATACATTTACTGGGTTTGGCGAGTCATGTGTTTTAGAACATACCCAATTTTTTTAAATAAATAATTGGTGAAAATGTGGGTTTTACAATGACTTTTTCTTAAGGGTGCCCATATTTGGTCACTTCACCTTATAAAAATAAAAATTCATAACAAAATATGAAAAAAAATACTATACTAATAATACAAAACATAATATAATATTCTAATTTAATATATTATAATATTGTACTCCATACTAAATATTGAATTATGCCAATGTAACTCAAAAGTCTAGGGTAGATTGTAGAATTCTGACACTGAATAATAAGGTGAAGAAGAAATGCCTTTGTCAATCTTCGGAATTTATTAAATGTATTTGCCAATTTTAATTCTAAAGGTAACTGATTGAATAATTTTTTGGCATTTAGTTCAGTGTGGGCATTGTTAAATAAATATCGAAAACAAATTTTCTAGTAGGGTAACTATGAATTGGTCTCTCAGTTAAATTGTGAAAGTGTTTTCGAACCAAAATGCGTCGTACTACTTAAATCATAAATGTAACGAACAGCTCTTTTTTGTAATTTGGAGATATATTCGAAGAGGTGCAAACTGCAAAACCCCCAGAAAGGCAAACCATAGCAAAGTTGCGATTCGATCAAAGAGTAGTAAGTTGTTGAAGCAGTAGAAGAATCAAGCTGTTTAGACAAATATTAAATAGCAAAACAAACAGAGGATAATTTTTTCGCTAAAGTGTTCACATGTGCAGACCATTTGAGGGCATCGTCAATATGGAGACCAAGAAACTTAATATTATTAAATCATTGTTAAGTATGAGAGGTTGAAAAACTCCTTTGTAAGATAAAACTGAAGTTTTCTCAGTGTTAAAACAAAGCCCGTTCGAGTCAGACTAGGACTTAATAGTAATGAGATCTCTGCCTATTGGTATATCTGAACTACTCCAGGTTACACTAGTGTCATCAGCAAATAAAGTGAATTTATCATTAATTCGTAAGTCTGCGACATCTCTAATGAATACAAAAAATGAATTGGACCTAAAACTGAACCCTGGGGTACACCACTGCTAATTGGTAAATTTTTCGGAATTTTGCCATTATTTGCTCGTACCAGTTGTTTTCTACGCTCAATTTAAGATTCTAAGATTCAAACCATTTTAAAGGAATACCACGAAGGCCATAATATTCTAGTTTATTTATAAAAATTTAATGATTAACACAATCGAAGGCATTAGCGAAATCACAAAAAACCGAAGTAGTAAAAAGTTTATTATCAAGTGAGGTGTATATTTCATTACGGCCAAAGAACATTGCGTAATTAGTACATTTCTTAGATAAGAAACCAAATTATTTAAATTTCAAGATTTTATGTTTAAAAGGAAAGGGTTTTTCATTAGTCTTTCGATTAGGTTGATAATCAGGCAATAGGACTGTAGCTGTTTTTAGACAGTTAGGGTGAGACCTTTTTCAAAGGTTTCATTGATTAGAGAACAATAAGGTCGTTGAAGTAGCCTTGATCGGTTTGTCTCCAAAGCTGCGGTAAAAACAGTTTAAGCTCTTGGAGTGTCTGTGGGGGTGGTTCATGAGAATTCAAAACTATTTGTAGCCGGTCCCAAGCAGGGCCGGACCTTTGGGGGCCCTGGGCTAAAGATATCCGGGGGACCCACGAAATAATTAAAATATTTGCCATTTTCCTAAAAAAAAAGGAGTATGCGGGAATATTGAACATACGAAAGGTTTTTTTTATTTCAAACGAACAAACATTATAAACTTAGGTAGTAGTAGATATATGAAACAGGTGTACCTTCTTTATCTTTGGTAAACAAAAAATTAGCCATAAATTCTTAAAAAACATAATTTAAATGGAAGAGGATTAATAAATAACAATAATACATTAATAAAAATATTTTTCTACACTTTTGTGCTGCAAATTCTTTTATTTCCTTAACACACTCACACTCACACTTTGTATTTTCTTACTGGTTTATTATTTCATTATTCGGGGCCCGGAGGCCCTGGACTGGAGCCCATTAAGCCGTTACGTAGATCCGGTCCTGGACCCAAGCATGCCAGATGTGATTCAGGTCGGGTGATCGAGGGGGTAGTGTCGCAAATGCGGCATACCATGGAAGTCCAAATCGTCTTCGACTTCTCTTGCACGACGCGGTCGAGCATTATCGTCTAAAACGAAAAGAGTTGGTCCAATAGCAGCATGAAACAAACATATAACATTGTTAGTAACTTGTTGAACGTAATTCTGCTACTAACAAGCATTAACAATTCTGTAAAACTAAAATAAATGCCTCCCCAAACGGCTACTGTACAACCTTGGAACATACACGATCTGGCCGTCTATCAGAAAACCGTCCACACCTCGTTTATTTGTGAAGAATGCGGACCTCCATTCAGCATTCCAATTCACATGTTCATTACCCCATGCCAATCGAGCATTCATATTAATTTGTGTTTATGGAACTTTTCTTAAAAGACGTCGTGAACGTAAGTTTACCGTAATCTTCGACGTACTGTTTCAATTGAAACCGAAACTCCAGAAGCATTCAAAAATTCAAAAGACGCTGTTGGTGATCCGACAAGTACTCATAGATTCTCTATCATGTGCGGGAGCGGCAATCCTTGGTTGTCCACTTCTAGCTGCTCGATATCTACGGAGAAGCCGCTAAATGCCACTTTCAATGACTTGGAACACGTCCGTAGCTTCTCTCCAAAGACGACAAGTCTCAATCACACGAAAAGCTTCATCCGCACCAAGTTTATGCCTAGGCATTATCCAAAGCAAAATTTTAAATCCCAGTTGACTGAATTAAGTGGAAACAATAACTGATGTAAAATGCTTAAAATACAAAAAAAACAGCTTGCCTTAAACTTAAATAACTCACTAACTTGGAAATAAAAAACTAGCCAGATAAACAAGTAAGCATTTAATACATTACATACAAAACCTTGGTGAATGTAGTAATGAGCACGTATTGGTACATCTGCCGCCGTTTTTTGATATTGTTCGATAATTTATTTATGGATCTGTTACGACCCAAGATGAGCCATCAAAAACAGATATATGGAAAACAAATTATCTTTTAACTACCGGCAACCCTTCATTTTAAATGGGTTTACAACAATATCCTCGTTTTAGCACGGTACACTTATTACTATGTGATATCACAGGTAATATTGTGAGTGGAATAATTTGTTCAACAAACATATTTTTATATAAATTAGCTATACTTATTCAAACTTCAAATTGCTTTCATGATATTTTGAGGTTAAAATACACATTTTGTAAGAATTAATTTGGAACATTATTGAATAAATTAAAAAAAGCAAGACTGCAAGAGTCTTGCAGGTTGGTCTTGGTCTTGCATAAGTCTTGCACAACTCGATCTTGGTCTTGGTCTTGCACACTCGGTCTTGGTCTTGGTCTTGAAAGACATTAGCTGGTCTTGGTCTTGCATTTTTTGCAAGACCAAGACCGCAAGACCAAGACCAGTCTCGCTCATCACTATGAATGAGATCATTTTTAACATAAATCCAATATTTGTGAATTTCTCTAACTTATGTGGAGTAATTTATTTTGCATATTGATTATAGTTATAGTACACATTATTTTGCCAATCAACTACTTTTTCTTTTCCCTTCCGTTTGATTTTTATTTTATTGTATTACCCGTCCAATTCTTTAGGGGGTTGAGTTGCCTTCCGAACCGGATGTTATTTCCTATTTTCGAAAAGGGTCATGTCCGAGTTGTCTCCCATTCAATTCAGGTATACTTTCTTCGATTCCAACATTTTTTTAAATCCAAAAATTAATGAAAAATATATTTTGTTTCAACAAGACAAAAAACGTAAAAAACTTTGCAAGAACAAGTTAATAATTAACTGTGAGGGCAGGGAAGATACACGTTAACAAATCAATACTTGGGGCAAGTGAAAATCTGGAAGACAACTCGACCCTAATAAAAATTCACCTACTGATCTTCGGAGGCAACTCGACCCTACCGCCAATTCTAACCACTATTTTATTTCTCTTTTAACACTTCACTTCCGCTAAGTCCGTACCTGTTTGTCTGTCTCTTTTTACCTTGTTTTGAGGTTTCATACCTGTCTGTGTCACATATGGACATACAGGAGGTAAGACGAAGTGGAGGCTGTTTGGCGTATAAATGGGGTCTGGAAATGGAATTGGCAAAAAAGAACTAAAAGCAACGTCTCTCTGGTTTAATAACGAACTCTAAAGGACGATATGATTGGATATATTTAAGTGAGATTATTAAATCACTGTCGGAGGAAAAATTAATTAACAAAAAGCGCATTGCAGTATTTCGTTGAATATGTAGGGGAAGGTGGGGCACAATGGAACGCACCTGAATTTTTTTTTCAACATTTTAATTTTTTCCTGTAACCTAAGGATCTAAACTATGGGAGAAATGCATCGACCGTTATTATATAAAATATATGTGACCGTAAGCGGCCATTTTCCAAAAAACTAATTTTTGTCATTGTGCCCCAAGCCTGGGGTGAACAGCTGAAAAAACGCCAAAATTTGCAAATAAACTTGATTTTTTGAATTAAAAGTGGTAAGGAAAGGCATTTAGAAAAAAAGAGGTATCTGGAATGTGAAATAAGTTCAATATTGATTTTAAGAAGGCACAAACACGAAATGCTTTTACGTTTAGCCAATGTTCAAACTGTCATTATCAACCTTGAATGAGATGAATCCTTTTTGTCTTCTAGTACCCTGAACCACAGAAAGATTTTCCAGTAACATCTGTATGTCTTTGTCATCAACCGTAGCTATGTCATCCACAAAGGCGTTGCATTTTCGGTATCGTAGTAATTTAACCTCATAGTCCCCCTCATCGTCTTTCATCTTGGTGATTTGACCAACATGGAATTTCTAAGCTTGAACTCGATCAAAACATAGTCTCCTATAACAGGAAGACGGTTCAATTCTGCGAAATGGTCGGACTCAACCGCAAAAATCTCCTCATCTATATCCATGTCGTCGTCCGTGTCTGCATATTCAACGTCTCCATCGTCTTCTTCGTCGTCCTCTGATGATGAATAATTTGGAGCTTGTTCACTAGATTTTTTCTTCTTCGGTTCCGGTTTCGGTTGATTTACGAACACCTTCCTTTTGACTGACAATATTCTGGAAGTTTGAATCGGCTTCTTCTTCTCTGCAATGGCTTTCATTTCTGGAGTGCTCGTGGTTATTATACTCTACCCGTTTTTCCTCTGCTTTCGATCAGTTTTTCGTTCTCCTGCTTTTGGATAACCACGAAAATCTTCAGGAGATAGGAAAGCATGACTTGAACCAGCTCCTGGATCGGGAACACCGATGATGTTTTGTATGGTTTGCAGCTGCTCCTTCTTCTACTTGAAGGAGGAAACCGTTGAGCGAATCACTTGGCACAGCATAACTATTGGTCTTAGGTTGATCATCCACAACGGTAGGAGGCGGTGGATCAGTCACATAATTGCATAAGAAGTTTGCTTCGATGTTTTTATCTCGATCAAATGGATGTATCCCACTTTTTTGAAACCTGCAATTATGTTGGAAGATGTCATGCTTTTCTGATGAGCTATGTTCACGAAGGAAGCTGTATTATAAATTGACGCAGTTTTGCCAGGGTTTTGCATCATCCAAGAATCAAGAGCTGCATTAGATATAATAAGTTTTAAACGGCCCGAAAACCGCAACATCTAGGGGTTGCATTTTGTTGGATGAATGGGGAGGTAAAGTCAAAACTGAGACTCCTTACACATTATAAGAGCTTCCAGGGACAAATGACTTTCTACATTGTTCTCTCCAGAACTGCAAGTGTAGCGAATGAAATGCTTAATAACTTCCACAAAAAGTTCTGATGTCATCCAATCACTAGGGGTGACTAAGCGCAGTGTGCCTGGAGGTTATCCTTGAGTCATGTGGTCTTTGACATGAACACGTGGAAAAATCATGACTGGCGGAATATTGTTGCCAGACGCAGAAATGATGGACACTGTGGTGACGTTAGTGTCTTTTTCTCCACTTGTAGCTTTGCACACTTGCTTCACGCTTTTTTCAGCCACATTTAGTTGAGGGTTTTTGTACAGTTGATGTGGCTGTTTCATCCAAATTCAACACTCTTGTCCCATTTCCAAACCCTGAGTGCTGTTGATACAGTATTTCCAAGTTATTGAAGAACACATCTACATTTGCTTTGGTGAACGAAGTAGCACGAGACAAGCTGCAAGGCTCAGGAGTTCTTTGGCTGAGTTTGGGGTGCCTTTTCAGAAAACCGTAAAACCAATCAATGCCTGCAATTTTCTTCTTCCCCCTTGATATAGGGCACGGTATATTGTTCATCACTGCCATTTCGTATGCATCTCGTCTGCAATCTTCAACTGGTAGGCAATAAAACATCTTAGAGCATATAATGAGATAGTTTTTCAATGTCTCCTCCTGCTCTAGTGTGAAGACTATCCTAGCTGAGTAGTTAGGTGCATATTTCATATTTTCTTCCCCACCCTCACCATATTCTTTTCTTTTTTTCACATATCTTGATAAAGTGACATAACTCACGTTCTTCAATGCAGCAGAACGTCTTAAACTGTTTCCTTTCATGACCATTTCCACTGCTGCCTTCATGACATCTTCCAAGAAAAGCCCCTTGCTAGTTTTGCGCTGTCGATTTCGCACCATTTCTGAAACAAAAAGAAATGTTTCATTGCACCCCAATCTCTTCTGTTTCAAGGAACCCCAAACATGCCATTTCGGTTTCCCTCACTGTCTACCACGAACATGAAGCAGTAGAAATGTAAAAGTCGGTCAAAAACTTAAAGGATACATGTACAATGAAATGCCATAAGAGCCGATTGAATTAAAAAATCACTCTCACCCGGAGGCGAAAATCCGTTGGCGGAAATTTTTTACTTTCCTTACGAAAAACAGCAGCTCACCTCGTCAAGTCTGGCACGCAACTGGTGAGGTGAGGAGGAGACAATTAGCTGGCTTTTTGGGAGGGGCGCGCAGCGCTTCCTGTCGGAATTTTGTTGTACTAGAACGAACTGTTTCATTGTGCCCCGTGTTCAATCGTGCCCCACCCTCCCCTACATAAGGGATTGGTGTAGGATCCTCCAAAGAAACTGGAATTCCAGGAGACATGAAATTTGTACTTTTTACAGAAATTAAGTAATTAATACAATTTTAATGATGATTTAATTTTATCCGTCCTGACAGAACAACCTTGTGTGAGCTACAAAAAAAAATAGCGGTAAATAGTTGCAAATCTATGCGTCATTTTAACTAAAACGATCAGTTAATTACAATTTTATGGTAATGCGTTCATACGATAGTTAGCCAGATGTCAATAATACTTCGGTAGGTGGGAACAACCTTTGATTTTCGTTTGAATTATGTATTAGATAATTTACTCTTGAAACATTTCAAGAGGAATTAATGATGATATGGTAAAGTAGTAGCTACTAATATGACACTCAAAACGATCAAAAAAATAGTTATAATTAACCCTTTATTGACAGTTTCATCAATTCATTACCATAGCAACGTGAGAACAAACTTTGATTTATCCAATTAAAGGATATAAAACAAATTAATTAACAAGTATAATCCACTCAACATTTTCGTCTCAAACATCTGTCAATATAAATTATTACGATAACTGTTTTGAAATAAAAGTGTTACTATACCTTGTTTTTAAACTAAGAGGAGCCATTTGGATTTAAGTTGGCATTTCTGCTGCGTAGTGATTGGTCAGATTGCCACCCGTTTCACACAGCTCTTTCAACTGACAACGACATTTGTCAGTTTTGTGTTTATTTATATAAAAATCATAATTAGCTCAATCTTACCACTTACCACTTTTTGCGTTTGTTGTTGATTTATTATAACCATACATTTTTTCACAATAATGTGACATTTGGATACTACTTTCGCTATGGCCTGTGGCCAATGATGATTTGGTATTTAGATATGCGGTTCTTCCTCATTGGCCACGACAACTGCGAGCAGTACAATGCGTATTTCACGTTATTGTCAATTAATTCAAAAAGTCTGAACACGACCCTTTCGGAACTCACTCCCAATCTAGTAACTTTTAGTGGTGTGATTAAGGTTTATTAAAATGCTCCTCCTAGTTTAAAAACAAGGTATCGTTAACTTGCAAAAAATAAGTGCAAAACTGAAGAAGAGTGTAGAAGAGTTATCATTGTAGAGACGTTGTTATACATCTTCTTAGGAGGGATCATTAGGAAATTTTTCTAGTAGATAGATCCTTGACAACCTGAAAATCTGATTAATTCCTAATAATTTTAAACGCATCTTTGGTATGGTGGACAAAGATACCCCAAGAAACTGACTCGGCTGAGTTGGCCAAAGTAGTAAAACTTGCCTGCCTCAGCATAACGGGGACTATAAAAACAAACCAACATTATGTAATATATGAAAGGCATGGCAGGATCGCCATGTAATGTATGGAAGCCGGTGAATACGTTGGTAGACTAAAGTTGTGGAAGAGCCTCTGAATAGGTGGTGTTGCTGGTCACTTGGAGAATCATCGTAAAGGAATGAAACAACTACTTCTAGCACTGGGATACTTTTGATTTATTTACTATAATACATTACACTACTCACTAAACTAATACTATGCATAAGTACCTAGCCGTATAGCATACTTATACGTTATGGTTAATGATTACTAATAGCTGACTATTCAACTTTGGTTTTAGTGTTATGTATATCCCGTCAAGTTCGAGTAAAACAGATAAACATATAATTGTTTTGTCTTACTTCACGCTTTGAACTTGACTTTCTATTCAGTAACCTTCTTAATTTATATTTATATAATAATGAAATGTTCGAACGTTTTGTTGAAATAAGATCAAGGGAATTTAATTCTTATTTTAAATATTTATTATTATATTATTATATTGGGCCAAAAGGCATCACAATTAGACATGGAAGCACTACTGGAACTCCCTCCGATTGACATAACAATCATGGAGGAAGCAAGAATGAGACGTACATTTTGTAACTATATTTTTGGCCTACCATTCCTGAAAACCAATCTTATGGACTCCAAAAATAGGGCGGTGTAATAAAATTAGGAAACCTTAAGATAGGTTTTAATAAACAAAATTGAACATGACAAAAATATCCATAGTAACAATTTAAGACTAAGTGAAAGTAAACTAACTATATACTACATTCTTCCCGCCTTAGTTAATGAATGTAAACCTATAGGAATGCAGAAGGTCTTCTTGCTCTAGTAGGTCTACTGTTATCGTAATCCTGCACGTGAGGTATAGTATTCGACATTGGATGGTCAACTAAACAACTGGGAAGTGTTACAGCATCGTCAACACTAGTTCGTGGATCTTGAATAACAGTGGACCTTTTTGGGGGTTGTTCATTCTTAGCCATTGTTTGTAGATATTGAGCGGCTAGAGGAGAATCTTCTTCCGAAACTTGTAGAGTGTCATAATCGTGAAGAGGGGCTAGATGTCTCAGAGATACGGTGATTTATCTTCCATCAGATAAACGAACTTGAGCATATAGAGGATTCACATTTACAAGCTCTACTTTTTCAACCATGGGATCATTCTTGCTCGTCCGATTAAAATGTCTTATTAAAACGGGACCAGTCGGAAGAGAGCTTCCGTTCATTGAGCTTCTTGGATGGGTGAACATTCTTTCGTGAGGTATAGAGTTAGTGGTTGTGCATAGTAATGATCGGATAGAGTGAAGAGATTCAGGCAGTACTTGTTCCCTTTGATTCATCTGAAGATTACGAGACTGAATCGTTTTCCATATAATACCATTGTAGCGTTCGCACTGGCCATTTCCACGGAGATTGTATAAAGTAGTTCTACTCGTAGCAACTCCCAGAAGTTCTAAAAAGGACTTAATTTCACGGGAATAAAGGAGGAACCTTGATCAGTGTGTATATAAGAAGGTGTACCGAATAGAAAAAATAGTTGTTTGAGATGCTTAATAACTTCAGAAGAAGTAGTACTAGAACAAGGAAATGCAAACGGGAATCTGGAGAATTCGTCTACAAACGTAAGTATATACGGTTTTCCGGAAGAAGTTGGAAGGGGGCCTTTGAAATCTATATTAAGTCTCTCAAGTGGTATTGTAGATTTAATGAATGTACTTTGTACTTTATAAAATTTGAGGCGAGTTTGTGTAGCACTTAGTTGAGGGTCCTCAATTTCTTGCTTTTAATCTGACGGATGGTCAGACGTAGAAGCATTTAACGAAGGTGGACAAGATAGTTCTTCGTAGGCACTTGAGTGAAGCTGAGCCGCTTCTAAAGATTTCGCTTGATTGAGAGTTTGATGTAAAGTGAATGTTTTATTTTCCAGTAGTTTTTGTCTTATATGTGGAGATATTAAGCCACGAATAAAAGAATGTCGAATATACTCGTTGCGATATTCGTCGGCAGTAACAGATTTAAACGAATAGTCTTTACTAAGAGAATATAAAACTTGGGCGTACACATCAATAGTCTCACCATATTGCTGCTCAAGAGTTGCAAGTACATGTCGAGAGTATATTTGATTCACTTCTTTAATATAAATTTTTCCCAGGATGTTCAGTGCCTCCTTATAAGAAGAACACTCAGATATGTGTTCCAATGTACCAATGTAATTGATAAGGATATTTAATTTTATAGTACTTGCCTCGATTTCTTCCTCGGAGGATTCTTCTGTCAAACTAACAACAGATGTCAAAAAAATTTGAAACGTATGGATCCAATGTTTCCATTCTTTCGAAGCTTTGGATCAGTGTTAAATTTCTCAGGACGAAGCAAACAATCCATCTTCTCTCTTCACAGAATTTTGTTTATTAAATTGTAATAAAATTAGGAAACCTTAAGATAGATTTTAATAAGCAAAATTGAACATGACGACTAAATAAATATGACAAAGATATCCATCGACACTGAACACTGTTTACACTACCACTACACCAACACTAACACTTTACACTATCTTACGCGCGTTTCGATAACCAAGTTATCTTCTTCAGAGACCGAAGGTAAACTGTTGCCAACTGTTGTCGCCAACGGTTCCAGAATTCCCAACTTAGTAAAGATATCCATAGTAACAATTGAAGACTAAGTGAAAGTAAACCAACTATATACTGCAGACGGAAAGTTTTGTTTAGCAGCCCTAGTGCGGAAAATTCTTAGCACCACTAGTTTGTAGATTTTCACCATCCGCCACTTGAGTACTTTGACGCTTCATGTAAATTTTTCAATTAAACGTCAATGTATGTCAAAGTTTTTTGTTATATTTTCCTATTTTTCAGTTTATTTGGTAAGCGAAAAACAGTTGTGTGTCACACATGCAGGAAACGCTTTAGCAGTTCTTAACTATCAGCTGCCCTCTCTTCACTACGCTCGCTCGTGCAGCTAATAGTGTCGGGCTGCTAATGCTCATTTTCTGCCCTTGTGACACAATATACTATTACAGTACGATCGGATAAAAATACCAATCCTATATCCCCGACTATAGCTTTACTCCATTCGTTCTGGAACATCCTTTTATTCATAAAAAGTGAGAAGCGTTGTAGGAATATCACAAGTTGAGTTGTTGCTATAAGAAGAAATGAACTAATTAGTGTTTAGAAGTGAAATTGTCTATAAATCAAAAAGAGGAGATATATGAACTGTTAGAGAATGGGCTTTTTATTTATGTGACTATTTGAATTAAAGTAGGCGTTTATATAAAAAGTGAATAATACGACTAAACATCAAACCCAACACTTTATTACAGAATTCGACATTTATATCCAAATTTATTTACACTTTATCGTACTTTATTGTTAGACTATGTATCTGGATACCGTTATGTTACTATAATGAAGTTTGTCGAACTTTTATAGAAGACTCAAAAGAAAAGTCAACAATATTTATTTTTTGACCTTAAGTAAAGTCGTTTTTTTAAGTAGGAGGTTGGGTGACGCCTACTGCAAAAGATTATAAAAACAGCAACACCAAATATAAAGAATAAATGTAGGCGAGGTAAAACCGTGTTTTTACATGCCTTATTATTGCTTAATAAAAAAATGACTCACTCATAAGCGCTGATAAAAACTATTTAGAAAGGATAATGTATATTAATTTTATACACATAGATTCACAAGTTTTGCATCACCCAATATCTCCAAAAGTAATTTTTTTTCATCAAGAATGGATTGGAATGGATTGATTGATTAGTTTTATGTAAAAAAAAAACTTCAAGGATTTTTGTAAAAAAATTTATCTACGACCAACATTAAAATTAAGCATTTACAAACTCATATAAATACGTGAAATAACATTTTTTCTCCGATCGTGGGAAAAGTGACACTATTTTGACCTGTTTTCTATGTGCAAAGCTCAACATTCCAGAACAGTGGGCAGTTGCTAAGCAATTAGAAAATAACAGTGCGGTAATATTCTTACCGCACTGCTGTAGCGTGCGGTAATGTTACAAATGGATTATTACAATAAAATGAAACAAAGTATGGTTTTAATTTTTATATTAATAAAGTTGTTATAAAAGAAATAAAAGCAACATCTAATTTATAACGATATTCTTGAAAACTAAGAGTGTTCATGTTTACTAATTCCTTATAAAATACAACGAATCAAACAAAACCGGCTTGAAAATTGTTTTACTTTTGTCATAACAAAGTAATTTCCATGGTTACCACTTCTATATTTCAATATGAACATAGAGAAACCTATCTAAACTTACTTGATTACATCTTGAATGAAATATTTTTTAATTAATTTTTTAAATGTAAATCAACGATCGAAGAAAAAATAGTTTGTATAATTCGTGGGAAAAGCATATTCCCACTAATTATACAATATACTATTATACATACATTTAAAGCGTGCTTTTTAAATGGAAGTTTCATTATAACACCCAAAAGAGTGCGAAAAAGTACAATGCTTTTTAAATGGGATAATCATTATAACACTCTTTTTGATGTGAAACATAAAAATTGTCAAAAACGGTTAAAATTTTCGAAAAATTGTCAAAAATGATCAATAATTGTCAAAGACGGTCAATAATTGCCAAAACCAATCAAAAATCGTCAAAAATTATCAAAAACTGTCAAAAATTGTCAATAATTGTTAAAATTTTGAAAAATTGTCAAAAATTGTCAACATTTTGGAAAAATGGTCAATAATTATAAAAAACTGTCAAAAATGGTCAATAATTGTCAAAATTTTTGAAAAATCGTCAAAAATGGTCAATAATTGTCAGAACCTGTCAATAATTATCAGAACCTGTCAAAAATAGTCAATAATTGTAAAAATTTTGAAAAATGGTAAAAATTTGTTAAATATTCTGAAAAATGTACAATAATTGTCAAATTTTTTGAAAAATGGTCAATAATTGTCAGAAACTGCCAAATTTAGTCAATAATTGTTAAAATTTTGAAAAATGGTCAAAAATTGTCAAAATTTTGAAAAAATGGTCAATAATTATTAAAAACTGTCAAGAATGGTCAATAATTGTTGAAAATTGTCAAAATTTTTGAAGAATGGTCAAAATTTTTGAAAAATTGTCAAAAATGGTAAATAATTGTCAGAAACTGTCAAAAATTATCAATAATTGTTAAAATTTTGAAAAATTGTCAAAATTTTGAAAAAATGTTCAATAATTATAAAAAACTGTCAAAAATGGTCAATAATTGTTCAAAATTTTTGAAAAATGGTCAACATTTTTGAAAACTTGTCAAAAATGGTCTATATATATATATAATTTATACAAAACAATTTCGATGTTTCACATCTGCCAGGCGTCCCGTGACGGCTCACACATTTTTTTATTTGTATATATGAAGGTAATAAGTTTAGTTATATCAATGTTAACATTTAAATTTATGGTAGTTTTCAACATTGAATAATGGGACCATAACGTTGACGATTTCCATTGACTTTTGCTTGAATTTTCTGAGAAATATGCAATACCAACATTTTCCGTGTAATTTTTGATTTTTTTAGTGTTATACCAATCCAAAAAATCGCCATATGACTTCATGTATATTTTTCTTGACTTTTCCGGAAGCAGGTTTTGAGTTACATAGCACGCAATTTCTGCAATTTCAAGAGGAATGCAATCAGATTCTTCTTCCATGTTTATTAAGCTTAACAATCAGTGTTTTATCAATCAAAATTTGAAAAATATTTTTTAATGTGGTCGTAGATAAAATATTGTATGATACCCATACGTGAAGTACTTTTGCGCACTCGTTGCGAAAAAGGCACTCGCTAAACGATCGTGCTTTCATTTTCTCAACTTGTGCGCAAAAGTATCACTTCACGCACTTGTATCACAAATATTTCTATTAGCGTGCGGAAAAGTCCACTTTTCCGCACTCATTTTAGTGTTGAGAGTCAAAAAGTCCACTTTTCCGCACTCATTTTAGTGTTGAGAGTCAAAAAGTCCACTTTTCCGCACTCATTTTAGAGTTGAAAGAGTCACCTTTCCGCACTAGTCACTTAGTGCGGAAAAGTAATTTTGTTAAGTTTTTGGGGAGTATACTGACATTTGAATATTTAAAATATATATTTGTATGGTTGTAGTTTATAAAATGACTGAAAAATTAAGAAATTTATAAGAATTCTGCTATAATTTTTAATAAAAAGAAACGTATGTTTCAATAATTTTTTAAAGGCCCTGGTATAAGCCTCATCAAATGAATGTCAAATAATAATAAACATGATGAAATAAAACAATTTAATTTGTTTAAATCTTCATTTTTATTTTGAACTAACGTTCAAATTAAAATTAGTTTGAAAAAGCTACTGTGTAGCGAAACGCGTCACTAATTTTAATTTGAACGTTAGTTCAAAATAAATAATGAAGATTTAAACAAATTAAATTGTTTTATTTCATCATTAGTATGGATCTTCATCAAGTAAAAGCCTCATCTATTCAATAATAAACATTCTGACATTTTTTATTTGTCACTTTGAATCACCGTAGCAACAAAGAAAAAATAAACTTTTTTTTCTAGGACCTCAACTTTAGTCAAAAATCGCAATAATCCTTTTTGACACTTTGACGTTTTTCTGACTAATTTTAGGTTATGTGAAAAAGTGACCAACACAAAAGTTGAAGATCTCTTTGATATCTACCACTTTTACATTCAACTTTTTTTTCTAGGACCTCAACTTTAGTCAAAAATCGAAATAATCCTTTTTGACACTTTGACGTTTTTCTGACTAATTTTAGGTTATGTGAAAAAGTGACCAACACAAAAGTTGAAGATCTCTTTGATATCTACCACTTTTACATTCAACTTTTTTTTCTAGGACCTCAACTTTAGTCAAAAATCGCAATAATCCTTTTTGACACTTTGACGTTTTTCTGACTAATTTTAGGTTATGTGAAAAAGTGACCAACACAAAAGTTGAAGATCTCTTTGATATCTACCACTTTTACATTCAACTTTTTTTTCTAGGACCTCAACTTTAGTCAAAAATCGCAATAATCCTTTTTGACACTTTGACGTTTTTCTGACTAATTTTAGGTTATGTGAAAAAGTGACCAACACAAAAGTTGAAGATCTCTTTGATATCTACAACTTTTACATTCAACTTTTTTTGCCAGAGTCAGTTTTGGAAGCGGCTAGAAATGCAAACTTGGATCGTACTAACATACCATGGTGCATCCACTATCGATCTTAGCAGCTTTGACTGAAATCTTTGGATGATGCTCAGTGACGTTGGTTTTGCACATCCTCATAGATGGAGTCCATAAGTACAGATTGGTTTAAGCATCGTTTTGTATAGCATGATTTTATTGTGGAGAGAGAGTTTTGATCGTCGACCTAGTAGCCAGTACATCTGTCGGAACTTTATGTCAAGCCGTTGTCTTTTAATTTTAATATGTTTCTTCCATGTAAGACGTTGGTCCAGATGGATGCCAAGATATTTTGTCTCTGTTGCTGTAGGTATACGTACGTTATCCATCCTTACAGATGGGCATGTGTTGTGACGTGTAGTAATTGTTACTTGGATTGATTTTGCCTTATTTATTTCAAGTAGCCATGGTGTATACCATACATTGAGTACATTCAGATGGTTTTGCAAGCTGTAGTAGGGTCTTCGTCTACTGAAAGAATCGCCACATCGTCGGCAAAGGAAGCAATTGTGGTATTGTTGGTTTCATGTCAAACGTATAGAGTAGAAAGAGCAGCGGACCTAGAACACTGCCTTGTGGGACGCCAGATTTTATGGGACATATGCTGGACTGCTGATTATCGAATTTGACGGAGAAGTGTCTTTTGGCGAGGTAGGATTTATGTAGAAGGAAATAGTTACTGGATAAAGCATTTTTTAGTTTGTAGAGCAAGCCTCTATGCCAGACTTTGTCAAACGCTTGGGAGATATCTAGAAATACAGCGTTGCAATATTTCCTTTCTTCAAGACTGTGATATTTGGTTAACTATTCGATGAACTTGTTGGGTGGTTGAATGGTCTTCGCGGAATCCGAACTGGTGTTTTGGTAGTAGTGTTTGGAGATTATGGTCTGTGTGAATCCTCTGCAGCAGTAATCTTTCATAGACTTTGCTTATTGTTGGAAGCAGGGTCGGTAGGTTGTAGTTTCGTTGTGTTGTTTTCCTGGCCCCAAGAATATTTTTGTAAGAAAATTAAATTTTTAAATTGGAAAAATAATAAATAAGGAGTATTTACACCTCTAGAATCTATGAAGGCTTGGAGACGCCTACACATACTGTTCAGCAGATTTCTGATTTGCTGTTGCGGGATATTCCGCCATTCCTCCTGAGCGGCATGAACAAGCTCTTGTACACTCCTGGGTGGATTTCTGCGTGCTGCCACTCCCCTGGAAAACATGTCCCAAGCATGTTCTATTGTATTCATGTCTGGCGATAATACAGGCCACTCCAAACGTTCTGTTCTTCTGTTTCTTTTTACTCATTTACAGCTCTGGTGCGATGAGGACGGGCGTCATCGTCCATAAAAACGAAAGCGTCGACAACAGCTACTCGCCATTGTCTCACGTGATGATGTAGAATCTCCCTGAGGTATATATCACCAGTTATTGTTCCCTGAACATGGATTAATTCTGTGCGGCCGTTGAACATAATCCCAGCCCAAAACATTGCACTACCTCTAAAGGGCAGCACAGGGCGGGCATGGGTCTCGTTGGCTCTCTCCACACACGTATTCGATGGCTATCATGTACCAAACAAATTCTTGTCTCATCAGAAAGAAGCACAGAATTCCAAAATTCTTCGGCAAGGCTGCGTGCTCTTGGGTCCATTGTAGACCGCGAAGTCTGTGCGCAGGTAGTTGTCGGAGTACTCCCATTGGTCGACGACACCTCAATCCTGTCGAAAGTATTCGTCTCCGTAATGTAGAGGCCGATACTGAAATTTCCAAGGCATGTCTCATATTTATTTGGAGTGCTGGTAATGCCATGGTCGGGTTTCTCTGGATCGCCAAGTGGATATTGCGGTTTTGCCGTTCATTGGTTACACGCCTTCTACCGCTCCTAGGTCTGTCACGAAGAGAATTGGCTTAGAGATAACGGTTCCACGTACGAGATACATCACTTTGCGATCTACCAACTCTATAGCCACGAACTTTTGAGAATGGCCTTCCTCAATTAGACCTATTATTCTGGCACGGTCAATCTCACTTATGACTTGATTCATGTTGGCAGTCCAAATCATAAAATTGAACTGTCTTTGCTAGAAAAATTATCGTACCATAAATGTGTACAAAAACCCTTGATGTTTTTTTTACTTGAAACTAATCAATTAATTAAAATCCAGCCCACTCTTGGCGAAGAAAAAACTACTTTTGGAGATATTGGGTGATGCAAAACTTTTGAATATATGTGTAGTTACAAGAATATTCGGGAAATTAGGGCTAGTCCTTTTATCTGATCACACTGCAAATATAGTTACAAAACGTATGTGTTTTATTATTTCGGTTTTAAACTGTCAGTGGTTGTCAAATTCAAATTTATGACTTTGAAGGATCTTTTTTTTTGTTCGAGAAAGATTTTACAGTTTGATTTTAAATTATCCTTCATTGGATATGCAAATATTGAATTCTATCCTATTATAGGAGAGTTAGTCCTCTTCATGGTTTGGTTGAATAAAAAATGTGAGTTTACGGTCGCGGTAGGGACAACTGTGGCTGTGCACCCAAGGTTAATTTCCGCAATGTATCGTGGTTCCGATCATTGCGGAAATTAAGATGCAGAAAAAAACCAAACAAAACCTGCATCCATCATCCCGGAATAGGATAGGGAAAAGGTGTTTGTTTGTGTTCCATAATGTAGATACTCCAGGTACTGGAAAGTACCTAAAGTGTGTGTTTTGCACTGAAAAGTGTGTTTTTTGTTGTGTGTTGTTGCGCCTCGCAGTCGGGAACTCCTCTCGTTGCAACGGTTCGTCTGTTGCTTTTTCGTGCACTTTCCGTTTCGTTTTTCTTGATTTCGGTGAACTTCTTCGGTGGAATTTCGCTGTTTTGGCACGTGGTGGTGTGGTGAGGATGTCTTATTTGACCGAGGTTAAGACATTGGCGAGAAATTAAAATATGCCTTGTTGCTCTGTCATTGAACAGAGCAGTTGTGGTTATAATAGAACGGTACGAGATGACGGAGCGTCTCGATTACCATCCTACGGGAGGATGGAACTGCATTCATTAAGATAACACAAGTTATCTCAATAATTTTTTGAAATTCCGAAGGAAAGTCGAATGGCATAGGAGGTTTTGGAAGTGTAATGGGAACTGCTTCTTCGGGTTTAGAAATATGGAGTTGCCTTTTCGGGCATGACCACGTATGAAGCATGGTCACCACCACAGTTCCTGCAAGAAGGTTTTTTGGCCTTGTTGCATTTGTCGGACCTGTGTTCTTAGCTACCACAAGGCCCTCAACAGACTAGGTAGTCATAATAGAGTGACCCTAGCCTGGGTGCCAGGCCATCAAGGAATTAAAGGCAATGAAAAGGCCGATGAATTAGCCAAGCAGGGAGCGACTAAGGTCATGATAGGGCCAGAACCTTCCTGCAGAATTGCTAAATGCCTCACTAAGGAGATCATCCACCAAAGGATAAACAACCAGGCGTTGCGCTGGTGGCATGAAACTCCGGGGCAAAGGCACGCTAATCTATTCCTTAAAAGCCCTTCGGTCAGACTGTCACGCGACCTACTATGTCAAAGTCGAGAAACGACGAGGATGATGGTGGGAATGCTGACAGGGCATTGTAGGCTAAGGAAGCATATGCACACAATTGGCCTAGCAGATGACAGCCTATGTAGGTTATGCCAGGAAGAAGACGAAACCGCGGAGCACTTACTCTGTGAGTGCGAAGGCCTAGCAAGGGTGCAGTTTCACCTATTCGGAGAAGAAAAACCGAGGGCAGAGAGCTACGCAAAGGAGGCGGTATCCAGGCTAATAGGTCTAATAAAAAGAATAAAGCTAGATATCGAGCTCTAAATATGGGGGAGGACCAAAATAGATCTGCAAAGGTCGCAGTGGGATAGGATCTAATCTAATCTAGCTACCACAGTTGGGACAGGTGTAAAGCTTGGCCTTACAATCGGTGACGGAGTGGCCTAATTTTGTACATCGAGTACAATATTTCGGGACGGTTGGTAGTTGATTGGAATTTGAAAGTTCACATCTGTGATTGAAGCCGTAAAGGAAAATTCCTTTGGAAATAGCCTGGTGAAGTTGAGTTTCAGAGTTTGTGATGACTCCGATTGAGGAGGTTTGAAAATTTGTGGCTTTGGAGACGATCCTCCAGCATTTTAGGAAGTTGATTTGAAGGTCTTTGAGGAGATCAAAGATTTCTTCGCTGGAGATAATTTTGTCATTATTTGTGATGACGAAGGAGAAGTTTGGGGTGTGACTATTGGCTGGAGTTTTATTTCTGGAGGCGGGAGTGGAGTGGTAAGCATACCACTGTTATCTCCAATGGTATTTTGAATTTTGACTTGGAGAATTTTTGGGCAAATGTTTCTCGGAATTTTGAGGAGGGCAGTACAGTTTGGCTTGGATTTCAGGTAAGAGAAAGGAAAACAATAAATGGAAGCTCTTTTTATATTTACACAATCAGATTAAACTATTTATATATTTTCGCTTCTCGAAGAAACGAGTACGATACTGTGTTATTGTTATCGGATTATTGACTACCTGCTGTGGGTTTAGGACCTGAATCAATCATGTTGGCATGAGTCAAAACGAAATATCTTGGAATGAAGTATAAATAATAAATATATAATAGACAAAAAGACTGGGGGTGTTTCTCCGACTATGCCCGCCCTCTTTCCTCATCTGATTTACCTAAACTTTCGGGTTTTGAAATAAGTTACAGATAATGTATGGTTTCTATGTTATATTTTCGTTACTACACTTTATTCCATTATACCTAGTAATTTAGAGAAATAATAAGCATTCTAAATCTGCACAGAAAATCTGTAATATCAATGAACCTAAATACAAGTCTTACGGTACCCATAAATTAACATAATACTTGCTAGATGTTTTACATTTTTGTTGATCTAAGTAATATCTGTATTTATATATATCTGAGACAATTTAAATAAATTTGTGTAATAAAACGTCGTGATTAACTTTGTTGAAAGTCATCAGTGTAAAGTAAATTTGAGTAATTATTATTTACCACTACCGTAAATACTACCAAATTAGTATCAGTAAATATATGTTCTGGTTCAGCGAGACTGTCATGAATATGATTATAAATAAACAAAAGAATATTTACAAAGAATTTTACCAGAGCACCCATTTTTACCTCTATAATTTTATTCATAATTTTAATGTCCGATTTATATTGCAAACTTGGATTAATCCTACATTAGTAAAATTAATAGAGGAAAAAAATAAATTGTACAAATTAACTTTAAAATATCCTGATAATTTAGAAATAAAAAGTCAGTACAAAGTGTACAAAAATAATGTCAACAAACTAGTGAAAAAAACAAAAAAAAAATTCCTACAAATCTTTGTGGGAAAGCATAAACAAGATCTTCGGCAACACAAAACCTAAAAAGACTATTGAAAGAATTGAGGTAAATGGAACTGAAATTAATGACAAATTGAGTATTGCAAATGGCTTTAACACATATTACTGTGAATTAGGCTCAAATTTAGCTAAAAAATTTTTTGCAGAAAATACAGATTTTTTGGAAGGTACTATGTTCCTTAGACCTGCCGATGAAGCTGAGGTTATTAATAAAATAAAGGATTTGAAACTTGAAAAATCGCCAGGTCTCAATGGCTGAAACATTAAGAGAAATATCTAATGAGATTGCAAGTCCATTAACCTACTTAATAAATAAAGGTTTTAGCACGGGATCCTTTCCAAAAAAATTGGTATAGTTAAACCCCTATACAAAAGTGGAAAAAACAGAAATGGTTAATTACAGACCTTTATCACTAGTATCTAATATTTCAAAAATAATAAAAAATAGACTCTGCTCTTTCTTATCCGATCGTCAGTATGGCTTCAGAGAGTCTAGGTCGACTGAAGATGCGATATATAGTTTAACTTCTATTGTTTATGAGATTCGCTTGACAGGAATATTCCTGCTATATGTGTCTTCCTGGATCTCTCCAAAGCATTTGATACCGTTTGTCATAAATTGTTATTAAATAAATTGGAGAAATTGGAGACAAACTCATAGAAAGTTATCTATCAGATAGGGATCAAATGGTTCAAATCGATGGTGTAATGAGTGCACCACATAAAATCATATGTGGTGTACTTCAGAGAACCGTTCTTGGGCCACTTTTATTCTTTCTATACATTAATAGTATGCTTTACTTGAATATTCAGGGGGAGATCATCAGCTTTGCAGACGACACAGCAGTATTTTATAGTTCCTCCACAATGCAAGAACAAAAAAATAAAATAGAAACTGATTTTCCTAATATTGCTAGATGGTTACAATTTAATAAACTAACTCTCAACTCCAGTAAAACAAACTTTTTCATCTTACATAACTGGCTTACCTAACTTGGGGCCACTGAACATCGCAGTAACAAACTACATTGAAGAAACAGAAAAAATAAAATATCTCGGTATTACAATTGATCCACATTTGAGATGGGATCTACAATGTAATGATATAGTAAAAAAAATAAGAGGCCATCTTCCAAAATTTAAGTATTTAAAAGAAATGAGCTTAAAGAATTAAAAGCCTTATATTACTCACTGGTGGAATCCTTGATTTCTTATGGAATTGTCGGTTGAGGCGGAGTGAAAGACTGTTTCATATTTTACATAAATGGTTTTTAAGAATCATCGTTCAAAAAAATATTTTATATCCATCGAATCAACTGTATATAGATGCCCAGGTAAAAGATGTACGTCAACTTTTCATTCAAAAAATATTGTTGTTTACATTTCAAACTAAAATAAAATTTGTACATTCTTACAAAACTAGGGAATATGAAGGGATCGTTTTCCCACGCAGTGAGAAAACTATTGGGCAAAGAAATGCTAAGTATTTAGCACCAAGAATTTACGAACTGTTGTCTGATGATATAAAAAGTTCAAAGAGTTACAATTTATTCAAAAAGCGAATTAAAAAAATCGATTATGGAAATAGACAGACGATTCTTTAGGAATATAGTAAATCAAACTCTATCTTAATTGAAAGTATCCATTTCATAAATATTTAGGTGTCTAACAGTTAATATGGTACTACTTAATAGTTTATTATAGAACTCGACAATTTACCGGATTTGACAATTTACTGGATTTGACAAAAAACTGATTTGTTCATGTTTTACGATCACAATACAAGTAGTAATAAAAACGACTTCTGCGACCTAAACTGTTTATTCAATTTAGGCAACCTATTTTCTATATATCAATGTATTTATTTTTTTTATTTGTATAAATTATTATTTTTATTATTACTATTATCATTAGTTACCATCCATATTAGCCAATAATATACAAGAATACCATTCAAGCTGATATTTTAATGCGTAATAAATACTATGAATACTATGGTTTGTTTCGAGATATTTTGTTTGACGTACCACCAATACCGAGCAAAATATTCTAATGGTTTGCTTATGTTTAATGATATACCCTCTATCTTTTGTTATAGTTCTTTTCATGATCTAAGAAACTGACTAGACTTGACTTAGGCTTGAGATGCAATAAAATCATAAAACTTTTCGGATTTACCGTGCAGGGCCGCACTATACCCGATGAAAAAAAAAGTACTAAGTAAATTAATTTTTACAATTTATTAATTTATCTTAAATCTTCATTGTATAAATCAACAGATTTAGGTGCACCACTGCCTTTTCGTACTTTTCTAGGCTTTACAGTATTATTTACAATTTTCCACACTGTACTTTCAGGAACGCCGGTTAAAGTTGATGTTTCCTTTAATGAAAAATGTTTTTCGTGGCCTCGCTCTACTATCTTTAAATAAACACTTTTAACAATTATTTTTGCTTTAACAGTCAAACATTTTCGGCTACTGCCTGAAACGGCTTTTGCACTGGACATCTTCAAACACACTATCACTGCAGAACTTAATAACTGACAGTATTTTAGAATGTGTCAAAATAAAGATTTCTTTTATTCTTATATTTATACCATCAGGTATAAATTGCCATTATTGCCGGTATTTTTGAACACCAGCAAATAATACATTGCAATAAAATAAAGTATTCATAATAAGAATGACCCAAAAGTCTTATAGAGTTTTCAGGTAATAATTTATTATTCCCCAACAACAAAATAAATACGACCCTGTCACAGCTCATACTTTTATGGCTTTATTGCATGTCATTATCCCATCTCAAGAATGGTCAGTTTCTTAGATCTTGAAAAGATTTATACTTCTACATATCCACCCATCTATGTTTGAACTATAAAAAATTATCATTAAAAAATTAATAATCAAATTAAAAACAATTATTTCTAGCAGCTCAAACAAACATGTGAAACAAACAACAGTCATGGAGACTGCCGGCACAAATAAATGAATACTTTTTGAAAATTTTATCATACACAAATAAATTGATTTCTTATACGTACGGCAATGAGACAGGGACATTTTTTGAAATAAATTAAACCTTTATAAAATTTTTATCGCCCATGGTAGATGGAAATTTTTATTGATAAACGAACGACTTTTAAAAAATGTATGATACACCCATGATATGCAAATTAACCACAAACCAAAATTCTATATTGACAAAAAACCATCTCGGTTTTGTAGTCATTCACATCGTACACCATCCTTCCTTCTCTATAACTTTTGCCCCCTCTATTTTAATTTCGGCTACGGCTACGCTACGCCTCGACTATCAATTTGCAGACTCGACTATAATAGACAGTTTCTCGTCCTTGGTACATAAATAACTATTTACGTACTAATTTCCGGATGAAAAATCGTCTGTTTTTGACGTCAAGTACTTTTCGTCCGCTTTGGCCACTATGATACGGCACGGTGTGAGAGAATGGATGTGACAATAACTGTCATTTGCTTTTGTCACATTAATTATTTACGAAATCCGCTAGGTTTTACGTGTGAATAAGACCGTGGTGTGAAAATTAGTGTTCATAATAATCAAGAGTAGTGTAATATAATATTATGTATATGTTACAATCAATTTGTGAAAAGACGCAGTATATATACCGCGCAGACCGTTTATATACAGATAGCTTCTTCAATGATTTTCCTTGCCCTTCTCGATAAAAACTACAACTATAAAATCGCCTGGCGGTTAAAAACAATGAACAAAAAAAACTGACTAACTTTTCAGGCGCGTTTTATATAGTGCAGTTCAGGCAAATTATATATACTGGCTAGACAATATTGACAAATATTTGGCAATTATTAACTATTTTTTCAAAATTTTGACAGTTTTTGACAATTTTTGACGATTTTTCTAAATTTTTGACAATTTTTGACCAAATTTAAAAATTTTTGACAATTTTTCAAAAATTTTACCAATTATTGACCATTTTTGACAGTTTTTGACAAATT
Organism: Lochmaea crataegi; assembly: GCA_947563755.1. Lineage (NCBI taxonomy): Eukaryota > Metazoa > Arthropoda > Insecta > Coleoptera > Chrysomelidae > Lochmaea > Lochmaea crataegi. The sequence goes on along the minus strand of OX387423.1, from coordinate 86,726,741 downwards.
TTGACAATTATTGACCGTCTTTGACATTTATTGACCATTTTTGACAATTTTTCAAAAATGTCAACATATTTGGCAATTATTGACCATTTTTTCAAAATTTTATCAATTATTGATCCTTTTGGACCATTTTTGACAATTTTTGACGAATTTTGATTGGTTTTTGACAATTATTGACCCTCTTTGACAATTATTGACCATTTTTGACAATTTTTCAAAAATTTTAAACATTTTTCAAAATTTTTGACAATTATTGACCATTTTTGACAGTTTTTGACAACTTTTGATCATTTTTCCAAATTTTTGACCATATTTAAAATTTTTTGACAAATTTCCAAAAATTTTAACAATTATTGGCCATTTTTGACAGTTTTTGACGAATTTTGACAATTATTGATCGTCTTTGACATTTATTGACAATTTTTCAAAAATTTTAACATACTTGGCAATTATTGACCATTTTTTCAAAATTTTAACAATTATTGATCCTTTTGGACCATTTTTGACAATTTTTGATGAATTTTGATTGGTTTTGACAATTATTGACCCTCTTTGACAATTATTGACAATTTTTCAAAAATTTTTCAAAAATTTTAAATATTTTTCAAAATTTTTGACAATTATTGACCATTTTTAACAGTTTTTGACAATTTTTGATCATTTTTCCAAATTTTTGACCATATTTAAAAATTTTTGACAAATTTTCAAAAATTTTAACAATTATTGACAGTTTTTGACGAATTTTGACAATTATTGACCGTCTTTGACATTTATTGACCATTTTTGACAATTTTTCAAAAATTTTAACATATTTGGCAATTATTGCCATTTTTAGACTAAACTAAAAATGTTATGTTTTAAATTATAAATAATTTTGAGGGAGCTTGCAAGTCTTTGTTTTTATACAGTGTGTCGCATTTAAGATGAAGCCACCACCATATTTTCACTGTTTGAAGAATTACAGTTCAGATTTTTGAAAAGTCTTTCAGGTTGATGGGCGATATTTTTTGGAATAATCAACTGAAATCTGAACTTTAAACTCAGCCTACTACTACTACTTCGTGTTAGAAATATCAAAAAGAAATATTAAAAAAAGTTGTTCATGATATTATGTTAACCTCACGTACCAAGTTTCTTAAAATAAATAAATATAAAATGTGACCTCTCAACTAGTCCTCCATCTAATCGAATACATTTTTCGATTCTTTTACAATTTTGTTTAACTACTCGTCTTAATACCGGGATGCTGATTTTTTGACAGGCTTGCCTTATTCTGGCACAAAGTTCATCTCGATATTTGGGCCTTGTTTAGTAGACTTTATTTTTTACCATTTCCCAAAAATAAAAATCAAATGGTGTAACATCGGGAGACCTCGGAGGCCACAGTTCAAAAGTACTGTTTCTTCCTATCAATCGCATAGGAATACACATAGGATAGAAAGAGGAAATTGGAAGAGGAATTTGGAAGAGGAATTTGGAAGAGGAAATTGGAAGAGGAATTTGGAAGAGGAATTTGGAAGAGGAATTTGGAAGAGGAATTTGGAAGAGGAGTCTGGAAGAGGAATTTGGAAGAGGAATTTGGAAGAGGAATTTGGAAGAGGAATTTGGAAGAGGAATTTGGAAGAGGAATTTGGAAGAGGAATTTGGAAGAGGAATTTGGAAGAGGAATTTGGAAGAGGAATTTGGAAGAGGAATTTGGAAGAGGAATTTGGAAGAGGAATTTGGAAGAGGAATTTGGAAGAGGAATTTGGAAGAGGAATTTGGAAGAGGAATTTGGAAGAGGAATTTGGAAGAGGAATTTGGAAGAGGAATTTGGAAGAGGAATTTGGAAGAGGAATTTGGAAGAGGAATTTGGAAGAGGAATTTGGAAGAGGAATTTGGAAGAGGAATTTGGAAGAGGAATTTGGAAGAGGAATTTGGAAGAGGAATTTGGAAGAGGAATTTGGAAGAGGAATTTGGAAGAGGAATTTGGAAGAGGAATTTGGAAGAGGAAGAGGAAGAGGAAGAGGAAGAGGAAGAGGAAGAGGAAGAGGAAGAGGAAGAGGAAGAGGAAGAGGAAGAGGAAGAGGAAGAGGAAGAGGAAGAGGAAGAGGAAGAGGAAGAGGAAGAGGAAGAGGAAGAGGAAGAGGAAGAGGAAGAGGAAGAGGAAGAGGAAGAGGAAGAGGAAGAGGAAGAGGAAGAGGAAGAGGAAGAGGAAGAGGAAGAGGAAGAGGAAGAGGAAGAGGAAGAGGAAGAGGAAGAGGAAGAGGAAGAGGAAGAGGAAGAGGAAGAGGAAGAGGAAGAGGAAGAGGAAGAGGAAGAGGAAGAGGAAGAGGAAGAGGAAGAGGAAGAGGAAGAGGAAGAGGAAGAGGAAGAGGAAGAGGAAGAGGAAGAGGAAGAGGAAGAGGAAGAGGAAGAGGAAGAGGAAGAGGAAGAGGAAGAGGAAGAGGAAGAGGAAGAGGAAGAGGAAGAGGAAGAGGAAGAGGAAGAGGAAGAGGAAGAGGAAGAGGAAGAGGAAGAGGAAGAGGAAGAGGAAGAGGAAGAGGAAGAGGAAGAGGAAGAGGAAGAGGAAGAGGAAGAGGAAGAGGAAGAGGAAGAGGAAGAAATAGGTGGAAGAGCAGATGCATATTGTTATGTCATATAGCATTGTACAAACTGAATCTCGCCCAATACTAGTTTTACATATGTATTGTTTTCAATTATTATTATTAATAATAATTTTGTGTTTGTGCCAAAAAAATGAAGAAATTAAAAATGCGAATTTTGTGATGTGGGGTTAAAATGATATTCTGAATAACTATTTCGAATATTTTTTTTTTCGATATTTCTAACGCGAAGCAAAATATAGAAAAGTGACCCCGTTTGTAAAATCGCAAAAATACAAATCTGTAATCTTTACAACAGCGAAAATATAGAGGTGTCTTCATTTCAAATGCGACACACTGTATTTAGAGAAAAATACAAAATAAAAGAAATGCTGCCAAAGTCAAAAAATAAAATCAAAGCTAAAATACTCCTAGTCATTAAAACGATTTGTTGAAATACAAAAGCGCAATAATTTATAGGATACTAAAATAACACTTTAAGTTTTCATTAAAATAACGCGATTTCCGTGGTCGGTTACATTTTATCTGGTGATTGTCTTCACTGTGTAATGGACCTTAAAATATCTCACGGGCTCGCGGTTAGAAATCATCTCATTGTCGTTAGCCTCGATTCGTAAAACGTTTTATTATATAAATATTTTAAAAAGAAATAGTGTTTCGTCCCAGTTACATATGTTTTGTTACAATGTTATTATTATTCACATAATCGGGACTTCCAAAAAGTAATTAAGCCCCGAGGAATCTTGGTTTGATCAAATTTCACTGGCGTAATTTGTGAAATAAGAAATGAATTTTGAATATTGAAACTGTAAAAGTAAAAAATAATTATATTAAGGAATCTGGAGCCGTAGGTTATATTATTCTTTCAAGGCTAAGACTATAAGTGAACATAAATCTAAAATTTTCTTTGCTATATGCCAAATTTCTTGTGGAAAAATACACTAAAAATCACTATTATAGTTATTTTAATAAACTACAAACAAATATAGATCATTTGATATTATTTAAACAATTTTTACATCCTACAATATTTATACTTTCAACGGAAATCATCAATACATAGCTAAGTTTCAACCTTTCGAAATTCATCTGAATAAAAGTTTAGATGAAAAAAATCGATTCTTGGCAAATTTAAACTATTTGCCTCAATAAAAACCTTTTCCATAGCTAACGTTTTTTTGTCATACTTTTGGTAATATAAAACAGATTCTTGGAAATATGAACGATATACAAAATATCAAAGTCAAACACACACATCAAAATAATCTAGGGAACAAGATTTAAATTTGTTATAACTTTTTTAAGAGCCCCGGTATTATCTTGAAATTTTTTGTACATATTTTTGATGTTGCCTTTTTTTGACATAAAGTATGTTGATAAGTGTTTTTTGAACTGTTGGCAAAAATATGGTAGCAGTGTTTTCTTGTTGGTATCGGTTTAGAGTGATTTTTGTTATTCGAATTAGTGTTCAGTGAGTGGAGAAAGATGGAAAGATGACATTTAAGCTGCGAAGACCAATTGAGAGCAGTAGGGATGGTTGAAGCGGGTCGAAACTATAGAAGTGTAGCTAGAGTCCTCACCCAGTATTATCTATTTGTCGTTTGATGAGAAGATACCGTGGGACTAGCGATGATAGAGAAAAACATACTGGCCGTACAAGAGCAACGAATCCTATACAAGACCGTTTTATTCGCTTAAAGGTTACAGGCATTGTGCGTCCATATGTTGCACAAGTCGGCCCGAATTTCCAGCTCATGCATGACAATGCCCGTCCACACACAGCACACCTAGTAAACGAATATCTGGAAAATGCGCAAAAAGTGTGTCTTACCATGGCCTGCGCAGTTTTCCGATCTCAATCCCTTCGAAATCTTTGGGATTCTAGGGAACGAAGACTTTTGCTTCATCAAGGAGCCTTCCCACACGAGACAACAGATTTTTGATTGTCTTTCTAATCTCTAGACCACCACAAACCAACTGGAGATCGACAACCTCATTTTCAGCATGCCTAACAGATGTTAGGCTGTGGTTAAAGCAAGCGGAGGCCATACAACCTATTGAGGTACTTTTGACTCAAGCGCCAAAAACAAGAATGGGGTGATTCAATGACTGCAGGGACTTCAGTACTTATGACTGAAAAAGGTAGCAGGACACAAGCAGCATTTTCCAGTTGGATAGAGCATTTTCAAAGTTTAAGGTTCAAGGTCAGGCTCTGCTTATTTTTGATGGAGCCAAGTGTCACTTGGATTTCAGTATTTTGTAAACGTTGTGTACGTTGCATTGTTTGCCCAGAAATACAACGCACAAACTCTAACCAATGGATAAAGCTGTCTTTAGAGCGTTTGAGTACTACTGGGACGATGAGGTTGTAAAATATTTCTCCAAGCATCCAGAAGAACGTTCTTTTGGAAGCATATTTTCAGCTGTTTGGGATAGAACAATGGCCATGTCAAATATTAAAGCAGCCTTCAAGGCAACAGGAATATATCCTTTACATAGGGATGCAATTCCAGAGATTGCATTTGCTCCAAGCACCATCACAAGTCAAAATCAGGACCAAAAACTCAACAGCAACAGCAAATATCTCAAGAAACAATTACTCCTACATCTAGTTTATTAGAGAATAAGTAAAATGATGTCGATTACTCAATTTCTTTAGAAGCTGGTCCATCCACACCTGATGACAGCATCAGTGATACAGAGAGCCTTTTCAGTGTACACGAATAATCTGATGAATCTTATTCTGAAGAAGAAATTGTAGAAGATCTTGCCTTGAATAAGAACAACTCTTCTACTACAAAACCACAAAGAGTCTTGGTATTGTATACTCTGCCGGGAGGATAGACAAATCGATATGCGCTTATGTGTTAAATGCAAGGATTATGTCCATGAGGAGTGCATTGGAATCACCAAAAACGATGTCATAGACATTTTCGTATGTCCAGATTTGAGTGAAAATGTTATTTTTATGAATAAAAAATCTGTTTTTGCAATCACTCTGTATTGATCCGTCATAATAAATGTATTTTTTGGACTTGCGTTAATATTTTGACCTTTTAATTCAATTATTCCCGAATAACATTCATTTCATTAAGAATATTTTGTATGGCCATATTGCCATACACCTGGTTGGCAATATAGCCAGTTGCACCTATTTTTTATATTACTCATATTTTTGTAATGGTCAATACGGTTGACTTTTAATAACTTACAATATCTGCCCGATAATGTACTTTATACTATAGCTTATCCCAAATTTTGGAAAATTCAGACATCATGATGTAAAAAAATAAAACGACTTGGCATGGCCATATTGGCTGCATATACCTTAAATGTTATAGTTCTTTTGTGGTATTTGTTATTTATTGATTTTAACTAATAATTATGGAAAGATTCCATGGAGTAGGGGTTGAAACAAATAATTTGAGTATTAGATAATATACTGTATTTCTTTAAATGATAAATTTCTCTCACCTTCAAATTTTTCGGTACACATTTGTCATGTCAATATATTATATAACGATTATTTGTTGAAAATGAATATGAAATTTAAGATTGTCGGCACCATGGTGATATATCGTGCTTAAATGAAAATTAATAGGTAAAATCGTGAATATAATTATTTTTTAGAAGTCAATATACCGTTCGTTTAATACATTTTTTTTAATTAGCAATAATAAAAGCACAAATAAATTCACGGGTGGCATAATTATTTTTACTAATGAATATTTATATTTTGATATAATAACTTGAATAATAATTATTATAAAAATAACAAAATCGTATTTTAAGATGGGCAAGGCAAATTCTGTTGGAGTTATCAATAATTATTGATAACGGTATAACTAATTAACATTAATGAATTAGACATTCAAAATACAAATTTGTTTTTAATCACCATAGATGTTTGAAAACATTAGACAGTTTATATACAGGGTTGGGATAACGTATGGAACCAAGTAAATATCTTTTAAACAAAAAGAACGATATTTATGAAAATTTGAAGGTAAGTCCAATGGAACAAAATGCATCTAATGTACATTTTTTTGTTAATAATATACTTCCGGTTTAACCGGAAATGCAATCAACTTCTTTAATTTAAATGGGACACCCTATATATTTTTACAGATTTTAAAAGAGCTTGTTATTTTGAATTCATACATACTGAGTTTAGTGTAAAAAAATTTGTAAAAACGAGAAATAACTCGCTGTTAGTTGTACAATAGGTGTACATTTCATTATTTTAGAATAATGAGAAAAAATTAATCAACCTCCTTCAGTTTTTTGCATTAGTGCAAAAAACTATTTAGATAAACTAATTGATGTTGTTTGTATGCATAGTAATAAATAAACGAGTACTGTTTAGTACGTCTTTTGTTCTCCAAGTGTCAAATTCTAATTGACGGAAATAAATTTTACAATTTAGAATGGTTCAATTAAGTGAAAAAGAGCGTATTGAAATTTTAATGAAGATCGGTTATGGTGATCGTGTTAGAACTCATGAAGAAGTGTGTCATATTTTTAATAATTTGCATCCGGAGAGAAATCCTATATCACGCCCAACAGTAACTAACACATTACAACGTTTTAATACAACTGGGATGGTAAAAAATTTGCTAAAACCTGGAAGACCGCGGACTGCAACGAACGAAACCGTTAAACAAAATATTGCAATCGATTTAGAAGAATCACCTCAAACTTCCTCCACAAATTTGGCACTAAACCATGGTAGGTATCAGTCGACGTTCTGTAGGAAAGATATTAAAAAGTGAAAAGTATCATCCGTATAAGGTACAGTTGGTTCAAGAATTGTCAGACGGCTAGAATTTTGCGAACGGCTAATGAACATCTGTAATGTCGACGATAATTTTGCTTCTAACATAGTTTTTTCCGATAAGGCAACTTTTTGTTTAAATGGAACAGTTAATCGCCATAACTCAAGGTATTGGTCAAATGAGAATCCTCATTGGATTCATAAAGCACATACCCAGCATCCACAGAAGTTAAATGTTTGGATGGGAATTGTCGAAAATAGGCTTATAGGCCCATTTTTTATCGACGGAAACTTGAATGGTGACAAGTATTTGGATCTACTAAATACCGAAATTATTCCTGCACCTCAACAGAATGGGCAATTACCACAAAATGTTTGGTTTCAACAAGATGGAGCACCTCCCCACTATGATAGACGGGTTAGGGATTTTATGGATGCGAATTTTCCAAATCGATGGATTGGACGTAGAGGATTCATAGAGTGGCCTGCTCGTTCTCCGGATCTTAGCCCGTTAGATTTTTTCTTTGGGGGTTATCTAAAATCACGTGTTTACGTTAGACGACCAACAAACTTACAGGAATTGAGACAAAGAATTATTTATGAATGTGAACTAATACGTGGAGAAGTCTTGGAAAGAGTGACTCAAGAATTTGTAAATAGGATGGCATATTGTAGCAAGTAAACTCAGTATGAATGAATTCAAAATAACAAGCTCTTTCAAAATCTGTAAAAATATATAGGGTGTCCCAGTTGATGGCATTTCCGGTTAAACCGGAAGTATATTATTAACAAAAAAATGTACATCAGATGCATTTTCTTCCATTGCACTTACCTGCAAATTTTCGTTTAAAAGATATTTACTTGGTTCCATACTTTATCCCAACCCTGTATTATACAATATTCACTCCAATCACTATAAATCTTGATGATGGGGTGCTTCGAAATCAAATATATGGTTTGGTACTATTTCTATAGTAATTATTTTATGATGCTAATATTTAAGATGCCACACTTTTAGGTAGGTAGTTCAGTTCGAACATGTAAAATGTTCTTCATACAGTGTGCACATAAAGTAACGTAATTTGCTAATATTTCGATTTCCGTTAGGTTTACAAAAAAAATGTTGAATAAAAGTTTTTTCAAATAATCCAGACCATCTCCATAAGTTGATTAGAAGTATACAGGGTGCTCCAAAATAACGTATTAACATATTTTTTTAAATAGTATACTATGTATATATTTTCAGTTTTTCATAAAATATTAAATTACAAATACAACCGTCAAGACCGCATAATTCTAATCTGATTTGTTCTACAATTATTGAGAAAAATAATTTACGGGAACGGTTTTATTACCAAAATAATTAACAGGAACAAATAACTAATCTTATTTAATGAGATGTTCAAATTGTCTTCCTTCTTCTATTTGACAGTATCCAAGTCGATTATGAAAAGCTGATACGGTATTACGCAATTTCTGATTTGTTCTTTGATGGGCTGTTAACAGTATTCTGTTTCTCAGTTCATCCGGATTATCAGGTTTTGTCTTGTACACAATGTTCTTCAGATATCCCCAGAAGAAATAGTCTAAAGGCGATATATCGGAAGATCTGGCTGGCCACTCAATTGTGCCCCTTCTTCAAATCCACCTGTCTCGGAAAACTTCATTTAAGTAATTTCGAACAGCAACACTAAAGTGTGGTTATGCACCATCCTGCTGAAAACAAGTGTCATTAAAATTATTACCAACTGCATTTCTTAGTGCAGGAACTATTTGATTTCTTAATAAATCTAAATAGTTTGGTCCGTTCAAGGTGCCTTCTATAAAGAATGGTCCGATAACAGTGGTGCCGATAATACCTGCCCAAAAATTACCTTTTGAAGGTCTTTGTGTTCTATGTTCCCGCATCCACCTAGGATTAGTATCACTCCAATATCTACAATTGTGGCGATTAACTGTACCATTTAACATAAACGTGGCTTCATCGGAAAATACTATCTTACTTGTAAAATGAGGAACTGCATCTACCTTTTGCATTATAGTTTCACAAAATTCTATTCTGCGGTCATAATCATCTTGTAATAGAGTTACTTTATAAGGATGAAACTTATTCTTCTTAATAATGTTGCAGACGAATCCCATACTAACATCATGTTCTAATGCAGTTTTCCGAATGGATGTAAAAGGATTTTCTACAAAACTTTGCAAGGATTTTTCATCATTAGTAACGGCCAGTTTTAGGGCGATTTTTAGTTGAACCCACTTCCTCCAAACTGCAGTTTTGGTAATTTGGTTGCGATTTGGATACGTATCATTAAATAAGTGTGCTACCTCATCATAAGTTCTCTTTTACGATCACCGTAACCTCTCATCAAAAGAATCAATATTCTTTCCTGTTCGGTCAACATATTAGATTTTAAAAGCAACTAATTACAATAAACACCTTTCACTAATGACAATGAGAAATACTTCATGACATTTAAAAACAATTAATGACAGAAAAACCTACTAGTTTTTTGACATAAACAATTTTTTTATAATTTTAGATTCAAACCAATGTAACTTTGGAATTATTAAAGGTAAAATTATGCGGTCTTGACGGTTGTATTTGTAATTTAATCGATTATGAAAAACTGAAAATATATACATAGTGTACTATTTAAAAAATATGTTAATAAGTTATTTTGGAGCACCCTGTATAATTCTAATTGACTTATGCAGATGGTCTGGATTATTTGAAAAAACTTTTATTCAACATTTTTTTTGTAAACCTAACGGAAATCGAAATATTAGCAAGTTACGTTACTTTATGTACACACTGTATAAGGATATATTAAGATATCTGATCTGATCAGATTGAGAGAAAGGAAGTTGATCATTCATTAGAATTAATTAAATTAGCTATTAATATAGATATGATCTTAGAAATATTTCAGCACTTAATTACGTTAGGTATAAAAATGCTAAATAAATGGATTTGGCAGTTTTTTTTTGGCCTTGGGACAGTGCCCCATTTAGCCACGAAAATGTATTATTATATTTTATTATTATACTAAACACTCTATCTTTTATTCACACATCCCTAAACTACCAGAATACTACGAGAATATTAAAGTAAAAAACTCAAGTAGGATAAACAGGGACACTCTCTTCACGCTAAGGTGCCCGTCACAGCGACTTTGTTTATTTAGACATACAAAAAAGGCAACGGACAAGGGGTACTTGCTACAAAAGGACAAACAGAAGGAACCAAATCTAAATCATTCACGCTATGTTCATACATCCATTCATACAAACAAAATGAAAATATTGCAATATTATATTTTTCGTTTGGTGCGTTTGAGGAGCTCCCATAGAATATCTCTTATGATAGGTTTCCGTGAGCTTATGAACAAGAGAGAAACTATATTTTGTGGAAAAGCTGTCTTCTTAGCTGATAAGGAGTCCAGTAAGTATTTGGTGGCTTCTCTATTGTATCCACAGTCAAACATCCAATGGTTGAGATCGTCGAAACTTCCGTCACAGTCGCATGTATCTGTGGTAGACATTTTAATTTTAAAAAGGTATTAATTAACGGTAGCGTGTCCAAAAAGGCATCCTACATACATAGTATACACTTTCCTGGAAGGAAGGCTTCGTTCAGCTATAGGAATATAGGGAAGTGAGGGATATATTTTGCAGTAGGAATTGTTACTGTGGTTTGTAATTTTGTTTTAGATTTTCTTTTCTAAGTGATATTATATCCCCCTTTGATAATTCGTTACTTACAAGACCAGAAGAAGCGGCATCTTTAGCAAACCCATCTACTTTTTCATTACCTGGAATTTGAGAATGTCCTTTAGCCCATATAAATCCAACATTTTTGTTTAAATTCTGGACGTGTGTTAATTTTTCGAGGATGCTGGTAATTTCTCAATGTCATTAAAGCTGATTGGGAATCACATAAAATTATATACTGTTCATATTCCAAGTTACTGTTTATGATCCATTCCAAGGCTTTGTTGATGGCTACTAATTCTGCAGTAAAGATTGAACAATTTGGATTTAATTTGTACTATAAGGATTCTTGTATATTTTCGACATAAACAGCACTACCAACTCCAGCACTGGATTTGGAACCATCGGTATATATTTTGCATATTGGTTCTCGGATACAAATTTCCTCATTAAGTAAAATATTGGGGTGGATTAGAGGGTCGTAGGAGGTAAATACGACATAGGGTTCGGAGAACAAAATGTTGAAGTTAGAGTTGAAAAACGGAATTCCCTCCCCTTGAAATTGATATTGGGATACATTGGGAAAGGCAATAGCTAAGGTAGGAAAATTTTTGTTTTGCCACAATTTAGAGGTTAAATTTTGGATAGAGAGAACAGATATTTTATCTAATAAGGAATTTTGATTATTAGCTTGACATTTAAGTACAAATTTTTCAGCCAAAAATAGGCGTCTCAGGTGGAGGGGAGGGTTGATTACATTCTGCCAAGAGAGCCGGGGTAGGAGTAGACTTTAAGGCTCCTAGGACTAATCTTAAGGCGTTGTACTGTATCCTGTCGATTTTGATTTGGCAGTTATCTGCCGATATTTCATTAATTGTTACTCGTTGAATGGTATTTAAATAAAGAAAAATTATCCTGTTAATAAGTAAATTTGTAAATTAAACATAACATAACTAAGGATATAAATCAGAATCAAGATTAGAATCAGGTGCTATAAAATATACAAAATGAGAGCTTGGATGATTCCAGAACACCTGGCTATATTGTGCTGGGTCCCCCGATCAGTTGGAGTTGAAGTTTGTGTGTTTTGACATGTGGTGTAAGTCAGTTGAATGTCAGACAGACTTTGTAGAACGATGTCATATTTTATTTAGATAATAAAAACTTTACATATAACATGGCGCAGTCAGTAAACTGTCTCTGAGTTGAATTAAATAATAATTAAAATGTCAGACGACGAAAAAAGCAATCAACAGAGGAGTTATGTGGTTCAAAAGCAACAGATTCAGGTGCACAGAGAGATTAAATAAATAGTCACCTCGCTTGGTTAAAACAGCTGGAAATTGAAAAAAGATACCTTATCTTTTCCTCTCCGTATTGCACACTTATCAACACTACAGTACTATGGCATTTTAGATAATTATTAGTAATTAAAGTCTAACTATAATTCGTTATTTATAAGTAAACAATGAAAACTAAATAGGATATAACAGGAGGAACCAGAATAATATGGCCGACCTGTCAGTGAAGTCATTCCATAAATTGTAGGTTAATTTCTTATCATAATATTATTATATCCCAAGACCTATCAGTTTAATTGATTTAAATTTTTAGGTCGAGGGGTATACGGCTAGATTATTCCCTGAATACAAAATCTGCTGTATTAAAGTCTCCATCAAGCTTATGGTGTGAATATTCCATGCTAAAGTCCTCCCTTTTCATAGAGGAAAACGTAGATATTTCCAAGTATCCTACACTTCGAGCATTTTTAAAAAGAAGAAATTGTTGAAGCAAACCCAATAACACAGAAATACTCTATTAAAAGACTTTTATGTTTAAAGAAAAATTATAATAATGACAACTATTAAAATTATATATGACAAGTATCAATTTGTATATTATAAACAAGTACATAACAACTAGTAAACTAGAAGGAAAAACCTAGAAAATGATAATATTTCAACACTTTCCCTCATTAAGTGGTTTTTCTCTTCACTAAGTTAGTTTAATCCTATATTTGTACAAAGCTGTACTAATCTAGGTTTTGGAAGAGCTTTGGTCATCATATCAGCCAACTGATGCTCAGTATGTACTTTCTTAACGACAATTTCTCCTTCTGATACCAATTCCCGTACAAAAAAGTGCCTTGTTCGAATATGTTTGGTACGTCTATGGAATTCGGGATTTTGAGCTAACCTCAATGCTGGTTCATTGTCAATATGAAGTTCTGGTACAGCTGATAAGTTAGTTATTTCTGTCAAGAGACGTTTAATCCAAACTATTTCGCGAGCAGCCTCACTTGCAGCAACTATTTCTGATTCGGTTGTGGAAATTGCTACTGAAGTTTGTTTTTGGCTTAACCATGATACCGCACCTGCAGCATAAATACAAACAATTCCTGATGTTGATCTACCAGTGAGTGTATCACCACCATGATCAGCATCACTGTATATTCTTATGATTCCTTGCAGATGGTGTGGTTTATAAGTGATTCCATAATCCAATGTTCCTTGAAGGTATCTAAATATACGTTTCACCTTAATAACATCTTCTTTACTGGGATGTTCCAACGATCTAGAAACAACTCCTAGTGCATAAGATATATCTGGTCTCGTAGATACCATAAGGTACATTAATGGAACCAACAGCTTCTCTATAAGGAAAATTTAGAGATTCATCTTGATCTTTCCCTGATTGAGAATAGTCCTTAATAATAGGTGTTGAAACTGGTCTGCAATTTTCCATGCCAAACTTTTCTAAAATTTTCTTAGTATAGGACTTTTGGTGTATTTTTATTGAACCATTGTCTTTGGTAGATATCTCTATACCTAGAAAATATAAAGCAGGCTTGAGAGTAATTTTGAATTCAGATTTCAGTTTTTCAACAAAATCTGCAGTATGCTCATGATGATTAGAAGCTAACAGGCCATCATCTACATAAAGAGCAAGTAAAAGTTTGATTTTTCCATGTAGCTTTATAAAAAGACAAGGATCAGCTTCGCTCATTATAAATCCATATTCCTTTAGAAATTTAACAAAACGTTGATTCCAGCACCTAGGCGCCTGTTTTAACCCATATAGGCTCTTGTGTAATCTGCAAACCTTTTGAGAGTTATCATTGAATCCTTCAGGTTGACGCATGTATATTGTTTCATCTAGCTCTCCATAAAGAAAAGCAGTTGATACATCGAACTGAGTGAGTTTCAACTTTTCATTTGCTGCAACACTAAGTAAAAGTCTTATCGTGCTAGATCTCGCAACTGGACTAAATGTTTGATCATAATCTACGCCTTCTTTTTGAGCAAAACCTTTTATGACTAGTCGAGCTTTATACTTATCAATGGAGCCGTCGGGATTCGTCTTTACTTTATAAACCCATTTACATGGAAGTGGTTTAATTCCTTCCGGGAGTTCTTCCAAAGTCCACGTTTGGTTTTCTTGTAAAGATTCCATCTCTATCTGCATTGCCTTTTGCCATTCTTCCTTCTCAGAGCTGTTTATAGCTTCTCTGTATGAAGATGGTTCTGAAGGTTCAGTTATATTTGCTAAAGAAGTCATTACAAAGTCTTCAAAACGTTGTGGAGGTTTTATTAATGCTCTATTTCGTAGATTTCTTGTTTCATCTATTTGCGGTTCTGAATTTTCTATTTCACCATCATCATTATCTTCGTCTTGACTTATAAATTCTGTTTTCTTCAAGATTTCTTCTGTTTGAATATCATTATCCTTAACATCTCGATTTTCTTCATTTTTCTGTCGAACAAATTCTAATTTGAAATTACTTTTAATTTGGAGAATGTTCTCTTGGAAAGTTACATCACGTGACCTGATTAATTTATTATTTTCTCTACACCATATGCGATACCCATCTACACCATCATAGCCAATTAAAATACCTTTCAAGGCCTTTTTATCCATTTTCTTTCTTTGTTGTTTAGGTATATGAGCATAGCATGTAGTTCCAATAATTCTAAGATGCTTAATGCTTGGTTTCTTCCCAGTCCATAATTGTATTGGTGATTTTCCTTCTATTCTAGAAGAACCAGTGAGATTGAGAATATATTTAGCTGTATTTATCATCTCAGCCCACAATCCTTGAGGAATTTCTTCATGGGAGTGCATAAGAGCTCTAGCTGTTTCTACCAGCGTTCTATTTTCTCTTTCTGAAGAACCATTTTGTTGCGGTGTATACGGCATAGTAAAGCGTTGTTTTACTCCATACTTAGCTAAAATCTCTTTAACTTCTTTATTATCAAACTCTCCTCCATTGTCACAAAGCAGTTCTTGCACTGTATGACCTGCAGCTCTTATCTGAAGCAACATTTCTTGCAGCTTAGAAGAAACTTCTGACTTATGTTTGATAAAAAATACTTCACGAAAACAAGTAAAATCGTCTTTAAATAAAACGTAGTATCTAAACCCTGACATAGAATTTAAAAATGGACCACATACATCCGTATGAATATGTTCTCCAGGTAGAGTTGCATGTTCTCTTGTACCAAATTTTCTTCGATTGGCTTTTTCAAACACACATCCTTCACATATTTCGCTATCGAGATATACTTTGATTCCAAATTCTCTTTCTATTAAGTTTTTCACATGTCTTTTGTTTTGATGACCTAGTCTTTCGTGAAATAACTGTAGTTGTGATTGATTTGATATGTTATTCAATTCAGGTAATTTCGTAATAGTGTTTATATTTAGTTTAAATAATCCGGAATTTTGGCTTCTGTAACCTTCAAGAACAACTATATTATCAATTTTTAGAAAAAATTTTGTGGCTCTGGAGATAAATTGACTATTTGGTTTTTTATCTTGAGCAGCGAGAACGGAAAACAAATTTTTCTTGATTTTTGGTACAAGCCAAACATCACTAAGAATTAGTGTGTTTTTTTTATTATTGACCAATGTTTCAAAAATTATTGTTCCTCTTCCTAGGGCTTCAATTGATTCACCACTTGCAGTTATCACTTGATGAGCTGTTGTGAAAGGTTCATAAGTATTAAATAATTCTGGACAAAATGTAATGTGATTTGTAGCACCATTATCTACATACCAGTTACGAACCACTTCTTCTGAATTAAAACATTCATTTGAACAGACTAGAATGACGTTAGCTTTTGAATTTGTAGTACTTGGCTTAGGGGGTTTGCCATCAGCACGCCATTTGGGACACATTTTAACTTTATGACCTTTTTCTTTACAATATTTGCAATACCAATTCTTGAACTTATTTTTATTTGGATATGAAGACGTACCAGTAAAAAGAACTTCTTGATTCGCCTTATTTTTATCTTTTTCATTCAAGGCTTTCTCATAAACACACAATTGATTCGTAAGGTTGTCTATTGTTCTATTATTTTTGGATATTAACATCCAACTAGATCTAAATGAGAAATAATTGTCTGGTAATGTTCCTAAAATTTTACAAATTAGCAACACTTCTGGTAGTTCAATTGCATTTTCTTTTTGAACTGCTAATTTCATTTCATTCCAAAGATTTTTAAGCTTAGACATATGTGTAGCTACATCGTCATTTGGTTCTTTTTCAAAGCTAAAGAATTCTAAACAGAGATCATAAACTTTTTCTTCTGTTGCACCATCAAATAGTCTATTTAATTCTTGCCATATTTCTTTTGCTGTTGAAAATCTCATAATTTTCTTTAAAGTATCTTCGGTTATATTGGTTGTTAGGATAATCATTGCACTGCTTTCTACTTTTCTGTACTCTTTCAACTCTTTTTTGTACTTGATACCTTCTGCCTCCGTAGCATTTTCTGCTAAAGTTGTAGGTTCTTTTAGTGTACCTTCTACAATTTCTAGAGCCCCAATAATACCTCTTAGTAATATGCAAATTTTAAATTTCCACGTAGACCAATTTGATTTACCTTCTAAAAGTCCAATTTGTACTTTTGTGTAATCCATTTTGTCAACTAAATCTGTGACGACAAAAATTGGGGTATATTTATTTATTGCGTTCCTGGGCCCATAACCTGTTGAAGCAAACCCAATAACACAGAAATACTCTATTAAAAGACTTTTATGTTTAAAGAAAAATTATAATAATGACAACTATTAAAATTATATATGACAAGTATCAATTTGTATATTATAAACAAGTACATAACAACTAGTAAACTAGAAGGAAAAACCTAGAAAATGATAATATTTCAACAGAAATGACTGATATAAACCCAAAAAATCTAATGTGTTTGACAGGGAAAATGTAAATAAATTCCTGTTTGAAGCCCCCGATGATATTAATTTAATGATGAAGAGTGTAATTATAATGGGAATTGCTGGAGCGTGAGCTCTGTGCAATGAAAATGGACAATGTTGAATTAAGGCATGAAGTCAGAATTGTTGCTATTCCTGATTCCAAAAATGAAGTGGCACGTGAAATTACAGTGACTAAAAGTGAAGACGACAAGGTTTATTATTTCACTATAATTCGAAATTGCATTGTTATAAGATCCCACATGACGAGTTTTAATCCTCCCTTCTTCATGCGATATCAAAAAAGAATGTGCTTAATCCAGCCTGTCGGGAAAAACTCGATTTCTTCAATTCCAAGTAAAATTGCTAAATTTCTGAACTTTGAGTATACTGGATACTCCCTTAGAAGAACGTCGGCCACTTTATTAGCGAATAATGGAGTTGATGAGTTAGCTCTTAAGCGACATGGTGGATGGAAATCTGCAACTATTGCGGAAAGTTATGTAGCGGAGAGCGACAACAATAAAAAGGAAGTTGAAAATAAAAGTCTCCTGCAGTACTTCAAGAGTAACAGAAAACTTGGTTAGAGATGGAGAAATTATGAAGTCAGAACAGTTCATACAAATTGAGAAAAAAACGAGAAGACATTTATCCAAATTTTGTAAGTAATGTTCATAATTGTAATACTATTAATATTCATATAAATAAATAAGATAAATTTTCGTTAAAAAAATGGTGGTGTCTGATTGGTCTATTTCATGATGAGGGCAATAGTCTCTCTAAATGATTTGATGTAATATCATGTAGGAGGGGTTCTTATAATATTTTATGGAAATGTTTGTAATGGATAAACTCAAAAACTACTAAACCGATTTTAAAAATTCTTCCACCCTTAAAAAGCTACTTTATTAGTGAAGAATAGAGGCTATATTTTATTTTATTTTTAATTAGAGATCCCTTCGAAAACTACAGGTAAGACATGGCTATCTGTTTTTTTTCCATTTTTTCTAGTTATTTTAATCTGCTCGTTTAAAAATGTATAATTATCTACAAGCCTATTAAAAGAAACATCCTACATTACTTTCCATTTTTTACGTAAAAAAAACGATTATCGAGAAGGTCGTTGGCTTATTATCAACCTACGCTACTGATTGGACCCAGTAATTGTGTTTGTTCTTTGTCCATCCTACGTTGAGCACATCTTTAATTAAATTTCGTATGCTTAAACTTGTAAAGGCTTAAACTGAATTAACTTTACAATTGAGAAAGCAACTTTATTAGTCTATTTATTTCTCTAGGAAGGTAGGTATGTTAGGTATGTAATAGTTTACTTTAATTAGTTCTTTCCGAGAATTTAACTATCCAATGTTAATTGCTTTAAAGAATATAAATCATCGTGAAAGAGTAAAAAGTAGACAAACACTAGATGAATACAAATAGGGTGAAATTTTTTTTAGCTGAAACCAGTTTTTTTTGTTTTTTCAGTATACACCGTGTCCCAAGTTATCGTTTACATATGTCGCTTAATTTAAAAGATAATCTAAATATTGTAAAAACTTTTGTGAATGGCATAAAAATTCCTTCCTAATGACGTATCAGAATCTTTATTTTATATCAAATGACACCCCCTGTATATTTTCGTTGAAAATTGCTTGTCAATATGCTTGTACTCTCCAAATATTAACTTGGCTTCTCGTTTCCTTTGGAAGTTACAATTTATTTTAGTTTTAGGGGTGACGTTGCAACCCTTGCTCCCCATCGTAAGCAAATTCCCTCCAAATAGTGTGTCCTCTACACCAATATACCCCTACAAATTGAATATCAAGGTGGCTCTCCTAAATATGAATTCGATTCTATGTATATTCTGCACGCCACTGAAACCGCGAATTGAGCAGTTCTCAACATTTTTGCAGCTAAAATTGGCTGCTATCGGTGCAGCTAAAATTGACTGCATCTTCACACCGGTCGAGTATTATTAATTGTTCAAGTTGATATAAAGCATACAACATAGAAGGGCGTAAGATATTCTAAACAATATCGAGCTTGGTCCAACAAACGGAGTGGCTTAATATTAATTTTCTCTATCTGTAGAGTGGGGAGGGTGAGTTTAGTTCCACAGCACTTAGGCCACATGTGACCCATTGTACATCCTCCCGAGGAGTTGTCCTCCTAGGTCATCGTCCATCCTGACCTTTTCAGGAAGGTGGACAGGAGACATCTCTTTTATATCGGCAGGTGTAGGCCAAGACTCACCGAACACACACTCTCTTATTGACGATAACTCCGGGCACTCACATAAGACATGCAAAACAGTTTCATCTTCTTGTTCACACATTCGGCATAGAGGTGTGTTTACTAGTCCCATAGTATGGAGGTGTTTCCTTAGTTAACAGTAGCCTGTCAGAAATCCTACTGTTAAGCGTAGGTTTTTCCTGGTCATCGCCAAATATTTCTTCGGTGCCAGCTTCCCAGGGTCGCCCAAAGTGATCCTGGCAAGACTGCATCCTTTGATTTCCCATCTCTTTAGGGATTGAGCATGGGTGTAACGCTTGGCTTGTTCCGCAATTGTCGAAGTCGTCAGGCCGTAGGTGTCACTGGGTCCTAAAATTTTCAGTCCAGCCGCTTCCCTGGCTAGAGAACCTTTACTCCTGTCGTGCCCTTTAACCCAATTCAGGATAATATTATCTATCTACCGAGGCGTTAGCTGAATCTTGGTGGCACTCTAATACTAGCCCCGATGTAACACGTTGTCTGTTTAAGGCTAATAGGGCTTGTCTGCTGCCAGTGCAGATTGTTATGTTTTTGCCAGAAATTCCTTTTCTGGTTAGTTCTTTTGTGGCAGTTGAGATACCAGCCAGTTCTGTTTGAACCACGCTGGTATTTTTTCCCATTCCCCACTTAATTCTTAGGCTAAGTGATCTGGAGTAAACTTCTTTGGTTTTTGAGCCGTCTGTACATATGCGTATTGCATTTGCAGCATCTGACTCTGTGTTCTGTCTTATTTGTATTTTGTAGGGTTTATTAAACACAAACTTGGGTTCAATTGCATCATTGGCCGCCTGCAGCAGAGATAGCGCAGTAAGCGCTTCTCGACATAGGCTAAGCCTCAATTGACCCACTCCTACTTCGGAGTTTACACCAGCCGTGCGCAATCGTAACATGGCCATTAACGCAACCTCTTTGACGTACAAGTCCAGAGGGGTCAGACCAGTTATTAATTCCATTGCCGTGGTTGGTGTTGTTCTCATGGCTCCTGTGATGTTTAAACAAGCCATTCGCTGTATTTGATATACTTTTTGGATGGCCGTTGCTTGTAGAACCTTCGGTCCGCATGCAATGTCTCCGTACGTTAGCATAGGTCTTATGATTGCAGTGTAGATCCAGGTGACCACAAGGGGTGAAATACCCCATGTGCGTCCCACTGTCGTCCGACTTTGCTCATAAGCCACATATGCTCTTTTTGCTCTACTCTATAGGTGAGAGTTCCATGTTAGCTTTCTGTCGAGGGTAATACCAAGGTATTTCACCTCTTCAGAGAAGTTTAATTTGCTATTGAAGATTTCGGGGGGTTTTAAGCCCAATAATCTTCTTTTCCTGGTAAAAAGGACCACCCCGGTCTTCTTGGGATTGATCGACAGTTACTGTTCCTTACACCATGTTTCTATTAATTTGAGCCCATCCTGCGCTCTATCGCACAGTGTGTTCACAAATTTTCCGGTCTGCAAGATAAATATGTCATCTGCATATACGATTGAGTAGAATCCATTATTGTTGAGGTGATTAATCGGGGTATTCAGGACTATGTTCCAAAGAAGAGGTGATAAGACCCCTCCCTGCGGACATCCCCTCATGACCAGTCCTCTCACTTCTACATTGATACTTATTGCTCTACTAGAGAGCATTTTGAGTATCCATTCTCCCACTACCAGGGGTACGCTCCTGGAGTTGAGTTGCTGGGTAATTATTGGGAAGGTTGTTTTATCAAAAGCTCCCTCAATATCTATGAATATACCTAGGGTGGATTCTTTATTGTCCAATGATCTTTCGATTCTGCCAACCACTTCGTGAAGGGCCGAATCAGGTTGTGTAAACTAGCACTTCATCTCTTATATACCTCTGACATAGCCTCTCCATTATTTTTAAAGAGAACGATGTGAGGCTAATAGGTCGGAATGCTTTTGGTAAGGTGTAATCCATCCTTTCTGGTTTGGGTATAAATACCACTCGTACTTCTTTCCACTTTCTGGAAATATACCTCAGAGCTAAAGAGGCTCTGAATATTCCAACCAGGTGCGGCATAAGGATATCCATTCCCCACTGAAGTAGGGCTGGTCTTATACCGTCAGGTCCTGGTGACTTAAAAAGGGGAGAAGCCCGAATTGGCCCACCTTATCTTGTCCTCATCAATTACTGCACTAGCAAATTGCCAGTCGTATTGTGAGGGTGTTGTTGGTACTTCCGCCAAGTTCGTGTATCCAGGAAAGACAGAACCTGGGAAGTGAGTTTCCATAAGAATATCAGCGCTCTCTTGGAGGTTGGCGACTTTGTAGCCATTTTCCCTCGTCACGATGCCGATACTCTTATGGTGGTCGTTTGAGAGAGCTTTCTGTAGCCTAGAAACTTGTGGGAAGTCTTCAACTGCCTCACAATAGGCTCTCCAGGCTGCTCTTTGTTTTTGTCTGCAGATTTTTTTGAAATCTTTGAGGTTGGCTTGGTATACTCCCCAGACCTCTTTGAATTTTGTTCGTTTTGCCTTGTTAAAGGTCGTTCTCGCTATCTTTCTAAGGTGTTCCAGTTCAGGGCACCACCAAGTAATGGTTTTGCCATCTGTCTGGACCATCCTCATCGGACAGGATTCCTTATAGGCAATGTCTACTTTGTTTTGGATAGATACCGTGTACCTTTCCAGTTCCTCATTATTGCCAGGAGTCAGGACCTCTGTTTCCCGCAGAGACGTTTGTAGACAGCTACATCCGTCCTCTTCGGGTCACGGGATTTTACAGTGGTCCTGAGATCCTGGCTTACCTTACACGTCAGCCAGCGGTGGTCTGACATAGAAATGTGATCTGACACTTGCCAGTCCTGAATTTTGTTTGATATTTTAGCTGTCGCCAGCGTAATATCTAATAATGTTTGGCTAATATTAATTATATTCGTTTATTATTTTCCAAGTAGATGCTGAACTCTCTTCTTATTGCGATAGAGTAGTTTTCAAGAAATTTCAGTTTAGAAGTAAAATTTAACCTTCAATTGTAAAAGTGCTTCTCACCTGAGCTTCGTGGAGTACACAAGAAGCTGGCGATTATAATGGTCGTCCCGCTAATCGTAATAATTCTTCTTGTTTCTTCTCAAGCCTATCTTCATGTCAATGCCATGGAACAGCTCTCTATCTGCTGGTGCTCGGAAAAGTTGCTCTACCCCCTTTTTGGGCTGATATTTCTTAACCATGACAGCATCTTACGATCTATCCACTTCTATAGCATCGCATTTCAATTACCAAATGTAGTAGGTACTCTTAATCTTGTAGTTAATGCGAGACTTCAACTACTAAGAAACCACTTCTTAAAGGAATTACCGAATTAATACATTACGAACAATAATATAAAATTTTATTTAAAATCATTTAACAAACATAACAATATAATACACAAATAATACATTATACAATATAAACATTGGTCTGTACACCGATAAACTTCCTGAAAACGTCGTTGACAAATCCTTACATTGTTCTGCATAAAAATTTTTCACAATATCTGTACTATCTTTGGCTAATAAACAAATTTGGTATCCTTTTCCATCTTTCACTTGCTTACTAAATTTTGAATGTGCATCGAATTCCAATATCCTTTTAAAATAAGGTACAGTGGTCTTAAACACTAAATTTTGTCTGTTCGAAGTATCTCTCACGAATATTTCGGTATCTGCTATATCGGATTGCTTCATCACCCGCCATTTAATTTTGAACATTCCTTTTTTGCTGAAAATAATTTTAATACAGTTATCTGTCAAATATTCAGATTAATTTGAACAGTGTCGTTTTTTTTTAACATTACTGACTTTAATTAAGACTGGTAATATACAATGAGCTGATTCCAGGACACAGTGGATTAGAAGGAAATGAAATAGAAGATGAATTAGCACTCTTTAGGGGTCCGGAGCCCTTTTGTGGTGTCAGCTCCAATGTAATACTAGAAGAAATAGATAACGTCGAAAAGAAGAGAAGATCTGACCATTGGAAGGATGAAGTAGGGCTAAGACAATCAAAAATACTCCTGGCAAACTACAACCAGGTGAGAACAAATGAATGCCTTAGCCGGAGTAAGACTGCAGTAAGAGTTCTGGTAGGTGTCCTGACAGGGCACTGGCGGATTAATGGACACCTCAAACAAATCAAGAGAGAAGAATGTAGATTCCACATACTGACAGAATACATAGTAATACAGAATACAAGGCACAACACGTATGAACTTACTGGATAGAAGAGGGACACTTACCTCAACGGTTATCCAGAAATTATTTCAGGAAATAGGGCTAAAGGAACTACTAGTGTCTGATACGTTTCTCAGGAACTAAGTAGAAGAAAGAGGGCACAATAGATCTTTTAGATCTCAGTAAATGTCACCAATATATACAGGCTCTTTCACGACGAGCTTACACTATCATTGGAGACTACTCACACAATTTCTATAAAAATTGGCATAGATGGATTGGCTTCACATTCTTAACTTTTGCGTGAAAACGACAAAATGAGGTGAATTGTTTAATATTCTCTTCGCTGTGTGAGACGGCTGGGTCGGGGTCGTTGTGTATATCTTGTAGCAAATAAAACACATGTTCTAGTAACAACTCTGTCAGATTCACCATGTATTAAAAGTAAATTTAGATAATCTTCATTGAAAAGGGTGTTCCATTTAAAATAACAAAGTTGTCGTTCACTTTCGGTATAACCGGAAGTGACAGTATGTCAAAAGATTTCCCATAAATTCGTCATAACTTGTTCTCCATCTCTGCCGGTTTTTATAGAAATCGTGTGAGTAGTCTCCAATATATAGATAGTGTAAGCTCATCAAGAAACAACCTGTATACACATATATAAAGAAAGATAAGAATATGTAAACAATGATAATACTTCAGAAAGAAACAACAATTTACACTTGCTTGCATAGAAATCGGCCCACTGTAAACTTTTTAGTTTAACTATTTTCATGATTCATCAGATCAAAAAAAGAAATATGCTGTTTGAAAGACAATTCAATATGCTTTAATGTGAGTATAAATTTATCAAGAAGGCCTATCGGTTATATGCGTAGCAACCGGTAAACAAATGAAGCGAGTTTATGTGGTGATTGTAACGAAAATAACAAATCTGCCTAATATTAAAATTATTGCGTTTGCAACTGAAATTTGCCTATTATTCGTTTTTCATAATCTCAATAGTGTTCAAGTGTGTTAGTTTAATGCATACTTCACCACAAAAAGCCGCCCAAGTTATTGCTTTAATCGAAATGGGACTGTTGCTAGACAATTGGATATGACCCGCGCAGCGGTTCGAAGAGTGTGCCAACATTATGAGGAGACTGGACCCTTTCATAGGCGACCTGGAACAGACAGAAGGCGATTTACAGACGCCCGTGATGACCGCTTTATTGTGTCAACAACATTAAGAAATCGTCACCTTAATGCCGTTCAATGGATGTTGGATGTTGGGCTCGATAAAGATCCCTACCATTGGTTGGAACACTAGTGGATTCGGAAAAATTTCCGGTTAGGAGTAGAGTGCTCCCGGCGTCGGTGATTAGCCTGAGTTGCAGAAATAGACCGACGAAATAACCGAATAAAAAAAAATGCCGTTCAAGTGCAACGACAGCTCCGTGAGGTGCGGGGAGTGGCTATTAGTCAGTGGACAGTAAGACGAAGACTGCAGGAAAATAACCCCTAAAACACCTGCGATTGGTCCAAAACTTACTCCAGCTCATCGGCAAGCACGCTTGTATTTTGCACGGGATCATCTGAATTGGACGTTGGAACAATGGGGATCTGTTCTGTGCTCAGATGAGACCAGAATATGCCTCCATGGTAGCGACCGAAGAAGGAAAGTGTACCGAAGACCAAGAGAGCGATTTGCAGATTGCTGATTTGAAGAGCGGAGTGCTTATGGAGGTGGTTCCTGCATGATCTGGAGTGCAATTTCTATAGGGGCACGAACCGACCCTGTGTGAATTCGTAGGGGCGACCGTGTTCACGGAAGAAGAGGTTTAACGGCTGCTAGATATATCGAGGAGATTTTAGCAATTCATGTGGTACCTGCAAGATTACATAACAGAAGTCGGTTTTCGGGTTATGGAGTGGCCAGCAGACAGTCCTGACCTAAATCCGAAAGGATGAGCTAAAACGAAGAATTAGAGCTAGACTTCATACCACAAACTCGGTCCCAGAGCTTTTTGTTGCAGTAGAAGAAGAGTGGCTTAACATCCCACAAGAAACAATAGCAAACTAGATTAGATCTATGCCTAATCGTATGAGAGATGTTATTAGTGCAATAGGAGGCCATACCCATTATTAAAAAATGAAGTGTTGAGTATTAAATTGTCAATAACCCTATTTATGTTAATAATATAAAAGCTTAGTTTGCTTAATGCATTAAGTCGAAATAAGTTTTCATAAATTTATACTTACATTAAAGCATATTAAATTGTCTTTCAAACAGCATATTTCTTTTTTTGATCTGATGAATAATTTTAAAAAAATAGTTAAAATCAAAAGCTTACAGTGGGCCGATTTCTATGCACGCAAGTGTATAAACTTATTATCTATGACGGAAAAAACTCATTAGTTTTGGCTTAACTTAGCTTAGAATTCAATCGGGAATATCTCCGAATGAACTTTACTGACACTTTTCTAACGCATTCAAACATCTTTGCAACTTCAAGTTAAACTGCTAGTTTGAATTTTTTCTCGCGAAAACATTATCACCTAATATAGTATTTACTATACTTACTGCGATAACTCGCGGAATCTTAAATCAGATAAAATGTCATAATCTCCTGGATATTTTTTCATTAACTCTGTTGTATTTACATTTATGGGACAATTCAATCTTTCTTCTGGAAGATCATATAATGTACGATGGCTTAAAAATCCTGGAGTTTCGCAATGAACAGTTTTATAAAATTCTTTTAGGTTTGTTTGGCTCGTGAAATATCTGGAAAGAGGTCGTAAGAAGCAATCGCAGTGTAATTTGTTGCCTGTAAAATTAAATAAATTTAAAAATATTACCACAACAAAATGATCTTAATACACTTGAGTTTTTATTTTGAAAAATTATTAATGAATAGAAGAATGTAGATTAGAATAGGAAAAGGCATAATAGAAATGTTGTTACTAAGTTCACAAAACATCTTACCTTCAAAATATACGTCTACATTATCTTCAACCATTTTTACCAGCTCGGGTGCAAAATGTACGAATTGATTATTTCTTATATCTAATAAAGATAATTGATCAGCATTTTTCAAATACTTCCAAGGTAAATCAGTTAAAACATTATTAGCTAAATAAAGTTGTGTTATATTCATTGGCAGTCTAAAAAACTCCTTATCACTTACTAGATCATGAAGTTTGTTATTAGACAAATCTAGGGATTTCAAACGCGTTAGGTTACCAATAACACCTGCAAAAAATGATATTTTTTAGCATACATTCTAGAGAATTACCATTTCCCAAATCACACACAAAATGTGTGCGTGAAATGGCTAATATTTATGATAGAAAATGGTAAATTTCACTGTAACTCACCTGTTCGTATGTCAGCAATAGCATTATATGATAAATTAAGTTTTTCCAATTTAGACGTACCAATTGTGATATCAATTGTCAAAACAGGCATTAAATTGTAAGATAAATCAATTTCTCTTAGCTTGTAAGGGATATAACGATTGCTAGGAAAAAATTTCTTCGATAGGAAGCTAACTTTATTGTGAGACAAGTCGACCTGGAAACAAAATTTTTGCTTATTTTATAAATAACTGAGTAAGATAGTTGGTATAATCTTAAAAAGATTTCCATCTACCTTTTCCAAAGAGAGACAGTCATCAAGAACTCCATGAGTTTTATTATCCATTTTTGATATTCGATTGTGAGAAAGATCTAATTTCTGAAGTGCTACCAAACCTAGAAAAATAATAAAAGTTTCATAAAACATAAATTAATTTATACTCACAAGATAAAAACATCAACTTGTAATGTTGGGATGTTGTTATGGAAAGGTGGTCTTACAGGTCACTCAGCGGGTCATCTGACTTTAATAGAACTTATCCCAGTGCCAGAAGTCGTAGTTTTATTAAAGTCAGATGACCCTCCGAGTGACCTGGAAGATCACCAATTAAAGAGGCCTTTCCATCCCAACATTACAAATTTTATTGTAAAGTGAATTCAATTCTTACCTAGAAATGCGCCGTTTGGTATGTAAGTTATATTATTATCATTCAAACGTAACACCAACAACTGCAACAGTCCTTCAAACGCCCGTGAACTAATATTATAAATATTATTATTTGCAAGATCCAGCTCGAAAACCACTGGGAGTTTGCCAAAAGCATTTTTGTCTAGTTTTGTAATTTTATTACCCTACAAATTTTAAAAGTACATCAACATTTAACAGTATTTGTTGCGTAATATGTATCTTGATTTACAATAACCATCATGTCAGACAGTCTGGTAACACTCGAGGCAATCTCGAGCTAGAAAGTGACGTCTAGGCTAGAATGGGATTTCATCCAAGATCTGAAGACGTTAGCCAAAAGGAAAAACGTTAACCTGACCTGGATACCATGTCTCCAGGTTTTCGAGGGAAATGAAAAAGCTGTCGAACTTGGATAAAGAAGGTCACAGGATAAACTGCCTGAATCAAAAACCATAATACGAGGTTCTGTAGAGAACTGGATAAAAATCACTGGGTAAACATCTGAAGACAAAGCGATACTGCTCACACTCTGTAGGAATCTGCTGAGAATTAGATCAGGTTTCAAGCCTGCTCACCAGTAAAGGAACGCTTGAGCAAATTAGAACTGTACTGTAACGGAGAATGGCGGAAAGGGATTTAATGAGATATACACTATATACGTGCGATGGATTTAATAGTAAAATGAAGACAGTGATTATTTGCAGATGCAGAACTATGTAGAAAACACCGAGCTAAGAACTTTTACAAACTGGTGCAGGCGATAAAGGTGCTGGACTGGCTGCTATGAAAAAACAACAGCAAAAATACAATAAGCCATTCTGGCAAAAGTGTTAGTCTATATATCAATATTTTAGAAAAAAATAAGTGATACTTGTTACCTACCTCTAGATAAATGTATTGTAAAGAAGTCATCTCACTTAGTGCAACCCATGGAGGATTCTGGATACCATTGTAATTCAAATTTAAACGTTGCAGAGTGAGTAAATTGGTGAAACTACCATCACCCAAATTATCACCAATATTGTTGTAGCTCAGATCTAGGCTTAATAAAGAGTTCATACTAGGCCAAGTTTCAGGAGGCACTGTTTCAATTTGGTTGTTCGACAAATCCAAATGAGAAACAGATATGGGTAATTGAAAAAAGTTTTTCAAATTATTCCCTTTTAGGGTTAAAGTTCTAGTACTAGATAATCTTGTTAAAGATCCCTTGGATACACTATTTAAGTTATTATAACTTAAGTCTAAATCTAATAATGTCGGTAGAGTACCAAACATACTGGGTTTGATTGTTTCTAAATTATTATAACTCATATTTAAGTTTCTTAATGAGAAAAGTGTTTGAAAAACTGAGTTAAAAACATCTGTTAAATTGTTGTGCGACAGATCTATGGTATGCAGTTCGTACAGTTTAGGGAAAGTTTTTTTAGGAATGACAGATATTAGATTATGGGACACATTTAGAACTTTTATGCCTGTCATATTGTGTAATGGAATCTAAAACAAAAGAAAATCATTTAAAAGTGTCAAATGCAAAATACTACAGCAACAAATACAGTTCGCGAGCTGCTCTCGACCAGTTTTTGAACTTATTCATAAGCGAGCTAGCGAACAGTTCAAAGTTCCCAGTTCGGTGTAACGTAACGTTGTAAGTGTTCGAGCTCGTTCCACTATTCGTATATTACTTCGAACACATTTCGAATGAGTTGTTTGCTATTGATCCTATCAACGTCAATTTACAATGACCGTACAGTGTACACAATGGAGGCGTAATGTAATGTAACATTCCATTAATGTTTGTCAAAAAACCGACAACTCAGTGGAAACTAGCACGAAACATTTGAGCATTACAGTACATTTCGCCGATATGCTCAAGTGTGTATCTACCTTTAGTGTTAGTTCGCGAACACATAGAATGTGTGTTGAAGTTCAAGACTGAAACTGAAACTGTTCACTCGCTTTTTAGTGTGGACGATCCACTGGCGAGTTGTTCAATCACGAGCTGTTCACGAACAGCTCGCGAACTCTTTGTTGCCTTACCGTGATGTGCCAAGTTTTCTGGATAGTCTAAAATAGAAATATTGCCATCTTATACTAACCTGTGAGAAATTACTAAATAGATTATGCGACAACAGTAATTCAGTGGCGTACGTCGTTTCATCAAAAGCTTTTTTTGGAAGTTCAGAGATTTGATTGAAAGACAAATCTAACACAGTAATATTAGCACAATTCTCAAATGCTCCGTTTTCAACGTTGGTTATTTGATTATTTGATAAGTTAATGTGGGTTAGAAACAAATCTTTAAAAGCTAGTTTTTGAATGTCCTTTATTTGATTATTGGAAACATCCAGTATCTAAAAAAACACAAGTATGGATTTCAAGGTTATGCTAGCCAAAACTTTCTACCTTCTCCCATACCCCCAAATTATCCACTTCAGCTGATTATTCCTAAATTCACCGGAATATTTTAGACAGGGTGTAACGCCCCTTTCACTACCCGCGTACAC
Source organism: Lochmaea crataegi (assembly GCA_947563755.1). Lineage (NCBI taxonomy): Eukaryota > Metazoa > Arthropoda > Insecta > Coleoptera > Chrysomelidae > Lochmaea > Lochmaea crataegi. Next base: position 86,696,483 of record OX387423.1, on the reverse strand, counting down.
CCGCCCATGCTAACTAAACGGACGAATACTGTTCCCGAACGGTCTGGAACTACGTAACTAATTTACAAGGCGCTTCGAGATATTCGAGAAGTTTTGGCACGGATTATATAAGTCGGAGGCCAAATACAAATACACAGATGATATTGATATTGAATTAAGAGTTACAGGTTGTCAAGCGTGGGAATAGGCGTGGAAATCTGACGGGCTAGGTATAATAAAGAAATATAAATAATTCGGAGGAAAATAGATAGGTGGTACGCGCTGCAGAGCTGATGAATTCAGACGCTGTTTATTGCTCCCTAGGACCCTAGTTTTTTACCTCAATATAATTTAGCTCAAAGAACATCTGATAGTCGATTTTCTTTAGTCTGTTCCTTGCAAGATCAATAGTACCGATTCTTTTCAAGGCTCCAAAAGTACCTCGTCCAATATCAACTATTTCATTATCGGCCAGATAAAGTCTTCTTAAAAATCGCATGCCACGAAAAGAGTTTTGGTCAAGCTTCTTGATTTTGTTCGAGTTCATGTTAAGTACTCTTAAAACTGTGTTCCGTGCAAAGGCACCTCTAAAATAGAATTGAATATTTTTTAATTTCAAATAAAAAATATTTTATATGTTTTTAGCAGCGGGACTTGATGCAAAAAATTCTGGAGTGAGCAGATGACGTGAAAATAATGCTGTGACATAAAAAAAATTCTCTTACGGCCCCTCGTTTCTGAGTTATAGGCCTTTAAAGTTGCGAAATCAGAACTTATATTTAAGAATATTTTATAAATTATACATTGGAACATTATGAAGTTTTAATGGATGATTACGTATGTCCATGTAGCGTGTTTGACGGAATAAATAATTCTACACTACTATCTGAAGGCCAGGGGCGGCTCATGCCCAATGGTTAACAATCCGTAACTTTTACAGGGACAACCTGTACAATCTAAGGATAGCAAAAATGAATTTTTCAATCGATTTCTTAACAAAAAGGTACTCTTTGTTTAACTCGATAAAATTTATGGTTTGGGAGATATGTAGATATTTAGATCGTTGTACATGCCAAGGAAACTGTTCGCCATAAAGAGACATTCTGAAGAAAATTATCATAAATTGTAATAATTTATTGTAAATACTTACATGAGGCATTAAAACACAATCAAACATTTCTTGGAGAACTAATGAATAAAAAGATAAACATTTCTACTACATACTGTCGAAGATCATATTACTGGCATAAGGAAAAACTACGTGATATTCAATTAAAAATTGCAAGCGACTTAATTCATAGGATTCTCCAGGAGCAACTTCTTTACCCCCTTCACATCCAGAAGTGCACGCCATGGAAGTAGAGGATTATCCAGCTCGTTGGTTTCTAGATAAACAACGAGTTGTTGGAAAAGTACTGTTTACTGATGAAGCTGGTTTCACACGAGACGGTTTTATTAATTCCCATAATTTACATTTATGGGCAGATGAAAATCCTCACGATACAATTCAAACAAAAATTCATAATATTCCAATGTATAATTTAGACAATTTTTGACCATTTTGACAGTTTTGACAGTTTCGACAATTTTCGACAATTTTCGACAATTTTCGACAATTTTCGACAATTTTCGACAATTTTCGACAATTTTTGACAATTTTCGACAATTTTTGACAATTTTTGACCATATTTCAAAATTTTCATATAATTTTATCTGTTTCTAGGTAAACAACGAGTTGATAATTCATTTGTTGGAAAAGTACTATTTACTGATGAAGCTGATTTCACACGAGACGGTTTTATTAATTCCCATAATTTACATTTATGGGCGGATGAAAATCCTCACGGTACAATTCAAACAAAAATTCATAATGTTCCAATGTATAATTTAGAAAATATACTTAAATATAAGTACTGATTTCGCAACTTTAAAGGCCTATAACTCAGAAACGAGGGGTCGTACGAGAATTTTTTTTGTCACAGCGTTATTTTCACCTCATCTACTCACTTCCGAATTTTTTGCATCAAGTCCCGGAACACCCTGTAGTATCCCTTACCTGGTAATTTCTGTTAATCTGTTGTTCGATACATTCAACCAAGACATTTTTGTTAAATCTGCCAAATGTGAAGCGTCAATTTTAGGTATTTCATTATAACTCAAATCCAGAACTTCGACGTCTCTTAAACCCTAAAAATAAAAAATAAACTTGACTATCAAAATAGTTATTTGTGTATTTAGAGCGTAAAGTAACAGATTGCCGATTGAGAAAGCGGCAATTTTAGTTTATGCTCGAAAAACACACATAATTTTTTCTACAGTCGCCTTTTTAATAATACAAACAGTTTTTTATATTATCTTAGGTTATAATAGGAGTGATAGAATAATCGTAATTTTCGCTATTTATCATGATTAACCTTAAAAAGATCTACTGACTAAAGATGTTAAAAAATAATCGTTTTTTATATAAATCGATTATTATTTTCTTATAATCAATTTTTATAGTAATATTAATCGATTTTTAGTAAATCGATTTTATAAATCACGTGTTTAAATCGATTTTCGGAAACGGCTCGTATTATTTATTGACTATTTTTCAAAATTTTGACAACTTTTGACGATTATTGACCATTTCTCAAATTTTTTACAACTATTGACCATTTTTCAAAATTTTAACAATTATTGACCATTTTGACTGTTTTTCAAAATTAGTGACCATTTTTCAAAAGGATGACAATTTTTAACCATTTTGACAGTTTTTGATAATAATTGTCCATTTTTAACAGTTTTTAACAATAATTGACAATTTTTAATCATTTTTGATAGTTTTTGACCATTTTTGACAATTTTTCGAGATTTTAACAATTTTTAACAATAATTGTCCATTTTTGACAATTATTGGCCATTTTTGACAATTTTTCAAAAACTTTGACAATTTTTCCAAAATTTTGACCATTTTTTAAAATTATTGACCATTTTTAACCATATTTCAAAAACAATTTTTGACAATTATCAACTATTTTTCAAAAAATTTTGACAATTTTTAACAATAATTGTCCATTTTTGACAGTTTTTGACAATTTTTGACAATTTTTGACAATTTTTGACAATTTTTGACAATTTTTGACAATTTTTAACAATTTTTCAAAAATTTTGACAATTTTTGACAATTTTTGACAATTTTTGACAATTTTTAACAATTTTTCAAAAATTTTGACCATTTTTCAAAATTATTGACCATTTTTGATAGTTTTTGACAATTATTGACCATTTTTTCAAAATTTTAACAATTATTGACCAATTTTGACAATTATTGTCCATTTTTGTCAGTTTTTGACAATTTTTGACAATTTTTGAAATTTTTTACCATTTTTAAAATTTTTGACAATTTTTGTCCATATTTCAAAATTTTTGACAATTTTCATATAATTTTATTTGATTTTTAATCTGATAAATTGTTAAATATTCACCAATTGAGTTAATTCGGAGGGCGTGGTTTGATAAAATAAGCGAGCCAAAAAGATTCATTTTTTGCGCTAGAGCGTAAAGTAACAATCCTCGGCATTTGTCGACTTTACGATTTCATTTGAATATAGTAATTAGTCGTTTTACGCGCGACTGTAGACAAACACATTTTTTATCGAATTCTACATTATATCAAGTTCTGGAATGATCTTCACCACTCTTCGCCTCTCTCTATTATAAGCCCTTATGTCTGGGCTTCCCTTTTCTCATTTATTGCTTGTTGTCTGACTTCTAATTTTTTTTTTGTCTTCTAACAACCCCAAATTATTGTGTTTTAAATTATGTCCAATCCAGTTTTTTGTTACCAAACCTCTTCCTCCTTTCCCTCTTGGAGCCAAAAAATCTTGTTATTTAGTTTTGTAACTTTCTAGGAGTATCTGTGACTGACTTAGCCTTACTAGATCTTTTCAATGGTCTTCTATTCCAGTGTGCCCTGGAGCCCATAGTAGTAGTTCACTCCCATACCATTTTAGAACTGATGGCTGCTTGCGTATCCGACATGATAATAATGAATTTTATAAAAATTGAAATATTTACCTTAAATTGGTTCTTCTTTAGTGCGCTTATGTGATTGCCATGTAGATCCAGAGTTTTCAATTTTCTGAGTGGTTGCAAACTCTCTGGTTGGGGTGTTGATAAATTACCGTTTGCTATGTGCAGCCTTACTAAGGTTCCCACCAAGTCACTAGTTGAAAATGCGTCTTTGGGAAGATCGTTCATTTTATGTCCAGCAATATTTAATATAGTAACATTACCTAAAATCTAAAACAAAATGTTAGCAACGGTGTATTGCTTGTCACTTAAATCAAGTTACCTTGAAAGCTTTCGTGGGAAATTCAGACAAACTAGAATTTTTCAAATAAAACTCATTTAAAGTTTTGTTTACGCCCAAAAACGTGTGTTCCTCAATTTTTTCTATTGGCGTATCTTCAATTACCAAAGTTCTCACGTTTAATTTGTATAGAAGACTTCCAAATAATCTAGCTGAAATATTGAAGATAAATTTTAAAAATTTGTTAATTCAGATTTTTAGAAGGTAGGAGAGGTTCAGGGTAAGTTTATGGTCATTTTAAAATGTATAACAAATAAAGTAAAAATACGAAAACATCTTGATGCTGTAAGCCATTTAGGTTAGGTTAGGTTTGTGGTGAGTTGGTCTATAAGGCCCTCCACTGCGACTCGCAAGAGTCTATTGTGGCTCATACCTATTCAGATTTCACCAAACAAATTCAGCTTCTTAACAAAGTCGATTGGTTTGTTTGGAGAATGATATTTCAGGTCCGAGGGCGAGAAAGAGAGACAATGCCAAACATCAGGATTCGAGCCGCGGCGGATCTTCCGACAATCCAAGTCTTAGTATATGATGATTCAGATGACAGTGGCCTGTTAAAAGGCCTGTTAGACAACGAAGGTCATGCCTGCTACAGTCTAACAATTGTTTGGAGACAAAAAGCCTTAGAATGAACCCATCCTTCTATATTATGCCAGAAGTCTAAAGCTCTTCTTGCTCTCCAGGAATTTAGTGTTTGTTTGGCAAAGCTTATTGCGATGCCAATTGTAGGTTCTGGTCCCTTGCAAGAGAGTCCGCCTTCTCATTGCCATCCATGCCAGAATGGCCAGGGATCCAGACCAGCGATACTCTATTGAGTTCTCCTATTGAGGAGAGTCTTTTTTTGCAGTCTAATACCAATTTCGACCAATTACAGCCATTTATACTTACCAATATTACATTTGAATATAGTCAACCTTTCTATAGGCAGTTCAAAAGTTGCCAAATTATTTAGTCCAATACTCATGCTCGCCAAATTAGAATTATTACAACTAACGTAAATTCCAATATCAGATTCAAGATCACAGGTACAAGGATGTAATAGGAGCTTGTCCTTGGGACATCTATATTGAGGTCCAGGTGGGATATATCCAGAAATACTTAAGTCAATTAGTAGGAATATAAAAAACAACGGTAGTGTCATGTTGATTAGTTTTCTGAAAAGAAAATAATTAATAATTATATGCACTGAAATTTCTTTTGTTTGTAACATATTTTTTTATATGTTTAATTTGAAGAAACAATCAATTTTTGATTAATACTAATAGTCTTGGTGATTATTAAATACTAATAATAAAATTTAGTCGAGCTCTCTCTTTTGTTGTAATTGATATTTTCAATGTCTTTGATCTTGGAAGCGAAGATTTTTTTACATTGCAATAATCTTAACATACTCGTTTTTTATTGGCATTTTATTGGTAAAATATAAGCAATTGGAGATAGGGGATGGTTGTAATTAGAACAAATTGCTTATTGCTTTTAAAATCCTTATTATTAGTTATTCAGAACTTGTTTAGAAATTCTGTAGGGTAATTATTATTATTATTATTATTAAATTTTTTCCTTTGTAAATTCATTGCCATTCCAACAAATGTTATCGATCGAAACGTAGAAAATAAAATTATTAAAAATATTGTGTCTTAATTCATATTAAAAACATACTGGTATAAAATTCAATGTAGATTATTAAGGTTCAATAAACTTTTGAGAAACACTTTAAGGAAGTACTTTTACTGTAATCACTCTGTCATCGGAATAATAATATACAGAAGTACACGTATTAGATGAATTATTTGTTATTGTTTTTAGACTATCATTTCTTGTATATTCATGGAATTTGGCTGGTAGGCAATCCATAACTGCATCATTTACACTGCCACTACTACTTTTTCTTTAAATATTCAAATGGGAAAGGTTGCAGGCAAGTAGTGGGAATTCATATGTTTGAATACATTTTCGAAAATCGCCTTATATCTCGAAAATGAAACAATTTACCGAAGATCTGGTTGGACCATGGCTTGTATAAAAAAAGAATAAGTCATGATATCTTAACTACTTTTTTTCTATCTCTCATTTTCGAAATACTCCATCCAATTTAGACAGTGGCGTAACAGAGGCACCCGCAGAACCCGCGGCGCGGGTGTGCCCCGGCACTAAAGGGGCCCCCAAGCCAAACGAAAAAGCAGTAAATGGGCCCCCTATAATTTTATTCGGTTGTACTTTCCGATTCGCGATATTTTTCTTGTAATATAATGAACAAAACATATAAATTCAAAAGTAACCAATTAAGGTACAATTATATCAGAAAAATAGAGAAATATTCCCAAATTATTCCAGGTTTCCAGTCGGCATGTCCCTCCTTGCGCTCCCCTATTTTCAAGAGTTTTTTGTGTTCATCAAGCTTGTCGACATTCTCTTTAAACGTCACCAGATGTTCGTTTTATTGGGCCGCTTCCTTGATGTGGGATTCTTCAGGCGGCTTCTCTGATGTTTCAAAAATGAATGTCCATAGATCCAATCAGGATATTTTTTACCGAGAAGGGGGAAAATATTATCGAATCTTTTCATTTCTATTTCCATTATATTCGAATTTGACACCACGTTAAGAGTGTGACTTTGCTTAGTGTCTGGATTTCATGAATTCAAATTGTGTTATTGAAGGTAAGATTTATAATTAATTGCGTAACTTAGAAACGGTACTTCAAATATATAAATTTTTCCAGATATAAGCTAATATGTCTGAGCGAAAAAGAAAATATTTGAGTGGAGCTGACAAAAGAAAACTCCATAGCTTCCAAGCTTAAGATAATCAAGAATTATCTAAGGAATTCAATATCACAAACACGTCTATTAGACTGAGCCTACTCAGCATTGAACAAGAAGTGGCCAGAAATTTGGACATCGACAAGCTGATAGATAGAAGAAGGCCAATCAATTTTTGTTGCATATTCATATTTATTTCACAGATAAATTTCTATTTTTATTCAGAACAATTATTTTTTATATGAGAATCTATATTATCTTTGTTTGAATATGTTTGTCTTCGTTATTGAATATATATTATTTTCATCAATTTTTCTCTATTATCCGTCTTTGAAAAACTAAATAAATAAATATAGATCTGTGGAGGGGGTCTCCGACTAAAATCCTGCGGGAAGGTACACAAATTTTATTCTTCCTAAAAATTACGAGATAATAATTTTGAGACTATCATCAAATTTTTGAAAAACCAGCATCAAATATTACCGGTGATTTTTTTACTTTTACGCAGGATACGTAAACAAACATAGTTAAGCTTTTGATTTAAGAAGGCTAAGCTAGCCTTTAATGTTTTTATTAGATTTTCAAGAGATTTTCAAAACTAATTTTAGGTTTTTTTTATAACGTTGGCTTAAAAACAATTAATCTTCTTTAATAATCTAAGTAATTGCGTGAATAAAAAAAATAAAAGCTTGGTGGTACATTTTGATACCAGGTTATAATACATCCTATTGCAGTTGCTGCATCCTATAGGGTGTATCAAATTTCGGGTAAAAAACGTCTGCACATTTAAGTACCCCGTATATTGTCAAATTTAACTCTACATCAAAATTTCAACCAGAGTATTGCTAAAAATGAAACCTACAGGTTACAAAAAATCATCAAAATCAAATGAGTGGTTCAAAAGATAACCCCTTTTGAGAATGAGTATGAATAATAAGAAAACCAGCATGAGTAGCAAATATTTTTGGGTGTAACAATTATGACTAACAAAATCCAACAAAGACTTTATTTTGTTTATAAAAAAATAAACAAGGTCAAGCAGTAGCAAAATATAGATACTAACAAATAGGCCAATTCAGTTTAAAAAAAGTCTTGCAGCAATTAAATTATATTGTTGTCGTAAATTGAATAAATGGCAAATAAAAAAATCAGGTAATGAGGTAACCAACTTACCTTCCTTATTTGTTCTTCCAAAAGATAAGTTAGATTTACTAATACACTTCAAATTATTGCATTTAAAAGCAACTAATGTTAGAATCACATTTTCAAATGTATAAACAAATTCACAACATACATAAATGTTAACAATAAGTGTTCTGTTAGTTGAGCATGGTAAGACAGTACTGACTTTTCAACTTCTTTCAAGGTAACCAGGTAGACAACAATTCTTTCCACTTTCTAATAAATTATTATTAAACATTTTGAGAAACTATAAGGTATGGTGTATATTGAATAAATGAGTATATTTATTTCATGAAGGTATGTTATTAGAAAAATTATAATGTTAATTTTTCAATCACATTAGTTTTAAGCATTAAGCAACAGAAGGTCGTCGACATAATTAAAAGTCTTGTAAGGATAAATTTTAGATATATGTGAATCTTCGCGCCATCTCTTGGTCAATAGCTTAACTTGGGAAAATTTATTGGAAGATAGCATTATTTAAGGGAAGTTTGTAGTGATAAATATACAGTGCATCCATAAAGTAACGCATAAATTCATTATTAGCTAAATAAACAATAATATTAGAAATTCCCCAAAAAGGTCAATTTTTGATTTTAATTTACTATTTTTTCAAATTATTATCCAATAAACAGGGAGAACCACCTTTTTTTACATGGAGCCCCCCTTTTTTCAATTTCCAGATTCCAAAAATGTATAACACGTTGCTTCAAATTGGTACAGGGTGGGCAAAAATACAAAAATTTCAAGTTACTTACAAAATAATAAATAAAGTATAAAGTAATAAACACATTAAATGAAATTGCGTATTGTTATACAACTACTTTAATAAACTATTAAAAACACCCTGCATTATTTTTAACATTGTAGAACAAATAGCCACTAATTCAGACCGCAGAATCTGGTTCCAACAGGATGGCGCACCGCCACATTTCGCAGTAACTGTGCGCGATTTTTTAAACAAAACTTTTCCACAACGGTGGATAGGAAGAAGAGGACCAGTGGAATGGCCCGCTAGATCACCTGATCTGAGCCCATTAGACTTCTTTTTATGGGGTTATTTAAAATCTAAAGTCTACACAAACAGACCTGGAAATATCCGTGAACTACAAGACCGAATTAGACAAGAAATACAGAACATAACACCCGCTATGCTACAGAATGTTAGAGACGAAAGTAATGCCCGGTTCAGTCATTATCTAACGATCAATGGAGAACAATTTGAACATGTATTGTGGTAATTGCATAGCTATAATTCCATTTAATTTCTTTATTACATTCAGCAACGTATAACTTTCCATCAACAATTTTCGACAACAAATCGACCTGTCTCGGGAATTTCAAATTTTTTTGTTTATTTAGCTAATAATGAATTTATGCGTTACTTTTTGGACGCACTGTATATATATATTGTTATGATTTTAAAATATTATTAATATTTCATCACTACACATAATTTATTTTTTTAAATTTATTTTATTACAAAATTAACTATTTAACAGGAGGTTCATAGACAAAAAGATTACAGATATATATTTTTGTGCGATTATATTATTATTAAACAATTTTGAAATTTTAAATTTGAAAATATAAACTTTTGTATGAAACAGTATTTTTTTTAAATAAAATTTTATGTAATTTATTTAAATTTGAATTATTTTGACAAACCCTATATGTAATTTATTTAAAATTATTTATTATGATAAACCCTGTATGTAATTTATTTAAAATTATCAATTATGATAAACCCTGTTTATAATTTAATATGGATAATTTTTATTTATGAATAAATAAAAAAAATTGAATTTATACGATGATCAAATTGAATATTATGATTTTTATTTCGTTAACTGTATAACGATGTGGTTTTTTTATTTGGAAATGTCCTTCTATGTTCCACTATTTAACCCAAAAAATGTCCATAATTTCTTCTATCACTAATTGGATTTTTATTTTTGATTATGGATTTCTTTATGCTTAAATATATTTAAAAGTATTAGGTTTTATTGATTATATACCATAAAATGCTCCTTCGCTTTTTAATTTTGATTTTCTTCCAATTGTAAATTTTATTTTTTGCTTTTTCAAAAATACCTGATTTCTTTCTAAATTTCAAATCAATGTCCTTTTTCAAATAACTGTCGCTTAGTATCCTTTCTTTCAATTTTTTCTTATAGAAAACCAATAGAATCTTATTTCTTTCCTTATCTTCTCATTGGTTGATTAAATTTAGAAGTGAACAGCTCTTCAATTTATGTCAAAATATAAATTTTTGTGATATTTGAAAATTCTGCCATTTCTGACAGGTAAATAATTTTTATAACCTTCATATTCTGTGATATAAACAAAACAATGGAATTTGTCTAATTATAAAATATTTTGAAGTAAAAAAATTTATTAATAATAATTATATCACATTGACTATTTCAAAATAACTTTCAAAATTCAATAAACCGTAAGTATTAATATGAAATTAGGTATTTTCGTTGATATAAATTTTCTAAATTATTAGAATTATTATTGGATGCTATTTAAAAACTTCAATGCATTATAATGAAAATTATATAAACTATTTCAAACAACAATAACAATATTTAAATACAATTTCTTCACACTCTCTAACATTCAACAAACAATATAGAATGTGTCAGAAATGTTAATTGATAAAAATCAATTCTAATTTCATATATTTTTATTATGGATAATACATATAGTGACAATCTATATATTTATATTTATCACTCAACGGTGAGAGGTAAAAGTTAGGCATTTATTCAAAATTTTATGGAAATTTTAATATTTTCTATTAAAAAAAAATCCAAATTAATCTAGTAGGTAAATAATAACATAAAAAAATTTAGATTTTTGAATAATTACACAGAAATATGTCAATGAGCGGTAACAAGAGTAACTTAAATACATACAGTGTGGAACAGCCAAATGGAATAAATTCATATTTATACAAAATCCTGAAACATGTCAAATTTAAATTATAAATTGACATTTTTGAACGTAAAATTGTCCCTTCCTCCTTCGAGTGACAGTTACAGTATCCAATTTTTTAAATTGTAAATACTTGCTTGTGATATATATTTCGAAAGGTCTCTGCATTCGCTATTCAGAATTGTTATCGTTTTAAAATTCATTGCAAAAATTAACAGAAAGAAAAAGAAAATCATCTGAACACACTGAAAACCTAACTTATGTGTTCCGTAACATGTCTATCGCCTGTTCTAAAACTTATATCGCAAATCCTTCAATTTCCGCTCAACGTCTCATTAGCCACTTCCAACTCTCTCCAACTTCCTGGGACGGCCACGAGCAAAGCTTCTTTTCGCTATCGACGACTGTCTTGAAGGTAAGGTTAGGTTAGGTTAGGTTTTTGATGAGTGGGTCTATAAGGCCCTCCACTGCGACTCGCAAGAGTCTATTGTAACTCACACCTATTCAGATTTCACCAAACAAATTCAGCTTCTTAACAAAGCCAATTAGTTTATTTGGTGAATGATATTTCAGGTCCGAGGGCGAGAGAGAATCCCTGCCAAACATCAGATACCTGATTCGAGCCGCGGCGGGGCAGGCTCAAATTATATGCTCTGCTGATTCATCATCTTCCAGACAAAGACGGCAGGTCGGATCTTCCGACAGTCCAAGTTTTAGCATATGATGATTCAGATGACAGTGGCCTGTTAAAAGAGCTGTTAGACAACGTAGGTCATGCCTGCTATAGTCTAACATTTTTTTGGAGACATTCTTCGAAGGATGTATGGAAGCCTTTGAATGAACCAATCCTGGTAAATTATGCCAGAAGTCTAAAGCTCTTCTTGCCGTCCAGGTATTCAGTGTTTGTTTGGCAAAACTTATTGCGATGCCAATTATTGGTTCTGGTCCGATAGAAACACGTACGGCACCCTCCCTTGCAAGAGAGTCTGCCTTCTCGTTTCCTTCCATGCCAGAATGGCCAGGGATCCAGACCAGCAATACTTTATGGACTTCTCCGATTAAGGAGAGTCTTCTTTGGCAGTCTAAAACCAATTTCGACGTTACACGGTGAGAGCTAAGTGCTTTCAAAGCCGCTTGGCTGTCCGAGAAAATTTTTATTGTTCTGAGATTTCTGTCCTAGGTCTGCGCCCGTATACACCTGCACCAGAGCCTGAGGGTGTTTTTGAACCGTCTGTGTACCAACAGCTGTCTGCTCTTAATAGTTCATCCTTACGGAGGACCCATTCATCTCTATTTGGAATTAGGACGGTATAAGGCAGGCCGTAGTTTACTGTTGGAGGCATTGTGTCAGAGGTCATTCCCAGAATACTGTGACTTTCAGTGTCCACTAGCATTCTGCTTCGTTCTGTATAAGCCTGATTTGGGCATTTAGAAATATGCACAATTCTGTAAGTTGTCCATCTAGCCTCTCTTTCCAAAAATATATGGAGAGGAGGTAGGTCCAGAAGGATTTCCATGGCTGCTGACGGTGTGGAGCTGATAGCACCAGTAATTGCCAGGCAAGCCTGTCTCTGTAAACCAGAGAGCTTTGCTTGGGCCGTTCGCTGTAAAGCTTTTGGCCCCCAGGCAATAGCTCCATATGTGATCATTGGTCTAACGATCATCACATATATCCAATAGATTTGTTTGGGTCCCAAGCCCCAAGATTTTCCACAGATCCTACGACATGTCCACAAGGATAGTCTGGCCTTATGGATAACTTTTTCCAAGTGAGCGTTCCAAGTAAGTTTCATATCTAGGATGATCCCCAAATATTTTACTTCCGCTGCAAATGGAATAACCTAACCATTGTAGGAAAGTGGTGGAATATCCTCCAACTTTCTTTTCCTAATGAAGGGAACTATTACAGTTTTACCAGGGTTAACAGACATCTGTTCCCTCTGACACCAACAGTGGACATCGTCCAACGTCTTTTGGAGGGTATTATATGCTACCCTTCCTGACTTGGTCCTTGCCAAGATGACAAGGTCGCCTGCATACGGTTGCAGTTCTACCCCTCTTCTTTCGAGAGCGCTAAGCAAATTATCCATCAAGAGTGACCATAGTAGGGGAGATAGTACTCCGCCTTGTGGGCAGCCCCTGGAAACCTTAAAGCTAATGGTCTCGTCCTGAAGAGATGTAGTCGCTGTCCTATTAGTGAGCATGGCATATATCCAACCGGTAATGGTTGGTTTGATGCCCTTTTCAGTCAAAGCTGAACCAATGGAGGTCGGTAGTGCATTGTCAAATGCTCCTTCAATGTCAAGAAATATGGCCACCGCAATCTCCTTGTTGTTAAGGGATTGTGTGATTTTCTCAACAAGGTTGTGTAATGCTAAATCTGTTGATTTGCCAGTTTGATAAGCATATTGGTGGATGCGCAGGGGGGAATTATATAAAGCTACCCGCCTGATGTAGCAATCCAGTGCTTTTTCAAGTCCTTTAAGCAGGAAAGATGTAAGGCTAATTGGTCTGACCGATTTAGGGTGTGGGTCTGTGCGGCCCACTTTCGGTATATATACCACCCTAGCCGTCAACCAACTGGGTGGTATGTAATTCCACGCCAGACTAGCTCTATACAGTTTAATGAGGATGGGTAAAAGTAATTCCAGTCCGTTTTGCAGCAGAGCTGGAAATATTCCATCCTCACCAGGAGATTTGAAAGGCTGAAAAGATTTGATTGCCCATTCAACTGCTGGTGCTGTGATAACTTCCTTGGCGGCCTCCCAATCGATCTTTTTTGGCCGCCTTGCGCCCTCAAAGAGCGGAGGTAAGACATACCTATTATAATTATCTATATTTTAATAACTATCTTTTTTCCTTTTTCAATAAATTGCTGTGGTAAGCCCAGCTCCAAGGATACCTCCCAAGATACCTTCCAAGGATACCTCCTGAACAACCCTCAAGGCACCCTGAAATAATGTTCAAGGTCGGACCACAGAACTCTCAACGACCCATCACTGGGATACCTTCAGGTCCATTAATGAAATAGCGGATGAACTAGCAAAAAGAGGGGCTGAAACACACCTTTGGAGGCCGGAACCCTTTTGCTCAAAATAGTGGAGAGAGAAAAATGTAGATTCTGTGGTAAAGAAGAAGAAACCTCCATCCACACACTTGTGGATTGGATAGCAATTCAGAATCCTAGGAGACTACTGGATAGAAGATACTACTCTTTTAGACTTTCCTCGGGACCTAAGTAGAAGAAAGGGGGACAATATATAGATTTCAGTGAATATCACCCCAATATACATACATACATACATAGGGTTACCTGGCCGGTGTTCCACCGGTCTGGCCGGTACGATACCTCTCAATCTGTGCAGAAGAATGACCGGAAAGAGCTGGGGGCTACAACCAAAAATGATCATATGGCTATATACCAAAGTCATCAGACCCATGAAAACTTAAAACAATCATAACAGGCAGGGAGGCATGGAAGGAAGGATCTCCAAGTAATGCAGAAATGGCCTGCTACACAGATGGCTAAAAACCAACCCTTTCACTTACTCCGACAGACAAGCAGCTATAAAAGCAATCAGTTCCATGCAGATAAATTCCAAACTAGTTTGGCTGGGCAGTCATAATAGATTGTCCTTAGCCCGGGTACCAAGCCACTCAGATCACGAGGGAAATGAAAATGCAGACTCACTAGCCCGAGAAGGGGCACGATGTGCTCCCATTGGCCCAGAACCTTTGTGTGTTGTAGCGAAAGCGCTGCAAAAAACAAATAGCAGCACTTGGATAAAAAATCAATCTCGAGAATGGTGGAACAAGGCGCCAAAAATGAGGCATGCCAAAGAGTTCATCAAAGAACCCTCGCCAAAATCACGGAGTATCTACTGAGTCAGAATAGGAGAACAATCAGGATCCTGGTTGCGCCCCTGACAAGGCATTGTAGACTTAACAAACACATGAATAACATCGGATTGGCAGACACAACCATATGCAGGTTTTGCCAACAAGATGAGGAAACATCAGCACACATACTTTGCTACTGCGAAGGACTGACTAGGCTGTGGTTTTCGACGACAGGGGAGGAAAAACCACAACCCTCCCAATATATGGAGGACCTGAGGTTTGGCATTCGAAGTCTAGAAAAGGAACTCTAGCATAACAGGAGGGCACACACAATAGATCTGCAAAGGTCGTAGTGGAGAGGCTCTTAGAAGCACATAAGCCCCATATTACCTCATCTTATCTTATCATTTCAGCAGATATACTTAGTTATACGTTACCATGAATCGTCTATGGAATAATGACAGAAACAGATGGCAGTTGAAATGGGGAAAGTAGAACTTTGCGTTCGTTCTAAGGTAGAACCCAAAAATGTTTCGCCTGCAGCGCCTTGGTAATCGTAAGCCGGTTTTCTATTGGTAAAAAGGTGGCAATCCTGCGGTCGAGTAATATGTATATTTCTGTTGTGGAATTTGTTATTTATCGATATTATTTAATGATTATATCAGTTTTTTAAAGATTGTTTTCCTTTTTTTAACTTATCATCAACAAACAAATGTATGACTATAAAATTTAATGGATTCCATACAATTTCATATTAAGTGGAATTAAAAAACTTTCGCTAAACAATAGATACTTGAAACTGTGTAACATCCACTCCTGTTATTCGCCCTTCAACACTCCCTCCTACATTTCCTTCAATAAAAATTTTCCCACGCGTCATATCTTTTGTAACCGTATTTTGACAAATGTTATTTTCTAAGATCGACAAAAACATTCATAAATAAAGTAAATGGGCTATCATCTTTCTTTGTAATTTTTAGCCTAGACATCGAAGGAAATAGTCAATTGGTCTAACTTTTCTTATGTCTAGTATATTAGAAAAGCGCTCAAAGTTTTATATAAAAAGTGTGTCCATAAAATTAACAAACAGTATATTATACCTCTGGAGCTTGAAAAATAAATTAACAAGGCACAATATAAAAACAGTTTTCTGGTGATATATGCCCTCTAACTAATATCATTATGTCGATAATATCTTTTCCTTCAAAAATTAAGACTACACGACCAATAGTCTTCTGGTGAAGGCACCTGTCTACTAAAGCAACTTTTATGTCTGTATTTACTGTTCCTGCTGTTGTAGGTATGTATTTTATGTTTGTGTATATTGGGGTAACATTCACTGAGACCTGAAAGATCTATTGATCTATTGTGTCCCTTTTCTTCTACTAATTTCCTGAGGAAAGTCTCAGAGACTAGTAATTCCTTAATTCCCATTCCTTTGGAGGAATTGTAGGTTATCCGCAGGCTTCAGTAGGTAATCCTTTTATATCTAGCAGTCTTCCAGGGGCTAGATTCTTAGCTGAGGAAGTACAGCTTCCCAAGAGATTTGTCTTCGTCACTGCAATGACAAAGTAAACAAAAAAGATAAAGACAAAATATGTATTCTCTTTCTTAATCAAAAGTCCAAATCCAGGTTTTGTTCCGTGGGATTCTGTGGATCCTAAAAGTATCTCAATGGAGAACTCTTTCATTTCACAGAATCAACATTTTTCTGCTCCACTAGTTTGAGCTACTCGAGGTGTCTTGTTGGGACATCTGTCAAAAAAAATAGTGTAGTTTTACTCCTGCTTAGACCATCTTTCGATCTCATCTAGTTGTAGTTTTCCAGAAGTATTTTTGATTGTTTTAGCGCTACTAGATTTTCCCAATGGTCCCATCATTTATTTTTTCCGCCAAAGGGTTCAGATCCCCAAAAGGGCGTTTCAGCCACTCTGTCAGTTCATTTGCCTTGTAATTTCCTTCTGTTCCAGAGTCTCCTGTCCTGACGATGTTATTCTTGTATAGTTCATTGAGCTTTTCTAGGCATTCCCATACTATTTCAGAACTAATTACACAAGAACTCTATGCCAGTCGTTTGACAGAAACCAAAAAACACTTTCACAATATTAGATACGTTTTTTTATTATAACTTTCTCAAAAGCCAAGCAGGTGGGATTTTTGTTCTTTATCGAATAATTTATACTATAAATTGAATCTTGAGATTAAATTTCTTTTATTAAACAATAATTGACTTTGTGAAAATATTCACAACATTTCTGGTTTTTGAAAATTGGATCTATGTGTGTATTGTTAAATTTAATACTACAAGAATTATGTAACAATATCGACCAAGTAGACAAAGTATCAAGAGATATTTACCTAAAATATTATAAAACATTTTCCCTTTAGTTCTGCAAAAGCTATTGCATCAGATCGAACAACTAGGCGTCTCGGCGCCCACAAACGGCGCCAATAAACTTCCAACCGTCGGCAATTCCAGCATCCCATTCGCAAATGTGTATCCATCCACTCCCGTTGAAGATCAAAACCATCGGGAGAAAAGAATGATTTTGGGCAGGACCAAACAAGGACGACTGTTAATTCTTCTAGTTATAACTTTTTAAATTAAAATTGATATGTTGCCAATAAAAATATTTTTTTCTACTTATTTTTTCAGATGCTAAGTTAAGAATTAAAAAATCCTTATATAATTGATAAATATAAAGAGACCTAAATTAAATATGACTTTGACACAGGAATTAATGTAGTATGATGAACTTCTTCGATCGCCACTAAAGTTTTTTATCAACATTATCATCAGAGCGTAATCTGCCAACAATAAAATGTTTTCTATTGATAACAAAACGTCATTAATCAAAATAAACTATGGTTGATCTGTAATATACACTGTGTTCATTTCAAAAGGACCCACCCTTAATATTTCAAAAATGGGACATAGAAGGAAATGCCGAAACACGTCAACTTTTAACTTGAGGGGGACACTTTTTGGCGCTAATGTCATAAGTGTCAGATTCACCCCCTCCCTACTGGAGACAACCCTTACATTTTTTTCAAACGGAATTAGGTATCAAGTCACACCTTATTTAAAAGGTCTGGTAAATCTCCATTCAATCATTTTGTTTTGCCTTTGATACCAGCCTTCCATTGTTATTTGATCGTTGTTTAAAATTGGCTATTTTTTAACTTTTCGTATGCCCCCGTATTGTGTTATGATAGAAAGACTCTTTAAAGAATAAAAAATGTACAAATAGTAAAAAGACAACTGTTAACAAGGAAAAACTGCTATTTAATCATGCGTCCAAAGTGACCACCGTTAACATTCAGGCAATAATCGGCTGGACCGATTTTGATGAAATTTTTGGTGTGTGTTCAAGTGGATTCGAGAATGGTTTAGATTCACAATTGATCCCGGTAGGTGGCATTGCAATCGAGTTCATAATGAACAACTCCTAAATGTATAGGCCGATTTTGATGAAATTTTGTGAGATTGTGTAAGTAACTGGATGGTTTAGATTCACAATTAGTCCCACTAGGGCGCTGCAATCGGGTTAATACTGAACTTTTCCTAAACGGTTGGTCCGATTTTTATGAAATTTTGTGTGTTTGAGTAACTGGATGGTTTAGATTCACAATTAGTCCCAGTAGGTGGCGCTCTTCTATTTTCAACTCTGCGGTTATGACATGACCTCTTTCTCTTCACTTTCGGATGACCCTGTATACAAAATATCATAGATACGATTCTCCTGATTGCTGCGATCGGGTTCATAATGAACAACTCCTAAACGGTTGGTCCGATTTTGTTGACTTTTTGCAAAGGAGTTTTTTTGGTACGATAATTTCAAAAAAACGCGTCAAATTCTCACAAAAAAATATGTTTGCCTCTAAAAATGGAAGAAAAAAATCAGGAAAGTCGAATTTTCAGGAAATATATTCTTACTATAAAAAAAAGGTTAGCACATGACAACGTCTGTCGGGTCCGCTAGTATTCATATAACTTTTGATAGATGCATCTGGAAGCTTTAAAACAATTCCGAGGATAATTCCGACAATTCGGAAAAATCCCAGGAGCAATTTCAGTTGCGTGATAGTGAGGCAAAGCCTAAACAAACCTGTCAATTATCAGGAAAATGACATATCCAAAGCACCTGAATATCCCATGGATTATTTGTCCCTCTTAAGCTTTGTACAAGCTGTGGTCAGTATCAGCAGCTTTGTAAAAAAAATACTGATTAAATGCTGCAATTGAGATGAATATGAGTTTTTTGTGGCATAGAATTCAATAGACAATAGATGAGTATTTTCATTTGACTCAAAGTCGTTGAGCTATATTTTCTTGACTCATGAAAAGATCGATTTCAACCTAGCGTAAAGTTTTATGAGGGCTACCACCATTTAAACCAGCTATTTAATACATCCTGGACTAATTCACCAGTACACAGATGTTCTATCAAAAAAGGTCACTTCTAAACACACTGAGTAAGCTTTGCAGTAAGTTTCGAAGAAAGGAAATCAATCTAAATGTGGGCACGAATGTCCAAGGATGAAGTGAAGAGGAGGGAATATTTTGGACAGCTCGGGAGTTGAGTACATATTTTGGGTAGGCTAGCGTGATAATGTAAGGGACAAAGAAGGTGGAAATAGTTTGAGGTTAGAGTACGTGAAACAGATTAAAAAGGTTAAATAATGTCAAATATCCAAACTTTATAAACAATATATTAATGGCCTGGTCTGAAAATAATGTTTTGCTGCAGATTAAACAATAAAAACGAAACATAAAGAAAGCAATTTGAACTGTTTATTTTAAACACAAATAAATTGTGCATTGTAAATCCTAAAAACGTCTCCAATAAAAATTGTAATAAATAAACTTTCCCAGGGTCGAAAACAACTTTCAATGTTCTTCCAGACCCGGCCCCTCTTATCCCCAAAAAGTTGTTTCCATCTAAACGAAATGTAGATAGTTTTTCAACGAATTTCCCGAAACATTTCGGCGCCCACATTGGCGCCGCCTCCACCCCTCGATTGGCGTCAGAATGTCGACGATTTGGACGTCGACGCCGTCGCTGATGTTCTAATAACAAATTGTTATAACATGGGAAAACACAAACAACTTTTTTTTGTTGAAATGTTGCTCTAAGATGATGATGTTTTAGTGTGAAGTTGCACTTAACAAGGAGTCGTCGACGTTGACACTCAATAAGCGAGTATTTTTTTTTTGGGTAAATCAGGCATTATATTTTAATACATAAATTGAGGAAGAATAATAGTATATGCGGAAACAAAAACAACAATTTGATGTTGTGTAGCTTTTTAATTTTATAGAAAATTAAAGTACTATATTGATTTTAATTTAGTGAATATTGTTATTTTTAATAATTTTACCCCCGGCCTCAGCCATAACTCCTCAGGTTGTGGTTCAATAATGTACCTTTTATTTTAATGAAATTGTCCAGATTTTTTTAAAACTGGATTATATTATTACAATGAGAAATTACATTACATGGTCTTTATATAGGTAGGTACAGTGGGGACGTTTAGGTTGGAATAAATTCAATATTTTTCTGTCTAAAGCTATTATAACAAAACGCTTGCCTAGGTCAATTTTCATTTTCAATTGCGCATCGTACTCTATCATTGGATGTGCAAATGACGTCACCAGTTTTGCTTACATGACATCATTGTTATTTTTTTAAATAGAACAACATATTTTTCTCTACATTTTTGAATTCCACAACAATAGACGATTACAAAAATGTATAATACTTATAGTACAAAGCATTGGTTTGTGAATTAGAGACAAATGTATCAGAAATTTTCAATTATCGAAATGACTGGACTAATAAATTTTTAGTTTTTATTATTTTAAATAATTAAGAAAATACGTTCAAAAGTTGAATTAAATGTTCAAAGTACATGCCGTTGATTACCTGGCAATAACCAAGACGGTTTCTAAATTCCTCCAACACTTTATTTAATGTTTCCCGACGAATGAGTTTCATCTCATTAAGAATTCTCTCTTTAAAATCTTCGATATTCTCAGGCCTATTGAAGTACACTTTAGATTTAAGATAACCCCAAATGCAAAAATCAAGGGAGGATACATCAGGAGAACTTGCTGGCCGCTCTATAAATCCTCTCCTACCTATCCACCTGTTGGGAAAAATAGTATCTAAATCGCTAACAGCGCATAATGTGGTGGTGCGCTGTCCTATTGAAACCATATAAAATTACTAGGCATGTGTGGATTCTTATTATTTCGTTATAACGCGGCAATTGCTGGAATAATATCATTTTGTAGCATTTCTAAACATTTTTTAACAGTCAACGTTCCCTCAATAAAAAATGGTCCCAACAATTCCTGCCCAAACATTAACTTTTTCAGGATACTGAGTGTGGGCCTCCATCCTCCAATGAGGATTAATGACCATACCATTTAAATAAAATGTTACTTCATCTGAAAATACTACATGCTCTACAAATTGTGGATCATTATTACATCATCACTTCACAAAATTCCATCCTTCGATCAAAATCATCATCGTTGAGTTCATGAACTAAATTAATTTTGTAAGGATGAAATTTATTTTTTTTCAAATATTTCATAACTGTAGATTTACTCAATGAGTTTTCCGTCTACTAGATATGTATGGATTTTCTTGGACATTTAGGAGCATATCCAACTGATCGTCACCACCAATTGCAGATCGACCTTTAATTATCTCTCACGTTACCAAATTCTCTAAATTTGTTCTCTATTTTTGATGCAGTGGATTGAAAAATAGAACTATCTGGATACTTATCATTCCACAATTCACAAACTTCTCGCTGGGTTCGGGACTTGTCACCATACCCACCCATTATTAAAATTTCAATTCTTCCTTTTTTGCTTAAACGTACCATTATTGAGAAATTTAACAACTGGTGATTGACAATGCAGTACTTTTTGACATTAGCATTGTAAATAAAAACAAAATATGGCAAAAAAAAACAAAAAACAAAACCATAATAATTAAAAATTTCTTATACTTATACAACATTTGTCTCTAATTCAAAAACCAATGCTTTGGACTATACGCGTCTATAAGTATTAAACATTTTTGTAATCGTCTGTTGTTGTGGAATTCAACAATGTAGAGAAAAATATGTTGTTCTATTTAAAAAATAACAATGATGTCATGTACGCAAAAGTGGTGACGTCATTCGTACATCCAATAATAAAATAAAAATTGACCTGTGCAAGCGTTTTCTTATAATAGCTTTAGACTGAAAAATATTGAAGTTATTCCCACCTAAACGTCCTCCCCGTATAAGATATTCACTCAAATTTAGTATGAAGAATTATTATTGTTTTTTAATTATTGTTATTATTATTTTGTATTTTTTTCACCCCCTCGGAATCGTTTTATTTAGATTTAAATACATTAAATATTAAATTTCTGTCAATATATAACTCTGCAATATCGTAATTTAATTTTTGTTCCGGATTTAAATAATAATTTTTTTCTAATTTCAATAAATGAAAAGTTACGTCCCTCGATAATTTCTTCCTCTCACTACAATTTTAAATCTTCATACCTTTATCAATTATTTTATTCTGCTGAAGATTTAGAAGTCCAACTGTGATTCTACCATTTTATGTTCTGCATTAATTTCATAAAATTATTAATAATTTCATTTCATCTCTTTGATTTTTCATTTTTTTTTACTTTTTAAGTAATTTCCAAAAATTAATAATTTATTTATATCGCAACGCTCCTCTCTTGTCCGACTTTTAAATTTAAATTTTTCAATAGGTTTATTCCAAATTTTGACAAGCGTTACTATTGTGAATTTTATATCTTCTTTTTTAAATAATTGACAAAAAACTTCATTATCTGTCTCATCTAATAGATCAATTGCATACAGGTATATTTATTTTTTTATAGTGACACATTTATACAGGGTGATTCATAATAAATTGTACACAAAGCAGTGGTAGACTCCTGACATCAACATATGACGATTGGGCAAATATGACCTTAGTAAAATGTTGATAGTTAACAATCTACAGGGTGGTAAAGTTGAAATATTTCAGTAGCCGCTTCACTGATATTGATGAAATTTTGGTAATTGGGGTTTTTCGAGGTGGCAAATGTCGCCATAAGGTTATTTTTGACCTACTCCACGAGGGGGCGCTTCATACTAAAACGGAGTTCACTCTTATGACTAAAAGTTTTTTATGTTAATTAAGAAACATATGGCGACATACTAAATTTGTGCAGACAACATTTATAAATAAAAAAGGGATACTTGTTTCAACTTGATAAATTCAACCGTTTTCGAGAAAACTATAAAATATTATTTTAGAGCACATTTCACCATTAATTAATAAGTTGGACATTAACAACAGTTGAATCGGTGCAGAAAACATTTGTGTGTTCTATTTTATTAATTTATTGATAAATCAGGAGTCTACCATTGCTCTGTGTACAATTCATTATGAATCACCCTGTATATAAAAACAAACTTTTATTCCAAAATTCCATAGCAGCATGCATATGAATTTGTGTTAATGAAACTCTTCTCAAAAGTCGTCCTGAACGTGAATTAACCTCGTGTAATCTTCGACGTAGGTACTGTTTTAATTGAAGCCGAAGCACCAGAAGCGTTCAAAAGATGCTGTTGTATGATCAGAGACGATCTTGTATGGGGGAGGTAACCCTTTGCCGTCCACGTGTAGGTCGTTATCTCACGTTTCCAGTTGATATCTCCGAAGAAGCCGCGAAATAAAACTTCCACTGACTTGGAAAACGCCCGCAACTTCTCTCTGAAGACGACCCACCTCAATCATACCAATAGTCCTACTAACTTCATACGCACCAAGTTTACGTTTAGGCATTATTCAAAACAAAGTTCTAAATTCTAAATCACAGTTGACTGAATAATGTGGAAGCAATAACCGATGTAAAATTCTTGAAACTACAAGCTTGCCTTAAACTTAAAATCTTATCAATCTTTAAGCACCAATAAAATAATTTTTCTACGCCCATTTCCTTTATTTCATAGAAGAAAATAGATGAGATGGGCGTAGAAAAAGTATAGTACGTTACACGAGCTGTAATCCCATTACGCACTCGCCGCTACGCGGTTTCGTGCGAAAACTTTTTCACTTCGTGCGTAATGGATTACTTACAACTCTTGTTACGTAATATACTATTAAATGTAAGGCAGGCGATCAAAGATTTTACCAAAATTTTTTTTTCAATGTCTAAAATTTCGCTTACATTTTGCCAATCATTATTTAATGACGCATAAACTTAACTGATCATTTCTTACCCCTAACAATTTTACGTTTTGTTATCCACATACGCAAACTAATGCTATACATTATCTTACATCCTCCCCATTAGTTCTTTTTTTATTTAGCCTCATAAATATTTTCCCCATTTTCTGAATATTATAAACAGTCTCCTTGACACCAGATTTCCCGTTCTTGGAAATTTGTTTCTATCACCCAACAATAGAAAAAGTCATGGATCACTTCATGGCAGCCTCTTCCGGAAATGCGTCAGCAACCGGATATCACGAGAGAGAAACAAGTGAATCGTCTATGCCGACTGATTTTCCCTAGTCAGAATCAGTTTTTCCGTTAACGTAGATATATGTACTTACATAGACAGAACTGAAAATTTGTATAAATAGGAGAATAGGACCACAATATTTTTATACGGTGGTTGTCTTTTATATTCTGCATATAGAGCTATAAAAAAACAGGAGACACTATTGATTTTCAAAGTATTCTCCACGAAGAGAACCAATTCTTTAAGCAGTTATTCCACTCGCTTTTTGGTACATTCAAAATAGAGTTTTTAAGGCGTTGACTACATCTTCTGGGGACTGGAACCTTTGAACACGCAGTTCGTTATTAATTTTTGGAAAAGTAAAAAAGTCGTCGGGACTGTATGGAGGAAACTCAATTGTTTTTCGAGATGTCTTGGTGGAGGATCATTCGTCGTTGGAGGTTGGTTTTTCGAAACTCAGCAATTACTTCCGGCAAACAAATCGATATGTACCAATCAGCAGTAACAGTTCTTCGATCTTGCAGAGGAATTGTTGCTACATTAACTGCTTTTGAGACAAATCTCGCCACCATCTTTTTGGAAACACTTCGAGAACGGATAACTTTCGTCGGTTTTGGTTCATCTTGGAACACCCAAACACCAATTGGCTCTAATTTCTTTCTGTTCTTCCGTCAACAGATACGGCATCCAACGAGAAACTAATTTTTTTAATGTAAAACTTTTTGAATTGTGGTCTTTGAAATGTCCAACGATGCTCCAATTTCACATCTCGATCTTCTTGGATCAGCTTACGTACAGCTTACGAAAACAGAAACCAACTTATCAAGGCATTCTCGTTAAGACAACTGTCTTCGAAAATTGTAAAAAATTATTGCGCGAAAATTTTCTCGTCTTAATTCCATTTTTCGACTGACTCATCAACTTTTTTCCTGATTTATTTCAGTATTTTTATAACTCTCAATACTGCCCTCTATTTAAATTTAACGATTATACTTTGATAAAAAATAAAAATAAACAACGCTGCTTCGAATTCAATCCGGGACACATTGTATGATATAAAGGGAAAACTATATTCCATTAAGGAGCCCTAATATAACGAAATGTTTATCTATACATTAATTTTCCTGGGAATTCTTCGGATCGATCGAAAATGCTTTCTGATTTTTATATCTTTAATACTGAAGATAAAATACAAGCTTTCATGTGAAATAACTAATGCTTTTATACATATTGATATTAGACTAAGCTTGTCATAAAAATCAAACTCTGTAATTGTCGGGGGTAATACCACAAGAGCTCACATTTAGCTGGATATTTTTTGTGGTTGTTTTCTAATATTTTATTTCATTATTAATTAAACGAGAGCTGTTCTGACAAAATCACTAGAGCGTGATCGAGTCAGAACAGTTAAATTACCTATGTTAAAGTAAGTATGAGAAAACAAAATATCCTGCTAGATCTGAGCTTGCGCGGTATTTGGTAAGACAATTTCCATGAATAGAAAACTCAATTCAATTAAACTTTATTTTACAAACTGAACGAACAATACGTAGAAGAAAAATGTTTAGAAAGAACAATTGTTAAAAACACAACTACTATATACAATTGATCGAGATGCAGATTTTGTTGTTGACATTGACATGGATGTTGTTGACATTGTGGCTAATTCATTATCCAAAGCTTTATCTCGGAGATTTGTTACAATATGCGAATGATGCTCATTATCAAGTTGTAAATAAGGCTTTGTAGACTTGGAAGAGGAATATCTAGTTATTTCAAATAATACTTGTTCAATAATACCTGCTTTAGCTAAAGTTAACACGGCGCTTGATCTATGAGAATGATTAGAAAAATATTTATTCTTTGTATCCAGTCCAATTTTTTCAGCTGAAATTTTCGTCCACTTAAGAATTTTGTTGACTCCTATAGGAACATTTTTGTACCAACCTTTTGATGAATTATTTTTCCAAAACGCATTGGTAGTTATAAATAATGTATCAGTTGTAATATGGTTCGGTCTATGTGATAATATTTTATAAAACAATGTTACTGGGGCATATACTAGGGTTTTCTATGTTTTTTATTAGCCATTCACTATCGCAGCACTTATTTGAGCCACCCTGACATGTTTTGGAAAAAACTGTATTATATTCAATGCCACCAGTAAAATCACCATTATTCGATTTATCTTCTTTAAAATAGTGTACATTTTGCAGCTTCACCTCCTCGCCAAGTTAATTCAAATGCAGCAATATGAAAAAATCTTTTTCTACAACTGCTATGAAAAATGACGTATTTCTCATAGCTTACTTAATTTCAAAACCAAATATTGCTCATACTGTGAGAAATAATATTTCTCATGGCACTTTGCCCACGCCACATATATTTATATGGAGAATCAAATAAAATCGACAAAAACTTAGTAGGCTACTGTCATCTTCAAATACCTACTTAGTTGTCACAAAACTGTCAGATTATATTCGAAAATATGTTAAAAATTGTCAAAAATTTTGAAATATGGTCAAAAATTGTCAAAAATTTAGAAAAATGGTCAAAAACTGTCAAAGTTTTGAAAAAATGGTTAATAATTGCCAAATATTTTCAAAAATTGTCAAAAATTTGAAAAACTGGTTAATAATTGTCAAAAATTGTCAAAAACTGTCAAAAATTGTCAAATATTTTAAAAAATGGTCAAAAATAGTCAATAATTGTTAAAATTTTGAATGATAATCAAAAACTGTCAATATTTTTGAAAGTTGTCAAAAATGGTCAATAATTGTCAGACACTGTCAAAAATGGTCAATAATTGTTAAAATTTTGAAAAATGGTTGAAAATTGTTAAAATTTTGAAAAAATTGCCAATAATTATGAAAAAATGTCAAAAATGGTCAATAATTGTTGAAAATTGTCAAAAATTTTGAAAAGTTGTCAAAAATGGTCAATAATTGTCAGAACCTGTCAAAAATTGGCAAAAATGGTCAATAATTGTTAAAATTTGGAAAAATGGTCTAAAATGGTCAACATTTTTGAAAAATTGTCAAAATGGATCAACATTTTTGAAAAATTGATGAATAATAGTCAAAAATGGTCAATAATTGTTAAAATTTGAAAATATGGTCAAAAATTTTGAAAAAATGGTCAATTGTCAAAAATGGTCAATAATTGTCAGAACCTGTCAAAAATGTTCAAAAATTGACAAAAATGGTCAATAATTGTTAAAAATGGTCTAAAATGGTCCAAATTTTTGAAAAATTGTCAAAAATGATCAATAATTGTCAAAATTGGTCAATAATTGTTAAAATTTGAAAAAATAGTCAAAAATGGTTAAAATTTTGAGAAAATGGTCAATAATTATAAAAAACTGTCAAAAAGGGTCAATAATTGTAAAAAATTGTCAAAATTTTTGAAAAATGGTAAAAGTTTTTAAAAATTGTCAAAAATGGTCAATAATTGTCAGAGCCTGTCAAAAATGGTCAAAAATTGTCAAAAATGGTCAATAATTGTTAAAATTTGGAAAAATGGTCTATAATTGTCAAAAATGGTCAATAATTGTTAAAATTTAAAAAAATTGTCAAAGATTTTGAAAAAATGGTCAATAATTGTCAAAAATTGTCAAAAATTTTGAAAAATGGTCATTCTATTGTGCATACGAAGCAAGCTTCTATCGGCGGTCCGACGACTGCTCACCTTTACTTTTTGTTTTACTAACCATAAAAATAAATATTGAGTTACTTTACTTGTATTTTTTAAATTTGTGCAGTTGTAGAAAAAGTATAGTGTGCAACATGTGGGGAAAGTACTTTTCTCACTTGTGTGTTTGCACAAACTTCCACACTCGTGAGAAAAGTTGAACTTTTCCCACTTGTTGCACAATATACTATTTTCTACTACCGTGCGTTTTAACCCATTTTCCCGAACGCATTTTAGTTGTGAAAGTGTCATTTTCCCGCACTAGTGCGGGAAAGTAAAATTATGCAAATTTTGACCTTGTTTGATAGTTTTTAACTTCGGAAGTTATAACTATTGTTACAACAGGTAAATAAATATTTACGAAATAGTCCATCAAATAAAATCTACATCTTTTCTAGCTTTTTGTTGCATTTTTAATTTTTTGAAACTATAAAATAATGAAGATATTTTTATATAACCCTGTACATTCTTTAAAGTAGTGTCACAAAACAACTATCAAACCACCCGGGTTTGATATTAGTTGCTTTGACAACCCAGGCGTGTAATTGTTACTAAAACGTCAAAGCTGTTCAAATAACTCCACTGGCAATTTTAAGTATGCAACAGAATGCAACAAATTGTGTGTTTAATATCAATATTTATAATAATTAATAGTTTTTAGTTGAAGTTTTGTATATATATGTTGAAATAAAATAATTTTTGAAAAATGGGTTGGCATACTTTTTTGTATATACGGTCGTAGAAAAAATAATGTTCCTAACTCATGCGTAAAGTGTCTTTCCCGACCTTGACCGCTTGCCCGAACTCCACTTTCCGCACTTGTTAGGAAAATAACTATTTTAAAAGACCTATGGGTCTATTTTCATCCCATAGTAATGCCATTTTAACAATTTCACATTTGGTTAATGCTATTGAACTATTTTTACGTTTTTCTAAATTATCTTGTAAGTTCTTAGAATTTCGTGCATCACGGAATTTCTTAAATGCCAAATCAGTGAAAGGCTTGAAAGTAACATTAAATTTTTTGAAATACATGCTTTGCAACATTTTTGCTGTTTTCATGACGTATTCTTTATAATATTCCCCATTCTGTTTCTTCATATTTAAGGCCCCAGTCCATCAATATTCCTGCCACATTTTCCACTGACTGTTTGCAATCCAAATTGAAGTTTCGTTGTTTACAAAATTCGCTAAATTGATTCCAAATGGAGGAATGACTTTTTTGTATTTTTTGGAGTTGATTTTTCAATCTCCCTTACTATTTCTGCCTCGCCAATATTTCCAAATCTCGACATACTGAAATATTATTTGCTGTTTAATTCTGTTTTTGACATTTACAAATGTCAAACTGATGCGCCACGCAACGCTTGATAAATGAACAGTAAATGCTACGGATTATGCTCTCAGAGCTTCTGGACGGATGACATCTACCTTGTACAGTACTGAAGTGTAATTCAATGTCTGTAGGTACATATAGCCCGAGAAGTAGTTGTTGTTTCTTAGTGAACGGTCTCTGTTCTTTGAAAAATATTTTTCAAAAACTTTGTAAGGTGTTATAATAGAAACTATTATCTCTGACATCTATACATCGTATTCTTGTTTTATTGCCGTTAGTTCTTTGTGACGTTTTGTCATTTCTAGCTTTAGATAAATCACAATAAACACATTATTTACCGACACCGTGCCTAAACAAATTGAATGCTTCTCTGAGATGCTCTGAACTTCACATCAAGTATCTTCAAGATATGAAGTACTCAAAAACTAAGAAGTTTGATTAAGAAATTTGTGACTGCAGATACGCGAAATTTTAAAATTATCGATAACAGAAGAGGCTAATTTGGTGAACAAAATAAAATCGCATACCACAAATAATCGAAAACGAATCCAATTAACTTAATTGATTATCCCTGTAATATCTCTTGCCCCGCCTATGGTTTTAGCAGAGTTAGTTTCCCCGTTCTCTAGATATTTAGTGATTTCTTTTATGGGCATGTTGACTAGAGGGTTAACTTCAGTAAAGTTTTTCATATCTTCCATAACGGTCCATATTTTATCTTTATAGATTTATAGCCTGACATGTTTTTATGTTGATTGATTAATACTTGGAACTTACAAGAGGGTTAAAGTTGTGCTTTTAACAATAAAATATTGTTCAAAACAATAATAACCAACGGGACAAAAATGTTAAAGTCTGGACAATATACTATACGCCATGTTAAATTTACGCCATAACTCTTATTAATCACCAAATCTTAGAAAATTTCCAATTTACAAATGACAATATAAAAATATTGTAATGTAAGATTGTAATGAAAATAAAAATTGTGTATACTCTATTTGAAAAAAGGGGAGAGAGCAATAAACCCTTGTAAAATGACCATACCAAGGGCATACCTGCTTGTAATTCTAAAAATCTCGAGAATTGTGAATTTTATATTTAAGCAATATCCTAAAATCATGTGAAATTCTTTTCACGAAAAATGATTCCGACTCAATAATAGCTTTTATCTACGACCACAATTGTTAAATATTTTTTAAAATGGTCAAAAATAGTCAATAATTGTCAAAATTTTTGAAAGTTGTCAAAAATGGTCAATAATTATCAGAAAC
This sequence comes from Lochmaea crataegi, assembly GCA_947563755.1. Lineage (NCBI taxonomy): Eukaryota > Metazoa > Arthropoda > Insecta > Coleoptera > Chrysomelidae > Lochmaea > Lochmaea crataegi. The sequence goes on along the minus strand of OX387423.1, from coordinate 86,665,565 downwards.
TGTCAAAAATGGTCAATAAATGTAAAAATTTTTAAAAATTGTTAAAATTTTGAAAAAATGGTCAATAATTATAAAAAACTGTCAAAAATGGTCAATAATTGTGGAAAACTGTCAAAAATGGTCAATAATTGTTAAAATTTGGAAAAATGGTCAAAAATTGTCAAAATTTTGAAAAAATGGTCAATAATTATAAAAAACTGTCAATAATTGTTGAAAATTGTCAAAATTTTTGAAAAATGGTCAAAATTTTTGAAAAATTGTCAAAAATGGTCAATAATTGTCAGAAACTGTCAAAAATGGTCAACAATTGTTAAAATTTTGAAAAATGGTCAAAATTTTCGAAAAATCGTACAAAATTGTCAAAACTTTGGAAAAATGGTCAATAATTATAAAAAACTGTCAAAAATGGTCAATCATTGTTAAAAATGGTCAAAATTTTTGAAAAATTGTCAAAAATGGTCAATAATTGTCAGAAACTGTCAAAAATGGTCAATAATTGTAAAAATTTTGAAAAATGGTCAAAATTTTCGAAAAATCGTACAAAATTGTCAAAACTTTGGAAAAATGGTTGTTGGAGACAATATTCGTCACATTGGCTTACTTTCAAATTTAGCGCGAACGAATCTTGTCCCCACCACATAAATTATGCTCTCGTTCGAGAACCATATAAGTTCAGTTCAAGTTTAACTCGTATGTGGGTCGCACGCAAAAGTTTCGTGCGTTCCACAATTTACACTGTACCAAAAAGTTGTACAATAAAGAATAAAACCATATATACAGTCCATAATTTCAAACACATCGAAGTGAACCAGACAATGGTCAATAGTTATAAAAAACTGTCAAAAATGGTCAATAATTGTCAGAACCTGTCAAAAATGCTCAAAAATGGTCAATAATTGTTAAAATTTTGAAAAATGGTCAATAATTGTTAAAATTTGGAAAAATGGTCTAAAATGGCCAAAATTTTTGAAAAATTGTCAAAAATGATCAATAATTGTGAAAACTGTCAAAGTTGGTCAATAATTGTCAAAAATGGTCAATAATTGTTAAAATTCGGAAAAATGGTCTAAAATGGTCATGGAAATCATCAACGTTATGGTCCCATTATTCAATGTTGAAAACTACCATAAATCTAAATTTAAACATTGATATTAGTAAATTTCATAAACGTATTACCTTCATAAAACGACAATCAGGAGAGCCATAACCAAAAAGATCAAAAATTTTCACAAGGGAACAGATTTTGGATTTTATAAATGGAGCACCAGATAATGAATTTCTTATGATGAAGGTAGGCAATAATTCAAACACAATTATTGAAAAGAGAGGTTATATAATATGTAATTAAGCGAAAGTATTTTTATTGTGGTCGTAGATAAAACATTGTATGATACTCATGCGCGAATTAATTTTGCGCACTCGTTGCGAAAAAAGGCACTAGCTACGCTCGTGCCTTTCATTTTCGCAACTCGTGCGCAAAAGTATCACTTCACGCACTTGTATCATAAATAACTAATTTGGGTTTCGCTATTAGAGAGACGTTGCTTATCATCTTTTCATTTATAGATTTATAGATCTATTTATAGATATCGAAGAATAAATGTATATTATTCAACGCTTTACAACAAGTTTTAAAAAATATTTTTCAAAAACAGTGACCGTTCAACTAAGAAGAAACAACTACTTCCCGGGCTATATGCCCCGACAGACATTTAATTACACTTCTAAGTCAAACGGGTTGGTATCTATTTATACCTAGAAAATAGTTAAAATCCGATCTACAATGGAAACTTTTATTGTAGTCAACCATTTATCTTGACAAGCACTTTACCTGATAGGATGGGTGTTGGTAATTTCGCCAAAGAAGATCATTCTAGGTAATTTCGCCAAGAAACCTTTTCAGGTATAAAATTCAACATGTAATCTGCCTAAAACTCACTCTTTTCGGATTATTTATTAGATAATTATGTTACTTTGCTATTTGAAGTTTTTCAATTTACGCGGCCATTTTTTCAACACTTTATACCTTCTTCAATCATGTTCCTATATATACAGGGTGAATTACGATGAACTGTACATACTTCTACCATAAGTAGAGGCACGTTAGGGGATTATCACATGACCATTAAAAAACGTCTCTTTGTTTTTATTATTAATATACAGGGTGAATTATGGATCTTCACCAAAATAATGTTTCCTCATATATTTTCAATGATTAAGTCGATTTGTCTCATTTTTTGGTGAAAGTGTGTATTGGTGTCTGGCAACTAACTGACATATTCAGAATTTAAAAAATCCAGGTCCGTCTTCGTGAAAATTTGTTGCTTCATATTCAACATTTCACCCTGTATATGATTTTTCTAAAATCTGATATAATTTTTTCAGAGGGCATAAATAGACAGTTAGACCTGGGTATTTCAATTTTTTGACAGACTCATACGCGAGGAAAAGTCTGATACCGTAAAACCTCCAAAGCAATCCCCAGGAAGGCATAAGATAACTATCGGCGAGGAAGAAAAACAAGTTATAAGAAGGAAAGTACATTCATTCTACTTTAATAATGAAACTCCGACCTTAAATAAAATAAAAGTTCATCTACATTATAAATACTATTATAATTGTCTCTGTAATAGATGTATTATTATTAATTGTTGATAATGTATTATATGGCTACTCTTTGTCGCAATCATATTTTTCATTTAATATCATACCTACTGACACCCCTACCTAAAGGTACGGTTATGCCTGTAATTACAAGCGACCCGAAGATGGGGTTTCTATTGTATACCGGCGTTGTACAGGGATGGGTAGTAAAAGAATAAAGATGTGAATTATAATGTTAAACGTTTTAAAATTCTGGAGTTTTAGTTGCTCACCCGATAAAGGTTCTTCATGCTAAATTAGATTTTATTACTCTCTGTCTATTTCAAGCAGACTTTATATAACTTTATAAAATGAAATATATGGAAAAAATGATGTGTTATTTAACACCCTGCCAAGTCGCTAAAAGTGTAGTAGTGTCGCCAACTCTTTTTTAAATTAAAATTTCTAGCCATGTATTGTATTGGACTGAAATACCATGAACATTTCTCTGTTTTGGCGCCTGTACTTCTTGTTTTATTCCTTGAAAATTGTTAGACAAGTCAATATACTTTTCTACTCACTTTTCCATTCACTTCTTTCCAAATAAATACTATCTCATCTTCTGAAATGTGTCTTTGTGTTTCCAGCTCTTTAAATTTTCGATTGCCTTCTTAATTTCTCTCTATGGCTTTTCCTTGATTTTCATTCACTCATTTCCTTTTTAGCTTTATATTTTTGTATGCATACTTTAGTTTATTTCAACAAGAACATAGAGTATTGGAACGCAATAATCCCCAAACTAACATCGGAGTTATATCTACTCAAAATTGACAAAATATTTTACAATTATTTAATAGTAACTTTAGGTAGGTACTATTGAAAAATAAATAATTTTTTTTTGTTCACGTATTACTTTGTAAATAGTCGATTTTTGCCCTCCTTAGCTAAAACGCCATATCTGCAGAGAAGTCAAAATGGAGTAAGATCAATTTTTGTTTAGATGTCTGACCGTTGTAAACTATTCAGAATTTTATTTTGATTCATGCTTTAGACATGTAATTGAGGTCACAGAATTCATATTGACACATATTGGTGAGAAATGTCTTATCTACTCTGCTGGATAATGCGTTCTTCTTAAGTATTGAATTTTAATTAATTTCCTCGTGCTTAGGGAGAATGTTTTACTGCATTTTTGCTAAGTATTTCATTGATTCATAATATATTTCTTATTATGGTGATCGACCAAGTAAAAACCGAAATTAAATAAAAAATGTTTTTTATAAAGTAAAGTAATATATTCAACTTAAAATTAAAAGTAATTTTGTGATTTTTATCCTTGTTTACTCTATTTATCTGATTTTTATTCTTGTTTATTATTTATTAGGGGACACGGGCATATTTAACCAGAATTCTCTTCTATTTTGTGGCAAAACTTGTTCAAGATTTTTCAATATATTGTCTCGTTTTTCTATGGGAAATCCACAAGGCTGATTCAAATGATCAGGAAATTTTAAACCATTTTTTGTGGCCTTTACAGTCAAAAAATCGAGGCAGTTTAAAGGTTCCATTTCAGCATAAGACGTTTTAAAAAGTCCCACGAGTCGCAGTTACTTGAATAATATTTTTCAAATATGTGCGGTTTGGTTGTTGAAGAATGATTTGCCCACTTGAAGAAATCACTGTGCTTCATATTTTATGTCAACTTTTCCATTGTTTGCAGATTGTACTGCTTGAACAAAATCTGTGAAGTTATAGGTTTTCCTCTGTTTTTTTAAAGATAATTCCACTTGATGGTGGAAACTATCCGCCGACATGAATTTATGGGTTCAAAGTAATTTATATTAATATTCTTAGTAGGAATTTCAGCAGAATTGACAATATAAACTAAAAAGCTGTAAAAACACCAGTTTTTATTTTGGCTGGAACTGTTGTCCAGCCATATGGTCAGAGACTTTGAGTCTCGCTGTCGCTTAAAAAACGCATAGAATCTGTGCTAACAACATCTTCTTGATTCCTGTCACGGTCACCCTCATGCCAAAGAACAGCAAACGGATTTGTTTTGGATTTTTTTCCAATCGGCACAAAACTTTCGTTGTACACGGTGAGGCGCTTGGTGAAAATTACTTTTTTAAAAATATCTACTCGTGGCAGCATGATAATATTCTCTAAATCGGCTGAAAACTATTGGTTATTTTCTTTTATTTCGGTCATTTTCCTATACAGTTCACGACTTTCTGATGCTAACTCGATATGATTTTACCAATCAACGCAAGTGTCGCAATCATCCAGCATATTTTCTTTAGTATGATCGTGGAGATTAAAATACTCACACTCTTCATATCCAAGTTTTGCAAAAGATATAATTTTCGTCTTTACTCGAACTCTATAAACGTTGGATTCTTCTCTGGAAAATCTTGGTGCAAGAAATTTATCGTTACGTCACTAGGCAAGTATCGAACATTTGGAGCATGCTCCCTACGATAATGAGATATTACCGGATGAAAGGATTCTACATGGTCGTCAATCTCGTCCTTAGGTATGTAATTTGAAGGACGTTTTTTCCCTCTTTTATCTTCCAATGGTGGTATAGATCCTTTTGGTGTCTTTGAGAGCACCTCATAAACAAAATGATCGTTGGTGGGTTTATATCCCAAAGTAGCCAAAAAAAAAACTTTTGCACACATGCTTGATCTCCCCAGTATGGGTTTTCAATGTGTTTTTAAAAGTAAACTGTTTAGTTCCACCATCATTATCTTTCAAACGCCTTTTAACTTTTAGACTTTCATACGAGTTCAAGACAAATGCTCTTCTTTGGATATAAGACAAATTCCAGAACTGACCATTTATCTATTGTCTTCTTTGTTCAGAAAATTGCGACATTATATTTATTTTTGCATGGCGGGAGAGCAGGATGCTTATTTCCATTAGATTCGTGTTTCTGTTTTTTTCTCTCAGAGGGTTTTACTTGAATTTTTCTTCTCTTGCGTATTTCTCCAGATTTTCTGTATTGAACTTCATTATTTTGAACTTCATGATTTTGTAGAAATTTTGTATTTTCAGAAGTGTTGATCGTGCAATTATTAAAATCAAAGACAAGGACATTGTCTTCCTTGAGTGGAGATGTAAATTGAATAAAAACGGTTTTGCTCTCATTTATAATAAGGAGATTTCTTTGACACCAAGAGGTGAACTCTTTCATGATTTTTCTTATTTTTATAAGTAACTCACCTAAGCAATCGGCTGCAATTATAATTGAGGTGTCATCTGCATATATAAAAACACGTCCCGTGGGAGATGTATAAGGGTAGGTCGTTTATATAAAGAAGAAACAAAAGTGGTGCTAGGACACCACCTTGGGGGGTACCAATTCATCTGACAATTCATCTTCGATCTGCACCCTGAGTGTTCTGCCAGACATGTAGGAATTAATGCACGATTGGATTGAACCTCTAATGCCCATAGCTTCAATTTTTAGGGATAAGTAGTGGGGAGTAGTGTTATGGTCGATGTTTTCATGAATATATTGTACCAGTTCAGTTGATGCGGTTAGTATTTAGTAATTTTCTCGAAAACCATGCTGTGATGGGGTTACAATTTTATTTTGATCTAGGTAACTAATTAGCTGACTGTATACCGTTCTCTCAATTATTTTAGAGAACGAGCTAAGCAAAGAAATCATTCTTTAGTTTTCGACACATTGGGGGTCATTTTTTTAGAATACTGGTACGATTTTGCTCATTTTGAGATTAGTAGGGTATTTCCCTTGCACCACAGATAGATTTATTATATGGGCTAGTTGATAAGATATGGTATCTGCGCACTCTTTCAATACCAAACAGGGGATTCCATCAAGATTTAAAATTATATTTTTTACGTCATGTTCATTGACTGGCATAAAAAACATAGAATATGGATTATGTATCCTAGATGTCGTACATAAACCGTCAGTAAAGTTACATTCACTAATCTTATCACGAACAGACGTTGCAAAATAACTAGCAAAACAATTGGTAATTTCACTTTTATTTGTAATACTTATTCCTGAATCAGATAGTACTATTTCTGGTTCTTTTTTATGTCTACCCATTTTTGTGTTTACCAGGTTCCAAAGAGACTTTGCTTTATTGTTAGAGCTGCCGATAATTTTGAAATAGTGAAGTTTTTTTCATTGGATATTTATATGTTAAGTGATTTTTTAAAATTTCTGCAATTTTCTGTCAGGGCAGAATCATTGACTCTGTGCCTTAACCAGTTCAGATTTTTAAGTTGTTCAAGTTCTGAGAGAAGTTGTGGTGAAAACGGAACTTTTTTTATTTTTTGAACTTGCTTAAATATTTTTCGTTTTGGAAATGCAACATCAACACACCACTGAAAATTTGACATAAATGTGTTAAAGACAGTGTCAATATCTGACTCCTGACTCTGTTCAAGATCGGACCTCACATAAATATTTTTAAATTCATTTAGGATGTTGGTGTTAAACTTTCGTGCTAATATGTAGGTATTTACCTTATTGTTGATCAAGTTTTGCATTGTCCTTATCTGATGAGGATTCATCGTCAGAATTTGGTTTATATTCATCTTCTGAAGAGTTTGAAGAGGCACGAAAATCATCGTCAGCAACTTTCTAAAATGTTTAATACTAATTCACATTTTTTTTAATAAATAACAATCTATACTAACTTTTGCAATGTCAGAATATTCTGAAATAATAAATCCATTATCCGAATATCCGAATATTCCATTACAAAAACCTCACGTACAGGAAGATTGTTGCAACATAATCTCAAAGAATGTAATATTTGTATTTTATTAGATTGTCTTTCCGAAATACAATATTGATCTTCTTTCACTGGATACTCACCTCAGGCAACTGAACATTTAGTGGAAGCAGTTCATGATGTCTCTTCTTGTCTCTTCTTCTTCTTGGTTGAGATACACACCATCTTCTGTAATTATTGGTACCACATCAATAATATTTTTGGGTAAACACACCATTTTCCCAGCAGTCATGTTATTATCATGATTGTAATTGCATGATAAAACCGAAGAACTATCATTATTTTTATTGAGACATGCACCATTTTCATCGATGTCAATTTCAGGTTAACAGACCATTTGATCAGTTATGCAATTATTGCTTTCTGCAATATTAATTTTGTTCGGTTCGAAATCATTTTTCAATTACAGTAGAAATCAATCAACAAACTTTAGCAATAATCTGTGCACATTTTTCTATAATGCTGTCAACACTGTTTTGCAAACAGTAAGCAGAAGAAGGCGTGCTTAACGACATGCGATTTTCTTTCTGTACATACCGAAATACGTTTATAAGGTTTGTTCCAACTGGCATTTAGGAACCGTTCTGGAATTGTATCGAGTACTGTATAGTGCGCAAACTCGAATTAGGGATGGACACATCAACTTTATTACCCCTTTCCAGAAGGTAGTACCGTCTCAATAACGATACTATAATCAGTTGGAACGCGAAAGAAATACAGCACTTGCGCGAACGATTCCTAGAACGGTTTCTATAACCAGTTGGAACGAACCTGATATCATCGTTTTTTCGTTTAGACTTAATGGTACAAATTTCGGGCGTTTAGTACAACGTTCACTCATTTTCACGAAACTCTCACAAATACAACCATTCTCAAAGACGGTTATTACAGAACTAAAACCATAATTAAAACTAATATTTCTCAAAATACCTCAAAAATAACTCAACTATTTCTTTTATGTTTCTTTGTAACATTTTTAATTATATTCCAAGTCTATTTTTTCCAAAATATTTATCCAAACTGCATTTATTTCTTCCGTTTTTTTATTGTTACTCAGAAATTTTAAATAATCACCTAGACTTTCCTCCTGTCTCCATCAACTTTTAATGCACAATTCACTTATACTCCTCACCAATCATCTTATAAGTTTAATAATTTTGATTGCTGCACTAACAGAAATTTCTTCACCAGCAGTAGGTAATTTGTTTGCATTAAATTATTTAAATAAAGTGTCATGCAAAAAACGAAAGATGATAATTAAAAATGCAGCACATACAATGTACAGAACAATTAAATCTGAGTTTTCTAAAAAAAGTTTACACCTGACATACATAATCATGAAAGATGGTGTAGTATTTTCGATACATGACAATGTTATTTTCTTTATTTCTCACTAGTAAAATTTATTAAATAAATTACTACAAAGTAAATTTGTCAGTCTGACAGTGTCAGGTAAAACTTATGCGCTTCCCAAATCTGTCAAATTGTGTCTAATCAGTCGCAAAAATCACGGAACCATCAAATTTTGTAGGTGATCTGTGATGAAAATACCCTTCGATCATTAAACAGACTTTAATAATAATCCCCTTCACTGACAACACACTTTGTAACCAACATCTAAATCGATTCTTTCATTCCAAAACAAGGACACAAAGTAAGGTCGCAGCTTCTAACAACAGTGCCGTGCTGTGTGAGGAAGGTTTTAAATTGACTGAATAATCATATTAAAATTTTCGAGTAATAATAGAAATACTTATAAATTTTAGTTGCCGTCGACCAGATTGGATACAGACTCTGCTCCTGCTCTAAAACATTTTTTTCACCTGGCCAAGTATTATATCACTTGAAATGGAGTGGTTAGAACATAGACTAGCTTCTTTTAGAATATTCTCTTCCCCAAAGGTATTTTTCCATCGCTGAAGTTGATTTGTTCGGCACCACCAGACAGAGGCTTAGAGACCTCGGCACCTCAGCCTTTAGGCTTTTTGTGCTCTTGGTTATACCGTTCATGTGAAGAATCCTAGCTTGGATACCTACTCTAGTCCTACGAGTCTATATCTCCAATGAGACAGTGCTTCACATTCGTAGATAATGTGAGAGGCTGTTTCCTCCTCTTCCATGCGCAACCGACAGATAGTTTCCTCCCTATTTATGCCAATTTTATGCATGTACTTCCTTAGGGTACAGTGACCGGTGAGTAATCCCGTCACTTACCTTATCTGATCCCTGCTGAGGTTTAGTATTTCGTTAGTCAGAGACTCCGAGGGTTTTTTGACCAGGAGTTTGCTGTGTTGGTACGTGTCTCCATTACGTCTGATGTTTAGTTTGAATCCACCGAGATGTACAATAACGTGCAGCAGATTTTGATATTCAGGACCAGTGAATGCAGTTTCAGACCCTAGCTTTGCTAGGATCTCTGCCTTTTCAATGCCTACAATACCCTTGTGTCCCGATCCACTTAAGAGTTACTCTATTGTGGTTTGCCAGGGTTAAAAGTTTTTGAAGGCAGTCCCAGACCAGTCTAGATCTGATCTGGGGACATGCTAAAGATTTCAGTGCTGCCTGACTATACAATACCATACAGAACTTATTGTATTCTTATTAGAATGGGTAAATAGTATTTATATATCAAATTATACGCCACTGGTAGTTTCAGAAATATATCTGTTCATAACTTGTTGCTTACCTGTGAAATGATGTATTATAAACACTCATCGAAATTTCTTCACGATTTCTACAACAGTTTGGGAATTTTGAAACCGTTAGCGATACTCGACACTGTGAACACTGCTTACACTACCACTAGACCAACACTTTATACGATCTCACGCGAATTAAATACGCGAAGACGTGAAAACCCTTTTTTAAAGAATAACAAATACTTGAAAGAAATAATTAATTTATTATATAGGTCTGACTCTTGTAACTGTCTACAATGAAGTTATGAATTATTGGCTTCTGCCATCAATGGAAAGCTTAAAACTAACAGAGTTGATTTCTTAAAACTAATAAACAAATATAATTAATTAGATAAACAATAGATTATCATTATGGAGTTCAGTACATTTCCTAGGTTATCCAGGGCCGTAATTCGCGCGTTTCGATAACCAAGTTATCTTCTTCAGAGACTGAAGGTGTTGGTGTAGTGGTAGTGTAAACAGTGTGCATAAGTGACTTTACTAACCCATTATGAAACCTGCACAGATCTTTTTAGAGCTATAGAAGCAATAAAACTTTTATTCCCTTATATGAGTAGTGTTTTGTAAGGTTCAACGAAAGTGATGAAATAAAACAAATTAATTTGTTTAAATCTTCATTATTTATTTTGAACTGACGTTCAAATTAAAATTAGTGACGCGTTTCGCTACACAAACTAGTTTGAAAAAGCTACTGTGTAGCGAAACGCGTCACTAATTTTAATTTGAACGTCAGTTCAAAATAAATAATGAAGATTTAAACAAATTAATTTGTTTTATTTCATCAGTAGTATGGATCTTCATCAAGTAAAAGCCTCATCTATTCAGTTGTTCAACGAAAGCTCAATCTTTGATTTAAAAAAACTGCGATTATATAAAGTTTTTTTTTCGTATTGCTGAATATGTCCAATTCTAGTTGTAAATTCCAAATAAAAATATGGTAATTGTATATTAGGACAATTTTAAATCACCTACAAAAAAATCCCACCTTTTATACAATTCCAGATATAAAATTACCGTTTTGTTACGGAACACCACTATTGGCAACATAATTAATAATTTTATCGGTTCTTTGAATAGAGTGTAAAGTTAGGATCATCCCTAAAGACTCCGTAACTGTCATGCGATTAATTTATGGGAATCATTTTTGTATAGGGATGTATTTTACAATTCGACGACAAGATAATATCGCGAAAGCTCACTTTGTCATGGTCCTAGAGGGGCATTTCGATGCAACCCTAATGGGTTATTTATGGTCGTAAAATCTAACACGGAACAATAAAAATAGTTCCCTTTTATTGCTCTCCATACACATTATACTGAATTAGAGATCTATTCTGGATTATATCCAGTTTATTTTTATGAATTTCTTGGAGTTTACTGCGTTAAGTACTTTGTGGATTCGACTTCTACAGGATGATAAAAAGATATAATTTGAAATAATACTCTCAAGTCGAAAAATCTGGAAACACCTGAATTATCCAAATGAATTCGATTTGCTGAAAACGAATTTACGATAATTCAGGCAGGAACCGAAAATGGTTTTATACCAAATGCGTTGTCTTTATCGGCAAAAAATATTAAGGACGGTTTAGTCGATCATCATGATGATACTACAGCCGAATTATTTGAAGACTGGTTCCAAAATAAACCCATACCAGATATTCCACCCAATTATTATACCTACCTATAAAACAAAATTCGATGGATAGGGCAGGTACAGCTCTGCGTCGAATCGACCACCTGCTGATAACTCAAGTGCTTGGTGATTTATGACCTTCTTAGATTTCTGGACGTACTTTACAAGAATCCGCACATTCGCCAGGAAGTCGCACTATTTGACAGAATCTGCATATGGCTTCGTCAGTCAACCCTATTAGCTTTGCGTGTCTGTTAAGTTTACAGTGCTCTGAACAAACCTACTACGGCTTTGGCAGTTGTCCTATCTTTGTACATCTGGTCTGACGTAAATGTTGGTGAATGTCTTCTAATAAACTGGTGAGATTACCCAACTATCTAGAGATTTCTGTGCTACTCACTTCCTTGCCAACTTTGCGACTTCACAAAAGGGTTCGCTTGTGCTGTATATGTACAGTCAAATTTTGTTATAATATTCCGTCTCGATTTCGATTCTAGTATAGAAAAGTTCCTGCTCCGTGGGAATTTAAATTAACAAAACACTGTGTAATTCCGGGGACAGTACGTAAAGATTTTCTTAAGATCATATTAAACATGTAAACATTTATTTGAAACATAGTGCCTTTATCGCCCTTTTAATCCTACGAGTCATTTTCTCCTCCCGCATTTTAACTTGATTGTATAAGTCAATTTTTCTTTTTCTATCATTGCGGCATGCGGCGTATATATCGAATATGATAAAATAGAAGCAATTCCGCATATTGAACGATAACAGCACATTTACCGACAAATTTGATTGATAAAATCCAATGCAAACATTTATAAATCTTATCCGAGAAGGGTCGATGTTGAGTCATACATACGGGACGAGATAACCGGGTGTCTACAACCACACTTTATTCTTCTAGAAAGGGAGTACGATTAATATTTTAAAGAAACATATAAACTTATCTTGTTATCTACAAAATTAAGTGTATTGACGGTTTTTTTTATATTAGCCTATACATTTCTAGTAAGCCCCAGGTATAGATGGCCTAAGGGGTGATATGGTGAAGAGGTGAAGAGGCTGTTGGATGACAATTGGGAGTACTTCTGGGAACTATTCAACAGGGTGCTGAGGGAGGAGGAGTTCCTGGAAGGATGGAAGGTAGCCAGGGTGATACTAATGAAGAAGGCGGGTAGAGAGGGGAAGCGGGCGGGGGACTATAGGCCTATCAGCCTGCTGTGTGGTATGGGTAAATTGATGGAGGGGATAATAAGGGATAGGATTGAGGAGGAAGTTGGTAGGAATGGGGGTTTTAGGGTAAACCAGCAAGGGTTCACGAAGGGGAAATCTTGCATCTCGGCACTGAGCAAGGTGATGGGTTTGGTGGAAAGAGCTAGGGAGGGCAGCTGGAGGAAGAAGAAATTGGCCCTACTCGTGTTCTTCGACGTCGGGAGCGCGTTCAACAGTGTCAGCAAACGGGCAGTGTTGAGCGCGTTGCTGAGGCTTGGAGTGGAGCAGGGGTTGGTTAACATGGTGGAGGACTACCTGACGGGGCGTGTGATTGTAAACTACAGAGGGAGGAGATATGAGATTGAGGCTGGAGTACCTCAGGGCTCGGTTCTTGGACCGACGCTCTGGAAGTGTGTGTTTGATGAGGTTTGTGGGATAGTATGTGAAGAGGGATGTGAGATTACGGTGTATGCGGACGATGTGTGTCTGGTATGTACGGCAAAGGGAGAGGCGGAGATAGAAAGAAAGGCGGAGAGAATGTGCAGGAAGATTGTGGAGAAGATAGAGCGGTGCGTACTGGAAGTGGCGGAAGATAAGACGGTGGGGTTGCTAATGAAGGGACGGAGCAGGACAAGGGAAGTGGGGGTGATGGTTAACGGAAGGAGAATTCGTATGGAGGAGTCTGTGAAATACCTAGGGGTGTGGTTGGATAGCCAATTATCCGTCAAAACCCATATGGTAAAGGCGGCAGAGAAGGGTAAAGTGAGGGCAGCATGGCTGGGGAGATTGATGTGTAATGTGAAAGGGCCGGGAGAGTGGAAGAGGAGGATAATTGGTAGGACGGTAGAGCAGAGTTTGCTGTACGGTGCGGAGGTGTGGGGTGAAAGAGCGGGGGTGAATGCGAGGGTTAGGCCACTTCTGCGGGTGCAGAGAGGGATACTGCTGTGAATGGTGCAGGGGTACAGGACAGTGGGTGGACTGGCAGCAGCGGTGATGGCTAGAGTTAGGAACAAACGCTGGAGGGGTGCGACCAAAGAGGAGGTACGGGAAGGGATGGAGGAGGAAATGGAGAGAAGGTGGGAGAAGTATGAGGGTGCGCTAAAAGGAGCGATTGGGAATAGGAGAGATTGGATGGACCGGAAATTCGGGGAGGTGAACTACTTCTTGACACAAGTGCTCACTGGACATGGGTCGAGAGTAGGGTACCTCCACAAGATTGGGAAACGAGAGACTGGTGTGTGCGAGAGGTGTGAAGTGGAGGATGATGTGGGGTATGTGTTTAGATGCTGGAGGAACGAGGAAGTGCTGAAGAAGTTGGAGAGGAAACTAGGGGACGCGGTGTACTGGGAAAACATGGTGGAGATAATGTTGAGGGGGGAGGAAGAATGGATGGAGGTGAGTGGAGTAGTAGAGGGCATGGTAAGGGGGAGAGAAGGACTCGATGTGGCATGAGAGGCAGGAGTGATAGTAGGGAGAAGATGACGGTGAGAGCGGAGAGTGTGCGAGGGACCGCCGCCCTTCTCGAAGTATGCTAGGGTAGTGATTCCGAGGCGGGGGTAACGGCGAGTTTGAGGTGGGTTTGGTTGGTAGGCATCTCCTTGGGGATGAGTCCAACACTGTTTGGGTCCTGGACCCATTCGAACATGAGTTTCCCATCTCGGCCCGAAAAAAAAAAATACATTTCTAGTGAAATGATTTGGCGCTCCTTTTTGGCGCTCTTATTTATTTATTAAGTATTCTTACAGATTTTACAATCTAATTACAAGAATACTGTAAAATAAATGTAATGCGAAAAAAAAACAATACAAAAAAAATTTAACATTATTATTCTATCAGAATTGCAGTAACATAAGCAAATATTTACACGTAGATAATTGTACGTGAAAAAATTAAATTGCGAAACTTTAATTTTAATTTTTCCATTTTGTGACTAAGCATCTTGATTGTATTTCCTTCTTGCTGCTAATAGTAGTTTATACCTTGCTTCGATTTATTTCTGTCATGGAGCTTTTAACAATCATAGCGTCATTTAATAATTTAGTTACTTTGCTTACAATATTTTCATTGGGGTCTTCTTTAATACCCACGACTCGTAACGTATTTAATCTCAATTTTTGATCCAATTCGTCCACTCTATTACTCACCATCGACATTTGATTTCTAATTAGATCCTGGTGTTGTTCTAAACTAGTTAATTTAACAACAACATCGTTTAAGGTTATTCCCATTGCTTCAAGCTGTTTAGATATCTTCTCCAACTTGTCCTCTACATTATATATTAACTTTGTGAACACTTTAGAAATCACGGACTCCATAACACTTTCATCAAATGAGCCTGACTGATTTGATTGACTATTACTGCGTCCAGACCTACTCATTCTGTTTTATTAGATGATCTGGCAACAGAGCCTGTTTCCACAAACGGGTTGATATCAAATGTAAGACCCGATCTTCAACAATAAATTAATACATTGCTAGTATTTTAACTTATCTAAAGCAATTTCACTTCACTTATAAAATTACACAAAAGAATACCTTAAAAAAATCAACTTAGCAGGAGCTAAGGTGTTTACAGTACGACGACCATTGCCAATCTTGATTCCTTGATTGCGGTGAATCACTCCACTTTGTTCTCTGATGAATTTTTCTTTTATAGCTTGGTATGTTTTTTTGCATTTTCTACGATTTCCCTCCATTTTCCCTGTCCTGGCAAAGTTTATTTCAGTTTATAATTTTAAGTATTTTAATATCTTCGTTTATTTGATTCCTCCATTTTTTTTTTCGGTCTTCCCCTTGGTCCTGTTGTTTGTGGGATCTATGCGGTGATTTTTCTTATTAGTTCCTCTGGTTGTCGACCCCCACCATCGTAGTCTTTGTGCCTTAACTACGTTTACGATATCCTCTCCTTCTAGAATATCTTCAATCTCTTTATTGTTTAGGCCCCTACAATGATCGTTATTTATTCTCTTGGGGCCGTTAATTCTTCTTATGATTTTCCTTCCAAATATTTTTAATTGCTCTCTGTCTTTGGCTGTGAGGCACATTGTTTCCGCTGCATATGTTACAATTGGACGTATTGCTGCTTTATATAGTTTCAGTCTTGTTTGTTTGTTTAAATGCTTGTCTTTCAATATCTTTTTGTGCTTCCAGAATATCTTGTTGCCCTATTAGTGTTCGCTGGGATGTTTCCTCCATTGACATTTTGGTTAACCTGATCAACTTTGATGGTATTGCCAGCTCTTTCATATCCTTGATAGTTTCCTTCGTGAAACATGTAAACCTGTAAACATGCTCGTAACATTTTTATATTGTTTGTGTTATAATGTGTATTGCATCTATGGTCGATCTATTTTCTTGAAATCCTTGTTGGTATTGTCCGATCGTTCTTTCAGAATATCTAGTTAGCTTACGTCGTATTAAGGTCGATTGAGTTTTCACGGCAGTAAAAATTCTTTCTTTTTACATTTAAACATGATTGATGAAAAACTGCAGTTAGGAAAATTCCACATTTCATAAAAATCAGTGGCGATTTTCTGCCACATTTCCTGAGTTGGAGTAGGCATCAGTTCTTTCTTGAGTTGTCTAGACATAATCTTGCAAGTCTCTCGTACAATTTTGTGAACTGTACTATGTCCTAGACGATAGCTAAACGAAATGGTCTTCAGGGCATCTCCAGTGGCCAAATATCTGAAAAAAAACAATAGAGATAAAAAAATGTACAACAACAAGAGCAACATTGTTAGCTTAATTCTAAATTTTTGTTTTAAGGTCTGTCTGTAAAAGTCGGTGGGCAAATATTAGAGATAACTTCAGAAAATCTTTAAATAAACAAAAAACTAAGAGTAGACAACAAGCAACAAAAGTGAAGCAATACAAAAATTCAGCGCAGTTGAGCTTTTTGACGAAATTTTTTGAGGAGAGGGAGACCAAAGCGAACATTGAGATCGACGTAAATAGCGACGATGGTGATGGAAAAGTGAAGAGGTATCCGAAAAGAAACAAAATACTCAAACACAAGTCTATACCGCAGCAGAAGTTAATGGTGTCGTGACTACATAAGCAGAAGGGCAAAGTTTATTGAAATCAACACCAACAGGTAGCATTCCCCGAAAAACTCGAAAGCTGTCAGTGTCAAACCCCACTGTTCCCCCTAAAACGGCTGCTACTACAGCTATTGAACGAAATAAAAATATGAACTTTCCACCATCAACACAATATCCTGTTGATGCTTTTTTAGCAGCAATAGCCGCATCTTTAAAAAACTTATCCCAACAAGACTGGCATTAGGCAAAAGGTGAAATATTCACTACTGTTCAAAAATATGAACTTAATTTGCTGAACAGACAGCAACAGTATGCTGGCTCAGCGGGTTCTTCTGCAATGTGTGTGATTGGAGACCCTTCTCCTACAGGAAGCTACCAGTCTTCATGGGATGCCCAAAATTCAGTCATATCTAGTGGTCACACTGAGGAGAATACAGCATCCAACTTAACATTGAGGGGGTACTTCCAAACTCTTCCTTCGAAATATTCAGGAAACAATGAGTTTAAAATTTACTTTTCTTCTAATTTGTTCGTTTTAACATTTTTCTAAGAATAAAGGTTTCATTTTTTAACTGCTTTTATTAAATGCTAGTTAGTTGTCTACACCAGATTGAAAACAAACATTTTACCTACCTCAAACAAACAGCGAGTCTTTCCATTGCTGTGATAGCTTTTTTCCTGTGGGTGTTACGCCTTTTCAGATAAACTTCTAGCTTGCAAAACAATAAATTGAATGAATTTTCTGACATTCTAAAGTATTGAAAAAATGTTTCCCCATCGTCTACCAGTTGGTCAATAATTGTCAGAATCTGTCAAAAATTGTCAAAAACTGTCAAAAATTGATAAAAATTGTCAAAAATTGTTAAATATTTAAAAAAATGGTCAAAAATAGTCAATAATTGTCAAAATTTTTGAAAGCTGTTCAAATTTGGGAAAATGGTCAAAAATCGTCATAATTTTGAAAATAATTATAAAAAACTGTCAAAAATGATTAATAACTGTTGAAAATTGTCAAAATGTTTTAAAATTTGTCAAAAATGGTCAATAATTGTTAAAATTTTGAAAAATAGTCAAAATTTTGAAAAAATGATCAATAATTATAAAAAACTGTCAAAAATGGTAAATAATTGTTAAAAATTCTCATAATTTTTGAAAAATTGTCCAAAATGGGCAATAATTCTCAGAACCTGTCATAAACGCTCAAAAATGGTCAATAATTGTTAAAATTTGGAAAAATGGTATAAAATGGTCAAAATTTTTGAAAAATTGTCAAAAATGATCAATAATTGTCAAAAATGGTCAATAATTGTTAAAATTTGAAATAATGGTCTAAAATGGTCAAAACTTTTGAAAAATTGTCAAAAATGTTGAATAATTGACAAAACTGTCAAAATTGGTAAATAATTGTCAAAATTTTGAAAAAATGGTCAATAATTATAAAAAACTGTCAAAAATGGTTAATCATCGTTAAAAATTGTCAAAATTTTTCAAAAATGGTCAAAATTTTTGAAAAATTGTCAAAAATGATCAATAATTGTCAAAACTGTCAAAATTGGTCAGTAATTGTCAAAATTGGTCAATAATTATTAAAATTTGAAAAAATAGTCAAAAGTGGTCAAAAATTTTGAAAGAAAATTGGAAAAAATGGTCAATAATTGTCAAAATTTTTGAAAAATGGTCAAAAATGGTCATTTTATTGTGCATAAGAAGCAAGCTTCTGTCGGCGGTCCGACGACCGCTCACCTTTTTTTTGGATTGGAGCACTAAAAAAATTAAAAATTAGACGGAAAATATTCTTATTGCATATTTCTCGGACAAGTCAATGGAAATCATCAACCTTATGTTCCCATTATTCAATGCTGAAAACTACCATACATTTAAATTTAAACATTGATATAAGTATATTTCATAAACTTATTACCTTCATAAAACGACAATCAGAGAGCCATAAACCAAAAAAATCAAAAATTTTCACAAGGGAACAGATTTTGGATTTTATAAATGGAGCACCAGATAATGAATTTCTTATGATGAAGGTAGGCAATAATTCAAACACAATTATTAAAAAGAGAGGTTATGTAATATATAATTAAGGGAAAGTATTTTTAATGTATGTATAACATTGTATGATACTCATGCGTGAATTACTTTTGCGCACTCGTTGCGAAAAAAGGCACTAGCTACGCTCGTGTCTTTCATTTTCGCAACTCGGGCGTAAAAGTATCACTTCACGCACTAGTATCATAAATAACTATTTTCATTTATTTTTGTGAGACATAAAAATATTGATTCCAAATTTGCCGCCACTAAAAACTGCCGCCCTAGGCTCCAGCCTACTCAGCCTGGTGGAAAATCCGCCACTGCATAGCATTTTTTCAATGTTCTTGAGTTGTAGGTAACTACAGAAAATTTATGGTTTTTCATCTTGACTTCAAAGTTTTCTTTGGAGACAACGTTGGACTACGATAATAACTTTTTTGGACTAGTTTGCTGTTCTATTTCTGCAAAAATACCAATCTACAGCATTTAAAAAATCCGTGGTGATAAGTAGCAAACTACTAATTTAGAATAAGAAAAGATTCACTCTAATCGGTTTCATGAAATGTTCTCGAGAAACACTTACTCAATGTTATGGATTGAGATATGTCAAGAGGGTAGAGATAAGTAACGATGGTCCTTACAAATGGATATAGGAAGTTCGAAAACATACTGATTCATACAGGGTATTTTTTGAATTCGACATCATTAAGTCCATTTTTTCAATATCATTTATGTAACTTTGTTGGCATTTTTTAATGAAACCCTCAAAACAATTTGAATTTTCATTACTTTCCACTACTCTAACGTTATCCCTTCTAAATAAAAAATGACCCGAGCATTTTGTATCAACTAAAAAGCGATATTCCCCGTCAATTTAAAGATCCCACTTCTGAAATTTTCGAATTACTTCCAAACTACTTGTTCGGAGAGCACATCAGTAAACTCATCAATATAAACTACATAAATATGAATAACAAAGAGGTTAAATTCGGGACTAGGGACGACCGGGCTATGTGACAGCTAGGGTCGTTTTTCTACAAGGGTTTCCACTTACAAATATTGCTGGGGACGGTTTATTACATCAACAATTCAACTCATTATAATTATAGAATCGTTAGTCAGAGATGCATTGAAGAGATCTTAATTAAAAGTTGTTTGATGGCATTTTCCGCGTTGGTCGTTTGATACATGATCATTTTCGAGAATTATACAAGTGAACATTTCAAATGGGGGAATGGAATAAATGGCTGCTTACTGGATAACCCATTAGCAAAGATGTTATTATTATCTATACGGAATTAACAAGATACCGCATACTGCTGCGCAAACAAATTACTATATTTTCATTTTTTGTACAATCATTTCACTTGTTATTATACACATTGGGTTTGAGTGGTATCTGTTGGTCAATGACCCGAATTACGACATTTCCAGCATCCCAAATCCCAAGCATGTTGAATGTATGTATGTATATTGGGGTGACATTCACTGAGACCTAAAAGATTTATTGTGCCCCCTTACTTCTACTTAGTTCCTGAGGAAAGTCTCAGAAACTAGTAGCTCCTTTAATCCTATTTCCCGGGGGAATTTTAGTATATCTGCAGGCCTTAACTTAGGTAAATGTTCATCTTCTATCCAGTAATTTCCTAGGTGTTGTTCCCTAGGATTGTGGATGGAGGTTAATGCCACAGAATCTTCATTATTTTGAGCCCATTCAGGCGACAATGTCCCGTAAGGATCCCTGTTAAAACTCTTAGTGAAGTTTACTTTGACTTATGCATTCATTTGATCTCAACAGGTTATAGTCACCCAGAAGAATCTTTGACTGTCTAAGTCCTACTAGATCTTTCCAATGATCAGATCTTCTCTTTTTTTCGGCTTTCCCTATTTCTTCCAATATTACATTGGAGCTGATACCGCAAAAGGGTTCCTGCCCCCTCTTTGCTAGTTCATCTATTCCAGTGTGTCCTGGAATCCTCAATAAGGTGACTATATTGTTCTCGTCTAGTTCATTGAGTTTGCCTAGGTATTCCCACACCATTTTGGAACTGATTATACAAGAGCTCAGTGCTTTAATGGCTACTTGTCTATCCGACATTATGATAATCCTTTGCCTTCTATATCCTTTATCAATATTGAACTGGGCACACTTTCTTATGGCGCGAATTTCCGCTTGAAAGTTACTTGGGGTTTTCCCAAGCTATCAGAGTATTTGGTTCCTGGTCCGTACACTCCTATCCCAGTTCCTTCTTTTGCTTATGAGCCGTCTGTGTACCATTGAATGGCATTTCTTCCAAGTCTTTACCGAGCATGTTAGAGAGAGCCAGTATTTTGTATATCTTTCTTCCATGTGCGAGTGCCAACAATTGTATTTTTCGCCTACCTTACCGGAAAACCAATCATATGAAGACCAAAAATAGGTGCGGAAAGTGACATTTTTCACACGGATGGAAAATATTGTAGCACGAGGCATAAGCCAGGTGCGACAATCACACGAGTGTAAAAAATCACTTTCACACGAGTAATGCACATTATTTTTCCTACGACCACGTGATAATTTCAACAAATAATGAGTAATCAATATCTGACATATTAGTACACAAAATGTTACAATTAAAGTCAACATAGTTTATTTCAAAAAGCAACAATAACCAATATTAGTAACAAAAATTCAAGTAGGTGTAGATAGGTTATTGCAATTATTAATTGGTTGCATTATTATAGAAATTAAAAGTAAAATTGTTATTGCTGCAATTTGTAAATTGTAGTGGTGTGTGTGTGAAAGATTGGATTTTATATTTTCTTGGATGTTATGAGAAAATCTATTGCTTGTAATAGTGTTTGACGTTCATGGTTTTGGATTTATTGTTGACAACATAAAAATGTTGGTTCCAAATTTGCCGCCCCTAAAATCTGCCGCCCTAGGCTCTAGCCTACTCAGCCTGGTGGTAAATCCGCCACTGCTCCTGCATATACCAGAATTGTAGCTGATGATCTTCGGAAACAATGACTAGTATATGCTTCTGGATGATCAAAAATGGTCAATAATTGTTAAAATTTTGAAAAATATTCAAAATTTTGAAAAAATGATCAATAAATCAGTAAATAATTGTTAAAAATTCTCATAATTTTTGAAAAATGGTCGAAATTTTTGAAAAATTTTCAAAAATGGGCTATACTTCTCAGAACCTGTCATAAATGCTCAAAAATGGTCAATAATTGTTAAAATTTGGAAAAATGGTATAAACTGGTCAAAATTTTTGAAAAATTATCAAAAATGATCAATATTTGTCAAAACTGTCAAAAATGGTCAATAATTGTTAAAATTTGAAATAATGGTCTAAAATGGTCAAATTTTTTGAAAAATTATCAAAAATGTTCAATAATTGACAAAACTGTCAAAATTGGTAAATAATTGTTAAAATATTGAAAAAATGGTCAATAATTATCAAAATTTTTGAAAAATGGTCAAAATTTTTGAAAATCCTCAAAAATTGTCAAAATTTTGAAAAAATGGTCAATAATTATAAAAAACTGTCAAAAATGGTTAATAATTGTCAAAACTGTCAAAATTGGTCAGTAATTGTCAAAAATGGTTAATAATTATTAAAATTTGAAAAAATGGTCAATAATTGTCAAAAAATTGTCCAAATTTTTGAAAAATGGTCATTTTATTGTGCATAAGAAGCAAGCTTCTGTCGGCGGTCCGACGACCGCTCACCTTTTTTTTGGATTGGAGCACTAAAAAAATTAAAAATTAGACGGAAAATATTCTTATTGCATATTTCTCGGACAAGTCAATGGAAATCATCAACGTTATGTTCCCATTATTCAATGCTGAAAACTACCATAAATTTAAATTTAAACATTGATATAAGTGAATTTCATAGACTTATTACCTTCATAAAACGATAATCAGAGAGCCATAAACCAAAAAAATCAAAAATTTCCACACTGCAGATAATGAATTTCTTATGATGAAGGTAGACAATAATTCAAACACAATTATTAAAAAGAGAGGTTATGTAATATATAATTAAGGGAAAGTATTTTTAATGTGGTCGTAGATAAAACATTGTATGATACTCATGCGTGAATTACTTTTGCGCACTCGTTGCGAAAAAAGGCACTAGCTACGCTCGTGCCTTTCATTTTCGCAACTCGGGCGCAAAAGTATCACTTCACGCACTAGTATCTATCATAAATAACTATTTTCATTTATTTTTGTGAGACATAAAAATACTGATTCCAAATTTATCGCCCCTAAAATCTGCCGCACTAGGCCCCAGCCTACTCAGCCTGGTGGTAAATCCGCCACTGCTCCTGCATATACCAGAATTGTAGCTGTTGATCTTCGGAAACAATGACTAGTATATGCTTCTGGATGATCAAATTTCAAAAAATTTGCAATTGAGCTATAGTTACAGAACCTATTTTGTTTATTCCTACTACTTGCTGCTTGGTGCATTTTTTATTTTTGTAGTTGAGAAAAAATCTCTTTTCATGCGTTGCAGGTGTTAATTCCGCATATTCGTTGTATTTCTGATAAAATAAATCTGTAATATTGAAATTTTTGCCAATCTTGTTTTTTGTATTATAGCAACAGAGCCCGGATCTTCTATATCATCCACAGTAATTCGCACTAATTATTGTTTGCGCCATGCTCCCGAAATTCCGTAAATTAAAACAACCTAAAAATTAACGTTAAAGTGCCTCTTAGTAAAACACCTAAGAAAGAAATTGTTTCAAACTCACCTTAACAGAAACTGATCGTCAGGAGCACTTATTATGAATTCGTTAATTTGGTGGGTGCTTAAAACGTTTGACTTCTTTGGTTTATATCCATAATTTTTTTTTAAATGCCTTCACTTTCAGATATTTAGCAACATCTACTTTGTGATTTACGTACAAAGTAGTGCGCAACATTGAGTATTGTGACCACAATGTAATTGGTCTTACTTTTTTAGATAAATCATCCAAGTATGCAAGAAGGACGTTTTCTGAAAATGAATATTTAATTCCTTTTCTTTTTCTCCAATTAAGAAATTCTTCATAATGCACGTTCGTATCTGGCTCTTGATTTTTGTTGGTAGGATTTTTAAGGAGGATATTTTTGCTGCCTCGACGATTTCTGGTGGAGTACAGTCCACAGTGGAGTACACTCCACACCACAGACCACCTACCCCTAGACGGTTCTCGCCAATGTTATCCAGTGGATACAGAATCGAGCGCTATCTGAAGATTCGTATCGGAACTATTATGATGCGGGAAATTTAAATAGTGACCCTGACCGGGCAAATAAATTATTTTTGATGTTTTTGAAATATTTTCGTATTGTCTACCCACAACAAATTTTTAAGTTGTAAAAGGAAATAAAAGCTTATTTAATCAGTAGCATTTAATAGTCATACTTCTAGAAAAAGTTGCATACCCCTTTCGGGGCGACAATAAACAATAAATCATAAATAAAAAGCTTATTTAATCAGTAGCATTTAATAGTCATACTTCTAGGAAAAGTTGCATACCCCTTTCGGGGCGACAATAAACAATAAATCATAAAAGTTAAGCCATCCTGGCTTAAAAAATTATACAATATATTATAATATAATGTATAATGTATAATAGTATAATGATCATTATACAGAACGCTATAACGACAATCTAGTATTATTCTACACTGTAGAATATATGTTTACATAGGACACTTTTCAACTTGGCCAGATACAGAATTAATTTCTAAACACTTTCTGTAATTATATGCTCAGGTTTTTTAGCATTATTTCTCTTCAACCTATCCAAACGGATTTAATTTGCTCCACACTGCCGCTGTCATTGTCAGTTTCCACGATATTGTTGTGCATGTCTGGGATACGTTGTTATTGTAGATAGATTAGGGATGCGCGATACTATCCGATATTCCAGTGTATCGATACTTTTACTTTCGATACTCGATATTTTGTATCGATACTATGCTTTTCGATGCATTCCAAGTATCGATAAATTTGTAGTGTATCGATACCTTGCGATACGGGATTTTTAGTGGTAGCGGCAAGTGGCGTTATCTATAGTGATGAGCGATATCGTGATTTTCTAATCACGTTGTGAAATGATATCGTGCTTTTTTAACGAAACTAAAAATATGCAGTTTTTTGCGTTTTTCGAGCTAATTTTGAGGTTAGGTGAGAAAGTCACTAATAAAAAAGTTGTAGATTTTCACAAGATCTACAACTTTTATAATCATCTTTTTATTCTAGAAGCTCAACTTTGGCCGGAAATCGCAATAATGTCTTTTTCCACCCCCCAAAAAAAGTGTGTTTTACCGAAAAAACTGTATAACTCGAAAAATTTCCAATATTTCAATTTGAAATTTTTTTTCATGGTTTGTGACTATCAAAGCTACCTTCTACTAAATTTTCATCAAAATCGAACATTTTTTAACGCAACCAAAAAAAAAACGAAAAATGCAGTTTTTTTGCGTTTTTCGAGCAAATTTTGAGGTTATGTGAAAAAGTCACTAATGAAAAAGTTGTAGATTTTCACAAGATCTACAACTTTTATGATCAACTTTTTATTCTAGGAACTCAACTTTGACCGGAAATCGCAATAGTGTCTTTTTCCACCCCCCAAAAAGAGTGTGTTTTACCGAAAAAACGTTATAACTCGAAAAATTTGCAATATTTCAATTTGAAATTTTTTTTCATGGTTTGTGACTATCAAAGCTACCTTCTACTAAATTTTCAACAAAATCGAACATTTTTTGACGAAACTAAAAATAAAAAAATAAAAATATGCAGTTTTTTGCGTATTTCGAGCTAATTTTGAGGTTATGTGAAAAAGTCACTAATAAAAAAGTTGTAGATTTTCACAAGATCTACAACTTTTATAATCAACTTTTTATTCTAGGAACTCAACTTTGACCGGAAATCGCAATAGTGTCTTTTTCCACCCCCCAAAAAGAGTGTGTTTTACCGAAAAAACGTTATAACTCGAAAAATTTGCAATATTTCAATTTGAAATTTTTTTTCATGGTTTGTGACTATCAAAGCTACCTTCTACTAAATTTTCATCAAAATCGAACATTTTTTGACGAAACTATAAATAAAAAAACAAAAATGTGCAGTTTTTTGCGTTTTTCGAGATAATTTTGAGGTTATGTGAAAAAGTCACTAATAAAAAAGTTGTAGATTTTCACAAGATCTACAACTTTTATGATCAACTTTTTATTCTAGGAACTCAACTTTGACCGGAAATCGCAATAGTGTCTTTTTCCACCCCCCAAAAAGAGTGTGTTTTACCGAAAAAACGTTATAACTCGAAAAATTTGCAATATTTCAATTTGAAATTTTTTTTCATGGTTTGTGACTATCAAAGCTACCTTCTACTAAATTTTCATCAAAATCGAACATTTTTTGACGAAACTATAAATAAAAAAACAAAAATGTGCAGTTTTTTGCGTTTTTCGAGATAATTTTGAGGTTATGTGAAAAAGTCACTAATAAAAAAGTTGTAGATTTTCACAAGATCTACAACTTTTATGATCAACTTTTTATTCTAGGAACTCAACTTTGACCGGAAATCGCAATAGTGTCTTTTTCCACCCCCCAAAAAGAGTGTGTTTTACCGAAAAAACGTTATAACTCGAAAAATTTGCAATATTTCAATTTGAAATTTTTTTTCATGGTTTGTGACTATCAAAGCTACCTTCTACTAAATTTTCATCAAAATCGAACATTTTTTGACGAAACTAAAAATAAAAAAATAAAAATATGCAGTTTTTTGCGTTTTTCGAGCTAATTTTGAGGTTATGTGAAAAAGTCACTAATAAAAAAGTTGTAGATTTTCACAAGATCTACAACTTTTATAATCAATTTTTTATTCTAGGAACTCAACTTTGACCGGAAATCGCAATAGTGTCTTTTTCCACCCCCCAAAAAGAGTGTGTTTTACCGAAAAAACGTTATAACTCGAAAAATTTGCAATATTTCAATTTGAAATTTTTTTTCATGGTTTGTGACTATCAAAGCTACCTTCTACTAAATTTTCATCAAAATCGAACATTTTTTAACGCAACCAAAAATAAAAAACGAAAAATGCAGTTTTTTGCGTTTTTCGAGAAAATTTTGAGGTTATGCGAAAAAGTTGTAGATTTTCTCAAAATCTACAACTTTTATTATCAACTTTTTATTCTAGGAACTCAACTTTGGTCGGAAATCGAAAACCGAAAAAACGTCAAAATTAGGAAAATCTCGGATCGTTAACGTATCGATAAATTAATATTCGATATTCTACTGTATCGATACTTTCCGTTCCGATCCGTATCGATACCTAATATCGATACTTTCTAGTGTATCGCGCAACCCTAAGATACATAGGCTCCAGGTCGGTAGTTATATAAACTGACCTCACAATTAATGCACTTCACATATCAAAAAACTTATACTTTTCAAATAGATCGCTTCAAATTTAGATATTACATAGGTAAATCTAATAGGGTGTTCAACAACTAAAATTAGATTCTTGTTAATGAGTAGCAGATCGTTAATTATAAGGGAACAAATTAAGTCTCACCGTATTTTATCAAAATTAATAGTGTTGTTTTGTTTTTATCCCCATTTAGAACATTCTATTTTAAAATTTATTGAAATCCGCCTTTTAGATTTTGACGTCACTAGTATAAGTTGAAGTTAGTCATATATTTTGACATGGAACAAAATAATCATAAGAGAGGGTAGTTACCCAAATTGAAGAAGAAGAGTTTAGGTTAGAGTGACAGTGAGTTGTTTGCACTCGCATGTGTTTTCATCAACTAATCAAAAATTTAAACCGAGTTTAAGCTTTCTACCTTTTATCAATAAAATACTTCAAATTTAACATGGTAATAGATGGCAGATGTCAACATTTTTGTCCTGAACAAGCTCAAACATCCCAATGAAGGAAAAAGAAGAAGATGCTTTAACTAGTGACATATCTGCATTATAAGTTGCATATTTTTTGTTTTCATTTTTTTCTGTTAATCTAAAGATTTAAAATAATGTTATTTTTGAATATCACATTTGTCACTTATTAATATTACCTAATAAAACATGTGGTCAAAATTTGAAATTTAAGCTGAACACCCTATTAGAAATTATGTATTTGACAGCTTGACAGTGGCCAATCTTAATAGAAATTATGCAGATTATCCGCATGCGTGTGGAATAGTATATTTTTCACTACTAGCCTCTAAACCTAGCTTTATTGACTTTTGTTGAGGTAGTAAAGTTGTTCATTATTAACCAAGGTAGAAAAATACAGAGCCTACTTGATCAGAACTAAATCTCAATAGATACAATGTGAGGTTAAGCTTGTGCACAGCTGTCATGTCATGTGAAACGGGAGTCGACAAACTAATATTTAAAAAAATAAAATGTCAGTAGTGAAGTAGTGAAAAAAATGCTATATGAGCCATGGTAGAAAAGTGTATTAATGTCTCGGATCCTCGGATCATCGGATCCTCGAAGCTTCGCTTCTCGGTCTTTAATTGACCTCGACAATAATACCTCACTTTTCTACCTTGGCGCAT
Source organism: Lochmaea crataegi (assembly GCA_947563755.1). Lineage (NCBI taxonomy): Eukaryota > Metazoa > Arthropoda > Insecta > Coleoptera > Chrysomelidae > Lochmaea > Lochmaea crataegi. The sequence goes on along the minus strand of OX387423.1, from coordinate 86,637,006 downwards.
AATTACTATTACACCACAAGGGCCGAAAGTTGAATTTTCGGCCCTGCGCGTCAGGATAAAAAAAAAGTTACTTTTCTTCATACCTCGGTCGAAAGTACGTACTTTCGTCCCTAGTAGCAGGGACGAAAGTTTAACATTTACTCCCTATGAGAAGTACTATAACGGCGGGAGGAAAGAATTTCTCATGCGTATTTATACTCGTAACGAACAACAGCACTCGCTTCGCTCGTGCCGTTTATGTCGGGGCAGGCATCAAAAAAAGTAAAATTAATAACGTACTTTCGACCGGCTATGAAGAAAAGTCGTATACACTACACGGGCCAAAAGTTGAAATCTCGGTCCTGCTCGTCATGATCCTGACGCGCAGGGCCGAAAATTCAACTTTCGGCCCTTGTGGTGTAATATACTATTCCGCTCCTGTGTGGAAAGTATTTCGCACGCTTGCAGATATAAGCCACTTTCCGTGGGACTGTACAGAGCGATATACGTTACTTTCCTATGTGGTCATATGAAAAATTCTTAACGCCACGGTTTTTGAAGTTTTTCATCATCCGTCACTTGAGAACTTTGTCGTTTCATGTAATTTTTTCAATTAAACGTCAAAGTTTTTGGTTATATTTTCCGATTTTTTGGTTTATTCGGTAGGCAAAAAAAAGTTTCATTTCACACAGGAAACGCTTTAGCAGCCCTTAACTATCAACTGCCCTCGCTTCGCCACGTTCGCTCGTGCATCTAATAGTCTCGGGCTGCTAAAGCATACTATTTTATCAAGAGCACATCTGTATATTTACTTTGCATCCATCACAATAGCTGCAAAGCATCTACTAGCACTAGCTGCGCGAGCGAGTAATGTGCGACCTTCACGGATTGCTACAAGACGTGCTACTGCTCTTCTGTGCGCAAAGCGACAACGATTTAGAGTGGCTAAATCAGAGCAAGGTTGTCTTGTTCGTGCAATAGAAACTCTCGTACAATAGAGAATTTCTCTATGCTCTCGTGCCTGTTGCAGTGAAGGTCGTCGGTTCAAATCCCACTGATTTCACTGTTATCAGTTTTTCTTTTGGTCGTTTTAACACTAATAATTAATATACCTTGTTTTGCAGAATAATATCATAAAAAACTTAATACAAATAAAAATTTGTGCGTGCAGTCCCTTCGCGCGAAAGAAGTTATACTTCGTAATGTGGAAATGAAAATAGGAAAGGGTAAAAATTGATTTTTAGTGAAATCATATTGTTTCTTTAAGACAAACTTTATTAACTTTGCTTACAATTCACAATTGATCGCATCTTTTAATTATCATTTTCGAGTGGAGAAATATCCAAATCTATAACATTTACAATGGGATTATGATAACTAAAGTAAATTATATGTGTATCAAATCAAACTAAAAAAACAAGTAAATGAAATAATGAAAATATTATAAATTAAAATAGTACGTATTTCAGCTAATTTTACGGCGCTCACACTGTTTACTTCACTGCATAGCAAGAATACCACGCGCATGTGCTTGGGATCTACCGACCCACTCTCTTTCTCTCTCCTACTTTCTACCTTTGTGTATCTTTATTTCCCTCTTTAACGTTTAACGCAACCTTGTTGGAAGTCGCATTAGAAGTATCACTGCCATATGTTATCGAATGCCGAAGGTTTTGGTCGTATAAAGAATTTTTTAGTGCTAAATTTTGAAAGTTACCTTATTTAAGAAAAAAAGTTTACTTACACTATCTTTTTTTGATGAATGCCGAAGATTTTGGTCATGTGAAGGAAATTTCAAAATTGCAGCTTCCGAATAAATTACTTTTTAAAAATAATACTTACACTGCCATCTGTCATTGAATGCCGAAGGTTTTGGTCATATGAAGAAAATTCCAAAAAGGGAAGTTTTTCTGAATTACATTTTAAAAGTTACTTTATTTAAGGAAAAAAGTATACTTACACTATCATTTGTTGATAAATGCCGAATATTTTGGTCATGTGAAGGAAATTTCAAAATTACAATCTCTTAATAAATTATTTTTTAAAAAAAGGACTTACACTGCCATCTATCATCGAATACCGAAGGACTCACTCTCTTTCTCTCTCCTACTTTCTACCTTTGTGTATATTTCTTTCTTTCTTTAACGTTTAACGCAACCTTGTTGGAAGTCAGTCGCATTAGAAGTGTAACTTCAATAAGTGTACAGCTACTTTTCAATATTACTGTATGTTTATGTTTTTAAAAACCACAGACTGGTGTATTTTTTATATATTCAAGAATTGCGAGATTGTGCTTAGAATTCCAATAGCATATATAGATATTAGGTCTGTTCCAACCGCAATCATAGAAACTGTCAGAAACGATAAGAGAATAGTCGACCATTGCAATCAGTGTTATGAATTACGCGAATGTAAACTCGTTGTTTGCTATGACCAGTTATTCTCTGATCGTTTCTGGCAGTTTCTGATTGCAGTTGGAACAGACCTCTAGTGTGTTGGTTTTGACAATTTTCCATCACCGGAAGAAAAAGAGGCATAAATTTAAAAAAATGAATATTTTTCGAGAAAAGAAATTGGTATACCTACTTGACAAAAATATAAAACGAAAACAAAAATCGCCAACGATAGAAAGGATGTTGTCGCCACAATGCTATAAAAGTAAAACCGCATTACGCAAGCAACTATTCATGTCTTTCATGCCCCATATAAATGGCGCCAACGCAAGTTTCAACAGACGTGGGTTCGGATGCAGACTTGATTGAACTCTCACAGGTTTAGATACGTGAATTTAAAGAATACGCTAGTCTATTTAAGTGTGAATTTCACATTTATTGAATGGATTAAAGCAAATAAGTGTTATGATATGATAGTCTAGGCAATGTTTCATAAAACTCGTTATAATAATCGAGAGATTATATTTAAGTGCGCAAGCGTAAGAGTTATCAGTCAATCAATTGCAAAAGCTTAAGCACGTGTTCGTCTCTCTTGCCGACTTTTTCCTTTGATCTGTATATGATTGCTTAAGCACGTGCTTTAACTTCTGCTACTGTTTTTATTTTCTTACTAATCGATTTTTTCCTTGTACACTATTTATCTGTATTTTAAGCAAAACACAATCACTTATCTGTCTTCACTTTAAAACTCTGATTATTTAATTGACAGATATTATAAATCAACAACTTTATGCGATTTGAATTGAATACAATGAAATTAAACACAAAGGCATTACTCGCTTTATAAGTCTTTTTATTAATGTAATCATAACATGCTAGCTAGTATAATCGTTTTAAGTGTCAATACCAAATAAGGAATTAATAATAATGAGTGAGATATATTTGTGTCGCCTTATTAATATATTCCTATTAAAATGATTCAAGCATTGATAAGTACTCTGGGACGGAGATGAAGAATCAAGATGTAAAATAATTTATAATAAATAAGACGGTTATAGTAAAGATTAAGTATTACCAGTAATATGGAATTGATCATATAATTTATTTCTATAAGAAAATTATTTTTTAGTTGTGAAAATTTTAATGATATGTTCAAGTAAATTACCTACTGTTTCCCGTAAAAAAATAATGCCTACCTACGCTTATGGTAACCGTCTGTTAGTTGAGTAATTTGTCGCAAGAAGTCGCCACGCTCAGTACCAGAAAATCAGTCGAAATCTAAATAATCGGGGTTGGGCGTGTTACTTTTACAAATCCGTGAATTTTATGTGTTTTTATTAGATATGTAACTTAATTAACCCTTCATTGAGGTAAGTACAACAATTTTATAAGTTTACATTAAGTATAGATAAACATCTAGAGACGAGAAAGTGACCATTTTAGGGTATGCGGAAGTTTAAAGTTTCATCTGTTTGACATAACATTTACGGAGGGTTAAAAATACATTGATATTAAAAACAGATTAGTTTTACAATTTATAGTTATATGGAATATAGTGAAATTATAGCGATAGCGTCATCATATTTGTAGATGCATAAATATTAATAAATGCCATGTAAGTATTCTGACAGATATAGAAACGTATAGGTTACTTTTATACCTATATTAAAATTCCAAAACTCAATGTTTAGGTTTTAAGAATCTAAATTTGTCGATTGCTGAACAAAGCTTAGAGTTGAATTTCAGTGAAATTTTTTCAGCTAATCAATATTTTCTGAATCTGACGTTGACTTTATTTATATTCGGGTCTGACGCACCTATTCTAGGCCTGCTTTGATTCTGTGCTGTGTACTTTAAAAGGTCTCAGAGGCGTGACAAAAAGGGCATATATTTTCGATAACGTTTTAAAACAGTTATTTATTTATTTATTTCATTCAAAACTACTAAAATGTTCAGTATTCCATAAGCCATGACCCTTTGTTCAAGTTAAAATATGTTTTGATCATTCAATAATAATAATAATAATAATAAATACACGTGTTTGTTTTGAAAATACAAAACTTTATTTTTACCTTATAACTTGTTCAATATTTAGTTATAATCAAATCAAAAGTTATATGAAATTTTTGTACATCAGTAAATTATGTTTGTCCCTTCAAGTATTGATTTTTTTATTATATCTTACCTAAACACTCTGTAAGTTGTTCCCTAATAAATATTTTATTCCTTTAGTAGTTCCAAATGCTTAACAATAATCTAATATTTATTGCTGTTATAGCATACAAGAATAATTTTTTTTATTTATTATATACATCTTAAATTTGGTACTTGTAACTAATATCCTAAACATGTGTTTATTAATGACATTTGAGTTTGTACTGTATGAAAATTCAAATTAGGTATCTGAGTACGATGAGTTGAGATAGTTATCCAGATATTAATTTTGTTATGAAAATATTTTTATTAAATTGTAATACATTTGATATATATACTTATGTAAGGTTATACATTCCTTTCCGGAACAGTAACCACCAATATTTGGCTCTTAGACCCTTTTGTTTCAGTGGAGAGTCAATCCACATTGATTCACTGCTTGCATTTAAAGTTTGTCCTGGGTCTTTTGCCTCCAGTTTTTAATTTCCATTTTTTTAGGTCTCTCTCTATTTGGTCCATCCTTCAAGCTTTTGGTCTACCTATTGGACTGTTTGTAACGGGTGTCCACTCTTTACATTACTACCTTCTTTCATCCTTTTGATATGTCCAAGCCATCTTATTCTGGATGCCTTTATTATTCTTCCTATATTCTCAGTTTCTAATATTTTTTCTAATTCCAAGTTTGTCAATCTTTCATACTGTCCCTCCTTTAATTTCTTTGGTCCATAAATTTTCGTGGTAATTTTTCTTTCGAATATTTTTAATTTTTCCTTCTCTCCACTTGTCATTGTCATAGTTTGGGCTGCATAAGTGACTGCTGTTTTTATTGCTGTCTTGTATATTCTCATTTTTGTGGTTCTCTTGAATAGTTTGTTAGGCATTAGGGGTTTGTATTTATAGTATGCTCGGTATCCTGCCTGTATATGTTGTGCGATTTCATCTTTTTTGTCAGTCCGATTGTTAATGTTTTTCCAGGTAAATTACATTTACTGATTTTTCCGTTCATTACTACATTAAGAATTGCTGTTGAAAGCCCATCTCCTTGCCTCACTTGTGAGTTAATTTGGAACTCGATAAACATCCATTCGTTAGAACCGCTGCTTTGGAATTTATCATCGTCATTTCCACTAACCTTATAATTTTCTTGGATACTTGCATTTTGAGTAAGTCTGCTTTAATCTCTTTTTGAACTAAGCTATCAAATGCTTGCTTAAAGTCAATAAATAATTATGCATCTTGATGTCCCGTACATAACATTTTTCCACCGTTTGACTTAAAATCTGGATTGCATCGATAGGTGATCTCCCCTGTCGAAATCCAAATTGGTACTCCCCTATACTAGTTTCAATATGTTCTTTTGGTCTCTTCAGTATTATACTTGTAAGGATCTTATATGCAGGGTTTAATAATGTAATTCCTCTATAGTTCTAGCATATCCTTGGATCACCCTTCTTTAAAATTGGTACTAACACCTCTTCATTCCATTCTTGCAGTTTCCCATATCTGAAATATAAGCTTATGTATCGCCATCCCCATTTCATACCCTCCTTGTTCTAACATTTCATTAATGATGCTATCTGGACCTGCTGCTTTATCATGTTTCTAGGTTATTTATTGTTTCCATAACTTCGTTTTCTGACGGTGCTGTTTGTCCTTCATGTTGCTGTAGTTCGTGAGTTTTCAAAAACCATATACTGGGTGAAATTTTTTATATAAATCAAACGGCTGCTCTTGCTCTTCGTATGTATGACAAACATTTTAATCGAATTAAAGCCAAAAGTTTAGTTTTCAATACAATTAATATTCCAAATACCAAATTGCTAAGTGGGCTCAGATATCAAATGCCAAAGATTCTGTAACATCCAATGTATCAATTGAATAAGTAAAAATATATTTCATAGTAATATGCAGAATAAATCTTTATAATTTCATAAACAAGTTTCCGATTGTTGATGAATAACATCCAGTTTCCGTTTTTTTTTTGTTATAAAAAACCGCGATAAAGAAGATAAGGACAACAGGAATTATGACTGTGACATGGTAACTATTTAAATATTTATCTTTCTACCACAAACTGTGTTAAAATGTATCACCTTATGAAAAACATACAGCATGCTCTTTCATGTGACTAACAATTGAAGCTGCATTTAAGAGGCTATTTTAGGCAATAATCAATATAGAACATAATTTATTGATAATTGACAAATTCACTCACATCTAAGAAAAAATAAAACATGGTTATAGCAACTAAAAGAGAATATAATATACACCTATATAAAGTAGTCTAGAATAGAGTTAGACAAATTAAAAATTGTGAAGCCAAAGATAAATCATGAGATAAAAATATTAATGTAGTGAATTCATGTAAATGTAGGACAAAAAGTTTCTTGATCAAGGACGGAAGACAGAGTATTGATAATTCTATTCTTTACAAAATGTAGAACCTTGAGTTGATTTAAAAATCAAATATTTTAAGAGAAACTAAAAAATATATTGATTTGTGAAAAATGCAGCTGGGTTGTATTTGTTTATTTGCCCCTAGGTGTATCAATATAATAAAGTTGCATAACAATTTTTAGGGTCAAGGTCGAATTTTATTGATACTGTAGCTTATAATTGATATGTTTCAACACCATTCGTTAATATTTGCATATAAATTATTAAAAAGTGGGTGAACAAGTTTTTCCTACTACAAAAAATGCCGAAAATAAATTTCAGTTCCATTGTTATTCAGTTGATATTACTTAGTTTAAAATTTATTTTTTATTTAATCAATATCGATAAGTATAGAGACGTTTTGGATTCCACTGTATCAGGTCAGGACTCCAAGAAATTCAAGAAAATACAAATTCGTCCTTTTCGTTTTTCATTGTTTATTTTTAAAAATAATGAAAAGGGTTATTTAAACAATTTGTTTTAAATTGAATGCAGCTAAGGTGTCATAATTGAATTTTGAGTACAGCGTTTCATTTCTTCAAAACCATCATCAACTTTTAGATACGGACAAAAATCCAAATGGCTCGTTCGGTCTGCCCTCGGGCCCTTTGCAGGACTTTTACAAAAATTCATATAAATTGAAATTTTTTTGGGAAAAAAATAAAAACCAGAAAATCTGTTTTTGGGAACATTTTTCACATTTGATTTTTGATTGTTCTCTTAACTGTAACCCTAGCTTAATTTGCAGAGAATTAAACTTAAATAGTTGGATCACTACTTATTTTAAGCATTTTCCAAATAAGGTGTCATTCGCACATTGTTGCCATAAATAGACTGACTGTCTATTTATATTTAACATTTTGCTGATTAAAATTAAATAATGGTACTTAAGACACTCACTGTATAAATGTCGATAGAAAACTTTTTTTGGCCTTCTGCTCTTCTTCTTCAGTATTGAATGCCAGATGCCCGTTACATTGTGACTTACCAGATGCCTCTGCTGCCTCTTCTCATACCCGTAATAAAATAATTCTACGCGATCATGAAGGGATATCATTACACGTATCACTGTCACTTAGCAGGTTATTGAACTATTCCATGTTTTATCCTGCATCTCGTTTAAATCAATCGTTCGATAACTTGATTGTTTACTTGTATGCTCCCGTATGGTGTTATGATAGAAAGACTCTTTAAAGAATAAAAAATTTACAAATAGTAAAAAGACAACTGTTTACAAGGAAAAACTGCTATTTAATCATGCGTCAAAGTGACCACCGTTAACATTCAGGCAATAAAAGTTGAAAAAGAGCCAATTTTAAACAACGATTAAATAACAATGGAAGGCTCGTATCAAAGGCAAAACAAAATGATTGAATAGAGATTTACCAGACCTTTTAAATGAGGTGTGACTTGATACCTAATGCCATTTGAAAAAATGTAAGGGGTGTCTCCAGTAGGGAGGGGGTGAATCTGACGTTTATGACATTAGCGCCAAAAAGTGTCCCCCTCAAGTTAAAAGTTGACGTGTTTCGGCATTTCCCTCTAATATGTCCCATTTTTGAAATATTAAGGGTGGGTCCTTTTCAAATGAACACAGTGTATACTTAGTATGAATAAGAGGTTCTCTTTCATATTTTGCATAAAGAGCTAGAGAAAAAAGAGTAGATTAAACTTTTAAACACTATTGTTTTTCAAAGTATTCTCCACGAAGAGAAATGCATTTTTGCATCCTTTGGAACCAATTCTGGAAGCAGTTCACTGCTTCTTCTGGCGACTGGAACCTTTGCCCACGCAGTTCATTCTTAATTTTTGTTGAAGTAAAAAAGTCGTTAGGACTTGGGTCGGGACTGTTTGGAGGATGGTCCAACAATTCGATGTTTTCTTGCTTCAAAATCTCAATTGTTTTTCAAGCTGTGAGGGAACTTGCATGGTCTTGGTGGAAGATCATTCGTCGTTGTGGGTTTGCTTCTCGAAACTCAGCAATTATTTTCGGCAAAAAAATCGATATAGGGTGAGTCATGAGGAAATGTACATACTCCTACCTGGTATGGAGGAGACCCCTATGGGGAATGTCAACTGACCATTAAAAAGTGTCTGCTCCCATATTTTAATAATAGGATACAGGAGGAGTTGTGAATATTGACTGATATTTCTTTTGATCATAACTTTTGAACGGTTATTTCGATTTGTCTCATATTTTGGTGAAACGTTACACTACCTAATTAACTGATTTATTCAAATTTAAAAAAATCAGGGCCAGTCTTGAAAAATTAGTTCGTTTTGTTCATATAAAAACTTTCAGGAGTTATATCAATGTATTCAGAATGCATATTTTAGATATACAACAATTGGTGCCGAAAAATTGCTTCTCTGTATATTTTGAAAAACAATAAAAAACAAGTAGTATCTGTTGTTTTGTTTTCTCTTCAACGAAATATAAATAGCGACCCACGTAATACTAAAATAGACCGTAGGAAGAAAGAATATAAGTTGTTACGTTTTAGTTCCGGATCATTCAAATTCTTGGTAATGTAATATTTGAAAGCATAACAATCCCATAATCCCATCCATTTTATGGAAGTAAATTTAATACGAAACATTGCAATATATTGAAATTTATTCTATATTAGGAGAGTAAATATGTGAAAATTTTATTATAAGTCTTATATATGTTTTGAATCTATCAATTAAATATGATAAGTAAAATATAGCAAGACAGAAAATAATAAGTGGAAAAGAGTGCAAATATCTTTTTCTGATTGCGATATTTGAAAATTTCCAAACAAATATACTCTTTATAAAGTCAATGTGAAGAGAAATCTTTTTAATCCCATTGATAGCAATGCTCTTCGATTTCTGTAATTGTAATGTTTTTGTTATTTATCTAAATAAAAAATAAAATTATACACTCTACTATGGCTAATTACTATTGATTTATTTACAGAAACACACATTGTACTAAAATTAATTTATATACACACTTTACTTAATGTCTACTAATTTATTTACACTCGGTATAATTGTTCTAATTTATTTTTACCACTTGAATATTACACTATTTATCTTCACTATTTCAATCACCGTCCGATTACTAAGAACTTTTGTAAACTGTCTGTGAACTAACTCTTTACTAACTTTGTACTAACTGTCAACTCACTCAAAAACTCGCGTATAAATAGTCTCGAAAATTCTTGAATTTTCCACGCTCTTCATATATGCGTAAACAAAACGATCGTCCTAGAATGTTCTGGAAAGCGCCTTCGCCAAAATTTATAGTCGAGTGACTTTGAGTTGGTGACCTCGCAACAATATGTATTTCTAATTCAAAATTAATCTATCTTTTTATTCTGAGAATATATCTCATCACAAGAGCTGGTGTTGATATTGAAATTTAAATTAATGAAATAATTATTACTAATTCTGAAAAATATTTATAAATGCAAATGTTAATCTTTTCGAATGCCTAATAGAATGATAATTAATTCTAGAAAGTACCTAATCGGGTAAGAAATCATACAATATACTAATGTGTTTAATGTGCTTTAAGTACCTATAATGAGATAAATATTTGCTAAGGTCATTTAAATAGAAAGAAATGTTTCCTAAAATCGGATATTACTGATAAAGCAAGTAATTTAAATATAAATAATAATTTATTTAAATGAGAATAGTATATTCTGTAACAAGGTTAGAATGAAAATTCGATGCGAGTGGAGAGTTTCGAGCGCGAGCCGATCGTGAGGAACCACGAACATGACGAATATTCATTCTAACCGAGTAGCAGACTACACTTTCACACTTCAATCACACTTGATTGAAAAAGAAAACAACTTGCCTTAAACTTGAAAACATTCAATATATTACAGACAAAACCTTGGTGAATAAAACAGTTGATAATTTTTAACATAAATCCAATATTTGTGAATTTCCCTAACTTTTGTGGAGCAGTTTATATCTGACAACTTTGCTTTTTCTCATGTTTTCACATTTACTTTAGAAATAGTATAACGAAACTACAATATTCTAGAAAGACTACATTTCTCATGCGAAATATTCTGGTATACAAAGAAAATTACAGAAAATTAGTTTCTATTGTCCCTTTACAAGTGGGTCAACTAAATTGAAATGAAATGCTTTGTTTAGGACAATATTCATTATATAATTTTATTGTCTACAAATATAATTATACACTTCAGAGTTCACTGTTACATGTCACGATTAAACATTCTTAACATATTACTTTTAATTGACGTGAATATCGGGATTCACGTTGCATTTTGTTGACATCAATTATGCAAGACCAATGAACTCTATAAAAAAAATAACTCCAGTATGCTAGTATTCTAAACATGCTTGTTTTTTTTTGTACCCACATGGTTTTTACGGGTTAATTCTGTGATTAATTACATCCCTACATAAATACCAATGACATGGTTATAATTTCTGGGACGCAAAAAAATTGAGGAGATTTTTTCGTTTTCATGAACACCAACAATATAAACTTTTCTTCTTATGTATAATTTCAAAAATGTGCTCGATCTACACTCACCGGCACGAAAACCGGAGCAGTTGAATATTTTTAAACAAACTTCAAATTTTAATGCTTTGAGATGTTTTATTATTATAATATCTTACACACAAACAAAACAACATGTTTAACGTATTTTCTAACAACAATTAAACCTTTAATTGAAGAAAAAAGTGTTTTGTAACAATTCAAAAAACTAGGACGAAAACGCACAAATTGGTGTTGTGGAAAAATTACCTTAAGTAAATTAATCAAAACTGAAACGACTTGCTAGCAAAAACTGGGGAGCCGCATTCTTAATAACGGGTGTTGCCCCCACGTGCTCGAATTACCGCCTGTATCCTCCTTGGCATGTCTAAAATCATGTGGCGAATGTCCGTTTGTGGAATAAGTTCCCATTCCTCTATAAGAGCTTGTCGCAACTGATTTAAAGTTAAAGGAGCAGAAATACGACTTTGGATCTTTCGCCCAAGCATTAGATTAGAATTGGAGTGGCTCTTTGTCCTATCCCACTGCGACCTTTGCAGATCTATTGTGGTCCTCCGCCATATTTAGAGCTCGATATCTAGCTTTATTCTTTTTATTAGACCTATTAGCCTGGATACCGCCTCCTTTGCGTAGCTCTCTGCCCTCGGTTTTTCTTCTCCGAATAGGTGAAACCGCACCCTTGTTAGGCCTTCGCACTCGCAGAGTAAGTGCTCCGCGGTTTCGTCTTCTTCCTGGCATAACCTACATAGGCTGTCATCTGCTAGGCCAATTGTGTGCATATGCTTCCTTAGCCTACAATGCCCTGTCAGCATTCCCACCATCATCCTCGTCGTTTCTCGACTTTGACATAGTAGGTCGCGTGACAGTCTGACCGAAGGGCTTTTAAGGAATAGCTTAGCGTGCCTTTGCCCCGGAGTTTCATGCCACCAGCGCAACGCCTGGTTGTTTATCCATTGGTGGATGCTCTCCTTGGTGAGGCATTTAGCAATTCCGCGGGAAGGTTCTGGCCCTATCATGACCTTAGTCGCTCCCTGCTTGGCTAATTCATCGGCCTTTTCATTGCCTTTTATTCCTTGATGGCCTGGCACCCAGGCTAGGGTCACTCTATTATGACTACCTAGTCTGTTGAGGGCCTTGCGACACTCCTACACCAGATTTGACGTCGTCCGATATGAGCTTATCGCTTTTAGTGTTGCTTGGCTATCGGAGTAGATGACGATTCTTTGGATATCTACCTCCCGTCTCATCAACTCTTCTGCACAGCATTGCACCGCCACTACCTCTGCCTGAAAGACAGTGGCATGTTTCCCAAGGCTTAGAGAGATCGTGATCTTCTCTTGTACCCCATATATTCCGGCTCCTACTCCAGAGTCTGTTTTAGATCTATCAGTGTACCAGTTGAGATTCGCTATTATAGGAGGCCCTGTATCCCAGTCCTTTCTCTTTGGAATGATTACTGTGTATTCATTTTTAAAACTATATTGTGGGGCAATCTGATCCATTGGCATTCCCAGTATTGGATCAGCCTTTATTTCTTCATATAGCTTTTTGTAGACCTTACCTTGTCCTTGACTTATCGGAGGAGGCCCCTGTAATAATCTGTGACTTACAGATCTTGCATTTCCTTTCGCCCAAGCATGGTCTATGGGGTTAACATCCGGTCTTACCGCTGGCCACTCCATAACAGGAATATTTACCTCGTTTAAGTACTGTTGAGTGATTCTCGCGGTGTGAGGTCGGGCATTATCACTGAACACGAACTAACGACAAGTAAATTCACTTCAGCGGTTACCAAAAATTTCCTTACCCCGCCTATCGTCTGCCGAGCTCTGGTGAGTTTAAATCAAGAAAGTGTTGAGGGGTAGCGCGGCGATAACGGGGAGTACGGCGCCAGAGAAACGATGTACCAAAAATTTCAAACGTTCCGACGCAAGTCAATTTACTAGTCGTTAGTTAGTGTACGGTGGCAATATCATGCATCAGAAGAAAGTCATTTCCAATAAAGCCAACATAAGGGACAACAAAATATTGGAGAACGTCCTCAATGTTCCTGACAGCAGTTAAGGATCTTCTCGGAAGAATGTACAATTCTGTGTGTGCCATACCTAAACCCATAACCATAACTGCCCCCTTGGTATCCAACCCTAGAACTGAAGGTACATTCTGCAAAAAGCTCGTGTGGCCTTCGCCATACTCTCTCACGACCATCTGGAGACCACAGGCTAAATCTGGACTCATCGGTGAACAAAACGCGCCCATTCATTTTCACCCCAGTGCTGATGATTTCTGGCAAACTGAAGTCGCGCAACACGATGACGCCTAAAGGTGGGTACAGACATACAGATACATTCAAATACACACGGAACATAGGAATTTAGTGTATTCGCCGATCTAAATAGTCCACCAACAAAACATTTCTATAAGTTCACTTCAATGAATATCATGTATTGATCTGGACAGCTGGATTCAGAATCACTGTAAAAAAGCCCGCCCCTTCTCCTTCCAAAATTTGTTAGTTATGTGCGAGGTGTGTGCGAAGTGCGAACTGCGATTTAGTATTGAATAATTATTTGATGGGGGTAGTAAACGTCGCTACATATTGAAACAATATGCTTACGTTTTATGTTGTTAAAATTGAAAATTAATTGTTAAATTCTCTACAAACGAATTTTCACTTGCTTATTCCACACATCTTCTTGAATCACATGATTATATTTTAATACTTTAGTCACAGTTTCATTATTTACAAACCAATTTAGCATGATTGACAATTTATCATATGTTGTTTTCTTTACAAACGGTTGAATTGATTTATTTTAACATAATTTACAATATCTATTATTAAAATAAAAATTGAGTATTTAAATTATAATTACCTCCTTTTGTTCACCAATCACAATTTACATTCCACCAATCACATCATAATTCCATAGGGTGCGTTCCACTAAGAACACACAACCATCATACTCTCGTTTATTTAGAATAAATTAAAAATTCTTAGTAATAAATTTAATCATAAAAATATAATAATATCCTAAATGAATATACTCATTCCATCAGATTCTTTCTTAATTAAAAAAAAAATTGAATACAAGTACAAAAAAATATAATAGATTCGTCCAGTACCCGTACAAATAGTCACTTCGTTAAAAAAAAATGTCTCTAGATTACAGTTGCAAGCCGGTCAAAACATAAATGCGGTGAAAAACATTACCGACGAAGGAAATATGTTCTTACGGAAAGCCAACGCTTTTTTCGAAATATACTTAGATCGATCTTTTAAAAATATCAGCGATCCAACTAATTGCAGGGGTGTTGGGGAATCACCAAAAAGTGTATGGTGAACGAAAATAATGAAGATGATGTCGCATTCAAAAGAACTCTCCGAGGAAGTAATTAAAATGAAAACTAGATGTACACCTCGTATTCTAAGTAGTTTACAATGCACAAAATTATTTCCCATTAAATTGCACCTGTATTTCTGAAACTGAACAAATAGTTGTTTTAGGTATAAACCAAAACAGTATTCTAAAAAAATACTCAAGAAAGGACTATTTGTAAAAGGGTCCAAGTCCAATAAAGTATAACAATTTAAAATGTTGCAAGTCCCTCAGCAACACTTGGTCTAAGTACCAGAACGCGGTCTGCCAAATCTTAAATGTTTAAATTCTCGATGGAATCAATCGGAGTAGTAACGATAAGTTACTATAGTATTCTGGTATTTTTCTTTAAACGATGTATACAACCGGTTGATGTTTAAGTCTGGACTCAAAAACTTTTTGTTTGATTTTTTGAAGCTTGCTTCTTATTGCTCGACATAGGACTTTTGGGAAGGCTCGTGAAACGTGTAATGTTACGAAAAAGCGTTCGTCACGCAACAGTGTTGCCAGATTTTTGAATAATCCACGAATCCAATGTAATTTAAATTGAAGCTTGCTTCTTATTGCACGACATAGGACTTTTGATAAGGCTAGTGAACTCGTGAAACGTGTGATGTTACGAAAAAACGTTCGTCACGCGATAACTCATACTTCGTCTCTTTCTCGCCCGCCCGCTGCGCTAACTCTCTCCCCTCTCTTACTCAGCCGCCTTCTTCTGCTCTCTTTCGTAGGCTACACAGCGGCACGCCTCTAATTCTCTCTCTCTCTAATTTGGAAAATGGTCAAAAATCTGTCAAAAATTGTTAAATATTTTAAAAAATGGTCAAAAATAGTCAATAATTGTTAAAATTTTGAAAAATGATCAAAAATTGTTGAATATTTTGAAAAATTTACAATAATTGTCAAAAATTTTTGAAGGTTGACAAAAATGGTCAATAATTGTCAGAAACTGTCAAAAATGGTCAATAATTGTTAAAATTTTGAAAAATGGTCAAAAATTGTTGAAAGTTTTAAAAAATTGTCAATAATTATAAAAAATGTCAAAAATGGTCAATAATTGTTGAACATTGTCTATATTTTTGAAAAATTGCCAGAAACTGTCAATAATTGTTAAAATTTTGAAAAATGGTCAAAAATTGTCAAAATTTAGAAAAAATGGTCAATAATTATAAAAAACTGTCAAAAATGGTCAATAATTGTTAAAAATGGTCAGAACCTGTCAAAACTGCTCAAAAATGGTAAATTATTGTTAAAATTTTTTAAAATGGTCAAAATTTTTGAAAAAATGGCCAATAATTGTCAAATTTTTGAAAAACGGTCAAAATTTTCGAAAAATTGTCAAAATTTTGAAAAATTGGTTAATAATCATAAAAAACTGTCAAAAATGGTCAATAATTGTTAAAATTCTCAAAATCTTTGAAAAATGGTCAATAATTGTCAGAACATATCAATATTGCTCAAAAATTGTAAAAAAGGGTCAATAATTGTTAAAATTTGGAAAATTGTCAAAAATGATCAATAATTGTCAAAATTGGTCAATAATTGTTAAAATTTGAAAAAATGGTAAAAAATTGTCAAAAATTTTGTAAAAATGGCCAATAATTGTCAAAATTTTTGAAAAATGGTCAAAATTTTCGAAAAATTGTCAATTTTTTTGAAAGATTGTCAATAATGATCAATAATTGTCAAAATTGGTCAATAATTGTCAAAAATGGTCAATAATTGTTAAAATTTGGAAAAATGGTAAAAAATTGTCAAAATTTTTGAAAAAATGGCCAATAATTGTCAAAATTTTTGAAAAATGGTCAAAATTTTCGAAAAATTGTCAAAATGGTCAAAAATTGCCAAAATTTTGAAAAAATGGTTAATAATTATAAAAAACTGTCAAAAATGGTCAATTATTGTTAAAAATTATCAAAATTTTTGAAAAAATGGCCAATAATTGTCAAAATTTTTGAAAAATGGTCAAAATTTTCGAAAAATTGTCAAATTTTTTGAAAAATTGTCAAAAATGATCAATAATTATCAAAATTGGTCAATAATTGTTAAAATTTAAAAAAATGGTAAAAAATTGTCAAAATTTTTGAAAAAATGGCCAATAATTGTCAAATTTTTTGAAAAATGGTCAACATTTTCGAAAAATTGTCAAAATTTTGAAAAATTGGTTAATAATCATAAAAAACTGTCAAAAATGGTCAATAATTGTTAAAATTTTTCAAAATCTTTGAAAAATGGTCAATAATTATCAGAACATGTCAATAATGCTCAAAAATGGTCAATCATTGTTAAAATTTGGAAAAATGGTCAAAATTTTTGAAAAATTGTCAAAAATGATCAATAATTGTCAAAATTGGTCAATAATAGTCAAAAATGGTCAATAATTGTTAAAATTTGGAAAAATGGTAAAAAATTGTCAAAATTTTTGAAAAAATGGCCAATAATTGTCAAAATTTTTGAAAAATGGTCAAAATTTTGAAAAAATGGTCAAAAATTGTCAAAATTTTGAAAAAATGGTCAATAATTATAAAAAACTGTTAAAAATGGTCAATAATTGTTAAAAATTGTCAGAACCTGTCAAAACTGCTCAAACATTGTCAAAAATGGTAAATTATTGTTAAAATTTGGAAAAATGGTCAAAATTTTTGAAAAAATGGCCAATAATTGTCAAATTTTTTGAAAAACGGTCAAAATTGTCAAAATTTTGAAAAATGGTTAATAATTATAAAAAAATGTCAAAAATGGTCAATTATTGTTAAAATTTGGAAAAATGGTCAAAATTTTTGAAAAATTGTCAAAAATGATCAATAGTTGTCAAAATTGGTCAATAATAGTCAAAAATGGTCAATAATTGTTAAAGTTTGGAAAAATGGTAAAAAATTGTCAAAAATTTTGAAAAAATGGTCAAAAATTGTCATAATTTCCAAAAAATGGTCAATAATTATAAAAAACTGTTAAAAATTGTAAAAAATTTTGAAAAATGATCAATAATTGTCAAAATTGGTCAATAATTGTTAAAATTTGAAAAAATAGTCAAAAATTTTGGAAAAATAGTCAAAAATTTTGAAAAAATGGTCAATTGTGCATAAAAAGCAATCTTCTGTCGGCGGTCCGACGACCGCTCACCTTTTTTTTACGGCTGTAGTGGTTTTATTCTACGGGAAACGAATTTGGTTGCGAATTTCTTCGTTGTTTTTATGTTCCTTTGTTGATTTTCCTCTTTTGTTCTTATAAACATGGTCTCCAGTCTTCTTCTTTTCAACGAGGACTTGTACTTGTTTATGAGACAATACAAAAATATTGGTAAAAGTCTGACGACAGATTTTAACATGTTCTCCGTTCTCGTTTGGAATCATGTAATGAATGGTAGCTTGTCGGCGGCTATTTTCTGGTTGATCATAGTGTCCCATGACGTTTTCGAGATATAGTTCCAACGTGAATGAGTCCCATAAAATATGTACCTTGAGTGACTTTGTCATTTTCATAAAATTTGCGGAATAGTCGTAATCTATATTCGTTGGACACATTTTTGCAGCTTTGTTTACATTTATATGTGTTCTGAAACAAAAACAAAGACAAAAAATGTAACCTAGATGTAGTCTGAAAATTTTTACATTTGCATCAGGTGGTTTTTTTGCTGCTACTGTGCTCATCTGGTATGTTCTAAACCACTTGTTTTCTTTCTATTTTCACACTTTCTGTTCCACGTGCTCTACGTTTTAATTGTCTGTCTGCATCCATTTTGCTTGGTATAACCGTCACTCAAAGCAGTCAAATTCAAACTGTGTACCGGTACCGACCTGACAAACGCACGAGGCACTTAGACCCTTTTGATGCCTATCCCTAGTGGTCCATAGCACTTCAGCCATCTTTCGGCATTTATAACAAACTTTTGCAAGGTTGTACGAACTTAGAACCTTCTGAATATCGTTAGGCTTGGTACTCACACCTCTTTAAAGCCAAAAACTCATTTTTGGCACTTAGACCCTTTTGAAGTTATGGTCTTCGTTTTTTTGTTACGCATCTATTGTATACAAAGCGACTTGCCCATTTCTTTGTAGCCTAATATAATTTATAGACCACTCTATATGACATTTGGTACATGTAATCACCATAAATTCAGGACTTTTCGAAAATACTAAAAAATTTAAATGTTTCAATAAATTATAACTAGGTGTGTTGTTTGCTCTGTAGTAAAATCTATTTCTGTAGCAATGATTCAGTTCAAACCAGTAAACATTTGTTGAATAACCTGCCAAGTTTTTGAGGAAATCCTCTTTCTAAAATTATGTTTTATCAAAAATACTTTCTTAGGGTCGATTTAATTAATGAATGGTTGTTTCTTCTAGAAATTCAATTTTAAAAGTTTTATAAAAACCAATAATTCCACAATTTAATATAATCGATTGTCTAGTTACGTCAGTCATAAATTTAAGTTCTGTTCCAAATTTAATTGTTCTATTTAAAAATAGAGCAAATATTATTTTAACCGATATTTATAACTAGGTGTCTATATAATTATTGTTCAGTTTTGATATGATAGTAATTATTGGTTTCCTAATCTAAAAACATTGACATGTACAGATCGAAACAAGAATAAATTAAAAATATTAATAATTATATAATTATAATAACGTAGCTATGTTTCATGTTCAAGTATAATTATTTAAAGAATTAATATACACTGTGTTCATTTGAAAAGGACCCACCCTTAATATTTCAGAAATGGGACATATTAAAAAGAAATGCCGAAACACGTCAACTTTTAACTTGAGGGGGACACTTTTTGGCGCTAATGTTAAAAACGTCAGATTCACCCCCTCCCTACTGGAGACACCCCTTACATTTTTTCAAATGGCATTAGGTATCAAGTCATACCTCATTTAAAAGGTCTGGTAAATCTCTATTCAATCATTTTGTTTTGGCTTTGATACAAGCCTTCCATTGTTATTTAATCGTTGTTCAAAATTGGCTCTTTTTCAACTTTTATTGCCTGAATGTTAACGGTGGTCACTTTGAACACGTGATTAAATAGCAGTTTTTTCTTGTTAACAGTTGTCTTTGTAAATTTTTCATTCTTTAAAGAGTCTTTTTATCATAACACAATACGGGGGCATACGAAAAGTTGAAAAAGAACCAATTTTAAACAATGATTAGATAACAATGGAAGGCTGGTATCAAAGGCAAAACAAAATGATTGAATAGAGATTTACCAGACCTTTTAAATGAGGTATGACTTGATACTTAATGCCATTTGAAAAAATGTAAGGGGTGTCTCCAGTAGGGAGGGGGTGCATTAGCGCCAAAAAGTGTCCCCCTCAAGTTAAAAGTTGACGTGTTTCGGCATTTCTTTCTAATATGTCCCATTTTTGAAATATTAAGGGTGGGTCCTTTTCAAATGAACACAGTGTATAACTAGAAATAAAATAACGAGAAATAGAAATATACCCTGTATACAATAATAATTTTCAATTACTAAATTAGGAGCTCTAAGGAAAGTCGATTGAAAAAATGTGTATAAGATGTTGCCTACCTATCTCCAAGCTTTGGTCTTTCAAATAATGTTATTCCAATGTTTGTCATGACAAATGCTTTTAGTTGAATAAATCCAATCAGACTATTAACTTGAGTTTTTTAGGGGTGCGATCTTATCAGTGACCAAACTAATGCGGTTTTGATTAACAAATAAATAGATTTGTTCTCTGAATAATAGATCTGCCAACAATTTGTTAACGCCATACTATTTCAAATCGTCTATCTATAAATTAATGTACAATCACCCGAAAACGTAAAAAGTTTTGAAATAATTAGATAAAGCCAGGAAAATGAATGAAGAAGGTATACAAAAATTGAAAAACTACAACTTTGAATGTCAATAGCAAAGTAACAGAATTACCTAATGAATGATACGAAAAGGGTGAGTTTTGGACAGATTACATGTTGAATTTTATACCTCAAAAGGTTTCTTGACGAAATTACCTATAATGACCTTCTTTGGCGAAATTACCAAAACTCAATTTAATACATGTGGCATCAGCATGAATGTTTTTCACATCGCGAGCCAATAGCAACATTGATTTTTTAGACAACGCAAATCTAAATTCGTGACAGATCTATCATTTTGAGAACACAGTTATTATTCCGGATATAATACAGATTCTTTCGGCACACAAAAAAAACAAAGTGGTCTGTACATTGGGCGCCACCTATCTACGGGCATACGAATTTCAAGTCAGTTTTAGCTGTCCACCCTCCAATTTCGAGTAAATTGCGAAAAACCGTGAAAAATAGCAAAAATTTGATGTTTTGGTAAAAAAAAACTCAATTCTCATGTATTTTGATCTCGTGATTACTAATTTTAAGTGTGCTTAGGTCATAAGCTGTTTTAAATCCGAGAAAATTGTAAAAATGGCAAAAATTGCAAAAAATTAGAATTATTTTGATAAAAAAATCTTGTAGTCTTGGATCGAGAAGAATTTTCTTGTAATTCGATTTCCGTAATCTGAATCTGCAATATATTTGGTCCAGATTCCTCTCAAACACTCAAAAAATCGCAAAAACCGATAAAATACCAAATATTTGCTACTGATAAAATTGAAAAAAAATCTTGTAAGCTCTATTTAATACGTTTTTTGTACTTTTTTAACATAACATACAAGTCTAAAATCTGAAAACGTAAAAAGTTTTTTTTACAATTTTCTCGGATTTAAAACAGCTTATGACTCCTAAGCAAAATACATGAAAACTGAGTTTGTCTTAGATCCCCAAATTTTTTTTCCAAAACATCCAATTTTCGCTATTTTTCACGGTTTTTCGCAATTCACTCTAAATTGGAGGGTGGGCGGCTAAAACTGACTTGAAATTCGTATTCCGCAGGTCGAAAAACATGCCCGTAGATAGGTTAGGCCCAATGTACAGACCAGGTGGCCAGATGAAAACGAAACAGAGCCATTATAAGGAACTGCGTCAACGTTTAAAAAAAACGCAGAGACCCGTCGATTTTTGATCAAAGGGGGGCACTTTTTCCGGTATTTTTGATTTCGCTACTTTCACCCCCAAGCGGGGGTAGGCATCACCTCAAAATATTTAAATGATATTAGGGGTCGAGTAAGGTATCATTTTAAAGCCCTTTTAATTCGCTTTAAAACAATCTTTAAATTTTAAAATTCGGTCTAATACTTTTTAATAAATGACATTTTAAAATTTAAATTATTTAATTGTTTAGTTTTTAATAAGAGTTTTTAAAATTGTAACTTTTTTCATTTTTGTTAAAATGACACATGAGTCGTTGAGTACGTTAATGCTTTAAATGTTGATTTTCTTGCTTTGCATTGTTTTTGTAATCGAAGCAAAGTTTTGTTTAATTGTGTTTTTGGAAATTGAATACCATGGTTTATTCCATTGCGGATAGGGTGGATATCATTTCGCTTTATTTTATGAACAATAAGTGTGTAAATTTAGCGGCTCAGTTATTTAATGAAAAATATGAAGATAAACATGTCAGTAGGAAGTATGTTCTAGAATTAGTGAAAAAATTTCAAAACTGGAAATGTAGTTAATAAAAAACGAGAAAATAGACCGCCTGTAGTTAATGAAGCTAGTGAAGTTTCAGTTTTGGGACATGTTCATCTAGATCCTACGTTAACTACAAGGCAATTAGCATCTGAATCTGGGATCAATCGAACTAGCATTCAAACCATTTTGAAGAAGAACAAATTCCATCCGTGTATATAGATTTAGAGCAGGAACTTAATGAGGATGATTATGACCGCCGTTTTCACAGTTTCTTTTTAATATATTTTCTCCGATGAATGCAGCTTTTCTATTAACGATACTGTAAATCGTCGTAATTGCCGCCACTGGTCTGATTCAAACCTAAGAATTTTCCAGGCGGTGCAAACACAGCACTGGATTGGGGAAGAGGTAGCATTGAGTGGCCTTCACGGTCACCAGATTTGTCGCCCCTTGATTTTTTTTGTGGGGATACCTCAAAAGTAAAATCTACAAAACACAACCAGCCTCTTTAGAAGATTTGCGTCAAAGAATAGGGATGATGACAGTCACTAAGAATAACTGAAATAATGATTTGAAATCATTGTATAGATCACAAAGATTCTATAGCAATCACTTATTTTTACATTACAATTCTGATTATATTTATTTTAGTAAAAATATAAATACAAAATATGACAATCCGCCATCTTAGCTAAAGCAAGGATCACAAACGTGTGACGTCAATCTTTCGTATATCGTTCGAACTTTTATCGTATTTTCTGGTTTTGCATCGTTTAAATGATATTTACTCGTTATATAATTCATGATTATCACACAAAATAGTTAAAATTAGTAATCAAATACATTTTTAATTTGCAAACTGTGAAATATTTTTGAAGTATTTACAGATGTGTGATGTCATAGAGACGCCATTACTATTCTAACGTTTTGGCGCGAAATTTGAATTGTATTTTAAAAACGTGAATTTCTCTTCATTTTTTCAAAAAACAAAATTTTTTTTGGATAAAGCTTATGCGTGCAAACATCGTGGAGCAGTTTTTCAAAATCAGTCATCATGCCTATTGTCGAGGAGTGCCATCGAGTTAAACATTAAAATGTAATTTATTAAAAAGTGTTAGGCCGAATTTTGAAATTTAAAGACTGTTGTAAAGAGAATGAAAAGGGCTTTATAATGATACATTGCTCGACCCCTAATGTCATTTAAATATGTTGAGGTGATACCCATCCTCGCTAGGGGGTGAAAGTAGCAAAGTCAAAAATACCGGAAAAAAGTTTGATTAAAAATCGACCGGTCTCTGCGTTTTTTTTTAAACGTTGACGCAGTTCCTGATAAAGGCTCTGTTTCGTTTTCGTCTGGCCACCCTATATGCTTAGAGGCAAATATATAAATCTGAGAAAAAAAATTTATAATCAGAGGATTTTGTTTGATGATAAATATTTATTTTGGCGATGAATACAATTATTCCCGTTATTTAATAAATAATTGGTAAATGAAGTGTACTCTTCGAATCCCGTTAAATCTAAAAATGGTTTCTAAAGATCTGATATAATAAGACATCCACAGGAAAAAACAACTTTGGTCTGTCTGTCGTCTTCAGCTTTTTTCACCACAACTGACGCTATTTTGCTTTTATATTGTAGAGATGTAAACATTCGTTCCAATATTTTTCGAAACCCTTTTTTGTTGAGATAAACTTTAATAGTAAAAAAAACGGAAGCATCTTTATTCATAATAATTTAAACAGAAAAGGATAATAATAGCAGTCGTTATTTATGTTAAAAATGTCCATAAATATACAAAGTAAAGTTTTTAATTGGACACATTTAAATAAGCTCCAGGAGAGTTGACTTACGCTTTAGATTATATTACAAGAAGGTCGGTTATCCTTTCCATACAGCTTCCTATAAGGCCTTTTGTGTATACCATTCATCTATATTTTAGTCCAAAAGATCTAGGCTCATAAGAAAGCCTATGATCCGTATTTAGTGATACCCATGAGAGTCTCGTTTTTGAGACGATACTTTTATTGGTCTCGTCTCGTGTGAAATAAACATTTCGAGATGAGAGTCGCAGAAGTCTAGCAGACCCTGAACCAAAAAAGTCGAATTATATTATAACAAGTAGGTAAGTATCCCGTACTGGACTAGATTATGCATGAAGAGATTTCGATACAATTGGAAAGCTCGTTTCCTTGGTCTGGTGGGCATCACTATCCGTATTGGAGCTATTAGGTCGTATTTAGAAAGATAAAGTTATTCATTCACAGGTAAA
Source organism: Lochmaea crataegi (assembly GCA_947563755.1). Taxonomy (NCBI): domain Eukaryota; kingdom Metazoa; phylum Arthropoda; class Insecta; order Coleoptera; family Chrysomelidae; genus Lochmaea; species Lochmaea crataegi. The sequence continues at coordinate 86,612,364 of OX387423.1, read as the reverse complement.
GGTAAAAGTAAAAGGTAGAGCACACAAGCAGAAGGTTGAAGGAAAAGGTTTTGCTTTATTTTCTATTCATAATTTTTTCTATTTCTTTGCAAGCAAATCCTCCTTCGGAATATTCTCCATTTTCACTCGACAGATATATTTAAGAATCGGGAACCGCCGTTTCCACTGTTCAAAAGCACATTCTATAATCACCCTCTCCTTCTTTAATAGTCTATTGAAAGCAGCCTGCGCTGCGTTTTCCACGATGGAAAAGAGCTTCATTATACCATAGCCACTGTCCCCCCCCCCCCCCCCCCCAACAATACCGTATTTATCGTCCGCCGCATGACTTCATGAGCAGAAGAATTTTTCCAAATTCGACTGTCATGTACTGAACCGGTGGCATCGATATTCATGAAAACGTAATTTTGGCTTGAACATTAATACTAGGAACATATTTCCGGTTTACATATTCATTCCCAAATAAACGCGGGTTTTCAATGTCAACATGCGTGCAGTCGATAGCTCCTATTGCAGTCAATAATCTCTTTTTTCTGTCCATTTGACTTCATAATTTTATTTTCGGTCGATGGGAACTTGATCCACTTATCCGCCTTGTCTATAATGAGACCGAGAGTGGTATCGACAATTCTGGAGATTGTAGGCTGTGAACATCCTAGTTCCTCACCGATACTGGAAGCTCTAGACGCCCTGATCTTCCATGTACCGTAAAAACATTTTTTGTTCTGGCGAAAGCGCACCTCCCCTGGTTTCCAGATTCCCGCCAATAAAGTAGTAAGCTTTCGTCAAACCGAAATAGGGTTCGGAAGTCGCACTCACGTGGAGTGCGTCTTTCTTTGTACACTTTTCGTGCGCATACATGCACCATATTCGCCTTGGGAAATTAGAACACCTTTGGTCTCCAATTACATGTACAATTGCGAATAAATCATTAATACTTGCTACAAAAGCTTCTCGGGACTAGATGCATATTTTCTGAAGCAAATCCCTCAGTTTTAAAGCAAATAAATGGTACTTTTTATGAATTTCAAAAAAGTCCTTTGGAGGAACACCTTTTGCCTCTAGCTTAAATATTTTCCTTATTTTTTTATGAATTAGTAAATGCAAGTAAAAGCAAATCACTTTTCTTATAAATACGGCCTAATGTGTGAGCAGTGTCCAGTCTGTGATCACTCTGAAGCTTCAAGAGCAATTTAGCGTAGTAAGCAGAATGTAATAACCTTTTGGCCTGGAATATGTCTCCAGTAGGCTGCACTAAGTTATTTCATAAATTGTTGATTTGGACACATTTAATATTAGTTTGACAGTTTCATGGTTGGTTGCTTATTTTTGGACAAAAAATATTTGCATCGATAAATTTATATTACCTGGAAATATCCACTAATTCTTAAATTTTTAAACATTTTAACCCATTCCAAAGTAAAGTTTTTATAATATACGTACCCATCTCTAAATTGTTGTCGCGTGCCGTAAAATTCGGAAAAATCGTCGGAGCTGTACGACGCCGGAGAGAATTTTCTCAACGCATGGAAACACGGAAGCTGAGGGTGACCGGCTGGCTGGCGCCCATTGACTCTACTTGTTTTTCTTCCATAAGATGACATGTATCCCGGGGTGTCCTTTGGACAGTGTTGGAGACTATGGAGATGTCTGCAGTTGTTTTTATACATAGATTTTGTAGGGCATTGAAAATGTATATCGATGGTTTCATTTTTTTAATAGAAATCAAAATTTTTGGATATTTTTATTGTTGTTATATACAGAATGTTTGTTAAATTATTTTATGACGAAAAGTTCCCAATGATAAGCGTAATTTTTTTATGATTAGTACGACGGTTGTCTTTTATATTTTGCATACAGAGCTAGAAAAATACAGTAGATAACACTATTGTTTTTCAAAATATTCTCCACGAAGAGAAATGCATTTTTGCATCCTTTGGAACCAATTCTGGAAGCAGTTATTCCACTCGCAAATAGAATTTTTGAAGGCGTTGCATCTTCTGGGGATCTTTGATCACGCAGTTCATTCTAAATTTTTGGAAAAGTAAAAAAGTTGTTAGGACTTTGGTCGGCACAGTATGGAGTGTGGTCCAACAATTCGATGTTTTCTTGCTTTAAAAACTCAATTGTTTGAGTGGGAACTTGCTTTGTCTTGGTGGAGGAACATACGTCGTTAGGGGTTGGATTTTCGAAACTCGGCAATTATTTACGGCAAATAAATTGATATGTACCAATTAGAGATGCATCAAGTCAAACTAGTTTGATTTTACTCAACAAACTTGACTTGACTTGAAAATCAAACTTTTTATGTAAAAAAGTTTGACTTGACTTGATTTCTGTACCTTTAGGTTTGACTTGAAATCAAACTTCATCAAACAGTTTGAAGTTTGAATATGATAGTGCGCAACGTGTTTATTTCCAATTCTAATAAAATAAGAAGAAGAAAAATAAATTTATGGATCTATTAGTGGAGTACACTGTAAAAAAAGATTTGCCATTTAACTTCTTTGAAGATGATATAACCCACCAATTATACAACTACATTAATCTAAACTTAATTGTCCCTTCAAGAAACCAGTTGAAGTCACGAATATTTTCCAAATTTGATGTTTTGAAAAATTCAGTAACTTTTAAATGCTTGTGACTCAAAAATTTCGTTTACGATGGATGGATGGTCTTCCCATTCGATGAAGGGCTACTATGGAGTAACCGTTCATTTTATTTATAGTATCTGGACATTACATTCTTTTTTATTAGATTTTCTACCCGCAAAAGGACAACATACTGGCGTTTCAATGGCAACTTTGTTTTTTAAAATAACGACTGAATTCAATATTACACACTCTATTCAAGGTATTACTATTGACAACACTAATGGTAATTTCACTTTTAAGAATTGGGAAACTTGATAGAAAATTTTGATGGTGCGAATAAGCATTACGTGTGTTTTGCACATATTCTTGACTTAGCTGCTCGAGATCTAATGAAAGTGTTTGAGTTAACGTCTGAAGAAAACGAAGACGAAGACTAGTGATGTAAGGAGGGAAAAACTTGACTTGAGGAGAATGAGTGATTTGTAAAAATTGATATATTTAATTAGAATTTAACTTTTAATTACTTACTGTGTACTTACATTATATTGTTTATAATATAGATAATAAAACAAATCTAAATGTTGAAAATAACTATTTACAAGACACTGGACGTGATGCCTGGATTTAATTGAACAGTTCATGTGGACAAAGTCCAAGTGGGTTGAACAACCGAGATGACGTACCTGGAATTAGATAGAAAAACACTCGAGTATTCAATTTGCCATAAATAATGATTAATTATTTAACTAACGATTAGTATAGTTGAAATCCCCAAAATTAATGAAAGTATTAATAATATACAAGGTGCATCTTATGTGTTTGAACTGTGATTATGCATATCAGTACTAAAGTAAAGTTAAAACTTCACTTGATCAAAAATAAATGCCTAATAGTAAATATTTAGGGTTATTAGGAAAGGTGCAAGGGGCGCAAACTCTCCCCAATGCATGTAAGGAATATGTGGCACAAACTCTCCACAAACAATATTATAACTACTGTAAGTGGCACAAACTCTCCACAGTACAGCAAAATAATATTACACTGCAAGTGGCACAAACTCTCCACAGTACAGCAAAATAATAATACACTGCAAGTGGCACAAACTCTCCACAGTATAGCTAAATAATAATACACTGCAAGTGGCACAAACTCTCCACAGTACAGCAAAATAATAATACACTGCAAGTGGCACAAACTCTCCACAGTACAGCAAAATAAGGTTACACTGCAAGTGGCTCAAACTCTCCACAATACAGGGGGGTGGAAGGAGATATGGGTGACGTGAGAAGTCACCCTGTATCAGGAATGGACAAACCGCAAGTGGCGCAAACTCTCCACAATACAGTATAGGTACGTGAGTTAAACTGCAAGTGGCACAAACTCTCCACAGTACAGCTAAATAAGGTTACACTGCAAGTGGCTCAAACTCTCCACAATACAGGGGGGTGGAAGGAGATATGGGTGACGTGAGAAGTCACCCTGTATCAGGAATGGACAAACCGCAAGTGGCGCAAACTCTCCACAATACAGTATAGGTACGTGAGTTAAACTGCAAGTGGCACAAACTCTCCACAGTACAGTAGGATTGGATGAATAGGAAATGCAACAACAAATTAATGTTCTTAATAACGTTGAATATTGAAGAACTTTAAACAAAGTAATTATTAAAAATAATTAGCAAATATATATACTCTATGTGATAAAATATCTTTTAAAATCAATTATCAAATAACAGGCAGAAATGAATTACTCTGTGAGATAGACTCACCTATTTAACTCCTGATATGCACCACAATACACACTATATTTTAATAGATTTATTTGGCTCAAGTGAACACTTTAGTTATTTTCTAGAAACTAAATCTCAAATCGTTCTTAAAATTTTCTTTCCCCTTTCGTGGCCTCGAAGACTACGTGACATTTTGATACTTTACTTATCTGTTTCAGACAATTGGTTGTTTGGTCGAGAAATGCATTTCTGAAATATTAGGGTATACCCATGGTTTAATTCATTTTACTTGGAACGAAAACTATTTTAAGAATAACAGGGTGAGAAAAAAAAATTGTCTTACAGTGATAACGAAAGTACAATATTAGAAAATACTGCAACAATTGCAAAGGATAAGGTAATTTGTGAAAAACTTAAAAACTCCGAAATGTTAAGATTAAACTTCGCAAAATTGTGCGACTCATTAAATTTACACAAGACCATTTCCAAACTGGAGGTAAAAGCCAGATGGAACTATACATTGGAAATGCTGTCCTGGGCGTTACAATTCAAACGTTCGATTAATATCCTTTGTGACAATACCGATACTCTTTAAAATTTTGGAATACATGATACAGAATGGAATTGTATTGAAAGAGCATGGGAATATTTACAAAGTTTCAAAACACTAACTACAATTCTGGAAGGAGAGAAATACTCTACCCTTCCTATGGTGGTCATTGGGATCAATATGCCACTCGACAAACTAGAACGATGGGCGCATGAACTAGATAATAAAGAAAATAGAGACGATCTTGATGCAAAAATAATACTTGTCCTTCAGGCAGTAGGACTAACTGGATGTATTGTATCGTTTTGATTTTGGATCCTGGTCATAGAATTGAAACGTTTTCTTTGCCGACATGGGGACAATCCTTAAAAGATGAAGCCATCAAGAAATTTGAAGAAATTTATAAAGAAAATTATTATTCACCTTACACAGACGAAGAGTGGAAACGGTGGTGGAAACGGCACGAAACTGTATTTCCAACTTTATCAAAAATGGCGAGAGACTTTCTTGCCACCCCAGCAACATCAGCCTGCACAGAACGCTATTTTTCGAGAGCTTCTTTGACAGTCACAAAAAAACGAAACCGATTAAATGACCAGTCTATTAGAACATTATTGTGTTTAAATTCGTGGCTTCAACAAGAATCCTTAACATATATCATACAAGGATCTCAGGAAGAGGTTACTATTTAATATAATGTTGCTTTCACTTAATTTGTAAGAACTTTACTTTTCACGAAGAATTCTGAGGTGACAAGTTGGAGTTCATTAAAAAAAATGTTTAAAATAATGTATTTCCTTTTTGTTTTAAATAAATGTATTTGTTGTACCTACTATATTTAACATAAATATTTTACCCATTTAAGGTATATCTACTAAATAAATTATTTTTCAAACTAGTTTGACAAACAATTTGAATTTTCAAACCTGTAACCATTGTCCAGTTTGATTTGACTTGAATTATTTGTCAGAAAGATTGACTTGAGTTTGACTTAATTTCAAGTCAATCTCAAACATTCAAGTCAAACTTGTGCAACTCTAGTACCAATCAGCAGTAACAGTTCTTTGATCTTGCAGAGGAATTGTTGCTACATGACCCGCTTTTGAGACAAAAGTCGTTACCATATTTTTGGAAACACTTCTGGAACGGTTAACTTAACATAATTTCATTACCACTGACAATACTGTATATATTTTTTGAGTTTCCTGCGTTTAAACGGTTTTGAGACACCAATTGACTCTATAATTGCTTTCTGTTATTCCGTCAATGCGGTATCCAACGAGAAACTAATTCTTTACAGATAATTCTTCATGTAAAATTTTTTTAATTGTGGTCTATGAAATGCCCAATGATGCTCCAATTTCACGATATGTGACATTTCGATCTTCTTGGATCAACTAACGTACAGCACCGACGATTTCCTGGGTGACTGCCGTTGTTGGTAAACCTGTTCTTGGATCATCGCCAAGATTAATCCGTCCACTTTTAATTTCTCCATACCAACAATAAATTGTGCTTCATTGCCGAAAATTGTAAAAAATTATTAAGCGAAAACTAAACATGACAGTTAATTATAACATTTGCTGATAGGCGCCAAACTGCATGTTTTAGCTTTTTAAAAATCTCCTTGGAAGTTTGGAGTTATATTTTAGATTTTATTGCAAAATTTTTATTTTCTTAATAAGTTTTCACTTCTATTACAATCTTAAAAAATTCCAATATCTCAGAAGTATTTGTAATTATAGTTCACTTTCCTTTTCTGTCAATTTGTATCTCAGAATTATTATAATTTATAGTTCTTTCAATTTAAAAAGGGAGAAACAAACAAAACAATATTTATACTTTGGATTCATCTAGCTATTGGTGAAAAATGTCAAATCGTATTCCCTACATCAATCTTTATTTTTTTTTATCAACAACAAAAATCGAATCCATCCTGTGGAAACTGCACATCTATAAGGAACATTTGAGTGTGGCGCCAGACTGTCGCAACCAATGGCAGTATTTCTATCTTTGTTCCCCCACCATTTCCACCCTTAGCAGAGATCACGACCAATCAGACTAGTTTTCCTTTTACAGGGGTTGTAAAAACGTAGGAAGTCTCACAAACACAAAATTGCGTCATTTTCTAAGTGATCATCGTAGTGTTCGGTCAACTCGACGTTTTGGTTCTTCTACATCCTTCATCAGAAGACTTTAGTTTATTTTAAGTTCTTATTTTCGTTTTTCGGGTATTTCCAAAGACAGAATCATGGCGTAAGTACTTCACTCGTTTGCTAGTATTGTTGATTTTGTTTTTTTATTTTATTTTCTTGCTTTCAACTGAATGCGGTAAGAATTTTTTTTAATAAATAAATTTTAGATTTGAAAATTATTTTTAGAAATTGTGTGAATTATTATCCTTCATAAGTATATAGAAAAAAGCATGATAGAAAATAATTCAGTGGGTATAAAAAAAATGGATTTTCTGTACTTCCCTTTTAGTGTCCATTCCACTTAATCCACCCTTGGCAATTGTGGATCATCATTTCTGTAGCATTTATTTTATCTATAGATATCGAAGAATAAAAATATATTATTCTAACGCTTACAACAAAGTTTTGAAAAATATTTTTCAAAAACAGTGACCGTTCAACGAAGAAGAAACAACTACTTCCTACAAACGGGGTTGGTAAATCTACAAGATTTGAACCAACCATTCTGGTTTGCAACTAGAAAGGACAACATAACTTGTAGACCGGTTTCGGCGTATTGCGCCTCATCAGTACAAGGTATATGTTAACGTCCGAGAGTTAATCCCGTACTGAATTTGTCTCCACAATCACCAACTATACATACCTTCCAATGACGGAAATGTAATAGTTGCGAAAGTAGCGACACCTTCACCACCTATTTTTATTCTTCGATATCTATTGGTAACACGCTTTACTAAATACGACAATTTTACAGGAATCTGTAATAATTCTTTATTTTATCTCTTCATTGTCTTCTATTGTATATATTTTACGGTACTTATCACAAATGAATCAAGTACAAATATGTTGGGAAGTATGTCGATGGACATGTTTTAGAGGTATATAGCTCGTTAAGAACTATCATTATTTTTAGTTCCTCTAAAGTTTAGTAGTAAAGAACTCTTGGAACATCTTGTATATAATTTTCCTTAATTATGCCTCAATCAATTTTGTAAACTCACATTACTGGTGGCTAAAACCATCTCTAATTTGTATATTGCAAATACCTAATTTTTGTTCACGATTAAGTGTATCCTAAGTTTAGTAGTAAAGATTCTCTCAATCCGCTTTCGAACAGAATCTCGGATTAACTATATCCAATGCAAATAACAGATGTACTCCTCTTCGACCGACCGTTAGACTGGCTGGATTCAATTCCAAGAGATTGACTTTAATCAATCGGCTTAAAAGTTCACCAAGTGATGTGGACCAAAAAATTAAACAAATACCACACTGGTTTTCTGTAGAATTACTATTTGGTTCTATTGTCTGGTATTTATTAGAATACTCTCCATCGAACTAACAAAATTTTATTTTACTAGAAATAACAGTTAAATAATTTTTCAAAATGAAAACTTCTTTAGGCGCGTTGAGCACTTTTTTTGGGTGAAGAAAAAACATGGATTTTTCGGTATCGTCACGCTTTTATGCAACACACAATACTTTTGGTTATGCAACACAATTAACAATGAAGCGTATATAGTGTTGCATAAATCATCGTCACGCTTTCCATGCGCTATATGTATACTATGTATATATGTGTACTTTTTTTTTGAAAAAATGGGCTTACGATAAAATTTTTAAAAGGGATTCATTTATTGGTGTTTTCACTTCTGTCGGCACACGTTTTTTTTTTAACAAATACTTGATACCAAAAATTCGGGGGCGAGTGGATGAGGTCAAAATAACGTTAGAAGCAGAAATAAATTTTTGTAATACGGGTCTTCGTTTCGGAATTATAGGGCTCGAAATAAAAATTTATGTTAATACATAATTTCTAAACTAAACATTGGAACAGTAAAAAATATCAGTGATTGATGATTACGTACATTCATGTACTGTGTTTGACGGTATTGTCAAATAATACACCAACTAACAAGAAGCGAAGCCCGACGCAATCTCTTTGATGTTTTGGTAACAAAAATTTATGACCTTGAGACAGATACACTGAGAAAAATGATCAAATATTTAAATATCGGCGAAATAATTGGTCGTCAAAGTGAAGTTTGACAAGTATCTTATTATAAAAATGGCGCCTTTCAGACATGCGCATCCAAAAAAAGGATAGGCAGCTTCGCTTCTTGTTTTCTGGTTTATTCTTTGGTATTTGACAATCTCTACAATTACTAAATACAAAGACTATTTTTACTCCTGTTTAAAGTTGATGAAATGTACGGTTTCGAAGGAATTTGAATTTTTAGATCAGAGTGTGAGGAGGAGAATCCCCAAATTCCCCATACGCCTCCTACCGCGACCTTCAAATCACTTGCTTTCAGAACAAACCCTGAAGAGGACTTAATCCTGAAACAGGGTATAGAGTCAAAACCTGCTCGAACAAAAAAACCCATTCGCCATATTCTGTACAGATATTATGGAGAAATTTTTTCGTATTACGTTCATGGACATACAGGGCATTTTAATGAAAAATATTCACCATATATAATTCGTCACTTCTATGAATAAATACGTCAAAAGTCATATAAAGAGGGGCTCATATGTAATCGTTATAACTTAAACCTCCCTATGGTTACCCTTCCAATATTTTTTGGAGCAGCCTGTTTATTTTTACACCAATCGAAAGTTAATAAAACAAAAAATCGACGTGTTTCAGGGTTTTTTTAAAATTTTTATTTAGGAAATAATGAATTTATTCCATACTTTACGGTCACACTGTACAATTTTTTCAACACCTTTTATAAACATTATGGCGAGCGGTTTAGCAATCTCAATTGGACAACGGAAGACAAATTGATGATTAAAATCCAAAATATACCGGATGAGTGTAACCAACGTAATTTAAATTCAAATTAATATTTTTGTGGAATGAAGATATCGAAAGGAAATGAATTTATTTTAAACAAGGTGATTCATCGGGAAAAACGGTACTTATCACTTATACTTAATCGATCTTTAGACATATACAGGACGTTCTGTCAATATTATCAATTTTCTCACTCATAACTTGGAAATGACCCTGTAGATTTTTTTAAGTAAAACTGAAGTGAATGCGTGACGAGAGCGTTACGAAAAGTGTGATCGGGCGAGGCGAACGAAAGTTGAGAAGGAGATATATGAGTTGGTGAAAATAGAAAGAGAGATTTACGTTTCGTATATTACTGTAGGGGCAAGAGAGAGTAGTGCGCGCGCACATTTTCTTTCTCTCTTCATCTCATAGCCAGTGCATGAAATATATATTATATCTCAGTCAGTAGTTCGTTTGCTAGCGTTACGCGAACGGTGATTTCTTGATAATTTTGTAATTTCATCTCGTTCTTGAACAATTTTATAAATTAATATTTTGTTCAATACATTAAATATTGTTGTGTGGTCTAAATCACACTCATTTTTTTATATTTGGCACGCGTTCTAACAATAATTTGTTGAATAAGCAGAGAGGATATAAATATCCGGCTTACAAAAGTCACGATTTATTTACTTTGCATAAAGGGGTTTTCGGGTACGGCCATTCCGAAAATGCAATCAGTTCCCGAAAAGGAAAACTACTTCCCCGAGAAACTCGAAAAGAAGAAGATGAAGAAGAAGAAGAGGAGGAGGAGGAAGAAGAACGCATGCCCAACTTTTTCAAATCTAACTAGGGTTGGGGTTAGGTTTTGTTAGGTTAGAATTAACCTTTAATTTGTGAATTAATGTGAAAGGTCAAGAGCAACATTTTTTTGGTCTCCGATTCCGTTGAAACTTTGCATAAAGGGGTTTTCGGGTACGGCCATTCCGAAAATGCAATCAGTTCCCGAAAAGGAAAACTCCTTCCCCGAGAAACTCGAAAAGAAGAAGATGAAGAAGAAGAAGAAGAGGAGGAGGAGGAAGAAAAAGAAAAAGAAAAAGAAGAGGAAGAAGAAGAAGAGGAAGAAAAAAGAGGAAAAATTACGTAAAAGTTTCTTTTTTTTTTTTATAATTTTTTAGGAAAATTTATTTTGCCCATAACTTCTTTCTTGGAGGGTGTGCAAAAAAAGTTATTTGTTGGCAAATATGGACTAACATTGGGCAATCCAACTGCGTGCAGTTTTCTGTGGAATTCGGAAAAAATTTTTTTTTTCGAAAAAATGTGTTTTGTTCATAACTTTTTTTTGGGGGGGGGGGGGGTGGGCAAAAAAATTTATTGGATGGGCAAATGGGGGCAAAACTTGGGCAATCCAACTGCATCAAGCTTTTTGCCAAATTCAAAGACGGGGGTGCTGGAACTAATTTTTTTAGAAAAATTAGTTTGGCCTATAACTTTTTTTTGGAGGGTGGGCAAAATAATTTATTGGTTGGGCAAATGTGGGCTAACGTTGGGCAATCCAACGGCATAAGGTTTTTTGCAAAATTCGAATTTGGGGGTGCTGCCGTCACGCAGCAAAATTTCAGTTTTAGTTCACGAATCATTTGGGAATTTTACAATTTCTATTATATTTCAGTTATAGTCATAAAAGTAATAGTACCTAGCTTTAATTTTCATATTTCTACTAAGAATATAAACAACCTACATAGCTTTGAAATCATGTTTATATTTATATTTATTCAACTCTCCATTACGTATGATATTACACAATTTCCATCTGAATTTATTAAATTTCTTACACCTGCTTAGTTGCCTTCAGCAAAAAAACGAAGCATTTCAGGGACATTCGATATGTTATTCGTATTTACATAAAAGTGTGTCAAATATATTTACACGCTCATTGATTTCTGGTAAGCGTGGGTAAACATTACAATGAAATATACAGAATGTCTCTTTAACATTAACGAAGATGGGGATGATGACAGTAACAACTTTAATGAATCATAGGTAACTAGCTGAAAAATTGATTTGTTTAAAAAATTTGAAACAGTTGAAAATTTTTAATTATTAACTACATATACAGTAGTTAAAGGCCTCGTTGTACGAAGCTAGTTTAATTGAAGATCAAAGTTGATCGCAGAGATCATCATCAAATATTCCTTGTACTACGTTTGATCTATGGACAATCTACAAATTAAAGTGATAGTCTGGTAGCGAGCGATCAAACCGATTTCAAGAATTTCAAGCTTTTATAATTGAGGAAACTGACATTTATAATTTATTTGTCTAAATTAGCGTTTTCTTGGGCTGTTAATATCAGTATCACACTTCTTACACTCTATTTCACTCGCCCTGTCTTTCACAAGTGCCATCAAAAGAGCCTCTTCGTTTGTCGTGTAATTGGTTGCACGTTTAGTGCACTTTTTCTCCATTATTTTATTATATACAACAACAAAACTTTTTGAATAATAAACAAATATAACAATAAAACATTAAGGTTGTAGGCAATCACTTGATATTCACAAATGACATTTCTTCTTCTAAAATATGACATTGCTAGGAACTTTTGAACTACTCACAAGTTAATCAATCAATCAATCAGTTAACTGAATAGTTCAACAAGGCTCTTAAAAATGAACGTGGATCAATTTTGATATGTATATCACCTGAACTTTGGAACAGACTTAGTACAACGAGGCCATAGTATTCAAATTATTATAAACTGTGGCCCCACAGACCTAATGCTGGCCGGCTACGCACGTGCGAATCCTCAATTTTAATAGGTACAAGTAAACGCAACGGATTCCAGGTGCCAGACGCACGGAGTCTAACTATCAGCTCTTATTTTCTCAAAATTGGAAAAAATCCTTTCACAATTGATTTTTAGATATTTCAAAGTAATTCCAGAACCCAAATACCTAAAAATTCGCATTTAAAGACTATTTGGGGTGTATGATAAAAAATTCCTTTTAAATTAATCTCTTTAATTTTGTATCTGCGTTAGGCCCTGAACATTTTTAGTGTCAATAGTAATAAACCACGAATATAAAACTAAACCTAATGTGTACAGGGTTGAATAATGAATACTAAAAGGCAGCATTCTCGTCACTTAGGCACTTTTGAGACTATTAAATGCGTGAAATTGTCAAATTTGCATATGGAATGAGATGAAATTCGTCTGCATCCTTTCATTTAGGCATACTCACGCCAACAGCAGATTCCTACATAACTTTTATGTGCGATATATAATGTACTAAAAAGTATTATTGACCTTAGTGACTTCATTTACATATCGGAGGTGGGATCTCTCTCTCTCTTAACTTCCACATAATATTAAATTTCGTTCTGAATGGCTTTAATAATTTTTACAATAGAATTGGCCAAACAAACAATGGTGCATTGAAATACAAGAAACCGATATATCCAAATCTCAGTTTTCTTATACACGTGCCGACACTGTTATGCCACCGCAGTGTCGGTTCGTCAAAACGTCCGTAGTCGTTGGTTGCCCAGCAACCCAGCATCCCTTCTCTTGTTTCACTCTAGACCATGTCATCCACTGCCTCACCCCGCGCGTATTCAGCCCGATAAATTTACCCCCCGAACCTTTCAGTTTCGCGTATGATTCAATTATCAGATGCGACATGTTCCCTTTCTTAGTGGTTTATTGACTTATTTCTTAACTAGTCTATCGCACGCACGTCGATAAATGAATGGGCAGCATGAAACAATTGCACGCGGAGTTTCGTTTCGCCGTAGGTATGATGGGGTTAGTTCTTTTGTTGTCGGCCGTGACGGGTACATAACCTTATTATTGTAAGATTTATATACATTATACATCGATTATTTTGTTTGTATTACATGTTTGAAATTAGTTGAATGTTTTTGCACGTTTTTTTATTGTGTCCGAACTATTTTACCTCTAAATTTATTCATTCAAAATAGACCAAATACATTTTTTACTTAGTTAATGTTACGTCTCTATACAATTAAATTTTTGACTATAAAAAGTCGAGTTAAGTTGATAAATCTGGAACTTTCTTTTTCTTTTAATGACTAGATTATTTTTAGTTTCATAAAATGAATAAAACATGACATAATAGTAGGAATATACAGAGAATTTCAATGAAAATTTTTTGCTCTAGTAGATATCCCATGAAATCAGTTAATTTGAGGTCATTTGATTGAACACAACCAATCAGAACAACATTACACTGAAAACAGACCATGGGCTGTTTTCAGTGTAAAACAGCCCATGGTCTGTTTTCAGTGTAATGTTCTGATTGGTTGTGTTCAATCAAATGACCTCAAATTAACTGATTTCATTGGATTCACTATATTAGGTACGTTGCCATGGATACATTTTGATTTATTTCCATTTTGACGTTTCAAATATTTAATATTTCAAAATGTCACGATTTTGTCATAACTGACGAGAACATTAATGAAATTATAGAAGCAAATATACTATGTATTTTTTTCTATAATTAGCAAAAAAATTTCTATTCGAATAACCCTCGAACATTGATAAATTGTCAAAAATTTTATAACAACTTTCTCAAGCTTGTTGCTTATTGGCATCAAGCTTTCGAAAACTGTTATAAATTTTTTTCGAACAATTATCAATGTCCTCGTGTTATTACTACTGAAAATTATCCACCCTACATAATTCTGAAAGCGTCACTTTTATGAAAATATTAAAAAACATTCGAATGAAAACTAAGCTACCTACTTGTCACTTTATTTAAAAAACGTCAAACACCATGTTTTTGTCCCCAAGCAAAACATTGATTACTTAATTGGGTAGTGTTAGTGCCAGAGTAAAGGCATAGTTTACATTGGAATTATCCGTAACTCCCAACTGATTGACTTTTCACATATGTATTATACATTTTTGTAATCCTCTTGTAGAGGACAAACAAACAACGCAATAATGTATAGGGTGTTCCATTTAAAAGTGGTGACCATAGGGGGGAGTGAGTTAAAGTTATAACGTCTACATATGAGCAAAAAGACATACCCCTTTATATGATTTTTGACATGTTTTTTAATTTTTTCATAAAAGTGACGCCTTCAGAATTAGGTGGGTGGCTTAATTCTATTTAAAGAAGCGGTCTGAAACTTTGGCGTTAAGTTAACTAAACATGACAGTTAATTTTGACATTTGATATTTGTTGTCAGGCACCAACTATGTTGTTATATGCAACTCTTAAGAGACAACCCTCGTATAATTTGTTGGAATTGCAGGTAATGGAATTTTTTATTGGACTAGTTCTAGGGACTGTTGAATAAACACAAAAACCTAAATTTCTTGTAGGGTTTTCTACTGCTTCATCACAAAATTGATATCAACAATTTTGTATATCGTCATTCAGAATGTTTATTTAACACTTGAAAGACATCCCTCTCGTGTCAATGAAAAATTAAATTTGAAAAAACCTTAAAAATACATATTTAAAACAAATTTTCTCACCTTTTTAAAACAAGAAATGGTCCGCATATAACTGATAATAATAAACAGTTGACAATTTGTGCTATTAATGCCAAAAATAAAAATATTTCTACTTTCTTCATTCAAATTTGTTTTTTTTTTCAATCTGTCTACAAGATGATTGATTAATGTGATAAAGCTCAGTAGGTCTGTTATCATGAACGGTACTTACCAAAAAACTCAATAATAATAGTTGTAGGCAGCTTTAGGCTTCATATTTCAAAATTAGTTACAATGTTACAGGATGTTCCATAACTCGTTGGATCAAAGTTATGGTTTTTTTTAAATGGAACACCCTATATTTTACTGTAAAACTGAAATACGCTTCGATTCCCCTCTTCCCCATCACAACAATATTAGGTTTTAATCTCATATACTGGGTATTTGAAAAGTTATAACCATTTTTCCGTCAAAATCGTAAGAAGTTCAACGCCCTGTATAATTGGATAGGAGTAAAAGAATAATAATCGATTGAAGCCAGATATTTTCAATAATTATCTAAATTTAGAAATACAAATATTCATTAAATCAAATACATGGTGAGTCAAAACTCAAGTACATTATTTTCTTAGTAATTTCAAATGGATCACCCCTCTATTTTCTATCATTTTCGAAGAGTACTATTACCATACTTCTATTTTTTTGGTGAGCATTTCCCATACCTAAAGTTATTAGTTTTTGAGATATTTTCATTTTTCTATGTAAAGTATCAAGATGTAATTAGTTCCCACTTATTTTTAGTAGAAGTAGTGTTGATTTTTCGCGTGATGCTTCTTATTTCCTCATAATTGTAGTTTTTTGAAAACCTTCAAATGCAAACTATTACATACCAAATTACTACTATGCATAGAAAAATTAAAATATCTCAAAAACTAATAACCTTAGGTATGGGAAATGCTCAACTAAAATAGAAGTATGGTAATAGTACTCTTCGAAAATGATATAAAATACAGGGTGATCCATTTAAAATTACTAATAAAATAATGAACTTGAGTTTTGACTCACCATGTATTTGATTTAATGAATATTTGCAATATCATTCGCTTTTGTAAAATTTTATAATCATTGAAAATCTCTGGTTTCAATAGATTATTATTCTTTCACTCCTATCCAATTATACAGACCGTTGAACTTGTTACGATTTTGACGAAAAAATTATATCTTTTCAAATACCCAGTGTGAGAGATTACAACTTTATATTGTTGTAATGGGGAAGTGAAGCGGATTTCAGTTTTACAGTAAAATAAAGAGTGTTCCGTTTAAAAAATCATAACTTTCATCTGGTACCGAGTTATGGAACACCCTGTAACATTGTAACTAATTTTGAAATATGAAGCTTGAAGACTCCTACAAATTTTATTTTTAACTTTTTTTGGTATCTTTCATGATAACAGACCTAATGAGCTTTATCTCACTAATCTATCACCCTGTATATTTTTCATTTTTTAACAGTAGTATTTTCAAATATTAAATATTTATTTACTAAAATTCGAATTGCTAGCAACTTTGATTAAAGATATCCATTAAATGGATTTGAGATTGGACATGAATTTCAATAAAACCATTATACCGCCTTAGATTAATCAAATTACATTTAATGTTTTGAGGTTATCATCAAATTGATTTAAAACATACCGCAAAGAAATGCGATTATTTAAAAAAAACAACATATTTTCAGCCTTAAATTTTATTAAAAGTATTAAATTTAAATGGTCCACTTTTACACCGTCATTTAGTTGTTTATTATATTAATTACACAGCTATGAATTAGTTGAATCGCAGGAGAAATAATATTTGAATCTTTTTTTGCAGATTAGTACTTCCGATATCACGATGGCCCTTTCACTCAAAATTAATTTCATTGACGAAAACGTTACAAAAACCATCGTTTTTGACCCTACAACAACAGTTCACGATGCCTGTCGAATTATTAGAGATAAATGTGCAGAAGCTGACGCACAACGTAAGTATTAGTCACTATTTTTTGTTAGTCTTTCATCTTCTGACATCATAGACTTAAATTTCCTGATTTGTTCTTAATCCTCTTCTACTATTTTGTTGTGTTTCCAAGTAATATTAATTCTTGTTTTTCCTTTATCTCTCTGTATATTGAAATGAAATATATATTTTCCCATAATCATGTTAACATTAAAACAAAATTGCATCCAGGTCTAATATAAACAATAGTGAAATCAAAATGCAGCTATATCTGATGCCGGAAGCTGTTTAAATATTTTTTATATATTCATTAACAACCTGTCTGTTCCAATAGTTCAATTCTAAATCTGTTAATTATTAAATAACACTAATTCTTTTGTTTATAACAATTAACTAAATATATAAGATAATTATTAGATGTCACTAACAAAAACAATTTATGTTATCTTTTAAAAATAGCAAAACAGATAAAAAAACAACCTTGGATGTTAAATATATCTAACACAATTCAAATTGTTTACATCCTTTCACTCTTTGTATGGAAGCAAATATAAAATAAAAACCAAATCAAATTAAATTATTTCCAAATAGCAGAGCTCTCTTTTAGAATATGAATGATTGCAGTACTTAAAAGCAGTAGACCTAGCAGGATTTTAATGTTTTGTCTTCAAGAAGGCATGCCTTCAGAAGATAATGTGGAAGGCAGTTTCTAACACATACGGCAAATAAATGTACATATGTAATCCTTGACCATTCATTTGGGTTGTGCTCAACAGCCCAGGTACTTGAACTGAATCTTTGCACCATTTCCCATGCTATCTACATCCATTCCAGAAGCTTTGTGTCTTCTATAAAGGCCACTTGTTTGACTGGAGGGATTTTCAGTAGTTGTAATGGTTGTATTAATTCCTCTCCAAAGTGCTTCCGTCTAAGTACTTGTAATTTCTCGCATAAGCAGAGTATGTGAGTAGGTGTTTCATCATCATGTTCACATTTTCTGCACATAGGCTCACTAACTTTGCCCATTTTGTGCAGATGTTTCCTCAGGGTGCAGTATCCAATCACCATGTCGGTAACTGTTTTCAAATGTCTCTTACCCACTTTCAATAGCCTGGTTGAGAGTTCCTTGTTTATTTTGCTCAGTAAAGTCTTTGTATGGAGGTGCCTTGTATCATCTCCATTTGAGTTGGTGTTCCCTATCTAGCCAGTTCCCGATTTCCCCCCTTTATCCTTGACCAATTTAGATCTAATCTGTTTATTACTAATCCAGAATTATCTTTACAATGGCTTGATATACGGAACCAACATCCCCAAAGATGCACACTTCTTGACTTGATCTAGAGAATACCACATCAACATTCCATTTTCACATAACATGTTCATTTCAGTTCAGCTGAAAGCTATAGGATTAAAAATTATTTTTGGCAGCATGTAACTTTAGTATTAGATTCAATATTTCATGAGACTTGAACATTGAATGGTCGAGAATTAAATTTAAAGCAATTACAGCATGAACATTCAATTTCATTTTATTTTCAGCCAAAGATTATGGTCTCTTTCTCACCGACGAAGATAATAAGACAGGAGTATGGTTAGAACCAGCAAGAAATCTAGAATACTATATTTTAAGAAATGGAGACACACTTGAATATAGAAAGAAATTGAGACCGTTAAGGGTTAAAATGTTAGACGGTGAGTAGCTACACGATAATTTGTTTCAAGTATTTTTAATTTATTTTATTCAAGGTGCCGTAAAAACTATGATGGTAGACGACTCCCAAATAATAGCCAACCTAATGGTGGTTATCTGTACGAAATTAGGAATAACGAATCACGACGAATATTCTCTTGTGCTAGAAGATTTAGAAAATCAAGAAAATATAGACAATCGTAACTACGGTACACTAACCTTGAAACGAAAGAAGGAAGAAAAAGAACGGGACGCTAAAATGGAACAGCTACGTAAGAAATTACACACCGACGATGAAGTCAATTGGCTCGATCCCTCAAAAACGCTCAGAGAACAAGGAATAGATGAAACCCAAACAGTACTACTGAGACGAAAGTTTTTCTATTCAGATCAAAATATCGATTCGAGGGATCCAGTGCAGTTGAATTTGTTGTATGTACAAGCAAGAGATGCCATATTACAAGGAACTCATCCGATTACACAAGATAAAGCTTGCGAATTCGCTGGTCTACAATGTCAGATACAGTTTGGGGATCATGTAGAAACTAAACATAAATCTGGATTTTTAGAGTGAGTATAATTCATTAATTGTCTAGAGAAAAGTGTGTAATTCTTGATGACGGCAACTGGAACACTACCGAAACGTAGAAAATAAAAATATTCTTATTAAAAACTGCAAATAAATATCAATTTTTTGTATGGTGTGTGTGTGTGTAGATTGACCATATAGCTTAATTATTTGTTTGTTTTCAGCTTGAAAGAATTTCTTCCACAATCTTACACAAAAATCAAAGGCATTGAAAAAAAAGTATTTTCTGAACACAAAAAACACCAAGGACTTAGCGAACTAGACGCAAAAGTAAAATACACCAAAAACGCTCGATCTCTTCGAACGTACGGTGTAACATTTTTCTTAGTAAAAGAAAAAATGAAGGGCAGAAACAAACTGGTACCCCGTTTATTGGGTGTAACCAAGGATTCAGTCTTACGTCTTAATGAACAAACTAAAGAAATTTTACAAACTTGGCCCTTAACGCAAGTGAGAAGATGGGGCGCTAGTCCTAACACATTCACATTAGACTTCGGTGATTATTCCGATCAATACTATTCCGTTCAAACTACTGAAGCCGAACAGATCCAGCAAATTATCGCTGGGTACATAGATATTATTTTGAAAAAACAACAGGCTAAGGATCATTTTGGTATTGAAGGAGATGAAGGATCTACCATGTTTGAAGAAAATGTTGCTAAGCAAAAGTAAGTATTTTTATGCAAAAAAATTTCATATATGACAGATAGATGAATATATTTGATGAAGTAGCTAATTGGTATATTTCAATGCGTTCTTTTCTAATCTAGAGTACATTCTCCAGCCTGACTCTTTTTATGTAGCTAATCAGCATCGAAGCTGAACCTTCCATGTAGTTTCTTGCCAGTGGCTTCTCTTTGCCGAGTACAAGAATCTGCTCATTCGCCAGGCAGTCGCACTGGAATAGTTTCCTTCTTTTGGCAACTTATGACTTCGTCTGCTTTGACAGTTTTTCTATCTTCGCCTATTCGGTCTGCCGAAAATTTCGGCGAATGTCCTCTAATGAACTGTTTCACCTGTATCAGTTTTGGTGAGATTTCCCACCATTGATCCGGGTGAGATTTCTTACAATTCTCGAGATTTCTTACAATTCTCGAGATTTCTGAGCTACCCACTTTCCTGTGGACATGTCATTTATGATAGTTGATACATGTAACATCTTCCTTGGTCTTCGATTTTCTCTTCCCCTTTCCTCGTCAATACAATAAGAGCAAGGCATCGAAGATTATTGTTATTGAAGAGAAGGTTGTATGGAGTTATTTCAAGGAGAGTTTGGGTTACCGTAAAAAGAGACAAAGCTTCCATGATGGTTTAAATGTGTGTTTTTGGATCCTGATAATGTCGTTTCTAATCGTTCTACAATCACAAGTCACAGTGGCGTTTGTTATGCTCTTACATTCCTCTAGGTTACTTTTAAAGAGTCTAAATTTTCTTCAACTGACTCAAAATGCGGTATTTATTCAAATCTACTTATCTATCAATTTTTGTATTGATGATGAGTGATACATCGGTTTATTACATTTTAGGGCTACCATCTTACAGCAACGTGAATCAAGTAAAGTTGAAAAAACAAACATAGAATCTTTGTCAAAACCTGCTGTTATGAGAGTTGCAGATGGTAAGTTTTTCCTATTATTTTTTAGGGTTAACACAGTAGTGATCATTTTTGTTTTAATAGTATAGTTATTTTTTTAATATATGTATTCCCACATTAGTCTCATACAAAGTATCCAAGCAACTTACTCAAAGTTTGAGTTAAGATAATAAATCACTTACAATAATTCTAAGAAAATACTCATGATTTTCAAAAACTGCTCCATGGCGTCTGTATATGATATATTTTATTAAAATAAAAGGAATTCTTTTGAACCACGACCTGAGAAGAGTTTTGGCTGGGCATATTAGAATAAAAAAAATATTGACCAAATTAAAATCAATATAATATATGCCTTAATAAAACCTAGTTCCATAGCAAACGTCTCTTCGTCTTCCTTTTGGTAATGCATAACTAAGTTTCTTAATAGTTAGTTTATACCGAGGATATATCATATAAACGATGCAAAACCAACAAATAGAATGGAAGCTCGAACGATATACAAAATGTCAAAAGATGTTTACAAAACCATGACGTCACACGCTTCTGATGGGTGTTTGAACTGAAATAAATATGAAAGCACATGTAACGTAAAAAATAAGTGATTCTTGGTGACTGTCATCTTTAAAATGTGACACATTCATCCTCTTATGTATCCAATTACATATTAAAGTCATATTTAGTATGTTTATCTTTGGAGAGCTGAAAACTCTTTCAATATTCTTTCCCAACTTGGATGCAGTGTAGTTTTTTTTATTTCTTTTTATTTTACTTTTAACTTAGGAGAAAAACCATACGGCGTAGGCATGATGAGCGGTCCTATGCAGACCACTGTTAGTGGATCTGTAAATGTTGGGCATGCCCCTCCAACGGTAAGATTTTTGTTTGTTTTGTGTAAGTTTATTTTATTAACCAATATTCGTTGTTATTATTGTGCAAGTATTAACGATATTTATTCACGAATTTAACATAAACATCAGTACTATATACTACCGAATTTTTTGAAAATTGTTTTCATCTTCTGGCCCACTTTTTTTTCCTCGATCAACAGAGTATTTTCAATACATAATTAAATGTATTGCTAAAATCATAAAAATATAATTAACAATCAATATTTTCTTCCATGTCTTTAACTTGGATAGGAACGAGAGTAGGTACATATAGAATTTTTTTCCTGTATATATGGTAGCACTAAAGACTGTAAATATTCCATAAAAATCATCATTTTGCATGGCTTTTTCCAACATTTGTTGTATTGGGGATTCAATATAAGCGCTACTACTCTACCTGGAAGCAGAAAACAAAACTATTTGGCATTAGAAATTTTATGGCAAAGAAAGTGAGGTTATTAAACAAATTACAGCAGACTAGTTCAGTTTAGTATCGTCTCCGCGGCGTGACGATCTTAATTTGAATCCCCAATAGCATTAAAGTAGATTCACCAACAGTTATATTTTACATTGAATTTCAAATTTGATAAAGTGGTAATTATATAGAGCGCTTAAGACTAACTAGAAACTAATGATTCTACACAAAGCAAAAATGATTTGAGTTAAACTGTTTTAGACTACAAATATCCAGCAAACGAAAATAACATTAGTAACGTCAGAACCTCAACGAGCACTTCTGTCTACTATATCTGCAACACAATCAAGAATCAAGGAATCAGAAATCGAACTTGAAGCTAAAGTAAATATTCCAGAACTGGGAACCGATCCAGCTGCGAAAAAATGGAAACAAGTTACTTTAGACACGAAGAAACAGATTGTAGGATCACAAATTGCAGCTATGAATGCCGCTACCGCTCAAGTAGTCACCTTAACATCAGGACCTCAAGATGAGGTGAGAAATTAGTTGTATGTACAGTAAATTATTCATATAGTAATATTATTTTTCTTAGGTCGATCACAATGCGGTAGGAGCAGCAATAACAACAATAGGAAGTAATCTACCCGAAATGACCAAAGATGTCAAAATGATCGCTGCTCTTATGGATGACGGAAGTATGGGAGAAAAATTATTAGATGCTACAAGAAAACTTTGTTTTGCTTTCAGTGATCTACTTAAGGCCGCTGAACCAGAATCCAAAGAAGTAATAAATTTTTATATTTAATTTGAAAAATATATTTAATAAAAAACGCTATTTTCTCAGCCGAGACAGAACCTACTTAACGCAGCTTCCAGAGTCGGTGAAGCCAGTACCCAAGTTCTCGCAACTATTGGAGAAGATACGGTTGAAAATAAGGAATTGCAAGATATGCTGTTATCTTTAGCCAAAGCTGTCGCCAATACTACCGCTGCCCTTGTTCTTAGAGCTAAAAACATCGCTTCGACTTGCGACGATCAACAAACACAAAATAGAGTTATCGGTAAAAATATCTTACTTTTATACATCCATTTAATATATTAACGATTATTTGTTACAGGTGCCGCGACTCAATGTGCTTTGGCTACATCTCAGTTAGTGGCATGCGCTAAAGTTGTCGCTCCCACCATACATTCGCCAGCCTGTCAGGAACAGTTGACTACTGCTGTCAGAGAGGTAAGTTACAAGATAAAATAATGCTAGAAGGTCTTAATAAACCCACCACAGTTTATGCTTTTTTTTTTCTATAAAGCTGTGAGGTAGAGTTAACGCAGATAGAGAACAGTACAGGCACGTCATCAATCTATGCGCTCGTTTCCAACCGATTCTCGTTTCAGTGTCGCACCCCATTTAAACTTATTAGAAATACCTACTACCTACTATTTAAATTCTTGAAATATCCACCTAAAAGTCAAAGTCGTACTATAACTATCTTATCACAAACTTATTAAACGTAGAATAATAATAATACATAAAAGCTCTTCATTCACATAGGAACAGCCCGTCACTCAACAACAAATGAAACAAGAATAAACTTTCGTCTAGAAACGATGGTTACTGGACGCCTCTAAGACTTAAACATGTGATCAGTTGCCAAGCAATCGGCCTGTACTGTTCTCTATTTGCATTAACTCTTCCTTACACATCGTGAAGAGGCACAGGACTATTTTTAATAAAATTCACTCACATTTTATATTTCTGTGTATATTGCCACATGTACAGGGTGGCTAGCTCAATTGTAATACAATTCTTTCGAAGTCAATCGCTACATCGCTTAAATAATTTCCTATACCGACTTTTGAGTATGTTTAGTTTGGTTTTGGTTAGTGATCTTTTCAGAACCGTGCACTACGCCAATACTGTCAAGGAATTTGATAATCTGTGAAGGTATAGTTATACCTACATTATACTACATCCTCAGGGCGCACAAAAGCAGCTCCTAGGGTCTTTGGTCTGACTCGTTAAGCAGCCACCATATTAGCACAAAATGTGTTCTGCCGATTTATCTTTTTCTAGGCAGAGACTACCTTCGGTGTTTTCGACCAGTCCTAGTCTGCCCAGATGATGCTTTAGCCTACACTGTCCAGTAAAGATTCTAGTTATATACCTAATGTCTTACCTGTCCATGGCTTCGAGTTTTGCAGGTCCTTTGATAAAAGCCTTGGCTTTCCTTAAGCATGAACTGGGACTGGCCTCCTTTACTGACTTGATGGTCCTACTACTACTTCGTTACCCAGGATTACCGTTTGGCCCGGAATCAATACCAGGATAACGTTTTTGATTGCATCCAGTTGGTTTAGGAGTAGTCTAGGGTAGGAAGAACGGGTTAAAATTGGGAAATTAAGATCGAAGAGTAATTCTAGCCGATCGCTCGACGTAGGAATTGCCGTACCAGGCGCTGGGAAGATGACACCACGCGGTCATTAGTCCTTTTCTGATTCTGGTGCATCTAGCCATTGGCGCATCAGAAAGTAGTTCTAGCCCTTGGCGCCTCTCTAGCTATTACATACAACAGTTTAGTCTAAAAATGTGTGGTGTCCCTTCATTTTAGTTTGAAATTCGTTTGATCGACTTTTGTAAAAACGTAGATAATTATAACTTACAGGTGGCCAGAGCAGTTGAAAATTTGGTTGCTGTATGCAATGAATCATGTCCGAACGAAGATTTAAATATTCAACTAAAAACCGCGGCTGCAGAAGTTACACGGACATTAAATGATTTGTTAAATCACATGAGATTAGGTAAGGGCATGTTTACGAAAGTAAACAAAAATTAATAAAAGACGACTTACACCAACTATTTTTCTACTTTTTAGCGAGTCGAGAACGCGTCCGAGAAACCGTTCAAGAACATAGCGTCGAAGAAATATACACAGCTACT
Source organism: Lochmaea crataegi (assembly GCA_947563755.1). Taxonomy (NCBI): domain Eukaryota; kingdom Metazoa; phylum Arthropoda; class Insecta; order Coleoptera; family Chrysomelidae; genus Lochmaea; species Lochmaea crataegi. The sequence continues at coordinate 86,586,930 of OX387423.1, read as the reverse complement.
GACAAACTATCAGCAGCATCCGGAGATGCTAATGAAATGGTACGTCAAGCTCGACGTTTGGGACAGGCCACCGCACAATTAATACAAAGTATAAAGGGTAAGTGATATATTAAATTGACTATTCATTTATTGTAACTATAAAATTTCTTATAATTTCAGGTGAAGCCGAAAAATTGCCTGATTCCGATATACAACGTCGATTGTTAGGTGCTGCCAAAACCTTGGCAGATGCAACCGCTAAAATGGTTGAAGCAGCTCGCCAATGCGCTAGCCATCCACACGAAGTAGTTTATCAAGACCAATTAAGAAAAACTGCTGAAGACCTCCGGGATGTCACCGCTGTTGCTGCAACCACTCCAGCACTCAGAGCTAAATTGGTAAAAAATCCTTAAACAACGGGGTATTCATGATGACATTCATTTTTGTTTTTATAGGTTGATAGAGTCCAAATTTGCGCCCGAAAAGCTGCCGCTTCAGCTACTCAATGCATAACTGCCGCACAAGCTAGCCAACCTTACAATACTAATGTTGTAACTAGAGAAACCTTAACTCAGGATACTATAGAATTGGCAGAAACTATACCATTGTTGATTGAATCGATCAAAGCTAATACACAAAACACAGAAGATACCACAAGTCAAGTCGAATTAATGTACATTGCAGAAGTATTTTTGCATCCAGCTACTCAGTTCATACAATCTTCTCAGTGAGTAAAATATATTAAATTCCAATTTCTCTCGGTCGTATACAGGAAACCCCAAATATAAACTCTTCATTGGATATATAATTTGTTCTGGTCGGTACATGCTTATTCGAGTTTATATTATGATTAACTCAATACTAAGTAATTGTCCTGTATCATCTTTATCAAAACATATATTTTGCTTACAATCACTTTGGCATGTTTTGTTGATAAACATATCTAATCAATTGTCAACATTTTTGGGTTGGCAACTTGGATAGAAATTCCCCATTGATAACTTCCCTTGAGGTGTATATATAGTAAATTTTATACCCATTTAGAATAAAACCATCCTTATTTATTATTAATAAATCGGTTGAAACAAAAAATTACCAACAAAAATGAACGTCGTAACTAATTTATTAGATGTCACGTTTTTGAAGTTACGTCAAATTTTGATTTCATGTTAATGTCATAACGCAAAATAAGATATAAAAATGCGATATTCTGATGAATCCAAAAAACTTATGCTTAATGTAGTAAACTATTTTCAAAACGATTTAGGATCTCGATTTAAGGCAATTCAAAAAGCGTCCGAAGCACTAAAAGTTCCAGAAAGCACATTATATAATCTTGAAAAACCAAACAGAGCTACAGATTTCGAATTTAGAAGAAATATGTCTGCAAGCGTTTCCCGGAGCAAAACCCGAATTACAAAAAATACCCTGCATTGTTTGAGGGAAGTAATTTATAAAATGTATGCGCGAAAGGATAAAATCACAGTAGAAACTATTTTACGGCAATTTATCGAAGAGTCTCCAGAAACTAAGATTTCCAAAGGTTCGTTATATTTGGAAATTAAAAAAATGGGTTTTCATTTCAAAAAAACAGGATGGAAGAAAACATTGATTGGAAATGCCTGCAGTCAGATTAAAAAGAATATTATTTTTGAACAAATACCATGCTGCTAAAAGCGAAAAGCTCTTTACACCTGTTTTTCTGGATGAGACATGGGTTTTTAGTAAAAGCGGGGACAGAAGAATGTGGCAAGATGGTACTAAACACAGTGATTTAAAAATAACTGGAAGTGGGACACGATATGTAATTGTTCATGCCGGTAATAAAAAAGGTTTTGTGGCAAATGCATCGCTTATTTTTAAATGCAATAAAAAAACAGGCGATTACCATGATAACATGAACACCGAAAATTTTGAAAATTGGTTTAAACAGCAAACTAATTGTAAACTTGGAAGAACCATCGTTAATTATAATGGATAACGCAACGTATCACAGTCGCCTGGATGAAGAAATCCCAAGAAAAAGTTGGAGTAAAACACGCATGTTAGAATGGCTCAAAAAAAAGAATATTCCTTTTCCAGATCACATTTTAAAGGATGCTGTTTGGAATATAATTGAAAAGCAAGTTTTGCCAGAAAAAAATTATCATTTAGACAAATACGCTGCCGAGCATGGTCATTGTGTTCTCAGGCTACCACCCTATCATTGCCATTTTAATGCCATCGAAATGGTATGGTCAGAAACTAAAAGGCATTATGACCAAGCTATTACGAAAACTGCAAGGTCACCTACTGAAGTCTTAAAAGTATGGAATGACGTTGTAAAAAATGTACCGGAGCAACACTGGCAGAATTACATAAATCATACAGAGAAAATTATTTCTGAAGCATGGGAAGTAGAAAACAAACTGGACCTATTAAACATCGAACCTATGGTGATCTCTGTATCCAATGAATCCGATGATGAACTATCACTTTCCGAAAGTTATTCTGATTTAGAAACTAATTAAACTTTGCCTTGAAGATCACATTGTCATTTTTTTAAAATCTAGAATTTGTACTTAATCGAACTCTGAATTGCCATATTTTTTTAAGACAACTATGTATCTAGTTAATAAAACAATGTTTTTAAAATTAGTGCGCTTCTTTTATATTCTTTTATTATGTCAACATCTTTAGAATTTTATGAATTTCATAAAATTAATTTGTATTATTACAAACCGCCACTGATAATATGAAATTTCAAGTCACTACGCCAATGCAATAAGAAATATGTCAAGCATTTGACATGACAAAGGTCATAACCTAATTTTTTTCATGCGGGTTCAGATGGTTCAAGAAGCCGCATACGTTAAGTTACTAAAACGGCTGGTACCTCTAAATAGGTATTAATTTTACTATACAACAAAATGTCTAAAATGTAGGTGAAACATTACTATTATTCTTTTTATTTTTAGATCTGCCGTACCAACTTTAACAGAACACTCAGCACGTGAACAACTATCCAGTACGACTCAAAAATTCAATACCGAAATAAGCGAATTACATAGCGCAATTAGTAGAGCGAAACCAGCATGTCAAGGTTTAGGTATGGATGCCGCTCAACAATTAATAGCTGATCTCCAAGAAGAACTCGATGAATTCGAAAGAGCTGTTAATGCTTACAAGTTGAAACCGTTACCAAATGACTCATCCGAACGTGGGGCTTTGCAATTAGCTGCCAGCACTAAACTAGTTAACCAAGGTAAGTGTTTATTTGGTTCCTCAAGTTACTCTTTCGTTAAAAAATTGTTTTTCAGGTGTTGCACAACTATTAAGTGCTGCAACTCAAGGTAACGAAATGTACACGTCTCAAGCTGCTAGAGATACAGCTCACAGCCTGAAGAATCTCACTTATGCCATTCGTATGGTTGCCGCCACATCCGATAATCCCGACGTTCAAAGGAGAATAATCAACTCTGGACAAGATGTTCTTAGTTTATCTTCAAAACTCGTTAGTGAAGCTCAAAAAAGTTTGACAACTGTTGGAATTACACCGGGTCTACAAAAAGCTGCAAAGGATATGTCTCAAGCTTTGAATGCTTCTGTTAGCTGTTTGCCGGGACAGAAAGATGTAGATACTTCCATTACTAATATTATCGGTAAGTTTATCTTGCTGTACTTTCTCTAAGTATGCAATATCATTCGATTTATTTTAGAATGGTCTTCATCCGTAAAAACAACCAACTTACCGCATACGAAAAAGAGTTACGGTGAATTACAGCACGAACTGAACACAGCTGCAGCTAATTTGAATGAAGCTAGTTCTAGTGTTGTAGAATCAGTTTATAGTCCCATTCAATTAGCTTCGACGTCTAAAGATTTTGCAGCTGCTTATCATGATCTACTTGGTGTTACTATGGAAATGGCAGGACAAACTGTAGATACTTCAGTTAGAGGTAAATGTTAACATTATTGATAATTGTGAGCTTATAAATAATGGTTCCAGGTGAAATGGTTCACTCATTAAAAACCGTTTCGACGTCATCAAGCATGCTTTTAACGACTGCTAAAACCTTATCCGCTGATCCAAACCTTCCCAACGGTAAAAATCAACTAGCAGCTGCAGCTCGTGCTGTTACCGACAGTATCAACCATCTAGTCAATATATGTACATCGGCTGCTCCTGGACAAAATGAATGTGACAATGCAATTAGACAAATGAAAGCCATGAAGTACTTGCTTGATAATCCCACAGAACCTATCAACGATTCTTCTTATTACGAAACTCTCGATACTGTAATCGAGAAAAGCAAGATATTGGGTGAAGGTTTAACGGGTATTACGACTAGCGCGAAGTCTTCGGAACATGAAAAGTTTACGGAACATGTCAAAAATTATAGTAGTGCTATTTGTTCAATGATCGAAACGTCAGCGCAAGCTGCATATTTGGTAAGTTTAATGTTTCAATGTTAGTGTTGTTCATGATAAGATGAGGTTTTGAAATAGTTGTTTTTACTTAGATTGGTGTATCTGATCCGTCAAGTACAGCAGGTCGTCCAGGTTTAGTGGATCAAGCTCAATTCGCCAGAGCTTCCCAAGCTATTCAACAAGGTTGTGCAGCACTATCATCTCCAACAAGTCCACAAAAACAAGTGCTAGAAGCTGCTACTCTTATAGCTAAACACACCAGTGCATTGTGTAATTCCTGTAGAATAGCCAGTTCGAAAACAACAAATCCAGTTGCTAAGAGACAGTTTGTACAAAGCGCTAAAGCTGTGGCTAACAGTACAGCTGCTTTGGTTAAAGAAATTAAAGCTCTAGATGCAGATTATTCTGAAGAAAACCGGATTAGATGCGCAGAAGCTACTAGGCCTCTTTTAGGTAGAATTGAATAATATTTAAATGATGCAACGGAGATAAAATTTTGATTCTTTATTTCAGATGCCGTAGATAATCTTTGTGTATATGCGAGCTCAAGTGAATTTTCAACAATTCCAGCAAAAATACCTCCTCAAGCTCGTCATGCGCAACAACCAATTGTCGATTGTGGTCGTAAATTGATTGATACATCGTGTGCCGTCATCAACGCTACCAAAAATCTTATAATTATGCCTAAAGATCCCTCAACGTGGCAACATTTTGCAGGCTGTTCCAAGAGCGTATCTGATGCTATAAAACAGCTGGTTGTTAACATTAAGTAAGTATTTGTTTAATTGATTTTTATCTTGAATAACTTTTTTCCTTCTTAAGAAACGAAGCTCCTGGTAAATCCGAATCCGAAGCAGCTGCTCAGATCATTAGCAATCACTTGAAAACTTTGGATGCTGCTTACATGGATGCCGTTTCACAATCACTCGCATCTAGAAGATCCGCTACTTTACCTGTGTACAGTCAACAAGTTGAAAGATCTGCAGCTGGACTCTTCGATACGATAGAACCGTTGCGACATGCTGCAAAATATGAAGCTGAAAGCATTGGTATGTTTATTATGAAGAAGAAAACTGAACTTCAATACTTGATATTTTATGTTTTGATCATAGGTCATGCCATTAACCAGTTGATACAATATTTCGAGCCACTAGTAGAAAGTGCAATTGGAGCTGCATCTAACCTTACGAATTCAAAACAACAGGAGCAGATCGTAGACCAAGCTAAGTCTGTAACGGAATCCGCCTTACAGTTTATTTATGCGACAAAGGATTGTGGTGGAAATCCTAAAGTAAGTACATTTTATATCATTTCTCCCTTGATGAAGATGGCAGTAGCATGTTCTATTATTTAAAAATATCTTTGTACCGGGTAGGAAAATAACAACCGTCGTCTATACCTTGGGATCGGATTTTAGTACTTTGGAAAAAAAGTTTATAGAAAAAGCTGGAAATTATTTACAGACTTGTAGGTCCACCGCTAGAGCTGATGAACTGGATTTTCTCTTTTTGAGTTGTGCTTGTAGCATCTTACGTTTAGCATTACGTGCAGCTCGTGATTAATCAAACTGCTGTGGTGTTCCAAATTCTTTTAACTATCGCTTTTTTTCCAGGCTGTAAATATTCACCCCGACATTGACGAATGTGCCAATTCTACAAGAGATAATCTTCAAGACTTGGTCACTAGTTTGGAAGCAATCTCAACTCAAAGCGGAATAGTATCTGGTGTAGTAGACAATCTAACAAGAGCCATGACTCGATTATCGGACAACCGGGCATCTCTTATTATTTCAGATGGTGACATAGGTGAGTGTATTTATTAATATACATCGTGGGAGATCATAAATACGTTGATAATATTTGTTGCAGGATTCGTTGACTACCAGACTCGAATGGTAGACTGCGCAAAAAGCATAGCAAAAATTGCCGGTGAAATTGCCAGTAAAGCTGCCACTGACACTCAAAAAGTTGCTCAACTTTCCGCCGACCTAGCTCACAAATACGCGCAATTATCCAGCGATAGTATTGGTGCAGCTGCAGCTGCTACTAATGCCGAAGTTTCTGTTAGACTCAGGGTAAGTAATATGTTCAATTTTAAAGTAAATTTAAGTCGACTAGACATGTATTTTTATCCCGATTTCATAAAATAAGTTTGTATTAGTTTAAATATTTGTCCTTAGGAAATAGTTCAACAGTTGGGAGGTGCGTGCGTGGAGTTAGTCCAAACCGGAGGCCAATGCCTAATCAGAAAAGACGACATAATCCTTCGCGAAGTAGGAGATTGTTCTCGTAACGTCACTGAAAAAGTTTCTCGAGTTCTTGCAACTTTGCAGAACGAATCCAGAGGTACCCAAGCATGTATCAACGCTGCTTCTACAGTATCTGGTATTATCGGTGATCTTGAAACCACAATTATGTTTGCCACTGCCGGAAATCTTAATCCTGAAAATGAACTTGAATCGTTTGCCAATCATAGAGAGAATATATTAAAGACTGCTAAAGCTTTGGTTGAAGATACTAAAACTTTGGTCGCCGGCGCTGCTTCTTCACAAGAACAGTTGGCGGTAGCTGCGCAAAATTCAGTTGCTACAATTGGTAAGTGATTATTATATATTTGTTATCATTATAGGCTGGTTGTACAATAAAGTCAAAATAAAAAATGGAATTTGGGCAATATAAATATGCCATTCACTATAGCTATTTTAATTTGAATCTATTTTTTTATTTCAAATTCAGATTTTTAGTAATGTCTCTTCTATTGAAAGGTAATTAAATCATAATTTGTTCTAACCATACATGATTGTTAAAAAAATTATTATAATGATATTCAGTGTTTGTTGTTTAACAAACTAATTTTAAAAAAATAACTAAACCTTCTTAATAAAAACTACATACATACACATAATAATCACATCCTCTTTTACTCTAATGGGTATGATTACACATTTTTTCCATTGTTTTCTGTATCTCACTATTTTTGAATTTCTTTTCCATCTGGATATTTCAAGTTTTATTCTTCCTATATGTATCTTTTATTATATCTTCTTAACATGTGTATCTTCTAAAAATGTTATTAAATGCCCATACAGATCCAATTTTCTGTGAACCCTTATTTTTACCACCATTTCTTATACCTACAAGTTGTTTATTTGCACCTTGTAAATTTTATCCCCTTTTTTCATCAATGATTACTATATTAAATTCAAACCCAAGCTGCCGACTATGTAAACAAACACTAGCCCTCAACATACGTCCGTCGAAGTGAAAAATGTCATGTTTTATAATATCGATAATTTTGGGCCAATGCCGAGACATCTTTCACGGAAAAGGACGTATATTAAATAGTGCGCTAATGTTTGTTTACAACATCGTTGGCAGCTTGGGTTTGAATTATGTGTAATCTTGGAGTTTTTTAGTAATAGGGTGTTCAACTTCAAATTTAACCCCTTATATTTTCAGGTAATATGAATAAGTGGCAAATGGGTTATCCAAAAAAAATTTTGATGACTACACTATCTTATGATTATTAGGTTCCATGTCAAAATTTGTGCCTAACTTCAATTTATACTAGTGACGTAATAGTCTAAAATGCGGATTTTGAAAAATTTTAAAAATATGATTTTTAATTTGGGTATAAAAACAAAACTACACTATTAAATTTGATTAAATATGGCGCGATGTAATTTGTATCTTTAGAATGAACTATCTGTTATGCATAAACAAGAATCTATTTTTAGTTGAACACCCTATAAGAATTGATTATACCATAAGCAAAAACATAATGTTGATATGACAATGACAGGTTACTGTCACTATTTGTATAATTGTTCCTTGTACGAACTTAATACTTTGTTTTAATCAATTTTCACGTATTAAACTTTGCCGGATTTTTTTGGGCTGTTTAGACAATAATTTTATTTGATTTTTTATATATTTTTTAGTTCAAAAAAGTAATTTATTCGATATATTAGAGAAGCCTGGTTATGGGCTATTTGACGATGACAATGTATGTAATGGGCTTTTTTTGGATAATAAAGGTAGTATCATTTTTTATTATCTATGAGCTTTGTATATTCCATACAGTTTCACAGTCAACTTTTAACATTATAAATGCCAAGATGCCAAGATGAACATATGTCAGTTGTGTTATGTGTCGGAATTATGTTGAAGTTTAGCATTAAATTAAAATAAAAACTTACCTATTCATAATCACAAGTTTAAAAATAACAAAAATGTATAATCTCTTATTATTAACATTACTAACAAATTATTATGCTTTTGAAATTCAACTATTCTAAGCTAAGATTAAATATATTAGGTAAATGTTCTTTATTGTGAGAAAATCAAGCATTTTAATCCTAAACTTCCATATTTCAAAAATGTTTGCAAGTAATAATATTTCTGCTCACATAGGGCCATATATACATATCGCTAATTCGAAACAACAGTGGTACAACTCAAAAAGTATAGTTTTTCAGGGAACACATTTTAAAATGTTTATTCGCTTTTTTATTACCTAATATGTCAATAAATAGCCTTTTCACCCAAATTTTAGAATAAATAGAAAGTAACTGGGTTCTCTCAATTTTACAAGTTAATTATTGAATCAAACTTTGATTTTAGTGGCCATTTTTTAGGCCACACGCCCACTTATGTCACTATTACTCATAAAAAATTGTTGATAAATAATCATTTATGGTGTTAAAATGTGTCACTGTTCTCTCTAAATTATTATTTGATAAATACTTACCGACAAGATACTTTTGTAATGTGACACTAATTTTTCAAAAAAAAACAACCTTCCCCCTTGACACGAGTAAAATAATAGTGATACAGATGTGCCGCTGTTCAACAATATTCTTTAATATATTTTAATCCTAATTTAATAAATACCACAAAACGGAGATATTTTGAGTTGTGTCACTATTATTTCAAATGAGCGATATACTGCTTTTTGTTTACAATTATTTATATATTATGTAAATGCTTTTATTTTATATAAATTGACGTATTTCCTTGTACTATTATCGTTATTATTATAGACAGTAGTCACGTCCAGAAGCTGGCATTTTGACACTTCTATCAGAAAAAAAAATTTCCTTGCTTGTGCTTTAATTGGAGAGTTTCGATTTTCATTTCAACTTTAAATCTCTTACTTTGGAATCATTACATTGGACTAACTTGTCTTGGAATCATATTTTCTTATCAATTTTACTGGGATCATTATTTTTATACTGAATGGAGTGTAATTTCATCATTTCTTATGTTTTGGAATGTTAGAAAACAGTTAATACATCTCTGAATTTTGTACAACCAGTCGTAATTTGATTTGTTTGTTTTGTCATAAAATTCGAAATATTGGTGAAAAAAATATAAAAAATTTTGATTTAAGGTAGTTGTCCTGTCAAAAAGTTTTAAATTGGTAGCACGACAACTACCTTAACAAAAAAAGGGACATCATGCATTTATATTAAAAAACGCTCTATGGTAGTGATAATTACTGAAATTTTAGTACCTTTTCAGATGTTTTTTATCTCTTTATTTTCCACTTTAATTTTGCGTTTAAGATGAAAATTTTCATAAATAGTGTTTTCTCTTCTAAATTTCTAGTGCAACTAGCAGAAGTTGTAAAGTTTGGAGCTGCCAGTTTGGGTTGTGATAATCCAGACTCCCAAGTAATGCTTATAAATGCAGTTCGTGACGTAGCCAGTGCCCTTGGGGATTTAATTCAAGCTACAAAAGCTGCAAGTGGAAAACCCATCAACGATCCAGCCATGGTTCATTTGAAAGACAGTGCTAAGGTACGATATCATAGAGGAATTAATTATTTAAGATAATGCTTTTTTTTATTTTTGTTTTCTTTTTTGTTTACTAATTGTTGTTTTTTCAATAAAGCATTGTTTGCCAGTGTGTGCATTAATTATAATATGCGTTCAACGACCCAGGGAGAGTTATGCATTTAAACTGCAACCTACTAAAATATTGGTTGTGCCCTTTTATTTTCTATATTATAATAATTGTTTAAGCCAAATAAATACTTACAACACTTATTTTGAACTCTTTGATAATTTCCGAGATAGGATATGAATTTTGAAAGATCAGTCATTATAAGAAGTAATTAATAGCAATCAAAAAGCTACCTATAAATCGTTAAAATCAATCTCGTATCTTTTCAGCTCTGAACTATAAATCCATCTTCATTGTGTATATCCATCTTGGTCCAGCTTTCTTTCATCTGATCATTCATTTTTGTAGTATTTCTTTATTGGCAGTAATCTTTGTGTCTGCCACTTTTTCAGTCATCTTTCACAAACCTCTGAAGACCTTTGATTTAGATACAATTTTTTAATCTTAACAATATAGGAGAACTTTTCTAGTTTATTTATAAGATGCGTTAAAATGTAATCAATAACCTTGGGTATTATTGATGATAATTTGGGGGCAGGTATTTAAAAAAACAAACGGTGATCTAACTTGTCTTGGAATTTAACAGACGAATATGATAATATATATTTTTTATTTTTAATATTTAAATCAGGACGTGAAAAAATATTGAAAGTAATTCTGAATATTTAAATATTCTTCCATTTTGTGTTTTGTGAAACGTGTTTTTAATGTTTGGCGTATATGAAAATAAGTATAATTTTGTAAAATTTTGCCGATAAATTTCTGAAGTGTGCGTGTTTTAGGAACCTGTTAGGACAAAAGTTAATCAAAATATTCACCTGTAAGTTCTAATAAAATTATAAATTGGGTACACAATATGTAATATAAAGATAATATTAGTCCAGTAAAAATACCTGAAATTTGACCTTTTTTCTGCTCTCCTGCGAATGGACTTATAAAGTCAATTTTTGGACAAGGAATCGAATTCACGTACTCGCAGGTTTCCAATTTTCCGGGAAATCTCGGAATACCGTCCCAACTCTATGTTTTTCACTCGTAACGGTAAGTTGTATTGAAAAAAAGTTCCGAATAAAAGTTGTAGACTGACCAATTTTACGTCGAAATATATCCTCTTAAGCCTATTTTCATTCAGTCTTGTAGATTTCTCAGATGATATTATAAGCAGCATGATTAATGTTGAGGAGTATGGTGAAATGGTTATTTTTATTCAAGCTTACGAGGATATATTTCGATGTAAAATTGGTCGCTCTACAACTTTTATTCGGAACTTTTTTCAATACAAATTACCGTTACGGAACTAAATGTGAAATACATAGATTTGGGACGGTTTTCCGCGATTTCCCGGAAAATTGGAAACCTGCGAGTACGTACATTCGATTCCTTGTCCCAAAATTGACTTAAGTCCATTCGCAGGAGAGCAAAAAGGTCAAATTTCAGGTATTTTTATTAGATTATATAGTATTTTGGGTCAATCATCACTAACAAAACCACTACTATCATAACATTTAAAAAAAATGCATGTGCGTTGTGCTAATTTTGCAATTATTCACAAGTGGACTTTAAATAATGTAATATTTAATATATATTAAATTAATATAACGCGCATGCTTTTATCTTTAACTTCTCCATTTTTTTTAATCATTAATGGAGCTCATCAAAACATGTCACAATTGTTTAAAGTCCACCAAAAATTACATGTATACAGCGTTATGGATACATCTGTGGACACTATACATATACATCTCGTTAGAGTTTGTTGCATGTTAGCTTTCAAAATATCCAAGTATTATTAGATAACTGTACAAATATGCTTCCTATTTTGTAGTTTATATTGTTTTTTTATATTTAATGACTATAACTTTTTTATTTCAAGTCGAATTTAAGCGAAATTTGAGGAAAATTGTAGATACATTGATAAAGAATCACTCACATTTTCAAAAATTCACTAAAAATAAAGGTATTTTTATAATATAGGGGTTTAAACAAAAAATTTTGTAGAAAGAACAAAATACAGACTAAGTATGGACGAAATCATTAAAAAAACACTTCCTCGCCTTTTTAGAAATTAAACATCCCATCTGGAACCTTTTGCCAAGGCTGGCACCGGTTCCAACTATTTCCAGTTTTTACCGCAGGCGTAAAAAACTGGTTTTGATATATTCTCTAATTAACAACAACGGTTTCTCCATCTTTTCATCACTTATGTTGATCATGGTTGAAACTTCGGGATGTGACCCCCCAATAACAGATCATCCAAGTAAATATCAAAGATCAAGGAGCCAACAGATATGAACTACCCTCTTGTAAACTTCAAGGTAGTATCATGGTCTTTGCTATGCAGGATTAAACAGTCCTTGAATAATTATTGCAGAAAATAGTTATTCTAGAAGTTATTTGATTTATGGAGTAGAAGTTTTTGGTTTTACTGTCTGGAGAATAATGGATAATTTTTAATGGGCTCAAGGTTATACGCAAAGTTTCAAAGTTAATTTCAACAGTGAAATAGACCAATACCAAGACAAAAAGTAGGAAGGATGGAGATGCACAAGGTTGCCCAATTATTCAGTAATGTACACTTGTGAAATTATATTATTACGTGGGATATTAGACAGCTGGACTCTGTGTTAAGAATTGTTGCGGAGTCTTACTTGGAACTATCAATTTTGAACATTTGAAGAGTTTTTAGAAAAAAGTACTGATTTAGCGACCAAGGTACACAACCTATGCCAGTGCGACTGCCTGGCGAATGTGCGGTTTCTTGTACCAGTCGATGAGAAGCCTCCGGCGAGAAAATTTGTTTTAAATATTTTTATAACTTTTATTATAGTTCAAAATAGGAAGCTTTTTGTTGATTATTTTTTTTATCTCGAAATCTAAATTTGTTCACAGATGTCTTCAATGGGTTTTCCGGATTTTTATCCAATTTACTTTTAACAAAAATCTGGAAGACTAGGCTAGTTTGTGTATTTAAAGTGACAGTTTAAGTTGATACATTTAAAATAGGTAAATATTTACCTTTTAGTGTCGAGTAAGCTATTTATTAATATCAACTTGATATGGTTGTCACCTATTGTGATGTGGTGGTGTTATTTTAACAAAAAACATGTTTTGATTGGCCCATAGGTGACGGACTCTGAAACTGATTGGTGGATTTCGGATCAAGAGGACGAATTGTTGAAACTATTGAGCGACAGCAAGGAAAACGTTAATTCTGACTTGCAATCAGATATAGTTCAATGTTTAATCACAGCTTCTTGAGTTATTTTTACTCTAGTTTATTTCTTATAACAAAAAAAGTACTGTAGTATTTGTGTTATGCTTTATTCAAAATAATAGAATGAAATTAGTCAGAATACCATGTAAACTATAAATTTCACTACATGATTTATAAACAATGTGAAATTTTAACAAACTAATGTATCGGAATGTTTTTGTTTTTATCCCAGCTTTATTTATTTTCGCAATTTAATATAGAAAGTAGTGATTACAGCTCTTTTTATGATCCAAAATGGCATATAGGATGTCAAAATTGACATTTTTTCCATGTAGTACATGACATTTACTATGTTTTCTTTCCATTAGTTGGAATTAAGCTGTATTTATAAACTCTGTTGTTCCCATTGTTCGTTGCTCGCAGTGTTTTCTAAGCTGTTGCTGATTCGTAATTCACAGTTGTTCCCGGGTCAACTAAAGCTGAATTATATATTGGCTAAACACCCCAAAGGAGGTGGTTCGAGCTCTCTAGTACATTTTTACTTCGTGGTTGACCATTCCTAATTACCTTATTTAATCATTCCACGTGTCCTTCCAGATCCGTCAGTCTTTCGTTTTGTTTCGCCAGTTGCGCACTCCAATTCTTTTGAGGTGGTCTTTCACCTCTTACCACTAAGTAGTCCTTGGTCTACCTCTTCTTCTTGTACCACCGGGATTCCAGTCTAGCTTCATCTCCCAGTCCTCCACACATGTCCCAACCATGTTGCTCGTTGTTTAATTTATTTCACTATATCATCTGCAATTTCTCGGGTTAATTCATTGTTCATTCTACTTCTGTACTCGTCTGATAGTTTCACTGATCAGAATAACGAACAACAGAGTTTATAAATCCAGCTTTACAGTTCTGAAAGCTTTTGGATTTCCTACAATTCTTATGAAATCCCCAATTTTGTTGGTTCAGTTTCTGATGTTTCTATGCATGGTATGTTTTATCCTGCCAATTGTCTTCAATTTGACTTTTTGGTAATAACCTGTAATATTTTCCTTTACTCAGTACATGATCTAGGAAGGATGTATTTTCTTATTTTTGCAATATTCTTGAGATGTATAGGAACTTACAGTTATCTTTATCAATTTGTTATATACAGGGTATCCAGCTTGTTATTTGCATTGTATTGGTAAAATCTAAACAAAGAGATAGGGGATGGTTGTAATTAAAACAAATTTGCCTTTTTATATTACTGTATAACCTACAGTGTCAATTTTAGAGACACAGCCGTAATCACTCAACATATTTAATGATTTAAAACTATGCAATGTTTATAATATTGTTCTAATTGTAAAAATTATTTGATTTGAGTATTCTGACTGATACACTCTTGAATGTTTGTCAAAATAGGTTTGTTTTCTCACTTTTATATTTTGCTATACCTGTTACAAAACAAAATTATCTATTTTCTTAAATGTTTATCAATAAACGGTGTGATTTAAGAGTATCTTTTTTTTCAAATCAAGAATTTTTCCTCTATAGTTCTTTGGTACGTATTTTGATGTTTGGTCTGTTTTTTGCATAGTCTCTTCTGGTCAAGGGCGGATCCACAATATTTTTTATTAGGAAATATGTTACAAAAAAAATACATATCCGCCCTTGTTTTTGGCGCTGCCTTTATAGTATACTATCATTGCTGTATCCAAAGTATTAACAAATTTCAATCTTTCAGCTTCGAGATTTTTGTGTATGTCTAAAAGCATGTTTGTTATCATATAAAATATGTGCACTTGATTTATAGTAATCAATTTATTTACAGGTTATGGTTACAAATGTCACATCTTTGCTGAAAACTGTCAAAGCTGTCGAAGATGAACACACGAGAGGTACTAGAGCCTTAGAATCTACAATTGAAGCAATTGGTCAAGAAATGAAGGTATGTTTTTAGAAAGAAATTTCCAATGACCAATTACCACAACTGATTTTAAAACATCATAATATCTCACTCACTTGACTAGATTTTATTACTAGTAGACTATCATGTTATTACACAAAATATTTCTTAATTAAAAATCTTTTTTATCAGATATTTTCATTGATTGTTAAGTTGTGGAATTTTTTAGAACTGTCAGCTAGGGAAAAGTAATTGTAAATATGATTACCTGGAATACATCAAGAAGTTTTTCTGTAGGTTAGAATGAGTCACTGTGGCTTTACCTAACATTTTAATCACTAACAGGTATAAATTTATTGTATATTAAGGAGAAATTGACATAATCCCCAGTTGCTATTAAATTATTTCAAATTTATTAAGTACAAACCTCATTATAATGTATTTTCTATTTCAATAGACTTTTCTCAAAATGTTTACTTTTATAGATAGACTTGTTACCTGCTACTTATTTATAACAAAAGGCTAGATTTAATAAATTATGGGAATTTAATACTAATGTCCCGTTAAGTGGGGATAATTAAGTCAAATTATTTAAATAATTTTATTTCTTGCCAGTCTCTTGAAAGTTATCTAAGTGTAAACGTGTTTGAGTGTTGTGTTAGAGATTGTGAATAATGTGTACGAAATGTGGCGTTTTTGGGAAAGGTATATTGAATAGATGAAGCTTTTACTTGATGAAGATCCATACTAAACGATGAAATAAATCGATTTAATTTGTTTAAATCCTCATTATAATTTGAACTAACGTTCAATTTAAACTTGTGACGAGTTTGATACTCTCGTTTGATAAAGCTACTGTTTTAGTGAAAGGCGTCACAAGGTTAAATTGAACGTTAGTTCAAATATAATAATGAAGATTTAAACAAATTAAATTGTTTTATTTCATCGTTTGGAATTGTATATTATAATTAATTTAACAGCAAGGTATTAATCATGATTATTACCCCTCTTTTCACGCTTATAGAATGGTTGGACTCAAAATTTAAATACCTATTAGTGTGTGTTGGTTTGTACCATATCCTGTAGATTTTATTGACAAGAATATCTAAAAATTTCAATTTCTATAGATTTTTCTGGTCTATTTGTTTGTCAAAAAATGATTTAGAAGTACCAAGTCATATCTCCACTAGACAATGAACTTTAAACTTCTTACTGATATGTTTTGACCCGTTTTTCAGACACTCTACTCCAGTAGCGATGGCTGCAGACAAGGAGTAACAGCTGAAGAATTGATTCGTTGTACGAAATTTTTGACCAACGCAACAGCTAAATGCGCTTCAGCGGGCATCAGTAACAAACAAGATGATATCATCGCAGCCGCTAACCTATCCAGAAAGGCTATTTCTGATATGTTGATAATTTGCAAAAGCGCTGCATACAACTTAGCCGAAACGCAAGAACTGAGAAGCGAAACTTTAAATACAGGACACGATTGTGCGAAACAATTCAGAGAATTGTTGTTATTGATTTTACAAGGAAATGGATCCGCTGATGTTAAACATACTCTACCTTTAGTATCTAGAAAAATTGCACAAAGTGTTACGGAATTACTGAGTGTAGCAAAACGACTTAAAGGGTCCGATTGGGTTGATCCTGATGATCCTACTGTTATTGCTGAAAATGAACTACTGGGTGCTGCTGCTTCGATTGATGCTGCGGCTAAGAAGCTGGCCAGCCTTAGACCCCGACAAAATATCAAGGTAAGATCACTTGATGCCAAATTTGTGTTCTAAAATAATAATAATATTTTTCCAGTGTTTTTGGTTTGATATTTTAGACGTCTGCAAAGAACAACAAAACTGTGTGTATTGCTGTAAGATATGTTTGATATTCTTGGTTGTTGTTTAGAAGCACCCAGGAGTCAAACATATTATTACAGAGATGCACGTTTACATCGTTGATGAAAAACTGCACTTTTGGTGATCCGAAATTAATAAATTTTCGAATATTATTATTTTAAATAGAATATTCATTTCAATTTTTTTATTTCAGACACAAGACTTGGACGAATCCATGAACTTCGATGAAATGATTCTTGAAGCTGCCAAATCGATCACAGTCGCAACGTCAGCTCTAATTAAAGCAGCCAGTGCAGCCCAGCGTGAATTAATCGATGCTGGTAAAATGTCCGGTACTCCAGTTTCATCATCCGACGATGGTCAATGGTCTGAAGGACTGATCTCGGCTGCTAGATTAGTCGCTGCTGCCACCCACAGTCTTGTCGAAAGTGCAAACGCATTGGTACAAGGTAAGTGATTAATTAGCAAAATAGTAGCTAGTAGAGATAGCAAAATATTTTCCATTTCAGGAATGGGCAGTGAAGATAAATTAATAGCAGCAGCGAAACAAGTAGCAAGTTCTACAGCCCAATTATTAGTAGCTTGTAAAGTTAAATCGGAAGGTGATACAGAAACCACTAGAAGACTTCATACTGCAGGCAACGCTGTGATACGGTCTACAGATAATCTGGTACGAGCAGCACAACAAGCCAAGAGCGTAGAAGAAGAAAAATATCTGGTTCTTAATAAGAAGATGGTGGGTGGTATTGCACAAGAAATCAATGCAAGGTAAGATAGTCTTACTGATAATAGCAAAGTTTCTGTCGGACTGTGATCAAATGTCTGTGGCTCCTGAAGGTATATAGCATAGGTGGGCATGCGGCTCTTCGTTGAGTCAAGTGCGACTCCCACTAAAATTTAAGTTTTATTTTTCCCTTGAACTGTTGTGGTTGAGCGCAAACCGTGTTAGCCTGCCCAGTTATATATATGTCGTAGGCATAATGTAAATGTAGGCTTTTTATAAACTGCCTAGGCATTTTACAAAAAGCCGGCAAAACGCGATCATAAAATGCATTTTTCGTTATGCCGACACCAATTCAGGCAAATTGATAAAATGCCGGCAAAACAAGAACAGAAGAATGTATATCATGTTGTGACTGATTATTTTTAGGCATTTTACAATTTGCCAAAATCGGTGCCGTCAAAACGTGAATAGATATAAACAAGTCGACTTTTTTCGGTTGAATAGAACATTAGATACCTATTAGGAATTGCCCCTTTGCAGTTTGCTATCAGTCAGGGGTCGGTAAAAACGCACATTGTGTTATAATTTAATAATTCGCGTAACCTTTATTTTATTGTTTATCTATTTTGATGTGTTCAAAAATATCAAAATGAGCGAAAACAATGAAGTCGTGCAAATCGAAAATGAGAAACGAGATTTAGAAGTCATGAAAGCGCAATTTAATGAACAGCTACAAAAGTTTTATAGTGAAAGAGTGGAAAAAGATGTTATTAAAAAATCTTGGACGGCTAACAGGGTTAAAGAAGTTATTACAGACATTAAACATGGTAAATTAGCTGACTCAACAGGTAACAAAAAAAATAATAAGCAGTATCATTTAATGAGAAAATATGATATTTTGTCTATCGGTACTGATGAACATTTAGTCGTAAAACGAAGTTCTCTTGATCAACCTATTGTTTACATAATTCCCATAGAACAGTATTTTGATGTGTTGTTAGAATCTCACCGATCCACAGGTCATGGTGGCAGTGATAAAATGATATTTGCATTAAAAAATAAATATAACATTCCTAGAAGAGCAGTAGAAACTTTCATTTCACTATGTAAGGAATGTCAACTTAAGAAATCGCAACCTCATAAGGAATTGGTTGTGCTACCAATCCTTTCTAAAGATTTTAATGTTCGCGGCCAAGTAGATTTGATAGATTTCCAATCTGCTCCTGACGGAAACTATAAATGGCTTCTTAACTATCAAGACCATGCCACCAAATTTTTGCATCTTCGCCCTTTATATACCAAACGTGCTGCGGAGGTAGCTATAGAATTACTGAAAATATTCTTGGAGTTTGGAGCACCGCACATATTGCAAAGTGACAATGGCCGGGAATTTACTGCTTCGGTAATAGAAGAAATTGTTGGCTACTGGCCTGATTGCAAAATTGTTCATGTTAGGCCACGTCACCCTCAAAGCCAGGGTAGCGTAGAAAGAAGTAATCAAGATGTTGAAAACATGCTTCGTTCCTGGATGTCCGATCACTCCTCCACAAATTGGGCCATGGGGTGCTATTTTGTACAATGGCAGAAAAATTCATCAAAACATCGCATTATTGGAAGAACTCCGTACCGTGCATTGTTTGGAGCTAATCCTAAACTTGGATTAAAATCGACAAACCTTCCAGATTCTGTAATTAAAGAACTTCGGACAGAAGAGGAACTTGAAGATATAATGAATCCTTCACGAACCAACAACACTGAACGGGAAATACCAGAACATAATCTTGATTCGAACTCAGAGGGTAGCATTCAACTGGACAATATGGAAGAAAATGCGACTGAGATTTTAAGTGATAGTATTGTATATTGTTGTACGTGTAGTGAAAAAATCACAGAAAAATCCAAATTCACTTGTGAGATATGTAATGCCACAATGCATTCAGATTGTACAATTTTAAGTTCAGGACCATCCTCAAAACTAGATACAAGGATTTGTTCACTTTGTGCAACTCAAAATAAAATTGAAATTGAGAGACAACAATCGTACTCTGGTCAAAAAAGAGCAGCTGAAAAGATGACTGAGGCATCCAACAAAAAATTTAAGTCGATTGCAATCGGGTCATATGTTTATTTAACAGTTCCTAAGGTAGATCGAGGGCCTCTCGATTCCAAGAATATCATTGGAAAAGTGATTGACCTGAAAAATGGCCTCTACAAAGTAGGTACCTCCAAAGGAATTCTTAAAACTTTATTTTCTAGAAATGATATTCAAAAATCCTCAGTAGGTTTTGGAGAAGAAGTTCCTGATCGACTAATTACCCTCAGAGAGGCAGTTGCATATGAGTCACGATTCGGAGGTCAAGGCTTTCAAAAATGTAGCTGTAAGGCTAGTAGTAAACAGTGCAATACAAAAAAATGTGCTTGCTTTAAAAATAACAATTTAGCTCTTCTAAATGTCATGGAAGTTTGACATGCAGCAATAAATAAATAATTTGTTTTCAATTTTTATTCGCATTCTTACCTACCTAAATTTTAAGAATATTTCATTCTTTTCATAGGATTTGTTTTTTATTTGCAGTTTCATATTTGTGTTAGGTAGTTACTCAAGTTGTATATTTTTATATCATGAAGTGTTAACTGTTTATTTGTTTTCTTAATAAAAAGATTTACAGTAACTGTATTATTTAATTTAGTAGTGTTTTCGACTTTATTTTCACGTTTTGACGGCACCGATTTTGGCAAATTGTAAAATGCCTAAAAATAATCAGTCACAACATGATATACATTCTTCTGTTCTTGTTTTGCCGGCATTTTATCAATTTGCCTGAATTGGTGTCGGCATAACGAAAAATGCATTTTATGATCGCGTTTTGCCGGCTTTTTGTAAAATGCCTAGACAGTTTATAAAAAGCCTACATTTACATTATGCCTACGACATATATATACACAGCAGAAGTCCGTTGAAGGAGTTATTAGTGTAGGGGTAGTATGAGTTTAGCGGTAATGCATAAACTCGTAGCACGTATGTATTACATGCATTTTTGTCATGATTTTAAAATTATTTACGAGTACATACATTTTTTAATAACACGGCAATGGAAATTATCAAAAATCGAAAATACGATGACGAAAATAGAACCTTTCAAGAAGAATGGGTGGAAAATTATTGTTTTATTGATGATAATAAAAAGTCGTCTGATTTATAATATTACAATTAAAAACTACAAAGTAAGCAATGTACGTCAACATTACGACACTTTTCATTGTAGTTTATGAAAAGTTGAAATAATTTTTTTTTAATGTGATTGTGTATCTACGTGTGGCTCTTTATAAAATATAAAAAACCTTATTGTGGCCCTCTTTGGCCCCATGTATATAGTACTACAATTCCAATGTATTGCAGGTCTGAAGTACTGAAAAAGGAAAGAGAACTCGAAGAGGCTCGTAATAAACTTAGTGTTCTTCGACAAGCGAAGTACAAGCTTAAGGGATATGATACCTCTGGTGATGATACAGATGGTTATATTAGCTCTGCACCTGAAATGGATTCTTCTATGAGGTAAGTAAAAGTTGTGTTAAATTATCACTACTGGTTTTTGTTATGAGGTTTTGGTTTTAAACGAGTTATTTTACCTTATCACTATTATATGGAAGTTGTTTTCATTTCTTATTAATATGTAACAACTTTGTTGCATTAGAAAGGTCCATTTCATAATAGGTTTTTAAATATTTCTGGAATGAAATATTGTTTTATCCACAATCACTTAATTGAAGTCTTGGTATCTGGTATCGAAACAAGCAAATATGCGACCCTGTCTTCTACATCACTGATTTTCAAATTCGTCAATTCACAACAACTACAGGCACCCCTATTATTAATGCAACGTAAAATATTTCAAAGTTTATTATCTACAATGTCTAAAAGAAAGGTTAAGAGATATATCTTTATCACAAGCCCTTATCAAAATTTTTTCCACTTGTGCCCTTTCCAATACCGCAGCTTTCTTTGCCTTGTACTCTTTCGACTCACTCTTCAGATAGGCCGTGAGTTTACTATATTTTCCAATGTATATGTTTTTATGGACCTTTATAACGGCCTTCAGCATCTTGTACTTCGACCACATGGCTGAAATTGCATACTTCTTCAAATTTAAGAGATACGATAGCAGAACTTCCTCATTTATTGTCATTACGCCCAGCTTTTCTTTTCATTCATTAAATTCGGAAAATACCTTTTCATAATGTTCCTTGGACTTCGCACGTAAACATTGGAGAGTTGCTTCTTCAGCTTCCTGGAGGATTATCCCAGGAACGAAACGCTTTCTTGCATTTTTCTCAAACTTCACAAATGGAGTCGATAAATCATCGAAACTAAATAGCAACCATTCAACACCTCCCAAAATGTTTGTAATTATTTTCAATAATTTTTGACGTTACAGCTGCTGTCGGAGCGAAATGTCAAATCACTTTTTGATGAAGTCTGATTCTAAAATGACTGTGATTGTGGATAAAACGTTGTATTGCATTCGTGTTTTAGTTATGTTTTATCCACTTGCCAAAATTTAAACTTTCTTGCGTGGATAAAACAAACACTATGTATAAATAACCTATTAACTATTTTGAATCTATAGAAAACAAAGTTATATTTTTAACTTTAAGATAAGGTAATACAATTCGTTAATTTTTATAAAATTCAGTTTTATTTTTTGCATATTCTCTAACATTTCGAATTTTTGAATTTTAGAACTGATTTCTTTTAGATACACATTTTTTATAACAACACAAGATTTTTGCATCGTTTTTAATGTAAAAATTTAGTCAGCAACTGTAGTTATGTAGTAAATAATATAATATTTATATTCATTTGAAATCACAAAAAATCAAAGTTAGAATTTTAATACAATATTTTTTTTTTCGTCGACCTTTACAAAAAATACTTGCATTCAAAAATAGTCGATTTTTCATTCGGAAATTAGTAATTTTTTGTAAAGATCGACGAAAAAATGTAATATGCACCTCGGCGAATAACTGTCTATTATCTCGCCTGCTTGCTCAATTTGCAGACTCGGCTATAATAGTTATTCGTCCTTGAGACATGACTAACTATTATTTTGATGAACACATTTTGATTATAAATAACTTTTCTATTTTATTCTCGATGCTTTTGATTTTTTGGAAAAATGAAAGAAAAATCATCCAAGACAAACACACATTATCTTCTGTATGTTCCTTGTGGTGTATTCATTATTCTTTTTGGTAATTATTTTGGGAAATTAATTAGTTGTCGAATTTTTTCGTTAGTGTCAGATATGGACCAGAATTTAAAAACTTAATTGTTCTTGAAACGTTGAATTAAAAAATATAAAATTCCAACATTATTGTGGTTTAATTTCCGAAATAATGAACAAAAAGAGTAAATACACAAATACACATTAAACAGATATCCGAATAAAGATGCATTTTATACACATTATACGAGGGAAAACAAAATTATGTTTATATCATTCAAGTTTAAGACATCCTGTAGTTAAATACAGACTTGAATGTCCCTCAAAACCATCCTGTATGCATGATGGGCTTATTTCCTACACATTATTTTTTTATTTATTCTGATATCTCGATTCGTTTCAAAGTTATGAATTTTTTATAAAAAGATAGCGTTTTGACAGTGATTGTCAGATCTGATCTGATTAATCTGGGATGATTTTTCTTTAATTTTTCCAAAATATCATCAACTTTGGGCAAAAAATAAAAAAGTTATTCAAGATCAAAATTTATTAACATTTTAAAGTGGCCGTGTTTTGCACCTGAATGTAACTAATTGTTATAAAAAATTTTATTCTACAAGAACAGAATAAATTTTCAATTTTAACTAGCAAGAATATCTACAGCACTAACTTGGCACATTTTTTTTATGAGCACAAAAAATAAATCTCTTTTGTATTGAAGTAGAACTGAAATGCTATATTGGTTTGGTTAGTTTGATTTCTCAATGTAATGTTCACGTTTTCATTTCTTTACTAACATTTGTGCTTGTTTTTTGCATGTACAGAGTGAAGGTTGTTGTAACTAAAGAAACTAACTGGCATTAAAAAGGTAAGTTATTTTAGTTATGGTTTAGATTTATACATCATACATTCAGAGTTCCTAATTTTTCCCCTATGAACATTAACTTAGCAAAACTTCAATATTATACTTTGGGAATTGGTAATGGGAGAGAATGAAATCAAGTTATTCTCAAAGAAAGTATATGTCTTGCATGTCTAATAAATCAATTGTGGGAATAGAAAAAAGTACTTATGATTAACAGCATATAAACTACAATTGCTTTTCTTGTTTTCAGTGCACGTTTATTTTAGAGTTAAGAGCATCTTTCTTACGTTTTCTCAGCCCATCAAATGCCAATTGGCAGATGAAAATAAATTATATCAATTTGTTTACATGTTATAAGCACAGAATAAATAATTACCAGAAGTTTCACTCTCCGGTACCCCTTTTGATTAGGCTTCGAGTGCGATACCGTTTCTTTCTTATTTGAGATGAATGACTTTACATAAGTGGAGACAATGAATACCCTAAAAGGGTGAATTGTGGGTTAAACAGTAGGACACGAAACAAAATACTTCTTCTGTTTATTATTTATTCCGTGTTGTGGGAATGTTATTGCGTATAATGCTCGATAAATGATTGTTTTTTTTTAATTTTTAGGTACCATCAAAGTTACGATTACCAGTCTCAATCGAGTCCGCATCAAAAATACTATCAAGATAGCTACTCACACTTAGAAAGTCCGGAGAAAGTAAATTCTCTTGAACGCAATAAAAATCTTCTAAAATCACAAATAAACGATATCGACTCTGCAACATACGGGTCAGCCAACCAGTACGGACAAGATTACAATTCGTATTCACAAAACTCGCCCAAATTTTATCCAAAAGACACTTACACAAGTACTCCTAGTCATCACAGAAGCTACGAACAACCACCGAAAGTCGATTCTTATTACCAACCTTTAGATACAAAATATTATTCAGATGGATATTCTAGTTCGGAGTACGCAACAAATACGTACAAAACACCAGAAGGGTATAAAATGAATACGTACGAATATAAAAGCTACCAATCACAACCCCAACATACTTATTCATCTAGTAGCGAAAAATATTACACTAGTGCGCCCACAGTTACATCTCCTAGAGACAAAAAGACCTTCGAAACGTTCAAAAATGGAGGGGATTCCCAATATTCCTATTCCACTAACGTTGAATATATAAACGAACCACCCGTTTTTAGAGACGATGACACGCTAGAACAAAAAATGTTGAAAAAATCAGTGTCCCAACAAATTATAGAAAAGAAAACTGTATCCATGACGAAGAGTAGTAAAGAAGAGTCGTCGACAAAGAGTTTTAGATTCGAATAATTTTTTGCTGCCATACAAACGATGCAAGATGTTTCATTGACTGAGTATTGCGTTTTAAACAATAATCGAATAACTTTTTGTAGTTTTTTTTTAAATAGAATGTCTGCTTTATTAGATGTGATTTTATATATATTTGAATTAATTTGAAACTATTGTTTCCTAATGAAATTTGACATTTTAAATATGATGCCTTCAAATCCAAATATTGTCATACAAAGTGTTCTATCTTCTTCTCTTAATTTAATAATAATAGTAGAACTTCTGCGCGTGTGGAAAAAGTATAACTTTGCGCACAATCTGTACACCAGGATTTTTAAGGAAAAACCCCAACACTGTATTTTCTGAATATGATTTAATCTTGTCCTTTCCCTTTGGAATATCGGGTAATAAGTTATCTGTGGCTCTTCTAATCTTGTTTGAAATATACTGCGATGTATTTTCTATCTTAGTAGGGTGTTAAGGCTGCACATCGTCAACATACGTAAAAGTATGCGTATTTTAAATTTTAATTTCATTAAGAGTTCGTTTAACGTAAAGATACGGCATCCTTCGTGCATTCAATGACGCGGTATTATTGACCTGATACTCCCTAACAAGACATCCTGAAATGCGAAATAAACAAGAGAAGAAACTAAGAAACAATATCAATTCACATCAAAAACGGGAAAATAACCGAAGTTTTGATATGTTTCGTTGTCTTAACTGTTATAATTCTCGTTGTAACGCGAAAAGTGTCAGATGATGATGGATTTTGATTCATTTTTAGGTAGGTACTCCTACCTCTTGAATCAATGAACGTTTCTTCCAAACTAATTAATTCATTCGATATCCAAAATCAGGCATGAGCTCACAAAGGTCTTGCTTAGCCCGTTTATCTGCTTAATACAGCAGATATATCTAAATGACTTCAAAATCATTTTAGTGGTGGAAAACATACATTATTTTATCTAAAAGTAAAGTGTACTTTGGAACTTTTTGAAGGTGCCGTCTTTGAAAATTATCTAACTCGCTTAGGGAACGTTTATGAAATAACATTGCGTAAGTTGAATTATTGTGAAGTATTTAAATATAGAATTCAAAATTGCACACAAGACAATGTTTCTAAACGGGTATTTTGATAATAGACTTATATTTTTTTCAATGAATACACAATACTTCTCAGAGAAGCACCTTGTACATACATATTACTATAATATGTTTCTAATGTATATTCTTTTATTTTAATTGTAAGTGTCCTTACTTAATATGGTGCTAATTTTTCGCTTCTTTTATTTACTTAACCAAAAATTTTTTTAGTTTTTAAGTGCCAATAATATTGTATAAGCTTTAACGAAATGTTTATATTTTTAATGAATTTGTACATTACATTTGATATTGTATTTTTGAACATTTCCAAAAGTGCCTCCTTTCCATTGTATTGCTTTTTGATTTGTAATTAAAGTTTTATATATTCTAGTATAAATAACAAGACTTAATAGGTGCCTGATACTTATGAAAGCATGCCTTACATAATTGTATACTTTTTACATACTTTGTTCATTAGGATTGTTTTAATGAATATTTAATATTATTCTTCAGTAATAATTGATTGAAATAAAAATGATTTTAACAATTGTTTTATTCTTTCTTACACTCGGTTTGCCAAAATAGTATTCATAACCCATTTATGGTAAAAATGCCGATTAAGAAACGAAAATTGTTAATTTGAGTTAAAAATGGAATTGCGAATGAATGAAAATGATGGTGGGAGCACCATTTTCCTGCGTGAATTTTCGAATTTTTAAGATAGAATAATGAGGTGAAAATAGTTCGACAGTTTTAGGGTAGATGGGGCTAGTTATAGTATACCATCATTGTACTCACGGCAGTGTACTTAAAGAAGTGACTAGATAAGGGGGAGGATAGCGGGATTATTAGAACCACCGTTTGCCTGCCTGAATTTCGGAATTTATAAGATGCAAAAATGAGGTGAAAATAGTTCGAGAGTTCTTGGGTAGATGGCGCCAGTTCTAGTATACCATCTTTGTACTCACTCCGGTGTACTTGAGAAAGTGTCCAGATAAGGGAGAGGATGGTGTGATTATATGGAGCAGCATTTTCCTGCTTGAATTTCGGAATTTTTAAGATAGAATAATGAAAGATGAAAATAGATCGAGTTTTTGGGTAGATGGCGCCAGTTATAGTATACCATCATTGTACTCACTGCAGTTTACTCTTTAACACTCTCAACGCCCAACTCTCAAAATTTGGTTTCACGCTATTATCTCAAAAATTTTAGGTTATCTCGAAGTGTTTTCAACAAAAGTTGTAGTTTTTTAAATTATTTACCCAAACACCCAGCTTTTAACTCCAACGCTCAACTCCCACCTCTCAAATCTAACTCCCAGCGCTCACAACTCTCGACACTAAACTCCCTCAACGCACAACTCGTGAGTTGAGAGATGAGATTTGTGCGTGTTGAGCATTGAGTGCATTATGAGAGTTGTGGGCATTGCGAGTTGGGTTTTAAGAGAGAGAGTTATTAGGATCAGCATTTTCCAGATAAGGGAGACGACGGCGGGATCATTAGGAGTACCATTTTCCGGCGTGAATTTCGGAATTTTCAAGATTGAATAATGGGGTGAAAATAGTTCGAGAGGTTTTTGGCGTCAGTTATAGTATACCATCTTTATACTCACTCCGGTGTACTTGAGAAAGTTTCCAGATAAGGGAGAGGCCGGTGGGATTATAGGAGAACTAATAAAATGCAGGATTGGTTAAACAAAATTATTTTACAAAAGATGTACCAATTACAATTTTCAATGTTTTGCTGGTACCACTGTAGCTAGAAAATTGGATCCAAAATCTATGATTTTATTGTTGTCTCTTAATAATGCATCATGTTGTATATTATCAAACCACCTACAAACATTCAAATATTTCTCCTTGTCAAGATTTGATAGAGATTGCTAAAACACAAAGATGAATGCATTAGTCATTAAACAGAATAACTCTACTCATCCACATCACAGCCAATATTCGTAAAACTGTACGTTCATTTTAAAAACAAAGATAGCAGCATCTAATACCTCCTGCAGCATTGCTGTGCTGTTTTGGATTTTCTTTCAAAAATGATTTTGTTCAAGGTTTTTTTTAAATGCCAAGAAGTATTGTTTACTACATCAGATACCATTATAAGGAATAAAATTACTTACCATTACTTTTCGAAGGATATAAAACAATACAATGTCAGCAATTGTCAATCTATGTGAAATTAAGTAAGTTTTAAGAGCTAAGATATTATCAAGTTCCTGAAAAATAAAGCATATATTTATTATTTTACACATGGAGTAATCCAGTTCGTGTTTTTACATACATAACTTGCACCTCAAGTTGGTAAAAAAATATTCTATATAGAAGCAACTTTGGCACATCACTAAAACTTATGGTAATTGTATACAACTACTTTTCGTATTTTTTGCCAATTTTTCCAGAAAACTACTTGAAATCACTGTAAAATGCATTTCCAACAAGTCCCGATAAGCGCACTTACGGGATAAGGGAGTGAATAGGGGTGCAGGGTGGGTAAACAAGAGTAACAAAATTAATCTCAAATGAAATGAT
Organism: Lochmaea crataegi; assembly: GCA_947563755.1. Classification (NCBI taxonomy): domain Eukaryota; kingdom Metazoa; phylum Arthropoda; class Insecta; order Coleoptera; family Chrysomelidae; genus Lochmaea; species Lochmaea crataegi. The sequence goes on along the minus strand of OX387423.1, from coordinate 86,557,933 downwards.
GCTTTGTTGTTGTATTTTAATTTAAACTAACCTAACTGTAAACCTAAATTAACAATAAAAACTCCTAGTATTTCTCGCCTCAAATAAAAACACAAAAGTACACAACAACAGAGAAAAGTATAAGAAATAAGATTATCCTGACAACATCACAATTATAATATGAGGTTTTAAAACAGATCATTTGTTAATTAATCGAGAAGGGCAAGGAAAATGCTTGAAGAAGGTGTACAGTGTTGAAAAAATGGCCGCGTAAATTGAAAAACTGCAACTTTAAATGCCAATAGCAAAGTAACAAGAAGTGTGCGCCAAAAATGGAGTTGTGTTTAGGGATCCTGAGGGTGTACAGAATAAGTTAGTACAATTTTTTTTGTGAAATCCAGAAGTAGCTGTTGTATACAATGACCAAACTTACTTTTAAAACAATTTTTGCGTTAAGTGAACTATCCACATAACTAGCATATACTTGTGCATATTCAATCCATTGTTGTAGTTGGATTTTTTCTAATTGATTCTGTGGACCTAATGAAGAGTTCGACTGTTTGAGTAGCTTAAAAATGGTTACAGTAGTGCCAGAGTTTGGTACCTGAAAACAATTCTTGCTAAAATGCAGAAATAACTGGAAAAGAAATATACGTACCTTACTTTTAGTATTATCCAACTTTACTTTTAGTAACGTAGATAGGGGAGTCAAATATGTTTTTACGTTCACGACCATTTTTTCGGTATCAAAACTATTTAAAGGAAAAGGAACAAAAGTTCTCCCATAGATTAACAACAATAAAAATTAGAAGTTCTCCACAGTTTTCCAGTTCGCGTTGAACGATTTCTTCTTCTTTTCCATATTGTTTTTACTTACAGCCTACATTACTTCTTCTTCGTTAGGTTTTTTGGCCTCTGTCATTACGACATATGGCCAGTGCAGTACAGCCTATATTTCATGTTCTGCTCTTACCTAAATCTACTAAATGTTAAATTCTGAATATTAATGCTCATAAAAAAATTTGGAAGAACTACAACTCACTCAGTACATATATTTTAGATTGCTTTTTAATCAAGCTTTAGTTAAAATGTCACCTTTTTTTCCAATCTGGGCAAATTATCCTCTGTGATATTACCCAATCAAGGAGAAAGAAAAAGAAGAAGAAATAGGTTAATAATTCTAACCTCTTAGTTTTTAGGTAATAAAATAAAGAATGTTTATTTACTCCATTTGTAATACTTTTTCAAAACCAATTTTTAAAAATAAATCTCCAATATTTTTTGATTTTGTACTTCACTTCTCACATTTTCGTTCAAAGTTTCTGATAGATAATAATAGACCATATTTGCGGAAACTGTTTTTAAACTATTGTACCAATGTTAAAAAACACATTAATGTAGGTACAATTGGACACGTAGATCACGGGAAAACAACCTTGACTGCTGCAATAACTAAAATTCTACAAAAAGATGGGTTAGCAAAATACATATCCTATGATCAGATAGACAATGCTCCAGAAGAAAAAGCAAGAGGTATAAAATATACTAAAATATTGGTAGCTTATTAACTATTTTTACATTCAAGGTATTACAATAAATGCTGCTCATATTGGTTATAGTACAAAGAAGAGAAGTTATGCTCACACTGATTGCCCAGGACATGCAGATTTCATAAAGAATATGATTTCCGGGGTGTCTCAAATGGACGGAGCTATATTAGTAGTTGCTGCAACTGATGGACAGATGCCACAGACAAGAGAACATTTATTATTGGCTAAACAAGTTGGAATAACGAACATCATTGTTTATATTAACAAAGCAGATTTAGTGGATCAGGAGGTATAGAATCTATATAAAAAACTGATTGAAATAAATCTGCCCATTTTTTTGTTTTTAGATATTGGACTTGGTTGAATTAGAAATCAGAGAGTTACTTGAAGATTTTGGTTTCGATGGTTCCAACATCCCTGTGGTGTTTGGCTCTGCATTAGATGTTTTAAACGAAAAAGATTCAAAATATGGCAAAGAATCAATAGTTCAACTCCTCCAGTATTTGGACAATTATATACCAGATCCTAAAAGAGATATAACTTCTCCTTTTATGTTACCTATAGATAATGCATTTACAGTACCTGGTAGAGGTACTGTGGTTGTTGGTACTGTACATAGAGGGGTGATGAAGAAAACTCAAGAAGCAGAACTAGTAGGTTTTGATACACAATTTAAAACAGTTATTACAGATATTCAAGTGTTTAAGAAAAGTGTACCTGAGGTATGTAAGTCTCTCAAAGAATAAAGTGCTTTTATGTTACTTTATCACAAATTTCAGGCAAAAGCTGGTGAAAATGTAGGAACTCTTTTAAGAGGTTTAAAACTCAAGGATGTCTCCAAAGGGATGCTGTTGTGTGCTGTAGGAAGTGAAAAAATTTCCAATAGATTTAAGGCTAGCATTTATTTCCTTTCAAGTAAAGAGGGAGGGAGAACAAGGCCAATAACTGGAAAATATTGTCAACAATTATTTAGTAGGACTTGGAATGTAGCCTGTAGAATTGATTTAGGTGAGTAATTCAATTATTTTATCATTTCATACTATTTGCTTTTCATTTTTTTTAGATAAAGATGTAGAAATGCTCTTGCCGGGTGAACATGGTTCGGTGTATCTCACTTTGCTATGGAAAATGGTTATGATTCCAGGGCAGCAATTTACTGTAAGGGAGAATAATATAACTGTTGCTACTGGTGTCATTACAGAACCTTTGCAGAGTATTAGTATACCAAAAAGTTTAGGAAAACTTGTTTTGTAGTATAGAAAGTTTTTTGCTTTAAAAATAAATTTTAGAGTTAAGTAGTTGTGCGAATATTTTTGCTATACCTACCAACAATACCCACACGTTTTTGTAAAACTGAATCAAACCTGAAAATGCTGATTCATTCAAGACAAAAATCTATATTAAATACTAAATTAGCAAAAGAATTATTTAAATACTATTTCAACAACTTGTAGATCGGTAACGGAAAAAGAAAGGACAACTCTGAAGGCATTCATTACCACTAATAACTTGGTTATATTTTGCCTTCATTATTTTCATTTTGTTTGGTAATAAAATAAAAACACGTTTTTTTTTTATAAATTATGTATTTAATATAAAATAGATATTTATAATGTATTTCTTTACATATTAAAATAGTAAAATCTCTATGAAGGAAAATATTTCACAGCGTCCTTCACTCTTATTATGTAAAGTATTTATAAGCGAATTCTGCTTGATTTGTTCAACCTTCCATTAACAAATCTTTTTTTTTTAATATTCGATTTTGAAGTCACCTTTGGAACCTTATATTATACCCTGAGTATTCAAGAAAAATTGGTAAAAAATGCAAATTTACAATGAAAATTGACTGAATACAGGCAGATTTGTGAGGGACATACATAGTGGAAATGGGAAGATATCAAATAATTTGAAAAAAATTCCGTAGAAACACTTTAAAGTAGGGCTCGGAATTTTTAAAATTTAGTCGAATATTCGAATAGCCGTTATTAAAGAGAAACACTTTTAGATTGAAGAATAATCAATTTTTTTCAAGTTTCTAGCTTGTTACCTAAAGGCGTATTTAGTAATACTGTTTTTCTAATCCAGACAAAATGTGGTAATAAAGACATAAAATTATTGGGGATACCTTGTATAATTTATTTTCAATTTATATTGTTCATATAATATTCAAGGGTCTTCATTCAACCCAAATGAATCAAAACAAACAACGGCCCGGCTTTTAATTTGTATGGCCTATTTTTTTTTTTCTTCTTATCCCCAAAAATACAAATGGATTAATGCAGAAGCGGATTCAGGTGTTTTTCATGCAAAAATCTCTAAAATTGTGAAAACATTTTGAAGATTAATTTCTTGAATCGGCAAATTTAAGTTATGAACAAAAAACCTTATATTTTTTGGCATGATAATTAGTTGAATAGTTGAACGAATAACAAAAAGAATAATGAATATACCACAAGGAACATAAAGAAGAATGAATTGTCAAATATTTGAATAGTCGTTTATTCAAATACAATTCCGAGCCCTACTTTAAAGGTAGATCACATTTAAACTGTTAATTTTTATTTTAAAATAAATTATAGTAATTATATTGAAAGACGATTGAAAGCAGCAAATTTTGCTAGTTAGTTTCACTAACTTCTAGTCATTTTGCGTCACTACTTTTATTACGATCTTCAAATTAACAGTTATCTGTCAACACAACTCATTTTGTAAAAAAATATATTTAAAATGATTTCATTTGAGACTTAAAGTCAATTGTTAAAATGATATTTTAGTTACTCCACTTAATAATATCACTGTTTTTGTTACTAAAACGTACAAATTTTTTGGGAGTAATAGAAATATGAATTTTCATTTTCACAGTACCATTACTAACTGGGTATCGGATGAGGGACCAACTTTTTCGCAATTGATTGCATCCATTAGCAGTAAATTGATTACCACCAAGAAAAAATAACTATCTTCTTCTTAATTGGCATATTTTTCACACCGCATTACTAGGCACCTATAATTTATGCTAGTAATACTGAGTACTGTAACCATCTTCATCTTAAAAACATTCGTTTCGGTACAATCCAAACGTGCGAATCCAATAAATATCACATATATAATTGTCATTTGGGGAATACCACGGTTCGAAGTGCATCTTCAGGTAAAGTTTCTAGTACTGCAACTGCTCCATCATTAAACGGAAAAGATATACCACCATCTACTACTAGATATGCATCAAAACAATGCGATTTCATTTCAATTGTAGAAGCGAACCCTCGGGGTTTTATTCCTTTAGGATAAGGCCAAACTCCTGATGATATCAAGTCTCGGATTGTGTATCCCATTCGTTTATCATCTAAATATCAAATGAATACAATTATCGCTAATACTGTAAAGATTAGTACACGCCAGGGACATTTAGATTCAACAATCATATAAAATCTAGACACTTACCTGGTTTAAAAATAAGATTTTTATTATAAACATTCGCCAATGTACTTGCTATATTATCTCTATCTTCATCAGGATTAATAGGAAGAAGTTTCAGAATTTCAGCAATGCTCTGACTGGAAACTCGATTAATACTTAAATGCCAAGAAGTAGACCCAGTACCAGTTGATACACAAATGCCTGAACATTTCAAACTTGTACTTAGTTCGGCACCATTCAGTCTCATTTCAAGATGAGAAACTCTTGCTGATAAAATCTCACCCAAAAATACCTGAGAAATATAAAAAATTTAGTTTTTTCAGTTTTAATTATATATATTTTGCTTACCTCATTAAGTGCTAAGACTGGTAACACGTTAGGTGCACATTTGCCTTTTAATGGAGGCAAAAAATGTCCATCTACATGATGTAAACTTTGTGGCAATAAACAATCCTTTTCATCTACAGCTAAAGTTGTTCTAATTCTAGTACGCATTAACCATTCAAACTCACCCTAAAACAGATAACCTATTTCTAAATTGGGATAGGCACCTACATTTCAATCATTTCAAGTTAAAAATGGAATGATTGCAATGTAACAAAACAGAGAAATTATATTAATTATAAGGTAGATATTAAATATAAGAAAATTTTAACACTAATAATACCTGCTTCAACTTATCAATAGTTTTGCAAACATTTAATGAACACCATCTTGGTAAACATAAGTAGCCTTCAGATCTGTTTGGATCTGAGTTAAATCCTATCACAGGTTTTTTATTGTCCAAAACTCTACTAGCAGCCATTAAGAAAGTTCCATCGCCTCCAATAGGTATTATAATATCAGCTGATTCTACTTTTTCATCGGTACATGTGAACCTGAAAAAATAATCGTGTAACAAAATCAATGTTGATCTTGTGTGATATTTCTTACCTATTAACTACTTCAACTTCAGTCCCAAATGCAACTAGGGTATCTTTCAGGTGTTGTTCAAATTCTTTATGAAGGTAATGAAATGATATTAGTTTCTCATAGTTTGATCCTCGTTTTCTCAATAATTTTTCCAACTCTTTTTCAGAAAGATTGCTATGCTTTGTCCTCTCATATTCATATCTTGATAGTTTGGATACAATCAGTGCCTTTTCCAATTTTATGTGTTTAGTTTCATTGGAAAAATGTTTGGTTAAAATACTTAAATTGTTAAAAATACCTAAAAGGAGATAGTGTAGGTTAAGATCTCTTTCCAGTAAAATTAAAATGTGTATAGCCAAATAATTAATAGTACACTCGGGTCACATTTAATGAACCAAACATTAATTAATAAATGTCTTTATTTTGAAGAATACAAACGAACATAAAGTTCAACAAGATGGCAATTGACAGTCAACTTTTTAATATTTCAGAAAACTAACTGTAAATACTTACCCGAAAACACCTTCCTGGTCAATGTTCTTGGGTTATACATCGAAAAAATACTTTAAAATTAATTACTTCCTTTAAAACACACCTTTTTAAAGTTTAATAATCTTTAAAGGTTAGAATATTAAACTGCACTTTGTACCCCACATATAAATTATCAGTAAGTATTTAAGTTTCCCAATATTTGTTTATACATATCTTTAATCAGTGTTGTGACCTATTTCATCAATAAATTTATTAATAGGTTAGTATATTATTTGGAGAACATATCGCACTTTTATGACAAAGTTGACAATACATAACCTAATATTTTTACTCAAAAGCGGGGAAAAATAAACTTCAGGTTAGTCAGTAGCGCTTCTAAAGGGTAATAAGTAAATTCTTGAAATTTGAAAAATAAATGTCAAAAGAAGCATTTTGATGATGACCTTTTTCTGCTTGTATTGATTTGGCAACAAAATTATCCAAGAATTAGTATAATATTATTAAATTTTGTATATTCTTGACAGAATGTGTGCGTGGCCATGGAGTTCCCCTGTGATCTGTGCATTCTGTGGTTCCCCTGTCCGAGGAAGTGGCACAGGGCGTTTAATTTTGTATCCCGCAGGCACGCATGCGCATTTCATGATCAGTTTGTTTAGGTTAGAATAATTAGAAACTGATACTTATTATTGATTCTAATAGGGCAAGTCCACGTGACGTCACGCCCTGATGAATCGTTTTATGCACAAAACGTGGTTCTTATAGTTATTTTGATCGTGTTAATTTAATTTTGAGTTGGTGCTTTCTTCGACATTGTTTTAATTGCTTAGGTATTTTAAAAGCTATATCTGACTGTTTATAATAAAAAAGATCATTAAAACACTACTAAACAACAAAAGTACAACCAAATAATTGTTTATTGTTTTTCCTAAGGGCGACTGTCAACTGTCAGTCGGTGGACATGCCCCATTGGTTAATTTTTTAAAGAAGGATAAGGAAAAATAACCATTCCACTCACCCTTTCTCTTCTGTATAGCTTCTTCAATGATTTTCTTTGCCCTTCTCGATAAATTACGAGAAGGTAAACTGAAATGAAATGCCCATGCGTGCCTGCGGGTTCCAAAATTAAACGCTCCTGCTAGACGCAAGTGGCAATTTTTAGGTTAGCGCTAGAATGGTCTTCTTTGTATCATGCGTTAGAATAGCTAATTTGGATTTTAAGACCTGGAGTGTGGATAAATATTACTGAGTTATACGGAATTATATACGAGTAACTATACTTTTAATCTCTGCTTTTAATAGCATTGTTAAACTTTTTTACGGGCCCCCTAAGGCGTGAGGCCATCGACCGTCTCCACCACTGAAAACCTGTTCACTACAGAGATGGATGGGAGACTGGGAAGCACATGAAAAAAGTTGGCAACCAGCAATACATTTAGGACATGTCTACCAACTGTCACTAGTGACAGTCGCCCTGTGGATAAACAATTATTTGGATATATTTTAGATTTGTAATTTGGTTGTTTTGAATTGATTTAATGATCCTTTTTATTATCAACAGTCATTTTAAAATACCTGAGCAATTAAAACAACGACGAAAAAAGCACTAAATCAAAATCAAATAACTAGAACCAGATGTTGTGCAGAAAACGCTTGATTATCTCAGGGCGACTGTCAGATGACGTAACGTGGACTTGCTTATACAACAATGTATTTTTGAAGTGAAAACTTATTTAGGCGCGTTGAGCACTTTTTTTGGGTAAAGAAAAAACATGGATTTTTCGTCATCGTCACGCACAATAATTTTGGTCATTCGTCACGCTTTTATGCAACACACAATACTTTTGGTTATGCAACACAATTAACAATGTGTAAAAATTTACATCTACCATGGGCGTACGATAGAATTTTTAAAGGGGGTTAATTTATTTGTAAAAAATTCCATTTACGATTGGTTTACGATAAAATTTTTAAAAGGGATTCATTTTTGGTGTTTTCACTTCTGTCGTCAGTCCCATGACTGGACAATGTTGGGGTTAGGTATTTAAATAAGTTTCTACTGTATTTGATAAAGATTTATAATTTATAATGTTTCTATATATTACATTATTCACTACATTAACAATAATTATAACATGAAATGCTATAAATTTACGTATTTACATTTAATTCTAAAAATATAGAAGTCTGGGGTATCGCAAGGACCGCACAGTGAGAGATTAATAAGCAATCTCGTACTGTGTCGTCATATTTGGGAGACCCCAGTTGCGCACATAAAGTAAATAACGAGAATAGGCCTTACATTACTTTTGTGAGGTGGAGAGTGTGTGTTTTATATTAAGATAGATTAAAATTGGTATAAAAGCTCTTTTAATTTTAATCATGCTGATTTTAACTGTGCAATATTTACAAATTAAAGTGCATTGAAGGTTATTGTTACGAAAAAATGTTTTTATGTATACATGCATGCGCTCATTATAAGTTTCTGTAGAAATAGTTTCGTAATCTTGATAATCGTATTATCAATATTTTTTCTAGTTCATTGTGAAATTTTATTTTATATGAAACAAATAATTTATTGTTTTGTAGGACACTGAATTTCGTCAACTGTTACTATAGTAAATTTTCCGTGATTTACGAGTAGGTATACAGGGTGTTTTATTTAAAAAGTTGTATTGGAATCGTATAGGTAGTATGATGATTTATAAATAAAAGTTTCCAGTGCAAATAACTGATATTTAAATATTACTTCTATATATTTATCTACATGTTGTAACAACATTTTATAATACTAACTTCTTGTTCTTTTCTGGACAAACTACGAAATACATGCAAATTAAGATTAATTTGTTCAAAAAAGTACAGATGACATCTCATTAAAAACAAAATAATGTGGTATTAAAATAATTGAAAATAAAGCACTTAGTTGAACTAGGTGCTATGTAGAACACCATGCATATATAGAAATTACTTAAAATTTGAAATGTTTTTATCAACCTTTTATCAATATTTATTGCGAATGGTCATTTTTGGAAGTTGATTTTGATTTTATTTGTAAGTAATCACATTAACAGGCAGCTGTATTTTTAGGAAAAAATACCGTGGGCTGAAATTTAGACAAAAGATATTGCGACAAATTCTTATATAGAATGTACTAAACCAAAATCTTTGCTAGTTACGCTTACTTATCTCTGCATCTACTGTAATTTTTAAATTCTCTGAAATAGAACTTTGAATGAAACACATCCGTTGTCACAATGTATAGGTTATTTTTAAGAGTTGAGTGGTTGCTAAAAAGCACTGTTCGTACAGCCCAGCTAAGAAGCAGCATAGAAAATTAGTTTTATTAAATGATTATTATTTTGTAGTTGAAAATAATTGAAAAACTATACAACATACAATATAAATCGTGAAGAAATTAAATAGACAAGGTGCATTGAAGAAAGTATGAAAGTGTGCAAAGTTAGGAAGCTAATATTTCAATTAACATAATCGGTGCTGAACGATTTAGCACAATAATGTATATTTTTAAGTGCAGAATCGTTTAATTGCAAATATTTTACAATAATACGCAATAACAATATTAAAATTTAAAAAATCCCGCGTCTTAAGCGATAGTTCACATAGGCGCTAGTGATAACATATGCCATTGACAACTCCTTTTTTTACTTCTCTATGCGATAAGTACAGTATGCAGAAGGCCTTACCTTATTTACGAAGAGATACTGTTTACTTTCATAGTTAAAAGTATTTGTTTTTTTTTTCAAGAAATTGTCATGCCACAGTCTGCAGCTTTTGACTTAAAATGTGCAAATGGTGATAGTCATGCTTTATATTATTTCCTGGATCACTTTCTAAAAATACAGATGTTAATACTAAGTATAAAGAATAATTAGGTCGTGGTTAACGCCAAACTAAGTAAACAAAACACTTGAAATCTGTAATAAAGTAAAATTATTATGCACCTTCTCATAAGAAAGGTTGACATTAATCGTAAAAAATAAATGCAGTGGATCATACACAAGCAATAAAAAATTACTTTTGATTATAATTATAACCTTATGTAAAATTTTTTATTAAGTGAGCATTTAGTTTTTGAGTAGTAACAAATAGGTACTACACATTTTTTTTGGAAGATGCATCAATCGATATTCCACGACTGACTGAAGTCTTTCCAAAAAAATGAACACTAAAATGATATGAAAAATGTTTAAGTAGGTATGATAGTTTCTTGATATGCTACATAGTGGTGAGGAAAATGAAGAGTACCTAGTACTTATATTAAGATAACTGTCACATATATTAGACGATTTATATTATTATAAAATTTCATTCAAACAAATTAATTACATAGTAATTCAAATACCATATATTCTAATATTTTTATTCTCACAAGGTTTTTATGTCGATTTTAAAATTCAGCTTTTGGAAAATTTAAATTGTTCGCCATTTATGCTTTGACGTACATTACCTAAAAGAGAAGTTACCTACATAAGGGTTGACATAGAACCACAATTCTGTCGTCTTCTTTTTTAAAATTGTGATGAAGTATAGGTTATGCTTATGTTATATTGAATGACTTGGGAGTTATGAACTTTTTACGTGTTCGTGCAGTATGATACAAGATTTATATGATATTGAAATTATTCTAACTTGAAAAATTGTGGAGCGTAACAAAAAATATAACCAGTAAATATTAAAATTACCAGTTCCACAACGACTGTTCCTAATTCTACATAATAAAGGGGGAATTATAAACTTTACGTTCGCATTCAGTTCGCAGTTGGTAAATTTTTGCATTTATAAACCTGACAACATTCAGTTGGCAGGGATTTGATTGGTTGAAAATTATTTTGACAATTTTGATAGAGTAACTGACATTTTTTTTTAGTTAAAAAAACAATATTGAAAAAACACCCACGGAGTCCTTGAACAGACCTAAACCAAAAAAGAAAAAACCGTTTTAGAAGTGAAGAGTAAAGTAAACAGTTGACAATGACGTTTCTCACGTGGTGCATAACTTTCATTTTGATTGGTTTATACCTGAACTGCCAACTGCGAACTTAAATCTTGGCCATCTCGAACGCGGACGCAGCGTAATGGAAACTGCGAACTGACTTTATAAACGTAATTGTGGGATTCCTTTAGTTTAACTTTAACTGAACTGAACTGCTAACTGCCAAATTTACTCTATTGTGTCACTATGTCAGGTACAATAGAATATGCAGAGAGTATCTCGAGAGCTATCTTTGGAAAAAGGAGTCAGCTATATATTTAATTTAATAAGCTGTGTTTATTGATAAAATTAAAATAAAAATTATAATTCAAACATTTTGGAACCCGCTAGGGAATATGGAATCCAGTTTTGAGGTTGAAGATGCTAGGAAATGCTAATTTAAAAGCTTTTCATTCCACAATAAATGCTTCTTGGTATGTACCAAATGTGATTAATGAATTACCTATAAGATGGCCCGCGGTCCAAATTATCTTTTATGTTATTAAAGACATTTTATTTTCTTTATACACATTTTATTCCATTTCTACTCGGTGGATGGAAATAGAAATTTAGGTTTGCAGGTTATAGTCAGTGGCGTGGTACCAAGAGTTCGTAAACTAGTGTTATGAAAATGTTAGTTTTAGTATTCCAACGATCAACGCGGGCAATAATCGTAGATTCAGAAAACTGATATTAATACGATTTTTATTTATTATAATGTTTATTAAAAACATTTTAAATCGTCTGATATAGTGACGGAAAATATCAATTATTATTATAAAGAACATTTGTTAAAGCAGTTTAGGGAATCTACTTTTTGGTTAATTTAACTATTAGTTTATTGTCTAAAGGTCAGAAGGGTTTATTCAAACATTAATTATTAAATATTTTTATATAATTCAACATTGATTAAAATTTGTTTTAAAATAGTTTAATTTGATGTTTGGCGGTGAGCACTAGATGCAAGGGTGGGCATTTTTATGGGAACTGATTTTTTTCTTTTGTACTTTGAGGTATCTTCTTAGTACATAAATTCAAATTTACTATGTTCATTCCCATAAAAACGTGTTTATATTATAGGATGATAAGATTTATTTTGAATTTCATATAAATTAAAATCTTTAAAAAACAAAGTCTATTACTTTCCAAAATACTGTGCTCATAACGGCATGGTGTAACTACAAGTTTTATTAAGCAATCCCGAGGGGCTTTTCACTAGTAAAATTTTGTACATTACTAATATTTGCGATATATTCGAAATATTTCTGAAATTTCCTAATATTTCTGATATTGCCAAAATTTTTCTTATATTCCCGATATATCCAAAGCTTTCATGTCTAAGCCCAAAAGAGTTTTGACTACGAGTCATTTTTAATATAAGAATTATAGTCATGGGGCCCAGGCATAAAATAACAAATGATTACCTCACCGTTGACACTTTGCGTACGAGTTCTTCTCAGCCAATACTTGAATTCAATATGGATACGAAATAATAAGATACCAAGTAAAACTGAAAATACGAAGGTAAATACTGACAATATAATAAACGCGGAAGAACACACGCACGCGCTTGCCAATAGGAAGTCGGGTGGTTACTTAGCAACGGAGATTCGGTAAATATTCACCAATTGCGTTAGTCCGGAGGGCGTGGTAATTATGATTTTCACACGACGTTGCCGGCTTGAGAGAAACCCATAACATATTTGGAAAAGTGTCATCTCTTAATATTCAGAAATTGAAAAAATAATGTTAATAGACAAAATCCAATGAAACAAGCACATTAAAGAGCTAACGTTTAATCATTATTGACATATTGTTAATAATAAAAAGTCCATTTTCTAATTATTATCACTACATACTTAGCACTTTAGCTTTTCGATAGTTAAACGTGGCAATATCGAATGTTTTCGACCGCATTCCTTTCACAGCTTCAGTTATGTTTGCCAAACTATATGTATGTAAATTGGGGTGACATTCACTGAGATCTAAAAGATCTATTGTGCCCCCTTACTTCTACTTAGTTCCTGAGGAAAGTCTCAGAGACTAGTTGCTTCTGTAGTCCTATTTCCCGGAGGAATAATTTTTAGTAGGTACCCGTCCTAGTTCCCATGTGTTTCCATAATATATTACATAGTACTGCTCACACTCTATTAATGGTGTAGAATTTTCTATTTCTTCCGACTCAGAGATATATTCTCCTTCACTATCACTAGTATTTCTTACACTATAATTTTCTTCACTTTTTGTTCCCGAATCAGTTTCAGAATAGACTATGTCTTCTTCTTCGTCTAATTTAGTTAATCTTTCCCGATATTTTTTTTACTTTGAATTGCCAACTTAGAACTATTTCTGTCCTTTTTATTGTCGCCTTTGCTCGTTTTGGGCCCTCTAAACCTCATAATTCTGTCTACTGACAAACAGCCTGTTTTCTGAGCAAAAAAATAACGCAAACTTGACTTTCGAACAGTAATATTTTTTTTATCCCTTAGTCTTAACTGCAAATATAGTCTAGTAGTAAGAACGTTACTGTAGCAGTAATCTTTAATATTCAGTTCTTTAAAATCTTAAAATATAGAATTTATTTCAGCTTGTTCGTCTGCAGGCAATACCTAACTCGGGTAGAGCAAGTTATTCTGATCTCGGTTGTCATTGAAGTTTGTCTAAACCCGGATTATCGAACGAAGTTAACTTAATTTCCAATGTGTCTTCGACTTTTTTTCTCCATTTTTTCCGTTTACACTGACACACAATCAACGAGCACCAACCTGTTTAGATAGTAGAAAAGGTATACGCGAATTGCAGCACGTTGCCACGAGGGTTGTGTATAGTTCTGTATTTCTGACATATTTCCGAAACATTTCCTGAATATTTCCGGTATTTCTGATATTTCTGAAATATTTCCGATATTTCTCAACTATCCACATTTCCGATACATTTCCTAGAATTTGTACACCTAGTTCCCCCTCGGCAATTCCACTATTTTAATTGTAGTTACTTTAACGAGATAAATCGATTTATTCTAATTGCTATTTTTATCCATGCATTAGGCTTTGTTTATAGATTTTCAATTTATATAAAACCTTGTTTTTAGTCTACATACCACATTGCTTCAAAAGTATTGACATTTAAATGATTGGTTTTTAAATATGACACATTAATTACATTTTTTTTGCATTTTTAACAGTTTTTGCTAACATACTTCTCAATTATATTAACAAAGTATTTTTAGTTGAAGAACTATTGTATAGGGCGATTTAAAATTATTTTACAAGTTATTAGCCAAACATAAAGCTTGTTCGGTGTACAATACATTTAATTTGACAAAAATATTGCCTTCGTTATTCTCTTCTTCTGGTAATTAATTATTTTTAGGTTGCATCAGATAATACACCAATTTGTCCTATAGTGGAGGATCCGAATTAGAAATTACCTTCACCCATCTGTTTAATGGATGAAAGTATTTTATATCAAATTTAGTGCGTTAAAAAATATATCGCGAGTGGGTGGTCTAAAAAATTCCTGGCCAAACTATGATTAAACATTGCACTCATGGGTGTAATCAATCCACGGTTTAACGAATGAATTTAATACCAACAAGGCTTAATTTCATTAAAAAAATAGCTTGAGCTAAGGTAGACAGAAATATTGATATGTATTATTTATCTATACCTGATTTATCTATACCTGATTTATCTATGCCTGATATGTAATAACTACAAAAAACATTTAGATTTAGGTTAGGAAGCAAGAACACAAGCAAATTTTGGATTGTCTTAGACTTAGTTTAGTTCATTTATGAAAACATTTTCTTCAGGGAAGTAGGATTGAGTTAAATTACTTTAAAATGCTTTTTAAACGCTATTGGTATACTATTGCTTATTAAAGTAGAGGAAGTAGATCCCGGAACTACACCTCCTTTCTCTTTGATTGAAATCTGGTTGGAATCTATCCACAAAATTATTTTGAGACAACCGAAAGCCTAATACACTACCTCGATTGGATTGAAGCAGAACAGTTGGAGAAAAGAGAGAGATGTATTGGAGAGGATGGAGACCTGTCACATAAGGCAAAAAATAGAAACCTACTTTAAGGTAACTGTACATAAATCAGACACCGACCCAAAATTCGACATATTTTTATAAAACGTTACAAAATAAGAAACTTGTCTCTGTCTAAAGATATCATTGGTCAAACCTTTGGCGGGTATATTTAAAAATCCCCTTATATTTGTGACAGGTAGCAGGAACCGAAAAAATCGTCAGAGCTGCTCTAAAAGTGAGTGGGACTATAGTGCAACGTTTGCTCTAAGGTAAGAGACGATCAAACATATTTTAAACTTGTAAATAACATGCTTGCGTCAGTCAAATAAATGTTCCAATTATTGTATAGTACAAATGTAATATTACATTAAGTGTTTTATTATATTTTTTCGATATTTGACTTCTCTAAATAGAAAAAAACTTAATGTCGAATTTAGGGACAACCGAACAATCTATGGTTTTAATTTCGGCATGTTATGTCGAAAATAGGTACAGGTTTTATTTATTTTGTGCCATCTTTCTTATGGAATAATAATGTCAAATAATAATTACTTACTTAAGTGTTTCTTACTTTCTTAAGTAAGCAATAATGAAGTATTTATATAGATGATTTTCTTATAACTATTATTTTTAAATGACACCAAAAAAATATGGTAAATACAGCAAAAAAAATTTGAAAGCTGCTTTAAATGCTATCAAGAGTGGACACCAACCGCAACTGCGGCTTCAACTTTTGGTATTCCAAGAAGAAAAACTAGTGGAAAATTTCCAGAAGAGTGCAAAAGTGGTGTTTCTTCAGTGTTAACAAAGGAGGAAGAAAATTTTTTTACAGATTGGATAATAAACATGGCTAAGATGAGATTCCCTGTAAATAAAGATCAGTTATTAGACAACGTATTTTTATTGGTTAAGTCGTTAAATAAAAAGCATACCTTTACCAATGGTAGACCTGACCGACATTGGTATGAAGGGTTTTTGAAAAGGAACACCGAATTGTCTAAACGAATGGCCCAAAAAATATCAGCAACACGGGCACTGGTTACAGAAAATATATAAGAGGCTGGTTTAATGAAATCGATGAATATTTTCTGCAGTAGTCTGGCACCAATATTGCTGATCCTCGAAGAGTCTTTAATGGTGACGAATCAGCTTCAGAAATGATTGAGTCTACCTCTCAAAATTCTAACGCCATCATAAATTCCAATAAGGACAATATACCTCCAAAAACGATTGAGTCTACCCTTCAAAATCCTAATGCTATCAATAATGAAACTACTTCTCCAAGTAGAACTGAGGATAATAACGGAAATTAATTAAAACAATTAATACTTGTTAACATTTCAACACCTTTAAAAAAAGCGTTGTTTTGGCCTGACGAGAACTCAGTTAGCAAAGTGAGGAAGAGAAAAAAAGAAAAAATACCAGCGGCTACCACTTCCGATCAATGGAAGGCGTATTATACAAAAAGGAAGAAAAACCAACAAGAAGAACTAAAAGGAAGTCGAAAAAATAAAGAGAAGAAAATAAAATGAAACGAGAAAAAGCGCAAAAAGGAGACTAGAAGAAAAACAAGTAAGTAATAGTTAATTTTGAAGGAACATATTTTCCAGGTGTTGTGAAGAAAATTAGAAAAAAAACAGGCTTTTATAAGTACAATGACGTCAAGCGGTATAAATAAATGGAAATGGGCCCAAGAGGTTGATGAAATTTGGTACGATTATGATGAAATTGTTGAGAAAATTGAGGTGTCCTTAGAAGTCAACAACAGAGGTATTTTTAAAGTTCCGGAAATAAACATGTAATGTAATTTTATTTTTCTTAAAAAATAAAATTCTGGTTTCTACTTTGCTTATTTTAAGTAGGTACTTGTTTTTCTACAAAACCTAAAATTTAAGATGTCCAAAATAGGTACCTGCCTCTGTCGAATTTATGTCAGAACATGGCAATTATAATATGTCGAATTTAGGTTCAGATGCAGTTCTAGATATATACTCCACTTTCTTTTTTTATTTTATCTTCAAACTTGGGGAAATATGATATAAATACATAATTTTTGAAAGACCATTGAGCGTGTAAATGTTATTTAATTCAACAAAACGTTCAACACAAATATAATACGATCCAATACTTCGGCACAACTGCTAAAACTGTCTGATTTATAGGTACCTTACCTAGTACTTGTTCAAGGCCGCTCCACTGCTTCAATTGGTAAGAGTCCTTATAAAGATGTGTGGATATGTGTATGGGGGCAGTTATTGTTAATTGTTAGGTGTAAATTTCATAAAAACTTAACACTCTACTTCTTTTAATTAAAGAAGTAATAAAATCAACTAAAATGGTATTGAATAGATTGGTTAAATTTCAAATAAGTCTTGAATGAATATCGATTCATATGTATGTTTATTGCTTTTTCAATTATTCATCGCAGGATTCAGGTACAGTACTACTAAGAAAAATTTAGAAGCGAATTTAAAATTTTAAATTAATGATAGTTTTTTTTTCAGTCTGTATATTAATATTTTTTTTCGCTATGCCACTCATTTATGGTTATATTAAGAAGCTTCTAAAATAATTCCAAATAAAAGGTGGCTCAGTTGGTGTATAGGAGGAAAAATGATGTAGTACAGCCAGAGACACTCTGGTATATACAGACTCATAGATAGGATAATTTTAATAATATTTTTCATGCGTTTCTTGCGTCTCAATCGAATTGAATAGTTTGAGTTCTAAATCGCCCATTACAACAGTTTTTTTTTTCACTTTGAAGCAATGTTTTTTTTTAAAGAGTGGATTTCAGATGAGATAAATTTTGGCATTCTATGCATCGATTCAAAAAGTCATTATTAGCCTAGTGTTTCTAAGAAAAGTCTCTACCTCATGCACAGGCGTGAAAATAACAATACTAAGGGGACGAGCAGCAGCGAAACAACCGTATCTGACTTAAGATGAATAGTTTTTAAGGAAGAATTACACATGTCCTCCTCACAAAAGCACATGTGACCCGTTCCGCTACTTTCCATCATGCACACATGATCCACCATGAAGAGGTTGATCTGCAGTTGGGAAGTACACGTACGACGTACCACTTCGTAAGCTAAATTTGAAAAACATAAATAATATCAATTGCTTATTTATATAATTAAATTAACTAAATACAGATAGGTACTACTTAATCGATCTTCTGTAAATGGAATACATATGGAAAATAGAACATTTTTTGCGGAAAATAATTGCTTCTTGCGGTTCCCTAATTCAAAAGGCGTTCGGCTGCTAGCTCCTGCTGCCAGTTTCAGCCTCATCTTCTGTAAATATGTGTAGGTACTCATGGGGAAACATTATTTATTGAGTGAAAACTAAACAATGCAAACTTAATCATTCGTCTCCCTTCGTTGCTGAAATCATGCGCATTGCGAATATTCCAAAGAAATATAGCTTTATTCTATTATGTAATACTAATTTCCACATGTGGTCGTCGTAAAACTAGAATTATGTTACTGTGTAGTATAATACTCAATAAAAATATAAACTTACGTGATCTTGCGTTTCTGACCATTTTCACACAACAGCCATTGCACGTCATAAGCGGTGGTTGATCTCTCGGAAGAGCTGTGTAGTTAAAGGGATCCTTACATCTCATATCCGACCAAGAATCACATTCGTAGCAGTAAATTTGTCTTGCTGAAAATTTAGCAGAATTGTTTAAATACTCATTTTGATTGGTAGTAGAAAACCCTAACATTCGGAAGCTTCCAAAATTAGCAGAATTCAAAACATAAAAGGTTTACAAGCCTATATGTTAGCTCGGCAACTGTGAAAGTAAACAACTTATGATGAGTTTCGCAAACTGGAAAGCTTACAAATGATAGGGATTACTTTGAAAAAGTGACGAAATATGTTAAGAGTGGTTTTGTTAATTTTTGACGGCCAGTTGCAGATTTGTATTTTCAAATTTATATAAACAGAAACATACTCATGGATTAAACACAGCATGTTTTATTTTTAAAGGGTTACGGGCTCCTCTTGTAATAATTTTTTATTTAAATAAATCGTAAATTTAAGAAGATCTTGATTCTTAAAGAGCTTTGAGGTTTAGTAGCATGTCATGCAACTGGCCGTTTTTAAAAGAAATTAATGATGTTCCTTCCATGGATTTATATTCCATACAAAATGGAATGGTTCAATAAAACTGTACATTTTTGAAACAATAACTAGAAACAGATCAATTTCTCCGGAAGCTTTTACAATTAAAAAAACAATTTTCTAAAAAATTAGGACGCACTTTTGAAACAATACGACGAACGAAGAACCCTAAACATAACAAACAATATGCATATGTAATCTCACCAATTCCAGAGTTATAAGGCGAGTGTTATTGGTCGACCAGAACAGCTAGAGTGTTAACAATTGTGGGGAGCTCAGTCGCTAAAAGTTTGACAGACAGTTCACTTCGGGCACTTGCAGTTGCGAAATAGTAATAATACTTATTTTATTAATTAAAATTTCAATATCAACACCAGTTCTTGTGTTGAGATATATTCTCAGAATAAAATGAATAATATGATGATAATGAATTAGAAATACATATTAGCATTAGGTGTAATAGGCTGTTTCTGAAATATTACAATAGCCTCTATATGTACCTACTACCATTTGTATTTGATTATTTTGTTGGTACGCTACTGTTGCAGCGAGCAAACGCATTAATGTTCTATCTTTCATTTCTGCTTCTTTCATTCTCTTTTTTCTCGCACATCCAACACTCTAGCTGTTCTGGTCGTATTATACCAAACTATCTTATCTCATTTCTTATTTCCAAATGAGTTTCCACAAAATGGAGGATATGCTTGGTTGCTGAAGTAAATGATTCGGTGTGAATTTTTGGAACTTATAAAAATTCAATTTTTTCATCACTTTTCTATGATAGATGCAGTTAAAGCCAGATATTACTGTTTGCTTGATGATTCTATTAATTTTTAATGAGCTAAAACGTCCAAATTTTAAAATTATTTTTCTTTAAAAAATACAAAAAAAGATTGTCGTTTAATTTCCCAAATTAATTAACAAAAAGAATATTCTTCTTTTGTTTAATATAGGTTTTGACGGAAAAATAAATTTTCCATTGCGGAACATCATTATTTTTTTAATGCTTTTTTTGATCATATTGTTACCACACCAATAGCGTATGGTTATTGAAAGTGAACATGCACTCTATTCTAATCAAATAAGTATTTAGTGCTTTATGATACTTATAGTGAATAGTAATAGTTGTATTTGAAATTTACCAATTAAAAAGATTTATTTTATTTCATAAAAAGACAACGTTAATTATTTGAACATACAGCTCCAATACCAGTGCTTTAAAGGTAACGAATTTTGCACTGTATTTGTTGAAAATAAATAAAGCTAAAAATCGTACTCTAATTCAATATGGATTCGATATAATTCACCACAATACATCTCCATTGTCGTTACCAACAGTTACCAAAAAGTATTAGGGCGGGTTGAATCGCAATTGGTTATAACTCGCCCAGTGTAAGTTGGCACTTGAGATATGCGCGAACAAAAAGTAATAGACACTGCTTGAATAAAGATAAATATATTGAGCGGACTACTCTCGTACGACCCTCGAACTTTGCTTCAACATAGTCGTAGGTACATGCCGGCTACTGGGGACTCAAAAAATACTTTTTAATTTTATTACTGAAAAGTGTTATACTGTAACTGCAAGAAATCTATTTTTAGCTATGAGAAATATCTATAATAATATTTAATTCTTTGTTATAATTATTGGTATATTACCTGAATTGTGGATTCATATTTATTTATTATTTATCTTAATATGAGATTACAAAGTAAGGATCTTATATTTCCGGACGGACTTTACTTAAATATTTTTAAATTAGATATTAACGCTTACAATAAATTACTAAATAAAATGAAAATTAAAAATCCCTAAAAGATAAAAACAAAAGATTATCCACCAAGCTAATTAGTCAAGTTCCTTCGATGTCTTCAAAATTTAAAATTCTGGTTAAGCTTCCATCTTCAGTATGACTGTCTTCAGAAAAATCAAAATCAGAGTCACCATCCTCACTAGAATCATCTTCTATGTCGATGATAAACTCATCTATGACTTGATCTAGTAGAGGTTCCTTTTCAAATTTTTGTGCATGGTCACACCTTGAATTCCACATCATTCCCACTGAAAAATTCTTAAAGAATTCGTCGCAATAGCCAGCAACTTTGTTAAAATTGAAACCTACGTTTTCTTCAGCAACATAGTGTTTCATTGCACTCCAGACTAATTCGATAGGATTTAATTCTATAAACTAACTACTGATAATAATTACCGTAACTAAAAACTACTATAATACTACTGCGCCACTGGAATTACTGCGATATTAACCGTTTGCGGTCAAAACAGAGACTGGGGTACTCCATTTCAGAGAGTCTCGAGCTATGTTCTACCACGCATCTCAGAAGTCCAAATTCCAAGTGCCAATCTACACTGAGCGAGTTATAACTCACTGGTTACGAAACAAATGGTAAACTTTTAACCAGGTGTTGAGTTGTCGCGCAGATAGTTAGTGGCTCTTTTTGTGGTGTTGGTAGAACTGACACCTAACTTCATGTTGTACTTTGACGTTGTTTGTCGATAGTGATATCGACATATTAGGCGAGTTCCTAAGTGCGCATAAAGTACAATTTCGTAAAACCGTTCGTAAATTGCCGATGGTTCATCGCACAAATTCAGCTAATGCGTTTGTAATTTCAGTGTTAATTAATCGAATTAGTCATCATTTCCATCGAACTTAAAAGCTGATGTTTCCGATGGATTTAACATTTTTAACCAACCAAGTTAATTCCAACTGTCAAAACAAAATAACTACTTACTTCATTTCTAATCTATAATCCAACGAGTTCATCGATTGACGTCACTGACATAAGGTCTGTTCCAACCGCAATCAGAGACTGTCAGAAACAAAGACAATACACTGTTCTTTATCTATGGTCAGAAACGATCAGAGAATAACTGGTCAGCAAACAACGAGTTTACTTTCGCGTAATTCCTATCACTGATTGCAATGGTCGACTATTCTCTGATCGTTTCTGAGTTTCTTTTTGCTGTTGGAACATACCTATAAAGAGCATATTTTCAGATCCTGAAATGCTGATGAATTTACGAACTTATTTTCTCTTCAAGTTGGTTAGTGCTTTAGTAGTCGCTTTGTGCATATTTTTTTAAAATTCAACTTAAATATAAATTTAGTTGTGTTAGTTTTTCAGTTGATAACC
This sequence comes from Lochmaea crataegi, assembly GCA_947563755.1. Lineage (NCBI taxonomy): Eukaryota > Metazoa > Arthropoda > Insecta > Coleoptera > Chrysomelidae > Lochmaea > Lochmaea crataegi. Next base: position 86,535,248 of record OX387423.1, on the reverse strand, counting down.
GCACAAAATATATTTGAAAGTGATTATCCCCACTCTATAAACAAATGTAAATACATCAAACTACACAAAACGCCAATAAAATAACCGTTCTGTGCTTCTGTGACAAAACATGAGATTAACCAGCCGATATCAAGTAGTTAGAAAACCTAGTTTTAACCATCGTATAAACACTTGTTAGCGGTCGATTCTAGGGCCGTCTTTAACCTATTGGAGGCCCTGGGCATATAAGGATAATGGGACCCCTATGACTTTGACAGAACACTATTTTGTTAGAATAGACAAAGAAAGTTATCTATGTTATTTGAAGAGGAACCCTTCTAGATTTCAGATGGACAAAATCGTTAATTACTTCTTCCAAATCTATGCTTTTTAGCACATCAGATTCTATGGACATCAGCGACAAACTGGTTAATCTTCGCTTCGGTTCGTTCGCTCAATTTAAATGGAGCGAGTCACACTGATGATTTTTCTTTAAAATGTGTATGTGATTAGTATACCATTATATATATATATATATATATATATATATATATATATATATATATATATATATATATTTAAATTTATCTAAGCATGCTGAAGTCGGAAAGCCTAATTTTTGGGCGAGAGTAGAATAGCTTCGCGCATGTAAAAGCTAGTAAGTTGGTATTGTAGTCAGTAATTTAGGTTCAATTTCTTCGAATTATAGTATAGTATAGTTTTTTGGTAATAAATATTGGTTATCGTTTGGTGATCTGACAGGAACTAGGGACTTTGTATTTGATCTGAGGGGGGCCCCTATCGATCGCGGGGCCTTGAGCACTTGCCCAAAGTGCCCACTGGGAAAGAGGGGTCTGGTCGATACAACAACCTATCACGGTGTAACCAGTGGTTAGCGTTAATCAACTGGTAACCAGCTGCGATACAACCCGCCCTTAATATTATTACTAACCTATAAATATTAGCTATCACCTTTCTAGTTTGGCTATGAAGTGTCTTTTCTGAGTAAATTTATTCATTTTTGAAAAATGAACAAAAACAAAACACTACACTTTTGAACATCACCAAAAAGTCGAAAAATAGAAAACATGAAATACAAAAGTTTGGGATGCCACAATAAATTAAAAATACAATGATAATGATAAACCACTGACAAAACCGACGCCACTTTAAAAGTTTATAATCAATATTTGTCAATAATAGTTGAAGTGAGGAGTCGAAGGAGCAAGTCATGTTCGGAGCATAGAGCCAACAGAGTAGGTTTGTTTGATCTGCTCAGAGTTAAATTCTTGTAAGTAAAAATTAATCATTGAAGCTATAAAATGAAAATCATGCGAATTTATGAATCTAATTTGTTAGCACGTGCAGTTATAATTAACGTTACCTTTTTATAATTTCATCCAAAAAGACAATATAAAAGCCTCTAAAAGTGTTAACACAGAATAAGTATGTAATTAACACATTTCTGTTGTTCACGGTGCAAAGTGTAAGATCTGTAAAAGTGTTGTGTTCTGTTGTGAAAATAATGTAATATAGGTACAAACAGATAAAACAGTGCTTTGCTAAGATCTAAACAAAAAGTCGGCTAATGAAATGGAAATATATCAAAAAAAGCTTTCTATACATATTTGTCAGAAACAATTATTATTAACACCAAAATACACATTTACTGGCAGACATCAAGACTTACTTTGGCATTCTGCTTTAGATACTGTAGCAATAGCTAGCAATATTATCACTGAAAAATAAAAGCATAGAAAATATTAATTTGTTTGATGCTGTAGGTTTAGCTGAGCGTCTTTTCAAATAATTTTTTGATCAACCACTTGTTTTCCTTTGGAGAAGGCAATTCAACCACATTGAAATTGTGCGTGTTCCATGTTTTTGTATAAAAAAATATTGACAACCTAATAATTTGTTGTCCGGACACCAAATTTTGAAAAGCGGTTATATCTTGAAACTTGATTTTTATTATTTTTTTTTTGGTGAACTGTAGGTCAATTTTTCTTTAGCAATACTGTGCTTGAAATTTTGATGTGGAGTAAAATTTTAAAATATACGGGGCACTTAAATGTGAAGATAGAGCACTTAACGCATTTGATTCAGTTTCTCGCGACATTAAGCTTTACGTCATAACTTATTCCCTCGAATAATATTTCTAAGATGCATTTCCAGACTTACATGCGTCAAATGTAAATATGCAATGTATACCTACCAAAGAATACACCAGCAAACAAGAAGCGAAGCTGCTTATCCATTTTTTGTAAGCGCATGTTTGAAAGGCGCCATTTTTATAATAATATACTTCACTTTGTCGACCAATTATATCGCCGATATTTAAAAATTTGATCATTTTCTCAGTGTATTTACTGAGTTTTATCTGTCAACGTCGGTCTCTCAAGAGGGCCGTTCGGCAATGCTACTCCATTGACTCCGAACACTCCTCCCTTCTTTAAACCGTTCGGTTATTACAGAACGAGTAAAAGGAGCAGTTTTTTAATCGTTCGTTTATTGTGGAGTGGTGTGAAAAGAGTTGCTCCAATTGTACAACCTCGGCGAGGTAGGGTTTTGGGAGTGAATATGCACATTTAGATTACCGGCCAAAAAATAAAATTCTTACGTATTTTAGGTTACATAGTTTACAATTGCGTAATAATTATTCATTTGTCCCTCGTTTGACAGTTTGAGAGTTCGGTAACAAATGATCCTTTTACTCTACACGAGAAATCTGCTTCTGCTCCACTCCTATCACTCTCCATTTCGGAGATAATTGTCGAACGGCCCTAAGGTCATACATTTTTGTTACCAAAACATCAAAGAGATTGCTTCGGGCTTCACTTCTATTTAGTTGGTGTATTCTTTGTTTATACCGTTACCGATAGAATTTTTTATATTGTATTAAAGTAGTGATACGAAACGTTCACTAATTCTCGTATATAATATAGAGTATTTAGAATATCTATGCTAATTCGTTATTACTAGTCGGTTCGTGCCGGTGTTTGTTCAATGCTGTATGAAAAAAACTATAAAAAAAAGTAAAACGATTTTTACTTCGGTTCGGTGGAAAATGATTCCGTTGAGAAAAATAATGAAAAATGCTTCTATGGTAAGTTTTTTATTTAGCATGAATAAAAAATTAGGAAATATTTCGAAATTTATAGTAGTGGAGCTAATTTTCAAGTAATTATTGCACCAATATTTCAGGTTTTTTTCTATTTTAATAAGAAACATGTATTTGTGATAATGTAGAGTTTGTATTTGATGTTTTTAAAACTTCTAGTTTTATTATTTGTATGCTGCTAAATATACAAGGAGACTCATAATTATTGGGACATAGGCTAAGGTCCTAGCAACATGGGGTTATTAATATTTTCTTATAAACTACAACTTGAAACACGCCCTGAAAACGATAATATTTATGCTTTTTACGTCAACTTTTCAATGCCTTTACGTCTTTGGGATTAAGAAAACTGTTTTTGGTATTTTCGATGTTAACACAATTGAGGATGTTACACTTATTATGGTTTATTAATCATCTAATAATTGATTCTGATGTGCAGATTTTCATATACCAGTTGTCCCACAGTATTTTGATACATTTCATCTACTCAAAACTCAAAATATAGTTTCAATTGGTCACGCTATTTGTGAAATGGGACATCTCGTATATTGCTTCTCTTGCATAACTGCATTTTTATATTTTACAATTTTATGCATGTCCTTAAGCAATTTGATCATTAACTACTAGTTTTTGGTAATTATATGAAATTAATAAAGTGAAAAAAAACTTGCAAATCACGGTTTACAGTGTGTCGTATTTTGGATGAGACTGCAGGTTTTTTCGGCGATTAATAAAGATATTGTAGAGCCCTGCGGTGAACATTCAATATACAGGTTGATTCACGACGAGCTTACACTATCTATATATTAAATGACATATATAGAGAACAAGTAATGGCGCATTTATGGAAAATATTTTGACATACATGTCGCTTTCGGTATTACCGTAAATTCGCTATGACTTGTTCTCTATATATGCCAATTTTTATAGAAATCGTGCCAGTAGTCTCCAATATATAGATGGTGAAACATCCTGTACTCCAGATGAAACCTTGGTGAATAAAACAGTTAATAATTTTTGACATAAATCCAATATTTGTGAACTTTTGTGGAGCAGTTTATACGTGTCATTACTTACTTACTTTTCAAAAAATCTAAGCTATTACATCTTCGGATCTTTTACTTCTGGAAGACTTTACTACAAGCTTCAAATCTCATAAAAAATATATTCAGTGTATCATTCAATGTAAGCGCTAGTATTTTTGTCTAATACAAAAAACTCTAAAATAACAATTTTGAGTTGGGTGCAGATTTAGTTGAGGTATTGTACGCTTGTAAAAAAACAAGTTTTAAACAAGTGAACATACTTTATGTCAAAATATTATAGGACAGTTGGTATAATTTGAGAAAAACAGGTATATTAATCCCCCAATAAATTTTTTTCTGGATATGATTAGAATTTTAGGTATAAAAATGCAGTTTCGTGAAATTTACTAGAGGACTATTATATCAGCCTTAAAAACTATTTTTGATTACACAATTTTTTTTTAAATCACACGATATTAAAAGCCTCAAAAAGTTAGTCGGCTCTAAAATTGTAGTAATCTTTTGTATCTTTTCTAAAATAACTTTATGCAAGTAAAAAGAAAAAAATTCGTGAATGTGGAATATATTAACATGCATTGGAAGAAAGTTGGTTAGTCTCATTACATTATGATAGTTTTTAAAATCTTATATCTCCCAAATAGTTCTAGTATTGTTTAATAATATAGAGAATAGAGATAGTTAGTCAAACGCCGTAGAATTCTCATTTGACGTATCTCCTTTTCCCAGAGTAGTTTGGGAAATCTTGGGGTTGGGGTGATTTTCAGTACGTCATCGAATTCTACATAATTTTTAAGGTATGTTTACCAATTTTCACATTTTGTTCTTTATTATTACCAAAGAGAGAATGGAAATAACAAGATCTAAAAAGTTCTACAAAATATTACAATTTTTCAATGTCTCACTTTTCTTGAATATTTTGCTTTATTCAAAATAGATTGACACATACATTACGTGAGTTGATTGTGGATGACATTATCAACTTTCTAATTAACAATTTTTTCATGGAGCAAAAAATTCTGATTTCAATAATAATATGTGTATCAATTTGCAATTCTAAAGGAAAATATATGAAAATATACTACAGAATAAATGGAAAACTACTAAGTAAACAAAGGAAAGACGCATTTGGCGTATCTTTATCAATTATTAAGAAACACATGTGAAAACTGGTAAATATACCTTAAAAAATAATTTAGAATTTGATGACATACAGAAAATAACTCCAACCTCAATATATCCCTAAATCACCCATCCCCCCACCCTTATGATATGAGGTGAGTGTGTAATTAATTTTTTATTTCCAATTTTATATTGTACAATATAAAAGTACACATGCCAACCTATTAATTTTCATTCCTATCCTCAATGGCGATTGTTATATCCATTAAATAATTAATCTTTTGATATTTTTTTTCAAAATTTATCAAATAAAAATAAGTTATCAAAGTGAGATTGAAGGTATAGTTAACATTGTTGTCAAATATTTATTAAAGAATGACAATTTGAAAATTATTTATAAAAGTTGACAGTACATCGTAAACGTCACTCACTAGATTAATACATTATTTTCGAACTTAAAATCAATAAGACTAGTCCAATGAAATACGAAATTTGCTACTTCCTACTGTCTTGAATAAAACAACCTTCGTGTGCTATTTGTTATTACCATATAGTGTTCACACAAAGTTTGAAATCTGTAAAGTTCATATCGTATATACCTAGTAATTATTCAATAATCACCTACTCATAAGTGATAACGAATTATTGCAAAATCTGACCATGCATTTCAAAATGGATCATTTTATAGATAAATTGTATGCATTGAAAATTGTAACTTTGGCAACAGAGCGTTTACTCGCGTTGATATTGATTAAAATAAAATTGGATAAAATATGGCGACGATAACACATGATGGAGCTGCAAACACAGTCGCCATCTATCGATGAACTCCATTTTCTTCAAATTTATTTCCCGTAAGCTTAACTAACTATCTCTATATTATTCAACAATGGTTCTAGATAATAATAAGCGGTTTTCACAGAAAATTGTTCGCAACCTGCCAAATCTTGATGAGTAAACAATCTTGAGGCGTCAATGGAATTTTGCCTATCAATGTGTTGTGAATATTAGGTTAATTTTTGAAATATATATTTTTTTAACGTTTGGCATTCAATTAGGCTCTTTAGTTTTGAGCCTAAAATTTTGTAAATAATTCCGAAAATCTTCTTGAGACTACTTTTGGTATAAAATGATCTTCTCCAAGGTGTCTAATATAAGATATGGATAAATATAGGGTTTTGCAGTTAGTCGTTGCTTACGTACGCAAAAATTGTGTAATTCAAAACAGTTTTCATAGAAATTAAATAATTTGTGCCCAAAAATAAAAAATAAAAATTCGTCAATTTAATGAATTTGTTATGTTTGTACAAAATTTTTGTAAAATGTGGTTGAATTTATATTAAATGTTATCTAATTTGAAAAAGGGGAATTGAATGATTTAAATTTTACAAACAATGTTAACTAGGCGTCTAGAAAAAAATCTAATTGAGTATTAGTAATAAATACTTCAAGCAAGTTACAAGTGTAAATCATTTTTACTCACGAGCACATTCCCATTGAGCACGTCCAAAACATATAAAACAGACTGGAATAAAGTTATGAATTTAATAAAGGAGTGCGCATAATGTTAAACCGCGAATTTTCCCATAAAATGTGAGAAACAGGCTAAAATTTAGAGACTGGTTCATAACGTACACCCATCCTAAAAAAACTTTACGAAACAATAAAATTCATAACTTTCTTTTCTTTGTAACGCGGCATAAAAATAATTTTATCTAAAAGCCGGCATAACAACTTTCTAATGCCGCCTTTCGTTTAATGCTGGATGCAGGTGTTTTTCCGGTATCCCTTTCACAAACGTGAAATTTCGTAAAATCTTTTATTATTTCCCTGAAATTAATTTAGTATAAAAATGTTTGTATACATGGTATTGAACAAGTCTTCAAAATTTTACTGTTTCTCATTTTTAATTTTCATTTTATGATCAAATCTACGGTTTTACATCACTATATATATATTCAAAATAAAAATTATTTGAAATATTTTAAAGCTAGAACATATAAACACAATATTAAAATTATTTTTATACATAGTAGTCTTTTAATAAGCAGTTATTGATTTTTATAATAAAAAAAAATGTTTTCAACACCAACTTATCTTAGTTCAATACTTGATATTGAAGAATGTTTGAATTGAATCATTTTGGTTAAAATAAATAAAAATAGTTCAACAGTTTTGATAATAATATATGTGCAATGGGTTTTTTCTAATTATAAATTTTAATTCAGAATGCTACGGGTGCAAAATTTCGGAGGTCAAAAATTCCTTAATAACAAATTTGATTTTAATATCAAATATTGAACCTGGATCAAGCTAGCCATAATTGTTCTGCAGTCTATTACTAAAGTACCATTTTGTATAGGATGTCTCAATAACTTGTACATTAAGTAATGATAGAAATCTGAAATTCAAAGATTTCAGCATCTTAAAAACTATATAGCACCAGTTTCACTAATATTGATAAACATTTGGTGATTTGACTTATATTCAAGACAATAAAATTAACCCTTTTAACCAGCTACCCCTTTTCATAAAAAATATTTCCAGGGGTAATTATTAGCCCTAAAGGGTTGAAGGGACAGGTGATAATTTTATCCAAAAAGGTAGTTTCATATATAAAAATTGACCTGTTTCGGGATATTTCATTTGAATTCATAGTTACTTAGAAAATTAATTTATCCGTTACAAATGTTTTTCAGTTAGCATATGGTTTTTACAACTAAAATCCCTTACCAAAATTTTATCGATATTTGTAAAAATGGTACTGTATTATTCCAAATTGCTGATAAAAATGTTTTCAACTTTACCATACTGTAACTTCAGCATTTTACCATTGCCTCTGTGTACTAATCATTTAAAAACACACCCTTCATGAAGCTGAAAATTTTGTGACAAGAAGGATATTTTTTTAAATAAGGATGTATCCTATTAACAACATTCAATTTAAATAACGTAAGACTCATTAGATCAATCCGTTCAAATTTGGTCCACTAATGCGGATTCGCCAATTGCGACACAAATAAAAGAACCCTTAAAAAAATATCATACGTCCATGATATATAAATTATTACAAAATAATTGATCTCTTATCAAAATTTTATCGTATTATGATATGATAGAAGAATATTTTTACAAATGAATTGATCCCTTGAAACGTTTATTTGTACAAATAAATTAACCCATTGAAAGAATTCTATCGTACGCCCGTGATATAAATTTTTTTACAAATAAATTGATCCCTTATAAAAATGTAATTGTTCGTCTATGGTAGATGGAAATTTTCGAAAGTAAATTAACTCCAGTTTAAAACTTTTATCGTACGCTTATGGTAATTGTAAATTTTTACACATGAATTTTAACCCCCTTTAAAAATTAAATAGGTATTATGTCTATCAGTAGTGAGTTTTATTCCTACTAAAAATCACAAAGTAGGTAATAATTAATGGAAATAAACAAAAATTAATGCCCCTGCAATAGACATGATGACTGATTTTGAAAAACTGCTCCAAGGTGTTTGTACGCATAAGCTTTATCCAAAAAAAGTTGTTTCTTGAAAATTAAAGGAGAAATTTACGTTTTCAAAATACAATTCAAACGCAAGATTAGTAATGGCGTCTCTACGACATCACACATCTCTAAATATTTCACAGTTTGCAAATAAAAACTTTATTTTGATTATTAATTTAATTATTTTGCGTGATAGTCATGAATTCCTATAACGAGTAGGTAAATATCATTTAAACGATGCAAAACCAGAAAATACGATAAAAGTTCGAACGATATACAAAAGGTTGACGTCACACGTTTGTGATCGATGTTTTAGCCAAGATGGCGGATTGCCATATTTTGTATTTATATTTTTACTAAAATAAATATAATCACAATTGTAATGTAAAAATAAGTGATTGCTTTAGAATCTTTGTAATCTATACAATTATTTCAGTTATTTTTAGTGATTGTCATCATGCCTATCAACGTATGTATGTCTATATCGAATAAAACGCTAATTGTTAGTTGAAGAGGAGACATTTTCTAAATTAAAATAAGATCCAATTTGTCACAAATTATATTTTCAAAACTCTATAAGGTCAAAGAAATATGTTTTTAAAAATAAACTTAAGGTTGTTACACAATGTGTCCGAATTAATGTTTGTTGGTAAAAATTGGCCAATGCTAATATTTTCTCTCTCCTACGAATGACAATTATGAACCGATCCTTGGAGGATTAATAGGGTGGAAAATCTTCAGCATGTAAGGAGATCAAAGTTGTACCTACAGCACTTATTTAATTGAAGAGCTGGCTGCTGATTTTGCTTGGTCATTCCCCGAATGGCAGATATACCACTCAGCAATTTGTTTATTGTAAAATTGATTCTGGATCTAAGTAACTACGTTAGATTTCCAGTGGGTTTTCCAAAAGAAAAAAGGTAGTTGTACTGACAGATCAAATCCAGACTGGTCTGGATATTCTTAACCTTGACAAACCATAATAGGGTTACACAGTGTATAATGCAAAGTTCTGTAATTGGGTCACTTTAGTTCTGCTTTTGTTTAAGCAGCCATGTTGCCAACTCTTAAAAATTTTCTTAAGTCTAGTAATATTCATAAAGTTGTTTTAATGAATTATTTTTTCCAGCTAAGAATGTTACGATAACAGTTTACGGAAATATGGACAATATTTGTATAGTGGACTTTGCAATTTTAGAAAATATATTGGAATTAACTTTATTTTCCGTAAGCATCAGTATTTATCCTTGAAAGTTCCTGTTTCTAGTTGCAGTTGTTTACGTAATGCGCATTAAGCCTTATGGCAAGGTCACCTCAACTATACCTACTTTTATTTACATTTTAATGTAGAAACAATAATTGGCTTTCTAAAGTCAGCAAAAAGTTTGAAATAAGTAATTATCGTGCTGATCTCACCTTATATTTCTTTAAATAAAATAATAGCAAAAAGTATATAATTTCGAACACACTGTATAACGTTTAAGATGAAAAAAATTTTTAACACATCGATATCACAAATAATACTATATTACCTAAAGTTACCAAGATTTTATGCATCTTGGATTGAGATGATATCACAATCACATAAATCAGGTACCTATTTACTTTTTGTCTTTCCAACACTATTCTTTAATGCTTTCCATTGATGATATTTCGAATAAAATTTGGTATTTTAACCGAACTATGTGGCGAACGCACATTTTTACGAATTATTTGAGCTGAACTACCAACGTCAGTATGTCTAGCAACTCCGCTACGAAGTTGGTGGTATATAACAATATTGATTTTGTCCTCCGTCCTTTTCCTTTGAGTAGAATACAGTAGCGTTACATAACATAAGTTAATTTAATTTTAAAAGCTGTACCTACAACAGACAAACTATGCAGATAAAGCTCATAAAATTCAAATACTTAAAAAACTACTATTTTTGAATTTGTGGAATTTTATTAGTTTGAAAGAAAAAGAAGACCAATTTAAACAATTTTCCCATAGTATCTGAGAAGGAGTTTCAAAAAGTTTTCTAATAAAATCTTTATAACTTGTCTTCTATATTTTGAACTTCTATGTATAATTCGGCTTATACAGTGCATAAATTCATCGTTAGCTAATCTTAAATAAACAATAATATGAAATAATCCAGAAAAAGAATAATTTTGTTTTACTATTTCTTAAAAGAATCATATCATATTGGGTGATTCATCACGTACCATGTGTCTGATTAAGAGTGGTAACCCCCCTAGTATACCTATTTTTTCTCGTTTCTTCGCCTAGAAAATAGATATTGAGATGAGGTTTTTACCTTTTTTTTTTCAAATTCCATCCTCAACAATTGTTCAATTACCTCCACCTAGCGACCGTTAAAACCACTGGAATAAAACGATGATATAATGTTTTATTAGGCATTGAATTCCCTTCCAAATGATACTAAATCTGTCAAAATCCATAAAGCGGAACGAAAGTTATAACAGTTTTATTGAGTCAGCTTTCCCACTCACCTCTACCAATTATTTTACAAGATAGAGGAAAAAGTACTGGAGCAAACTTACCTACATTTATTATAGAAAAATGATGTCTTTGTGTTATTATTGTGAACTACGCCTTCTAGCGGTGGTGTAGGAAACTTGAAAATAATTTCCAACAGTTTCTTGTATGCAAGTTTGTAATACAGATTTTTTCTCTAAGCTGTACGATAACTAGTTTCTGAGATACAGCGGATTACCTCTCTTAATCAGACACCCGGTACTCAGATTTCAATTCTGCGATCACAGTCTATTTTGCCATTTTGAAAATATTTGACACTGAAGACTTTCCACTATTCAAATCCCTAGATAGTACTCGCACTGTACCTTGTCCTAATTATCTACATTTCTTTTATATTCTGCTTACCGTATATTGAGAGATACGTACTCGATCTGGGTGAATTTCATGAAATAATGTGCATACCTGCATACCAATTTCACAATTTACTGGAAACGACACGATTTTTATGAAAATTGATATATGGATCACAAGTTATGGTGAATTCATAGTAACTATTTTGACATACATGACACTGCCAGTTATACTGGAAGGGGAAGGGAGCAGCAACTTTGTTATTTTAAATATAACACCCTGTATATTTTTTGCTTTTCTGATTCTACGTTTGATTTTAATGTAAAATACCCTATACCTAAAATGTATACTTTTCGAGATATTAATTTTTTTAATGACAAATTGACTGGCATTCCCTTTTTATTAAAAATTCTAGGTGAACAGCCCCGATACCAAAAAAAATTGCTTGTCGGGTTGGTTAGTAGGAAGGTCAAAGTAATTCGTGACATTTCAAAAACTACTTTATTGTATACAGGGTTCGTAAAAAAGTCTGAAAAGTTCAACTTCACAAATGTCAAATACCTCAATTTTTTTTAAATGGAACTAGCAGTTCTTTCCTTTTTTATTCAATTCCACTTTAATTCCTATCACTGATTGCGATGGTCGACTATTCTGTAACAGCTTTCGGCAGTTTCTGATTGTTGTCGGAGCAAACCTTCTATTTCTTCTTTTGCTACGCCTCTGAAAACCTGCATTTTCTTTCGCAATGCTACCACTGGATGTCTGCTTAAAGGAACCATATGGTATAATGTTTATTAAACTGAAAGGGATACATCTAATTTTTGTTTTTGGATATTAATAGGCTATTTTAAATTTTTTAAATATTCACTTCTGGCGCATGTGTAATACAATTGATTGGTGCGGTTGTTTCCTCAGGATTATATATATATATATATTTTTTTTTGTGTAAACCTTATTTCTGAATAGCCTGCGGCGCAGAAATTTTTATGGAGACGTTTCTTTTCCTAACTAACAATAAATATCATTACTTAAATTTTTTGAAATTGGAGATAGGTATAAAAATACGTATTATCATTGTTAAATAATATTATTAAACTGTGGTATTATTTATAGAATATTTTTGAATATGCACTGGGAATCCAAAAATTTGACACCTTTTCAAAAGTGGTTATGTCTTGAACCACTCATTTCATTTTTGAAATTTTTTTTTGTGAATTCTAGGTCAATTTCAATGCCACTGTACTGGCAGTAAACATAAAACTTTGTGGCCCATTGATTCTGCATAGCAGTCCAAATAATAGGTACTCGCCGTCCCTTTTTTGAACATCTACTTTTTATTTCAGTAACTTTGTCAGAGAGAGTTCTTTTGAATTCGACATCATTAAGAGTCTTCATTATTTTTTGTTCTCCTTGCAGTTTTTAGTGATATCCCCAGTTAGTTTGATCGCTGACAAATCACTTTTTTGAGAAACCAGATAAGTCCCAAAGACATAGTTTTGAGAAAATGACAAAAAACTGTCTGTCTATTGAAAGGTGTAATTTTTTTTAGTTTAGCTATTAATAAATATTAACGTAAAGTAGTTAAACAGTTTTTTGACAAAGAAGCAAAAATATTATAAATGCAAGTTAACAAAAAGTGGAGATTGAAAAATGGTCGACTTTCTCAAATAAATTTTTTAATTTGATTTATTTATTAAAAAACAGTACAAATAATGTTGTATAAACTTATGAGAAATATAATATTATAAAACTTCTGGCTCTAATTCACCATCTACGGTTGACTATAAAAAAATCTCTTCGTAGAAACTTTGGATTTCTTCATTATCCGGTAGGTAAGTAGTTTACGAATTTTTTAATGTTATCCATTTTTCCATTTCTAATAGGTACTTTAATATTAGGGTAGGTTGGTTCTGTGCAAAGTACGTTGGGTCTAGAATATCTTTCACCGATTTGAAACGAATAAGTCAATAATCCGTCTATGTAGTCGTATGCTGTAACCGTCCCTTTACGGTTGTCGTCGAACGAAAACTGCATAAACTTGGATATGTTGAATGGACCTCTTTCACTTCTTACAGTGGCTTATCCTTTGAGAATTTCTTTTATAATATCTGGGCCACCAACACTTAAAATCTTTATCTTCTTTATCTTCTTTATCCTCTTTATCTTCTTTATCTTCTTTATCTTCTTTATCTTCTTTATCTTCTTTATCTTCTTTATCTTCTTTATCTTCTTCATCTTCTTTATCTTCTTTATCTTCTTTATCTTCTTTATCTTCTTTATCTTCTTTATCTTCTTTATCTTCTTTATCTTCTTTATCTTCTTTATCTTCTTTATCTTCTTTATCTTCTTTATCTTCTTTATCTTCTATGAGATGCACTGTAAACTTGCTCTGCTGACTCGCCAGTATGAAGAGTTTGGTGTACTGCTTAAGTGTGTATAAACTCTATTATGTTTCTTAAGGGATCTTTTTACTACTCCAAAGTCCCTGTCACAGGGCAGGAATGAATGACCACTGTCTTAAACTGTCTTAAACCGCCCTATTTCTGTTAATGCAGCAAACATTCTTATAGTTTTGTGATTTTTATTTTGTCCTGGGCATCCATCCATAAACACATGTAAATGTTTAACATCTAATGGAACATAGGTTTCTATGTAATTTCTGTAAAATTTATTAAAGACTTCTTTCCTCGTCTCCTGTGATAACTTTTCTAAACATTACTGCGACAACTAAAAAATACCTGATGGTTTAAGATATCGTTTCCAGTTTTTAGGTTAAGTCTACTTACTTGCAGTTTAATCCCATTTCCTTTTTAGGAATATCTTTTCCTTTATAATTGATATATTCATCACCTTTTATTCTTACTTTTTTTATTCGCTCACACTGCCATATTCCACTTTTGACACCTTTTTACGCTTATTTCGACTAGTATTAACTTCATCCATTTTTTGACAAGCTCTAGAACTTTACTATTGTTAAAACGCGACAAGCGCTGCGAGTTTGTTTGAGAAACCCGAAATCCTGGACATATCGGGTTTTTAAAGTAAACACAATATTCAATGGCGGTTATTGTACAGGAGTGTGCATGGATTTGTAAGATTTATAAATCAAACCTTGCGCCTTGCTATTAGAGATGAATATTTCGTAAAATGTCAAAAAAACCATTTGGTGGTTTTGTCGGGTTTCTCAATTAAGTGATTCAATATGTATTTTTCGAAAACAGCGTTGGCTTTCCGTATAAACATATTTCCTTCGTCGGTTATTCTTTTGACCATATTTATGTTTTGTGACCGGCTTGAAACTGCAATCTAGAGAGAATTTTCTTCTACGTATACATACCCTAATGTAAGTTGTAACTTGTTCGGCGGCGCAACGTATCGCGGCGCTCGCGCGTGCCTACCTTTTCCTTTTATTTTCGAGGAAAAGGAAAATATTATGAATAGAAAATAAAGCAAAACCTTTTCCTTCAACCTTATCTGCTTGTGAGCTCTACTTTTTACTCTCACCTTAACCTTACTTTATTTTTATAAATACGAGCTAATTCAAGCTTAAAACTGGATTCATAAACACCGTTGTCCGTTATTCGTTGTTCGCGATTCCCGCTGCTCGAAAATAAAACAGTGATATCAAATACATGCATTTATAAACCGTTGTTGTCGTGTTATTCGTAGTTTCCCCGTCTTTCGTCCTTGCTCTCAAATAATCAAATTTTACATCTTGTTATACGTGATTCGCAGTTCCGCCAATGAAAACTGAAGTTAGTGCCACGTGACTTGATATCTGCCAATCGTGTCAAATATATTTTGATAATAGATTTGCTGTTGAAAAACTCATTACTATCTTACTTTCTATATATTTTGATACAAAAACGAAAAACAATAACTAAACAACAATCTGTCATGTAAATTTTTCTGTCGTATGACAAACGTCAATTTTGTGACCAATCAAATTTCAACATCACCTGCAACGAAAAACCTATATAAATTAGTCAGCTCGGAAACAACTGTGAATAACGAATTTCCAGCAACTTGAAAATACGGCGAGCAACGAACAACGGGAACAACAGAGTCAATTAATATTATTTTAGAACGTGCCCAAATCTAGTAGCTTTTTGTTTCATACATTTTATATGTAAATAATAGAAAAAGAAAAAAGGACTTGTGGTATTTCTCCAACTATAGTTATCAATTGTCCTCGGAGTCTAACTAATCAGATGTGGTTTCAATACTTTAGTTGACATCTTGATGAAGGAGGTGCCATTAAGATTCTCTTATTCTTAAGATTATTAACCTTTCAACTTTATCACTTTTGTATCTGTTTTTTTGTTCAGTTATGTCATTGGGGTATTAAGTGGATTTTTGCAACGAAATAAAGACACATCGGTAGAGCACAATATTTATTAGTTAATATCAAAATTTATAACACAGAATAAAATTAAACGTTAGCAAAACTTAACAGATTTGAAAACATTTATAATATTTAAAAATCAAGTACAGTAGAATCTGTAAAATAATACCGGATAGGATCATTTTCACTTCGCAAGTTAGTCTTAAAAAATCAAAAATACGCTGGAGCAAAACTAGAAATTTCATTTTGATAAAGCCTACAGTTCAACAGCCTAATAAAAATGAAATATTCATGTACATACCGTATTTTTTATTGTAGTTTTGTTTTATTTGATATTTAATGCAATGGTATTTTTCTATTGGATACGAAACATATAACAACTGCCCTTTACTTCGAATGAGTTGAAATTAAGAAGAAAAAACTGCCCATAGATCTAAAGATAACGTTGACAATAAGTTGAACTGTTTTATGGCTAATTGAGGTAGCACTATCAAAACCTAAGGATTATATCCAGCTAAACTGGGATGGGCTGGAAGCATGCAGTCAGGAAGGAACGTTGGTGTTGTACACTAACGGATCTAGAACTGATTTAGGAACAGGAGCTGGTCCCAGGTGCAATGTCCACGCATCGTTGGGGAAATTTGTATTCCAGTGGGAAATGTTTGCAAACGAACATCGAAAGGTGGTATAGAGTCCGAAAGATCTTTATACCTACTCTCAGATAGTCAGGCAGCACTGAAATATTTAGCATGTCCCCAGATCAAATCTAGACTGGCCTGGGACTCTGGCAAATCACAATAGGGTAACACTTAAGTTGGTCTCGGACCAAAAGGGTATTGTAGGCAATCAAACTGCATTCACTAGTCTTGAAACGGCATTTGGAATATCAAAAACTGACTTAAGAGTAAAACATTGTTGATAAAATTTTAGATCATATGATATTCCCATATTATGTCTATCATATTAGCATTTAAAGCTTAACCCAATAGAAAAATATTGGTACTGGTAAAAATAAATAAACTGTTGTGTAACTATAGTAATTTAATTTGTGATAGTTTTTGGAGGAGTTGTCAAATAAAATATAAAAAGGCTGTCGTTATTTCACTCTCGATTAATTATTAATAAAAATAATTATAGTAATTGTGGAAAAAAAATACAGTATGTTGATAAGGTGCACAAACAAAAAACAATTACAAATATTCCTAAACAGCACTTGGTGTTTTTGGGAAAATTGACTTCTTACAGGATGTCTCATTTATCGTTTGATACATTCTCTGGACTTTTATAATAAAAGTAATCTTAATATTTGAGATTTATATTGTTTATTCTGAAATATAACTGAATAACAAATCATATTATACATGGTATCCACGGATGGGGTGCCCAAAAGGAGAAACATTTTTATTTGTAGTTTTAGTGAAAAATGTCATTGTTGATAAAACGTTTTGCTTGTTCTGAAACTACAAGATATGAAATAAAATTTGAGTTTTTCAAAACCTGCTTCATTTTATAGTCCATTTATACGATTAATTTCTGCTCAGTTCGAAAATGTAATAATAATCTAGTGAGAGACGTTCACTACAATGATCTAGTGGTTGACGTTAACGATGTACCTATGGAACTGTCCACTTCGGTAAATAATATTAAAGTTGTCATTCTTTTTCAACATGCTATCTCTTCAGCAAAAAATATATCTTGTAAAATGCTATAGCATTGGGAATGCTTCGTACAAGTATGCAATTCAACTATTTAATCGGAAATATCCAGATGTATACTCGATACGCGGAAGGGATTAAAAATATTAATAAAGAAATTTGATGAGACAGGTTCTGTTGAAGACAAAAAAAAAATCGAAAAAGGTGTACAATGATGCAGCTATTATCCTAGCTTTACATTCAGTAAGAGAAAATCTCAAGTTGAGTTTACGAAAAAGAGCGGCGGAAAGTTGGTCTCAGCAAGAGCCACTCACCCAAAAAATTTTATGAAAACAAAATTTGTCCATTCAAACCGAAATTTATTCACACCTTACAAGACTTGGCCTTTGTGCAATCATTTGAATGAAATCAACCCATAGACATGCTAAGAAACGCTTATAAAGAATTTAGAAATGTTTTGAAGTTGGTGGAGTCGAATGATTATTGAATTATAGAAGTAAACGTCACTCACTAGATAATTATTACATTCTCGAACTTAGTTTACATAAAATTGACTATAAATTGAAGAAGGTTTTGAAAAACATGAATTTTCTTTTATTTCATGGGGTTTCAGAACAAGTAAAACTTTTGATCAAGAATGACATTTTTCACTTAATCTACAAATAAAAATGTTTCTCCTCTTGGGCACCCCATCCGTGGACACGCTGTATTAATCGCCATATTGCTAATAATTAGTTGATTAATGTTCTCTCTATTCAGGGTGTTCGAACAGTCCGTACCAAAAACTTGGAAGATGATAGAGGGTACCATAATATAAGATAATATACACAAATAAAATTAATCTAATTATGAATGTGTTACAACTTTACATAGAAATTGCTTACTTAGTCGAACTGTATTTGTATGAAGTCAATTTTTATCCACGCTAAGACACCTTCGATAAGTAGTTGATAATAAATTTCTAAGTTGCATCAATTTTATAAAAAATCTACACCTTTGGACGTCAAGCTTTACATTATAGGTACAAAGCGAAAATTTTTTAAAAATATGACTATAGTTTATAGTGATAAATGTACAATATACTATTTTACAATTAAAGCTTTACAGCAATTCTTCCACTTCAGTTTAGTGGCAGTTTACTATTTTGATATAAAAGATTGAAGAATCATAAAACAACATATATATTCTTTTTATCACATTGAACATTTATATTTATCGCAGTTTTTCTTGGACGTTTTCCAAAAATTTTGTTGTTTACATTATTTGAAAAGTTGATTTTAAAATTTTAAACTTTGAGTTCTTTAAAACTGAAGTTGATGAGGTTAATTGAATTGGTGAATTTTTGATGTAGAGCTTAATTTCAAAAAAAATATACGGAGTGCTTTAATGTGAAGATGTTTTTCACCCGAAATTTGATATAGCTTCACCTCGACATTTTATATCACCCTGTAGTGGAAATTATAAGAATTAGACATACAATATGTCATAACAGGTGAAAGAGGATTAAAAAATGAAACGAAAATAACAAAATATACAGTGTGTCCCATTTAAAAATAAAAGTTTTTATCTTACCTCCTAACATGTACCCCCTAAAAATAAATTGCCTTCTGCTCTGAACTCTTCTTCAATTATTCCATCAAAAGTTATTTTGCACTTTTTTCATATCTAGTAAGATAATCGAGGTAGAAGTTTGACCTATATCTCGAAAATGACACATCTTACTGAATATCTGGTTGAACTACGCTTGTTTAACAAAAAAATAAGTCGTGATGTTTCAATAAATTTTTTCCTATCTCCTCTAATTTGGGACACTCTACCCTGTACCGGGTGTCTGATTAAGAGACGTAACCCGATGTATCTCAGAAACTATTTATCGTGCAGCTTAGAGAAAAAAATCTGTATTACAGACTCGCATACGGAGAAACTGCTAGAAATTATTTTCAACATCATTCTTCTATAATAAATGTACCGTTATAGTACTACACAATTTAAATATTCGTAATCATTAGATCATTTTACGTAAGTTTGCTCCAGTACTTTTTCCTCTATCTTGTGAAATAACTGGTAGGGATGAGTAGGAAAGCTGACTCAATAAAACTGTTATAACTTTTGCTCCGCTTTATGGATTTTCTCTAAGTGTACGAAAAATAGTTTCCGAGATACAGCGGGTTACCTCTCTACCAGTTACAGTGTGTCACAAATTCGGAAATTCGAGCTTGATGATGACTGTTTGAAACAAATACTCCCACCTAACTTAATATTATGGTAACCACAATGATTTGTAAAGTTGAAAAAAATCCAGGTCTGTATTTAAAAAAATGAAGTTGTTGATAAATGTGGGAATCCGAAACGGGCGAAACGTCAGATGGATATGTAGATAGACAATAAAAAATGTCAATGAAGACTTCTCAACTGTTTTTTGTTCCATGCGGAACTTTGCCACAATTTAGACGTTTCTCTATCTCTTACCGTTTTCGGGATCCCAATGATACGCCTCGAATTTGGGACACACTTTACATGCTTTAAATTAGGATAAAATGAAGAGACAAAAATAATGTTAGAACCTCATATTTTTCTACAGGCCTTCGTTACTGAGTTCTAAAGGCCCCAAAATTGTAGGTAAGAAGTAGAAATTTGTTTTTGATTTTCTAATTTTCGATTATGAGGTTTACATAGTACTTCTTTTGACGTTTTAAGTTACTTTATATTCCTCCCCGAAGTGTTGATCTAGTTTACCTTCTCTCAGTTTTATAGTGGTCCCATAAAAAAGGAAAAATCGCGAAAAACAAAACTCTTGATAATGTAACCTTTTAGCAAGATGAAATAGATTACATACAACAAAATAGAGCCGTTAAAAGCTCAAAAATATTGAAATTTGGAAAAACTCGATATTTGTTTTAAATTTTTTCTTGTAAAATTTCATTTAGTCAAAAATTTATACTGCATTTCAAGCACATATAATATAATCATCAAGTAAAGTATGCTTATATGCATACAAAACTTAAAAAGCGAAAATGTTATTACAAAAACAATACCGTTACTCTACCACATTGAATGTCTTTTATGAGCGATTGCTTACAAGAAACTATAATGGATTTGATATTTTTATTAGAAAATGGTCAATTTTATAAATAACTTCCTCAATTTCCGTAATATAATATTTTTATAACGAAATAATCTATACTACATCAGTTAAAAATTAATTTTGATATATACAGAGTATTTCCAATACTATTCAACAATATTTTGTGTTACATCTTCATACCTTAGAGTCTATTTTAATTAATTTCATGAATAAATTCCCATAACTGGTTTAATTTATATTTAAAATAAAATATATAATTCCAGCCAACTCATAAAAGACATTAAATACTAAATTATATAACAAATCTGAACCTTTTATACATAACTTTTTCTTCTATTTAAACAAAAGTACACAGCAATTTATGCAGTTTTTCACAAAAATATAATTACAATATAATTTATTATTTTTACAAAACAAATATTTGAAATTAACATTTTTTACATCTTTAATATAGATTTATATATATTATGTACCTTATATAAATATAAATAAACTTAAATATTAACTACTTAAAGTGTAAACATAGTTTATACACAGACGCATAAGCGTACAAAATGTACAAGGTGAAGAAATAATTATAATTTACTAATATAATATTTCAAATATTTGGCAGTTAATAATCTAGATACTATCTGACTCAAGTTAAAAGCGATGCTTTCACAAGATATTTTGATATTTATAATATTACAGATAAATGACAGAATAATTCTTGCTGGATTGGTTCCTTTGCTTACATTAAATCGTACTAGGATAACCCATTAAATGTAGGGGGTCTCGACTAAATGTGTTCCCCAGAACCCCAAATGTTAAGAGGCGAGCAAGTGTAAATCTGTGAAGGTTTCGGTATTTTTCAGTAAATGTGATAAAACCGCTTATATCGAATGTTAACGATGGACGGCAGATATATAACAGATATATAACACCCTGTAATATATTAACTTTTCGGATTCTACATTGAATTTTAATGCCACTTTGTGTAAAATTCCCTATACCTAAAAAGTATAGTTTCCGAGATATTAGTTTTTTTAATGAAAAATTGACAGGTGCAGAACTTTTTATTAAAAATTCTAGACGAATAACCCCAATACCAAAAAAATTGCTTGTTGGGTTAATTAGCAGAAAGGCCAAGGTAATTTGTGACATTTCAAAAACTGATCTATTGTATACAGGGTTCGTAAAAAAGTGATGAAAAGTTCAACTTTACAAATTTTAAATTAAATTCAAAATATCTTGAAAAATCAACTTGTATAAACCATTTAGTATCGTTCATAAAGGTAATTTTACATTTTTGTTCACCTTGTAAAATTGATAAATGCCTAAATCGAATAATCAACAGTAGATAAAGTTTCCATAGTATTTTTTTATAATCCTACCTTAATCAGTTCAAAAGTGTTTGCTAATCAATGTTAACAAAATAACAAAAAACTTTTTTCACTATTTGTGCTAATAATGTTAATTACTATAAACAACAAAAAATAAATATTAAAAGTTTTCTACTTTTTTTTTATCTGGTCTCAATATTATTGGAAAATCTAAGGGTGAGAAAAACTTGAGGGGAGTATACAATATAGTGATCAAATAAAAATTGTATTTTGATCTTTTTTACCTTTATATGTATTTAATTCTGTTCATACAAAATTTAAGAGGATTGTGTTCAGGTGAGCTTGGGACGCCGTCTAATATTTGATTCTTCAACAAAAGGGGAAGGAAATGTAACACACAGAAAATGTTCAGCTCTTATACAAATTTCATACAAAATCCTGTAGATATCTAGGTAAGTAGGTAGTGCAAAATAAAAAAGATCAAAATATCTGCATTTTATTTAGGTATAAAAATAATAAATAAATCATTGAAATGGCAAGTATTCTGTGTTACGTTAAAGAAACATATATTAGCCTATATATGCCTAGTGATGGTGTGTTTGAGTGTAAAATTGTGTTCAAGTAATTCAGTTCAAGCAATTTATGGTCCCTATAGTTTTTCTAGACAGTATATTTAGTACCTCTTTAAATTCTTCTAACGGTTATTATACTACAAAAATTTGAAAAGCTTTATTTTTGTTAACATTTTTATCAGCCATGTTATTATATATAGGGTGTTTCTAAATTCATGCGAAGAAATTCAGGAAAAATACCCTTGGGCGTGCATAAAAATTACAAAATTTCATGTTTCCATCTTTACTTAAATTTGAGAAAAATAAAAATAAAACCTCCGACAATAAATATTTTTTAACCACACTTTTTAATACTTTCTTATTTTTTGTAGTGTATTATAACTTGGCTAATAAAAATGTAACTCTTATTATTTTTTATCTTTGCAATAGTTGCATTTAAATTAATGATAAAAGCGTCAGCTACAGTTACTCATTTAAATATTTAACGAAAGTAAATAAATAGAAATATGTAAGTAAGTAACAGTACGTAGTGTTTTATAGCTATACACTAAGAAAACACACTATAACTACAGCTTTCTCAGTGTAAATAAACATACTTATAATTTCTTTTAAACTAAACCAATTAGAATATAAAATGTTCCTAACGAATGTACCTAAAAAATTATTTAAAAATAGATTTTTGTTTATGAACTTTTATTTTTATTATTAATCATGAAAGTTGTGCCCGTTACTTTTTTGTTTGAGTTGTTAGGTATTAAAAATCCCTTTGGACTTGTTCGTATACTTTGTCTGGGATTCTTTAACATTTTTTCAAATTAAAATCAAATTCAGAAATTTATTTGAATTATAATTATACAGTTTTTATATTGGGTCTTCAGGATTAGAAACCATAGTAAACTGGTAGCCCATGTCACATGTAGGCTTCATTATTTCGTGAACATTGAAAATCTTAGAATTTTCTAGAACAACTAACAAATGGATGCCGTGTTTTTGGATGCATTCCTTTTAGCTCTTTGAATGAAATGTTAAACGTGGACCGGCTATCTCTGGTTAGAATATGCGTGATATTTAAAGGTAGGAAGAAGTTTTGTTCACAGAGTGACTGAACTAAACTATTTGATTTTGCAATGTAATTGCTGCATCCAAAAAAAAAATGTGATTAAGATCGGCACATGCATTCTCATTGCAGCTACAGGCAAGATGAGCGGGAAATCTCCCATGATTAGTTTTCATTCTAAATATTCTTGATGAATGAAATTTCGGGATTGTATAGTTGAAAATATAGTTTGGAGGGGAGCTAGGATGTATTAGGAAATAGGAATTATGTGAAGATCGTACGATGTTTTCCCAGTGTTTTTGCCATAATACCTATAAACATTTTATTTTTAATTAAGCTAGTTACATCTTTTGCAGTATAAATTTTATAAAGAACTCCATTCATTACTGCATCCAAATGATCAGCTTTTTCATTACCGTGTGTTGCAGTATGCCCCTTAACCCAAACAAATGTAATATTTAAATTAGCCAACATTGTTTTCATATAACATAAAATTGAACAGTTTAGCCTTTGAGGATTGATTTCCTTTATAGCGTACAATGCTGATTTAGAGTCGGATATTATTACTAGTTAATTGTTCTTAATTATAACTCTTACATCATATTTGGAAAATTATTAACAAATCAAGTATCTCTGCGCAAAATGTATGCCACTAATGTTTTTAACATCTACTAAGATAAGAAAATCTAAGCTATCTTTGGCATACATAAGTTAATTGTTTTTTTTTTCACCTTTTTATCACCTCGCTTATCAATAACCCTTAGAATCACTTGGATTTGTATGCCATGTTGTGTTTTGATGAAAAGTGGTACCCAAGGAATGCATCCAAGTTAATTGTTGTAGTTTCGTGAAAATTCTAAGATTTTCAACGTCCACTGTAGCGTCGATTATTATCCAGCTTGGGTCTTGGGGAATAGCCTCATTCTACTTGTTTTTCACATGAAACTCAATGGTGAAAACGGTTTCCATTCGAAATAATGAAGCCTATACATGCTACCGATCTATAGTCTTTTGAAGTCTTAGAGTCTGTTTTTATGTTCTCCAATGCTCTTCCACAACAGAAATACTCGTATATGTTATTATCTCTGTTATCGAAGGCATGTTTTAATTGCTTTTCCAAGAGTACTTAGTAATTCTATATTTTTACTTTTGTTTCAGATTACTCAACCTGAATTATGTCCCGGAGAGGATAAACAGTTGGTAAGAAATTTATTGATATTAATTTTCATTTTAAGACATTTATTTCAACTATTATCATCTTATAAGAACCAATTTTACTAACAGTTATAAATCTGAGAAATATGTATTCCTCTTTCTTTCACTATCCATTTTATCCAGAAATTATTATCCCTCTTCATTTAATTCCACTATTAATATCTTTAATTAATTGCATATTACAAATAAATAGTGAAGCAACAAGTATCTTATCCAGCCACGTGTAATTTTTCTTCCTCTTTTATTTTGCATTAGGAAACAATTTATGAATGACCCTTGTTAGGAACAATTTATATTCTGATAAATCGAATTAATATAAGTAACAGTTAAACAATTTTCTTTTCTCCACAAATAAATAAAAATAATACTGATACCTTATAAAAATTTACACAAAAATATATAGAATAAATAATATTATTGTCATTTTTAAAAATTAAAAATATTCGAAGACTAGAAATTAAGGAATAGTTTGAATATTTTAATATCACTTTTAGGTTAATAGGTTTCTACCTACGGAAGAATCTGAAAAAGCCTTTGCCTTTTTCTGTAGGCGGTGCCATTAACATTGGCACTTGGTTCTTGTGAGTGATACGTATCTGTAAAAAAAGTATATAATTAAGTAAACACCCGGTATCATTTTGATTAAATACAAACCGTAGTTGCCGGTTGCATCCAAGGTTCGCCGTCAATTTGCATAGGAAAAGTCTTTTTTGTTTTTATAAGAACTGAGGAACATTGTGCTAATCGTCGACCACTAGCCCTTAGTCCTGTTCGCACTTGTCCCATGTGAAGACAATTTTCTAAGCCTATGACCTCTATGAGTCCATCTCCGATATCTGCAACAAAAAATACTGTATAAAAACTGTAGGTAGTTTATGAATCATTAAATGTACCGGGTGTCTGATTAAGAGAGGCAACCCGCTGTATCTCAGAAACTATTTATCGTACAGCTTAGAGAAAAAAATCTGTATTACAAACTCGCATACGAGAAACTGCTGGAAATTATTTTCAAGTTTCCTACACCAGCGCTAGAAGGCGTAGTTCACAATAATAACACAAAGACATCATTTTTCTATAATAAATGTACCGTTATAGTACCACAAACTTTAAATATTCGTAATCATTAGATCATTTTATGTAAGTTTGCACCAGCATTTTTTCCTCTATGTTGTAAAATAACTGGTAGGGTTGAGTGGGAAAGCTGACTCAATAATACTGTTATAACTTTTGTTCCGCTTTATGGATTTTGACAAACTTAGTATCATTTGAAAGGAAATTCAATGCCTGATAAAATATTGTATCATCGTTTTATTTCAGTGGTCGCTAGGTGGCAGTGATTGAACAATTGTCTTGTTTTCAACTTTTTTTTGGAATCTTGAAATGCGATGCTATATTTTTTAACCATTTACTTGAAAGAGGATGAGATTTAAAAAAATGGTGAAAAACGGATCTCAATATCTATTTTCTAAGCGAAGATACGAGAAAAAATGCCTGCGAGCTGTGATATGCTACTGACCCTAGTAATCTAAGGTGTTTTGCCAGTGGTCACCCATCTAACCACGCTCGACTCTGCTTGACTGTAATTATCGCATCACAGGCGTTCCACCACAGAGCTGGGTCGATTCCCCAAGTCTGGTAATGTCGTTGGGATATTATTCCAGCCAATAGTAGCGTTAAAGGTACCTAATAAAAATGGAATTAACGAAAGATGATGTACCTGGAGCAAAAGTAAAATATGCACAAGATTGAAATCTACTTTTTCGGGCCTTAAAACGATGGCCTGCATGTTGTGGTTAACCTGTATCAGGTAATAAAAATGTACTTGTAGAAACACATATTGGACGAATTATCAATAAGTTTTTCTAAATTTACTATACCTTGTATTGCTACACTTAGATCCACCGAGTTGAAACTGCTTGTACTCAATTCTTTCTGTCTCTTTTTTGACTTTTTCCTTCTGGTACTGGAAAGATGCTCACCCCAAAGATTAGCTCCTCCATGAGTATACGGAATATTCAATAAAGCTATTCCTTGTAATGGAGGTCCATTGGCAAGATCCAAACTTTGATCATCACACTAGAATGTTTAGATTTGATTATTAGGTGGTACTGTATAAAAGTAAAGGCGAGTAATAGTACTTACAGTAATTTCAATATGTTCGTGTAGGTTTTTACATGACGCCGAAAACTGTTCTGAAGTTGCGTATTCAAAGTACCAGAGCTTATTTTTCATTCTGCTATTGAATTTTTCGGGATTCTTTTCTCGTTCTAGATGAAATTTTACACAAATAGCAGCATCCTAAAAACAGTTAACATATTAATTGTTGGTATTATACATAATACTATTTAATGTTGGGTGCTTTTCAATCTAAGGTTTCGATCTTCCGGATGATCCAATAACCAACATGTTACGAACTTAAAATAACTATAAGGAAGCTGCGCGAAAGTCAGGGAACCTTTGCAGAATAGTAGGAAGACCGCTAGATAGCGCAACTCAGACAACAAGAAATTTTAGTGACTATGCAGTTGTATTTCGTTAAATAAAAGGTGGGAGAAACGAAATTTGAAAACATTGTTTAGAGCTCCGTGTTTTTAAAAATATACTCATTTACAAAAAAATAATTATCCAGCATACTTACAACTCCTATAGAAAAATAATTATTGATAATGTTATATGGTATTCTAGTATCAGGTATCTTCTGATCCGGATCTGGAGGTGAAGTATCATATAAATCCACCATCCATCTATCAAGCATTACCGAAGAAGCTCTAGCGATTTTGTGTAACATTTTATGTATCGACTCTCCTTCGTATCCACCACCCCATCGAAGGCATCTTGCTAAGTCATTTCCAGTTCCTAAAGGGATTACTGCCACCGCTGGCTGACACTCCAATTCGATTTTATCTAGTAAACAATATTTATTCATATTTTATGACATTGTATTTCATATTTTGGTTGAAGAACTTACCCATAGTTTCTAATACCCATCCAACGGTTCCGTCTCCTCCACAACACACAACTTTAAAGTTGGGAACGTCCTTGAACATACTTAGTCCCGCCATAGGACCGTTACCACTTCCCAGGATATGTACTTGTCTTGGGTTGAGTATGTATTGAAATTTTCTAAGGATTCTGGAACCTTGCCGACCTCCTGATTTCGGATTTATGAAAACCAAAAGAGGCACGGAACTCGGGGACGTTGTAATTTGGAATGACAATGCTGGCTGTTTGTTTTGTGATATGGAACCCTAGAAAATAATATCTAAAGAGAAAATTTAATTTGCATGGATGATAATGAATGTATAAAGTTGTTTGCATCTAGGTACCAGGTACTATTTAAAATTAAATGGAGAATTAAGAAAATAAATCACTATTTTTATAATTGTTCCAATAATTTTCTTTGAAAAATGTTGACAACTGACATAACATACAGGAATACAAATAGTAACATGCCTATAAACCGGCTTTTATGAATTATGTAAACAGAATAGTTTGAAATCAATTAAAGAGAATTGAATTTATTGATGTAAATTAGGTGTTCGTTATTGATAGCTTTTAGTAATGCGATTTGTGAATATACTTTCAACTTACATTATCATGTCCGTATTTAGATCCCCGCTTTTGTACGGATCTTTGTCGATCTAGAACAATGGGATAAATGGAGACTGGGGGTAAAATATGGACGGCGTGCTCTCCAAGTCCACATTCAGCTTTCACTTGGGAAACACATTTATTGTGTAACTGGAAGAAAAAAATAAAAACGTAAAGTATGTTTTGTGCTTAGTTTCAACTAATGTGCCCGACTGAACACGACCATAGTTACTGTAAAACACAGTGGTCTGGCTAATTGGTCTATGGTCAATAAATTTGAGATACTTACGGTTATTTGGCACCATCGACAGTGTAATCCAGTAATACCAGCCTTCACCGGTTTCCTACACCTAGCGCATTTTCCATGACAGTTACCTTCTACCCAGTGGTGCTGTAACGTTTGGCAAGATTTTTTGCTCTTCACATAAGTCGCAATACAACTTGCCGGGGCTCGAGCAACGCATCGTTCATGGACCGTGTACTTGCAAACTATGAAATAAATAAAAATTATATATTTTCAAGCAAGTGCGACTGCCTGGCAAGTTTGCGGTTTCTTAAACCAGACGATGAGATGCCACCGGCAATAAACCACATGGAAGGTTCAAGTTCGATGCTGATTAGGTACATAAAAAGAGCCGGGCTGGAAAATGTAATCTAGATTCAGAGGACCACAATAGACCTGGAAAGGTAGCAACAAGCCACCTTATCCAATCTAATATAATCCTCTTTGTAAACGATTTCAAATGAAATCAATTGTCTGTGGTTTTTAGAAACGGTCACAATTCCAACTTTAAATATTTATAGTGTATGAAAACATTCAAACAACGACTGATTGTTTTAAATAGTCAATATTTGATTACTTACAAACACAACTCAGTCCTTTCTTTCCTAATCCAACTAACATGTTCAGACAGAGATTACAGTATGCAGGTCGACTAAAATGTTTCAATCTCCATAAATGATTTCCATCTTCTTTTACGTTCGAGTCGAGACCTAGCAGCACCAGGAGTGGTATTGTTGTAAGACCTCCTCGTTTCCATTCTTCTAACGAAACCGTACCATCAGCATCGTAATCTATCTCCACCATCATATCCTGAAGAATCTGGAATTCACTTTCTCAAGTTAGGCGATTCAAAAAACAATATATTGTATAGATATGACAGATGACGAAGTTATTTAAAAAAAATTAGAGAGGTTGCGATATAAATAAGGTTGTTGATATTTAAATTTTTGGGAAGAATAAAAAGATCAATTGACAAGAAATTTCATAGTAGGAAGTCATGGTATGAAATGTTAAAATTGTAGAAAGAGGAAGAAAAAAACAAGGAAAGTAAATTTTAATTAATAGAAATTTCAAATTAATTTCCAGTTATTTGATTCCGGAACAATTCATATTATGATATTATAGAATTATAAATTTTCAGAAATTAATAATATTTTCGACATTTTTAAAAATTAAAATAAATACTTTTGTGGGGAATATAAAGTCATAATAATAATTATATTTAAACAATTTTAATTCTTCATAATAAATTATAAGTAGATAATTTATAGATATATCTAAAGACTAATTCTTTTATTGTATCATTATAATTCAATATGAAAAAATCTTCTGGACAATTTTTTTTTAAATTTTTGAACCACAACCTGAAAAGAGTTAGTAGCTGGGGCACATAAAAAACTAAAACCTAAAAATAATTAATATTAATAAAATTAACCCTTAACTACTACCGCTGGGTCACAGTGACTATATGGAGGTTCTAGTGCTTGGCCTTTTCAGTATTCTCTAGATAGCCCACGAGAACAATTGCAAAAGTGTTATAACTGAAATTGACTATCGTAAGTGCCTTAGATAAATCGTATTGGGTCAGAGTGGTGTAAGAGGAAAGATTTTTGTCAAGTAGGTGGTTAATGTTGTCTTCAAAATAGTGTACACAAACTAGTTTATTATTTTATTACTTTCCTAAAAACTGTAACCGTCCTCTTAGTAATAAGGAGCTCTCGGAACTGGTCGAAAGTGACGAATTTTTGGGAGAGGATGACAACCCTGAGGAAAATTTTGAAAATGAACCTCTTCTAAGCAGTGATAAACTAGAGGCTTGTATAAATATTCTGGACTGTGGAGACGAAAGCGATAAAGAAGAGGATGATGAAGAACTACTAAGCGATCATTATACGGTCAGTGAAGAAGAATGGGAACCTGGAAGTAATGAAGTATTAGAGACTGATGGATCTGTTGAAGATGATGGGGTGGTGGAAAGTAATGAACAAATTGATGCATCTCAAAGTGGAAGTGCACCAGAAAATAAAGAAACAAGAAAAAATTATTGGTACGGAAAAAAAAAACAAAATGAAATGGACTAAGACAGTACCGAAAAAAGGTAAGACAACCTCAAACAATTTAATTAAATTTTTATCCGGCGTCAAAGGTTTGGCACGTGAACATCCTCCTACAACTCCTCTAGAATGTTGGAGATTATTTTTTGATGATTCAATGATAGAAAATATTGTACAATTCACGAATCAACGAATTGACATAGTCGCTGCTAAGTACAGTCAGTGTAAAAGAAAGAGAAATGCGCGTCGCTCATTTTTCTCAACTTCTATAAAAAAATATCGACAAATTGGAAATTGAAGCGTTTATTGGTCTCCTGTACCTCCAAGGTGTATTCAAATCAGGTCACGAGGATTTACGAAGCCTCTGGGCCACGGTTGGAACAGGAAGGGATTTAGAGCTACTATGCCACTAGCTAGATTTTCATTTCTTTTATGCTGCGAATAGAACAAAAGAAAATAAATTAGCAGCTATTTCTCAAATGTTTGATACATTTATTACAAATTCAAAACAAAACTATACACCAGGTGATAACGTGACTATAGATGAAATTTTAGTACCTTTTAGAGGCCGTTGCGGTTTTCGAATGTACATCAATGTACATCAATGTGCCAGAGATGGAAAAGAAATGTCACGGTACAATTTTTTAAAACAACTGGGACGTGATTTATGTATTCCGCATATTCAAAAAAGATATCAAACTTCGTTGCCACGCAGTTTGAAAGCTTTAATTTTTAATATGATTGGAGAAACACTTCCACCACCCCCAGCACCTCAACAAAGGCTAGGCTTGTCAAAAAGAAAAAAGTGCGCAATTTGTCCTGCCAAAAAGACAGAAAAACAAACACCTACTGTGAAATGTGTCATAATCCAGTTTGTATGAAATGTCCAAAATCTGTATGTCCAAACTGCATTTGAACTTTTTTTAATAGATATTCTCTTTAGATATTTTTCCATAAATCTATTAATAAATTTATGTCAAAAAAATTTTGGATTTACGAAATAATTTTTGGGTGGTAGTAGGTAAGGGCTAAATTCAATATAATATATATTCGACTTATATTACTTACTGGTTTAAGTTCTGAAACATCCCAGCCCAGGTACTCAGCAACTGTCATCATTTGATTAACTATACAGTCCATTTCGTTGGTATCCAAGACTCCATCTCCATTTGTGTCATAAAGTCGAAACATAACTGTAAAGTTACCAAAAAACTTTTGAAATTTGATTTGCGTCTTACAACAAGTTTTAACTTTTACTTATTTCAACTCAATGACTATGGTCAGCACAAGCTGACCTTCATCGAGTTTTATTATGATTAACTTGATACTAATTAAGACATATAATATTGATTTAAAAAAAATTAAAATTTCCTATTGCAATGAGGCAAATACGATGTTGTACACATAAATTAAATGGTCTAAGCAATAAGCTCTAACATTGTTGTTTTAAAATGAGTGACAAGGCATAAGTAAAACTTCATTATACTGCCTGACGATTAATTATTGTTAATTAATTCGGTTGAATAACATACTCGTTAACAGGGTTTTAGAATATAAATTCTGGCAACATATTTTGTTCAATAATAATAAATAGTTCAAACTCGTGCTGGTAAAAACCACAGTGTTTTTAACAGTAAAGTTCAATTTGGAAGGTTTTTATGTCGACAATAATAACAGAAATAAATTGAGATCATAAAGTCTGGTAATGTATTCCTGTAGTTAATTGCCTACTAAACTAATTAAAGTTATACACAATTTTAACTAAACATTTTAGCTAAATTCAAACGTATACAGATACATTCAAATAAAAACGGAACATAGGGTTTTAGTGTATTCGCCGATCTAAATAGTCCACCAACAAAACATTTCTATAAGTTCACTTCAATGAATATCAAGTATTGATCTGGACAGCTGGATTCAGAATCACTGTAAAAAAGCCCGCCCCTTCTCCTTCCAAAATTATGTGCGAGGTGCGTGGGAAGTGCGAACTGCGATTTAGTATTGAATAATTATTTGATCGGGGTATAGTAAACATGCTTACGTTTAATATTGTTAAAATCGAAAATTAATTGTTAAATTCTCTTTAACAATTAATGTTTCGAGTTAAGATAATATGTTTTGATTTCTTCTGGCCATAACGGCTTCCAAAATAAAAATAAATACGTAAATAAAACAAAATAGGATTCTTTAAATTGAAACAAAGTTGTGGGCTTGAGCACTCTCGCCGTTCGACTGACTGACTAACTGCCTGACGCTAATTAAGGACCGCCCACCGTTGAGAATACGGAGCGGTGGGAATTGTACGATATGTTATAGGTGCCAAACAAACGATTGTAATAATCGTGTTTTTAATCTGTTGAAGCTGGATGTTGGTCGACTAGTTCAAAAGCAGTTCTGATACAATGCTTAAAATCCCTATGTTCCGTTTTTGTTTGAATGTATCTGTATACTGCGTTATACTTACATTCTAATTTATCCTCTGGCCGGCCTGCTTCTAAAAGTGACAGGTAACAAACGATGTCCTTCAGAGAGACTTTCAGTTGGCTCACATCTAACATACTTGCCTTCCTCACAATGTGTCTCATTTCTATAAAAAAATGTATTTAACAGAAAAGACTCTATAGTGCATACAAAGTATTATTTTGGAAGATAAAATCTTGAAAACGTACATTTTGCTGAATAAAAATCGGAAACTCTTGCTTCTTGTGTAGAATGAGATTTTCTTGATATTTTTTATAAACTTTATTCGTAAGTTATAGACTATTACAGAGTAATATCGCAATGTTTATAATCCTTATAACTGTTCGTATCTTGTATCTCAAGAGCCTGTGAAGCCCTTTCGGCTACAAATAATAATTAAAAGAAGTTCATTTATATTTAACCCTCCGTCGGGCGCAATAGTAGATTTCCCGAGTTCGGGCGCAGTGCATCTCTTAGATAGATGAGCGAGAATTTTTTCGTTGAAATTTAATTAAAGTAAAAACTGTACTAAAGAATACTGTATTGTTTTAATACAGAACATTTTACAAAAATACATACAAAAGCATATTAATTAACAAATAGGTAAAGATTTGGCATCATCAGGGTTGTGTGGATTGTATATTCTTTGATGTCTCTCCATTCTTGCACTTATTTTATGTCAAGAAACAAAATACACCATGAGTGGGCGCAACGATACTTTCAAATTCATGATATAATATAATTGCTTAGGCGCAATAGTAGATTTCCCGAGTTCGGGCGCAGTGCATCTCTTAGATTCATGAGCGAGATTTTTTTCGTTGAAATTTAATTAAAGTAAAAACTGTACTAAAGAATATTCTATTGTTTTAATACAGAACATTCTACAAAAATACATACAAAAGCATATTTATTAACAAATATAAAAAAGATTTGGCATCATCAGGGTTGTGTGGATTGTATATTCTTTGATGTCTCTCCATTCTTGCACTTATTTTATGTCAAGAAACAAAAAACACCATGAGTGGGCGCAACGATACTTTCAAATTCATGATATAATATAATTGCTTAGGCGCAATAGTACATTTCCCGAGTTCGGGCGCAGTGCATCTCTTAGACTCATGAGCCAAATTTTTCTTTCGTTGCAATTTTATTAGAGTAAAAACTGAACTAAAGAATATTGTATTGTTTTAATAAAGAACATTTTACAAAAATACATACAAAAGCATATTAATTAACAAATAGAAAAAAGATTTGGCATTATCAGGGTTGTGTGGATTATATAGTCTTTGACGTCTCTCCATTCTTGCACAAAGTTTATGGCAAGAAACAAAAAACACCATAAGTGGGCGCAATGATACTTTTAAATTCATGATATAATATAATTGCTACATTTGGATAATAAAAATGAATATACTATTTACCTCTGTATTATATTTCTACTTCATGCAGAAAATATACCGAACGGGCGCAATGAATCTGTGAGATTAAGACACTCAGTGCAAAATACACCTTTACACGTGAAGAGCACGATAGCGAACTATCGATAGTTTTTTTCAACTATCGATAATATTCGATTTACTGCCCATTACTGGGCTAAAGTTAGGTTAGAGTAGATCTCTACGACGGAATACGCTTCTCCTATGTATATGTTAACATACCGTCGACTGTTAGTGTCCGGTCACAGAATATTTATTATTTTGTGGTCCGGTCACTTCGTCACGTCACTTGTCAGTAGTCAATCGGAAGTATGTTTATTGTATGTATATTTGATAACTATTCAATATTCAATTTAGATCATTAGATTTCGTTGTGCGTGTGCAAAACTCTATACAGTTACGCGTTTTCGGTATTTGTAATTCATCAAAACCCAATGCCTCAACTGGCAAAAATATTTTTGCATACCTGGTTCGTCAGTGGGATCTTAAAGGGCTTGCAGTACAACTGGTGCCATAATATCTGACAGAAGATCCCGACTAAGAGCCAAAAATGTTGAAATGATAATGTTGCTTTCTAATTACATATGTACGTTCGAATTTATTTTTATTAACCCCCGTATCAGTCACTCAGTTAAAATAACATGCGACGGCTGGTTTAGTCGGAATACGGCGCCGACGGCTCGCTTTTGTAGACCCAATATCAAAGTACCGACACGAAGTGACCCGTCTTGTCTATTTTCGGTGTCTAAGGTTTATTAAATATAATATAAACATAAAGGTTGATGTGATGTTATATTGAAAGCAGTTTATTCCTGAATAAGTACTTGTTTAATTGTAATATACTGTGATACAATTATATTCAGTCATATATAACCTACAACTTGAACACGGCACTGTGTACACATGGATACATAAGTAAATACGTCGCTCATCAAACCAATTGTCGTTTTGATTTTTCCGGCTGTTTTCCATACATTCAAGTATATCAACTGACAATCCATCAATCATTCAAAATGGTTAGAAACCAACGACTCGTAAATTGTGTACGTAACAAATTAACTTTTTTTGTTCTCTTTCTTTTCGAATCTACGTTCCATATTCACTGTTTAATACGATGAAAATATATTCTTTTCAATATCGAAAATATCGCAATGCGGTTGTCAAATTGTATTTTGAATATCAATAAAATACCGTCTTTATTGGATATATAATTCTTTTAGTCGATAAGTAAAAGCTTTTAAGAAGTAAAAAAAGTATAGAAAAACGAATTTTCTCTACCTTCGAGTTTGCCGTTATTTACTAGAAGGGAATTATTGGACTTCTTGGACGAATTCCTTGATATCTGACTGTGAGACGGGGATGAATCTGAGCTCTTTTTTCCTAAAACTTCGTGACAAGAATACGAGGTGTGCGTTACTGTCAACATTGGATGGACCGTTCCTGAAACAAAGAAAACAAATGGATGGGTATTAGACTTCTAAGAGTATACGTTCTCTCAAAACTGAGTCTTAAATGATGATATATTTGTTTCCTTCCATTTTATACTTAACTATAATTGGAAACTTGAATAATGGCAGTTTAAGACGAGTTATAGACTGATCCTATGGTTATAGTGAGCATAAGATGAGATCGAGATGGTGGCAGAGTCTTATTCTTTTCTTATTCAGGCTCTTCACAAAGCAAATCACCGTTATGGACCGGTGAAGGACCCTTGGAAATTTTTGGGGCATTGGACCCAAACGAATAATTGTTAGATCAGATAATTACTTGGTGACCAAAAGATTCATAGCTAACAGCCCATTCAGTAGTGATCTCCCAATATATTGTCTCACAAACTCTGACCTTTCTTATACCGTCATTAGCTGTTGGTTCCAAAATATCCATAGAAAAGAAAAATCAATCCAGGCTCCTATATAACCACATCCCAAGTGAAATTTACTCAATTGATTTAAGTATAGGGAGATTAGAGTAAACTAACCTTACATAACTCACTTGAAATATTATGGGATAGCCATCGGTTCTGAAAGCATGTAGTGCTGAATATCAAAGTTGGCAACACGTTGCTAAAAAAGACTTTCCTCGATAGACGCAACAAATTGTCTCTGAGCTCGATATCTGGTCAGAATAACGTGCAAGGAAGAGTGTCACTGGTGACTTCTTTTAACCAGAGCCTATTGCGCATATTATCAATATTTGCTAAGCAAACATTATTGCCGGAAATTTGAATATATCATTTTTATAGAGGATATAAGAGAACAATTCACATTAGTTAAACTTTTTGATTTGAAGTAAAGTCCGAGATGGGGAAGAAAAAGTTTGGTGATTATCCAACTGTGGGTTGTATACTTTTTACCATACCATTAACTCTTTTGTCAAAGATTCTGTATACAGATCGTACCTGTTTTTCCCCTTGTTGAACAATCACTATCCGACCTGTGATGACCCAGTAATTTTTCACTAATTCCATGGATTTTTTCGACCAGCATTTCTCCATAATTCGTGGACTTTTCCTCGGTATGTTTTTGAGTATCTCCTGTTGAGTTAACATTCGGTGTAGATCCTGTAAAAAAATAGGATAAATGTAGAAATATGTTCCAAAATTTCTTCGGTTAGATCAATGATATGTCATTTTATATAAACAGGAAAACATTTAGCCATTTGGATTTTTAATTAGAAATTTTGTCAGAAGGATACTTTTAAAAAGCCAGAATAAACAACTGTGACAGTTTAAGAAAACTAAAGGCTTTACTACCAATGGGGCAAAAACTTTGAAGAGTTCTCAGTTTCAGAAGATATTATTGACAGTTTGACAAATTTCTGCACTATGCGTTATGTGTGGTCTTTGCTAATATTTTTATTCACTAGTTACTTTTGTGTCTACACAACTAACTGCCAAAAGGAGTCAACTAAATAAAATCCCTTGTCCTGGGGTTTACCTAACATCTGAGTAGGACCAAAAAAAATTCAAAGGGTTGCTTGTCGGCGTACTGTCACTTATGACATACAAAAATCTGCTTGTTGATAACAAACCAAGCGAGTACGCAAAGTAGAAGACGATCAATCCAGAAATGGGGCCTTATAACATCGTTAACACAAGGCTTATCATTATCTTTGAATCCTTAAGGCGATGACACAATTGGAAAATTTATAGAATAGGATATAAGATTTAAGACTTAAAGAATAAGAAAAAAGAGTAACAAGACAGAATAAAATTCCACCAATCATATTATTGTAAAGGCGTGGCTTAAACGTTCCGAGGTTTTTGCAGTTTTTCTAACCTAACTTCTTCTATTTACAATATTAGAATTTACACTTCCAAAATAGGCACCAAGAATACCAAGATTATTTACTTTGATATAAAAGATTTTTAATTTATGTAAAATGAACAATGAAATGGTGCAGCATTGAATTTTACAATAAATATAAGAAACAAATAACAAAAATAAGTTCTATATATGTCATAAGTCCTATATTCCGATTCTTATTCCTTAAATCTTAAAACCAACGAGTCGGTTTCTTATATCTAACTTCTTATTCCTTATAACATAAATTTTGATTCTGTTTTGCCGCATTAAAAATCACTCGACCATTCCTTAAAACCTATCTCTTAAATTATAAATCTTATTCCTTAAATCCTATTTCAATTGTGTTTCAGCCTTTAGTCAATTATTTATTTTTAATATCAACAGCATCAATTATTAAATTAAAATTAAAGATAAACAAATAACAGATTCCTCCTCGTGCTCTTGAAACAACTTGGATTCGTCGAGGTAAGCTTGCTATTAAATTATTGATAATCTGATATTAACTTTTCTTTAAAAATTTATATCTTTTGTAAAGAGATAGTATTGGAATGAATAAAAAAATAATATATCGAGAATTAATTAGTCTATCTAATTATTTTCAAAGAAAAAATTTGTAGTTTTCAGTTTACCCTTCAGGGTGTTTAGAATTTACGGTACATAAATATTATTTCATTCCACCCGTAATAAATTGTCAAATATATTTTTACAAAAATTCAAAATGCTTGTGATAATTTTAATGAATTTCCTACAATGTGCCAAAAAAATCATTTTAATCCGTTCAAAATTAAAAGATTTCTTCTAAATCAAAAATAAGTAAAATTTTGTCCATGAGTTTATATAAAATTTGTAGCAGAAAAAAAATTCCCGAGTTATACAACTAACAAATATTATTTGATGCATTTTATGTAAATTAGATGCAAATCCATTTAGAGCACCATCGATGTTAAATAGACTCGTATATTTAGTTAAGTCGACAACTGTAATGAAATTATGCTCTATACGGCTCAATAATTCGAATTAATAACAGAATTTATATATACTTATACAAGCAATTTACATGAAAATTATAAATATGGAAATTCGAAAATTATATTTAAAATTTACAAGCACTTTTAGTACATTACACTTTTTTGTAATAAACGAGCTTTGACTTTGAGTGAAATTTATTTCGGCTATAATTTTTCCTTAGTGGCGCTACTGATTTCCAAAAATAATAAGAAAGAACATGTTTATTCTCATTGGCCTGGAATTTTGACAGCAGCACCAGTTCTGCTTTCGTTTGTATTCAGTTAATAACGATGCCTGTGCTCGTACTAATACTGAAATGACTAATATGCATTTTTTATATGGATTAGCCAATGATAATGCCTTAGAGACCAAACTTACGTATGCACTGCGTTATCAAAATAACCGCTTACCATGTTCTAAAACGTTTACTTAATTGCATCCTCGTTTACAACAAACTGGA
This sequence comes from Lochmaea crataegi, assembly GCA_947563755.1. NCBI lineage: Eukaryota > Metazoa > Arthropoda > Insecta > Coleoptera > Chrysomelidae > Lochmaea > Lochmaea crataegi. The sequence continues at coordinate 86,495,796 of OX387423.1, read as the reverse complement.
AATTTTGCAAAATCAAGGAATACTATTGGACGACCTAGAACTACGAGAACTCCACAACTCGAAGATCAGGCTCTTCAAATTATTGACGAAAATCCAGAAACGAGTACCAGAAAAATTGCCCAACAAGTAAATGTTAGTCACAAAACTGTTTTGAATGTTCTAAAAGAAAATTTATTGTATCTATATCATGTCCAACGTATTCAACATTTGCTACCTAATGACATCCATTCCGTATGCAGAATAGCCAATGGATTGTAAGAAAAATTGCAATCAATCCCAATTTTGCTACCATTGTTTTGTTTACAGATGAAACCAACACAGTCGGTCAATGATTGGATTGGTATTGTCGACGATTATTTATAAGGATCATTTTTCCTTTCTCAACGATTGAACGGTGATACATATCTTTATTTTCTAGAAAATGAACTTCCAGTTATTTCGGAAGATGTACCTCTCATAATTACGTATGTGGTTCATGCATGGCGGTGTTCCTCCACATTTTACAGTAATCGTATGGGAGTTTCTAAATAACCGTTTTCCAGACCTTTGGATAGGATGAGGATCAGCACAGCAATAGCCCCCAAGGTCACCTGAACACAATCCTCTGGATTTTTGTGGGGGGGGGGGGGGGTGCGTTTTCAAGTCAACAGTGGCACCGAGAAATAATAACAGAAACTACACAGAACACGTGGTATGTTATATAAACATGCAAATAACACACAAAAAAGATACACAATATAGATAAGAATCTTCAACACTTTCAATCCATTTTGGCAAACTCTTTTTTCATTATATCCACACTATCTGATGTAGATAATTTATACAATTGCTACGGCTGCCACCACCGAGAAAATGCGCTTACAAAAATCTGTATAGTACGTTTCCGCTTTGATGCAGAAACTTTTCTTGCTTTGTAACTCCATGGAAAAGTTTATACATTTAAATGCACTGATTAAATTTGCTCTATTTCACGTGGTTTAGTGCTACAAAGGATAAGGAAAAATTGCGGTACGTGGCTATATTGATTTCCAAAGAATTCGCCGTTCGCAGAGATTTTGCTTTTGTGTGTTGCATGTACGGAAACAGATATTTTATGCATTTTCTTCATAATTTGACTGTGACTTTTAAGGTATTTTTGTGGTAAGATGGAATCAAAAGGAGATGAACAACAACAGATAGAAATGTTAATTAAAAAATTGAGAAACGTTCGAAATAAGAGCAAAAACAACAACCATTGAAAATCAATTGCCGACACTCAGCTAAAACTTTCAAGATTGGTTGGTTACAGTTAATGAGAAAACGGTAATTAAATGTCTACAGAAACACTGGAAACACAGGGTGTTCCAGATTGGATAGTATTGCAGGGAATTTTGAAAATTACGTTGCTAGAAATTTAACAAGAAATTACCCTTCTACAAGTTATATTTTAAAATCCAACCTTATATACCTCTGTGGTAAATGTTTTTTAAGATTAATCTAAAGACGTCGCAGAACAATTCTACAAATTTTTGTTAATGTTAAACTGTCAATGCGTAGAACCTGGCGTGTTATCTAATAATATATATTTTTAAATATTTCGTGACTGTTCGATACAAATCACTTGACAAGCCATAATTTATTTTCTACTTGTGGTAGATTTGGAATCTACCCTTGTTGAATAACAAAGTTTGTGCCTTGGCTAAACGTTACAAATATGTAAAAATGTGATTAAGAACCCCTTGCGCAGATTCGTGACAAACTTTAATTTAGTGGTAAGGTGATTATTCTATGGATATTATCTTTAAGTTCTTAAAAGACTTTTGTATTGTATTATTAATGAAGTCGTTTCACATCCCAAATCTTGAAAAATACCTTAATACAGGGTGATCAAGCAGCTCAAAGGAACCCCACTGGACGAAGCCATCAAGGAAAACAAGAAAACTACATCAAACAGGCCATCACCCGTCATCAAAGGATTGACAAACAACGAGGACAAGAGGAAATCGAAAAGGAAGGGGTCCAGATCGGCAAAATCAGCCGGATCCACTCTAGGTATGGCGAAAGGGAACCACTACCCATATACATGGTTGAACTATATGTAGAATAAAAAGGGAATATAATGAACACGTGAGAATAGGTTGGGATGAAAACGTGAAAATAGGATGGGATGAACTACGATGAGAAAATGGACCGAAGTAATGCTACAATTGCCAGAAACTCCACTAGGTACAGACGACATGCCGAGTAAAGATCAAGTTTGTGAAGTGCGGGGGACCACAACGTTCCAACGAGTGTCCAATACCAAGAGACAAACGAGCCACCTGCGCGAACTGCCAAGGAGAACACCCAGCGAACTACAGAGGATGCCCACAAGCCACAAACAATAGGACAACAAGGAAAACACCGACGACGACCACTCCAACTATTCAAAGAAGCAGCAGATTCTAGATCAGGTGACAACACTGGCGAAATCTAGGCAAATCCATAAAAATATGAGTCGCTATTTCAACAAGAGTCAGATGATTGGACTATTTGGCTTTAGGCTTTTTGTGGTCTTGGTTATACCGTTTATGTGAAGAGACCAATAGCCCTTATCAGGCTCAACAGACAAGGTCATTCTTAGAGAAATCCTCCCTTGGATACTCTGGTCCTAGGAGTCTATATCTCCAATGAGACAGTGTTTCACATTCGAAGATAATGTGAGAGGCTGCTTCCTCCTCTCCCATGCACAACCGACAGATAGGTTCCTCCCTACATATGCCAATTGTATGCATGTGCTTCCTTAGGGTACAGTGACCAGTGAGCAATCCCGTCACTTCCCTTATCTGGCTCCTGCTGAGGTTTAATATTTCGTTAGTCAGCGACTCCGAGGGTTTTTGACCAGGAGTTTGCTGTGTACAACCACGTGCAGTACATTTTGATATTCCAAATACTGGTTCAGGACCAGTGAATGCAGTCTCATGCGTTTTAAAACTATTTACTGTTATTATTGACTTTAAGCCATTCCTTATTAATGACTTGTTCAATCTTGCAGAAAATCCGTTAAAACCCTCCCTGCTTATTGGAACAATAAGGTCTTTCACTATCCAATAATCGATATAAATCTTGCAATAAATAGATGTGATATCGAGCTTACAATAGTATGAATTGTATGAATTGTATGAATTGTATGAATTGTATGAATTGTATGAATTGTATGAATTGTATGAATTGTATGAATTGTATGAATTGTATGAATTGTATGAATTGTATGAATTGTATGAATTGTATGAATTGTATGAATTGTATGAATTGTATGAATTGTATGAATTGTATGAATTGTATGAATTGTATGAATTGTATGAATTGTATGAATTGTATGAATTGTATGAATTGTATGAATTGTATGAATTGTATGAATTGTATGAATTGTATGAATTGTATGAATTGTATGAATTGTATGAATTGTATGAATTGTATGAATTGTATGAATTGTATGAATTGTATGAATTGTATGAATTGTATGAATTGTATGAATTGTATGAATTGTATGAATTGTATGAATTGTATGAATTGTATGAATTGTATGAATTGTATGAATTGTATGAATTGTATGAATTGTATGAATTGTATGAATTGTATGAATTGTATGAATTGTATGAATTGTATGAATTGTATGAATTGTATGAATTGTATGAATTGTATGAATTGTATGAATTGTATGAATTGTATGAATTGTATGAATTGTATGAATTGTATGAATTGTATGAATTGTATGAATTGTATGAATTGTATGAATTGTATGAATTGTATGAATTGTATGAATTGTATGAATTGTATGAATTGTATGAATTGTATGAATTGTATGAATTGTATGAATTGTATGAATTGTATGAATTGTATGAATTGTATGAATTGTATGAATTGTATGAATTGTATGAATTGTATGAATTGTATGAATTGTATGAATTGTATGAATTGTATGAATTGTATGAATTGTATGAATTGTATGAATTGTATGAATTGTATGAATTGTATGAATTGTATGAATTGTATGAATTGTATGAATTGTATGAATTGTATGAATTGTATGAATTGTATGAATTGTATGAATTGTATGAATTGTATGAATTGTATGAATTGTATGAATTGTATGAATTGTATGAATTGTATGAATTGTATGAATTGTATGAATTGTATGAATTGTATGAATTGTATGAATTGTATGAATTGTATGAATTGTATGAATTGTATGAATTGTATGAATTGTATGAATTGTATGAATTGTATGAATTGTATGAATTGTATGAATTGTATGAATTGTATGAATTGTATGAATTGTATGAATTGTATGAATTGTATGAATTGTATGAATTGTATGAATTGTATGAATTGTATGAATTGTATGAATTGTATGAATTGTATGAATTGTATGAATTGTATGAATTGTATGAATTGTATGAATTGTATGAATTGTATGAATTGTATGGATTGTATGAATTGTATGAATTGTATGAATTGTATGAATTGTATGGATTGTATGAATTGTATGAATTGTATGAATTGTATGAATTGTATGAATTGTATGAATTGTATGAATTGTATGAATTGTATGAATTGTATGAATTGTATGAATTGTATGAATTGTATGAATTGTATGAATTGTATGAATTGTATGAATTGTATGAATTGTATGAATTGTATGAATTGTATGAATTGTATGAATTGTATGAATTGTATGAATTGTATGAATTGTATGAATTGTATGAATTGTATGAATTGTATGAATTGTATGAATTGTATGAATTGTATGAATTGTATGAATTGTATGAATTGTATGAATTGTATGAATTGTATGAATTGTATGAATTGTATGAATTGTATGAATTGTATGAATTGTATGAATTGTATGAATTGTATGAATTGTATGAATTGTATGAATTGTATGAATTGTATGAATTGTATGAATTGTATGAATTGTATGAATTGTATGAATTGTATGAATTGTATGAATTGTATGAATTGTATGAATTGTATGAATTGTATGAATTGTATGAATTGTATGAATTGTATGAATTGTATGAATTGTATGAATTGTATGAATTGTATGAATTGTATGAATTGTATGGATTGTATGAATTGTATGAATTGTATGAATTGTATGAATTGTATGAATTGTATGAATTGTATGAATTGTATGAATTGTATGAATTGTATGAATTGTATGAATTGTATGAATTGTATGAATTGTATGGATTGTATGAATTGTATGAATTGTATGAATTGTATGAATTGTATGAATTGTATGAATTGTATGGATTGTATGAATTGTATGAATTGTATGAATTGTATGAATTGTATGAATTGTATGAATTGTATGAATTGTATGAATTGTATGAATTGTATGAATTGTATGAATTGTATGAATTGTATGAATTGTATGAATTGTATGAATTGTATGAATTGTATGAATTGTATGGATTGTATGAATTGTATGAATTGTATGAATTGTATGAATTGTATGAATTGTATGAATTGTATGAATTGTATGAATTGTATGAATTGTATGAATTGTATGAATTGTATGAATTGTATGAATTGTATGAATTGTATGAATTGTATGAATTGTATGAATTGTATGAATTGTATGAATTGTATGAATTGTATGAATTGTATGAATTGTATGAATTGTATGAATTGTATGAATTGTATGAATTGTATGAATTGTATGAATTGTATGAATTGTATGAATTGTATGAATTGTATGAATTGTATGAATTGTATGAATTGTAGAGGTTCAAACAGGTTTGCAACAATCTAGATTTTATATAGATATTTAAAATATGACTATGATTGTAAAATACCTTTTCAGGCGAACGCCAATCAATATCCACTAATAAATTGTAGTTACAATATTTATTATTTTCATAACAGTCACAAGAGGACTAACTGTTAAAAACATATTTGGTATATGAAACATTAGCATTGTGCGAGTGCGACGTCCTGGAACATTAAACGAAATAGATGAACGAATTTCGGGGCAGTTATTTTACCATTGAGAACTTTGTCGAAGAATATAATAGTTGATGAAGTTCTTCGAATTTAGGGCGTATTAGAGCAATGTTATAGTGTTGATATCGTTAAAGTTTGCCGTTTGTCTCATTGCAAGGATGTTTCCAAAGTAACTAGGAAGCAAGGAAAATAAGTAAAGAAGAATATAGTCGATTTTTATGAATCAAATACCCATAATTTTGAAATAGAATAGCGAAGTATTAGCATGTTTCCGCTAAACGACATAAAAAACTACATTTATTTTTTAAATAAAACTTTTTTGCCGTATACAATCGCAGTTTTATTAAAAAACGTATGTAATTTAGCAGAGAGTAGCGTAAAAGGAAAGGGAGACAAATAACATCCATCAGTGTGAAAAATGTAGTGCAAGTTTTCTTTGAAATTTAAACTTATGTTTCCCAGCGTAAACCTTCTTTGAAAAATGTTTTATCATTGGTGGCAGAAACGACTGTAATTATTTTCTTTACTAGCAACAAGTAACGAACAATCATAAATGTTGACATTAAAATTCTTTCACTGTATTATTTAATAATAGTAATAAGTACATTTAATCGCTGAATGAACATTATAAAGCATTATGTACGAGGGGTGTTTTTTATATGTATGTTAATTGGGGTGACATTCACTGAGAACTAAAAGATCTATTGTGCCCCTTACTTCTACTTAGTTCCTGAGGAAAGTCTCAGAGACTAGTAGCTCCTTTATTCCTATTTCCCGGAGGAATTTTAGGATGTCTGCAGGCTTTAACTAAGGTAAATGTCCCTCTTCTATCCTGTAATCTCCTAGTTTGATGTGCCCTAGGATTCTGAATTGCTGTGCAGTTCGCAAGTATGTGGATGGAGGTTTCTTCTTCCATGCCACAGAATCTACATTCTTCTTTCTCCACTATTTTGAGCTTTTTCAGGTGCCCATTCAGGCGACAATGTCCCGTAAGGAAAAGTAAAAAAGTCGTTAGGACTTAGGTCTGGACTTTATGGAGGATGGTCCAACCATTCGATGTTTTTTTGCTTTTAAAACTCAATTGTTTTTCGAGCTGTGTGGGAACTTGCATTGTCTTGGTGGAGGATCATTCGTCGTTAGGGGTTGGTTTTTCGAAACTCAGCAATTACTTCCGGCAAACAAATCGAAAAGCATCACCACCATCTTTTTGGAAACACTCCGAGAACGGATAACTTTCGTATGCGATAACAACATTATACTGAAAACAGATCCCATGGGCTTTTTTCACTCTATTATGTTGCCATGGATACATTTTGATTTATTTCGATTTTGACGTTTCAAATATTTAATATTTCATAAGGTCACGATTTGGTCACAATACTAACGAGAATATTAATGAAATTATAGAAGAAAATATACCAAAAAATACTGTTTACAGTGAAAAGTTTGTAATGATAAAAAGTATCAATTAGATGGAAATCGAACAGTGGAAGAATTGGCTTCGATTTTAAAAGATTGGTCTGTGAACATGAGAAGAAAAGAAAGAGAAGAAGCTACTGCCAAAACCATATGAAACTTAATAAGTAAGCTGTTATGAAGAAATGAAAGTTATTATTGACTCATTTCAATAAGCGCGAGCTGCCCGCGATTCTATACGACGAAAACTACAATCGGATCCCTGAAAAAGAAAACAAAGTGATACATTTATGGAATGAAAACACCCCCGAAGGGCTGCAACGGAAATTCGATCACATAGCCGCGGTAGAATTTCATGTGAACGTAGCTTAAGATATATATATATATATATATATATATATATATATATATATATATATATTATTTGTGTTGGTACCATTGTGTACAATGACAGGATTAACTTCATTGGTTTTATGAGAGCGTCACTTATGCCGTACACGTGTTTGATCTGTTATACATTTTTTCTATCAAATATAATTCTTAGTCTCCTCGTGTCTGATTTCTTCTATTAAAACGACAACAGAATTAGCTTGGCGAGGAGGGGAAGCTGCTGCTTGCTTGACTCACTTTTTTAGTATCGAATCAAACAACGATGGTTCTGTAACAAATCGAGTTGAATATAACCCTGTATTCAGCAAGACTTGCTAAGGTGGTTCAAGAATGTGTACTGAAAGCAAATTTTTAGTAGAAAACAACGACAGCAACGTTTGTCGTGTCAGATTATTTGAAAAATTGATATCAAAAAGAGGCCCAAATAGCAAATCCAACAGAGTATTCTTAAGAACAAATCGTCACTGGAGATCCGAAAATGATCATTGGTGTGATAATATGCCTATTGGAAGAAATACGATTCAAAATTGGACAAAAATGTCTGCAGAGGCGATTAGCTTGAACACCAAAGAAAAAAATTGACAAACACTCCAATAGATCGACCTACTTGAATATTGACCAAGAACATCATAATCAAATTATTAACAGCATGCGTAATGGAAATACATCAGTTATAGAAACTATACGTCTGGATCTTAATTTAACTTTTCTAATTGTTCTTTTGTTAATTGTACCTTTAATAGTAATTTACGTTACAAGTCCAGGAAATGGCTTATTAAAGTACAAGTCTAGATGTTTACGGACGAGGCGACGAAGGAGCCGAGTCTGCAATTTCTAGACGAGTACTTTCATGACATTTCACGGTCGTGTATCGTACAATGTTTTATTTCATACTGTGTTGTATTAAAAATAAAATTTTAATGTTTTATTTAAGATTACCTACCTGTATGTAGGCGTTAGCGTGGTTTCGATTCGTGTTTTATAGCATAGCTTTTGATTTAGTTGCTTAGTGATGCAAAAACGTGATGTAAAAACAAAAATAACAAATTTGACAGTCATCCCGTGCGTATTTTGTGATAATTTAAAAAAAAATGGAAGTAATCGAGCTAAAATGTGCTGAAGCAACCAGTAAATTGGTGCCTACGAAGTCTTCGGCTCGGTATGAGAAGGAATACCAGCTCTTCAACGAGTGAATATTGTGTTTTCTTAAAGAAGTCCGGGAAGTAAAAATTTCCCGGACTCAGTACTGTAATGAGTTATTTCCCGGACTTAAATGAGTCCGGGAAATAGCTTATTAGAGCACAGTATGAAATAAATAAATTTTATTCTCATTACAGTACTGAGTCCGGGAAATTTTTACTTCCCGGACTGCTTCAAGAAAACACAATATTCACTGAATAAGATTTATTTATTTCATACTGTGCTGTAATAAGCTATTTCCTGGACTCATTTAAGTCTGGAAATAACTCATTACAGTACCCGGTCCGGGAAATTTTTACTTCCCGGACTGCTAACACCTACATGTAGGGAGGTAATCTAAAATAAAATATTGAAATTTCATTTTTAATACAACACAGTATGAAATAAAATATTGTATGATACACGACCGTGAAATGTCATTAAAGTACTCGTCTAGAAATTCCAGACACATCAACTTTAAAAATTCATTTCAGTTACAGCTTTAAACGAAGCAGTCTGAAACTTTGGCGTTAAGTTAACTAAACGACAGTTAATTTTGACGTTTGATATTTATTGACAGGTGCCAACTGTGTTGTTATATCAAACACTTAAATGACAACCCTCGTATTATTTTCGTTAAAACTAGTCTCCCGGACTTCTGTGTTTGGTTAGAGGTTAAATTTTTGCTTCTTTTTATTCCTCCATAATTTGTATATTCTGATTAAAATTTGTGGTGCATTTTTAGCACGTTTCCTCCTCCGTCATTCCATTGGTGTTTTATTATTCCATTTTCAATGACACCCGAGAGAGATATATATAAACTTGCAATGAAAACGTGGAGTTGTTATAAGCTACAAAATCAGATAGCGTTTGATGAAAATGATTCCAATTAGGAGCAGCTCAAGGCATAAGATTGTTTGCACCAGGTTGCATCAATAAGCTTTTCCGAAGAGCAGTCTCCGAGGGCGTTTAAATTAATTCGATTGAATTTAGAGCGAGCGTCATTAATAGTCGACATTTAATGAACGTTATCAATGTCGCTTCAGGTTATATCTTCGTATTACTTTAGAAGGTACTTAAAATTATAGTTACGAGAAACATTTTAGAAGAAAATATGTGATGTAGGTCGATAAAAACAGCATTTGTACTTTTTCCAAAAGTCTTGAAGTTTATCTAAACTCATTTCACTGTCAACTTTTCCTCACAGATGAAGTACAGATATTTCATGTAATTATCCTGCCATTTTCTAGTTGAACAAATATTTTATTTCATTCTAAATTCCTTTTTTATTTCTAAAACTCTCATTAAAATGATTTTCACGAACGTATTTCTTCATTTTATGGGCAAAAAATGTAAAGTACGACCAGAGATCTAAGAAGGTCGTAAATCAATATAAGCCGACGACACTCATTTTCACCTATTGTTCGAAATATAGATAAAGCAATAAAAGTGTGTGTCCCTTAAAAGATTCACAGGTCCGGATTAAAATATCTCATGAAATAGTTTGGCATTTAATGCAACGGCTTAAAAGGAATGAAACTGGTATCCAGTGTTGCAAAAAGACTTTAAGGAAATCTCTTTTACAAAACGGATTTAAATTTAAAAAACTCACTAGTAGCAGAAAAATTATAATGGAATCTATGCGCCTTAAGAAGTGGAGATTTGAATATTTATTGGCAATAAACGAATTTAATGATAGAACAGAAGTGTATTTGGATGAAACTTGGTTCGATATAAACAAAAGTTGGGTAGACTCATCTGACTTGTGCCAAACTAATGCGCCGAACACCCTGTATATTTTTACATTTTTGAATTCCTTGTGAAATTCTGCATATAGTAAAACTTTCCATTCATATTTTTATTGAATAATTGAGGATTTAATCAATAATTGATCGTTTTTGACTTAGTTAGCCATCGATGAAATGTCAAACGGTGAGTAAGGAAACATCCTAAAAACTTGGCAACATAACAATTTATTTATTTTAACAAAAAATAACACAAATTAAGAAAATTATAATCAATGTTCAAAATTACGCCCTTCCGCTATTTGACAATATCCTAAACGGTCTTCAAATTCTCGTAAAGAATTTTACAAAAATTCGTTCTGCGATCTGGATCTGGATCATCTTCAGTTAATTCGTGACAGAAGTGACATTTATATGGTTTCAATTTCTCGGATTTCATTATGTTCATGACGGAAGTTTGGCTTATGTCAAAGTCAAGAGCTAACTGGGTAGGTAGTTGATGTTTGTGGATTTTCTTCAAGTGATAGTAACACATCCAACTTTACATTGTCATTTGTCGCGGATTTTGGTCTTCCTGACTTGGGTTCATTTACTACGTGATGTGTTCGTAAATAACGCCTAACAATTTTCACAACTGCTGATTTTGTGATTTGGTGACCTGGATTAACTTCTTGAATAGGTTTAAAAATTCCTTATAAGGACGCTGTTTGTCTCCATATCCTCGCATAATTAAAATTTCGATACGTTTTCCTTCACTTAGATACACCATAATAGAAAAAACGATGGTAATAAATAACACAGAGAAATATTATTACACACCTTGTACTACACTAATAGGTAGATTACTCAATAATTAATTTATTTGACAATTAAAGGTTTGACATTTCATCCATGGCTAACTAAGTCAAAAACAATAAATTATTGATTAAAGCCCCAATTATTCAATAAAAATATGAATGGAAAGTTTTACTGTATGCAGAATTTCACAAGGAATTCAAAAATGTAAAAATATACATAGTGTTCTATTTAAAATAACAAAGTTAATATGCATTTCCGGTTCAACCGGAAATGGTACATTAAATTTGATATCATTTTTGAATTCTTTGGATCTCCTTAGAAGGGAATGGGCAATTTCATTTAAAAATATTAAACCGTTGAGGAGATACTTAGGGGGTTCCATACTTTATACTAACCCTGTATACATATACTTATATGCAAAAAACAGCAACTTCACAAGTGTGTGAATAATAAATTTAATTCTAAATAACTTGAATTTTATAAACTTTCTGAACTATAATCGTATTCATTATCGTGATGTTTATAAATGTTAATAATCAAGCGATTTTTCTTAATAATTATCTTAACCCAACATCATCATCATAAAACAAAATTTAAAGACTAGGGCAGGTACAACTCTGCTTAGAATCGACCGCCTGGTGATAACTCAAGTAGTTGGTGATTTATAACCTTCTTATATTTCTGTTCGTACTTTACTTAACTCGATAGTCTCCAGACATCGTGTTCTCTTATTTCTTGGCACTGTTCAAAATAATTTATAGAGATATTTCCATGAATTACAACGACAACGGGGCATACATCAATATTTAATATATATTATTCAGGATACGTTCTTATTTTTTAGAACGAAAATTTATGCCGATATTATCTTGAAAACATTTGCTCCTGTTTCGCGGACACGAGGTTCGTGGGAATTTTTATGGATTAGGTTGCTCCAACCCTTAGTATCTCAAGATGTCTCGTTGAATCTCCGGGTTTCAAAGATTTAGCCTGAGTCAGTCTGTTGGCATTTTCCAGAGTGGAGGAAGGTCCAGAATTACACCTAAGGCTGCGCTATAAATTTTTAATGAACTCGCCGAGTCCCCATAGTTTTCTCATTAATTTTTGTTTCTTTTTAAAAATATAAATTTGTACCTTCATCCTTCGCTATGTATTTAATAATTTTCTTTAGAGTTACCTATTTCAAGTAAAAGTTCGGCTACATCTGGCGCTTCTTTTACAAATAATTTTCTTTGTGCCCAGAAGCATCCTTTGTCTTCTGGTAGAATTGTTGCTATTTCGAATTTTTGTAGTATACATATTTATCTTCCTTGATGTTTTAAGCCGAAAATGTCGCAACAAAGTTAAATTGTAGGTTTTTCGAAATTGAATTAAATGACCACAATAATTCTTCTTTTATACGGCTAAAAGTGTAAAATAACACTTAAAAATTGATGATGTAAATACAAGAAAAGCCCATTTCCTGTCATCCAATTTCACAGCTTGTCCCATGGGATTTTCTCTCTTTGGAAATAAAAAAATCCCACGTCAATTGTAACAAAGGGTTTGTTTTAGTATTCAATAGGACAAGCTTTTTCGTTTTAGCCATTCAAATGATCTTGTTAAAAAAGACTTTGAAACATTAATTTATTCAATAAAAATGCCTATATTTGAATTAGTGTTGGTATATCTGTTTTAGAATGAGTCTTTTTATTGCGCAGCTTTGACAACATGACATTTGTTAATCTCCAATAATTTTAAGCAAAAAAGATTACAATAACGCCTTTTTCTAAAGCTTGTATCATTTGCTTAATACAATTTCACAAGATAGGTTGCGTTTTAGCCAAGTCGAATATATCTTTATCAGTACTTGAAAAATCCATTTTATAAAGCGGTTGGTAACCAAACTCTGCTGACCGATTTGCCACTATCCTGCCCATTAGGTGTGCATTTCACACGTCCAGTCTTGCCACATCCATTCGCCATCCTTGCCACGCCACTGCTCCTTCCTCGCCACGCCAGTGCTCCTTCCTTGCCACGTATTTGCCCGACATCCGTCCTATGTAGGAGTCTGAATCATAAGGAGGTAGCCCTTGCAGCATTTCTAGACATCGAAGTTGCTTTTGACAACACATCAACGTTAGCAATAAACAGATCCCTTAAAAAAAGAGGGATTAACTGCACCACAGGCAAATGGATAGGATCCATGCTCGAGCATATGAGAATAATAGCACATATGCATGATAAAACATACACCGTTAGGACAACTAAAGGAGGTCCTCAAGGTGGAGTACTTTCACCACTTTTATGGAACCTAATTTTGGATGACTTCATCTGCAGGTTGAATGATCAAGGCATATGGACGCAGCGGCTTTGAGGACGACATAGTGATTGTCACCAATGGGAATTTCCCAAAGGCAGTTATGAATGTCCTACAAGAAGCATTAAAAATTGTGGAGGAATGGTGCCTTAAAGAGGACCTTTCAGTTTACCCAAAAAAAATATCTGGGAGTGACCCTTGATTCCAAACTGAATTGGAAGGCACAACTGGAAAAAATTACTATCAGGGCGATTAGGCTTTTCTGACAATACAGAAGAGTTATAGGCAAAACCTGGGAAATACGACCTGAGGTGGTCCACAGGCTTTATACAACTGTGATAAGGCCAACGATCACCTATAGAACAATACTCTGGTGGAGCAGGACAGAAGTGTCCTCTGATGTTAATATAGTAACTGCAATCCAAAGAGAAGCCCTTCTTGATATTACCGGGGCAAAGAACAGCACGGGGACGGCATCAATGGAAGGAAGTTATAACCAATTGAAGTCCAACTGATATGTAACAAGCTTATGGCTACAGTATATCTTAAAAATCTTTCGTCATTCTCCATAAAATTACTTAATATTTGGTTAAATTTACATTTATTGAAGCTTGCTTCTTATTGCACGACATAGGAATTTTGAGAAGGCTAGTGAACTCGTAAAACGTGTAACCGTTACGAAAAGTACGTCACGCAACAGTGTTGCCAGATTTCTGAATATTCCACTAATGCAATGAAATTTAAATTGAAGCTTGCTTCTTATTGCACGACATAGGACTTTTGGGAAGGCTAGTGAACTCGTGAAACGTGTGATGTTACGAAAAAGCGTTCGTCACGCGATAACTCATTCAAGCGACTGTGCGCAATCTCTCTTGCCGCACTGAGCCCGCACACCTATAGGTATGAAAAATTGTCAAAAATGGTCAAAAATTGTCAAAGTTTTGGAAAAGTGGTTAATAATTGCCAAAAATTTGGAAAAATGATAAAAAATTGTCAAAATTTTGAAAAAATGGTTAATAATTGCCAAATATTTTCAAAAATTGTCCAAAACTGTCAAAAATGGTCAATCATTGTCAAAACCAATCAAAATTCGTCAAAAATTGTCAAAAATGGTACAAAAGGGATCAATAATTGTTGAAATTTTGAAAAATAGTGAAAAATTGTCAAAATTTTGAAAAAATGGTCAATAATTGCCAAATATGTTAAAATTTTTGAAAAATTGTCAAAAATGGTCAATAATTTTCAAAGACGGTCAATAATTGTCAAAATTCGTCAAAAATGGTCAATAATTGCTAAAATTTTTGAAACATTGTCAAAAAATTTTAAATATGTTCAAAAATTGTCAAGAATTTGGAAAAATCGTCAAAAATTGTCAAAAACTGTCAAAATTTTGAAAAAATGGTTAATAATTGCCAAATATTTTCAAAGATTTGGAAAAATGTTCAATAATTTTCAAAAATTGCCAAAAATTTTGAAAAATGGTCAAATTTCTCGAAAAATTGTCAAAAATGATCAAGAATTATAAAACACTGTCAAAAATGGTCAGTATAATTATTAAGAATTGTCAAAATTTTTGAAAATTTTTGAAAAATTGTCAAAAATGGTCAAAACCTGTCAAAAATGCTCAATAATTGTCAAAAATGGTCAATAATTGTTAAAATTGTCAAAAATTTGTCAAAAATTGTCAAAATTTTGAAAAAATGGTCAATAATTGCCAAAGATTTGGGAAAATGTTCAATAATTTTCAAAAATTGCCAAAAATTTTGAAAAATGGTCAAATTTTTCGAAAAATTGTCAAATATGATCAAAAATTATAAAACACTGTCAAAAATGGTCGGTAACTATTAAGAATTGTCAAAATTTTTGAAAAATGGTCAAAATTTTTGAAAAATTGTCAAAAATGGTCAAAACCTGTCAAAAATGCTCAATAATTGTCAAAAAATGGTCAATAATTGCTAAAATTGTCAAAAATGGTCAATAATTATTAAAATTTGAAAAATTTGTCAAAAATTGTCAAAATTTTGAAAAAATGGTCAATAATTGCCAAATATGTTAAAATTTTTGAAAAATTGTCAAAAATGGTCAAAAATTGTCAAAATTTTTGAAAAATGGTGAAAAAGTCACGAAAAATGGTCATTCTATTGTGCATAAGAAGCAAGGCACCAAAATTTTTAATTTAATTAAAACTTCATAATAATAAGCGAATTGAGCTATTCAACCTGTAACACTGATACGAGTAAAATTCTATAATTACATCAATGTAAATTGCTCAATTATTATTAATAAAGGGTTATAAGCATTAAAAGCAAAGCCACCTTTGTTATGCGACGTGATAGGAGCACAAGCTGTCGTTGAACTAAGTACAGTCATTTCCTTGAAGTTACCTTCGACTTTCACCCCACGTCTGACGAATGATAGAAATAAATGTCGACACAATTCTTCTGGTGTTCGAACCTCCAAAAATGTGTCCAGAAATCTGTGAAATCCCTCGTAGTCGATATCCTGTAACAAAATAATTAATATTAGCACGTATGAAAATTGTATTTAATAGAGCGATAAATATTGTATGTCAAAGGCATCAATAGAGTAGAGTATCATGAGAAACATACCAAAATAGGAAGAAAGTTGGGGCTATGCTCGTTGCTTTTAGTAAAAAAATCAATAGTTAAGGGAGGATGAATTTAAGGAGATTAGATTCGCCAGATATAGTTATATTGACGGAAAGAACGAAAAGATTATGGGCTTCGAGTTAATCAGGGTAAGGTTGAAGTAATAAAGTGCAGAAAAGACGACGACAATGATGCTCTTAACATTAAGAAAGGACATTTTTGGTGAAAGGAGGTAACTAAGTTCTCTTATCTCGGGAGTATTCTAGTGAGTTATGGGTGATAAGTAATTTTGGGAAAAAAAGCGACCGATTAAAAGGAGCCACGTCTAACAAATAACATAGTTTTGGTTGAGCGAAAAATTTTGTTTAGGGTGAAATCTGGACAGAGTCGATGAGAGGAAACGAGTTATACACGAAGAACTCGTTTTCGCGTTCTTGACCTCGAATAACATAAGATGCTGAAACGTGATGTTATCATACTTTTGACCCAATATTTAAAATATGAAAACAAAGACACCGTACATAGACAATGAATAGTAGGTTCACTTTAAGTTCCTCCCAGCGCAATGTCTATCTCACTCAGTATCCGATGATACTCTTTTTCGGTACCCTGAAGCTCCCCTCGAGCGATTGACAGATACCGTCTGTCTTAAGTAGTTTGAAGGTATACTTCGTTCCAAGATATTTCGTTTTGACTCTTCTTCTTCGAAAAGTAAAAAGATAATACCCAATAGTATGATTATTTTACAACTGAAATGTTTGACTGGTAAAATAATATTTGAGACTAATTTTTTATTTTATTTAAATATTCTATTATTTACTTGTGCTTCGGAAGATATATTTCCGAATTTTTATTTTTCAAGTTAAAAGTATTTTTCACAATAAATGGCTGACAACCTTATCGATAAAAATTTTAATCTGATTGTGTAAATATAAAAAGAGCTTTCATTGCTTGTTTTCCTTTGTCTGACCTGTATTGCACTTACCTACTTTATTTCCAATGCCCTTTTTATATTTAAGTAATGGGATTAAAATATTTATATATCCGTTTCTCGGCATGTCTTTTTCAGAGTTACATGAAAGTGCCGACGACGAGTGAACCTACTATTCAATGTTTATGTACGGTGACAAAGGAAGGTATGAACCAACTTTTCATCTTCCTTTCCATGGTTGGACTAGGCTAATCGTAACTTGATTGATGATGCGTACAAGCAATATCTAGCAACAAACAGATTAATATTTATAGGGTTGTTTTGGCGAATATTCATCTCATGAAATTCTAATTGTATATTTGGCTTAAAAAGGACATTCTCATTCTCTTTGTTATATTTAAACTCCTATTTATTTATGAAATACCATCTAGCAACTCTGTTGACGTTGTTCATTAATATTAAATTCAGGAAGTCCGTATAATTCACAAAAAATACAGGCATAGCATAAGTAATAAGCTAAAAACAAAGAGAACAATTTGGTGGAATTTAAAATAATATTTGCAGAATAAACAGCTGCAAGCTGGTAAATATTAAAATTAAACAAGTGAAAGAGCTTTGTTTTACAAGCGCACGGGAAAAGTTTAAGACACCCTTAAAGAATATTTGATCAACTTTGCAACAAAAGAGTTTTATAATTTGGCATGTTTAATTAAATTTTAGGTTGGTTGGTTCTTTCGGCTTGTACGACTCCAGAGCTTTCATATCCAATTGAATTCTAATAATTACAACACTTTTTGAACTTTGTTACGAAACATTCCAGTAGCACGTCATAGGCTTTTTCTTCCATCTTACTCAATAGGTGGTATTGCTGTAGCAAAGTGAAAATGGAAATTATATAAAACTAGCCGATCAAAAATAACAAAAAACACATTTTGTCACCGGACAACCTTCACACCTGACAATTGAGCGAACACCTAGCTCACTCGCTCGTGAGCCTGTCGCCGCCTGCACGCCTATTTCAGTCACTCCCTCTCACTATCACATCACATTATTGCCTCATGTAGACATTTCGTAGATCAAATCCCACTTCTGATATATAGCTGAATGTTGAAAAGGCGCAAACATCGGGATTCGAACCCGAGACACCTCAGCCACGAAACCCTTACGTAACCTCTGCGGGGTTCCTACCATTCAATGTTCTGTTCGATATTATAAACTACCATTGAAGCCACTAGGTACACGATCTCTCAGAGAGTTGGTGATTGTATGTTTTCAAATATCCAAGTTTGCTGGAAACATTGCCTTACTGGATTTGGTGAACATCACCATACTTGCGAATCGTGCCAAGCGTTAAGCGGAATTTACACTATGCAAACAACTCTCACTAGAGCCTACTATTGATTATTAATAATAGTATTTGTACTTTAATACAATAAATTTTTTAACATGTAACTTTTTATTAAAAATGACAATATATTTTTTAATTATCTGACATGAACATCAAAAACTATTAAGCACACTATATAAAAAATATTTAAAACTAGTGAAGTAGTGAGTGTACGTTTTCATCTCAACACCCCCCCCCCTCACGAACTACTTCGTTTTTTAAACCAACTAAATCTGTTAAAATTATGTGTCGAGTGGAAGGTAACGCTTTTGTAAAGATATCTGCTAATATTTCATCTGTCCTTATATACTCGATCCTAATTTCGCCTTTATTAATGGAATCTTTTATAAAATTTTCTGTTATTTCAATATGTTTCGATTTTGAACTAATAACTGGATTCGTAATAAGTTTCTGTGCTGCTTGGTTATCATTTAAAATCAGTATTTGCTCTTGCTCAATTCCCAGGACATTTATTAAACGTTTTAGGTGAACCGCTTCTTTAAAAGCTTCGGTTATTGACATGAATAAGGCAACAGTCCTTTGTTTTCTTGATTCCCAGCTTATTAGTGCTTCTGCAAAAGAAAAACAATAGCCAGTATAGGACCTTCTATCGACAGCACAAGAACCCCAATCTGCATCAGCACAACCAACGATTTCGTCTTCTTTTCTTTTGAAAATTAAACATTTTTCTTTTGTGCCTTGCAAATACCTCAGTATTCTCTTTGACATGAACATCTCTTTGCTGCAGTCCAATGTATTTTACCATGGCAAGTATTAAATTGGCTTTGTTCCGCTTTTGTTACTTTAGAATCTACTTCCATGGGATTAGAAACACTTTTACAATTTTTCATTTTTCATTTTTCAAGTAATTTTTGTATATATTTGTTTTGGCTGACACTTATGAAATTTCTATGTTGTTGAAATTCTATTCCTAAACAGTAATTTAAATTTACTAGATCTCTAATTTCAAAATATTTTTCTAATTCTTCTTTTACTTTTTTCTTTAGTTTTTTTATTGGACGTTGCTATGATCAGATCATCTATGTAAACGGCAATAATGGTTTTTTCTCCCCCTTTCAAGGATACGTCTATATAATCTTTATTAAACAATAATTCTTATCACATTAGTGCATAATAGGTAAAACAAACTATTTATATTATATGATGTCACATAATTAATAGCGCGACTTGGTCGCTCTGCCGATGGTCTGGCTCCGTTTTCCTACTAGGCTTACTTCATCTCCCTCTATCACGGCTCCTTGCTGTAGCGCATCATCCGCATATTTTGGCGATTTATGAACTGTAATAGATCCGATCGAACATAACAGTTAACATTCCCTCAGAAGTCTTGATGTTATACCCCTGAAAAGCTATCAAAAAACAGGGTCATTGAAGGATACGTAGATGCATGGATCAGTTGTCGATGGTCTGAAACCCATTTCCCTTAATTTTGTGTCCAATTTCTTATACCACTGTCCCCCAGCCTACTTTAATACGTACAGTGCTTTCTGTAGAAAACAAGTGTTATTTTTATTCCTTTTTAAGTCTTCTAACATTTTTACAGATATCAATATTTCATTGTTTTCATTTGTACTTTTTTCTACAACTATTTCATGTAGATATTTTTCAAGGTTTTCTGGTAATTCCATACAAATTTCTTCGTCTAATTCTCCATTTAAGAAAGCTGTGGTGACATCTAGTTGTTGGAGTTTTCTTCAGCAGCAACTCCTAATAATAACCTGATTGAGCTTAATTTTGCTACTGGTGCAAAAGTGTCGAAAAAAATCAATGCCTGGTTTTGGTTAAAACCCCTAGCAACTAAACGAGCCTTTTTTTTTATTTAATGTTCCAATTGCATTTTTCTTTTAATATCATTTTGCAACTTACTATATTTCTATTTAATTTTCTTTCTTTTAGTACCCATGTCTATTTTTTTATATGTGCTTTTAATTCAAATATTCTTCATCTTTTGTCTTTTCATTTCCTCTTTCTTCGCCAAAATAAGACATAATAATCTTCGGTCCATTTTGGTACTTTTTTCTCTCTTGTTGGCATTATATTATTTCTGTTTTCATTTTCAAAATTTATTTGTTCAAAACTGTTTTCTTCTTGAATTTGGATTTGTTCTAAATTATCTTCTCTATTTTCTAGCTCATTTTCCTCGTTTTCTTCTTTATTTAGAAAATGTTGTTCTTCATTTCGTAAATATTGTTCTTTATTTTGTTGTAAACTATTTGTTTTTCTGGTTATTTCTATTAATACTTTATTTTTGGCTGTTTCTTCTTTATTTTCTGGAAAACTTAAATAATTTAAATATTACAAAATTTATGAAAATTATTAAAGGATATTGATAATTATTTCGATATTGACATATCGTCGTCAGGGTCCAAACAGTAAATTCACTTTAAATATTCACAATCAATCTCTTCAAATTCGTTTGTAATTTTGTTAAGAATTTTTACATCCCTTGAAACTACTATTTTGTGAATTTGTGTTCCTCTATTTGGCTTTTTATTTAAAACATATGCTTTCAAACCAAAAATTTTAAGATGTTTTGCTGAAGGAACTCGTCGTACCCATAATTCAAATGGAGTTTTTCCATTTATAGAACCTGATGGACACAAAATTTTAGAGGTAATTTAGCTTCAATAAGCAAACATCTTGCTTTGTCTAATAATGACCGATTTTTTCTTTCAGCCAACCCGTTTTGTTCTGGAGTGTATGGTGATGAAAGTCTTCTTCTAATTCCATAATTTTTCAAGTAATTATCAAATTCATTGTTGCACTATTCAGATTTTTCATTGTCACTGTGTAGGTATTTAATTTTTGTGTTTTGTTCGTTTTCCACCATCTCAACGCCTACCCGTCTCGTTTGACCTGCTATTCAAGTACTTAAGTGGAGTGCTCGCCCAAATGTCTATGAGATCCAAGTTAAAAAAGAAATCTTTTTACCGATGCGAGTTGTAACCCCTCTCACGATTTTAACACATAGGAAACTACTGTAAAGAAGAGGGACACTTACCTAAACTAAAGCCTGCGAAGAAGTAGAAGAAAGGAGCAACTTCGTAGTAGCAGTTAGGGACTGAATGGATTGGAAGCAGAGGTTCCATTGCGAGGCCACCTAGGTCACTAGACATACAACCACCTGCTTTTTTTTGTGGAGTTATCTTATACTATTGTTCACAAAACTAAGCAGTTGCTGTTTAAATTTTTATAAGTGGATTAGGGTGGGCAAAGGGGATGATGAGAGTGTATTATTCCTTGTCATTTTAGTTATCCCCCTCCACCCTAAAAACGCTTTTTTCGTTCACGACTTATAGTCCATGGTAAGTTTTAAAATTGACATACTGTGTAAATTTCATAAGCGAATGAATATCACATACAGCTCCTATTATATAAGAGCTCAAATGTAACATTTTCAGGAAAGTGTGCTTTTTATGAAAATATATTTTTATTGAATACTGCTTTTTGGAATCGAACGGAAATGAGATTGTGTAAATATCATGGAACGTGATATCGTATATTGTTTGAAAATGGCTTTGCTGGAAGTAGTTATTTTAAAAATATAGTGGGACGATGGTTTCGAGAGTAATTGCCATCTTCTCAAATTTCCATGAAATCCATTTAAGTTTAGGGAGAATAGAAAACTAGATTTTGACAAATTGGAACATCGAAGATTCTACATTGTCTTTCGGTTTAAATATTTTAGTAGTTATTATCCACGATTCATTCACGTAGAATGGAAGAGAAGGCATGGATAATAGAGACATATATTTTACTTCTAAGATAATTGGATATTAAGAAAGCTTTTGTGAATTCAACCTGGCTCAAGGAATATTATGTTCTTTTGTATCTAATTATACTGGATAACGAAATTGGTTAATTTAATTCAAGAATATACCTAAGTAGTATTAAATTTTTTTTCATAATTATAAAATTGAAATTTTATTTCAATTTCCTGTCAGTTTGACGTTAGGTGGTTATAAAACTATAAACATTGAATGTTGACTTCTACTCTGCCTTAGCCTTGACGTATATCCACGCCCATGGTTGACTGTTTACTGGTTCATTTCGGTCAGTAATGTGAGGACGACGGTAAACTAGGCTTACTGAAATCATAGTCCCCGTATTCGCCCTTGAGTGGCTGGTACTATAATATCAAATTAGGAGCTCCTTGTATATTGATTGGTTGTATTAAAACTGTAGCTTCTCTGATCTTTTATCAACTATTAAGCTTTAAACAATTATAATAACCGAAGTAGTCATTAAGGAAACTATACTGTTGACGCCACATCTATTCAGTTTATTGTTAATCACATACTTAAAGAATAAATGGATATTATTAAACGTATTAAGGCGCCTGAGCGTATAACTGTTTTCTAATCGAATTACGTCCAGATTGATCTTAAAATCCCACATTACATCATTACATTGGATGAGAAGAGATTGAAAGGTCATCTGCTAACATGGACGCGTATGTATACAATTTAATTTAAATTACCCGCACTTAACTCTATCCTTCGCACAAGCTTGCATAATACGTATGCACGGTTGGGCTTAAAATATGGAATAGTGAAAGCTTTTCTTCCAATCATCAATTAAATATTTTGTATTTTAAATAAATTAAGATTGTTCCGAATTGAAAGGAAACTCTCCAAACGCTAACTTTAACTAAAATTTCCTTTCTAATATTATTAACGTGAAAAAATTAATTATTCCAACCCTTAATATGTTATTTGCGAAACCGGTAGAGTAGCAACCAGGAACCAAACACTCCGAAAGCTTGATAAAAACCTCAAGTAAATGTGCCCAGTTCAATATTGATTAAAGATACAGAAGGCAAAAGATTATCTTTTGCAGCCATTAAAGAACTGAGCTCTTGCGTAATGAGTTCTAAAATGGTATGGGAATGCCTGGGAAAACTCAATGAACTAGGCGAGAACAACACACTCATCTTACTGTGCAGTTGAATTATCAAAGAGGACACCCTTTTGGAGCCGGAACCCTTTTGCGGTATCAGCACCAATATTTTATTGTAAGAAATAGGCAAAGACCATTGGAAAGATCTAGAAGGGCTAAGACAATCGATTATACTTCTGGAAAACCTTCTTTTTAATGTTCCAAGCGAGCTTCCACTATTTTTTTTAACTCTATAATTTAATTTCTGAGGATTTAGTTGTATTGTTTCTGAAAGTTATCTACCATGGGACTAATTTAGGAGTAGGATTATCGGTTCCTTTCTGCAAAAGAACGAAATTTCGACCACCCGTTAAGCTGTTTGGCTTTTATTTTCATCCTGGAAATATAACTTCACAGAGTGTGATTACGGTAGAGATATCTCGCAGAAAAAGAAGCCAGTCAAGATAGCGTGGAAATGTAATCGAATTTTCTGAAATGAGATAAAAGCATAAAAATAAAAACCTCCCTCTATTTGGCGCTTTAATTTTTAGTATAACACGATATTACATTTAATACAGGAAATGTAGAAATTTCTTATGTTCTGTTGTTTTAAATTAAATATTAAAACAGTGGCGTTTCATTGAAAAAAAATAGTTTAAAATTCAAAACGCACCAAGAAAAGTCTAACATGAAAATTCAGATAATTTTAAAAATAACTGAGCATCAATTAGCCAATGTCAACAAGTGTGGAGTGAAAATTAATCTTTAACTCACTCATTTTTAGACTTCAAAGATGCAAATTCTTTTGTTTTAAGTAATATTTTCAAGCTATACAAACTACAGGGAGAACATATAAAACTGTTTATAAGGAACTTTTCGTCTTAAATTGAACGACGAATCGTCCACAACAATATTTCAATTTTTTTTATAAATACTCTGTATACAATAACAACTTTTTCGTTTTGGTCCACCCTGTATCAATTTGAATCATTTTATGATACATTTTTTTATGGGTACCCAATGCTTCTTATAAATTTTCTTTTCGTAGTCTAGTTTACTTTAAAGTGAGAGAGTAATATTTTTAATCGGGAGTATTATGCTCCCAATTTATTTCAGTGGGTGTAAAATATAATTATAAAGTTATTGATAGAAAATTATAATTAACTGCGAATAGCAGAAAATTAAATAAAACTAGGTATTTCCAAAGTTCAAGTTCGACTAATTCATGCATTTGGCACCCGGCCAATTAGAATTTTGAATAATTTCTACAGCACAGCTTTGGGGTGCTTTCACAATTCGTTGTCCACAAAAAAACAAACTCTCGACTGTTTTGATTAATTGTTCTTTGATGCTTCGCATTAAATGTTTCGGAAATGTTCGAGCTCAGGTCATAACAAAAACTTAATAGTGTAACGTAATCTGTTCGTGCTCTCATTACGTTATTGGCATCCTTGTTTTCATTTTCCTATCTCGGTTTATCAATTTTTAGCTTTATTAAAATGTTTTGGGTTAACTGGGATTTCCAAAGGAAAGAAAAGCTGGGCACGTCCTAATGTGAAGGGTAAATGTTGAGTCAACAAATATAATGAAAAGTTTGTGTTTGCAAACTTCTACTATAAAACAGCCTCTGAAAATAATTTCTAAGGAGACCGAACTTCGGAACAGTGGGTAATAAATGAATTATTATTATCATTCTCTATTGCTTAATGGTTCGAAAGTTATTGCAAAGCGGGGTTGAATAGGTTGTATACGCACATGAAAGGAATCTTTTATAGGAGTGCATGTTTGAGGAACTATCCATTTATTATACCAGTAATGAATAATTAGATTTGTGAGCTGTAAAGTACGACAAGAGATCTAAGAAGGTCGTGAATCTATTTTAAGCCGACCCTCATTATTACCTATTGTTCCAAATATAAATAAGCAATAAAAGTGTGTGTCCCTTAAAAGATTCCCAGGTCCGGATTGAAATAGTTTGGCATTTTAATAATAATAGGTAGGTTAGGTTAAGTTTGTGGTGAGTGGGTCTATAAGGCCCTTCACTGCGACTCGCAAGAGTCTATTGTGGCTCATACCTATTCAGATTTCACCAAACAAATTCAGCTTCTTAACAAAGCCGATTAGTTTGTGGAAGGCACAAATTATATACACTGCTGTTTCATCATCTTCCAGACAAAGACGACAAGTCGGAACTTCCGACAGTCCAACTCTTAACCTATGAAGATTCAGATGACAGTGGCCTGTTAAAAGGCCTATTAGACAACGTAGGCCATGCCTGCTGTAGTCTAACATTTGTTTGGAGTCATTCTTCGAAGGATATATAAAAGCCTTTGAATGAACCAATCCTGGTATATTATGCCAGAAATTATGTCCAGGTATTTAGTGTTTGTTTGACAAAGCTTATTGCGATGCCAATTGAAGGTTCTGGTTCGCGTGCGACACCCTCCCTTGCAAGAGAGTCCGCCTTCTCATTTCCATCCATGCCAGAATGGCCAGGGATCCAGGCCTGCGATACTCTATTGAGTTCTCCTATTGAGGAGAGTCCTTTTTGGCAGTCTAAAACCAGTTTCGAGTAAGCCGCTTGGCTGTCCGTGAAAATTTTTAATGAGGTCATTCCCAGAATACTGTGACTTTCAGTGTCCACTAGCATTCTGATTTGCTACGTATAAGCCTGTTTTGTGCATTTAGAAATATGCGCATTTTTATATGTTGTCCATCTAGCCTCCCTTTCCAGAAATATATGGAGAGGAAGTAGGTGTAGAAGGATTTGCATGGCTGCTGACGGTGTGGTACTGATGGGACCAGTAATTGCCAGACAAGCCTTTCTCTGTATGTCAGATAGCTTTGCTTGGGCCGTTCGCTGTAAAGCTTTAGACCACCAAGCAATAGCTCCATATGTGATCATTGGTATAGCAATCATCACATATATCCAATGGATTTGTTTTGGTCCCAAACCCCAAGATTTTCCACAGATCCTGCGACATGTCCACAAGGATAGTCTGGCCTTATGGATAACTTTTTCCAAGTAAGCGTTCCGTGTAAGTTTTGTTTCTAGGATAATCCCCAAATATTTTACTTCCGCTGCAAATGGAATAACCTCATCATTGTAGCAAAGTGGTGGAAGATCCTCCCATTTCCTTTTCCTAGTGAACAGTTTTACCAGAGTTAACATACATCTGTTCCCTCTGGTACCAATAGACCGTTTTAACGAAAGACATCTTGTGGTAGCGGCGACCGTTGTCCACTTATCGGTTTTATAAGAACTAATAGAAGCTAACTGTAATTCTAAAAGGGGACTGTAACTTAGGTCTTGGACAGATGTATCTAAGATTACGGTAACGGTATATTTTTCTCTTTTTTAGGGACTCGTCGAGAGAACGAGGACACATTTATATGTCTCGTATAGTGAACGAGTAAAAGGTGACACTTTTAACGTAATCTTGTTAGTCTACCAGTTCTGTGGGTACAGTTTCCTTTTAAAATTACAGTTAGCTTCTATTAGTTCCTATATAATCCTATAGGTGGACAACGGTCGCCGCTACCACAAGATGTCTTCCGTTAAAACGGTCTATTGTGGACATCGTCCATAGTCTTTTGGAGGATATTATATGCTACCCTTCCTGACTTGGTCCTTGCCAGGATGACAAGGTCGTCTGCATACGCTTGCAGTTCTACCCCTCTTCTTTCGAGAGCGCTAAGCAAGTCATCCCTCAAGAGGTACCACAGTAAGGGAGATAGTACTCCGTCTTGTGGACAGCCCCTGGAAACCTTAAAGCTAATGGAGAAGTAATGGCTGTTCTATTAGTGAGCATGGCATATATCCAGCCAGTAATGGTTGGTTTAATGCCCTTTTCAGCCAAAGCTGAACCAATGGAGGTCGGTAGTGCATTTTCGAATGCTCCTTCGATATCAAGAAATATGGCCACCGCAATCTCCTGGTTGTTAAGGGATTGTGTGATTTTCTCAACAAGGTTGTGTAACGCTTGAATTGTCAGTTTGATAAGCGTATTGGTGGGTGGTCAGGGGGAAGTTATATAAAGCTATCCGCCTGATGTAGCAATCCAGTACTCTTTCAAGTCCTTTAAGCAGGAAAAATGTAAGGCTAATTGGTCTAACCGATTTAGGGTGTGGGTCTGTGCGGCCCACTTTCGGTATGTAAACCACCCTAGCCGCCAACCACGCCAGACTAGCTCTATACAGTTTAATGAGGATGGGTAAAAGTAATTGCAGTAATAAAAGGTAACAGGTACAGCTCTGCGAAAACTCCGCCTGGTGATAACTCGAATGATTGGTGATTTATGACCTCCTTAGATCTCTGGTCGTACTTTACCTATTTACAAACTTTTTTAAACTACAGTAAAGATGGACAACAAACTATAAGAAGACATAAAGGACTAAACATTATTATTGAAACAAGAAATATGTTGAAAAAAATAATTATTGTTGTCCTCTTGTTACGATATTTCGCGAATAAAATTCCAAAAATAAATCATTCGTGAAACCAAGACCACGAGCTATATAGAAGAATCCACATAGACAAAAAAGCTTTGTTAGTCGTGTTCTATTGTGTATCTTTTCGGT
This sequence comes from Lochmaea crataegi, assembly GCA_947563755.1. Classification (NCBI taxonomy): domain Eukaryota; kingdom Metazoa; phylum Arthropoda; class Insecta; order Coleoptera; family Chrysomelidae; genus Lochmaea; species Lochmaea crataegi. The sequence goes on along the minus strand of OX387423.1, from coordinate 86,467,592 downwards.
TAAAACAATGTTTCTTTCTCAAACATTTCATACCAACAATGTGTATTGTTTTATTCAGCTTCAAGCTATTTTCAACAGTAATTTATTGTTTGTAAATAATAGATACGTACCTCCATTACGTTTACTTTGTTTAAACAATATCAAAATTCATTAATTCCGATATATAAGATATTAATAATTCCTGCTAATAAATAATTGAAGCTTACTGTTCATATTGCTTTGAAGCAGGGTCGGGTTAGTGAAATTTCACAGAAGAGCCCAAAAAGGCAATAGAAAATGTGCCGAAAATAACTCGTCACGCGTCTACAGGTTCAATTAAGCCGTATTTACAACTTGATGAAAAAATAATAAAGAAAATGAGATAATTGCCAAAAGCTCCAGAAACCTTGGCAAGGATCAAGTCCAATAGCGTCTGTACCGCTGCCAACAATAATAGAAGCATTCGAATCCCGAGGGAGTTCAATTAGCATCTTCAAAAACTATTTACTCTAATAACTGTTTTAATTATTGTAATAATTTCTATTGATTGAGATAGTATTTCTTATAGTTTTTTCTTCTTATGTGTATTCCCTAAAAAGTGCTCTTCCCTTAAAGAAATCTTCATGCATGATTTCCAGCAATTTCACATGTACTTAAATATATTACTGTTGAAAAGTAAGCAATTGTAAAATCCACCACAAAACTTCCCAAAAACATCAAATCCACGTCCCAACATTTCTCTCAGTACAACAGAGTTAATGGAACTACATTATTCATAAACTTTCCTTTACATTCTCGTTCTAAATTTATTGCTTCTCATTATCTTAGAGATCTACCACAACAACACGTGAAATGTCGCTTTCCATTATTACTTTCCGTTTTTATACATCTGTCTTCTGAAATAAATCATCATCTAGCTAGACGATACTGAATCCTTGAAGTTTTACATTTAAAATATTTTTTCTTTAAAGAAAGAGAAAAACTCCCCAGGCGACGTTTTCCAGAATACATGACGATTCTAAGACAATTCTTTGAACCAAAAGGAAGTTGTTGAAAAGAAAAAAAATGCTTATATTAAACCGAAAACTTCAACTGCTCACACTAAAAAATTTAGATATAAGGTAGACGATAAAACAATGAGAAAGACTTCACAAATCTGCGTTTGTTTGTTTGCAAACATTGCTTCCCGACACATCTTGGGACAAACCTTACAAATGGCTTCCAACTTGAGAATGTATGGTTTCCAGAAAAAGATAATGTAATAAGTTGACTTTAGTTATTAGGGTTGATATACTGCGGACATTACTATAAGCTAACATACTGATGACTCGGAACTCTCTCGTGACCGTCAATATCAATTCGACGTCATTAAGTATGTTTACATATTATATTATATTTGAATCCCTTTTGTTTAAATCAATAGTTATTGATTGTTCTTAAAATTTTCTTAGGGTATAAAAAATCTCACAGTAAATACAACTAAGTTCCCATTAAAGTTAATTTCCATTTGCCTTTTGTACTCGATAAAATCTCGAAGGATATTCTTCAGAATTAGTCCCTGTAGTGGTGATGTGACATAATACGGTAGAGTTTTCAGCCGAAACGGTGATATAAGGCAATGACAGGAAGAGCTGAGGACTAAGGGTCTTAAAATTAGAAGGGCGCACACAAAAGCATGGACGACATAGAAATAGGTGTAATAACGATAAGTAGAGTAGTAGGGGAAAACGTACAAAATGACATATATATATACAAAATGACATAGGCGGGTTATTTTGAAATTGGCGAGCTTTAACACGAAATTGACAGTGACACCACGCGGCCATAACGTCACTCTATAATCTGTAAAATTTTGAACGCATCCATTTCATTCGTCTTGGTATCATGGCCGATAACAGATCACACGTTAGGTGGCGTCCATAAATTACGTGAGGTGTTCAAGGGGGGAGGGGGTCAAGTAAAATCTTTCCAAATCTGACTTGGGGGTGAAATTGCAAAATTGCGACGAACGTCGCAGCGTAAAGAGCCGAGTAACAGCGATGCACGTACAGGTTCTAACCTGCTTTGTTTATGCCCGTGAATATCTTATTTAACAACCATTTTCGTAACGTTTTCTCTTGAGACTGTGCACGAGTCTCCATGGACTGAATTAGAATAATCTTTTATTAATTTAAGTTGAAGTATTTATTATTTAATTTTATCACAGTGATTTTAAACTACGGCAATATTCTCAAATCACAATTGTATACTAGTCTTAAATTAAAGTAATAGAACAAATTGTTTTTTTTGTATTTTTTTTTAATCCAACGGGTTTGCACATTTTAAAAAATCTCACGTGAAATTAGGAAGGGGGAGGTAGTAAAGGAAAATCTTACGAAATCTCACCAGGGTGGGCGGGGAAGTCGAAAAATCCTAAAAAATGTCTCACGTAATATATTGTTGCAAGGTCACCAACTCAAAGCCGGTCCTGTCCCTCGACTGTATATTTTGGTGGCTGCGCTCATTTCGAGAACATTCGCTTTGTTTGTGCATAGGGCGAGCGCGGAAATAACTAGAATTTTTTAGGGTTGGGAAGGACTATATATACGCGGGTTTTTGTTTGCGTGAATAATTATTGAAACAGTCAGTTCGAAAGAATTAGTGAAACGGTCAGTAAAGAGTTAGTTCACAGAAGTTCTTAGTAATCGGACAGTGAATGAAATAGTGAAGATAAATAGTGTAATATTCAAGTGGTGAAAATAAATTAGAACTATTATACCGAGTGCCTAAATAAATTAGTAGACATTAAGTAAAGTGTGTACATAAATTCAGTTTAATACAGTGTGTGTTTCTTGAAATAAATCAATAGTAATTAGCCATAGTAGTGTGTATAATTTCATCCCACAAGTAAAAACTATTTAAATAAGTAACAAAAACATTACATTATGGACGCCCCCTTACGAGTTTTTTCCATATTGACAGAGTTTTTGTTCAAATGGTAAGTTTTTTGCTAATGTATCTATTTATGTAGCATTTGTTTCATTCCTCAAACACTTTTCTTCAAATTTGTATTTGTATTTGTCTATTTATTTACAAATTTTATTGTTTTAAGACGCTCTACGGACAAAACGACATACATATGTAACGGACAAAGTGGCACAGGTATGTCATTTTCTCCATAGCATTTGTGTTATATGTAGGTATGTATTTTTTACAGATACCAAAATGCCACGCGATTATAAACGAACGACTGATCGGCAATCTTGGAGTACGGAGTCAATGAAGAAAGCCATCGAGGCAGTTCGAGATAAGAAAATGGGCTGGTTATTGGCTTCAAAAACATTTGGTGTTCCTCAAGCAACTCTTCGCAGGCATGTTTTAGGCACTAATAAAAGCTACCTTTCCATCTGACGGGGAAAGGCAATTAGTTGAGCACATAAAATTCATGGAAAGTCGTTTGCAGGTAAATTCATCTCAGGTTCCAACAACAAACTCCGATCTAGAAGTTGTTTTAACTGCTGCTGCTCTTGATGTTCCTATTGAGGTGCTTTCTCCGGTGCCAAAAGGATGTTTTATTAGTGGACAAGGGAAACGTAAACCAAAAAATCGACAGAGGTCGTTGGTGTTGCATGTTAGAAATAAAATCTAAAAATGAGCCCAAAGCTCCCCCAACAAAGAAAAAACGCAAAGCCACCAAAAAATTATTTGTAATTGTAACGACCTCTATTCAAGTTCTAAGCCCGGAGAAGGCTGGTTGCGATGCTTACAATGTTCGTTTTGGGCTGACGCTTCTTGCGCTGATGTTCCAAGAAGAACTAAGCGTTTCATTTGCGAATTATGCCAATTTATAGTTATTATATGTATGTCATTTTGTCCGAAGCATATGGACAAAATGGATTATGATTGATCTCAGTTAAATTTTTTTTTCTGTAGATTTTTTGCTAAAAATGTTTATTAGTTTCTAATGTGCTGTGAACTACCAATAAACAGTTATGATACAAAAACAAAACTATATGTCATTTTGTACATATTTCCCCTATAATCGTAGAAATACCTTTTTTTTTCTTTCTCTATCCTGCACATATAAAATGTATGAAACAAAAAGCCACTACTTTTCAACAGCCTGGAAAAACAACAAAAACAATTTTAGTTTATTAATCTGTTTCAGGAATTACCAATATCGTTATTTTTGTCCGGAACAACACTTTATTTTTATCACGTATAAAAACAATAAACTGCTAAGTATATAAGAAGATTACCAGCTTATGACTTTCTTGATAGGGTATTTATCTTTCCGGAGTCGTTTTGCGAATAAAGTTTCAAAAATAAAAACATTTGAAAAACCTTGTCCACGAGTTTTATAAAAGAAGTCACATAGATTGAGCAATAAACGAATACTTTAAATTCCACTCCACCACAAAAATGCTTTGTTTGTCTTGTCTTTTCAGTCTAAACAATGTTTTTTTCTTTTCCTCGAATTATTTGCCATTTCCAACAGTAATTTACTGTTCGCTTACAAAAGGATTCGTTTACATTATATCCCATCATGTTTTTTAATAAATAATAAAACGTTTACGCCCATACCGTTGTGAGGCAGGGTTTCACATCAAACTTGTATGTTGCCTGCTAGTGATTTGAAATGCAGAAAGCACGTCGCACTGCGTCGCATTAAAGTTTACTTCCACACTTCAGTCCCATAGGTGTCGTGAAAATTTCGATAGGTAATTATTAAGTCTAAAAGGAAAGAAAAAGAAGGTTTTGGATTCGTTCTTACTTAAGAGACACTGACAATTATTACACTTGCAGAATGATCCCCCGAAAACAAGTGCAAAGTTAAAAAGCTTTAATTGTGCCATCGACGGGTTTTCAGAATTTGTTTTTCGCCTGATTATATTATTTGTGACTACATCAGATTACAAGTGGTTCCATTCGACCGGTTGGCCTTACCACACTGAGACTTATAAGATCTAGGCTTCTGAGAAAGCCTATTACTCGTTTTGGAGCTAGGTCTGTAACCTGATTAGGCACTATGTAGACCTGTTCCAGGTATTTGAGGCGTTTACCTTGCAATTTCAGATAATATGTTCCGCTATCTCATCCGCAGCATCGCAGAATCTGCGTGTTCCAATGTCTACTTTGTCTATCTGACAGAGAGAGAATTCCTGTGATTATTCTGATAACAGATTTTTGAAGTTCCAAGAGCAATTTAGCGTAGTGAGCAGAAGGACGTAATAATATTTTTCGGAAAGTACCCACCTCCCGTACGCTTTTACTGTGAGAAAATAGCACTTTTCCGACCTAGTCCGGAAAGTACGTATTTCCCGGACTAGGCCGGGAAGAATTACATCGTTGTTGTTATTCAAACAAATTTAATCCCTTTAATATTAGCAATTGTTCAAATTTCAATATAAATATTAATACACTGTGTTCATTTGAAAAGGACCCACCCTTATGATCGAAAAAACGCATTTTCTAAAGTGGCAGCATAAAATAGTTATTTGTGTATTTAGAGCGTAAAGTAACAGATTGCCGCTTGAGAAAGAATGTTGCCGCGCGACGATCGATTTTTATTTAAATTGATTATTATTTTCTTATAATCGATTTTTAGTTATCGATTTTTATGGTAATATTAATCGATTTTATAAATTACGTGTTTAAATCGATTTTCGGAAACGGCTGGTATTATTTATTGACTATTTTGACAACTTTTGACGATTACTGACCATTTCTCAAAATTTTGACAATTATTGACCATTTTTCAAAATTTTAACAATTATTGACCATTTTGACTGTTTTTCAAAATTAGTGACCATTTTTCAAAATTATGACGATTTTCAACCATTTTTGACCATTTTTGACCATTTTTGACCATTTTTGACCATTTTTAAAAATTTTAGACCATTTTTCAAAATTATTGACAATTATTAACCATTTTTGACCATCTTTCAAAATTTTTGACAATTTTTCAAAAACTAACAATTTTTGACAATTATCAACTATTTTTCCAAATTTTGACAATTTTTAACAATAATTGTCCATTTTTAACAGTTTTTGACCATTTTTGATAGTTTTTGACAATTATTGGCTATTTTTGACAATTTTTGATAATTATTGACCATTTTTGACCATATTTCAGATTTTGGAGCTAGGTCTGTAACCTGATTAGGCACTATGTAGACCTGTTCCAGGTATTTGAGGCGTTTACCTTGCAATTTCAGATAATATGTTCCGCTATCTCATCCGTAGCATCGCAGAATCTGCGTGTTCCAATGTCTACTTTGTCTATCTGACAGAGAGAGAATTCCTGTGATTATTCTGATAACAGATTTTTGAAGTTCCAAGAGCAATTTAGCGTAGTGAGCAGAAGGACGTAATAATATTTTTCGGAAAGTACCCACCTCCCGTACGCTTTTACTGTGAGAAAATAGCACTTTTCCGACCTAGTCCGGAAAGTACGTATTTCCCGGACTAGGCCGGGAAGAATTACATCGTTGTTGTTATTCAAACAAATTTAATCCCTTTAATATTAGCAATTGTTCAAATTTCAATATAAATATTAATACACTGTGTTCATTTGAAAAGGACCCACCCTTAATATTTCAAAAATGAGACATATTAGAAAGAAATGCCGAAACACGTCAACTTTTAACTTGAGGGGGACACTTTTAGGCGCTAATGTCATAAACGTCAGATTCGCCCCCTCCCTACTGGAGATACCTCTTCAATTTTTTCAAATGGTGTTAGGTATCAAGTCACACCTCATTTAAAAGGTCTGGTAAATCTCTAGTCAATCATTTTGTTTTGCCTTTGATACCAGCCTTCCATTGTTATTTAATCGTTGTTTAAAATTGGCTCTTTTTCAACTTTTATTGCCTGAATGTTAACGGTGGTCACTTTGACACATGATTAAATAGCAGTTTTTTCTTGTTGAAAGTTGTCTTTTTACTATTTGTAAATTTTTTATTCTTTAAAGAGTCTTTCTATCATAACACAATACGGGGGCATACGAAAAATTGAAAGAGAGCCAATTTTAAACAACGATTAAATAACAATGGAAGGCTGGAATCAAAGGCAAATCAAAATTATTGAATAGAGATTTACCAGACCTTTTTAATGAGGTGTGACTTGATACCTAATGCCATTTGAAAAAATGTAAGGGGTGTCTCCAGTAGGGAGGGGGTGAATCTGACGTTTATGACATTAGCGCCAAAAAGTGTCCCTCTCAAGTTTAAAGTTGACGTGATTCGGCATTTCTTTCTAATGTGTCCCATTTTTGAAATATTAAGGGTGGGTCCTTTTCAAATGAACACAGTGTATAAACAAGAATGAGAATGTTCCTAAATTTGTTCTAAAAATAAATATACAGAGAAACTTTTTATTAATTTTTTATACCACACGGTTGCCGAAAAAAAGATGTGCGCAGCACGCCCGGAAACTGTTTTTTCGGACTCGCAGACTTCCAGGGCTCGCTTACGGCTCGGCTCGTCCTGGTATCTTGTCTACTCGTCCAAAAAAACAGTATTTTCCGGACTTGTTACGTAATATACTATTTTGCCTGTCTTTGACCAGTAGTATTTTTCCAATGAGCTGCACTAAGTTCCTTTTTCCACTTTCGGATTTATTCCACCGTTTGGGATGCTACAAAATGGTTAGGGGTTACAAGCTCTTTTCTTTGCGAGACGATAACAAACTTTTTTTCCTTGATTCATACAACGCAGCGATTCCTTTGTTCTAAGCCGGTTTTACACGTGCAAAAATTTGGCGCACTAAGAACGCTACTGAATTTCTTTTAAACCTGCCAATTAAAATCTTCCATTTTTCTACCTCCACCCACTTGTTAACGTCTTTCTTTTTCAAACTGTCAACTTAGAAGTAAGAGCACGTTTTGCGTCAGAACTGGAAAACGGTTTTATTTGTGGAAGGTTGTTGTTTTCTAGTCCAGTCGAAAATATCAATTTATTTAGAAAAAATAAAAATTTCCAAAAAAATATCTAGGTTTTATTATGAGATTCGATAGACCAAATGCAGATATACATTTTCTCCCGGATGGTAAATTTACCACAGGGTAAATTATGTAATGCTTAATCGATTCCGACCTCTACGAAATTTATTAGGCGGTTCCTAGGATCATGCCTAATGAATATTTAACAAAAAAGAGATTCGGCGCTTGAAATATTCCCATCTTACTTGGATGGGCTATTCTCTTTTTAGATCATTTGCAGGTTGTCGATAAATATAGCAAAGAATCTAAAACTTTTTTTAATTAATTAAAAATTATTTTTTACTTTTAAGTTCGATTTGCTATAAAAATATGCTTTTTAGTTTTATAACCTATTATTTATTTAATTTTTGTTTATTTGGTCGTTTACAGTTCGAACATTTTTGTACCTTTGTGAAAGACGCGAAGAACTTTGAAGTTGCTCCTAATTCACTTGATCTAATATCGCCGATGAAAGAATAAATAATTATTTACGTGTCAAGCTCGGAAAGTGATACTTTACAGGGCGAGCATGCAAGTTTCAGGGCGACGCCGAAGGCGGAGCCTTGAAAGCATTCAAGCCCTGTAAATACACTTTCCGAGTGTGGCACGTATAATATTTTTTGTGCAGCCACCAATAATTTGATAATAATATAGGAACAGAATATTTATTGCTCAAAATGTATAACAAAACTTAACTCATTTATTATTAATATTTATGTTGAATGTGCAGTTATGCAAAGTACAATTATTCAACGTTGATGTTCCGGTCAATTTTGTTGGTAATAATGCATTAGTGGCGGCAGCAGCCTCTTCTTTACTTTCGAATGCAATGTTTTCTACGTCCCTTTCATCGCTACTCATCTTTAAATGGTTTAGAAACTTGTAATAATACACAAAGTGCATCAAAACGTCAAAAACCTCTACTGACAGATGGCTACGGTATTGTCATGGCAACTGTGATATTTAACATACCCTTCGAAAATTCTCTCTGGCTATATGCTGGTATTTTGTCTTTAATGAAAATTTTGACATAAGAGCTCGGGAAAGTAGGTAGTTTGCCGAGCAGTTCTGTCACTTTACCGAGCAGTTAAGTCAATTTTTTCGATCTAGACCGGCAACGACTCACTTTCCGAGTTAAAAAATGATCGGAAAAACGCATTTTCTAAAGTGGCAGCATAAAATAGTTATTTGTGTATTTAGAGCGTAAAGTAACAGATTGCCGCTTGAGAAAGAATGTTGCCGCGCGACGATCGATGTTTATTTAAATTGATTATTATTTTCTTATAATCGATTTTTAGTTGTCGCTTTTTATGGTAATATTAATCGATTTTATAAATTACGTGTTTAAATCGATTTTAGGAAACGGCTCGTATTATTTATTGACTATTTTGACAACTTTTGACGATTACTGACCATTTCTCAAAATTTTGACAATGATTGACCATTTTTCAAAATTTTAACAATGATTGACCATTTTTCAAAATTTTAACAATTATTGACCAATTTTCAAAATTTTAACAATTATTGACCATTTTGACTGTTTTTCAAAATTAGTGACCATTTTTCAAAATTATGACAATTTTCAACCATTTTTGACCATTTTTAAAAATTTTAGACCATTTTTCAAAATTATTGACAATTATGGATCATTTTTGACAATTATTAACCATTTTTGACCATCTTTCAGAATTTTTGACAATTTTTCAAAAACTAACAATTTTTGACAATTATCAACTATTTTTCCAAATTTTGACAATTTTTAACAATAATTGTCCATTTTTAACAGTTTTTGACCATTTTTGATAGTTTTTGACAATTATTGGCTATTTTTGACAATTTTTGATAATTATTGACCATTTTTGACCATATTTCAGATTTTTTAAAAAGTTTTTGACAATTATCGACCATTTTTGACAATTATTGACAATTTTTGAAAATTTTTAACCATTTTTCAAAATAAATTGAACATTTTTCAGAAAAATTTGACCATTTATCAAAAAAAATTTGACAATTATCGACCATTTTTAAAAATTTGAGCAATTATTGACGATTTTTGACAGTTTTTGACAATTTTTGACAATTATTGACCATTTTTGACAGTTTTTGACAATAATTGACCATATTTCAAAATTTTTGACAATTTTCATATAATTTTATTTGATTTTTAATCTGATAAATTGTTAAATATTCACCAATAAGCGAGCGAAAAAGATTCCTTATTTGCGCTAGAGCGTAAAGTAACAATTCTCGGCGTTTGTCGACTTTACGATTTCATTTGAATATTTTCATTTTACGCGCGACTGTAGAAAAACTATATCTTCATTAGTTACTTTAACCACTTTGTGTACATATTTTACTATACATTCATTACGAACTTTTTCTACTTTCATTCCAGAAGCTTCGTGTCCCCTATATAGGCCACTAGTTTAACTGGGGCATTTTGATTCTAATGGTTGTATGTTGTATTCTCAAAGTCTAAAATCAATTTACAAAAAATATATAAGCATGAGCATTGAGCTGCAATAGCCTCTTAATGTAGCAGTCACTATACCTGTAAGCTATGACTGCTATTAGTAATCCAATAACTAGATCTAGACTGGTAAAAAACTGCAAATAATCCCAAACAGGCTGGCAGAAGACAACAAAGTGTCTCTATTATGGGTGCCGGCACATGATGCGATTGCAGGTAATGAAATTGCGGCTCAGTTAGGCTCTAAAGGAGACTTCATAGGTCCGGAACCGTTTTGTGGAATCACAAAAGATTTCATAAGAGAGGAAATCGGGAACTGGCTAGATAGGGAACACCAACTGAAATGGAGGTTGACACAAGGGCACCTCCATACAAAGAGTTTACTGAACAAGGTAGGTACTGAACAGCCAGGCTATTGAAACAGGGTGGGAGACATTTAAGACAGCTCCCTACCTGGTGACTGAACACTGCACCCTTAGGAAACATCTGTACAAAATGGGCAAAATTAGTGAACCTATGTGCAGAAAATGTAAACTTGATGATGAAACACCTACTCTCATACTCTGCTTCTGCGAAAACTTACAAGTACTTAGAAGCACTTAGAGAGGAATTAATACAACCATTACAACTACTGAAAATCCCTCCAGTCAAACTAGAGGCCTTTAAAGAAGACACGAAGCTTCTGGAATGGAAGTAGATAACATGGGAAATGGTACAAAGATTCAGTTCAAGTGCCTGGGCTGTTGAGCACAACCCAAAAGAATGAATGAATGAATGGTTAGACCATAGAGCTAAAATGTATATGACGTTACGAACTCTGAACACGTGTATAAATATATCTATGTATTTCTAGTAATGTGCTCTGTATAGAGAGGCAAACTACATGTATCATGGGCTACCGGTCTATTATAGCTTTAAGCTGAGCCTGGCTGTCAGCAAACATTTTAATTTTTTGTTCGGTATATCCGATGTTCTCATCATATACCTTTACTAATAAATTATAACGATTGTTCTCGTGAAATAATGCTGCCCATTTTCATTTTTCATTATATAATAAAAAATAATAACGTTTCTTTTTTTCAGGGCGAATACTTCAAAGAATTTTAACAAACTAGTTCATTCAACTTCAGATTGGATTCAGAAGATGAGGAAGCTATTTACTCGGAAAAAATCACATCAATTGATTTTTCAAGGGAGTGAAAAGATGAAAAAACAAAGACTACAAAGAGGTAGAAAACCTGATTAGTTCCGGAAATAAAGTTGGTCTTGATTTCGATAAAAAACCAATTATGAGAAGAGGCAGATTAGTGAAAGCTTCAAGACTGATAAATGAAGGGTTTAGGGAAATATCAATAATAGTATTGACTATTTGGAGAGTCAACTAAAAATGCGGGGCTTTATTTCCACAGGTTCTAAAGAAATTATTTTTTTAAATACTTTGAAGCAATAGCACCTTAAAAATGATTAAATAAATTCTAATACAATAAAAAGTTTGTTTTCTTTACTGTAGTTCGACTAGTTTTCTTCTTGCTGGCTATTAATGAAGGAAACCTCCTGATCCTTATTGAATGGAGCATTTTGTTATTGAAATTATTGACCAATCATGAACTTGTTTAGTCAGAGATTTCAGCTATAGGTGAGCGTCTGGTTCAATGACTTAGTTTAGATAAAGTAGTAATTTAATATTAAGTTGAAGTTGAATAGTATCTTATTGAAGCCTACTTTGTACGTAAGTGATAAAAGAATTCCAGAGATCCTAATTGAAGATTCCTTCCACAAGTCAGATGTCCTGAATCTGTGATTCTCAATCTCACACCACTACATATGGTGGAGGAAAGTGTTGCAGAAAGAACAAGATACAGACTAAGTAGAGAGGGAATCATTAAAAAAACCTCCTCCTCACTTCTTAGAAATCAGAAAACCTGGGACATGCCACAAGATGGTATGATGAAAAAGTATAACTTTTCAAAGAAATTCGTTACGGAATTGAGCAACAAGAATATTATTACCAGTCTTGGAAAGAATGCCATTCAATGGTACACAGACAGCTCAAAAGCAATAGAAAGAACTGGGATAGGAGTGTACGGGCCAGGAACCAAATACTCTGAGGGCTTGGGAAAAACCCCAAGTATCTTTCAAGAGGAAATTCACTCCACAATAAAGTGTGCCCAGTTCAATATTCATAAGGGATATAGAAGGCAAAGGATTATCATAATGTCGGATAGTCAAGCAGCCATTGAAGCACTGAGCTCTTGTGTAATCAGTTCCAAAATGGTGTGGGAATGCCTAGGCAAACTCAATGAACTAGGCGAGAGCAATACAGTCACCTTACTGTGAATTCCAGGACTGGAATAGAAGGAAATGAAATAGCAGATGAACTAGCGAAGAGAGGGACTGAAACACCCTTTTGGGGGCGGATCACTTTTACGGTATCAGCTACAATGTAATATTGGAATGAATAGGCAAAGCCTATCTGATCATTGGAAAGATCTAGTAGGGCTTAGACAATCAAAGATTCTTCTGGGTGACTACAACCTATTGAGATCAAATGAATGCATAAGTCAAAGTGAAACTGCACTAAGAGTTCTAACAGGGATCCTAACGGGACAATGTCACCTGAATGGGCACCTTAAGAAGCTCAAAATAGTGGAGGAAAGAGATTGTAGATTCTGTGGCATGGAAGAAGAAACCTCCAACCACATGCTTGCGAAATGCACAGCAATTCAGAATCCTAGGGCACAACACCTAGGAGGAGATTACTGGATAGAAGAGGGACATTTGCCTAAGTTAAAGCCTGCAAACGAGCTACTAGTCTCCGAGACTTTCCTCAGGAACTAATAAGAAGTAAGGGGGCACAACAGATCTTTTAGGTCTCAGTGAATGGCACCCCAATATACATACATACAAGTGGAAACCAGTGACCCACAACACCATAGTGATCTTTTTCGAAAAGTTTTTCAGTAAGAAAATGATGGAACCAATCAGAAGTACCTATATGTACACTAGAAAGTAAAATTTCGCTGCCGGATCTTGATGGTTAGTAGGAGCATTATTCACAAATCTCAATATATAACATAGAAAGTTTCTAAGCTATTTTCGTTAAATCAATTAACCACAATATACATATCTAATATAAAATTATTACAGTTTCCTGTAAAATTGTCGTATTTAGTAAAGCGTGTTACCAATAGATATCAAAGAATAAATTATATTATTCTACGCTTTACAAACTGAGTTTTGAAAAATATTTTTCAAAAACAGTGAGGGTTCAACGAAAAAGAAACAACTACTTCCCGGGCTACATGCCCCGGCAGACATTGAATTACATTTCTAAGTCAAACGGGGTTGGTAAATCTACAAGATTTAAATCAACCATTCTGGTTTATAACTTGAAGGGACAACATAACTTGTAGACCGGTTTCGGCGTATTTGCGCCTCATCAGTACAAGGTATAGGTTATCGTCCGAGAGTTAATCCCGGACTGATTATAGAGACATATTCAGTCCGGGATTAAGTCTCGGACGATAACATATACCTTGTACTGAAGGAAGTAGTTGTTTCTTCTTCGTTGAACGGTCACTGTTTTTGAAAAATATTTTTCAAAACTTAGTTTGTAAAGCGTAGAATAATATAATTTATTCTTTGATATCCATATCTAATATATTATAATTAAATGTCAATTGACATATTAACGTTTTAAATTTTCTTACGTCCCATCATTATAAACATAAGCTTTACTCTATTTTGATACGTTTCTATTCACTCATTTATTGCCTGGTATCTCATATATACACTCCAATTAACAATAAAAACATTTTCCCTTCGGCGCCCCCCATGAAAATTCTCTTTGACGTCATTGGCGATGACCTACATTTTCTCTCTCTCTGCCTCTCGGGTCCATCAGTGCGAAAGTTTCTCCCACTTTTAACCCTAGTATGACGTCACTTGGACCCCGACACCGTCATATCGATTCTAGAAAAGCTGTCAGCGAAATTGTCTTCCGATAAACAAGTTAAGTGGAAATTGTCTTGAGAATAAAGACGATATACGAAGAAGTTCTAGTAAGGGCTAAAGTTTACTATAAATATGAATAAAATTGCCTTGAATAACCTTTTTGTTTTTTATATCAAATAAAAATTTTAAATTGATCGATTTTTAATGGAAAATTATAGAAAACGTTCCTAAATAAAGAATGGCAACCAAAAATACTTGTGGTGACTGTAACAAAATGCACATTAGAAACAGTACCGGTTTAACAGAGGTTTTTTGGGTACAATAGGAACGGGCAGTACACAATTTGAAAGCGCCCTATAAGACAAATTCTATCAATACACCATAAAAAATAAACAATTATTATTATTAATTTCTTGGAAAATGGGCAATTTTCTCCATTAACTAAGGGTCACTTGTTCAATCTGTGGTTACCTTTACATCAAATTTGACCGATTGGTCTCAAGGTTAGTCTTTACGTGACATAATTATGGTTATAACAGTGGCGTAGCGTGGAGGGGACAGCAGAGGGCTATGGCCCGCGATTTTTTCAATTGGAACAAAAAAAATATCTCCAAATCGCTCCCGCAATGTTATTTGCCAACCGAAACCGCAAAGGTGCGAAACAGAGGAGACAAGATGAAGTCGTGCTGCCTAAGTACTATTGACTAATGACAACTTCCTAGCGCACGGCCGGACCAACCTTGATGTTTTGGTAACAAAAATTTATGACCTTGAGAGTGACGTTGACAGATAACTTAGTAAATACACCGATAAAATGATCAAATTTTCAAATATCAACGGTATAATTGGTCGACAAAGTGAAGTATGACAAATATCTTATTATAAAAATGGCGCCATTCAGACATGCGCATACAAAAGAGCTGCTGCTGTATTCTGTGGCCGGACGGTGCGGTGGCACCGAATTTTCCTGAACACGAACGAACTAAAAGCGAGAGCGAGATCTCAGTTATTCCATCAAACAAAACAATAATACTTCTCATTTTCCTAACTTCCTTCCTTACGCCATTTCTTCCCATAGATGTATGTACCTTCCAAAGCAGTGGTAGTTTATCTTGACTTTCAATAACTTGTACGATGTATAATTAGTCTAAAATATTTAAATTTTAAACTAATGATAATTATAATTTTAAAAAAGCTAATTTTGAAAAAATTAGCAAAATGTTAAGGGATATGAAGAGGGATGATATTACTGAGCATACAGATGTAAATATTGCATTGGATAATTTTTATTAAAAAATTTGTAATGTATTTGAAACAACCGTTCCCAAATACAAAATTTATAAAGATTTCAAAAGATTTCCCAAATGGTTTACTCCGGAGAACAAAACGCTGTTAAAGGAAAAAATAACCACCGAAAATTAAAATTTATTTCACACTATTATAACGAAAAGTACATAGAATCGAGAAGAAAACTTAAGTCATTAATAAGCACCGAGTATAGGAAGTATCTGCGTCAAGTTGAAGACAGTTTAAGTAATAACATAAATTTATTTTGGACGTATGATAATAAAAATAATGGTTATTCTAACCAGGTACGCGCTTTTAGATTTAAGGATGAAGAAATTGTTGAAGGGGAAGTAGCAGAAAAATTTGCTGAGTATTTTGCGTCGGTACATTGTTCCGAAAAGTCTAATTATAATATTGAGTTTAATAATTTAATTAATAATAATCCTATTTTAAATATTTCTGAGCTTACAGTAAACGATTATGAGATAGCAATAAAAAAACTAAAACAAAAAAGCGACTGGTTCTGACGGACTTCCTCAATACATTCTAAAAGGGTGCTATGAATGGATGAGGACACCTTTATTGCATATTTTCAATAATATACTTACAAACGCGCAATTTCCAGAAAATTGGAAATTATCAATGTACTCTCCTATATACACAAATCTGGAGATATTGTGGAAAATTACAGGGGTCTGTCGATTATGTGTGCTCCTAAGGTTTTTGAACAGATAATAGTGTATCTAAAGATTAATAATCATATAAAAAATAATATAATTGTTGAACAACAGCATGAATTTATATCAAACTATCTACATAACAGGCATTTTGTAGTAAAACATAATGGGAATACATCTGGCAAATACCATGCTAACTCAGGAGTTCCGCAAGGATCTAACCTCGGTCCGCTATTGTTTATTTTATTTATTAATGATCTACCAGGTTATGTTTCGTACTTTGAGAGCTTGGTATTTGCGGATGACT
The DNA here is from genome assembly GCA_947563755.1 of Lochmaea crataegi. NCBI lineage: Eukaryota > Metazoa > Arthropoda > Insecta > Coleoptera > Chrysomelidae > Lochmaea > Lochmaea crataegi. Next base: position 86,450,958 of record OX387423.1, on the reverse strand, counting down.
TCAAACTGTTCAAGAAGATTCAAACTGTTAGTGATTGCATATTACTGCAAAAAGACATAAACAACATAATTAGATGGAGCCAGGAAAATAAATTAAGTTTTAATGTCGAAAAATGTTGTGTTATGTCTATGTCAAGGAAAAAGCAGTGTATAATTTTTGATTATTTAATAGGCCAAGAAGTATTAAATAAGAAGGATGAAGTCAAGGATCTTACAATAGTCAAATGTCTTTCATTCCACACATAAAAAAATCAGTTAAAAGTGCCAATCGTATTATGGGTTTAGTTTTTAGATAAACCACTCCTTTTTCAAATATTGAGACTGTAAAAATGTTGTTTAATACTTAGTAAGACCTAAACTTGAGTTTGGATCTATTATCTGGGGAGATCAACCTCAACCTATTTAGAAAATATCGAGAAAGTGCAGAATAAATACTTACGTTTCTTGTATTATAAAAAATATAATCGTTTGCCGGATTAAAGAAAAATTAGGACAACTAGATTACGGGAAAAATTTGAGGTTATCTCTAGCACTGGTCGGTGTAAATTGAATATGATGATAGTCTTGTATAAAATAATTAAATGCATATCGACATCTAGTAATGTATTGTGCCTAATTCCTTTCAAAGTTCCCTTAAGGTTAACACGATCCTCTTTATTGTTTGGGAGACTGAGAACATCAGTTTGTTCCCCTCTTGAGGCCATGTTAAAACTTGCCAACAATATAAATAATGTTACCGAAATAGATTCGACAATGTCAATTAGACAATTTAAGAGCAGTGTTTATGAATATATTATGAAATCTGGTGTATAAAGGTACAGTTCTAGAAATTAGTCGTCTATGCCTGTTTTTAATTCTCTAAATTAATCTATATCACTGTTAAATTTATCAATGGCATACTACACAATGTTAGGAAAAAATTTATGTATTGATAAATCTTATTCCATGTCATTAGGTTATAAAACCTGTTTGGAATAAATAAATAAATAAATAATAATTAAAATAAGGGGGCGGCGAAAACCAACGCTACGCCATTGGATTATATACAAAGATCCTGTGACTTGAGCAAGTTAATTGTAGAAAAAAGTTTTATTAAAAAATGTTTAAAAAAAAGCAACATGGTGTGAGTGCCTTTGTCAGCACTGGTTGGAAATATCTGAAACAGATCTTTATTTGACTAATAATTTCTTTTTTTTTTTACTTTTAAATGCCATTTTATTATGTATTATCCCAGTTGGTTTTAGTTTTATTAACTGAAATAGCAGTATTAAAAGTTTTTGTTGGCCTACACGATTAGAATAATAAGGCTTACAATCCAGTTTAAATACGGTTATGAATATAAAGTTCAAACATAAAATTCCGTTGGATATTAATTTAGCTCTATGAGGTTAAAGTTTTATCTGCCTTAAAAAAACAGCTCTGTTGAAATGAGCTAAAAGTAACCCGATGAAAGCAATATATTTTCCGTTTGCAATATTTTATGTGTCGTGACTGAAACGGTCTAGCAGAACCATTTCGGAAATTTGAATTTTTGATTATGCCATAATTTGTCGCTAATTTATTACCATAATTAAAAATTTGTGGCTCGTCGTTTTTTAAAAAACCCATGGTTCTGCTAGGTTGATGTTAAGCTAGCAGAACCACTTTTTATCTATCAACTTTTAGAAAAAACTGATATTACCATAATTTGTCGCTAATTTATCGCTCTTTTATTACCATAATTAAAAATTTGTCGCTCGTCGTTTAAAAAAACCAATGGTTCTGCTAGGTTGATATTGCTAGCAGAACCACTTTTTACCTAATCAACTTTTCGAAAGAAACTAACAATACCATAATTTGTCGCTAATTTATCGCTATTTTATTACCATAATTAAAAATTTGTCGATCGTCGTTTAAAAAAACCCATGGTTCTGCTAGGTTGATATTGCTAGCAGAACCACTTTTTACCTAATCAAGTTTTCGAAAGAAACTAACAATACCATAATTTGTCGCTAATTTATCGCTATTTTATTACCATAATTAAAAATTTGTCGATCGTCGTTTTAAAAAACCCATGGTTTCGCTAGGTTGATATTGCTAGCAGAACCACTTTTTACCTAATCAACTTTTCGAAAGAAACTAACACTACCACAATTTGTCGCTAATTTATCGCTCTTTTATTACCATAATTAAAAATTTGTCGATCGTCGTTTAAAAAAAACCCATGGTTCTGCTAGGTTGATATTGCTAGCAGAACCACTTTTTACCTAATCAAGTTTTCGAAAGAAACTAACACTACCATAATTTGTCGCTAATTTATCGCTCTTTTATTACCATAATTAAAAATTTGTCGCTTGTCGTTTAAAAAAACCCATGGTTCTGCTAGGTTGATATTGCTAGCAGAACCACTTTTTACCTAATCAACTTTTCGAAAGAAACTAACAATACCATAATTTGTCGCTAATTTATCGCTCTTTTATTACCATAATTAAAAATTTGTCGATCGTCGTTTTAAAAAAAACCCATGGTTCTGCTAGGTTGGTATTGCTAGCAGAACCACTTTTTACCTAATTAAGTTTTCGAAAGAAACTAACAATACCACAATTTGTCGCTAATTTATCGCTCTTTTATTACCATAATTAAAAATTTGTCGCTCGTCGTTTAAAAAAAAACCCATGGTTCTGCTAGGTTGATATTGCTAGCAGAGCCACTTTTTACCTAATCAACTTTTCGAAAGAAACTAACAATACCATAATTTGTCGCTAATTTATCGCTCTTTTATTACCATAATTAAAAATTTGTCGATCGTCGTTTTAAAAAAACCCATGGTTCTGCTAGGTTGATATTGCTAGCAGAACCACTTTTTACCTAATCAACTTTTCGAAAGAAACTAACAATACCATAATTTGTCGCTAATTTATCGCTCTTTTATTACCATAATTAAAAATTTGTCGATCGTCGTTTTAAAAAAACCCATGGTTCTGCTAGGTTGATATTGCTAGCAGAACCACTTTTTACCTAATCAACTTTTCGAAAGAAACTAACAATACCATAATTTGTCGCTAATTTATCGCTATTTTATTACCATAATTAAAAATTTGTCGATCGTCGTTTAAAAAAACCCATGGTTCTGCTAGGTTGATATTGCTAGCAGAACCACTTTTTACCTAATCAACTTTTCGAAAGAAACTAACAATACCATAATTTGTCGCTAATTTATCGCTCTTTTATTACCATAATTAAAAATTTGTCGATCGTCGTTTTAAAAAAAACCCATGGTTCTGCTAGGTTGATATTGCTAGCAGAACCACTTTTTACCTAATCAAGTTTTCGAAAGAAACTAACAATATCACAATTTGTCGCTAATTTATCGCTGTTTTATTACCATAATTAAAAATTTGTCGATCGTCGTTTTAAAAAAATCCCATGGTTCTGCTAGGTTGATATTGCTAGCAGAACCACTTTTTACCTAATCAAGTTTTCGAAAGAAACTAACAATACCATAATTTGTCGCTAATTTAACGCTTTTTTATTACCATCATTAAAAATTTGTCCAAATAAACGATTGTAATAATCGTGTTTTTAATCTGTTGAAGCTGGATGTTGGTCGACTAGTTCAACTGCAGTTCTGATATAATGCTTAAAATCCCTATGTTTCGTTTGTGTTTGAATGTATCTGTATTTGACGTGGAAGTGATTGTTTGATTTCACGGGCATGCTTAACTCACATTATCATTGCCGTTGCTAAGGAAAGTCTGGGAGATTTCAAAAAAAAAGAAAGAAAAATTGATTTTTTTAATGCCTAGACATTAAAAATCATTTTTACTGCCTAGGCAGTAAAAGTGTTACTTCCATGATCGATAAAAGTCACTAAAACTGATGTTTAATGTCAATCGGAGAAAAAAAAATTGATTTTAGAAAATAGCTGGTCTCTTTGATGGGATTTAGCAGTGTTTTTATGTTGTTTAGTAAGAGGGGGGATTATGAGTGGGACGCGGATCTAAGGTCCGGCAGATGTAAACTCATATAAGCTTAGCAAATTCTTGGATTTTTTTGAAAAAGCGACGAGCGACAAATTTTTAATTATGGTAATAAAAGAGCGATAAATTAGCGACAAATTATGGTAATATCAGTTTTTTCTAAAAGTTGATAGATAAAAAGTGGTTCTGCTAGCTAAATATCAACCTAGCAGAACCATGGGTTTTTTATAAAACGACGAGCGACAAATTTTTAATAATTAATAATTTTAATACTTTTACATTCAAATTTCCGAAATGGTTCTGCTAGGTTAATGGGGGTTACCGTATCAAATTATATTGTTCACATCAGTTAGGTACATTTACATTATAAACGGTATAATAAGAAACAAGTGCTGCTTCAATAGATTGCAGATACCTTCATCACATGTTCCAAATTTTTTAAGGAAGAAGGAAGGACATTTTTGTACGGAACAAAACTAAACAAAATGCGGACAACACATAAAAGAACTGTATATAAAGAACGAGTAGTAGTGTAGAGTCAGGCGAAAGTAATTGTATCAAGCAATGACGCAATTTATCACTGATGCTCAAAGGAAAAATTCATTCCATTTAATAAAAGTCCAAGAGAGAATCTGGTCACTTAGATTTGTGGACCATATAAACTTTTAATCTAAAATAGTAGAAAGGGGAATTATTGACCGGGATCGACAATCGACAATCGACTTTTAATAAATTAACCTAAGTAAGACTAATGAGATGAAGAAAATATGGCAAGACGAAAGAGGATATACCATCGATTTTAGTGTAGATGGTTTTTTGGTAAAGCTTTTCTTTTTCCCAGCTATTCAAGCGGAAATTCATGCCTTAAGAAAGAGTGTCCAGTTCAATATTGATAAAATATACAGGGTGGTCCTTCAGTAATTGTACGTAGAAGTACAGTACAATCTTCACTACAAAATATTGTGATTTAAACCAACTAGCTTTAATCAAATGTTGATATTTAAAGAGATACATGGTGTTAAACATGTTATTTTAATTTTTGTTTTTTACAATAACTTTAACGCTTTTTGACGTGTATGCACCAAAATTTGGCGGTGGAGGTTTTTGGATATGAAAAATCATAATTTTGTACCCATTTCGATGTATTTTGTAGAGGGCGTCACATAGGCCACGCATGCGGCATAAATGTACGCTAAATTTTTTGCTGTTTGAATTAGCGCTACTTTAAAAAAAAATTAATTAAAGCCACATCATTTTAACAAAAAAAAATATATTTGTTGGTATCCCCAAATCTTAACGGTTTCCGAGATAATCTGGGTTTTATAATACTTAGTTTGTATTCATTTTGGTGAAATACAGAAAAAAAAATAAAATGCCCATACATAGTAATTACTCTAATACAGATATGAGAGATGTGATTGCTATTCATCCACTGCCAGCAAAATTTCGAAAACTAGAATATTTGTGAAAATATCCAGACAGGCTCCAACCTAACCATCAAACGTTTAAAAATTTATTTAGGAATTCAGGCGAAAGTGGTTCATTTCGTCCTAAACATGACAACTTAGGCCCACCAAGAATGATTACGCCTGATGTCGAAGATGAGAGAATGGTTCGCGTTGAGGATGATCATCAGGTTTCAGGTTAGTACACGACGTTTATCTTGCGATTTAGGGATCAGTGAAACTTCAATTTTAAAAAGCCTGCACCTGAAGAAGTATCACCCTTGCCATTTTATTCCGGTGCAAAATTTTTTGCCAGCAGATCTACAGTTAAGATACCAATTTGCAACTAATATCCGAAACAGGCAAAATCTGGACCACACCTTATATATTAGTTACCAACGAAGCCACCTTCAAACGCCATGGTGTTTTTAATTTAAGAAACAATCATTTCTGGGCAGTTGCAAATCCCAATGTTAAAAGAGAAAGGCATTTCTAATATGAATTTAGAATAAATGTATGGTGATAACTGTTTATTAGGGCCATACGAGTTACCCCATAACTTGAATACTTATATTTCTTGCAAAATGACTTCATTGATTTATTGGAAGAATTGCCACTGAATTTGAGACAAAATATGTTGATTATGGAAGATGGTGCACCGCCACATTATACGAGAGAAGTCAGAAGATATTTAAATACAAACTTTCCTGTACGCTGGATTGGTAGCGGTTCGCGGTATCCCCTTTTCTTATAACTTTTACAACATGTTTGGAAAATTATCAACAAATGAAGTATCGCCGCAAAATGTATGTTTTTAACATCTACTAAGATAACAAAATCTAATCTTTCTTCGGGCTACATATAAGTTAATTTTTTTTTCACCTTTTTATCAATTTTTAACCCTAGCTTATCAACCCTTAGCACTTGGATTTGTATGCCATGTTGTTTTCGGATGATAAAGTAGTCCCCAAGGAATGCATCCATAAGTTAATTGTTATAGTTTCGTGAAAATTTTCAATGTCCACGATTATCCAGTTTTGGTCTTGGGGAATAGCCTTATTCCACATGTTTTCCATATGAAAATCGATGACAAAAACGGCATCCATTCGAAATAATGAAGCCTACATGTGTTATGGGCTACCGGTCTAATATGCAAGGCAAATGATTGAACATCATGTCGAATAGTCAAGCAGCCATTAAAGTACGAAGTTCTTACGTATTCAGTTCTAAAATGGTATGGGAATGCCTAGGAAAAAAAATCAAAGAACTAGGCGATAGCTACTGTGTTTCAGGACACATTTGAATAGAAGGAAATGACGTAGCAGAAGGACTCAAGGAGTCCGGAACCCTTTTACGATGTCAGCTCCATTGTAATATTGGAAGAAATAGGCAACGCTGAAAAAAGGGAAGATCTGACCATTGGAAAGATATAGTAGGGATAAGACAATCAAACTCCTGGAAAACTGCAACCAGGTGAGAACAAATGAATGCCTAGGCCAGGGTCAGACTGCACTGAGAGTTTTGACAGGACACTTGCCTCAATAGGCAACTCAAACTATTGGAACAAGAAGAATGTAGATTCTGTAGAAAGGAAGAAGAAACCTCCATTCACATATTTGCGGAATGCATAGCAATACAGAATCCTAGGGACTCTTACCTGCACTGAAGCTTGCGGATATCTTTAAATCCCTTCAAAAAATTTTTTTTACAATTCCTAAATTTTCTCTAGTATGTTTATTGCTATACTTCATAGGATTGATAAAGACATCGTCAGTAGTTCCAGCGAGTTGAATGTTGTATTTAAATATAATTTAATACGTTGTACAAAAAAAAGAAACCTGAAATAACAGTTTTCCTCCACAATCGAAAACTCGCATTCAATGAGAATGTTTTCATTTGAATCATCAATCTTTCTGAATGAACAAATTCGTTCTCTTTGACCCTGCCGACGTCCTTTGTATAAATCCTTCGTCAGTATAAAAAAATTGAGTTGAGGTCAATAATTAATAATTTTCAAAATTAAACAGCTTTTTTTTAAATTTTTATTTATTTTTCCTGTTATTATTTTAATTACTTAAATAATAATATAAAAAACGTAATTAACGGCCATAAACAATTTTCCAATATATAATTCACGAATATATAACATATGAAATATTACAAACCAATTGGCTATCGATCCGAAAGCAATATTTCACGGTGTGACATTAGGTAATTTACACTTTGTATACAGGTCTCAATAGTGTAGTTATTAATCTCTATAATGTCAACAATATCCTGGACAAATTTAAAAAATAAAGAGTTCGTATTTCATATTAACTGTTGGAGCAGGTCAGTTAGTGCCCAGTAAATCAACCTGCACAGGTCTATAGAGGATTATAACGGTTGTTCCGAGATAGCTCTACAGGGGTGTTAAATGACATATTTTGTGTAGAAGGGAGCGTTAAAGAGGGTAATTTATCATCAGTATCCATCGCACTTTCACTAGAAACGTTGAGCTTGCATTATTAGACAACTTCCAGTTAATGTTTTATTATCGTTAACTGAAATTAAATGGTTAATTTAAATACATCTTCAAATTAAACCAAACATTTGATACATTAAAAAATTGATTCACGGAATAATCAGCAAAACTGTTTCGTGATTGAAGACAGGTTAGCATTGTGACGTCAGCTGCCCGCTGCTGTGGCTGAATTAGGTTACGTACGCATAGACGTGTTTTAGTCTTTTGTATGTGCCTTTGAAACAAATATGCCAACTCGCAAGTGGTGTTTTTGAGACATTGATTCTTAACATTCTCGAATAGAAGAGTTCTATATAAGGTCAATGTAGCCAACACAATAAATTAAAATTATCGAAATGACATAAGAAATGGGGGTCACTGAAAGGGGTCGCCATTTAACTTACTTCTTGTTTCTTCCAGATATACTCAATGCTTTGTATAATATATATTGTACCCAAAAGATAAAAAGCTCGTTACAAGTTAGGGAATTTGGCTTCTTAAGGCTTATGAAATGTCTGTTAACTGTCAAAGTCATTACATTGGTTGTCATAGCGTAGTTTTATTTTTACTTCAACTTTAACTTTATTCGTTTGTATATATGACTTTCCAGTGGATTATAATTTAATTTTGAAAATTTAAAACATACAAAACAAATACCAAGCTAAAACTACGGCTATGCTGCTTGCACTGACAATGTTGACAGTTTCCTGTGACATTTGTGGTAAACATTAGAAAGCAAAACACCCTAAATTAAATCGAGCTTTTTATCAGTCGGGTACAAGATATATTGCATAAAATATGGTTTATATCCGAAAAACTGAAAAATTTAGTCAATAGGTCAACCGTTTCAGTGACCCCCATTTCATATGTCATTTTGATCATTTTATTTTAATTTGTTGGCTACATTGACCTTATATAGAACTTTTCCATTTACTGTTTAGGGTTTAATTTACCCTTACTTTGTGGAATCTACTCATATTACTATTTTAAATGAAACTAACTGTTTCTATGAGGAAATGAAAAAATTAATGAAAATTATAAAAAATTATTGTTAATTATTTCTATATTTGCATATCATCGTCAAAATGACAGAAGTAAATAGTGGAATCAATTAGAAGCACTTAGTTTCATTTAAAATAGTAATCTTAACATTCTGTTTTGCCTTTGTTTGAGATTCCAATGTAACAGGAATTGGTATACAGATTCGGCAAATAATTATCTTCCGTATAGCCATTCTGTGAGATTGATTGATTGGTTCGGCAATCAGAGGCTCTTGGTTATACCGTTTATGTGAAGAGACCAGTAGCCCTTATCAGACACAACAGTCTTTTCAATGGGTCCTTCTTTGGAGAAATCCTCCCTTGGATACCTACTCTAGTCCTAGGAGTCTATATCTCCAATGAGACTGTGCCTCACATTCGAAGATAATGTGAGAGTCTGTTTCTTCCTCTTCCATGCACAACCGACAGATAGGTTCCTCCCTATATATGCTGCTGCTGAGGTTTAATATTTCGTTAGTCAGCGACTACGAGGGTTTTTTGCCCAGGAGTTTGCTGTGTTCCTGTTTTGGCACGTGTCTCCAGTACTTCTGATGTTAAGTTTGAATCCACCGAGATGTACAAACCCGTGCAGCAGTTTCAGACCCTAGCTTTGCTAGGGAGTCTGCCTTTTCATTTCCTACAATACCATTGTGCCTCGGGACCCACTTAAGAGTTACTCTATTATGGTTTGACAGGGTTAAAAGTTTTTGTACGCAGTCCCAGACCAGTCTATAGCCCCTCTCGAAGTTCATTGGCAAACCCGTGTCGATACATTCTGTGAGTGGAAGAGAGGAAGCTATAGAATAATAGATAGATAATGTCTAGAAAAGTGGGTGTTTCGTGGTGGAGAAATATGCTGTTCTCTCTTGAACATATATAATTTTATGAATAGTGCTCACTGCTGCTCCTAAATGAGATTCTACATAATGAAGTGAACCTGTATAGCTTGACAGTTAGTGAATCTATGATACGAGACAGTATCCACCTCAAAATCTAATTTTATTAATAAATTCCGAACGTTTCCTTCCAGCCACTTGATTATTCATTCAATTCCATCTACTATCTGTTTTGAAAACTATTTAAACTGTGAATGTACGTTTTATCACAGTGTACTCTCGGTGTTCAACTTTTTATCATTTGGTTTCTATTATCCTCAGTTTTCTTCTAGGTAAATTTTATTTTATTCACAAAACAACTCAGTTTTTCTACTTCGTTTTCAAAAAAAAGATTTTATTACTTGAAATACTTAATTTCTCCTTCAAACTAATCTGCTCATACTTTTAAAGAAAAAAATTTTAATAAAGGATTTCTGGATAGATGCAAATGTCCTTATATTTGAAGTCAGTAGCTTCATCAACCACCTTGCATGCAATTAAAAAAACATCTCCATAGAATCAGATACATGCTTATGTCGAGGTTGTGATGATATGGTAGAGCATATCCTCTTTGATTGCTCGGCTCTATCAAACATTCGAAGATCCGTGTTCGGCGAGTTTTGGCTAGCACCAGCTGAGTGTGCAGAGAGAAATTCCTATTGGGGACGTTATCGACTATGTCCCTGAGAGGGACTTTCAGGAGGATGCACAAAGGGCCTAATGAGATCTAGGTGTTTCCCAACTTATCAGTGCAGATACCAAATTGATACCTGGAATGCAAGAACAGTTTTAGACTTCTGGAAAAATTTACAAGGATTGGTTCATTCAAAGGCATTTATACATCTTTCAACGAATGTCTACGAACAAGTGTTAGATCGCAGAACCTACGTTTTCTAATAGGTCTAGTCGTCTCAATCATCATTTACTATGACGTGGACTGTCGGAACATTCGATGCGCCGCCTTTGTCTTGAAGATGATGAAACAGACGTGATGGCGAGCCCGCCCCCATGCGCACAGACTCATTTTCAATGTTACCTCCCACTACAGCTCTTGCAAGACATATAAATGCTCTGTACAGACGCGTATCATTAGTTGTCCTCCAATTCTGTTGACGTTTGGCATTGTCTGAATAATTTTTGTGTTGTTTCTGTAAAAATGTCATCGCCTAACAAAAAACCAGTTATCAAGAGTCAGGCACGTGAAATAATTTTTAAAGTGCTCAATTATTTTCAAAGAGTCAAATGTGAAAAATAAAACATCTCTCGCTACAGGTAACATTAAATAAATTTCAAAAATAACTATTTCAACACAAATATTTTTTTTTGTATTAGGTATTTCGATAAGAACCATTGAAAGAGTGGTTAAGAAAGGGGAGCAATTAATTTCTGCAAATAACCTGCAAGTAAAATTTTCCACCCCAAGAAAGAAGCGGCCTAGAAGAGCACCAATAACTGATATTCCGGGGATTATCATTCAGAAATGAATTCTGAAAATTATGGTAAATGGTTACAAGAAAATTTGATCCTAAATTTACCTGTGAATTCGATAGTCGTGACCGATAATGCTCCATACCATAATATTGAAATTAATCCAGCCCCCAACACAAATTCTAGGAAGGCTGACATGGTGAAGTGGCTGCACGAAAAAAACTTTTTGTTCCCCCCTGACATGCTCAAACCCAAATTATACGAGTTGATCAAGAGAAATAAAAAGCATCATATTAGATACAAATTTGATGAGGTTATGCTTGAACACGGACATAACGTTTTGCGACTTCCACCCTACCATCCGGATTTGAATCCCATTGAACTCATTTGAGTTACTGTCAAAAACAATGTGTCCCAAAAGAATGTAACTTTCAAGTTGGAAGATGTGAGGAAACTGGCGGAGCACGAGTTTGATCAAATCACTTCCGAGGAATGGCAAAAGCGTTGCCGACATGTAGTAGATATTGAGCGGAAATATTGGGAAAATGAAACATTCACAGATGTTCAAACAGGGGTGAATTCAGTGATTATAAATTTAAATGACGATAGCAGCACAAGCACAAGCAGCAGTGAATATGAAGAAAATTTGTATTTAGATAGTGACTGATTAAAGTTTATTTTTTAATAAGTGTATCATTATATAACATTTTAATGAACTGTACCACTACCTATAATACTGAATGAAATATGAAAAGAAATCATGTACCATTTATAACACTCTTGTTATAAAGGGAAGGGTAGAAATAAAGATATCAAACACTCTTTGAATATCTCAGGGTTAAGGAAGGGGTTCTTAAGGGGGACAAATAAAACTATCGCGTTATGTAGATATGTGGTTTATAAAATAAATACTAGCGATCGACCTTCCAGGTGGTAGGCCATACAGATTACAAGTAGGTATTGTTAGGTACTCACAAAAAGGGGCTCTGAAATGAAGTTACTGGAAAAACGTGGTCTCTCTGTGGTGCAAACCACCGATATAATTTAACTTCAACTATCACAGTTGAAGGGTGACGTATGTCTAAAATGATGGCCATGTGCAAATTTCAGAGAAGGTTAGCTGAATATAATAATTAAAATATACATGAAATTATATAAATAAATCTAAGTATGCATACCCAGGCTTTTACAAATTAATATCTCGTATATACACAGATTACTGAAGGTAAATATTACGAAACAATTTATTCTCGGTAGATTATGAAGTTGCCGGAGAGAAGTCCTAGGACTTACTTAAAGCTAAGTTACCTGGAATAACCACTTGCCAAAGGTTAGGACGTGTAGGGGTTGATTACCATAAGTGTAGTCCTCGCACGTGGTGTTCGGGGCAACGGCTGTCCTACGATGATCTAGGGGTCGTCAACGACGTGAGAACGTGGTGAGAACCAGTCGAATCCCCCAATAGAATTCAAGTCCGTAGAGTAAAGTTCATAGATGAAGTTGAAATCGAAAGATGGAAGTGAAATTGCAATTGGAAAATGAAGTGGCAAATGAAACTGAAGATGAAGGTGAAAATGAAGATGAAAATGAAAATGAAGATGAAAATGAAAATGAAGGCCGTTGATGGTGGGTAGCCTTTAAGTTGAACAAGACAAGTTAGGGTAAAATACAATTTGTTTAAAAACCCACTGGTGAGTTTCCAGTTCTAAGCAACCTTGGAAACTTTCCTTTGAAAACTTTTGTATGTTACAAAAAAAATCCGTTAAAATTAACGTGAGGTGCTCTTAGAGCATCCAAAGCAAAAATGAGACAATCTCTCTCTTACCTTGTTCACAACCTGTCTTGAATGGTTAGTTCTTTTCCTTTCCCAGTAGCTTCTAAGAGTTCAAAAGATATGTTGATGTGAATTTACAAAGATGGAAAAGGATAAAGAATGTCATGAATTTGTACAACCTCCAGTTAATCAGTGATTGATTATCAGTCACATCTGATTATCAATCAATTAATTTGATTTCATCTTCTTAGACTGACAAATGTCAATTTAACCTATATGATACCAATGTGAACATTGGAACTTTTGAGATATATATTGTACTTTTACAACTAAATACCTTATATTCTGAAAGTGCTCGCAACCATTACTTAAGAATCATTTTCTATTTGTACAATTATTTTTTAGGGAATTGAAGTGGATACGAAAGTCTGGAGGATGAACTTCTGAAGATGTGGTATATGAAAAATTTAAAAGAGGAAATGTAGGTCAATTACGAATGCAAAGTAAAAGTAGTATAATTAAAATCCAAAATAAACACTAATATGAAGAGTAAGTCCTAATATTTATTTATTTTTTTACTATAATTTGTTGGTAAAGTTTGGCATACTGAGTAAGTGTTTGTATATGACTTTTGACCTGTAACACATTTACTAGCCTAATTAAAACTAATTATAGGTACGACACTGACCGGCAAGGGGCTTATCGTAATCCAATAGTAATTTAGTTGGGAGAGTCGATACCTGCGCGATCGCTCGCCATCACGTTTGGCGCTTGCTGTACATATACTTTGTGCTTGCCCCGTTGCGATTCTAATTAGGTTTCTGATGTAGGGCACTCTCGCACTCAGCCCTGAAATATCATTAACTAAATAAACTAATCAGGTTTATCAAGAAGCTGACTTTGTTTGGTAAACTACGAATAGGTGTGAGCTACAATAGTCACTTGCGAGTCACAGTGGTGCGCTGAATAGACCCACTCACCTCAAACCTAACCTAACACCAAATGTAGGAAAATCTGTACGACCACGACGATTTAGCAGCTCGGAAGTTCTTGTAATATTATAAGTTTTTAAGAGATATAAATATCATCCATTAAGCCATCTACTTAATGGCAATGACATATAATCAAAATTTTACTGGTAAACTTCAAGTTAATATTTTTTGCCCTTATACGTGACACAAAAACATTGGCCTTGTGGATTTCCTTTTTATTTCAAATGTATAAAATGACTTGACTAAGGACGTTTCAACTTGTTAGGTAGCATCGTGTAGAAGCACGCTAGTTTTTCCGCTTAGATGGAGAGAACGTAGATGCAGAAAAGGTAATAAGCGAAATATAAAATCGACCGGCTCTTCATGATATCAGGAAAAGGAATACGGAGATAGAAAAAAATATTGGCAGAAAATTGTTTTCCACGTCAATAGAATCTCGCTATATACGTGTGAATTTAAAAAAAAATGTAATCGCTCCTTTTTTTAATGAAAAACAACATTCGTTGTTGTTTTATTCATCACTGTTTACTTTTCACTCACATGCTAACACACACACACACACATGCGAGATGAGCCCGTTCCTCCCAGAATACATCGCTCTAAACGCAATACATCTCGGGGAGAACTTCCACCAACCCCCCATCTCATCCGATGGGTCCTCTTCGTCGACGTTCGCATTTTTCGCCCGTCCTCAGCCAAATGGCTGCTGGCTGGGGACAGGCTGTCTTCTTATTGGCTGTGTAACCACGGTGGTTATTTCTTCAGCGGCCTTCTAACTTGCTCTTGTCTTCCGTTGTGTGTGTTTTTACGCTGCTCCTACAAGGGGCGAATCCTTAGCCGACGAACTGCGGCTAAAGACGACCTTATAGAGTGGATCTACTTGTTTTTGCTGTCCTAGTTGAAATCCCGACTCATCTTTTTATGGATGTGCCGGGACTTCTTTTCTTGGGATTTCTTACAAGTGACTTTAGGCCATTAGCTGAGCTAATAGACTTGTCACCTGCTCGAGATCTGTTGCTTCGTCGGTGTTGTTGTCGTCGTCGTTTTGTTGGTTGCAGCTTGGACGTTGCTGACTTCTGGCTTTGTTGTTTTTGGGGCTGTTTTCCTTGTCTTCAAGTTGTTTGGGGCCTGTGGGCATCCTCTGTAGTTCGCCAGGTGTTCTCACTGGCAGTTTGGGGTTGGGCAGGTAGCTGGCTTGTTCTTTGGTCTTGGGCATTCGTTTGATCTGTGTGGTCCTCCGTGGTGGAATCCTTGGCAGTTGTAACATTGCGTCGGCCTATTCACTCGCTAATACAAATACACGATAAATAAATACATACAGAGAGAGCCAGTCTAGTGCGAACGCATGACTTAAAAACAGGGGTAAGTAATTGATAATGCTGCCGTTCCTCACTACTATTAAATCAAGACAAGCAAGAAGAGACATTGTTGCCGTGAATTCAAGTGCTACAACATAATTTATTTTAGGTCCTAAAATGGCACTTTTGAGCTACTAAAATCAGTAGAAAGTTTATTATTTCGAACACAATTTGGTGTGGAATTTTCTTACCGAATACCACACGAGGTCAAATTAAATCCGGAAATTTTTTCTCGTTCATGAATATTTTTAGAAAATTATCCCTCGTCTTCGACCTCTAGTGAAAATTCATAATGCCAAGTATTGAGAAGTTGGATTCCTCTGTAAATAAACAGTGGTAGCAAAATTGGAATTGTTTGCAATTTTTCTTAAATTGTATTGGCAATACTGCATACGGAGCGGAGAGTTACTTTGGAAACAACATGTATAAAAAAAAACGGATAACCTATTAAAGGTTATCGGTAATCCCGTTAGAACTCTTTGTTCAGGTTTTGATAATTAACAGCGGCAAAATTGAAAGAATAAAACTTTATCAGCTCTATAGAATATATGAGCCGAGATAATACGACTATGGTCTATTAATAACCGCCACCGATAGAATAAAAGATTAATCTACAATTTTACATTTTGATATCATCTATCCAATTATTTTTTGCGTTTTAAAATCCTAATTACAATCATTAGAATGGCGTACGGAGAACATGTATAGAATTACATTCAAAATAAGAATAATTAAATGATATTTTCCTACAGTCGCGCCTAAAATGACTAATTACTATATTCAAATGAAATCGTAAAGGCGAGGATTGTTATTTTACGCTCTAGAGCAAAAAAAAGGAATCTTTTTCGCTCTCTTATTTCATCAAACTTGGTGGGATTAGCCATGACGACGAAAAACAATAAATGAACGCCAAGTTACCAGATAATACTATACTATCTACTTAATTGACCATTTTAATCGGCTTTATTAATGTCTCACTACATTATAATAATTTTTATAAGAATTTATACAATAATTTAAGAGAAATTAAAAGGAGAATTTCAAAAGTCATTGTTATTGTTGATATCTCGGGCATTAAACATTAAACATTAATAAATAATATGACAACTAAAATGTCAGAGTACTATTTTAAATCATAATCCACTCCTATTATAACCTAAGATATTATTAAAAGGGCGATTATAGAAAAAATTATGTGTGTTTTTCGAGCGTAAAGTAAAATTGCCACTTTCGAAAGATCGCCTCGCTCCGCTCCGCGTCCCGCGGCAACATTCTTTCTCAAGCGGCAATCTGTTACTTTACGCTCTAAATACACAAATAACTATTTTATTCTGTAGCAAACAAAAATCAATACAAAAAAATAGTACAATAATTCTGGTAAAAAATGTTGAAGTTGTAAAAAATATAAAATTTTATTAAATAACTGTTTCAAAGCTGTCCTCTAATAAGACCCTTCGATAAGAAGAATTTTTAATTTGAAGTGCATGTAGTGAAAGACAAAAATTTGGTTATTCCTACAGTCTGTGTTGTCGAAAGTCAGTGGCGTAGCGTGGTGGGCAGCAGGAGCCATGGCTATTTGGCTTAACCGCAAGAGTGCGAAAGAGAAGAGGCGAGATGAAATCGTGCTGACGAAGTGCTAAATCGTGCTGACGAAGTGCTAGTGAATAGTGACAACTGCCTAGCGCCCGGCCGCCGAGTTTTCCTGAACACTATCGAACTAACAAGCGACAGCGTGTACTCAGTTATTCAATCAAACAAAACAATAACACTTCTTATTTTTTTTACTTCCTGTGGGTTCGCCATTTCTTCCCGTATGTTCCTTCCAATAGAACCGTCCTAGGTATCGTTCGCGCAAGTGATGTATTTCTTTCCAGGAATGGGGAACTATCGATGGTCTATCGATAATTATCGATATTTTTGACTTTCGAAAAAATCGATAGTTTTCGGTACTATCGATAGTTAAGATGTTAGGTGAAGACAAACAAAAAACATATTTTGAAAGCTGATATGGAGAAAAAATGCGATGATGCTATACCATTGCACGAGCAGCTAAAGGCGTTAAATTAAGTAGATTAAGAGAAATAATCCTAATGTCAAACGATCTGATCATTATCAAACGACACGAATGAGTATCACACGGCCTGCTTGGCGCCAACCAACTCCATTAGTGAGATTGTTTCCTTGTTTATACATATATTGACGGATGTTGAATTGATAAAAGTTGATACGTTGTTTTGAAATATATATTTATGTATATTTTTAACATTTTGACAAAAATCGTACAATGATGTTACTGATGTAAAACTATCGCTAATAATCGATAGTAAAAATAGAACAATCGATGAATATCGATAGTCGGGGACTATCGATAGTTCTCCATTCCTATTTCTTTCGAGTTCCAACCATAGAGACACTACAGATAGAGGCAACAATCCAGCTCGGAACCCGTCAGCTTATAAGAGAGAGATAGAAAGTCGGAGGTTCAGGCTGTCTTTCTATAATGGCACGCATGCTATAGACGAGAGACAAAGACATCTGACTCTGACGTCTGTCTTTTTCTCTCTCAACGGAGATCAGACGAACATTCCTACTTACACAGCGGCCTAGGGCTTGTTACCTCTATCTGTAGTATCTCTATGGTTCCAACTGATTATAATATCGTTCTTGGGACGGTACAAAAACTACCTTCTGGAAGGGGTGATAAAGTTGATGTGTCCATCCCTAATTCGAGTTTGCGCACTATACAGTACTCGATACTGCGTTCCTAAATGCCAGTTAGAACAAACCTATTATTATATTATTGATGAAGCACGCATGATATATTCTATGACCGGTATCCTATGAAAAAGTAACATTTACATCGAAATATTGGAAATAGTTGAAAAGTTTATAATACTTATTCGTTTATCGGAGTAAAGTTGGAATAAAAACTGTAAACTATTGTCATTTCGATATGAAAAACTTTTATTCCAACTGTTCATAGTTGTCCGGAGGGGATTGGCGAGGTCAACTCCTTATTAAAGATAAGTTTTACTTCTACCACGAACTTTTCCGTCCATTTCAAAGTTTAATTTTGTTTGATCGTAACGCCCTGTTATTTATATATTGAATTGTAACAAGTGAGAAGAAGAAATCATGGGATTTCATGTTGCATTTATAGATTACAACAATTGTTTAACGTGGACCCCCTCCTTATTGTAAATTTTTAAAACCTTCTAACCTTTTTTGATTTATTATTAAAAACAAAAATTTATTTAAACCCATGTATAGTTTGGCAAAACATAACTGAAGCTGTGAAAGGAATGCGGTCGAACACATTCGATATTGCCACGTTTAACTACGAAAAAGCTAAAGTGCTAAGTATGTAGTGATAACAATTAGAAAATGGACTTTTTATGATTAACAATATGTCAATAATGATTAAACGTTCGTTCTTTAATGTGCTTGTTTCATTGGATTTTGTCTATTAACATTATTCTTTCAATTTCTGAATAGTAAAAGATGAACACTCTTCCAAATATGTTATCGGTTTCCTTCAAGCCGGCAACGTCGTGCAAAAATCATAATTACCACGCCCTCCGGACTAACCCAATTGGTGAATATTTATCGAGCCTCCGTTGCTAAGTAACCACCTGACTTCCTATTGGCAAGCGCGTGCGTGTGTTCTTCCCTCTCACCTCGACAATTGACTGATATTGATTATCCAGTGGCGTTATGGTCAGTGATTATGGTATTTTGAGTTTTACTTGGTATCTTATTATTTCGTATCCATATTGAATTATTCAAGTACAATTTTCAACATTATTTGTTCTTAACAAATACCGTGTTTTGAAAAATACCTTACCTTTAAAGCAAAGCATAAATCAATTTCTATATATAATTAGTATATAATAATTATTATTATTTTTAATACTTTTATAAAATAGGTACAGTACGCCATTGGTACGTTTATGACAGATATCGGCCATGTTTCCTCGCCCCTTACCGATGCCGCGTAGCTTCAGATAGACTTGCCAAACTATACTTGTATCTTTGCAAAAATTTAATCTTAACGGTTTCCTTCCTCACAATTTAATTTTATAGCTCAATTTACTTTTATTTTATGATAAAAACTATAACAATATCCTATTAATTTTTATTTCACTGCACAGCTCACTAAAGCAGCGTGTGGAACCTAAAACCAGTAAAGTTGATGAAAAGAATCCCTTCGGGATGGATTAGTTTAATATAATGGAAATACAAACAAAAATTACCATTTTCCTTAGATTCAAAAATGTTCCTATATCAAATGCACTGAAAATTCGTTCAATTAATAGTGTTTTTGATCGAGCATTATTTTCATAGATAAATAAATATGTTTTTAAACAGTACACTTCGTCCAAGATCTAAATATATAAGGTGTTTCTAAATTCATGCGAAAAAATTCATTCAATTATTATGGGTCTTTCCCTTGGATGATTAAACAGACTAGATGAATAACCCGCTAATCTGACAACACACTTTGTAACCAACATCTAAATCGATTCTTTCTTTCCAAAACAAGGATAGCAATATACACAGCAAAGGTCGCAGCTTCCAACAACAGTGCCGTGCTGTGTGAGAAAGGTTTTAATTAACTGAATAATCAGTTTTCGAGTAATTATAGAAACACTTATGACTTATAAATTTTAGTTGCCGTCTACCAGATTGGATACAGACTCTGCTTCTCCTCTAAAACTTTTTTTTTTCACCTGGCCCAACCATTTTATCAGTTGAAATGGAATGGTTAGGGCACAGTCTAGTCGAAAATGATTTGCATCTCGAAGAACCCAAATATCTACTCAAATTAACACCAACAATGCAACAATACCATACAGAACTCATTGTATTGTTATTGGAATGGGTAAATAGTATTTATACACTGTGTTCATTTGAAAAGGTCCCACCCTTAATATTTCAAAAATGGGACATATTAGAAAGAAATGCCGAAACACGTCAACTTTTAACTAGAGGGAAACACTTTTTAGCGCTAATGTCATAAACGTCAGATTCACCCCCTCCCTACTGGAGATACCCCTTACATTTTTTCAAATGGCGTTAGGTATCAAGTAATACCTCATTTGATAGGTCTGGTAATCCTCTATTTAATCATTTTGAAAAAAAGCCAATTTTAAACAACGATTAAATAACAATGGAAGGCTGGTATCAAAGGCAAAACAAAATGATTGAATTGAGATTTACCAGAGGGGTGAATCTGACGTTTATGACATTAGCGCCAAAAAGTGTCCCCCTCAAGTTAAAAGTTAACGTGTTTCAGCATTTCTTTCTAATGTGTCCCATTTTTGAAATATTAAGGGTGGGTCCTTTTCAAATTAACTGTGTATATCAAATAATACGACACTGGTAGTTTCAAAACTATAAAACTGTTTAGAACTTGTTGTTTAACTGTGAAACGATCTAATGTAAAGACTATTCCTACATTTTTTTTGCAGGATCTAATGTAAAGACTATTCCTACATTTTTTTTGCATACTACACAACTAAAAACTACTATAATACTACTACGCCACTGGAATTACTGCGATATTAACCGTTTGCGGTCAAAACAGAGACTGGGGTCCTCCATTTCAGTAAGTCTTGAGCGATCGGATGTTCTATCGCGTACCTCACTCCAAAGTCCAAGAGCCAACTTACACTAGGCCAGTTATAAAGTATTATCAGCGCCATTTTATTAATCCTAGTACTAAACACTATTCGTTTAGGAATATATTGAGTTTTATTATTTTATTTATGTTTACATAATTATTTTCAATTTGTCGAATAGAACAGAAATGTTGTATAGTGTGAATCAGCCCTGCCAGTTTACACAAATATCTTATCCAAGGAAGGTATTTCTCGAATAAATATAATTCACTTATACCAACATTGCCATATTGACAGAATGTGTGATACTATTAGCTTTATAGGAAGAGATCCTTCTTTGTGGCGATACCCAATCTGAAAATATACATAACCGTATAAGCGTACACATTTGAGCATTACAGTTACATTGAAACGTTACCTTACACCGAAATGCGCGAGCGTGTATCCACCTTAAGAATTCGAAAATTAATTTGTATACAGGGTGTCCCACGACGATTAAGACAAGTAATATATCAGAATTGGGCAGTAGTAGATAATTATAATTTTGGGGGTGTAAATTAGAGCAAATGTTGCATCTTTTCTTGTTATTGTGTTACCCAATGAGGTATTTGTTATTGGTCACGTGACGTCGCATTCAAAATTATTAATGGGACAACCTGTATATTTGTGCCTTTCTGTGTTCCTCCCGATAAAACAATTCCAACTAACTAGCACACTTGGGGTCTAAAGTGATTAATTCAAGAGCTACAGGTACTTAAAGGATTGTAAGTTAAAAAATTCATAATTGAATCCCCTGTAATTTTCGGCAATCTTACATTCGTACGTAACGATTAAGACAAACCAATATTATAATTTTTAATAATAATTCAAATTAACTGTCACAAAAAAAACTTACAATCTTAAAGGAGATGTTCAAATTGATGCCCATCTTCGTAAATGCATTTCTCAAATCTTGATAATAGATTTCGGCTACATGCTGCCCTAATCATTTCCGGTGTCACAGTTCTACAAGCATCGCGTATTTTTCTTTTCAAATCGTCTAAATCTGTAGACGGAGTTGCATAAACGATACCTTTAAGATATCCCAAAAGGAAGAAATCTAACGGTCTAACACTCTACGATCAAAATGTGGAGGTGCACCATCTTGCTGCCACCACATTGTATTTCTTTCATTCAATGGAATGTCTTCAAGTCAAGGTCCTTTCATTATGAACTTTCAAGTATTATATAGACCATTCCAGAAACCGTGACTTTGATAGGTCGGCCATATTGTGCTGGAGGGCAGCCGAATCGATTAGTTGGAGTTGAGTCTTGTGTGTTTTCGCATGTGCTGTAAAGTATTTTAGAAAAATCTAGCTTGTAGTGAAGTCAGTTGGTTGTCAGGACGGAATTTGTAGAGCCTCGCTTTGTTGAAACAGCTGGAATTTGAAAAAAAAAGATACCTTATCTCTTTCTCTCCGCATTCCACACTTAACAACACTACAAAACGATGGTATTTTAGATTTTTTAATTGAAGTCTCACTATTATCCGTTGTTTACTAGTAAACTATAAAAACTAAAAAGAATATATGCCCTCCAGCACAATATGGCCGACCTGTCAGTGACGTCATTCTGGAATGGTCTATTGTCAAAATGTCATAAAATTTGAATTTCCCTCTTGTGCACTCTAAATTAATTAATGCCATAAAAAATATGTTGTGATAGGTAACAAATAGTAATATCGTCATGCAAATTAAAGTGTCCATTTTTTTTGTTCTCACCTATACGTACCCACTGTATATTGAATAATGATATTACCGCTCCTACAGCTTTGTAATGTCTACAAATGTCACTCATTTATCGGGCTGAGGCTCAATAATTAGTAGAATTAAATTAGTAAGTAATTAAAAGATTTTCCGAGTTCCGTGCTTTGACTTGAAAATTGGAGGTAATCTTCTAATCCTTTCTAAAAGTTTATTTAATTGAAATTTAATAACCGAATTTTCAATTCAGGTATTTTTAGTAGCTTAACGTTAATTTTCCAGCTTTTCACCTTTTACTTTCTTTTTTATTGCTTCCGTTTCGTTTAAAAGCTGATGGCGTCCAATTTAATATTTGTTGTATCCCAGTGATGCCCCGTGGCCGTCATCGTCACAAATTGTCTTGTATTTCCGGTTAAACCACGACTCCTGTTAATACGACAAGTCGCAACGGAATTGTAATGCAACAGGATCGCGACTTGTTTTAATGTTTAAATAACCGTGTTTCCATCTTCCAAGGGATTACTCAAATGCAACGGCATTATTTGATAATTGCTTGCTGGTAATAGTAGTTACAGTAGCAGAGAATTGATGTAGCATGACACAAGAGACCTCAATTCGTTGAATTCCGAATACATTGTGAAGTATACACCAGTTTATACCGTGTAAACCAATCATCAATATATTGTGAATATAATCATAGACTCAGTAGTTAGTATATTACTTTTATCAATTCACTCAATACGTACCCAGGTTTTTTGATAAAATCAGTAATTTACATAAGAAGAGTGTGGTGAAATTTTCGATAACACATTGTGTGTAAGTACCACAAAACTATGAATTTTGAACTGACATTTTTGGAGGGTATTATCAAAAGAGCACAACTTGGAGGGTTTCCGTTTTATGAATAATAAATGTAAAAGTAGTGAAAATATTCGAAAATCCACTTTCTGAAACCAAAAGGTACTCAAAACTCGACTAATTGAATACGCAGAACGTTGTAATGTCCACCAATCGATTCGGAGGAAAATTTTACATATAAAAGTAAATTTTCAGTCGATATTTTCGAGCATTAACGGAGTTAGCAAAAAGCACCTTTGTTCAAAATTTACAATGAAAAAAAAATTTGCTACATGAAAAAGGCTTAAAATTCGTAACAAGAGGTTATTAGGGACAAGAAATCGATTGGCACAGTCAGTTTTTTGATAAAAAACCTTTCAAATAGTGTTATGAAATTTTCGAAAAAAACGCATTTACAAAATAAAAAGTCTTGTAAATACCACAAAACTATGAATTTTGAACTGAAATTTTAGGAGAGTATTCTCAAAAGATTTGTCTTTTTGGAAAAAAATTACAAAAGCATTACTTGGAGGGTTTTCGTTTTATGAATAATAAATGTAAAAGTAGTGAAAATATTCGAAATTACACTTTCTGAAACCAAAAGGTACTCATAACTCGACTAATTGGATACCCTTGTAATGTCCACCAAATCGATTCAGGGGAAAATTTTACATATATAAGTGAATTTGCAGTCGATATTTTCGAGCATTAACGGAGTTAGCAAAAAGCACCTTTTGTTCAAAATAAACAATAAAAAAAAAATTTGCGACATGAAAAAGGTTTAAAATTCGTAACAAGAGATTATTTGGGACAAGAAATCGATTGGCACAGTCAGGTTTTTTATAAAAGCATTCGTTCACCTTTCAAATAGTGAAAAAAACGCATTTTCAAGATAAAAAGTCTTGTAAATACCACCAAACTATGAATTTTAGGAGAGTATTCTCAAAAGACTTGTCTTTTTGGAAAAAAATTACAAAAGCATAACTTGGAGGGTTTCCGTTTTATGAATAATAAATGTAAAAGTAGTGAAAATATTCGAAAATCCACTTTCTGAAACCAAAAGGTACTCACAACTCGACTAATTGAATACTCAGAACGTTGTAATGACCACCAATCGATTTGGGGAAAATTTTACATATAAAAGTGAATTTTCAGTTGATATTTTCGAGCATTAACGGTGTTAACAAAAAGCACCTTTGTTCAAAATTTACAATGAAAAAAAAAATTTGCGACATGAAAAATGCTTAAAATTCGTAACAAGGGCTTATTTGGGACAAGAAATCGATTGGCACAGTCAGTTTTTTGATAAAAGCATTCGTTCACCTTTCAAATAGTGTTATGAAATTTTCGAAAAAAACGCATTTACAAAATAAAAAGTCTTGTAAATACCACAAAACTATGAATTTTGAACTGAAATTTTAGGAGAGTATTCTCAAAAGATTTGTCTTTTTGGAAAAAAATTACAAAAGCATTACTTGGAGGGTTTTCGTTTTATGAATAATAAATGTAAAAGTAGTGAAAATATTCGAAATTACACTTTCTGAAACCAAAAGGTACTCATAACTCGATTAATTGGATACCCTTGTAATGTCCACCAAATCGATTCAGGGGAAAATTTTACATATATAAGTGAATTTGCAGTCGATATTTTCGAGCATTAACGGAGTTAGCAAAAAGCACCTTTGTTCAAAATAAACAATAAAAAAAAAATTTGCGACATGAAAAAGGTTTAAAGTTCGTAACAAGAGATTATTTGGGACAAGAAATCGATTGGCACAGTCAGTTTTTTGATAAAAGCATTCGTTCACCTTTCAAATAGTGTTATGAAATTTTCGAAAAAAACGCATTTACAAAATAAAAAGTCTTGTAAATACCACAAAACTATGAATTTTGAACTGAAATTTTAGGAGAGTATTCTCAAAAGATTTGTCTTTTTGGAAAAAAATTACAAAAGCATTACTTGGAGGGTTTTCGTTTTATGAATAATAAATGTAAAAGTAGTGAAAATATTCGAAATTACACTTTCTGAAACCAAAAGGTACTCATAACTCGATTAATTGGATACCCTTGTAATGTCCACCAAATCGATTCAGGGGAAAATTTTACATATATAAGTGAATTTGCAGTCGATATTTTCGAGCATTAACGGAGTTAGCAAAAAGCACCTTTGTTCAAAATAAACAATAAAAAAAAAATTTGCGACATGAAAAAGGTTTAAAGTTCGTAACAAGAGATTATTTGGGACAAGAAATCGATTGGCACAGTCAGGTTTTTTATAAAAGCATTCGTTCACCTTTCAAATGGTGAAAAAAACGCATTTTCAAGATAAAAAGTCTTGTAAATACCACAAAACTATGAATTTTAGGAGAGTATTCTCAAAAGACTTGTCTTTTTGGAAAAAAATTACAAAAGCATAACTTGGAACAAGGGGTTTTTTGGGACAAGAAATCGATTGGCACAGTCAGGTTTTTTATAAAAGCATTCGTTCACCTTTCAAATAGTGAAAAAAACGCATTTTCAAGATAAAAAGTCTTGTAAATACCACAAAACTATGAATTTTAGGAGAGTATTCTCAAAAGACTTGTCTTTTTGGAAAAAAATTACAAAAGCATAACTTGGAGGGTTTCCGTTTTATGAATAATAAATGTAAAAGTAGTGAAAATATTCGAAAATCCACTTTCTGAAACCGAAAGGTACTCATAACTCGACTAATTGAATACTCAGAACGTTGTAATGTCCACCAATCGATTCGGGGGAAAATTTTACATATATGAATGAATTTTCAGTCGATATTTTCGAGCATTAACGGAGTTAGCAAAAAGCACCTTTGTTCAAAATTAACAATGAAAAAAAAAATTGCGACTTGAAAAAGGCTTATAATTCGTAACAAGGGGTTATTTGGGATAAGAAATCGATTGGCACAGTCAGTTTTTTGATAAAAAACCTTTCAAATAGTGTTAAGAAATTTTCGAAAAAAACGCATTTTCAAAATAAAAAGTCTTGTAAATACCACAAAACTATGAATTTTGAATTGAAATTTTGGGAGAGTATTCTCAAAAGACTAGTCTTTTTGGAAAAAAATTACAAAAGCATAACTTGGAGGTTTTCCGTTTTATGAATAATAAATGTATAAGTAGTGAAAATATTCAAAATTCCACTTTCTGAAACCGAAAGGTACTCATAACTCGACTAATTGAATACTCAGAACGTTGTAATGTCCACCAATCCATTCGGGGGAAAATTTTACATATATGAGTGAATTTGCAGTCGATATTTTCGAGCATTAACGGAGTTGGCAAAAAGCACCTTTGTTCAAAATTAACAATGAAAAAAAAATTTGCGACATGAAAAAAGCTTAAAGTTTGTAACAAGGGGTTTTTTGGGACAAGAAATCGATCGGCACAGTCAGGTTTTTTATAAAAGCATTCTTTCACCTTTCAAATAGTGAAAAAAACGCATTTTCAAAATAAAAAGTCTTGTAAATACCACAAAACTATGAATTATGAACTGAAATTTTAGGAGAGTATTCTCAAAAGACTTGTCTTTTTGGAAAAAAATTACAAAAGCATAACTTGGAGGTTTTCCGTTTTATGAATAATAAATGTAGAAGTAGTGAAAATATTCGAAAATACACTTTCTGAAACCAAAAGGTACTCATAACTCGACTAATTGGATACTCAGAACGTTGTAATGACCACCAATCGATTCAGGGGAAAATTTTACATATATGAGTGAATTTGCAGTCGATATTTTCGAGCATTAACGGAGTTAACAAAAAGCACCTTTGTTCAAAATTTACAATGAAAAAAAAATTTGCGACATGAAAAATGCTTAAAATTCGTAACAAGGGGTTATTTGGGACAAGAAATCGATTGGCACAGTCAGGTTTTTTATATAAGCATTCGTTCACCTTTCAAATAGTGAAAAAACGCATTTTCAAAATAAAAAGTCTTGTAAATACCACAAAACTATGAATTTTGAATTGAAATTTTAGGAGAGTATTCTCAAAAGACTTGTCTTTCTGGAAAAAAATTACAAAAGCATAACTTGGAGGTTTTCCGTTTTATGAATAATAAATGTAAAAGTAGTGAAAATATTCGAAAATCCACTTTCTGAAACCAAAAGGTACTCATAACTCTACTAATTGAATACTCAGAACGTTGTAATGTCCACCAATCGATTCGGGAAAAAAATTTACATACATGAGTGAATTTTCAGTCGATATTTTCGAGCATTAACGGAGTTAACAAAAAGCACCTTTGTACAAAATTAACAATGAAAAAAAAATTTGCGACATGAAAAAGGCTTAAAATCCGTAACAAGGGGTCATTTGGGACAAGAAATCGATTGGCACAGTCAGTTTTTTAATAAAAGCATTCGTTCACCTTTCAAATAGTGAAAAAAACGCATTTTCAAAATAAAAAGTATACCACAAAACTATGAATTTTGAACTGAAATTTTAGGAGAGTATTCTCAAAAGACTTGTCTTTTTGGAAAAAAATTACAAAATCATAACTTGGAGGGTTTCCGTGTTATGAATAATAAATGTAAAAGTAGTGAAAATATTCAAAATTCCACTTTCTGAAACCGAAAGGTACTCATAACTCGACTAATTGAATACTCAGAACGTTGTAATGTCCACCAATCGATTCGGGGGAAAATTTTACATATATGAGTGAATCTTCAGTCGATATTTTTGAGCATTAACGGAGTTAGCAAAAAGCACCTTTGTTCAAAATTAACAATGAAAAAAAAATTGCGACATGAAAAAGGCTTATAATTCGTAACAAGGGGTTATTTGGGATAAGAAATCGATTGGCACAGTCAGTTTTTTGATAAAAATTTTTCGAAAAAAAAGCATTTTCATAATAAAAAGTCTTGTAAATACCACAAAACTATGAATTTTGAACTGAAATTTTGGGGGAGTATTCTCAAAAGACTTGTCTTTTTGGAAAAAAATTACAAAAGCATAACTTGGAGGGTTTCCGTTTTATGAATAATAAATGCGAAAGTAGTGAAAATATTCGAAAATCCACTTTCTGAAACCAAAAGGTACTCAAAACTCGACTAATCGAATACTCAGAACGTTGTATTGTCCACCAATCGATTCGGGGGAAAATTTTACATATAAAAGTAAATTTTGAGTCGATATTTTCGAGTATTAACGGAGTTAGCAAAAAGCACCTTTGTTCAAAATTAACAATGAAAAAAAAATTTGCGACATGAAAAAGGCTTATAATTCCTAACAAGAGGTTATTTGGGACAAGAAATCGATTGGCACAGTCAGTTTTTTGATAAAAAACCTTTCAAATAGTGTTATGAAATTTTCGAAAAAAACGCATTTACAAAATAAAAAGTCTTGTAAATACCACAAAACTATGAATTTTGAACTGAAATTTTAGGAGAGTATTCTCAAAAGATTTGTCTTTTTGGAAAAAAATTACAAAAGCATTACTTGGAGGGTTTTCGTTTTATGAATAATAAATGTAAAAGTAGTGAAAATATTCAAAATTCCACTTTCTGAAACCGAAAGGTACTCATAACTCGACTAATTGAATACTCAGAACGTTGTAATGTCCACCAATCGATTCGGGGGAAAATTTTACATATATGAGTGAATCTTCAGTCGATATTTTTGAGCATTAACGGAGTTAGCAAAAAGCACCTTTGTTCAAAATTAACAATGAAAAAAAATTGCGACATGAAAAAGGCTTATAATTCGTAACAAGGGGTTATTTGGGATAAGAAATCGATTGGCACAGTCAGTTTTTTGATAAAAATTTTTCGAAAAAAAAGCATTTTCATAATAAAAAGTCTTGTAAATACCACAAAACTATGAATTTTGAACTGAAATTTTGGGGGAGTATTCTCAAAAGACTTGTCTTTTTGGAAAAAAATTACAAAAGCATAACTTGGAGGGTTTCCGTTTTATGAATAATAAATGTGAAAGTAGTGAAAATATTCGAAAATCCACTTTCTGAAACCAAAAGGTACTCATAACTCTACTAATTGAATACTCAGAACGTTGTAATGTCCACCAATCGATTCGGGAAAAAAATTTACATACATGAGTGAATTTTCAGTCGATATTTTCGAGCATTAACGGAGTTAACAAAAAGCACCTTTGTACAAAATTAACAATGAAAAAAAAATTTGCGACATGAAAAAGGCTTAAAATCCGTAACAAGGGGTCATTTGGGACAAGAAATCGATTGGCACAGTCAGTTTTTTAATAAAAGCATTCGTTCACCTTTCAAATAGTGAAAAAAACGCATTTTCAAAATAAAAAGTATACCACAAAACTATGAATTTTGAACTGAAATTTTAGGAGAGTATTCTCAAAAGACTTGTCTTTTTGGAAAAAAATTACAAAATCATAACTTGGAGGGTTTCCGTTTTATGAATAATAAATGTAAAAGTAGTGAAAATATTCAAAATTCCACTTTCTGAAACCGAAAGGTACTCATAACTCGACTAATTGAATACTCAGAACGTTGTAATGTCCACCAATCGATTCGGGGGAAAATTTTACATATATGAGTGAATCTTCAGTCGATATTTTTGAGCATTAACGGAGTTAGCAAAAAGCACCTTTGTTCAAAATTAACAATGAAAAAAAAATTGCGACATGAAAAAGGCTTATAATTCGTAACAAGGGGTTATTTGGGATAAGAAATCGATTGGCACAGTCAGTTTTTTGATAAAAATTTTTCGAAAAAAAAGCATTTTCATAATAAAAAGTCTTGTAAATACCACAAAACTATGAATTTTGAACTGAAATTTTGGGGGAGTATTCTCAAAAGACTTGTCTTTTTGGAAAAAAATTACAAAAGCATAACTTGGAGGGTTTCCGTTTTATGAATAATAAATGTGAAAGTAGTGAAAATATTCGAAAATCCACTTTCTGAAACCAAAAGGTACTCAAAACTCGACTAATCGAATACTCAGAACGTTGTATTGTCCACCAATCGATTCGGGGGAAAATTTTACATATAAAAGTAAATTTTGAGTCGATATTTTCGAGTATTAACGGAGTTAGCAAAAAGCACCTTTGTTCAAAATTAACAATGAAAAAAAAATTTGCGACATGAAAAAGGCTTATAATTCGTAACAAGGGGTTATTTGGGACAAGAAATCGATTGGCACAGTCAGTTTTTTGATAAAAGCATTCGTTCACCTTTCAAATAATGTTATGAAATTTTCAAAAAAAACGCATTTTCAAAATAAAAAGGCTTGTAAATACCACAAAACTATGAATATTGAACTGAAATTTTAGGAGAGTATTCTCAAAAGATTTGTCTTTTTGGAAAAAAATTACAAAAGCATAACTTGGAGGTTTTCCGTTTTATGAATAATAAATGTAAAAGTAGTGAAAATATTCGAAAATCCACTTTCTGAAACCAAAAGGTACTCATAACTCGACTAATTGAATACTCATAACGTTGTAATGTCCACCAATCGATTCGGGGAAAAATTTTACATATATGAGTGAATTTTCAGTCGATATTTTCGAGCATTAACGGAGTTAACAAAAAGCACCGTTGTTAAAAATTGACAATGAAAAAAAAAATTTGCGACATGAAAAAGGCTTAAAATTTTAAAATTCGTAACAAGGGGTTATTTGGGACAAGAAATCGATTGGCACTGTCAGTTTTTTGATAAAAGCATTCGTTCACCTTTCAAATAGTGTTATGAAATTTTCGAAAAAAACGCATTTTCAAAATAAAAAGTCTTGTAAATACCACAAAACTATGAATATTGAACTGAAATTTTAGGAGAGTATTCTCAAAAGATTTGTCTTTTTGGAAAAAATTTGCAAAAGGATAACTTGGAGGATTTTATGAATAATAAATGTAAACTCATAACTCGACTAATAATCCAAGGATTAAGCGAAAAAAATTATCCCAAAACCGCGATAAGTAATATGTTTCCATACCTACCCCTTCGGTAAAAATTTTCAGGAAAACATTAGAGGGACCTTCTTCAGTAGCCGAAATTCATCTTCTAATTCTTGTGGATCTTGTACACATTTTTTAAATATTTTTCATGGCTAAATGATCATTTACAAAAAAAATGTTATGAAAATGTTCCAATACATTTTTTATTAATTATTTGCGATATTTTTCGAATAACTCGTGTCCCATCATTCACATTTCTGTGTATGCTTTTAGTAAGTTTAATAAAAATTTGCGATATGTGTTTTCATCTTTATAGTCGTCATCTCATTTGTCAGACAAACAAAATATTTTAACATAAACCGTTGCTGGCAAAATACTAAAACCTGCAGAAAAGATACGTAACGGTGCTTAAATCGACTTGATACCTATCTATTATTTGGTACGGCGAGCGGTGACACACAGCAGAGAAACCAGCGAGGCAGATAACTTTATTGGACAATCACTTTCCATTTAAGCTGAATATAGAGTTAGTCTTTTTCAGTAACCTCGGGATATAAGATTATCTTACTTGTTCTAAATGTAAGCGGTCGGTGTATAAATCTGTAGATATTTTACATTTTATTTTATACATTATTGTGTTGGTAGAGTTCCAAAATTATAATATTATGTATATGTAATTTATTGGAATGAAAAAAAACTACTAAGTAAAAAAATACTGTGAAAATTATTATGAGAAAATAAATCAATGATTGCAATTTGACCACAAAATAGTACAGTTTTTTTATAAAATATTACAGATAAGAACAAAAATTATATACATTTCATTCACCTCTAAAAAATTATAATATTGAAATGAAATGTAATGGAAAAGGTAGAAATGAGAAGCATTCGAGATAAGTCAACCAAATAAAAAGATAAGTGGATTAAAAACGTTTCATGCGGAAACCAAAATTCACACCGAATGAAACACTGATGATGATGATGACGATAATGATGATAAATATTCACTATATAAAATAAAAGAGAAAATAAACATAATAACTGATGGAATGCCACTGATCCTTGTCTGAAAAAAACGAATGATAAAACCTACTCTCTGTGTTTTCTTATACAGTATGTCTATACAGTAATGCATAAATTCATTATTAGCTAAATAAACAATATAATATATGGACGCAGAGTTTTGTGGACGACATAGTGATTGTCACCAATGAAAAATTCCCAAAGAGAGTAATGAAAGTTCTACAAAAAGGAACGTTGGTGTGGTACACACAAAACTGACAAAGGAACAGGAGCTGCAGTCCATGGTGCCAGACCCAGGTGCATCGTTGGGGAAGTTTGCATCTGTATTCCAGGAAGAAATCTAAGCTATCGACACGTGTTTGCAAATGAACATCGAAAGGAGGTATAGAGGCCAAAAGATCCTCATACTCTCAGATAGTCAGGCAGCACTGAAATCTTTAGACTGGTCTGTGACTGCCTTCAAAAACTTTTAACCCTGGCAAACCACAATAGAGTAACTCTTAAGTGGGTCCCGTGGCACAAGGGTATTGTAGGCAATGAAGAGGCAGACACCCTAGCAAAGCTATAAGGTCTGAAACTGCATTCACTGGTCCTGAACCAGTATTTGGAATATCAAAATCTGCTGCACGTGGTTTTACATCTCGTTGGATTCAAACTAAACATCAGACGAACTGGAGACACGTGCCAAAACAGGAACACAGCAAACTCCTCGGAGTCGCTGACTAACGAAATATTAAACCTCAGCAGGGGACAGATAAGGGAAGCGACGGGATTGCTCACCGGTCACTGTACCCTAAGGAAGCACATGCATGCAATTGGCATAAATAGGGAGGAACCTATCTGTCGGTTGTGCATGGGAGAGGAAGAAACAGCCTCTCACATTATCATCGAATGTGAGGCACTGACTCATTGGAGATATAGACTCCTAGGAGTAGCGGACTAGGGAGGATTCCTCCAAGAAGGACCTAGTGAAAAGACTGTTGAGCCTGATAAGGGCGACTGGTCTCTTCACATGAACGGTATAACCAAGAGCAAGAGCCGAGGTCTCTAAGCCTCTAACTGGTGGTGCCGAACTAATCAATCAATCTACAAAAAGCACTACGAATTGTGGAGAAATGGTGCCTTAAAGAGGACCTTTCAGTTAATAAAATAAAAATTACTTGCTTTTATGTATAGAAGAGATCTCCCGCAAGACAGAGTAAACTAGAAATAACCAAAAGTTGAATATCTGGGAGTTGCCCTTGATTCCAGACTTCGCATCATTTCATTACAAATCGAAAATATACGTTTTGTTGCTCTACATCTATACTTCTCAAAACCGTTTCAAAATTTGAAATCAGACTATCGATAACGCATCCAGACACGTTGGAAATTTTCGCAACAAAAAATTAAAGTTGCAATTGCGATAAAAGTAACGGTCGCCTGGCGTCTGCTCTTCGCACATATAATGTGCATATGAAGAACTTCTTTTGTACCAAGTTTCAGCTATTAAAATTGAAAAATTATACGAAGATATTAATTTTTAAGAAAATTACTAATATTCCTGTTTTTCCGAATTTTCTCACAATTCAGATTGTTCCAGTACTTTTTATGTTATATGAAAAAAACTAAAAGAGTACATCAAAATTATACTACGAAACGTCTTTTACATGATGGAACCATCCGTTTTTTTCTAGGATTTTTGACAAAAATATTCACCTATTGCTTGGCCTATCTGTGATAGTAAATTAGGACAATCATTCAACGTCGATATTTTCACTTTGGCTTTTTATAAAATAGATGGTTAATAAAAAACTTATCGTCACTTTAAAGCATGTAATGAGGTGGAAAAGATACGAAAGTCGTTGATGGGTCTGCTGCCTTCACTTCGCTAACTCGACAGACATCAAAGTTAAGGATAAAAAAAGTTAAACTCTAACACCCACTTCATACTTCATTGGTTCATTAATTCTGAATTCGTGATATTTTTATCCCTTTGTACGTGAGAGGTAAAAATCTTTTGGTTGATGGAAAAATAAAAGAGCGAAAGAAATACAACCCGATTAATTTCAGCCAATTTTTTAACAAACGCATTACAAAAATACGCTCCACCGAAAAAATACTCGACCTGAAAAGTTGATTTGGTTTTATTTTTTCTCTCTCGAAATATGCAGTTCAACCAGTAATCGAATATTTATGTTGAATTTTTGTTTGGTTTATTTTTACATTTGTTCGTTCAAACTAGTGGGCTTTGATAGCAAATCTAGTGGATCATTTAAAATATGGAAAGTTACGCAAACATAATTACAAATTTAACGATGTATTAAGAACTTTTGGTATATGTATAATTGAATATAAATATAGCTAAGTCTCGTAAAACTTCAGTAACAAGTTTAATTTGAAGTTACCCAAATGAGCTCGTATTCTAAACAAACGAGACGAAAGCACCGTACGTACCACGTTTATTCTCTGCACAAATAACAATTAAGGTATCCCAGAATAATGAAATTAAATTCACATAGCAGAAGAGTGGTGTACAGATACATTCAAATAAAAACGGAACATAGGGGTTTAGTGTATTCGCCGATCTAAATAGTCCACCAATAAAACATTTCTATAAGTTCACTTCAATGAATATCAAGTATTGATCTGGACAGCTGGATTCGGAATCACTGTAAAAAAGCCCGCCCCTTCTCCTACCAAATTTGTTAGTTATGTGCGAGGTGTGTCCAAAGTGCGAACTGCGATTTAGTATTGAATAATTATTTGATGGGGTTAGTAAATGCTACATATGGAAACAATATGCTTACGTATTATGTTGTTAAAATCGAAAATTAATTGTTAAATTCTCTTTAACAATTAATGTTTTGAGTTAAGATAATATGTTTTGATTTCTTTTGGCCATAACGGCTTGCAAAATAAAAATACATTCGTAAATAAAACAAAATAGGATTCTTTAAATTGAAACAAAGTTATGGGCTTGGACACTCTCACCGATCTACTGACTTTCTGACGCTAATTAAGGACCGCCCACAGTTGAGAATACGGAGTGGTGGGAATTGTACGATATGTTATAGGTGTCCAAATAAACGATTGTAATAATCGTGTTTTTAATCTGTTGAAGCTGGATGTTGGTCGACTAGTTCAAAAGCAGTTCTGATACAATGCTTAAAATCCCTATGTTCCGTTTTTGTTTGAATGTGTCTGTATATGACCGGTTTCTACAATATATGCTAAGTCCTCACGACTCTCTAACATTCACCACCTGCGGTTTTATATACATGCTTTCAAGTTCACATCTTTAGAAATGACATTAAGCTTTCTGTTTATATTATACAGAAACTCTCCTGCCAAACGGAAACTACAGTTACTAGAGGTGATTTTAAGTCGATTTAGCTCAAATTACCTCAATCCGAAAATGCTTCCTAAGGGAGCTACAGCCCTTTGAAGAAGACGTCCTCATATGAGTTTTCTTCAAATTATTCAAAAATACCGTTACTTAAAATATTCAAACTTGGTATAATCAATAAACAGTTACAAACCAGTCGTTCGCTGTAAATAAATTTTTTTCAGATCCATCACAAGCGTGTCGTCGGGGGGACCAACAGGTATTTTTATTAAAAAAAATTTATTTTCAAGTTTTTTATGTATCCGACACCGAGTTTGGAAAATTCAAGATGATTTTCATAAAAAATGTTCTCTTCTTTCAAATCGGTATCATGAACCGTTTTCGAGAAAAATAAATTTAAACTTTTTGTGTTTCTTACATAAAATCATGTTGGATTATAAAATTGTATCTGTAATATCAAGTTGGCTTTGAAAAATCAACAAATTGTTCTGATACTGGTAACAAAAGTCGTAAGTATGAAGTTGCTTACATTGTTTTGGAAATTTTAAATTAATTTTATTTCGTGAGGGTATAAAACAACAATCAACATTAAAAAAAAAAAAGTTAGAGATAATTATCAACAGAAATGACGACCGTTTGTCTCAATACACAAATTTATTTTTTTCTCTAAAGATCGTCTAATTTTTGCAAAAATTCCTGCATTATTTCTAATTTCATTACAAGCGTTTTGAATTCTTCGCCACAGCTGATTACGGGTTTCTATTGGAACAGCATAGACTAATGATTTTAAATAACCGATTAATCGATTATTTTCGATTAATCGATTTTTTTCGATTAATAGATTTTTTTCGATTAATCGATTTTTTTGATTAATCGATTATTTTCAATTAATCGATTATTTTAGATTAATCGATTATTTTCGATAAATCGATTTTTTTCGATTAATCGATTAATCGAAAATAATCGATTATTTTATATAATCGATAATCGATTATGTTTTTTGATAATCGCCCAGCCCTAATTTTGGGTCGATATTGCCAAGGATTAAGGGAGTTAGAAAAAAGCAATTTGATTTGCAAAATATTTCCATTTCTAAATTTTCGACAAAAAAAAATCAAAAATGCTAAAAATTCGTAAAGAGGGGTTTTTTTGGCCAAAAAATCGACTGGCATAATCAGTTTTTTGATAAAATCATTATTTCGCCTTCAAGTAGAGTCATGAAATTTTCGAAAATCCACTTTTCAAAACAAAAAATACTCATAACTCGACAAATAGGAAAGATAGAACCTTCTAGTCTTCACCAATCGATAGAGGGGACAATTTTACATATTTTAGTGAATTTTGAGTCCATATTTCCAAGGATTATGGGAGTTAGAAAAAATCAATTTGTATCGCAAAATATTTCCATAGCTACCCCCTTTGTTCTAAATTTTCGACAAAAAAATTATAAAAAATGCTAAAAATTCGTAAAGATGGGTTTTTTTGGCCAAAAAATCGACTGGCACAATCAGTTTTGTGATAAAATCATTATTTCGCCTTCAAATAGAGTCATGAAATTTTCGAAAATCCACTTTTCAAAACAAAAAATACTCATAACTCGACTAATAGGAAAGATAGAACGTTCTAGTCTTCACCAATCGATAGAGGGGACAATTTTACATATTTTAGTGAATTTTGAGTATACAATGATCTTGTTTATAAAACAAGTACATCGTCGTTCATTCACTTTAAAACTTGCACTTTTTTTCCTTTGTTATTTAATGTCGGTCTATTTCTGCAACTGATACTAATCACCGACGCCGGAAGCACACTACCCCTAACCGGAAATTTTTCCGAACCCACTAGCAGAGCCGGGTTTAGCTAGGGGCTTTGGGGGTCTATAGCGCCCTCGCATATATCATCATATCTTGTGACTTACGATATATTCCAAAATTATTCATTAAAACTATTAATCGAGCTTTTCCAGGAATTTGAATTCCTTAAGTGGTCCCTACCGTTTTTTTAGTTCCGGGCCTTGTGTTCCAACCAGTTGTAGGGATCTTTATCGAGCACAAACATCCATGGACTCGGGAACTCGGTTTTACATCTCCTCCGAAAGACGGCATATCTATGCATTGGTATAATGCCTGCGAGTTGTGATATGCTACTCACCCTAGTAGTCTAAAGTGTTTCGCTGCGAGCTCTACGAAGGTGTTTTTCTCCATCCAATTACTAACCGCGTTCGACACTGCTTCACCGTAATTATCGCATCAGAGGCATTCCACTACAGTGCTGGGTCGACTTAATTTATTTAATATAGCACTACACTCTTCAGCCGCACAAGATAACTTTCATCTTTCGTAAAGGCATCGTCTTTTGAGTAACAGATGATGTAGAAATGAGTAGGGTCTGTGAATTCGAGCTTCGTATTTCTCTTATATTGAAAATGATTTAAACGGACTGTTATTTCTATTGGTAGGAAGTTAATAGAACATAAAATGTAGAATGTTTTAAATATTGATAAGAAATCGATGTTTCCAGCATCGAAAGATCCAATAAAAGCTTGTTTTTTATTTCGTGACAAGCTTGATTTCAAATCGTAAAGACACGAATAAACAGCATTTAAAAGAAGTTCTGATTGAAATTTTTCTGATGTGGAGATCACAAAGCAAATAATTCAAATTTTATTTAATTCCATAAAATATGAATTTCATTTTTCTGATCGTGTCGAATCAATACACTCTTTAATATAGACAGTACCCAAAAGAAATATCTGGAAAAAATGTTTTAATCTGAAAACACAATAAATATTATTTTCTTTCTTATTTTCAAAAAAAAAATGTCACTACGACTTGGTATTTCTTTTTCTCTGATAATTCATCCTTCCACGAATACTATATCGTTAGCCTTATGAAGTGACGACACCAAAGTAAACGATATGACGTCAATGAAAAGACGGAAATAGAAGAAGATCAATGGCATTCGGTAATTGAAACATGTGGCAGAATATTAAATAAATTCAACAGATATGAAGGTTTTTATTTCAGTTATACCTTAAATTATGTAATGTAATACATTTACAAACAAAAGGAACAAGTGTTAACTATAATTTATTTCAACAAGTACATAGAGTATTGGAATGCAATAACTCCCAAACTAACAGGTGTTTATCGGATATTACAGAGTTGTACTCAAAATAGACAAAATATTTTACAACAATTTAATAGTATACACAGGGTGTTTCTAAATTCATGCGACAAAATTCAGGAGGTGATTGCTCGTATGAAATTAAGATGGGTCTTTCCTATAAAAAAATGTCCTCTGCCCATCCCTTTCCGAGATATCACTCTTAATAGGTAGTAACTAAAATTGAGTTTTTATTTTATTTTTTCTAAAATTTCAGTAAAGCTAGAAACTTGAAATTCTGTAATTTCCAGCATTTATTATGAATCGTATTACATTTTACATCTTTACTGTTTTCCACTCAATTTATTAAAAAAATGATAAATTATGGAGTTTATTTTTTTTCTCTGCAGCTATTGGTTTTGGGGAAAAAATTTGAGAATACAAAATTTTTTTAAATAAAACAAGGATTTGAAGTTAAATTTTATTTCATAAAACTTTTTCTCGAAAAAAAGTTTTGATATGAAATAAAGTAAGGGTTGCTAATTTCACCCCCGTATAATGTAACAGAAATATTGAAAAAATACCCGTGGTTAGTCCTTTGCGAGTGCACGAAAATTACAGAATTTCACGTTTCTAGCTTTACTGTAATTTTTTGAAAAAAAAAATAATAAAAACTCAATTTTAGTCACCACCTTTTAAGGGTGATATCTCGGAAAGGGGTGGGCTGAGGAAATTTTGTAATAGGAAAGACCCATCTTAATTTCATACGAGCAATCACCTCCTGAAAATTTTACCCTTATACCTATAGGTGTCGGGTTTACATTTCACTCTGTATATATGAAATTTTTCCATGCTTTTCTATCTTTTGTTAATGTTTTCGCTTCTTCCCAGGATTTGTCTCTCTCTTGTAATATTTTACCCACCATTTTGCTCCATGTCTGTCTTGGCCTCCCTCTTCCTTTCTTTATTTGTGTTCTTGCCTCATATACCCGTTTTACCTGCCTTCTGTTATTCATTCTGTGGATGTGGCCCCACCAACTGAGTTGTCGTTGTATGAATTTTAATACTGGTTGTACTGCCAGTTCATCTCTTATTTTTCTATTCCTTATTTTGTCCATTCTATTGACTCCTGCCACTCTTCTAAGATACTTCATTTCTGCTCCTTGAATTTTAATTTGTTGTCTGGTTGAGAGAGTCCAAGATTCGCATCCATAAGTTAGTACTGCTCTAT
Organism: Lochmaea crataegi; assembly: GCA_947563755.1. Taxonomy (NCBI): domain Eukaryota; kingdom Metazoa; phylum Arthropoda; class Insecta; order Coleoptera; family Chrysomelidae; genus Lochmaea; species Lochmaea crataegi. The sequence goes on along the minus strand of OX387423.1, from coordinate 86,410,800 downwards.
ATACTGTATTGTATACTTTTATCTTTGTTTGTTTGGATATTTCTTTTTTGTTAATAAGTACAGTTTAATTGTTTTTGCAATTCGTTCATTTATTTCAGCGTCTTGTTTTCCCGTTTCGTCAAACATTACTCATAGGTATTTAAATTCTTCTACTTGTTCTACTTTTATGTTATCTATTTTGATGTCTGTATTAATATTCTGGTACCCTACAATAAGTATCTTTGTTTTATTTGTATTTATTCTCATGTCCTCTTCTTCTATAGATTCTTTCAAGATGTTTATGTTTTCTTGTAATTCTTTCTCGCTTCCTGTTATTAGTACTACATCATCTGCAAAAACTCCCTCCGCTATTTCTACTCTCTCTAAATGTCTGTATCCAATGAACATTTTCTTGGTTTTATGTTCGCTTTTCTTTATAATGGAGTCCATATGTACATTGAATAGAGTCGGGCTTAGTCCTTCTCCTTGTCTCAATCCTATGCTAGTTCTAAATCCTTCCGACTTTAAGTTGTTACGTATTATGAAATTCTTGTTGGTCTTATTATATGTCTTGGATAACTTTTATTATTTTACCGTGTATTCCTTTTTCTTTCAACCCTTTTCATACTTTATTTCTAGGTACTGTATCAAATGCCTTCACAAGATCTATGAAAGCTAGATATGTATTTTTGTCCTCTAGATGTCTTTTATCTACTATCGTGAATATGTGATCTTGTGGACTCTTTCCTGGTTGTGATTCTGATAGTTGGCTTTCTAGTATTGTTCTAATTCTGTTATTTACAATTTGTTCATATATGTTCACTATATTATTGATCAGGGTTATTCCTCTATAATTGTGACATTGTTTTTGGTCTCCCTTCTTGTATATAGGTGTAATTAATGCTATTCCCTATTCTTCTGGGATTTTTTCGCTTTTCCATACTCTATTTAATATTTCTAATCCTGTAATTCCTAGGTTCTTAACCATTTCGGATGTAATTTTATCATTCCCATGTGCTTTTCCATTCTTTAGGGCTTTAACTGATGTATTTTGTAACTCTTCGATTTGTATTATTTCGATTTCTTTATCTTCATTCTGATTTTCGGTTTTTGCTTCTTCAGTGTTTTATTCAGTTGTTTGTGCGGGTTGGTCTAGTAGCTCTTTAAAATATTCTTCCCATCTTTCCATGATTTTTGTTTCATTTTTTAGTATTTCTCCGTTTTTGTTTTTTATGTGTGGTTCTTTTGTCTGTTTTTCTGTTCTTAATGATTTTAAAACTTTATAAAATAATTTTTGATTTCCTGAGCTATCCCTTTCCATTTTATTTACTGTTTGAAAATATATAATTTTGCTAAAATGATTGAGTGATAAATATAATCGCTTGAAAATGTAAAAAAAGAACATAGGTTCTGTAAGAATAATTCCTTTGATAAAAAACAAAAAATACACACCATATAAGCAGAAAGTTACTGGTCGTCATCGTTATCAGTGTCACTTGTACTTGATTCACTATCACTTGTGTTAGAACTATCTACATTAATAATTTAGTTTCACACTTTCAATAACATTGTGTACGTTATTAACCATATTCCATTGGTAAGTACATAAATAAAAAAGCTATTTCATAAAAATAAAATAAAAACAAGATGGCGGACATTTTTTTCATGTTTGTCATAGTGGGATCGAATGGGACTTTTAATATGATAAACTGGAGGCTTTTTCCTACACATTACAAAAACAATAGCTTGTCTCTAATTTGTTCTATCCCAACATCCATATTTCCTGGCCTATATTAGTCCACTCGGGAACAACTGTGAATAACGAATCGCCGCAACGTGAAAATCACAACGAACAACGGGAACAACAGAATTTATAAATCCAGCTTTAACCAACAAATACAATGGAAACAACAAACTTTGAGTAATTAGGCAATCCAGTGAAACAGAATAAAGTCCGGCGAAGCGGACTGGGTACGTTAGTAGATAATATTTCTTCGTTTATTCATAACATGTCAAATCGATAGTGAAAGTGACTATTAAATTATTGTAAAATATTTTGTCAATTTTGTAATATCCGATAAAAATCTGTTAGTATGGGGATTATTGCATTCCAATACTCTATGTAAAACTATAGTGACTTTCCAGATATTAATAAAAAATTGTGTGCTCAGCATACTCATTACTCATAATGATAAAAGCACCATAGTGGATTGAAAGTGAACTCAGTATAAATTATACAAGTAGACAGGTAATTTCAAAGATCGTTCAGAGTAAATGACGTGTCGTTGGAAAGGTCCTGAAACGTGAACCCAGAAAATACTATCAAACATGAAAACAGCTCTACGAAATCCGAAAGGCAGAGGTTTAAAAATTGCGCTCTATGCTCGTTTTTTTATAGTTCCGTAGCTAGTAAAAAATTACTTATAATACTTATAATAAATTTCAAAGTTAAGATGTTTCCAACGGTATCTTGAAAATGTTTTGGTATTTTTGTATTAAGTATATAGTATAAGTAAAATATATAGTGAAAAGTATATGAGGGTCTATCCTCTTTAGTGTTTAGAACAGAAGCTAACTAACGATTTTGAAAACGTTAATATGTGTTCAATTTGGATAGGAATCATTTATTTATAATATTATTTTAGATTTATTTCGGAATTTTTACCTAAAAATGGATTTTTTCTTTGATAAAACATACTTCACAAGCCGGAATAAGAAAATATCTTAAAACTTGTAAAATGTATCCAGTCTCAGTTTAACGATCTAAAAAAGGACGTCTTCTTTAATCCTCTTGATGTTAAACGTCGTCTAATGGTGTACGTATAGACGGTTCGTTAGACATCGCTTAGCAGTTTTTTCGCGTCATTACTCTGATATTAGATAAACTATAAATATTATTTTTCATTCTGCCACCAGAAAAAATATATATAAGACGTTTTTGGTGTTGATAGTTTCCTGCACGTATTTATATCGTTAAAATTGACGGAAACATGATAAATAATAGGCACCTAAACCAAAAGTACATTTTTAGCGGTATCCGTAAACGTATCGAGTTTCTTTGGTGAAAAAAAAATAAAATCATTTTATACCCAATATCTATAATAATTTTACAGAAAAAATCGTAATAAGATATTTATCTCCAATAAAACCGAATGACAACTAGAAAGCTTTGTTCAACCGCGCACGAAAGCTCATCATTTAATCCACACTCACGGTCGCTACTGAATTCTTCGGTTCACAATCTGAGTCAATTTTTTTATTCATTTGTAGTCACTACATAAACGGAAAAATTTGTTTATTTACAGCTTTTCTTGAACAATCGAACACCGAATCGATCATAAACTCAAAATTCTTAATATTTTTGTTACAGTGGCTACCGAACTTTGAATACTGTTTTCTCCGCTTCTAATGGTCAAATCTGGATTTTTTTTCAAAATACGTGGTTTTTGAAGATCAACATTTTCAAAATATTAATGAATCCATCAATTATATTTTTCAACGTCAAATTTAATAAAAATACAGAAACAAAATTTTTTTTTCTGTAAAACTGGACAAAAATAATGTAAATTTTTTTGCAATTTTCTTCTTATTGTTCCTAAAACTACAACTTATTAGCTAGCGATTGCAACAAACCGCGTATCGATAGCGTTTGTTCATTAAATGAGGCGAGGTTGAAAAAGGTATATATTGTATTGATTTATTTGTATTTTATATTTAATTTTTAAATTTTGAATTTTTTTTTACAATTTTTAATATTTTTATACTTGCCCTTTTTCCAGCTAGCTCAAATGAAAATCGGGAACAAGAAAACTATGACTCACTTTGAGTTCTGGTGCTAGTAAATTATCTACTGAGTCTATTCACAGATATATGTGACTTGAATCAATTCCTATTTTTAAAATTTATTAAGATTGTTTATGAACTTTTTATAAATTAAATCTTCCAATATATTATTTAAATAAATGTGTATTAATAAAATTTTGTGACGCCTATGGACAAACCTTTCTTATTATTTTAAAATCACCTTGAAATAGGAAGCAGATGTCTCTGTCGATGTGTATGTTGAGTGTGGAGAGTTGCAAACAGTTCAGTTTACAGCAAATGAATATCTATTGGCACAGATATAAAAAAATTTGTTGTTTATACCTAATAAAATGGAAATCAATTCAACAAAACAGTTTAATGATAATAATAATTGTGATTTCCTTTATATGTTATTTAGATGAATATCAATTCAAATTTAACTAATACTACAAAAGAAACGAAACAATTACACATATACACTTACTTAACCTATAATTCAATGAAGAAAAATTTTAAATCTAAGGTGAGCTCTTGTTTAAGTTTTATCAAAGCCAATTATTAATTATTTATGACAATTATTTTAGATGTACATCAGATATATTTATAATGCATATGCTTTTTATAAAATTTTAATTGGTACCAATGAATATGACTAACCTTTTTTCGACATTAATTTGTCAAACTGGTTGGACGAGGATTTGCAAATTTGATGATGTAGAACAGGAAGATTGAGGATTCTGATTCTCCTGGAACGCTGGACCAACTTCTTTATAGTTAACAGGTATGTTTTAAGTTTTATATTATTTCTTTGTATTTTACTAAACCTTTCTTGGTCTTTTTAAAACTTTCTCACCAATTTCTTTAGTTTTAATATAAATTTTTACTTTTTTTTCCAAATTTTTTTAACTTCTTTCTTTCTAATCCAACTCTACTCTCCTGTTTTCTAAATCAACAACAACCGTTGCTATGTCATATTTCCAAAGCACTTGATTTTTTCTTCATAATTGCAAAATTTCATAATTTCTTGTTTATTGTCTATTATTGTCTATAATATTTATCCTTTCACTATTGTAATTCTTTCTACCATGTATATCACTAGTAACTTCACTAATTTAACACTTTAAATTGTCCTTTTTTAATAAAAATCCTTGAAAATATGAGTATCAATAATTTTATTCAAATTTGTAACATGTCTATCGACCTGTTTCGATTTTACAGAATAAATCCTTTTAATTAGCGCTCGTCGTCACTAGCCACATTCAATTATAGTTCTGTGATCCCAAACTCTTCTACCCTGACGTAAGACAATTGACGTCTGCCAACGGTCGCTTCCATTTTTTTGCACACCGCCACGTGAAACACCCCTTTTTGTTATCGACCGCCTAAGAGGACAGATCATCTTTCGCTATCTTTCATATCTTAAGTATCTATCTTAGGAATTTTGCTGTGGTAAGCACAGCCCCTAGGATAGGATACAACCCGAGGATATAACCCTAGGCGAGAATATGAGCCAAGAATATAACCCTAGGCGAGAATATAACCCTAGGCTAGAATATAACGCCGAGGATATAAACCGAAGAATTTAACCGGAGAATATAGCCAAGGATACAGCCCTAGCTCAAAATACCGTCCTAGAACAGAACTCATCAGTTCAGATCAAGACCTGACTTCTTCTTCAGGAAACAACTCCATATAAGCTAAGTACCTATAAAAGTACAAATTCCTGTTCATTTCCTGTGGCAGAATAAATTGTAAATTTGTGTTAATTCTATTTTTATTTTTTTTTCTAAATCCTCAACTATAAAAGTTGAGGGAGATATCGCCCGGGGTAATTTTTAGTAACTTTTTTATTTTTTAACTTTCATTTAAATTTTACAAGGCGTTTCTACCTTTTCCGCCTAGTTTTCTTAGTCCTTTTTATCGCCAAAAAGGTAGTGGCGCCCTCAACTTTTACAACCCTTCTGTTATCCTTGTGTGACATAAACTTGGGGTCGAATCACCCTTGAGAGGAGTCTCTAGCCGGAGCCCTTCGAGCTGGTGCCCTGTGAGGTACAGCATTTACCGTTACAAATTGGCGCCTTTACCGTTACAAATTGGCGCCTTTACCGTTACAAATTGGCGCCCAACTAAAAGCATACATTTACCGTTACAAATTCATGTAAACTCATAACAAATGTCCAATAAATCTTTCCTATTACATATTTTATATAAACTAATTTTAAATTTCATTTAATAAACGTTTTAAAATTTTATTATACTCCTCCAATCACAACACATCATTCCTTATTTCCTTAACAACCATTTCTGATATTATTATTCTTTGATTCTGTCTGACCGTTCTGTCTTCCCCAAAGCATAAAATTTCTTGACAGTGACATTCAATTATAATTTAGGTTAGAATTCTGCCAAAATATAATTTCTATTGTTTATTAAATATTATGTATACTAATGATTTTAATTCCAGGTGTAGGTAATACATATCTGGTATGAAAAACAAGCTTTTCTTATTCAAAATGCTTTAAATGAAGAATTATAAATTTATTTTGATTGTTACTTGATATGATTATGTGAAAAATATTATATTTTGTTTAACTCGAAGTAAGTCTTTCTGTTTTTATTTCTAAACTTCTATTTAATATGATTTCTTATGAAGGTTTAATTCTTGCATTCTGTTTTATTATAATCCTTTTTATAACAAGAAATAGAGTTGATTCAAGTCTCATAATCATTGACTGATACTTTTCAACTATTTTCTTTCCCAATTTTCATATTTTTACTATTAAAGTAGTTTTAATTGTTTAATCCCATTCCAATATATATAAATTTTGTCGCCATTTTGAATTTTTGAAATCTGAAATCACCATAACATGCCCGACTACTATATTTTCCTATATTATGAATAAATTATTATTTTAATTATGTTTGTCACTTAAAAAACCATTTTGCAAAATTTTTTTTTCTATTTTTCAAAAATTAAGGATTTACATTTTTTTAACAAAATATTGCATTCTGTCATCTTATAGGGTATAATATTCCCTACAATTTTGATGTCCACAATTTTTTTGTGCGATCAAATCTAAAAAAGTTATAGATGGAAAACTGTTGCATTTCACGTGCTCCAAGCTGTGCTTGCAAGCTGCGTCGCAAGCTTCAGCGGGATCATCTCAAGAATTTAGGAAACTAGTCTATACTATATATATACTTTAGTTTAAAAAAATTAAATCTAGTTATCCAAACTTTTCAATTTCACTATAACTTTCGGCCTAACTTCCCCGATCTAATACTACAAATGAAGCTGCGATATTGAACCAAAAAAATATATTCAATGGTTTTAAAAATTCTCCAAAATTTCCAATTTATAAAGGTATAAATATAAAGTATATTTAAAATAAATCAATTTTTTCTAACAGTATCGATGTTCTACCTGTTAAAAGTACTTATCTTGTATCGCTCACATCCCACGCCAATGTCTGGCAATTGTTTTCCCATTCACGACACATAATTGAAGCAATAAAACATCCAACTCACCATTCGTTACAAACCCTTCTCCCCTTTTGTCCATGCAAAAATCAATTACAGTCCTGACAATGGAAAATATTACCAAGTCATTTGTTAGCAAGTGGAAAACGAGTATAGCTGTGACGCCATTGAAAATTAATACTAGAGGGCAAAGACGTAGATATTATCAAAAATGTTCATAACTTATGTAAGTATAAGCGGAATTTTCAACTTTATCCACGACATTTATTTATAACTTTAGAGGTGTGATGCATAGATATACTTCGTTCCAAGATATTTCGTTTTGATGCCAACATGATTGATTTAAGACCAACACCCACAGCAGGTAGTCGTTAATCCGATAACAATATCACGGTATCGTACTCGTTTCTTCGAAAAGCGGAAAGATAATGCCTACTAGTATGATTATTTTACAACTGAAATGTTTGGCTGGTAAAATAATATTTGAGACTAATTTTTTGATTTACTTAATTATTCTTTTATTTATCTGTGCTTCGGAAGATATATTTCGGAATTTTTATTTTTCAAGTTAAAAATATTTTTCACGATGATCTCCTTATCTATAAATATTTTAATCTGATTGTGTAAATATAAAAAGAGCTTTATGTGCGTTTACTTTACAATGAGGATTTATGAACTTTTATTATTAAATCCTTAAGGCCCGATGCCGAGTCAACGAAATATTATGAAACTTTCGTTACTATCATTATTTTTAGCACCTCTATCATCCTAAAAAGTTCTAGTTTGAACACCTGGAACACTCTGTATATATTATTGAAGAAAACAATTTGCCATCCCTGAAATATAATATAAAAGCACGCCCGAAGTAATTTCCGTAAAGCCTTGAGGACGTCCTGCAGTATATATCAGATTCTACTCTTGGGTTTAGTTAGGCTAAGGTCACAGGGTCAGCTTTTGCATTTACCGACTATGTGGTGAAACAATTAATTGGACGAGAAAATGGAACGTCAGTTGTGGTCCCGATGCTGATCAACCGCCGAGGCTGGAATTTAACCGTTAACGGATATTTACTATCTCAAGACAAATAAATAAAATATTTCTATACCAACAGCTGAGATCAAAAATATACGCAAAGTAAGTATAAGTTACTTTTGTTAGTTTCTTTTCGTTTAATACCAAATTCTTAGAACGAAGCTAAATATTAAAAAAACATATTGAATATAAAAAAAATCATTTATCTGATAAAGAAAACTCATATTCTTATACTATCCCTGTATTTAGTTGTTGTTTGTGACAATATTAGCTTAGCTCTAAGGGAATATGAAGACCATCTCATAAAAATTCATCATTTTATATCCAAGAAAGATTTATGAATGAATTTTGCTAAGCTGAATATTTTGAAAAGGAATTTATGTAAAGAAGATATTAGATGGTTTTTGAGAATTGATACGTTATAAATATACGTACTTGACAATTTTGTTTGACAGAAAATTCGAATTTAACGTGAACGTTTAAATCATGGAGGCTATACAAGGAGATCGAACTTCATGTATTCCAATTTCTGGTCATTATAGAGGGCACCACATAATTTGCGATACCAAAAAATCTGACGGCAGCCAATCATAAACCTCGAGTTCATGATGTTTTATTGGTTGCTAGCTTCTTTGACAGTTCGCTGTTCACGTGTGAGGTAAGTGAGGTTAGGTCACAGAAATGGAAAATATTGTGAATAAGAAATCCGTATTTTGTTCTCGTTTTCAAAAATATCGAAAATTGTAATCGTTTGGTGGTAAAATAATCAGTTCCACTCTGTGCTGCTGAATTTATTTATGTTTTTAGGTGATAAAAAATATGAATATCTACTATCATGTCTTCTCTTTAGTATGGAATTTTAGAACACTCTTAAAGGTCCAGCACAGTTAGAATGAGTATGTCTTTAAAAGAGAAATTGTAAGAATAAAGAAGACACTCTACGTGCAAGTAAGTATATTCTAGAACCAAGTTCACAAGTTTGATTGCCCAATTATAAAAAATAAATTGAAGATGAATAAAGAGATATGTTTACAATATGTATAAAGTTTTTCAGAATCTGCATTCCTGAATAGTAAAAAAATATTAGCTACACAAAAATATGAAAAAACGGAGGAAAAAAAAGGAAAAATCACTTGAAATGCTTGGAGAAAATGTGCCACTTCAAATGTACTATATTAAATGGCAACTAGAAGAAATACAGTTTGAAAACATAGAAGGTATGTATAGATAAATAGCCAGTAGTCATAAGCTCTAATAACACACAAATTTGGTCCTATTAATAAGAAATAATAAAACAATTACAGAATTAATAATATCTAATATTTTAGGTTATTTTCCATGAAATGAAGGAAAAGATTATTGCTTCCGAACTGGTCAAGCCTTTACAAGAAGAAATTATGAAAAAATTGAATATACAGAGATATGCACGAGAAGTAATTTACTACACACTATGTAACTTCTTTTACCTGAATATAAAGTGTACAATCCTTCGATCATTAAACATTGTTCAAAGATACAATCAGTATTTTGTCTCTAACTTGATACCCACCTATCCTATTGCCTATTATAGTTATCCAGCTTAGGTATTATGAGTAATAAGTTAAAATAAGGTAATTAGAATACTTCATATTTACTGCTCAATTTACCAATAGGCTTTATAGGATTACGAGTACTCTTGCAAAAAAATTTAACTGAAGGATACCAGAAAATACATCTATATCTTGATACCAGATACTCAACTATGCACACTATCGAACCTGACATCAAATATACAAACCTCTAGTCTATGATGAAAACATAGTGCTGCTATTTTTCTAGGCATTACTGAAGCGTTTGATGGTGTTTGGAACTGTGGTATATTCTACAAACTATATGAAATGATGTGTTCTAAATACTTGCTTTTAATCTTGAAAACTACCTTAGTGATAGAACACCACAAGTAAAAGTAAATTACAGTTTTATTCAAAACATTCAAGGACTTCTCCAGTGTTCCTCACTGTCCTATTTGCTCTACAATCTATCTATCTTTTTACAACTATGATTTAGCAACAGAACATTTAAATTTGCATACATATTGCAGTATATAGATGACATCGCTTTGATCAGTCATAATAATCTCAAAATAACAGTAAATAAGCTACAAAAACTTATAACAGAATACTGAAATGGTTTAACATGTGTAGGATGAAGCCCAAAGTCTTAAAACTCAATGCATAATCTTCAATCTATTCAATAACAATGAAAAATACAATATATTTTCAATCAATGTGACATGTGTGCATGACATTAGTTCATGCACAGATTTTCAATATAAAATTTATTTAAATAATTCATGAAAATAATTTTTTTAAGTACTTTATTTTAAAAATACAAAAATTGCAATTTACAAAAGTTTATTTCCTAATGAAGCAAACACAGTGGAAAGTCACAATTAGTAAAATACATAAGTACATACACAAAATATATAACTGTGGACGTTCTGTAACTGAACTTGCACAAAACATTCACTACACTATTTTGAATCCTCTGTGTTTTTATCTATGAATGTTTTCCCACAAGTCTGCCATACTGGAATTAGGTAGCTGAAGATTGGTAAGAAATAAGTGTCACCGATTAGTTTCAATGTCTTATGGTTTTAGTAATCCCTACATTGGTAAAGTGCACCAATTTGGCAAACATAAATTTTATTCTATTGGATGTATATATTTGCTTCAATGTATGTTCTCACCTTATTTATATTTTCATTTCTGAATTCATATTTTTTTGTATAAAGAACATGCCAGTAATATTTTCAAATTAGTATTACAGCTTATTCCTTATCAACCATCTCTGGTTTTTCTTCAAATCTTTGTTCACCTTTTTTCTTCCAGTTCTCTTAAATTGTACTTGTATAGAACATAATAATGTCATCAGCAAAAGTAAAGTATTTTGTGTGCAATTGTGCTTTTTCTAGACTTCTCACAAGTAAGGTATATAATTTAAGTCTATCATAATAAATATTTCCTTTCCTACTTTATTTTTATCTTTGAATATTTCTTATTATTTTTGGTAACTGAAAAAACTCTGGTTTACTTAAATTAAATTCAATTCACGTCTTTCTTTTAAATAATCTGCACTACCAACCACTATTGCAATAAATTTCATCAAACATTATCAATTTTTAACAATTTTAATTTTCTAGTTTTTATAATTCACAAGTAATGTTTACTATTTGCCTACTGTCAAATTGGTAAAATATAAAAAGTAAGGTTATTGTCGTGACAGTTTTAAAATGGTATCTTAGGTACAATGCGCGACGCCGCGGTGAAAAAACAAACTGCTTAGATCGACGATTTTGAGGACAGGTTTTGTCAATTTTCCCGTATGAGTTCGATCTCCTTGTATAGCCTCAATGGTTTAAATAATGAATAGTAGGTTCACTCTAAGCTACTCGCAGCGCAATTTCTATCTCACTCGGTCTCCGATGCTACTCTTTTTAGGGATTTTCAAGTTCCAACCGAGCGAGTTAATAGTATACAGACTGGAATGTCTTTGCTGTGAACTATTTAATTATTAGTACGGGATATTAATTAAAAATAAAATGCCGCAAACGTGTTAAGTGGACGGTTGTAGGAGAAGGGATGGGGCAGAAATATATTTCTTCAGATTTCCATTTGGTGGACTCAATGTACCTTGCGAGTGAACCTACTATTCATTGTTTATGTACTATACGTTGATGTACTATACGTCTATACGTATCTTTCATAATAGTGGAGAAAAAGGTAACTACCTCCGAAGCCGATAGAAGTCTTGTTCTAGTGTTTTGGGATTTTGTTCATAAATAAGAATGCACAAAAATTTAAACAATAAATTTATATTATTTTGCTGTTCCTCACTGTATATACAGTGTGTAAAAACCAAACGAAATAAATTCATTATTTCGGTTACTGTTCATATTTGTAAAAAATCCCGGAGCACGACAAATTTAAATTATAAATTGACATTCTTCAACGTGAAAATGCAATCCCTACCTTCAACCCCCTTTGAATGACATATACAACCCTCAACTTTTGAATGGGAAGTATAGGCTTGTGATATATCGTTTGAAATGATTCTTCTCTCTATTCATCGTTTTCAAGTTTATTGCAACAATTAAGAATAAAATAAAATCATGGGGTTACCGAAATTCGCTACAATACAATCAAAAACTAAAATGTAATGCAAAACGTAATAAAATGTAAAACACTAAAAAGAACTATGAATGTCAATGAAGTAGATGTTCAAATATTCACCGCGAACATCTTGGCAACATCCTAATCTTAAATAAAACTGTCTTCTATCATTATTTAACATATCGGGCGTGAACGACCTAATAGAAAGCGTTATTCGTTCTTTTAAGTCATTTAAATCAATAGGTTTAGTTTTGTACAGAATGCTCTTCACATATCCCCATAAAAAGAAATCTAATGATGTAAGATCAGGTGTTCGCGTTCTATCAATCCTCCCTATCCACGGATTAGGAAATAATGCTAGATATTGCGTTGGTAATGTGGTGGTGCTCCATACTGCTGAAACCATATCGTATTCACTGGAACTTGAGGGTTTCCTGGATCAGGATATAAATTTGCCAAACATCATTTTGGAATAGTGTCAAATAATGATCTCCATTCAAATTGCCCCCAATGATATGGTTTCCTACAATCCCTGCCCAAACATTAACCTTTTGAGGGTATTGAGTGTGTTCTTCTCTCATCCAGTAAGGATTTTCCGTTGACCAGTAGCGGAAATTTTACCGATTGGCATGACCGTTTAGTGAAAATCTTCACTCATCAGAAAACATAACGTCTTCTAATTGGATAATATTGTTATCCATCATTCGCTCACAAAAATAAGTTCTCTATCAAAATCTTCTTGCATCAGCTCCTGAGTAGGTATCATTTTAAAGGGATGCATTTTATTTTCTTTCAATATGTTTACTAACATGGCTAACATTGAATGTAGTGGATGCCTGTCTGGGTTTTCCTCAAACTCAAGCATCATATCTAATTTTGTTTCATCACTCATTGAATTGGAAGCTGGTTTTTGCCTTACAAGACCAAACTCGCGAAACTGCTCCTCTATTTTACTAATACAAATGTAAAACAGGAAATTTTTCATGAAATAGGCGATTTACTTCCTGTTGTGTTCGGGTTTTATCGCCGTAACCAATCATTTGCAAAACTGTTATTTTATGCATTTCCGTTAATCTAACCATTTTTCAGAATTGAATTTAACGAATTTCAAACTAAAATTATAATACTGACAACTTAAGTATAATTACAAAACAATTTGCTAAGACGTTTTAAACCAACTAACGTTGCCATCTAAAAAGCGCATTGCTATGGTTTTTGCTTACTTTCTTATTATCAAGACCTAAACGGGAAATAAGTTTTGGGTATATTGTAATAAGTTTTGAGTTTATTATAGCGAATTTCGCTAACCACATGATTTTATTTTATTCGATCTTAATTTTTGCAATAAACTTGAAAATTATATCATTTTTGAATAGAGAATGAAGAGACCTTTCTATCACAAGCCTATACTTCCCATTTAAAAAATTGGGGGTTGTATACCTGTCATTCGAAGGGGGTTGAAGGTAGGGATCGCATTTTCACGTCAATTTATAATTTAAAGTGTTTCGGGATTTTTTATAAATATGTACAGTAACCGAAATAATGGATTTATTCCGTTTGGCTTTTACACACTGTATATATACCGTCGTAGCTAATTGCAGTAAAGTAAAAATGGTCGGTTTGTGTATTTGTTTAAAAGATTTTAATAATCACGCGGCAATTTTTCTACTGTAGTTAAATCAGTTAAATCAGTAAACTGTTTTCCGATTTCTTTCGAAATCCGTAAACACGAGTTCTAAAATTGTCGGCCCAGCCCGGACTGTATACAGATTTACGTAAGCAATATATCCCTGATTTAATTTCGTGACGTATATGCAGTTCTTGTTTTCAAAGCAGACGTTGGAAAAGCAATGTTTGTGAAATGAAAAAAAAAACAGTTTGTATGAACGAATAACAAGAGTTCTTCAAATATTGAACATTTAATTAAATTCTCTCTATGGAAACGAGATTTTGCATTCATCACAAATATACGAAAAGCAAATTTGCCTACATAATTGTTTTGAATTAATGAAAATAATGTTACTAACAACAAAGAGCTGTCTATAAGGCATAATTTTATCAAAGCGATTATAACCCGTGGTAATTATAATGCAGGCGTAGGTTTACACATTACACGGTTTTAATCGTGCGATAAAAAACCGTACCGCTGTCGAAATGGAGAAAGGCGAGAGGTATATCACATTATACGGCTACGGTTAAATGACGGTGCCGTGTCGTACAACAGCCGTACGGGCGTGTTCGCCGAAGTGGCCTACGTGTCTAAATGCATGCTTTCACATTGGACAGTTTTTTTGTCGAACGGCATAAACATAGTGTTTATTGTTTCAAGTGGAATTCAGAATGGATGAAATTGATGCTGAAGTTTTAATAACCTTGGTCGAAGCAAGACCTTCTTTTGAAGTGCACCCAAAAAAAGCGAACTCGTGCTATTCTTTTTCGGCGACGATGAACCAACCACAAAGCACAAAGTTTTTTTCGATTCATATTGTCGTACTAAAGAAATGAAATAAAAATATTGCGGTAAAAATCCGTGTCAATGTGAAAACAACAATGTTCGTTGGACGGTTTTTAACCGCACGATTGAAACCGCTAACGCTCTTTGCACATTACACGATTTCGCCCGTACGAGAAAAAATCGTACGGGCAATTTTTCTTAGTCTTCTAATGAGGAGCATCAGACTTTTCACATTGTACGGTTATAACACGGGTTTTTGGCCGTATTGCAGCCGTCCAGTGCCACTGGAGCTACACGAGAACCGTATCGTCTCTCCAGCTCAGTGGCCCACGTGACCAAATGCACGCTTTCATACTAGACTATTTTTAGTTGTGTGAACTGTGTCCAGTGTCACAGTTTGTTTGTATTTTGTTTTCGTTTGTGTGTTCCAGTTGCAAAAAAGAACAATGGACACAATTGACGCGGAAGTTTTGATCTCGCTTGTTGAAGCAAAACCTGTCTTGTGGGATAAGACTTTAAAAATTTACAAAGATCGAATCGCGACAAGAAAAGCCTGGGAGGAAGAATGAAACCAGATTTTGACAGCATCAGTGATACAGAAAAAAAAGCATTACGGTCATCATTTCTCAGGTCTATAAATAGAGAGTAGAACATCCCAACTTCCTCACGTCTCTGATTAATTGGATGAACCCAGTAAAGGCGATTGGGTCTTTTTCTTTTCCGACGACGATAAAGTAACCACAATGCAATAATTTGTTCACGATCCATGATAAGATCTACGATGGATGGTATACTTTCAACAGCACAGATGAAAATGTTGCTTTAAACGATTTTAAACAATGTGAAAACCAACAGAACACGATTAAAACTCGTACGTTTTCTTCCCGCACGGGTTAAATCGTGTAATGTGCAAAGAGCGTAAGGCTACAATTTTTACAATTTTAAAACGTGTACTAAATATAACTAGAGGATCATTTTTGCAGTAATAACACCGTACATAGACAATGAATAGTAGGTTCATTCTAAGCTCCTCCCAGCGCAATGTCTATCTCACTCGATATCCGATGTTACTCTTTTTCGGAATCTTGAAGCTCCCGATCGAACGATATACAGATACAGTATTCGCCAACTAACTTGATGTCCTAAATGCTTTCTAGGGAGCTATTGACGCCGCCCATCCTATAACTGTAAACAGTGCCGTACAATTAATACAGTAAAGTCTGAGTACATAAATAATATTTTAACAATAAGGTACCCATTACAATAACATGTTATTTATCTAATTGAAAATTATAAAGTTAGGATCTTATATTTCCGGACGGACTATAATTAAAATTTGTTAGAAACTAAATAATTTCTTCCAGGTAGTGATGAGAATAAAAGAAACACAAGATAATGGGAAATTATTTAAGCTAGGTATATTTCTAAGAATAGGTAAAAACAGTTTTCATCTTTATGAAGAATCTGACTCACTGCCGCTACTGGAATCACTTTCATCTAGAGTAATCACAAGAGGGTTGACGTCATAAAACATATCTGTTTGAAGTTCTCTATCAAAATATGAGTCTTCTATTGTTATGGTATCTTCATCACTTTTTAATAATTAAACACTCTATATATCACTTGACGAGTTTGTCCTTCAGTACATTTACGATTTTCTTCATTAACGGCATTTTTACAAACACTTTATTGTACAAAGCAGAAACAATAACTGTGTGACGCTAAGCTACTGAAAATCTTAACACCTGCTAAGGTTCGATGCAATTGGCGTTTGTCAAAATTTTACCACCAATAGCGGCCGAGTAGGCAGGGCATTATTACTCTGTCTCTCTTAGTTGGTAATTTCTGGGACATCAAGTTAGCTGGCGAATACTGTACCGTGTGTCTTTTGTAGTTTGAAGGTACGAGCTGAGTTAGTAATATACAGGCTGGACTCTCTCTTCGCAGTGAACTATTTAATTATTATTACGGGATATTTATTAAAAATAAAATGCCGCGAATGTGTTGTGTGCATGTAAAAATTGTATCGGAGCGACATTAAAAAAATCTTTCTAAAAACATATAATTTAAGCATCCTTGTAAATATTTTCACTTGTAATCTCCCTAGTGCTTGAATTATTGCCGGAAATTTTTCGAGACAAATTTCCCGCAATTAATTCGGATTACCGATTGGGGATTCGGAAAGAAAATTTTATACCAGAATTATTTGAAAGCAAAACATTAGGCGAATATCTATTTAGAGGTCATCCATAAATAAATAGAAGCCTGTGTGTAACGCAAGTTTTGACGTTTTTCGTTATTTGAAATGTCATTAACACTGTATGGGTTTTTTTAATTTGAAAAGAAATGCCGCAGATGATAGGCTATCATGAGCCTTATTAATTTTACGTCTACATGCTCATGTGGATGGAAAATTAGCAGATAATTTGCTGGTTACCATAGCAACGATGTCGAAATAAAGCATCTGATTGGTATAATTATGACTGGTATAAAATTTTCCATGAAGTTATTCCTTATCTCTTTATTCAAGAGTACGTTTATATTACACAATAAAATTCTCAAATCGCGACAAGAAAATTAAAAAATCTTATAAACCTAATACAAAATTGCAAATATTACAAAATTTGTAATTATTTCTTTTTGTTTGGTTCAGGATTCCATTTTTTACTAATATCAATTATTCAGTATTGTTTTTTTATGCAAAACGAATTCTAAAGTATGTTATAGAATCTGGTATAATTTTTAACGATTTTTAATAGTTGTTCATGTTTTCTATTTTTATATTGTAAAGTATACATGTGGATTTGTTTGATTCTATTTATATATATTTGTACATTTTTGACCCCAGAATAAGTGGTATAATTTATGACTAATCCTTTTGGGCACCCTGTGTTTAGTATGAAATTGCTTCTTGTAGGTTTTGGAATACATTTATAACACTTTTTTATTGCATTGTTGTGATTTCATGGTGCATTTTTACTTTATAACTTCTACCTGAAACTACAAATAGTTATTTATGATACAAGTGCGTGAAGTGAAACTTTTGCGCACGAGTTGCGAAAATGAAAGGCATTCGCCACGCTTATGCCTTTTTTCGCAACGAGTGCGCAAAAGACTTCACGCATGAGTATCATACAATATTTTATCTACGACTACATTAAAAAATACTTTCCCTTACTTAATTATATATTACATATCGTCTGCTTAATTCTAGCACCTCGCAATCCACAAATAGAAATTTTACAGAAAAGCCAAAAAACGATATAAAACTGATTCTGAAAAGGACATTATGTAAATCCAATAGTTAAGTGGAAAGAGTAGAAAATAATTTGTTGAAAACAGAATTATAAACATATATTTGTGGCAAAATTTTACAACTTAAGTTACATAATCTAACAATGTAATAATCTAACATTAAAACTGATTTTAATTACTCAAATTAATATTTACAGTGAAATTTGGACAATTGTTTTTATTATTAATTATTACATTTGGTAATTTTTTTTCTTTCACTGTAACCTCGCTACTCAAAAATTGTGACGTTATAGTTTCTATTTTTGAGGTTGAAGGCGCGAAAATCGACAACTGTCGATTTGGGCTCCTCCAGAGAGCACAAAATTATTACAATTACAGAACCTTTGACAGAACACAAAACACAAAATTATCTAAGGTAACTTAATAAATATACAAATAAAAAAGAGTGTTATAATGATTATCCCATTTAAAAAGCATTGTACTTTTTCGCACTCTTTTGGGTGTTATAATGAAACTTCCATTTACAAGGCATTGTTCTTTCTCGCACGCTTCAGACGTATGTATGAAATGTAATTTCACGTATTTATATGAGTTTTTAAATGCTTAATTTTAATGGTGGTCGTAGATGAAAAGCTTTTATAAAACTTCTGTATAGAGGTTTTATAAAAATAATAAAAACGTGTTGATATAAGAAATAATAAAGTATATTTTATAGCGCAGCAGGAAAAGCTTTTTGTCCTTGACCTTATTTTACATTCCTTGAAAAACTCCATGGTATGCTTATAAGTGGAATAATCGAAAAGATTCGTTACCTTTGTGTTTCACCCTTATATTTTAATTCCTCCTTTCTTACCGAGGCCTTGTTTTGTTTGTACTTGACAAATACAATAACGGAACTCTGAGCGAGAAGAGTGTGTTTAATAGTCCTACCTTTGTTTTCTTTCGCTTCTTTGACCAATATATTGTTTTCTTAGGTTACATTAGTTAGGGAATTCCACTTATAGACATACAGAGTGTGCCAATTATCTCGTAAATTGCTACTTAGAATTGTACAAAATTTGGGATACTGTAACGTTAATTTCGTTCACTTTTCTTTCCTTCAGTTAATTAATAATAAATTATCGTATGGGCGGCGAACAGCCAGTCCTTTCTCATAACCAACACCGAGAAATGTTTCAAGGCTGAATATATTTACTGTCGACGAGAGTCGAAATCAACGTTTCTATACGGGCCGATCGAGTTCCGTCTGTCGCGAAAATATCCACTGCTATGTGCTATTCCCACTTCGGCCTCGTTCTTATCTCTTCTTCTACCACTTATTAATTAAATATGACTAAAGAATTCACTATTGAAATGTAAATTCCTTTCCTGGTCAAAGCGTCTGAGCTTGACATGAACATGAGACGTAAGTCTTTTATCTTTCACATGATTTCGTGTATTTAAATAGTGGCAAAGAGGTTTTCATTCTTCTTTCCTGTGAACATGTGCCATTGGAGCAGAATTTTATTATCTAAGTGCATTCATGTGAATGGTAAGTTATTTCGCTAAATGTATGTTAACTATTCTTTCTTAACAGTTTTCTACTTTCCTATTTTTATTATGTAGCAATGTCGTTCCAGTGCCAGGAATATATATCTATATGATTTTGTTTTTTTTCCTTTCATATTTCTTTCATATTATCTTTGAATATATTTCAAACCTTTTTAAAAATATATACATATTTAAAATATGTATGTATTTACCGGTGTAGAATCGGTTATTCGATTTTATTGTTTTTTATTTGCTTTCTTTGAGTATTTCTTTCATCTAAAAATACAGGATGTATGAACCACACGTTGTTAAATAATTTTCTTCAACAATGTAATATCAAATCGATCAAATTCATACTTCAGACATCCTGGATTTTGTAGAATGGGGTAAATTTGTTCCTGATACTATATTTGTTCCCTAGCACTTTACCTGGGACAGGAACTTTACCCGAGACACTACCTGGGTCAGGAATTTTTACCTGGAACACTCTACCTGGGAATCTTACCTGGAACAAGAACGTTATTTGAAACCAGAACTTAACCTGGGACTTCAAAAGGACACCATCACTCCAGGAAAGTACCCTCTACATATATTCAGCTCATCAACATAGAACAACAACCTAATAAACATAGTCAATTTTTTTCCTATTTAAAAATTTTTTTTTGTAACAACGTCAATATACAACTTGTAAATTTAATAACGTTGTTCATATAGTTTTTTTCCCTTCCAATCTTACAGGATTTGTCGCTATAATGCTGATGTGACTAAAATAAACTAGTATTATTCAGAGTGGCGCCCACGTACATTTCTTAACTTTCATAATTTTTATTAATTATTAACTTCCTTCAGTACCTTAATTAAAATAAATTTCAAGTAGGATTACCCGAGAACCGGTAAGACTACTCTCTGAATTTGTACTAGTTTGGTCTTAGATCTACACCTGAGGTGCTCTCTAAACTGAGTAGCCGTTACAATACGGAGATTCCAGATTATTAGTCACTTCATCTCTAAAATAATTAGGCGTTGCCAGACTTCTGTTTTATTTATTTAAGACCTTAGACTACATAAAATTATGAGTGTAACATATGGTTGAGCTCGTATTGAAGAGGAGATTGCAATAGTGACTGAATATACAGGGTGATGTATTTGAAAAACCAAAGTGGCTAAGGTAAATGTCAAATCTGAAATCCCCGTATCCCAAAATAGGCTTATCCTAAATTTTGTACCAGGTGTCTGATTATGAGAGGTAACCCGCAGTATTTCAGAAACTATTTATCGTACAGCTTATAGAAAAAAAGCTGTATTACAAACTCTCATACGAGAAACTGCTG
The DNA here is from genome assembly GCA_947563755.1 of Lochmaea crataegi. Lineage (NCBI taxonomy): Eukaryota > Metazoa > Arthropoda > Insecta > Coleoptera > Chrysomelidae > Lochmaea > Lochmaea crataegi. Next base: position 86,389,783 of record OX387423.1, on the reverse strand, counting down.
ATGGAAATTATTTTCAAGTTTTTTACTCCGCCGCTAGAGGGCGTAGTTCACAATAATATCACAAAAACATCATTTTTCTATCATAAATGTACTTTTGCCATTATTAGTCGCGTTCCTGGAATCTGGTTTATTTATATTCCGAATGTGGGAGAAATTTTCACTAGTTCAATTTATAGTTTGTATGTCAGTATCCGAGGGGCCCCCAGAGCTTCGGGGCCCCGGGGCACTGCCCCGTCTAACCCTCCGGTAGCTACGCCACTGACTCTGTCTGCATATTGAGGTAGATCGATAAGAAAAATTTGAAATAACTAATTAAAATTTTTCTCACAAAATTGTATCTAGAAATTTTCAATTTTTCTCAACAAAATCATATTCGTTTTATTTATTTTTTTCGAACACCTTGTATTTATCGGTAAACTCTTGGTGTTGATAAATGAAGTGTTGAAAGTATTCTCGCGAAAGTGTGAGCTTAAATACCATTTGACGTAAAAATGCGTCAGTGCTTCAAAATAATTATCCTCAATTAAAATTTTGGATAAATAAATTTCGAGAAATAACACAATTTCTTTAAAGTATGTTTGTTTTTCCTTGTTTCTATTGATAGTTATAACTTTTCTTAAATAATATACAACAATGATTGGCATTAATGACGATGGTTTTTCTCGAACTCGAAAGTGTATTGTAATAAAATTAATATATTATTTCCAATAACAGTTTTGAAAATAAACATGTTTAAAATCAATAATGTATAAGGACCAATCAAATGGAAATAGAAGCACCGACGTATCTCAGAATTTCCGAAAAGTAAACATATACTTTATTCTCTGGAGGAAAGTGTGGTCACAAAAGCACAAGCTTCGAAATTGTCAATTTTTAAGAATTCCACAGGCATCCATTAAACCTTACTGACAACCTCCAAGATCTTCGAGTAGCTTATACAAGGAAAATTTCATGCAATTTCTCAGTTTTTCATTAATTCGATGCCACGTCGAATGAATGAGGTTATTTTGGCAAAGAAGAAATCACACCCGGTATTTGTTGTAATTATTTTAAACTGTTTGACTTTTTTATTATCGTTAATTATTTGGTTACTCGTTTTCTAATCTGTTAATAGAATGTACCTAGTTATTAATTTTTCAGGGTTTTGTTGTTATTTTTAATTCTGTTAAATTAATGTTCGTTTTCATTAAAGTTTTTTATACATAAATAATGTAAAGGTTAATTTTTATAAATGTATACTGCACCGATTTATTAATAATTTACCAATAATACAGGATGCTTCCTTAAAAAAAAGTGAATGCGCCAATAGGTGTGCAGTGTGACATAAAATTGCCCGTATCTCTTGAACCGTTAATTTTATCTAGATGTCACTAGAGGATTGTTTTTCTTTAAACATGTTTAAAAAACTTAACAGTTGCATTTATAATTGAGAAAAGTTATATTTAACAAAAAATTGCTGCATCAACCATTGAACTGTACCTGTGTTCAGAAGTGTAGCTCATGTCGCCAAAAACTGTGCACTTAAGGTGTTTATAAACGGTTAAAATTTTACTAATTTCCAATAAGCCATTTAATCATTATAAATAAGAAACCATTTTTAATTCCCATTTTAGAGCCCTATAGCTCGTTAACGAAGAAAGTAAGGAAAAAATTTTATATTAAGTACTGTAGTCTCTCTATTACCTCACAAGTTTTTGGTACGAAGTCCTGGGACCCCCTGTATTATTGGGGAAAATTTATAGTGAAATTCATAGCATATTTCTGATAATTTTTAAGCACGCCCCGTATTTTTGAATGAATGTGGAAAATGTTAAATCATAAAAAACTAGCTTTGTCAATTTGATCATTTTCTGCAGATAAACTTGCTTCAAATCCTTCAGTAAATTTTTCTATACTAAGTTTATAAGTATAACATTATAATCATTTTTTAGCGCATCTCAAGTAAATATACAAAAAAACTCACCAACACCACTTAATGTGAAAATTAAACTTACCTGAAACAAAAAATATAATATTAGTTTAAATTATAACAATTTATGGTTATTTTTAGTGCCCAAATATTTTTTCTCGTATATTCGCTTAGAAAATAGTCACCAATTCAAACTATAAATTTTGGCAAATGCGCGTTTTCTCGAGAACATTCCAGAAAGACCGTTTTGTTTACGCATATGACGAGCGTGGAAAATACAAGAATTTTCCAGAATTGATAAAGACTATATATACCCGGGTTTTTGAGTGAGTGGACAATTAGTTAGACAAAGACAAAGAGTTAGTTTACAGAAGTAATCGGACAGTGAATGAAACAGTGAAGATAAATAGTGTAATATTCAAGTGGTAAACATAAATTAGAACTATTATACCGAGTGTAAGTAAATTAGTAGACATTAAGTAAAGTGAGTATATAAATGAAGTGTAATACAGTGTGTGTTATAAGAAATAAGAAAAACATTACAATAGATATTGAGATGCGGTTTTTACCATTTTTTTTTAAATTCGATCCTCTCTCAAGTAAATGATTAAAAAATATTGCATCCCATTTGAAGATTCCCAAAAAAGTTGAAAACAAAAAAATTGTTAAATCACCGCCACCTAGTGACCGTTAAAACCACTGGAATAAAACGATGATATAATATTCTCAGGCATTGAATTCCCTTTCAAACGATACCAAGTTTGTCAAAATCGATGGAGAGGAAAAAAAGTTATAACCGTTTTATTAAGTCAGCTTTCCCATTCACCCCAACAAGTTTTACAAGACAGAGGAAAAAGTACTGGAGCAAACTTACGTAAAATGATTACGAATATTTAAATTTTGTAGTACTATAACGGTACATTTATTATAGAAAAATGATATTTTTGTGTTATTATTGTGAACTACGCCCTCTAGCGGTGGAGTAGAAAACTTTAAATTTTTAGCCCGCGGTATGTTACGTTAAACGTCATTTATTGATATTCTTAATCTCAGTTTCCTGTAAAAATTGTCATATTTTAGTAAAGCGTGTTATTAATAGATGTCGAAGATAATAGTTTAATACTATTATAATTTCCAGAGAACAGAGACCGTTCATTAAGAAGCAACAACTACTTCTCGGGCTATATACCCCGACAGACATTGAATTACACTTCTAAGTTGGTATATCTGCAAAATATAACCAACCAATCTGGTTTGTAATTAGAAGGGACAACATCACTTGCATTTGCGCCTCGTCAGTACAATATAGATGTCATCCGTCCAGAAGCTCTGAGAGCATTATCCTGGACTGGAGATAACGCTGAATCCACATCAATACATAAACCCCAGTAAAGGAAATGCTAAGAATGCGATTTAAACCATTTATTTTTTAGTTGTGGCAAAAATCTTGGCAATAAAAATAATTATTATTATTAGGGCCAGTCGTGCGTCGGTGTTGACACACTCAGTATTTTTTCTCTAAGCCGTACGATACATAGTTTCTGAGATACAGCGTGTTACCTTCTTATAACGACATAAAAACCCCTACTTAAATCAAAAGTGAGGTTATTGTTGTCTGAAGGCTAATGTATACATTGTAGCTAACAATGCGTGAACTATTTTCGTTTATTATTAATCGTGATCTTCTAATATTTACAAAATTATGTGAGACGTAAATCTTACAAATGTCAACGAAGAGCCATAACGTTTTCTCATTTCACGAAAATATGTACATCATTATTAATGGTGTATAATCCAGGTACTTTATGGCATTTTCTTGTTTTATATATACGCTTAAATCGTTGAAGGTTGTCAACATATTTATCTTGATCAGAACCTTACAGTGTTCCGGAGCATCTTGCTATGATCTACGGTAATATATGTGCGGAGAGTGTAATTGGTTGATCTGATTTATCTGTTATGAAAGAAATGAGTGTGTAAGACTACGTTATCCGAGACATTAATTTCCTCAAGAGGATAAAATTGTTTTATTGGGAAAACAACTTAACAACTTTGCATGTGCCGGACCACGACCTTTGGGGGCGATATCCGGGAGACCCACGAAATAATGGGGTGTTAAACCAATATCCGGCTTTTGGTATTTTATTGAAGTGTATTGGTACTACTTTGCAAAAATTTATTTAAAATTTTTTTAAACTGAATATTTTAGGAGAAAACTGGAAATTAATATTTCCTAAATGTTTGCAGCTTTCACTACAGATATCTACGTCACGCACTTACAGGTGAAGCTAGCCACTTTCTGATCTAGATGTTGTATCAGAAACTGTCCGAAACGATCAGAAAATAACTGGTCATAACAAACAAAACGAGTTTACTTTCACGTAATTCCATTCTTTGATTGCAATGATCGACTACTCTCTGATCTGATATTTTAAGCTGATGATGGTGCCATCTGCGCTATTTTGCTACAGAGCAGTATATTTGCATCTCTCTTTTTGAGATCCCTGTTCTGCTCATTAGGATGACAGGCTATTTTTTTTTAGACAATGCAAAAAGTAACCTGAAAAATGGTTTAACAATAAAAATTTTCTTGAAAATTCTTCGAACATCCTTAAAAAGAGAAATACAGTTTTATTTATATCCTTGTGTACCTTTTTACTTTTACTTATTCATTAAAATACTCAAAAAGACTAATAAATAATGTTTTCAAAATAATATACTTTTATATTCACTTCTAGGACGGCCGGTATATATAAATATATATTAATCGCAGATATGATAAACAACTTTACTTATTTACCGGGGTGACTAACGAATAAATTTTGTCGATTTATATTCAGTAGCGTGTTGACTTTCGAATAGGAAATATCGGTATGCCGGAGTGCGTGCGTTAATTTCTAACGTGTATCGTGGATTGTAGTGAATAGTGCCTATATGGATTACTTGGATTACAATCTGATACATTTACGGTAAGTTTTCATTTTATTTACTGGTAGCTATTGGTAATACTGTTTTTTTAAATATTTTAAATCATATACGAACAATATCACTATAAACAATTGATTTTTAATATATAAACGAAGTATTTTACAATTGTTTATTAGATTTTAAATTTGCTATCATCCAATTTTGCTTTCTCTTACTATTTTTTATACCAAAATATTTAAAATATATTCCTAGCTATGACAAATTGTTCTTATATACCTAAGTATAGGGGCTCCTATGAGAAATATTAAATGACAATTAAAATGTGTCTTCTTCCATTCTGTTTATTAACATATAGGGTCTTTAAAAATTAGTTCATTTTATTCATATAAAAGTTTAGAAAAATAGAATCAGAAAAATATCTTGATTTTTGTACAAATGTTTAATTTTTAATAACTAATAATCTTAATTTTTAATAATACAACTGGTTTACTTAATTTTTAAAACCGATTTTCAAGAGAACCAAGTTGTTTTGAATAATATGGAAACATCACCCTGTATAATATGTATTTAGTAAATCATAGGTATTTACATTTTATCGAATTCTCATACATGTCTTATACTTTTACTCAAAATAAAAACCTACAGTATCTACTACAGATACTTTTTTCAAATATAAGCTACCTATACTCTTGTGCATTCTCAAATTTTCTTATTTTAAATATACTAATTCTTTTTTAATGTTTCTATTTTATTTTCTTTGATTTAAAAAAAGATCAAACTGTATTTTTTTGTCGAAACAATATTCTGAGAACTCAATAAATTGACAATACTATGCAATTTTGAACATATAAACTTTTGGAATTGTATGATACTTATTTAGAACCACCCCTCCAACCTTCATATCTAAAGGAAAACTTATTATTTATTATCTATTTGTATACTTTCTTAAATCTGGATAAGATTTTCAAAAACCAAATACAAGTTGAAATTTTATATTTGACATATCCCGTAGGAGAATCAATACGAGGTAGGAGTATGTACAGTTCCCCATGACTCATCTTAAATAAAAGAATTTTCTTTAATATTTTATACTACATACAGGGTGTTTCTGAATTTATGCGAAAAAATTCAGGTGGTGATTGCCCGTATAAAATTATAATAGGTCTTTCATATGAAAAAATTTCGTCACTCCACTCCCTTTCGAGATATCACCCCTAAAAAGAGGATGAGTGAAATTGAGTTTTTATTTCTTTTTTTCTCAAATTTAAGTAAAGATGGAAACTTCAAATTTTGTAAATTTCGTGCACTCGCAATTACTAACCACCGGTATTTTCTCAACATTCCTGTTACATTATAAGGGAGTGAAATTATCAACCCTTACTTTATTTAATATCAAATTTTTTTTCGAGATTGAGTTTTGTGAAATAAAATTATTATTTAAAATCTCTATTGTCTTGAAAAACTTTTTTTACTCTTGAAGATTTTTCCTAGATACAATAGATTTAGAAATTTTTTTTTCTCCGAATCTATTGAATCTAGGAAAAAACTTCGAGAGTAAAAAAAGTTTTTCAAGACAATAGAGATTTTCGCATTTTCTAGTTTTGTCTGTGATTTCCTCCGCCGCCGGGGAATATTTTCCATCGGTTGTGAATATTTTAACCGGTTGATTATATTTTCTACCGATAAAGGGAACAACTTCCAGTCGAGAGGGACAACTTCAAGCCGTGATGGGAAATGATTGCTTATATTTGTTTATAGATCAGTATTTAATTTCAGTTTTGTATCGCTTTGGTCATGTATACGAGGTAACAAAACAAACATGATATTTTGTGTTATTGCTAGATATTGAACTCCACTTTTACCATAAATAATATAAATGTTGTTTCAATTTGTCTCTTTTACAGTACTGTTCTACACTCTGAATTAAACTGTTACTTGAGAGATAACTGAACAGAGATATTACAGACAAATCTAATCATTATTATTACGATGTTAGTTCTCTCCGAATTTCAGAACAATATATTTTTATCATATTTTACTTTTACCATTGTCTAGGATATTCAATGGGGTGTTAAACCGATACACGGCTTTTAAACCGAATATTTAGGAAAAAACTGGAAATTAAGATTTCCTAAATGTTTGCAACTTTCCCTACAGATACGTCACGCACTTAAAGATGAAACTAGCCACTTTCCGATTTAGATGTTTTATGAACCAATAGCCAGTTACAAAAGGGCCATTCGAACTTGAAGTTTGAAGTCTATAATATACATATATAAGTTTTTTTCTACTCCTATACTATAAGTTGTTAATTAAATGCCAATGTTCAGTTTCATAATGATACTCATTATAACACTGGTTTTCATTATGAAACTGAAAAATTGACCAATAGAAATCTAGATTTTTAAATAACCAAGTAGACAGACCCAATATTTTCTGTAGAATGTTTGACAGTTTCTAAAAGATTCGTGTTTTATGACAGTTTCAATCTTTTGCGATAGTCAAAAAGGTAGATAGCTTCTGTGTTATTTAAATATGTTGCTTTCTTTTATGTAGGTTGCAATTATTGGATGCCTTTCAATTATTACGATGAACCAGGATTTTTTAGGTTACCATTGAAACATGTAGTCATCAAAACCATATTTATTTAGTACTGTCAACTGTCATGTCAAAATGTCAGTGTTCATCTTACATACAGTAGTTGCATTTGACATACAGGATACATCTAACACCTTCCACTTTTTAAAGGAAGAGTTTTCATACACACCACCTGAAATCGCTGAAAAGACGAAAAATGTATCCAATAGTTTATCACCTGCAAAATCAAAAAAGGTATATGATAAATTTTATGGTCAGTTTATGGATTTGAGGGTAACAAGAGAAGTATATTAAAAAACAATGTTGTTGAAGTCAAATAAAATTTTTTGTTCGTAGAAAAAATAGTGTATGCAACTCTCATTTAATGGTTATTAATACAGTTTGATAAAGGTACTGTGTTAGCGAAACGCGTCACTAATTTTGAATTGAACGATAGTTCAAATGATAATGGAGATTTAAGCAAATTAAATTGTTTTATTTCATTGATTGAATATTTACTTATCTGAATTATTTTTTGTTTTGTTTCCAACTTGATAAGATTTTTAAATTTAAAACAAGTTGTTACCTATCTTTTGGATTTTCAAGAATTCAAGAATTCAAGTCTTCCAGGTCAGTGAAAGTGTCATTTCCCAATGAATCACCCTGTATAACACTTCTAACATAAATTTAGCGGGTTATAAAACGAGTTGCGAACGTTAATTATGACAAGTTTGCTTACATGTTATTTTATACTATTTCTATTCTCGCAATCTCAAAAATAGTTGTGAATCTAAAAGTTGAACGGCCAAGATGTAAATATACGTGTAATAATAGACTGTAAACATTATGTAGTGATTTACTTTAGATTTTGCTCGGTATTTTTATTGAGGTAAATTTTTGGAATTGCTTTATCTATGTATAAAAAAAATTAACCTACCCAATTTAATATTTCATTTTCCATAATAAAACTTTAATAAACATATCTTTTCAATATTTCGGCTTTTTGTGCCTAATAATAATTCATCAATGTCACAGTCTCAATCGAATTATATCTCAATAAATAATTCTGGAGAGGAAATGCTTTACTGACGTTGGAGCGGCAGACGAAACTTTTAGTGAAACTTTTTTATTTCGCCTCAAATTTCGACCATCTATCGCATGTCGCTTTTTGATATACAAGACAAAAAGATGTCATCGTAGCCGAGCGGTATACAGGACTGGATGCCGAAAATTATGAATTGTAGGCATAGGGTTCGAATCTTGGACACAGTGATAATTTTTTTATTTATTTTATTGTGACATTTGTATGTGAATAACTTCCAATATAGTTCCTTTTAATCCGTAAACACACCTTATAGTAAACCGAGCTAGGTACCCTCCTTTACACGGGTGGAGTAGAATTACATATTGCCACGGGTGAGGCTTACCAGGACCAAAAATTAAAAATCTAGTATTTTGATTAACATTTGAGATTTACAAAAATATTAATATAACAATGTTTTTTATACTTGCCTTTGATGTTTTAGGCCATTTAAACATTTTTTACGTTAATAAGTTTCCCCAAAATTTAATTTCAAAATAAAACGCACAATTTTGTTATCATTTTTATTACATACATAAACAACCAGAAAAGAAAAAAAATTTGAAAATTGAAGAAAAGCACCAAAATGGTAATAAACTAATATAAAAAAATAAAAAACAACTAATAAAAAATGTCTTACAGAAAAAACAATGTTTTAATATAAACAACCAGAAAAGAAAAATATTTTGAAAATTGAAGAAAAGCACCAAAATGGTAACATAATAAACTAATATAAAAAAATAAAAAACAACTAATAAAAAATGTCTTACAGAAAATACAATGTTTTAATTTTTACAAAAAAAAATTATGTATTTTGAATACAGAGCCAAATCTTACAAAATTTGCAAAAATGCTTGGTTTTTCTTCGGTTGCAGTATTTGCAGTAGCCTCTCTTGTTTGGAGCGGGATCTTGTTGGTGTTCAAAAACTATTCCAGCATATTTTGCAGCCTTAGCTCGTTGTTTAAAATTGGCTCTTTTTCAACTTTTCGTATGCCCCCGTATTGTGTTATGATGGAAAGACTCTTTGAAGAATAAAAAATTCACAAATAGTAAAAAGACAACTGTTAACAAGAAATAACTGTTATTTAATCATGTGTACAAAGTGATCACCGTTAACATTCAGGCAATTAAAGTTGAAAAAGAGCCAATTTTAAACAACGATTAAATAACAATGGAAGGCTGGTATCAAAGGCAAAACAAAATGATTGAATAGAGATTTGCCAGATCTTTTAAATGAGGTGTGACTTGATACCTAATGCCATTTGGAAAAATGCAAGGGGTGTCCCCAGTAGGGAGAGGGTGAATCTGACGTTTATAACATTAGTGCCAAAAAGTGTCCCCCTCAAGTTAAGAGTTGACGTGTTTCGGCATTTCTTTCTAATATGTCCCATTTTTGGAATATTAAGGGTGGGTCCTTTTCAAATGAACACAGTGTATTATCATCTCTATGTAATCCCTCTTGGGAATGTGACAAAACTTTCATATGTTCTCCAAAAGCAAAAACTGAGGGAAACGTTTCCCTGTTATCTATATTTGTAATTATAGGTGGAAGCTCTCTCTTATTACGTTTTAAAGTACCTACAGCTGTAAGTCTGTGTTCAGTCAAAAGATTCTTGACTAAATTGTAACTGGTAAACCAACGATCTAGCATAATATTTCTCCCTGTTCCCGATATACAGATTGCGAAAAATCTTATCTCGACATACGATTTGCACAGGTGCGACGGGGATAGTATGAGCAATGCTGCTTGAGGGAGAGAGAGGAATTGTTCGCACACGCCCATCTAGATGGGCGTGGGATGGGCGTGTGCGAACAATTCTTCTCTCTCTTTCAAATGGTGTTGTTCGTATTGTCCTTATCGTGCTTGTGTGGGTCGTATGTTGAGATAAGATTTTTCGCAATCTGTATATTCACACATTCTCAGGGCTTGTGTTGAATTGTCTATCTGAAACGGACCGGATGATTGTGTACCAGCATATATTTCCATATGTGAAGTATAAAATGTTTTGGCATCAACCAGAGAAAATACTTTAATGCCATACTTGCTTGGCTTTTGTGGCATGTACATGCGGAATTCACATCTTCCGCGAAATGCTAAAAGCATTTCGTCCAGTGTCACATACTCTCCGACTGAATAATACTGCTTACATTTTCCTGTAAACATTTCGAACACTTCACGTACTGTTGCAATTTTGTAAGTTGCCCTTCTGTTCTCTCTTGTATCCGTATTATCAAGCCTTATAACTCTTAAGAGGGATTTAAATCTTCTTTAAGACATGGTCGCAATGAAAATTTCACTGCAGTGCATACCATCCTCTTCCCAAAACTCCCGGAGATTCTTCCTACCACCATGGTTTAGACCAGCTAGATACAATAAGCCTAAAAATGCTTTCATTTATACTTTATAAAAATGTTGGCAAAGTATCGTATTTGTCTTTGTAGCTGGTTGCAATTTTACGTAAATACAAATTTGTTTATTGTACTAAAACATCGACGATATCATCAAAAAGAAGGTTCCAAGAGTCAATTGGAGTTACTACATTCTTGGCTTCTCTGAGGGTACCAGTTAAGTAGGTAATAATATTTTCTCTTCTGGTAGTGATATTGCGGGGCGGAACCAATTTTGCCCACTTTGTTCTGTCTTTACGGTAATTATTCATACGTCTGTCATTGTCTTCAAGAATTTCATGTGGTTCTGGAGCTGCCTCTTCCTCACTATCAGAACTAGAATCGTTTGGAAGCTCTGTATCGATTACTTTCACTTAGAGGGCGTTCATAATGGTGATATAAATTAATTACACATTTAGACGGGTGAGGCCTATGAGGACAAACACGGATATAACTCAAAAACTTATCAAGCTTTTTTCAACAAATTTTGCACAAAAATACTTTACTACAAGTATGAAAGATACAAGCCAACTAACTTGATGTCCTAAATGCTTTCGAGGGAGCTATTGACGCCGCCCATCCGATAACTGTAAACAGTGCCGTGCAAGTTCTGAGGATACGCTTTCTGTTACAAATTAACACAACTTGTACAATTAATAAAGTAAAGTCCGTCCGGAAATATATGATCCTAACTTAATAAATAATATTTAATTATTTGTTATAATTATTGGTATATTGATTTTAATAGAAACGGATCTGCTTCATACCTGAATTCTGAGTACATAAATAATATTTTAACAATAAGGTACCCATTACAATAACATGTTATTTATCTAATTGAAGATTATAAAGTTAGGATCTTATATTTCCGGACGGACTATAATTAAAATTTGTTAGAAACTAAATAATTTCTTCCAGGTAGTGATGAGAATAAAAGAAACACAAGATAATGGGAAATTATTTAAGCTAGGTATATTTCTAAGAATAGGTATAAACAGTTTTTATCTTTACGAAGAATCTGACTCACTGCCGCTACTGGAATCACTTTCATCTAGAGTAATCACAAGAGGGTTGACGTCATAAAACAGATCTGTTTGAAGTTCTCTATCAAAATATGAGTCTTCTATTGTTATGGTATCTTCATCACTTTTTAATGTCTTAAAATAATTAAACACTCTATATATCACTTGACGAGTTTGTCCTTCAGTTCATTTACGATTTTCTCCATTAACGGTTGACATTTTTACAAACACTCTATTGTACAAAGCAGAAACAATAACTGTGTGACGCTACGCTACTGAAAATCTTAACACCTGATAAGGTTCGATGCAATTGGCGTTTGTCAAAATTTTACCACCAATAGCGGCCGAGTAGGCAGGGCACTATTACTCTGTCTCTCTTAGTTAGTAATTTCTGGGACATCAAGTTGGTTGGCGAATACTGTATCAGCTTTGTTAATGAAAAAAATAAATTCTACAGCGTTGTTTCATTTTGGTATGGACTGAGAGGCCTCACCCGTGTAAAGGAGGGTTAAAATGAAAAATCATTTTGTAGTTTTATGAAGCCACGATGCAAGTGAAACAAGGTCTATATACAACATAAAAATATTATGTCTTCGTAGCAGAGCGGTATAGAGGTTTGGATTCCTAAAATTATGAATCGTAGGCGAAGGGTTCAAATCCTGGACACGGTGATAATGTTTTTATCTGATATATTGTGACATTTTTGTATATGAATAACGCTCAATATCTGTAAATATAGTAAATCGAACTAAAAAGTAAAAAATTTTTATAGTGAATTTATTAAAATTATTAGAACTTTCTGCTGGTGCATATTGTTGTTAATATTTTAATTTTAATTTTGAGAGCTTGAATTTATTTTACTCATTTCATATGAATATTTGATGAAGTATTTTAATTTATATCCGGTCCATTCAATATATTTGGTCATCTTCACAAGCCGAACTAAACTCAGTTTCACTTGCATCGTGATGTCATAAATGATTTTTTTGTTGTTTTAAATTTTTGTCAATATTTCGAATACCAAATCCAGAGTAATAATTATATTCCAAATTAATGCGAAAAATTTTATTTTGTGACGAAGCTACGATTACTCGAAACGGAATTTTTAATTATATCCTTATTGCCGTACTTTGAAGTGTGACTTACATAAAACCCTACTTAAATAAATAATATCTCGTTATCTTTTTTTTTAATAAGCTAATTGCTATCAAATAATTTGGGTCAAGTAATTTTAATTATGAACCAGGCGTAACTGGATCGAAAATAGCACGGTTGCGGTGACATGAAGCCATTTGGATTACATTCTACGATAAAAGGGATGTACACTAGACGCAGTGGTGGATTTAGGGACCATAAACACTCTATATCTAAATGCCCCACCCTATACCAAAATATATCCGAATAGAAAATGAAGAGATAAATTATTTTTGCATATTAATTAATAGTCCAATAATAAAATGTATGCAAAATGTAAGCACGCAGCCCAATTCATTCAATAATAAAAAGTATGTATTGCGATTTTTTTTCTTTTTGTATGAAAGTATTCGCAATGAAAGTTTCTGTTTCAATAGTCCTTCCTTCCTGTGCTTATATACTATCTTTTTGAGTCTTCCCACATGATTTCAGAAATATAGGTTTTATTCGTTAATTTTCGATGTTCACCACTACGTTCGATACCGAACACAAGTTACACTACACTACACCAATACTGACACAGGATTATGCTCTCAGAGCTTCTGGACGAATAGCTGTGCTGTAGCTTGTGCTGATGAGGCGCAATACGCTGAAACCGGTCCACAAGTGATGTTATTCCTTCTAATCGCAAACCAGAATGGTTGGTTTTATCTTAACAGATATACCAACCCAGTTTACTTTAGAAGTTTAATTCAATGTCTGTCGGGGCATATAGCCCGAGAAGTAGTTGTTACTTCTTAGTGGACGGTCTGCTCTTTGGAAATTAATTTTTCTAATTTTGTAAAGCGTTTAATAGTATTGAACGACTATTATACACAATTTACACTATCTGACGCGCGACCACTAAGTTTACCTTCGGCCTGTGAAGACTTAGTTATCGAAACGTGCGTCAGATAGTGTAAAGTGTGTAGTGGTAGTGATAAGTTAACTACTTTTTCCCTTCCCGCTAATTTGTTTGCTTTTATTTACATTTTATAATTTGTTTGATGTTTAGATAAAGATTAAAAATTATTCCCGTTCCATGTTTCTGATTATTTGATGTAAAGCTCGACCAGGCCGACGATGAGATATTACAGGTGCAGTTGGTCAGTTTAGTTAGTGCCACTTGGGGTCTTCTGAAGCTGCGCAACGTCGGTAAGGGGTGAGGAAACATGACCGATTCCATTCCTAAGAGTATCAGTGGTGTACGTTATTTTATAATAGTATTTAAAACTTTATATAATTGACCGATTAGTTTGACGATGGATAGATAATAAAACTAATGATTTTTCATAAACTCACTTTGAAATTAGATTCAATGTAAACCGAAACACAAACGTACTTTCAGTCATAGTCCTGGATGTTTCCTGGTTCTCTCGGGTGTTGAAGTTACACGAAACATACTTAAGACTCTGCAAGAACTCATACTGTTCTTTATCGAGCACAAATGAGGCGCACAGAACCATAGTGGCCCAAGCCCACCTTTGCTTAAACGGAGAAAATCGAATATAAAAAATTGCTATTTTTTTCATCCACCATAACTCACCAAATTCCAGGAGATTTTAACCAAAATTTTGGTTTTATTACAGTTAATATAAGCACAATAAAACCCACGGAATATGGGATAGGCCAAGAATATGTGCTGCTATCTATGAACAACATACCAAAGGTAGCTTGAGCCACTCTATTTTTGAAAATATAGAGGTTAAACTTTACAAATTTGTGGGTTGGGTCACTATGGTTCTGAGCGCCTCAAATGTCAACGTTAGAAACTGTCAAAATCATAGATAGAGAGATACATCACATTTCGTTCAACCTATGGGGTAATAATTTCGAATTTCTGTCTCTTAATTTGTACTTTTTATTAATTTTATGCCAATTACGAAAAATCCGCCTCTGAATAGACGTGGGAGAATTGGATAAAGCAACCGATGCATGGGTAGAAACATTCCCATTCAAAATGAGCCCATGCGTGATGGGCAGGATAATTACAATGATGGTGTTAATTTATGGATAATAGTCTTTGTAATATAATGCTTAGGAAAAAAATATAATTTTTTTTCATTTTCACTAATTTACCAAATCATATGATTACAGTGGAAAAGCCAGATGAAATAAATAATAATAATAATATTTCGGTCATTAAATATTACTTACCTTTTTCATACAAATAATTAAGTAATGAAGTAAATATATTTTAATGTAATTCTTATTGAGGATAATTGCATTTTAAGTAGAAAAGAATTTAAATAAATTTTGTTTTAAATATGTCATCTTATGAATACTGCTTTTGTTATTAAGATACATACAAGGAGGCTAGATAAGGAGATCGAACTCATACGGAAAAATTGACAAAACCTGTCCTCAAAATCGTCTATCTAAGCAGTTTGTTTTTTCCCGCGGCGTCACCACTGCAAATCCAATACCATCTATCTTTAGTTTTTATAAATGACAGTAGTTAAATTGTAAACATTAATTATGATAATGAATAATAAAAACTCCAAGTAAGAACTAAGATTAAAATTGTTTCAAATTAAAAATGGGCGTTGTTAAAAATAATTGCAATAGTGGTTGGTAGTGCAGCTAATTTAAAACGACGTGACTTGAATTTAAGAAAACCAGAGTGTTTTCAGTTACCAAAGGTGATTAAAAATATTCAAAAATGAATAAAATAGGAGAGAAATGTATCATATTTTACCACCAAATAATCATAATTTTTGAAGACGAGGACAAAAACGAATTTCTTACTCACAAAATTTTTCACTTCTGTTTCCTAACCTCACTTAGATACCTAACATACTGTCAAATGAGCTAACAACCATTAAACACCATGTATTCAAAGTCTATGCAAGGCTTATGATTGGCTGTTATTGCTCCGCAGTCAGATGTTTTTGGTATGGGATTCAAGCTGGCGCCCTCTGCCATGACCAGAAATTGGAATACACGGAGTCCGATCTCCTTATATAGCCTCCATGATTACATACCTGGAACCGAGCAAGAACCGAGTGGTTACGCTCTCGGCTTGCCTTCGAAAGGACCGGGGTTCGAATCCCAGGTCCGTCTGACCTGCTATGAGTTTTTCCAGAGGTTTTCTCGTAGCAATAGGCGAATGCTGGGTCAGTACACACCTCTCAGGCACCTACCACCGTTCCCTCCACTCCCATCCCCTGAACCAAACAATCCTTATTCCTTCCAATGTTGGCTGAAGAGGCTCAGGAAAGCATATAGCGGCCCGCTCCCCTCGAGAGGGGGGAGAATGAGAAACTATCCTTCCTTTTACATACCTGGAAGTTCCAGCCTCACTACTAGACAAGTGCAGCATTTCATCAACATATCAATCGTGTCCAATGACGTATTAAAGATAGACAAGCCTTGTTTACATTTTGGTTGTCTCCAACATATTTAAGACGAGATTCTCCTTACATGATGCCAGATCTCGTATACCAATCATCGTAATTATGAATATTATGATTATATTTAAGATTTTTGCAGTGCTTTACGTTTAAATGGTAAGAAAAAAGTGAAAAGCATTTAAAATAGTTATGACCAGCATGGGAAAACGATATTTTCAAGAAACTGATTTTTAAATTCTTAAAAAAGTGTCACATTAGATCCCTTCCGTATTAACAACATATATCGCAATCGATAACACTTTTTGGTGTATTATTATAGTTTTAACGTTTTAAATTTTCAAACAGAGATAAATATTATCATTCCTTTTAATTTCTAAATATTTTCTACTCACAGGTCGGCATTTTATAATTGTCAAACATTTTCTTTAGTCTATTTATAACGAACTGATCTATTTTCGGCCTACTTTTTTTTTAAATTCGATTTAGTACAGAACGTTCCAGTGCTATTTTCCTCAAGTAATTTTAGCGGTGGATTATATTTTACGTTTAATAGCTTAAGAGGCTACAATTAATGATAATATGTTTTGGCATTTTCAAGCATCTTTCTTTATATTCTCTTTGGATATAAAATCTTTAAGACGGTTTTAATCTTTGTTTACGATCCGTTTGGATGTTAAATCGTTTTTTAAAAATAAAAGGTAAAAAAGCACATACAGTAGTCGACAATTACTTAGATGTACTTAGAGAAGTGAGATAGCGAAATCGATTGTTACATATCGACGGCTATTGGCCCAACCAACGTAAAACACTCAGTAGCGTGCAAGCTGTAGTCGTGTTAGAAAGTTTATAAGATGTGTGAACCGACGCTACTGCCTATCATAATTTATTCGCCTGTCCAATAGTTATAGGTCGGGTCATAATCTCCCTACTGCCTGGGCCTTTTCAGCAGATGCTCAAAGACCAATACAAATTTGTTTATTTGAAAGCTTACTAACAATTTGTCACCTTCTGCTTTTTTTCCGTTTGTCCAAGAAAAAAGTCCCTTGGATCAAAATTTTGAGTGGAGGTTTTGAATGTTTTATATGATTTACTTTGAAGTGACTTGATGTTTCAACCCCTCGGAAAGGGGTTGAAAAAAATTAATAAGGTTACGCAAAAACCGTTGGAGTTACAGAATAAAAATTGTAGAGCTTTAAATTTTACACCAAAATGGTCCCCATCATTTTTATCCCCAAATGTCGTTAAGGTGGCTAAAAGTTAACTGGTGGTTTTTCAAACTTAAAATTATAACTCGTAGAAAAATTGAGATATTTGCACACTCAGCACACCGTGAACTTTTGTTTATAACAATTTGAAATTTTTAATATAAAATTAAAACTACTTTATCGCTTGAATTTAATTTTTTTTCTTATTATTTTGTTTGTTTTTATATAAATTGAACATTTACCAGTGAAATTTTTTTCACCGCATGCGTCAATATAATATGTGAATAATACTTATTATCATGCATTATCGCGTTTTTATTAACTCGCTTTTCTTGTATGACCGGATGGAACCCCATAGAGAAAAGTACCACGGGCCCGAGCTTGGTCCAGACTTGGCCCAAATATGTGGAACTCTGGGCCAGGCTTGTCCCAGCGTTGGTAGAAGCCTGGAGTGATAACGATGGGCCAGAACTAGGCCAGGCTTGGTTGCCAGGACTAGGCCAGGCTCGATTGCCAAGACTGGACCAGGCTCGATTGCCAGGGATAGAACAGGTTCGGTTACCAGGACTGGGCCATGCTCAATTGCCAGGGCTAGATTAGGCTTAGTTGCCTGGAGTGGACCAGGCTCGATTGTCAGGACTGGGCCATCCTTGATGGCGAATACTGGCCCAAAATTAAATGTTAATTATTGGCTAGTAATTAAACAATTGGATTAATAATGGTACCCACTTATTAACAGAAACTCTGGTGATATTTATTTATTTATTCATTCTTTAATGATAATAATAATAATAATCCATGTCTCATAAGGCCCGATTTCAAGTTCAACCCACTTCTTCATCTTGTCTTCATCTTTATTTTGGTGGCCATAGACACATACTTCCGTTCTCAGTAAGCCAACCGATCGGTACTAACTACACCACTTTTTTTATTGTTTTTTTTGCTCATCAAACTCAACCACTGCTTAGTTTTTAACACATTCGGTCATTTTAAAAGTGAAAAAATCAACACTATAACCCGAGAAAAATTGTAAATGTTAACTGAAGCACGTTATCTTCACGACTGATTCACGAAAATATCTCAAATAACTGACTGCACAAGAAAAATGGCTGTCGACCGAGCACTTACGAAAATACAAGAATCACCATCGTACGGCCTTGGATTATCATTGGCATGGCCGAGGCTCGGTTATCCAGCCCTGGTCCATGCTTGGGTCACCATCGTACGGCCACGGGCCGAGCTTGTCTTATCATTGGCATATCCAAGGCTGGTTTATCCCGCCCTGGCCCAATCATGGGTAATCAATGGCATGGCCAAGCCTAGGTCAGACAGTCTTGGCCCAAGCTTGGATTATCATAGGCATGGCCAAGGCTGGGTTAAGTTACCTGGCCCTAGCATTGCCCTATACAGGTACGCCAAAGCTAGGCTTCCCAGTACTGGTCCAGGCTCGGCCCCTTTGTCAACTCTGGGGAACTCCTGCATGGGACTTTGTACATGATTTTAAACTTATTTTTCGATGGGTTAGAGATTTGAAATTTTCAAAATATATCAGAATCGTATGACAGTAAAAGAAAATATGGAAAGAATTAGAAAAATAATTGTGTGGTTTTATGAAACCACGATACAGGGTGAGTCTGACATTGTGTGACAAGAGGATCAAAAGCTTTGTGACATCACATAAAATACACACTATAATATTTGACTTTATGTTGATTTTATTAAAGATTATTTCATAAAAATGCGAAAAAAATGAAAATAACTTTTTTCTCTTCATTATTTTTAAATACATGCATAAAATTTAAACATGTGTGACGTCACGTCAGGGGAATGGGGTTCTAAAAATGTGACAAGAACGGGGGGAGGGGTTAAAAAGTCCTAAAATTCGTGTGACGTAATTTATGGATGGCCCCATATCACAAAAACATCATTTTTTTATAATAAATACACCACAAAATTTAAATATTTGTAATCATTAGATCATTTTAAGAAAGTTTGCTCCAGTACTTTTTCCTCTATCTTGTAAAATAACTGGTAGAGGTGAGTGGGAAAGATTAGTCAGTAAAACTGTTATAACTTTTGTTCCGCTTTATGGATTTTGACAAACTTGGTATCATTTGAAAGGAAATTCAATGCCCAATAAAATATTATATCATCGTTTTATTACAGTGGATTTAACAGTCGCTAGGTGGCGGTGATTGAACAATTGTTTTGTTTTCAACTTTTTTGGGAATCTTCGAATACGATGCTATATTTTTAATCATTTACTTGAAATAGGATGGAATTTTGAAAAAAATGGTGAAAACCGCATCTCAATATCTATTTTCTAGGCGAAGATACGAGAAAAAATAGGTATACATAAAAATAGGATTTTGACAAACTCAATATCATTGTAACAATAACCAACAATTAATTACGTAACAAAACAGCAAAAATAAACTACATTGACCTAGTAAAGATACTGCTCGAGATACTTATTTCCATCTTTTTCGATGCAGATATTTAATCTCTGCGTGGAAGAAAAGACATCAGCTTCTATTCCAGCCCCGGTACATAAAAACAGTATTTTTGGAAAAATCTTCAAATTATATTCGTATCTAGAATCTTTTAATATCAATTTTATTATATTCAATCTAATTTCTAGGATAATCCGTTGGCACACATAAAACTGAACGTCGACAAGACATAAAATGTAAACATACCTACATATTATGTCGAACGACATCAATAACACTACTAAATGCAATTAAACTTTAGTTTATTGAATGTTTTGTTTGTTTGAATATAATCCTGTTGCTTCGGATGATTTAATATTCGATGTTAAAAAATATACACAGCGCCGATTGGTAAATTTCAATTATTTCTTTTGAAATGTTTTCTATTTTTATAACACTTAACTTGTCGAGATGAACGTACTAATCTATGTATATAATAGTTATATATTTCTAAATGTATTAGAACTAGAATACACATACAGTTTTTCCAGATCTAAACTACTGACAAATTTGAAGATCAAAATTGTTCCTGTTGTTATGAACTTGCATGTAGGGGGGATAGATTTATAAATATTTATGACAAATACAAACTAGAGTGCATTGTTAAAAAATACAGGGGCCACAATCACGAACAATACCACGTCGATGTTCATATTTTAAGACTTCCACTGTGAACTGAACTGAATAGAAAATTATCTTAATTATAAAAGTATTGCAGAAATTATGACTATTTCATTTACGAGTTCGTAAAGACGGCCTTGCTTTTTTTACAAAAGTAGCAAAACTTACAATTGCAGTTCTACTTATAGGTCAAGAGTTTATTACTTTGTGCGCATGACAAACTAATCGAAAATTTTAAAAACGAAGGCACTGAATTAGTCTTATAAAAAATATATATGAATATATAAAAAATATATATTCACACTTTCTTTCAATTCTTACTTGCTGTGAAAATTTTGAAGGCTATTTTTAGACCCACAACTTTTATATTATCCCACATTTTATCTAATACAAGACACTAAATTTCCCACATAAAAAGGAGGAAATTGCATGATAAAGATAGTAAGTATATAAAAATTTCTAAATTCCTTCAAGTTTATTCCCATTTTTTTTTCAAAATCTTCCAGTTGAAATTATTCTTTCCCTTCCCTCCTGTATTTCAGTAACTACTACTATGTGCATTAGTATATTTTTCACCATATTTTCAAGTATTCTGTAATTATAAATATTAGTGAACTAACACTTGCCCTGTTTTATTTCCATAATACTACATTTTTTCTTAAACTCTAACTTTCCATTCACATTTTGGTAAAAATTCTTAGCAATGTATATGTTACGGGCCATGTCCGCAATCGGGCCGGGACGTCATGGCCCGGGCTATGTTGACACAGCCCGGGCCCTGACGTCCTGGCCCGACCTTCTTGGACTATGTCGTCTTGGCCCGGGCCATGACAGCGTAGACCGGGCCGTGACAGCAGCGCCCGGGTATTGTCAAGACGGCCCAATACTATCCGGGCTATGTTGTCAAATAGTTTTTTTTGCAAAATTCAATAAACGTATAAGTACATTACAAGATGAGAACTTTGACCAACCTAACAAAACCTAACCCCAACCCCAGTTAGATTCGACGGCGGACCGAATTACGAAAAATTCGGAGTGCGATTTCGGAATTGGGTCCCATGTACCTACTATTTGTTTAATTTGACCAACCTAACAAAACCTAACCCCAACCCCAGTTAGATTCGACGGCGGACCGAATTACGAAAAATTCGGAGTGCGATTTCGGAATTGGGTCCCATGTACCTACTATTTGTTTAATTTGACCAACCTAACAAAACCTAACCCCAACCCCAGTTAGATTCGACGGCGGACCGAATTACGAAAAATTCGGAGTGCGATTTCGGAATTGGGTCCCATGTACCTACTATTTGTTTAATTTGACCAACCTAACAAAACCTAACCCCAACCCCAGTTCGGTCCGCCGTCGAATCTAACTGGGGTTGGGGTTAGGTTTTGTTAGGTTGGTCAAAGTTCTCATCTTGTAATGTACTTATACGTTTATTGAATTTTGCAAAAAAAACTATTTGACAACATAGCCCGGATAGTATTGGGCCGTCTTGACAATACCCGGGCGCTGCTGTCACGGCCCGGTCTACGCTGTCATGGCCCGGGCCAAGACGACATAGTCCAAGAAGGTCGGGCCAGGACGTCAGGGCCCGGGCTGTGTCAACATAGCCCGGGCCATGACGTCCCGGCCCGATTGCGGACATGGCCCGTGACATATATAAGTTTCTTTGGAACTCGGAGTCTTAGCTTTGCAATATTTCCTGTCTCTCTCTCTATAGAATTGCACCTTCAAGTCAATGGAAGTTAAAGTTTATTCAAAGATATACCACTTGACTTTTTACCTGCATTCACAACGTAATTCGTTTCTTGTATTTCAATGTTGAATTGGTCATGGTCGATTGGTTTCTAACAGAATATATCCCATATATTTGTATATACAGATTGCGAAAGTCCCTTTCGTGCGCTGCGACTTATACAAGTACGACAAGGAAAATATGAGCAAAACTACGTGAAAGAGAGAGAAGACTTGTTAGCCCAAAGATCATTCGTCCCCTCTACCAAAACAGTTGGGCGTGCATTCAGTCTCCTCCTATTTATTTTAACTGTTGTGTTGCCAAATGTACTTATCTGTAAAAATTATTCCTAATTTTTGTTTTAAAACTTTCAACGGCATTTCAAGCGGCAACAATGTTTAATACCTATAATTGTTAAATCGAAAGCAGTGTACGGATTTTATTTATTGCAGATTGTAATTTGTCCAAATTTTTTTCTTGAACTCCATTATTTTATTCTTATTTGTGATGATCTCGCTTATTTTTCAAAAGTCAATATTACCAATCTCGATTTTCTCCCACTAAATACACCGTTATTCGGTGTTAAAAGTCAAATGCAAAATAAGTTATTTATTACTTAGAAAGTACCAAACATTCTAAACTGGCAACTCTGCAGCAGAGACTGACTCCCCACTCTGTGAGTACGTTCACTCTGGTTCAGTAGTTTCCCAACATGGAAGGAGTGAGGTTGTAAAAGAAATTAAAAAAATACACTCGTTATTACGTAACTTGTACATGTTAAAATTCATTTTTGTCAACTTGATCGTTTCTGACCAAGCTGACAATTAATTTCTAACTACAATCGGATATTATTTTAGCCATTGTAACTTGAAAATTTGTCTTGAAGAACATGGTTGTCCTGTTTCAACCGCTAAACAAACATTCAATTCTCTAGTTTGGCTTTCGTCGTTTATCGGACGTTCGATTGGATCTTCCGGCGCTTGGCATTTTCTACAGTATGAAACACATCCATATTTCTCGAAATTATTAATTAAGTTCAAAATTGTTGTTCGTGAAGGAATTGGGCGATTTTCAAATGCCACAATAAACAAAATGACTATTGCATCAGCCGAATGACCTCCAAAATACCATTTTATAATTTGCACTTTTTCGCAGGTTTTGTATTTTAATGTGGGCATTGCAAAATGTTTTATTTTCAAATACAACGGCTTGCGCTAACCAAGGTCTGTAGCGAAAAGATCATATACTTTTAAATGTGGGTTCTCTAAGTAAAGGACACTGTTGCCGGATGAAGGTGTTTAATTGTACCTAATAGGGTATCAGCTCGAAAAAAAGTTGACGATAACGTGACAAAAATATCATTTTTACAAATTAATCTGAGCTTCTGGCAACAGCGGTTGAACTAGTGGGGCGATGAATACACGCCCAACTGTTTTGGTAGAGGGGACTGATCGCTGGGCTAACAAGTCTTCTCTCTCTTTCGCGTAGTTTTGCTCATATTTTCCTTGTCCTACTTGTATAAGTCGCAGCGTACGAAAGGGACTTTCGCAATCTGTAGAGAGCAAATAACAAAATTAAAACTTTAATTACCAACTCCATTAATGGAACTTACTATTAAAGTTCACCAAATATTTAAAATTGCCTACATGGAAACCACAAAACAATCCCATACCCATTACGATGCGGGAAGAATCCAATCGGTTTTTGTCCTGCTGAATTAAATTGGAATCTTTGTAGACTTGCCAAAATAGTTGCCATTCTTACCGTCAGACAGTTTTTGTGTTTCCGGCATTAAAATAAAATACAGAACATTGAGATTCTAGGAGGAAACACGATTTCCGACTTTGCTCATAAGAATAATAATTCTATGGTAATGCCGACCCACACCTCGTGAAAATATATCCGAATTCAGAAGCGATATTCACTAGGCAATTCCTTTCCACATAAAGTTTTTTCAGTAATGTCTAAGTATTAAAAAAATCATCAAAATCAAACAAATCAGGTGTTTATAAATTAAAATGTGGTAATGACAACTGTGACAAAATTTATATCGGTAGAACTTTTAGGAACTTTAAAACTAGAATTTCAGAACACAAACGCAGCTATGATAACTATTCAACTATTCAAATCATCTATTAACAAACCAACACACTTTCGACTCAAATTTTGAAATTTTGCATGTAGAACCCAAATCCTTTAAGTTAAATATTTTAGAAGCCCTCGAGATTAACAATAACAAATATATTCAGGTAATCTGCTTAACGACCAAATAGATATTAATCATTCACCCTTATTAAACCTTTTTACCTAGAAGATGTGATGGTTGTGGAAAATTTTCCAGGTACTCTTTTTCAATACCTTTGTAACATTCTTAGAATTCCGTATTTAGACACTTTTTGTACTTATCCCTATTTAAATATATTATAATACTTTTGTCAATATCTTAGAATTCCGTATTAAGGCACTATATAAATTAAAAGTTTTTCATTGTATCTTCACTAGTTTGAAAAAGCTACTGTGTAGCGAAACGCGTCACTATTTTAATTTGAACGTTAATTCAAAATAAAAATGAAGATTTAAACAAATTAAATTGTTTTATTTCATCATTAGTATGGATCTTCATCGAGTAAAAGTCTCATCTATTCAATTTTTGAATAAAGCTCTGTATTCCGAAAATTCATTGGATGTAGGAATGTACGAGTAGTTTAAAAGTATGCTTTATTATTTTCAAAATATAATATTGTGTTTTGCTTTATTCGACATTAAAAATATAAAAATAAAATATAATCATTTACGTTGAGCAATTAGAATTAAAGTTTTTTGTGACGAAATTCAATCATGATTCATGCTTGGGTCTCTGAAATATTTTAAACCTTGAATTACCTTTTTTCTATAAAAAAAAAAGAAAAGAAAAGTAAAAACTTCTACAGCACTAGTTGAAAAAAACTTGAAATCGTATGTTTGTATTGTACTCTATTCTGCATCTTTAATGGTATCTAAAGTTGTCGTTTCACGCTTTTTCTGGCAAACACTGGATTACTTCTATTCATGTGCGTCCCGCTATTACTTTTTTTATGTGTTCGAGATCCCAAACTCGAGAAAAACTGAAAGGTCAATAAAAGTTTTTGTTCGATATTTTTCTACCAAAAAAACAGTTGAATGTGCAAAGAAACGAACAGCATTCTTTGTTTGAATTTCAAAGTTTATTTGCGCCCGAATCAATTGGAAGTAGTACCGATTCGTCGAAAAATTATTACTGGGACTCACGAAATGTGGATGAAATCCATATAAAATATAGATTTGGCGCAAACAGAAACGATCATCAGGGGCTACGTCGGCAAATGCTCGAGCTAGTCAATTCATTAGCAAGACAATTTTTACTAGCACAACTTGAAAATAGGAAAATATTTCCTGAAGCTTTAAGTAACATACAATGAGTAAAACGGTCAACTATATTTTGGTTTGACAGTTTTTGAGTAAAAATGGTAAAAGAAATCGTTATTTTTCCAAACGTTCGTATAATATTCTTTGATAATTTTAAAGGGGAGAATATCGTGGAGCGATCTAGTGGCAAGTGCCAAAATTCCCAGAGGTAGTTATGAATGTCCTACAAGAAGCACTACGAATTGTGGAGGGATGGTGCCTTAAAGAGGACCTTTCAGTTAATCCAAAAAAAACTAGTTGCTTTTACGATTAGAAGAGTTCTCCCGCAGGGTAGAGTACTGATGTTCGGAGAAGAACTAGAATTATCCAAAGAAGTTAAATATCTGGGAGTGACCCTCGATTCCAAACTGAATTGGAAGGCACACCTGGAAAAAATTACTACCAGGGCGACTATAGGTTTTTCTGGCAATGCAGAAGAGTTATGGGGAATACGACCTGAGATATTTCACTGGCTTTACACAACTGTGATAAGGCCAACGATCACCTATAGAGCAATAGTCTGATGGAAGAGGACAGATTAATATATTAACTGCAATCCACAGACAAGTCCTTCTTGGTATTACCAAGACAATGAACAACACGGGGACGGCATCAATGGAAGCCCTTATTGGACTTCCTCCTTTGGAACTTTTTGTAAGGGCGGAGGCAATGATGGCAATTCTCAAGCTGAAATCGGCACACTTATGCTCCCCGAACAATGTTCGAGAAGGACCCTGATACAACTGGGACAATAATAGATGAACCCATATTTCACATAAGTTTTGATAACATGACACCGGAGAATATATTCACTGAGCGAGTGAACATCATCATCCCTTATAGGGAACAGGTGATGCACCCAAGTAATTCTGGAGAAATCATCTGGTTCACCGATGGTTCCAAAACAAACCATGGTACTGGAGCTGATATAAAAAGACCTAGAAAGAGAATGTTCTTTAGCCTTGGTCGATATACGACTGTGTTTCAAGCAGAGACGATTGCAGCTATAGCCTGAATTGATGAAAACATCAGATGATATATCGGACAAAAAATAAAATATTCACTGTCAGCCAGGCTTTGATCAAAGCTATCAGTAATCCAACAACTAGGTCTAGACTGGTAAAAAAACTGCAAAGAATCCCTTAACAGGATGGCAAGAGACAACAAAGCAGGTAATGAAATGGCGGACCAGTTAGCTAAAGAAGGCTCTGCAGGAGACTTCATAGATCCGGAACCGTTTTGTTTGAATCACAAAAGATTGCATAAGAGGGGTAATCGGGAACTGGCTAGATAAGGAACACCAACTCAAATGGAGGTTGACACAAGGGCACCTCCATACAAAGAATTTACTGAGCAAGGTAGACAAGGACAACCAGGCTATTGAAACTGGGTAAGAGACAGTTAAAGAAAATTACCGACCTGGTGACTGGACACTGCACCCTGAGGAAACATCTGCACAAAATGGGCAAAGTTAGTGTACCTAAGTGCAGAAACTGTGAATACTATGATGAAACACCTACTCACATACTCTGCTTCTGCGAGAACTTACAAGGACTCAGACGGAAGCACTTTGGAGAGGAATTAATACAACTATTACAACTACTGAAAATCCCTCCAGTCAAACTAGTGGCCTAAATAGAAGACACGAAGCTTCTGGAATGGAAGTAGATAAAATGGGAAATGGTACAAAGATTCAGTTCAAGTGCCTGGGCTGTTGAGCACAACCCAAGCGAATGAATGAATGAATGAACACTCAGCTGCTTGGTTGCTGGGTAAAAGATAAGGTTGAAAAGAAGGAGTCCTGCTCTGAATTGTCTTGAAATGTGTAGATATGTGCGATTGATTTATACGAAATTGAATTTTCAAATTTGTAAAATATGATGATCCACATAATATGACATAAAATTAGTTTTTCTAAATCATTTAAAATAAACTTTCCGCGACTTTAATTTAAACAAATCGATTTTTATTACTGAAAATAAATCAATTGAATACGTTAACAATAGACAACTGTTTTGCCGACATTTTATAAACAGTGACACTTAATGTGATAATTTTTTAAAGCAGGAGGTGTGACAATAAGGTCAATTGCCATACTTTAATTTTTTTTCATCGCTATCCGACCTTCCTACTTCCTGGCGTAAGCACATTATTTAAAAAAGATCATTTATCTCCCAATTTTATGTTGGAATAAATTTAGATTTTGATGTTTACGTTAGCAGTATAGGGAAGTTTTCCAGTTAAAAAAGGTGCGATAAAGTCCAGCTAAACGTGATGTGGAAAATTTTATTTTTAGTATCGTATTTTATTGCAAAGGACTCACTTCCTACAATCACTCGCAAATACAAATCTCGGCGCTACTGGCGGGAATAATGTTGTAAATCATTTTAACGTCACAAAGGTCCGCATAAATAGCTATAATCAAATTAGTTGGTGCCAATGAAAAATACTGTAATTGGGTCATTTTAGTTCTTCTTTTGTTTTAGCAGCCATGTTTCCAAACTGGCTCCCCATAAAAAAAAGTCTAGGGGAGTTAAATCGGGTGACCTAGGTGGCCATTCCAACATAGGGCCAACAATGCAATAAGTATAGGGTGTTCCATTTAAAAAATTGTAAGTGGTGACCATTGGGGGGAAGGGGTTAAAGTTATAACGTCTACATGAGCAAAAAGACGTCCCCCTTTATATGATTTTTAACGTGTTTTTTTCATTTTTTCATAAAAGTTACGCCTTCAGAGTTATGTGGGGTGGATAGTTTTCATTAAAATGCTCTGTATTTATATTAATTATTTTGTAAATATTGTAAAAAGAGCCGTCAAAAAATCAAAACGTGACTCATGGAAGAAATTCTGAGAAGAAATAACAGATCTACATAAGATGGATAACAGGAAATTTTGGACAAGAATAAAAAGATTGAGAGAAAATAAATATAAAGATATTAGAGCAATAAAAAATCGCCACGGCCAAGTAAAACGGAAATGGAAGAAATATTAAAAACATGGAAAGAATACCATTCAGAGCAATTCCAAACATTAACATCGGAAGAGAATATAACAACAGTAGAAGAGGAAATCGAGCAGCTACAAGGAATCTAGAAATGATTAAATCTTTGGGGGAAAGAGGAAAGGAATGGATATGGAAGGTATGCAACGAAGCATGAGTACAACAAAAAATTCCAAGGAAATGGGAAAATAACTTAATAATACCCATCTTTAAAAAGGGAGATCAGACACAATGTGGGAATTACAGATCAATCTGTTTGGCCCAAACTAGCTATAAAGTATACACAGAAATAATAGAAAAAAGATTAAGAGAATATGTAGAACCAAAATTAGGAGAACAGGGAGCTTTTAGACCTGGAAGACGAACAAATGATAATATTTATATACTGAGGAATATAATCGAAAGAAAAATAGAAGAGGGAGAAGAAATGTACCTTACATTTATAGATCTAAAAGCAGCCTTTGATACAGTAGATAGAAGGGAAGTATGGAGAACCCTGGAGGAATTGGAAGTTCCACCCACCTTAATAAATATAATTAAAAGTGTATACGAGACAGTTAGAGCCAAGGTACAAATTGCAGGGCAAAGGTCAGAAGAATTTAAAATGTATAAGGGAATAAAACAAGGAGATAGTTTGAGCCCATTACTGTTTATAATAATCATGGATAAGATTGTGAAACGAACTAAAGAAAAATATGAGCAGCTGAATACTATAATGGGACACAGAAATTTAGAACCGATAAAAATAAGAAGTCTACTCTATGCAGATGATGTGGTCTTAGTAGCGATTACAAAGAACAAAATGCAAAAACTAGTGAATATTTGGACTAAAGAAATAGAGAACATGAAGATGGAAGTGAACATTAATTAAAAAAAAAAGTGATGATAATAAATGAAAAACAACTAGGTAATCAAAATAATAAAGAGATTAAATGCAAAAACCAGACGCTAGAAACAATAACAACATTTGAATATTTTGGAAGTATAGTAACAGAAGATGGAAAAATAGATACAGAAATAACAAACAGAGCAAATAATACCAACAAAAATATACTACTCTCTAAATAAAACAATTCTTGGACATAAAGATATAGACTTGGAAGTGAAAATGAAAATTCATAATATGATAACAGTTCCTACAATATTATATGCAAGTGAAAATTGGACTGTGCGAAAAAAGGACGAAACTAGAATAAACGCCATAGAAATGAAACATCTAAGAAGAATTGCAGGGAAAACTAAATGGGATAGGATTATAAATGAAGTCATTAGAGAGACAACTGAACAGGAACTGATAACTGGTAAAATAAAAAAGAGACAACTTAGCTGGTATGGTCATATGGTAAGAATGGAACCAAATAGGTTAACTAAGAAAATAATGGAGATTGGGAAACCGGTCAAAAAACAAAGGGGTAGGCCTAGAAGGAAATGGTTAGACCAAATACAAGAGATGGGTTTAGAAAGTGGAAAGACCATAGCAGAAATGAAAAACCTTGCAAGAGACAGAAATACATGGAAGAAATGGGTGCAGGACATGGAATCCACATCCGACGCCTGAAAGGGCAACAGGATCTAGAAAAGAAGAAGAAGAAGAAGTAAATATTTTTTAAAATTTAAAAATTAAGTTATTATATTCTCAGTCCTGGCAATTTCCCTCGTTCCCCCTCGCTGGATCCGCAACTGGAGAATTTTGTCTCGATTATGTCACGCTTAGTTCTAAACTTAAAAATACCTTCATTTGGTGCACGAACTGCTAATTGTCTTGATATTAAAACAAATGTGTGAAGGTCACACAGTCAGAAGACCGTAATCGTCACAGTATATATTTTAATAACGAGAATGTAACTTTACTTATAATGTTCACCTGTTTTAATATTGATCTATTTCACTTCTGGTCTAGATTAAATACGTATTTTAATACTTAGAAGAACTACAGTAGAAACGGTCAAGCTTTTCCATCTCGTGACTGTTACGTCAGCAATATTGTTCATATGAATTAAATCAAAACTTGTGTCAACTCAATAGGAATAATCGTTATGAATAATATTCCAAAGGTCGGCCTTTTACGAATTGGTAATTAAACAAGAAATTTAACTTTTTTAATTGTATTTATTTTATTTATATGGTTAACATCGACATATTTATTAAAACTATCGATATACTGGGCGAATAAGTTACAAAATCCAAAATTAATATTAACCATGCTGGCTTATTAGTGGAGAGCTGATTTTTTGTAGGATATCTTGTATTTTATATAAGTACATACAATTTATGAAGTTCATGAAACTGACGTAATGTTTAGTCTACTGACAGGGTGTCCTCTAAAACTTTTAAAATAACACTTTCTAAACTGATTATATTAGAACAATTTTTTTTTGGATGGGCTATAGATTGTTAATAGAATAAGATTCCCACACAGCTTGAAGGTGGGCGTTTCGATAAATATATTACCATCATCAGGGCAACACATCAAATGGAAACCCTCATATTAAAAGTAAAAAACAGAAATATCCGCAAAAGACATCAAAAATAAAAAGTAAACACATATAGGTACTAGAAACGAAAAAACACATCAAATATGACAAATCTTGCTTTATAGTTCATCCATTTCGGAATCTGAGCTGTCTTCACCAGTATTTATTATCACTGGATCAATATGTATGTTCACCAAATTTCGTTCTCGAGTAAACCAGTCTTCGATTCTTTTTTCGGTATGCCTAACACAATTATCCCAAACATTTGCACTACAATTTTCCAATGCTTCTTTCCACATACTCAAGACCCTTTCATCGCCGTATCCGTCTCTGCCAATATACTTATTATAATATGTTTTGCAGTGGGCCCAAATAAGCTCAATGGCATTAAATACGCAATGGTAGGGCGGTAGCCTTAAGACTTCATGACCATGTTTTCGGAACAATTCATCAACAACATATACATTTTCTTTCCGGTTCATTTTAGCAATTTGTAATAGTTCAGGTCTTGAGAGGTTTTCATTAAAGTCAATATTGTTGGCTTTTAACCAAGTGATAATTTCATCTTTTTTTGACTTTGTGGAAGGTTGCTTTTCTGCTAGTATACTATGATAAGGCGCATTGTCCATTACCACTAACGACGGTTCTTCTAAATTCGGAATTAACTGTGTCGTAACCCACTTTGTAAATATTTCACCGTTCATTTCACCGTGGTAATCTGACGACGATGATTTAGAGGAAAACACTAAGCTGGCATCTTCCACAAATCCTTTGGATGAACCAGCGTGAACAATAATAAAACGTTTACCGTCATAACCTCCTGGTTTATGTACACTTTTAACATTACTGTCCTGCCAAGAACTTAATTTAGTTCCTTTTGCATATATCCATGTTTCATCTAAAAATATAATTTGTCTTGAAAAAACACTATCACTATTTTCTCTATATTTTCGAAGGAAGCATGCTCTTTGGCTAGCAATATTTATTCGTTCTATTAATGCTCTTCTGTTATCTTCCTTTTTATATTTAAATCCCAAATGTTTCAATAATACCAATAAAGAGGTATTTCCAACAGAAAGAATTTCCTTATTTTTTAGTTCATCATTTATGGTTTTAACAGTAACATGTTTCCCTGAAAAAATAAGAAAATTTAAATTATCATTATCTCAAACAAAAAAAAGATTTTTTTATATTTACTTCATACTAAACTTGAACACAAATTTTTGATATTCAGATTTTTTTATTATTTGTACCAAATAATGTATAGAACAGCTCCGTATGTGACATCAAAAAATTTAAATTAGAAAACTAAATTGTGAAACACAATCTACACTCAGACCTAACAAATTGGTAAACATTTATGGACAGTACTCAACTTAGAAATCAGCACATGTAGAAACACATTCAAATTAAAAGTATGCACAACTTTCTGTATTCTAAAGCTTTCATTACTCATAACTTCTATAATCGAACTTACGTTAAATTACCTACTAGTTTTCTAAGATTTTCATATACCACACTATAAGCTGCTGGTGCAAAATCTCACTGTATGGATAATACTACATGCACTATGATGTGTAATCTTAATTATTAAGGTACTATGATTTCACTTCTCTTTTATTTAAAGTGTAAGCTAACTGTAATGTAAGGCTTAAGAACTCCCATGTTCTTGTATTATTGTTTCACATGTTTGTTTACTTACTTTGTTCATACATATTATATAAGGTATTCCGTACTGCCATTTTGGTTCCTTCGGGTAAATCCTCTGTTTTTAGTTTTAATCGAGGTGTTTGACTGAGTGACGTTGGGAAAGTTGGAATATTTTCCTTACTTTTTTTAATGGAACATACCGTTTTCACAGATATTTTCAATGCAGTTGCCACTCTCTGAAATATAATATTAAATAGAAATGTCCTTAAATAGATGTTAACTTTAGTATAATACCTCCTGAACAGATGAAATAGGTTGAAAGGGTCCGCCGTTGTTTTTTTCCATCTCAAAATATTCAATCAAGTTCATAACAAACTCCTGTGCTCGTGAATTAAGCCACTTTCCAGGCATTTTCTGAAAATAACTGTTGGTTAATTTACCGTTACAAGTACAATCAGACACTTGATTCATGCAAATTTGAAAATTCTGCAGAGATTTACAAATTGTAGAGAATCATAAATACTATTTACCGCCAATAAGTAGTAAAATAAGCATTGTAATATTCCCGTCTCACGGCATTTTAGGTGTTATGAAATGTCAAAAGTTTACAAGTTGTTAATGTAATAAATTAGTACTTACCAATGTTAAATGGTATAAAAAGTGAAATTAGTTCTTACAAGAACTGATTTTAACAATTGATACACTTTGAATCCAAAAAATCGCTGAAAACAAGTCAGTAAACTAACCTCAAATGCGGTAGTGTCAAATTCAAGTTTTAGTACGATCAGTTATTCACGTTACGTCAATTATATCGTTGTCTCTTTTTACGATTACTACGGCAAATTTATAGAAACTATTACGTATGTCTTGTAGTTGGTCTTGTGTAGAAGACAATCGATCGAACGTTGTTATGTTTGATTTATATTGATAGAAGAAGATAGAATGTAGAAAATATGTGTTGCATAAATCGTAGATTGGATCACGTGATGGAAACGCTTCAGCGTTTCTACTTGTATATGAAATTTATTTTTCTAATTTTGTAAATCGTTATAATAGTATTGAACTATTATTTTTTGACGTTTATATAGATCACGCTTTACCAATATGACAATTATTTACAGGTAACTGTAATTAAGTAAATATCTATGAAGTTGTTATATGTAATAAAATATTTATTTGACTCATTCAAGCAATCTGGTTCATTTCGTAGCTTTAATGACATGTAACAGTTTCGATTGAGTGTCCAACGGAATCAGGATCATCGTAAATAAAATAAATAATAATAGCTTTTTCTCTGGAATAGAAAACAACGAATGCTGCGAGAATAACTAATGAATGGAAATTGAAAATTGGCGCCTATATTCTGCAACAAGAACAGTCGGTAGAATGCAGGTGAAGAAAAAAGTCACATGCTAGAGATATTTGCAAAAAAAAACATAATCTTAATGAATGAGGTGATAATAAGCACCAATGAATCTTCTATTTAAACGTAGATACTGAAGTTTTCATATTTCCAGTTCAGCTTTCCTTTGATCTGTTTTTGGCCACCAGACTAAAGCACCATCTTGTGCACTATCCATGTGTTTTCTATCGCCCGTTTGGCAACTATTAAAATAATTTCCCCTTTATTAATTTTATTCTGCAGGTGTGAATTCCAGGTTAGTTTCGCATCCAGAATTATACCCAGATACTTGGCCTCCTGGCTTAGACGTAACTGCATGTTCAACAGGCTTGGCAGTTCTCTCAAGCTACCTTTTGCTGGTGAAGGAAATGAGCATTTTTTGCAGGATTCCCTTCGGCATTCCTTTCTACACCATGTCTCCATCGTTTCCAGAGCTTGATGCCTTATCTCCGATATAACGTTAGGGTGTTTCCCCTTTACAAGTATTGTTAGATGATCTTCATACCTTAGAGTTGCTCACTGTTTAATTCTTCCTGGAGATGATCTATGACGAGGTCCTACAGCAGCGGTGATAGTACTCCTCCTTGTGAGTATCCCTTCATTATCCAGAAATCAGTACCTGATGTAATAATAACCTTTTCAAAATCCACAAAAACCTTATACGGTCCATGAAAATTTTTCACTCTCATCTGTTCCAAAAGACTTTCTGTCATCGTATTAATATACCTACTTGTAAAGTCTGTTCTAGGTTTACGTTTCCAAAAAATTTTCTGGATGTATACTTTGAAGTATTTTATATTTATAAATATTTAATATTTTATTGAATGGTGGTACGTGAACCTACGGTTTTGTTAATGCTCTTATAGCACCAGTTCAGCTTTCTTCTGATCTGTTTTTGGCCACCAGACTAAAGCACCAGCATGTGCACTATCCATGTGTTTCCTATCGCACGATTGGCAACCTTAGAACCATTTTACCTTTATTTATTTTATCCAGTAGGTGTGAATTCCAGGTTAGTTTTGCATCCAGATACTTGACCCACTGGTTTAGACACAGCTGCACGTTCAAGAAGCTTGGTAGTATTAATCTCTCAAGCTTTATTTTTCTAGTGAAGCAAATGAGCGCAGTTTTTTCAGGATTACTTCCTACACCATTACTTGACCGTTTCCAGAGCTTGTTGCATTATCTACAATATAACATTACCAGTATTGTCAGATCATCTGCTTACCCATGGGTGTAGAGCTCCTTCCTGTTTGATTGTTCCAGGAGTTATTCTCTGAACAACCCACAGCCGAGGTGATAATACTCCTCCCTGTGGGTGGGCATCCCTTCATTATCGATACCTCCTTGGAATCTTCAAATAAAGTTGTCATTGCTGCCTTTTGAAGAATATTTATTCATCCATCGACATGTGGTGTCATCTGTACCACGCCTTGCAGCAGCAGTTATCTTTGACCTTTCAATAAGAACATGCTTATCAATAAGTTTCTCCATTATGTTCAAGATGAAAAGAAGACAGATTTGTTGGCCTGAATTACTATGCTGTGCATTTGCCGTTCATGCATGGAGTAGTAAAGGGATATTTTCTCATATTTTTGTACCACTGTATCTAGGTTAGTATTGGTTTTAGACTGCCAAAGAAGACTCTCCTTAATCGGAGAACTCAATAAAGTATTGCTGGTCTGGATCCCTGGCCATTCTGGCATGGAAGGAAACGAGAAGGCAGACTCTCTTGCAAGGGAGGGTGCCGAACGTGTTTCTATCGGACCAGAACCAATAATTGGCATCGCAATAAGTCTTGCCAAACAAACACTGAATACCTGGACGGCAAGAAGAGCTTTAGACTTCTGGCATAATTTACCAGGATTGGTTCATTTATAAAGGCTTTCATACATCCTTCGAAGAATGTCTCCAAAAAAATGTTAGACTATAGCAGGCATGACCCACGTTGTCTAATAGGCCTTTTAACAGGCCACTGTCATCTGAATCATCATATGCTAAAACTTGGACTGTCGGAAGATCCGACCTGCCGTCTTTGTCTGGAAGATGATGAATCAGCAGAGCATATAATTTGTGCCTGCCCCGCCGCGGCTCCAATCAGGTATCTGATGTTTGGCAGGGATTCTCTCTCGCCCTCGGACCTGAAATATCATTCACCAAATAAACTAATAATTGGCTTTGTTAAGAAGCTGAATTTGTTTGGTGAAATCTGAATAGGCGTGAGCCACAATAGACTCTTGCGAGTCGCAGTGGAGGGCCTTATAGACCCACTCACCAAAAACCTAACCTAACCTAGTATTGGATTGAAAAATACTTTTGATCAGTAACATATAAAGGAAATTTTTCATATTATCCTCTTAAAAAATATCGTAATCGTACACTGGTGGAAATTAAAAAAAAGCTACCTTGTAATTTTCATACGCTCGTTTATCTTCCTGAAGCGTCGTTCTCTTTTTTCTACGACCGACGAAAAAAGCATGTTAGACGCATCACCGCCAGAAGAAGCTATTCATTACAGGATGAAAAAGTGCTTTATTTGCCGCATTTTAGGTCGTAAATGCCGAGAATTCAGAGGCGCGCAGTTTCGAGCAGTTGGTAAAACAAGACAGGGACAATTATCTGCCTCTGGTGTGTAGAATGTTCTCATTATTTTTCCATGAAAAGCTTTTCATAACTCGATTTATATCTACGCTGTCGCCATGAAATCCCTTTTTGGTAAATTTGGGTTACTCAAACTTATAATTAAGTAAGTTTACTCTGACTGAACACTAATTTCAATGTGAATTTAGGATAGTAATTTTTAGATTAAAAATACATCTGATTCGGCTAAAGAAAAATTAGCAAACTTTTTTCAAAAATAATTAAAAAGTTTAGAAACTTTAAAAATACATGAGAAAATAGCAAGGTTGTCAGATATACAGAGAATTTCAATGAAAACTATACACCTCACATAATTCTGAAGGTGTCACTTTTATGAAAAAATGAAAAAACACGTCAAAAAAAAATTGGGGAGTGGTGACCATAGGGGGAGGGGGTTAAAGTTATAACGTCTACATATGATCAAAAAGACATCCCCTTTATATGATTTCTGACTAGTTTTTTCATAAAAGTGACGCATTCAGAATTATGTGGGGATTTATTGTAGCAAAAGATATTAGCCAAAAAATATCATTCACTTTTGGGGTATCAACAATTTCAGGTTGAGCTAATGTTACAGGGATAATGGGAGTTTTGGTCTGAAAATTGGGAAAGAATAAAGAATCCTTATCCAACTGATGTGATGGAAGTCATTGATAAATGCGATCAGGATATTTTTCCAATCATGCATTGCTGCTCATTTTTGCAAGCTTACCAGTAAGTGTTGCAACTGCTGAATGATCTTTTTCATTATACCTCACTGAAAACTCTATCACATGCCTATTAAGGGTACCGAAAATGACCTTTTCTCGTGTGGGCGCACGGGAATAGTATATTACAGACCTAGGCCAGTAAAGTAAGAAATGTCTCAGATCACATGTAATTGTCGGCCGAAGCGAAGCTGGGGTCGACAAACATGTGATCTGAGGCTTTCTTACTTACTGGCCGAGGTGTGTTACTATTTTTCTGTTCGACGGAGACGGAAAGCGACAACTTCGTTCAGCGCGGCGGCCCGAAAGTTGATGCTTTCCGGCCGGAGGACAGAAAAAAGTTTTTGTACAACTGCCATTAAAAGTGACATTTTTAATGCCTGTCAAAGACATAATCATTATGAGAATTATTGTTAAAACGTCAAAAGAATAATTAACTGACAATAGACGTCAAAATGTAGGATATACGTGTTAAAAGTAAATTTTATTTTGTGAGTGAAAAAGTTTGCGAAACGAGCGCAGCGAGTGGAGCAATTTCACTGTCATCTTTAATTACCTACTTAGTTGTCACAAAACTGTCCGATTATATTAGAAGTTTTTAAATTCTAAAAGGTAGTTTCAATCGTGCTTTGATAAAAATCCCAATTTCCATTAAATATTAGTTTAACAAGAGATTATACTTATTTATAATAAATAATATGGATACTGACAGTAGTGACGATTTTTAATAATACTCCGCCAGAGATATTGGAAAAAGCTGAAAAAGTAACTTTAGATTTGTTGTCGGAAATTTCAAAAAAAAGTATGAAGTAGAGAAGAAATACAAAAATAAAATCTTTTTCGGAAAGTGTACTTTTGGAATATTTTGAAGAGTTGTTAAAAAAATTAAAGGCGTCTACACTTTGGTCACAATATTCAATATTGCGAAGTACTTGTATTCTTTAAATTTGTGCAGTTGTAGAAAAAGTATAGTGTGCAACATGTGGGGAAAGTACTTTTCTCACTTGTTGCACAATATACTCTTCCCGTCGTGCGCACACTGGAAAAGCCTATTTTCTGGACTCGTAATGAAATATACTAATTTTATGCTG
Organism: Lochmaea crataegi; assembly: GCA_947563755.1. Classification (NCBI taxonomy): domain Eukaryota; kingdom Metazoa; phylum Arthropoda; class Insecta; order Coleoptera; family Chrysomelidae; genus Lochmaea; species Lochmaea crataegi. The sequence continues at coordinate 86,350,905 of OX387423.1, read as the reverse complement.
CCACTTTAGAAAATGCGTTTTTCCGATCATTTTTTAACACTGAAAGTGCGTCGTTGCCGGTCTAGATCGGAAAATTGACTTAACTGCTCGGCAAAGTACCTACTTTCCAGATAGTCCAGTAAATAAAGGGACCCAGAAGCGATTATACCTGCCGGTATACCGGGTTTGACTAGTAATTGAACATCCAGAAATTTCACACACCTAATCGCCATTGAAGGGGAGGGGAGGGTATTCCCGTCCCCAAAGTTCCAAAAATTGGTTTTCCGCCAATATCTCCTAAAATATGGCATTTACAGATTTTTTATATTGGGGAAAAATGAAGATCATGTCATTGTCTACAAAAATGGTCCTCATGATTTTTGCCTAAAACTCGATAGTTTTCGAGATAATGGCCCTCAAGCGGGATCCTTATGTTGAGCTCCCGCTCCGGAGTCGAAAAAGCGGGGTTCTTCGCACTTACTCATGACCGGGCGAACAAATTATTCAATATCTCGAGTAAAAATGCATATTTTTTTACGATTCAAAATTCAGATGAAAGGGGAAATCCACAGCTATCATATCCAATGATTCAAGGCCCATTTTTATATTTCCACCATATTTATAAAATGGGTCAAAGATTTTGTTATAACTTTTTTTTCGAGTGTCTGGAAATTACTCATATTTTTCTTAATAATAGACATTTACTCTCGATTTTTTGTTATTGCGGGCCCTTTAGGAGATATTGGTGGAAAACCAATTTTTGGAACTTTGGGGCCGGGAATACCCCCCAAAAAGGCGATGAGGTGTGTGAAATTTCTGGATGTTCAATTACTAGTCAAACCCTACCCTTCAACGAAAATTCATGGACCGGCAGGATTTTTGTACACTTTGCCTACTTTTCATCCTTCATTTACTGGACTAAGATCGGTACTACTGCAATTAAATCGTCTCAATAATTGAAATATGTCTAATTGTTTGTGGGGCTGTGCCAAATTCTGCTAAAACCTACCTGCGTCTTTAATCCTAGATCGAGTTTCGCAAAAGGTGGCGGGTTGATTAGAATATGGCTAACAGCTAAAGGCCAGTTTTTACGAGAGATTATTACTTACGCGACCATTTTTCCAACACCGTATACCTTCTTCAATCATTTTCCTTGGCCCTCTCGATAAATTTCAATCATTTTCCTTGCCCTTCTCGATAAATTACGAGAGCTTCTAGTTCCACTTGCTAATGATACGATAATCCCTCTTTCGGGTAGTTTCAAGTAGTTTTGCGGAATTATACCCTATCCTGTTTGTGATCGCGATTTTAGATAACAATAGATTTCAAATAACCATTAAATGCTTGAAGAAACTCAACCGACGATTTGGAAAGCAATTACCTACATCGATAAAACAATAAATTATCAACTAATCTTGCCGACAGAGAGTAGCAGTGACAGTTTTACGTGTTACGAGTACCAACTTATATTTTCAAGTCGGTATTTTCATTACATAGACACCTATTGCTATCCACAAATCCGATCTTATACAGAGAAAAAAAGAATGATACGATTTGATAGATATTGTAGTAGTGTAGTCGGAGAAATACTTCAAAGTTCTTTTTTTTACTGCATGTATGTATGCAAAAAAATATTTTATCAGGGATGTGGTCTACTGTGAATGGACCTTAAAAATTTAACAACAAAAAATATTATTGATTGTCTAGTTGTCGAATTTTTTCGTTAGTGTCAGATAGGGACCAGAATTTAAAAACTTAATTGTTCTTGATAACGGTATCTGGAGCGCTACCGAAACGTTGAATTAAAAAAATATAAAAAATATTGTGGTTTAATTTCAAAAAATAATTAACAAAAACAATAATGAAATATACCTATGTGTGTTTAAATATTTGGTACTCACCCCATCGGGATTGTGTTTATAAGGTGGTCCAGCACCACAAAATTCCACCAAAACATCTTGTAGTTTCTTTGTAGAATCTAGAAAGAAAAATATAAATTGTATTCCAAAACTCTTTCGTTCAAGTAGATTTTTAAACCGTTCCCGAAACAACTACTCTTCGGGCTATTTGCTCTGACAAACGTTTAATTATACTTGATGATATTAGATGAAGTTATAGTACTCCGAAGTACAAATTTTCAACTTTATGTATATCAAGAAAGGAACTAATATTTATTATTAAAAATGTAATACAAGTTTTTAAAATGTGCAGAAATATCTGATATTCAGTCATCCACATTGTAACATTTCAATATATTCTGCATATGTCGTGTCTACTCAAAATAACATTCAAAGACTAGCTTTCCGACTAGGGATCAATACAAATTCTATTCCATTCTTATGCCGGAAATTCTGTATAGGCATATACGATAAATTTCAATGAACCGTTGACGTTATAACATTACACTTTATGCTGAGAGTTTTGTTTCCTTATTTCGATAAATTAAACCAAGAAACACCACGACTCAAGGGCGTAGATACTTTATTTTCTGGAGGGAGGTGAGGTAGAGGTCAGATTTCAATTTTTCAAAAAATGGGACACATGGGCGTCGCCGTCGGCGTTGTTGAGACATTTGTAAAGGAGGGACACTGTAGAACAGCGCCGCAGACAAAATTTTTTTTGGCATAACCCGAAGTTATCCAAACTAACCCGAAATATTTTGTATAAACTAAATCCGGAGTAGCTCAAATTTTGATCAATAATTTATAGCAAATAGGTAACATGGTGATTATTCAATAAAGATTAAAATAAAATTTAAATTTTGACAAAATACTTATACCAATATAAACAATTTAAATCTTAATACATACTTAAAAATAAACAAAAACATGTTTTTATTAGGTAGGTATACAATATCACGAAGGCAAATTTTTAAGAGACCTGGGAATTCTACCATTGCCTAATAAAAAAGAACTTATTTATTGAGAAAACTTAACAACCTATTAATCCTATTATATCTATGGTAATATATTACCACTAAACAAATAAAAAACTACAAACAAAAAACTAAAGAATCAAATTTAAATGCCTCTTTTGCAAGATAGGAAACCTATCAAGAACAGCGTCAGGGGATATTTTTATGTCTATATTTATACAGGGTGTATCATGAGGAACTGTACACCCCTATGGGGAATGTCAAATGGCCATTAAAAAGTGTCTGCTACCATATTTTAATAATATACAGGGGGAATTGTGAATTTTGACTGATATTTCTTTAGATATAACTTTTGAACGGTAATTTCGATTTGTCTGATTTTTGGTAAAACGTTATCACCTAATTAACTGATTTATTCAAACTAGAAAAAAATCTGGACCGGTCTTGGAAAATTAGTTTGTTTTGTTCATATAAAAAATTTCACCTTGTATATGGATTTTCAAAACTCTAATAAGGATCTTACAAAATACACAAATAGATAACAAAAATGGCGTATTTATTATTCTCCCCACACGATTGCTTTAACAAGAAAATCAAATTTAACTATAAATTGAAAGTTTAGCAACTTGAGCCATAAATTTCAAAAAATATAATTTTCTTGCAAAAATATAATTTTTCGTACAAATATTACACTTATAATAATTAGTACCATTGCTCGTGCTATATTTTTAACATGACTAATGTTTAAGCATTTCCGAATCGGCTTTCAAAAGGTACACACTGTTTTGTATTGTAATGTTTTTGTTATTTATTTAAACAGTTTTTACTTGTGGGATAAAATTATACACACTATGGCTAATTACTATCTATTTATTTAAAGAAACACACACACTGTATTAAACTTAATTTATATACACACTATATACTCAATGTCTACTAATTTATTTACACTCGGTATATTAGTTCTAATTTATTTTCACCACTTGGATATTACCCTATTTATCTGCACTATTTAATTCACTAATTCTTCCGAACTAACTGTACTGTTTCACTCATTCTCTCGAACTAACTAACTGTTTACGCACTCAATAACCCGCGTATATATAGTCCTTATCGGTTCTGGAAAACTCTAGAGCCTTCGGCGCTCGGGCTATGCACTAACCAAACAAATGACCTCGCAACAGTATAATACTAAAACATCACCCTGTATAACATGTCTTTAATGATTCATCGATATTGTCATTGTATCGAACTAATTTACATGTTTAAGAAAATTTGAGAATACACGAGAATAGACAATTCACATAAAAAAACTTAAGAAAAAAATCTAAGACGACATAACGAAAACTAAAGGGAAAATTATTGTTAATACATTTATAATATAAAATAATAGATTTTCGAAATGAAGTCCACCTGCTTCTAAACAACTTCTTTTTCGAACTTTCAAATGTCTAATTGACTTCCTGAGTGTTAGGGGATCATTTCTAATTGTATTACAAGAATCAATAATTCTGTCAATTGATTCTTGTCGTGTATTTATATTTTCTCCATAAACCATTTCTTTCAATCGACCCCATATGGAATAGTCGACGGGGTTGAAGTCAGGTGATCTAGGTGTCCATGCATGGGAGCACCCGCGTCCTATATCAGGAGTATGTATGTACTAAATTGTAATTAATGGTATTACCTCGGGTATTTCCTAAAAATATTAAGATTATTTATTGTGCAGTTTGAAAAGTTTCTGATCTGGAAGTGGAAGGAATATTTACATTTATTTCATTCTTGAAAATAGGCAATCAAAACATTTTCGAAGAATGTCGCAATATTATTTGTATTTCTCCCTCCAGTCCGGGGTTCAAATCCCACGTCCGCCTGACCTGCTATGAGTTTTTTCAGAGTTTTTCTCGTAGCAACAGGCGAATTCTGGGTCAGTACACACCTCTCAGGCACCTACCACCGTTCCCTCCACTCCCATCTCCTGAACCAAACAATCCTTATTCCTTCCAATGTTGGCTGAAGAGGCTCCAGAAAGCCTATAGCGGCCCGCTCCTCTCGAGAGGGGGAGAATGAAAAACTATCCTTCCTTCTTTTTTTTTACTTCGAGTCGGTACTTTGATATTGGGTCTACAAAAGCGAGCCGTCTCGACTATTTAGCCGTCGCATGTGTCTAGTATTTTAACTGAGTGACTGATACGGGGGTTGATAGAAATGAATTCGCAAGTACAGTTGGAATTTCTTAATATTTAATAAATTAGAAAGCAAAGTTAATAGTAATTTTAAGTACCCAATCTCAATATAAAAGTGAAAAATAAATATCGCAAACATACAAAGATTTCAAGATACATAAATACATTTACTATAAATTCTGTAAAATTTTTAATTTTATACCCATTTGGCTCTGTTTTTTTCTTCTATTCGTTCTTTAATTTCACTATTATAAACTCTAGAATGTTTAGAGGAGGCACATTTAGACATTTACGACATTTGGAAATTTTTTTAAACCAGAATAGGCTTTCGACTGAAATGATACTGTCGCTTCATTTGGTAAATGATGTTATTATAGTTTAAGCAAACACGAACGTTGCAACAAACTTTTTTAAAACAAATAGCCAGTAACAAACCAACGCATTTCCTCTAGAAATATTTCTTTCACTTGGTAAACACTTTTAAGAGCAACGTTCCGATATTATTGTTTTACAGTTTTTTAACAGCTCAGGAGCTATATTCAATAAAACTTCATTAACGTTAATATAACTGTGATTTTTAGAGCACATCGGTATATCCCATCTACGCATCAAGTGGGAGCTGAAATCTGCTGATAGTCCAGTAAATAAAGGGTCCGGGAAGCGATTATACCTGCCGGTCCATGAATTTTTCGTGAAGGGTAGGGTTTGACTAGTAATTGAACATCCAGAAATTTCACACACCTCATCGCCATTTTGGGGGGGTATTCCCGGCCCCAAAGTTCAAAAAATTGGTTTCCCGCCAATATCTCCTAAAATATGGCATTTAGAGAAAAATGAAGTTCATGTCATTATCTACAAAAATGGTCCTTATGGTTTTTGCCGAAAACTCGATAGTTTTCGAGATAATGGCCCTCAAGCGGGATCCTTATGTTGAGCTCCCGCTCCGGAGTCGATAGAGCGGGTTCTATGATTGGTAGAATCTAAAATAGAAAAACTTTTAATACAGTTATTAGATCTATGACACCTGTGAAAGTATTTATCATCTGATGTATGACAGGTTTGAACATAGAATTGTCAGCTAGAACAGGAAAATTACCAACCTAAATTGAATATGAATTGAATAATTTAAAAATTTAATTAATAAAAGATTTAAACTTAAATAATTCATTTAGAAATTTACAATGTGATGCTTTCTTTTAAAATGACTGGGCGAACAAATTATCCAATATCTCGGGTAAAAATGCATATTTTTTTACAATTCAAAATTCAGATGAAAGGGGAAATCCACAGCTATCATTTCCAATGATTCATGTCATATTTTTATATTTCCATCATATTTATAAAATGGGTCAAAAATTATAACTTTTTTTTCGAGCGTCGGGAAATTTCTCTTAATATTAGACATTTACTCTCGATTTTTTGTTATTACGGGCCATTTAAAGGTCTTTATTGATCTCAGACATTTTTATTGGCCATCTTTCTTTCTCCTTGATTTTTCAATTGGTGTTTTCATTTCCAAATTTTTCGAGCTTGGGAATATTTTGCGAACAATCACTGTCTAAAAGTTTGTACATTACCGGATTGTCTTCCAAGATACGTCATTTTAAAGCTGGGAGTTTCTCCTTTTTAGTTGTGCCCTCATTTTTTTCTTGAGCTCAGTGGTTTTTCAGAAATTCAGGAATTATGGATTTTTCAACATCGGTTTTTGCGAAAAATATTAATGTTTGTATTTAATTTTTGTAGATAATGAACTACTCTTCATTTTTCTCCTATATACAATTTATCTTAATGCCATATTTTAGGAGATATTGGCGGAAAACCAATTTTTGGAACTTTGGGGCCGGGAATACCCCCCAAAATGGCGATGAGGTGTATGAAATTTCTGGATGTTCAATTACTAGTCAAACCCTACCCTTCACAGAAAATTCATGGAACGGCAGGATTTTTGTACACAAGGTGGTTTTGACTATACAGAGTGAGTTTTAAGTATGGAACGCCATACACATTCTCACCCAACTTCCTATTTATATTGTCTATTTTTTCAAGATCGCGATATTGAACATACGTTTAACCTGAGATGTTTAATATTTACATTTTAAATATTGAAACATCAAATATCATGAAGTGTCCTTGCTAACTACGTGTTATCACGATTTTTTTCAACTTTCTGTTTGTGGTGGTTTTGTAAAATACATTTTATTTGATGGTAGTATTTACGTTGTTATCAGATCTTCCGTTTTTCTGGAAATATAATGAATTTTGTATCCATCAAACGTTTAAATAAATCCATCCGAATCCCCAAACTGTGGCATCATCTGACCGCAGTGCACGTTTATTATTATGAGACGAATGAACAAACAAAATGTTAATTGCGTTTGAATCAAAGGCTCATTTTTTAAATAATGTGGCTATTGTGCCGAACTGGGATTGACCTTCAGATTTCAGGATGTTTGTTGGCTACTTTACGTGAGTCAATATTATAAATTTTAAACTTAAATTGCTATTTCAGTCATAGACAATGATAGCACATCCATCATCAAATTACGCAACAGAATCATATGGTTTATTGCAATAGATATTATTTAATACGTGAATGAATCATGTCATATTTAAATTTTTTGAGTAGGCGAAATTTTAGGAAGTTTTTCGAATTGATAGTAGCCCTAAATCTCACAGATTAAATTGAAGCCTATGGATCTGTATCTGATTATCTGAGACTTTTCGTAGAATAAATCGACTACTTAGGGCATTTTTTTTAAATTTTGTCACTGTTTAGATCTTCAATAATTGCAATTATTAATTGTTAAAAAAATACGCAATTAAAGTTGATACGGTTATTACGAATAAAAATAATTAGTATTGTGTCATTTGTGTAGAAAGATGGCTTTTTTTACAATAGTTACTATAAAAAAGTTGAAAAGATAAAAATGTAAAGGAAGTTATTATTTATTACATTCGCTATTAATATACATTTGGGTCTGTAAAAAACCTTAACGTTTCTCAACCGGGGGGTCGAGTTTGTTTTTAAAGGGGGTCGCAGTATGTTGAAAACTACATATATGTACAAAACATTCGTTTATTAAAGTAATGAATTTTAGTGTAGTGTTATTAAACTAAATATTAAGATGTAATAAATAACATGAAAAAATAAACTAATAGCTTACTTTATTTCAATAAAATGGTTAATCATGAACATTAATTAATTAATGCGATATTTGGCATTGTTTTTCACTTAAAAATTTTTCTATGCGTGGATCATCTTTGCAAACACTCATATAGCCCGTTCAGTACAAAAATTGTTGCACGTCATCAAAGTGTCGAAAAAGAGACGTTCGTTTATATATCATGTCATTCGATTGCTGCTGTCAATCCTCTGTCAATCACTATGTTAAGCCTCTCTAAACTGAATAAATATTGAAATTTGTAGGTCGCATTGTATTAAAAAATATAAATATATGTTTAAAGAAAGGTTTCGTAATTAATTTCATATCAAATACAGCTCGTAGGTTAATTAAATATTAAACTCAAACTAACGTCAGTCTTAATAAAAACTTTTTATGTTGGCAAAAATGCGCGCTGTTGCCGCGATTAAAATGGTTTATTTCTGGTTCAGTTGACGTTTTGACATTTTTGGGGTTATGTTGTGACAAAAACTGCAAAGAACTGTGAGTAATTTCTCACAAGCAGTGATGAGTTATTAAAGTTAAAGTCACATCCAAAAAAACGTATAAATGAAACTTAATAATACTGCAATAGGTAATGCATTTACACCTGATACTATTTACAGCGTTTATGGAGCAAGTAAATATAAGTTTAATATTATACCCAATCAACTGTATTTATTATATTCTGTTACATTATTCTTAATACTTGGCAATTATACATGGACATTTATTTACAGATAATCATGTCACTTTAGGAATGTTACTGCAGTAATTGAAGGAAGAACAATAATTATTCAATGTAGAATGTTCCTGAGTAGTTTACTAAAATATGATACACATCCACAAAGAGGACTTATGGAACTTTCAACAAAAATAAACCACTGTATAAATTTGTTTTTATTAATGAATCCTGAATTTTCCAAAATGGTGCTGTAGGCTGTTCATGTCAAAAGGTATGTTACAATGATTATGTAAAATTTTAGAATGCAAAATTGTTTTTATTCTAGATATTTTGTATTACATGCTGAGAATGAAGATGGTTGTATTGATGGAGCAGAAAGTATATTTTTATATGAATCTCAGTTGAGTGATTATCATGGGGAAATGAATGAAGAACATGTTTTTAAATGGTTTGAAAACCAATTACTATTGAATCTTTCTGAACCTTTAATAAATTATGCACAATGCTTTTCGATAATATTAGGTTAATGACACAACATTCTAGAAGCCAACATGTACTTAGGTAATTGTAACCTAAAAATTTTATTAGATAATATTTTTTCCTTGATATTATATATACATGCATTTTAAATACTAGAACTAACTAATTAAGTGTGTGGTATAAACATACAAATAAAAGTGTTAACTGTTCCATACATACCTTTTTAGTGATAAAAATAATTCCATACTTTTTAAAATAAGAATTTCTTAGTGCTGTATGGTTAACATACAAATTAAAGTTTTATATGTAACATCTCTGTATTTAACTGAAATAAGTCGAAGTTTCTTTGCACGCAATAACCGTCAATAACTAAACCTAACCTAGAATATTTGATAAACTTCATTTGACATATACTAGATTCTCATATTATTTCAAGGGCTTGGCAACATAGTACAGTTATGACAGATGTGACGTGCAACGGTTTTAATACTGAACGGGCTATAAGTAAATTATTTTCCAGTGACAACAGTAAATACCTTGTCAAAAATTCAGTAGATTTATTTTATGCTATATAAATTTCAGGAAAGTATAAGGAAATAAGACTATGACGTCAAAAAAATATGTATTTTTATTAAAAAAAATTAACCTATTTCCAACAAAATAGTGACGGGGTCGCAAGACTTTTTACTTAACTTGCTTTTTCGTGGGTTGCGACATAAAAATGGTTCAGAAACGATGCTTTTAGGCAATAACACGTAATGGAGTACTCCGAAAATTGGAAAAGGAACTCAGTGCAGCCTGATGGAGAAATATTCCAGGCCAAAGACAGGCAAAAAGGTTTTTTACTTAGTTTCCTGTAAAAATGTCATACTTTAGTAAAGCGTGTTACCAATAGATCGAAGATAATAGAATTAATACTATTATAACGCCTTACAAAGTTTTGAAAAATATTTTTCAAAAAACAATGACCGTTCAACTAAGAAGGAACAACTACTTTTCGAGCTAGGTATATGCCACGGCAGACATTACATTACACATAGCTAAACCCAGCACATAGCGGATTCTATTGATAGTAGACTCCAAACGGACGTAATCTACACGGATTTTTCAAAAGCCTTTGATAGACTTGATCATGGTATTCTTCTTAGTAAACTAAAGGCATTTGGTTTATCTGATTCGCTAATAGTGCTCTTTCATTCATATCGAATGCAGTTTGTTCAGATTAATGGATTTAAGTCTGCTGAATATAAGGCCTCATCAGGCGTTTCGCAAGGTTCTATCTTGGGACTCCTATTGTTTAATATTTTTATAAATGATATTTCTGAAGTCATCAATATAGAATTTACTGTTTGGACCCTTACTTTTGTTACATTCTGACTATGATATGTCAATATCGAAATAATTATCAATATCCTTTCATAATTTTCATAATTTTTTCATTAAATAGTGGAATTAATTAGAAACAGTTAGTTTCATTATCAATATCCTTTCATAATTTTCATAATTTTTTCATTAAATAGTGGAATTAATTAGGAACAGTTAGCATGGTTTAGTGAGATTGGAACATAGACGCGATTATTTTGGTGTAATTCTTGCATATAAGATTATAAATTTACTGCCTAAATTTACTAGGATTGTTTAATTTTTTTGTACCCCGAATAGAGTCGAGAAATCCTATAACTTTTTATATAAATGTAAGTCGAACCAACATTCAGAAGAATTTCTTCGATTTATTCCATTTGTAATTTAATTAATTATGAATTCGATCTATTTTCTTGTTCTGAGTCATATTTCCTTAAATAATCATATTTTTTGTAGTTTATAACGAATGTATTTTGTGTTATCATTGTTTTGAATATTTCGTTTTTCCTGCTCTGTAATTGGGTTTTTCTCGTAGAGCAGTGTATCTATCTATTAAATAAACTTAGTTGGTATATCTGCAAGACATTCTGGTTTATAATTAGAAGGGACAACATCACTTGGAGATTTGCGCCTCATCAGTACAAGGTAGATACCCTCCGTCCAGAAGCTTAACAAGGTTAATACGACCTACTGCTTACTACGCTAAATTGCTCTTGGTGCTTCAGAAATCTGATCACAGACATTTGAATGATTTTACATACATAGGGTGGATATTATTTGCATGATATACTTATAGTAAAATTCAATAAAATTTAACATTTAAACGAAGTACAGTCCTATACCAGTGGTAGACAAGTTTCGGTTTCCTCTTGTGGTCGCGACTATTAATACATGTTGATAAATATCGTATTGTTCGTAATTATTTTAAAACTGACAACTGGAACATCCGCGAAAGTCACCCTATATTTTTGTGATCGGAAGAAGGTAATCAATGTGTAGATTCCGAAAATTGAAGACATAGCTCGTGAAAGGACACGCTCTCATGTACCGCTTCGATGATGCAAGCGTACATGGAATCCAGGATCCAGGGGACCGTGTTGTTTCCTTTTTATTCATTTCCTGTTTAACAAAGTATAAATACCCAATTATAAAACAGCATTGCCAACGGAAATTAGATCTAATTAGCTTGAAAAAACATAGCGACATAAAAGTACACAACTTCCTTATTGATTATACTCAGTATTGGAAAAGCAAGCCTTAATTAGGATTATTGGTGAATCAAATATATCAATATCCTGAATAGCTTACATACTAGTATCCGCCATTTTGTATAAGAGGGACGCTTAAAATATTGTCAAGGCTCAGTTCTATTCCTAACCGTTGGCGATACTCGACAGTATTATAGATTTCTATAAGAATGCTACAGCTATAGTTAGTAAACGACTTGATCTAAATTTCAAGTAGATTAGCTATAGCTAGTGAACGACTTGATCTAAATTTCAAGTAGATTAGATATAGCTATAGCTAGTAAACGACTTGATCTAAATTTCAAGTAGATTAGCTATAGCTAGTAAACGACTTGATCTAAATTTCAAGTAGATTAGCTATAGCTAGTAAACGTCTTAATCTAAATTTCAAGTAGATTAGATATAGCTATAGCTAGTAAACGACTTGATCTAAATTTCAAGTAGATTAGCTATAGCTAGTGAACGACTTGATCTAAATTTCAAGTAGATTAGCTATAGCTAGTAAACGTCTTAATCTAAATTTCAAGTAGATTAGATATAGCTATAGCTAGTAAACGACTTGATCTAAATTTCAAGTAGATTAGAACTGTATACAATATATTCCAGTCAGATCCTTGAAACTTCGAATAGACTGGATCGTAGATGCAGCCTACAATATAATGGGTTCCGAATCGAAATCACAGTTATTAGCCTAGCGGTGAAGGAAATAGAATTGTTGGACATACAATGATGATAGTAAATATGTATTAGGAGCTAGTCCAAAGATATCAGGCATTATCCAGCTGTGGTAAATTTGATGTGGACAATGAAACATCGAAAAAGGTTATTACTGGTCAGTACACTCAATAGGTCTTGGAGCTTCAGAAATCTGATCTGAGAGTAATCACGGGAATTCTCACTAGACACTGCTCACTCAGATACCATCTCTGTAAGTTAGGCAAAGTGGACAGTGATAAGTGCCGATTCTGCGATGATGTAGATGAGACTGCAGAACACATTATCTGCAATTGCAGGGTAATTGTCCGCCAACGCATTAAACACCTGGAAAAGGTCTACCTTAGAGATCCGGTTACAGAACTAGCTCCAAAACGGATAATAGGCTTTCTCAGGAGCCTAGATCTCTTGGACTAGACTAGATCTCTTGGTAATTGCGTGTCCGACAAGCTGTTAGTCCCAGTACTATCAAGTGCTTATCATGAAAAATTATTAGAAATGTCTCTAATAACATAAAAAAGGAGATATGACACAAAGCACTGTAAGTCTATGAGAAAACCTGGCCCCTTTCTGGATTGTTGAAGAGGCTGAAGTAAATTATCATAGGAAAAATGATAAAATGGAATAAGTCATTTTGATTAGTTTAACTGCAGATTTTGTATAATGAACTGCTTAGATACTTAATCTGCAATTGCAGGGTAATTGTCCGCCAACACATCAAATACCTTGAACAGGCCCATTAACCTAGCAGAACCATTTCGGAAATTTGAATTTTTGATTATACCATAATTTGTCGCTAATTTATCGCTAATTTATTACCATAATTAAAAATTTGTCGGTTGTCGTTTTTTTAAAAAAACCCACGGTTCTGCTAGGTTGATATTAAGCTAGCAGAACCACTTTTTATCTATCAACTCTTAGAAAAAACTGATATTACCATAATTTGTCGCTAATTTATCGCTTTTTTATTACCATAATTAAAAATTTTTCGCTCGTCGCTTTTTCAAATAAGCTTAACCAATGATCTGTTTTAACGAAGAAAAATTATTAAAAATTAGAAACAAAAACAAGTATTAGTTCCTAATTATTCTAACCTAAAATCTAACAAATTAAATTAGCTATGAATTATATTTATAGTAGTATTTGTTAGTACAAAGTGATGCGCCAGATTTATGAATAAACTTATGGATTAAAAAAACAACGAGCGACCAATTTTTAATTATGATAATAAATTAGGAACAAGTTATGGTAGTATTAGTATGTTTGCCCAAAAGATTAATATGAAGTGCATCGGCAGATGTAAACTCGTATAAGCTTAGCAAAAAGCGACGAGCGACAAATTTTTAATTATGGTAATAAAAGGGCGATAAATTAGCGACCAATTATGGTAATATCAGTTTTTTCTAAGAGTTTATAGATAAAAAGTGGTTCTGCTAGCTTAATATCAACCTAGCAGAACCATGGTTTAAAAAAAATGACGAGCGACAAATTTTTAATTATGGTAATAAAAGAGCGATAAATTAGCGACAAATTATGGTAACATCAGTTTTTTTTAAAAGTTGATAGATAAAAAGTGGTTCTGCTAGCTTAATATCAACCTAGCAGAACCATGGGTTTTTTTAAAAAAAAACGGCGAGCGACAAATTTTTAATTATGGTAATAAATTAGCGATAAATTAGCGATAAATTAGCGACAAATAATGGCATAATCAAAAATTCAAATTTCCGAAATGGTTCTGCTAGGTTAATGGGGGTCTACTTAGAGCCTGATCAGGTTACAGAACTAGCTCTAAAACGGATAATAGGCTTTCTCAGAAGCCCAAATCTCTAAAATATAGAGGTATGGTATACACAAATGAACTTATAATCTAATCTAATCTAAAAAACATCGAAGAGCAATTGCATCTGTTAGTCCTAACACTATCAAGTGCTTATCACGAAAAACTATTAGGTATGTCTCTAATAACATAAGAAAGGAGATATGACACAAAGCACTTATGAGAAAAGCTGGACCCTTTCTGGATTGTTCAAGGAGTAAATTATCATAGGAGAAATGGAATAAGTCAGTTTGATTAGTTTAACTACAGATTTTTTATAATAAATTGAAGCTTAGATACTCAGAAACAATTTTTCTTAGCTCTCCACCTTTAAAACGTTATTAATTTATGGAAAAATTGACTGATAAAAATGAATCCCGCTTACCGTGTGTTACTTGACTTTAAATTAGATTTTTGAATGCAGACTTCTGTTTGGTTGCACCAGAAGAAGCTACTTTTAAATTGAATAACCTATTGTCTTCCTCTTATTGAAAACCCTTATGTAAAATACAAAGTATTGGATATTTTTCGAAAAGGATAAGGAAAAATACCAAGATTTTTAGGACTCACGCAGTCCGGGACCCCAATTCTTGACCGGCAATACTCAAGGTTACTCGCTTCCTAACGAATTCGTTAAAGTACTATTATTGAGCGCTCTCTGCTTTGCGCATTCGCTTGATAGAGTTCGTTATGCAGAGAGCACATTTTTCTACGTGATAACCATAGATAATTTTTATATTTATACTGAGTGATAAGTGATAGCGAGCGTATAGTTAATGGAAAATTTAGAGGTGGCGGAAATGGATCAAATCAATTAGATCAATCCTTCGAATTCGTTCACGACAATGTTAAAATATTTGCCAATTTAGTCCACTCTTCATTTCTCCATTTCTTATCAACATACATAAAACGTAACCATAAAATTGGAATAATTTGACAGCGTCAAGAAGAGAAAACGGTATTGCCAAATTTCTTATTTCGCTTAAGGACGCCCTTTAACGAATCACCTCAAGTATTGAATAGTAGTAAAGTCTTCGCTAATTATACTGCTCGTTATGCAGCGAATTCGCTCGATAGCGAGTGATGTCAAGAATTGGGCTCCAGGATCTCTGCAGCGGTTATGCAGTAAATGCAACTCAAATGCAATTCAATTCTGCTTGGTCTAGTGCAAAGTCAAATTTCGCGAATCGTTGACGTTTCTGGTTTAAAATTCTTCTTGCTTTATGCCAAATTGTTACCTACTTTTATAAATAAGAGAAAAAATGGAGAAAACTTATTATTTAAGTTGTCATTCCTTACTAATTATTAAAATTAAAACAAAATCAGTACTTCAAGGGACATTGATACCTATAAAAACTTTAAACTAGTACTGCCACTGCTTGTTAAACTTATTCAAATTTCAGAATAAACTTACTCTTTTGCGCGAGCATTTTCGTTGATAACAGTATTATCTTCAACACTCTCTCTATGGTATTCACTAAACACAATTAACCTAGTTACACCCTGTACACTGACACGTTACTCCATTGAATTATGAAATTAAGCTCACATACATTGTCATTTAAACGCGGTCAGACATAAATTTCTTTATTGTACAAACGGACGGCGGGAAGTCATTAGTAAATTACTGGGAATGTCCTGTCCCGACAACACCTATACTAATGACTAATTTAATAGGCGTGAATTACTAATCATTTCACCTGAAAATGCAATAATGTTACATTGTAACTTGAAATTTACACTTCGCGAAGCACACCGGTTTTATTTGACAACAAAAAGTGTGTCAATACTACCGCGTACAGTTTCAGTTATGTACTAAAAAAGGTATTACATACCACGAACCACGAATTACGTTGTTGGTTGGCTAAGTGGAAGTACCACGGACACAGTACTTGTCGTAGCGGAACAAATAACATAAGCGTAGTTATCTCTTTTTTTGACGGGAACTACATTTAACGGCAACGACAACAATACAGTTGGTCCGGTGAATCTTTTCCCATGCGTCATCATTCATATACAAACGCAATAAATCAATACATTAAGTAACACGTAGGTCGTAGATTGATGGTTTAATTAGGATGTGGCTAAAATGACGGTGAACGTTATTTATTATTGTATTGAAGCTGGTGTAATAGATATTTGTAAATATTTTACAGCCATTTAGCAATATGCTACCTAAACCTTTAGTTTGAAAAAACTGTTAGTATTCCAGAGTTTTATGGGGCTATTCTGCAAACTTGCTATTAAGCAAATTTACTTGCATAAGAGTTGGTATTAATAACAACTTCCTCAGTAGAAACTTTGCAAATCAGTATTGCCCCGTTAGGGTTATGGCTGGCAACCATTACTATTGGGCCGTCACACCCATTCAGTTCAACAATGAAAAATAAAAATCTTTTGGGTTGTAAGAATGAATAATTAATATTTTAAATATGTATATTTAAGACTCATATATATACAATAGATTTTATTTAATTTTCCTCATAGTCAGAATCAAAGCTATCACCAGTATTTATATCTATTGTAATTGGTTGAATGCTAATATCAACTATATTCTGCTCTCGGGCATACCACTTTTGAATAATTTCATGGGTATGCCTAACACATTTTTCCCAAATTTTTTGATTACACTGTCCCAGTGCCTCTTTCCACATATTTATAACAGAACTATCTGAATACCCATCTTTACCAATATATTTATTATAATATGACTTGCAATTTGCCCAAATTAATACAATAGCGTTGAATTCACAATGATATGGCGGTAGTCTCAGCACTTCATGACCATGTTCTCGTAGTAACTCATCAATTCTATACACGTTTTCTTTTCTATTCATTTTTGCAATTTGTAGCGATTTAGGTTTCGTAAGTTTTGTATCAAACTTAATGTTGTTTGTTATCAACCATGTAAAAATCTCATTTTTTGTTGAATTAGTAGAAGGTTGCTTTTCTAAAAGAACACTATGATATGGAGCATTATCCATAACAATAAGAGATGGCTCTTCTAAGTTGGGAATTAATTGAATACTTATCCATTTCATAAATATTTCATTGTTCATTTCTCCATGGTAATCAGCTACTTTAGATTTTGAACAGAATAATAAACTTGCTTCAGAGACAAATCCTTTGGTAGAACCAGCATGGACAATTATAAAACGTTTACCATCATAACCATCTGATTTACGTACACTTTTAGTGCTGTTGTCTTGCCAAGATTTTGTTTTATTTCCCTTCGAATAGATCCATGTTTCATCCAAAAATACAAGTTCTCTTGGGTGAGTACTTGAAAGGTTTTCCATATATTTACGCAGAAAATTGGCTCTCAAGGCTGCAATACTGGTCTGCTCCATTGAAGCTATCCGATTGTCATCTTTGTTATATTTGAATCCCAATGTTTTTAACAAAGTGCTCAGAGATGTTTTGCCAATAGATACAATTTCGCTTTCCCTCAATTTACAATTTAAGGTAGTCAAAGTAACATGCTTCTCTAAAACAAATACAAAAATTATAGTACAGATTCAATTTGAACAAATACTATATTTTTAATGATATTGTTTGTTCATTTCATCATTAATGTTTTAACCTTGACTGTTCAAAAATAAGGTAAATTCAATAGTTGAATTAAATTGTAATGTAGTCACAAAACTACTAAAATCTATATAAATACCTTCCTAAATTTTTCTTGAATATACCATGATTTGAATACTCATTACAAAATACCTACACCTACATTTTACCAAAAAATTATAATTAAATAGATTGATATTTACTCTGTTGGTACATATCATATAATGTGTTCCGTACTGCCATATTAGCTCCCTCAGGTAGATCAGTTGTTTTAGTTTTAGAACGAGTTCTGCTTTTGCCTGGGCTTGAATGAATTGGATCATTTTCTTTTCTTTTTTTTTATAGCATATTCTGTTCGTCGAGATAATTTCAAAGCAGCAGCTACCCTCTAACATAAAAAAATTGATTGATAATAAGTATATTGCTAAACAAGCATGCATTTAAATATTTATGTTACCTCTTGAACACATGAAAGTGGTTCCAAAGGTCCTCCATTTCTTTTTTCTAACTCAAAATACTCCAACACATTTAGGACCAGCTCCTGTCCTTACGAATTCAACGTTTTTCCAGGCATATTCTAAAAATAAAAACCATTCATTAATAACTCTGGTCTTTCGGAAAATTTGGTCAATATTTTCTACATTGGTGGAAGCAAAATATGTTTCATATAATTCAGTTTGATGGAGTTCTATCCAGAATCATAATGAAATGTCAATTTAAGGTTAGTTTTCATTGCGAAGTAAATAAATAAAAAGTAGATAAATAATATTTACTTACCACAATAATTCAAACACTCAGGTATAAGTTAGTCGTTATAACAACTGTTTTTGAAATAAATGTATATGCAAGGGGCAAAAAAATGGATAAAAATGTAAAATAAAAATGTAAACAAAGTCTGTCAATATACAAATTCGCGGTTAAACCACAGAACTTCTGTTGTGTGGGTTACACCTAATCACCCACATTCATCATATGGCTATCTCTGTCTGTTATATTATGTTGTAATGGAACAAACGGTTTCATTTCGGGGGTTTAGATTCTGTGAGTAGAAAAGAGACGTACTACAAAAAGTAGTATGTGAATAATTTCATACATGGGAAAAGATTCACCGGACCAACTATATCAATACTGGTGTATAGAAAATAGAAATTAAGGATCTAAAAATATTACATTATGGATTTTAGGGACCATCTCCACCTTATTTAGAGCTCCAAATACAGGGTGACCAGAAACTCTCCTGCCAAACGCAAAATGTCATACTATAATGTTACCGAACATAAACCAATCGTTTATGTTGAAAAAATTCTGAGATCATTTTGAATTTCATTATTTCTTTACAAGCCTACTCTATTTTTTCCCACAGCTGAATACATTTTGTATTGAAACAGCATAAACTAATGATTTTAAGTGGCCCCAAAAACAAAAACCGCATGGATTGAAGTCGGGCGAGCTTGCAGACCAATTGACTGGTCCGCCTCGTCCAAACCATCGATTTCCATACGTAGAGTCAAAATATTGACGAAGTACTCGACTAAAATGAGCAGGACAACCATCGTGCATGTACCATACATTTTGACGTCCATTAAATCAGGCAAATTATTTGTTATGCTTTTACAAATATACTCTATTCCAAGATATTTCGTTTAATTTTGTTAGGTATGTTTACAGTCACAGTTTAAAACTGAGATAATAAAACACATTCGTTTTGTATCTATATTTACATGATCAGATAAAAGGACTAGCCCTCCCAACTATCAATTCGACATCGTTAGCGAACTAATATATTTTATAATTGTTTTATTGACGCTTCGTAAAAACTTTTATGTTTTATAAAGTATTAATTAGCGATAAATTTTTTGCGCTTAACTGTTCTGTCACTAAAATTGTTTTGAAAACGTTCTTACATCAAAATTATAAAATATTTATAGAATAAGTTATAAAACTATTTTATAAACATTTATAAAATACTTTTTGTAGAGCATATTACCTCTGAATAATACTTTGCTCTAAAAGCATTATATAATGGTGTTTTTTAGGATTAATTTTTCGCTATGAAGGCAATAATAAAACTGTTTGGTTACGAACATATTTACTAATATTAAAATAGTTTTTTAATTGTTATTAATAAAAGTGAATTGCTTGCTGTAGCAGATTTGTATAAAAGCGAGTAATTATAAAATTGTTGTTTTATAGTTTTACAAAAAATAGTTAAAAAACAAATATGTTGCATAAGGAGGTCTTTTAACTTTAAAATGTTAACACAACAATAATTATAAAACTGTTATAAAATTTTGTGTAAATAGGAATGTTAAAAAAACTTTTTTATCGTGTAACTTTTGGCGCTGTAGCAAAAGTGTATCATTTCATCCTAATAACAGAGCTGTTATAAAACAGTTTTATAAATGTTTTTTCAAATTATTATTGCACATTTATGAATGTTCTAAAAACTGTTTTATTGCAGCAACAAACAACATCTATAGAGCATGTCTAACAGGCGATTTGTTTTATAATCTGCGCCGATCACATACTTATAAGAGCTGTAAGAACATTGTGAAAGTGTTTATAGGACAGGGGCTGTTTTATAAATTACTTTCTGTAAACGTTCTAAAAGCCATTATAAAACTTAAATTGTTAGTTGGGGTATGTTCTCGACTTAAGTACATAAACAATTAATAGTAGGTTCACTCCAAGCTCCTCCCAGCGTAATGTCTATCCCACTTGGTCTCCGTTGCTACTCTTTTTCGGGATGTTTTTATTAAGTTACAACCGAGCGATAGACAGATTCAATTTATTTCCA
This sequence comes from Lochmaea crataegi, assembly GCA_947563755.1. Taxonomy (NCBI): domain Eukaryota; kingdom Metazoa; phylum Arthropoda; class Insecta; order Coleoptera; family Chrysomelidae; genus Lochmaea; species Lochmaea crataegi. The sequence goes on along the minus strand of OX387423.1, from coordinate 86,330,036 downwards.
TTCGTAAATACAAAATTCATTATTTAAAAAAATGGCAAAAGCTGATAGGCACTTGAGTAGCTGACACTACCCTAAGCAAACAAATGCTTGTTCGGTAATGACAGGCTAATCTAGTACTTTACATGAATGTGTAAAATAGTTATGTATGTAAAAAAATATATATGTATTTAACGAACGTGTGAAATTAATTATTAACATTTATAATAATAATAATAATTACAATAATAATAATAATAATGATAATAGCAGTGTCATCGAATGTTTAGCATAGGAAACCATTACTTATAATATGTTTAATATTTCAGGATGACTTACAAGATACTGTTTGACTTCTTTTTTATATACTTTATATGTTTTTATTGTTTTCAAATATGGAGGCAATTGGTTATATAATCTTGGTGCATAATATATAAGTAAATGAGTTTTTTGCGACCATTTTTTAATTAATGCAGTTCTAACGTTTAAATTTGTAGCTACCCTCATAGGCTAAAGGGGGTTTATTTTTTTCATGGTATAAAGGAAGTATTATATGTTTATACATAGTTTGAATATTTGAAATTTTGGATTCTCTGTATAATAGAAGAGTAGAGTGTAATCTGCTTTTTTTGAAGATTATTTTCAGAAGTAAGTTTTGTACAGTTGGCAAAATACTCAATGTTGTATTGAATGCTCCACCCCAAGCTATTATGCAGTATCTGATTATTGACTCTGCAAAAACAGTATAATTAGGTTTTTTCTGACATAATTTCCTTAGGTGATAAAATTTTCTAATTAAAACTCTTATTCTTTTTGCAACATATGTTCTGTCCATTTTGAATATTGATCTATTATTATAACAAGATATCTTATTGACGAACATTTTGTAAAACTCTTACATTTGCAATTTTGTTTTTGAGAGCAGTTAGTGTAATGAATTTGTAAACATTATGTTTGTAAATTAGAGTTAGTAAATTATTCATAAGCCACAATTGGATTCTATTTAAACCTGCTTCAACCCTCTCTTTCACTAAATCCCATGGTTTTCCAGAGAATATTAGGACAGTATCATCAGCGTAGCAAACTAGCAAATCAAATGTCCTTTGAAATTGTTAATTTTTGAGATGCTGTTCATGTATATTAAAAATAAAATGGGTCCTAACACTGTTCCTTGCGGTATGCACGTTTTTATTTTGAGTTCAGTACTGGATATATTTCGTATTTTTACTATTTGGATTCCGTTTGTTAGATAATTTTCGAATAGTTTTAGAGCTGTACCTCGAATGGCATAATTACATAATTTGTTTAGTAATTTTTCATGTTCAACAATGTCGAAAGCCTTGGCTAAATCTAAAAAGACTGCTATACATTTTAATGAATTGTCCAACGTATCCACCGTTGTTTTGAGGAGGTCAATTAGCATTAGCATTTTCAGTATTAGAATTTTTGATAAAACCATACTAGACATTAGCCTAACTTTTAATGCTTGTTCAAATATTTTTCCGAAATTGTTGATTATTGATATAGGTCTACAGTTATTTAAGGTTGTTGGGTTTCCGGAGTTACATTAGACTCCTTCCACTGGTTTTTCCATACATGAAGCACTTGTTTACTATATGTGCCAGAGGCTTATACTTTATTTCAGAAAGGTATAGAGTAATAAAACCTCATTAGGTATGCAAAGGGAGCACAGAGTGACCCAACGAATATTTAAGCCACTTTCATAGTTTGGCATTGATTTCATTGTAAAATTCTTTCTTTTTATCAAGTGCAGTAGTACCACCCGGGTTGGGGTCAATATATGGGTTTTAGCCTATTGGTATCGATCCACAAACACTGAAAATAGTGTGCCAAAGGCGTGCCGGTAGGATACTCGTAAAAAGGAAAGAATTTTATTTTAACAGAATAAAAATTAGGCATTATGTACATAGTATTAGGTACACTTATTTTTTATTGAACATTATACAATAGATATATGATTGTGAATACTTTTTATTATTTTTGAGGTAATGTTGTCCGGTCCTGGTGAACAGTTATTTTTTAAGTTTGATATGATTATAATTATATCGTCATTTGTAACAGGTTCAAGAAATATTGAATCATTAATTGGAGGATCATTCAAAAAGTTATCGGGTAGTTCAGTTATTTGTTTTTTTTCAGCCATTTTCTTACCAACATTTATAAAGAAATTGTTGAACTCTGCTGCTTTTTCTTTATTTTCTGCTATAATGCTTCCATTTTCCATGACTGTTTAAATTTTTCGATTGTGTTTTTCTTCCCAGCGTCAATTATTCTGTTTTTATAATAGTCATTTTTAGTTTTTTTAATAAGAGCAGTTACTTTATTTCTATAACTCTATATTTTTGCTTAAGGTCATCGGAATAATTTTTTAATAACTTTTTTTTCAACTTATCTCTCTCAATAATAGAATTTATAATACCATTTGAGATCCAGGGTTTAAGTTTTGAGAGATTTCTATTTTTATATGGTACTATATAGGTACATCTTGAAATGTGTTCTTTGAGCTTAGTAATGAAATTGTGTGAAACTGTGGGTGTTCTGTATTGAATATTTATTATGTAACAGGTCATTTAATTTAGAAAAATTTGTTTGTTGATATTGATTATTTTCGGAATTACCTTGTTTAATTTCTTTCTCAAAATTAATATAAATGTATGGAGTGAAATGGTCCGTCATATATGTGGTAAAAATAATAGGATCTATTGAAATTACATTGCTTAAAGATTTCTCTTTTTTTACAAATATAATATGATCAATTACAGAGCTAGTGTCATTAGTTACTCTAGTAGGTTTATTTATAAATGAATTATATCAGTTAGAAATCAAAATATTCAAATAAGTGTTGAATCTTTTTCTAACAAATTTATGTTAATATCACCAACATAAATATAAAGGCTATGTTTTCTCAAATTTCCTAAATATGTTTCTAAATCGCTAGTGTATTCTTGTACTTTAGTTGATGGATACCCATAATACCGTGTGTATATTGTAGTTTAAAGGTAGAGTCCATTCCAAGATATTTCGTTTTAACTTAACACCAGCATGATTGATTCAAGAGAAAAACCCACAGTGTATCGTACTCGTTTCTTCGAAAAGATAACGACTTGATCATTTTACAACTGAAATGTTTGGCTGGTAAAATAATACAATGAGGGATGTATAAACTTTTATTATTAAATCCAGATACCGAGTCAACGAAATATTGTGAAATATACTTTACTGTAAGTAATAGTTCACTATTTGTGTTTCCAACTAGAAAATATTTGTATTGCCGAAAGTTATATATTTTTTAAAATTATCAATATAAGCGATTGGTTAAAATATAAATATTTTTTCACGTAGATTCATAACTTCCAAAAAATTTGATTCCTGACATGATAGTCCTATGAGAACCTAACATTAAAAAAAACGTAAAAAATGTAAATTAGTCAGTGGGAATGGAATTTGGGTCACCAGTCGCTGTTCTTATTGTATGAACTCACCTTAAACTGAGTAATAAGTGGGGCACAAGAAACATAGTCCAGGAAATATAAGGCCATTATGTTCAAGTGGATATGATGTAAAATTAAATCTCACATTATTTAAAAGTCAATTAAAACTGTCATTTTAACGATATTTCACGGTTTTCGCTTATATATTTTTTTCCTCGGATGTTACAAAAAAAAGTTCATTACTTTTTTATTCGTCTTCAAAAGACCTACAAAACTTAGCTTTGTAGAAAAAAGCTGGATTAGGTTAAAAGTAATTACTAAAAAACCATTGTTTATGCAATGTTGAATGAACAATTTTGAAACGAGCTATTATCACTGCCATGTATCTCCGTTTCGTGCAATTAAGATGGATTTCCACAGAACAGTCATCCGACGATTCGATCAACCGAAAGTTTTGTGATTGGTGGAAAAATCTCTTGTACATCGATTATATCACTTGTACACCAAAAATCAGCCGTACTAAATGGTAAAACATGAAATGGTCATTTCCGGTCTATATTTCCTGGCCTAAACAAAGCGATTTTATTTAAAGAAAATACATACCAAATGATACCCGTCAGAAAATTATCTATTGATTCTTTAATTCTATTACAAAATTTGTACGAACATATTTTAGTTAAAAATTTCCTCCAAGTACACTATTTTAAAACGTACCTACTAATTTCAATGAGGCTCATCTTTGTTAGCTCATCGATTTAAGAACAACGATCTGTATAATAAAATCATTTACCGATTCAATAATGTATCAAGCACTCCTACTACAAATGAATTAAACACTTGAATTGTTTTATTTTCCATGTTTATTTATGTACAATGCACATGCAATTTTGCTTCAAAAATGAAAAAATAACTATTGTGCAGTTCCAATATTTTCACCAATATACAATGCAATACAAAAACACATAGTTGGTTTGAGTTTGAATGGATCTTTTCATAAATAAATTCGAATACACCGTTTTTTAAAATTCCTATTGTTTTTCCAATGTCAAATACGTCATAAATCCTAATAAAACGTAGGCTCTTGTCGTTTCTAGAAAATAAGTAAAAATACAAAATTAATTTGTTGTCATCTCCACACATGTTGACCGCAGCATCGTTTAAGCATACTATAGGCGATATGACTTCTTTTTTTACAATCTACAACAAAATGAACCAACAAAAGAGTCGACCATGGGCGTGGATCTTTATAATTTGTAATAATGTATTTACATACGTTTGTCACGCCGCTACTGATACTTGACGGAATGAAAAAAACTGAGAAAGGTAGGGGAGAGGGGGTAAAATGATCCATTCGGGTTAAAATGATCCCTCAATTTTAAGTTCGCCTTACATGCGAAATTAATGTAATATTGGCAACAGTGCATTAGATGGAAAGCCGAAGTAACCGACCAATTACGTAGTGATCTTGATGAAGCTGAAGATATGGTTCCAGGATCCGGTTCATGTAACGTATCGATATTATCGACATACGTAACCAATAAAGCAGAAAATGATTCTAGCGAAACAAACGATCTGTTCCTAAAATTCAAGGCAAGAGAATCATAACAAAGAGGAAGTCTAGTGGAGTTCTAACCAGTACGCCATACAAAAGTGCTCTTGAAGAGGATATCAAGAGAAAACAAGCAAAAGGAAAGACAATTAAAAATAAAAATGGAAGTGATAAGACACTAAAACAGAAGAAAACAAAGAAACTGAAAGATATAAAAGAAAGTCTTCCCAACTGATCGGATTCGGAAGATAACGAGAAAAATGCAACCTGTCTCTACTGCTGTAAGGAATAAGGTGCATCAATTGACGGATGGATTCAATGCAAAAAGTGTTTGGAATGGGCTCAGGAATTGTGCGCGGGAGTTGATGAAGACGAAGATGAATTCATTTGTGAATATTGCTCCATTGTTCCCTTAGCAGTAGTCAGAGTCCAGAGAAAGATTAAGTTTTAAGTAGGACACATTATCTTGATGTTATAATGTCAGAGTATCATTTTTAAGTTGTTAATTCAAGTTGCTCAGTTGTTTTATCAGAAAAAATGAAAAAAAAAATTTCCCTTTGCTCTTTTTTTTTATTATTTTCATTTTTAATAAGTTACTAAAGATTTTTTTCTAAAAAGTGGTGGTTTTAAAAAATACCCCTTTTTAGGGGTTTATCCTATTGAAATAATATTTTAAAGAGTCTTTTCCCATTTTGAAGTTGTTTTTTCTTAGGGGGATCATTTTACCCCTTCTCCCCTACTATTATTGTTGCAGATGCATTTCGATACACAAATCATCGAAATCGGTCTATAAGTAATTGAGAAATATCAAATTTCCCTTACACGGTTATTTTAACATATTAACAGAATAACATTGATGCTTTTGTGGAGTGGATGCATCAAATTCGGTTAAAAAATTACGTAATTTAATATTTCTATAGGTTTTGTGACAAAACTTTCTTGAACATTGAAATTTACGATGCCATATAAATGTCTATAACTTTTATAAGTTTCATCCGATTTTCCAACATTTAACCTAAAAATTTCTTTATTCAATATTAGCTACAAAATTGGGCAGTGACAACTTTTTTGATTTACGAATGCCCCGAATACAGTCCTGCATTTTTTCATTTGTTTTATAACTATTGAAAGTTTAACCAAGAGTTTTTTATTGTGCGTCTTACCGAAATTAGAAATCCTCAATTTCACATTTTGAATGGAAAAAACACCAATTTAAAAATAATTATTCAGAAAATTAATGACCCCAAGCTAAGCGACAAGTTTGTAAAATTTTAATCTAAAATTATATTTCTCATTACACTTACATGCTGCTAAATCCTGTAGCTGCTGAAATTCTTGCGGGGATAATTTATCCCATTGTAAAGTCATTTTCAGAAGACGGAAGATTTAAAATTAGCTTATGAATGCTGTTAAGCTGATCTGAAAAAAAAAATATTTTGTTAAAAATCACACGGTTGAAGTTGGTTTAAAAAGATGCAATGCTTGTAAAATTGACAATAAATCTTTACATAACAGTGGTTATAAAATTGTTTTTGCATTACGAAGATAACTTTTTAAATTTTGTTGTTGAAGTTTGTTGAACGTACGACGGTTTTATTTTAAGTGTTGTATATAATAACATATAGTTTGGCAAAACATAACTGAAGCTGTGAAAGGAATGCGGTCGAAAACATTCGATATTGCCACGTATAACTATGAAAAAGCTAAAGTGCTAAGTATGTAGTGATAACAATTAGAAAATGGACTTTTTATTATTAACAATATATCAATAATGATTAAACGTTAGTTCTTTAATGTGCTTGTTTCATTGGATTTTGTCTATCAACATTATTTTTTCAATTTCTGAATATTAAAAGATGAACACTTTTCCAAATATGTTATGGGTTTTCTTCAAGCCGGCAACATAATTACCACGCCCTCCGACTAACTCAATTGGTGAATATTTATCAAATTTCCGTTGCTAACCACCTGACCTAACCACCTGACTTCCTATTGGCAAGCGCGTGCGTGTGTTCTTCCCTCTCCCTTCGGCAATTGATTGACATTGATTATCCAATGGCGTTTATATTGTCAGTATATTTAGCTTCGTATTTTCAGTTTTACTTGGTATCTTATTATTTCGTATCCATATTGAATTCAAGTACGATTTTTAACATTATTTGTTTTGAAAAATACCTTACCTTCAAAGCAAAGCATAAATCAGTTTCTATATAGATATAATTATTATATAATAATAATTATTATTTTTAATACTTTTATAAAATAGGTTCCATACGCCATTCGTACGTTTATGACAGATATCGGCCATGATTTCCTCCCCCCTTACCGATGCCGCGTAGCTTTAGATAGACTTGCCAAACTATAGCTGGCTCCTGTCAACAAATATCAAATGTCGAAATTAACTGTCATGTTTAGTTAACTTAACGCCAAAGTTTCAGACCGCTTCGTTGAAAGCTATATAGGTCGACCAGAACAGCTAGAGTGATGAGAACTGTATGCGCGTCAGCAAACTTCTTGTTACGCTGACGGAACTTAGAACACATTAAACATGTTTAGCGTATTGTATGATTTCTTACCCGATTAGTACTTTTTAGAATTAATGATAATTCTAGGAAGGAGATTAACTATTAGGACGTCGAAAAGATTAACAATTGCATTTATAAATATTTTTCAGAATTAGTAATGCTTATTTTATTAATTTAAATTTCAATAGCAACACCAATTCTTGTGATGAGATATATTCTCAAAACAAAAAGAATAATAGATTGAATTAGAAATACATATTATTATTAGGTATACTATGCTGTTTCTGAAATATTACAATAGAGAGGGTTTAATATATGTACCTACTATTTGTGTTTGATTATTTTGTTGGTACGCTACTGTTGAAGCGAGCAAGCGCGTTGATGTTCTATCTTTCATTTCTGCATCTTTCACTGTCTTTCTTCGCGCACATCCAACACTCTAGCTGTTCTGGTCGAATTATACCTGCATTGGGTCGAGCACTGCGACCCTAACGAAGATAAGGAAGGGGACCCTTTTTTGTGTCGTTTACATATTTATCACGTATTCGGTATCTTAATATTCGTTCTTGAGAGAAAAGGGATAGTTAGTCTATTTCTGGCATTTGTACTAACTGTTTATTTCGCATTGTTTTGTATATAAACTATTCAATTTTGAGGTTCGTTTTATTAAATATCTTACACTACTGTTTTTTTCTAGCTTTACATATAAAAGATAACCCTCGTAAACAGAAACGCCTTTTGGTTAAAACAATAATCACTCGTCGTATTATTCAACATTCACACCTTTTACCTTTTAATTAAGTTTAAATAGTGTTTGAGACATCCAGGTAATGACGTGATCAAGATACATGAGTAAATAACCCATAGCGGCTGAAAACAGCCACATCCTATTAGACCTTTTCATGCCTGCAACGCTTTGGCTTTAATTCTACCCGGAACCCAACAACTTTCGGTTTCTTGGCGTTGCCATCTAAGATCTAAAGTTAACTTGTTTTTAGAAGAAATTGGATACGACGGTCAGACTGTTTAATTTTGTTTACACGGACAATTTAAAACCAAAATAATAAAACAAGTACATTTTGTAATTATATTTACAGTGTGATCAGATAAAAGGACTAGCCCTATGTCCTCGACTAAAGCACCATACAATACATAAACAATTAATAGTAGGTTCACTCTAAGCTCCTCCCAGCGCAATATCTATCCCACTCGGTCTCCGATGCTACTCTTTTTCGGGATTTTTAAGTTCCAGCCGAGTAATAGACAGATACCGTGTGAATATTGTAGTTTAAAGGTAGAGTCCATTCCAAGATATTTCGTTTTAACTTAACACCAACATGATGAATTAAAGAGAAAAACCCACAGCAGGTAGTCGTTAATCCGATAACAATAGCACTGTATCTTCGAGAAGATAATGCCTAATAGTATGATTATTTCACAACTGAAATATTTGGCTGTTAAAGCAATATTTAGTTTTAGTATCTAAATTAAATTTCACAACATTTCGCTGACTCGGTATCTGGCCTTAAGGATTTAATAATAATAGTTTATAAATCCCTCATTGTACAGTAAACAGTGACAGATCCGTAGTCGGTAAAATTTAGATGCTAAAATATAAATAAAATTCATTTTGTAAAAAAAATTTTCAAAAACGAATTTAACTTTTATTTATTAATTGGAATTGAGCAAATTAAACAGTTGAAACACACCGTGTACGCTTTAATTTATTACATCTAATTGGCAGATGTTATCAAAAAAATTTCAAATAAAAAATATGTAGTTTAATAATGGCCACATTTTAAAAATATTTTGTAGGAAAAAATATATATATTATATTGAATTTATATAATTTAGTCAATCTGTTTAGTTTTAATATGCCCCTGCCAAAACTCCTATCAGGTCGTGTAATACAGACGCTAGCTATCGTTCTGTATTTTTTTAAAAACAAAATCATATCGATATATATATTCCTGGGACTGGAATGACATTGCTACATAATAAAATATGAAAGTGGAACTGCTAAGAAAGAATAGTTAACAGACATTTGAGAGAAATAACTTACCATTCACATGAATGCACTTTTTAAAGATAAGATACGATAATAGAAATTTTTGCTTCAATGGCACATGTTCACAGGAAAGAAGAATGAAACCCTTTTGCCACTGTTTAAATACACGAAATCATGTGAAAGATAACAGACTTACGTCTCATGTTCATGTCACGCTCCAACAATGTTGGGCGACAATTTGCAACGGATACTCAGTTTAGAGAGCACCTCAGGAGTAGATTCTGAGACCAAACTAGTACAAATTCAGAGAGTAGTCTTACCGGTTCTCGGGTAATCCTACTTGAAATTTATTTTAATTAAGGTACTGAAGGAAGTTAATAATTAATAAAAATTATGAAAGTTAGGAAAGGTAAGTGGGCGCCACTCTGAATAATACTAATTTATTTTACTCACATCAGCATTATAGCGACAAATCCTGTAAGATTGGAAGGGAAAATAAACTTTATGAACAACGTTATTAAATTTACAAGTTGTATATTGACTTTGGAAACAAACAATTAAGCAAAGGAAAAAAAATGACTGGTTTTTATTGACGATTGTTGAAGAGTTGAAAAATCTCTAGGTGGTACTGTCCTGGAGTGATAGAGATGGAGTCCTCGTTGAGGTACAGGTAAAGTTCTAGGTACTTTCCTGGAGTGATAGAGATGGCGTCCTCGTTGAAGTACAGGTAACAGGTAAAGTTCTAGGTAAAGCGTTCCATGGTACTTTCCTGGAGTGATAGAGATGGAGTCCTCGTTGAAGTACAGGTAACAGGTAAAGTTCTAGGTAAAGCGTTCCATGGTACTTTCCTGGAGTGATAGAGATGGAGTCCTCGTTGAAGTACAGGTAACAGGTAAAGTTCTAGGTAAAGCGTTCCATGGTACTTTCCTGGAGTGATAGAGATGGAGTCCTCGTTGAAGTACAGGTAACAGGTAAAGTTCTAAAGTCCCATGTAAAATGTCCCAGGTAAAGTTTCGGGTCCAGGTAAAATGCTAAGGAACGATACTAGTATCAGGAACAAATTTTCCCAATTTAACAAAATCCAGGATGTCTGAAGTATGATATTACAATGATTAAAGATTACAATGTTAAAGAAAATCATTTAACAACGTGGTTCATACATCCTGTATTTTAGATAAAAGAAACAATAAAAAAAACAATAAAATCGAATAACCGATTCTATACCGGTAGATACAGACATATTTTAAATATGTATATATTTTAAAAAGATTTGAAATATATTCAAAGAGAATATGAAAAAATCTGAAAGAACAAAAAAAACAAAATCATATCGATATATATTCCTGGCACTGGAACGACATTGATACATAATAAAATATGAAAGTGGAACTGCTAAGAAAGAATAGTTAACAGAGAAATAACTTACCATTCACATGAATGCACTTTTTAAAGATAAGATACGATAATAGAAATTTTTGCTTCAATGGCACATGTTCACAGGAAAGAAGAATGAAACCCCTTTGCCACTGTTTAAATACACGAAATCATGTGAAAGATAACTTAAGTCTCATGTTCATGTCACGCTCATACGCTTTGACCAGGAAAGGGATTTACATTTCAGTAGTGAATTCTTGATTCATATTTAATTAATAATTGGTAGAAGAAGAGATAAGAGCGAGTTCGAAGTGGGAATATCAAAATAGCAGTGGATATTTTCACGACAGACGGAACTCGATCGGCCCGTATAGAAACGTTGATTTCGACTCTCGTCTCGGTGTTGGGCACGAGAAAGGACTGGCTATTCGCCGCCCATACGATAATTTATTATCAATTAACTGGAGGAAAGGAAAGTGAACGAAATTAACGTCACAGCCAGTTCTTTTTTAAGCTCTTTCACATTTCGATCATTTTCCCCATTAACGGCAATTAAAATAAATTCTAGGTCACAAAACACAAAATAAGCGAAGATGCACATTCCTCCATATTCTAAATATGTCATACTTAATATGTGGCAACACTGATAGTCCTTACTGGTGGCGCACGATCATGCACGATGCTCAACACGTGGTTATTTTTAATACTTGAGAACCGGTGTTTCTCTAGTGGTGCGAGTCCAGCCTTAGCACTTATCAATCTTTTGAGAATTTTAATACGAGCCGATCGTACTGGAGATTGGAGCCTTCACGTACAAGCTGTTAAACAACTGCAACCTGTTTTTCACGTTTTGGATCGTACTAATTACGTGCGTTGGTCTTCAATGCATCTCCATGACATGTTAATGCTAGAGAAGACGGCCCCTGAAGTATACAACGAATTCAAAAAAGGAAGATTTACCGTGAAGCAGAGTAAACATCATTCACAGCAGTTGGAACCGATCAAGCTTTGGAACAAACCATTAACCGCTCGAAGAAAAGTTCTGCAGGAATCATTGGTTCGACTCGTAAGAAGGATTTTGTTGCCGCTTGGGAACTTGTGTATCGCGAAATTCTGGCAATTTCTAACTTGTACAGAGAAAAAACTTTTGTAAGAAATGACAATTATGAACTGAAGAGCCATCATGAACATTACGCAGGGAAAACGGATCGAATAGATACGGTTATTGAAAAAATGATCCAATATATTTCTCAGCGCGTAAATTCATTTATGGAAGGAAATCAACCACTGCGAAACATTGTCACGCAGGAGCAGACGCCACCCGATGTAACCAAAGCTCTTTTGAACATATTTGAAACTGGTTGTGAAGTATACGAACAATTTCGCAAGGAAAGATTTGAAAATATGACCACTATTAGTAGAATTAAGCTTCCACCGTTCAAAACAGCAGCTGGAACTGTCCCGCAGAAGCAATCCAAAATTGCACACAAACAAAATAGAGAGACTCAGCGCATTATCGAGCTAGCTAAAGAACGGGGATATAGTATGAAGTTACTGTTAAGGTACGAATTGACACAGGATAACTTCCTTTTCGAAGAAGAAGGCGTTTTGAAAAAAGAATCGCAAAAGTCAAGCCTATTTGTTGAATTAAACAAGTTACTTATTGATTCCAAGGATTACACTCTAGTACTTAGCTCAGACAAGTTTTGTGTATTGGTCGATGTTATGATGGGTATTCGAAAAGTGCAGTGGAAAAATTTGACAACCTTCCAGGATCTTGCTATTGCATTCTGCAATATGATAACTGCTACTCTGAAAGTATGTATAAATAGAGTCGACTTTATTTTTGATAGCTACTTAGAAATGTCTGGAGAGAGATTTCGAAGATACGGCAAAGAGTATATCACAATCCATTTAATCACAGATGATGTACAAGATGTTGTTCAAGCTCAGAAATTTTGGGGTTGAGTACAAAATAAAATTAAGCTTCAAACATATATGAGGAATTATTTGCTAGAACATACCCCTAGTTTTTGGGAAGGGGTTGAAATAGTATGCGATGCAACAAATATCGAACCCTAATGTCAGTCGTATGCCTCATCACGTTCTTCTAGTACCCTGGACATGTTACAAAGAAATAATATAGAAGAAGCAGATATGTGAATTATGGTACATGCAGTGCGAGAGGGAAATAAAAACATATATATACTATCTTCCGACACCGACATATTAGTTATGGCTTTGTATCATTTCAGGACTTATAAATCCGAAGGGATTCAGGTAACTTATTTTGTTATATTTTTTTTAAATGGCAGCTTTGGTTTAGAGCAGGAGTAGGAGCAACTAGGAAGGATGTTCCGTTGTATTTGATGGAAGGACGTCATGGTTCAGAATTGTGTACTGTTCTTCCAGCTCTTTACCATTTGACTGGTGCAGATTATACAATCAAAGTTGGAACCAAGTCTTGGTGCTAGTCCAGTGAAATATCTCGGCAGTTTTGCTAAAGGTAAAAATGAATATTCTTGTTTAAAACACATTCAACTAGCATAACTTTTACAGGTAAATCTGAAAAAGTAATCTAAGATTCAGTGCAGAGTTCAGAAGAGTATCGTATTCAGGTGCTTCGCCCAGGTAACTCTTCAAAAACATTTGATGAGTTGAGGTATTGGATGTATCATCATGGAAAAACTTTTTCTGTAACAGAGTTACCTCCTACAAGCGCATCAATAAGGCCATATTTTTTCATTTTAGTTCTAACTAGCTGATATTTTTTGTTATATACTAATATTTTGGACCACCCTGTATAATACCCTTAATATAATTATTTTACAGATATATTGTAAATTTTATTCCACAATAACAACACATACGACCTTACATCTTGAATGAATAAAGGACATTTGCATACTTATATCCTATTTGTAGCTTTAATACATGACCACCCAGTATAAAAACCAAACTGGCCATTTTTGCTCCTGGTAACCAAATGATACTGAATATGTATGTCTCGAACAACTTAATGCCACAAAAATAATTCGTGTATCTCCCAAAAACACAGGATGTTACCTAGCGTATGGACTAGTGGTTCAAAAGGTTCCTGCTATTTTGATAAAATTGCCCAGAAAATTTTTTAAACTGAATAATATTATTACATTACATATGGTCTTTAAGTAAAAAAATATCTATTTAAATTTTGATATGAAGAATTAGTAGGTATGGTTTTATAATTGTTATTACTATTGTTATATTATATTATGTTACACCCACCACAATCGTTTTATTTTAAATTTAACAGACAATTTTTTTTAAATGTCCTAAATATCATTGTGAATGTATAATTCCGCACTTTTTTATACAATCTAGGGTTGGTATCATTTGTTCTTGGTATAGGACATATATATCCTTATGCATTTGGTTTTATTAGCGTCACTTCGTTTTTTTCGTTTATGTATTGGCTTATTGATAATGTCTTTTACTGTGGATATTGGGGTTTTGGTCAACTTACATGTTTCTTTTGCTGCATCGGTTATAGTATAACCTCTATGTTCCAATGATTCGAACATATTTTTCTCAATTCGTTTCGCATCCGGCGAAAAATGCCCAAATTCTGAGAAAATATTAAAAATGATTATCCCCACCTGTGAACTATTTAATTATAATTACGGGATATTTATTAAAAATAAAATGCCCCAAATGAGTATAGGAGTAGAGATGGGGCACAAAATCTTTCTTCATATTTCCATTTGGTGGTCTCAATGTACTTTGCGAAAATTTTGTTGAATATGTAACGCAACTTGAAAATATATTTGTAGAGAACTTCAATAATTTAGTAATGTAATTATGTTATCTGGGCGACATTTAAAATCTTTTAAAAAACGCATCCTTGTAAAAATTTTCCATTCAGTTATTGCTTATCTATCTATACAGTAGTGCGTTTATATTACATAGTTGAATTCGCAAATCTTATACTTAAACCAAATACAAAATTACAAATATTACAAAATTTGTAAATATTACTTTTTGTTCTGCTTTATGAATTTTGTATAGGATTTCATTTTTTCACAAAAAGCAATTATTTGCATTGTTTTTATATTATGTAAAACAAATTATTATTATTATTGCGACAATCTGGTATAATTTTTGACGAATTTAAATAGTTGTTCATGTTTTTTATTTTTTATTTGTTATTAACTAATCGTTAATAGATAGATTTTTGACGAATTGCAAATATTTTATTCATGTAATGTAGTCAAAGCTATTCAAACAATGATTCTATTTTATTTCTTATAATTTGATGTTCCCAATTAAAGACTAGAACGTACCGTACCTAGAAAAACAATCCTGAAAAAGTTTTCTAGCAACGTACGTTTTTATCAGCCCCCGTACCAAACACTCAATCTATAAGTCAACAAGCTATGAAGGTAGTAAATCGGTAGACCCCTGTACATACGGTAAACGTGTTTTTTAGCGACCGTTTTTCGGCATGTCTTCATAAGTTCGACATGAAAGCGCCGACGGCGCGTGAACCTACTATTCATTGTTTATGTACTATATGTTCGTTGACTAAAGTAAATAAGTAATAAAATTGATTATCATAATACATAGTTTTATGTAATTACGAAACTTCATCATATATTTAATCCTCGTACATTATCCTTTCAAATATGATCAGCTACTCTCAGATATTGAGTTTTGGATCGCTTAATTATTATCCATACCGGAAGTGCACATTAATTCCCCTAACGAATAAGGAGCCTTATTAAATTAAGGTTATTAAATATTGAGTGAATGAAAATGTAATGTAAGTTGTTTAACTTCTTAACGATTTACCCACTTTATCTAATGAGGGTCTTCAACTTTTGAAGGGTAACTAAGGATGTAGCCATGGCGTAACGCGTGATACAATTTGAAAATAAATATAAGAACACAACACAAGCATGTATAATGTCACTTTTTACATCTTCTTCAATTAATCCACCTATAATATTCTCCTGATTGATTCCAGCAACAAAGACATCTCTCATAACTAACGGTAACAAATAAATGTCGTTTTCAGAAGTGCTCGAAGCTCGTAAATCTGATGGCATATTAAACTTTGCTGTTTACGGTAAAATCACTCGTGCTGATCGATTCCGTTTCCCACCATTATCCCATTGAAATGAAATCAATTCCCTGTTACGAATCCATTCCAGAATTCGGTAATATCCCTATTTAATCCAGTTTAACTTCAAGCGGTTACATGAAGTAGCATTAACAAAACTCTAGGTTCACGTTCCACCATTCAATAAAATATTCTCTGGAAACGTAAATGTACAACAGACTTTACGATGACAGAAAGTCTTTTGGAATAGATACTTAAGGTATTACTGATTTCTCGATAATAAAAGGAAGCCCCCAAGGAGGAGTATTATCACCTAGGTGTGGGACCTCGTCATAGATGAACTCCTGGAATATTTAAACAGTAAGCGACCCTGAACCAAAGGATATGAAGGTGATCTGACAAGCTCCGAGTACAAAAGGCTGAAAATATTTTAATCCTACAAGATTGCCATCATCCCCCACTCGAATGTAACTTACCACTTAAGATTGAAAATGATATCGTTCCCGGTGAAGAATACGACTATGATTTTAATCATGCAAATTATGAAGAAATACTTTTTTCCTTGGATTGCTTTACATGATAAAGTTCTCTCTGAGATGGTATACTGTATTCTATAATTAATTGTTCCACTCAAAAAGGTTTGCAAGAAGAAGTTTCTATGTTGGTATTTTCCAGAGCTAAAGAGACTGTTAAGCCAGAAGAAATTAGCTCACAAAATCTACAAGATTACTAGGTGTCCTGAAAACTATGTAGAATCTAGTAGATTTCAGTGTAAACTTTTATTGCGAGAGTCCTACAAAAATTATATACTTGATATATATATATACTGAAAATTCTGTTACAAATAATGTTTTTTGGAAATCTCCTTCCTAGAAACGGACTACGTGATTTACACTGACGGATCCAAAACCGGAAACGGGGCTGGAGCGTCGGTCTTCAGCAGGAAACCCAGAGTTGAAATCACAGCCAACCTGGGTAGGTACGCTACCGTCTTCCAGGCTGAAGTATACGCCATTGAACTGGCTGCAAAAGAGCTGATGAATCAACCTGCTGTTAAAAAGAACATACACATCCTGACAGATAGCCAGGCTGCTCTTAAAGCACTGAACTCGAACAGGATAAAATCTAAGCTAGTATATAACTGTATACAATCCCTTGATATACTAGGCACGGAAAACAGATGAGTCTGGTTCAGACCTCGGATTGTCGGTTCTGTAATTTGGAGGACGAAACTGCTGAGCACATACTATGCTCATGCCCAGCTTTGGGCAGGGTAAGGTATAAAATATTCGGTTCTAGTACCTTAGAGCCGAGCGACTTCAAAAAAGTATCACCAAATATAACCATGGACTTCGTCAGAAGCACAGGCTTGTGGGGTGAATTATAATCCCTAGGGGTGAGCCATAATAGACCCAACGGGGGTCGCAGTGGAGGTCATAGATCACATAGAACCTAACCTAACATAAATCGTATAAACAGTAAAAAAATAAAAAATACATTAAACACAACATTTTCATTTAATTTAGTTGACATTATAAACACGGAAGTCAACTTGAAACCGCTTTATTGAACTAGACCTTGCAGTTGATCAGACGTTCTTGGCTAGGTATTTTTAGTTCCACTTGTTCCAATTCTATTAGGTCCTTATCAGGTACTTGTGGTAAGGTAAATCCAGTTCCTTTCTTTCTGAGAAAATTTATCAAATATTTTCCGTCGACCATTTCTTGCACTTCTCCAACATAATATTTTTGGGTTTTCTTCGTGCAATACTTAACCAGCAAAAAGTCACCGATTTTGATATTTGGCATCCCAGATTCAGAATCTATGATAGCGTCTACACCTTGAATTCTTCGTCGGAATTTTCTCGGTCCATTTCACTTAAACAGTCAGATTCATCATCAGCGTAGCTCACCTCCTCCCCGGAATCATCTGAATCATTCGCTTTTTTCTCTACATTATCAAACAGCTTATGTTTAACTTGCTTCTTCTTTTGTTTGGCTATTTTTTTCTTCTAGTCTATCTTTTTCTGGCGTCTCTGTTAGAATTCGTGATTTTCCAGGCTTTCTTCCTTTTAAATTTTATTTCTTTTTCTCTGCTTTGGGGCAGGGCCGTATTATGTATGGAGATGTAACATCCGACTGTAATGAAGTCGATAAAGTGCTACTGACCAACGCAGATGTTGATGGTGCGTCTGTTGCTACTGGATCCCTTGAATATGTTACAGATGCAGCAGCGAAATCATCTTCCTTAAAAATACCTCTATCAAAAGGCACAATATCGGTTTTTCTAAACTCAAAGCATATGTTGGCCAGAGCAAAAGCTTTCTAATACGCTTTTTCTGTCAATTCTGCGATTTCATAAATACATACTCTTTTGCCAGGATGGTTTACTAACCAATCATTGAAAGCTTGCTTCAAATAGGTTTTAAATGGGCCATATAGCGTAACGTATAACGTATAACGTAACGAAACTAATTCCGTTCTCCCTACAATATAAAATAGTTTCTAGACTGGTGTTGGACTCATGGTTGTCCAAAACAATCAATATTGGTTCATTTTTCGTACGTTCGTATGCTTCAGTATTTGTTTAGAAGAAGAATATAGATGGCATCCATCCTGACCCTGACTTTTTGGCTAATCCAAGACTTCTTGTGGGCGCTCCTTTCATAAATACATCCTTAAATTTTGCTCTTGGGAACAATTTCCAACAATTTCCAACTCCACTTATTATAGCGCAAAATGTAACAAGCTCTCCCCGTTCGGCGGATACTGCCTGACCAACTTGTTTTGTGCCAGTTTTAGCAATAACTTTCGGTTTATCTAAAACAGTGGCAACGCCTGTTTCATCCAAATTGTAGGTTCGTTCTGGTGGTATCTTATACTTTTCTAAAGCTCTCTGTGAATTATCGAAAAATTCCTTCACATTTGTTTCATTAAATGCGGAGACTCTGGTCATATTGGTATTTTCTGCCTTCCTTAATGACAAAATTGGATACCTCTTCATGAATAATTTCATCCAATCCTTTCCAGCGGATAACGAATTATTCCAGCTCGGCGGATACTTTACATTTAGTTTTTTGGCATAATCATATGCCAGTTTTTGAGCTTGTGTATATTATGTGAGACCATAATTTATTTTCGAACGTTGGGTACAATATTTGGCCAGTTGTTCTTCTTGAGCAGATGTGAAAACTTGTTGAGGCGAATACTTGATCATCTGGATCTTGTCTGTCGTCTCTTTATTTTTTTCACTCTGTTACCCACGGTCGATTTTGTCAAGTTGTAGGTTGTGGCTGCAGTTCTTATTGCAAAACATCTTCAACAGCGGCAACTATGTTTTCCTCCGAAATAGCAGAACGATTGGTCTTCCTCATGTTAATGTCTGAAAAAAAATTTCAGTCATTTCCCACATTTTTCTCTAGGGCAGATTGGGACAGTGTCCATATGTGCCCCCGACTAGATGTCCCAATCTACCCCAATCATTCATAGTAAGCATAAACAAGTCCACTTACCTTTAGAATTTCAACTGAGTTAAGTATCTGGATATAATTCTGGATGCTAAACTAACCTAGAATAAAATTAATAAATGGTCCTAATGGTTGCCTAGCGGGCTATAGAAAACACATGGATAGTGCACAAGGTGGTGCTTGAGTCTGGTGGCCAAAAACAGATCAAAGGAAAGTTGAACTGGAGCTATCAAAACTTCAGAGGCTGGCCTGTATGTGCAAAACGATTGCGATGAGTAGGGGAAGCGGAAGCGGAAGTGAGAATGACTGCACACCTGCGCAGTCACACCAGAATATCACAAACTCGCTTCTTGAAATTAATTGATTTTTTTGTTATAATAACTAAATTTTTCAGGAATTAATAAGAATGAAACATTTTTCAAAAATAGTAATTTTTCCCCAATTTAGCAGGTAAGTACTTGAATGCATAACAGATCTATTCCAATGTAAGTCAAAGAAACTATAAACATTTTGTGATATTCAATTAAGGTTATCTCATTCCCTGTGGACAATTTGATGAAATATTATATAATAATCAATATTGTAATAAAATTGAAACGGCTCTCTTGAGCATCATCGATAGCGGATATAATTAAATTGCATACAAGAACCCTTAACTAATGAAATTACATAATACTCAAGCATGCCAGTATTTTTTTACGTCATCATCACCTTATAGTGCGTGCACTTACTGGTATTGATATTTTGGATAAATATTATTTTTTCGGAAAAATTTGAAAGTTTATAGACCAGGCGAATTAGCTTATTTTTTCGTGAAAAAAATAATTGTTATCTAAAGTTTGGTAGGTGGAAGTTGTAGAGGATTATTACAAACAAGGGAAAAATAAATGAAACAGCTAAAAAGTGGGAGGGATGATTGGGGGGGTGGAAAAAGACATTATTGCGATTTCCGGCCAAAGTTGAGGTCCTAGAAAAAAAGTTAATTGTAAAAGTTGTTATTGAAATAAGTTATATACACTTTCTTGTGTATTTTTTCCCGTATAATTCAATGTTGAAGTTTGTTTTTTGATTTTTTCAAAAATTTAAACAAATTAATAACAATTAAGAAAAAATGAGCACTTGAAAAACATACTTTTTCCTGTTCTTCTATTGTGACTACTATTTTTTTGTTATTTCAATTGAAAGTAGATGTAAAAACGAAAAAAATTAGCACCCGCGGAAATTAATTGGAGGATTTTCCAAAAGAGAATTTTCGTTTGAAAAAAAGGGTTTTTCACCGAAAAAACATCATAACTCGAAAAATTTTCAATATTTTAATTTGAAAATTTTTCTCATAGTTTGTGACTATAAAAGCTACCTTCTACCAAATTTTCATTAAAATCGTACAAGTTTGCCAAAACTAAAAATAAAAATCGAAAAATGCAGTTTTTCGAGCTTATTATGAGGTTATGTGAAAAAGTCACTAATACAAAAGATGTAGATCTTTTTGAGATTGAAATATTGAACATTTTTCGAGTTATGACGTTTTTTCGGTAAAAAACATTTTTTTTCAAAAAAAATTCCTTTGAAAAATTCTCGAAATAAGTTCCGCGGGTGCTCATTTTTTTCGTATGTACATCTACTTTTAATTGAAGTAGAAAAAATAGTAGTCACAATAGAAGAACATGCTCAAAAATGCAAAAAAGGTGTAAAAAGTGCCCATTTTTGCTGATAATTTGTTTAAACTTTTGAAAAAATCAAAAAACAAACTTCATCATTTAATTCCACAGTAAAAATTACAAAAGAAACTTTTACATTTAACTTTTTTTCTAGGACCTCAACTTTGGCCGGAAATCGCAATAATGTTTTTCCCACCCAATTTCCACTCCCCAAATCATCCCTCCCACTTTTCAGCTGCTGCATTTATTTTTCCCTTGTTTAATAACTCCCTTTACAATTTCCACCTACCAAACTTTAGATAACAATTTTTTTTTAAAAAGTTAATTCGCCTGGACTTTTAGATTAAAGTAAATTAAAGTAATTGGTTCACTTTAGTTCTTCTTTTATTTAAATTTTTGTAAATCGAAAAAAAATATCGAGGCGACTAAGAACATTCCATCCCATTCTCCTTTATTATTTCAAATACGTCCATGGCTTAAACAACAAAAATTCTAATTCATCTTTGGTTTATCTACAAAAATTCCCGAAGTCATCAAGTCTGGCAATCCCATTTGTTCGCGAATTTAATAAAAGTCGGAAAGTTGTTTACAAACAACTATGCTTAGCTGTGCCGTTACTTCCATCAACTTTTATAGAATTTCTCATTTAATTCCGGGCGACAAATAACCTGGAAATGGGCTATATAAATGCATGAACTGCCATCATTACGAGTTGTATATTTTACAGTGTGGTCATTTTTATAACGCTTCCTCATTGTTCACTATTATTATCCACTTTTATAGGTTTACGGTTCATCCACGTTTTCTGTTATATGAAATGTATAGATAGATATAATATAAGAACATAAAAACATCGTTAAAATGTTAGATTTAAATAAGAAGTAACTGCCATATAAGAAATAAAAGTTATTTTTATCTATACTAATATTCATGAGCGCCGCCAGGATTATTTTCAGGGGGATGCCTCTACATCTACACATACTATTAACCAATATAAAATATAAACTATACATGTATAATATGTGGATAAATGCAATGTCAAATTCAAATCACGAGATAATTCAATTAAATATATTTCGCTTATCGGATACATACTTAAGGGGCGTTCTACTAAGCGTTCACAACATCGAAATCCTATCTAAATACACAGAACATGAAAGCTTTGTGGAACGCGCCTTTAGTCTCTATATTCGATGGTTGGCATTATTGGGAATCGCCGCTGTAGCGCAACTGATATTGGTATTTGTGCGCAAATCAATGAATAATGATATTTGCTCAGTGTGCAGACAATATCATGTGTCAAAATCGAATTTAATAGATTTCCTGGCGTTTTGAAATCAACATAATCATTCAAAATTGAAAAATGACCGAAAAAAGTGGGCGGTGCTATGACGTACTAACCCCTAAAACTTTCTGTTTCTGACTGCTTCTACTATTATATCCTCTGGACACCGTAGTGCAGTGTTGTCAAAGTTCCTCATCATTGGATTTTGTATATCTGAGCTGTTTTTTCAATACAATACAACGTATCAACTAATGATAAAAATGTCATTTCACAACAAAGTAATTTGTTGGGATGATTTATATTTTGTTTGTATTATTCTTTCATCTCGAGAAAAAGTTTGACCATTTTAGTGCGGCAACACTGTTGGAGATGGCATATGACATTTGTTCACAGAAGCATTCTCAGAGTGATTGACTTTTAGTTCTGTGATCTGTGACCTAGTCGTCTTTGGCTGTGCATCCTGTTTGTTTTGTCCGTTTGTCGCCTGCTTGTAAGTTTATTGTTGCCGTTTTTGTGTTGTATTTTCACTATTTTTCAAAAAATGGAAAACAGCATACAAATACAATGAAGCACAACCTCAATTTTGATTGACTTTTGTTTTGTCGTACACGGAACCAAAGGTATACAGATTTACTATGATTGGTCGGCTTAAGGTCGATAGGCGTGCAGGGGCTAGTACGTCACATTGCATTACACCAGTGGAGAGTAGCCTTTACAAATGGCGCGAAAAATTGTACGTTTGAAATGAAAATCATGTAATTTATTGCATTTTTCATATTATAAAGCAAATAAAAATATATAACTACTTCATACAGTAGTTTTTAGGCATGGAGATCACGATTATACTGTTTTTGAAAATTAGTGGTCTTTCCCACTGAGTACAACTACTCTATTTATTAGAATATTCCACTCATACATGTTGTATTAATGCAACGAATGCCAATTTATTAAATGGAAATTCAAAAATTACAGTGGAAATACCACGTTGCCATGACAACCCAGCGATAATTCCACGTTGCCATGACAACCGTTGACTGACAACATTAAAATAATAAACGTGAAACGTCAAAGAAGAGTTTCTTAGAGGTTATGAATCGATTCGGAGATATAACAGAACGGGAAATTGACAAAAATGTCATTAAAAGTGTACCCAAAAACACGGAAAAGAGTAAGAATAGTGTATGGAGAAAATTTATGTACACATTCAATATAGTGGAGATATTCAGTAATTTGTATTTTTATTCGAGAAATATTCTCCCTAAATACCGCTTGTGCTTAAAAATTAACCGGATAATTTTTAAGCACTCGTGGTATTACCCCCGAAAATTCCACACCTGTAATTTTTAAACAATCAAAGCGTGTTTTTTGACATATCACCATGACAACGGATGAATTTTAGCGGAAATTTTCTCCTCGTGGGTACCCAACAGCGAATTATACTGGAAATTTTTTTGACGTTTATAATGACAGAATATTTTAGTGACAGTCTGGTTTTTATTTGCAAAAAAGCGATTTTCTACCACTTGTAGTTACTCAAAACTTATGTAAAATTAAAGAATATACTGTGTTGTCTTTTGAGATGGTTATTTTGTGCAACTACAACGAGTAGAAATCAACAATTTAAAGGTCTAAATTGCTGCCAAAACTATGACGCGCTGTAAATCTGTTCATGCAGCGTTCCGAAAAACGCTTGATGATGATGATGATTGAATGATTTTCTACCACTTGTAGTAGGCCCAAGTAACTATAAAATGAGAAAATATAAGATTTTAGGTTATAAAATGGCACTTTTGAGCTACTAAAATCAGTAGAAAGTTCGTGACGTTGTTGAAAATCGAAAAATAAATTTGAATTACTTCAAACACAATTTGGTGTGGAATTTTCTTACCGAATACCACACGAGGTCAAATTAAATCCGGAAATTTTTTGACCTCTAGCGGTATTACTAGTGATAATTTGTTGCATAGGTAATTAATTTTTATTCAAGTTGTGAGTGACATATAGGGCTTCACACGAGACGAGAGTGGTCGAGAGTATCAAAAATCCCGTCAATTCCGAAGAAATTGAATCTCGGTCTCGTCTCGTTACCGGTTGTCTCGTCTCGTTCAAGTCTCGGTCTCGTCTTGTTATCGGTTGTCTCGTCTCGTCTCGCTTAATTCTAAATATTGATAATAATATCCATAATAATTTTTTAAAACTATATTTATAACAATCACACTCGTTGGCATTTTAATGTAACTTAAGTCCAAAAATCAAAGCAAACGAGTGAAGGTATGATGAAAAATTTTTAATTTATACAGTGCATAGATACGGAATTTTAAGAATATTGACAAAGTATTACAAAATGATTACATGGAAATAAAGTACAAAAAATGCCTAAATACGGAATTCAACTAATATTAACAAAATCATTGAACAAGTTCACCTGGAAATTCATTCACAACAATTCTTCCTGACTTATCTTCTAGGTAAATAAGTTTAATAAGGAAGAATGGTTGATATTTATTTAGTCGTTAAGAAGATTACCAGAAATTTTTTTTATTTATCCCAAGAGCTTCTAAGAGATTTACTTCAAAGGCTTATCATATTGATGAAACCTCAACCATTCTGCTGAATTTTACGACCCTATTGTATTTGAGGCGATACAGGAAGAGTCAATTTATTTTTGGTAAAACCGACCTGTTTTATCATTTTATTCCACTACTTTAAATTTACAATAAAATATTTTACAGACGGTCACCAGATTTTATATATAGTAAAATGTATTGTTCTCTATGTAGACCTTTTCTAATTTTTCTAATAAAAACTTCATAAAAAAATTTAACGAGACCCTCAAAAATATCTCGTCTCGTCTCGCTTTTTCGAGACGAGAACGAGGCGAGTCGAGAAAAATCTCGCTCTCGTGTGAAGCCCTAGGCTGACATACATTCTGATGAAGATGATTCCCCTCATAATAAATCATCCAGGCCGGATACGGATAGACTGGATAGTCCAGGTATGTTGTGTTAGTGTTTCTATCCAAGTCATTTAATGTATTGTTCATTATCAACATACATAAGAAAATGAGACTTGAAAACAACGAAATAATGCGTTAATTGATTCGTTCTTTTTTGATGAGTAACATCTTTCCGCTCGGTTCTCTGAAATTTGTGGCAGTGATTTCGTGAAATGGGACGGAAGTGTGTAACAGGAAGCCAGTGAAGCGCGCGCTATTTGATTTTACCAATGAGTGCGAGCGGTGGTAAATTTCGCCGACAGGTGGTAGCAACGAATTTACAGAGAGGTCGGTATTGTCAGCCAACAGTGTATGCCTCAGATATGCACATAAGCTACAGTTTTGTATACACTGTGTTCATTTGAAAAGGACCCACCCTTAATATTTCAAAAATGGGACATATTAGAAAGAAATGCCGAAACACGTCAACTTTTAACTTGAGGGGGACACTTTTTGGCGCTCATGTCATAAACGTCAGATTCACCCCCTACCTACTGGAGACACCCCTTACATTTTTTCAAATGGCATTAGGTATCAAGTCACACCTCATTTAAAAGGTCTGGTAAATCTCTATTCAATCATTTTGTTTTGCCTTTGATACCAGATATTTAATCGTTGTTTAAAATTGGCTCTCTTTCAATTTTTCGTATGATAGAAAGACTCTTTAAAGAATAAAAAATTTACAAATAGTATAAAGACAACTGTTAACAAGAAAAAACTGCTATTTAATCATGTGGCCAAAGTGACCACCGTTAACATTCAGGCAATAAAAGCTGAAAAAGAGCCAATTTTAAACAACGATTAGATAACAATGGTAGGATGGAATCAAAGGCAAAACAAAATGATTGAATAGGGATTTATCAGACCTTTTAAATGAGGTGTGACTTGATACCTAGTGCCATTTGAAAAAATGTAAGGGGTGTCTCCAGTAGGGAGGGGGTGAATCTGACGTTCAAGACATTAGCGCCAAAAAATGTCCCCGTCAAGTTAAAACTTGACGTGTTTCGGCATTTCCTTCTAATATGTCCCATTTTTGAAATATTAAGGGTGGGTCCTTTTCAAATGAACACAGTGTATAAAGTTTGTTGTTATATGAACTATTTTAATAATTTTATTTACTATTGTTAATAAGTCTTTGAAAAAAGTGCAGATCATTCTATATACTTACCCTGACAGGGAGGTGCAGTACACCCCCTTGCACCCCCCTGCTGGCGCCCTTGCTAATATTATAAAGAAGGAAAATAAGAATGTATATATGTTTGTTTGTAATCAAAAACTACTGAACCGATTCAAAAAATTCTTGTACCTATATAAAAAGCTACATTGTTAGTGGATAACTAAATTTCATTTTCAAAAAAATTTCAAATCGCTACGAAAATAACAATAATGTAACCCAATGTTAAGACATTATTTCACAATTTTCATTTATAAAAGATATGCACGCCATTGGGTGGCTTGCCATTGACTTTAGAAAGAGTATAATTACTGAGGAATTGACAGAGCTGAAGACTTGCAATCCCGAGCGACATACGTTTTTTTTTAATTTTTAAAAAGTATAAACACTACTGAATTTTTATAGGGGTGAAAATTTCCATCTACCATAGGCGTGCGATAAAATGTTCACAACGGATTAGATTATTTGTAAAAATCTCTTCCTATCACAGGTATGCGATACATTTTTTATAGAGGATTAATTTATTTGTAAAAATTTCTGTACCATGAGCGTACAATAGGATTTCCATTAATCCATTATAATTTCATCGATAATTGAAAATTTTTACAAATGAATCAGCCGTTTTTAGAAATTTTATCGTACGCCTATGTTAAATGGACATTTAAATAAATAAATTAACCCCCTTCAAAACTTTGATGGTATGGAAGGTTTTTCGAATAAATGAATATATCTGTGCTAAGCAGGGGCGGCTCGCTAGTATATTATATTTGTAAAGAAAATATATTTTCTTTATTTTGAATATTACCGCGCATTTCCAGGCGTCGGCATAGTAGTCAGCGTCATGCCCGGTCTAACGGGATGAAATGACAAAAAAGGAACATGTGTCAAATTTCTACCCATTGTCACGTAGTTATAATTATCTTTTTTAATAATTTAGTTACTATAGTAAAATTAATACCTATTTAGAGGTACCAGCCGTTTTAGTAACTTAACTTATGCGGCTTCTTGAACCATCTGACATTAACATGAAATCAAAATTTGACGTAACTTCAAAAACGTGACATCTAATAAATTAGTTACGACGTTCATTTTTGTTGTTAATTTTTTGTTTCAACCGATTTATTAATAATAAATAAGGATGGTCTTATTCCAAATGGGTATAAAATTTACTATACTTGCGATTAGGAACTGACATTATGGTTTATGAACATTAAATGTCGTTTCTCTTATTGCAGGTAAGTTTTGTAAACAATAATTTTAAGATTTGTAAATAACGAAAAATATATTTCTCTTATTGCAGAAACTCAGTTGTGTTCTCATTATCGGTGTCATACCTCCTAATTGCCCAAAATATCCACTATACATTTTTATTCCTATTATCAATTTTTTTTCTTTTTAATAAAAATTACCCATTTGGTTTCGTATAAAAGAGAGAAAGAGAGTGGGAAGGGAAAGATGAGGATTTTGGCATTCAATCTTAAGAAAGATGTGGAAATATTTTTTGGGTTAATTATATCAATGGGCGATTGCAACAACTCAACGGCTACATTTTGAATTGAAGGATTTTATGAACCGATGTAATCCTTGAGAAATGATCTCGGTTACGAAGCTCAGAAACTGAAATAATTAATATACCAAATGGAGTGTAAAAGATTACGAACCAGAATCCGAATCTGAATGGGTTGAGCTCTTTTAAAATGTGAAAATTGCGTTGAGAGCTTCCGTTGAGATTTTCTCATTTCATTTAATTATAAATTCATAATCCAGAAAAAGCTGCAAAATCTAGAGTTAATTTTATGTCGATTCTACGTAAATTCTTCCTAAGAGAGGTTACTTTGGAAACACCCTGTATACAGTAACTATACTAAAAATACTATTCGACACATGCTACTGTATTTTCTTCCGAAGTGGTAAGACAGTATTCTAAAAAGAAATCGAGCTAATGTGAGTTTTATAAGATCATATTTTCTAAAATAAGTTATTCGTATCCTCTTTGAAAACTTTACAAGATGTATTAAAGAATTTAAGAAGTTTCAAACTCTTACATTAAATAACTAGTCTTTTCAGAGGCGTAGCGTGGAGGGCGTCATAAAAAGGAGGCGGCGGCAAACGCCACGATCTTTTCAATTGGAAATAAAAAAATATTGCGCTCGCAATTTTATTTGCCAAGCTAAACCGCGTGGTGTCGTCGAAGTGCTAGTGACAACTGCTTAGCGCCCGTCCGGCCGGTGCGGCGGCACCGAGTTTTCCTGAACGCGAGTACTCAAGTTATTCAATCAAACAAAACTTCCTGTGGGTTCATTACGCCATTTCTTCCCTTGCGACAGCGAGTATTCAGTTATTCAATCAAAAATCAAACAAAACAACAACACCATTTCTTCCCATAGATGTAGAGACTAATACTGCCAAGCCTCTTAAACGTGCAGCTGTGTCTTAGCCAGGAGGTCAAGTATCTGGGCATAATTCTGGACGTAAAACTAATCTGGAATTCACACCTGCATGACAAAACCAATAAAGGGGAAAATGGCCCTAGTGGCTGCCAAACGGGCGATAGGAGCACTGGCTGTACACAACTGTGGTAAGCCTTAGTTTGGTGGCCAAAAACAGATCAGAGGAAAGCCAAACTGGAGCTATCAAAACTTCAGAGACTTGTCTGTCTGTGGATAACGGGTACGATGAGAAGCAGCCCGACTGCGGCAATGGAAGCCATTCTCAATCGAAAAGCGAGAATGGCTGCATACAGGCTGGAATACAATGGGAATTGGCACGAAGGATCCATCGCCCATAGTCATTCCAGAATCACAGATGTTATCACAAACTCGCTGTTTGAAATAAGAAGTGATAACATGTTGGCCACCAGCTATACTGGGATGGGTTGGAAGCATGCTGTCACGAAGGAGTGTTGGTGTTGTACACAGACGGATCTAAAGGAATAGGAGCTGGAGTCCATGGTGCCAGACCCATGTGCAATGTGCACGCATCGTTGGAGAAGTTTGCATCTGTATTCCAGGCAGAAATCTACGCTATCGACACGTACAAATGAACATCGAAATGGGGGGAAAGAGATCCTTATACTCTCAGATAGTCAGGCAGCACTGAAATCTTTAGCATGTCCCCAGATCAGATCTAGACTGGTCTGGGACTGCCTTCAAAAACTTTTAACCCTGGCAAACCACAACAGAGCTAACCCTAGCAAAGCTAAGGGGTCTAAAACTGCATTCACTGGTCCTGAACCAGTATTTGTAATATCAAAAAATGCTGCACGTGGTTGTACATCTCGGTGGATTCAAACTAAACATCAGACGTACTGGAGACACGTGCCAAAACAGGAACACAGAAAACTCTTGGTCAAAAAACCCTGGGAGTCGCTGACTAACGAAATATTAAACCTCATCAGGGGCCAGATAAGCAATCACATGCATATAATTGGCATATATAGGTAGGAAGGAACCTATCTGTCGGTTGTGCATGGAAGAGGAGGAAACAGCCTCTCATATTATCTTCGAATGTGAAGCACTCTCTCATTTGAGATATGGACTCCTAGAACTAGAGTCTCCAAGGGAGGATTTCTCCAAGAAGGACCTAGTGAAATGACTGTTGAGATAAACGGTATAGCCAAGAGCACAAAAAGCCTAAAGGCTGAGGTGCCGAGGTCTCTAAGCCTCTGACTGGTGGTGCCGAACTAATCATTCAATCAAGGGGATGCGAATTTCCGGTAGGCTCCGGGTGGCGAAAGCCCAGGCTACGCCACTGAGTCTCTTATTAATTCACGGGATTTATAAACTAGGATACTTCATAGGAAAACAGTTAAATCAATATATTGCTTCCCAGGAACATTCTCAAACTATAAAGTAAAAAAAATGTCTAGAAAGTTCAGTAATAAATTACGTTGGGATGTCACTATTATAAAAGAAGAAGTTGTTCCATACCTAAATGGATTTTAAATCACCGATACATGTAATATTGTTGATTAATAAAAAATATGAGCAATTACAATTACAGATAATACGAATATCGATATTTAAAGTATTAACCTTTAAGAGTGCATCAAATTCAATTTGTTTTCGAAAAATTTCACGGAAATTGATCTCTGACGTTTTTGTATGTGACTGCTTGATAAATGGCTAACATTTTCAGGATATGCTTGCAAAACATGGTTATTTTCATGTCAAAATGTTTTCGCGCTATTAATTTGTGTCCCGGACTTCATAAAAGCTGCCTTTATGGATAGGAGAGGAATATTGATATTAATCCCTACACCTAGTCAAATATGTCAGGACTTTATAACAATTATTATACAGGTTGATGTCTGTATATAGAGTGTACAAAAACGTGAGTTCGTAGTAAACAATTTATCACCGCAGGCACCGTATGGTTTGGCAAGCATAACTGAAGCTGTGAAAGGAATGCGGTTTAACTATGAAAAAGCTAAAGTGCTAAGTATGTAATGATAATTATTAGAAAATGGACTTTTTATTATTAACAATATGTCAATAATGATTAAACGTTAGTTCTTTAATGTGCTTGTTTCATTGGATTTTGTCTATTAACATTATTTTTTCAATTTCTGAATATTAAAAGATGAACACTTTTCCAAAGATGTTATGGGTTTCCTTCAAGCCGGCAACGTCGTGCGAAAATCATAATTACCACGCCCTCCTACTATCTCAATTGGTGAATATTTATCGAACCTCCGTTGCTAGGAAACCACCTGACTTCCTATTGGCAAGCGCATGCGTGTGTTATTCCCTCTCACTTCGACAATTGATTGACATTGATTATCCAGTGGCGTTTCTAATGTCAATATTTTCCTTCGTATTTTCAGTTTTACTTGGTATCTTATTATTTCGTATCCATATTGAATTCAAGTACGATTTTTAACAAATAGGTACCGTGTTTTAAAAAATACCTTACCTTTAAAGCAAAGCATAAATTAGTTTCTATATATAATTATTATATAATAATAATAATTATTTTTAATACTTTTATAAAATAGGTACCGTACGCTATTGGTACGTTTATGTCAGATATCGGCCATGTTTCTTCCCCCCTTACGGATGCCCCGTAGCTTCAGATAGACTTGCCAAACTATATATTATGGACACAAACAAAATTTCGCAACTTTTAACGAGTCACAATTATCCACCAATTAAAAGAAAACACGTAGACACGTTTACAGCCGCTTGTAATATTTTTTCCGTATTTTAAATTCGTTTTAGTGGCTTTTTGTTACAAAAACAAATAGTTATGTTGATAACAAACGATTTCAACGAATATATAGGTATTTATGGTTTGTAACGCATTTTTGCTATTTAAAAAGATCCCTATTGTGTATATTTAAAACTCGCGCTTCCGCCATAATTTTTCCTTTCGCTTTCGCCATAATCAATAAAAATTTTAGCTTGAGCTTTAGTTATAAAATTACTTTATTATCGCCAGCTTTTAATCGATTTGCACAGTTTAAAATTGTTCCTGAGGAAGGAAAAAGGTAATTTCAACTACTCCGTTACATATATAATATATATATATATTGGCTTAACACCCCCGAGGGGGTAGCGACGCTTCAAAAAGCTCTCTAAATCCTTTTTTCGGGGTGGATCAATCCCCTTTTCTTCTTTTTCTTCCTTATATTTTTTCAGCATTTCTTCCTATCCTTTGTTTTCTCCTTCCATTGCCTTATTCCTATGCTATTGAGGTCGCTTATAACCTCCTGTAACCACGTTGTTTTGGGTCTTCCTCTCTTTCGCTTATGGCAAGGTTTCCATTCAATCATTGCATATATTGTTGACTTTGTACCTGCCCTCCATATGTGCCCCAACCATTTTATTCTCTGTTCCTTAATTTTTTGTACTATATCTTTTCCTATTTCAAGTGCTAATTCTATGTTTGTTCGTTTTTTATAATCATCTCCTACTTTTTTCGGTCCTAATATCATTCTCAATATCTTACGCTCTTGTATTCTCAAATCTTCCTGATGTTTTTTGGTCATTGTTAAAGTTTCCGATCCATACATTAATACAGGTCTTATAATTGTTTTGTATATCCTTATTTTCGTCTTCTTACTTATTAGTTTACTTATTAACAGTTTTTTATTGGCATGGAATGCTCTATTTGTTGCTGCTATTCTTTCCTTTATTTCAGTTTCCTTGTCTCCGTCATTAGATATTGTTATTCCCAAGTATTTTATTTTATCTACCTCTTGAAACGAATAGTCTCCAATCCTGATATGCCTGTACTCACACTTCTTTTTGAATCTCAATAGCTTGGTTTTATCGGCATTTATTTTAAGACCAATTTTTTTCCCTTCTTCTACTATCTCTTGTAGCATTTCTTCCATAATTTTTCTATTTTTTGTTACTAGTGCAACATCATCAGCGTATGCTATTAGTTGACCTCCCTTTGTTCTCAAGTTTCCTTTACTTATCTTTTTTAATACGTAATCTAAGGCCAAATTGAATAGCGTCGCCGACAATGAATCACCTTGCTTGACTCCTTTATTATATTCAAATTTTCTTGTTGTTCCTTTCTGGGTTTTTATCTCCGCTACTGTTTTTGCCAGTGTCATTTTTATCAATCTTCTCAGCTTGTCGCATACCCCCAGTTCTTTTAATGACTTTATTAATTGATTTCTCCGTATTGAATCAAATGCTTGGTGGAAGTCTATAAATAGCATTTCAAAATCAATATTGTATTGGTTGGCCTTTTCTATGATCTGTTTCAGAGTATGTATAGCATCTGTCGTAGATCTTCCTTTCATAAACCCACATTGGTATTCTCCTGCTATCCCACCTGTCTCTTGTAATCTCCTTTGTATAATTGTTGATGTTATCTTATAAACTGTGTTAAGTAAAGTAATTCCTCTGTAATTTTTGCATATTTGTTGATCACCCTTTTTATGTATTGTTATTATTTGACCCATATTCCATTCCTCTGGCATTTCTTCATCATCCCATATTTTACTTATTATTTGATATATTTTTTCTATCAGCTCGACTCCTCCATATTTTATAAGTTCTATATTAATTCCATCACTACCTGGTGCCTTTCCATTTTTACATTTATTGATTATATCTGTTATTTCTTCTATTGTTGGCTTCGAGATTATTTCCTCGTTGTTCACTTTTTCTATTTCTATTTCCTCCGTATCTTCCGTTTCTGTTAATAGCTTTTTGAAATGCTGCATCCATATTTCTTTATATTCTACTTCTTCTTCTATTATTTTACCTTCTTCGTCTTTTATTCCGGTTATTTTACTCTTGTATGTTTTAGTTTGGTTATCTATTTTACGATAAAATACTTTGGTGTTTTTATTAAAGCTTTCTTTTTCTATTTCGCTGATGTAATTTTCAATTGCCGTCTTCTTAGCTATTTTCAATATTTTTTTTGTTTCTTTTCTCAGTTTTTCGTACTCCACTCTATCTTCAGGACTGTTGGTTCTAACATATTTTATCCAAGCAAGTTTCTTCTTTTCCACCATATTTTACATTTGTCATCAAACCATTTCTTTTGTGTTGTATTTTCTACAATACCTATTTTTTCTTTTGCTGCTGCGTTTATACATCTTTCAATCATTTTCCATCCTGACTGTATTTCTGTAACTTCTGCTGGTATTTCTCTAATTTGCTTCCCTACGCTTTCTCTGTACTGACTTTGGACTTCCTTCTGTTGTAGTTTATCAATATTCCATTTCTTCAGATATGTCTTGTTTTTACATTTTCTTTTGATTTTCTGAAATAGTGTGGATGTGACCATGAAGTGGTCGGAATCTGCACACGCTCCTCTGAACGTTCTCACATCTTTTATTGATGATTGTCTTTTCTTTGATATTAAAATATGGTCTATTTGTGTGAATCTTTTACTATCAGGTGATCTCCATGTAAGTTTGTTCCATTTGTTATGTTGAAATTTCGTACTACTAATAGTCAATTCAGATGTTGCTGCTAGGCTGCAAAGTCTGTGTCCATTGTTATTTGTTACTTCATGTAATGTGTGTATGCCGGCTACATATCTGTTATATTCTTCTTTCCCAATTTGTGCATTCAGGTCTCCTAATAATATTATTGTTTCTTGTTTTGGTAGTTTCATCAATTCCCCTTCTATTTCCTCATAAAATATTTCTTTTATTTCATCTGATGCCACTTCTGTTGGGGCATATACATTTAGTACTGATATATTAAAAGGCTTTGTTCCGATTTTCATATAAGCCATTCTTTCATTTATTGGTCGGAACTCCAATATATTTCCTACCAATTTTTCTCCCACGATAAATGCTACTCCATGCTGTTCTTGTTTTTCACCACCTGAATAATATACCCTGTACTTTTTTCGTTCTATAACGCCATTTCCTTGCCATCTGATTTCCTGTAAAGCTGCTATATCAATTTTATATTGCATCAGTTGTTCCGCTATCTGCTCCATTTTTCCCGCTTCCAACATTGTTCTTACATTCCATGTACATAATCTTATTTCGCGTTTTCTATTCCT
Organism: Lochmaea crataegi; assembly: GCA_947563755.1. Classification (NCBI taxonomy): domain Eukaryota; kingdom Metazoa; phylum Arthropoda; class Insecta; order Coleoptera; family Chrysomelidae; genus Lochmaea; species Lochmaea crataegi. The sequence continues at coordinate 86,294,989 of OX387423.1, read as the reverse complement.
TTTCCTCTTTACCATATTTCTAAAGGTTTTCGAGTTCTGTTTTATCTTCAGTTTTCTTCTCCTTGTTTTATCTTCTTCGTCTGCTTGTCTTTCAGTAAATACTTTTTCATGTCCTTGTTCGAGCCTATTTGTCATTCCTTGTTTTCTTTTTTCAGTTTCATCTTCATTTGCTAGTTTTTTGGATTAGATTTCTTTATTTCATTCTCTTTGTTGTCCCATCTCCATTTACTCCGTTACATACGAGTCGAAATTTGTAACTAAACAGCTAACTTTTAGAGTGGTTTTGAGCTGAAATAACTGCTACTAAGTATATGGTAGCCATTTTAGTTGGTAGCACGGATTTTTCCAAATGTAAGTGGAATAAAACTGTTTTAAATGAACATTTTATTCCAAATCGAAAATACGGATCGTTCATTTCATTTTACGCGCCTATATTTATTATTTATCAAAGTCGTTAGTTCTAACCATATAACTAGCATTTAGTTCTGCAGTTCCAATAAAAACAAACGATATGACACATGACAACAACTATTACCAACAAAAGATAGTGATTTAGGAATAGCCAACATAAATTACTAAACGTTATATTAAATTAAGGCTTGAACATTTCCAAATAGCCTCCATGATTTCTAAGTAACAAAAAAAGGAAAACTTCAGGACCCCGTAAAATTTGAAACGTGTCATAATGATGTAGAGGTCTATCAGTACGATATATCATCTAACAGTGTCAACATGACGGCTTATCGTTGAATATTATATTATGATATAATACGAGAAAATGGAGATTCGTTCTGTTTTCCATATTCTACCAATCAATCTCAACTAATTTATATGCGGAATTTCCCGTGGCGTATACTGAAACCCATGCGCTGACAAGAATTTTATGCTTAATGTATATAAATATACGCCAACGTGACATTGGACCCATAAATAGCATCCGCATAATTAAATAAGGCCAAATTAGTCTCCAACGAATTTAGGTACACCAATTTCCAAATGAGGGTTCACAAAATGGAGGATATGCGTGGTCGATGAAGTATTTTATTCGGTCTGAATGAATCTTGATAGCAGTTTGAATAATATAATAAATAATAAGCCGAAATTCCAATAAATTTGTGGAAATTCTATCCCCTATGTAGGACAAATATAAGTACCTTAAATATCGATTATTTTAGTTTATATTTATGTTATGTTTAGCTTTGATTAAACTATTCAATTTGAACTTAACCCAAAATAAACAATACTTTCCACCAGCTGTTATTTACATAATTCTAGAAAGGAGAATTTTAATTATTTTGTGAAGACCACAATCCCGCTTTACTGACAAGGTAAAGTATAAAAATAATTTAAATCTATTAGCTCTAACCTTAGCGACAGCTGCAGAAAAAAGATAAAAGCTTATATTTTTGATATAAAAAATTCAATTTGAAATACCGAATCTTCAACTACTTTCTAGAAGAAGAGGCATCACTGGATTGTCGTAAATAAATATTAAAAACTAATCTTACATTACAGCCTTTTTGCTGATTTGGTCTCAGGTCTCGAAAGGAGCCTGAATCATAAGGAAGTAGCCCTTGCAGCATTTCTAGACATCGAAGGTGCTTTTGACAAAACATCGATGTCATCAATTAACAGATCCCTTAAAAAAAGAGGGATTAACAGCACCACATGCAAAAGGATAGGATCCATGCTCGAGCATAGGAGAATAACATCACATATGCATGATAAAACATACACCGTTAGCATAACTAAAGGATGTCCTCAAGGTGGAGTACTTTCACCACTTTTGTGGAACCTAGTGTGGATGACTTGATCTGTAAGTTGAATGATCAAGGCATATGGACGCAGGGGCTTTGAGGACGACATAGTGATTGTCACCAATGGGAAATTCCCGGAGGTGGTTATGAATGTCATACAGGAAGCACTGCGACGAATTATGGAAGAATCGTGCCTTAAAGAGGACCTTTCAGTTAAACAAAAAAAAAACTAGTTGCTTTCACGAATAGAAGAGTTCTCCAGCAGGGTAGAGTACTGTTGTTCGGAGAAGAACTAGAAATATTTAAAGAACTCAAATATCTGGGAGTAACCCTTGATTCCAAACTGAATAGGAAGGCACACCTGAAAAAAAATTCTATCAGGGCGACTAGGCTTTTCTGGCAATGCAGAAGAGTTATGGGCAAAACCTGGGAAATAGGACCTGAGATGGTTCACTGGCTCTACACAACTGTGATAAGGCTCACCTATGGAACAATAGTCTGGTGGAGGAGGACAGAAGTGTCCTCTGCAGTTAATATGTTAACTGAAATCCAAAGACTAGCCCTTCTTGGTATTACCGGGGCAATGAACAGCACGGGGACGACATGGAAGCCCTTATTGGACTTCCTCCTCTAAAACTTTTTATAAAGGCGGAGGCAATGATGGCAATTCTTAGGCTGAAATCGGGAGACTTATGGTCCCCGAACAATGTTGGAGAAGGACACACTGATACAACTGGGACATTACCTACTAGACGAACCCATATATCACATGAGTTTTGATAGCATGATACCAGAGAATATATTCACTGAGCGAGTGAACATCATCATCACTTATAGGGAACAGGTGATGCACCCAGGTAATTCTGAAAAAATCATCTGGTTCACCGATGTCTCCAAAACAAACCATGGCACTGGGGCTGGTACAAAAGGACCTAGAAAGAGAATGTTCTTTAGCCTTGGTCGATATACGACTGTGTTTCAAGCAGAGACGATTGCCGCGATAGCCTGTATTGATGAAAACATCAGAAGAGGATATACCGGACAAAAAATTGAAATATTCACTGACAGCCAGGCTCTGCCTAAGGCTATCGGTAATCCAACAACTAGGTCTAGTCTGTTGAAAAACTGCAAAGAAGTCCTCAACAGGCTGGCAAGAGACAACAAAGTGACTCTAATATGGGTGACGGCACATGAGAGGATTGCAGGTAATGAAATGGCGGACCAGTTAGCTAAAGAAGGCTCTAAAGGAGACTTCATAAGTCCGAAACCGTTTTGTGGAGTCACAAAAGATTGCATAAGAGGAGAAATCAGGAACTGGCTAGATAGGAAACACCAATTCAAATGGAGGGTGACACAAGGGCATCTTTATACAAAGAGCTTACTGAACAAGGTAGACAAGGAACTCTCAACCAGGCTACTGAAACTGGGTAAGAGTCATATGAAGACAGTTCCCGACCTGGTGACTAGACACTGCACCTTGAGGAAACATCTGCACAAAATGGGCAAAGTTAGTGAACCTATGTGCAGAAAATGTGAACTTGATGGTGAAACACCTACTCACATACTCTGCTTCTGCAGGAACTTACAAGAACTTAGACGGAAGCACATTGGAGAGGAATTAATACAACCATCACAACTACTGAAAATCCCTCCAGTCAAACTAGTGGCCTTTATAGAAGACACGAAGCTTCTGGAATGGAAGTAGATAACATGGGAAAAGGTACAAAGATTCAGTTCAAGTACCTGGGCTGATGAGCACAACCCAAATATATGAATGAATGAAGCCTTTTTGCAGCAACTTTATTGCATTCATTGATACCAACCTTTCAAAATGATTGATCAACAAAACTTCATGAAAACACCACTGGTACAATACGCACCGGTTTATACCTTTGTTAAATTTAACCCTATGGTTAAATAAACCAAGTTTAGCCGACTGTTGGTACAACTCGCCCTTACTCGTTCTGTAATAACCGAACGGTTTAAAGAAAGGAGGAGTGTTCGGAGTCAATGGAGTAACATTGCCGAACGGTCCTATTGTTGCATATTGTTGTCAAAATCTAAAATCACCAAAAATATGTAAAGTTGCGTGTGAATAACCTTGAAAATTAGAAACATTTCTATATTTTTCAAGCCTGAAAGTTGCAGTGAAAATGGGCCGAAACGCATGCGCAATTATTATTTAACAAGGGCCAGCAATTTCTTTAAAAAGGCTGTAATGTAAGATAAGTTATTTTGTTTTGGTTGTAAGCTAGCTAACTTTAAAATTATCTGCCGACCGTAAATAATGTGATAATAGTTCATTCCAACTGGCGATAGAACCGTTCTAGGTATCGTTCGCACAAGTGATGTATTACTTTCGCGTTCCAATTGATAATAGTATCGTTCTTGTGACGGTACAAAAAGTATCTTCAGGAAAGGGCGATAAAGTTGATGTGTCCATCCCTAATTCCAGTTTGCGCACTATATAGTACTCCAGAACGGTTCCTAAATGCTAGTTGGAACAAACCTAATAATAATGTCAAATGACAATTGTCAAAAAAATCTTGGAAATTTGCAACAAATAGGACTGGTTATTAATTTCGCATTATGGAGGGTTGAAGGAAGGAGCCCCATCTTGTATGGGTAACAAGTTGAAAAAGGGTCCACCTGTAAACAGCAAATTATAATTCGAAGATTCGCCGAAATGGCGCTCGTATAGCTAATGGAAATGATGTGAATTTAGAGTTATAAACTGAGTGAAGTGTGCTGGGTTGAAAAATTTAGTATTTTTCGTGACTTGTGTAATTGAGAAATATGCAGTATTTAAAATCTCAATTATTTACGTAGTATTTCCTTTTTTAATTTTGTATCTTACTCTAATAATTCATGGCGCTGTTTTTAAAATCTTTCCACTTGCTACTATAACGCCACCTTAATTTGCTTCCTTTCGATGGACACTTTTTAATGCATTCAGATGGTGCTCCTTCCTTCCACCCTCCATATTTCGCATGCAATTTATATTGCCTGCAATGAAATTGCTGCAAAAAGACTGTAATGTAAGATTAGGTTTAGAATAGGTTAAGCCAGCCTGTTTGCTCATGCATGTTAACAAATTTTACCAACGTTCCGCCGGTTATTTGGTCAAAATCAACTAATTAACGTCTATTGTGTACAATGTCGCATATATTCCAATGCTATAGCTAAGTACATAGTAGAGAGAATTGCCACTTTCACACATAGAGAAGTTCTAACAATTTAATGACTTTAAAACAATTACCTTATCCATCAACTACGGTTGTTTCTAGAAAGAATTTATCCTATAGAACCGAACTTATTAATTATTTCACACGCACTGGTTTCGGAAAAATTTTAGTAGGTACATACATTAAACATATCGACAGCTTCAAATGTTTTACAATAACAACATAAAAATAGCACACATTTCGAACAAAAATTCACGATAATTTACTGTACTGTCTTTACTTGCTCGGTACACTGAACTAACCGGTACCAATTAGGTATTATACGCTATTCATCTCGCAAAAAACTGGTAAACATTTGAGCAAAAAACATTGTGTTGTTTCAAAAAAAAAAATTTGAGCTAACACCAACCAAATAAATAAAAATGATTTTTAATTGATAGAATTGTTAGGTTCGAGTAGAGCAGCTTAAAAAAACATGATGGAACTTTCAACAAAATTCAATCATATACAGGATGTCACATCAAAAAATAAGTCCACTTTGTATTAATAATTACAAGAAGACCCGACAGACGTTGTCCTCTCTTAACATCTAGAAGACCCGACAGAAGTTGTCCTGTCCTAACATTGTCTTGTCAATAAGATATTATGCAAGCGGTCGTTTTCTGCCTGCTGAGTGGAGTCTCAGAGTACCTTTTGTTTATTTTTTTGTCCAAAGTAGAATTTTGTTGAATAATTTTTTCCCGCGCAATAGCAAATAAAAAAAATGAAAATCGGTCCAGTCGTTCTCGAGTTAAAAGTGTTCCAACAAACCCGACTAAATAAGATATTATGCAAGCGTTGAGTAGAGTGTCAGAGTAGCTTTTGTTTATTTCAAACTTCTATAAATGCCATCCTTACAATTAGCTAATCTCCAAGTAACGATACCTACACCAAAATTATAAATTTTAATTAACCGCCATTTTTTGTCCAAAGTAGAATTTTTTTAAATAATGTTTTTTCCGTGCAATTTTCCTAGAAAAGTATCCTATGTCCGTCTCCTATTTCGAAGCTACCTCCCCACCAATTTTCAGCCAAATCGGTTCAGCCGTTCTTGAGTAATAAATAGTGTAACTAACACGATTTTCTTTTATATAGGTATATACTGATATGAATTTTAAATTTAAAGTGTTGATATGTATACTAATTTATTTATTGTAATATATTTATTTGGGCGCCAATTAATATGAATTTTAATTTAAATTTTAGTGATATCATACATCACTCACCTTTTATGATGACTCTTCACCTCAGGTTGGGTTCATGGGCCTAATGCTCACTTAGTTTTTTTTTTTTATTATTTAACAAATCCTCAGGCCGTCCCTGTGTCCTTGCCCTTAAATAATATGAACTATCTAATTGTGAAGCAGTTTTGCCAACTTTATAGGAAGAAAACTCTTTATATTTGAAATTTATGAAAAATATTTTTTAATTCCTTCTCTATTGTGCGGCGTATTTATACAGAATTGATAAATAAGGACATAAGGAACAATTTAAAACACTTATCTAAATGATCTTTCGCTCAACGTTCACACTAAATGAAGTTTTTATATCTAATAAATATATGAAATTATGCAACTCTTTTTACATGTACTACTAAAAACCAAAGACAAAACAGAACATCTGTTTCTAACAGATTTTATATACAAAATGGACGATATTGTAATCGTAACGAAGAGGAATAAATATCAAGTTCTGGATTTATTCACACGCACGTAAGTTTAATGATTTAATTTATAGTTTATACATAGAATACCTTTTATCTTGTATTACTTTTTAAAAATTGGATAATTACTTCTTTTCTGTGTTTTAGACCTTTCTGGGCCTTGAAGTCGCTCGTAGAAGTGGCTCCGATATGGCTTCGGGGTCGGCTTGGGAAGATTTTCAGTTCTGCTTACCTCTCGGAGTTTTCACTCATAGTTTATTTGAGGAATTTAATATTTACAGAGGTTATTTAAAGGAAGGTTCGTAACACAAATTCACTTTATAGTTTCACCTTTTAACATAACGTAGCCTAATTTTAACTCAATTTTGTAACATGAAAAAACTTATATCTTTTCAATTCTGTATCTTTTTTCGTAACTACCCGTTTCTAATCAATAGCAACGTATCAATTTTTTTTATATTCAACAACCATATGTCTCTTTATTTTTAAGTTTTTCTATATTTGCTAACCAATCAAATTCATTTAATAATTTTTGATTTCTGTTATTTGACTTGATTGTTTTATAATTTGATCTTTTTCTGATATGAAAGTTTATTTTTAATGTCTCCAAATAATTTATTATTGTTTTTATCTTTTAGTTAAAAAATTTTAAAATTATTTAACATCTGTTTTAATTTCAGTTGCCATGTCCTTTCTTCCGTTCGAGTTGACAAATCTAGATTCACACCTTGTTAAATATGTTCATAAGTGTACTTTTTCTATGTTTACCAGTGTCAGATTTTATAACCTAACTAATAATTTTTAATTTTCAGGTTCTTTCTTTTTAGATTTATGATGAGCCAACAAACTTTTGCAAAGCTTTTGAAAATTCTGAAGCTATGTGATAGGATTTCAATAAATTAGAGAAAAGTTATAAAGATTCCCGTTTAAAGTTTGGGTTGTAAATATTTGTCAGGTGATTTGTTTATATTTTATTTAGATTTTATACTGAAATAACCCTTGTTTGGTGTATGTGTTGTATGATTCCACTTTCCATATCAATACATATAGATTAGTATATTACGGAATGAGCATAAATGATTTGTATGACTCGTAATTTTCATACTCGTGTCTTAATTGTCATTAAATGCTTTTTTCTCCAAATGACATTAAAAGTGGCTTTTTAATGACACTTAACAGGCATAAAAGGTGTATTTTTACTGCCTAGTCAGAAATAGTATATTACAGACCTAGGCCAGTAAAGTAAGAAATGTCTCAGATCACATGAAATTGTGATCTGAGGCTTTCTTACTTCCGAGGTGTGTATACTATTTTTCTGTTCGACGGAAAGCCGGAAAGCGGCAACTTCGTTTAGTGTGGCGTCCGAATTTTGATGCTTTCCGGCCGGAGGACAGAAAAAGTTTGTTGCTATGCAACGACCAAGTAATAATTTGAATCAAATTGGTAATCAAAATTGATAATGACGTTGGGTGAAGAAAAATGATGGAGTTTTGAATTTTGCGTGAAATTGTAACGAATTTGGAGAAAAAATTCACATGGCAGAAAAGAAGATTCAATGCCTCGGCTACGAAACACCAGCCGCGGCATTAAATCTTGAGCCTTTCTGCCTAGTAAAACAAATATTGGTAAAATTATTTGACTCTTTCCTGTATTTACCATATTAATAGAGTTGAATATAATAAAAAGCCCGTATCATTGAGAAAAATCAAACAACTATTTTTTAATATACTTAAAAATAGTTTAATTGATCTATGTATGAAAATTTTGTATCTTTAAATAGCCGCGTTGTTATTTTTTGAAAATTTCGGCGCGTCATAATAAAATCTACCAGTTATATTTTTCGGATAATATGCTTGAAGGTCAATTATTAACAACGTTGTCGTGTATACCTACTTAGTTCAAAAACGAAAAAATCAACTTTTATGTTTGTTCGAGGATGTAATTCCGAACTAGTTCAGGGACTATTCGCATGCGCATTCTGAAAAGTGGCGTTCGCGGTTAATATAATTCTGAATTTTTAATTACAGGTTCGTTTCAACCAACAATTCTTTTATTGTACGTAACCAGTAAACGATCTGTTTGATGCGCATGCGCGAGAGAAATTAGTGAAGTTACCGGTAATCTTTTACCAAACGGTTGGAACGTATTTTGAACTAGTTTAGTCACGCGGTTAACCGTATTTCCTTCCAGTCTTACTTATACAAAAAAGAATATTCATTAAAATTAACAAAGTGTAAAAATATAGGTCTTCTGGCATTTCGGATTCCATTCACCCCTTCTTTATTTTACATCAACAATCAACAACTGAAGAAATAGTCATAGATAAGAAACAGTCCCCGGTGAAAGCACTATTTTCAAAACAGTTGAAAAACTAAAAACACGCTTCCATAACCTATTTACATTTTCCATAGAAAGCAAGTTTGAAATTTGACAGTTTAAAACAAAAATGTTACCAGTAACTTTCGGTACTCGCTATCCAGCAAGAATCGTAATTCTGCAAACGAGATGGAACGGAGAACTAATAGTAATAGAAAGTTCTGAACCAGTAATTTTAAGTGGTTGGAACGATTTTATTTCAACTGCGCATGTGTATTGGTAATGTTACTGTAAATTACTGGTAGTTGGAGCGAACCTAATGATTAGGTGTTCGCGGATCATATCGGATTGGTTCGTTATCGATTCGGAATCAGTCCTAGCAGTTCTCTAATTTTGGTAAGGACTGAAAGTTCAGTTCGGCTGCTCATGCGCAACTGATTGATATGTCTTCTATCTTCTTTTTGATTTTATTTTTTAATCTAATAACGTTAGAATGTCAAAACAAAAAATATTTTATTATTCACATTTTATCAAGAATATAATCTACTTATAACTTTAAAAATTTGTCAACAATTTCTTGCAGTCTTAAACTTCAAAATATTATTAATTGCCAAGTTGACGAACGTCAGATAGGGACAAAAATTTTATAAACTTAATTATTTTTGATAACGGTAGCTGGAAGGAACGCTATCGAAACGTTGAAATAAAAACATAAAAAGGATTGTGGTTTGATTTTCCCTAAAAGAAATAACAAAAATAATAATTAATATACCACTAAGAAAATACAGAAGATATTTAAATTATCAATTCAATCTATTTTGGTTTTTAAATTATGTTTTTAGTCAGGTTCTGTGGTTCTAAGACCGTTCGCTTACTGGTTCGTAACTGGGCATGCGCTCTAGACAATTCAGAGTTAATTTTGAACTGGTTCGGAATTGGTTCGGATTGTAACCCGCGAACCAATGATGCCAGCTTGGGGGGTTTTCTCCCTAAATTTAGGGAGAAAAAAATCTACACAGGGAGTTTTTTAGGGGAAAAATTTTTTGGCGGTATTTTTAGGGATAGAATTTTCAGATTTATTTGTTGACCTAGCGGGTTAGCGCTAAAATACAGATGCTATTTTTTTCAAAATTTCTTAATAACAATAAATTTGCTGGAAAGTATTTCAATAAATATAACAATATGCTGATTATTAAGTAAAATATAGTATAGATCTTCTACGCTTAATGTAATGACCCATATTTTTAATCCCTTTGAAGGCAAGTGCCGCCCAATGGCGTGCATATAAATTTTTTATAAATTCGAATATTGTGAAATAATGTTTTTCATTCAAATTACTATAGTAGATTAAAATTAACCTGCATATAAAACTCATAAAATTTGTAATATAATTTTTTGTAAATAATACTCATTTAGCCAGACAATCTGAAAAAATTGTCTGTCCAGCAGAAACCACGGGGAGGTATGAGCTATTCTTACCAGGAAAAAGGATTGGGTCGGGCATGTTATATCTTTAGCCGACAATAGCAAAACGCATTAGGTACAAAGCCGTTATGAAGAAAAATAACGCGTTTTCCTCTCGAACACGGAGTATCTAAAAAACAGTTTTTTGTGTCGTCAACCCAACCATACTTGACAAGATCATCGTATCAAACCAAGTTTCGTCTAAATAAATTAAAGTTCTGTTTGAATCACGGTACCCTTTTATTTTGCGCAAATACTCGTGTCTAAGTTCAACGATACGCCCAGATTCCATTATTACCATTCGATTATCTAATTTCTTATACTTAAATCCACAAATTAACAAAACAGTGTTTCCAAACATTGATAACTATATTCAGGAATATCCCGCAATTTAGCACGAATCAGTTCTAAAGTTGGTAGGGGAGAGTTGGACAAAACAGGATAGTCGGATAAAACGGGATACCAACCAATATTTAAAAACAAGCAACTCCATCTGGCAACCAGGTAAAAATAACGTTTGTCTAAATATAGTAGGCGATTCTTCCGCTTAATTCGTGTTCTGTGGTGAGTGGCAGGTGGCAGTTTAAAAAAGTGTGGTTATGCTATTTAGTTTTATCGGCAGTTAATTAGGATTTTTTTAGTTTAAACAAGCAAAATAAATAACAGTAAGTATTTTTCAAGATTCTATATTTTGTTGAATTTGTGAATATGATAACTAGTTTTCTTCATAAACATTTTAACAAAACATTTTGAAACGTGCAGTCGGGCAAAATGGGATACCAAGCGGTCGGGTAAAACTGGATACTATCCCGTTTTGTCCAACCAAAAACGGTATAGATTTTATAGTTGATTTTAAATTTTATTTTTTTACAGGCCTGTTACAAGATGGGAAAGTATAAAAGAACAACCGATCGGCAGTCTTGGAATGAGGAAAGTATGCGCCAGGCGGTGAAAGAGGTTCTTGAAGGAAGAATGGGTTACCTTAAGGCTTCGAAACAATTTGGACAACTATTGAAGCCCGGGTAAAAAAGATAAAAAATGGATCTCTCGAACGATTAGATGCAGCAAAAAAGGGTCTAGGGCGTCACAGACCGGTTTTCTCTGCTGAGCAAGAAGAAGAGTTGGTTCAACACATTTTGTCTATGGAATCGCGATTATTTGGTTTTACTTTGAATGACTTTCGCAGTTTGGCTTTTCAGTTAGCTCAACGCAATGGCTTAGCTAATCAATTTAATAGGGACAAAAAAATGGCAGGTAAAGCTTGGTTATACAGTTTTCTAAGGAGACATCCAAACGTTAAACTTCGCACCCCTGAGCCAACATCACTTGCTAGAGCCATGGGTTTTAATAGACCTGCTGTACAAAAACTTTTCTCGTTACTCTCCGACGTGCTTGAAAAATATAAAATTCCACCCGAACGGATTTACAACGTCGATGAGACGGGTATAATGACAGTACCAAAGAAAAAATCTAAATGTTTATCACTGCGTGGGAAAAGGCAAGTTGGGTGTATATCCTCAGCAGAACGCGGCATTCTTGTCACTGTGGAAATTTGCATGAGCGCTACTGGCGTGTTTATGCCGCCCACTTTCATTTTTCCCAGATCCAGAGCAAAGCCGGAGCTGCTAGATGATGCTCCTCCTGGAAGTAAAGCTTTTTATCATTCATCAGGATGGATGCAAAAAGAAATTTTTTCGAATTGGTTTAATCAATTTATTGAGTTTTCCAAACCCCGTCCTCTTACTTTTGGACGGACATACCACACATATAAAAAACTTAGAGGTTATAGAGGTGTTGTAATACTCTGCTTTCCACCGCATACGACGCATCGCTTGCAACCGCTCGACGTCAGTTTTATGTCGCCACTTAGCACATATTATACGTCAGAGGTTCAAAAATGGATGCAGCAACATCCAGGGCGACCAGTTACAATATCCCAGATAGGTAAGCTTTTCGGAAACGCATATATGAAAGCTGCTAGTATCCAAACAGCTGTGAATGGATTTAGAAAGACGGGCATTCAACCTCTCAATTCGGAAATCTTCGAAGATTGGATGTTTGATCCAGCTGAAACCACGAACAAATCGATAAATATTCCTGCAATTGGTCCGGTTGAAGAAAATAATGGGCACCCTCCACCACGTACACCATCACCAATACCTCAAAGGCTTGTTATACAACGATCATCAAAAACCCAAGTTGTAGGTAAAGAACAAAACGATGCAGAAAAATTTGATGACTTTCCAAGAACACCGTCATTGCCTCCAGATCCATCCACACCAGAAAAATCACATCAGCTGCTTAAAAATAAGGAGAATTTGTGTAATACTCCACCGGCAAGTTCTATGCAAATGTGACCCCCTCCTGTTCATACACTACCACGAAATTTGAAGTAACACCTCAACAAGTTGTGCCACTTCCTCACTCAGACAGAAAAATTAATGCTGATGATAAAAGAAGGGGAAAAACGGCTGTGCTAACTTCAACACCTTATAAAGAAGAACTTGAAGCATATAAAGAAAACAAGCCTATCAAGAAGCCCAAACTAAATTTTGAAGAAAAAGGGAAAGTAGGGATTAAGAAAGAAAAATGGAGAACGATGGTGAGCCGTAGTCATGCGATTTTTGTCGGTGTTAAACTGTTAATTTGTTTTTTATATAAAAATCAAATGCATAATGTGTTCGGTTTTCAAGTTCAATAAATATATTTTACTTTAATATCTTTTCTATTCATATTAAAATATCATCCCATTTTACCCGACCAGGAGGGCAAAACGGGATTCTTTACCTTTTTTAAGAAATATGACTTTTTCTATAGTATTGTCGAGATATTTAGAAATAACCATACTTGAACATGGAAAGGGGTCAATGAAAATGTTACAGTCAAAAAACCGTAGATATTCATAGCTTAGTTATAGAGTGTCGGGTCAAAAAACGTTAGCCCGTTTTGTCCAACTCTCCCCTACTATATTGTCCTTGTAAAACCCATAAACAATCGTCCAAGAACAAATAAATATTATATTAATAACAATTCACTTACGTAACTTAATCAACTAACGTTACTAAACCAACAAATATAATATTATATTAATGATACTTTTCTACCCTAGATTAACTACACTTTTCTACAACTAAGATCTAAACTCACTCAACCAAAAAATATATATTATATTGATAATATTTCTCTACAACACAATTCACGCACACCCCTGGATGGTCTGGCCAGATGTTCGGTAAAATCATAATATTTTGTATGTCCCAGTTGGGACCAGTTGGGACAGCCGTGATTTCCATGACATCGACCACATTACTATTTGCCTTTAGAGAATTGGTAAGACTGGTATTACCAACTAAAATCTGACGTTTTATTGTGAAGTTTGTGAAAAGTGAAAAGGCGTTAAACTGTTCCTAGTGTTTTAAAAATCCATTTTGGTCAATAATGGAATCAAGACAACATTTTTTGCGATATATTTTCACATTTTTCGACAGATTATCTTAATAACCACCCTTATTCTTCGTTTATTGATGAATCTGCAGAAATCTGTTTTTGTATTTCTATTTCCGAAATGTAAACAGCTCCTACTTCAAGCTACTATTGGAGTGATCTTTTAAATGGAGTTTTACATTTCACATTGAAGTTTTCGTATGTATCTTTCAATTATTTTTGACGAGCAAAAAGTTAGTAATTATCCGAAAGTTAATCAATTTTCAATTTAACAGCTCAGAAGCTAGGTAGTGAAAAAGGCGCACTGTACGTTCGTACAAATTATTTACGGTCCGTAGTTTGTATTTCTGCTTTTGAATCTTTCCTCACAACTTTGAAATAAATGAAATTATTAATGCTTGCTTTCATTTTTGTATAATTTTACGGAATGAAGTCAAGAGGACGGTACCTACATTAATAATGTTTCACACATGTATTAGATACATATTTTATTTTACTCGTTTACAAACGTCAATTGATAAAAAAACGTAGAATCCAGTCATGGGTCTGCCGACAGAAGTGAAAACACCAATAAATGAATCCTTTTTAAAAATTTTATCGTAAATGGAATTTTTTTCAAAAAAAAGTAGGTACACATATATACATAGTATACATATAGCTCATAGAAAGCGTGACGATAATTTATCCAACACTACATACGCTTCATTGTTAATTGTGTTGCATAACCAAAAGTATTGAGTGTTGCCTAAAAGCGTGAAGAATGACCAAAGTATTGTGTGTTGCATAAAAGCGTGACGATGACAAAAAATCCATGTTTTTCTTCACCCAAAAAAGTACTCAACGCGCCTAAAGAAGTTTTCACTTCAAAAACTCCGTATTAATCAAGGTTTATTTTTACAAGCTACAGTAGAAACGCTTTATCTTTACCGTTATGTTACTTAATCCTTGATATCAAAAACATAATTTCTATTGACTATCTTCTATTGACAGAAAATACGCATACTGCGTAAGTAAGAGTTTCTTTAAATTGTATTTCAGTAAAAGTAAGTAAATTGCTGTTTGATCATTTTCATGCAAAATTTAAATTTGACTTCGACTGGGCATTTTGAGGTTATCTGTACTTTTTCGTGAGGTTAAAAGCTTGTAAACTGTAAGTTCGTGATATTCTTAGAAAGGTAGTTTGGAAATATTGAAAAAAATATACATAATATAAATTTATTAGTAAGCAATAAAATAAGTCGCTTAAAATTGCTGTAAAAAGAATAATTAATTAAAAACAACTCTATGTATGTTACTATATTTGAGAAAATTTTGAATTGCTGGCAACCTTGCAATGAATAGCTAATACATCCAGTCCAGTATTTGGCATGATATAACGAAGTAACCGGACAGTTTTTACTCGGCCAACTGGGACATAAAAAACATTATAATTTTACCGAACATCTGGCCAGACCATCCAGGGGTGTGCGTGAATTGTGTTGTAGAGAAATATTATCAACATAATATATATTTCTTGGTTGAGTGAGTTTTGATCTTAGTTGTAGAAAAGTGTAGTCAATCTAGGGTAGAAAAGTATTATTAATATAATACACTGCGCGCGGTTGTGTTAAATTGTGGATTTAAATATAAGAAATTAGATAATCGAATGGTAATAATGGAATCTGGGCATATCGTTGAACTTAGACAGGAGTATTTGCGCAAAATAAAAGGGTACCGTGATTCAAACAGAACTTTAATTTATTTAGACGAAACTTGGTTTGATACGATGATCTTGTCAAGTATGGTTGGTTGACGACACAAAAAACTGTTTTTTAGATACTCCGTGTTCGAGAGGAAAACGCGTTATTATTCTTCATGCCGTAAGTAAGATGGATTCGTACCTAATGCGTTGCTAAAAATATAACATGCCCGACCCAATCCTTTTTCCTGGTAAGAATAGCTCATACCTCCCCGTGGTTTTTGCTGGACAGACAATTTATAAAAAATGTATATGCATGCCATAGGGCGGCACTTGCCTTTAAAGGGATTAAAAATATGGGTCATTACATTAAGCGTAGAAGAACTATAACAGTAGTGTTTTTGATCTTAAGAAAATTCGCACGTCAAAAACTTTACTAGAGAGATTACCAGAGAGATTAATAATTTGAAATTGAATCTATAATGTCTAAAGCCCGGTTCTGACGATGCAATTTCGCCTCTGCAACTCGATCGCGGCGACAAAATTGCATGCAGTTTAGGTGTTCCTACCATGCAACTGATCAATGCAATTGAGTTGCACCAAAATAGAACTGGTACTAATTTTAAGGCGCGTTTACATGTATCCAGTAGCTGGCGCCAGTCTCACTGGCCTGCCAGCACTGGCATATTACTGTCATCGTGTGAACACTTTTTCGTGCCAGTTCAGCGCGAGCCGCCAGCACTGGAGCGAATAGAGATCGCCAGTAGCTGCCACCCCCTTACCCCGTAACACCCGCGACAGTGTTGCTGGCAACTTTTAAACACGTTGCTGCCAGTCGCTGTCACGCTGTAATAATTGATCATTGGCTTATTGTTTATTTTTGTGTTTTATTCATAAAATGACGCGTAAATTCAAGGGAAAAGAAACTTTTAAGCTTTATTATAGCTCTATCACTGATCCATTTTCCCACCCAAAGTCGCTTCTCCTTTTGACTTTCTTCGTCTAAAATATTTCTTAGCTCTTCTTCCAGTAGCATACACATGTTTTTACCATTTTCTTTTTTAACATACGATTGACTGGACTGGACTCGTGTAAACGACCTGGGTCCAGCGCTTTGCCAGCCAAGAATTGGCAGGCCAGTGAGACTGGTGCCATTTACTGGGTTCGTCTAAACGCGCCTTTATAACAAAAGTTGCGGCAACTTGGTAACTTTTTAGTGACTTTTTTTACGCAAACCTAAAACTTCTGTTGGTGTGACTAACTGAAACGACAGTTACGAGGTTATTTGTTATTGTGTTATTAGGTTCTTCGTTTTCCTAAAAAAAACTGTTGCTCTTGTGGATTGTGGATTGTTGAAAAATTGAGCAATAAATCGCCGTTTTAAAAATTTAAATTTACCATCTATAAATTTGGGTTATGGTTACCTTATAATGTTAAAAATATGGTGACTACTTTGAATATTGGCAACAGTATGGTATTTCCCTAAGAAACTGCTACTATAGTATGAACATGGTGAGAACGTGGTACGAGGGGTTCGTAAAGATTTATTGTTCCATATTTTTGAAACACCCTGTATTTAGGGCTTGAGACTTTTCTCTGCAATTCTTTATTAAATTTCCTACATAAAAGGTACTCTTTTTTGAACTCGATACAACAAATTTTCAAGTTTTATTTTTCTTTAATAAATTTGTAGTAAGTACCTACATTTCCAAATAATTTAAACACCAACGTTTTTTTTTGGTTTGTAATTCATAGTTCTTCAATTAAAAAGAGTAATTTGAAATAACCTCACGAATAAACTTATTATTGAAACTATTTTGTATGTAGTAGTTAACTACATTAACAAACGTTGCAATTTCATTAAATGTTCAAACTGACGTCCTTCATTTTTGTATACGTTTTTTCATTTGGTTGGTTATCTTCCTCAGCAAAAATCTATTAAGAGACAACTCACTGCAAGCCGTTTCTATTCTTTCTCGGAGTTCACCCACCATATTTACTGGTGAAGAATATACTTTTTGTTAAAATATTCCCCACACGGCATAATCCATTGGATTACAACATTCAGGAGACCGTGCTGGCCATTTGACCGGAGCATCTACTCCACGGCCTATCCATTACCCGTAAAGTTTTCATTTAGCAATTTCCTAGCTCGCAGTGTAAAATGTGGCGAGGCCCCATCGTGCATAAACCACATTGACAGTCTACGTTGATAAGGTTCATCATCAAGAATATTTATTAAATTATTCCTAAGAAAATTTACATATCTAGGACCATTTAAATATTCCGGAGGAATAAAATAATAATTTTAAACCTGTGCTGATGATTTGTAACTTTACCGGCGGGTTTTCGTCAGACCAAATTTATTGTTTAAAATAATTTACAACATAAGAAAGTGTTTTACTGCAATAAAAAGTTAAAAATCTTGAAAATGGAGTGTTGTATCGAGTTCAACAAAAAGTACCTTTTATGTAGGAAATTTAATAAAGAATTGCAGACAAAAGTCTCAAGCTCTAAATACAGTGTGTTTCAAAAATATGGCGCAATAAAAGTTTACGAACCCCTCGTGCCACGCCATTGGCTGATTAGAATTTGACAGAATTAATACTGTTGTTATGTTTTGAAGAGACAATAACCTACAAAAAATTTTAAATTTGTACTTTCATCCTCCGAGAAGATATGTAATAAAATGTGTATTTCTTCTGTATCCTTCAACAGCCTGTATCTCACAAACTAAGAAGGTTAGAGAAAAGTTTTATTAGGGTATTTTATATTTTTTTTAACGATCTATCATGCCTCTAGTTTACGGTACTTATTTACGGTACCCCTATACAATAAAGTGCAAATTAAATTATATCCAATTTCCATAACTGTATAGGTACCAATATAAAATGTTCTTCATATCAGTATATCTATGAATAAAATATTTACTTTGGAATTCGGTTTATTACAGGGATTGATACGAACATTTAGATAGTGTTAAGTTTAGTTACGCATCTAGCTCAAAAAAACCGGTAATAGTATATTATTTAAGGTGCGGTAATCTATATCATTACTCACGCGCGCAGTTAAAGTTTGCAGCGCGAGCCGTTATATTTGTTTTGTGATTTTTCGGGTAATAAATTTTGTACGTAACCATAGCTACTTGTCTAAATTCTGGAGATGTACATAATGTTACGCGAGCTACTGCAATAATATTCTCACTTAGTGCCCCCAGTGAAATCCCCGTATGAGACGACTATGGCTCCTCCGCCCAATTTTCGAGAAACATCGGTGCGTCCGCCAGAACATCGAGAATATCCAATGCACCCGCGAGAACGCCGAGAAATTTCGAGAATTACGGCGCGCGAGTATAAATAGGCCACCAGCATCGCTGCAGGCAATTAGTCAATCAGTCAGTGTTGATACCGAAGGAAAGTAATCGCGCCTCGAATAAGTGTTTATTAAGTGACTCTCATATAAATTATAATTAGTGAGTTTAGTGTATGACATAAATTATTAAATAAGGACTGAATTACATATAAATCTGTAAATATAAATTAATTGTAAATATAAATTAGAATAAACGTTACAATAATTATTCATCTTTTTTAGCACAATTTAATATTAAATTTGAAATGAAAACACTGAACACTGTTTACACTACCACTACACCAACTCTAACACTTTACACTATCTTACGCGCGTTTCGATAACCAAGTTATCTTCTTCAGTCTCGGAAGAAGATAACTTGGTTATCGAAACGCGCGTAAGATAGTGTAAAGTGTTAGTGTTGGTGTAGTGGTAGTGTAAACAGTGTTCAGTGTCAAGTATCGCCAACGGTTCCAGAATTCCCAACTTATTTGAAATGAAAACGTCAAAATGTACCTACTTATTAGAAACATCAAGTGACATTACTCCCTTCAATGACAATAATGGTCTGTTCCGCTTCGGCTAAACTACGCAGTGATACCAGCTTGGTGGTTTTCTCCCTAAATTTAGGGAGAAAAAATCTATACAGGGTGTTTTTTAGTGATAAAATTTTAATTGCACTCTTCCCATACTCCATACTCCTTGTATTCAATAAAAGTTTATAAAAAAATTTGAATTGATCAAATGGTACTACTGTCATTGATATTTACTAGATGGTGCTGATGCATATGTCTATATACTAGTCAGTGTTCCCAAGTTATTAGGGGAACTAGAATAAAAAGTACAGTCAAAAATATACAAAGATTTGGGAAACAGATCCAGATAATATTATTTTTTTAGAGGGATTTTCACGTAAATGTTATGATTTTAGGTATTTTTGATTTAAGCTTTGGGGAGAAAAATTTTTGAGAGCTGGGAACACTGGGCTTGTACAGAGCCCCCTGAGATTAGTACTATTTTTAGTAGGAGCCAAGAGAAATATAATTATAGTTTGGCAAGTCTATCTGAAGCTACGGGGCATCGGTAAAGGGCGAGGAAACATAGCCGATATCTGTCATAAACGTACCAATAGCGTACGATACCAATTTTATAAAAGTTTTAAAAATAATTATTATATATATTATATATAATTATATATAGAAACTGATTTATGCTTTGCTTTATAGGTTAGGTATTTTTCAAAACACGGTACCTATTTGTTAAAAACAAATAATGTTAAAAATCGTACTTGAATTCAATATGGATACGAAATAATAAAATACCAAGGAAAACTGAAAATACGAAGATAAATATTGACATTATAAACGCCACTGGATAATCAATGTCAATCAATTGTCGAAGTGAGAGGGAAGAACACACGCTCGCGCTTGCCAATAGGAAGTTAGGTGGTTACCTAGCAACGGGGGTTCGATAAATATTCACCAATTGAGTTAGTCCGAAGGGCGTGGTAATTATGATTTTCGCACGACGTTGCCGGCTTGAAGGAAACCCATAACATATTTGGAAAAGTGTTCATCTTTTAATATTCAGAAATTGAAAAAATAATGTTAATAGACAAAATCCAATGAAACAAGCACGTTAAAGAACTAACGTTTAATCATTATTGACATATTGTTAATAATAAAAAGTCCATTTTCTAATTATTATCACTACATACTTAGCACTTTAGCTTTTTCATAGTGAAAAGTGGCAATATCGAATGTTTTCGACCGCATTCCTTTCACAGCTTCAGTTATGTTTGCCAAACTATACTCACTAGTGAGTTATTATGATAGTATTAATTTCCCAAAAGCAATCATTTTATTAACCATACTATTAATTTCTTCTATGCTAATTTTTAATTTGCCAAAAAGAACAAAAATAATCATATATAAGTAGTAACTACTGTTGGTAAGTACCTATACCTACATAGTATAGGTAGGTACTTCGTGATTTATAAGGATGAAACTCCTACATGAAGCTTTTCTAAGTACCCTAGATTGTATAGTTACGCCACTGACCCAATATTTAATGTGAAAATCTTTAATACCGTTTAATTGATTAAGATAATGTACCCATCTATGTGAAAATTCCTTCTAGTCATAAATATATTCTTATCTGCAATGTTTATCATAAATAAAATTTTTAAATGTGTGAGAAAAATAAGTTGCCGAAAATTAAATATAAGTATATATTATCTACTGTTCAAATATAATAAAAAATTATATATTTGGAGATCATTATAGAGAGGGGTGTGTCTAATAAACAACATGATAACATCTGTCAAATTTCAAAACAACAGGTTGTATTTCATTCTTTAAAATTTTTTGCGTGATTTATTAAGCAAGCAAGTAATTTATCGCTAAAATGTTTAACTTAACATTATTAAATGCGTGGTTTTATGTATATTTAAGAAAAGCTTAATGTATTAAAAATGAAGTCTACGCCGCACATCGTAAGCGTAAAGTATGAACGAATCCGAACTTAAATTAAGACAAATTATGTAAATATTTTCGTATTAACTGTATTTTGTTTGGTTAAATCATAAAACAGCCAGCTGATGCATTTCAAATACTAGTTTTATAGCGTTTTTGGCATTCCTAAAAATATTCTTTCGCATCTGTTTGAAAATTTCATGCTTTGGCAAAAATAAATATGCTATAAATTTTCGAAACAGTAAAATTTCATACACACAACTCCACAATAAAAACAAGGAAATTGTATACAAAAGATAAAAATATATATTTCAAACATATAAAATGTTACCCCACGCATAAAATTAGGCAAACATTCAGCTTACTTTTAGTGACATTTCGCCTATAATAAAAAAAAACACAATGGACAGTTTATGTTCAATATTTTCGAGTTACGAAGCGCGAGATCGAGTCACTGTACGCGGACTTGTGCGCCTTTTCCGACTCGCCAAAGTTTTTGCTTGACTGCGGAACACGGGAACATCCAAATCGCCGGCAACTTATAAGTTCGACGTGTGCTGCTTTGGAAGCTGTCGTTGCTATGGATACAGCCGGGTGTTCTAAAGTCTAGCCATCTAGCGCTCACTAGATAAATTAATGCTGATGGATATAAGAAATTCGTAAATAAATTAAATCAATAATATTTGTTAACATTTAATATTCAATAATTAAATATAAATTTTTGATACTCTTTCATAACGTGTTTATGGTGTAGCCAATCTGATTTTATAAAGATTGTTCCAACCAGCCCCGGATCTAAGATTTTTTCGAACCGAGGCAAAAACTTTATAGTGGCGCTTATTCCTCCCTTGTTTGAGAAAAACTGTTAAAACTGACAAATGAGTAGCATTTTTTGTGACCATTTGTGAAAATAATAATCCTTTAATAAAGGACTACTGCTTCCATCTTATGGAAAATAAAAGACCACTCAAATGCGGATATTTTGATACCAACTTATTCGTCTTGAAAAATAGAACATTTGATAACATTGCGCCAATGTTGTGACTTTTATAATTAACTCACAATTAATGATATTATTTTTAAAATCGCTTACAGAGTAAGACAGAGAGAAAATACGTAAATAGACATGTATTACAGATTCCACGAAGTAAGGATATCAGTGGTGATAAGAAATGAATAAATAAAACCAGACAGGGTTGAACTGACCTAATTTTATCAGTTAATTTTTATATTTTGTTATTTCTTTGTAGTATTTTGTAGTGTATTTGTTGGCATCGGTAACTCTTTAAAAAAAATAGGATAGGGATGCGGAAAAGATTTTTTTATATGCAAGATGTTAAATGTCTATTAACTGTTAATACAAAAATGCTTGTGAAATGTGTGTAGGTAATGAACCCGACGTAAAGGGTGATACTAAAAGATAATGTATAATTCTTAGAGTATCCCCTTTTATGCGCTCCACCTTCCCCCCACAGGCAGTGCCTGAGGACCTCATTACCTTCTATCCGCGAAGTGTAGCTGAAAAAAAATTTTTTATTGGCCTAAGCCGGTTTTTATATTTTTTTGGTAGCTAAAGTCGCCTTTTTGCTTTATTAAATTTTTTTGATGGCCGAAGCCGGGTTTTGTTTAATTTTTGTATTTTTTTGATAGCCGAAGCCGGGTTTTGTTTAATTTTTGTATTTTTTTGATAGCCGAAGCCGGTTTTTGTGTTATATATATTTTGATGGCGATGAGTGTTTTCCCTTGCGTGACATAAAAAGTACTGTTAACTGAAATCTAATTTGCATCATTATATTTCTTCATGATTAGGTATAGTTCGATCAGCAGAGTCAACTACAGTCTACCTGTTCCATAATTAGAATACGTTAAGCCGTCACTCGAGTTCCCGTCAGGGTGAAAACTGACCTGTCTAAAAGGTGTTTATGGTAATTACTGTAAATTCTCTGAATCATGTGATATCTAGCTTTGTATTTATTGCAAATTGTAATAAGTTAACAGTAAAAGTTTTAAGGGAGGTCCGTTTTCAGATGTATGAAATAAGAAATAGTTATAAATGTCTTATGTTTGGCACTATTACACGTTATTATTTTATATGATATCATTATTGGAATAAAATACGGAATTTTAATTCTACAATTTTATTGCGTACTACTACTGAACTGAGTCATAAATACATACATGTAAAGAAGCTAACCTACTAACCTAACCAGAAAGGGTTTACCCTTTTCACTTAGCATTACTTCAAGCATTTTGTGTATCACTATAGCGTACGACAACAAACGTTCGGAAATATGTATATTAATAAACTGCCGTTTCGAAAATGACAACTTAATATAATAGAAAATATAATAGAAAAATATATTCATAGCAATTAGTACTCACAGACCCCCTAGCCACCCCAATAGGTTATTCAACTTTTTCATTAGAATTCAGGATTACGAATAGGTATTACGATTTACTGGAATTTTCAAAACTATTTAGTTTACCTGTAAGCGGATTAAATAAACTGGACGGCAATTCAAGTGCGGGATTAAGATACCTGCAAGTGTCGGACGGGAACTCATGTGTATTTTATAGTCATTAAGAATCCTGACGGGAATTCGTTTGTACCGGAATTGTTTACGAAATACGTGTCGGTCAGCTATTAAATGTACCTATTATAATTTTACTATTATAATATAGAAAACGTTATAATAAACTGCTATTACAAAATGACAAACTTATGTAAAGATGTTAGATTGTCAATTGAGAGATGTACCTTTTTTACATAATTTGATTGCAATCTATCATATCTTTATACAACTGAAAAATATAATCCTATTATTTTGTTTCAACGAAACTGGCATTCATCGTATGTACAACTATATTCACAAGTCCGACTCTGTTTGATCGCAGCAGGTGGAGTCCTATTGAATGGTTAGATTTTGTAATCGAATCGAAAATTTCTGACAAATAAACTGATTTTGTGGGTTTATTAATTAAATTACAACATTGGCGCAATGTTATCAAATGTTCTATTTTTCAAGACGAATAAGTTGGTATCAAAATATCCGCATTTGAGTGGTCTTTTATTTTCCATAAGATTGAAGCATAGTCCTTTAAACTTTTTATTATCTATTAGCTAATAAAACTTTCATTTGTGACATAAAACAGAAACACAGAAAAAAATATATAACCAGGAAAGACTACAACCCAAGTAACAATTTATGCTGATTATTAATTGAATAAGCGCTAAAGCGGTTTATTGTTCAGTCTAAAGCTGAATATTGGTATCAAACTTATGTTGAATAAACCCTTGTTAAGCTTTTATTCACCCAAAAGTGGAGAATTTATCCAGCTATCGCTGGACTTTATGGCTGCCAGTCATGACTGAAGAATAGCTTCTTCAGCTCTTATTCAGCCTTTATGCAGCCATAAAATAAAAAGCAACAAATTAATATGCATTATACATTTTTTAATTTCTGAATGCTACATTATTTATTTATCTCAATTACCACAGTCACTACATGCTATATTTTATATTTAAATTTACAAATATTTTTACCTACCCTTTTTTTCTCCCTTCATTCGGCGAGGATTGAACCTGGGACCCGTGGTTTAACATTTTACAATCGAGTGATCTCTATCTAGCCTCTGCACCAATCGAACACATACTTGGTGTTTGCGAATAATGGTATTTATAAATAATAAGCTATATGGTTGCATAGTGGCTGAATAGCTGTACAGATGAAGGAGGGTAAAACTTATAACCTCTACAAAATTTATCAGTTTGGGTTTGTTATGGTGTGTGTATAAAAATGCAATCAAACAATATGGGTAAGAAAGTATATTATTTAGTATTTTAATTAATAAAATTTATTTATTCAATTGCATTTTTCTAGTTTTAACTTTACTTTAATTTCAGGATTCTGCTTAGTAGAAACAATAAAGGCAGGTCAGAAATTAATAACGACTGTACCCCAGTTAAGGGTTATAAATGTTTTTTTTATGTTTCTTTGTTTATGTTTATGCATTTAATACTTTATTTTGTTTTGTTTTTTACATTTCTTGATTATATTATAATAAATATATTTGTTTTTTTTTTGTACACATACCCGTATTTTGGTGGTAGTAAATAGTTGGCTATTGTATGATGTAAAGGTATAAAAACAAAAATATCATCTTTATAATGGATGGCTACTAATTTACAAAATATATCATCTGGATTTGTAAGTTAAATGCGTCTGCACAATATATGTGTGAATATGTGAATAAGATGAGCAAATAGGTGTTTTGAAAAAATCTTCTTTTTTTTTAATAGAAAATAAGCCTTGGATTTTCATTTTTCCATTTTCTGTTAAAGCTGTAAGTTCCACTTTTTTTATATTTTCTCATTGACCTATTCATTTCTCTACTGTATCAGAGACAACCCTGAGACGCGCAAGTGCATAGGAAAATTAGTTCGGTGGAACATGAGAAGAATTCTTTGTCTGATACATTGGAACTGCATAAATATGTCTTTGTTTGAAAGCTCGCAAGGTGTAGGCAGGTGGCGGTAGCAGCGCTGCAATTCCATTGAGTGTTCTGGCCATTCACATTCCGTGCATTTCTTGTATCGTGATCGTATATTCGCTGACATCTGACATTTGCTGTGTCGCCTGTCGCCATATTTGGTTTATGTTTGTGTTGCTCTATATCTGATTTTAATTTTTCTCGTTATTTGTTACTTTTTGTTTTGCTGGAGTTATTTAATTTTATTAGAACTCCGACCAGTTTGAAGTGCTTAGAAGTTAAGATGTCACAAAAAGTTTGTTTGCTTTGTGGAAATAGTAAAGAGGAGGTTGAGAAAATGCATTATTTTCCATCCAATGATAAAAAGTATGAATATTTTTGGTTTTTTTAAAGTGAAAAATAATAATTCTAATGCGTTTATAGGTCAAAATTGTGGCAAGATGCAATGGGAATGAAATACATGCCTGGGATTTCTATTCGTAACCATTTTATTTGTAGCCGTCATTTTACCCAAGATAGTTACCTGAATTTGATTACACGTCGCTATATTTATCAAATAAACAATTATTTGTGTTGATTTGTTATTTATTTTTCAAACAACTCTGTAGTACGAACGCATTTTTAAACCGCTTCGTAATTCGCGCTCTTTTTTAAACAGTTCCGAGATCTAGGAACCATCCTTACCTCTGTCTTAACATGTGCGCCACCTACCCACACCTTGCAACAAAATGGACCAGTGGAGTATCGCGAACTAAAATTTTGCATGCACTTGGGCGTGTCAGGGTTGTCTCTGACTGTATATAAATTTTAGTGTCAAGTGACATATAATAAAAAAGATAACCTTAAAATCGCTGAGTGATACATACATCCAGCTACTAAGTATATCTGAACAATATCATTAAAATGGGCTGAACAAGTACTTCTTCAGACTATTAATAATAGCTGAACAGTGGCTTTTAACTTTACTGAAGAAGGGTTTATTCAGTGCATACTAAGCTGAATATGAATAGCTGAACTACAGATGTTCAGATTTCTGTAAAAGCGCTTTACCAGCTCATGTTCAGCCATTTTAAAATAGCTGAACAATGAAATATTTGATGGGCAGAAAAAGCACTTCTTCAGCCTGTATTCAGCTAGTAATAAATAGCTGAACAACACTAGATTTAGTAAGCTGAAGAAATGCTTATTCAACCTATGTTCAGCCACATAAGCATATTGCTGAACAATATCTACTAAGATGGCTGAAGAGGCACTTATTCAGTATTTAGTTCAGCTTTATCGATGTTGCTGAATAATGGCATCTACATTGACTGATTCGACGCTTATTCAGCTCATTATTCAGGTCAGTAGCTTAATCAGCGTTTAACACCCTTAATCAACTACTAATCAGCTTATTGTCTGAACAGGCTCAATAAATCAGCGTTTATTGTTACTTGGGGACTTTAGACGCCGTGCTTTCTTATCTGCGAAAGATTCTGTTATTTCCTCAAAGCAGTGGCGGATTTACCACCAGGCTGAGTAGGCCGGAGCCTAGAGCGGCAGATTTTAGGGGCGGCAAATTTGGGACCAACATTTTTAGTAACAAGGTATTTGAGCAAGTCCAAGACCGAGACCAAGACTGAATATTCAAGACCAAGACTACAAGTATTTTAGCAAGACCGAGACCGTTACCAAAAGACTGTCTTGGTTCTTGCTTTGCTCACCACCAGGCACGAATGACTTCATAAATATGTCTTTGCTACTCCCATGCTTTAATTCCATCATTATAAATGCAGGAACTGTACTCGTATCCATTAAGACAATCACCAATTTTGATAAACCGGAATCTGGACCATTGAAAAGATCTTCGAATTTGCTAAACGTTTATGCTAACTTATATTTAGCTGTTCGCATATAGCTCTATATGTTCACCAGCAACAGCGGTTGAAAAAAGCTTTCTTTGCTGGAAACGAGTGAGAAATTGTCTAAGATCTACCTTAATCTTTTATACCTGCTGTGATGGAATCTGATCGACATTATCAGCCGGATTCTTACTAGATAATCAAATACATTGCTTTTAAACTTTAAGTAAGCATTGTAGAGGTCGGTAGGGGCGGCAAAATTTGACTAGTGGCGGCAAATGTATAAATCCGCCACTGCCTCAAAGACCGTCGCATAGACGGTTTTGTTTTCAATGGCTAGGATCGTGAGACCAGATAGACGCTCCTGACTCTGTTGGACGTAGATAAGTTTTAATAATTTTCAGTTTGCTGAAGCTTCGCTCACAGCTTGCAGATGTTGTTGGTAATGCGCAATAAATTCTTAAAGCCATACTAACATTGGGAAACGCTTCTTGCAAGTCATGCTTGAACAGAAGTTGTCGAAGGCACTTGATTTTTCATTAATTTCGTGTACTAGCTCTTTAAATACGGCAAGTTCCTGGCAAAAACCAACTGCATTCAAGTCTTTTGAATATTTTAAAACTAGATCGGCTTCATTTTTTTGCAGATTTTCTGTCGACATATTTAAAAAGGCGAGGCCACTGAGGAAGGCGAAATTTTCAAGAAAATTCTTTGCACTCTCTACTCTTGTCTCAATGTCTGTTAAAATTTTGTCAAATACTACTTTTATATCTTTGAAAAATAGCCTAGTCGGATCTAGCATTCTTGTTTTGTCTTCACAGATTTCATCGTGTTGCTTTTTCTTTTTGGAAATTCGTTTGTTTTCAAGAACCGGCTCAATTTCCAACTTTTCTGATGCAGGTGTAGCTTCTTTGATCCAATATTCTACCGATTTTTCTCTCATTTCTTTGAAGATCTTAACGAGGCCTTACATTATCACACACGCATTCATCCAGATAAAGAAATAGTGTTTGTTACTTGACGTTCGACTGTTCGAATTTGTTCGGCTCGGCTCGTATATAGATGTGACGGGGTTTCCCCTGGCAGAACGATCACGCACAATACTCTCGCGTTCAAAAAAAATTTACTTGATCTGTTAAGCGATGCGTTCATAAATCACTTAGTAGGTATGTGTTCAAAAACTAACTGGGCGTATCGAAATACAAAAGTTTGTTTTTCAAACATATTATATTAAGATTCGATTACTTGAAAAAAACCTATGAGATTGTAGGAAAAGAGACTTCACTTGTTCGATATTTCGAATTCTTGTCTCAAGGATTTGGCGTCCCCATGAAACTGCCGCCCGGGGCAACAACAATCTGAAACTGTCATAGAATAGTCGACTATTGCAATCGGTGACAGGAATTAAGCGATATTCGTTGGCGAAAGTAAATTCGTTGTTTGCTATGACCAGTTTACCAGTTATTTTCTAATATTTTCTGGATTGCTGAGAGTTTCTGATTGTTGTTGAAAATTTGAAAAGTTTCATAGCGACTATGTAGTTTTTATATTTTATTATGCGACCAATCCAAACAATTATTTTTATTTGCAGTTGACCCGATTCAAAAAAAAGCTACTCGATAATTTTTATAACAACCAAATTTATTTGCACGGGTTTTGGTAGCATCTGGAATCGTTAAATCTTGATTTTCATAATTCACTTCATGCATGTAATGTAACCTAATAAGATTAAAGGACTCCAATTATTTACTTATGGTCTTAATTTCATTAAATTCCTGACATTTTGCAAGTGAACCGCAAGTCCCTTCTGTTAGCGGTTAACCAGAATTACTAAACTAACAACTTTAATCACAGATTAATTTTCCCATAAAATTAACTTTGTTGAACGATCGGATAAAGTTCAGAGAAAAAGCTACAAGGGCTGTTGCGGGAATTTGGTGTATGGAGAATATACAGGCTATTTCACGACGAGCTTACACTCACTATCTATTTATTGGAGACTACTAACACGATTTCTATAAAAATTGGCGTAGATGGAGAAAAAATTATGGCGAACTTATGGAAAATATTTTGACATAGGTACATCTTTCGGTGACCGAAAGTGAACGACAACTTTGTTATTTTATGTGTAACACCCTGTATATTATTAACTTTTCGGATTCTACATTAAATTTTAATGTCACTTTGTGTAGAATACCCTATATCTATACTATATACTTTTTTTAATAAAAAATTGAAAGGTGCAAACCCTCATGTTGAAAATTCTATGTGAACATCCCATTCCAAATAAAAAAACATCTTGTCGGGTTGATTAGTAGGAGGATCAAGGTAATTGGTGACATGTCGAAAACTTCTTTTTTGTATACAGGGTTCGTAAAAAAATGATAAAAAGTTCAAGTTCAAAAATGTTAAATATCTTCATTTTTTTTTTATTGAAACAACCATATTTTTATTATTTTACTTATACCCAATCTTAAGCGTTTTTGAGATATTAACATGTATTTAAAAATATTAATTATTTCAGCCTTATTATTGCATAGGCGTAGGCCGTGTTATTTATTTTTTTATTTTGGCAGGCTGTGTATTCACCTGTCATAATTAAATAGTATTAGTTGTCATTACCTATTTGAAGTCAATCGCATCGTACAGTGATAGACATGGCTCGTTTGGAATTAAACAATGAAGATTATCTAAATTTACTTTTAATACATGGTGAATGTGGCAGAATTGTTACTATAACATGTGTTTTATTTGCTACAAGATATCCAGATCGACCCCGACCCAGCCGTCACTCAGTGAAGAGAATATTAAACAATTTAACACAATTTGGTTGTTTTCAAGCAAAAGTTAAAAAAGTGAAGCCTGTTGTAGATAATAGTGATCATGAAATCAATGTTCTTGGATACTATACTGCTAATTCCGAAGTGTCATTACGTTGTGGTGCGAGAAATTTAGGTGTAACAAATGGTATCCATTCAACGAATTTAAAAAAAAACATGTTTCATCCCTACCATTTTGCCCAGTTCAAAGTTTAAAGCAAAGAGACTATAATAGAAGAATAGAATTTGTGTGGGTAAAATGTCAAAGAATGTCAATTGAAGAATGATGTATCATTATGATCACTTTAACAGACTCAATGGCTAGCGTGAAAGGGGCTGCAGGGGCTTCAGCCCCGGGCGGCAAGCGCTACGATTTTTTCAATTGGAAATGAAAAAAAATCAACTCCAGATCGCACGAACAATCTTATTTTCCAAGCGAAACCGAAAGGGTGAGAAAGAGAGGAGGTGAGATGAAGTCGTGCTTCCGAAGTGCTAGTGACTACCTACTGCCTAGAGCCCGGTCGGTGCGGCGGCACCGAGTTCACCTGTACGTGAACCAACTAACATGCGACAGCGAGTACTCAGTTATTCAATCAAAAATCAAACAAAACAATAATATACTTCTAATTTTCTTAATTTGCTGTGGGTTCCTTACGCCATTTCTTCCCATAGATGTATGTTCCTTTCAAAGCAGTGGTAGTTTATCTTGACTTTCAATAACTTGTACGATGTACATTAGGTCAGTTCAATCAAATATTCAAAATTTAAAGTGATAATTAAAATAAGGGAGGTCGGCTTAAACCCTCGCTACGCCACTGGTCTCCGTCAACTAGCTTGAGCCTTTTCAGTCTCATAAAAATAAGGAGCCATATTTATTTTTCATTATTATTCGTCAAAATCGGACTTTATCAAATCAAATGTTATAAACATATGCAATTTTACGAATAGAGCCTCTACGTGTGTAACCGAGCTAAAGGGGTAGAAAATATTTCTCATATTTGTACTAAAAATCCCTACGGGAGTTCATCCAGTATGGAATCCGACATTTTAGTGGAAGGTTTTAAAAAAAGTGTGGAAGTGTACGGTATAAAGTATAATATTATGATTGGCGTTGGTGACATTAGTACTTATAAAAAAATTATAAGTTGTCGCCCGTAATAATGTAACAGTGGAAAAGATCGAGTGTCGGAATCATATTTTAAGAAATTTTTGTAATAAACTGAGACAATTAACAACAAATACAAATTTTATTATAAGAGAAAGAAACTGTTAGAAAAAAAAATCTTGCTTATGCGCCGATCAATTAAATGAGCAATTAATTACCGTAAAGTGGAAAAAGACAAAAACAATTAAAGCTACTTTTTCTTTACGAAATGATATTTTAAACGTCGTTCAACATTCGTTTGGCAACCATAATAATTGTGCTTCATATTTTGTGTGTTCACAAGGGAAAAATAACCTAATTTTAATTTCGGAAGAATTTTTGAATAAAATCAAAGAAATAATGTATTGACGCAGTCTGTTATATGACGTCGACAGCAATATAGTTGAACAGTTTCATTCGATAGTGGCAAAGTTTGTGGGAGGAAAACGAATAAATTATTCTTTGAGTAATTCGTACAAAGCAAAGTGTACTGCCGCGATTGTAGCACATAATACCAAAATGGTTCATCCTACTCTCTGCCGTTCTATGAACAATTACAATAATTGATAGATTAGAACGTAGACGAAAACGAAGAATTTATCGACAAAGACTTTTAAACAAAACATATAAAAACACAAATTATAATGAATGTCATACTTTGACTGATCCTGAATATGGCGAAAATTGTCAAAAAGCAGACATGTCTGTTGAAATCCATAGCTTAATGTCCGAAGAATTTTTAGCAAAATTGAGTAAGACAGATTCCGAAATTTGTAGCATCGAACGAGCAACAATATATCAGAGTGATTCAGGAACGTGGTTAGAAATGAGGCGAAAATTATTAACGGCATCCAATTTTGCTAGAGTTTGCAAATGAAAACCTAACACTAACAGTGCTGAATTTATTATTATTTATTATTGTATCAAAAAGAAAATTTAAATTCAAAATCCTTAAGTCACGACAAAACTTACGAAGACGTAGCACGGAAGGAGTAAGAAATAATAAAAAAAGTTAAAATCGAGTCCTGATGTGGATTGTTCATAGAAAAGACACATAATTACTTAGGAGCAACACCGGACGGTCTGATTGACGGTAACATTATTGTTGAGATTAAATGTCCATATTCGGCATATAATTTGAAACTCACTCCTGGCGAAGCCATATATATGTCACGGGCCATGTCCGCAATCGGGCCGGGACGTCATGGCCCGGGCTATGTTGACACAGCCCGGGCCCTGACGTCCTGGCCCGACCTTCTTGGACTATGTCGTCTTGGCCCGGGCCATGACAGCGTAGACCGGGCCGTGACAGCAGCGCCCGGGTATTGTCAAGACGGCCCAATACTATCCGGGCTATGTTGTCAAATAGTTTTTTTTGCAAAATTCAATAAACGTATAAGTACATTACAAGATGAGAACTTTGACCAACCTAACAAAACCTAACCCCAACCCCAGTTAGATTCGACGGCGGACCGAACTGGGGTTGGGGTTAGGTTTTGTTAGGTTGGTCAAATTAAACAAATAGTAGGTACATGGGACCCAATTCCGAAATCGCACTCCGAATTTTTCGTAATTCGGTCCGCCGTCGAATCTAACTGGGGTTGGGGTTAGGTTTTGTTAGGTTGGTCAAATTAAACAAATAGTAGGTACATGGGACCCAATTCCGAAATCGCACTCCGAATTTTTCGTAATTCGGTCCGCCGTCGAATCTAACTGGGGTTGGGGTTAGGTTTTGTTAGGTTGGTCAAATTAAACAAATAGTAGGTACATGGGACCCAATTCCGAAATCGCACTCCGAATTTTTCGTAATTCGGTCCGCCGTCGAATCTAACTGGGGTTGGGGTTAGGTTTTGTTAGGTTGGTCAAATTAAACAAATAGTAGGTACATGGGACCCAATTCCGAAATCGCACTCCGAATTTTTCGTAATTCGGTCCGCCGTCGAATCTAACTGGGGTTGGGGTTAGGTTTTGTTAGGTTGGTCAAAGTTCTCATCTTGTAATGTACTTATACGTTTATTGAATTTTGCAAAAAAAACTATTTGACAACATAGCCCGGATAGTATTGGGCCGTCTTGACAATACCCGGGCGCTGCTGTCACGGCCCGGTCTACGCTGTCATGGCCCGGGCCAAGACGACATAGTCCAAGAAGGTCGGGCCAGGACGTCAGGGCCCGGGCTGTGTCAACATAGCCCGGGCCATGACGTCCCGGCCCGATTGCGGACATGGCCCGTAACATATATATAGATAAAAAAAAATTACTTTTTCGGCAACCGTCCGGAAAGTACCCACTTCTCGGACGCTTTTTTGTGAGAAAGTAGCACTTTTCTGGCCTGTCCGGAAAGTACCTATTTCCCGGACTAGGTCGGGAAGTATTACATCGTTGCTGTCATTCAAACAAACTGAATCCCTTTAATATTAGCAATTGTTCGAATTTCAATATAAATATTAATAAAAACAAGAATAAGAATGTTAGTAATATGAGTAGATTCCACAAAGTAAGGGTCCAAACAGTAAATTCAATTAGAATAATGTTCCTAATTTTGTTCTAAAAATTAGTTTTTTTAGCGTAGTGTCATCATGACAAACATAAACATTCAAATCGTCGCCATTTTTAGTCCATTTAGATATTACAAAGAAACGTGTTTTATTGATTTGTTATACCTAACCAGACGGTTGCCGAAAAAAAAAAGTACGCAACACGCCCGGAAACTGTTTTTTCGGACTCGCAGACTTCCAGGACTCGCCTACGGCTCGTCCTAGCTAGAATCTTGTCTACACTCGTCCAAGAAAACAGTATTTTCCGGACTAGTTACGTAATATACTATTCTGGCAGAAAGACAACGAAGGAAATTTAAAAATTAATATGCGACACGACTGATGGTATTTTCAAATCGAGGGTCAGTTATAAATTGCATAGCGCGAAGTATGTATTTTAGCGGTTTGGACTGGACCTAAAAAAGTTAAAATTGAAGAAATTAAACGCGATGACAATTTTTGGAATAGTCATATGGAAACTAAATTAACAATTTTTTATATGGTATGCTTGTTACCTGAATTGGTTGATCCACGAGGAATAAAAAATATAAGAGATATTTACTTTTGTAGTAAACTTTACTGGCAACATATCTTTTTTTTGTAAAATGTCGCCGTATAAAAATTTTCTTTTATTTCATAATTATATACTTCCAGCACTTTGATCAGTTCTATTGTTGTTTTGTAGATATATTTATTTATTTATTAACTTCCCCAAGGAAGCTACTAGTTTTGTATTGTTTTGATGTCATAAAAAACACTGTTCTAATTGTAGTTTGTCTAAACATTAGTTCTAAGTAATTCATATTTAATAAATAAATACTAATAAAGTTTTTAATCGTTGTCGAAAAGATAATAGCAATATAAATTTTTAATATATTGTTATTAACGTCTAATAGTAATATGTGTTTATCTGGATTTTTTACGTCTGTAAAAAATATATAATGTTAAAAATTAAAAAATTTACTTATGAAAAATGTATTTTTTTTAATCTTAAGCCTGCCTTACGCTATGCTAGATTTTTCAAAAAAATTGTTATAAAATTACAGAAAACTTCACTTTGAATCAATAAACAATCGCTTTTCCAGTGAAAAATGGTATTACCATGAAAACAAATAATACCTACCTACTCTATTTGAAACAGTTAAAATTCAAAGATGTTTCGGGTCAAAGCTACTCGAAATCTGAAATTTCAAGGCAATTTGTGGAACGAATAGCCTTAACACAGTATATTGTTTTGGTATACTGTGGCCTTAAAGTGATCATAATATATCATTCTTCAATTGACATTCTTGACATTTTACCCACACAAATTCTATTCTTCTATTATAGTCTGTTTGCAGCTTTGACAACATGACATTTGTTAATCTCCAATAGTTCCAGTCGGTTTTAAGCAAATAAAACGACGTTAACGAATTTTTCTAGAGCGTGTGCCCTTTTTTTAATTCAACTGCACAAGAAAAGTTGCATATTATTCAAGTTCACCACATCCAACATATCTTTATCACTACTTGAAAAATCCAGTTTCCAAACCAACCTTTACTTGCGGACTTTTCTCGTCACTATTCCGCCAATTCTGTGTGCATTGCACTCGTCAAATCTCCGTTCGTCGTCCTCGCCCGACGCGAATCGCACCTTAGACCCTTTCCTTGACGATGTATATAAGAAATTCAATTGTAAAAAATGCGCCCTTGTAGAATGCCGCCCGTTATCTCTGGCTACGCTACAAAGTATGGCTGTGAAAACCTCTACGATTCCTCAAATATTATTGCAAAAAGTAGGTAAATAAAATAAAACATGTGTTTAAAAAAATTTATTATACAATGAAAATACAAACATCTTCGAAAAAGCGCGTTATTTTGCAAATTTAGATACATAGATAAATTAGATATTTGGTCCAAAAACCTTCTGAAACAATAAGTCTTTGAAGTCAAATGCTCTATTTTTATTTCAACATAAATTGTGTAATTTAAGCTACAACGACTATTCAATAGGTATATTTGTTAGATACACAAAATGTAAAACTAAACGTGAAAAATAAAATTTAACAACTAGTATTAAAATTCTCTAAATCTAAATCGAAAAAATGTACAACCAAATGATATTAACGATATCAAAACAAAAGCATACGGAGAGTTCTTATCACAGATAAATAATAATTTAATTAACTAAAATATGAAAAGTATTAATATTCTGGAAAACAATAAAGTACTTGAAAGTTTATCATACAAATAGTACAGGGTAATATGGGAGATACATTTTTAGTAGCAACCTTCAGTATTCGTGAGTGTAAATAGATTTGTAGTTCTATACAGTGCGTCAAGTATAAATTCATTTTTCATAAAACATTTTTTTTCATGTTAATATTACTAATCATACATGGTTCACCCAGTATATTTAATTTTTCCTTGAAATTATGGAAAATTGACATCAAAAATCAAACTGTTTTGCTAAATTTATACGTGACTTTTTGGTGCACTGTTTACTAACCTCAACAACAAATTATGTGTTTATACCACAGAAAACACCGACTTCATAAAAAAACGAAGCTTTATTTTAAATTAGTCAGGCGGTCACATGTATGCCCTTGGTCTTTACTGATCCTTTGTTTCATGTTTTGTATTATATAATCTTAAAGCCCTTCTACCTCTTAGTGGTGTAGGGCATACCCATTTCCTTGGTCTTAGTCCTAGAAATTAGCCTGTTTCCTCTAAAGATTTAAAAATAATCCACTAGAGGTACATATGTTTTGATTTTCCATTTGAACACAGCGTTAGACGACTCAACAAGAATTATTACTTTTTGAGCTTTTCAAAAATGCATTTTTTCCCGCCAATGACAAAAAGTAAGAATTTTTATTGGGTACTTTTAACGTTGCAGTCAAAACATAATTAAAAGTTAGGAACTTTCAAGGTCACGTATTGGGACATAATTTGGATTCATGCAACATCAACTAAACTAAAACTAATTTAAGATTAAGATTAAATTTAAACTAAGAATATTCAGCTGTTTATGCAACATAAATTAAGAAAGCAATAAACCAACCGGACATGCGCACTCTTTTCATTAGTCAAAACTTCCAATAGTAATCGAGCTGTCAGATAACTGAAGATAAATATTAAACGTAAACCAACTTCTTTACGAAAAATAAAGATGTAAATTATAAAAAAATTTAAACATGTAACACAAGCTCATGTAAACAATAACTTGAAAGTTGGCCATCTTTCTTAGTTTTAATTTAAATCTTAATTTCTTAGTTTCTTGCATGAACATCTACATTACATTACATGGTTTTATGTTCTGATTTTTAGTTTTAATTTTTGCTTGCATGAATCCAGCTTAATACACAAATAAATGTTTTAAATATAAAACATATCAATTTTGTTTATACCCACTTAAACTGACTTTCGTTTTCCAGAATATTTAATCGTTAGTAGACAATATATATTAGGAATGTGTTCTTATTTATATTGAAACATCACCATATTGTAATGACCACTTTTCGTAAGCTACAAGGCTTTGCGGTGATACGCTACGTCTAATACGTTTTAGTGAATCCAAAAAGTCGTTTATCGTTATACTTCTCAAAGCACTCGGATCCAGCTGCTTAACTTGTTCTGGTTGGAGCTCTGGAAATTGTAATAAACAAAAAATTATAAAAATTTACCCAAACGCTCTATGTTTCCGAATTGATTCTTCAATTCTTACTTTTTCGAAATTGTCCACAATAAGTCAAAAAAAATATAACTTAAATTCTCACTACATTTAACGTATAATTGACACTGTGCTATTAGATTCAATCATAGTGCAACCACAAACTGTTGAAAACTGGACGAATGATGCGCACTTAGTCTCTGCTCGTCCAGTTTCCAAGTTTTTGATTGCACTACCTATTATTGTTTATATTTATGGTAAATAATATTCCTGCTGTAATAAATTTAAGGAATCTATAGATTTACCTCTGATGGGACCCAATGCGGCGTCTTTGGCAAGAGCAGTCAGGTCACTACCAGAATATCCATCGGTCAATGTTGCCAGCCTTTTTAATTCATGTTGAGTTAATGTGCATCCTTGTTTTGATAATAATTTTTTGAGTAATTTTGCTCTCGTATCTAAATTAGGTAAGCTGACATACACTCTCTTTGGAAACCTTCTCAGAGCTGCTTCGTCTAATTCCTGTGGTCTGTTAGTTGCTGCCATAACCAATACCTATAGAAATAATACCATATACAAGGTGTACCAATATTACGGCAAAATTTGGTATATGGTTTTTTTTTATTCGGTTATTTAAGGTTGGTCTATTTCTGCAACTGAGGCTAATCACCGACGCCGGGAACACTCTATCCCTAACCGGAAATTTTGCCGAATCCACTAGTGTTCCAATCAGTGGTAAGGATATTTATCGAGCCCAACATCCATAGACTCGGGGGGACCTCGGTTTTACGTCGTATCTGAAAGACAGCATATCTATTTTATACCTCGTGCTCATTGGTATAACGCCTGCGAGCTGTGATATGCTACTCACCCTAGTAATCTAAGGTGATTCGCTGTAGGCTGTACGACGGTGTTTCCCCAGTGTTTCCAAGTACTAACCGCGCTCGACTCTGCTTCACCGTAATTATCGCATCAGAGGCGTTTCACTACAGTGCTGGGTCGACTCCTGGTAATCCTGGTATGTGGTTTTTTCTTCAACGTACAGTAAGCTACAGAGCGTTGATTTACCTACAATTTTCACATAAAAGTGTCCATATCTTTTAAAGGACACTATATAACGTAGCAGAACCTATATCAAAAGCTTCAAAAAAATGTGAGCAATCCGAATTCGGTATAATATACAGGGGTTCTTATTTAAAAAATCATATGTTTGGTTTGTAACGGAGTTATGCCACACTCTGTATAGTTCGAGATAATTTCAAAATATGGACCTTAAAGACATCTACTATTTTTCTTAATAACAATTTTTGATATCTCTTAAAATAACCCATATACCGAACTTTGTCGTAAGATTGGTAATGAACTAGAAAATTACTTATATTGGATAACAAATGGAAGTTGAAAAGAATATCTGACACTTTACCTTTTCACTTTCTGGATTACTGGGCAATCCATCAAATTCCACAAGAAATTCTGTCTTCAACCTTCGGCTAGATTCATGTTCGTTATTTGACCGCTCCGATAATAAAGAATCGACCTCGTCTATGAAAATGATTGATGGTTGAAGTTCCCTTGCCATCGCAAATAGTGCTCTGACCATTTTTTCACCATCGCCTACATATTTTGAGGTTAAACTTGCTGCACTTATTGAAAAAAAGGTTGCCTGAAATTAAATCACAAATGTTAATGCACATAATTTTTTTATATCTGATTCGGGTTTGTTCCCACAACAATTATGGGTTGGTCACCGTCTAACCGTCACCACACCACGTGTATAGGAGTATTCAATTTTCAAAGGGGGTTACCACAAATTTTTTATAAAAGGGTTATTAAACATATAAACAAGTAAGTTGACATCCAGAAAAAAAGAGATACTCATAGTTTCTTGCCCTAATTTTTGTTTGATGATAATTGTCAAACTAGTTACACTTGACATTTTATTATTTTCAAGATTATTCTGACCATAATTTATAATAGGAATTTACAATTATTATTGATATTCAGATGTCACGTTTTCAACATAAAATATCCATTCATTTTTCATTAACTAACATCAGACTTTTATCATTTTCTATTTTTAAGTCTGGATATGTTCCAATTTGATGTCCAATATATTATATAGCACTTGATTTACTGTGTTCCACATTTAATTGGAACTACAAAAATAACAAAGTCGACTTTCTCTTTCATTATACATCATAATATAAATATTTTATATCCACAAAGTTTCATATTTTTCATATAAGTAAATTCAACAATAACAAATAATTTTGTTCTTAACATATTTCAATTAGGCATTAAAATTTTTATAAATAATTAATTTACCTGACACTCTGTGGCTACAGCTCTAGCCAATAAGGTTTTCCCATTTCCTGGAGGACCAAACAATAACAAACCTCTTGCAGGGGTCCTTAATCCAGTAAATAATTCAGGTCGTAAAGAAGGTAAAATTACCATCTCTTGGAGAGCTTGTTTGGCAGGATCTTGACCAACAATGTCTTCCCATTGAACAGATGGTCCACCTTCTACAATTTCATCTAAAATAGCCTGTGCTAATTTTGGATCAACTCCTCGTAAAGAAGAAGATCTAACTCTTTGTCCTTGCTTGCTGGTGGTGCCTGAAAACAGATTTTATTAATGGTAATAAAGGTAAATAATTATTTTTTCCAAAAAACTAACCTCCATTATTATTTATATTATTAACTTTTCTCGCTGGAGATCCAGTGTTTCCGGGAACAGACAATTGTTTTTTGACAGCTGGAGGGGTCGAAGAAATTTTATTGAAGGGACGGACAGGTTGTACTGGAGTATTGCGAGAACCCATCGAACGTGGTAGAGTTAAACTTTTGGATAATGGAGAATTTGCTGGACGTTTACTTGCTACTGTCAGTTTTTTCCCTGAAGCTAAAAAATATCCATCGGAATGTTGTATTATTTACATTTTCAAAGATACTTGCCTTTTTGTTCAATGCTACAAATAGCAAATCACATGTAGAAGCAACCATCTCATAAATATAAAATGTTGAAAGGAAATATTGGTAATACTATTATTTTTTAATTAGAATTTACAGATGGCATATTAGGTTTGTTCCAACTGGCATTTAGGAATAACTGAATAGTGAATAGTGGGCAAACACGAATTAGGGATGGACACATCAACTTTATCACCCCTTCCAGAAGGTAGTTTTTGTACCGTCCGAAGAACGTTACTATAATCAGTTGGAACACGAAATAAATACAGCACTTGTGCGAACGATGCCTAGAATGGTTCTATCGCTAGTTGGAACGAACCTATCATATTTATTGGGACCAAAGATTTTCTCCAGTATCAAGCCAAACAGTAGCCTTATTATCTTTAACATTAGTAGTTTGATATTAAGTGACAAACAATGTTTCATTGGTGTTTATTACTTCAGAAATAACGATATTCAGGTTTTCAATTCATTTCTCCTAATTTTATCAATCAACTTCAATCCACACTTTGAATAGATACAAACAACTCAAGTTAAAAAAAATAGCACATTAGAAAATGAAGATTACAATGTTAATAGCTAAATGTTAAATTAAAGTGATCATATTATTTATTAGTAACTAATAGATGAAACTTTGTATATTTCGATTTTCAGCGAAGCAGTTAGAGTAGGTAAGCATAAAGTTTGATAATGTTTATTTATACCTGACTTAGGAACATGAACTTTAGGTGCGGGGATATTGCTACTGTAGAAAATACTAGGTGTATCCAGTGGTTGAATTGCTCCCAAATTATGTAACCTATCCATGCTTTCTATAAATAAAAACACTAATTTAAACAGAACATGGTGCTGGAAAAATAAGATAATTTGCAAACAGAGTCTAAGCGAATTTTAATTACATATATGTGAGGTGTGCATTTTGCTATTAAAATAATATTACAAGACAAACACAAATACTAAAAAAAAATCTGTACAGCAATCTTATAAACTTTTAAAAATATGGAGCAGTTTAAATGCAAGAAATAATTAAATAGTTGAATCAAAATTCTCTTAAAATGTTTCATTCCTTTAGAGCTACTTCCAATATTAAATTTTTAAATACAGGTAACCACTATAGGTATGTATATATTATTTTTTTTTACGCCATGCGTATTTTTTTCTTATCTACATTACCTAAAAATTGTAATCTGTCTTTTGCCATTGCTAAATTTGTCTTCATTTTTTCATGTAATCTTTGAGCTCTCTCCCAAACTTCTCCTCTGCCACCCCAACATTGAACAGCAATACCAAGTTCCAGTTCAGTAATACCTTTGCGATACAAATCAATAGCCAACTCTTTTTGTCCTATAACAAAGTTTTTTTTCTACTGTAATTATATGTCACACTATTCTGTGTATAATTCAATTTATGTGTCATATCTATCTCAATAATATTTCTATTACTTATGCGATTAACTTAAGTATACATAGTGTTTCTGATAAACTAGTAAAAGTTTCAATTATTTGAAACAATGAATTTTAAATCTTTGACTCCTAAGACAGAAGTTGTTGAGATAAGCAAGTATGTATACAAAAAATGTAACAGTGTAACAAATGGATATACTATACTAACCTTCGTTTTCTTCATCAATTTTCAATGCTTTAGATATATATTCAAAAGCTCTTCTGTGATGATGTTTTTGTTTGGCCAACAAAGGATCACCTGGACCCGGACCTGTGCTTTTTGCTTGTGCCATTTCTGAAACTTCTTCAACAATTACACAATTATTACGTTCACCATTCTCACAATCAGCTATCTGGTGACGAACAAAATATGTTGATGAACTGCAGTAAACGAATCTTAAAATAACAAAAAATTGATAGAGAAGTGAACGTAAAATGTTGAATAAAAAAATTATAGGAAAGGAAACTATACACAAATTGCGTTTATGAACGGATGTAGTTGAATACGAAGTAAACATCACATTACTATGGGATGCATCAGAGTCACTTTTACGTGATTTTTTTGGCGATTTTCCACTTTGATTCTTACGGACCATCCGGAGGCCATGACACACTAATGTCAATTTTTACAAAGGCTGTCACTTCTGTTTACGGGTTCAAATTATGGCCTTTAGTAACAATAGTAAACAATCATAATATTTGCTTTAGAAAAATATACTACTACTAAGAAATATTTCTTATATCCTAAGGATATTAAGGATTAAGTATTATCATTTGTCACTCACCGGTATTATTAAAAACAGCCTCCAATATTAGGTGAAAAGTAGACAACCCACGGCACTTTCCACACGTATCAATTTTGCAAGTGAGGGTTTTACTCTATTCTTTCGTTCCATTTGTGTAGTTCCTGTTTATTTGCAATAGAACAGTTTACATCGTTTTTAAATTCAGTATTTAAACTGCTCAAACCTTTTTCGCAGTGTAAGTTATTTCGACAGTGTGTTCAGCGCGTTATAGGTGCTGATACTGTCATCAATGTCAAAAGATGTCTCTTCTGTGTGGGAAGTTATACTCTAAGGTGGGAAGGTTATTCTGTGATCCCACTAGAAAAAAGAAGAAAAAGAAAAGCGAAGACGAGACAAGATTAGCGGTAAGCGGTACCGTTCTACCGCATTCTACTTCTATCGTTCTGTCAACTATTGTGTGGAAACATGTTAAATGTTATATTTAGTAATTTAAAAAATTAAAATATCAAAAATTATAAGATTGAATTTATATAAAATGTCTCATCATTACGTGGTTACGGCTCATAAGCCTACCGCAGTGACTGCATGTGTAACTGGTATATATTTATTTGTAATAGCTTGACATGGATTTTTTACTTACTTATTTTGCAGGTAATTTTACATCATCTTCCGATTTGAATCTAATCGTTGCTAAAAATACTAGATTGGAAATTTACCTAGTAACTCCCGAAGGTCTGAGACCAATAAAAGAAATCGGATTATATGGAAAAGTAGCAGTCATGAAATTATTTAGACCACAAGTAAATACAATAATTTTAATATTCCTTGTGAGGTTATTCAAGTTACTTTTATCTCAAGTGTGTTCCGATGCTAATAGTGTTTATAAGTTGACTTGAACAATTTAACAAATATAACTTGCTTGAAATTGTAACTCGAAACCTGAGTACTGAATACTTATCAGTAAAGAGAATGTAAATGGTTAACTTGAGATAACAGAAATTTAATAATACCACTACATAAGTTTTTAACTGATTGTAACATGTTTATTATAACAAATAACTTTGTTTGTTATTCATTGATTTTATTTAATAATTATGGAAAGATTCCATGTAGAAAGAATTGAAACAATTAATTTGTTTATTATACCCACTTTTTAGCATGAATGGAAAGATTTACTTTTTATAGTAACCTTAAGGTACAATGCTATGATCTTGGAATGTATTAGTGATGGTGAAAATATTGACATCGTCACTAAAGCTCATGGTAATGTAGCTGATAGAATAGGAAAACCATCGGAAACTGGAATTTTGGCTGTAATAGATCCAAAAGCAAGAGTTATTGGACTGAGACTTTATGAAGGACTTTTTAAAATTATACCTCTGGATAATAACTCTGAATTAAAAGCAACTAATTTTAGGTAACAATAAAAAAACCGTTGCAATAACATTAAACGAATATGAAATTATATTTTTCAGGATGGAAGAATTACAAGTCCATGATGTTGAATTTTTACATGGATGTGCGAATCCTACATTAATATTGATTCATCAAG
Source organism: Lochmaea crataegi (assembly GCA_947563755.1). NCBI lineage: Eukaryota > Metazoa > Arthropoda > Insecta > Coleoptera > Chrysomelidae > Lochmaea > Lochmaea crataegi. The sequence continues at coordinate 86,250,424 of OX387423.1, read as the reverse complement.
ATGGAAATGGTCGACATGTAAAAACCCATGAGATTTCATTGAGAGAAAAAGAGTTTGTAAAAATACCATGGCGGCAAGATAATGTAGAAACTGAAGCTTCCATAATTATCCCAGTACCATCTCCTCTTGGAGGAGCAATTATTATTGGTCAAGAAAGTATTTTGTACCATGACGGTATCACACCAGTAGTTGTAGCACCACCAGTTATTAAAGTAAGTTTAAGTACCTTACATCTATTCCATTGGTTCTAATGTTTATTTTCAGCAAAGCACTATAATATGCTACGCCAAAGTAGACCCAGGAGGTCTGAGATATCTTCTTGGAGACATGGCAGGCCATTTATTCATGTTATTCATAGAAACGGAATCCAGAGGTGACGGCAATGAAGCTGTCAAAGATCTAAAAGTTGAACTTTTAGGCGAAATTGCAACCCCTGAATGTATAACATATCTTGATAACGGTGTACTTTTCATTGGATCTAGAATGGGTGATTCTCAGTTGGTGAAATTAAATACAAAAGCTGATGATAATGGATCTTATGTCACTGTCATGGAATCTTTTACGAATCTAGCGCCGATTTTAGATATGTGTGTTGTTGATTTGGAGAGGCAAGGACAAGGACAACTTGTCACTTGCTCGGGTGCATTTAAAGAAGGGTCTCTAAGAATTATTAGAAATGGTATAGGGATCCAGGAGCACGCTTCGATAGATTTACCAGGAATCAAAGGGATGTGGGCTCTACAAGTAGCAGGTAAGATATCAATTATTAAATTTTAAAGGCGCAAGCTGATTATTTCAAATAGAAATAGAAATATTTATTCTCATTTATAAAGGTAAAATATCATCATTTCAGGTAATAAACAAGATAATACCTTGGTTCTTTCTTTTGTTGGTCAGACTAGAGTTTTAAATTTAAATGGAGAAGACGTTGAGGAAACTGATATTGCGGGATTCGCATCAGATCAACAAACATTCTTTTGCGGTAATGTCGTCCACGAACAGATCATCCAAGTAACTTCGACATCTGCAAGACTTGTTTCGACACAAACCAAAAATTTGCTAGCTGAATGGAAACCTCCAAATGAAAAAAACATTAGTGTTGTTGCTTGCAATACGTCCCAACTAATTATCTCAACTGGATCAGCTTTGTATTATTTGGAGATACAACCAAATGAATTAATATTGAAAGGGTTTGTATTTTTATTCTTATACATGTATACTTGACAGATATTTTTTATGTCCAAAATTGATAATCAGCACTTAAAGTAGGTAAATGTAATTTTTTTTTATTTTCAGAAATATAACGTTAGATGTAGAAATAGCATGTCTCGATATAAGTGTTCTAGGAGAAGGTACAATTTCAGATTTAGTAGCTGTAGGTTTATGGACAGATATATCTGTACGTATTTTAAGGTTACCTGACTTAACTGAATCTACTAAAGAACTGTTGGGAGGAGGTAAGTCGTATATTTTATTGAATCAAATTTTTTTTTATCAAAAACCATAAACCGATGTGATAAGTCTCAGAAAAGTAATGCTTATCATATATTTAAGGTTTGCCAAATATCTTAAAAGGTAAATGATTACAGTAGCACAGTATCTTTTTATTAATATCTGATTTACAATTTCAATAATAACTTATTATTTTTATTTATTTATTTTTGTAGAGATAATTCCTCGATCAGTCCTAATGGCAAGTTTTGAAGGCCACAATTATTTATTATGTGCACTTGGCGACGGTTCCATGTTCTATTTTACTCTTCACAAAGATTCGGGACTATTAAGTGAAAAGAAAAAAGTAACGTTAGGCACCCAACCGACAGTTTTAAGGACATTCAGATCTCTAAGTACGACAAACGTTTTCGCTTGTTCTGATAGACCGACTGTTATATATTCATCTAATCATAAATTAGTATTCTCAAATGTTAACATGAAAGAAGTCAATCATATGTGTTCGCTCAATGCAGAAGCTTATCCTGATAGGTAAGTATTGCAGCACTGTTTATAAAAAACAAGAATTAGGTATGATAGTTAGAACTACTATTTAATGATTTTTGTCCACGACTTTTTGATAATGTTTACATTTTACTAGTTCTTTCTCAAGTATAATGACGTTCTTTATTTAAGTACTTTACTGTATTTGAAAAGGGCAGAGATCAATAAACCCTTGTAAAATGACCATTCCAAGGGCGTACCTGGTTGTGATTCTAAAAATTTCAATAATTGTGAATTTTACATTTAAGCAATATCCTAAAATCATGTGAAGTTCTTATCAATAGCTTATTAATAATAATAGCTTATTTGGGTTTCGCCATTATTTCTGAAATTGGAAAATTCTGCGAGAGATGAATTTTAGATGGGAAAAAGTAAACAGAAAGTCGCTTTTAATCGAAAAGGATGAAATTGTATGTGGGAGACGGTATTATTTGCGATCAATAAGGGATTTTCGCAATGAAAACGACTGATAAATACACATATTGGAAGTACAGATGGGTTTTTGAAAAATGGTTTGTAGCATTTGAGTCAATTCACACTGAAGACTATGACGAAGATATGAATGCTGATGTTTTTGAGGACTATTTTTCACAAAATGATAACTCTAATTTCGCCCAACTTATCATTCAAGGAGATGAGAGAAATTGCCTACCACCGCTAGGAAAAAAGTGGAAATCATTCAGTGGCTTTTAGATAAAGAAATTACAGTTAGAGAGGATATGTTAAAAAAAGAACTGCTGGCAATTGTAAATATACATAAACATCATTTCCTAAGATATACTATTCGCAAAATGGCAAAAAAACCGGAATATTATAATACTTCCTTCTACCATTACGAGCTGAACCCTAAAGAGTTAATATGGGCTCAGGTGAAAGGATTGGCTGCAAGGAAAAAAAACCACATATAAAATGAAAGATGTCCGTGCACATTTTGAAGAAGCTCTGGAACAAGTTAATGCAGAGAGATGGCATAAATGCATAGAACATGTAATCAAAGAAGAGCAACAAATGTGAAAATTAGACAATTTAATGGAACAAACCATAGAGCCAATAGTTATAAAGTTCGGACCAGATGAAAATTCATCATTTTTCATTTTCCGATATCTAATATTTTGAGTTCGAATAATATTTATAACCCTGTGTTGTAAATAAGTAATATAGTTCTAGAAACTCATAATATAAAAATAATTGATTATTATAAATATTATCATGATTGACTCTGTAATGAACATATTATTATTAATTTGATATGGCTAGTCTTTGTCGTAATCATGTTTTTCATTTAATATCATACCTACTGAGTACTAACAGCCCTACCAAAGGTACAGCTATGTCTGCAATTATAAGCGACCCGCTGATCGGATTTCTATTGTATACCGGCGTTGTATAGGGTTGGGTAGGCAAATAAAAGAATAAAGATATGAATTATAATGTAAATCGTTTTAAAATTCTAGGGTTTTGCATGTTAAAATAGGTTTTATGACTCTCTGTCTATTTCAAACAGACTGTAGTGAATAATCAACAGGTCCATGACACGGATTAACACGACCTGTATAGAAGGTTATTGATATGCAAATGTCAAAATAAAATTATCGCCACGTCCGGGATTCGAACCCTCCACTTGAATCTTAATTTTTTTACTTGCATTGGACAATAAAATTTATTGCTCTCAAGTTTATCTTCAGTCTCTGAAGAAGATAACTTGGATATCAAGACTCGAGTAAAATAGTGAAAAATGTTAGTGCTGTTGTAATGGTAGTGTAAACAGTTCATGAACAATTGAAAAATCATGAGTAGACTGACCAATTGGTAAAAATATCCAGTGTTTACTCTACATCTTTATGATTAATTTATCCTTCTTTTCTAGTTTGGCGTTAGCAACAGATACATCGGTGACAATAGGAACTATTGATGAAATCCAAAAATTACACATAAGAACTGTATCTTTACAAGAGTCTGCTCGAAGGATTGCATACCAAGAACAAACACAGGTAAAGTAAAAAGACAATATGATATTTTACAAGATAATTAAAAATTCGTATACATAATTTTCTCATTATATACAGCTTCTCCTAGAACTCCCATCCTTTCTTACAAGTTGATGTTTGATCCTATTATATGCAAGGTTATACATTCCTTCCGCCAATATTTGGATCTTAGACTTTTTAAAGTGAATCTTTTATTTCATCGCCTCAAATTTTTTCGTCCATCTATCGCATGTCGCGTTTGATATACATCATATGGTCTATATACAATATACAATTTTTATGTCTTCTTAGCCGAGCGATATAAAGGTTTGGATGCCGACAATTATGAACACACCTTATAGTAAATATAACTAAAAAGTAAATAAATGAAATTTTTATATTCTCACTCATTCGTGCAAGTGCTCCGCGGAATATGTGTGAATGAATGAATAAATTTTACGCCGTAAGAGACAGACTGCCGAGAGAGTTCGTGCTTATAGGGAACGGAAAAAGGCTCTTGGTGAGTTCATTTATGTTCACCACGTTTTATATAATTCGCTTTCTTTTATGTCCGGGGTTTCTTGTTTTGGAGAATTATTAATAAAACGTCACTTTTTTAGTTTTGATATGTACATCATACGGTCTATACAGGGTGCGGCAGATAATCGATTAATTAAAAATATATCGAGAACTAAAGGTATCTAAATCATGAAAATTGGAATAAAAGGGTGTTGAAGAGTGAGCTATTTAATGAAAATATTGCCATCCATTTGCTACTTCCGGTTATACCGGAAGTTGTTTATAACTTCGTTTTTGTAAATGGGAAACCCTGTATACTTTTTAATTTTAGAAATATTTACGTTATTCTGAACATTTTTGTTAATACTTTCCTATACCTATCTTGAACCGTTTTTGAGTTATAATGTTTTTTTAATGAAAATTACTTTTTTATCATGTACAAAAAATTCAATATCCTCTAATGTAATTTGAATAAACGTTTAAATTTCTCAGGAAGTATTTACCATATACCGCTTTATCGTTTACACTGTGAAGTTACCTTTTTTATAATACAAGGTGCTTGCTGTCAAAATTGGAATAAAAACGGCATCCAAAATCTTCGTGTAATTCCTTTTTTTCAAATGGGACTCCCTGTATGTGATTCATTATTTTAGAAAAATGCGTAGCCCTCTATCGCTCGGTATCAGTATTCCCTATACCTATCTCTTGCAGTTTTCAAATAAATGAACTTAATACATTTTTGTCACAAAATTTTTATTTTTTTATAGGGTATGTATTTTCATTAGTAGCTCTTGATATTGATCCTCCATCTATTTCATTAAAAACGTGAAGGACTTTGTTTATCATATCTTACTTAGTAGTGACAGGTTCAGAGAATACCTTATTTTTAACATATCCCCAAATATAGTAATCTAACGGTGATAATTGTGGGGATCTTGGTGGCCAGAGAAACGGACCTTTATTAGCTATCCATCTATCGTTAAAAATTTCATTAAGCCTTGTGCGTACTCCTCGAATATTGTGACCCGGTGCACCATCTTGTTGAAACCACGATTCTTTAGCCTCATTATTAGGTAAATGCTGGCTTTGCTGGTAAAATTGCTTGCCGTAGAATGTTGCAGTAACGCTCTCCGTTTAAATTTTCGTTATAAATCATGATAGCGAATATCTTATTGTTTTTCACAGCACAAAAAACATTAAACGAAAATGACTCTTGAAATTTACTATCCCATGTGACTTGAGGATTTTCGTCGCACAAGAAGTGACCGTTATGGGGGTTAAACATACCATTTTTGGTAAACTTCGATTCATCACATCAAATAACTTTTTTTGTAAAATCTTCATCTTGGCATTTCATTAAAATCCATTCACAAAATTCTACACGTCTTACATAACCTCCATGATGTTGAGCTAGTGTCTACAAATAAGGGGTACTGATGTTTTTTTAAAATTCTGTAAATTGTTCTAGTCAACACCTGTTGCTCACATTCCCGTAAGGATGAATTTGGATGAGTTGCAAAATATCCCAGTATATATCACCGTAAATTATAAGTAAATTTAAAAAATCGTATAACCGGAAGTTGCAAATGGATGGCAATATTTTCATTAAATAGCTCACTCTTCAAAACCCTTTTATTCCAATTTTCATGATTCAGATACCTTTAGTTCTCGAGATATTTCTAATTGACCGTTTATCTGCCGCACCTTGTATACAACCTAAAAATATTGTCTTCGTAGCCGAGCGGTATAGAGGGTTGGATGCCGAAAATTATGATGTAGGCATAGCGTTCGAATCTAGGACACGGTGATAATTTTTAAAACGAACTTAAAAGTAAAAAATAATAATAATAATAAACGTGGGGCGCATGCGACACAGCTACTTTCTACATTTTTATAGATCTGTCTAATTATTAAGTTAAGATTAAAAACGCAATTTTAATACCCTAAATAGAATAATTTTCAGTTAATTGCCTACAATCCTAAAAAAAGTTTTACTTGCATCGTGGTTTCATAAAACCACATAATGATTTTTTGTTTTTGTGGAAAGTCAATTCACATTGATTCCCTGCTTAAATTTATAGTTTAGCATGTCTTTGCTATTTATTTATCAGTAATTTGTTTAATTGTATTTAAGACGTTTGGTGTGGTGACAGCTCGTATCGACATTCAAGACTCGACGGGTTTAAATCCTGCCCGACAGAGTGCGTCTACCATGGCACAATCTGTCACAATTTCAAGTAGTGTAGGATCATTAGGAATTAGCAAGTCTGGCAGCAGTAGTTTGCTAACAAGTCAAGTTCCCGATTATGGACAAGAAGTAGAAGTACACAATTTACTTATTATCGATCAAAACACCTTTGAAGTATTACATGCTCATCAATTAATGCAGCAAGAATATGCAATGTCCCTTGTATCTTGTACTTTAGGAAATGACTCTAATCCGTATTTTATTGTTGGTAAGCATTCTGTCACAGAAAATTTATGCAACTCTCTACTTTCTCTTCCTTTTAGGTACAGCTAATGTAAACCCCGAAGAAGCAGAACCTAAACAAGGTCGTCTTTTGGTATTCCATTGGAGTGAAAATAAATTAACTCAAGTTTCAGAAAAAGAAATCAAAGGAGCGTGTTATTCATTGGCGGAATTCAATGGAAAGTTATTAGCTAGCATAAACAGTACCGTGCGACTATTCGAATGGACGGCTGAAAAAGAATTGAGACTAGAATGTTCACAGTTCAATAATATTATATCGTTATATTTGAAAACTAAAGGAGACTTCATATTAATTGGGGATTTGATGAGAAGTATGACTCTGTTGCAGTACAAAACAATGGAAGGTAAAGGGCCATTCTGATAACTATCCAAACAATCTAAAAAATTGATATAACGTAAACACTCTTTAAAATGATTTTTTTTTATATTCTACGCAGTCTTTACAAAAAGTGCTCAATGCTCAAAAAAACGTGAGAAACAGTTGAACTGTAGTATATTCCTATTCTCTTACAAAGAAAGGGAGATTGTGAATTTAGAGTTCGCAATGCATTCAATTCGCTCCCTGCGATAATGATTAGTCGTGCAACAAACGAAGGTATGATAAGAAGGATAGCTAAATGCTTGGAAGTTCAAGGACGATATTTTGAACACTAAGTTCCGATAATGTATGTCTATGGAATTATATAAAAACAACCAAATTGTGTTGATTTTTTAAGTATTCTCTTCACGGTATCACGAGTGGCTCGTGGTCTAACTGGATATATTCAATCAATACGTCTTAAAGTTTCAATTATTTTATAGGTTACAATGTTTTTGTATTTTCAATTATTAAAACTTTTAGTGCAGCACTTATACATTTATTAGAGCTTACAAATCATTTAATAAAATTTACGACGGCAGATTTCTGCAAATCGATTGCAAGCATCGAAAGTTGGGAAATTATTTTTAGTAGCTCCACATCCTCCAAACAGAAGTCTTTCACATCGGTCGGTCCTGATATTCCAATGAAATATGGGAATCTTTGCCGCACAAAAAATTGGGCCACGCACATAAGTATCTAAACAATCTAAAAAAATTTATTTTGCATAAAGTAAACAGTGGTTAAAAAATTTCAATTAATGAAAACGAGCTAAACTGTGATGGGTTGGAAGCATGCAGTCAGGAAGGAACGTTGGTGTAGTATACTGAGGGATCTAAAACTGATTTAGGAACAGCTGCTAGACATAGGTGTAATGTCCACGCATCAGATCTAGACTGATCTGGAACTGCCTTCAAAAGCTCTTTACCCTGGCAAACCACAATAGGATGAAACATAAGTGAGTCCCCGGGCACAAGAGTATTGTAGGCAATGAAAGGCAGACACTCCAGCAAATTTGGAGTCTGAAACTTCATTCACTGGTCCTGAACCAGCATTTTGAATATCAAAAACTGCAGCATTTGGTTGTACATCTCGGTGGATTCAAACAAAACATCGGTCTTGGATGGAAGAGGTGGAAACACATTATCTTCGAATGTGAAGCACTGTCTAATTAGAGATATAGACTCCTAGGACTAGAGCTCCCAAAGGAGGATTTCTCCGAGGACCTAGTGAGAAGACTGTTGAGTCTACTTGTCTCTTGACATAAACGGTACAACCAAGAGCACAAAAAGCCTAAAGGCTGTAACAATTAACATGGAATCGAAGTAAAAAAATAACGAGCTATTCTTACCCTTTTTAGTAATACAGTACACTTGAGAGAAATTCAAAAACAGCACAAGATAGAAGCAAACTTTCCACATGCTGTTATTTACTTCCATTTTCATTTTTACTTGGTGGAGACTATAAAAATATTCAATTTTTTCGTTTTATATATGTATAGTAGTTTTTATTAAAAAAATTAATGTTTTATTTGTTTTTAGTATGATGGTACATAAAAACAGTTTCATATGAAATAACATCAACATAAAATTTTAATTAAAAACTTTATATTTCTTTATAAAGGTTGTTTCCTAAATAATCTGATGTTGTGTAATATGTTGTGGGTAATTCAAGGATTAATTTTAAGGCCAAAAAAGTGTGATAAGTTTTGTTGTTAATAATATAGTGTTGATTTTTTTTGGTGACAAACAAGCTCCTACTGTAAGTGAAATTAGAAAGTTTCTTGTTCCAGTAATAACGAGTAATTTCAATAGTATTTCAATTAAACTTTTAAGTAGAAAAAAATCTCTTCAATATCTTTAATAATAAAAACTAATGAGAAATCTTGTAGTGACACCTTTACAAGAAAACATTCACATCCTGATGCTAAAGAAGTATTCAAAAATATTTACGAATCTTTGGTATTTCTAGTTTACATTTTTTTTTCTCAGTGTAAAATGTAGCTCGGGTCCAATATTCTTTTATATTCCAGGGAGTTTTGAAGAAATTGCGAGAGATTATAACCCTAATTGGATGACGGCCGTCGAAATTCTTGATGATGATACTTTTCTCGGATCTGAAAATAATTTCAACATGTTTGTATGTCAGAAAGACAGTGCTGCCACGACGGACGAAGAAAGGTCTCAAATGCAAGAAGTGGGTCAGTTTCATGTTGGAGATATGATAAATGTGTTCCGACATGGATCCCTGGTTATGCAAAATATTGGAGAAACATCAACACCTACAAGAGGATGCGTCCTATTTGGAACTGTTGGTGGAGCCATAGGTAAATGTCGTTAAAAAATTTTGTGTTGGGTCATTTTGTGCGTTTTTTTTTCTTCTAGGTTTAGTAACTCAAATACCTCAAGATTTCTACGAATTTCTACAAGAGCTGCAGAATAAATTAGCGACTACCATAAAATCAGTTGGGAAAATTGAACATTCTTTCTGGAGAGCGTTTCATACTGATATAAAAACTGAAAACAGCGAAGGATTTATTGACGGAGATTTAGTAGAAAGCTTTTTAGATTTATCGCAGGATAAGATGAAAGAAGTAGCAGATGGAGTAGGAGTAAGTATTTATTGTTAATTCAAATTTTTTAAAGAATAACTCCAATTTCAGGGTGTGAAATAATTTTTAGTTGAAAATAGGCAATTTTTTTTCTCACCCTGTAAACTGGGAATTTTTTTTATGAGATTGGGAGAAAACCGAACATTTCTCTTATTTTGTTTAGTCAATAACACTGGTCGGCAAAAAAAAAAGTCGGGAGCAAGAACTTTGTTATGTGATTTTAATTGACTTTAGTGTGATTAATCCAAACAGATTGATTCTATTACGTCTAGTTTTTGAGCTTTTCTTATTAAAATAAAATACTAATTGACATATTAAATACGTATTTATTATGAAAAAAATACAAAAATCTCACACATGACATGATGTAAAACCTTAAATGAAATAAAGTACTAAAATAATATTAAAAAAAATAACTATTTGGTAGATCGCTTTCTTTTATAAATTTATCTGATGTTTCACGATTGATTTCCCAGCAGAAATCAGTTAGCATTGCTGGGGATCACTTGCCGTTATATCTTTTTTCCATGTGCGCAATATCTTGGTGGACCCATTTCTCTATAGTGGAACCTCTCACTATGTTCATCAGACACGTCACCGAGATTTTCTGGGAAAAAATTTAAATGCTAAAGGATGGGGCCATCGGGCTCCTATCTAAGGGAGGAGAAACCTTATGATAGAGGTACTTCCCTTAAAAAATCACATATATTAGCGGAAGAAAATGAGAGATTAAGGAAAGAAAACAGTGAATTAAAAAAATTGGTGGATGAACTAAAAATTAAGGTAGATACCACCAATGAAACTATGGCAGCTTTGGCAATTACAAAGAATGGAAAGAAACCAATCAACAATAATTAATCAAGGAAAACAAAACGAGGTCCCAGGACAAAGCAAGATCCAAAAAAAGAAAAGCGGAGAATGACGAAGAACAATTCAACGAAACAAGTGAAGAGGAATGCGCGAAAGATATCACTGACTATATGTCAGAACAGGACAGTGAACGGGAATCAGGAGGACCCCAACGAAAATTCCATAGATAAAAAAAACCAGCGCCGCGGGGAAGCAACAGGAAAAACACGGAAACAAATATGGACACACAAACAACGGAAAAACCAATTGACATACAAATAATACAAAAAGAAATCACGGACACAGTACAAACAGTCAAAAAACAAACAGAATACCCGCAACAGTAAAAAGACCGCCGCCAATAATCTTAAAAACGATATTGGCATGGAATAACCTGAGAAAAGGAGTAAGCTCAAGGAACATTAATGCACAGTGTAAAGTGACAAAATTTAGCGCTAAAATCCAAACTGCGACACCGGACGATTACAGGAGAATGACTTCATACATGAAGGAATTGCAATATATATAGTGGGACACCTACACGCTCAACGAGGACAAAGAAAGGAAGCTAGTAATAAAAGGACTAGCAGAAAACACTGACCCGAAGGACATAGGAGAAGGGCTACAAACGGAGGGACTTAACCCAATAAGAGTGTATTTTGAATGAGATGTTGCATCCGAGTTCTTGATATGAAAAAAAGAAGTTCTTGTACCAGTTCTTTGTAATTTGCAGCCCTTATATGTCCAAGAAAATTGTGACATATGTTTTAAAAAGCTACCCATGATTTTTTTCTTCATTGACCAACTTAGATTTAAACAATTGGTCTTTAAAGATTTCTCCTATTTGGGAACCAACAATTATGCCTTCCTTCAATTTGGCCTCACTAATGCGTGGAAATTTACTTCTCATGTGTTGGAATGGATCTCCATTTCTGTCCATAGCTTTTACCAAATTTTTTATTATGCCTAATTTGATATGTAGTGGCGGCAAAAATATTTTTTGGCTCATTTCGGTGTTTTTGCTTCCCGGAATCGCATGAGATCTGAAGGGCCAATTACGTTGTATGTAATGACACGCTTTTGCTCTGCTGTCCCACTCACATAAAAATCAACAATATTTTGTGTATCCTCCTTGTAATCCTGCTAGCATAACCACTACTTTTAAATCGGCACTTAGGCAACTTGTCAGAGCTATTGCTCATGTTTTGCAACGTATGTTTGGGACCCAGCTTTTGTCTCTTTCCAAAATAATGAAGGTAAGCCATTTTTATTAAGGGTGTCATTTTTCTGCGATGTAAGGCCACTACAAAATTACCACGTATATAACAAAAACTTTTTGGTGAATTTTTACATAGTCGTGGCATTCTTTTTAACCTAAAGCAATTAAAATTTTATATTCAATAAAAGCTATTACATTTTTATAGCATCATTAAATGAATCAATAAGGATAAGAAAGGAAATTTCACTTACTTAAAAAACAATAAAAACTAGAAATAACTATTTTGGTTTTATAAATTTTTACATACGTCGGTAGCTTACTTATTCAAAACAATCACTGCGCTCGCGCTTGTCAGTTACTTTGTGGTAAACCATAGATTGCTATCTCTTTCTTACACCGAGATAAATAAAGAGCATAGCGAAATTCGTGTCATCAAGGTTTACAAATTCCGCCATCAGTATCGAAATGTGAACAATTCTAATGAAAACAAAAGTTGCTTACAGCAGCAAACCTAGACGTGCTAGATAAATTCTGCTTACATATATAGATTTAGTGCGTCGATATGTATCTACATTGTTTTGCTCATATTTTGATGCCGACCAGTGTAATCACATTCAAATTTATATTTTCGCAATATCATCCATTAACAAGTACTTTTCAAAATACAGTAAGCTTTGCCGTTCCTCATATTTTCTAAATATTATCCTGTATTATTAAAAATTGCAGACGATGTTATATTAATAGCAAAAAATGAAAAAGAGCTACAAGAAAACATAAATGTGTGGAATGCATTAATAGTAGACATGGGAATGAAAATAAACAAAAACAAAACAAAAGTTATGGTCATTGGAGACGAAAAAGAAGAATTCAATGTAAGAATAGATACGGACAGAATGGAGTAAGTTAAAACGGAACATAGGAAGCAGATACTTATAATAGAATAGTTAAAACTAACAAACTATACTAGGCCATGAATACCAAATTTATAAAAGATACGAAATTAAAAGTATTTAAAACAATATATCGACCAATACTTACATATGGATGCGAAACATGGGTGTTAACAGGACAACAAAAAAGTAAAATACAGGCGACAGAGATGAAATATTTAAGAGTAAGATGTGTAACAAAAGAGGATAGAATGAAAAACGTTGATATAGGAAAAGACCTAGGAATACAATCAACCTTAGACTTTATAGAAGAAAGACAAGTACAATGGTGGGGACATTTACAACGTATGGATGAAGGAAGACCGGTTAAGAGAGTATGGAAAGCAAAAATTGGAAAACATAAAAAAGGGACAGACCTAGAAAAACTTGGGATAAGGTAATAGCTGGATTACTGGATAAGAGTTGAAATAAGCAAAGGTCTTAGCTCAAAATAGGATAGAATGGAAAAAATTCGTGAAGGAAGAGTAACTGCAACACGCCGTACACCACTAAGGGCTTTATATTATTAAAAATAAGTGTATTTTGATTATCGGTTGGATGGTGTTAAATCAGTAGCAGATTAAGGTTTGATGGCGCCCTAGGCCCGAGACGATATGGCGCCCTTTTTATATATATGTATATATATATACATTAGGGTGTGCCAAAATTATCGATAAATTGAAATATAACGATAAAAATATATTTGACTCGGAGCAATTTTTTTTTCGTAATTTGTATTATATTTCTATATATTTTTATGACTTTTCAAATTAATTCTGCGATTTTTTAAAATTGATCAATCATGATTATCGTTGGGGGCTTTACATTAAGTAAAACTATAAAAATTTTACGAAAAATTGAAAAATAAAAAAATTATTGCATGAGTCAACTGATACTTGTATAATTTATCATGGTAAATTAATGTTTCGTTTTATTATAAAGCGCAAACAAATGTTACAACTAAATTTTGAATGAAAAATATCAAAAAAATCTAAATTCGTAAATAAATAATATGCTAGCATTAAAAAAAAGTTTTTTACAATCTTTTTGTTAGATATTTTAAATTTTAGTACTTGCCTGATTAATTATTTTAACAAAGAAATTATACCCTCAAAATGGTACTATGTTTCTATAGTGAGAGCGCAATAAAATAAACTTTAAAATTTGGTCTTACAGTTCACAGAAAACCCAATAGATTTTTAATTTTAGTCATCTTAAAAATTTTGGCGCCCGGGCCTATGCCTAAATCCGCTACTGGTTAAATCATTTAGAGATTTTGGCGTTTTACTGCACTGGGTGTTTTTTTATGTATAAAAGAAAATAATTAATTTTGTTTTGTTTTCTAGATGACTGTAGAAAATGCAGTAAAAATGGTAGAAGATTTAACTAGGATACACTAGAGAGTTGAAAATATCTTTTTTGTTTTCAAATTGTTTTTTTATTGGTGTACATTAATAATCGCAGTATGTTTTATAGTTCTTTCGAGAATTATGTTTGAAATAAAAAAAGTTTCTAATAAAATTGTTTTTATTCTGAATTCGATACCTCGTTTAAAAACCAGGAGGAGTAATTTGAATTTAAGTTGGCAATTGTGTAGACCTCTGATTGGTCAGAATGCACACAGTTTCAAACAGCACTTTTTCTACTCATTCTACTAGTACTTCGCCAAATCAACAAAAACGGCGCCTGGGTTTAGGTCATTTAGATCTGTCAGAAGAACAGTATAATATAATAAATATGTATTATCAAATATTGGATGAAAAGAATAGAATACCAGCCTGTTCATTGTTCACATTCCAATCTGACATCTTAAGAACCATTTTCAGCATATAAAGGTTATCTATCATTGGCTTGTTTCCGCGTTAAATGAATCGAGGTGTATTTAATATATTTTGAACATCACTATTACGGAACAAGCTCTTTAGTAACTAATCTAGTAACTTTTAGTGCTATGAGGCTTTTGAAATTACTCCTCCTGGTTTTTAAATAGACTACAATTACTTATAAAATTACAAAACCTATTCCAAAATTTGCGTGCGATTGATGTATTCGTAAGCAGTTTTTATCAAAAACTGAAAATTTGGGTTTTCCTTCAAGTGACGAAGTTCTGGACTATCCAGTAGCATGTTAATAGGAGGTAAAAGTATTTGTGGATTCACACCTAAAACAACCGTTATCACAATTGATGTCCCTTAAAAAAACTTATAATAGCAGATTCGATAAGTACACTTCAAAGTATTATTTAAATCTATCCACATTCTGCGCTTGTAACCAACATTGAAAAAAATGTCCATTAAATGAACAGTAAAACTTTTTGTGGGCCCCTTCACATAAATAAATAATAGTAATGAAACTGTCAACCAAGCAGCCAAAGAAGCATACCATAATGATTACTCATAATTTCTAAATATTATCCAGCCTATTGTTTACAAGTAGGTACTTTTCAAAAGACATGTAAGCTATGTCGTTCCTTATATTTTCTGATTATCCTATCTTTCTTAAAAATGAAATTACTGAAATACTTTACCTAAATCTAGCAGTAAATCCACAATTTTATAAAACAAAGTTGTGTTCAAAACTTCCATTGGACAATCCAAATTCTTAAAATTCCAAGAATCTCTCAAAATAGCACTTCTCCAAATACTTAAATGCAATTCATCTCTCAATTCTTCATCTTCTACAAAGTTTAGAACGTCTAGAGCTTTTTTGAATTCCAATTCAGCTGCATCTACGTACTCCTTACAAATAAAAAGGTTTATAAGCTCTTTTGGTGGTATCACACAAGGCTTTAACGTATCATAGCCGAATTGTTGAAGTACATAATCGGGTAGTTCTTCTTGGTAATTGATTAGTCCTAATTTATTATTTATGTTTTCGACGTAAGTATCTACTTCTTCAGTCGTTGGACCTGCTAATTTTGCTAACTTGCAGAGGCTTAATATTGTTTTTTGTCTTGTCAATGAATCTTTTTCGTCATTAGCCAAATTATCTAAAACAAAACGATACTATTTTATTAAAATAGGTCTAAAGGAACTAAGTAGAAGAAAGGGGGAACAATAGAACTTTTAGGTCTTAGTGAATGTCATCCCAGTATGCATCTATACAAGCAAGAACAAATATCACTAAATAGGGATGGAATCAATTGTTATTTGTATTTTACTTACACAATGTATTTGCAGCCATCGGGAATTTGTAATCAAATATTTGGCCCATCCAAGATAATGACGGATGGTCTGATAAAAAGGTAGACAATTTCTGCAAATTTTTTGTTTTCCCAGCTTTTCTATACTTATCTAATAATTTCCCTTGTTTATTTTCCTTAAGAAACCAATTATAGACATATTCTGAAAATCCGTTGTTGGTAAATCTATCCATGTATTCATCTAATCTTGCTTGATTATCTGTTGCTTCGCAGACTATTACCAAAGTTTCAAAATCTAGATATTTTTCCGCTAATAGAATCGCTTTCTCGTATTCCTTTTCGTTTACTGAAAATATAATTTTGTTAAACAATATTAAAGACTGACAAAATAACGGAATACTCACATAAGGGTTTGATAAGTTTATGTCGATCAATGCAATACTGCCTATAAAGAACCTTTTCTCTTGTAGCATTATGTATACTTTCTAAATGACTCTTTTTTCCATCTAATAATAAATCTGTAATCCCCACAAAATGATCCAATAACGAGTTTCTTAATGCACCATGGCTAACTAATTTCAATCCGTAGCTGTATGTTAAAATGTGCTAAAGAATAATATATTAGTTACCAAAAATATAATGATTATCATTAAAATAATGATATTACACAAAATGCTATTTTCTAGCTTTTGAGGTTGTAAGGGTGGCGATCGAGCCTAGACAAATCTTTTTGAGTCCGACGATTGTAATTTTTTTATGAGTGTTGACTTACCCTGTAAGTTCTCTGAGAAATTATGTTGCTAAAATTGTTTTGAGAACAAAATTGTAAAAAAAAATTTAACCGAGACAATATTGTAAATTCTGGTAATAAGTCTTTGGACTGTCTGGAAAGTGATACAGCGGGATGTTGGAGAGAAATTCTTCAGTGCCATTAATACTGAGGGTCAGGTCATCAACAACCCTTTTGATATTGTTGAAATGTTACACCTGATATTCAGACTACTTACAACTTAAATGTCAAAATTAACCTCAATACCTAATTCATTTTTCTTGAGACCAACAAATTTTGAAGAAGTGATGATGATAATTAAGAATTTGGCGAATAAGTACTCCAGTGGGGTGGATTGTATTCCGGCATCTATTATTAGATATGTAGCTGAAGATGTTGCCGGGTCTCTGGTAAATCTTATCAATTTGACATTTACGACTTGTTACAGGGGTCTTACTTGAGTCCATTGCTTTTTAATATCTTTATCAACGATATTACTAACTGTCTTCATGAGAGCAGCACCCTTCTATTTGCAGATGACTTGAAATGTTTTAAGATTATTAACAATTAAAAGATTGCAATACATGGCAGCATCAATTGGACATCTCTTCTCTCGAGAGCCATAGAAAACAAAAAACCTTTTATTGCTATTTACAATATTAAATGGTATTTGTAACTGTCCACAGCTTCTTAATAAGATCTGCTTGTCCGTGCCACCTCGCTCAACTAGGCAGGTGAGAACATTTAATGTGCCTTTCCATCAATACAATTATGCTTTCCACTCATTCCTGCCCAGAGCCATGAGACTAGCAAATTCTCTTAATAGTCTACAAATTTTCAGTAACTCTATAAATCAACTAAACATTTGAATGTAACGGATGTAATTGTCACAGTTTTGTTTTTTACTATATTTAGTAGTGTAAAATTTTAATCTTTTTTTGTTTTACCATTTTTATTAAGTTGTCTTTTTATTACTGTATTTTATAATGTATACTGAATTTGTAATTGGGCTTGCCCGTAAAATAAAATAAATAAATAATAAAACGTAAGTAGCTTACTCATAATAGAAATATACAAAACACAAAAATTGAAGAAATCATTTTTTTTTCAACTCACTTGTTGCATTAAAGCATTAGTAAGTCCTTCATCTCCATTAGCGGCAGTCCAAGGTAAATACTCAATATCTAAAGATTTTGTAGTTTCTGATGGTACAAACTTGTTATTATTTTGGTTACGGAATTGTATCACTTCATTTATGATGGTCTGTAACAAAATAAAGGTAAAATAATTAATTTGGTTAATTTTTCTAAAAACATTACCAATATAATCTCGTTGGTGTCATGGACGTTTTGAGCAATTTCAGTTGGGCTCAAATCAGAGTGTGCGGCATCCTCACAGCAGTTTGACATTTCTTGAATAACAGTGTGCACTTTACTAACTTCTCTATAAAATATATCTTGATTTGTAAGTCCATTTCCGGGTTCGGTTTCGAAATTGAGTATAGCTTTTTCTATGGCATTTTCAAGCAGAAGATTATTTGGTAGACTTTTACAAATTATCGAAGCAGAAATTTTTTCTAGACATTCTCCTAAAAAGTACATTAAAATAGGAACATAATATAAATATCATAAGCACACTTACCTAAAATATGAACGGTGGCCATGGGAGTATTTCTTATAATGCATCCTGATAGTTTATTCCACAATTCTGAATCTTTGATAAATTTCAAGTACAAAGACATGGCTTTTTGTTTATCTTCCAGCTGATGTAATACTTGCATTGAATACGAACTTCCTATTCCTGGTGGAGCATCTTTGGTCCAACGGGGATCTCCTGCTGGTATATCATCCAACAAATCTTTACACATCTGAATCACCAGCTTATCTAAGGTACTATTTATACTAGGTAACGTGTAACTATCCACTGGGAATAATTCGTTAAGAATCTCTTGATAAGCGGTCTGAAAAAATGTTTTCTATATAATGTCAAATATGTAAATGATACCTACATACAGATGGTTATGTACTTCTTTCACAATCATCACAAAGTGATAAAAGGATGGAAAGAAGAAGTGTATTTAAAAAGAACTCACCTGTTGGTTCCGAATATGGAAAATAAATGCTGCTTTCATTTGACCCATCGTGTCCTTATAAGCATTATGAAGTTCTTGTGGATCAATAATATATACAGATAAATTATTTACTGCTGTTTCGTTAAATGAAGTTTCAACAGGTGCATTGGTTGTCACGCTTTGGTTGATGAAATCGGATATCTGGTCATTGCTACATACAGCTATAAGACCATTTATTCTTGAGAAGAATACAGGAGTATTTATACAAATGGACCCACCTGCAATTAGAAGAGAACATGTCAAATTTAAACTCATTAAAAAAAACAGTAATGTCTGATCTGAAAATCTTCGCTAAGCATTTTCATTGATATTGAGATAAAGTAATTAATAATTATAAAGATAACCTACCTAGTAGAATGTCTTGTGATGAAGTGAATTCTAAAACATCAGGTTCTTCTTGAGGTCGTATTACTGTAATAGTCTTAGCATTATATAAGTAAGCACTGGTACCACATATTAAAAACCTATAAGATAAAGATTCTAATGGATTTTCATCTCTATATAATCCTGATATCATCAAGAGTACAAAATCTTTAATTTCGGGAGTACCATCACCTGTAGAAAATGATATCATAGCATAGTGTACCTAGAATGAATAGGCATTTAATTAGTATGTCATCAAAATACATAAAAGATGAGAGAATAAATAAAACATATTCACATTATTGGTTCAGTTTAATTTTTTGCTTACAATTTTAAATCTTCTTACCCTTGGTGACATTTGCATGTTGACAGCAGCAGCTAAAATAATAATGTTGTCTTTATCGGATTGAATATCTAACAACCATGTGGTAATATTCTGACTATCCATTAACCAAGTGTCTATTTCAGACTGATCCCATGGTGTTTCTCGAAATTTTTCTCTCAATGTTGTCTGAAATTTTTCTCTTACCGTTTTGTTTAAATCACACATAAAAACTGATTGGTCATTATCTTGATTGGATAAAATCCATTTCTGAAGGGAATGACCAGCAAGAACATATACAGTCCAAGAGTTGTCTTTGTTGGGAATACTTAATACTCTTACAAGTCGCTAAAACAAAATATATAATTTAGACTATCGCTAATTTCCCATTGATCTTTAATTTGAAACTCGCAATATTACTCACAGCTTCATTTGACTGTTCACTAGAAATAGGTCCAAATATTATTGAAGACACTCTCTTGCTAATTCCTCCTAACCAACCACTTGGAGCTTTCAGAGGTTTACAGTTTAATAAATGTCTACCGTTTAAAATTTCAGGATGTATCAAGACAACAGTACATGTTGTTGTGGCCAATATGCATCCCAAACCTTCAACATTTGTTAAGCTGTCACATTCTTGTCCTTGAAGATCTACAGTTTGTTCAACAGTTACTCCTTCATGAGCAATCGCTGGCCAATATCTAAGAACTCCTAAAAATTAAAATATAGCTGTTTCAGTTATATAAATTACTAAATAATGAAATGCAATATTGATTTCAATAGTATCTAGAATACATTTAAGTTAAACATTAAAATCATATAAACTAAGTAGTAATATTATCTAATATGAACAATTTCAAGAATTACTTACCTTCGGGTGAGACAGCAATGCAAGAAGGTATGTTAGATCCAACATTAACAAACACACATACTAATTCTGCTCTATGAGCTAAATCACTCTGTGGTAGCTGAAGTTCAAAGCACTGATTTAAACTTCCAAGTTTTCTTTGAGGTGTTCCAGGTGCAGATATAGTCTGACGGTATTGCCATATAAGTAATCTTCGACCACAAACAACCCAAGCATAACCACATTCTGATATTCGGGCAGATACTATGGCGTTTCCTACAAATATCTCATTAGATGTGTCTAAAATTAAAAGGCACCAAAATATACTAACGGTCTGCAAATGTTAAAGCTTCAGTTATGAGAACTGGTAACGACTGTCCAAAACGCTCGATATAATTATTTGTTGACTTCAGCACAACTTGTACAGACTGCGTAGATTTTGCCGAAATACTCAAACGTCTAAAACAAATTTAAAAAATGTGCGTAATTGAGTAAAATGCAAAAAATATGTACATTATGTTCTTGATATAAATATTATAAACATACGATGATTTTCTGAAAGAAGCCGGCAAAATCTTTTTGGAACTTATATTTTGTCGAGATCTAGGAGAAAATGGACTTATCGCAGATATTGAGCCGTGAATACTTTTGTCCATATTGAAAAACTAAAATATATTTACAAATAAAAATATTTTGAAATGGCAAAAAAACAAAACATTTAAAGAGGTTAGTTTGAAGTTTGAATTTCAGGTTAGATTATTTACGATTACAATCTACAAATCATAAGATTCCTATCAGTGATCACTGATCAATCAGGAAAATACCAAAAGTGTGGAAAATAAATAGAATATTAATTGATCTTAAATAATATTTGTATTAAATTAAATTGTGTGCATTAATAGTTAATCAACCAACAAGTGTATTAACATTGTCTTTTTTAGACAATGGTATTAATCTTCTATCAACTTTTATAGTAGTTTAACTAAGGTTGGTTGCCTATACCAAAATCGTTTTTAATAGAAAATCATTCATTAATAAGGATCATTAATTAATTATTCTGTGTACATTAATATAGATCAAAAATGCAAGGTCGGCGAAAAGCTATATATTACGTATTTTAATGCACAGTTTATTTTGATTCCATGTTTCATTAGTATACATTTATTAATAACGTTTAAATGATTCAAATGTTACAATTTATAACATGCACTATTTAATATATATAATTAAGTAATGTGCTATACGAATATGAAAGTATAAACAATATATCAAGTATAGTATTCATGAGAAACTCCCTCGAGTCAAGTGTCAACGGTGGTTTTCTGACGTCACATCCTTACAACTCACGACGGCATCCCCACCAAATTAAAAATGCCCCTCTCAAAATATGCGTTTTACATCGTAGCCAAAGCTTTATGCGTATCAGAGAATTAAAGGAAATAGGGGAAATACGTTACCAATACTGACAATAAATATGTCAAATACGTCATTGAAAAAATAATAATTAGAAAATATTATGACATAACATACATATGTAACGTATTATGAAATGTCTTACATTGATTCATTTTCGCAAATGACAAGTAAACTTCGACATTTCCAAAATCTAACTGTCAAAAACAAAGACTTCTTCAGTCAAATTAATTATTAAAATAACCATTTAGAATATTGGCAATGACAAAAATATAAACACATCTTTAATAGTTAATTAATTGAATAAAATCATAAAAATGAATAAAATGTATTGTATATTGGACTATTTTGACGTAACTCAAATTAAATTGACAACGTCGCTAACACTAGTGGTAAAGGGCTGGATTAGTATTGGGACAAGAAATACTTTTATTCTTTAATTTGGTTATACATAAACATAATTTTTAGTTTGCTTAGTAATTTAAATTTGCTTCTGAATATAACATCAAGATGTATTAACAAAGCAATGACCATAATGCTATTTACATTTCAATAAACCCAATGCAACCAATAAAATGAAATATTCCCACCTCTATATTTCTCACATTCAGTAAACGTCAACTTTGCTTTAAATGATGAATAAAAATATGTCGAAATAGTGTTAGTTTAATGTGCACGCTAAACAATTAGAAAAATAAATTTAAAAAATAGTTAAAGCCGTTGTATATGGACATGAATGAAGCTTTCTCCCTAAACATGTGAACGTGCGTAAAAGGTTCCCGCGCACTGCGTGCTCCTAGTATTTTCATGGCTCCATGGCATATCCGCCATGATGGCTTTATGCTCAACACGCTCAACATGGAAAGTTTCAAAGTTGTTTTATCGTATTTGTGACTGAGTGCGTGTAAATAAAAACAATGGGAACGTACTAGAGGAAACGAAGTATTGTTTAGTGCCCTCCTCGAACGGCCCGAGGCAAAGGGAGCTAGTTTTTAGGAAGTTTTATGTTGGCCTTGTCGAGTGTTTTGTGCTGTCAACAAATATGTCGAAGCTTTCATTTAGGGCGAGGGCCCTGGATGCTAGCAAACCCATGCCTATATACATGGCTGAGGAACTCCCGGATCTTCCTGATTTTTCAGCGATTAACCGGGCAGTTCCTCAAATGCCTTCTGGAATGCAAAAAGAGGAGGAATGTGTAAGTTTTCTCAAATCGACTTCAGGCATTTGTTAACATAGTTGGCGGCCATGTTGATGGTATTCGCGCTCGCCTCCCATGCGCAACCGGCGAAATATTATTTTTCTTTTGAAATTAACATTTGAGCCCGTAATTTTCACTAAAAATTCACATTTTATGTGTAAATAACAAAATTAAAAATGTTTACACTTCGTTCCAAAGCTGACATAACCTATAAACACATTCGAGTTTTTGGCATTTACACAACACTCTAGCCGGGGCTGATAATTAGAATAAACTGAAATTTTGTTTAATATATTTCAAATAATGAAAGTACGACTAGCAATTATTTGTAAATAATTTTTTTATTTACTTGTGTTATTATTATGACTTGACAGTAAATAGGAACCAACAAAAATACTTAATACAATAAAAATTACAGTTAGCATAAATTACAATGTTTATTTTTGATCTTCTAGTCAACTAAAAACCAAAAATTATTCTTAAAGATGTATCTATCAATGTTAGATATATTTAAATGTTGAATATTCAATTACAAAAAAATTGCTCCAGTAGGCACAGAAGAAATGTATATTATTAAAATAAAAATAAATGAATTTAAACCATTCACTACATACTGAAACTAGGTAAATAATAACTATAAAATCTTGATGAAAGAATTGAGAGAAAATATTTCAGTATTGTTTTTGTTTACATTTTTGTTATGATCATAGTCTTATCATATTAAGGACCTTATTAAGTTATAAATGAACATAACTACGTAACGTAAATCATTCTTGAATCACAAGAAAATATGAAAAAAAATTAATAATATTAAATAAGAATAATTTAAGCCAGCTAATATATGAGCTGGGAAAACCTAGAAACAACTAAATCGAATCTGTAGAACACACTACCTAACTTTAAACTGTAATAATAAAGCTTTAATTAGAATGAAAATAGTGCAATAATTTATAGAATTTATATGAATCATGTTTTCCATTAACTAAATGATAATTGTATATTCGGTACAACAACAAAATAAATGTATTCTTTTTATCACATTTTCTAAAAATGGTGAATCGATATTAATAATAGATTATAAAAACATGAGCACAAATTTGAGGTTATCCCTTGTTTACATCCACAAATAATATTCTTATAATTTGAATTATTTGCCATGAATGATAGTGGAACACTCATTATAATGATAGGCATTGATACTTTTTAACACTTTTATTTACTATATTGAAAGGAAATGTAACATAACATCTCCCGAAAAAATTTGAATTCTTATTATCTAAACAACACAATACAGTTAATATTTGTGATACTTTCCAGATTTTCTTCAATATACAAATTAGTTCAGGCACTTGAATTTTTTTTTTAACAAATACCTCGAGTATAAAGAAACTGCATCAAATTGTTTTTGTTTTGAAAAGAAGTCTTGATACTGCTTACAACTGTATTTATACATATAAAGTTTCTTAATGTGTATTTGCATCATTACAATTTTAAAACCTGTTTACAATTTAGAATATACTGAAATTTAATTATCAGGAACACCACCTACAACGTGCCATTGTCGCTGGGCTCATCATTCCAACTCCAGAAGTGTCTGAAATGCCTGACAAGGAGTTCTATGAGAAGGTTTATTCTGCAAATTACAAGCAACCTCGACAGCTTATCCATATGCAGCGTAAGTTGACAAAACACATTAGTTACTAACAGTACTATTCTGATCATTGCTAAAAATTTAGCAATACTTTCAGTGTTTCACTGTCATAGAAATCATTATTCAGCTACCTCTACTATTATCACATTTTCTTGGGTAAACTAGCTTTACGATTTGTTGTATTTTATTATATTTTAACATATATTAAGCTGTGGGGGCCATTTTGGAGGGCACGTTCCGGACCCGGCTCCTAATTTGTTACTAAATAATTGATTTTGTTGCTCCAGCCGTTGCCGAGAAACGAGTGGTCCCCTACCATAATATTAACTTAGGGTAGCCAAGTGCAATATCTCGGTAACAGAGGAAGCTAGCGATACGAGCCTGGTGGCATATTTTGTTGCTAATCTGTTGCTTTCAGATGGTATGATCCATTTTTCTCGGAAATATCCCCCGGTCGTTGAACTTGTTAACTCTCCTTTTGGGTTATTTGTAGTATTAAGTTACGGTGGCCAACTGCGATATCTCGGGAGCCAGACGAGCTAGCGACACGAACCAGGCGGCATATTTTGTTGCTTTAAGGTGGCTTTACCGAAATATTCCAAAAACCATCCTCGGACACGAGACATTATTTTCCCGACCGTCACCCCCCGCTATTTGGAATTTCTTTCTTGATTAAAACAGATCATTGGAGAAGCCATTTTTTTCAACACTGTATAGCTTCTTCAATGATTTTCCTTGCCCTTCTCGATACATTAACCAATGGATCTGTTTTATCCAAGAAAAAATAAGGTTATGACTTTGAAGGTAGCTAGCTCGTTTGGCTCCCGAGATATCGCAGTTGGCCACCGTAACTTAATACTACAAATAACCCAAAAGGAGAGTTATCAAGTTTAACGACCGGGGGATATTTCCTAGGAAAATGGATCATACCATCTGAAAGCAACAAAATATGCCACCAGGCTCGTATCACTATCTTCCTCCGTTACCGAGATATTGCACGCGTTTCTCGGCAACGGCTGGAGCAACAAAATCAATTATTTAGTAACAAATTAGCAACAATGTGCCCTCCAAAATGGCCCCCGCAGCTTAATATACGTTATATTTTATAATTTGCAACAAAAATGAAAAAAAAAACATTCTAATTAAAAGAGAAAATTTATAACTCTTTGTAAGACTTGCAATTAATTCATTAGTGTTACCTGATATGCCCACCTGTTATCTTATCAGAGAATTTAATCGCCTGTTAAGCTCTAGCTAATAT
Source organism: Lochmaea crataegi (assembly GCA_947563755.1). Lineage (NCBI taxonomy): Eukaryota > Metazoa > Arthropoda > Insecta > Coleoptera > Chrysomelidae > Lochmaea > Lochmaea crataegi. The sequence continues at coordinate 86,224,389 of OX387423.1, read as the reverse complement.
TGGTGAATACCAGGGTTGGCAAATATCATGATTTTTATATAAATATCATAATATCGGATATATATCAGAAATTTTGATTTTGTTCCTAGAGGCTAAAATGAAAAAAAATATATATAAAATACTTTAATTTTTTATTTTGATAAAAACTAAAATCAAACTACTTTAATAAAAAATAACATTTTTCCTAAAATATATAATAAAAGAAATTTTGCTTGTTTTTCGGCATATTTCTTTTCGTAAAATAAATAGGTGTAAAGAACGAGAAACACTCACGTTATAACACGCTTAAAACTTTAAACTGATACTACAGAGTAAACTGTGCTAATACCAATTTGATTTCACGAATTGTGAATTGTGTGTCTGATGTACCTAACAAGCAGTAAACAAAAACCGGGGAATGAATCCCTGAATGTCGAATTGTAAGATTTTTAACCACGAAACCCACTGTTGTCACGTTCATTTTTACACAAGTCGCAAAATATCAAAGATTTTTTGCTCCAATATTTATTTTGTTAAAAATAAGTAAGTGATATATATCATGATATATATCAATCAATAAATATAAGATATATATCATGATATATGTATCCTGATATATATCGGCCAACCCTGGTGAATACCTATCTCACTGTTACTAACTTGATATTAAATAAGGCTTCTAGATATTTTGTAACTCTTCTGCCATTTTATATATTGAAAATTGAACAGTAAATTTGTCTGAAAAACCATTCAAGTAGAATGACTTATACTCGTTCTCCTTGGAGCTTTAACTTGATTTTTCAAAATATCTGCGTTAATTGTCACTCTTTACCTTGCCAGAGTATGCACAACATATAAAATGCCCCATGATTTATCCATGAAATATCAGTTGCTAATTTTTACACCAAAAAAAAATGGCCAAAAAACATATATTAAAATTTTTCGATAGCATTCACAATGGAGCAGGATATACCCGATTACGATATGGACTCCGATGACGAGCGGTGGCTGCACTCTCAGACTCAAAAACTTGATTTGACTCCATTAAAATTTGAGGAAATGATGGACAGGTTGGAAAAGAGCAGTGGCCAGACTGTTGTTACACTTAACGAAGCAAAGGCACTGCTAAAAGAAGACGATGATCTCATCATAGCAGTATTCGATTATTGGTTAAACAAACGTCTTAAAACAGTAAGTATTATACTTGTTTACAAGTATGAAGTATCCCTTCTATTTTTAAAAGTTGGTGCAGTTCACCTGAAGATTCCTACCTATATAATCTTGTAAAAATTGTATAACGTGAATTATTTGAAAACCGAAACTAGTACATACCTATATAGAGGTTTTAACTTCGCTAGCTTTGTAGGTGACACTTTTTAATAATCTGTAATTATGTTGTATTCAATTTAAGAAATAACCCCAATCCCTATGTATGTAATATATTGTTTAGTGTTAAATTTTATTGACATTTCTCATAAACATACATTTTTAGCAACATCCTCTAATTTTGACTGTCAAGACAGAACATAGATCTGGTACTGCAGCTAACAACCCCTACTTAGCATTTAGGCGACGAACGGAAAAGATGCAGACAAGGAAAAACCGCAAAAACGACGAAGCTTCCTACGAGAAGATGCTAAAACTAAGAAGGGATTTGTACAGGTAGGGCAGCAAATAGTAAAACTTTTTTAAGTTTATTTTTGCACAAGAAAAGGAGCAGATCAAGAGATTTTCTCAATATAGATATAAGGAAATCAGCGGTGTTTTGATGAACTTTAGATACTCATTGCAGCTTATTTTACGATTGATTAGATCGTGCTAGGCTGATAAATTTTGACCTATTGGAATCAGAACATTTATTGCTATGATTTTAAGATTATATTAAAAATTCAATAAAAATTGATGATTGCTCTTATGTATTAAGGAATCAGATTCTGTGCAAGAGAAAAGTCAATTGAACTACATTTTTAACCAATATTATTAACAATCAATTATAAAATCATTAAAACACAACTTCACCATTCATTTGTTATTTATTACAGGGCTGTGACACTCTTGGAACTTGTAAAAAGGCGAGAAAAAATCAAACGAGAACACGTTCATCTGACTGTAGAAGTTTTTGAAAAACGCTTCCAAGCCAAGGACTTTAATGGAACAGTTATGGCAGAAGCTTCCGCCATCAAATCATCTAGACCTGCATTTACACCAATATTTCATAATCCTTATCCAAATCAAACTTGGTCTAACAAATCGATCCTGAAAGATGAGGTAAGTAAAGTCAATCTAATGGTGTTTACAATTCTACATGGATAAATATGTTTCTAGGTTATACCAAGAAGAGAAAAAAGACAGTACAAAAAACGCAAACATAAATCGTTGAGTGGAAGCAGGTCTGGTAGTTTCGGTGTTGATTCTCTTGGAGGTGTATCTTCTGATGAAGATGTAGGTATGTCCCAATTATCTCCAGAACCAGAAGAAACCGAAGACGAAAGCCAGTTTGCTTTTAGAAGAAATAAGCTATGTTCTTATCATACGGTAAGAAATATGTTATTCTATATTTCTGGTATATCAATGCTAAAATTGTTATTTTTCTCAGCCCCTACCTAATGAAGGCAATTGGCAATGGTGTTCAAAAGAAGAAAATGGTTTAGCGGACAAACGGTTTCGGTTTACTTTAACATCCCTTTCCAACCCGCGTCGGTGTATCGGCTTCGCTAGGAGACGAGTTGGCAGGGGTGGTAGAATTATCCTCGATCGAATTTCAACAAATTATGATGATTTTTGGAGGACATTAGATTTCTCTATAACAGAACCGGAGAGGGAAGTTGGCGCCAGTACAGTCGTCGAGGAGGAGCCAACAATATGTCAACAAACTGATATTAAAAGTGAAGTTAGAGTTAGTAACAATGCACGGATAAGTGATAGTAGTGTAATTAGTAATAGTATTAAGGTGGAAATTAAAAAGGAGCCGGAAGATGTGCAAGAAGAGGGTATTACGCCACTGGAACATTTGTATACAAAAAAAGATAATGATGATATGGTTGATTTTCTCAGATCACTCAGGAGGGATTGGTAAGTAATCTTTTTTTTGTAAAAACACATAATTTCAATTCATAATTGAAAAATTACTCTTGATCGTGACATCAAACAAGATAAATTTTGGAATTCCTTTGAAATGTGCCACAATTTATTTGAGATTTTTCTGAAAAAACAAGTTAATAATAGTTAAAATATAAATGGAACGGAGATTAGATAAGGAAATTAAACTTGTATAAGAGCCATGGAGAGAAACTCAGCAGTAGGCTGTAAATAACTCCAGACTAGATGGCGCTAGCGTAGGAAAAGATATTGTAGACAGAGTGTAGTATGCCGAATTTCGAGTTAATCTAACACAATATGTGAAAAGATGTAGACATAGTGAAGTATGCAGAGTTCTGAGTTAACCTAACATGATATGTACCTGTCTAAAAAGTAGTCAAGCCCAACTCAAAGAAATGCAAATTTAGGTCACAATTCGAGGCTTTTTTGGTGCGCAAATGATAAATTAGGTGCAGTCACGATTTTCGAGAAATACACAAAAACCAAGGGTTTGTTAGATTTTCAAGATTTGATTGGCCTTCGATCAAAATCTAACTTTTGTTCCATCGAACCTCATTTCCATTTTCTTAGAAATTAAGTGCTTATATATATCTATATATATCTATCTATATATCTATATCAAAAAAAAATTATGTTATACAAGCAAATTGTAAAAATCTGTGGCAGAAAGACCTCGGTCGTTAGCCATTTGGGTAACCAATAAAGATAATCTCCTCCTCCTAAGTGCTTATTAAGTAAGTGCTCCAAGAATCTTTGTAGAAACTTTTCGGAAATGGAAAACATTCAATAAAAAAAATGTTTCCACGAGGCTGCCTTGGTAACAAAAAGAGCATGCAAGATAATGTGATTTTAATTTTTAGAGATTGCAATATCAAAATTACTGCCTATTTCCCTTGTCTTAATTTCCACCAAGTTTCTAGATGAAAAAACTGTATGACAGCACCTGTCAGCAGTTTTTTCCAGTTTACTCGCAGCAAAACTTGACAGCTGTTGTCACCAAAAATTACAATACCTTTGATAACAAGTAATTATGGTCTCCCTGGACACCAGAAAACGACGCTAAACATTTTTTCTGATTTTATTGACAATAAATTTTGTAATATTGTTTTTAAACAGTGCTAGTCAGCTTATGTAATGAAAATGAGTCACTTTGGAAGTGATTCTATGACTAATATTGTAAGCTATGTGTATGCAGAATAATCTGTTACTCATGAAATAGTCTTGTCAAATACCATTCGGGCATCTAATTTTTCCTGTGAAAAAAATCGACAAAACACAATGCAAAGTAATATTTTTTCAACAAAATGCATTCGTGCGGGTGCAAAAATCCTCGTCCTCGACTTGGATTTTTGTTTCCACCAGCACTCATGCTTCTTGTTAAAATATTAATTAGCAACGTATTTTTTTTTTCGAAAAAATTAGAAGCCCTTATGAGATTACTTACGAAAAACAAACTGAATATATTGACATGCAATAAACAATAATAATTAAGCTCTGATAATTTTACTTTTTTAAATTATAAATCTACTTGCAAATACTTCCCAAATAAATGTTTTTTCAAAAATTTCCAGATGAAGTTTATGAGTTTGGTTTTTTGCTTTCGTAAAATCTCTTGCACTTAAATTGCATTTGGTTCGTTGATTTAAAAAAAAATTTCCTAAGAGCTTTACCACTAGAAACTTCAAAGTTAGCAAGCCCAGCATTGAAGAAAACAAAATAATCGCAGCTTAATTATTATTATTGTTTATTGCATGCCAATATATTCAGTGTATTTTTCCCTGAAATTGCAGTAATTTTGGTATTGCAGTCTCTAAAAATTAAAATCACATTATCTCGCATGTTCTTTTTTTTGTTACCAAGGCAACCGCGTGGGAAATTTTTTTTCTACAACTGCTATGAAACGTGACGTATACCTCATACCTTACTTAATTTCAAATCTAAATATTGCTCATACTGTGAGAAATATTATTTTCTCACTCATGTGTTTGCGGCACTCGTGAGAATAGTTGAACTTTCCCCACTTGTTGCACAATATACTATTTATTTGTTATTTACCATTTCCGAAAAGTTTCTTGGAGCACTTAATTTCTACGTTTTTTCGATGGAACAAAATTAAGATTTTGATCGAAAGCCAGTCAGATTTCGAAAATCTAGCAAACCCTTGGCTTTTTGTTAATTTCTCGAAAATCGTGAATGCACCTAATATATCATTTGCGCACACAAAAAGCCCCTAATTGTGACCTAAATTTCATTGCATTTTTTTGAGTTGGGCTCGCCTATTTTTTAGGCATAAAAAATTCTAAATGCAAATGCAACTAACTAATTTTTTATAAATGTATTTATTGAAAAATGTATTTATATCATCACATCTAACCAAAAATAACACCAAATACTTGTACTTTGGCGTTTTCTTCAAAAATATGTTCATGTACCAATTTAACTACTTTCGATGGCCACTTTTTATATACAGAATTTTTGGGCCTTAAGTCTAGGCTCCAAGAAAAATGGATAAACTACATTTCCGGGTTTTTGACGTCTCATAATAGCAAGTCCCTGCAATCTATTAAGTTGACTCGACTACTCACAATTGGGATCAGTTTAAAGTTCTTTCATGTACCAAAATTATTTTCAATTGTCACTATATTATCACCTGGCTTCAGAAAGTTATGAAAAACTACATTTAATTTGTTATTAGTCTCTAATTTAACAGCAGATTCTATTTTTTGTTTTCTCACATACTGGAAATATTCCAACTTTTTATGTTTATTAATAATTCATTTCATATCAGTGTAAACAGGATGTGGTCACTCAACTATTGTAAGCTATTATTAGTTTGATTTTTTACCGCCAGTCGGCGTGACTCAATTTGTCAGTTACCAATAGAACACATATATTTCATCAAAAGTTTATATTTTAAGAATGTTAGTCTATTTGGCACAAAAATAAAATCAATCTAAAAAATCAGGGCAGTAGTTACAACAGTTCTACCTACCTTCAGTAAAAATAGTTTTCTTAAATTGACTTCCTATCAGACACATACATATAACACATTAGCACATAATGAAAAGTGAACCCACACTCGTTTGTTAAATAATAATAATGGTATGAAATTAGCTGAAAAATGTATGTTTATATAATTTGTTGTTGTTTACAGGTTACATTTTCGACCTAAAACTCCACCACCTGACTATGAAGTTCCCTGTGATATGCTTCATTCTGAGGAGACATTCTTCGATCCCAGTGCCAATACGTTTTCTATGGAGATACAAACGTTGGATGCACCAAGTTCTACCCTCCTAGATACTTCTACGTTTATATCTGATCCCTTTACACTCGACCACCTGGACTTGGACACAAGGCAGATTTTACCTGCCGGGTCCACTCTCAATACGCTTATACCTAGTGTTAGTAGTGATAGTAATGAAATCGACAACTTGTTGTCAAGTGATTCTTCTAGTAGCGATAGTGACTTTAGAACTATTGGTTGTTCGAACTTTAAAGTGAATGATCTAGGTATGAACGACAGTAATGTCACGACGAATACTACTGTGACAAAAAATCAACAAAAAAAAGTTCAATATTCCAGTACCTCTGCTAGTCCTAAAGTAAATAATGTAAATTCAACATCATTTGTGAGTGGAGAAGAGTTGAAACCAACCAGGAGCAGTTCTGATTCTTCTTTACTTGCAAATACCAATGGATTATTGAGTCAGTTTTGCTTTGATGGTAAGATAAAATTTTGTTTCTATTAATATTTTTTTTGTTTATAACGTTGATAACTACATCTAACGTGAGTTCGAGTTTCTGTTTCGCCGACATAAAGTCCGTGGGCCTTTCCATGGATCGGGTTGCTCCAACAAAGACTGATTGTACAGTCAGTCCTGCTGAGATGCTCATCTAATATTACTACAGTCTGTTAGAAATAGACAGAAAGTAATAAAACCTAATTTAACATGCAAAACCCTTACCGGGTGGACAACTAATACTCCCAACCCTGTACAGGCATAGCCATACCTTTAGGTAGGGCTGTCAGTACTCAGGAGAAATATTAGTTATCGGAAAATGAAATTTCATCTGGTCCGAACTTTATAACTATTGGCTCTATGGTTTGTTCCATTAAATTGTATAATTTCCACATTTTCAGCTTTTCTTTGACTACATGTTCTATGTATTTTCGCCATCTCTCTGCATTAACTTGTTCCAGAGCTTCTTCAAAATGTGCACGGACAACATACACCCTCTTTAAATGTAATTTCTTTATCTAATTTTCCAAGTAGTGGTAGGCAATTTCTCACATCTCCTTAAATGATTAGGAGTTGGGTGGAATTAGAGTTATCATTTGTGAAAAATAGTCCTCAAAAACATCAGCATTCATATCTTCGTGATAGCTAACAAACCATCTTTCAAAAACTCATCTGTTTAGTTTGGCAAGTCTATCTGAAGCTACGGGGCATCGGTAAGGGGCGAGGAAACATGGCCGATATCTGTCATAAACGTACCAATGGCGTACGGTACCTATTTTATAAAAGTATTAAAAATAATAATTATTATATAATAATTATATATAGAAACTGATTTATGCTTTGCTTTAAAGGTAAGGTATTTTTCAAAACACGGTACCTATTTGTTAAAAACAAATAATGTTGAAAATCGTACTTGAATTCAATATGGATATGAAATAATAAGATACCAAGTAAAACTGAAAATACGAAGGGAAATACTGACATAAACGCCACTGGATAATCAATGTCAATCAATTGTCGAAGTGAGAGGGAAGAACACACGCATAGGAGGTCAGGTGGTTACCTAGCAACGGAGGTTCGATAAATATTCACCAATTGAGTTAGTAGGAGGGCGTTGTAATTATGATTTTCGCACGACGTTGCTGACTTGAAGGAAACCCATAACATATTTGGAAAAGTGTTCATCTTTTAATATTCAGAAATTGATAAAATAATGTTAATAGACAAAATCCAATGAAACAAGCACATTAAAGAATTAACATTTAATCATTATTGACATACTGTTAATAATAAAAATTCCATTTTCTAATTATTATCAGTACATACTTAACACTTTAGCTTTTTCATTGTTAAACGTGGCAATATCGAATCTTTTTGACCGCATTCCTCTCACAGCTTCAGTTATGTTTGCCAAACTGTACTTCCAATATGCGTAATTATCAGTCGTTTTCCTTTTCCACAAGGAGATCTTATTCCTACAGATGAACCATCCAAAAGCGCTTGACGGGATTAGATTACATTTTTATCATGCCATATTTTTCCGACGGTGTATTTTTCGGCTCCGGTACAAAAGAGCGATGTACATAATGGCGAGACCCATAACAGCGACCCCATTTGAGCGATTTATAAAACAGCGACAATTTAAAAACGCGACATAATAAAATTGCGATATACAAATGAGCGACATGATAAAACAGCGACTGGACAAAAACGCGATATTTAAAAATGGTGACCTACAAAAAAAATTAATAAAGTAATATTTAGAAAACAATTTTTCCTACGACCACATACGAAAATTAGATAAAATACATACACAGGAAAAATAGTGTACAAAAGTCGGGTTGAATATGAATGTCAGACTCGGTCATTGTCATATTCGGCTGCCCCTTGTACTACAATTTTCGAACTTTTGCTGGAAATATCACTTGTAACACTTGTCATGTAACATACTGTTTATGACCAAACGGAAAGCATATTTAAAAAAATATAAATAAACTCATTTATTAATTGAGAGAAAACAAAAAAACAATACCATTAAACAAATCTAAAGTACTAAAATTAAAGCAATTGCCTGAAGATATTCTTTAACATTTCTAAATGTGTATTCTTCAACAATATTCTTCAAACGGTCTTTTTGTATAGTATATTTTTTTCTTGCCTCAACTTCTCTAATGCCTGATCGATATCTCGTGACAAATACTTCTGTTTTCTTTTGCTCGCTTTGAATGTGATCTAACAGTTTATGCACCGTTGGGTGCTGACAATCTAGGGCATTTCGGAATGCATTATGCCAAGTCTCAATAGAATTGTTTGTTTTTGGAAGATTCCCTAACACCCTCTCGTATACATTCCATATTGTAATTTGAAATTTTGGTTTGACCTGATGAAGCCTCCTTCCGACACAATTTTCTTCCCAGTATGCTACAATGGGGTCCAGCTCACGGGGAAAATCTTCTTGGATAATTTCCATAGCAAATTGCACACCTTTTGGGGGTACGAAACTTAGTGCTAAGCACATTTTGCAAAAAATTCTTACATCTTCTCGTTCTTTGTAGAGAGAAGTCATACCTTTTTTTGGATGTTCCTCCAGAGACTTTGAGAAAGATGAAAATGACATCCCACAAGGTCGACATTCGGGAAAACGGCTATTAAAGAATTAATTGCAGCATCTCCAATTAGTAGTTTCAATAAACGATTTATCTTTTCGGTAACGATGACCCTCGTGGAATAGAACAGGCTTATTTTTTTGCGACAGACTTTCCATATTTTCAATTTGACATTGACGATGACAATCGCTGTTTTTACTTCATATCGCTCTTTTTTATATCGCTATTTTGTACTATCGCTTTTTTGTAATGTCGCTATTTTGTCTATCGCTGTTTTTTAATATCGCGTTTTTCTTGTTTTTCCAGTTATAGTTTCACGTATCAACCTTCCTTTGCAACCCGTTTTGGAGCATCTCCAATTAGTAGTTTCAATAAACGATTTATCTTTTCGGTAACGATAACCCTCGTGGAATAGAACAGGCTTATTTTTTTGCGACAGACTTTCCATATTTTCAATTTGACATTGACGATGACAATCGCTGTTTTTACTTCATATCGCTCTTTTTTATATCGCTATTTTGTACTATCGCTTTTTTGTAATGTCGCTATTTTGTCTATCGCTGTTTTTTAATATCGCGATTTTATAGTCGCTATATCGTACATCGCTCTTTTGTACCGGAGCCGTATTTTTCATTGCGAAAATCCCTTATTGATCGCAAATAATTCCGTCTCCAACATACAATTTCATCTTTTTCAATTAAAAGCGATTTTCTGTTTACTTTTTTCCATCTAAAATTCATCTGTCGCAGAATTTTCCTTAATTTATTTCTTCCAATTTCAGGAATAATGTTGAAACCCAATTTAGTCAGAACCATTTTTCGTGAAAAGAACTTCACATGATTAATGTTATAAATGAAACTAACTGTTTCTAATTAATTCCACTATTTAATTGAAAGATTTATGAAAATTATTAAAGGATATTGATAATTATTTCGATATTGACATATCATCGTCAGAATGACAGAAGTTACATTTTATGTGATACCTACTTCTGTCATTCTGACGATGATATGTCAATATCGAAATAATTATCAATATCCTTTAATAATTTTCATAAATCTTTCAATTAAATAGTGGAATTAATTAGAAACAGTTAGTTTCATTTATAACATTAATATGAGTAGATTCCACAAAGTAAGGGTCCAAACAGTAAATTCAATTCACATGATTAAATATAAAATTCACCATTATTGAGATTTTTAAAATAACGAGAAGGTACGCCCTTGGAATGGTCATTTTAAAAGGGTTTATTGCTCTCTGCCTTTTTCAAATAGAGTATATATGTTACCGTTAAAGTATATAATGCAGTTATTTCATAGAATACCTAGTTATTCCATGAAATAACTGATCGTGTCCGTTAAAGTGTGTAATATGTTAATAATTTGACACTTTAACTAGTTATTCTATGAAATAACTAGGTATTCTATAAATTAACTAATGAGAGACAGTTAAAGTGTAAAATAAACAATTTATCTAAAATGAATAACTAGGTATTCTATAGATAAACTAATTAAAGACAGTTGAAGTGTAGGAGATTTTGCAGTTTTAGTTTTTATCGAGAAGGGCAAAGAAAATCATTGAAGAAGCTATGCAGTGTTGTAAAAATGGCTTCTTCAATGATTTTCCTTGCCCTTCTCGATAGATTAATCAATGATCTGTTTTAACCGCGTCGCACGCTGTTTACTTAGATACTGCATGCTCCTACGTCTCCCCCTACACCGTAACCGCTCTTGTCTTTTACACACATTACATGATGTAGATTATTTTACACTTTAACTAAGTTAACTAGTTAATCCATGAAATACAAAAGAGTTTTACACTTTAACGGACACGATCAGTTATTTCATGGAATAACTAGGTATTCTATAAAATAACGTAACATATATACATAAAGTTGATTATAATTTTGACATATTTATTCTGCAATGGTATTTAAAAACTACCAAAACATTTTCTATGTATTTTTAATAAACAATTAATTTTTGCAGTACCTCCTCCTAGAACAAAAAATAATAAACTTCAATACGCTTACTCCGGAGCTGTGGGATATCCAAATGCTTCTTCTGGCACCCTAAGTCTTCATACTTCTGCGCATACTCTTACGCTTAATAGTCATAGGTAAGTCTTTATTACTTTAATATTTTGTCATACCAAATGCGCAAAAAAATTTCTAGATATTTTAGATATTCGGAAAATTTTTAAATATGTGAAAATTGGAAATATTTGTAATTAATTAAAATGATCGGATATTTTTTTAATGTCAATTTTAAAAGTAAAAATAATACCCCTTCTTGTGAAAATATTAATTTCAAAAAATTATAATTGTATCTTACCACCTTTCCCCACAAAGTTGAACAACATGTATGTATATTGGGGTGACATTCATTGAGACTAAAATATTTATTGTCTCCACTCACTTCCTGAGGAAAGTTGCAGATATTAGTAGTCCTATTTCCTGGAGTAATTTTAGGATAACCACAGGCTTCAGTTTAGGTCTTCTATCCAACAGTCTTCCAGGTGCCCTAGTGCTATGTTTTCCGCAAGTTTGAGGAGCCCATTCAAGCAGTAGTGTAATCTGTCAAAACACAGAGTACAGTTTCACTCTGACTTAGGCGTTAATTAGTTCTCACCGGATTGTAGGAGTATTTTTGATCTTCGTATCCCTACAAGATCTTTCCAATGGTATTTTCTTTTACCAATGCCTATTTCTTCCAATATTACATTAATGCTGATACTGCAAAGTGGTTCTGGTCCCCAATAGGATGTTTCAGTTCCTCTCTTTGCTATTTCATTTTTTTTCTATAACGGTGTGTCCTGGAACCCACAGTAAGGTGACAAATGTTGGTCATGTCTAGTTCATCGAGTTTTTCTAGGCATTCCAATAATTTACGACCCATTAAAAATATTGAAAAATTTTAAAAAGATAAATTATAGCCAATAAAACGCTCTACAAAAAATATCCTATAAAATTTTTTCATAAACTTGATTGTAGCGTCGAAAATTTGAAAAAATCTCTAATTCAACTTTAACCTTGAATAACTTTGAAAAGAGTGAAGATATCAAAAAATTATAGGAGACCGTTTTTGTAGTGCGTCAAATTTCCTACAAGAATATATCTTAGCCATTCCGAAGTATTGCTCTCTACGTGAGCTATAAAATTCCAAAGCACAAGACAATTTTGTTTCCATGTTATTTAAATGAAAAATAAAAATTATCAATACGGCACATCTTAATATAAATATTAAGAGTTCAAACTTTTACAGTATTTTATTTTCGTCATTTCCCACAATATTTTCAGTATATTTAAGGAAAAAAAAAAATAAACAGTCTATTGAACAGTAATTGTAATTGATAGATTTCTCAAAAAAAGCTAAAAGCCGTATCTAACTCTTCCAAGGGACTTGGTGAGTACTTATTTTCTTGTTTCAGTGCCAACATATTGGATATTCCATTGACAAATGATTCAGAAACAAGTAAAATGGATGCAGAAGCCACTGGAGGGCCTGTGTCCAGTAATAATAATAAGTCAAAAAATATAGTTCGAAAAAATAACATCATAATGGAAGTAACGTGATGATCGGTTTGGTGCCTGCTCTCCTTGGGGATTGCGGGATGAGGAATCAATTTTTAAGTACAGGGTGTTGCATTACACAAAAAATACAAAAAAAACTCAGCATATAATATAAATATGCCTGCATGATTTCGGTGTTAAGTTATGATTTATGTAATATAGAAACTAGAATTCATGTATCACATGCAAAAAGAAGTGTGGAAAAAAAAAGAATTTGTACGTTTGTTTTTCTCTGCTTTGAAATGGTTCGGGTCTTGGATAGAAAAAAAATGCAAAAAAATGAATCTTACAAAAAAGTACAAAAAAATAAAAAATATGGATGTTCGGCATAAAATAGTGAATATTATTTTTATATTTGAAAACGTGAGTACCTAACTGAATGTGTATAATATGATGTTAATATTAAAAATTACAGTGGATAGAAAATATACGAGGGCTTCGTATTAAAATAATTAAAAACCGAAAACACATTGCTTTGTATGTTTCGATTGGTGCTTTCATCAATTACAATGTAGGGTTGTTAATAAGATACTAACTCAACATCAAATAATAAAAAAACTTAATTTTTAAATAAATATTTTGGTTAATCAGAAATTATGTAAGGCCCTGCACACATGATAAGGTAAACCGGAAGATTTTAACAAGACGACGTAAATGCGAAGACGATCGAGTCTCTCAACTCAAGATCCTAAAAACTGTAGCCGTGTCGGAAGTTATTCACATACACGCTCAGGTCTACACGACTGCGTAGGTAAAAATAATTGAATTTTGATTCTTCCCCAGTCGCCTGTGCAGTTTAGCCTGCAACGGTTAGCACATCCGCTCCGGTTTATCGGAACGTGTGTGCTGTGCTTTACATGAAAGTAATATTTTATGGGAAGAAAGTTAATTTAATTTCACAATATTGTTCATTACTTTAGAGACGTGACAAGTGACAGTTAATTAAAGTCACTTCGCTGTCTTGGTATTGATCGAGGACGATTTCTTAGCGAAGGTTGATTCCTAAATGATCACAACATCGAACGGAAGTGTTGACACAAAATGTCGCCTGGGAAGGATTTTTCGCCCCAAAAATAGAACCAAAACTTGTAATAATTCAAATGAACATGTTTATTTTTAGTTGCTTGTTTTGCAAGATTAAATGTATTATGGTGTAATTAATTATCAAAAATTGATATTGAGAAACAAAAAATCAGTCAAAAGTTATACTGTTTAATAGGATTTGTAGCCAAATGATAATATTTGAAATAAATCATTCCTTAATTACAAGGTGCAAAAAAAACGGTCATCTTGAAATGTTAACAGACCCATGTTGATTTTTTTTTATCTCAGATTGATACACAATAATAAGATTAGAATTCGAATAAGGCTGGATTTATGCACATTATACTGGGAAAAACAAAATTATGTTTTTTTCATCTAAGTTTCAGACACCCTGTGGTGAAATACAGACGTTGGCTCAAAAATGGAAAAGTTATGTAAGATAATAATCTGTAATATTTTAAATTGATCGTTTTTTCTTTATCGAGTTTATTGACGAACGTGTGATCGTAAGTAATTTTTATTTTAACATTCGGTTGCCGGAGAGGGTACATTTTGAGCCCCACTTTTGCAACATTAAAAACGTTCTATATTCTACAAAAATAATCAAGAAAATTAACGTTTACATAACTATCCAACATACGATGTATGTATATTGGGGTGACATTCACTGAGACCTAAAAGATCTATTGTGCCCCCTTACTTCTACTTAGTTCTTGAGGAAAACCTCAGAGACTAGTAGCTCCTTTAGTCCTATTTCCTGAATGAATTTTATGATATCTGCAGGCTTTAACTTAGGTAACCGTCCCTCTTCTATCCAGTAATCTCCTAGGTGTTGTGCCCTAGGAGTCTGAATTGCTGTGCAATTCGCAAGTATGTGGATGGAGGGTTCTTCTTCCATGCCACAGAATCTACATTCCTCTTCCTCCACTATTTTGAGCTTTTTTAGCGCACATGGGATTAATGGAGACTTTTAAAACTTCCCTTCTCATGGTAAACCCAAGCTCTCCACGAAATTTCAGCTTTCCGGGAGTTTTTGTTTTTTCAAATGTCTAAATTGACCGGAGTAATTTAGTTCCTTGGATTTTAATGCATCTTAGATAACAAATAAGTACAAATTAGTATGTATTCTATACCCTAATTATCATAATATACATTAAAATTAATCGCAGAATATTATAAGTACATTAATATTTTGTTGGGATTAGATACGAATAGAGATTTGTAAGATATTGAGAGAAATAACCAGTCATTTCAACAAATACTGCACTTCGCTAAAATATCGTTTGGCTATTTTTAAAAATCTTGGTGCGCTTTTTATTTGACAGATTTAAAATATCACTTTAAAAAAAATTATAGTATCTTAATATTTTCTAACCAATGGAATTAATCTTAAAATACATTTCTACCTTAATCTTTCATGTATAAAATTACTCCTGTATGCTTTAAAAACGTGTATTAAACTTTAAAACGGGCGGTAGGCGTACCATTTTTTATCAATTTATTCTAAGTGTTAGATTTTTTAAATGTTCATTTTAATCGATTTCTCCGTGTTTTTATACTTTAGATAATAAAAATTTTCTCTAACCGAAATCATTCTTCAAAGCAGAAAAAATTCACTTTCTAATCTTGATGTGTTCATGATGATGATCATTGCTAAGAAACTACTCGTTTATGGCTTAATTTGTATTTCCGAATAAAGCCGGATGACGCTAAATTTTTCTGATAAACCCCTTGTATACTCGATTATATACACACATATTAAGAAATTTGCCATTGTCAAAAATAAAATTTAAAAAAATCGAATTACAATGAATTTTTATTTACAATTTTTTATTAAATATAATATAAACAAAAATATCCACTACATACTTGTAATTATTTTTTATGGAAGCAGTTACATTGATGGTTGTCCTTTACTGGCCCACCTGGTGATCACCAGGAGCTTATAAACTATGATCCATAACTAAGCAGGAATATCAGAAAAATTGAAAAATATGTAGGCATTTAAATTAAATTTGGTTTCAACTCGAATCAAATTAACAAAAAAATTACTATGTGGAATCTTTCCATAATTATCAACATTGAACATAGTAATTTAAAGTATGGCGATTATATAACTTGTGAGCAAGTTTAAGAAACACCTCCAGAGCACCACAAAATTGAAATGCAGTTCCCTGTTTTTTCAAGTCAAAACAATGTTTGAATGGGACCCATTGAAAATTAGTAAGCTAGGAATCGAAACGTGAGTCTGTCTGAGACTGGTCCTTTACACCTTCATTAAATATACACTGTGTTCATTTGAAAAGGACCCACCCTTAATATTTCAGAGATGCGACATATTAGAAAGAAATGACGAAACACATCAACTCTTAACTTGAGGGGGACACTTTTTAGCGCTAATGTCATAAACGTCAGATTCACCTCCTCCCTACTGGAGATACCCCTTACCTTTTTTCAAATGGTGTTAGGTATCAAGTCATACCTCATTTAAAAGGTCTGGTAAATCTGTATTCAATCATTTTGTTTTGGCTTTGATACCAGCCTTCCATTGTTATTTAATCGTTGTTGGACCTCATTCAACTTTTCATATGCCATTTGAAAAAAAATAAGTGGTATATCCAGTAGGGAGGGGGTGAATCTGACGTTTATGACATTAGCGCTAAAAAGTGTCCCCCTCAAGTTAAAAGTTGACGTGTTTCGGCATTTCTTTCTAATATGTCGCATTTCTGAAATATTAAGGGTGGGTCCTTTTCAAATGAACACAGTGTATATATTCTCTTGGTACATGATCATATTTATGCCAAATGACAGCTGAGACTTCCTTACTTTTCTAGAAGCATATATTATGGGAGAAAACAATTTTTTTTAAATAAATCTCACATAAACGTAGTGTCTCCAAATGCTTTATTGTTAAGTTATGGTGAATACCTTTATTTTATATATTTTTGGTATACCACTATTAAGGTTCTTTTTTTCTATATTTGGTGATATACCACTTCAAAGTTATGGAAACGGATGTAAAATTGGTTACTACGGTCACATCTATGTGTTGAATACCACTTTTAAGCAAAGTAAAACAGTATTTGAAATTATAGTCATGGTGTAACTATAATAAAAAATTAGTAAGTGTTGAAGTTTTGAGAAATTTAAAGTACCCAGATGAAAATATAATAGATTTAATGAATATATTGAAATATTTTAATTCTAGTGGAGGACCAGTAAAATGCACATTTATTTACAACCAATTTTTTGGTATTTTTATGGGCTCTGTAGCAGAATAGCGTCAGTCAAAATAGCGCCGCACAAAAATAACGCAGAACAAAAACAGCGGCAGGCAAAATAGCTTATTCCCTTCCCCTTTTTGGAAAACTTCATGTGGAATACAAATTCCTTGATAAATTTTCGAGAAGGGGAAGGGAATAAGCCATTTTGTTCTGCGTTATTTTGTCCGCCGCTGTTTTTGTTCTGCGTTATTTTTGTGCGGCGCTATTTTGACTGACGCTATTTCAACCTATCGCTATTTTGTCCAGCGCTATTTTGACTGACGCTATTCTGCTACAGACCCTTTTTTTTTAGTTAAATGAATTTTTTATACATTTTCTACTTTTTAAGTGCAACCCAACACTAAGTTTTGAAAATCATGGTGTTTGATCGAAATTTGTCTGTATTTTCTCAATCTACGGTGGGTGTGTATATAGTGTTATTAAGTGTGTTTAACTGTATTTTGTTGATACATTTTGAGTTTTAGGGGATTTACCAAGAATAACTTTTTGTAAAAAAAAATGACCCCTTTTGCACTTGAAATATTATAAGGTGGATAATTTTTGCGCTTGGGGTTGGATCTGTTTCGTTTTCATCTGGATATTCTAAATAATAATAATGTGTACGCTAAAGATTATACAGGGGTATATTAAAAGTTAGTGTTGTATGTAAAGGAATGCAGATAATTCCAATTGTCACGACATAAAAAAAGTTAAATTCAATATAAACACAAAAAAAAGAAAAATCTATTAAGGTAAGAATTCTTAATAACTTATTTTCATTTTGTAGTTATTGTAATTATTAAGTAAAACTAGTTATAACTGTATGAGGCTGTTGATATATTATTAGTAACTTATTCTTTTTGTAAAGAAATTTTGTTGTACTTACTTCATTAGATCATTTTTGTATACTTATCTAAATTTATTGTATATTTTTTTGTTAACAATGAGTTAATATGCATTTTTTATTTTTGTAATTGGTCCTGATGTTAACGTGTCTGTATTGATTTATTCCCAGAAAAAAATTTAAAATATACTTCATTTTTTAACTTAGTGGTGTTCTTATTTGTGACTCTTTAAAAAAAATTATCATCCTTAATTAATCTTTAGTCCTTTGAAATTTACTATTTTTATTCTTTTTAAATCTAAATGAAACTTTAATTGTATTTATACACTTAGTGAAGTGAAGTTTCTCTAGCTGAAACGGATCCTACAAAATTAAATTGAAATGACTGAAGTTTAAAAAACTAAAAATCCTATGATATTCAACTTATTTTGGAAGTAAAACATTTTATGTAATGTGCAGGGTTCCAAGCAATTCAAATTATTTATAACAAACGATTCAGAACTGGATTTATATTCATTGACAGCACGTCCTTTTGAAATACTATGTATTTACAGAGAATATTGTCTTTTAATAATACCCAAGCTAAGATTTTAAATTCAATGGGGGACTTCGATCCAAGTTGCCAACCCCAAAAATTTTGGAATTTTCTACGACTGGGGAAGGGAAATCGAATTTGTCATGTTTAGGTTCGCATTGTTTATAAATATATGTTAACCGAGACTCTGCTCTTCAAAACAGGTACTTGAATCCAAATATCGATATTTGTAAAGATCATGTCCGATTGGCTGAAATTTATGTCGGAGCTCCTGCTTTACGTCAATAATATATATCAATCAATATCGTCATTGGGTAAGAGATATGTCGAAATTGACATTATTGACGTTAAAATCAGGAGCTCAAACATAAATTTCAGCCAATCGGACATGATCTTTACAAATATCGATATTTTGATTCAATTACCTGTTTTAAAGAGCCGAGGCTCAGTTTACATATATGTATATAGAAACAACGCGAACCTAAATATGACAAATTTCGTTTTGAAATTTCCCTTCCCCAGTGGTAGAAATTTCCAAAATTTTTGAGTTGGTAGCTTGAACCGAACTCGCCCATTAAAGCTTCCATTTTCCAGCCCTCTTCTAACTTTTGTGTCCAGTATTATTTTTATACAATTTTGGATTGGTCAAAATAGAAGCACATAAATAATAATTTATATAAAAGTTTCAATAATACTAAAGAACCTAGGAAATATTTTGAATAAACCTTCCACTTGAGATATGTACTTGACACAAGGAAGTAATTGTATTGATGGGATTTAAGTAACGAAACTTTCTATAAACATTTTTAAGTCTTTGAAATTTTCGTTGGAATTGCTGAGAACCCTGCTTTAATGTATATATAATAAAACGGGTCGTTGTAATATTAATCTATATTACAATTTAGTACATTTTCTTTAATGTATTGCAATGTAAAGAATTGTTTTTTTTTAAATTATTGTAGAATATTTACCAACGCAAATTAATAAATAATATTACGACTTAAGTTGTGGTTTATTAATTTTTTTCATAAGTTTGTAGCTGACCGAATTTATTTCTTCTACAATGAATAAATCAATGAATTGCAATTCTGGAACATCAGGCGGCTAGTGAAAATGAGAGTAAAAAACATTTTACATTAAGTTTTATTAAACGATATTTCTCTCAACTAAGTTTATTTTTTAGTGAGAAATCTCAGTGAGGTAGTCTCAAAGTTTTAATCGATTATCTACAAGAGTTTGATGTTAAAAATTAAAATATTGAACATTCATTTTCGAAAAAAAAAATTATGCTTTAAATATTAATACAAAAACAATTGATATGTTTTTTAACGGAAATTGTGATCTTAATCAATTGTATTAGAAAGAAACGTTAACGTCATCCTATTTGCGTTAAACCGGATGACGTGTGAGGTTATGAAATGTCATGAGTTATCAAAATAGAGCCTACAAACTGCATTTTTGACAAGCTATGGCATCAAACTCCTGACAATGAAGAAAAACTATTTTGAAGTGTAACTTTATGTTGCGAGATGAATGGACGAGAGTTGAAAGTGACATTTTTATGAAGGATCATGTTGCATGAGATCGTAGGTAGCAGGAGAAAAATAGCTATATATTCTACTGGCCTTGTTTGCTAATGCATTACATAAACTTACAAAGCAGTTGTAAGTGTGTTGGTTCGAATCAAACCAAAGTTATTTTTCTTCTTTTTTGTGAATTTATTCAGTTATAAATGTGTTTAATTCGTGTTCTTGTCGAGGTGAACTTTATTTAATTTCAATAGATTTTTGGTATTTTTGCATGAACATGGTTTTTTTAAGACGTTTCACTTCTATCGCGTCTGCGGTGCAGCAGGCGCAATATTTTTTTCTTGATTATTGTAAAAGATAAATGTTAACACTACAAAAATATATGAAAATCGTAACATGTACATGGTACTTCCAATTTTTACTGCTGGAGAATGACTGGATCGAAATTTTAAAAACTTTTAATTTGTTATTAGTTACAGCAACACCTGAAACGATGAACAAACAACTTACAGTAGTGAAAGAAGAAAACTGAAAACGGGTAAAGTACCGATTTGGCAAGAAACAACGGCAAAAATAATAAAAATGCACGTAGAACAAGACATGGGACCAATGAACACTACAGAGTCTAATAAAAAGAAGAAAACAAAAACAGATTTACAAAACTATATTCTTTTCCAAGTGACAGATGTTCTTGTCAATACTTGTGTGTAAGAAATCTGCTTATGAAATTAGCACAACACACACCCCAGGGTGTTACAAAATTTTGTAAAAAAACACGTATTAATGTCATGCAAAATGAAGTGACTGATGAAACACATTTAAATTATTAGAAAATCAGATTTGTCAGTATAATCAATTTATGATTTTGATCAAATATATATTTGCTCCCAAGGACTTTTGCAATAATCGATTGTTTTATACCTTGAAAAATAATTTTGATATACCTATATTACTATTTACAAAATCTATTTTATATAAATGAAAAATAAAGTTTTTTTTTTTCAAAATGAAAGAATATTTCCAATGTTTACATTGTTGTCTTTTAGTTTTTTACTCTCGATCACTAGTCATAAAAAATGTGTTACTTTGTTTTACAGAATTGTTTTTAAATAAAGCCTTTGTCAAATTTCCTTGAACATTGTAAATACTTGTTTATTTTTTGTGTAAATACATATAAATGTATAAAACGGTATTTTTTGTACAAATTTATTGTAATTTTCTATTGTTTTTTTTTAGATCATAGGCATTCGGTTATGGTAAAGGCGTTATTTAAAAATATGAATTAGAATCGATGGTGCAAAATAGAAATTAAGTGAACTGTTTGGGGCGGATTAAAAGTTAGAACGAATCTTTTGGTGCTTTCATAAAGCGATTTTGTGGTTTGATGCTGTGTTAAAGTTTACACATTTTATACATCAATTACTTCAAAATGAAAGTTTTTGTGTAGATCCACCTCTAGAGGGCGTAATTGAACTTGAAAAATTTAAAAAGCCTAATTTTACAATATTTACCCAATTACGGAGAATAATAAAATTTATCGTATCATTGAAAATTAAGACATTTTTATATGCAATCTTTATTAATAATTATAAACCTCATAAACGTACCAATACCTACATAAATCCTTAGTTACTCATAATACGTTAGTTACCATAATTTAATACGTTAGTTACGAAAGCATAATACGTTAGATACCAAATAATATTAGAACTAGTTTTCATGAACATGTAAAACAATATTTTGACAGTTTTCAAATTTGATGGATACACCTTTACCTTTAGCGTCCAGGATCATTGGTATGTTCTCTGAAGCCGGATTAATAACCGAGCAAGCACTCTTTCGATTTCGTGCTAATATATCGTCAGGAATATCAAAATCTTGCATGATTTTATTGAAATGCCAAAATGAAATGTCATAAAACCTTGTTGCATCGCCGTTGTCAATGATACGATAAAGCTTTGAATATAACTTGATTATTAGCGATTTAACACCGTCTCGGCTATCGCCTCGTCACCTAGCAATGTCCTCGACTATTATAAATCGCATAATAATCTCGTTATATTAATAGCTATAATCACTGTATTCTTAAAAAAAAATCCACGTATATTTGATATTACAAGTTCCAGTCAACTCAAATAAGAAGTGGAGGAGAGTAGGAACCTTGTTGAAAACAGATATTTTCGTTAGAGGGCGATGGACCTACAAGTCTGTAAATAATTTCCAGGTTTTTCTGGAGGGCGCTTTTGATATAGAACTTTTTTTCCAAAGTTGTACTACAATTCGATCCTAAGATCTGGCCAAAAGAAATATTCCTTATATTTGTGTCAAGAGTTTTAAGGCTCGCATTCGTTGTCCCGCGAAACCCCACATATTATTGGGTTCTAGGTGCCTGTCATCGATGCCCATGCTTTTTTCTGCAACATCATAATGTTTTGAACCGGTTCTAAAAATATACTCAGATCCTAAATTAAATCTTTTGGGAAAATTTATTCAGAAGAGCGACCTTTATAAAGAGAAGTACAATATACAAATAAACTGGGACTTGATTTAACAATAAAGGTACCACAAAAAGACAACAGTGGTTCATCTTGGCTTTAATAAATGTAGACATTGCTAGATGCCATATGCAAGAAGCAATGCTAAAGCAAAATACTTATGAGATTAATCTCTAATTTCATTTAAATAGGTAATTTTTATTCCAGTCATCAATGAAAGGTAAGATTAATATAAAATGTGTAAACGTTTATAAAAACTGTTTTTAACATATTTCATATAACTAATAAAGTTTGGACATGTGATCATTATCAAACATATACATTTTAGTTAAAAAATGTCTTGAAAATGTTAAATTACGCCCCGCACAACATTCTTCGATTATTCTTAAATTACAATAGGTGCGTTCTTTTTCATTTATTCACTTCGAAGTGAGCTGAGATTTTTCCTCCCCCTTCACCGATGCTGCATATGCTATGCGGGGGAATCAGTTAGACTTGGGTCGGAAATAAAATGGAGGAGATGAAGAAATATTTGATTTGTTTGAATTTTAAACAGCATAATCTAATTTCTTTGGCTTTGAGTGAATCTTATCTATGGGATTATGGAAAGAATTACTTCATTAGATGCTGATACGAATCTGTCTTATGTTTTAAATCCTTTTTTTGAATTGAATTTTGATACGTCGGCAAATCGCGCGTTTCAATTGAATGTGTGGTTCTTTTTCGTGATTACTCACATCACTTTATCTAGGATCACATTAACTGAAGTGAGCTGAGATCTCAGTCAAAAAGAACGCACCTATTATTAGAAAAGTCATTCAACATCATAATCCTGGATTGACATATATAGTAAAATTATTACCTATTTAGAGGTACCAGCCGTTTTAGTAACTTAACGTATGCGGCTTCTTGAACCATCTGAACCCGCATGAAAAAAATTAGGTTATGACCTTTGTCATGTCAAATGCTTGACATATTTCTTATTGCATTGGCGTAGTGACTTGAAATTTCATATTATCAGTGGCGGTTTGTAATAATACAAATTAATTTTATGAAATTCATAAAATTCTAAAGATGTTGACATAATAAAAGAATATAAAAGAAGCGCACTAATTTTAAAAACATTGTTTTATTAACTAGATACATAGTTTTCTTAAAAAAATATGGCAATTCAGAGTTCGATTAAGTACAAGTTCTAGATTTAAAAAAAAGACAACGTGATCTTCAAGGCAAAGTTTAATTAGTTTCTAAATCAGAATAACTTTCGGAAAGTGATAGTTCATCATCGGATTCATTGGATACAGAGATCACCATAGGTTCGATGTTTAGTAGGCCCAGTTTGTTTTCTACTTCCCATGCTTCAGAAATAATTTTCTCTGTATGATTTATGTAATTCTGCCAGTGTTGCTCCGGTACATTTTTTACAACGTCATTCCATACTTTTAAGACTTCAGTAGGTGACCTTGCAGTTTTCGTAATAGCTTGGTCATAATGCCTTTTAGTTTCTGACCATACCATTTCGATGGCATTAAAATGGCAATGTTAGGGTGGTAGCCTGAGAACACAATGACCACCATGCTCGGCAGCGTATTTGTCTAAATGATAATTTTTTTCTGGCAAAACTTGCTTTTCAATTATATTCCAAACAGCATCCTTTAAAATGTGATCTGGAAAAGGAATATTCTTTTTTTTGAGCCATTCTAACATGCGTGTTTTACTCCAACTTTTTCTTGTGATTTCTTCATCCAGGCGACTGTGATACGTTGCGTTATCCATTATAATTAACGATGGTTCTTCCAAGTTTACAATTAGTTGCTGTTTAAACCAATTTTCAAAATTTTCGGTGTTCATGTTATCATGGTAATCGCCTGTTTTTTTATTGCATTTAAAAATAAGCGATGCATTTGCCACAAAACCTTTTTTATTACCGGCATGAACAATTACATATCGTGTCCCACTTCCAGTTATTTTTAAATCACTGTGTTAAGTACCATCTTGCCACATTCTTCTGTCCCCGCTTTTACTAAAAACCCATGTCTCATCCAGAAAAACAGGTGTAAAGAGCTTTTCGCTTTTAGCAGCATGGTATTTGTTCAAAAATAATATTCTTTTTAATCTGACTGCAGGCATTTCCAATAAATGTTTTCTTCCATCCTGTTTTTTGAAATGAAAACCCATTTTTTTAATTCCCAAATATAACGTACCTTTGGAAATCTTAGTTTCTGGAGACTCTTCGATAAATTGCCGTAAAATAGTTTCTACTGTGATTTTATCCTTTCGCGCATACATTTTATAAATTACTTCCCTCAAACAATGCAGGGTATTTTTTGTAATTCGGGTTTTGCTCCGGGAAACGCTTGCAGACATATTTCTTCTAAATTCGAAATCTGTAGCTCTGTTTGGTTTTTCAAGATTATATAATGTGCTTTCTGGAACTTTTAGTGCTTCGGACGCTTTTTGAATTGCCTTAAATCGAGATCCTAAATCGTTTTGAAAATATTTTACTACATTAAGCATAAGTTTTTTGGATTCATCAGAATATCGCATTTTTATATCTTATTTTGCGTTATGACATTAACATGAAATCAAAATTTGACGTAACTTCAAAAACGTGACATCTAATAAATTAGTTACGACGTTCATTTTTGTTGGTAATTTTTTGTTTCAACCGATTTATTAATAATAAATAAGGATGGTCTTATTCTAAATGGGTATAAAATTTACTATACTTAATACAAAAATGTATCAAATAGGGCATGTCCGCCAACTGACAAGTTGACACCAATGACATTTGTATAGATTTTAAATTTGTAATTTGGTTGTTTTGTATTTTTTTAATGATCCTCTTTATTATAAACTTTAAAATACATAAGCAGTTGAAACAATTTCGAAAAAAGCAGGAAATCAAATAACTATTAAGAACCACGCGTTGTGCAGAAAACGCTTGTTTTCTCAGGGCCACTGTCAGATGACGTAACTTTGACTTGCCCTATACCGGCTTTGTAATATGATTGTAAATACTTTTAAACAAAATAAATGAAGGTTACTTTTATTTTGTTGGCAAATCCCTGATTACGAGATTGTGAAAAGAAATGGAAAATACCAGTTTTGATAGATTGCATGGTTGCACCATATGACCAAAGTGGATCAACTGATGGTCGTCAGCATCCAAAAGGAAAGAAGAGACAACGCTAAAAAGAAACAGAATAAAACCTTTTGTTTCCCTAACTAAATATTTCCAGATTTTTTATTCAGATATTACTTTGACACACATGGTATGAAGAAACACATGATTATAGTAAAAGGCAAATGCTGCTAAACAAATATATATACAAACATATAAAAAATAAAAACATACACCAAATAAACACTGCAACACCGAATCAAAAGATCAATTAAATCATTTTTGGCAATTTCAATATAAAAATGTGTTTGTACTTATGATTGTTGGTCAAATCCAGGATTAATTTCAGTTATATAAATATATGATGATCATATGAAATAAATCGCGAGTTCGCTGTAATCATTATAATTTTTAATTGTAGTCTCTGTTGATTCACTAAGCTTGTTTATTTGTATGAGGTGATTAAATCTTTTTTTTTTATCTAAAAATTTGTATCATTACTTATCACTAATATTTTATTTGGTCTCTCTTTAAAACCACCTCGTATAAATAGAAAATGACATCATCTCATATATTAACTATAGCGACGTAGCTTACAAAAATATTAACTCACCATTTGTAATGTTTTAGTAAGTCGCTTAGCTGTCCGTAATCTTAACATTATATTCATATTTTTAAGTAAATTTATGGAAAATAGTCCCTACTATTGATAATATTGTGTTTATGCCTATGATTGCGGACTGCTCTATTAGAACACGGTATTTATTCTAGGAAATGTCTATTCATCCAATAGTTGACAACGTAAACTTCATGCTTAAACAGTCCAGAACATGTTGCCTTTGCTGGTTGCATTAGGATGAATGAAAACACAAAGTCAAACCACACAATAATGTATTACTTCTTAGGATTGGGTGCAGCTAGTTTGTAGTTACAGCTAACTAGGTAGCATAAGAAAACGAAGAGGTAAAAACTTTTAGTATAGTTTCAAAGTTTTTAACAATAAAGCTATTAAATGTGAATAAATAATCTAGCAAAATTCAAACATCAACCTTAAGTTTTCTCACGTAAAAAGTATATTGTACCGAAGTACATTTGTTGGGAAGTAATGTAGCTCAAAAATACCATCAATTTTCGTCTGAAACTTCAACCTCTGCTGTTTTTAATGTACACGTTGCGTTGCGCTTTTTTCAACTTCGGATTCGACGAAGGCGTATGTACGGCACAACATTTGATGAACAATCCCAAAAAATGATAAAACCTATTCCCATCAATAGCACGGCCCACCAATATTCGGTGATCCATTGAGCTACGTTTATTAACGTTTCTTTGTTCAAGAGGAGGTTCATTAGACGCACCAAAGGTCCGTCGGCGTCTACATAGCGCGGCATTTCAAGAAAACGTCACAATAACCCTGAAAAATAAATAAATTTTTGAAATATACAAAAAAGAGGAGTAAAAACAATAAAAAGAAAGAGTATTTTACTAACTTGGAAGTTATCGCAAGGCGAACCAGGTCTCAAACTGATACCTCCACGTGGCAAGCCAACTTTTTCCGTAAATTCGCTGGTGCTCCTGCATATATCCGTGCCATTTTGACAAGCCAACTCGCACAATTTTCTCTTATCAATGTTAGGATGATCTTGCGTGGTTAAAGAACAAGCTTCCAGATTCCATTCCTAGCAAATAGATCCGGTGCAGTCTCCTTTGATGCACAATTGAGTACCGTTGTTACTACGAGTTTTATCCGGCCTTGGAGTAGGAACGGGACATTCAGCATTGGTAACGTTACATTTAGACGATTTGGAGCAGTCAGATTCCTTTTTACATTCTTCGTACCGAGAGGTTGATATAAATTTGCATTCGTTGCTGCAACAAGGACTTTATTGGCTGGGACTGCATATTGAGTTCCGTTTCTTCTGGTACATCCCACGGCGGATCTGGTCAATTCCTTGTCTTTAATTCTGAGTATCCTTGGATAACAACATTGATCATTACATTATTACAACGCAAGAGCTGTAGAAAATAACGATTGGACAATAGCCAAAATGCATAAAAATGTGACTTGAGCAATAAGCTGGAAGAATAATTCAAACGAGCTTATCGTGCTTTTAAGCAACCAAACATGTTACGTAACATTATTTTATCAAAAAGCAATAATACGTCTGCTTTTCGGGCTATATGCTCCGACAGATATTAAATTTACACTTCTAAGTTGAACGGGGTTCTGGTTTGTAATTAGAAGGGACCACATCACTTGTAGACCGGTTTCGGCGTATTTGCGCCTCATCAGTACAAGGTATATGTTATCCGTCCAGAAGCTCTGAGAGCATAATTATGGACTGGAGACAACGCTGAAACCACATCAATACATTAACCACAGACCTGTAAAAATTGTCAAATTTTAGTAAAACGTGCTATCGATATGTCAAAGATAATAGTTTAATACTATTTATAACACCTTACAAAGTTTTTGTCTCTGTTCTTAGTGAACGGTCTCTGTTCTTTGAAAAATATTTTTCAAAAACTTTGTAAGTCGTTATAATAGTATTAAACTATTATTTTCTGTTCATTATCCAAGAATTATTCAAAGGAGAAACTCACATTACACAAATTAAATAATATGATTGATTTCAACTCTAGGGGCGATGTTTGAAGTACTTCTTTTTGTGTTGAAGCGTATGAATTTAAAATAAACATTTAATGGAGGTACCAGGTATGAATTGTTGGATTGATAGTCATTTCCTGAGTATTATATAAACGTATTTCTATATTACGGGTCTATTAATGTTCTGGGTTTTCTCAATTAGGACATCTGAATGTGAATATTTGTAAATATGTGATTAGTTATGTGTAAGTAAATTCAAAAAGAAATAAAATCTCATAGCAGATTTTAGAATCAATTAGGTGTTTTTTTACAACTTTCTGTACTCTCCTCTTCCGTTCCACATTGAAGTCAAATTGAAAGATGAATTGCATGTTTTTTATTGTTCTTAAGTAGTCAAACATATAATACACATCATGGTCTAAATCAGATTTAAAAAACTTACAGCGATCTACAGAACGTCATGCAAAAACAATGCAACATATCTCATCATCCTGTAACCTCTTTTAAACAATAATAAAAAATTTATATGGCTGCGAAGCGATGCAATAAAGTCGTATAACAATCAGGTTTCCTCGAGGAAATCTATATTTTTGTGTAATTTAATTTTTTTATTGAAATTCGGTAGTGCCACTGCGTGTCTTTCAATTGCTTTGCCTTTTGTGTCTTCGTTTAGAGTAGTCATGAGCAGGTCCATAAAGGTAGCGGTGGAAAATCAGCGAAATCGAAAAAAAAGTCTGAATTTGTTGCCAAAAAAACGATTTTGTTGCTCAAACCGATCTCGAAAAATCGATGACAGCTAGCTTTATATCAAGCTAGCTTGTTGCTGCAAGGTGTCACTAAAGAATATAACGAAAAAAAAGGTTATTATGGTTTTTCATAAAAATTTGAGTTTGACAGTGACCCCGCTATCTTTATTCGCAGTTTTTCGTGGGTTAACACGAGTATAAAATTTGTTGCTGCCTGCAGGTATACTCTAATACACGTAAATTGTCAGCAACAAAATAATATATAAACAAAAGATCGGATCGGTATAAATGTACAGAGTACCCGATATCATATTATTCGCGGTTTTTTTGTAGGAAGACACGAGTATAGAATTTATTGCTGTCTGCAGATATATTATAATAGGCGTAAATTGTCAGCAACAAAATATGAACAAAAGATCGGATCTGTATAAGTGTACAGAGTACCCGCTATCTATTCGCGGTTTTTTGTTTTTTTGTAAGAAGATACGAGTATAGAATTTGTTTCTGCCTGCAGGTATACTCTTATAGGCGTAAATTGTCAGCAACAAAATATAAACAAAAGATCGGATCGGTTTGTAGATCGGTATAAATGTATAGAGTACCCGCTATCTTTATTCGCGGTTTTTCGTGGGTTAACTCTAGTATAAAACGTCTTGCTGCCTGCTGGTATACTCTTATAGGAGTACATTCTCAGCAACAAAATGGTGTCGTGTTATTTGCGTACAAGGATTATTTAGTGCTATTTGCGTACAAGGGTAAACCAGGTAGCAAAATAAATTTCGGCAGAGTGCTATATTTGCGTACATCTACCTGAATCAATGTTTTGCTTTGTAGGTATATACCTTCTTCAATAATTTTCCTTGCCCTTATCGATAAATTACGAGAGCTTCTAACTTTCTTCAATCATTTTCCTTGTCCTTATCGATGAATTACGAG
The DNA here is from genome assembly GCA_947563755.1 of Lochmaea crataegi. Classification (NCBI taxonomy): domain Eukaryota; kingdom Metazoa; phylum Arthropoda; class Insecta; order Coleoptera; family Chrysomelidae; genus Lochmaea; species Lochmaea crataegi. Next base: position 86,194,270 of record OX387423.1, on the reverse strand, counting down.
AAACACTTTACCAAATATAGATAAATAATCGCGTCATGAACACAACATGCTATAGCGCAGAATTAGGTCTATTTAAATAGGTGTACGGAAATGGCACTCTGCCGAAATTTCTTTTGCTACCTGGTGTAACCCTTGTACGCAAATATGGCACTATTTCAACAAAATATAATGTAACGTTTATTCTAATTTATATTTACAATTAATTTATATTTACAATTAATTTATATTTACAATTAATTTATATTTACAATTAATTTATATTTACAGATTTATATGTAATTCCGTCCTTATTTAATAATTTATCTAATACACTAAACACACTAATTATAATTTATATGAGAGCCACTTAATAAACACTTTATCGAGGCGCGATTACTTTCCTTCGGTATCAACACTGGCTGATTGACTAATTGCCTGCAGCGATGCTGGTGGCCTATTTATACTCGCGCGCCGTAATTCTCGAAATTTCTCGGCGTTCTCGCGGGTGCATTGGATATTCTCGATGTTCTGGCGGACGCACCGATGTTTCTCGAAAATTGGGCGGAGGAGCCATAGTCGTCTCATACGGGGATTTCACTGGGGGCAGTAAGTGAGAATATTATTGCAGTAGCTCGCGTAACATTGCCCCCTCCTTAAGAGACAGTTCCTCCTGGAACTAGCTAGGAAACTGGAACGAGATGACTGTATCGGCAACTGGTCCCCTTGTTGCATTTTCCAGTTGTATGGAAGTAACATGCGACCGTCTTCTCTGTTGGCTGTGTCTCCCGAGCATGGCCGCAAACCAGTACCTGCACTTCGGTGTCTCGGAAGATTACTTCTACCATGTTACGGATTATTCGCCAATCTAAATGCCTACATTCAATCTTGGGCATGGCTAGCCTGTACACGTTCAATTCAAGCACATGCTCTCTCAGGCTTCGTAATGCTTCCCAGACATCCTCGTACGTTGGTCTTTCGTCGAAGGTGTTCCTCGTCACTAGGTGGAAATTGTAGCGGGAGCCATTTTGCAGCTTCAGAGCTTTACCTGGTACTGGTAACTGGTTTACCAAAGGTCGTGCGCCACTCTTCTTTATAAACAGAGATGCCAGTCCGCGCGCATCGGTTACGCTGGCAGGGATGTTTATTGCCAGTGAGTATTCCTCCGGAACGGTAAGCAGGTCTTGTCGTCTCTCGGTGGTGACGCCGAATCTCGCTTTTCCGGTACCACCATAAGCACCCATGAACTCTACAAAAACAGGATCGGCTACTTCCTGAAGCTGGTTTACTTCCTCATCGTGGTCACCCTCGAATGGCGCTAATCGGTTACGGTGTACCACCTTTGGCTTTCCATTTGGGATCTTGCTGATACGATAGATGACATCGTTGATTCTTTTCTTTACGAGGTACGGACCGTCCCAAGCTCTCTGCAACTTTGGAGAAAAACCCGTCTTCTTGGGTTATGCAGCCAGACTTTGTCTCCTTCGTGGAAACCTCCTTCCGTAGCGTGCGTATCGTACCTTTTTTTCATCCTATCGCTAGCGATCTGAAGATTCGATCGAACCAGCTCGTGTACGTCGTCCATTATTTTTCTCAGCTGGGTTACGTAATCTTCACCAGCTATGTCTTCTCCGGGTCGGCATCCAAATTCAAGGTCGCAGGGTAATCTCATTTCGCGTCCGAACAGAACTCTTGCTGGTGTTTGGCCGGTGGACTCATTGATGGCGGATCTGTAGGCCATCGCGAATAGCGAGAGATATTGGTCCCAATCTCGCTGATGGTTAGATACCACTTTAGACAGGTATTTGCCAAGAGTTCTGTTCATTCGCTCTACCATCCCGTCCGACTGTGGGTGCAAAGCCGTAGTTCTCGTTTTCTTCATGCCGAGCTTTTCACAAACTTCCTGGAACAGCCGGCTTTCGAAGTTTCTACCCTGGTCGCTGTGTATTTCCAGGGGCACTCCATATCGGCAAATGAACTCATTCACAAGCACGTCGGCAACCGTTGCGGCTTCTTGGTTTGGAATGGCATACACTTCTACCCATTTTGTGAAGTAGTCCATCACCACCAAAATGTACCTGCTGCCATTTGCTGTCGGAGGAAACGGTCCGGCAATGTCCAGGGCAATGCGTTCAAAAGGGCTTCCGACATTGTACTGCTTCATAGGAGCCTTTCTTCTTCCGTGCGGTCCATTGGTCGTAGCACAGTTAGTGCACTTCTTACACCAGTCCTTCACATCTTCGGAACTGTGCATCCAATAAAACCGTTCTCGCACTTTCTGGAGGGTCTTCTTCACACCTAGATGTCCTCCTGACGGACTGTCGTGTAATTTCCGCAGTACTGCTGCTATCCTTGTTCTTGGAATCACCAACTGCCTTCTACTTTCGGAACCCTCATCGTTCTCGATTACTCGCTGTAGCAAACCGTTTTCCAAAAACCAGCGAGTCCCACTGGGCCCAATACGATTTCATCGTTGGCGAGTACCTTGAAATCTCCTGCCAAGTAGGTCGACAGTTCTCCTTTTTCCAATGTCGGATTTTCTTCAAGTCGGGATCGTTCTCTTGTTCCTCTTCCAACTTTTCTGGTGTCCATTCGTCGGTGGTCACCGTGGTTCTTCGAATCGCAGCTTCCTTAGCTTCTCTTTTGCTGCAGTGAGAGCACTCTGCAGGGCATGGTCTTCTAGAGAGGGAGTCTTTGGAAGGTCTTCGGGTCGAAGCTGCCTTCTGAAGGTCGACCCTTCCTAGTTTTTCCTGCTGGGCATCTTTGTTTGTAGCAGTTCTCGGTAGCTTGCACGAACTGCGTACATGTCCCATTTCTCCACAATTCCAGCATCTCACAGCTTTCAGTTTTCCATTTGAGATGCTTTTCATCATGTTGACAAGCTGGTCGAGCTTGTTCTCAACTTCTTCGTCTGCTACAGCCCTCACCTTGCCGTATACTCCGGAAGCCTGTGTAGCTGCTTCGTACTCCAAGGCTGCAGAGAGTACGTTGACCAGTGTCTTATGCCGAGCCAAGCGTAGAGTTCTCTGCATTTCATGGTCACGAACTCCGTCGATGAATGTCTGTACCCCTAAACATTCCATGACATTCTCCGGTGCCGATGGATAGGCAAACCGCACCAACCTCGCAATGTCTGCTTCGAATTCTTGCAGAGTTTCGTCGCGTTTTTGTTTGCGGTTTTTCAGCTGGTACAGATGCTCCAGGTGTTCCAGGCCATATCTCATATTCAATCGCTTTTTGAGTTGTTCAAAATCTTCGGCCTCTGGAATGGTCTGGAGGATATCCATAGCGTCTCCTCTAATGGCAAGAGTTAAATTTAACGCTTTTTCCTTCTCACTCCAGTTGTTTGCCTTTGATGCCGCCTCGAATTGCTTAAGATAGTTCGGCCATGACGTTTTACCATCGAATGTTGGCAGTTTCACTCGGCTGTTAATATCGTTTTCCATTTTCGGTTTCAACTCTACTTTCTCTGCCAGTTCGTCGTTATTCGCGTAACAATAAACAAAAGATCGGATCGGTATAAATTATACAGAGTTCCCGCAACTGCAACAGAATGACTAAAAATTTGAGAAGCATCTTTTACTTTCATTTTCTGAAAATCAGGCTAGCGTTGTAAGTATGAGACACAACTAATCTATACCCACCGTTAAACCGATCTATCGTTCGCATTGTGTGTGGCAAACCATTTACGCGAGTAAAAATATTGTGTACTGTCTACATTAAAATCGATCTATCAACAGATCCGTAGGCAGAAAAAAATTCTATACTCGGTATCTTCCTACAAAAAACCGCGAATAAAGATAGCGGGTACTCTGTACATTTATACCGATCCGATCTTTTGTTTATATATTATTTTGTTGCTGATTATTTTTTTCACTTGTCAAAATGTGACATTTTGGTGGTTTTAACCAATAGCAATACATTATTCTAGCCAATCATTCGGTATTATACTGATAATTCTGCTTCCTCATCGATAATACCTTGTTTACATTGAAACGTCAAAATTTTACTTTGAATTTGTCATTATTGACAACTAAAAGTGCTTCGAAGTTAATTGAAAAATGAACACAAACCGATTCAGTGCCATCACCCAAGAGAATATTGAACATTTAATACAAAATCCTTTTAACTTGTTGAAAAAAATAATCTTCCCAAATACAACTCGTTCTTCAAATTTTATCGATAATTTTTTCTTTTCCACGAAAACTTGTTTATTTGGCAAAAATATGAAAACAAACCGATTGATAAAATCACGAGTCCGTTAGGACGAGTGATTTTATCTAAATTCGGTGGTATTATATATATATATATATTATTAGTATTATATATATTAAGCACTCGTGGTATTACCTTTGATAATTTACGTCTATTAGAGTATACCTACAGGCAGTAACAAATTTTATACTCGTGTTAAACCACGAAAAACTGCGAATAAAGATTGCGGGGTAACTGTCAAACTCAAATTTTTATTAAAAACCATAATAACTTTTTTTTCGTTATATTCTTTAGTGACACCTTGCAGCAACAAATTTTGTCGTATTTGTTTTTACGATAGTTGCATATTTTCGTCCTGTCCCCGCTAGCTTGATATAAAGCTATCATTGTCATCGATTTTTCGAGATCGGTTTGAGCAACAAAATCGTTTTTTTGGCAACTAATTAGCAACAAATTCAGACGTGTTTTTTTTCGATTTCGCTGGTTTTCCACCGCTACCTTTATGGACCTGTTACGAGGTGTACATTGAAAGGCAAGGGAATCAACAAATAATACTTTATTGCTTTAATACAATTAAAACCCTATATCTCTGGACCTTGTATACAAATTATGAAATTATTTACAGAAAGTTTGTATAATAGTTTTATCGAACAGTTCCCCCAATCTCTTTAACTCCATCGGCAATATATTTTTGAATGGCATTCACTTCCTCTTGAGTAAGTGTCTTTTCCATATGTCTGTAAGTAATTCTATAACAATGACTAATTTTTCCGGTTTTTTTATGTTTAAATTCATCGATTAATTCTATTTGTTCAATTAAATCGCCTCCAATATTTCTAGCCAAATCGTAGAAGTCATTGCTGGAAAACTCTGGGGGTATCCAGAAACTCAAATCGTTTTTACATTGTGGATACTGACTTACTGCAGCATAGATCACACTATCATTGGCATCTTTATTTTTAAATTGGTTTAAAAAACCTGTATCAGTTGACCAAAACAGACGAATGTCTGGAATTTTGTAAAGGCACATTGCTATACGTTCTAGGCCTAAGCCAAAGGCCCAACCGATTTTATCAATAACTCCAACATTGTTTAGGATAGCTTGCTGCATAATACCACAACCAAGGACCTGAAATGATTATGTTGATTTATAAGTTTACTAATAGTAGGTACAAATTTTTTTCAATTTTACCTCAATCCACTGATCATTGTGAAAAACTTCCAGTTCCCAAGAAGGCTGTGTGAAAGGAAAAATACTGTCTACCCAACGATATTTCACATTTTCCCCAAATAAGTGTTTTGCAAGATTGGATAATGTTTCTTTCAATTCAAATTCAACTAGTTTGACTGCTTCCAAGGTATGACAAGCTTGTTTCTCTTGGTTTCCTATAACAATTATTAAAAAAGTTTGAATTTTTGTAATTACTTCAAATGAAAGTATATGTTTTCAGACTTGGGTCGAATACTGAAATTTGGTATTCGAATCCGAATACTGAATACTGTATTCGATTACACAAGATTCGAATACAAAGAAAAAAAAGTATTCGAATAACGCTGTATTTGAATACCTGGATTTATTTAAATAGGAATACTTTTCGAATATTCCAACTAAAAAGAAACATATGCGCACTTTAAACTCAATTTTTATTTACGTGCTCGAAATAATAAAAATATATAACAAAATTAAAAATGCTTTACTACAAAATAAATAAAACTTAAAATAAAATCCTTTGGTTTATAGTTTATAGGTAACAAAAACATAAATAAAAACTTAAATAATAAATAAAACTTAAAATAAACGACGCACCGGTACTTAAATATAAAGAGAAAAATTAAGTGTTTCCTATCCCGTTCGCCTTCAACAAAACCAACATTTCAAAAAGTTCGCATCACCCAAATTTTGACGCTTTGGCGTATTTATCATTCCCGCAAAAGAAAACAATCGTTCTACTGGAGCAGAAGATGGTAATATGGAGTTATACCTTAAAAATATTTGTTTAATTAAAGGGTGGGTAATCATTAAGCATCTCCAAAGCTAATCTTTTATCGTCAAGATATTGCAAAAGGTTAAGTTGAATTTTTGCTTTCAGTTTATCCCTATTATCCCTGGAACCTAAATTGCACCACCGTCCACAACCGCCACAAACATGTTTGAACACGCTTAAGTTGCGTAAAGCGAAACGCAATATTCATAAAAATAATCAAACAGGAATCGAATACAAAGTAGGTATTCGAATACTGGGATTCAAAAATGGTATTCAGAATCCAGAATACCGAGTATCAACAAAAAAAGTATTCAGTCGAATACCAAATACACAAATGTATTCGAATACCAGCCAAATGTATTCTGAATAGGATTCAGAATACTGAGTATTCGAATACTACCCAAGTCTGTATGTTTTATAGTCTTTACTGGAATAATACCTACTAAGACTTGCCTGTAAAAGATGTGTTATTTCCTTCTTCAAAAATGTTTAAATTTTCATCTTTTAAGAAAATTTCTTCCTTACATCTTAGGCGCACAGCATCAACTTGATGAAACACAGGATAATGTGTTCTATCAATTTCATCCCTTCTATAAACATCTCCTATAATTAAAAAATTGTTTAAACCAGATTGAATCAACTCACTTTGGTGAGCCGTCATGTGCGCTCTCAGCAGATGTATTTTATTTATGTAATAGCAGTCACTTTTACTCCTAGATGGGTGATTTTTTGGAATCAATAAACTATCGAAATTTTGGGTAACGTTAACTACGGGAGATAAATTATCGTAAATAGAAAAAATGGGATTTCCTCTTCTGTTAACATATACATTGTAAAAATAGTTAACAATTCGTTGCCTCACTAAGCTTAAGGGATGATAATCTTGTAAGTATATATTTTTGCCTAAATAACCACATACTTTTTCGGTAATATTTGTAAATTCATCTTTTATGTAATTTTGGTTAAATAACACGACATCATTAGTGTTTGGCTGGATTTTTGACAAGAGCCTTCTGCTAATCCGATTTTTCCATTGCTGAATAAATAAGGTATTTGAAAGTTTCCACATTCTGATCAAAAATTAAACTTTTTTTTTCTCTTCAAGATAACCGCTATTACTTGTCATTATACCGAACAAAATAACCATAAGGTTTGTTCGAACAAATAGTTCGCGGACGATTCCCAGATATAAGATACGATTCCCGAATAAGTTAGGAATTATAGGTAACAAAAAAAATAACCCATAGTAACTAAAATAAGATAGATAGACAACTCAATGTATAAATATCAAACAAGGTTTTTTATTAGCCCTCTTTTGGTCTGGTGACCGAACTATATAGTCGTAATTGAAAATGCGGGCTACAAAATTAAACGGTGAGGCTATACGCAAGTATTCAATCACCAGTGAATCGGTGCTCTCCTTCTGACAGAAAAAACTGCAAGAAGAATTTGGATCCACATCCACACAAATACTCGTCAAGGCTGGCAGGGCCTTCGGCAATTGTTTCTGACACTTCTTCCATGTAAAATGTGTAAAAACTGATGCTTCTGGGCATGACCAGTCTTGTTTATGAATACGGGCGTAAGTTGCACTGCCTTATAATTAATTTATGCTTATAATTCTCATACCATACCTCAGACTAATCATTCTTTATGATCATTCTGAGATAACAGCAAAAGAACAGTAATCATAAAACGGACGAGATAGAACTATTCGATGTTCGCGACATGACAGTGACAGTTCTTTTTGTCATTTTATGTTTTGCGAGTTGGCCTTATTCATGTTCTATTTTGACCCCGTATCTATGATTTTGACTAGAGTGTGTCATGGCGGATACATTTTCGGAATTAGTTTTTTATTATAATTATTTTGTTTTGATGTAGTAATTTCTGCTTTATATTTATAAATATTGTGAATATTTGTAAGACTTCTAACTAGTTAGTATAAATATCATCCTTAACCTTTATTCATTTACTCGGTGAGTGTCAACAAGGTCATACGGTTATGACAAATAGATCGTTTTTAGGAATCAATATTTTTTGGAATTAACCAATTTAATAAAAAATAATGGCGGAGAGTAAAGTCACTGTAAAATACTACAGTTCCTCAAGTCCACCTCCAAATTGTTCAATCTGCTTGGGAGCATTTTCAAATAAATGCTTTTCGGATTCATGTATGCACCAGTTTTGCTTCAAATGCCTTTTGGAATGGTCAAAAGTAAGTTTTTACTGCATGCCAAATTTTTATAGTAGTGAAATGCTGTATTAATCATTGCATTATCTTAAATATTTTATCAAGTATGGTAGCAAATATACGCAATCTAGTGAACTAATATGTTACCTAGTAATTTTAAGAACTTTTGAATATTATTTTTCTAACATTTTGACAACAGTAGCAAGATTCTCTTAATAATGAATACAGAACTGAATCAGAATTTAGCAACTGTAGAAACAAATTAATACCAGGAAAATTGAATAATTTTACAATATATTTTTAATGTTACTGAAGTTGTATTAAAAATCCCGCTGGTGAAGGTTATTAAATGTCAGGTTTATTATTTATTTATGGGAAAATTCCATTTTATAAACAAAATTTGATACAATTATCCACATATTAATTAGACGAGGATAATAATATAATAAAACTATAAATATAACAATAAATTATCATAAGTTATCGTATTGTGACATCATCAATTGATGCAAAATAACATTTGAGCATCAATTTCTAAAATCTTACCAATCTTTGCTTTAAATCTACAAAAAGAACTGCTAAAATAGTTGATATTCATATTATTAACATTCCAGACCTAATGAAAAATGCTTGTCGTCAAGTGCCAATTACTTAATTTTGAAGATTGTTTTTTACATCATACATCTTACAAAGGTATCAAGAAATAAACCGATATAATACTAATTATTTCTTTTGTCATTCGGGTTTTGAAAAGTAAATCCTAATTTGTAAAATGTTGGCAGAAAAAATGCAAAAGTTTGATTATATATTTATTGCAATACCACTCTTCCAGATATTAGGTACATAAAAAGTTAAAAATCCTTAATTTTTTCATGTAGTTAAAATTTATAGACAAGATGCTTTCAGATTTTGTATTTTAGGTCAAACCTGTGTGTCCACTATGCAAACAACAATTCACAAGGATAATACATAATTTTAAAAGCAATGATGAATATGATGAACATATTGTTGAGATACGTCAACCACAACCAGACGTGGTTCACATAATAGATAATGAAGAATATTTCTTTCTTCCAATGGGGCAACCCACTAGAACTCATTATCATTTCAGGTAAACCACTTATTCTAACCTACAATTTAATTAATATCTTATCACTTTAACATCACTGTAAAGAAAATTGATTATTTGGAATATAAAATGAAAAATCTGAATCAATATATAAACTTCAAATCCAATACATTATTTGCAATTAAAAAGTTGATGCTAAGGTGTGTATAGAAAAATACTAATTGAAATAAGACAATTCATAAAACATTTAATCTGGATAGTCTGGTCTTAAAGATCAAATGAAATACTTAATAAGATTGAATTAGATACCACCAGTGTATATTGTGGGCTTATATCAAACAAGTTTTTGTGTATGTTTGGTTGCCTATACCAAAATTGTTTAATAAAAGAAAATTTATTAATAGGGGTCATTAAAAAATGGTTTTATGTATCTGGTGGCGATTTTACATAGTATACTATGTAGAGAGCATCAGTTCTGTAAGCTCCGCTCATATGGTATATGATGTAAAGAAAGCCATTACCAGGTGATTGATTAAGAAAGGTGGGTGATGTAAATTATTATTTTTTTTTATTTAACAGTCATACCATTTTCATACAAAATTGGATTAAAAGATTAAAAGTGGGTGAATACAAAATACAATAATAAAAAATGCACAAAATATTACAACATATAACAGGAAATCAATGAAATACAATATGATATATAAAACAAAATATTACAATTTAAATTACCTTTAATGAAAATTAAAATTGAAAGTTAAAAATTCAAGGTTTTTGTTTGTTTTTTAAAAGTAGAAATTGAGGTATTAAAAAGTTCTATACTAAAATTAATGTCATTGGCATTTAATTCTCTAATTTTACCTCCAAGGGTCATAATTAGCAATACTAACTTAGTTTTGAAATAATTCTACAGAAGTTATGTTAGTGGTAAAATCAGAGAACTAAAAAGAATTTTGAGTTGCTTCTTTTGGCCGCTCACCATCTTAATCAAACTCACCGTACATTAACATTGCCCAAAAATGCACAGTAGACGGAAAAACATTTGTAACACTTCTCAAGATAAAAATTTTTCTCCGATTCTTTGATAATCCAGCTTTTTTATATTAAAAATGAAAATATCTGTTTAACAAAAGTATTAAAAATATTTTATTTTTAGTACAACTTTTACTGTCGATACACATGGAGAAAATGCTATCCATCAGATGTTAACGACACATCCACAAATTTCAGTTAGTACTAGTGGATATCCTACTTCAAGGTATTAACATTATTATTTGACATAAGACTAAGCATCGCTAAAATACTCAAAATATTTTTACAGATCCTACCGAAGACCCCGTGAGAGTTCAACAACAACTAGTTTTCGTAGGTCTCTTTACATACGTAATTTATGGGCTATCGCTCCTCCTGATGTTACTGGTCGATATAGAGTTGTATCACCATCATTCTATAGGTGAGTAATTGAGTGCTAAATTTTATTTTCTTGCTCAAAAGTCGAGCCTACTTTATCAATAATATTTTAATAATTTTTAGTGATTGTCCCGGTGCTCGCACAAGACTTGTTCCCTGGCTAAATAGAGAGCTGAATGCCCTTCTTTATGAGAACACTCAATTGGTTATGAGACTTGTAGATATAATATTGGATCATTTGCTTCGCCATCACATTTGTAGCAGAACATTCCGTAGTTTACTTTATGAATACTTGGATAACAAAACTGACCATTTTATACATGAATTTTATAGCTTTATGAGATCACCTTTTGATATGATTGGTTATGACAGGGAAGTGATATACACAGAGAGGCCGCAGACTCCATTTGTTATAGCATCTCCGGGTAAGTTAACATTATTTATAAGATATATTATATATGATTTATTTACGATAAAATGACGATGACGTTGCAAAACAAAATTTTGTGAGCTTACCAAACTGTAGTTCTTTTTCTTTACTTGTATAACAGTCTCAAAACAGTTTTCAAAATGTATTTATGCTCATTGGACATTCTTTTTTCTTTCTCTTGTTTTTGTTTGTTTATACCTATTGTAATTTTAATTTTATGCCTAATATCTACACCTTATAGTTTTTAGAATATATTTTTATTGTTTGTATTTTAAGTACCTAATATTATGTATCTATATGTTAAATGTTATACATTTTGTACCTTTGACTTGCTACAAACATTGTAAAACATGTAATGTCAAATAAATCTATCTATCTAAAGAAACAAGTAATTCCAAAGCACCAAAAACTTGTAAATATTAAGACGATGAACTAATGTCGATAAATGTCAAGCTAAACTAAAAAATTTTAAATTTTACCAATTGATCTGACAACGTCTTGAAGTTTTGCCAATCCGTAGACTGTAAATTGCCCTATCCATTAAGTATAAATTGTATTTACGGTTGGTAAATTTATATTTATTCTGATGAGCAGGAAAGTAACTAAAAATGACGGCAACGTCTTTTTATCGTAAATAAACCATATATTTCTATAATTGCTCTCTTTGATGTGAAATAATTTTAATTGTTAATTTATTTCAAAATTTCATATCTCAGGGTTGGGTTCTATATTAAATTATTTTAAATCATATATAGTTTCAAATATTTATTGAACAATTTTATTTGAACATTACAAACTTTAACGAATTTATAAATTATTATTTTTGACTATGTTCCGAAATATTTATTTGAAAAAAATGTATTACTATCAAATATTAAAATTTCTGATTTATACTGGTTTAAACTTCTCCGGTCTTCAAATACTTTCCATTATTATTATTTCCAAATGTCTATTCTATTATCTATTCAATTTTATTTGTTATTTTAAATAATTGGAAATTTACTTTCCTGTTCTGGATATTGTCAATTCGTCAAATTTTGTAACACAGCCAAATACTTCCTTTGTAGTATAATTTTTGTCTCCAATTTAATATGCTTTATTTATGAATTAATACAGTTTCCTGTAAAATTGTCGTATTTAGTAAAGCGTTTTAACAACAGATGTCGAAGAATAAAAATATATTATTCTACGCTTCACAACTAGTTTTGAAAAATATTTTTCAAAAACAGTGACCGTTCAACGAAGAAGAAACAACTACTTCCCGGGCTACATGCCCCGACAGATATTGAATTACACTTCTAAGTCAAACGGGGTTGGTAAATCTACAAGATTTAAACCAACCATTCTGGTTTGCAACTAGAAGGGATAACACAACTTGTAGACCGGTTTCGGCGTATTGCGCCTCATCAGTACAAGGTATATGTTATCGTCCGAGAGTTAATCTCGGACTGAAATGTGACTATAATCAACAACGGTACATATTGTCCAGTTACGGAAATATTTTTGTTGCGAAAATAGCGACATCTCACCTCTAAGTCACAAACCAAAATTCGAACGAGACAACAAATCACGTGGATTTGAGACGAAAATGAATTAATACAGTTTCCTGTAAAATTGTCGTATTTAGTAAAGCGTTTTAACAACAGATGTCGAAGAATAAAAATATATTATTCTACGCTTCACAACTAGTTTTGAAAAATATTTTTCAAAAACAGTGACCGTTCAACGAAGAAGAAACAACTACTTCCCGGGCTACATGCCCCGACAGATATTGAATTACACTTCTAAGTCAAACGGGGTTGGTAAATCTACAAGATTTAAACCAACCATTCTGGTTTGCAACTAGAAGGGATAACACAACTTGTAGACCGGTTTCGGCGTATTGCGCCTCATCAGTACAAGGTATATGTTATCGTCCGAGAGTTAATCTCGGACTGAAATGTGACTATAATCAACAACGGTACATATTGTCCAGTTACGGAAATATTTTTGTTGCGAAAATAGCGACATCTCACCTCTAAGTCACAAACCAAAATTCGAACGAGACAACAAATCACGTGGATTTGAGACGAAAATGAATTAATACAGTTTCCTGTAAAATTGTCGTATTTAGTAAAGCGTTTTAACAACAGATGTCGAAGAATAAAAATATATTATTCTACGCTTCACAACTAGTTTTGAAAAATATTTTTCAAAAACAGTGACCGTTCAACGAAGAAGAAACAACTACTTCCCGGGCTACATGCCCCGACAGATATTGAATTACACTTCTAAGTCAAACGGGGTTGGTAAATCTACAAGATTTAAACCAACCATTCTGGTTTGCAACTAGAAGGGATAACACAACTTGTAGACCGGTTTCGGCGTATTGCGCCTCATCAGTACAAGGTATATGTTATCGTCCGAGAGTTAATCTCGGACTGAAATGTGACTATAATCAACAACGGTACATATTGTCCAGTTACGGAAATATTTTTGTTGCGAAAATAGCGACATCTCACCTCTAAGTCACAAACCAAAATTCGAACGAGACAACAAATCACGTGGATTTGAGACGAAAATGAATTAATACAGTTTCCTGTAAAATTGTCGTATTTAGTAAAGCGTTTTAACAACAGACAACAGACAACAAATCACGTGGATTTGAGACGAAAATGAATTAATACAGTTTCCTGTAAAATTGTCGTATTTAGTAAAGCGTTTTAACAACAGATGTCGAAGAATAAAAATATATTATTCTACGCTTCACAACTAGTTTTGAAAAATATTTTTCAAAAACAGTGACCGTTCAACGAAGAAGATCTTCTTCGTTGAACGGTCACTGTTTTTGAAAAATATTTTTCAAAACTAGTTGTGAAGCGTAGAATAATATATTTTTATTCTTCGACATCTGTTGTTAAAACGCTTTACTAAATACGACAATTTTACAGGAAACTGTATTAATTCATTTTCGTCTCAAATCCACGTGATTTGTTGTCTCGTTCGAATTTTGGTTTGTGACTTAGAGGTGAGATGTCGCTATTTTCGCAACAAAAATATTTCCGTAACTGGACAATATGTACCGTTGTTGATTATAGTCACATTTCAGTCCGAGATTAACTCTCGGACGATAACATATACCTTGTACTGATGAGGCGCAATACGCCGAAACCGGTCTACAAGTTGTGTTATCCCTTCTAGTTGCAAACCAGAATGGTTGGTTTAAATCTTGTAGATTTACCAACCCCGTTTGACTTAGAAGTGTAATTCAATATCTGTCGGGGCATGTAGCCCGGGAAGTAGTTGTTTCTTCTTCGTTGAACGGTCACTGTTTTTGAAAAATATTTTTCAAAACTAGTTGTGAAGCGTAGAATAATATATTTTTATTCTTCGACATCTGTTGCTTTATTTATACTTATATTCTCCAGTTAAATGTGTTTTTTAAATTTAATGGGTTATTTTTAATTTTATTTTCAATTTTCTCCCTTGTCAAAAAAATATCTCTCCCCAATTTTAATAATAATCGTCACCACCCACATTCAATTTATATACTTTTCACCTGATAGCTCTGTTTTTTAAAATTGCTTTCAAAATTACTAATTCATCTTTCAATTTGTTATTAACCATACTTACAAATGACATATTTTTACACATATCAAATTCCAGAGATCATGCCCTTTTACAATCTCTATACAATATACACAAATCTGTAATTTTCAAGAGTTCTCTGACCTCTTCAAATAATTCTATCTACTTGTTTTTTTTTGTTAATTTTCATAATTTTTACAGATATGGAACACGACAGTGATGTAATTTTATTGGATAGCACAACTCCACCAGAACCAGTTATAATAGATCTTGTAAATACGGATTCTGATGAGCCAATTCTAATTCAAGAGGATCCTCCACCACCCCCACTCATTCCACTTATTCATATACCCGACAACAGCCCCGAGCCACCATCACGAGAAAGAGAGAGCAGGACTCCAGTATTACCTCTTAAGCTACGTCTGAAACACAAGAGAAGGTCAAAGGAAGAACAGAGAGAGAAAAGGTAATAAACATATTTTTGTTGAAATTTGTTATTTTACTTGCTTTCTCATTATCAAGAAATAAACGTTATTATAATTACATTTTTTAGGTACAGAAAAAGGTCTCGAAAGTGTCGATCCAGATCTACCAGTTCATCGAGTTCTAGCGATACTTCTAATAAATCTAGTGAAAGGTATTATTTTATATACATAAATATTATTTATTTCAGCGTTCTACTATATTTTTATTTTTTGAAGATATAGGCGAAAGAAAAAGCCGAAAAAGGTGAAAAAGCGACTTCCGTCTTCTGAAAGTGAAGATGTAAGTTCCAGTTCTGACTCCGATGTTCCTCTCGCCGTACTACTCAACAAAAGAAGAAATAAAAAAAATTCAGCGTCCCTTAAAAAATCTTCGAAAATTGTAACCAAAGAATCTGAAGGAGCAGATAGTAGTAGTGACAACCAACCAGGCTGCTCTAGGTACTCGGAAGCTGTAGATCTTAGGACTAATCTAAGGCGGGAATCTCCTGTCAATTTGGATATTCCCACTTGCTCGAGATTCGCCTATTCTTGCTTAGAGGAATCTAGTGACGATGAATACGCAATCAAGCCACAAGTAAAAAGTGAAATTAAGCCGATAAATAAGGAGCCAAATGTAACAACTTCTAAAAGTAGTGAACGTATAAAAAACATTAAAATAAAAAAAGAGAACTGGAGTAATTCCTGGTACTCGTATTATGGTTCATCTGATAATGAAGATATTTCAAATTCTAAGTCTGTACTTTAAGGTAATTAATATAAATTATAATGAATTTTGGTCATTGCTTTTTTCTCTTTAAGTTGTACAGTTATTTATCGAAATAATTTTATATATTGTTAATTCGTATTTTATAATTAATTGTGTATTGTCAATAAATAATTATGGCAGGTTCGCCCTCAGAAGATCAGTTTTTTAATGGATCAACATCAAAATCTTACTTGATTAATTTTAACAAGATTTACTCAAATGTCAATTGAAGTTCCTTCAGTTGGTTAAGGTTGATTGATTAGTTCGGCACCACCAGTCGGAGGCTTTGAGTCCTCAGCGTTTAGATTTGTGCTCTTGGTTGTACTTTTGTGAACAGAATAGTAGTCATATCAGGCTCAACAGTCTTTTCACTGGGTCCTTCTTGGAGAAATCCTCCATTGGCGCTCTAGTCCTCTCCAATAAGACAGTGCTTCACATTCGAAGATAATGTGGCTTCATTATGTCTAAGGTTTTGTTTGAATCCACCGAGATGTACAACCACGTGCTTCAGTTTTTGATATCGCAGTTGGTTAAGGTACTGAAACAGATCTTGCAACTTTTTGCGTTTCTATATTTTATGTTATCGGAGGGATCCAATTCCTAGAGGGTCATCTATTTCGTGTACATTAAATATCGTTTTTATCAAGTTTAATTGTCAGTGAAATTACACGCTGGCAAGGATAGCGTGCAATTTCACTGACAAGGATAGTAACTGATGACTTTGCCAACTGATTTCATTATTTCAATTGGCAGCACTGGTGCGTCTATCCTATGATCTCCAATAAAGGTAAGGAAATTCTAATTGCAGTGCTGGATATCGAGTTTTGTTGCAAGAAGTTGACATGTCACTGTAATCCATAGAATATCTTCCTATCTGCATGTTCACAGCCAAAACGGTAGGTAGATTTCCTTATTTTGGAATCTAATCTATTTGACATCTACACACAAATTTATTATTTATAGGTGGTTTATTTGTTACATATGCAGCAACAAATGGTAATATTCTCTGAACTGTCGCTATCTTTCCTTATCTAAGACTTATTTGTTGTTTGAATCATGATTGTATTTCTGTTATTTTATCTGATTAACTATTCTAGTGATACTAATGACAATGACGCTTTAATAATATATTTTAGTAGGAGTCAATTAATAAATAAAGCAAATTACAAAATCCTCATGAATGTCATAAAATATACAAGATTCTTCTTGTCGGCCTTATAAAAAGGAATATAGAAATTACAGCTAACTCTTTTAATTTTGGTCGTTTCCGCAAAACAATGCCACTTTATCGAAATATTTGTAATTATTGAATTAAAATCTAGCAAATTTGAATTGTACGAACGTAGGCTTTATTCTTAAAATTGCATGTTTATAACGTTTGATTTGATAAAGTTTTACTCTGACTGTAGTCATAATATGGCCCGTCGTTTTAATGGTGAAATTGCAGATGAACCAGCAAAGAGGGGGACTGAAACACCTTTTTGGGGGCCGGAACCCTTTTGCGGTATCAGCCTTCAGATATCCCAAAATTCCCCCCGGAAATAGGTCTAAAGGAGCTTCTAGTCTCTGAGACTTTCCTCAGGAACTAAGTAGAAGTAAGGGGGCACAATAGATCTTTTAGATATCAGAGAATGTCACCCCAATATACATACATAAAAGGCACAAATAATAACGAAAATGCAAAAAGGATGGTCAGTTTTTGAGACAGAATCTTCAGAACTGACAATTTCGGTTTGTAAGTGGGAAATGTGGTTGGCGAGTAGGTAAAGGTTTCCGGATAGGAAATATTCGGAAACTTGGTTTTAGAGAAGACTTTCACTGACCTGTCTAAATGGGAGATTTTTGTGTCAGTGGTGGAGATGGTTTTTGTATCTAAAGACAACTGATTTTGTTTGTGACACATCTAATATATGGAAGAATTGGGTGTAGAAGAACTAGAAGAGCAAGAGATGTTCTTGGATGCCTTTTTGATATGATTTTATTGCAAAGGGCATATATTGACGAATTGAGTTGGAGTGAATTGGCGTATTTAAGTTTTGTATATACAGATTCGGCAAATAATTATGTTCCGTATAGCCATTATGTGAGAGGAAGCAGTAGAATAACAGAGTCAATGTCTAGAGAAGTGGACGTTTTCGTGGAGGGGAAGTATGCGGTTCTCTCTTGGACATATATAATTCAATGTATAGTGCTCACTGTTTCTCCTATATGAGATTCTGCATATGGAAGATAATGGGATGATAAACTGCTAATTTGGTGATTGTATAACAAGAATTGGTACCTAAACATGAATTGACCTCTTCTTTATTTGCATTATACACAAATCTCGACTTTGGCCAGTAGAAAAAGAATCATTCTGTACAATCACTGTAATATGAATCCTAATCTGGTAAAAAAGAACCCCTGTATATAAAACACTTAAAATTGATTCATTACAATTTATTTCAACAATACTATTTTTCCCCTGCATCTGTTAACTATCCATTAGGTCTCTTCGTGCCCATAAAGAATATAGAGACATTTGATCAGGACATTATACTAAATATTTAGCCAATTCGACTGGCACCAATTTTCCTTTGAAGCTATTGATTTCACTTTTGTTCTTACATGAAAATTAAGGAAAAATAATCGAACTTTGAAAAGCTATGAAGACCTGGACCATGCAATAAAACGGGATCTAAAATATTGTGTGGGGCATACTATCTAGAGACTGGAGAACAAATTGGTAAACAGGATGTTTAGTTTTACTGACAACGATATATAATTTTTTCGCTAATACAGACAAAAAATGATTATGAAATATATGACAAATAGAGTTCTTAATATTTACTCGAGTTTGTCATGAAATTTTTATTACCTACTCTGTAATAAAATATATATTGTACAATTTTTATTGGAGAGGAATGGAGCCAAAACAGAATCTTATCTTCAAAGATAAACTGATTATCTATATTGACTCACCTCATTTTGTTCGTGGCAGGTGAAAAAGCAGCAGTTCAGTGAAAAATTAACCTAATTAAGCAAAAAAATTGCAACAATTTTTACGAAAAATGACGAGTATAGAAACCGTAGGAACGATTGTGCTAAAAGTTTTAAAACTGGTAAGTAATATATTTTACATCAAAATATGTAATCACACCTGTCTGTTTATTTGTCGCTGGGCGGATACCATAGATAAAAGTGCTCTAGTTTTGTAGAATTAATAGGTATAATGATAAAACGTAACAATGAAATTTGTTTGTTCTAGTGTTTCATTTAATATGAATAGCTACAAATTTATATTTAAAAAAAAAAAGCATTTCGACAATGTAAAGTTTGATTCTGGAGAATGGAATCTATCATAAAATGATTATTAACTGATATAATATCAGTATTTTTACTCCTGCAAAATTATCTTATGGCCTGTTGCATCGACTTCTATTAAACCAAGTTTAAGCTAAAACCTGGTTTAAATGTATATCTTGTGTTGCACGGTATTGTTAAGCCAGTTTAATTCTAGTAACCCACAGAACTTAAACTTGTTTATTATAAACCCGGATTAGTTAAACGTCGTTAACTAGTATGTTGGTGCAACGAACTCAGTCGATCAGAAAGTAAATTTTATATTATAAAGGACAAGATATTTGAAAAAAGTTTAAATGCTCTTTACTGATAGTAATTATAATCCGTTACGTTACAGTAGTAAACAAATAGTACAGGGTTGACTCTATATACGTTACCAAATAAATGTAGATGATTATTAGTTATGAAGAAAACGGCAAAATTGCTTCTGATAACAAAATATTTTAATAAGGATTAACGATATAAAGTATTTCGAGTATTTAGAAGATTCTGAACGCAAATGTAAAAGTCTAAACAAAATTAATAAAGGTTTTTTGTGCTGCAGTGTGAGTGAGAAAGGGAGACGAATTCGTGCTTTAACTTCTGCAATTGATTTTGGATAAACTTTACAATAAATTACCTCATATAATGAACTATTACCTATTAGAAGAAGAGCCTACCCTGTTGTAATACCTACAAAACATTGTATCATAATCCAAACAAACTGATTTGTTTTACAGATAAAGAGCGTTAAACAATTTTCTCAAATAAAATGTTCCATATTATACCTTCTTTATTATTCCATCGACTTACCAGCTGAAAAAATAGTTTCGCCAAGCTACACTGCCGAGCATAAAATTAGGGTTTCCCAGTAATTTGAAGATATTGTAGAAATTTTCATTTTTTTCTGATTTTTCTCGGTTATAACATAGTTTACTAACGGATTGCTTGAATAAAAACAGTTTCTGTGGTTCAAAGTTTATTGAAAGTAATAAAAATGAACAATTTTAATTTGATGAGCTAAGTAAAGAAAATGAACAATTTTACTTTGATATGCTTTTCGTTAAAACAAAAGAAATTTTATAAGGACTTCAGTAGCTAGTATTTCCTCCTCTGGCCGTGATAACAGCCTGCAAACGACGAGGCATGCTTTGGATCAGATTTTGGATAACATATTCCATGGAAGAGATTGTCCCATTCCTGCACTAGTATATCGCTGAAGCTCTCTAGAATTTCTGGGGACAGGCACATGTCTATATGTAAATATCTCCCTATTTCATCCCAAACATGTTCTATTGGATTTAAATCTGGACTGAGGGCAGGCCAAACAAATCGCGTGATTTGAACCTTTTGTCAAGATACGCAGTAACTATCCGAGCAGTGTGAGGCCGTGCATTATTATGCTTAAAGTTTGCGTCGTCTCCAAGAATAACCATGAATGGTAAAACATGGTCTTCTAGAACCTCTGTCAGGTAGGTACCTATGCGCAGTCAACGTCCCATTCTCGATAAAGACTAACTCCATGCGAGCGTCAAAAGATATGCCACAACTGATCCTCCACCAAATGGAAGTCGCTCAGCAATACATGCTTGAGCATATCTCTCGCCTGGTCGTCGCCACACTCTTACACGTCTATCTAAGCCTGTGAGACAGAATCACGATTCATCAGAAAACCTAGCACGAGAAAGCGGCAGTCTAGTAGCTCTAGTTCGGGAAGATAAACCAGCAGCGTGAAGTCGCCTCCTAACTGCCCAGTCCACTCACTTATGTTTACATTTCTCACTTCTCGCAAATGATTTCGAAGAGCAACTGCCATAACCGTTCGGTTTCTTAAAGCACTAGAAACCAGCAAGCGGTCATCTCTAGCTGTTGTTTCTACTTCTGCCTCGCCCTGAACCAGGTCTTCGAGTGAGCATACCAGCCTCTTCGTACTCGTTGCACACTCGAGAGACTTTTACACCAACGTTTCTGGCAGTTTCGCGCTGACCTCGACCATCTTTTAAAGCCGCCACAATTCGTGCCACACAACAATAGGATTTAAGCTCATTGCAATACACTGACAATGACAACACTAAACAAACAATTTGCAATAGACAGATAAAGCATAGAGACTTACACGAACGTTTCTGGCAGTTTCGCGCTGACCTCGACCATCTTCTAAAGCCGCCACAATTCGTGCCACACAACAATAGGATTTAAGCTCATTGCAATACACTGACAATGACAACACTAAACAAACAATTTGCAATAGACAGATAAAACATAGAGACTTCCACCAACGTTTTTGGCAGTTTCGCGCTGACCTCGACCATCTTCTAAAGCTGCCACAATTCGTGCCACAACAATATTTAAGCTCATTGCAATACACTGACAATGACAACACTAAACAAACAATTTGCAATAGACAGATAAAACATAGAGACTTCCACCAACGTTTCTGGCAGTTTCGCGCTGACCTCGACCATCTTCTAAAGCTGCCACAATTCGTGCCACAACAATAGGATTTAAGCTCATTGCAATACACTGACAATGACAACACTAAACAAACAATTTGCAATAGACAGATAAAACATAGAGACTTACACGATGAACGTTTCTGGCAGTTTCGCGCTGACCTCGACCATCTTCTAAAGCCGCCACAATTCGTGCCACACAACAATAGGATTTAAGCTCATTGCAATACACTGACAATGACAACACTAAACAAACAATTTGCAATAGACAGATAAAACATAGAGACTTCCACCAACGTTTCTGGCAGTTTCGCGCTGACCTCGACCATCTTCTAAAGCCGCCACAATTCGTGCCACAACAATAGGATTTAAGCTCATTGCAATACACTGACAATGACAACACTAAACAAACAATTTGCAATAGACAGATAAAACATAGAGACTTCCACCAACGTTTCTGGCAGTTTCGCGCTGACCTCGACCATCTTCTAAAGCCGCCACAATTCGTGCCACAACAATAGGATTTAAGCTCATTGCAATACACTGACAATGACAACACAAAACAAACAATTTGCAATAGACGGATAAAACATAGGACGTTAAAAAATAATAGTTCAATACTATTAAACGCTTTACAAAATTAGAAAAATTAATTTCCAAAGAACAGACCGTCCACTAGGAAGCAACAACTACTTCTCGGGCTATATGCCCCGACAGACATTGAATTACACTTCAAAAGTTAACGGGGTTGGTATATCTGTTAAGATGGAACCAACCATTCTGATTTGCGATTACTAATATGACAATTATTTACAGGTAACTGTAATTAAGTAAATAAAAACATAGAAACAAAAAATATGCTGATAATGGTTTTTAGGAATTTGGGCGAGGGGCCGTTTTTTGTTCAACCGCTTTTCGAAATAACAACAACAACTTTTTTTATTCAAGCAATCCGTTAGTAAACTATGTTACAACCGAGAAAAATCCGAAAAAAATTTCTACAATATCTTCAAATTACTGGGTGACCCTAATTTTATGCTCGGAGTGTATTATAATAAATTAATAAAAGCTGAAAAAATTCGGATTATTTGTAGAAGCAATTCCACCACAACCTAAAAGCTGGTTCTTTTGCAGTTCGATTAAAGAAACTAGGAAATGATTGTGCTTTCTTGGTCGTTTCTTAGTGGAGATTTAAACAAATTAAATTGTTTGATTTCGTCGAGTTCTATTTCTTTTTTGATTGATGTATGGTACCTTGACTTGCTTTTATCTCTATAAGAGCAAACATATCTAGGTCAACTAGAACAAAGAAATGTTTAAAACAGATACCTAACTGGAAGAGGTGTAGAAAGGAAAAAAGTAAATTGAAAAAATATGGGGAAAAGTTAAATAAGCTGAAAATTTTAACCTAAAATAGGCCAATTGTAAAATTATTGAGTTGATTAGAAAAAACTTTCATTATATTACCCTGTATATATGTTACTTCTTCACATTTTGGATTTAATAAGTTGAACTGCGTTTTAAAAAACTCAAATATTTTCCATGATAATAAAATGTATCATATTTACGATGATATCAACCTTTTTTATCAAAGGATTTCAAGATATCTACCTATATAGTAAATACGTAAGATAAAAAAATGAGTCAAAGGCAGATTACTTAGTCGTTAATAAATATATGCATAAAGATTATAGTTTTTGTTTGAAATTTAGTAAATAATTAACAAAACATTGTGAATTCTTATAAAAAGTATTTTCACAAAATTTATTTACAATCTAGAATAAAAATGGTTGTTTAATTTTATATAATACATTCAACACTGCAACTGAAAATAATGTAGTCACTGTTTTGATCTACTAAATATGGCTAGTGTATCATTAAACAATAATTAACGCCGTATATAGTCCCATATTATCATCATCTCCAGCAATAATCTATCTTGCACTGGCCCTTTTTTCGTTGTGGTGTGTAATGCATTGTCTTATTTTTTAACCACACCTCGTCTTTTCAATACTTAGTTTCTTTTCGAAAATCTCATTTTTTCATTGGGTAATTTTTTTGGTGGCATATTGTATTAAATATTTCTAATAATCAAATAACTTTTTTTAAATTGCAGGTCATAAATCTGATATGCATTATCCTGTACCGAACTGGATATCAAGGTTATTTCTTGGGAGTGGGAGGAACCTGGAATTTAAATGAAGAGAAAAATCCCGATGCTGAAATTGTAGCTTCCGGTGTATTTGTAGGGTACATGTTATACACATTCGTGTCTCTCATCAGCCTTTGCTTTGCTAGTGGCGATCACAAAACGTAATTATATAGATACTTACAATAAGCAATTATTATTTACCAACAAAACTGTATACTTTTCAGGACTTTCACGGATATTTTGATGAACATTGTAGGTGTATTCATGTGGGTAGCTGTTGGAGCAACCGCTCTTCACTATTGGCTTGGTTATTTATCTGAATACAAATATACTTCCGTTGATTCCGAAAGACAAGTAAGGAAAAATTATTTACAATTTAGCAAAATATTTAAAAATTTAATTGGTTAGCGCCCTCTAGAAAACACGTTGAATCGATTGAAAGATTTATTTGACATATAATAGAAGCGCCATTTATCTGAATTCAATAAATTAATTTTAAATTTTGTGTTTTAGGTTGGTCTAGCGTTGGGTTCGTTATGTATAATTAATGGAGCTGTTTATCTGGTAGACACTGTATTATCAGCTATTTTCATCATCAAAGCTAAAATGCAATAAAATATTTAAATTGACATCTTATATTTTAATAAATGTATAGCGCCTCTCATAAAATGTTACAGATCAGTTGTATTTTTTGATGAGCTCATGACATATCAGAAGTTAGGAATAGAAATGATAAATCACAATAAAATAATTTCACACAGAAAATTATAAATGATCAAAGTTTTTCTATGAATGCAAGATTCATTTGTTAAATGCGCAAGAATAATTTTATTTATCTTTTCTCCTCCCAGCTCCCAACAAAGTTTTTTATATGTTTTGGTATTTTTCCCAAAAGTAGTGCTAAAATAGATGTAAATTTGTAGTATTGTTAGTACCTACCTAGTTTTTATAAGTTTATAACATTAGCTTTAAAACCCGAAATATTTAGATTAATATTATAATAGAAAAATAATGTCCAGATCAGTCACATTCAGTTCAGTTCAATAGAATAACATTATTGGGCTATTTTCAACACCGGAATGACTATATTTTCTAATATAATTAATTAATTTTGTGTCCCAGGCTATAGAGTATGAAACAACCTAAATTAAATTGAATAAATAAAATTTTGTTTGTTTTAATATGAGTAATAAACAATAACGTTAAAAAAATTATGTACAAAATACACTTGAATAGATGAGACTTTTACTTGCGAAGATCCATACTAATGATGAAATAAAACAATTTAATTTGTTTAAATCTTCATTTTTATTTTGAACTAACGTTCAAATTAAAATTAGTGACGCGTTTCGCTACACAGTAGCTTTTTCAAACAAACAAAGCTACTGTGTAGCGAAACGCGTCACTAATTTTAATTTGAACGTTAGTTCAAAATAAAAATGAAGATTTAAACAAATTAAATTGTTTTATTTGATCATTACAAAATACACCCGAATCTTTTTCATAAAAATGTAATTACATCAATAACCTATATAACTCCCCGATAATGTTATGTTAGATTAAAATGAGTTTATTCTCTTTTATTGTAGAATATTTCAGTTTGACACAAATGTTAAATATTTTAGGTCTAATTTTTATAAATTATATTTAAAAATAAATGTTTCCACTGCTTCTAATGAATACTTAATTTTTTTAAATAAATAAAAGCATCTAGGCATTATATGTATACTTTTACAAGTTTGCCCGCCACTTTCCTTTTCCCTTACTGATATTTTTTTTAATGCAAAAGCAAATCAAATACAGTAACACGTTTAAACAGCAAAGTCTGATGTTAAATTTAAGTAGAAATAAACTTGCACTGAAAGACTGATATCCATCTGCAACTATTAATACTGGGCGAGTCATGAGGAACTGAACCTACCTCATATTTAGGATCCTATTGGGAACATCAAATGGCCATTAAAAAGTGTCTGCTGCTTTTGTTTACATACAGGGGTAAATGTAAACCAGAAAAAAAAATCAGAACAGGTCTTAAAATATTAGATCATGCAAAAAGCTTTTTAATTTTTCTCATGAGACATCAGAAGTATTGAATTTGTACTTGGGTTTCAAAATAATAGTCATACCAAGTTTCTATATCAAAGAGAAAACTATGCTGATCGACTCTTCTTCCACTGTGGATACAGGGTGTTTCTAAATTCATGCGACAAAATTCAGGAGGTGATTGCTCGTATAAAATTAAGATGGGTCTCCCCTATAACAAAATTTCCTCACTTCATCCCTTTCCGATATATCACCCTTAAAAGGTGGTGACTAAAATTGATTTTTTATTTTGTTTTCTAAAATTTCAGTAAAGCTAGAAACTTTTGAAATTCTGTCATTTCCAGCATTTATTATGAATCGTATTACATTTTACATCTTTACGGTTTTCCACTCAATTTATTAAAAAAATTATGGTGTTTATTTTTTTTTCTCTGCAGCTATTGGTTTTGGGAAAAAAATTGGAGAATAAAAAAAAGTTTTTAAATAAAACAAGGATTTTAAGTTAAATTTTATTTCATAAAACTTCATCTCAAAAAAAAGTTTTGATATGAAATAAAGTAAGGGTTGCTAATTTCACCCCCGTATAATGTAACAGGAATATTGAAAAAATACCCGTGGTTAGTCCTTTGCGAGTGCACGAAAATTACAGAATTTCAAGTAGCTTTACTGAAATGTTAGAAAAAAAAAACTCAATTTTAGTCACCACCTTTTAAGGGTGATATCTCGGAAAGGGGTGGGCTGAGGAAATTCTGTTATAGAAAAGACACATCTTAATTTCATACGAGCAATCACCTCCTGAATTTTGTCGCATGAATTTAGAAACACCCTGTATATAACTATGTTATGTTACCATAGTTACATACATCTGACAGAAAATTGATCAAACCCAAGAAAGTCAATATTTATTATTTAAGTAACTGAAAAATAAATATGTCCAACAAACATACACATCTTTATCGAGAGCTACAATCTTCAATAGAAAATGATAAAATGTATTGGATACGAAACGATGCAAAAATCAGAGCTGTGGTAAATTCCAAAAACTATGATGAATTTAAGTAAGTCTTAACTTATTTTCCTAAAGCTGTAGGGTTATTAATAATAAGTGCATGTCAAGTCATATGGTAATTTCAAAAATAATATTTTGCCTCCATCAATTTAAACTTGTTCATTAAAAAAAGTCAACTTACATAAATATTTGTAGAGTTACAGGGTCCGGAACGGAACCACGAGTTTTTGACTGATTTTACAAAAAAAAAACGATAGTACTATTTTGAAGATTATCCATCGAAAAATTTGCGGGTTTTT
This sequence comes from Lochmaea crataegi, assembly GCA_947563755.1. Lineage (NCBI taxonomy): Eukaryota > Metazoa > Arthropoda > Insecta > Coleoptera > Chrysomelidae > Lochmaea > Lochmaea crataegi. The sequence goes on along the minus strand of OX387423.1, from coordinate 86,166,917 downwards.
CAGAATTTCCAAGATTTTTTTTTCAACATTTCAATGGCAACTATTACGTCCGATATTTTCAATAAAACACAGTTTAAATGTGTCACACTATAATACAGGGAAACTATTCAAAATCATATTTTCTTTTTTCTTCAAGATTATTTCCTTCCTATTAATTTTGACCAATCGCTATCAAGAATTGGTATGTCAAATATAAATTTTAAGTGGAAAAATTACTTAACAGCTGTCAGCAGTTTTTCCGGAAAAAAAATCGAAAAAATTTCATGCAAGTTTGGCAAGTTGCCTTGTAAAAACAAACTTGATGGTTTCTATGTTGTGTTGCTATGTACCGTTACCAACAACAAAGATCTCAAACAACGCTTACGAATTTATTGATTTTTCAACTGAATCTCAAAATGAATGTTACCGTCCAAAGTATCTACAAGCTTCGAAGCTCCCTTGAAAAGACAGAAAATAGATACTTCTTCGAGCCAACACCATCAATCGTTTGACACTCCTCACAGCAACATAGAGAATAGTGCTACTACAAACATAATTAAAAACAATTTAACCGATATGGCTAACAATACTCCTGTAACCTACAATAATTGTAATTTTTATATTAATTGTAATTTAAAATGAGTTTGAAGTAATTACCTTTCCTAGCTTGAAAGTTATATTGTTCTTATTATTTTAATTAAAAAAAATGTTGTATTAAAATAAAATGTTTATTTAACTCGGGAAATAATCTTACCAAATATCCCTCGTGCATCTAATTTTTCCTGTGGAAAAATTGGAACACTCGTTTCTAAGTAATCTGTTTTAACAAATAGGTAGCACTCGCGAAAGTGGAAAAATCCTCGTCTTCGACTCGGATTTTTAAAACCACTCTCGTTCATGCTATTTGTTAAAACAAATTACTTAGAAACTCGTTTTTCCGGAAAAATTAAATGCACTAGGGATATTACCCCCGAAAAAATTCCTTTTTTCTACAATCATTAATAAAAGTGACGTTTTTTAATCGATTTTCGTACATAAAATATGTATTTGTTAAACAGTTTAAAAAAGTGACATTAAAGTGAGATAAAGTGACATTAGGGTGAGATAAAGTAGTTTTTTTAACGCTAATTTTAAATATTTCCGCTAATGGCGAATAGTTGTAAAACTAGAAGTGGAGATGGGATTATTCAGCTTCCTAAAGTATCAAGAATTGAACTGTTCCAAAGTTAATATTATAAAAAAAACTACTTACAGTTTGACTCCTTTTATTCTATACTGACTATAGCAAAGAAACAAATCTATCAAGGTATAAATTCATTAGCCTGTATAAATATACTGTTATGCAACAGACAAAAGAAGTAGTTAGTATGTTGTGCTGCTACCAAATTTTCAATACTAATGTTCTTCAAGAAGGGGAAAGAAAAATATCATTCCATTCACCTTTCCCCTTCTTGAATGGAATGGTTATTTTTCCTTCCCCTTCTTGAAAAAATTAATGTTATGCACAAAATTATTTTCCTTTCCCCTTTGTGAAAAATATCCAATAATTTACATTACCATTTTTTATTGTCATCTGAAGCTTTTTCTACGATTTCAATTGGATGAAATAGAGTAAGAGGCTATCAAACTGATGATAGTTCTATCACCACATGCTACTACGTAATTGTTTATTATTATGGCCCACTAATGAAAAAAAATGAGTAAGAAATATAAGAAATATTGCTGCGTAACATTCATTCAAGTTTTAATTTTTTTTTCATCTGATGGCATTCATTATATTCTCTCCCCAAATATAAGTCGTGCTACCATTAATTATCGAAGATACTACTCGTTAGAGCCATCAGAAGATAGAACTTGTGCTGCTCACTCGTTCAATCTTCATCGGCTCTAACTCGGCCTATCATCGATAATAATCGTAACACTAGTTATATTACCCCCGAATATAAATGAAATTTTCTTTATAACTTAAAAGAAAATAACTTTTTGAATAGTTACCGATACAGTGCGACACATTGAAACTGTTTTTTTGTATAAAATATCGGGCCAAAAAGTGATATGGTTGAAATGTTGAAAAAAAATCTTTCTTTGGATTTTTCTCTGGAAATTCTGAATAACCCGCAAATTTTTCGATGGATAATCTTCAAAATAGATGAGTACTATCGATTTTTTGCAAAATTAGTCAAAAACTCGTGGTTCCGTATAGTTCACCGGAAACAAGTTCATTTTCCTTATTTATTATGTTTACACAAAAAAATCCTTTTTAACTCATTTTTTAATAGTACGAACATTTGACGAATTTCTTTTACTTTCTTACAATACACTTTTTATTTTTCTTGAATGTTCAAGTACTTGTTCTAATTTCTTATGACAATGTTTCTTACTGATAATATCCTTATTTTAGGGATTATGTAGCAGCAGCACATTTATCTTCTCTAACCAGAAAACAAATGTTAGAAAAAAAGGATATTAGTTGGAATAAAGCACTAAATTAAATTATAAATGTAATAAAATTAGTTTTATTGTGACAGCAAATAAAACTTCTTTACATACACCGAAAAATAAGTATTAAAACCCAAACCGCATAAAAATTTTTAAAGAAAAAACATCTTAATGGGCTACATTAGTAAAATAAAAGCAATAATAAAAATATATAACAACATTTCAACATTCATTGAATGATAACATTTTTAGAAAATAAAATTAAGTCTTAGATTGGATTGGTTCATAAGTTATTGTAGAGTTAAAATGAACAATAAACAAATTAAAAAAATATGGGTTGAAAAGTGAATTTACTCAATATGTGTATTTTGTAATTCTGCAAAATTAAATTATTGATACTTGTGTTTCTAATGAATCATCAACAATAACTCATGCAATAATCCACCAGTCAATAGCAAAGTTGTAAAAATTCAAAGTGGTTTTGATTTACAATCACAAGATTACCTCGAGTTTCCATCACATAAAAAAATACTTTTTAATCTCAATTGTCCCCTTACATGTTACAATTGAGTAAAAGGAAAACATAATTTAGTAAGGCACGGAAATAAAAGCTGATTAAAAATATAAAAATTGTGTCCAATTATCTTTTCAACAATCTATTGTTTATAAATTTATTTTCAGACAAAGTAATCCATTTAACCAGCAGTCTTCAATATTATTCTCGAGGCTACAAATAGGTGGTATGGTATTTGAGCAAATTTTTAATCTCAAATATGCTATGTAATTGAAAGACTCAAAATCATAAGATAAAAAAATGTGTGTCTAAACAATATTTTCACAATGACTTATCAGTATTACATGCTCTGTAGTAAAAAGTTAATACATACAAATTAAAATAAAGCTAATCAGAGTATTGCAGTGTCTTTCATCTAAATAAAATATTTGAAACAATATAAATGAAATAATGTCATTGGGAAAAAAATGTTAAAACTTTAATTAAAATTTTGTTTGGAATTATTTGGCATTTGTAAATCTATTTCCTGGGTTGTTGGATATGGGATACTGGTTTGGTGGGATGATTTATTGGAGGTTTTTCTTTATGAAAACTTTGAACTGCTTCTGCTGGAAAATCAGCATGTCCTTTGACTACTGCTCCAGATACAGTTGTTGTTTTTGGAGGACTACCAGATACTGTAATTCCTGTAACATCTTCTGTTAATCCACCAGAATCCTTTCGTGTTTTGTGTTGAGTTATCCTCATACCACCAGCTTTCACTGAAATAATAATGGATTCTATCATATTTAGCAAATTATATTAAAATGTTAACAACAATATTTACATATCAAAAAGCCTCAGTATACAATGTCACCAGAGGTTATCATTGAACATTTATTATTATCAATTATTTGGAGTGTATTCAAAAATGCTATGATAATTCATGGAGTGTGTTCATCATTAACCATAACAGGACTTAAATATTTGCTTGGTTAGAAATGCCGCAATTTACTTCCTGTGTCCTAGCTCAGCTTACATTTTCAGATGCAGTGATTATGACTTATTTTCAATTCCACTTTCTGAATTTTATTAAATTTTAATATCAAAGCACTTGATTGACTCTATATTGTATATGTCACAGGCTTATGGTAAAATCAGTCTTATTATAGCTTCGTTCCAACAGGCATAAGAACCATTTTTGGTATCGTTTGCGCAAGTGCTGTATTTCTCTCATGTTCCAACTGATTAAAGTATCGTTCTTGGGAAGGTATACAAACTGTACCTTCTGAAAGGGGTGATAAAGTTGATGTGTCCATCCCTAATTCGAGTTTGCGCACTATACAGTACTCAAAACGATTCCAGTACAGTTCATAAATGCCAGTTGGAACAAACCTTATAACATGCCTACGCTTTTTCAATACGACTAGGCGTATTATAATACTACTCAAACTCACGGCTATTACTTTTCTAAGAAGGAAATGGTGAATTCACCATGGAATGGTTATTTTTCCTTCCCCTTCTTGACCTCTTGAAAAAGTAAGAGCCGCGAGTTTGGGTAGTATTATAATATGCCTAGTCATATTGAAAAAGCCTAGGTGTATTATAATAAGACTGATTTTACCATAAGCAGGTGACATATATATTCAAAACAAAATTCTCTTGTAATAAGTATAAACACAAAATAAGTCATAATAAGAGAATTTTGTTCTGAATATATACAGTATGGAGTCAGTCAAGCATTTTGATATCAAAATTTATTGAAACTTAGAAAGCGGAGTTAATCAATTTGACAAATAGAGCACTCAGATATAGATGGGGTAATTTGCAAACACCAGTACACAAAATAATGAATAAAAAATTTGGAAATTATAAAATCAAATGCTATACAGATCATATTAGAAAAACTGTCGCATAGCAAGGAATGCATTCAGAAGAGAAAAATGATAACACACAACAGTGAGAGTAAAATCAAAATGTTAATAATCTGTGGACATTCTAACATCCATCTCTCCTGAATAAGTAGTGAGTGAACTGGAAAAATGTTCACAATTTAAACTATGCATATAGGTAATTCCATTATACTTACACTTAAAGCTGTACTATAATTAATAAATAAAATCGAATAATACATAATTTAATTAGTAGTAAGTAAATCATAAATATAATTTCAAGTAATTTTTTTACATGCTTTAACAAAAAAATAATAGAAGTAACATATTTTACCTGCAGGAGGATGTCCTGCTTTGAGTACGGACTCTTGCTTCGGACTGGACATAATTGAATGAAAATAATAATAAAAAAGTCTACCAGCTGGTTAAACTTATGCCGATCTCAAGTTCAATGTGCAATATAAAGTATTATAATACTGCTGAATTTACTCTTTTAACACAAACAATAACACGTACGCAGTTTTCACCATAACCTTGAAATTTGATGCGCTAGGTTGGAATCTAGGGACATTTAATATCAAAATCACATAAATATTTGTGTTGTCTCTGTAAATATATAATTAAATGTATTTCAACGTGACGCTCATATTATATTTTCTGAATTTTATTATAGCACTATTTGTGTTTAATACAATGATATTTTGAATTAAAAAAGTTCCTGTATGACTTTTGAACGGGATAAGAGCGCGCTCCTAAATTATACCTTATTTAAAAACCAGGAGGAGTAATTTGAATTTAAGTTGGCAATTCTGTAGATCTCTGATTGGTCAGATTGCAACCAGTTTCAAACAGCACTTTTTAGCATTGACATCTCGTGATAATTGACAGTTCTGACGTCTGACATATATAATATTCATATTTGTTTTTATCATCGTATCCGTTCCCTTATTATTTCATAATTTTCACTTAGTTTTCCACTCTATTTCGTTAAAACAGTTCTTTTCAGAACTCCTGTTTGTTGAATTTCTGCGATTATGGATCCTTCTACTCAAAGTACTAGTTCTTTGCGTAGTCCGCCAAAACCACGAAAACGGCTAAGTCTAGGCCATTTAGGAATGTCAGAAAAACAATATATAATAAATATGTATAAACAAATTTTGGATGAAAAGCCAAATACTAAAACTATTGATGTTATATCAAAAATTTCTCAAGCAGCCGGTAAGTTATCATTATAACTTTCAAATTAACAATACTATTAAATGCTAAACATTTTTCTTATAGGAGTAGCAAAGTCAACAGTTTACAGACTATTGAAGGAATACCGTAGTAGTGGAACAATTACCAGCCCAAAAAATAGTGGTGGAAGACCGGGACTTCTCAAAAATTGTGATGAATGGTATAAAAATTCAGTTCGAAGAATAGTACATGATTTTTTTTTCAAAAATGAGTTACCTACAGTGGATAAAATTTTACTAGCTTTGAAGAAACGTTCAGATTTGCTACAATTGTCCCGGTCATCTTTATATACTTTCTTGAAACAAATTAACTTCAAGTAAGTGTGTAACTTTGAAGAGTCAAATGTTTATTTATTATATAATAATATATTTTTAGATATTTGAAGAAAAATCGTAAAAGTGTATTAATAGAACGTGATGATATCTTTAGATGGAGGTTGAACTATTTAAGATCCATACAAAAATATAGAAAATAAAACAGGCCAATCTTTTACTTAGATGAAACTTGGACTAATGAAGGTCATAGTAGGGAAAAAACATGGGTGGACCAGAATGTAACCAGTAGTCGTCAGGCGTTTACCGAAGGTTTATCCACTGGCCTGAAAACTCCTACAGGAAAGGGGAGACGACTTATAATTCTAAATGCTGGTTCTGAAGAAGGTTTTGTAGAAAATGTATTGTTAGTTTTTGAAGGCAAAAAAATGGAAGATTACCATGAAGAAATGAACTCGGAAGTATTTGAGAATTGGTTCATTACTTTTTTGACAAAGTTGCATGATAATGCTGTGATTGTGATGGATAATGCATCATATCATAGTCGAAAAGTTGAGAAGATTCCTTCCTCATTCTCAAGAAAAGCTGAAATGCAGGAATGGTTAAAAACTAAAAATATACCATTTGATGTAAATATGAAGAGATGTGAACTTTTATACCTAATCCGACAACATAAAGATAACCATAATTTGTATGTTGTCGATGAAATGGCCAAAGAATCCAATAAAATTGTGTTACGGCTGCCACCATACCATTGTGAGTTAAATCCCATAGAATTGATATGGGCACAAATAAAGAATGAGGTGGCAGCTAAAAACACAACTTTCAAGTTGGCAGACGTCAAAGGCCTATTATTGAGAGCAATTGAAAATGTAACTCCTACAAATTGGCAGAAATGTATACAGCATGTCATTAAGGAAGAGCAAAAAATGTCCACACTGGATGGAATAATGGATGACATGATAGAGCCTTTGATAATATCTGCCAACACTGGAAGCTCAGATGAAACGGAATCTTGTGAAACTGAATCTTCTGATACAGATGTATAGACTACAGTAAAATGTATGGGGATGTCTGTTCTGATTGGTTGAAGCATTTATATGATTTGGTGGGTAATTCAAATTGAAAATGACATCTGTTCAGAATGGTTGGTAAGGTAGGCTAGCAATTTGTTTTTCGTTAGGAAAGTTTTATATTTCATCTCATCTATGCAATAGGCAAAATAAAGTTGGCGATTCTAAGTGTTTTCCTAAGATTTTTAATAAATATGATTTTACAAAACAATTATTATTCTAAATTAGCAAAGTTATTTTAAATTATGCTTCTGTAATAACTAGGTAGTAGGTAGGTCTTTCAGTGCCTCTCATTCTGAACAGATGTCATTTTCAATCCGAATTACCCGCCAAATCGTATAAATTGCCTTAACCGATCGGGGCAGACGTCCGCGTGCATTTTACTGTAGTCTCACATGTATAAGTTCCTTATGTATATTCCAAAGTTATACACAATACGAATTCATACGATAAATGTGATGTATAAAATCTGATTCATTGGTTTTTAGATGTATCCTACCAAACATAGTAGTAGAAATAAATACTACTTGTACAAAAGAACTATTGAAATATCTGGGAAATATATAATATACCTTTTAATTAAATGTACCTACGTGAATTACCCCAAACTTTATATTCTTCCCAGAAACTTTGTTGTGTCTCGATAGTTCTTTTGTACAAGTACCTAGTATATATTTTTACTACTATGTTTGGTAAGATACATTTAAACCAATGAATCAGATTTTATACATCACATTTATCATATGAATTTGTATTGTGTATAACTTTGGAATATACATAAGGAACTTATTCTATTATGAAATATTGTTAATATTTGATATTGTAATATAGTTGTTGTGAAGCAAAAGTTGTAGAATATTTTTAATAAATGAAGCGTTTACAATAAATTGACATTTAATTAGCAATAACTTTACTGGAACCATTTTATTCATTGGATGAAAAACCTTATCAAAACTTAGAACAAAAATCGGATTTCATTAATGATGGCCCTATATACAATAACATTAACAAGTCCAGGTCTCATTTAGAATGATGGTGATTTCATGTGGAGGTTGAGAAATTGTAAAAGATCCCATACATAAGTTTTTGATTATTTTCTCATTGAAGTCAGTTCCACATTAAATTATATGACCAGTTTTGAAAACATTTTAACCTTTAATTTGCCGAATATGTTCAACAATATGCCAGAATATACAAAAGTTATATCTTAACATTTACGTGCATTACTAAAATTATAAAGTAAACAGTTACAATACAATATAATTTCAAAAAGAAACCTTTAATCTAATTATACAATAAAACGATCAACTTCAATCTCTCAGGAATATCAAATACAAAACAACCACAATGCATAAGTTTTACACTGGCGGATAGCGACACCGATTCTACTTTGGCTCTGAGCTTTCCGCATGCGCAAATTTGACGCTTGTGTTAACAGATCTTTGATTAAGTTATCGAGAAGGGCAAGGAAAATCATTGAAGAAGCTATACAGTGTTAAAAAAATGGCTTATATATGATTTTCCTTGCCCTTCTCGATAAATTAATCAAATATCTGTTTTAAGTTTTAACCAATATAACACAAGCTTCAAATTCATGTAACCTTGAGACGACCAATCGTGGAATGCAAAGTGGGAAATATCCGCTTCTCATTTACGCCATCAAATTGATGACGACATTGGGTTATGTTATGTTTGACACGAATTTGCGCATGCGGAAAGCTCAGAGCCAAAGTAGAATCGGTGTCGCTATCCGCCAGTGTTAAACACACAGGGTATTCTATAACCTGTAAAAATTACTGGCGGATAGCGACACCGATTCTACTTTGGCTCTGAGCTTTCCGCATGCGCAAATTCGTGTCAAACATAACATAACCTAATGACGTCATCAATTTGATGGCGTAAATGAGAAGCGGATATTTCCCACTTTGCATTCCACGATTGGTTGTCTCAAGGTTACATGAATTTGAAGCTTGTGTTATATTGGTTAAAACTTAAAACAGATATTTGATTTTAATTTATCGAGAAGGGCAAGGAAAATCATATATAAGCCATTTTTTCAACACTGTATAGCTTCTTCAATGATTTTCCTTGCCCTTCTCGATAACTTAATCAAAGATCTGTTAACACAAGCGTCAAATTTGCGCATGCGGAAAGCTCAGAGCCAAAGTAGAATCGGTGTCGCTATCCGCCAGTGTTTGTTTACATCTCAACCCGACATCTTAAGAATCATTTTCAGTACATAAGGGTTATCTATGATTGGCTAGTTTCCGCGTCAAGTCAATCAAGGCATATTTCATAAATTCTGAACACGACTAATGCGGAACACGCTCTTTAGTAACTAATCTGGTAACTTTTAGTGGTGTGGGTAAGGCTTCTGAAATTACTCCTCCTGGTTATTAAATGGACTTTAGACAGCTCAAAACAGTTGGCACCCCTGACTTGCAACAAAATTTAGGTCATTTTGTAAACAACAAATCTAAAGAACGCAGTAAAATTAAGTGTTGAAATTTTAACACAATATAACTTGGACCTTTGTCTTGGGGATCAGGTATTTTGGTTAAGTTTTATATTGTTTTAAAAAAGATATTAGCCATTATGTGATGGTATGTTTTTGACAGTTTTGACAATTTGTGGTCACCAATTTGAACGCCAAGATCTGATCCCCAAAAGAAAGCCTAGAGAATTCGATTCTGAAAATATGAAATCTCAAACCATTGTATTTTTTGAGATTTGTTGCATACAAAATTTTGGAAACGAACATTAGTTCAGACGTTCCACCGTCTTGATGGATGGCGCTGTATGGAACTTCAATGACAGATGATGACGGTTTTGTGTCCATAAAAATATTTCAAATTATTTATTATTGTTTATAGCATAGCTTGTCAGTATTTGTAAGTGGTTATAATAAAGTAATCTTCATGCTGAAAAAGTAAATTTGTGCTTCGTAAATGCTCTTTATATTTACTCCACATGTGCTCCATCACAAGTAACGTGTTTAGTGCCTATAGGTGTGAAATAAACCACAAATATTTTTAGCTACTGCTAGTGATCCCACAAAAAAGTGCCCTATATTTATTGATCCCCATATCGGGGCCTTTTGGTTCCTCCGGGGACCTGCACACAACCATAGACTTCATCAGCATACATACATTGGCCACCCGAGTTAGTGAGAAAAACTACATTGGTGATAGTAATAAATGCATTCTACTAATTGACCAAAATAGACATTTCGTATTCTATTCTATACTGTTGTAATCTTTTATTTTCGAAACACAGGAATAAAAATGTTATATATTTTTGATCTTCAATTTTTCCAGGTGATGTATCGAAATGTTATTATAAATACTTTTTGCAGTTTATTTAGGCAATCTTTTTGTTTAATTGTAGTATTACAAATTTGAAGTACAGAGTAAATAGGCAGTTTTTATATTAATTATAATACAGAAAGAAATGCTAATTAATTAGGTAACCTATAAAAATGTTTATTATAGCAATAAACAGACATGTCTGCTTTTTCAATGATCCTTATTAATTATTCAAAAAAAATCACAGCAAAAATAGGTGTATGTATGTTTTTGTTGAAAAGAAACAAATCAAAAATATTCTATAAAAATAAATAAAATTATTATTACATTATGTTTAATGTATTTGTCTTCATATTTATTAGTACATAGCAGCTGAAGTTCATCTTCCATTTTTCTCTACCATTTCTCCTCAGAACAAAAAGAAAATTGAAAGTTTATAAAATTATCCATTTTTTACGATTCTACACTCACAAAGGGGTGGTGACACCCATCGACATACTGAAGTCTTGATCCATATAGTTATAAAGACTGAAAAAAAAACAATTTAATTCTAAATACTCTAAATAAATATTTTTACTAACAAAATTATTTCAAATTCATTTCAGCAAAAGTTTTAAACAATCCATTTTATCAGAACTGTAAATGAAATATTAAGATTAGATGTTTCTTCTAAATAGGTGTTGACATTTTTTTTTCTTACTGAATAGTTATAGCGAACACTGCTATATGGAATATTATTTGGACCTGTGCGGGCAGTTACATCAGGCTTCGTTTTAATTACATAATCAGAACTGTAAATGAAATATAAAGATTAGATGTTTCTTCTAAATAGGTGTTGACATTTTTTTACTTACTGAATAGTTATAGCGAACACTGCTATATGGAATATTATTTGGACCTGTGCTGGCAGTTACATCAGGCTTCATTTTAAAATGTCTTGTTAGTGTTTTTACTTACGCATTAGTATCGGCATCCATATCTTTGCCCTAATTATCTGGATTCTGTCTTGCCAGACTTCTTTTTCTCATATTCTGATATTGCTTGCTTGATATAAGGGAGGTCAATGCATTTCTGTCCTTTTCCTATTTGATTTCTGATTATTTCAGGAGCTGTACATTCTGTATAGAATTGCTTCAGTTTCAGACGCATTTTTTCGGCCCATATTTTTTTATCTATCTCAATTTCCTCTATATATAGATCTATATTATCGCAGATATACACAACAAAGTAACATCTGCTACTATTAGCACAACACAACCCCCTTGTGTTGTGACTATTAGTTATTTTGGTGTATTCTTTGGTTATATTCTGGTTATATTCAATTGCCCGCCGATTGCCCCTGGATCTAAAAACACACGCTACCCCTACCCAGTCGAATTTGTTCGTTTTTTGCACAATAAAACGTAAATGTTTAGAATTTACATAGTTGCCACAACTATAAAAATAATGTTGAGTTTACTTACCTAGATATTGTAACGAGAAAATAATAATGAAAAACCTACAATTATCTGAAATGAAACAATAACAAAATATAAGCACATACTTACCTGATATATTTCTATTTTGGAAACCCAAAAATTAATCACAATTTGCCTTATGACTAATACACACTAGGTACGAAGTCGAATATCGAATTTTGAAAACATAAGAAACCTAACATACAGGTCAAATGGTCACTATATAGATATTGCAAGTTCCTAAAAATATACCTAATATCTTTTATGACGTGCATAGATTTTCTTGTTAAAAAAAAATTTCTCCTTGTTTGAGGATTTTCGTATAACATGGCAACATCGGTTGTGAATGCAGCATTCTGTATTTCACGATTTTACTTGGCTCTTTTGGATTTTAAAGTTTCGATGCCAAATGTAAAAATTATCCCTAGAAATCCTTAGATACAATTTAATAATCCTCTCCATTACGACGATAAAAAGAGATGAGGATGGTTAGCTAGTTTTTAGCTTGCCATAGGTAATAATAATTGTTGAATAAAATTAATGAATGAGGTAGGTAACATTACATTTTAAAAAATTTCGAAGCATAAATGTTTTGTAGGTAACTTTGTCTTGTCAATATACCTAGTCGAAATTACCTTGCAAATTAATTGATTATATAAGCATTTAAAACAATGAAAGAAAATAAGAACCCAAATAATAATTATTAAAGGATGACGTAGTAATAGTGTTAGTTGTTGATTAGAAAAATATTGTAAAACAAAGGAAGACTAAAAAATTAATTTCGTCTACCTACTCTAGAAATGGCAATAGCGCTTCTTCGACTTGGTAGAGTTGAAATATCTGAGCTTTATTTATGTTTCCCTTCAATCTGTTTTCTTATCTTATCAGTAGGTAGGTACAAAGTTATGTGGCTTCAAATATTTTTGAAATGAGGGTAGGTCCGTAAAATGGGTAAAAAAACGGAAGTTTCTAAAATGTTTTAGCGAAAAGCTCGGTCAAATTCAGTTCCTTTTTGTATAAATATATTTTAAAATAAGTAATCTTTTAAAAACGAAAAGATGTTTAGAATTAAAAATAACTTTCAAATATAGGTATTCAATATTGTTTATTTAGATCAAAAAAATAATTTTTTCGATATTTTCTGTGAAATAAAAACATTTTTGATGTAAAACAATGTGTTAAATATTTGGAAGTTATTTTTAATTCTAAACATCTTTTCTTTATAATTTTTGAAATTGTCCAAAATAAATGTACCTACCTACCTACTTGAGACTCTTGAGCAAAAATCACATCTAATTTAAATTTTGATATCTAATGTATATATTATACCTACCTAGTTTATTTCGTATTCAATAAATTATTTAAAGAAAATGAAAAATGGTCCGTAATAATTAATAATGGGTTGTAAGTTATGTTGTATATATTATATCTATATAGGTAACCTATCACGTGAAAATATTCACAAGATTAGCTTTTTGCAGTGTTTTTTCATTCAGATAATTCCAATGGATTTTTGTTAGGTCGGCTTGGTTTGCTTTGTATTTTATCATTAGGTACCTTATACTTACCTACTTCTCAATAAATGGAAATTATAAATCTCGATATATAAAACTTGAAAATATAGAGAAACGACGATAATGATTGGAATATTATTTTAATTTCAAAATTAACCTATAAAAGTACAGAAAAAAATTAAAGAAGTAACGAGAATACCTATAGGTAAAATAAACATACTAGCTGTTGAGTAAAAATAGCAAATAAATGAAATCATAATTTACCTATTGCGATTGAAAATAAAAATATTTGCTGGCAGAAATTGTGTTTGTTTGAAACCAAAATATCGAAACAGCTGATCCGGAGAGAAGTTTGTTTGAATCGTGAAGAGCTTACATAAATACAATACTTTATACCTATACGGTCAAGAGTGGAAAGACAAAAAGAGAGCGAGAAAATAAGTTGCATAAATAAAAGCCGATTCGGTACTACTAGCGACATCTATCGTGAATATTTTGAACCAAAAAATTACTAGATAAGTAACAAGTTTTGTGTAAGTTTTAAGGTTTATACACCTGCGCGGAGGGCCCTCTTAATTGAATTTTGCATCCTTACCTTAATGCATTCCTTTAGCACTAGAATTGTTGCTCGGCAGACTTCAGGGATAAAAGGGGAAATTGTAGAGTCTTGATATTGCGGCGAATAGATTAGCGCACCTTAAAATCATCGCATGCGGCAGGCAACTGGATTGCCTACGGTTGCCTCAGTGTAAGGCCGCCTTAAGCCGAAGATTTTATTTTTTGGCGATCGCGTCTATCTAAGGCGACTTCACCATAAATTAGAATCTTTAAATCCTAGCTGTAGGGTGTTCAACTAAAAATAGATTACGTAGTCAAATTCAATAGAGTTGTTTTGTTTTTATCTCCATTTAGAAAATTCTATTTTAAAAATTTCTTAAAATCCGCCTTTTAGATTTTGACGTCACTAGTATAAGTTGAAGTTAGTCACATATATATTGACATGGAACAAAATAATCATAAGGGAGGTTAGTTACCGAAATTGAAGAAGAAAAGAAGAAGTTTGGGTTAGTGAAATACCTCTGAAATGGAAAATGATATGGCTTGCTGAGAAATTTATAATTAAACATTTAGCTATAGCTAATAGTTCGGTAGTTAGTTGTCTATTGAGCCTGTATCAAGATCAAGATTTCATAGTGAAATGTACAAACGCTCCATTAATAGAGGGTTTGGACAGAGTTTTACATCTATATACACATATAAGTTGGGAATTCTGGAACAGTTGGAGCTACTTGACTCTGAGCACTGTTTACACTACCACTACACCAACACTAACACTTTACACTATCTTACGCGCGTTTCGATAACCAAGTTATCTTCTTCAGAGACTGAAGTTTGGATTATTGATATTCCATACTGCAAAATGTGGTAAATACCAGTCTTTCGAACTCTTTACAATTTCACTGGTTTCCAATTTACTTTCTTCAGATACTCATCAATTTTTTTGCAACACTGGTCACCATTTCTATCCATTTTTCTTTCCATACAGACGAGCATTTCCATTTTCTCTGGTATATATAACATTATATAACATCTTAATAATTATTATTAGATTTGTCTATAATATCTCTGTTCTGTTATCTCTCAAGTAACAGTTTAATTCAGATTGTAGAACAGTACTGTAAAAAAGACAAATAGAAACACAACATTTATATCAGCTAAAGTAAAAGTGGAGTTCAATATCTAACAATAACACAAAATATCATATTTGTTTTGTTACCTAATATATATAACCAAAGCGATACAAAACCAAAGATTACTTTGACAAAACTGAAATTAAATACCCATCTATAAAAAAATATAAGCAATCATTTCCCATCACGGCTGGAAGTTGTCCCTCTCGACTGGAAGTTGTTCCCTTTATCGGTAGAAAATATAATCAACCGGTTAAAATATTCACAACCGATGGAAAATATTCCCCGCCGGCGGAGGAAATCGCAGACAAAACTAGAAAATGCGCCCCCCTGAAAGCTGGATGTTCTCTACCGGCTGCACTAAGCCAGAGTTTATCTTTACTCTAGCAAAGTGCAGATAGATATACATTTACAAACAGGATAAAATGAATGCAAACTTAGCAATTATAAAAAAGATATGTTGAATATCAATAAAATATTAACATTTACATTTTTTTATAAGAGCCGAAAAATTTAAACACGAATTACAACATAAAAATATTTTTACATACAAAATTTTATAATTAAAATACTAAACCCCCTAAATAACCACTACTTTACCACCCCCTACAACATGCATGCACCTTTTAAACCCATGCAGCTAAGAAACAATCATGCAAAAAAAAACTTTACCAAATTTTAATGAAAGTTCTAAACTGCAAAGTCACTTTTGTAACCTAAAAAATCCTTTCCTAATAAGAATTCTAAAACAAAAAATAAAATTAATAAGAAAAATTTTAATGTAAACCCTAGGACATAAAAATAAGTAAAATTATAAGATAGGCCTATCAGCAAGTTTAAATATATGCATATATTCCAAATAAATCCATCCCTAAAAAAATTCCTGGAACAGAAAATCAAACAAAATTAAAAAATATACAAAAAATTTGATGACATCTCTGAAGCCTGTAAGAGAGTGTTAGTGTGCTGAAAAGGAAGCGCTGAAAAAAAATTGTTAGTAATAAATTGCCAAGTATAGCCGTTTTGCATATACCAACTTAGAAATCTACGATATTTTGATAGCCCATACTGGGCAACTATTCCCCCTACTTGTCAACCCATACCCATTCGACAAACGGAAAACACTTAAGCGTACTCGCCCATCTGAATGACTGCTCGTTTTGCAAGCGAGGCTTACCGACACCCTAGGTAACGAGTACTTTCTCACAGTGTGATACTGCATGTATCCGTGCGGGAAAAAGTCAATCGTAAACAAAAAAGTCGGTACATGTGGCTTACTTAACAATTGCAATAAAAAAATAATTCACAATTTCAAACCGAATGACACCAACAGGGGAGAAAGGGCAGAAAAAAAACAGAACAGAAAATACGAGGAACGACATAGCTTACCTATGTCTTTTGAAAGGTACCAACTTGTTAACGAAAGACTGCAGTATTTAGAAAATGTTCGGATTGACATAGCTTACCTATGTCTTTTGAAAAGTACCAACTTATTAACGAAAGGCATAGTATTTAGAAAATGTTCGGATTGACATAGCTTACCTGTGTCTTTTGAAAAGTACCAACTTATTAACGAAAGGCATAGTATTTAGAAAATGTTCGGATTGACATAGCTTACCTGTGTCTTTTGAAAAGTACCAACTTATTAACGAAAGGCATAGTATTTAGAAAATGTTCGGATTGACATAGCTTACCTATGTCTTTTGAAAAGTACCAACTTATTAACGAAAGGCATAGTAATTAGAAAATGTTAGGATTTACATAGCTTACCTACCTATGGCTTTTGAAAAGTACCAACTTATTAACGAAAGGCATAATATTTAGAAAATGTTCGGATTAACATAGCTTACCTATGTCTTTTGAAAAGTACCAACTTATTAACGAAAGGAATAGTATTTAGAAAATGTTCGGATTGACATAGCTTACCTATGTCTTTTGAAAAGTACCAACTTATTAACGAAAGGCATAGTATTTAGGAAATATGAGGAATGACATAGCTTACCTATGTCTTTTGAAAAGTACCAACTTATTAACGAAAGGCATAGTATTTAGGAAATATTCGGATTGACATAGCTTACCTATGTCTTTTGAAAAGTACCAACTTATTAACGAAAGGCATAGTATTTAGAAAATGTTCGGATTGACATAGCTTACCTATGTCTTTTGAAAAGTACCAACTTATTAACGAAAGGAATAGTATTTAGAAAATGTTCGGATTGACATAGCTTACCTATGTCTTTTGAAAAGTACCAACTTATTAACGAAAGGCATAGTATTTAGGAAATATGAGGAATGACATAGCTTACCTATGTCTTTTGAAAAGTACCAACTTATTAACGAAAGGCATAGAATTTAGAAAATGTTCGGATTGACATAGCTTACCTGTGTCTTTTGAAAAGTACCAACTTATTAACGAAAGGCATAGTAATTAGAAAATGTTAGGATTTACATAGCTTACCTACGTCTTTTGAAAAGTACCAACTTATTAACGAAAGGCATAGTAATTAGAAAATGTTAGGATTTACATAGCTTACCTACCTATGGCTTTTGAAAAGTACCAACTTATTAACGAAAGGCATAATATTTAGAAAATGTTCGGATTAACATAGCTTACCTATGTCTTTTGAAAAGTACCAACTTATTAACGAAAGGAATAGTATTTAGAAAATGTTCGGATTGACATAGCTTACCTATGTCTTTTGAAAAGTACCAACTTATTAACGAAAGGCATAGTATTTAGGAAATATGAGGAATGACATAGCTTACCTATGTCTTTTGAAAAGTACCAACTTATTAACGAAAGGCATAGTATTTAGGAAATATTCGGATTGACATAGCTTACCTATGTCTTTTGAAAAGTACCAACTTATTAACGAAAGGCATAGTATTTAGAAAATGTTCGGATTGACATAGCTTACCTATGTCTTTTGAAAAGTACCAACTTATTAACGAAAGGAATAGTATTTAGAAAATGTTCGGATTGACATAGCTTACCTATGTCTTTTGAAAAGTACCAACTTATTAACGAAAGGCATAGTATTTAGGAAATATGAGGAATGACATAGCTTACCTGTCTTTTGAAAAGTACCAACTTATTAACGAAAGGCATAGTATTTAGAAAATGTTCGGATTCACATAGCTTACCTATGACTTTTGAAAAGTACCAACTTATTAACGAAAGGAATAGTATTTAGAAAATTTTCGGATTGACATAGCTTACCTATGTCTTTTGAAAAGTACCAACTTATTAACGAAAGGCATAGTATTAAGATAATTTTCGGATTGACATAGCTTACCCATGTCTTTTGAAAAGTACCAACTTATTAACGAAAGGCATAGTATTTAGAAAATTTTCGGATTGACATAGCTTACCTATGTCTTTTGAAAAGTACCAACTTATTAACGAAAGGCATAGTATTTAGAAAATTTTCGGATTGACATAGCTTACCTATGTCTTTTGAAAAGTACCAACTTATTAACGAAAGGCATAGTATTTAGAAAATGTTCGGATTGACATAGCTTACCTATGTCTTTTGAAAAGTACCAACTTATTAACGAAAGGCATAGTAATTAGAAAATGTTAGGATTTACATAGCTTACCTACCTATGGCTTTTGAAAAGTACCAACTTATTAACGAAAGGCATAATATTTAGAAAATGTTCGGATTGACATAGCTTACCTATGTCTTTTGAAAAGTACCAACTTATTAACGAAAGGCATAGTATTTAGGAAATATGAGGAATGACATAGCTTACCTATGTCTTTTGAAAAGTACCAACTTATTAACGAAAGGCATAGTATTTAGGAAATATTCGGATTGACATAGCTTACCTATGTCTTTTGAAAAGTACCAACTCATTAACGAAAGGCATAGTATTTAGAAAATGTTCGGATTGACATAGCTTACCTATGTCTTTTGAAAAGTACCAACTTATTAACGAAAGGAATAGTATTTAGAAAATGTTCGGATTGACATAGAGCTTACCTATGTCTTTTGAAAAGTACCAACTTATTAACGAAAGGCATAGTATTTAGGAAATATGAGGAATGACATAGCTTACCTATGTCTTTTGAAAAGTACCAACTTATTAACGAAAGGCGTAGTATTTAGAAAATGTTCGGATTGACATAGCTTACCTATGACTTTTGAAAAGTATCAACTTATTAACGAAAGGAATAGTATTTAGAAAATTTTCGGATTGACATAGCTTACCTATGTCTTTTGAAAAGTACCAACTTATTAACGAAAGGCATAGTATTTAGAAAATGTTCGGATTGACATAGCTTACCTATGTCTTTTGAAAAGTACCAACTTATTAACGAAAGGCATAGTATTTAGGAAATATGAGGATTGACATAGCTCACCTACCTATGGCTTTTGAAAAGTACCAACTTATTAACGAAAGGCATAATATTTAGAAAATGTTCGGATTGACATAGCTTACCTATGTCTTTTGAAAAGTACCAACTTATTAACGAAAGGAATAGTATTTAGAAAATGTTCGGATTGACATAGCTTACCTATGTCTTTTGAAAAGTACCAACTTATTAACGAAAGGCATAGTATTTAGAAAATGTTCGGATTAATATAGCTTACTTATGTCTTTTGAAAAGTACCAACTTATTAACGAAAGGCATAGTATTTAGAAAATGTTCGGATTGACATAGCTTACCTATGTCTTTTGAAAAGTACCAACTTATTAACGAAAGGCATAGTAATTAGAAAATGTTCGGATTTACATAGCTTACCTACCTATGGCTTTTGAAAAGTACCAACTTATTAACGAAAGGCATAATATTTAGAAAATGTTCGGATTAACATAGCTTACCTGTGTCTTTTGAAAAGTACCAACTTATTAACGAAAGGCATAGTATTTAGGAAATATGAGGAATGACATAGCTTACCTATGTCTTTTGAAAAGTATCAACTTATTAACGAAAGGAATAGTATTTAGAAAATGTTCGGATTGACATAGCTTACCTATGTCTTTTGAAAAGTACCAACTTATTAACGAAAGGCATAGTATTTAGAAAATGTTCGGATTGACATAGCTTACCTATGTCTTTTGAAAAGTACCAACTTATTAACGAAAGGCATAGTATTTAGGAAATATGAGGAATGACATAGCTTACCTATGTCTTTTGAAAAGTATCAACTTATTAACGAAAGGAATAGTATTTAGAAAATGTTCGGATTGACATAGCTTACCTAAGTCTTTTGAAAATTACCAACTTATTAACGAAAGGCATAGTATTTAGAAAATGTTCGGATTGACATAGCTTACCTATGTCTTTTGAAAAGTACCAACTTATTAACGAAAGGAATAGTATTTAGAAAATGTTCGGATTGACATAGCTTATCTATGTCTTTTGAAAAGTACCAACTTATTAACGAAAGGCATAGTATTTAGGAAATGTTAGGATTTACATAGCTTACCTACCTATGGCTTTTGAAAAGTACCAACTTATTAACGAAAGGCATAGTATTTAGAAAATGTTCGGATTGACATAGCTTACCTATGACTTTTGAAAAGTACCAACTTATTAACGAAAGGCATAGTAATTAGAAAATGTTCGGATTTACATAGCTTACCTACCTATGTCTTTTGAAAAGTACCAGCTTATTAACGAAAGGAATAGTATTTAGAAAATGTTCGGATTGACATAGCTTACCTATGTGTTTTGAAAAGTACCAACTTATTAACGAAAGGCATAGTATTTAGGAAATATGAGGAATGACATAGCTTACCTATGACTTTTGAAAAGTACCAAC
Source organism: Lochmaea crataegi (assembly GCA_947563755.1). Lineage (NCBI taxonomy): Eukaryota > Metazoa > Arthropoda > Insecta > Coleoptera > Chrysomelidae > Lochmaea > Lochmaea crataegi. The sequence continues at coordinate 86,145,792 of OX387423.1, read as the reverse complement.
TTATTAACGAAAGGCATAGTAATTAGAAAATGTTCGGATTTACATAGCTTACCTACCTATGTCTTTTGAAAAGTACCAACTTATTAACGAAAGGAATAGTATTTAGAAAATGTTCGGATTGACATAGCTTACCTATGTCTTTTGAAAAGTACCAACTTATTAACGAAAGGCATAGTATTTAGGAAATATGAGGAATGACATAGCTTACCTATGTCTTTTGAAAAGTACCAACTTATTAACGAAAGGCATAGTATTTAGGAAATGTTCGGATTGACGTAGCTTACCTATGACTTTTGAAAAGTACCAACTTATTAACGAAAGGCATAGTAATTAGAAAATGTTCGGATTTACATAGCTTACCTACCTATGTCTTTTGAAAAGTACCAACTTATTAACGAAAGGCATAGTATTTAGAAAATGTTCGGATTGACATAGCTTACCTATGTCTTTTGAAAAGTACCAACTTATTAACGAAAGGCATAGTATTTAGGAAATATGAGGAATGACATAGCTTACCTATGTCTTTTGAAAAGTATCAACTTATTAACGAAAGGAATAGTATTTAGAAAATGTTCGGATTGACATAGCTTACCTATGTCTTTTGAAAAGTACCAACTTATTAACGAAAGGAATAGTATTTAGAAAATGTTCGGATTGACATAGCTTACCTATGTCTTTTGAAAAGTACCAACTTATTAACGAAAGGCATAGTATTTAGGAAATATGAGGAATGACATAGCTTACCTATGTCTTTTGAAAAGTACCAACTTATTAACGAAAGGCATAGTATTTAGGAAATGTTCGGATTGACGTAGCTTACCTATGACTTTTGAAAAGTACCAACTTATTAACGAAAGGCATAGTAATTAGAAAATGTTCGGATTTACATAGCTTACCTACCTATGTCTTTTGAAAAGTACCAACTTATTAACGAAAGGCATAGTATGTAGAAAATGTTCGGATTGACATAGCTTACCTATGTCTTTTGAAAAGTACCAACTTATTAACGAAAGGCATAGTATTTAGGAAATATGAGGAATGACATAGCTTACCTATGTCTTTTGAAAAGTATCAACTTATTAACGAAAGGAATAGTATTTAGAAAATGTTCGGATTGACATAGCTTACCTATGTCTTTTGAAAAGTACCAACTTATTAACGAAAGGAATAGTATTTAGAAAATGTTCGGATTGACATAGCTTACCTATGTCTTTTGAAAAGTACCAACTTATTAACGAAAGGCATAGTATTTAGAAATTGTTCGGATTGACATAGCTCATCTATGTCTTTTGAAAAGTACCAACTTATTAACGAAAGGCATAGTATTTAGGAAATGTTAGGATTTACATAGCTTACCTACCTATGGCTTTTGAAAAGTACCAACTTATTAACGAAAGGCATAGTATTTAGAAAATGTTCGGATTGACATAGCTTACCTATGACTTTTGAAAAGTACCAACTTATTAACGAAAGGCATAGTAATTAGAAAATGTTCGGATTTACATAGCTTACCTACCTATGGCTTTTGAAAAGTACCAACTTATTAACGAAAGGCATAATATTTAGAAAATTTTCGGATTGACATAGCTTACCTATGTCTTTTGAAAAAATTACCAATTTGTAAAAGAAAGGCAGGATGATACTGAGATATGATGTCATTTGATAGAAATTGAGAATTACTGTATACTCACACTCCTTTGGAGTAGACCAATATTTTACGAAACCTAAAACAAATAATAAAGGAATTATATTATTAAAGATCGATTCTAAATAATTTAACTAAGCTAATAATTTTTAAAAATCATGTTTTCTAAAAAACAAAAACATTTACGATTAAAAAAACAAAGGCATTTAGGGTCATTTTATAAAGAATCACCCTGTATAATAATTTTTTTGCTTGTTATTTCAGCTAAAGGAATCTTGGGCATTAAATTAAAATACGCAGATTGTAAAATTATTATAAATTCGTATGTTTAAAATCAGCATTAAAAAATTATTTATGTATACAGTGTGTTTCTAAATTTAGGCGCAAAAATTCAGAAGGTGATTTCCCGTATAAAATTATGATAAGTCTTTCCTATGACAAAATATCCTAATCCCACCCCATATCGCCCTGAATAAAATTGAGATTTTTTTATTTTTTCTAAAATTTAAGTAAAGATGGAAACTTTAAATTTTGTAAATTTCGTGCACCCGCAATTACTAACCATCGGTATTTTCTCAACATTCCTGTTAAATTATAAGGGAGTGAAATTATCAACTCTTACTTTATTTAATATCAAATTTTTTTTCGAGATTGAGTTTTGTGAAATAAAATTATTATTTAAAATCTGATATTTGATATTAAATAAAGTAAGGGTTGATAATTTCACTCCATTAAAATGTAACAGGAATGTTGAGAAAATACCGGTGGTTAATAATTGCGAGTGCACGAAATTTACTAAATTTAAAGTTTCATCTTTACTTAAATTTGAGAAAAAAGAAATAAAAACTCAATTTCATTCATCCTCTTTTTAGGGGTGATATCTTGGAAGGGAGTGGAGTGTGGAAATTTTTTCATATGAAAGACCTATTATAATTTTATACGAGCAATCACCACCTGAATTTTTTCGCATAAATTCAGAAACACCCTGTATGTAGTATAAAATATTAAAGAAAATTCTGTTATTTAAGATGAGTCATGGGGAACTCTACATATTCCTACCTCGTATTGATTCTCCTACGGGGTATGTCAAATATAAAATTCCAACTTGTATTTGGTTTTTGAAAACCTTTATCCAGATTTAAGAAAGTATACAAATAGATAATAAATAATAAGTTTTCCTTTAGATATGAAGGTTGGACGGGTGGTACTAAATAAGCATACAATTCCAAAAGTTTATATGTTCCAAATTGCATAGTATTGTCAATTTATCGAATTCTCAGAATATTGTTTCGACAAAAAAATACAGTTTGATCTTTTTTAAATTGAAGAAAATATTTTATTTTCATTAAAAAAGAACCAGATATTTAAATATGAGAACACACAAGAGTATAGATTAGCTGTTTTTTGAAAAAAGTATGTGTAGAACCTACTGTAGGTTTTAATTTTGTGTAAAAGTATAAGAAAAGTCAGAGAATTCGATAAAATGCAAATACCTATGAATTACTGAATACATATTATACAGGGTGATGTTTTATTATTCAAAACAGCTTTTTTCACTTTGAAAATCGGTTTTAAAAATTAAGTAGGTAAACCAGTTGTATTATTAAAAATATAACACGAATTAAGATTATTAGCATTGTTTAATTAAACAATGTTATTAGTTATTAAAAATTGAACATTTGTACAAAAATTAATATATTTTTCTGAATCTATTCTGCTAAACTTTTATATGAATAAAATTAACTAATTTTTAAAGACCCTGTATGTTAATAAACAAAATGGAACAGGACACAGTTTAATTGTCTTTTAATATTTCCCATAGGAGCCCCAATACGAGGTAGAAGTATATGGACAGTTTATAAGAACAATTTGTCATAGCTAGGAATATTACCGGCCGACTTTTTAGAATTTTGAGTATTTTGGTATAAAGAAACATTAAAAAGATGCAAAAATGGATTATAAATAAACAATATATATCAATTCTGTATATTAAGAAACAATGGAAGCATACACATTTAAATTGTCATTTAATATTTCCTATAGGAGCCCCAATACGAGGTAGAAATATCTACAGTTTATCATGACTAACCACTTATATACGAACCATTTGTCATAGCTAGGAATATATAAAAGGCCCCCTTTTCAGTATTTTAAATATTTTGGTATAAAGAAATAGTAAGAGAGAGCAAAAATGGATTATAGCAAATTTAAAATCTAATAAACAATTGTAAAATACTTCGTTTATATATTAAAAATCAATTGTTTATAGTAATAAAATTGTTCGTATGTGATTTAAAATATTTTAAAAAACAATAACCAATAACTACCAGTAAATAAAATGAAATCTTACCTTAAATGTATCAGATTGTAATCCAAGTAATCCATATAGGCACTATTCACTACACTTCACGATACACGTTAATTTCGAACGATATTTCCGATATTTCCTATTCGAAAGTCAACACGCTACTGAATATAAATCGACAAAATTTATTCGTCACCCCCATTAGTCACCCCGTTAAACAAGTAAAGTTGTTTATCATATCTACGATTAATATTTATATATACCGGACGGCCTAAAAGTGAATATAAAAGTATATTATTTTGAAAACCTTATTTATTAGTCTTTTTGAGTATTTTAATGAAAAAGTAAAAGGAAAAAGGTACACAAGAATATAAATAAAACTGTATTTCTGTTTTTAAGGATGTTCGAAGAATTTTCAAGAAAATTTTATTGTTAAATCATTTTTCGGGATACTTTTTGCATTGTCTAAAAAAATAAATAGCCTGTCATCCTAATGAGAAGAACAGAAACCCCAAAAGGAGAGATGCATATATACTGCGCTGGACAAAATAGCGCTAGGTTAAAATAGCGTCAGTCAAAATAGCGCCGCACAAAAACAGCGGATGACAAAATAGCTTATTTCCTTCCTTCTTTTGGAAAAACTTCATGTGGAATACAAATTCTTTGATATATTTTCGAGAAGGGGAAAGGAATAAGCTATTTTGTTTGTTTGTTTGTAGTGCAATTAAAAACGCTTCAATATGCCCAAATGTGTAACAAAAATTAGTAGTTCCTCTTTAAGCTTAGAATGCATGCTTAGTGACCCAACAGCTAGTAGTGTTTCTCTAATTTATGCATATCTTAAACCGATTAACTTACAGTAAACAAAAAAAGCAGTGAATTCAGAGAGAGTGATGACAACAAGTCAGACGCGGCAAGCACGCAACACTGGTCTGGAAAAACATTAGAACAAAAACAAAAAAATCTGGGTGGATAATCTAGCGGTTAAGCCCAATATCTCAAGAAAGAAGAAGAAGAAGAAGAGTTGCTGGCATTCCCATGTGGTTGCATCTTGGTTTAAATTTTTAAGAGCGCGCTCCTAAATTAGACAGCTCAAAACAGTTGGCACCCCTGACTTGCAACAAAATTTAGGTCATTTTGTAAACAACAAATCTAAAGAACGCAGTGAAATTAAGTGTTGAAATTTTAACACAATATAACTTGGACCTTTGTCTTGGGGATCAGGTATTTTGGTTAAGTTTTATATTGTTTTAAAAAATATATTAGCCATTATGTGATGGTATGTTTTTGACAGTTTTGACAATTTGTGGTCACCAATTTGATCTGATCCCCAAAAGAAAGCCTAGAGAATTCGATTCTGAAAATATTCTAAAAATTCGTAGAGGGGTTTTTTGGGCCGGAAAATCGACTGGCACAATCAGTTTTGTGATAAAATCATTATTTCGCCTTCAAATAGTCATGAAATTTTCGAAAATCCACTTTTCAAAACAAAAAATACTCATAACTCGACAAATAGGAAAGATAGAACGTTCTAGTCTTCACCAATCGATAGAGGGGACAATTTTACATATTTTAGTGAATTTTGATTCCATATTTCCAAGGATTAAGGGAGTTAGAAAAAAGCAATTTGATTCGCAAAATATTTCCATACTTCTAAATTTTCGACAAAAAAATTATAAAAAATGCTAAAAATTCGTAAAGATGGGTTTTTTTGGCCAAAAAATCGACTGGCACAATCAGTTTTGTGATAAAATCATTATTTCGCCTTCAAATAGAGTCATGAAATTTTCGAAAATCCACTTTTCAAAACAAAAAATACTCATAACTCGACAAATAGGAAAGATAGAACGTTCTAGTCTCCACCAATCGATAGAGGGGACAATTTTACATATTTTAGTGCATTTTGAGTCCATATTTCCAAGGATTATGGGAGTTAGAAAAAATCAATTTGTATCGCCAAATATTTCCATGTTCCAAATTTTCGACAAAAAAATTATAAAAAATGCTAAAAATTCGTAACGAGGGTTTTTTTGGCCAAAAAATCGACTGGCACAATCAGTTTTGTGATAAAATCATTATTTCGCCTTCAAATAGAGTCATGAAATTTTCGAAAATCCACTTTTCACAAAAAAAATACTCATATCTCCACTAATAGGAAAGATAGAACGTTCTAGTCTTCACCAATCGATAGAGGGGACAATTTTACATATTTTAGTGAATTTTGAGTCGATATTGCCAAGGATTAAGGGAGTTAGAAAAAAGCAATTTGTTTCGCAAAATATTTCCATACCTACCCCTTTGTTCCAAATTTTCGACAAAAAATTTTAAAAAATGCTAAAAATTCGTAAAGAGGGGTTTTTTGGACCGGAAAATCGACTGGCAAATCTTGACAATTTTTTTAAGTCTTAAACTTCAAAATATTTTCGTAAGTTCCAAATTGTCAATCTTTTTAAAGGCGTGAGTTAGGGAAAAAATTAGTTAAGAGCGCGCTCCTAAATTAGACAGCTCAAAACAGTTGGCACCCCTGACTTGCAACAAAATTTAGGTCATTTTGTAAACAACAAATCTAAAGAACGCAGTAAAATTAAGTGTTGAAATTTTAACACAATATAACTTGGAACTTTGTCTTGGGGATCAGGTATTTTGGTTAAGTTTTATATTGTTTTAAAAAATATATTAGCCATTATGTGATGGTATGTTTTTGACAGTTTTGACAATTTGTGGTCACCAATTTGATCTGATCCCCAAAAGAAAGCCTAGAGAATTCGATTCTGAAAATATGAAATCTCAAACCATTGTATTTTTTGAGATTTGTTGCATACAAAATTTTGGAAACGAACATTAGTTCAGACGTTCCACCGTCTTGATGGATGGCGCTGTATGGAACTTCAATGACAGATGATGACGGTTTTGTGTCCATAAAAATATTTCAAATTATTTATTATTGTTTGTAGCATAGATTGTCAGTATTTGTAAGTGGTTATAATAAAGTAATCTTCATGCTGAAAAAGTAAATTTGTGCTTCGTAAATGCTCTTTATATTTACTCCACATGTGCTCCATCACAAGTAACGTGTTTAGTGCCTATAGGTATGAAATAAACCACAAATATTTTTAGCTACTGCTAGTGATCCCACAAAAAAGTGCCCTATATTTATTGATCCCCATATCGGGGCCTTTTGGTTCCTCCGGGGACCTGCACACAACCATAGACTTCATCAGCATACATACATTGGCCACCCGAATTAGTGAGAAAAACTACATTGGTGATAGTAATAAATGCATTCTACTAATTGACCAAAATAGACATTTCGTATTCTATTCTATACTGTTGTAATCTTTTATTTTCGAAACACGGGAATAAAAATGTTATATATTTTTGATCTTCAATTTTTCCAGGTGATGTATCGAAATGTTATTATAAATACTTTTTGCAGTTTTCCTCCAGTTTGTAATGAACGGACATGCCTGTTTTTCCATTGACTCTTCTTAATCCTAATTATTCAAGTAAATTATACCAAAAATGTCTTCTTTTATTGAAAACAAAAACAAATTATTTAGGCAATCTTTTTGTTTAATTGTAGTATTACAAATTGGGACTGTCTATTTGTCCGGGCACTCGGACGAATAGTAAATTGCGCTATATATCCGGGCGTAAATATACGCCCAGAAAAACAGTGTGGGAGGCTATTAATCCGTGCATTCTTAAAAAAATAAAGTTGGTTTATAATGTAATGTTTTTCGTTATTTATTTAAACAGTTTTTAGTTATTTATTTAAACAGTTTTTAGTTATTTATTTAAACAGTTTTTAGTTGTTTTGGGATAAATTATACACACTATGGCTAATTACTATCTATTTATTTAAAGAAACACACACTCTGTATTAAACTTAATTTATATACACACTATACTCAACGTCTACTAATTTATTTACACTCGGTATATTAGTTCTAATTTATTTTCACCACTTGGATATTACTCTATTTATCTGCACTATTTAATTCACTAATTCTATCCAGTTTAAGTGATACCTATGTGAGAATTTATCTTTGTTTTTTAGCTTAAGAGTTACTATATTTGTATTTTAGTTTTAAAATAAAATGTTGGTTTTTTAATTAGTATGAATTTTCTCCTTCAGTATAGTTTTACCATTTAGAGAGATCATATAGAACTTACGTATACTTAATGTAACATGTTTACAGGCATCTGGTATCCAGCACAATCTGCTATTTCTTCGGGGACTACCGAGTTGTACCACGACTACCTGAGTTAATCCATTTCCGCCTTTATTGGGGATTATTCTATGCCCCACTATTTAGAATTTCTGTCTTGATTAAAACAGATCATTGATTAATTTATCGAGAAGGGCAAGGAAAATCATTGATGAAGCCATTTTTTTTAACTCTGTATAGTTTCTTCAATGATTTTCCTTGCCCTTCCCCCAGGAAATCCGGTGGTACAACTCGACGGAAGGATTATACCTACCTGATATCTTGTGGTACAACTCGGCGATCCCGATTTCTTCTATAGGGAGGTAAACTTTTCCCTTCTCATATTATATTGTAGTCTCTTTTAGAACACTTTTGCAATCACTTTAGAACATAATATTGCATTGTGTGTTAAGAAGAGTAGGTAAACTTATTTACTAAATGAATCATTTACAATTTTTTTACATTTTTAGGCAGTATTCACATTTTATTTTGCACATTACGGAACTATACTTGATAATACAACATTATTATTTTTTTAAGAATGCACGGATTAATAGCCTCCCACACTGTTCGTCCGGGCGTATATTTACGCCCGGATGTATAGCGCAATTTACTATTCGTCCGAGTGCCCGGACGAATAGACAGTCCCCAAAGAAATACTAATTAATTAGGTAAACTATAAAAATGTTTATTATATAGCAATAAACAGACATGTCTGCTTTTTCAATGATCCTTATTAATTATTCAAAAAAAATCACAGCAAAAATAGGTGTATGTATGTTTTTGTTGAAAAGAAACAAATCAAAAATATTCTATAAAAATAAATAAAATTATTATTACATTATGTTTAATGTATTTGTCTTCATATTTATTAGTACATAGCAACTGAAGTTCATCTTCCATTTTTCTCTACCATTTCTCCTCAGAACAAAAAGAAAATTAAAAGTTTATAAAATTATCCATTTTTTATGATTCTACACTCACAAAGGGGTGGTGACACCCATCGACATACTGAAGTCTTGATCCATATAGTTTTAAAGACTGAAAAAAAAACAATTTAATAATTCTAAATACTCTAAATAAATATTTTTACTAACAAAATTATTTCAAATTCATTTCAGCAAAAGTTTTAAACAATCCATTTTATCAGAACTGTAAATGAAATAAAAAATTAGATGTTTCTTCTAAATAGGTGTTGACATTTTTTTACTTACTGAATGGTTATAGCGAACACTGCTAGGTATATGGAATATTATTTGGACCTGTGCAGGCAGTTACATCAGGCTTCGTTTTAATTACATAATCAGAACTGTAAATGAAATATAAAGATTAGATGCTTCTTCTAAGTAGGTGTTGACATTTTTTTACTTACTGAATAGTTATAGCGAACACTGCTATATGGAATATTATTTGGACCTGTGCGGGCAGTTACATCAGGCTTCGTTTTAATTACATAATCAGAACTGTAAATGAAATATAAAGATTAGATGTTTCTTCTAAATAGGTGTTGACATTTTTTTACTTACTGAATAGTTATAGCGAACACTGCTATATGGAATATTATTTGGACCTGTGCTGGCAGTTACATCAGGCTTCATTTTAAAATGTCTTGTTAGTGTTTTTACTTACGCATTAGTATCGGCATCCATATCTTTGCCCTAATTATCTGGATTCTGTCTTGCCAGACTTCTTTTTCTCATATTCTGATATTGCTTGCTTGATATAAGGGAGGTCAATGCATTTCTGTCCTTTTCCTATTTGATTTCTGATTATTTCAGGAGCTATACATTCTGTATAGAATTGCTTTAGTTTCAGACTCATTTTTTCGGCCCATATTTTTCTATCTATCTCAATTTCCTCTATATATAGATCTATATTATCGCAGATATACACAACAAAGTAACATCTGCTACTATTAGCACAACACAACCCCGTTGTGTTGTGACTATTAGTTATTTTGGTGTATTCTTTGGTTATATTCTGGTTATATTCAATTGCCCGCCGATTGCCTCTGGATCTAAAACACACGCTACCCCTACCTAGTCGAATTTGTTCGTTTTTGGCACAATAAAACGTAAATGTTTAGAATTTACATAGTTGCCACAACTATAAAAACAATGTTGAATTTACTTACCTAGATATTGTAACGAGAAAATAATAATGAAAAACCTACAATTATCTGAAATGAAACAATAACAAAATATAAGCACATACTTACCTGAAATATTTCTATTTTGGAAACCCAAAAATTAATCACAATTTGCCTTATGACTAATACACTCTAGGTACGAAGTCGAATATCGAATTTTGAAAACATAAGAAACCTAACATACAGGTCAAATGGTCACTATATAGATATTGCAAGTTCCTAAAAATATACCTAATATCTTTTATGACGTGCATAGATTTTCTTGTTAAAAAAAATTTCTCCTTGTTTGAGGATTTTCGTATAACATGGCAACATCGGTTGTGAATGCAGCATTCTGTATTTTACGATTTTACTTGGCTCTTTTGGATTTTAAAGCTTCGATGCCAAATGTAAAAATTATCCCTAGAAATCCTTAAATACAATTTAATAATCCTCTCCATTACGACGATAAAAAGAGATGAGGATGGATATCTAGTTTTTAGCTTGCCATAGGTAATAATAATTGTTGAATAAAATTAATGAATGAGGTACGTAACATTACATTTTAAAAAATTTCGAAGCATAAATGTTTTGTAGGTAACTTTGTCTTGTCAATATACCTAGTCGAAATTACCTTGCAAATTAATTGATTATATAAGCATTTAAAACAATGAAAGAAAATAAGAACCCAAATAATAATTATTAAAGGATGACGTAGTAATAGTGTTAGTTGTTGATTTGAAAAATATTGTAAAACAAAGGAAGACTAAAAAATTAATTTCGTCTACCTACTCTAGAAATGGCAATAGCGCTTCTTCGACTTGGTAGAGTTGAAATATCTGAGCTTTATTTATGTTTCCCTTCAAACTGTTTTCTTATCTTATCAGTAGGTAGGTACAAAGTTATGTGGCTTCAAATATTTTTGAAATGAGGGTAGGTCCGTAAAATGGGTAAAAAAACGGAAGTTTCTAAAATGTTTTAGCGAAAAGCTCGGTCAAATTCAGTTCCTTTTTGTATAAATATATTTTAAAATAAGTAATCTTTTAAAAACGAAAAGATGTTTAGAATTAAAAATAACTTTCAAATAGGTATAGGTATTCAATATTGTTTATTTAGATCAAAAAAATAATTTTTTCGATATTTTCTGTGAAATAAAAACATTTTTGATGTAAAACAATGTGTTAAATATTTGGAAGTTATTTTTAATTCTAAACATCTTTTCTTTATAATTTTTGAAATTGTCCAAAATAAATGTACCTACCTACCTACTTGAGACTCTTGAGCAAAAATCACATCTAATTTAAATTTTGATATCTAATGTCCCAAGCAACCAAAAGACGTCCACACGACGTCATAATTTAGACGTAATAACGTCATTTTGTGACGTCCCTATGACGCACTCACGACGTGAAAAAGTCACATGATTTTGACGTCATTTGGTGACGTCCCCACGACGTCACAATTTAGACGTAATGCCGACGTCACATTATCTAAATTGTTTATAGGATTTTTAAAATGTATAGGAGAAGTTATTGCTAATAAAAAATTAGTAAATAAAAACATTTTTATTACTCATAACTATAAAACAGTACATTATTGAAAGGATATAAACTAAAATCTGATTTTTTTTTAAATGAAATAAAATCAAAATACATAAGATTTCTACCGACCAACACTGAAATAGAAATATCATTCACAATTTAATTAAAAAACTAGCTTTCGGAATATGTATAACAGTAAATAAGCAGACAAAGGAACTGGAAAAAAACAATTTAAGGATTAAAACTAGATCATATTTTGAACCTTTGACATGAAACTCTTCTAAAAAACTGACGTGGAGCTACAATTTCCTTTAGCTTCTTTTTTTTAAACATTTTTTTATTGTGAAACAAATCTATCTCCATTTAAATGAACCAAAATAAACTTATTAAAACCCTTAACTGACATTATAGATCTTGGAAACTCAAATGCAAACAGATAGAAACAAAAACGTTGTTTTTCTAATCAAACATGTTCGTTGTTATTCTCCTTCGCCATTTTTGTTCTGAGACGCTGAGGAGCATGTTTAAGCCAAACTTTAATGCAGCCCTCAACTTCAAAATCTGTAGCTAGCGGGCACATTTTTTTAACAGCATCTGCAAAGTTAATTAACATTTATTTATGACTAAGATTTGTTTGAAGCAGTGAAAATAGGAAGTTAATGTAAATTAATATTAGGTAGTTATCTATTCAAACATATATGTATATACAGGGTGATCTGAAGTGTGATATACGAAGTTTAATTCAACTTCCAAATATAACAACAAAAGTCTATGTAATCTATATTCAAAAACGAGGACTTGTTATTTTTTGATAGCACAACAAGCTGTTTGTCTATCAAACCTTGTATAATAAGAATTAGACAGGCCTATTCTTCTAGAAAAATTTCAAAAGACAACATGCAATAATTTTTTAGTTAATAAAACCCTCTATAAATGAAAATGATTCCCCATACAATGTGTGTGCAACATACCTACTATAACTCTCCTCAGTTTTAGGTTGCAAAAGGATTTTTTGTCAGCTCTTTTACCATAGAAACTGTAGCAGCATGCTACATTATCTGGAATCAATTCTTTCAAAATTCTGTTTGTTCTGTTCGTAGCTCCATCTCCTCCAAATTTAGTACAACAAGTTGTCTAGAAAAAAATTTAAAATGCTTAATTTCTTAACATAATTACACTACTAACTTGATACATAATTTTTCGTAAGGGCACTTACCAGTTTTTTAAGCTTTTCATCGTCCAAACTATCCTCCAACACTTGGAGGTCTTCAAGGCTAGTTACTGGGAGATTAAAAAATTTGCTGTTATCTTCCTCAGCTGCAAATACTTTTCCCTGTATTTTTTTCAAGATACTCAAGATTTCTTTATTTTGTTCTTTTAAAGATGCTAGATAATGTATGACTGAATCTAAAAAAATGGAATTTTAAACTTGGTCACCACAATTTTGTTTTATATGTAAGATATTCATTAAATAATTTTTGTACATAATTACTATTAACCATACAATATATATATGTACCTTTTTCTGGTTTGCTACTAGCTATATTTTCTTCTGAGTGGGTGTTGGAAGGTGCTTCCGGGAAAAGTACTAAAAAATTAATAAGGATTAAATGAACTGGTCAGACTAAAAAAATTGTTGGGAACAGCTTTATACTCATTTAGTTGATCACTGATTTCCCAATTATTTCTTTAGATAATGTCTTTGACTACCAACAGGACAAAAAACTCTTAATTATTATACTTGAGACAATGTAATAAGTGTAAAGTGAAATACTCATGCAATAGTGTGTAAATATTTAAAAACAGAAAAATTATAAGTTTTATGTATTTATTTTTATCCTAGAATCCAATTTCTACTGACCTGTTTGAGAATTTGTCTGCCTCAATAATGGTATATTTTTAGGTGTGGTATTTTTTGTTACTGGTTCAGATTGATTTATTATTTTATCTTGACTATTTGGAGCTGAACAAATGGCAACTGTAAAGAGGTAAAATATTAGGATGCAATAAATGAAACAGTTTCCCTTTTCATAGTTAAAAATCTGTTCAGGGTTAAGCAAATTCAGTCAAAAATCAATTGTTTAGACAGTTCAATTTTCAAAAAATCGGATTTACTAAATAATAAATTTTTGTACTGAGTAAAAACTATATGACAATAATTAATTAATAATATATTATTAGAATACCCTACAGACATTATTAGGAGCATACTTTTAAACCACCCTACAATACATACCAGATTTTTGTTTCAGTAAAATTCTTGGAGGTCGTTTATGCTCAGACTGTTGTTCTTCATCATCACTGGAATAAATATGCCTTTTTGGTAAATTTATTTTCCGTTTTTTTGGTGGGATATCATCATCTTGATCACTTTCTAAGTTTGATGTCTCTTCAGCTTTTTTTGCCTTTTTATAGGCCACTTCCAAACAGTCTGAAATAATTGGAAACAAAAAACATATCTTTCAATGAGAAAATATTTACGGGAGCCCCCCCTTTTTTAGAAACGTTTTCATGCATTTTACTATTTGTGCAAGAAATTTCAGTAAAGTTTTCAACATCTGTACTAGTACCATAATAGTATTAATAGCTCAAATATTTAAAATGTGATCTACCTGTTTCACTGAATACTCGGGCAACTTGGTAAAGCTTCCAAGAGTCTCCTGTGGATTCCTGACATTGTAGAGCCCGGCGAAAAGATAATTGATCTTTATAAGGTGGCCAGAAAACTTCTGTTTTTCTGGGAGTCATCCAGTTAGATAAAACCACAGCCACCCCTCCATTGTCAGAAAACTCAATTATTTTATAAATTGACATAGGTACTAGAATTGGATATTTTCAATCAATTCCTACAAATTACATAAGTTGGAATTATTACTGAGAAAATTTAAGCAGGTACCTACATAATTTCTAGGACAAAATAGGGAATTAAAAAATAGTTCTTACTATAAAAGACCATATAATGTTATACTATATGGATAATTGTCCAAATCAGTGAAAGCAGGAAGATGGTTTAGAATATATCAATCTAGAACCTCTCTATAAAATAGAGGACATACTGAAATGCTTTATTGGTCAATACAATCAACATGTACATTGTACATCTAAACAAAAATTCTTAAGAAATCTCGGAGCAAATCCCGTACAATCTAATTTATCACTCATTAGTATTTATACTTTTTTGTAAAATATACTGTACTAACGTCAATCCAATATACTTGTAAAACAACAAAAACACAATAAAATTGATTTTTTACCAGCCCTCATTGCTTAATAATAAAGTAACCGGTAGGTAGCCATCTTTCAAAGGTGATTATGATTTTTCATTTCTATCTATTTTATTAAGGATGAGCATACTAGAATGTTTGATATTGTATTTCTTAATATAAATCTTAGAATACTTACTTTTCTTTCTAATTCGTCGGATAACTCTCTCACGAAACACCCACAACTTGCACAATTCACGTGTTTTTGTCGTTGTTTGCATAGACAGATGAACAACCTTCACTCTCGCCACAGACATTCACTTGTCATCAACAACCAATAACGGAAAACGCCAATGACATGACGAGGAATGAATACAATGAAGCGGGAGATTTAAACAAATCAGGATTAATCACGAATGTAGATACTATCTAATAAAATAAATTATGTAGGATACAAATCAGTCAGCATGTAGTAGACCTATTTAAATCATATTATATACCGTGGTAGGGAAAAAATTGTGTCGAAATTTGCATCCGTAAGAGAACGTGTGTGTGATACGATATGTATTTCTATCGCTGGTATACTGTGAACACACCGTGTTGGACGGCCAAATCAAATCGTCTTTGGCTCACATCTTTTCGAAAAGGTGTGTATTAAAATTTCTAACTTAAATTATTTCCAAATAACTTTTTATCAAAGTCACAAAACAGACGTTATACCGACGTCGTTCATTACATCGACGTCGTACCAACGTCTATACACTGACCTATGACGTCTGTAACCAAATATCACCAAATAATGACGTCGCTACGACGTGATGTTTAGTCAGCTGGTTACCTGGGGTATATATTATACCTACCTAGTTTATTTCGTATTCAATAAATTATTTAAAGAAAATGAAAAATGGTCCGTAATAATTAATAATGGGTTGTAAGTTATGTTGTATATATTATATCTATATAGGTAACCTATCACGTGAAAATATTCACAAGATTAGCTTTTTGCAGTGTTTTTTCATTCAGATAATTCCAATGGATTTTTGTTAGGTCGGCTTGGTTTGCTTTGTATTTTATCATTAGGTACCTTATACTTACCTACTTCTCAATAAATGGAAATTATAAATCTCGATAGGTACCTATAAAACTTGAAAATGTAGAGAAACGACGATAATGATTGGAATATTATTTTAATTTCAAAATTAACCTATAAAAGTACAGAAAAAAATTAAAGAAGTAACGAGAATACCTATAGGTAAAATAAACATACTAGCTGTTGAGTAAAAATAGCAAATAAATGAAATCATAATTTACCTATTGCGATTGAAAATAAAAATATTTGCTGGCAGAAATTGTGTTTGTTTGAAACCAAAACATCGAAACAGCTGATCCGGAGAGAAGTTTGTTTGAATCGTGAAGAGCTTAGATAAATACAATACTTTATACCTATACGGTCAAGAGTGGAAAGACAAAAAGAGAGAGAGAAAATAAGTTGCATAAATAAAACCCGATTCGCTACTACTAGCGACATCTATCGTAAATATTTTGAACCAAAAAATTACTAGATAAGTAACAAGTTTTAAGGTTTATACACCTTCGCGGAGGGCCCTCTTAACCATTTGAATGTAATGTTTGTTGCATAGTATTGCATCGGGTACAATGAATGCTTCCAGATCCACAACGCATCCAGACACTGCAAATTATCGCATCAAAAATGCGATAAAAGTAACCGTCGCCTGGCGCCTGCTCATCTCACATATAAAGTGCATATGAAGAACTTCCTTTGTACCAAGTTTCAGCTCTTACAATTGAAAAATGGCAAAAATGAATTTTCAAAAAAAATGATTAATTTTTCGATTTTTCCATATTTTCTCGGTTCCCAATTATCCGATTAACTCGCTCGACCCCTCATTTTGTTCGTATTTTAATTACCTACGATTTATCCATACACACCACTGCGATTGCTTCAGTACTTTTTACGTTATATGAAAAAAAACCAAAAAGGGTGGTTTTTTTCGTTTCAAATGTTTATAACAAATTACTGAAAAACACTTGCGTGTCCAAAACATATCAAAATTATACTACGTGATGTCCTTTATATGATAGCATCATACGTTTTCTACTAGGATTTTTGTCAAAAATTACTCTACTTGCATACTCTATTGCTTCATGATTAAAATAGTACAGGTTAGTCCAGTAGCAGTTCGCGCATAAGCTTTTATTAAAAATATAGTGCCCAATGAGAAGTGGGGTTTAAAGGCAACCATCTTGTCGCGCAAAGCCAATTATAATCCAGGCGCTAGTTTTTAAAACTACAATTTATATTTATGTATATTTATATTCAAGTAATAATTAATGCAAAAATTTACTTTTATTAGTATTAAAAATTATCATAATTTAAAGTTTACAAAAATGTATTTTATTACCTATACATTACAAATAGAAGTATTTTTTAACAAATTGGAATTTAAAAAAAGTATAAAGTATAAAAGTATAAAAAAGTTTTTTAGGATAGGATCAATGAAAATTGAAAATAATTGTAAATTATTAATAAAATTTTTTATTTTAAAATTAAAAAACTTTTTAATGTGGTATAAAATAACATATTTTTTAAAAATATAATGTTACAATATTTAAAAAAATAAGTCAACATGCTACATACTAGTAATTTTTTTTCTCAGTTTTAATAATGTACATTAATATATCTAAATCTTAAGAATTTACATTAAATATATAACATTTTAACAAACAGTACATGCTTTAAAATAAAACACACACATAAATGTATAGCAAAATGGCCGCCTTTAGCTCCCTGCGCAACAGATTTTTATTTTGGTTCCAAGGTCAAGCGCTACTGGAGTAACCTGTACTATTTAAATCATGTATTGCTTGACCTAAAATGTTACCAGTAATACACGACTCGGTTCTAGTACAAAAATCAATAAATTAAATTCCAAAAGTAATACGCCTCACGCCATCTATATGCTAATAGCTTCAACTAACTCCCTCTTCTACATTGTGTTCTATTATATGTCTTCAACTATGACGTCACTTCCGCGCATGCTGCGGCCTCTACAATAATCAATAAATTATATTCCAAAAGTAGCAAACCTCACGCCATCTATGCTATTTGCTTTCAACCCCCTCTTCGTAACTGACGAGGCCCTAGCTGCAGAGAGGTTACCGCCAACCAGAGTGTATATATATTTTGTGTAATGTCCATATTTCCAAGGATTATGGGAGTTAGAAAAAAGCAATTTGATTCGCAAAATATTTCCATAGCTACCCCCTTTGTTCTAAATTTTCGACAAAAAAATTATAAAAAATGCTAAAAATTCGTAAAGAGGGGTTTTTTTGGCCAAAAAATCGACTGGCACAATCAGTTTTGTGATAAAATCATTATTTCGCCTTCAAATAGAGTCATGAAATTTTCGAAAATCCACTTTTCAAAACAAAAAATACTCATAACTCGACAAATAGGAAAGATAGAACGTTCTAGTCTTCACCAATCGATAGAGGGGACAATTTTACATATTTTAGTGAATTTTGAGTCCATATTTCCAAGGATTATGGGAGTTAGAAAAAATCAATTTGTATCGCAAAATATTTCCATAGCTACCCCCTTTGTTCTAAATTTTCGACAAAAAAAATAAAAATTGCTAAAAATCCGTAAAGAGGGGTTTTTTGGGCCAAAAAATCGACTGGCACAATCAGTTTTTTGATAAAATCATTATTTCGCCTTCAAATAGACTCGTGAAATTTTCGAAAATCCACTTTTCAAAACAAAAAATACTCATAACTCGACTAATAGGAAAGATAGAACGTTCTAGTCTTCACCAATCGATAGAGGGGACAATTTTACATATTTTAGTGAATTTTGAGTCGATATTGCCAAGGATTAAGGGAGTTAGAAAAAAGCAATTTGTATCGCAAAATATTTCCATAGCTACCCCCTTTGTTCTAAATTTTCGACAAAAAAATTATAAAAAATGCTAAAAATTCGTAAAGAGGGGTTTCTTTGGCCAAAAAATCGACTGGCACAATCAGTTTTTTGATAAAATCATTATTTCGCCTTCAAATAGACTCGTGAAATTTTCGAAAATCCACTTTTCAAAACAAAAAATACTCATAACTCGACTAATAGGAAAGATAGAACGTTCTAGTCTTCACCAATCGATAGAGGGGACAATTTTACATATTTTAGTGAATTTTGAGTCGATATTGCCAAGGATTAAGGGAGTTAGAAAAAAGCAATTTGTTTCGCAAAATATTTCCATACCTACCCCTTTGTTCTAAATTTTCGACAAAAAAAAAATAAAAAATGCTGAAAATTCGTAAAGAGGGGTTTTTTGGGCCGAAAAATCGACTGGCACAATCAGTTTTGTGATAAAATCATTATTTCGCCTTCAAATAGAGTCATGAAATTTTCGAAAATCCACTTTTCAAAACAAAAATTACTCATAACTCGACTAATAGGAAAAATAGAACGTTCTAGTCTTCACCAATCGATGGAGGGAACAATTTTACATATTTTAGTGAATTTTGAGTCGATATTGCAAAGGATTAAGGGAGTTAGAAAAAAGCAATTTGATTCGCAAAATATTTCCATACATACCCCTTTGATCTAAATTTTCGACAAAAAAAAATAAAAATTGCTAAAAATCCGTAAAGAGGGGTTTTTTGGGCCAAAAAATCGACTGGTACAATCAGTTTTGTGATAAAATCATTATTTCGCCTTCAAATAGAGTCATGAAATTTTCGAAAATCCACTTTTCAAAACAAAAAATACTCATATCTCCACTAATAGGAAAGATAGAACGTTCTAGTCTTCACCAATCGATAGAGGGGACAATTTTACATATTTCAGTGAATTTTGAATCCATATTTCCAAGGATTATGGGAGTTAGAAAAAAGCAATTTGTATCGCAAAATATTTCCATACATACCCCTTTGATGTAAATTTTCGACAAAAAAAAATAAAAATTGCTAAAAATCCGTAAAGAGGGGTTTTTTGGGCCAAAAAATCGACTGGTACAATCAGTTTTGTGATAAAATCATTATTTCGCCTTCAAATAGAGTCATGAAATTTTCGAAAATCCACTTTTCAAAACAAAAATTACTCATAACTCGACTAATAGGAAAAATAGAACGTTCTAGTCTTCACCAATCGATGGAGGGAACAATTTTACATATTTTAGTGAATTTTGAGTCCATATTGCAAAGGATTAAGGGAGTTAGAAAAAAGCAATTTGATTCGCAAAATATTTCCATACCCCTTTGTTATAAATTTTCGACAAAAAAAAATAAAAACTGCTTAAAATTCGTAAAGAGAGGTTTTTTGGGCCGGAAAATCGACTGGCACAATCAGTTTTGTGATAAAATCATTATTTCGCCTTCAAATAGAGTCATGAAATTTTCGAAAATCCACTTTTCAAAACAAAAAATACTCATATCTCGACTAATAGGAGAGATAGAACGTTCTAGTCTTCACCAATCGATAGAGGGGACAATTTTACATATTTCAGTGAATTTTGAGTCCATATTTCCAAGGATTATGGGAGTTAGAAAAAAGCAATTTGTATCGCAAAATATTTCCATACATACCCCTTTGATCTAAATTTTCGACAAAAAAAAATAAAAATTGCTAAAAATCCGTAAAGAGGGGTTTTTTGGGCCAAAAAATCGACTGGTACAATCAGTTTTGTGATAAAATCATTATTTCGCCTTCAAATAGAGTCATGAAATTTTCGAAAATCCACTTTTCAAAACAAAAATTACTCATAACTCGACTAATAGGAAAAATAGAACGTTCTAGTCTTCACCAATCGATGGAGGGAACAATTTTACATATTTTAGTGAATTTTGAGTCCATATTTCCGAGGATTAGGGGAGTTAGAAAAAAGCAATTTGTATCGCAAAATATTTCCATAGCTACCCCCTTTGTTCCAAATTTTCGACAAAAAAATTATAAAAAATGCTAAAAATTCGTAACGAGGGGTTTTTTTGGCCAAAAAATCGACTGGCACAATCAGTTTTGTGATAAAATCATTATTTCGCCTTCAAATAGTCATGAAATTTTCGAAAATCCACTTTTCAAAACAAAAAATACTCATAACTCGACTAATAGGAAAGATAGAACGTTCTAGTCTTCACCAATCGATAGAGGGGACAATTTTACATATTTTAGTGACTTTTGATTCCATATTTCCAAGGATTAAGGGTGTTAGAAAAAAGCAAAATATTTCCATACATACCCCTTTGATCTAAATTTTCTACAAAAAAATTATAAAAAATGCTAAAAATCCGTAAAGAGGGGTTTTTTGGGCCAAAAAATCGACTGGCACAATCAGTTTTGTGATAAAATCATTATTTCGCCTTCAAATAGAGTCATGAAATTTTCGATAATCCACTTTTCAAAACAAAAAATACTCATAACTCGACAAATAGGAAAGATAGAACGTTCTAGTCTCCACCAATCGATAGAGGGGAAAATTTTACATATTTTAGTTAATTTTGAGTCCATATTTCCTAGGATTATGGGAGTTAGAAAAAATCAATTTGTATCGCAAAATATTTCCATAGCTACCCCGTTTGTTCTAAATTTTCGACAAAAAAATTATAAAAAATGCTAAAAATTCGTAAAGAGTGGTTTTTTTGGCCAAAAAATCGACTGGCCCAATCAGTTTTGTGATAAAATCATTATTTCGCCTTCAAATAGAGTCATGAAATTTTCGAAAATCCACTTTTCAAAACAAAAAATACTCATAACTCGACAAATAGAAAAGATAGAACGTTCTAGTCTTCACCAATCGATAGAGGGGACAATTTTACATATTTTAGTGAATTTTGAGTCGATATTGCAAAGGATTAAGGGAGTTAGAAAAAAGCAATTTGATTCGCAAAATATTTCCATACCTACCCCTTTGTTCTAAATTTTCGACAAAAAAAAATAAAAAATGCTTAAAATTCGTAAATAGGGGTTTTTTGGGCCGGAAAATCGACTGGCACAATCAGTTTTGTGATAAAATCATTATTTCGCCTTCAAATAGAGTCATGAAATTTTCGAAAATCCACTTTTCAAAACAAAAATTACTCATAACTCGACTAATAGGAAAAATAGAACGTTCTAGTCTTCACCAATCGATGGAGGGAACAATTTTACATATTTTAGTGAATTTTGAGTCCATATTTCCGAGGATTAGGGGAGTTAGAAAAAAGCAATTTGTATCGCAAAATATTTCCATAGCTACCCCCTTTGTTCCAAATTTTCGACAAAAAAATTATAAAAAATGCTAAAAATTCGTAACGAGGGGTTTTTTTGGCCAAAAAATCGACTGGCACAATCAGTTTTGTGATAAAATCATTATTTCGCCTTCAAATAGTCATGAAATTTTCGAAAATCCACTTTTCAAAACAAAAAATACTCATAACTCGACTAATAGGAAAGATAGAACGTTCTAGTCTTCACCAATCGATGGAGGGGACAATTTTACATATTTTAGTGAATTTTGATTCCATATTTCCAAGGATTAAGGGTGTTAGAAAAAAGCAAAATATTTCCATACATACCCCTTTGATCTAAATTTTCTACAAAAAAATTATAAAAAATGCTAAAAATCCGTAAAGAGGGGTTTTTTGGGCCAAAAAATCGACTGGCACAATCAGTTTTGTGATAAAATCATTATTTTGCCTTCAAATAGAGTCATGAAATTTTCGATAATCCACTTTTCAAAACAAAAAATACTCATAACTCGACAAATAGGCAAGATAGAACGTTCTAGTCTCCACCAATCGATAGAGGGGAAAATTTTACATATTTTAGTCAATTTTGAGTCCATATTTCCTAGGATTATGGGAGTTAGAAAAAATCAATTTGTATCGCAAAATATTTCCATAGCTACCCCGTTTGTTCTAAATTTTCGACAAAAAAATTATAAAAAATGCTAAAAATTCGTAAAGAGTGGTTTTTTTGGCCAAAAAATCGACTGGCCCAATCAGTTTTGTGATAAAATCATTATTTCGCCTTCAAATAGAGTCATGAAATTTTCGAAAATCCACTTTTCAAAACAAAAAATACTCATAACTCGACAAATAGAAAAGATAGAACGTTCTAGTCTTCACCAATCGATAGAGGGGACAATTTTACATATTTTAGTGAATTTTGAGTCGATATTGCAAAGGATTAAGGGAGTTAGAAAAAAGCAATTTGATTCGCAAAATATTTCCATACCTACCCCTTTGTTCTAAATTTTCGACAAAAAAAAATAAAAAATGCTTAAAATTCGTAAATAGGGGTTTTTTGGACCGGAAAATCGACTGGCACAATCAGTTTTGTGATAAAATCATTATTTCGCCTTCAAATAGAGTCATGAAATTTTCGAAAATCCACTTTTCAAAACAAAAAATACTCATATCTCGACTAAACCCCTTTGTTCTAAATTTTCGACAAAATTTTTTAAAAAATGCTAAAAATTCGTAAAGAGGGGTTTTTTGGACCGGAAAATCGACTGGCAAATCTTGACAATTTTTTTAAGTCTTAAACTTCAAAATATTTTCGTAAGTTCCAAATTGTCAATCTTTTTAAAGGCGTTAGTTAGGGAAAAAATTAGTTAAATATAATAGTTCTTGATCACGATGTTTGTTGAAACTCTATTTTTAAAGTTTCGATAGCGGTCCAGCTGCCGTTATCAAGAATAATAAAAAATTATAAATTTTCGAATCATCGAAAATTGATTATTTTCGATTAATCGATTATTTTCGATTAATCGATTTTTTTCGATTAATCGATTTTTTTTTATTAATCGATTTTTTTCGATTAATCGATTATTTTCGATTAATCGATTTTTTTCGATTAATCGATTTTTTTCGATTAATCGATTATTTTCGATTAATCGATTTTTTTCGATTAATCGATTTTTTTCGATTAATCGATTTTTTTCGATTAATCGATTATTTTCGATTAATCGATTATTTTCGATTAATCAATTTTTTTCGATTAATCGATTATTTTCGATTAATCGATTATTTTCGATTAATCGATTATTTTCGATTAATCGATTATTTTCGATTATTCGATTTTTTTCGATTAAATTAACATCGATTAATCGATTAATCGAAAATAATCGATTATTTTATAAAATCGATAATCGATTGTTTTTTGATAATCGCCCAGCCCTAATTTTGAGTCGATATTGCCAAGGATCAAGGGAGTTAGAAAAAAGCAATTTGATTCGCAAAATATTTCCATATTTCCCTTTGTTCTAAATTTTCGACAAAAAAAAATAAAAAATGCTTAAAATTCGTAAAGAGGGGTTTTTTGGGCCGGAAAATCGACTGGCACAATCAGTTTTGTGATAAAATCATTATTTCGCCTTCAAATAGAGTCATGAAATTTTCGAAAATCCACTTTTCAAAACAAAAATTACTCATAACTCGACTAATAGGAAAAATAGAACGTTCTAGTCTTCACCAATCGATGGAGGGAACAATTTTACATATTTTAGTGAATTTTGAGTCCATATTTCCCAGGATTAGGGGAGTTAGAAAAAAGCAATTTGTATCGCAAAATATTTCTATACCTACCCCCTTTGTTCTAAATTTTCGAGAAAAAAATTATAAAAAATGCTGAAAATTCGTAAAGAGGGGTTTTTTGGGCCGAAAAATCGACTGGCACAATCAGTTTTGTGATAAAATAATTATTTCGCCTTCAAATAGACTCGTGAAATTTTCGAAAATCCACTTTTCAAAACAAAAAATACTCATAACTCGACAAATAGGAAAGATAGAACGTTCTAGTCTTCACCAATCGATAGAGGGGACAATTTTACATATTTTAGTCAATTTTGAGTCCATATTTCCTAGGATTATGGGAGTTAGAAAAAAGCAATTTGTTTCGCAAAATATTTCCATACCTACCCCCTTTGTTCTAAATTTTCGACAAAAAAAAATAAAAAATGCTGAGAATTCGTAAAGAGGGTTTTTTTGGGCCGAAAAATCGACTGGCACAATCAGTTTTTTGATAAAATCAATCTTTCGCCTTCAAATAGAGTCATGAAATTTTCGAAAATCCACTTTTCAAAACAATAAATACTCATAACTCGATTAATAGGAAAGATAGAACGTTCTAGTCTTCACCAATCGATAGAGGGGACAATTTTACATATTTTAGTGAATTTTGAGTCGATATTGCCAAGGATTAAGGGAGTTAGAAAAAAGCAATTTGATTCGCAAAATATTTCCATACCTACCCCTTTGTTCTAAATTTTCGACAAAATTTTTTAAAAAATGCTAAAAATTCGTAAAGAGGGGTTTTTTGGACCGGAAAATCGACTGGCAAATCTTGACAATTTTTTTAAGTCTTAAACTTCAAAATATTTTCGTAAGTTCCAAATTGTAAATCTTTTTAAAGGCGTGAGTTAGGGAAAAAATTAGTTAAGAGCGCGCTCCTAAATTAGACAGCTCAAAACAGTTGGCACCCCTGACTTGCAACAAAATTTAGGTCATTTTGTAAACAACAAATCTAAAGAACGCAGTAAAATTAAGTGTTGAAATTTTAACACAATATAACTTGGAACTTTGTCTTGGGGATCAGGTATTTTGGTTAAGTTTTATATTGTTTTAAAAAATATATTAGCCATTATGTGATGGTATGTTTTTGACAGTTTTGACAATTTGTGGTCACCAATTTGATCTGATCCCCAAAAGAAAGCCTAGAGAATTCGATTCTGAAAATATGAAATCTCAAACCATTGTATTTTTTGAGATTTGTTGCATACAAAATTTTGGAAACGAACATTAGTTCAGACGTTCCACCGTCTTGATGGATGGCGCTGTATGGAACTTCAATGACAGATGATGACGGTTTTGTGTCCATAAAAATATTTCAAATTATTTATTATTGTTTATAGCATAGCTTGTCAGTATTTGTAAGTGGTTATAATAAAGTAATCTTCATGCTGAAAAAGTAAATTTGTGCTTCGTAAATGCTCTTTATATTTACTCCACATGTGCTCCATCACAAGTAACGTGTTTAGTGCCTATAGGTATGAAATAAACCACAAATATTTTTAGCTACTGCTAGTGATCCCACAAAAAAGTGCCCTATATTTATTGATCCCCATATCGGGGCCTTTTGGTTCCTCCGGGGACCTGCACAGAACCATAGACTTCATCAGCATACATACATTGGCCACCCGAATTAGTGAGAAAAACTACATTGGTGATAGTAATAAATGCATTCTACTAATTGACCAAAATAGACATTTCGTATTATATTCTATACTGTTGTAATCTTTTATTTTCGAAACAAAGGAATAAAAATGTTATATATTTTTGATCTTCAATTTTTCCAGGTGATGTATCGAAATGTTATTATAAATACTTTTTGCAGTTTTCCTCCAGTTTGTAATGAACGGACATGCCTGTTTTTCCATTGACTCTTCTTAATCCTAATTATTCAAGTAAATTATACCAAAAATGTCTTCTTTTATTGAAAACAAAAACAAATTATTTAGGCAATCTTTTTGTTTAATTGTAGTATTACAAATTTGAAGTACAGAGTAAGTAGGCAGTTTTTATATTAATTATAATACAGAAAGAAATGCTAATTAATTAGGTAAACTATAAAAATGTTTATTATAGCAATAAACAGACATGTCTGCTTTTTCAATGATCCTTATTAATTATTCAAAAAAAATCACAGCAAAAATAGGTGTATGTATGTTTTTGTTGAAAAGAAACAAATCAAAAATATTCTGATGAAATAAAACAAATTAATTTGTTTAAATCTTCATTATTTATTTTGAACTGACGTTCAAATTAAAATTAGTGACGCGTTTCGCTACACAGTAGCTTTTTCAAACGAGTGCGTAGCGAAACGCGTCACTAATTTTAATTTGAACGTCAGTTCAAAATAAATTATGAAGATTTAAACAAATTAATTTGTTTTATTTCATCAGTAGTATGGATCTTCATCAAGTAAAAGCCTCATCTATTCAAAAATATTCTATAAAAATAAATAAAATTATTATTACAATATGTTTAATGTATTTGTCTTCATATTTATTAGTACATAGCAGCTGAAGTTCATCTTCCATTTTTCTCTACCATTTCTCCTCAGAACAAAAAGAAAATTAAAAGTTTATAAAATTATCCATTTTTACGATTCTACACTCACAAAGGGGTGGTGACACCCATCGACATACTGAAGTCTTGATCCATATAGTTTTAAAGACTGAAAAAAAAACAATTTAATTCTAAATACTCTAAATAAATATTTTTACTAACAAAATTATTTCAAACTCATTTCAGCAAAAGTTTTAAACAATCCATTTTATCAGAACTGTAAATGAAATAAAAAATTAGATGTTTCTTCTAAATAGGTGTTGACATTTTTTTACTTACTGAATGGTTATAGCGAACACTGCTAGGTATATGGAATATTATTTGGACCTGTGTGGGCAGTTACATCAGGCTTCATTTTAAAATGTCTTGTTAGTGTTTTTACTTACGCATTAGTATCGGCATCCATATCTTTGCCCTAATTATCTGGATTCTGTCTTGCCAGACTTCTTTTTCTCATATTCTGATATTGCTTGCTTGATATAAGGGAGGTCAATGTATTTCTGTCCTTTTCCTATTTGATTTCTGATTATTTCAGGAGCTGTACATTCTGTATAGAATTGCTTCAGTTTCAGACGCATTTTTTCGGCCCATATTTTTCTATCTATCTCAATTTCCTCTATATATAGATCTATATTATCGCAGATATACACAACAAAGTAACATCTGCTACTATTAGCACAACACAACCCCGTTGTGTTGTGACTATTAGTTGTTTTGGTGTATTCTTTGGTTATATTCTGGTTATATTCAATTGCCCGCCGATTGCCTCTGGATCTAAAACACACGCTACCCCTACCTAGTCGAATTTGTTCGTTTTTGGCACAATAAAACGTAAATGTTTAGAATTTACATAGTTGCCACAACTATAAAAACAATGTTGAATTTACTTACCTAGATATTGTAACGAGAAAATAATAATGAAAAACCTACAATTATCTGAAATGAAACAATAACAAAATATAAGCACATACTTACCTGATATATTTCTATTTTGGAAACCCAAAAATTAATCGCAATTTGCCTTATGACTAATACACTCTAGGTACGAAGTAGAATATCGAATTTTGAAAACATAAGAAACCTAACATACAGGTCAAATGGTCACTATATAGATATTGCAAGTTCCTAAAAATATACCTAATATCTTTTATGACGTGCATAGATTTTCTTGTTAAAAAAAAATTTCTCCTTGTTTGAGGATTTTCGTATAACATGGCAACATCGGTTGTGAATGCAGCATTCTGTATTTTACGATTTTACTTGGCTCTTTTGGATTTTAAAGCTTCGATGCCAAATGTAAAAATTATCCCTAGAAATCCTTAGATACAATTTAATAATCCTCTCCATTACGACGATAAAAAGAGATGAGGATGGATATCTAGTTTTTAGCTTGCCATAGGTAATAATAATTGTTGAATAAAATTAATGAATGAGGTAGGTAACATTACATTTTAAAAAATTTCGAAGCATAAATGTTTTGTAGGTAACTTTGTCTTGTCAATATACCTAGTCGAAATTACCTTGCAAATTAATTGATTATATAAGCATTTAAAACAATGAAAGAAAATAAGAACCCAAATAATAATTATTAAAGGATGACGTAGTAATAGTGTTAGTTGTTGATTAGAAAAATATTGTAAAACAAAGGAAGACTAAAAAATTAATTTCGTCTACCTACTCTAGAAATGGCAATAGCGCTTCTTCGACTTGGTAGAGTTGAAATATCTGAGCTTTATTTATGTTTCCCTTCAATCTGTTTTCTTATCTTATCAGTAGGTACAAAGTTATGTGGCTTCAATTATTTTTGGAATGAGGGTAGGTCCGTAGAATGGGTAAAAAAACTGAAGTTTCTAAAATGTTTTAGCGAAAAGCTCGGTCAAATTCAGTTCCTTTTTGTATAAATATATTTTAAAATAAGTAATCTTTTAAAAACGAAAAGATGTTTAGAATTAAAAATAACTTTCAAATAGGTATTCAATATTGTTTATTTAGATCAAAAAAATAATTTTTTCGATATTTTCTGTGAAATAAACAAATTTTTGATGTAAAACAATGTGTTAAATATTTGGAAGTTATTTTTAATTCTAAACATCTTTTCTTTATAATTTTTGAAATTGTCCAAAATAAAAAATGTACCTACCTACCTACTTGAGACTCTTGAGCAAAAATCACATCTAATTTAAATTTTGAGATCTAATGTATATATTATACCTAGTTTATTTCGTATTCAATAAATTATTTTAAAAAAATGAAAAATGGTCCGTAATAATTAATAATGGGTTGTAAGTTATGTTGTATATATTATATCTATAGGTAACCTATCACGTGAAAATATTCACAAGATTAGCTTTTTGCAGTGTTTTTTCATTCAGATAATTCCAATGGATTTTTGTTAGGTCGGCTTGGTTAGCTTTGTATTTTATCATTAGGTACCTTATACTTACCTACTTCTCAATAAATGGAAATTATAAATCTCGATAGGTACCTATAAAACTTGAAAATGTAGAGAAACGACGATAATGATTGGAATATTATTTTAATTTCAAAATTAACCTATAAAAGTACAGAAAAAAATTAAAGAAGTAACGAGAATACCTATAGGTAAAATAAACATACTAGCTGTTGAGTAAAAATAGCAAATAAATGAAATCATAATTTACCTATTGCGATTGAAAATAAAAATATTTGCTGGCAGAAATTGTGTTTTTTTGAAACCGAAATATCGAAACAGCTGATCCGGAGAGAAGTTTGTTTGAATCGTGAAGAGCTTAGATAAATACAATACTTTATACCTATACGGTCAAGAGTGGAAAGACAAAAAGAGAGAGAGAAAATAAGTTGCATAAATAAAAGCCGATTCGGTACTACTAGCGACATCTATCGTAAATATTTTGAACCAAAAAATTACTAGATAAGTAACAAGTTTTGTGTAAGTTTTAAGGTTTATACACCTGCGCGGAGGGCCCTCTTAAATATAAAATGTGGAAGTAGAAGAATAATAGAAGAATCATTTAACCTTTAAATATTTTCGATAAAAACATCCATGTGCTAAATGTTTGTTATGTAAATAAGAATATAATTTAAGTGTGAGCTTGTTAGTTAAAATTATATTCTATATTAAATATTTGATTGAACTTGAAAATGGAAGAAAGTTCTAATTCTAATGACGTTTTAAATAAAAAAAATAATAGAAAAAGGAAAAAATCATTTTTGAAAAATGCGAGAAAATACGCAAAGAAAGGACATTTTGGTAGAGGTTCCCAATTGGATTCCGATACATACCATTATTTTGTGAAAATTTTGGAAACTTTCAAAGAGGGTTTTGATTCAGAAGAGGACAAAAAGGTTTTCGCAAACAATGTTTTTGAGCAAACTAAGGACCAAGAAATAAACTGTAGCTGTAATCAAGTTGGATGTAGAGTTATAGAGATGTTATTACCATTTGCAAATGATGATATTCTAAAACAATTTATAACTGTATTTAGTGAAGAAATAAGACCATTGACAAGTGATAGATTTGCTAGCCATGTATTAGAATGTCTCGTTTCCGAAAGTTGCAAAAGGACTTTGATTGAAAACACACCAACCGAAATACAGCTAGTTTACCAAAATTTTGCTATAAAAGTTAGCATGTTCTTGTTAAATAATTTGGAGGATTATATGTGGGATACATATGGAAGTCATGTGATTAGAAGTTGTCTTATTCACTTAATACAACTACCAAATGATAAAGATGGCCCAGATAAAAAAGATATTGTAGTTCCAAATGAATTTTTGGAAATTGTAAAAGACTATGGTGAACGGATTATAATTTGGCCCCAATTTGAGCAGTTATGTATGTCCGACTTAACTTCAGGATTCTTACAAGTGCTAATGAAGTGTTTGAAAAAAACTCAGCCAAAATTGTTGAAATCTTATTTAAAAAAGTTATTAAAAGAAGTTTTTAATATAAACAACCCAACAGACGAACAAACCAAACATTTACCTTCTGCTTTTGGATCTCAATCTGTTATAATGTTAATAGAAACTTCTTTACAGTTGGCTAATTCTAAATTATTTGTGCAACTCTACAATTCCTGTTTTTCTGGACATGTAGCCAAATTATCAGTTATAAAAATGACAAATTTTGCTGTTCAAAAATTGATACAATATTGTCGGGAAAAAGAACAATTTGAAGAAATTTTTGAAGAATTGATGGACCATTTTCCTGCGATTATCGAAATAGGTCATTCTGGAATTTTACTTTCTTTAGCTGAAGCATGCAAGAAATTCTGTACAAAACAAGGAAGCTTTGTTCAGCAATTGATGAGATCATTTGATTGTTTTGAACCTGAAGAACGGCATAATAGCATTATATTGTGTTTAAGCAGATTTACAACATATGAAAATAATCTTAAAAAATCCAATGAAACCATACAAAAAGAAAAATTAAATCTGCATGGTACATTAATTCTTCAGAAGTTATTAGACTACAATAAACCTATTAAAATTGTAAATGCATTATTAAGTTTTGATCAAAATGACTTGAAAAATTTATTTTCTAATACTATGGGTAGCCATATTGTTGATTCTTTTGTGAAAGGGGAGTTTGTTGGGGAAAAGAGTAGAGAGAAATTGGTAAGAAAGATGATGGGAGTGTACAAAGATCTTGCCTCTGTAAAATTTGGCTCGAGGAGTTTTGAAGCATTATGGAATGCTGCAAATTTGAAATGCAAGTTACTAATTATGGAAGAATTGTCACACAAAGATGCGAGTTGGGTGAACTCGGAATTTGGAAAAATTATTTCCAATAAAATCAATTTTGTTATTTATAAACGAAATAAAGAAGAATGGAAGAACTCCTTGAATAAAACGAAAGGAAATAAGAAAGAACAACTACTAGCCGAAATATTGAAGTAAACATTTACTTGATTTTATTTATTATGTAAAAAATGTATAACTTTATTGAGTAAAATCATTTATATTTTCATTGTTTTTAATGTTAAGATCAGGAATATAACTATATGATAATCTTCATTCTTATAATTATAGTAGTTTAATATTTACTTCAAAAATAAAGAATTCCTTCTTGACAATGTAAGTAGATGAAACATTCCAGATAGGCTATGATCCAGGTCACCTGACATAATATGGCTGTTCAGGGCAAATAATACAGATAGGTCAGTCTTGCATTATGTATTTATTCTATCCTAAATGGTGTTCGATTTTATTGGTATATTTTGTTTCAATTTACTATATTTACATTTTCTTAGTTTTTTGAAATATTGTTATTGCATTTTTTGTGAGTTCCTTTTGAAAAGGAAAGCAAGAAGCAAATAGTACGAAGAGCATCCCGTTATTGGTGAAAGGTATAAAAAGCTGGAACATTGTTTTGTTTACATATTATTAATGATGAATCCAAAGATATTGATCGGTGAGAAGCAACTTCTCCTTTTGTTCATATGGCAGATGTTAATTTTACACATACTCATGTAAATCTGGGAAATATCTAGCGTCCTAGCGGAGTACCGGAATGTAAAGACCGAGGCAATGTTTCAATTAGATAGAGATTAAGAAATGGATCTCTGACTGATGAAAAAGGAACACCCTGAATATATTTTAAGAATAATGAACGATTTTGCAGTTTATGGATATAGCAGAAAAGAGCTGTAGTGACCGATTAAGAGAGGTAACCCGCTGTATCTCAGAAACTATTTATCTGTTTTACAAACTCGCATACGAGAAACTGCTGGAAATCATTTTCAAGTTTTCTACTCCACCACTAGAGGGCGAAGTTCACAATAATACCACAAAAACATAATTTTTCTATAGATTAAAAAGTACTGGAACAAACTTACATAAAATGATCTAATGATTACGAATATTTAAATTGGTGGTATAGTAAAACAGCTTAAAGTTGACGGCTTTTTGTTTGACTCTAATACGAGGATACGGTCATAGCGCCGTACACTAACTAACGACATGTAAATTCGTTTGCGTCGGATCGTTTGAAATTTTTGGTACATCGTTTCTCTGTACTCACCGTTATCGCCGCGCAACCCTTGTACTCACCACTTTCTCGATTTAAACTCATCAGAACTCACCAGACGATAGGCGGGGTAAGGAAATTTTCGGTAGCCGCTGAGTTTGACGAAGTTAATTTACTTGTCGTTAGTTAGTGTACGGTGGTCATAGTCCAGTCAATATCATAATGTAAAATGGTTAGTTGACGATAAATTAATTTAATATTATACTTTCAACTAATAATCGTTAAAATGTATTCAATAATTTTTAATTATTAAATAAATTTATCGACTGTCTAACGATTATTTTTAACCCGCGGAGCGCCTTCCTTCTTTTTAAGATACTTAGCGTTAATGTATAGAATAAAATACATTTTTAAATAAATCTTTACCTAAACGATGACTCGTGCTTTATTTTGATGTATTCATGGTTTCTTTCAATCTAAAATCTATTTGTTCTTTCCTCTGCTTTTTATAACCCGAATATCAAACATTGCTTTAAACAATATTAACCTATTTATATTTAAAAACATCTTAAACATAATACCAGACAATTAACACTACCTTATATCTCGTTTTATTAAGAAGAAATATAAATTTCAAATAATTTATTATTTTTTACATCTGTGACTCAACTATAACTTTGAAAAGGGTGATTTTTCGAACGCTACACGTGTTGACTCATTAGTTGGTAGTCTGACATCAAGAAAGAGTGTAGTGTTTTTCTGAGGAAATTGTAGAGTAGGAAACTTGAAAATGATTTCCAGCAGTTTCTCGTATGCAAGTTTGTAATACAGATACAGACTGTATGATAAATAGTTTCTGAGTTACCTCTCTTAAACAGACAAGCAGCCAATGTGAAGAAACCCTGTCTAATGTTACACTTAGATGCAACAGGAAGTTTAGTCAGGTGTCTCGAAGACAAGAAAAAATGCATCTTTTATTATGCGGCAGTTATCCACACCTGAAAACCAATTTGTATGTCCAATATTCAAAATGGTGACGGATCAACTCGATTCACTATTTGTGAATAAATATTATTATGCTCTCAGAGCTCTTGGACGAGTGGCATCTACCTTGTGCTGATGAGGCGCAAAAACGCCGAAACCGGTCCACAAGTGATGTTATTCCTTCTGATCGCAAACCAGAATGGTTGGTTCTATCTTAACAGATATACCAACCCCGTTTACTTTAGAAGTGTAATTCAATGTCTGTCGGGGCATATAGCCCGAGAAGTAGTTGTTGCTTCTTAGTGGACGGTCTGCTCTTTGGAAATTTATTTTTCTAATTTTGTAAAGCGTTTAATAGTATTGAACTATTATTTTTTGACGTCTTTAGATCACGCTTTACTTATATGACAATTATTTACAGGTAACTGTAATTAAGTAAATATTATTGTTTGTGCTACGTATTAGTGTATCATAACACTCCCGAATTATAAGTAAAACAAAAATTAAGTTTTTGGCAGCCACATCATAAGTAATAATACCAATGTATTATTAAAAAGAATAAAGGAGTGTTCAACAAAAGGAAAGGAAAACAAATAAAAGATTGTAAAGA
This sequence comes from Lochmaea crataegi, assembly GCA_947563755.1. Classification (NCBI taxonomy): domain Eukaryota; kingdom Metazoa; phylum Arthropoda; class Insecta; order Coleoptera; family Chrysomelidae; genus Lochmaea; species Lochmaea crataegi. The sequence continues at coordinate 86,111,077 of OX387423.1, read as the reverse complement.
CAGCACAATTTTATTACTTTACAATAATCAAATAAATTAAAAATTCAATTTTCATTTCATTGACCAATGAGCCTTTTGGAATCATCATTTAAATTATAAAACACATTTAAGTGACTGGAAAATAGTAATGAAATTCGAATTATGATCCCAAAATGTCTCTTAATATCGATTATGCTTTTAAAGCTTTAAAAGCCAAACATATTTGTAATACAAAATTCTTCATGGTCTACATCATACATTTTTTATTAAAAATTTGGCGTCATGAAGTTTAGATAAAATTTATTTTTCTGCTCTTACTAACATTTTCAGTTAAAATAACAGTAGATTCATTTCGAAGTACATAGAAACACAAAAGTAAGATTTACATAAATCCACAATACACATTCTGGTAAAAATTCTAAACAGTTTTCTGCACTATAAAAGGTTTCATTACAGATAAAAAATATAGCAGAAAAATTGACATGTAACGTAAAAAACATTGTATTGTAGAATAATCCTGGGGAAAAAAAGTATGAGAGACACAGAGGATACAGAAATGGAACATCAACAGCTACAAAAATAAGATTGAGGTGAGAAAAAAACTGGAAAAGCGCAGTGATCTTTCGAACATACCAGGAAATTCGATAACTTTTTTAAATATGTTGGATTAAAAAAAACCTACTTATATTGGTGACAATGATTACTTTTTATGAAAATTAAATTATACTAATTGTATAAATCCAAAGAACAGTTTCAACTATAAATCTTTGGATTTTTAAACTTGGAGCCAAACGAACGTACAGTCGGCAGAAACAAACAAGAGCCCCGGAAAATATGCGAACTAAAAGAAAGGTCATCGCAACCAGCCAATCAGGATCCAATGTACATTAGCAATTGTAAATATAATCGAAATAATATGACCAAATAATTTTCTTAATATACATCAATTTTAGTGGCTGCATCTATCAGTGTTGTCAATGTGAGGATAATTAAGGGTTTTCTGACAATTTCGCTAACCGGATAATTTTTGGATTGAATAACTTTTCGAATTTTTGGCAGGAAGGATATATAACGGCTACCTTTATTGGGGGATTTATTATATTTACAGGGATCGAAGACTTTTATTTAGACAACTCGATGTTCTTTTGGTAATTTTGACAAATTCTGACAATTTATAATCTTTGAACGTTCGACTATTCGCGAGAACGTCGAGTGGATACACGCTACAACCGCAGGTTATGTTTATTTGTTATTCTGACGTTCTGCGCAAGACGCCATTCGCATACTCCCATGTGGGACTCATACGACTGATAAATTCATTCGTTTGCAAGTCGAACATTCAAGATTTCGAAGATAACAACTCCACTCCCAACACATGAAATACGTGGCAGCATTTGGTCGAACGTTCAAAGATAGGGGTCCTGATGTTTAAACAGATTCGACTTTATTGACATATCTTTTGACAGTTGACACGTATGGTATCGATAATTAGTTTTCGATGCAAAATAGCGATTGTTTCTACAAAAATACAACTACCGAGACATGGATACGCCCACCCAGGGCTCTGGTTTCCTTCTGACGACTGTATTACTGTGCTGGAGGTTGGTGTATTTGTTAGTAATATGTGGTTTGAAATCATATTTCAAATTGAAACTATACAATTAAATTTAGTTTTTGCTTTCAGTACCTTTACACTGCAATTACTGATCAATTTTAATATATCATGAAGGGAATTTGATATTAGATATTTGACGACCAATGTTTTAAATAAAAAATTATGTAGTAACTGTGAAAATTGTTGAAAAATAATAATTTATGTTAGTATTACTATCATTACATAATTGTGCATAATTTGGTTATTTCGATAGAATTCATATTATAAAATAAAACCTACACATAACAAAATCTATATAGAAGTAAAAAAACAAACTATTTGCACTACAACTCTTTGTAAATTATCTACATTCTAACAACGAATGTAGCTGTTTATATATATATATACACAATATTTACGATTTTCAAAAGTTCAAAGATCGCGGTTTTAAACCTGAGGTTTTAAGAAACTTGTGTGCTTGTTCTGTAAGGTCTATCTGGTCTTGAGTTCGTCCGCAAGCAACCATAACCCAAAGGTAATCAAGCTGAAAAAAATATTAATAAATATTATTTATATGATAATGCGATTATGTCAAATATACAGGCAACATTGTAGTGACATTTTGAATGGATATCTGACACATCCCATGAATTTGTTTTGACACCCATAGAGAGCGCTGGTTACACGGTTTGTACCGAGTAGTTTCAAACTAAATTTTAAGGGAACTTGAACATGCTAAAATTATTGATTAAACAAAGAATCAAGAAAACTATAATTTTGACTCAAAATGATCTCCGTTTTCACGAATTTACTTCTTTCTAATGGATGCATTAATCTTCTAAAACGTTGAGGATCAGCTATGAAGTCATTGTGTAGTCCGAAGGATTGAAATCGCATGACCGTGGATGCCAATGAATACTTCTGCACCTCTTCCAATCCATCGATTCAGATAACTCATCCTATCAATGGGGCCACCATTTTTTTGAAACACCCAGTATACATTTCACATCCAATGACCCTTAATCCTCAATTTTAATATATTTATGTTGAACCATTCGGAATTTAATACTATGTGACATTATTATTTACTGGAATTTTTGGATGTATTGATAGTCGAGCAGCTGCCGAGAAATTCTGAAATGCACTATTGGCACTGCGTTATTCCAAAATGTCGGTTTAGCTGGAAATTTGTAGTTTTTGGTCATAAAATGATAAGAAATGAGATATTTGTTATGTGAATTTCGTACGACAGAAGCACAGAAATTTGTCTTGTTCCAATGTTAATATTTGGTCATTGAGTACTCTTAGTTGCTTCATGTTACGCCACTGCTAAATAATCGTATCAAACTTATTTGTTTGTACATTTTCAAAGATTTAGGTAGTTTTCCAATTACAGCACAATGCAGAGGTGTGTTAATGCTTAAATTGGAACGTGCATAAGTTTTCAAGTGCACAAGGTAGAGTGTTGTGGGAAAAAAAACATTTGCAATGCTTACAAAAAATAAGAAGTTCGGTACCTTCATCCATATTAAGATTTGCTTACCAACACAATGTAAATTCGGTTTTTAATATTTTCCAAAAATTACGTTTTAGAAATTATTTCAACAATAGTATTAATAATAGTGTAAACAAAATTCTTATCAACCGAAAAAACAATTCTCATGTTTTCTGCTACTTAGTTGGTATCAAAGCGTGCGTCACCCCCAAAGCAGCACTTTTCAAAGTGCTCGATTGTGCATAGCGTACGAGGGCCTAGCTGCAGAAAGGCTCCCATCAATCAGTGTAAATATTTTGTGCAATGTAAATTATTCCCTTCCCCTTTTTGGAAAACTTCATGTGGAATACAAATTCTTTGTTATTTTTTTCGAGAAGGGGAAGGGAGTAATTTACAATCCCTTCCCCTTTTTGTAAAACTTCATATGGAATACAAATTCTTTGATTCTTCGAGAAGGGGAAGGGAATAATTTGCATTGCACAAAATATATACACTCTGATTGGTGGGAGCATTTCTGCAGCTAGGCCCTTGTGCGAAACGTTGCTGTAGTTGGAACAATCACCGTTGAGCACTATGCCACATAATGCGCTTTAATGCTGCAATTGGAAAACTAACACACCTATCAGTTAATTTTTTGTTATTGTAAGATATACCAAGAATTCGGAAGCGAGTAGATGAGGTCAAAATGATGTTAGAAGTTGCCAAGATTTAATACATTGTGAACTGGACGTGAATCTTGGGCTCGGTAAATGTCCCCTACATCGAGTGTCCATTTTATAAACAATATATAATTCTTTTAATTATTCCAATATTGACATTTGTCATTTATTCATGATGTTTCGCAACTTTGCCGATAGAAATGGTAATAGCAGTAAATAAATGTCACTTTGTTTTGTATACCACCCACCAAACAAATGGTTAAATAAAAACAAATATGTAAAAACATTACTCACTCAAATAATCTTGTTAGTAAACACTTAAAAATATTAAAAAAAACTTCGGTGGTTAAACCAAATATATTGTGTTAACCTAAATTTAGAAAAAATCAAAAATATAACTTTTCTTTGCATAAAATTGACGCCTTCATATTTATATAGAGTGGATAGTTTTCATTGGAAAGCTCTGGATTAATAAATTAAGAGTTTTACTGCAAAATCTTAATTTGAAACCAAGGGCGCTTTTCTCTGACAACCAATAACGCAATGTTTATAAGATTGATAACTGGCACTCCACCTTATAAAAAGTAATACACAGAACTGCCAAAAAATATATATAAAAAGTTTAAATTGTTTTTGCCTTGATCTCCAAATCAGGCATTTGTTAAAGCTCACCTTTGGAGCGACAGGGCCAGGTTCTTCGAAGGTGATCCGCTTAGCAGCCGTACTACGCTGACCAGTTGAACCAGAGGGAACTCCTCGGGTTGTTGTCGGAACACTGACGGGAAGCGGGCGCTGCCAGGACAAGGACATTATGCTACAATATACCACCACACACATACCGTTCATAACTACAACCCAAGCCTCACGAAAGTGACAAACCCTAATATAAGTAAACGGAAAACATTTCAAAGTGTTTAATGGTTTCACTTATGTGGACAAGTATAAAAGTTTTGATTTAGCAATATGTTCGTAACTTTAAACGTAAAACCACAATTTACTTTCTATCAATTTACTTTTGTCTTCAAGTCAATACTGTTGTATCCACGCAACTTCTAGGAGATATTAATTTGTTGTTCTTTGATTTTGACTAAACTTTGAACATACCAAAATATCACTAGATAAGAAAATATCCTCAAATTCCAAAAAAAGAGTTAGTGATGGTTGGAAATTCTTTTCCATACTATTATGCTGCGGTTTATATTTTATCACATGAATTCAATCAAAAATATTTTCAGAAATTTTCAAGATTTACTTACCGTGACTCACACTTTAGGAACTATTATAACGATGTACTGGATGGGCAAATAAGAACAGTAATGCTGTACCTCAATCCGATCTCAGGATGTGGCCGTTCTTGTTTGCCCACACGGTACATATTTAATACCTTAATATTTGTTTTTTGTTGGAACACATGAATTAAAAAATCTTTGTTTTTGGTTTTGTTTTATCTTTAAAACATTATGTATTTCCTGTCAAGACATTACATAATTATAAATGTACAGAATTCTTACACAACAATGTTACAATTTTTAGAATAAAATTGTCCAAACCATATACAAAATGAAATGTTTCCAGTCGTTTCAATAATCGAAAAGCATTTTCATCGTGGTAACTTAAATCTAGTGCAAGAACACATTTCAAAAAAGAAATTCTTGTGCAACGAAAAATTACTACAAAATACTAAGAAAAAAGTGCTATACACTACAAATTAAAAAAAAAAATAAAAATAAACAACAAACGTAGCCTGGCACTAATATTTGGCTTACGAAAAATAATGTTTCAACATTCTACTGCTCTAGAAATACTGCAACAGCTAAATAATAGAATAAATAAACTTATACGCTAATTTTACGAATCTGAGACTCAAATATGTTTTGACTCAATATTAATAAATAATAAAGGCTTTGCCAACTAGATTGAAGTGACTATTTAAAACCTACTGATTCAATAGAATGGTTTTTTAAACAAACAAATTAGTACGGTAGACAAAACTAAGTAAAATTTTCTCAAATGTTTCCACCCCAATTAACAAAATTATATTTTCATATCTCGTATGAAACTTTTTTGGTATTGATAGCACTAATCGTCAATTGTCAGTCATAAACCATATGGGCACCATTTAAAAAAAAAGTATACCGTAAGGTGAGAAATTGTGTTTCAAATATTTTCAATATTTAACTTTACTATGCAATGAACACAACATTTATAAATAAAAGAGAAATTTCAAAGCAGACAAAAATAAACGCTATATCGACCAATACTAACATTTGGATGTGAATCTTGGGTCTTAACAGAACAGTGAGATACAAGCAACAGAAATGGAATATCTTAGAAGAACTATACTAGTCACCAAGAGAGAGAGACTGAGGAATATAGATATAAGAAAAGATGTAGAGGTACAATCCATATTAGTATTTATAGAAGGGAGACTGCTAGATTGGTGGGGACATTTGCAGCGAATGATCGAAAAAAGACCAGTAAAAAGAGTTTGGAACGCGAAAATACAAAATAACAAGAAAAAGGGCAGACCAATAAAAACGTGGGACAAAGTAATAGGAGATAGCACGAAACAAGCAGCGGAATTGGTACAAAACAGAAGAGAATGGAAGAAATTCGTACATAAATAATTGCACCATACCCTACACCAAGTAACTGCTTTCCTAGACATAAGATAATTATGTCTATAACTTTCTAAACTGATTCCGCAGGTAGTTTTATATTGTATACTGAATATAACAAAAATTATGGTCAGAATTTATGCTCCCAGCTTTGTTTAAAGTCAGTTAATTATGAAATCGTTATTGAACTCTGGTGTATGGGGAAAAACGATTATACTGAATATGCATACTTGTTTAAATATGACTGGAATTGATTAACCAACAATTTACCGTTTTTTAATAGAAAGGAAATTTGGAGGAAGAGTAGAATAAAAGAAAACAAGCTGGAAAGAAAACAACAGAAATTGATGATAGGTTTTTTGTGGGGAAATCTAACAAAAGAACTCTACTTATTGAAGAAAATATTTTTTGTTAGAGATGGGACTATTTAAGGACAATTAGAAGGTTTCGATCAGAGGGTAAATGTATTTATAATTTGGACAAAACGTGGTTAAGCCTTTGTCCTCTGTCATCTGGGAGGTAAGTGCATGCTATTGCCTCTAGAAAGTCCTCCCTTTCCTAGGGCTTAATAGTTGGGATGACATCTCTCAGCTAGTCTACAGTTTTATTTCCTCTATGGAAGTTAAAATCCTTGTTTTGGGTTTTGGTGAAGCTTTAGCACCAGACAATTTTTCCTTTTGCTTGTGACCAGGCGTGCTCGCCTCTGTCCTTTCTTTTTGTTTTCTATTGTAATCCATTTGAGTCCCATGAGAAGCTAGGGAAAGCAAGCCAGCCATGTTTTGACAATAAACCTGTTCCCCGACACTCTATTAACAAATTCTTCGAATTTGATTTATGCTACCCTTGAAGGTTTATTGTATTAGGGCTGCCTGAACCTAATAACCGAAATTTATCAACTAAACACGTATTTCTAATGTAAAAACGATTTGTAGTGCTATCAATGTCAAAAAAAATTTGAACCTTGCACAACCTTGGAACAATAGCCAAGTATAGTTCTTATCAAACTAATTCATTATACATCTTTCTTGTGATGCCTAAACTCTTCTTTCCACTGGGATTTACACTTAGTTTGTATACAAAAATGTTGTTTAAATATTTTATACAAAAATTATGTACGATTTGGTTTCTCAAATTAAATTAATCTTAACCCTAAATTAAAATACGACCTCAACGATTTTTCTGAGCAATAGAATGTTTTTTTATAAAATAATAAATCTGTTAACAACACAAATAACAAGAATAAAATATATTAGACGTTCTTGCAGTTATATATAAAAAAAAAGATTGTTATTTAAAGTAAAAAAGCACATAATGGTATACTTGCGTTTTTTGTGCGTTGGCATAAGCTGCGGAGGATTAATTGGATAAAACAAGGTAAGGGATACTTTGGTTTATTATTTTTTTTAAACAGACTAGACCGGAAGGGAAAGGTACAAACAAATAATCCAAGCCCAGATCCTAATTCTTAAAATCTAATAATATCACTGGGGATATTTGTTAGCTATTAAAATTGAAAAAATAGGATTTTAACTAATAGTTGTAGATATTTAAAAGATTATCGGTACAAAAAGAATTTCTACCAAACTTGTTAGGAGTACAACTGTTCCTTTTGCTTAATAATCTTCACAAATAGATAAGCTTTTATCTAAAATAAGATCTTTTAATAAATCGAAAACTCTACAGTTGATGTTAAAATATCTACAACTATTAGAAGAGTCTGGATTAAACATTATTAAACAATCTGTTATACACAAATAAGCAAGCTTATTATTCACATTCATTACGTTTTTAACTGCATTATTGGTATTATATAATAAAGAGAAATATTAACTACTAATTGAATCATCCAACAATTATTTTCGAATCCTTAAATATGTAGGTAACAATTTACGAGTTTTGATAGCTACAATAAATGTTACGTACTTGTGTTAAGATACTGATGCTGATACTCATGAACCAGCCCATTAATTGAAGCTTTTTTAGTGAATTAGGTCCACAGTTATTTCCGAATACTGGAATTTTCATAAAAAAACACTTAAGATGTGCATAAAGTAGAATTCCAGATAATTCAGCTTCCAAATATGTTCATCGGTATCTGATGGCATCTATATTAAGAATTACCACAATTTTGATAATGTTACATCGGTGTTCATTTAATTGAGAACTCTTTTCGGATGTTAATTACATTTTGATCTTAACCCAAGTACATTGCAAATTAAACGTAATCTACGAAATCGAGAAATTAATCCGCTAAATACTAACGATATTTAAATGGTAAATATTAAGTCTAATATTTTTTAACTAATCAAACTCATTTATTGATTCGTATACCGATCAATTCCCCCTCTTTTTTAAAAGAAGTCCATGCAAAAATACGAAAGATTCATTCAGGACCAGTTTAGTATTCAAGTTTGATATTTACGACAGATTACAAATATAAAACGTTTGACCAATAAGATGATAAGAATCTTGCAATAGAGGAGTTCAATTTAAGGTCAGTGTGGCCAACAAAAAGTGGTTTTTATGACAAGAATGACAGTTAATGTCTACCATTCAAAACATAACATTGCTTTATTAAAACAATGAATACACACCCGAAACGTAAATCTTGAAATTTAAATGCTGAATTCTCAACGCATTGGTTGCCAATAATTCTAGGAGCTTTTGGCATGTCACCATTTCATTTCTGTCATTCTGTCACTACTTATGTCAGATATCAGTTTTATTTGTTTTTGTTTATATTTGTTTAATCGCTTATGGTTATTTCCCATTAGACTTTTGTAGTAGTTCTATCTTTATTCTTCTGATTGATTTTTCCTCTGACATCTGACATAACTAGTGACATAATGACTGAAGTAAAATGGTGACTTGCCAAAATTTATAGGCCACCGATACGTTGAGAATTCAGCTAAAACGTTATTTTAAATTTAGATTGTTTTAATAAAGCAATCTTTTATTTTGAATGGTAGACATTAACCATCATTCTTGTTATAAAAACCACTTTTTGTTGGTCACACTGACCTTACATTGAACTCTTCTATTCAATATTATATGGAGTGGCATATCTTTGAGTTTATTGGACAACTCATTTTCTTCGTAATAAATACACCAAATCAATAAAATAACTGAAAATAATAAAATTTTATTGTGAGGCGTATCAAACCGGCCCTGAAACCAAACAGGCAATTCCGATATTATAGAAAATCACAACAGAGTCCAAGCAAGAAATAAAAGACCAAACACCGGAACTAATATAATCCCAAAGACAACTAAAGAATGTGATTAAAGAAAGGGAGAGCAGGTACGATATTTTGGGATGTGGGAATTTTAGGAAAGGAAATTACTATCTCCAAAATGAAACCATCCAAGTACCTTGGAGGACCCCGCCTGCGGGGGATAGTCCATCAATCCTGTCACTCCTAATGAGTCTTTCATTATTGATGATGGAGTTGAGAATAATATTGAAGTGTCCTCACCCAAAGATTTACTCTGAAAGTAAAATTGAATTTTTTTACTTCGCTTATAAAACTGATACACTGTATTTATTTTCGAAAGGATAATTGTCCTAACAATAATTTTTTAAATGTGTTCAAGTAATCTACACGGTATTATTATTAACGAATGGAATAATATAAAAACCATTTCTGAATTACAATTTGGCAGGAATAATATATTTTCCTTTCTACTCAAAGGAATATTATATTTGAAAACTGCAACTTTGCAGGAGCCACATTTTTTCAAACCTTAGCATCGAAATGTTACTTTACAGAATATAAAAAAAAATCATTTTTTTTCTTACTTTTCAGTTTCAACTAAAATTACATTCACAGGATATATCGACATCTACTTCGTGTAACAAGTCAGCATCTTCAAGGTTTGACAAGAAATGTCATCTCACACAGTCATTTATTTATTGCCAGATCCCAATGTTTCTAAATTTAAGAAGGGTTCATTTTTTAAGAATATAATACTTTTTTGTCATAGAAAATTTACATTTTTCAATATCGTAACAAGTAAACAAATATATATATATTGACTACAGTGGATTAAAAAACATCTATCCTTTCGAAAATAAAGAGATTTTTTTTCAAGCTAAGCAATGAAATATATTTTGTTATCTAAAATTTAAATACATTTTAATAATTACCCACAAAGAAATATAATGTATACACATTACGAAGAGTAATTATTTAAAATTTAAAATGTATAATTAGAATAGAAAACAGATTATATTCGTCTACTGGAAAGTTCGGTCTAAGTAACAGTTTTAAGCATGCAATTCGATTTTACTTACAGGAGTCTCGACAGCGAAAGAGATATCCGAAGAGCTCATTTGAGATGAAGAAGAAGCCCAGGAAGGGGCTAAAGCTTTGCGTACTCTCTTGTTAGGAAGAACGTTTTCTTTGCCTGCTGCTGATGCAGAGCCCTTTCGTTTTCCAGTCATATAGCCACTATCGTTCTATGGACAAAAATAATATGGTAACTAGCTCGATAACAAAGGCTGCTTTCTCTTTGAACTACAAAATATATTTCCTAAACTACACATATTCAACTCGAATATTAAACGTAACTCGTACAATTACATTTTCTATAAAAGTACATTGTAGATATCAGCAATGGAAGAACTATTGAAAAAATCAGATAATTTTTAGGCCAATTTTTGCTGTAAAATATAATTTGGTTGAAAATTACCCGCAAGGTAATTGATAAGTTTAGACTTTTAGATTATTAGTGGGGCTCTGCTGCATTCTTACTAAACTAAAAATTGTCTACGTACGGATATGATTCTTCTGGTTATTAAAAATAAATACTGTGTTGTTCTTGATAAACGTCTAGATGCACTTTTGTCTAATAGCAACTTTCGCCGCACCCTATTCATAATTAGCTACAAGTAAAGAGGTCACTCTATTTTTCAAAAAAAAAGAAGCAACTACTCTTTGGGATACATGTCCAGGCATTGAAATCAAGAAATCAAGGCTGGAAATGCAACGACTGCCAGTTTAACAGTATGGTTTTGTCAAGTTTTTTGAGTAGTTGGTTCTTTTTCGAAAAATACAAAAATTAGAGGTATATTTGTTGTTTTTTGCTTTTGATATAAATAATTGAAAGTATTATTCCCTCCTTGTAACAGACCAATTAACAAAGGTTTATTACAGTGTCAAGCTATAAAATGGTAAAATTATATGACCGCACAATTAATAAAAATATAGTTTTGGTTTAACCACTCGATATTGTTTAGTAATTCAACACAAAAATGAAAAAAAAATAACAAAAAACTTACAGTAACCATCACGCTGGTATCTGTTTCATAATGGGAACTATCTTGATCCTTCTTCATAATTTCCGTAATGTCTTCTAGTCTCGAGGAAGGTGTATCGGGAAGATTTTTAATTGGGCCCGATTTTTTTTCTAAATCCGCAAGAGCCTTCTTGAAAGGAGTAGGAGTTCGAGGTGTATCACTGGGGAATCGCTTATTAGGGGTCGAGGTAATATCTGTCGTCGAACAAGAGGCAGTGGGTTCTTGTTTTATGATAGCATGGATACCTCGTGGTGTACTGAGCGGGCTGTAGTCTCTATCCTGTTGATAAAAAGGTTACTTCATTTGTAACGAAGAAAACTAAAGTTTTATCTTACAGAGGAACTAAACAACCTCTTAAACTAAACTATACCTTAATAAAAACTACAAATTCGATCAAGTTTCTTGGTCTCCTTTAAATGGTTTGTACCGAGTGCCTGATTAAGAGAAACTCAGAAACTTTTTATCGTACAGCTTAGAGAAAAAATCTGTATTACAAACTCGCATATGAGAAACTGCTGGAAATTGTTTTCAAGTTTCCTACTCCACCGATAGAGGGCGAAGTTCACAAAAACATCATTTTTCTAAAATAAATGTGTGAGTGGCAAAGCTGACTCAATAAAACTGTTATAACTTTTGTTCCGCTTTATGGAATTTGACAAACTTATTATTATTTGAAAGGGAATTCAATGTCTAATAAAATATATTATTACAGTTTCCTGTAAATTATAGAGAATAGTATAGGCCGCATAGGCGTGCGCAGACTTTTTTATTAGGGGGGGCCCTTGATTCATTTGAGTATGCCTATTAAAAATGATAATTAAGCAATAACGCTGCCTTTTCTATAATGCAAAAGTCCATTGCAGGCTCATCGGCGAAATAAAAAAACGTCGTTGCCCCATTTCTAATTGAAAGATTTAGTAATTACGCAATTATAAGTAATATAACAAAATATATTGAATCAATTGGAGTGAAATCGCCCTCACAATTCAATAATAGTACTTCGTTCACACTTTTAAGAATGTCTGTCGTTTCTTGACTAAAACGTTGGTCTATTCTGGAGACAAGTGAATCTAAAAATGGATAAAATGTGTAGAATAGGAGCAGTCATATGTAAACAAATCAAGAAATTAAATGATTTCAACTGCGCCAGTAATCCTACAGCTTTTATTTTAACATCAGATTGTTTGGATAGGTTTCAATAATTTCTTGTAGAGCTAATATCAAAATTTCATAATTATCCTTTACTGCAGAAACCGCTTTAGATCTGCATGCCCATCTAGTTGTTGACAACGATTTTCAATGTCTTGAGTGTCATATTTATACTGTTAGCTATTTTCTCTAGAATTGCATGTCTTACGCAACTACCTTCGAGAAACGAATAAACACATTGAATAATTCCAAAAAAATCAAATATTAACTTGTTATTCGAGTGAGAGCAGCAAGCATCTTCCAGAGTTAAATTTAAACAGTGTGCGTAACAGTGAACATAATTATAATATATCAGGGTTATTTTGCTTGCATCGCGACTGAACACCAGAAATATTTCCAAACATGGTCGAAGCTCCGTCAAAACTACTTGTTCCCACTTCAATTTCAATGATCTTAGAACATTATCCAAAGCATTAAAAAGAAGAACGTTAAAAATTTGAAATTATAAAATGTTTTTAATATATTGATATTTTGAGGAATTAGACCGATTAGGGTGGGCCATGGCCCACCCTGCCCCCCCCGTGGGCACGCCTATGATAGGCCGTCATCACCGGAAACGTCCGATTGCTTGGCAACTGATCACATGTTTGCGGCTCAGAGGGGTCCAGTAAACATCGTTTATCATTGCATATTTTTTCTAAGTATTAAATTTATATCTTGGGAAGACGATTATTAACTTACCGGCCTGGTTTTGTCTTTAACAGGTGTAGAAATTTGTCCATTCTGCATAGACTTGGGAGTCGAAGACATAGTAACATCGAAAGTTAGGTTAGCAATATTCGGACTATTCAAAAACTGTGAAGGACTGAAAGGTAGCTGCTTAATGGGGGATGGTCCATTTCTCAACGGACTGAAAAACGTAGATTTCGTCGAATCTAGGAAGTCCATTTCCAGTTTAGCTGGTACAGGATCTACAACGTTTATTTCTTCCGCTTCGGTACTCTCCCGTCGTTTACGAGATTTTCCTCGCCTCAAAATAGGTGGAGTTGACGAACGAAGAACGTTCACGGAGGAAGTTACAGGTACTTGTGTAGTTTGGGTATAATGTGAATGATTCACTTCTAAAAAATATGCAATATTTAATACAATTTTATGTTTTTTTTTCACAAAAATTACTTACTTGCTTTGATAAAATGTCTGTTAGACATTTTAAGTGGGCTTACACCAGGTGAATTGTAGAAACCCATGTCGAAATCAGATAAGGCTTCATCATTCAACGGTGTTAATTTGACAGGTGAATGTTGATTACCGTAAATGTTCATGTAATTAAAAGAAGACATAGGATCGTTGCTATTTTGTGCTGTTTGAGGAGGTGATGGATTTGTACGCTCATAAGCGTTAGGCACATGTTGTGATGTTGGGCTAGGAGTTGGCGCTCCTGCTGAAAAGCCTCCTGTACTAGACTGACTACTTGCTTGATCATACATTTCGACAGTCCAATCCTAAAAAAAGTATGAAGTAAGATGTCAAATTATAATTTAAACATTATTTCATTTCGACGGCTATTGGTTAAGCTTATTTGAACAAACGCCCACCCAGTGTAAAACGCTCATTAGTGAGCAAGGTGTAGTCGTGTTAGAAAGTTTCTAATTACATTTTAGTTTGGTAATTGCAAACTAGGTACTCTTTAAAAATTCCACTAAATAGTGGAATGGTTGTCAGTGGGGCGGAGTCCCTAGTCTCATAAGTCATTGGCGACTACTGTACGAGACTTGCGGTAATATATTATTTTGTTTAATATGTTTCTTTTTATTGTAATAAACAAAGGCCGGAATATAATTGAAATCTCAGTAGTTTAGTGATAGCACGATTCCAAGTGGGATAAAAGTAATGTGAATATGTTGTTTTATTGATATTAGATTTTTATACTTTGGATAAGCTAGAAAAAGCACAAATACTTTGAAAAGAGTGATGGTAGATTAAGACTAAGGAAAAGAGTCCATATGGACAAGAGAACAAACTAAAATGTAGGGAACGGTGATTGAACTGTTTATCGAAATATATTTTGAATATTTGAATGAGCTGGTAACATTAGAAATTAAAAAATAGTATATTTCACTACAAGGGAACTGCGCGCCAGTGCAGGAATCTCAACTTCTCAACAAAAGTACGAAAATAGTTAACCAACACTAGCAATAGCCACTTGTAAACAAACAACGTACTTTCGACTGGGGTAGTAAGAAAAATTGTTAGTTCGGAAAGTAGACTATCTACTTTTTCAAATTTTCACTCATTGAATGCCTTGTTGAACGTATAGTACAAGAAGTAGTTAATTCTTTTGGAAAAACGTTTGAAATTTGTTTTATAAAATGTTTAATAATGGATATCGATAATTTAATGCTTGGTTCATTCAAAAGAAAATGGAATTAATTGGTTTGTGTATGAGAAATAGATTTATATGAGTAAGTAGAGATTGATTTGTTTTGCTAATTTTAGATTAAAACTTGAATTAATTAAATGTTGATTTTCTACAGTATGTTCAATTGAAGAGATTTGTTAACCTTTTGTAATTGTTATTATTCTATTCGGATTTCTTTCTTGCTCTACTGTCTATAAGTGGCAATAATATTAAGCTTGTTTCGATACCATTCCGTTAACTGAAATATTTTTATAGTTTAGTGATATTTCAAAATATTATTAAATAAATGTTTATATAAAAAGGTAATATAGTTAGTTAGTAGGCGAATTATGAATTTAACAAATTTTTGTATAAATTCTGGCTAATCAGAAAAAGTACATTCACCAGTAACAAACCTAATGCTGTTGGAAAACGTTGGTAGGTATTATGCAGAGTGAAAAAATAATCATTTCTCTTGGTGTCACTACTGAAAATTCTATGGGTAATTTAGAAAAAATAGCCAAGTTCCATCAGGAAGAGGAACAGGAGCAAATTTTCTTTTTTTTAAATACAAATGTTCAAATAAATCTTTGTCAGTTCATAAATATACCAAACACTGGCTTATGACACAGAAAACTTTTCCAATATTGTAATCATGTTATGTTAAGTACTGGGATTGTCACCGATGATGGTATTGTGCTAGGAAGTACTGTTAGATGAATGCAACTGAGTAGACTACCCTGAGGAAGTCCAACTGAACTGAATAATATGCTCCTTTTATGTCTAAAATAATAGTTTTGAATAGTTGTAAATATTTTCTACACTTACTAAATGAAAAATGTTAAACTCCTCCAATATTTATTTATAACTTTAACCGAACTACTTCATCTACGACCTACTAACTACTTATTAATACCTCATCATAATTTACAATTACATTTTCTTGTTTCTGTGAAACTCGATCGCTATGGCCAACTTGCAAAGCTTGACTCCTTTGTTGAACGAACTGGGAATAAATATTAGTTTCGGCGACTCTAACGTTTTTTCGATGCCTTCCGCGTCTAGATTCTCCATTTTCTCGATTTTCCGCTTCGTATTTTCGTCTCATCGTCGAGTTCCAGTGATTTTTGATTGCATTATCAGTCCTACCTGGTAATAACTTCGCTATCCTTGCCCACTGATTACCGAACATCTGATGCGCTTGATAAATAAGTTCGTCCTCTTGTTCGGTCCAAGCACTTTTCTTTATTTTTGGATTTAGATGGTTGTGCCATCTTTCTCTGCACTGTTTACCTATTCGGCCTTTTAAATGTCGTGCTATTAATGTCCATTTTTTCGCTCCGTATTTATTTACTAGCTCTATAACTTTTTCGTCCTCCTGAAACAAAATTAATATATTAACTTTACATTATCTTAGAAAATACATCCATAAGTTTGAAAATATAAAATGTCTTCTGTTCCATGTTAGTAAATATCAAAATTTAAGAAGGAATTGACAAAAAATACATAGCCTCTTGGTCCACAATTCAAAATTAGTCAGGGTAGTTAAATGTGATTAAAAATTAATCCAGATGGACCAAAATTGATCAATAGAGGCTCATTAACTGAAAAATAAGTCACTATAACTTGGACTAATCAAAAATTAATAAATAAGACTCCACAAGATGACTTACTGTAATGAAATGAATCAAGATAACTGAGTGGTATTAAAAATGAATCAATAAGACATTTTATGTGATTTAGTATTTGCATAATGCCTCTTAAACACTTCACGAACAGTTACTGAACAAGTGGTTGATAAACAGGTTTTAAAATTTCCAATTCGTCAGTTAACTTATAGGTATCGAATCTCCTTAAAAAATTTCATACGTTGTCAACGTACATTCACGAACAAGTGTCCCAAAGAAGAGATAACTACTAGATATATTAAACCCTTCACATTATAATCCTGTGTACCTATTCAAAACCTAAGAAATTCTCTTTTAAAATTATAGTAGTAGTTTAAAAGAGGTCACGGTAATATCCGGTGCTCTAATAAAAAAATATTCATTGATGCGTTTTCCATGTAAGGAATCTATAATAAAGTTCTATTGAATATTTTTCGACTATTTAATATTCCACATAAAGAATTTTTCATCGTCGACCGGAAACCAGGTGGACTAGTAATCGATAGATTTGCATAAAAATGCTTACACGTTTTTCTTCTTCATTTTTAGCTATTTACAGCTTTCGGAGCGGCGTCTAATCTTATTGACACAAACTTATCAAAATTCAACGTGCCTGTGTTACGTAAGATCGTCATTTATAATAAAGATTATAGAAAACGTTTTATTCATTTTAATTCGATCTGATATGTATAATTTAAAATAACACATCACAAGGACAACACCTGACAAATAATACTTAGTTTTTTTACACTGCCCGAAGAAATTAAAGTAAATTTAAAACATATTTAAAGTTTTGTTACTTTTGCAAGAAAAGCAGGGCCGGCTTTAATCTTCAATTTTTTTATCCAGATAATTCATGTTATCCGAATGTGATTTCCACTGTAGTAGTTCAGCTTTTTGATCGACACTGTATATAATTTCTATAAAACACGTCTCGTTTTCGCTACATTTTTAAATATTTCTCCCTTTCCTACAAATAAAAAAGTATCCCTTAGCTTTAAGACAATGCCCATCAGTAATCAGCCAAGCATGGATTCTTCGCAATTTAATCTTCCCTTCACATCTTCCCCTCACTTTTACTTAACCATGCAAGCATGAAGGTACATAGACAAAGACACCAATAAACCCTTCTCATTCAAACTCCCTAATAAATAAATAAAATAGAATTGAATGAGAACCCTAAAACTCTTACGGTACTGACGCATAAGGTCGAGACTGAATTTCTTTTCAATCTCCTGTCATAATTTCTCTATGGTGAAAACCACTACTCTGCACCATATCTAGTTGGATTTTTGTCGTTTTAATACACGGGCAAAAGGGCTTTGACCTTTCGAAATCATGTAACGTGTGAGGTATGAAAAAATGCGAGTTTTTAGTTCACTCTCTAATTTTGGTTTGTATTTTTTCTTTGATATACAATGTGAGGTATAAAATTATCACCTGAAAGGGGATGATATTTTTTCCGTTGTATAATTTCATTTTTAAATCTAAAATAATAGAGTTTTTTGGGATTTTTCCATACCGAGTACGATTATACAATAAATCCGAAATAAATATTAATAATTACAAAACGTTATTTAATATGCAACGTGGTTTATTTCATTCAAATTTTTCTTCAGACACAGACAAGTTCTTTCGGAGGTGTATGTTTCACCATAAATAATACACAAGATATGAATGACGAATTCCAGGGAATAATCCAAGGCTTCGGCTATTGAGATTTACGACCATCAACGATTATATAATTCATCAAAGTTGTTTGTGTAGCCTGCGGAGAAATATTCATATTTCAAATATAACCGTTTTTCGCGAAGCCGGTAGATTTGAAAAACTAAAAGTAAATAAGAATATTTATTAATAGAAGTGACATCACATATTGTTTTAGTAAAGAAATTCTTTGACAATTATTTTGTACAAAGTGTGTCTCAAGTTGGGAAATTCAAGTTTTATAATTTATAAAAAAGGTTTTTGACATTCAATTTTTATTGTAAAAGAAATTCGTTAAATTGTCTATTTGGTGGAAAATATATGTCGATCACTAATAAATAAAATTTACTGTTTGGAATCTACTCATATTAATGTTATAAATGAAACTAACTGTTTCTAATTAATTCCACTATTTAATGAAAAAATTATGAAAATTATGAAAGGATATTGATAATTATTTCGATATTGACATATCATCGTCAGAATGACAGAAGTTACATTTTATGTGATACCTACTTGATGTTTAATATTTTGGCTAGACCAAATAGTAAGTGACTTATCTTGTGATTGACTTAATATATATGAATAGAAAAAAGAAGATATGATTTTAAATGGGAAAAAGATATCCAGGATATCCCCATAGGGCTAATAATACCTAAGCTTTAATATTTGTAAAATCATATCTTCTTCTTTTTTCTATTCATATATATTAAGTCAATCACAAGATAAGTCACTTACTATTTGGTCTAGCCAAAATATTGAACATCAAGTAGGTATCACATAAAATGTAACTTCTGTCATTCTGACGATGATATGTCAATATCGAAATAATTATCAATATCCTTTCATAATTTTCATAATTTTTTCATTAAATAGTGGAATTAATTAGAAACAGTTAGTTTCATTTATAACATTACTAATAAATAAGTCAGAGAGACAGCATGTCACAAAAGTTTGAATACTCAATGTATGGTCCTTTTTTGAATTTAAACAAATCTTTCCACATAAATTGTTTATTAACCCAGCATCTTGACAGAGTACTGGTAATATCTTCATAAGAAGATATTTACTACAATTCAGAAGTGGTTCCAACTGGTTACTGAGCAATTTTCGAGACTTATTTGGTTTTTCTTCTGGTTCCTGAAGTGGTTAGCGACATGGCAGAAGGAGGTAGTCCAAGTAACACGTCTGAAGGTTCAGCATCGCAGGGGACTCTGATGGTTAAGTATATGGAGATTAGGTTAAATATGGAGCGTAATAGAATAGCTTCGGAAGAAAAGTTTTTAAAATTGCTTGAAAGGTCTAGTAACGCACATGAAAATAAAGAATTCCATATTATTCTCGACTAGTAGAAGTATAGACGATTTAAATGGAGAGAATCTAGGAAAACCTGCTTAATAGTCTTGAGAGTGCAGCGGTTCTACACAATTGGCCGCAAGAGTTTATCTAGGAAACATCCAAGATTCATATGATAGGCACAGCTAGAAAATGGTTCACTGAAACGATTTCTAGATTTAGGACTTTTAAAGATTTTAAAACAAGTTATGATTTTAAACTGAGTAAGGATGATATGTGGGAAAAGATGAAGAAACGAATTCAAGGTAAAACAGAATCGGTGTATTCTTATTTTCAAGATTCGCTTAGCAGAAGTTTAGGTTATGATTTTGATGAAATCAAGGAAGGGAGCTAGTGATTGTAGTACTACAAAATAAAAATATAATTTCTGGTTTGATGGCTAAAGATTCAACAGACACCGATGAATTATTACCCGATATTTTTGAATTCGAGAAAATCAACAATAAAGCCAATTTTCATAGCCAAAATAAAAATCAAGCTCATCGTAATTTTTGGAACAGAAATAATAATTATTTTGGTGATTCTGATATGGCTAGTAGAGATTCTACAGAAAGTACTAGTATTGAAAAAGAAAAAGTTAATTCTATAATGGAAATTCAAGAAAAGGATAAAAAATCTAGACTGATTTGCTATAAATGTAAAGGAAGAGGACATAATATAAAAAAAAATGTCTACAAAATACAAATCAATTTTCAGTTGCTGCTAATGTTTCACATGAAGGAAGTTCAAGTCTATGATAAAAATAGTTAGGTTGATAATATCCAAAAATTCCTTAGATCAGTAAAGATTGATCATCATCTAAATATAACGGAATTTGTAGATCCGGGTAGTGCAGTTTGTACAATAAAAGAAAAAGTAATATCTGCTCATAATCTACCATGCCAACCAACTGATCAAAATTTATTTGGGCTTGGAGGCCAGAGCGTGAAGAGTAAGAAAATCACTAAGTTTGTATTAACTTTGGATGATGTTGAGGAGGAAATTGAAGCTTTGGTTGTTTCCAATAGTTCTCAAGCAATGGACTTAGTAATCGGAAGAACTTTTACCGAATTACCTCGGATTGCATATGTTAAAATTGGCGAACAACTACATTTTGGCTACAAACATGAAGATGCATTCACAAACTGTTGACTTCTAAAACTTTCTATCCTCATCACTTTCAAATCTCATGGCTGTTTCACGACGTGCTTACACTATTTATATACTGGAGGCTACTCACACGATTTCTATAAAAATTGGCATAGATGGAGAATAAGTTATGGCGAATTTATGGAAAATATCTTGATATACATGCCACTTCCGGTTTTACCGAAGTAGTGTAAGCCTGTAAAGACTTTGTCAAATTCTCGAAGTTTCCTGAATCTTCTATGTTTCTCGTTTCTCGTAAACGGCAATCATTCAAGAAAACTCCGGGCGCCATCGGTTCTAGAACAGACGCGGTTACAAGTTACAATCGCCAGTCGGAGTTCTTGGAATTCGTTGGTGTTTGCTTCGAGAATGGGGTATCGTTTTCTGGTTTTATAAAATTGGTTTTCGTTACAATATTAGAAATGATTAGAATGTAATGTGGTACGCACTGTTACAAAAATACTAGAATGAGTAATGAGTGAATTATCTACCAACAAAAAGTTGTCGGTAACTCATAACGTTTAGAAAACTATTCAAGTTTACTACGTGAATTCCCGAATCAAGTATATATAACCGGTTTTTATATAAATTCAAATATTTATTTTTCTTAGTTACTCTATTTAAACAACTCGGTAAACTTCGGCAAAAATGTGAAGTAATTTCTAAGATTAGTGTTATTCCTTAATGATATGTAATAAAGATTAAGCTTACAAAACTGAGATGAATATAATAGCATCGGGAAAAATGAGTACCTAGTACCTAATCTGGTACTGTTTAAAGCATTAAAACGTGTCCCATGTGTTACTTAATAAAATTGGAGCATTTTCTACCGTTGAAAACAGGGCAGGTTTAAGACAAAAAGAAACTACAAAATTTAGAGGTCCTCATATAAAGAGGATATTAGTAATAGATGACAAAGATAATAGTTTAATAATATTATAACGT
The DNA here is from genome assembly GCA_947563755.1 of Lochmaea crataegi. Taxonomy (NCBI): domain Eukaryota; kingdom Metazoa; phylum Arthropoda; class Insecta; order Coleoptera; family Chrysomelidae; genus Lochmaea; species Lochmaea crataegi. The sequence goes on along the minus strand of OX387423.1, from coordinate 86,089,083 downwards.
CTTACAAAGTTTTTGAAAAATATTTTTCAAAGAACAGAGACCGTTCACTAAGATGCAACAACTACTTCTCGTGCTATATGCCCCGACAGACATTGAAGTACACTTCTTAAACGGGGTTGGTATATCTCAGGGCTTCTGAGCGGATGACACCTACCTTGTACTGATGAGGCGCAAATACGCCAAAACCGGTCTACAAGTGATGTTGTCCCTTCTAATTACAAATCAGTTTAACTTAGAAGTGTAATTCAATGTCTGTCGGGGCATATAGACCGAGAAGTAGTTGTTGCTTCTTAGTGAACGGTTTCTGTTCTTTGAAAAATATTTTTCAAAAACTTTGTAGTATTAAACTATTATCTTCGACATTTTTGACAATTTTTACAGGAAACTGTAATTAGTAAAGGATATTAATATTCCATTCTCATTACACCTCAACACTTTTTTGTCATCCAAAGGACAACTAAACATTTTAGGCTTTTGCGTATACCAAATTTTCGAAGTACCACCCTGTGTGATTATAATGTCAGTAATGAAGTAACTAATGGATAAGGATAACTAATTGAAAAATCGCGATAAAAATTTTTGGACCACGGATTATTGTTCATTGATCTATCCTGTAGGCGCCTGAATTTTTTCAGTTCTCAATTTTCATATTTAATAAGTTTAAATAATATTTATTCATTAAAGGACCGAAGTGGGCGCGGCTTGCGCAAGCCGAAGTACCCGTTTTCGGGAGTATTTTAATTATAAATATTGGTCCTACAGTTCCGAGGGTTGGGACGTTTTTTTAGGAAATGTCCTCCTATTTTTGAATCTTTTTTCAAATTTGAAAAATCTCAAATAGTTTTTGAGATATTTGCAAAAAACCAAACCCTTTTTTTCACTTTTGCAATTTTTACACCTCAATCATAATTTTCGGAGAACTCTAAAAAGTTTTGACCTAAAAGGCACTTGTTGACTAGACTATAAAGGTTGTAAGCCAAAAGGAAATATCTGGAAACTTTTTTATTATATTTGAATTCCCGTACCGTACCTTTATTAGGACATGGTTAATAAATTTATACGTAGCTCCCACCGAAGTTTTTTTTTGTAAATTTCATGAATTTTCTCGCTAATAAATGTGAAAAAAGAACAGTTGCAGTGGATGAGTATTTTTATGAAGGGGATATATATAAAGTGAAATTATTTGCTTGAACGCCTTATTCCCACAAGTTCGTTTTGAAAACCGGAAGTTTTCATTAAGGATGCAGAGAGAGGCATAATTCACGATGGTAAAACACATGGTCAGTTAATAGAACAGGTTTGTAAAAACCTAATGCCATTATTTATTAACGACACTTCGAGATGAACACGAATGGAATTTAGCATAAAGACCAGACAAGTATTTGTATTTTATTCAGTTAGCAATAAATAAATATCCTAAATTATTGGTTTTTCGCCGATGTACTGAATGAATGTACTATACAGAGTGAATCATGAAGAACTGTACCGGTTGTCCCAGTAAGAATTTTTTTATTCAATTACGCCCTCTAGTGGTAGACATACAAATGCAAACTTAGAAACAATTTACACCTTTTTCTCGAGGTCACTTATGCCATAAAAATTTTTTCCGCGGCTGTACTATCCAAGACCCATTTTTATTGGTTAGCCAGGAGCATGCACTGGGTGAGTAATTTTGGTTGTGATTGCCTATAACGACAATCGAAATCACCCTGTACATTTCCTCTTAACTAACCCTGTATATTTGTTTTTCATTCATTGGGCGCCAAAACGTTATTATTTGTCCTTTTACAGAGACAACTGTCGTGGTGGTGTAATTTAAAAAATGACGTAAGTGTCTATGTACATGACTTTATTTGTAAGGTCAGGAGAAAACAGAATATTCTACTTTTGCGTGTCAAATCTCAACAAAAAACATTTGAGAATATGATAATGAAATCCCAACCTCTTCAATTTCGTCAAAGAAAATAGGCCGCTTTGATAAGTTCTTGATTGCGTTGCGAAAATAAAACGAAATAGAGTTTTTAGTATTCCGATTAGACAGGAAGTTTGATTGTTCATTTTGAGGTACAGTGGCGTAGTCAGATTTAAAAAATTTTTTTTTACTATTGAGTTCCGCAGCAACCTCGTCAAGAAAGGGGTATGGGATGGCGGGTCCAATAAAGCACTTTTTCAGAATTTTTTTCAAGAGAATTAAATTTTGTGTACACTCATTTGAAGAACATTTTTGTTCGAAAATATTAATAAATAAGCCAGTGAGAGCGGTCAGAAACACAAAAAATTGCACAAAAATGACCAATTTAGAGAAATCTAGCTTGCAACGTAATTTTTTTCAATTTTCAAGATATTTTTCAACTTTTAGCAATTGGCTGAAGTCAGAACCACGATATTAACCATAAAAATTGCGCTACATTCGAATAACCTTAAAACCCACTAAAATGTATATTGTAAAATATTATATTTTATATTTCTAGCGTATATTATATTAGACAAGACCCATTAAGGAATATGTCACATTACTTTTGAACCGAGTTTTGTTTTCTTATCTCTCCACATGTGCATATGGTCAAGTTAAAAAGGGAAGTGGTCTGTTTGGGGATAGGATTATTTGGAATGTTGAGTCTATACATAACCGTGGTATTGAAAAGAGTAAATTCAGGTAGTTGTATTATTATCGAGTTTTATTATAACTATCTTTTTTGAATCTTACAAAAACTTTGTTCAACTTCAACATGAATCATATTATCAGATGTTTTTGAAACTCTGGCCGGTGGGGAGGGTGTCATGCTATTTGCGTACGTGCTATTTACGTATAAGGATTATTTAGTGCTATCTGCGTACAAGGGTCGGCGGTTTGATACCAGCTAGCAAAATAAATTTCGGCAGAGTTGGGATTATGGGTAATTAATTCTGTTTTCATTTTCCTTGCCCTTAGCGAAAAATTAACCAATGATCTGTTTTAAAACGTAATAATACTTGCATTAAACCATGATATTTAGAAATAGAAATATTAATAACAAGACTTGAAGTACAGTACTAACAGAATAATATTTTTTTCTACACCCACATGTATATTATCCATTTTCTGCACAATTTACAGAACGTAAATGTAGGCCATTCCGGTTAACTGAACGGATATGATTTCATATACATCCTAGAACGTATATGAAATCCACCAATCAGCATTTGCGTTTAGTACCCGCCAGCTAATATTTTTTCAATTTCATAGAAACGTCAAAATAACTTGTCAAAATATTTCTATAGTTTTTAAGAAAAATATTAGTAAAAATGAGTGATTCCAGTGATGAATCAATAAATAATTTTCCACCAGATATTCGCTTAGCCGCAAAGGAGACGTGTAACGTATAGAAACAGAATAAATTGAATATTTAAGGGTACTCCTGATACAGGGTCAGTTTTTATGTAATACATTTGACGTTATAGATAGATGATTAGTATATTCATCGGTAGTCCAGTGGTAAGTATCCCAGCCTCTCACGCGGTAGATCAGAGTTCGTTTCCCTGTTGGGAATTTTTTTTTAAATTTTAATTTTATTTCTAAATAATAATAATAGTAAAATTATTAAAAAAATTTAATTTGAAGTTATATTATAGTTTAATAAAATTTTTATTTTCTAGATTTTTTCTTAAGTGGGTCGTAGAAAAAATATACTGTTCGACTCGTGTGGATTGTCCATATCGCTCTCGGACGTCCCCGTGCGATATGGCCATCATATCCACACCAGTTGCACAAACTACTATTCTACAACTGCTATGAAAAGTGACGTATTTCTCATACCTTACTTGATTTCAAAACCAAATATTGCTCATACTGTGAGAAATATTATTTCTCACGGCACTTTGCCCACGCCACATATATATGGAGAATCAAATAATATCGACAAAAACTTAGTAGGCTACTGTCATCTTTAAATACCTACTTAGTTGTCACAAAACTGTCAGATTATATTAGAAAATATGTTAAATATTTTAAAAAATTGTCAAACATTTTGAAATATGGTCAAAAATTTGGAAAAATGGTTAATAATTATAAAAGACTGTCAAAAATTTGGAAAAATGGTTAATAATGATAAAAGACTGTAAAAAATGGTCAATAATTGTTAAAAATTGTCGGGACAGATTGGAAAAATTGTCAAAAATGGTCAATAATTGTCAGAATCTGTCAAAAATTGTCAAATATTTTAAAAAATGCTTAAAAATAGTCAATAATTATTAAAATTTTGAAAAATATCAAAATTTTTGAAAGTTGTCAAAAATGGTCAATAATTGTCAGAAACTGTCAAACATGGTCAATAATTGTTAAAATTTTGAAAAAATTGTTGAAAATTGTCAAAAATGGTCAATAATTGTTAAAATTTGAAAAAGTGGTCAATTGTCAAAAATTGTCAAAATTTCCGAAAAATTGTCAAAAATTGTGAAAATTTTGAAAAAATGGTCAATAATTATGAAAAACTGTCAAAATGGTCAATAATTGTTAAAAATGGTCCATAATTGTCAGAACCTGTCAAAAATTGTAAAAAATGGTCAATAAATGTTAAAATTGGAAAAATGGTCCAAAATGGTCAAAATTTTTGAAAAATTGTCAAAAATGATCAATAATTGTCAAAATTGGTCAATAATTGTTAAAATTTAAAAAGACAGTCAAAATTTTGAAAAAATGGTCACTAATTATAAAAACTTGTCAAAAATGGTCAATAATTGTAAAAGATTGTCAAAATTTTTGAAAAATGGTCAAAAACACTCAATAATTGTCAGAACCTGTCAAAAATGGTCAATAATTGTTAAAATTTGGAAAAATGGTCTAAAATGGTCAAAATTTTTGAAAAATTGTCAAAAATGATAAATAATTGTCAAAACTGTCAAAATTGGTCTATAATTTTAAAAAATGGTCAATAATTGTTAAAATTTGAAAAAATTGTCAAAAAATTTCAAAAAATGGTCATTCTATTGTGCACAAGAAGGAAGCTTCTATCGGCGGTCCGGCGACCGCTCACCTTTTCTTTTTGTTTTACTAACCATAAAAATAAATATTAAGTTACTTTACTTGTATTCTTTAAATTTGTGCAGTTGTAGAAAAAGTATAGTGTGCAACATGTGAGAAAAGTACTTTCCCCACAAGTTGCACACTATACTTTTTCTTCTCTGTTGCACAATATACTATTTCACACTTTACCGAAATTTATTTTGCTACATGGTGTCAAACCGCCGACTTTTGTACGCAGATAGCACTAAATAATCCTTGTACGCAAATAGCACTATTTCGATGGGGAGTTCCACCGTTCCCTTACGCCCTCCATGTAGCTACACCACTGGTACTTGGAATTCTTACATTAAATTTAATAAAGCTATGCGTTTAAAAATAAATGTTGATAAAAAAATATTAATAGATAAAAATAATCCAGTGCGTTTTTAAACATTTTATTTTATTTACGCCGACCACATTTTTGTACAGGGTGTTTCATTTGGAAAGGGAAATCCTTTTGCAAACCGATATACAGGATGTTTTGTCTATTTTGCTAAGTAAGGTCGTAACTAATGAAACACCCCGTATATATTTTTGACATTTGGTACACGTTTCTAATTTTGAAACAACATTAATAGGTTTTATGGAATAAAGTGTATAAAAACTTGTTTTTATTTTTACGAACCTCTTTCGTCCAAGGACCCTTCACCAATTCAGGATTGACAACTTTGGTCCATCTTTGTTGGCATTGTACGTCCGACCGGTCAGGGAAATGTTCGGCAATAATATCCCACTTCTCATTATACTCATCCACTAACTGTTTCAACCTGGAATCCTGAAAATAAATAAAAAACACTTAATTTTTGATAATCTAAGTTGGTAAAACTGCACTACATTTGACAACAGCGAATGACATTGCTTATAACAGTCAGTTATAACATTCCTTTTGTAAGAAACATTTTACTATACAGACAGTAGATCAAATGACAGGTGACAAATGACACAACGAAACGTCAGATGTTTCTCTCAAATAATTTCAACGTTGTCAGATTTTAAATATTATACTAACTATAGGTGAAAAATGTATCAAGTTTTAGTTCACTTTTGGCGCTAGATTCTTAATTTCAAATCCCAATTTACACCAACTAAAAAGTGTTTTCGCCCTTCCGTAGGGTACCTCTCTTATTTCCCTAAACTGATATGTATTATTAATTCTTTTGTATGACTATCGACCCTTCACTTTTATACCCTAGCACTGAAATTTAATACAATGCTTACCTCTTCTTTGCTCCATCGTCCTTTATTAATAGATTTTTTAGACCTAGCTGGATGCTCCGCACCAGCAGAATCGTCTGAGTCCTCGTTACCACTAATATCTATTTCCGAATCTTCCCTTTTAAATCTGTAACAAGAATAAACATGTTTAAAAATATATTCCTTCAAGTTCAATGAAAAGTAGGTGATAAAGTAAGGGGGGATACGTGAGTTCCAAGTACTTTATGTCTTCTGCAAATTATCAGAAATGATGTATTGGTATATTTGTTTGAGAATAACCTTTTGGTAAATATTGTAACGCGAGCTACTGCATTAATATGCTCACTTAGTGTACCCAGTGAAATCCCCGTATGAGACGACTATGGCTCCTCCGCCCAATTTTCGAGAAGCATCCAAAATACAAAACATGGAGAATATCCAGTGCACCCGCCAGAACGTCGAGAGCTTTCTAGAATTACTGCGCGCGAGTATAAATAGGCCACGAGCATCGCTGCAGGCAATTAGTCAATCAGTCAGTGTTGATACCGAAGGAAAGTAATCGCGCCTCGATAAAGTGTTTATTAAGTGACTCTCATATAAATTATAATTAGTGTGTTTAGTGTATTACATAAATTATTAAATAAGGACTGAATTACATATAAATCTGTAAATATAAATTAGAATAAACGTTACAATATTAATGTTAATCGAGAAGATTGATATTTAATTGAAAAGTCGAAATTATTGCTAAATTAAACAAGTTCTTTGACCTGGTCACTTTACAACAAAACGATAGAATTTGGCATTGAGAATAATATATTTCTAAGTATGAGATAATCCTTTCACACATGTTGAAAAAAAAGTAAGGTCATTTCTCAAAGTACTAAAAATGTCTAAATAACAATCATATTATTGTAATGTTCACTTGGAAAAAATCTTAATTTTGATAAAAAACCATTTCCTGAAATTGTATAACAAAAGTTTCCATGAGCACATTTCAATCCTATGAAAAGTTTTTGAAATATAAGATGTTAAAGTTGGAAAGTAGCGGTTTTTCGAAAGTCAAGATTTCGTTTAGAAAAACCTTTTGATTATAAATATTTTGCACGACTGTTAATCCTAACCTATAAGGCAGTCGTTTTTAATGTTTCATCTCAAATATTGATATTTAAGTAAATAATACAGGGTGTCCTAAGATAAAGTAACATATTTTGACGGCTTATTACTCGAGAATGGAAAAAGATATCGACGTGCAGTTTTCGCTAAACTTCTTATATTTCCTTCAAATTTTTGTTGACATAGTTGCCAAATGTATATTATTTCCCGAAAGCGCCGAAAAAATGACCCTTTTTAAAGCGAAATTATCGGTTTATTAAATACAACACCTTATATTTTTTAATATTTTTAATATTTTTTTAACTTTCTGTGCGAGGTCAGTATTTTTGGATTTTATACACACGCACAATACATTTTCCTTTCTTCAGGTGTTTGGCATTATTTTGATTTCCGGCCAAAGTTGAGGTCCTAGAAAAAAAAGTTGAATATAAAAGTTGTAGATCTTGGAAAAATCTACAACTTTTTCATTAGTGACTTTTTCACATAACCTCAAAATTGGTTCGGGAAATGCAAAAAACTGCATTTTTCGATTTTTATTTTTAGTTTTGTCAAAAATTGTTCGATTCTGATGAAAATTTGGTAGAAGGTAGTTTATTATAGTCACAAACTATGAAATTTTTTTTCAAATTAAAATATTGAAAAGTTTTGGAATTATGATGTTTTTTCGGTAAAAACACTTTTTTTCGGGGGTGGAAAAAGGCATTATTGCGATTTCCGGCCAAAGTTGAGGTCCTAGAAAAAAAAGTTGAATATAAAAGTTGTAGATCTTGGAAAAATCTACAACTTTTTCATTAGTGACTTTTTCACATAACCTCAAAATTGGTTCGGGAAATGCAAAAAACTGCATTTTTCGATTTTTATTTTTAGTTTCGTCAAAAATTGTTCGATTCTGATGAAAATTTGGTAGAAGGTAGTTTATTATAGTCACAAACTATAAAAAATTTTTTTAAATTAAAATATTGAAAATTTTTGGAATTGACGTTTTTTCGGTAAAGACACTGTTTGGGGGGGATGGAAAAAGGGCATTATTGCGATTTCCGGCCAAAGTTGAGGTCCTAGAAAAAAAAGTTGAATATAAAAGTTGTAGATCTTGGAAAAATCTACAACTTTTTCATTAGTGACTTTTTCACATAACCTCAAAATTGGTTCGGGAAATGCAAAAAACTGCATTTTTCGATTTTTATTTTTAGTTTCGTCAAAAATTGTTCGATTCTGATGAAAATTTGGTAGAAGGTAGTTTATTATAGTCACAAACTATGAAAAATTTTTTCAAATTAAAATATTGAAAACTTTTTGAATTATGACGTATTTTCGGTAAAAACTCTTTTTGGGGGGTGGAAAAAGGCATTAATTGCGATTTCCGGCCAAAGTTGAGGTCCTTGGAAAAATCTACAACTTTTTCATTTGTGACTTTTTCACATAACCTCAAAATTGGTTCGGGAAACGCAAAAAACTGCAATTTCGATTTTTATTTTTAGTTTCGTCAAAAATTGTTCGATTCTGATGAAAATTTGGTAGAAGGTAGTTTATTATAGTCACAAACTATGAAAATTTTTTTTAAATTAAAATATTGAAAATTTTTGGAATTGACGTTTTTTCGGTAAAGACACTGTTTGGGGGGATGGAAAAAGGGCATTATTGCGATTTCCGGCCAAAGTTGAGGTCCTAGAAAAGAAAGTTGAATATAAAAGTTGTAGATCTTGGAAAAATCTACAACTTTTTTATTAGTGACTTTTTTACATAACCTCAAAATTAGCTCGAAAAACGCAAAAAACTGCATTTTTCGTTTTTTATTTTTAGTTTCGTTAAAAACTGTTACATTTTAATGAAAATTGGGTAGAATGTAGCTTTTATAGTCACAAAACAAGAAAAAAATTTTCAAATGAAAATATTGAGAATTTTTCGAATTTTGACGTTTTTTCGGTAAAGCACTTTTTGGGCGGGGGAGGGGGTTTGGCTTGGAAAAAGACATTATTGAGATTTCTATTGCGATTGTGAGCTTCTATGAGTCCAACACTGTTTGGGTCCTGGACCCATTCGAACATGAGTTTCCCATCTCAGCCCGAAAAAAAAGGCCTTCTATGTTTAAAAACAATGAATTGCATTTGGTTGAAAGATTAAAATCTAAACTTAATAAAATAATGGATTTAGCTCTTTTCATAACCGTCGTATACAAAAATTTTGACTATGAAAAGATGACCTATTTTGAGATGTATCACTTTTCACATGACTACAGCTTTGTAATAAAATGTTAGAAAAAGTACTCGATGTCTACAAAACATCGTTTTTTCATCCGATACATCGAAATACAGTTTCGATTTATCGAATCGAAAAAAACATCGATGTTTTTTTTAAAGTGGATAGCCCTAGGAGAAACTGTTGTCAGGATTCAACCAATGCGAGTAGTCAAGCGTCGTGCTAAAGTGCTGCTGTGCGTTGTGGACGAAAGTTTGGAGTGGATAGACGAAGAAAACGTAGACGTTTCCAGTGACTGTCTTCCTGCACTACCAGAAATCCCAGATGACATATTATGTCTAATTACTTCGATCGAAAAAGTACACGAGTCTCCATGAATTGAGTAAAAATTAAAAAAAAAGTGATGTTTTTACTTTGAATTTTATTTAATTTAAATAAATTAAGTATAGTATACCTGAACAATTTATTATTTTCCCGAATGATGAAAATAAATTAAGTTTAAAATATTTTTAGCGTCAATCTCACCTAAGTGGGGGAGGAGTCTAAACTGACCGAAAAAGAGATCACTTAATTAATTATCTTTTCCTAAAATTAAATAACTAATAATTTATTTGTGTGCTGGATACTTGGGGGAGAGGTAGTTATTTTTGGAGGGTTTGTCATCTCCACCAAGCATCCATAATTTCTTGCAAGAGCTAGGAACAAATTACATTTTTATATACTCTTGTTATTCAGTAATATAGTACTATTCTCCTCATGTTGCGTTTTGATGTTCTATGCTTTTCCTATGTAATAACTGTTTAATGTGCAGCACGCAAAATTGACGTAACAATGTAATATATAAATTCTAGAGACGACGCAATATATTACTTACCCATATTCTAAAAGAATATTCTAATTTTCTACCCTATTTTACGTCAAAAGTGCCGGATGTAAGAAATTCACAGGAAATGACCTCTTAGAAGGGTTCATCAACCATGTATGATGGTTACTTCAACAACTAATATTATTAACTTTCAACTCCTACATTTCATATAAAATAATTTTTTTTCAAGGATTGTGATAAATCAAAAAATCATGGTGGTAAATTTACGTAAAATATGAGAATTGCACCTGGGCTGCTTTTACGTTTTCCAACTTTTTTTTTATTGTATCGAAAGTCTTTGTTGTGTCATCGTCTGCTACCGGGTAGAAACCCCACATTATATTCCAGAATTACGTACATGTGGAATGGAACGAATGATTAGTCCGCGTGGGAACAAACCACGTTTTTAGTTCTCAAATTAGTGGTGACACGAGACTTGGAAAAGAAAAAAAATATATAAAAAAGAATCGTGATCGGTGAATCGTAATGTGATATTTTGATTAGTCGAGTGTGGAGCAAGGTTTAAAAGAGTTTCTTTAAATGAGGTAAGTTCCGGAAGTTACTATGAAGTATCCAAAAATCAATTGTGAAATTATTTTATTTTCAATCCCCGGGAAAAAAATGAAAAAATTCAAATTCAAAGAAAGTATAGTGGTGCAAATCGTTAGAAGCTACTATTTCTTGCACATTGTATTTGGAAAAAAATATTGTTAGCATACATTTTATAATTATCCAAAAATCGCTGGTAAAAACTATAAGAAATATTTATTAAAAATTTAATTACTTTATTAAAATAAAATAGTAAAAGAACATCTGCGCCACCGAAAACTTCCTCTTGGCAAAGATTACAAAATATATATAAGATAGTTCACTTGAAGGCGGTCTGATTCTTCTTAGTGTTTTAAACGATCGCCGCACTCATAAATCATATTTACGGCTCCCTTTTGTCGTAAATAACGACACCGCTAGGTACCAGGGAATTAGAAGAGTATATTTTATTCCAAGCTATACAGGGGTACCTTGAGAAATATATATTCAAATAGGATGATTTATTAAAGGTTTTTTTTTATATAATGTTTTTAAATGTTAATTATTTCGAAAAAAGTTCAGGATATGAATTTGAAAAGGAAAGTTTAGGTATAAGTAAAAAATACATTAAAATTTTTAAAATGAATCAATTGACATATTTTATTCAACATTTTAGTAATTTTGTGATGCTTATTGATGATCTAGCGGTTATTTATACAGAATATCACAAATTAAATTATACATACTTATTGGCCACCAGAATAATAGGACCACTAAAACAATTTTGATCTTTAAATTAGACACTCCGTATTTTTTAGATTCACAAGGTTAAAACAGTAAAAACATATTATGCAGCTGCAGGATATATTTATTAATAAATTAGATATGTGAATTTTCAAATTCAACTAAATAACTAACAAATATCTTTGTTACAATAGTTTTGAAAAAGTTGAATTCCGTATTTGATAACTAATTTAATACCCACCTCTCAACGTCTTTGGGACAACGATAAAAGGATATTTCTGGTTTTCCCACCTTGCTGGAACAACCGATCACAGCACAATACACAGGCATTTTAAAACCACAATTATAATATTATTAATGTTACTTTTGGAAGACAGGAGTTGAAATAATGCGAACAAGAAATGTTACTTCCGGAACGTTTCCCGAAAAACTAAATGAAATACTTCTACGAAGTTTCTAGAGATTGTAGGCACATTTCTGGCCCTTAATTGCTTCTCTATATTTTTATCATTGTTTACATTATAAGTACTCAAAATCAAGACTGCATTCAGAATTCGTGAGAAAGTGATAAACTACCATTTATTATGTATACAACTGAGACTATTAACAAATATCACAAAATATTTATTTTATAAGTTTTGCTATTGAAGAGGAAAATATGAATATTATTTTTTCCCTATTGCAATAATTAATTAATAAATTTAAAATATCTATAAAACATAAACACGAACAACGAATTCTAAAATACCAGCGCTCGATAGGCGACAACCCGTATAATATGCAAAATTATATGCAAGTAAGGGTTTAGCGACATACTGTAGCATGGCGCCAACCGCTAAGTCACCAGACAGTAACCAGCGGTATGAATCCTTTGATCGATAGAATTCGTACGAGTGAACAATCTTATATATATTTTGTAATCTTTGCTCTTGGTATCAATTGTACTTAAATCTAATTTACATTTTATTGTATTTCTGTGTTTTGTGTATAACTTTACCTCAACATGATAACTTTTTAAAACATAAATTGTCACAAAAATAAAACCACTGGACACTGTATTAAATTCAAAAACAATACACTAAAATCTTTCACTAATACGCGATGCAAGCAAGCCATGTGTTCCTGTTAGGAACACATTGCCTAACTTATTATCAATCAAGTTAGTTGAAAAACGCGCGTAAGAAACTCTATATAAACAACATATGTCCACCAGTTTATGTTTCATACTTGAATAATCACCGATCTAACAGAAGGTCTACAGGGAAACTAACACTTTATACACAATATCTGAAGTTTTATTAAGCGTACCATTTAGTGGCTACAAGGCCAGATATTTGATATTTATATTTACAGTAAGGAACATTTTTAGTTAAATTTGTAATCAAAACAGCTTATCGGCATGTTGATATGAAGGCATTTGCGAATTAAATATTAAAGAAAAAAAATTATGTTTATGTTATCTATAAGAAATATAATTAAAAAAGAATTATTTCTATTTTTAACAGCATATTTGGAAATGTTTATATCAGATAAAGTTAGACACTACTCAACAACGTAACGCTTCTAGGTTAATCTTCTTATCGCTTATCATTAGGATTACGGAAGTAGCTTTAAAAAACATAAAAATACCTACTTAGTGTCTAGTTATTTTACAAAATATACCAAAAAGTACCGAAACAAACCCATATAATCATTTAAATGCTACTGATTATTTTTCTTAGTGTTACAATTATTTATTACGCATTTAACGAACGAAGTAACAAACTGGAAAATAATTTCCTCCATTTTCCTTTGTTCGATGTTGTAATCCAATTTACCTCCGAAACAAGACACCTGCCAATAGGGTACAAGCATAGATTTTGCTATTGGTGGGAATTGATGCTTTATCAGGTCTCCTAACACCTTGCATGCCTATTTTTTCAAAAAAATATAAACTTTACTTTTAAAACGACTTTAAAAATCATAAAATCTGAAAGTCCGCCAAAACGCGCTTAACGTCATAAAGATGGCTGCCTCAGCCGTTGACGTCACTCCATTTGTTTACGTTCTTATTCGTGTATCACGCTCTGAGTTTTTATGACCAAATTTGTTACTGAAAGCTTTAAAAATGGATAAAGCCGAAAAAAAAAACTTTATATTCCAAGTATTGCATTGTTCCAGAGTGTAAATCAACGTCTATCAAAACTCCAGACAAAATATTTGTTACTTTACCTGGTGGCGCAAGCAAAAATGCACTTAAGAGAAGGGCATTGTGGTTGCAAGCTATGCGTCGAAACAAAAACGATATTTCGATAAATACTACTGCTTTTGTTTGTGAAGACCATTTTAATGTAAGTACCTACTTCTATGTTGGTAATTTTTCTTCTTAAATAGTTTGAGGTTATGTACCTATATGTCTAGGAATCAACCATAAAAACATTATTTTCTTACCAACTCAGGCCTACATGGCATCGAAATATGGTTGGTATATATTATAAAATAAATGAGTCTACTTTGGTCAAGTTATCAGTTTGTGCTTTTACAAAACTTTCGCTAGCTATATCTTTACTCACAAAATATGAAAGAATCGTCACTGAACACTGAACTAGTAAATGAAATATTTTCTTCTAAAAGTTTTAAAATATCCTCGGAAATATCGAATATTTATGTCCACTTTCCACTTTACGTTGACTTTTAGAAATAAAAAAAGCACACACAAACACGTATTGGTCTCAAACAAACATATAAATGATATTTTTACGTCGATGAAGCAATTAATAGTTAATTAAAATACAATATAAACACAAAACTACACAGAACCTAATGCAATACCGGCCATATTGACAAAAGTAAACAAATGGTATGACATCACACGTATCATCGGTAGCGTTCGGAAATCCTCGGGTGGTGGTCGGAAAGTGCATGAAAATTTGAATTTTATTTTAAAATTTGGAAGTAATTTCCAATGGAAACTGGTTTATTTCCTATTATTAGTTATTTTTGATATCAACTTTACTATTACAAATTAATATCTAAGCAAAATATGAAACATGCGTGTACTGTATTCGTTAGATGTTACTTTGTAAAATATCGAAATGAGATTTAGTAACATTTGAAACAAAATTTTTTAATTTATGTGTTGATCAATTAAAGACAGGTGATAATAGACGTCAAAGTTAATACTATTATAACGCTTTACAAAATTTGAAAGAACAGAGACCGTTCACAGTAAGAAGCAACAACTACTTCTCGGGCTAATAATATCGTAGTATATAACTAGTAATAAAACATTGAATTGAATCAGTAGGAAAAAAATCTTCTATTAATGCAATATTAAGAAAACGGAAATGTTTCGTATTCGTATAGTAACAACGGCGGCTAGCTGATCAATAATAGGTACTCGTAGTTAGATAATAAAAGTAAACTTGAATATTAAGAGTTTTTAGTACTCGCTTTAGGGGTTAGAGCTAATAGATTTGAATTATTTTTAAACTTTACCTTGTCAGTAAAACGGGGTTGTTGTATTCATCAAATAATTCAAATTCTCCTTGCTAAAATTATGTAAATAACAACTGGAGAATATTGTTTATTTTGAGTTATATTCAATCAAAGCGGAACATAACATAAAATACAAACTCTCCGCTTCTGAGCGTTAATAATCGGTGCGTTCTTCAAGCAACTGAGATAATATGTATTCTACGACTAGTGATGAGAGATATTTCACGAACTGTTACTTTTTCACTGATACGAACAAATCACAGATCCTATAAGCAAATCTAAAGCGTGACGCGATCACAGCCAGCGAAAACGACAATGAATTGAATGAATGATTCGAAATATTCGAAATCGAACATAATATTGACCTCCATCGCTCTCATTCGACTAAAATTTGTCAACAAGATCGAATTTTGAAGATCGATATCTTACGAAATGAAAATAGATGCAATTTTTCCTATCGTATTTTCAAAACAAAATATCGAAGGTCGTGATCAAGTCACATTTTAAAATAACTGATATTAAAAAATCACGATATCATTTCACAACGTGATTAAAAAATCACAATATCACTCATCACTATCTATGACACGCCGAAATAAAAAATTTGGTCTTGCTGCAAAATCGATCTTTTGTCTTCACCCTTCATCTATTATAGTGAGCTTAGGTAAATGCGGCGACAAAGATGAAGAATTTACTAAGTGGGACGTACTTCTTATATTATTCTAGTGTTTGCGTAGATCCATGATTACCAACTTGAATAATTTAAGGCACTAGTTTTTAATTGATTTTATTAACAGATTTTTACATCTATCGAATCTTGAATTGTCGAATGTTTGCATGAATGCTTTCGCCATTTTGTATTTGTACCGGAAAACGAAGTGGAAGTATAGGTACACGAAGAACGAGGAGACAGTGTTGTGCAAGTTATAAGTTAATTCTTGGTTTAATTTGGGTATGCCCAATACAGGGGTTAGAATTTGCACACATTTATTGGAATTTCTGCTTATTGGTTAGATTTGGAGGTGGTCATTCCACCGAAAGGGATTTTATTCAAACTGCTATCAAGATTCATTCAGACCGACTCAAAATCCATCGGCAACGCATATCCTCCAGTTTGTGAACCCTCATTTGGAAATTAATGAAAAAAATTTAATAATTTTATTTTTACAAATTTCCTCTCTTAGACATTTCGTTTTTGTTATTTTTTGAAAATCATTATTGTAGTTGATAATTTTATATCTATATTCAGTGAGAGAACCATGTGAAGAAGGCAATATATATATATATATATATATATATATTTTTTTTTAGATTCCATCATCACTCATCACTGAATATAAATTTTATATCGAATGAGTTATTAATGGAAAATTTTATTGTTATCCAATTTATGGTTAAAGTAGAGCTTCAAAAGTAAACCTTTATAATAAAAACATCCAACGCCCTCGAGGAATAATACCTCATGGATGACGTAACAATTTATTTTTCTAGTCAAGTTCTGGTCTCTCCTCTTTGATCTACCACGCGCCGCCACTTTGGCGCCTTGGCGTTATTTATTTCAGAAAAACCTCCTCAAAAACAACTGCTAAACGTCTAAATGCTTATAGGTAGGATAATGTTTGGTTTTCATTGAAATAGTCTAAATTTTAATTTGGGTACATCCTAGTCACTTTAGATTACTATTTTTTTAATTTGGTTGGTTTTTTAATAGATTTGAAGAAATTTAATATTTATAACAAAGAAATTAATTAATCGAAAATAATTTTTAATTTTTCAGAAAATTACCTTCAATGAAAAAACTTATATACGACAGTTACTCTCAATTTAATGTTAGATTAGAAACTAATTATACTATATTTCTTTTTCCGTAGGAGCAAAGTGCCTCATTATTTATTCAAAAGTACTATAAATATAGGGTGAGTCTTTCTTTTTTTCTATGTGGAATAAAATGATAAAACAGGTCGGTTTTACCAAAATTAAATCGACACGTCCTGTATCGCCTCAAATACAATAGGCATATTAGTTCTAATTTATTTTTACCACTTGAATATTACACTATTTACCTTCACTATTTCATTCACTGTTCGATTACTGAGAACTTCTGTAAACTGTCTGTGAACTAACTATGTACTGTCAGTTTCACTAATTCCGAACTAACTGTTTCAATAATAATTATTCCCGCACTCAAAAAACCCGCGTATATATATAGTCCTTATCGGTTCTGGAAAGTTCTAGTATTTTACGACGCTCCTCATATGCGTAAATACTGCAGAGACCAGAAAGTTCTAGAAACCAAAATTTATAATCGAGAGACAGGGCCGGCTTTGAGAACAACATTTAATAATTGGGAGAGCGAGCGTTTTTTAATTTAGTCGCTTATAAACGACAAAGTGACATTCCTCGAAAAAGATGACGTTTGCGTTGTCAAATACGAGCGCAAATGCCTACTTTGGATATCGATTGTAGAAAAATATTCATTAGATCAATCTTTATGACCACTTTTTTGCGTTTGTTGTTTATTTGTGTTATTTTTAACAAAGTATTATATTCCAACCAAGTTAGGTAATTGCTATTTTTATTATTTATTGAGTAAAGTAAATCTTATTTTTTCTGTAAATATTTTAACATAAAGTTTTACATACATTACAGTAGGTACAATATTATGGTATTTTTCGATATCAAAACTTCCGTTTACTTTTAGTTTGTACTATACCTAAGCTGCAAATGTTATTAAAGATTAATTATTTAAACATACAATTGCATTTATTTATTCTCAAATTATTAACAAATTTCACTGTAGTATGACAAAACCACGTAGTTTCAAGGTAAACTCTTTATTGGAAATCAACTACAAAAGCTTAGTGAAAAATGTATTGCATGTCTAAATGTCAACTTGTCAAATCTCTTAATAACTATCCCAGTCATATCATGTCATATTGGAAAGTCTATCAAAAAGAAACGTCTATATAAATAGAGTGTTCCAATGTTGCCCAGGAGCATGTTCAGAAATACCACAATAACCATAAATTTTTTCAAAATAATGTGACATTTGGTTACTATTTTCGCCATAACCTGTGGCCAATGATGATTTGATATTTAGAGACGCCTTGATACCTCATTGGCCACGACAACAAACTGCGAGCAGAAGAATACATTTTTCACGAAATTCAATTAGTACAAAAAGTCTGAACACACTCCAAATCTAGTAACTTTTAGTGGTTGCTATCTGTACCCGGTGTCCAGTTTATTTATTGTGTATAAGACAGGTAACAAAAATATATTTATTTTCAAACAAAAATGTATTCAACAATTCTTATTGTTTTAGTATCTCTTCACCAATTGGCAATATACAATAAGGGGGTAACAAAGACCCTAGAAACGACTAGTTACTATTCGCCTTACACTATTCTGAAGATAGTTTACAGGTAGGTTAAGGTATTAAATTTCTACACTAATAAGTTCCATGTTAAATAAAGAATATTGGATAAAGTTGAGTTGAGTGTTTCAATGATTTATTGTATTGTATTTTTCTAGGATCCAGGGAGTGAGAGCGCAGCTCCAAAGTGTGGAATTTCTTATTATATTATTGGAAAGATCTTACTTGTACAGTTCGATAATCCAGATCTCTGCAGATCTTAGACGAGCAATAGGGGAAGCTAGACGTGGATTGGTATCATACAAGATTTCATAAGTGACATGCACACTGAACAAGAATGAAAGTAAGCATATAGGTAGAAGGTCTAAAATAATGTTAGTGATCGCATTAGATTTAATGTAACTTTTAAAATATAGGTACAAACCTTTGATGGAATGTGGCCTGATATTATTATTATTATTTATTAATTGACGGGCTAGAACCCATTAAATACAATAGAGTACAACAATTGATACACAGAAAAATAGAAAGAAAAAAAATATATATATATAAATAGAAAAACCCATAAACTTATAGATACATTAAATAACACATAAGATAAAGCACATATCACTTACAATAACTAAAAATATTTTTTTAAATTACAAATTTGGAGTTGTCGGCGAAACTCAGAAGAAGATGTAAAGAAATCAAGATTCAATCGATTGGCCAATCTTGTGGACCTGGGGATGAACGAATTATTGCGATAATTAGTATAGTAGCGTGGTTGTGAAAAAGTAACACTATTTCTAGTAGATCTAGTTGGTGCGGAAAAACCAATATTCAACAAAAGAGTAGGACAATCGAGAGTAGAATTGACTATGTTGAATAGAATGAAAAGATCCTTGCAATTCCTTCTGTAACGAAGAGGCTCCAACCTCCAACATAAACTGGGAATGCAAATCATGGTAATTTAGGTGGTAGGTGTTAACAGGATGGATTCCAGATTTATAGGCAATGAGTCTTAGAAATTTTCTTTGTATTTGTTCAATGTTGTGAATATGGTTCGTATAGAAGGGATTCCAAACAGAAGATGCATATTCAATAAGAGGTCTAACAAGGGAGAAGTAAAGTATTCTAAGACATTGCACGTTTCGAAAGTCACAAGTTATCCTTCTGATAAAACCAAGCATCCTTAATGCCTTATTAATTGAAACATATATATGGGGCCGAAAAGACATGGTAGAGTCAATCACAACACCAAGATCTTTAACTTCTGACACATTAATAAGAGGTGTTTGGTTAATGTTATAGCTAAAAACAATAGGGTGACGCTTTCTACTAAAATTAATAAACTGACATTTTGCTAGATTCAGTTCCATGCCATTGGCAGTACACCACCGAGAAAAATTGTCCAAATCTGCTTGAAGATTCTGACAATCCTCTAATGAACGTACAGTCAAATACAATTTTAGATCATCAGCAAAACATAAGAATTGAGAGTTTATAAAACAGTTCTGGATGTCGTTGACGAAAATGTTAAACAAAGGTGGTCCTGTGTGTGATCCTTGGGGAACACCTGAAGGAGCTACAAAGCCAGATGAAAAGAAGCCACACACACGGACTATTTGAATACGGCCAGTAAGGTAACTTTGAACCCAGTTTAGGAGACTACCATTAACACCCATATTATTAATCTTTTGAATCAGAAGGCCTTGGAGAAGTCTGTGTACAAAGAGTGAACTTGATAACCAGAGTCCAAGCCACATGAAAGATAGTCCACATATATAAGGAGATTAAGCTCAGTTGACTTCCCTGAACGGAAGCCAAACTGCTGGTTAATGATATAAGGATCTAAAAGTTTGGTAAGGATTTTAGTAATATTATCTAATAATTTAGGAATTACGCTCTGAATACATATCGGCCTATAGTTGGATATGTTTGATTTTTCACCTGTTTTGTAAATAGGAACGACGAAACTAAATTTCCAGAAATCTGGAAAGATACCAAGTTTAAGGGAGTAGTTAAAAATTATATGCAAGGGGCGAGACAATACAAAACTACAATATTTTAAAATAGAAGGAGGGATGCCATCCGGCCCAGGACCTTTATATACATTCAAACCACAAAGATGTTCACATATTTCAGAGATAGACACACAATACTCAGAAGCATTCAAAGGAGTAGAAGATATATAACCATAGCTAAGACAGGTCTTATCAGAATAAACAGCGCTAAAATAATCTTGAAACAGGTTAGCTAAATCGATTCCCACAGGATATTTGACATTGTTGAGGTACATTTCATCAGGAATTGTATTACATCTTCTTCTGGAGTTTACAAAGTTCCAAAACGATTTTAAATTAACACCAACAGAACATTCAGTAAACCTAATATAATCGTTATAGTCAGTTTTAGACCTGAGCTTACACCGAGAACGCAGCTGAGAGACTTCCAAATAATCAACAGGAGATCCTGTTAGTTTGAATTTCAAGTGAGCTTGCTTCTTTAAATATATGAGATGTTTTAGTTCTGATGAGAACCATCTGGGGAATTTTCTGGATGAAACTTTCTTAACAGGTACAAACAGGTGAATCACGGTATACAAAATATCATAGAAAATATTTAACATATCATCTAATGATCTATTCAATAACAAATGATCCCACCGAATAAGTCCAAGATGATATTCAATAGAGTGAAAATCAGCTGATTTGTAGTCATAATAAAACACATCAGCAATAGGAGAATAATTACAATGGTCCATGCTCAAGTTCAATTCAGTTACTAAAGAAGGGTGGTAAACATCTACATCAATCAGAGGATCGGTTGCTGTAATACATGTAGTTAAACGATCATGACTAAAAACTAAATCCGAATATGAACAGAGTTAATTTGAAACAGATTATGGTAGGCACACATATTAGAAACGGTATAAGTAGCATTCACTTCATCAGCTCTGGTACCAGGGGGTGAAATAGCTTCTGAACAAATATTTAAGTCAGACCATACTGCTTTAGGTAAGTTGAAATCACCCAGAATGCAGATCTTAGCATCATGATACTTTTCAGAAATGGCGTCTAGGTTCTCAGTAAAGGATAAATAATCTTCAATAGGGGAAAGTGGGGGAAAGTAGACGGCTCCAATTATACATTTGTTCCTAGTGTTTCCAACTAGAACAAAAACATGTTCAATTTCTTCTGATGACTGCAGTAGGCTACTAGTTATATTTCTAGCCACTGCTATAAGAGCTCCACCACCTCTAGTTGCAGGATTAGTGAGAGGAGATCTATCTCGCCGATAAATATTATAATTATCTAATCCAACTTCAGCATCTCCAAAATTATCCGATAGCCAAGTTTCAGTCAAAACAATTATATCATAGGAATTAGTAGCTGCGTTTAGTTTGGTCCTCAAACCTCGAACATTCTGATACTAAATAGAATTTGATCGCAATTTGCTAGAAGCTGAAGTTGGGCCAGGATTAATCAGTTTTTTGTGTTGGTTTTAACAAATATTTTATAACACCCATTCAAAAATTTGAGAGTGAGATTATTTTCGCCGTTCTCTTGAGTTCTTCTTTTAGTTGTTTTTCAAGTTCCCTTTGACTGCTCGTAAGGTCGTAGTTGAAAAAGATCTTTCTACCCTTAAGTCTGGTTCGGTTCCTAATGATATTTTGAACATCAAAGGCGGAGTTAAACATAACTTTTAGGGCACGAGGTCCCTTAGTATTACACCTTCCAACCCTTTGAAGACTAACTATAGAAGGAGGTGTTACAACTATATCACGTAAAATTTCAGATACCTTGTCCCGATCAGTATCCGATTCTGGTAAATTGAATATCATCAAATTACTAGATCTCTTCTGTCGCTCGTAGACTTCTGAAAGCAGCTCTTCAGACATTGGGGTAGAAGTAATGGTACCAACGTTCATCTGGGAAGCCTTCAGATATGAGGTTTATTTTTATTTAAGAACCCTCACGAATCCTTTTGAAATAGAGTATGTCTCCCAGACATAAAACTTGAAGGCTCCTCAATTAAAATGGGATATGGATGGCCCAGATATCCGAAGATTTTCGATTGTTTTTCCAAAACTTAACGACCATTCATCACCCATCAAAAACCCAAAAAAAAACAAGATTCCTCTGACAGTTGACCTTCTTGAGGGAAGATGCCTTTTACATATTAGTTATTAATAAAAATAAAAGAAGGACAAGGTCACAACATTTAATTTGCATTGATACCAAGCACACTTCTCTCTTTGGTCTAGTGATTTTAATATTGTTATTTTATTTTTTGAATTCTTACTGAAATTTTAATTATTAAATGCTTTGATAAATATTAGTTGTTTTTGATATACCTAATTCTTTGAACCCGTAACATGGTGTGATTGAGGTTTCCTTAAAAACAAGGTATAATTATTTATAGAATAAACTAAATAGTAGCACATAATTGAAGCCATTTAGATCGAATAGGATACTGTTTTTTAGTGATAAAATTTAAAAACTATAATCAGGTGGAGGAGGCAGAAGACTTTTTGTATAATATCAAATATTCGTGGATAAAAAAACGTTTCTACACATTGCAGGATTCCTTACAATAATAGATTCTAGAATTTAATAAACTACTTTTCCTTTTATTTCCAATATTATGTAATAAAATAATCTATTTTTTTGCACACCTGTCAGTATAATCGACAATTTTACTTTTTGCCTCTCAGAAGGATATTTTTGACATCGCAGTGTTAACCATGCTACAAACACAGGTTTGAAAAACAAACTAACGAGTTCTTGAACACCAACAAAACCAGACAAGCGCAAATAGAAATTTATACATTTATGAAAAGTCAACTTCATTGAGATTTATGCGTAGGCTAGTACATTAGGGTTCAAGGACAAAAATATGATTAGCTTAATGATAAGAACAGGGAATGCAAATTTAGTAAAAGATTACGATTTTTATTTTGTTAGTGTTGATTGTATCGAGTTTTAAATGTTGGTATTTATCTTATCATTCGTCTACTAGGTACAAAAAGTATCAAATTATTTTTTTGTTAAACACTACCAACATCTTTAAGATCCCTATAGTCTGTACACTTTTGTGATGCCTTTTGGCCCAATATAATAATATAATAATAAATATTTAAAATAAGAATTAAATTCCCTTGATCTTATTTCAACAAAACATTTCATTATTATATAAATATAAATTAAGAAGGTTACTGAATAGAAAGTCAAGTTCAAAGCGTGAAGTAAGACAAAACAATTATATGTTTATCTGTTTTACTCGAACTTGACTGGTTATATAAATATACATTCAGTATTTATCAGAAGGAGACGTCGATACAGAATACTTGAAGAAGACCATTCTATATAGTTGAGGCCCTTCCACACCTTTAGTCTACCAACGTATCCACCGGTGACCATCCATTACACTTTTGAGCCGGGTAATAATTCTGTAATTCGTGGTCGACTTCTCTAGCGTGCAATATTTTGTAAACAAAAGTAATGAGTTCACATTGAAATAGCAGTGCGCGAGTATTAGATAACAGTGTTGCTAATCCTACTGCCAGTATTGTTAAATGAAGCAGCAATCGAACTTGATTGATTTGAACTATTTAGCTCGTTGAGTAGATCAATGTGAGTTCTGCAATACTTTGACTGACTCAATATGATTTGATATTTAGTATCTGCCATGACAAAGAAACATTTCATTACTATATCATATAAGCCCATATCTCTCCGAATTCCACTATAGAAGATGAAAAATTATATAGCTTACATTTTATATTGTTCCTCCATGTATATTTCGGAGGCTGCAATAACAATATCTCTCAAATGAACTAGTGGCGGTGAGAAATTTTGAATGTAGTGAATCACCACCCAGCCAATATACATAAAATATTAATTATTTCCACGATCAGAACACAAAGTGCATTACGTTTTACCCTCTCATTGTAGTGCAGACTCTATTCGCATTCGCCATGCAGCCCTAATAGCATAGAGGGGGAGTGTTTCCGAGAGGCTTGTTCGCCTGCAGCTGCCTGCATGTCAGCGTATCTATTTTTACATGACTACGACAAATGTCGAGATATTTTCCAAAGTGCAATAATTGACCTTTCAAATATTATATAAAGAATAGAGTGTAGATTAGTGAATGTTGAAGAAAAAAAAAGAGTATTCACAGTTCTGTGGTATTTACAAGACATTTTATGTTGAAAATGCGTTTTTTCGAAAATTTCATGATTTATCAAAAAACTGACTGTGCCAGTCGATTTCTCGTCCCAAAAAACCCCCTGTAACAAATTTTTAGCATTTATCATGTCGCAAAAATTTTTTTTTTCATAGTAGGTAGGTAGGTATGGAAATATTTCATGATTTATATTGCTCTCCTCAAATTTCAGTTCAAAATTCTTAGTTTTTGATATTTACAGAATTTTAAAAATTTCACCACATTATTCTTATGTAAATTACTAATTTTATCATAAAAACTGAGTATAGTTCTTCTAGGCATAATGTAATGACCCATATTTTTAATCCGTTTGATGGTAAGTGCCGCCCAATGGCGTGCATATAAATTTTTTATAAATTCGAATATTGTGAAATAATGTTTTTCATTCAAATTAATATAGTAGATTAAAATTAACCTGCATACAAAACTCATAAAATTTGTAATATAATTTTCTGTAAATAATGCCCATTTAGCCAGACAATCTGAAAAAATTGTCCGCCCCGCATTTAGCACGAATCTGTTCTAAAGTTGGTACTATTTTGTCCTTGTAAAACCCGTAAACAACCCGTTGAATTACATTTTTCGTAGCATTGTCAACCTTATTCAGTTTTTGATTTGGTCGTTTTCGCTTTAAAGAATGATCCGTAACAGTAAAGTCCGTCCGGAAATATATAATCCTAACTTAATAAATAATATTTAATTCTTTGTTATAATTATAGGTATATTGATTTTGATAGAAACCGATCTGCTTTATACCTGTATTCTGAGTACATAAATAATATTTTAACAATAAGGTACCCATTACAATAACATGTTATTTATCTAATTGAAGATTATAAAGTATCTTATATTTCCGGACGGACTATACCTAGTTTAATCAATTTATAAATCGTTGTAAACCCGATTTTCGTTAATTCGTGAATTCTCGCGATAACCGCATTATCAGAAATTTCAGAATTTTCCTTTTTCAAACACGCGTATATATTTAAAACAACGCGTTGACACTGAACATTTAAATCTTTGTTCTGAAATTCGGCCCTATCATTTATTGCTAACTCATTTGTCTGTGGCGCCAAATTATTAGATTCCTGCGATACATCATCTTGAACTGTCGTTTCAAATGGTCTCCAAAATGCCATTCTAATTAATTACTAACAAATTGTATTTGTAAAACTTATCCTAACGTCTACGAACAAATAAATATTATATTAATAACAATTCACTCACTTCACTTAATCAACTAACCTTACTAAACCAACAAATAATATATATTATATTAGTAATACTTTTCTACAACTAAGAACTCACTCAAGTATATTATTGATAATATTTCTCTACAACACAATTATTCACGCACATCCCTGAACGTTTAGAAACTCAGGTCAGGCCAGATGTTCAACACTTGCATTTTCCAGTTGGCCGAGTTAAAACTGTCCGGTTACTTCGTTATATTATGCCAAATACTGAACTGGATGTTACTACGTTGCCAGCTATTCAAAATTTTCTTAAATATAGTAAAATACATACAGTTGTTTTTAATTAATTATTCTTTTTCCAGCAATTTTAAGCGACTTATTTTATTGATTACTAATAAATTTATATTATGTATATTTTTTTTAATATTTCCAAACTAGCTTTCTAAGAACATCACGAACTAACAGTTTACTGAAGTAAGGAGAACATTGGTATAGAGAGCCTAACAATTCTAGAAAATATATCTGACAACATTGCTTTATTTTACTGACGTTACACTGACATTGGATCCACTATACCTATTGAGTGAATTGATAAAAGTAATATACAAACTACTGAGTCTATTGACTATATACAAAATAATTAAGATACTCCATTTATTCGATTTGATTGGTTTACACGGTATAAACTAGTGTGTACTTCACAATAGCTATGTTCGCGGGTTAAAATCCAAACCGATTCCGAACCAGTTCGGAATCAACTTTAATTTGTCTAGAGCGCATGCCTAGTTACAAACCATCAAATAATTTGAACGACAGATCACCTCTCAGAACCCGAAAGAGAACAAAACAAGTGACTCTAGCTTTTTTGATATTTGCTAACAACGCTACAACACAACAAACGAAAAAAGAAACAACCATAAGCAACTAAAATAAGAAATCAACTGACATACCGATCATTTGCGCATGAGCAGTGGAACCGAACTTTCAGTCCTTACCAAACTCAGGAATGATTCCGAATCGATAACGAACCAATTCGATATGATCCGCGAACAACGAACTATTATTTAAAATTCAGAACTATATTCTGTCCATCCAAGACAGTTTCATGCATAGTGCACGTGATCTCTCCGACTCTGTACCGATGTATCAAAGACAATTAATTCTGCCGGCCGATTGCAGTTAAATCCGATTGGCCAGCGTAGGGAGGCATATTTATTTTAGTCAATAGATGCAAAAGCGCATAGTGATCATACTTCGATCATGCATCTATAGTTGTTTGGGTCGCTCTGTTTGTTCGATGGATATACTTTACATAACCGCGAACGCAACTTTTTAGAATATGCATGCGAATAGTCCCTAAACTGGTTCTGAATTGCACCCGCGAACAAACTTAATGTATACGGAATTTCAAGAATATGATGTCTCTTGTGTCATGCTACTAGTACTTCCAGCAAGCAATTATCAAATAATGCCGTTGCATTTGAGTAATCCTTTGGAAGATGGAAACACGGTTATTTAAACATTAAAACAACAAGTCGCGATCCTGTTGCATAAATTGCTCTTTGCCAAATCCCTTAATGTTTGGCAATATCGACTCAAAATTCACTCATATATTATGTATGATTTTCCCCCGAATCGATTGGTGGTCATTACAACGAGAATGCTCTCCTAAAATTTCAGTTCAAAATTCATAGTTCTGTGGTATTTACAAGACGTTTTATATGGAGGCTAGATAAGGAGATCGAACTCCATGTATTCCAATTTCTGGTCATTATAGAGGGCACCACATATGCTAAGGCACCAAATCCCTTAATGTTTGGCAATATCGACTCAAAATTCACTCATATATTATGTATGATTTTCCCCCGAATCGATTGGTGGTCATTACAACGAGAATGCTCTCCTAAAATTTCAGTTCAAAATTCATAGTTCTGTGGTATTTACAAGACGTTTTATATGGAGGCTAGATAAGGAGATCGAACTCCATGTATTCCAATTTCTGGTCATTATAGAGGGCACCACATATGCTAAGGCACCAAAAAATCTGACGACAGCCAATAATAAAACTCGATTTCTTGATGTTTTATTGGTAGCTAGCTTCTTTGACAGTTCGCTGTTCACGTGTGAGGTAAGTGAGGTTAGGTCACAGAAATGGAAAATATTGTGAATAAGAAATCCGTATTTTGTTCTCGTTTTCAAAAATATCGAAAATTGTAATCGTTTGGTGGTAAAATAATCAGTTCCATTCTGCGCTGCTGAAGGTATTTATGTTTTTACGCGATGAAAAATATGAATATCATGTCTTCTCTTCAGTATGGAATTTTAGAACACACTTAAAGGTCCAGCACAGTTGGAATGAGTGTAAGTCTTTAAAAGAGAAATTTGAAGAATAAAGAAGACACTCTACGTGCAAGTAAGTATATTCTAGAACCAAGTTCACAAGTTGGATTTCCCAATTATAAAAAATAAATTGAAGATGAATAAAGAGATATGTTTACAATACTTATGTATAAAGTTTTTCAGAATCTGGCTTCCTAAATAGTAAAAAAATATTAGCTACACAAAAATATGAAAAAACGGCGGAAAAAAAAGGAAATATCACTTGAAATACTTGGAGGAAATGTGTCACTTCAAATGTACTATATTAAATGGCCTTCAAATAATTGAGAATTGCAACTAGAAGAAATACAGTTTGAAAACATAGAAGGTATGTATAGATAAATAGCCAGTAGTCATAAGCTCTAATAACACACAAATTTGGTCCTATTAATAAGAAGTAATAAAACAATTACATAATTAATAATATCTAATATTTTAGGTTATTTTCCATGAAATGAACGAAAAGATTATTGCTTCCAAACTGGTCAAGCCTTTACAAGAAGAAATTATGAAAATATTGAATATACAGAGAGTTGCACGAAAAGTAATTTACTACACACTATGTAACTTCTTTTACCTAAATATAAAGTGTACAATCCTTCGATCATTAAACAGTGTTCAAAGATACAATCAGTATTTTGTCTCTAACTTGATACCTACTTATCCTATGGCCTGTTGTACTTATCCAGCTTAGGTACTATGAGTAATAAGTAAACTGTTAAAGTTAAAATAAGATAATTAGAATGCTTCATATTTCCTGCTCGATTTACCAATAGTCTTTATAGGATTACGAGTAAATTTTGGCTACTCTTGCAAAAAATTTTAACTGAAGGATATCAGAAAATACATCTATATCTTGATACCAGATGCTCAACTATGCATTCACTATCGAACCTGATATCAAATATACAAACCTCTAGTCTATGATGAAAACATAGTGCTGCTATTTTTCTAGGCATTACTGAAGCGTTTGATGGTGTTTGGAACTGTGGTATGTTCTACAAACTATATGAAATGATGTGTTCTAAATACTTGCTATTAATCTTTAAAACTACCTTAGTAATAGAACACCACAAGTAAAAGTGAATTACAGTTTTATTCAAAACATTTAAGGACTTCTCCAGTGTTCCTCACTGTCCTATTTGCTCTACAATCTATCTATCTTGTTACAACTATGATTTAGCAACAGAACATTTAAATTTGCATACATATTGCAGTATATAGATGACATCGCTTTGATCAGTCATAAAAATCTCAAAATAACAGTAAATAAGCTACAAAAACTTATAACAGAATACTGAAATGGTTTAACATGTGTAGGATGCTGGATCAAGCCCAAAGTCTTAAAACTCAATGCATAATCTTCAATCTGTTCAATAACAATGAAAAATACAATATATTTTCAATCAATAGGTATAACTTACTAATGAGATTAGTTCATGCACAGATTTTCAATATAAAATATATTTCAATAATTCCGTATCATACATAGAAATAATTTTTCAAGTACTTATATACAAAAATTGCAATTTACAAAAGTTTATTTCCTAATGAAGCAAACAGTGGAAAATCACAATTAGTAAAATACATAAGTACGTACACAAAATATATAACTGTGGACGTTCTGTAACTGAACTTGCACAAAACATTCTCTACACTATTTTGAATCATCTGTGTTTTATCTATGAATGTTATACTACAAGTGTGCCACACTGGAATTAGGTAGCTGAAGATTGGTAAGAAATAAGTGTCACCGATTAGTTTCAATGTTTTATGGTTTTAGTAATCCCTACATTGGTAAAGTGCACCAATAATTGGCAAACATAAATTTTATTCTATTTGATGTATATATTTTCCTCAATATATGTTCTCACCTTATTTATATTTTCATTTCCTATTTTTATCTGAATATCAACTGAATTCATATTTTTTTGTATAAAGAACATGTCAGTAATATTTTCAAATTAGTATTACAGCTTATTCATTATCAATTATCTCTGGTTTTTCTTCAAATCTTTGTTCACCTTTTTTCTTCCAGTTCTCTTAAATTGTACTTGTATAGAACATAATAACGTCATCAGCAAAAGTAAACTATTTTGTATGCAATTGTGCTTTTTCTAGACTTCTCACAAGTAAGGTATATAATTTAAGTCTATCATAATAAATATTTCCTTTCCTACTTTATTTATCTTTGAATATTTCTTATTATTTTTGGTAACTGAAAAAACTCTGGTTTACTTAAATTAAATTCAATTCACGTCTTTCTTTTAAATAATCTGCACTACCAACCACTATTGCAGTAAATTTCAACATTATAAATTTTTAACAATTTTAATTTTCTAGTTTTTATAATTCGCAAGTAATGTTTACAATTTGCCTACTGTCAAATTGGTAAAATATAAAAAGTAAGGTTATTGTCGTGACAGTTTTAAAATGGTATCTTAGGTACAATGCGCGACGCCGCGGTGAAAAAACAAACTGCTTAGATTGACGATTTTGAGGACACTTTTTGTCAATTTTCCCGTATGAGTTCGATCTCCTTGTATAGCCTCCATGCGTTTTATGTAGTTTGTAGAATATACCACAGTTCCAAACACCATCAAACGCTTCAGTAATGCCTAGAAAAATATCAGCACTATGTTTTCATCATAGACTAGAGGTTTGTATATTTGATGTCAGGTTCGATAGTGTGCATAGTTGAGCATCTGGTATCAAGATATAGATGTATTTTTTGATATCCTTCAGTTAAATTTTTTTGCAAGAGTACTCGTAATCCTATAAAGCCTATTGGTAAATTGAGCAGTAAATATGAAGTATTCTAATTACCTTATTTTAACTTATTACTTATAATACCTAAGCTGGATAAGTATAATAGCCAATAGGATAGGTAGGTATCAAGTTAGAGACAAAATACTGATTGTATCTTTGAACAATGTTTAATGATCGAAGGATTGTACACTTTATATTTAGGTAAAAGAAGTTACTTAGTGTGTAGTAAATTACTTTTCGTGCAACTCTCTGTATATTCAATATTTTCATAATTTCTTCTTGTAAAGGCTTGACCAGTTCGGAAGCAAAAATCTTTTCCTTCATTTCATGGAAAATAACCTAAAATATTAGATATTAATTATGTAATTGTTTTATTATTTCTTATTAATAGGACCAAATTTGTGTGTTATTAGAGCTTATGACTACTGGCTATTTATCTATACATACTTTCTATGTTTTCAAACTGTATTTCTTCTAGTTGCAATTCTCAATTATTCGAAGGCCATTTAATATAGTACATTTGAAGTGGCACATTTTCTCCAAGCATTTCAAGTGATTTTTCCTTTTTTTCCTCCGTTTTTTTCATATTTTTGTGTAGCTAATATTTTTTTACTATTCAGGAATGCAGATTCTGAAAAACTTTATACATATTGTAAACATATCTCTTTATTCATCTTCAATTTATTTTTTATCATTGGGCAATCCAACTTGTGAACTTGGTTCTAGCATATTGCACCCAGAGTGTTTTCTTTATTCTTCAAATTTCTCTTTTGAAGACATACTCATTCTAACTGTGCTGGACCTTTAAGAGTGTTCTAAAATTCCATACTGAAGAGAAGACATGATAGTAGATATTCATATTTTTTATCACCTAAAAACATAAATAAATTCAGCAGCACAGAGTGGAACTGATTATTTTACCACGATTACAATTTTCGATATTTTTGAAAACGAGAACAAAATACGGATTTCTTATTCACAATATTTTCCATTTCTGTGACCTAACCTCACTTACCTCACACGTGAACAGCGAACTGTCAAAGAAGATAGCAACCAATAAAACATCATGAACTCGAGTTTTATGATTGGCTGCCGTCAGATTTTTTGGTATCGCAAATTATGTGGTGCCCTCTATAATGACCAGAAATTGGAATACATGGAGTTCGATCTCCTTGTATAGCCTCCATGCGTTTTATGTTGAAATTATTGTATTTCTACAATGTTACCAAACTGACAAATTTTAGATTATTTACTTAATTACAGATATACCAACCCCGTTTAACTAAGAAGTCTAACAGCCCGAGAAGTAGTTGTTGCTTCTTAGTGAACGGTCTATTATTTTCGACATCTAATTTTAGATTAGTTTTTGTTGCGAGGTCACCAACTCAAAGCCGGCCCTGTTCCACGAGTGTAAATTTTGGTGGCTGCGCTCCCCTTGCGTTAAAATGTACTCGAACATTCTGGAAAGGTTTCGTTCGCGCATAGCCCGAGCGCCGAAGGCACTAGAGTGTTCCAGAACCGATAAGGACTATATATACGCGGGTTATCGAGTGCGTAAACAGTTAGTTAGCCAGTTCGAAACAATTAGTGAAACGAAGACAAACAGTTAGTTCGAGAGAATTAGGGAATAAAATAGTGAATATACATAGTGCAATATTCGAGAGGTGAAAATAAACTAGAACTATTATACCGAGTGTAAATAAATTAGTAGACATTAAGTAGAGCGTGTATATAAATTAAGTTTAATAAAGTGTGTGTGTTTCTTTAAATAAATAGATAGTAATTAGCCATAGTGTGTATAATTTTATCCCACAAGTAAAAACTATTTAAATAAATAACAAAAACATTACAATATCAAAAATCCTTTTCAACTAAATAAATTTCAATTCTTGAGCTGTATAAATGAAACCTTTCAAAACCGATTAATTCCGGTACTTTATTGCAAAATATCATGGGTATCAGGTGCACCTTTTGCCAACATTTATATATGTAGTTCATTAATCCCTACATCTAACAGTACTGCTAGTTCAACGTCCAGACCAGGGTAGAAAAAAAAAGAAGAATAGAAGGCTCCCACATCCCTTGACGAGACAGGTGCTCGTTACGTCGAGTTGCATATGTCGTGAATTGTAGTAAAATAAGTAGTTTCCTACACGTGCCTTTAACTTGAGACATGGCGTATCTCGAGGGATTTCCAAAGGATTCGTGTTTAAGTAATATATTGGTATTATTGCTTATTGACTTATTCGAAGCTTGGAGCATTTTTATTTTTAAATTGAAAATCATCCAAACATTGTACAAATGAGTTGCAACATCATTTTTTCTACACATTTCATTATAATATCGTCTTTATTCGCGTAAACTAATCCCCCTCCATTTCTAGGACCTTCCTATCAAAATTTGCCATGAAAAGGATAATATCATACATGATGAAGACAATATCAATACTCAAAACTAAAAGAAAGCGTACCACAAGGGAGTGTTTATGTGCAGGTGTTACAAAGTAACCACTGTTACTTGTTTTACTTGTCTCAAAAGATCAGGTAAGCTGGATCTGTTCCGGGATGAGGTGGTCGTACCCGTTTGGGACCCTCGATGGCAGTGTGCTTGATTATATTTATCTTCTTATTCCTTGATCCATATTTTGTTCTAAGCTTCTATTCTAAACAACAGTTTTTTCAAGATCGTTTCTTTCCGGTTGGCAAGTTTAACACCTGGTTACTACTACTTGTCAGGATAGTTGGAAAGCTTCCTCATTTGGATGGACCATTTTTTAGAGGAACTGAATAGGTTTTTCCACACTAAAAGGTATTTGAATAGAGTAAGCTTTATAAACGTATGGTGAGAATTCCATCTTATTTGGATCCAAATGGTCAACGAAATACATTTGCGAGTGGATCAGGACCAATTGATCCTTCAGAAATCTGGAACTAGCTCTAGTATCCATTTTTATTCCTTCAAAAATATGTAACTATAGCCCGTTCAGTATTAAAACCGTTGCACGTCACATCTGTCATAACTGGACTATGTTGCCAAGCCCTTGAAATAGTATGAGAATCTAGTATATGTCAAATGAAATGAAGTTTATCAAATATTCTAGGTTAGGTTTAGTTATTGATGGTTATTGTGTGCAAACAAACTTCGACTTATTTCAGTTACATATAAAACTTTTATTTGTATGTTAACAGTACAGCACTAACTAAGAAATTCTTATTTTAAAATTATGGAATTATTTCTAGCACTAAAAAGGTATGTATGGAATAGTTAACACTTTTATTTGTATGTTTATACCACACACTTAATTAGTTAGAAATTATGTCTAGTATTTAAAATGCATGTATGTATATATAGTATCAAGGAAAAAAATATTATCTAATATAATTTTTAGGTTACAATATACCTACATGTTTGCTTCTAGAACGTTGTCACTACAATATGAAAGATTGATGTTAGGTTTACAGACATCCTATAAATAAGAAAGTTTTGATAACCTGGATCTCTTTTTTTAAGGTAGTCAATTTTCTTTTATATTTTGATGAAATATATCTTAAAAATTTTTTAGAAAATTGTGATGTGAAGCTTTAGTGTGTAGGTCACTTTCGACAAGGAAAATCATCCTGAGATATATGATCATTGATCATAGCAAAAGAAAATTGTGCAGCAAGCTCCACCACAGCTCAGAAAAGGAGAGCAAATCCATTATATTCTCCGAATGAAGGTATATGCGAATGATTGACTAAATTATAGCACTGAAATCAATACATATTATAATTATCAGTATATTGGTGACTTATTTATCACTCCTAATCAATCCAAATTTATATTTACCATTTTGTTTTGTATATTGCTAATAAAACGATTGATCAAATGAGACCTTTCAATTCATTAAAAACTATTAAATTAATTCTTTGTAGTTTTTATAAAACTTTGTGATATACACATTTACCTTAAGAAATTGCTGCTTGAATTACTTATTTTGTATATCATGATTAAAATAACATAATAAATAATGCCATCCCAATTCTTATGGAATTGTTTTATTAAAAAGAAACATTGCAAATGTATAAATTAGTTACACTGGAAAGATTGTAATACTATTTTTTTTAAATAAGGTAGAACAATAATTGTCAAATAGAAATCTTTCAAAATTCTAAAGACAAACCAATTCTAACCCGAAACTTCTAGAATGCATCTATCGGCTTGCTTGGCAGTACCCTGTATTAACTCAATAGGATTTTTAATAAGATGGTAGGTAACACTTGACTATACTGTTCTATCAAATCCACAATGCATTTTGTTGGGGGTTTGTTTGTGAAAAAAACATTTATTGAAAGGGTAGTATTGACTATTAGGTATAATTTGAAATGAGAATTTTAAATGTATTAAACTAGTTGTGTAGTCTTCTGAATTCTAACATATAATTTGCTATATCACTGCTCAAATACAGTTTGTATATACTTACTAGGCTACAATATAAATAAGCTCAGCTTCAACATTTGTTGATCGAATTCTATATTGTGTCGCATTAACCTAATATTATCGAAGAGCTTTGTCCATAATTTATTGAAGGTTCAGAAAGATTCAATAGTAATTGGTTTTCAAACCACTTTAAAACATGTTCTTCGTTCATTTCCCCATGATAATCACTCAACTTAGATTCATATAAAAATATAGGTACTTTCTGCTCCATCAATACAAGCATCTTCATTCTCAGCACGGAATACAAAATATCTAGAATAAAAACATTTTTGCATATTAAAATTTTACATCCTACATTATTGTAACATACCTTTTGACATGAATGCAGCCTACAGCACCATTTTGGAAAATTCAAGATTCATTAATAAAAGAAACTTATACAGTTTTTATTTTTCTTGAAAGTTCCATAAGTCCTCTGTGTGGATGTGTATATTTTAGTAAACTACTCAGGAACAACATTCTACATTGAATAATTATACAGTTGTTTATTTTTCTTGAAAGTTCCATAAGTCCTCTGTATGGATGTGTATCATATTTTAGTAAACTACTCGGGAACATTCTACATTGAATAATTATTGTTCTTCCTTCAATTGCTGCAGTAACATTCCTAAAGTGACATGATTATCTGTAAATAAATGTCCATTATTATGAATTTAACAGAATATAATAAATTCACTTGAGTGGGTATAATGTATAATATTAAACTTACTTACTTGCTTCATACTCGCTGTAAATAGTATCAGGTGTAAATGTATTAACTATTGCAGTATTATTAAGTTTCATTTATACGTTTACTCATTACTGCTTGTGAAAAAATACTCACAGTTCTTTGCAGTTTTTTAATAACAAAGAATCGAAAAATTAAATGAGCAAAATATACAATTATCATAACATAACCCCAAAAATGTCAAGACGTCAACTGAACCAAATAAACCATTTTAATCGCGGCAACAGCGCGCATTTTTGCCAACATATAAAGTTTTTAGTACGACTGACGTTAGTTGGAGTTTAATATTTAATTAACCTATGAGTTATATTTGATATGAAATTAATCATGAAACCTTTCTTCGAGCATATATTTATATTTTTTGATAACATGCGACCTACAAATTTCAATATTTATTGAGTTTAGAGAGGCTAAACATAGTGATTGACAGCAGCAGAATGACATGACATAAACGAACGTATCTTTTTCGACACTTTGATGACGTGCAACGGTTTTTGCACTGAACGGGCTTATAGTTCTAGTTTATATTTTTTTGTTCTTTTAGTTTCCATAGCTCTACAAAAAAATTTAAACAGCAACTATTAATAATAGTGGGGGGAAGAGTTGATATTTAACTCATTTCAACATGTTCTACGCAGCAAACCAAAAATATATTCTAGCAATAGCGCATAGGGTAAAAACTCACCCTTTTGGCTAATAGGGAGGTAAAGAATAATGATTAAATATTTTAAGTAGGGTCTTACCTGTGCAATAGATTCGTATATTCTTGTCCTGTTTTTTCGTGGGAAATCTAAAAGTGCGATGTTTACGATAGATTTTCGACTAGGTCCGAAGGGAATGGGGGACTGGTTTGCGAATGACAGTACTTACGTGTGGGAATTTTTTTAAAAGAGGGACTAGGATTTGTTTCTTTGTATAAAAGGTAATTTATATGTGATACCTAATTTGGTTACCTGTTAGTGGGGTGGGAGAGTGATAGTTGGTGTTTTGATTGGAACCTGGTGAGAACAATAATTGTGAATGAAAATTAGTTCTTCAGACAAAAAATGGGCAGGTGTTAAATTATTCTTTGAATATATTATTAATTGAAATAAAATGAGTTATATGTACAGTGTGTGCCATTTTGAGTTTAAAGCTGTACCTAAACTGAATTTTTAAAGTTGATGAGTCAGTCCAAAAACTGAAAATTTTCGCGTAATAATTTTTTACAATTCATTCATTCAGTTGTTTCAACAAGAATGCCTTGCCGAGTTGGTTTCTGTGTTCGGCTTCGGCAATTAAGCATCACATCTGTCGATAATTTCTTATCATTGGGCATTTCAAAATCCACAATTAAAAAAAAAATTTTACATGAAGAATTATATGTAAGAAAATTAGTTTCTCGTTGGATACCGCATCAGTTGACGGAAGAACAGAAAGCAATTAGAGTCAATAGGGAACTTTCCAATTTTTTTAATCCAATATTATCATTAAAGTGGCGTCTAAAAATCCTAATCCTCGAGGCTTTTTTTTAAATCAATATTATCGTGGAAAACGTGGAAAATCGTTTGAAACGACCTCCATAGCGCGCCAAAGCAAGTGACGTAGAACAGTAGTATGGCCAGCTGTGTAACCGATCGCCGGCCACAACAGTGATGCCATTTCTAGGTATTTTCGGAGTTTCTTAGGGACAAAATAATAGGTACTTATATTTTGAAATATAAATTGGAGTCTTTCAGAAATTTGAGCACTTTTTCACAGTTTTCATTTAATGCGCGGTTCATATTAGGCGGAATGTTGTTAACTATTTTTCTATAACACTTAAATTTTCACAATCCAACAGTATATATGTTTTATGGTTAGAGACACATCACACGTTAAACACTGCTTTGGTGGTTTTTGATTAAACAAATGCTGGTGTGTGGGGGCTGAATGTCCTATTCTTAACCTGTTTAAAACAACCTGTTCTTTTCTGTTTTGTGGAAGTGACAGTCTGGATTTTACTGATGGCATGATTTCTCCAAGTTGCGAATTTGTTTCTTCCCATCTTTTTTGCCGGATATCCCATACAAAGTCCTTTATAACTGGTTTGAAATTGTCAGCTGGAATTTTTTCAAAATATGGTAGATTTTCGTTGATTAGAGTGTCGTGCAATTTCATCAACTTTTTCATTGGATGGTATGCCTACATGAAAAGGAACCCACGGGAACTCTACTTTGACATGTGTTATCTGAAGTCTGTAAAGTTCTTCTAATATTTAAAAGTATTTTGTGAGTAGGAAATAGTTGCTTTATTCCTTTGAGAGCACCGTAGGAGTCCAATATTAATAATATATTTTTGACTGGCACTTTATAGCTTCTTAAAGCTTCAAGTATGGCGAATAACTCTGCTGTAAATACTGAACAGTGAAGATTTAGCCTGATTGTATAACTGTTAGTATCTTGTAAGAATGCCGTTTTCTGATTTAGATGCATCAGTGAAAACATAACTGGTGAATTTAGAAATGAGACCATAGTATTTCAATTTGAAAATGTGGTCGCTATTCGCTAGTAGAGTGTTTTGGCTGATTTGCTAATGAGAAGTTGACTGCTGGTATTTGAATTATCCAAGGAGGAGTTTCTTGACATAATGGTAGAGGAGAAGGTCCGAATATGGGCCAGGCACTTAATATGGGGGGTGTCGCCATCTGCCAGATCAGGCAGGTTTTTCCTAACCTCTAATTTTATAGCGAGTTGTATTATGGGTATTATGGGTGTGTTAAATATGGGCCCAACATATGGAACAGGCTATATATTCTGTCAATAATGGCCAAATGGGCTTAAAAACTGCATGTAGTTCAGGCTCAGAAACTCAGCTGCAAGAACCACAATCTCGTTCAACCATTACTGATGTTGATGGTTCAAAAGATCTAGATACCCGACCAGACCGTTCCAAATATCTGGATCGCCAACCAAGGTTTTCAAAAACCATAGGCAGTCCATTCGATATTTCACCTGTTCCATTGGTTAAGAAGCGAGTAACTACAAGAGGACGAAAGCCTTCCAAATCACAAGTTATAACTGCATCCCCTTATAAAACAGAACTAGAAATATCAATCGAAAAATTAAAGAAAACAAAAAATGGAAAGGGAAAGAGGAAATTAATTGCAGTAGAATCCAGCGAAAGTCGAAAGAATGCCACAAAAAGAAGAAGAATGAAGCTCGGAAGAGGATGGAGAATAGGAATTTCCACATGCAGATGATGATCAAATTGAACAGTTTGTCCAAGAAAACAACGACGCAACATGTTTGTTTTGTGATGAGCGCTTTTCTCAAGACACCAGGGGATAACTTTGGGTGCAGTTCCTTATGTGTCGTTTATGGGCACATGAACAGTACTCCGGGACTGAGAAGGATGCCTACGTGTGTGATTTTTGTCAGTAGTTTGATAACACCTTTTGTGAAGTTTATTTTTTTACCTATAGGATTGTTTTTCTTTTTTTTTGAGTATGTAGATATCTATCCATTTTTAGTTATGTTATTGAGGGGCCCATATTCCATACCCTCTGACCAAATATCAAAAATGTGCACTGTTTTGTGTTATTCTTTATCATAAATATATTATACGTTTTTGAGAAAAGTTAACGTTGGAATTTATTCACTAGGTCTTTACAACGTCCATAAACCTTTTTACAAACATAATGAAAAAATAAAAAAGTTATTTCAAAAAATTAAATGGGGGCCCATATTCGGACCATCTCCTCTAAAGACAGTTGGAATTGATCAATATTGAAATCTGATCGTTTTAACCTTTCATAAAGTGGTAGGTATTTTTTCTGGGTGTCTGGGATGGTATTTGTACCATGAAGAATTGTTAAAAAAGGATTGTTGTTTTTTACATTATTCGAAACTAGAGGGATTATGATTATGTGAACAAATACGGTATTTTTTAGACCTATAAGAGGGATAGTTTCTTGTACTATACTGGCAACACTGCACGAAGAGATCGTATTCGTAATATATTTTCGTTCTGCTGTTTGTTCATTTGTGACATTTAGATATAATAATTGACTAATCCTGTAAAATATTTTGAGCTTTCTCATAGTTTTAAATTAAAAATAACAATACCAAAACTAGCAACATAATTTTAATGTTTATTATAAGAACATTTAAATTAAAATCTATTTTTGGAAAACCAAAGAACACAACAGTTTCTGTATTTACCTATTTGCTTAACACCACGAACTACTCCAAGAGGAAAATTTTCACACTGTTTTTGATAAAATTTGCTACCATAATCATATCACACAAGGCATATTGACGGATTGGCCATTGTAATATCCTTCTTCAGACATTTTAAAAATATTATGGACAAACAAAATTTCTAATAATCAGTCCAATAAATCAAAATGAACCGAAAATAGAAAAAAAAACACTCGAGTACACAAAGCAATAATGACTGTTTTAATCAACACACGTTCGTTCCTTGTCGCATGGACGCACGCGCATTACGAACTATACTGTTCTACGTCACAACTAATAGCAATGCGTTTACAAAAGCTTCAAATATATTGAATTTTTCGGCATTTTAAATTCGTTATAGTGGTTGTTTGTGACAATAAAATGCCAGTAGTTTTCATGCAATGTATTCTTATGATTTATAAAACATTTTTGCTAATTAAAATTTTAGTCAAGTTCCCTATTAGTGTCATTTTTTCAAGTAGAGATGTAGCGATAGCATAAAACCCATTTCTTTATAAATAAGCCATTTTACAACAAGTAAAATTTTTAAAATTCTTGTATTTGTACGAGATAAAAAGATTAATTTAAAAATTGTCTTTTACTTTACATTAATCTGAAGATGGTAAAGGTTACTGACTTCTATTTTATACGCACATTCTAAGATAAAAATCTTGTTTTATTCGATATACGATATTTTTTAAATTTCTCTTTTAATTTTAATTAGCCTTTCATAGAAATTGGCAAATCATTCTATAAATAAATATGGTTAAGTTAAATATATTTTTCAAATAATCAGACGTTTCTATTTATTTAATCAATTAGTGCAAAATTTATTTTATAAATAAAACCCCCGTTACCAGCTCTATTCTAACGCCCAGTAGTCTCAATCGTACTTCACATAAATAACAAACGTTTTAATCAAAATAAGTACTTAAAATTAATGAATCTATGGGATTACCAGTTAACATTCCTCATACGAAGTGCTAAAATTATTTGCAACATTTCTTCTTATACAGGGTGTACCAAATTTACGACAAAGTTCGAATTTCAAGACGAAAAGTTGAAATTCGTTTATATAAAAACAATGGTTCACTTAAAGTATACAAGAAATACATTATACAGTATTTTTTAAGATTTTAAAATAGTAATAGATAAAATTAACACAAACAAAGTAATGACCACAAAGGCAAGCCTGAATGTGGCAAATCACATCTATGTCTCCTCACATACCCTGCTGTGTTACATTAGAAGAAAACAAAACAAAAAATATACACAATCCACCAACTTACAAAATAGACACATCGAAGTATATAATGAACAAAAATTTTCAAGCAATTATTGTTTTTAATATCCATTATTCACAAAACAGTGTCACTTCTGAGTGAATGAATATACCCCTTGAATTTATTTTTGTATAAGTTAAAATTTGAATTTATACTTCTTATTAAGATAGGTATAGAGTTATATTTAGGTACTCTAGGACCAATATTATCTGGGCTACGTTGACCAATAGTCAAGTGAGAATTTGGTATTTGTACTCTTATATCATTTTTAATTCGTGTTGAATATTGTAATGATTTTCTTATTTATTTAAATAGTTTTTACGGGTGGGATAAAATTATACACGCTACTATGGCTAATTACTATTGATTTATTTATAGAAACGCACACTGTATTAAACTTAATGTATATACACATTTTTCTTATTGTCTATTAATTTATTTTCACTCGGTATAATAGTTCTAATTTATTTTTACCACTTGAATATTACACTATTTATCTTCACTATTTCATTCACTGTTCGATTACTAAGAACTTATGTAAACTGTCTATAAACTCTTTACTGCCCGTTAACTATCTTTTTACTAACTGTCAACTCACTAAAAACCTCGCGAATATAATATAGTCTTTATCAATTCTGGAAAATTCTTGAATTTTCCACTCTCGTCATATGCGTAAACAAAACGATCGTCCTAGAATGTTCTCGAAAAAAGCGCATTCGCCAAAATTTATAGTTGAGTGACAGGGCCGGCTTTGAATTGGCGACTTCGTAACAATATTTATGTTCAATTATATTTATTCTACTTCTATTTTTGTGAGTATGTTGTTAGTTTTTAATAGTATAATTTTCTAGGAACAATATAACAATAGTTCACTAGAATATAACTTGTCAAAATAACAAATAAAATATCGACATACCCAAACCCGGATATACGTCATAAACGATGACGCACACCAAGAAGGCTATTATATGAACTATATCTATCGCTCGGTTGGAACTTAAAAATCCCGAAAAAGGGAAGCATCGGAGACCGAGTGAGATAGTCATTGAGCAGGGAGGAGCTTAGAGTGGAGTGGAGAGCTTCTGTGCGAGGAAGAGAGGAAGCAATAGAATAACAGAAAGACAATGTCTAGAGAAGATGTTATTTCGTGGAGGGGAAGTATGCTGTTCTCTCTTGGACATGTAATTTTATGTATAGTGCTTACTATATGAGATTCTACATAATATGGAAGATAAGTATTTGCCGAACTTGTATTATGCCCAAGAGAGAACATCATACTCCCCCTCAACAATCTCTTCCACTCACAGAATGGCTATTCGGAACATAATTATTTGCCGAATCTGTATAATGTTTTATGAGCATTACATACTTACTTCGCAGTGTTTTTTTTTCGGTCTTAATTTATTTGCCAAGATTAAGATAGTTTATCAAATTATTTCCTTCTAAATAAAAATACAGTTATGATATTATTATTTAATCACTTACTCATTAGCGAGATATGTGGAAAACTTCCTGCGAGCATAAAGAGAATATTTCATAACTTTTATATTAACAGCGTTCGAACTAATGATTCATAATAATAATTAATTAGATGTTGGTTGAGTAAAACGTTTTATTTATAGTAATCATTAAAGAATCGCGACGATTTTGAAACAAAATATTTAGCACACAACTGGATCGAATATATACAGTGTGTCTATAAAGTAACGCATAAATTCTTGTGGTCAGCAATAACGACGTTTTGTGTTAGAAAATAATGTCTTCAACGGAGTGTAATATCTAAAACAGTCAAGATATCTAAATTAAGTATTGTTTGATTGTCACGAAGATAATTCCACATCCGGTGGAAATAATATGAAATTGCGTCTCTCGACAACAATCGTAATAGAACCCTTGGACAGTAATTATGGAGGGTGTAATTGTATATATACGCATTGAGGCGTATTTCCTTAGCGGGTAATCTTTGTAGTTGATTATTGTGCTAAGATAGTGATTTCTAGAAAAGCTCATCAATACCAAATAGAATCAAAGGTCGGGAAAATGACATTCCTATAGCACTCCAAATATCACGTATGTGATGTGATTATCCTTCGTTAGGCCAAAGAATACACCAACTAACAAGAAGCGAAGCCCGACGCAATCTCTATGATGTTTAATTTATGACCTTGAGAGACCGACGT
Organism: Lochmaea crataegi; assembly: GCA_947563755.1. NCBI lineage: Eukaryota > Metazoa > Arthropoda > Insecta > Coleoptera > Chrysomelidae > Lochmaea > Lochmaea crataegi. Next base: position 86,045,124 of record OX387423.1, on the reverse strand, counting down.
TTGCCAGTGATACCAACTCTCAAAATTTTCCCCCTAAAGCTCCAACCAAAAACCCCTAAATTCTTAACATCAAGATCGCCTTTGTCTTTATTGTGTCGAAAAATTGTCAATACAAATTAGAAACATTTTATTCTGTAATTATATTCATTTTCATTATTTTAAAGAGATAGGCAATTACTTATGAGGGTAAGTATCTTGTAATTATAGAAAAGTCTATTCGTGCATACATACCTTTAAGCTAATCATGGCTGCGTTCCGAATGAAGGTCCCTTTAAAATTTAGACCGTAAGGTTGCATATGGCGACCTCGTAAACATTTAGAATTTAGGCCGTAAGGTTGGCTACAGTTGGTCGAAATTGCATATGGCGACCACGTAAACAAGGGTTTCGGGTTGCGTTTCAGTTTTGTAACTGCTGTTTATATGGAAGCCATATGCAATTTCGACCAACTGTAGCCAACCTTACGGCCTAAATTTTGAAGAGACCTTCATTCGGAACGCAGCCCATCTCTTTCCCACTTATTGGTATATTTTTGAGAATAACCTGAAATTTTTTCTCCCTTTGGCATTGTAATTAAACGTAGAAGTAAAAATCAATTAACGAGTAGTTTTATTGGTCTAACGTTTACATTATTTTAAGCTAACAATAACAATTATAAATATAGCTGTCAGCTGTTACGACTAGTATACAGAGTGGAATGTCTAACTGGAACAAATTCTGTAACTTGATAAATAAACTGAAACTCGTCAATTTTTATTTTCAATGGGGTATATTACAAAGAGATTTGTTTATCTTTTTAATTATCTGGGGGGTTGCAGACACCCCCAACTATTTTTTTTTAAATGGAAGGGTAGGTTGAAAAATTATATTTGAAAGCTTTTTCAATTGCAAATACAATTCCATTTTTTTTGTTACTTTTTATAAACAAAGTGTCGGAAAAAAATGAAATAAGGAAATATTTACTGAAATTACTTTAATGCAATAAATGTTCAAAGTGCTCTCCACCTTGTTGCTGACAATATCCTAATCGATTATCAACAGCATTCCGAACATTTTGTAACACTTCTGGCTTTACTTGCCTAATTTCGTCCCTGATTCTTTTTTGAGTCGTTAGGTTTAGTGGCATAAACCTTGCCCTTTAGATATCCACATAAAAAAATCTAATGGAGTAATATCGGGTGATCTTGCTGGCCACTCAATTGGACCCCTGCTTCCAATCCACCTATTTAGAAAAAACATCGTTAAGATAGGTCCGTACATTTTGAGCAAAATGTGGTGGTGCCCCATCTTGTTCAAACAACATCCGTTAGTCAAATAAGTTGGGATCCAAATTATTGGGGAATAAATTTACTAAAGTAGGAATCAGTTCTTCTTGGAGCATATTAAGGTATGTATCATCGGTTACGTTTTCATTGAAAAAAAGGATCTACTATGCGATCCCCAATAATTCCAGCCCAGACGTTTGTTTTTTGAGGCCTTTGGGTATGGAATTCACGCATCCAACGGGGATTTTCGTCAGCCCAATAACGGCAGTTCTGTCAATTGACGTGCCCACGTAATGTGAACGTAGCCTCATCAGAAAACAGCACCCAGTCCAAAGCAATTTGTCCACCATCGATAGAAGCCATAGTTCGTTCGCAAAATTCGAGTCTACGATCAGGATCATCTTCGTTAAGCTCCTGCAGGTTTTGCATCTTATATGGGTGCTTTTTGGCTTCTTTAAGAATTTTTAAATTTTCGCCTTCTAGTTATAAAGTTGCATTTCTTCATGCATTGTATTCCGTAAAGGATTTTAAAATATGCTGGTTTTCGGGTCGAGTATTAATAAAACCCGTTATTGATTTTAATGATAGCTTAGCATATTTTATTACAGTATTAAAACACCGAGACAACTGAACGAAGGATCTTCCAGCTACCGTTTATTATTATTATTTGAGAAAATGTTACGAATCATTTCATTTCAAGCGTTACTAATTTATGCACCTGCTTTTTTTAAAACGTGCCGTCCTTAAATTATCGAAAAATAACCGTGTAATAGTCATAACTGTGTTAACTTTATCAAGTTAGAAGTAATTTTAATATTCTATATCAAAAAATTTATAAACACCCAAAGATTTCAATATTTATAATAAAAAATAAATTACACAATGGGGCTCAAGTGGATAGGTTATTTATGGCAGTAGAAGCCAACGATATATTTCGAAGTAAACTGTAATTTTTGTCAAATTAACTTGTCAATATTGTTACGCGAGCTACTGCATTAATATGCTCACTTAGTGCCCCCAGTGAAATCCCCGTATGAGACGACTATGGCTCCTCCGCCCAATTTTCGAGAAGCATCCAGAATACCCACCGCATCCAGTGCATCCGCCAGAACGTCGAGCGAATTCTAGAAATACGACGCGTGAGTATAAATAGGCTACGAGCATCGCTGCAGGCAAAATTAGTCAATCAGTCAGTGTTGATACCGAAGAAAAGTAATCGCGCCTCGATAAAGTGTTTATTAAGTGATTCTCATATAAATTATAATTAGTGTGTTTAGTGTATTAGATAAATTATTAAATAAGGACTGAATTACATATAAATCTGTAAATATAAATTAGAATAAACGTTACATTGGTGTCAGGTGTGAGATTAAAAAAATAAATAAATAAATATACAGGAAGATGGCGAAGAAACTTTGTGAATTAAAAGTTTCAGAGCTTCGAAGAGAGTTGGAGGATTACGAACTGGACACAAGTGGGGTCAAGTCAGTGTTAGTGGAACGACTAAAAAAAGCTATGATTAACAATGGATTGGACCCGGAAACGTTTGAATTCACCGACGAAGCGTCCGCCTCTATAATTTCATCCATGGAAAACAAAATGTCGGACATGGAAAATAAAATTTCGACGGATATAAAAAACGAAATTTCATCCATGGAAAGTAAACTTTCGGCGGACATGGAAAACAAAATGTCGGACATGGAAAACAAAATTTCGACGGACATGAAGAATGAAATGACATCCATGAAGACTGATATTTCTGCCGTGGAAGAAAAGATTAAAAGAATGGAGCAAGAAATGAAACAAAAAATCAAAGAAATCGAAAGGAAGACTAGTAATAAACCGGATATTACAACTAGGCAAGCCCCGAATAACGACGAACTGGCAGAGAAAGTAGAGTTGAAACCGAAAATGGAAAACGATATTAACAGCCGAGTGAAATTGCCAACATTCGATGGTAAAACGTCATGGCCGAACTATCTTAAGCAATTCGAGGCGGCATCAAAGGCAAACAACTGGAGTGAGAAGGAAAAAGCGTTAAATTTTACTCTTGCCCTTAGAGGAGACGCTATGGATATCCTCCAGACCATTCCAGTGGAAGAGGCCGAAGATTTTGAACAACTCAAAAAGCGATTGAATATGAGATATGGCCTGGAACACCTGGAGCATCTGTACCAGTCGCAGCTGAAAATCCGCAAACAAAAACGCGACGAAACTCTGCAAGAATTCGAAGCAGACATTGCGAGGTTGGTGCGGTTTGCCTATCCATCGGCACCGGAGAATGTCATGGAATGTTTAGGGGTACAGACATTCATCGACGGAGTTCGTGACCATGAAATGCAGAGAACTCTACGCTTGGCTCGACATAAGACACTGGTCGACGTACTCTCTGCAGCCTTGGAGTACGAAGCAGCTACAAAGGCTTCCGGAGTATACGGCAAGGTGAGGGCTGTAGCAGACGAAGAAGTTGAGAACAAGCTCGACCAGATTGTCAACATGATGGAAAAGCATCTCAAATGGAAAGCTGAAAGCCGTGAGATGCTGGAATTGTGGAGAAATGGGACATGTACGCAGTTCGTGCAAGCGACCGAGAACTGCTACAAACAAAGATGCCCAGCAGGAAAAACTAGGAAGGGCCGACCTTCACAGGGCAGCTTCGACCCGAAGACCTTCCAAAGACTCCCTCTCTAGAAGACCATGCCCTGCAGAGTGCTCTCACTGCAGGAAAACAGAAACTAAGGAAGCTGCGATTCGAAGAACCACGGTGACCACCGACGAATGGACACCAGAAAAGTTGGAAGAGGAACAAGAGAACGATCCCGACTTGAAGAAAATCCGACATTGGAAAAAGGAGAACTGTCGACCTACTTGGCAGGAGATTTCAAGGTACTCGCCAACGATGAAATCGTATTGGGCCCAGTGGGACTCGCTGGTTTTGGAAAACGGTTTGCTACAGCGAGTAATCGAGAACGATGAGGGTTCCGAAAGTAGAAGACAGTTGGTGATTCCAAGAACAAGGATAGCAGCAGTACTGCGGAAATTACACGACAGTCCGTCAGGAGGACATCTAGGTGTGAAGAAGACCCTCCAGAAAGTGCGAGAACGTTTTTATTGGATGCACAGTTCCGAAGATGTGAAGGACTGGTGTAAGAAGTGCACTACCTGTGCTACGACCAATGGACCGCACGGGAGAAGAAAGGCTCCTATGAAGCAGTACAATGTCGGAAGCCCTTTTGAACGCATTGCCCTGGACATTGCCGGACCGTTTCCACCGACAGCAAATGGCAGCAGGTACATTTTGGTGGTGATGGACTACTTCACAAAATGGGTAGAAGCGTATGCCATTCCAAACCAAGAAGCCGCAACGGTTGCCGACGTGCTTGTGAATGAGTTCATTTGCCGATATGGAGTGCCCCTGGAAATACACAGCGACCAGGGCAGAAACTTTGAAAGCCAGCTGTTCCAGGAAGTTTGTGAAAAGCTCGGCATGAAGAAAACGAGAACTACGGCTTTGCACCCACAGTCGGACGGGATGGTAGAGCGAATGAACAGAACTCTTGGCAAATACCTGTCTAAAGTAGTATCTAACCATCAGCGAGATTGGGACCAATATCTCTCGCTATTCGCGATGGCCTACAGATCCGCCATCAATGAGTCTACCGGCTAAACACCAGCAAGAGTTCTGTTCGGACGCGAAATGAGATTACCCTGCGACCTCGAATTTGGATGCCGACCCGGAGAAGACATAGCTGGTGAAGATTACGTGACCCAGCTGAGAAAAAGAATGGACGACGTACACGAGCTGGTTCGATCGAATTTTCAGATCGCTAGCGATAGGATGAAGAAAAGGTACGATACGCAAGCTACGGAAGGAGGTTTCCACGAAGGAGACAAAGTCTGGCTGCATAACCCAAGAAGACAAAAGGGTTTTTCTCCAAAGTTGCAGAAAGCTTGGGACGGTCCGTACCTCGTAAAGAAAAGAATCAACGATGTCATCTATCGTATCAGCAAGATCCCAAATGGAAAGCCAAAGGTGGTACACCGTAACCGATTAGCGCCATTCGAGGGTGACCACGATGAGGAAGTAAACCAGCTTCAGGAAGTAGCCGATCCTGCTTTTGTAGAGTTCATGGGTGCTTATGGTGGTACCGGAAAAGCGAGATTCGGCGTCACCACTGAGAGACGACAAGACCTGCTTACCTTTCCGGAGGAATACTCACTGGCAATAAACATCCCTGCCAGCGTAACCGATACGCGCGGACTGGCATCTCTGTTTATAAAGAAGAGTGGTGCACGACTTTTGGCAAACCAGTTACCAGTACCAGGTAAAGCTTTGAAGCTGCAAAATGGCTCCCGCTATAATTTCCACCTAGTGACGAGGAACACCTTCGACGAAAGACCAACGTACGAGGATGTCTGGGAAGCATTACGAAGCCTGAGGGAGCATGTGCTTGAATTGAACGTGCATAGGCTAGCCATGCCCAAGATTGAATGTAGGCATTTAGATTGGCGAATAATCCGTAACATGGTAGAAGTAATCTTCCGAGACACCGAAGTGCAGGTACTGATTTGCGGCCATGCTCGGGAAACACAGCCAACAGAGAAGACGGTCGTATGTTACTTCCATACAACTGGAAAATGCAACAAGGGGACCAGTTGCCGATACAGTCATCTCGTTCCAGTTTCCTAGCTAGTTCCAGGAGGAACTGTCTCTTAAGGAGGGGGCAACGTTACGCGAGCTACTGCATTAATATGCTCACTTAGTGCCCCCAGTGAAATCCCCATATGAGACGACTATGGCTCCTCCGCCCAATTTTCGAGAAACATCGAGAATACCCACCACATCCAGTGCATCCGCCAGAACGTCGAGCGAGTTCTAGAAATACGACGCGCGTGTATAAATAGGCCACGAGCATCGCTGCAGGCAATTAGTCAATCAGTCAGTGTTGATACCGAAGGAAAGTAATCGCGCCTCGATAAAGTGTTTATTAAGTGACTCTCATATAAATTATAATTAGTGTGTTTAGTGTATTAGATAAATTATTAAATAAGGACTGAATTACATATAAATCTGTATATATAAATTAATTGTAAATATAAATTAAAATAAACGTTACAATATCTTAGTAGTTGTTAATGTGCTGTATCTCAGAAACTATTTATCAGAAACTGCCGGAAATTATTTTCAAGTTTTCAAGTTCAAGTTCACAATAATATAACAAAAACATAATTTTTCTATAATAAATGTACCGTTATAGTATCACAAAATTTGGGTATTCGTAATAATTAGATCATTTTACGTAAGTTTGCTCCAGTACTTTTTCCTCTATCTTGTAAAATAACTGGTAGGGGTGTGTGGGAAAGATGGCTCAATAACACTGTTATAACTTTTCTTCCGCTTTATGGATTATGACGAACTTAGTATCATTTGAAAGGGAATTTTTCTCTCTCTAAGCTGTACGATAAATAGTTTCTGAGATACCGGTACTCATCATAATATCAAAGGTGGATTGCTTTTTCGAGTAACTTTTTGTGGTTTGCTTTCAACGGAAAATAGAAAAGGGCAAACAATACTTTCAATGTGTAAGTCTTATCAAAATGGCCTAGATAATAATAAACACCCGGCGAATCATATGCTCGAAGCAGAGCAATCAAGGATCAAGTCGAGGGTAACACCCCGTATCGACGATACCGTCCAAGATGTGCCGAGACCGAATAAATATATATAAGACATCAATGGATTTACTTAAAAATATACGGGGAGATAGGGAAGGAAGGCAAAAAGCGCGTGCCATTGGTAGACAGCTGCTGCTACTATAAGAACGAACAACAGCCCTCTCGGCTTTTGTCTACGCCAGACGATCGTAATATACAATAAGAAAAAGAAAGAAAAACGACTTGGGAGAAATTGTTTACAATAGAATCGGGGTTTCGGAAGTATAAATGTACTTCGGGAGATGGTACGGATCTGAATCGAACAAACAATATACAATTGCAAATTTATGAGTCATTGTTGACGTAGACTGACAGTCAGCTGTTTTAGGGGACACTTTTTTTTTCATTGGACCGCCGAAAAGGCGAAATTGAATTGTGAAAACTGGCCTTCAAATTATATTAAACCCAGGACAAATTGTATGCATAAATATACCATAGCCCATAGCAACCAAAAATATTGAATTATCTTTTACTTTCACTCTATTAATTCTATAAAATTTTCATAAATTAATTATTAAAATATATAATCAATAATCAAATTTTGTATTTAAAACGTTTAAAGGTTTTTATGAGTCACTTTATGTGAGAGACCCTGTACATTTTACCTCCTGTAATAGGGGTTTTCTTAATTTTAAATGCATCAAATTAAAGCTGCATCGTAAGAATATCCCAAAACCTGAAACTTGCAAAATATGCCAAACCCTACAATTACGTTTCATAAGAGGCCGCAGTCCATCCTTGACCAAAGAATGTTGTAATAATAAGGAAGTGTCGGCTCGACTTCTGATAATCTTTCTATAACCTAACGCCGAGTTATGTCATTTCATTTCACCTTTAGCGAAGAAAAAAAAGGTGATCGTGTTGGAGCGAGTTGGTTATATATGTGTTATCGATCAAAACTCCTGCGAGGACCATCTGCTAGAAGAGCGGATCCACAGGGACACCTGCCATTGCCCGCATGACCCCTCACACTAACATCACACATGTTTAAGTACTCTACCTCTCTTTTTCTAATACAAGATATATTTAACCAAAGGGTGGTAAGTAATGTATGTATTCAGTTTATTATAAAAAAAAAATAGAATAGAAATTATTTTTTTGGATTTAAAAATTATTCAGACAAAATAATTTTGATAATATAATTATTATAATGACCTGACCTGATTTTCGTGGTTTTTGGGGAAAAAGCATGAAAGACGGGAAAATTTGATCTGGAGAAAAATTAATTTCCAGTTTTAATATTGACAATTAATAATAACAAAAATGTCTCCTACATAAAGAAGTTTCATATATATATTGTATAGAATGTGGGTGGTGATGCAAAGGATTATTAGATTTTGGAGGGAATATTTTTGACAGGCAGAAAGATATAGTAAAAATGAAATAACCCAATGAAATTTTAAAATATTGGACTGAAAATTTTAAGGCAGTAAACATTTAAATAATATACAAATGGAAATAGAAATTGTTCTACAAATGAATGGTGATTGTAAGAAGTTGAAGAATTGACATTATACAAACCGGGAAAGTAATATTCCAATTCTTATTCCAATAATAAATAATAAGTCAGTTTAAAGTATGGAAACATCTGAATATCTCACAAACGGAAAACGTTAAAAAGAAGATTTTAACGCATGTTGCAAGGTTGCGTTTGAAAATATTTGAGGACTTTCCTCAACTTGGAGTAGCACATTAAGTTTTGTTTCATTATATGTAGTAGTTTTTGGCCTGCCAGGTTTAAGACAATTTTCTAACATTTCCAGTCTCTCTATATCTCTTGACAGTTTTGAAAACGGTTGATTGGTTAATAACGTGTTGAAGATTCAATTCATTAAATATGCGTTTCTGTCCTTGTCGCCAAAGCCTCGTAATATTAGGATTTGTATGAGTTCTGTATCGTTACGATATGTCATTTCATAAAGTGATTGACATTAACTAATTTTGACAGTTCACTAATATTTAGGTATTTGCAAAGCATAACCAGCTTTGTGAGAATAAGTAGTTATTATGTAATTGTCGATATCTGTGTAATCATAGAATTTAGGCATAGGGTACCTTATAACAAAGTTAATATAGAAACCGAAAGGATTCATAAAATGATATAATATATTTATTTATTAATGTTTAATAGCATAATGCTAACAATTTACAAATAACATTGAGTAATAACAGCCAATAAATTAAAAGACTACAAAGTATCTATCAAATAATTGCACAATAATAATATATGACTATGTTAATATTATCTTTACAGTATAAAGTACAACTTCTCTTAAAACTCCAGATTGTGTTTGAATTCTTCACACTATGTGGCAAGTTGTTGTATTGAATAAGCCCTTTGTGGAAAAGATCATTCTGACTGTAGTTAGTGGAGACTAGTGAAACATAAAAGTCATCTCTAGCTCGTGTTGCCTAGTTATGTACATCTGATATATACCTAGTATTTTTCAATAAATGTTCAGGAAGCAAGCTGTGTTTTATTTTGTATATGAGAGTCATTGTATTAAGAAATATTATTTGTTTAATACTTAGTAATCCTGTTGCCTGTAACATGGCTTCAATACTTGTATAACGATTACACCCTATAATACAACGGATGGCTTGATTTTGCTTTTTTGATGTATGTTTTTCTCTGCCGTATTCAACAAAAACAATATTAATGAACAGTAGTTAAAATGTGGTAAAATGATTGATTTATAGATTACTAGTTTTGATCAGTCACTAAGATATCCACTCATTCTTTTCAATATATACAGGGTGTTTCATAAAAAAAATCATTCATTGCAGTCACTCCACTTTTCAGGAAGTTTGTCCCAACATGAAAATATGATCCTATGGCAACCTTGCAACATGCATTAGAATATTCTTTTTTATAGTTTTCCGTTTGTGAGATATTCAGATATTTCCGTACATTAAACTAACCCTGTATAATACATGATTAATGTAAAATTTTAATTTTCAAAAATTAGAAATTTTGGTATTTTATACATACAGTTTAATTAAAAATTTATAACACAAAGTCACTTCTTTAAACGGACATAGTTGATTATTTGAAAGTTTGCATTTATTAATAAAATTGTTCAAAAAATATTTGAAACTAAATTCGATTTAAAATAATTAAATATAGAACCCAACCCTGAGATGGGAAATTTTGAAATAAATGAACAATTTTGCAGAAAAATAAAACAATTAAAAATAATCCACAACAAGGAAAGCAGTTTATAAAAATCAATATAATATATATAAGTAAGTTGGAAAATCAAGCTTATACTGAAGAAAACCACTTTTACGTTTATTCGGTATCATATTTCCCAAAAAATATTTTTTACCCACTTAATACTTTATTTTACTATAATTTGTATATAAACTGATTGTAATTGGAATTATTTAAAACTCGATGAACTATAGTAGAAACTGAAATTATTTTTCAATTTATTTAAATGATTTAGTGGTCATTTTTTATTAATTTGTGACCTTGGTATGATATCCTGGCCTACCTATAGAATGATGAAACCACTTTTCTCATTTAAAATTTAAAACAAGCCAATCAACACCACATTCATAGTAGGTATCTACATTTATATCTCTACAATAACAAATGTTTTTCCTTAAAGAATAACTGGTTTGTATGCTACAGGATTGCCTTTAGTATGCCAAAATTGTGGTATGAAGTAGATAACACTGATCTCATATCTCTCAATGAAAATATTTATAAACTTAATTAATGTTTTTAGATTGTTTTATATTTAGAAAATAAAAATTATTTTGACATGGCCTACTTTAATTTTGATTTCTACAGTTCTACTAAGTATATTTGCGAAAAGTTGTGTATTAAATCAAACATGTCAGCGAGTACAACCTTCAAGATAAGATTGCAGATTTCTTCTAGGAAATAAAAAAGTAAAAGGGAACAGTAAAAAAACACTATTTAAGTTACTTCCCTAATCGATAAGGATTAAAATATTTACCAACAATGTTAAAAAACAAATAAACTGTTCTTTGATAAAATTGAACCAATTGATTCATTGTACCTTGCTACTACTATACAGGAAATCATAAACATTATCAAATCTTTGAATTTTGTAATCTTTGTTAGGTGTGTTGAAGGATTATTCCTGTAAGAAGTTATGGCCCTTTTTATTTGCTTCAACTGATAATGTGTTTAGTTATCTTAGTTTTATTATTTCAATAGTATACAATTTAGGTAATAACTACCAACTTGCTTCGATAACAAAAGAATTGTTTTAATAAATAAGTGGTTAAAAATTGGCAGTAAAATGTCAATCATATTTAGAGAAACGTTGTCGATTTCAAGTCCTCACATAGAATTAAGAGAAAACTAAGTAAATTATATAGGTAGTAAGAGAAACAGTATAAGAAACAAAATCAATAATGAATTTCATCAACTCAAACACACTTACATAATATTAGGCAGGGAAAAACATTTTCTATTTTCAAAAAATTCATAAATGACTTCAGAAATAAAAAAAATTGTAAAGTTCAACAACCTTTTTCATCTTAAACTCTCTTTTCAGATATACTTAGGTATCAATTCAATTTAAGAGAGTCCCTAAACAAATTCATTATCAGGTTTCATTCTGGTTACCCCCTATGGTGAACGTAAGCCACTTGAAACCAAAACTACAAACACATATCTAGGTACTTAATGAATATCATGAAAAGATGGATTTTAGAGGATTATTATTATTAATACCAGAAAGAGGTTTAAAAATATTTTACAGCCCTCACTTCATAAACTGTTTGATCAATGTACTTTCTCGATTTAAAATGGTAAAAAAATTGAAATTATAAATATATAAAATTCAACAAAAATTGGGAGCTTTATTGCCATTAAATGATCAAGGATCTCCCTAGAACATTTTGGAAATGACAAACTTCCCTCCAAAACAGTATAAACAATAATTTTGATTCATTTTTTGGGTACAAAATAAATATTTAGGGGATGGTGAATATGAAGAACATTAATTATATTTTTATATTATAGGTATGTTATGTAAAACCATGAGTAGGTATAATGTATCATATCCTAGTGATATCCCTTTTGAAATTACTTTACTTAGTCAGCCTTGGCCAATTAAAATACACAAACTACTACAAGTTTTTTGAGTACATCCATATACCAAATTAATCCAGAAGTTACAATGTGTATACTGAAATTAATGTCTTACTTTTAAATACAATTTAGGCGCCATTTTCAAGAGATTTTTAGATATATTTGAAAAAAATACCCTATTCTCGATCATAATTTATATTTGTTAGTGATGAGATAATGTTACTAATTATACATTAAAATTTTTGGACAAAAAAAGTCAAGTCATAAATCAAGTAAGTGAAATTTGGTTGAATTGTTCACATCTGCAGTCTAATTTTCCCTTTTTAACCACAAAAGGAAACAATTGATTATGCACTCAGTATAAATAAAGCGTTGGTATTTACTTACATTTGGTTTGAGTTGATATAAAATTCTGCCATATCCATGAAGGACCCCTAGGGGGGCCAAACCACTCACAAAATACACACGCCGTCTTTAATGTTTGGAAAAATGTCTCTGTGTTATTCCCTCCAACCGATATTACGACGAAGTACGAACTGACAATTGACAACCGCCTTGCCTTCTACGTCCCTTTGAGGTGCTGCAATGGTGCAAAGCCACAATCAAGAACCATTTTTGCTTTTCTGTACGTATTGAAATTGAACATGCGCAAGTCAAATTAAAGAATATACGCATATCATAGCGGTGTCTATAAACGGGAAGCAGGGACAAAATACCCATATTATTATGGCTACAATTTAGGATATGAAACTGGAGTTTTTATAAACAAAAATTAAACATATATCTTCCGAATAAGAAACAGCTATAAAATGTATCCCATTTATTTATAATTAAAAATAGCATCATCTACACAAACCGGTTGAAGAAATTATTGGTTTATTTATTTTTCTTTCACGTTGTCTAATTAATTATCAGAGAAATATATCTCGAGGAGTAGTTGTTTCTCTTATCTATGCTTAGGTTAATCTATGGTGTTATAGGTTATAGGAGTGTATCTTAAAATGTAGATAAAAGTGACTCTGCTACGCCTATGAACTAATTCAATTATAGATATACAATGTTGCCAAGTTTGGAATACTCAAAGGGAAAATATTTTGAGTATATAGTATGCCTAATGAACAATGAATGAAAATTCATAAACTTATTTTATTTCATACTGTACCCTAAAACATATTTCAAAGTTTCTGCAAAACTTAGAACACATCGAAAAGTAATGTTTGTATTTATATTTTCATTTTTCATTATTTGGTACGGCAACATTGTGGGATATTTTGACATTTATAAGTTATACCAACAGTATTTTCTTAAAATGTATTGAATAAAGATGATCTAGTTTATTTGAGAAGCAGAATGAGAAGGCGAATACGTCTTGGTGTTATTAGGACATTGATATATGTGGTGGCTATTCTGTGAACGTGTTTATTACTAACTTCAGTTGTAGGTGTAACATATTTCCTTAGTTATATTTAAGTATCCCAATTGCACAATTTTATTTTTAATTTCTAGGAATAAAGTATTTATTTTAAATAAAAAGATGTCTAAAATGAACGATAGAGACAGAGCTCCTAATTATCAGACATATAAACTAGTGATAGTCGGTGGTGGAGGTGTAGGAAAATCAGCTATAACTCTGCAGTTCATCCAGGTATTGTATAGAAATGTGTTATTTACAATCTATTTCTCCCGTTTCAAAATTTAGATTCATTAGAAGAGTAATTGTATAGCAGCTAAATTAATTTTTAGTGACATTCCTTATTTCAAATCCTTGAATTTAGTTTATAGCCTTGTGCTATTGCCTACACAAAAAGACGAATTTTTCCTATTTCAGAGTTATTTTGTAACAGACTATGATCCTACTATCGAAGATTCTTATACAAAGCAATGTGTAATAGACGATATACCAGCAAAATTGGACAGTAAGTTGAATCATATTCAGTAAACCTTTTTTTATGAACTAGAAATATAAGTAGTGTAAAAAGCTATTTACTACAACTGTTTGAAAAATTTGTATTCACTGGTATTCCTGGATAAATTGAGCATGTATAATTGTTTTTCAGCCCTTCAAAAATTCATATAAAATTAACTTTTTTTGCAAAAGTACCTAAGTACTCAAGAAATTATACTGTTTACAATTAATATGTATTTGTTCTAGTTACAGGTTATTTTCTTAATGTATGTTCTGATCATTTTGTTTAATTGGATGAATTAAATTGGGAAAGAATATAATACTTCCAGTTTATTAACAGTTGATCCGAGTCAAATATGTCTTGGAATGTTTGCATTATTAATTAATGACTGGGCTATTTACCAACCTACTCTTTGATTATCTAAAAATATTTTGTAAACAATATCCAATAATGGAGATAACTAATTATCATAATTTACTAACTTATTGCAAGCTATTTGGTTGAAAACATAATTTGCTCAAATTGCATTTAAATTTATATTTGTAAAAGTAAATGAATATTTCCACTCCCAATTTTATATAAACATTATTCCTCCAGTAATAAAACATAATCTATTGATCATGATGCCTTATTGAAAATTATTAAATTTGTTAATTTTATCCTATAACGACTTTTCTGCCAATTCCCTACAAAATTTCGAGATTTATGAAATCATTTGGCTTACCTCAAAAAGTTTAAAATTGGAAATTTTTTGTAATATACAGTAAACTAAATCGTAAAACGAATGCAGACTTATTTTAGTAGTTGACATGTATATTTTTTGCAACACCACAATAATTTTAGTTTTGGATACTGCTGGTCAAGAAGAATTTAGTGCAATGCGAGAACAATACATGAGATCTGGAGAAGGTTTTTTACTTGTATTTTCAGTAACGGAAAGATCTAGTTTTGATGAAATTTTCAAATTCCATAGGCAGATATTACGAGTTAAAGACAGAGATGAATTCCCGATGCTTATGGTGGGAAACAAGGTAAGTTATAATTTTCAATTCCCAATGTAGTTCATTGTCCTTGTATTGAAATAGAAATAATCTAATAGTTGTAATAGAGTCACTTAATTTTTTTATTTCACTACAATTGGAGAAAGATATATTAATTTACTATATTTACCAAAAAAAAAGTTTTTCTGTTATTTTTATAGGTTGATCTTGAGCATCAAAGGGTTGTTTGGCAAGAAGAAGCCCAACAACTTGCTAGGCAGCTTAAAATTCCTTACATCGAATGTAGCGCAAAAATGCGAATGAACGTCGATAATGCTTTTTACGAATTAGTACGAGTTGTTCGAAAATTCCAGTTATCGGAGCGACCACCGTTAAAACCGAATTATATCAAACGAAATAAAAAGAAGTGTTGTCTTCTTTAATTGCATCACCGTATTTCATTTTGCCATCACATTTTAAACTTAAATTTAAACAACGATTAATTTTCATCACAGTTTTTTAGGGAAAAAATATGCCATAATATTTTTTGTGGTTAGAATAAGTTTCTCCTGTTGAGAGGAAGAAAATTATAGTGATCTTATTTTAAATAGATCATTCGATATAATAATTATCCGTTTATAAAAAAAATATATGAAATTTTGCGAGTAATTGTTAAGATTACTGATTCTTAAAAATTTTTTTGACACAACAAGTAAAAGATTTACACTCGCAAAAATTTATTTTTATTTTATGTACTTGACATTGTTTTATAATATCAAAAATTGTATCGACTGATCTTATAAAAAACTGTAACACTGGATGGTTTTATTGTTTAAAATAATCTAAAGAAAATTTTCATATTTAAAAAAATTAGAATTGCATAAAATGCTCATCGAGCTTGTTAGCGTCAAACATTATTTTAATTATTTTTGTCGTTATTAACGAAGTTGACATTGAATTAAATACTACGATTTAATGAATTATCTGGGCAATTTTAAAACTAAAAATATCGCATTTGAATCATGTATATTTTTTAATCAACCTAAAGATTTTCGATAAGATACGAACGCTGACACATATTGGTTATTTAGTTTTAATTTATCCCTGCCTTATTTAAAATTATTCCGCTTTACATGAATCTTTAAAAACTTCTATACATTGCACAACAAACCAAAAGTTTGCCAACCAAATAAATAGTGGACAAATCCTAAAATCTTGTCGAGAATCTATGTAAATTTTGGGAATGAGAAAAGAAAACTAATGAGCAGCCTTCAAGGTTATTTATGTTTGGATAGGATAAGAAACTTGTAGCATTATAACAAATTTAGTTTTATTTGGAGTGATATAAGTAACAATGCCCAACTTTATATATTTTGAACCCTTCAACCATACGATGGTGTACTTATTTATGTACGAATTTCTTCCATTCTCGACTAATTTGTGCAAATTCTGCAGCTTCTTTCCAGTTCATTCCTTAACCTGCCTTGTTTCTTGTTTTTTTTTTGAAGTAAAACTTCTTTACGCACGCT
Organism: Lochmaea crataegi; assembly: GCA_947563755.1. Taxonomy (NCBI): domain Eukaryota; kingdom Metazoa; phylum Arthropoda; class Insecta; order Coleoptera; family Chrysomelidae; genus Lochmaea; species Lochmaea crataegi. The sequence continues at coordinate 86,028,655 of OX387423.1, read as the reverse complement.
CGACTTGGGGAGTAAGCTGGTGAATGCGTGACGAGAGCGTTACGAAAAGTGTGATCGGGCGAGGCGAACGAAAGTTGAGAGGGAGATATGAGTTAGTGAAGATAGAAAGAGAAAGAGTTACGTTTCGTATATTATTGTAGGGGCAAGAGAGTTCGTTTGCTAGCGTTACGCTAACGGTGATTTCTTGATAATTTTGTAATTTCATTTCGTTCTTGAACAATTTTATAAATAAAAGTTGTGTGGTTAAGCACACTCTTTTTTTATCTCCTCACTCCTTTTACTGGACTTTTTCGATCATTTGTTGCAATATCTCCACCAAGCTGTCGCTCTTCAATAAAGTACAGTGTGGATTGTACTAAATATTTTCATTCTTTCTCTTTTAGTTACTCCTTTCTTGCTCGTATCATATTTTTCTGTTGTTCTGTTAGAACCCAAGATTCACAGTCAAATGCTAGTATTGACGGATATATTAAAAACCTTTATTTTAGTTACTCCTAAATATTGGAAACTTAATACTCGTTTTAATATAAAACCTTTACAGCATTATGAAACTTTAGTTTGTCATAATGCTATAAATATAACTGTCAATACCCATCTTGTACATCACTGCTCCCGAATTCGCTGTCTCAGCATCCAGTTTCACTATTTAAATCCTTTATAATATGTCATTGTTATTTGAAATACTCTAGCCGTCTGTCATAAAAGAGAGCAGTAAAACAAAAATAATCTTTTACCGTTGTCATTGGTTTTGTTTTCTATTATTAGAAAATTGATTTTCGTGCGATTAAAGTTTCAACTTTGTAAATCGATGCATTTTTCAACGTTTTTATTTTTAGATATTGGCCTAGTAGTTGTAATAAAAGTTCAAAGTAAAATATACAACTTTTAAACTATCCAGTTGTTACATACTTATGAAGCATCGTTAATTTTTATGCTCACATATTTAATTAGCTATATTGTGAAGTATAAGCTATATAGTTCACTGCTCTAAGTCAAAGTTCGTATTGTAGAATCAATCTCAGTTTGGATTTTTCTAGTTTAGATAGAAAATTGTTGGCAGTCAAAACATGTACAAAGTTGACCGTAAATTTGGAAAATCACAAAAACGTGATAATATTATTTTCACGCGTCGGATTAACATGAAGTGTACAATGAATAAAATTGACCCAAAATAAAAGTGATTTTATTGTATTAAGGTTATAATTGCTTATAATCAAAAAATTACATTATTTGGTTACCAAAACCTTGTTTTTTAAGGCTTAAATAACATAATTGAAATAAAAATTTAATGGTATTTCCAATACACTTGAGCAAACATTTTTTTGACATTTGTTGACTTCGGTAAATGTGGAAGCATCCACTTAGTTATATCCAAGTCGAATGAGTAACAAAAATGTTTCACAAACCTTTTTATTCAATATAATATTACAAGTAATCCATCATGAATAATTGTTTTTAATTTATAAAAATTGAATAAGCTGTAGACTTTGATATACCCAAGGGTTTTGTAGTCCATTTTGTACGACTACTACAATATCAAAAGTTGAAAGAAACTTTATAAAATAATCTAATAACCGTAAAAATAAATTGGAAGTAAATTTAAACAACTCTTAAGTCATCCAATATGAAAACAACATAACATAAGCATCACCTATACTTCATAACGATTTTAAAAAATAAGATGAAATAATTATTAATAATTTTAGGTAATATAGGTCACAGCATAAATGGCGAACTATTTAAATCATCCAAAATCGACATAAAAACCTTGTGAGAATAAAAATATTAAAATTAATTGATTTCTCATTATGATTTTGTCCACCACTAACTATTAACATTGAGAAAACATCATATTTTTGTTATTATTGGCTTTGTTGTTTAATTAATACATTTTCTTAGAATGTTTGTTTTCATTGTCAACAATTCTACATGTCGATGATAGGTTACACTTCATTAATTACAAGCATGCTGAGTTTATTGTACATATAATTAAATATATTGAAGATATAAAATTGTAATAAAGCATCAATTTTATTTTTATATAAATTATATTTTTCTAGATGTTAGGCTATTGCTATCATGAAAATATAAAGAAAGACTTTGTCTATATATTTTACTGTGCATCACTTAAATGTTTCTGATATATTGTGAGTTTTTTGTACGATCAATAATATGGTTGTAGGATTTGCTGGAGTATACCACAAACTTTGTTATTTAAAGTGAATCGCTCGAGTGGTTATTTTGGTTGAAAAACATTCATTATTACTGTTTTTCTCCAGCTGTTCCTACTGTAAATATATTTTTGTATGATTTAGTGCATTGTTAAATTATGAAAATATAAACGGTTTGATCGATTTTAAATAATATATCATAAAAATTTTAAACTTATTTAAAATAGGTCAAACTTTAAACTGAGTTCCAAAAGGAAAAATGATGAATGTATTTTAGATCTCCATCAAAATTTAATAATTCTACGACTCTATCAGTTCGTAGATTGTTTATCGCATTTTACTAATCTTTAAGTATGGAATAAATAAAAATTAATCTTGTAAATATTTTGAAATCAGTGAAAAAATACAAATATTCCGGTATATTTCAAAATCGTTTAATACTAGCATTGATAACAAACTTTTCCACAAAATATATTCCATACTTTTTATGATTAGTCAAAATACCTATATGTGACATAACGTGTGGCTAAATAGGCTATAAGTAAACTTCTTAACATATAATTGTATTTTTGATATAAGTATTTGAAAAAGGTCTCATTTCCATATAATGTAACTCCTTGGGTATTATTTTATGGTGAGTTTACACATGCATGGATTTAGTGGCGGCGCCAGTTCTATTTGCACGCCAGTAAAGATTCACACTATGTGTTCAACAACCAAATTAAGTGGCACGCCATTTTCATTTTTAAAGTGTTTTTCACAGTACGCACTATGTCGTATGTCGAGTGAACTTTCTGGAGCGTGTAAAATAGTCGCTAAACTTTTAGTGGAAAAAAGTTGAAAGAATTACAGAAAAAGAAACGCAACCAACGAGAAAGCCGTATCTGGGTTACACCATGGACTGGTCGTCGACCTAATTTAGGTGCTTCTGCAAAAATTTAAGGAGAACTCGCAGCAGAGGAGCCTACAAGCTATAAAAACTATCTTCGAATGACAAAGCAACATTTTTGATACTCTTTTTTAACCATAATAAACTACGATCACAATCAACAAAAATTATAGGCTCAACCGAAACGAAAATCAAACTAAAACTGGCGAGCGGACGCAGACGTGCAAGCACTTGTTTACACTTGCAAGTTTTGATTTTCGTAGGAATTTTTCACCACTGGCGCAAGTGATTTCAGAAGGATGTAGAGTTTTTTGGTCTATAATTGCAAAAATAAAAATTGTATGCAAGTCGATGTTAACACTTGCTAATTTAATTTACTGGCGCGCCAGTTTTTATTGGCGCCACTAAATACATGCATGTGTAAACTCACCTTTATAAACTGAGTGGTGTATTAGTCTAATCAACTGCTAACGCACACAAACATTTCATCTGTTATTGCACTGCAGGCTATTTTATTGATGAAAACTTGTTTACATTTTATTATCTTCATATCATTTTGTTACAACAAATGATATTAAACTTTCAGACAAAATGTACATTTTGATTTCTCTACGAATTTTTATTTTATTTTGAAAAGTTATGGACTTGAACAGCACTCTCAGCTATCGACTGTTGTTTACTGACTGTCTGACGCTAATTAAGGACCGCCCACAGTTGAGAATACGAAGTGGTGGGAATTGTACGATATGTTATAGGTGTCCAAGTAAACGATTGTAATAATCGTGTTTTTAATCTTTTGAAGCTTGATGTTGGTCGACTAGTTCAAAAGCAGTTCTGATACAATTATTAAAATCCCCTATGTTCCGTTTCTCATTGCATGTATCTGTATTAAGTCTTAGGTTGAGTACTGCATTCGTTTTTGCCACTTCTTCTATGTAAATTATGTCAAAAATCTTATGCTCAAGGCAGCCCTCAACCTTGAGTATAAAATGCTAGAATTCACACCTTTTATTCAATTACTTATATCATATTTTCAAAACATCATTTATTCTGTTTTTATTAAGGTAAAAAAACTCGAAATTTTCCTTTTTGAAAAATGTTTTGCCACTGCCATTTTCAATTTATTATTGTGGTAAATTAATCTGTGTTATAACCATTAATTTTTTTATTAATATTGAAATTTGGCGTCAATTATTAATTTTAGTCTAGTAAGTAGTTGATAACTGGGAAATGATTGATTTGGTAGTTCCTTTTAGATTATCTATAAATTTAAACAGGTTCAAGTTCGAATACCAAACCAAAATATGCAAAATAAACTAAAGTTATGGTTAAAAATTGCAAACAACTCTCCTTTGACATTTGACAGATGCGTATCGGAACATCCGTAACGGTACACATCGAATACTGTATTTTTTCAGAAAATTCTCTAGTTGAATATGTGATTTATAGGAAAGTTTAGAATATGTTTAAAACCATCCCTTATACTTGAAACTGTTAAAGTTGTTGGTTGAAGTAAAAGAAACTATCAAATTGTCTTATAACCTTTGTATGTTAACTGTTGTGAAAAAAACGTAACGCTTAAAAATTATATACATTATATTAAAATGTTAGATTTTATAAATAAATGTATCATTTTGAAATAAATCATATCAATCAGCTAATAAGGCAGCTCCCAATTTGTTTGTATTAGTAAGATATTCAGTTTTATAGTCAGATAATATTTTTAATTTCATTAAAGCCCATGTCCAATATATAAATTACATTGTGATAGTGTTGTTCGACAGTTGTTGACTGTTTTATATTTGACCAAAATTATAACTATTAGTACAAGGTGTTTAAGGTAACAAAACAATTTTAATTTGAAATTTATTCATATAGGGTGTGCCTCAACTAATGTACCATAGTGCAGCTAGATATATTGGAGAAGAATTAAATACACCGCTGGAATGAATAGTAATGGCGTCTGTGTATGACATCACGGTTTCGTGAACACTTGACAGCTTTCAAGTTGAATAGAAAAAATATATTATAGACACCTTGTACTTTTAAATTAATAGATGAAAAGTTTTATATTTGTATAAATGTTATAAAAAAATTCTTAGTGCTGATTTATTAGTGTTTATGAACATCAAATGTATTTTAGATTTATATTTTTATTATTTGTGATCTTGTAAGAGGAATGTTATATATTGAAATTAGCTTTATATTGTTTATTGTGAGATGATTCAAGTATACAGGATCGTCTCGACGCTGGCACCTATTTCTTGGCATCAAATATATAGAAATGGTAAAACTACAAAATTAACAGAATTTGAAACTAAAGATAACCAATTTAATATATAGTAAAATTAATACCTATTTAGAGGTACCAGCCGTTTTAGTAACTTAACGTATGCGGCTTCTTGAACCATCTGAACCCGCATGAAAAAAATTAGGTTATGACCTTTGTCATGTCAAATGCTTGACATATTTCTTATTGCATTGGCGTAGTGACTTGAAATTTCATATTATAAGTGGCGGTTTGTAATAATACAAATTAATTTTATGAAATTCATAAAATTCTAAAGATGTTGACATAATAAAAGAATATAAAAGAAGCGCACTAATTTTAAAAACATTGTTTTATTAACTAGATACATAGTTGTCTTAAAAAAATATGGCAATTCAGAGTTCGATTAAGTACAAATTCTAGATTTAAAAAAAATGACAACGTGATCTTCAAGGCAAAGTTTAATTAGATTCTAAATCAGAATAACTTTCGGAAAGTGATAGTTCATCATCGGATTCATTGGATACAGAGATCACCATAGGTTCGATGTTTAGTAGGTCCAGTTTGTTTTCTACTTCCCATGCTTCAGAAATAATTTTCTCTGTATGATTTATGTAATTCTGCCAGTGTTGCTCCGGTACATTTTTTACAACGTCATTCCATACTTTTAAGACTTCAGTTGGTGACCTTGCAGTTTTCGTAATAGCTTGGTCATAAGGCCTTTTAGTTTCTGACCATACCATTTCGATGGCATTAAAATGGCATTGATAGGGTGGTAGCCTGAGAACACAATGACCATGCTCAGCAGCGTATTTGTCTAAATGATAATTTTTTTCTGGCAAAACTTGCTTTTCAATTATATTCCAAACAGCATCCTTTAAAATGTGATCTGGAAAAGGAATATTCTTTTTTTTGAGCCATTCTAACATGCGTGTTTTACTCCAACTTTTTCTTGGGATTTCTTCATCCAGGCGACTGTGATACGTTGCGTTATCCATTATAATTAACGATGGTTCTTCCAAGTTTACAATTAGTTGCTGTTTAAACCAATTTTCAAAATTTTCGGTGTTCATGTTATCATGGAAATCGCCTGTTTTTTTATTGCATTTAAAAATAAGCGATGCATTTGCCACAAAACCTTTTTTATTACCGGCATGAACAATTACATATCGTGTCCCACTTCCAGTTATTTTTAAATCACTGTGTTTAGTACCATCTTGCCACATTCTTCTGTCCCCGCTTTTACTAAAAACCCATGTCTCATCCAGAAAGGTGTAAAGAGCTTTTCGCTTTTAGCAGCATGGTATTTGTTCAAAAATAATATTCTTTTAAATCTGACTGCAGGCATTTCCAATAAATGTTTTCTTCCATCCTGTTTTTTGAAATGAAAACCCATTTTTTTAATTCCCAAATATAACGAACCTTTGGAAATCTTAGTTTCTGGAGACTCTTCGATAAATTGCCGTAAAATAGTTTCTACTGTGATTTTATCCTTTCGCGCATACATTTTATAAATTACTTCCCTCAAACAATGCAGGGTATTTTTTGTAATTCGGGTTTTGCTCCGGGAAACGCTTGCAGACATATTTCTTCTAAATTCGAAATCTGTAGCTCTATTTGGTTTTTCAAGATTATATAATGTGCTTTCTGGAACTTTTAGTGCTTCGGACGCTTTTTGAATTGCCTTAAATCGAGATCCTAAATCGTTTTGAAAATATTTTACTACATTAAGCATAAGTTTTTTGGATTCATCAGAATATCGCATTTTTATATCTTATTTTGCGTTATGACATTAACATGAAATCAAAATTTGACGTAACTTCAAAAACGTGACATCTAATAAATTAGTTACGACGTTCATTTTTGTTGGTAATTTTTTGTTTCAACCGATTTATTAATAATAAATAAGGATGGTCTTATTCTAAATGGGTATAAAATTTACTATACCTCTTCATTTTCATACTAGAAGTTATTTAAACAGATCTAATTACAATTGACTTTAAAATGACAACTGTTTTTCAATTGCAATTACCTAATGTCTGTAGATCAAATAATTAACAACTATACATTCAATATGCCCAAAGTTTTTTATTAAAAGATGATTGCTTTTGTTGTGTATAAAAATGTATAATAAAAGACATTTAACAAAATTCTTCTTACTGCTTGTGCAAGATCATTAATTGGTCACTGCACCCTAAAGAAGCACATGGCAATGGAAGAAGAAGGAAGAGCCTCACTCATATTAATATGTAATAATCGGTTTTTGAAAAGTTATCATTAATTATAGGTATATAACAACGAAATATGCTGCTTTGAAATTTCATATACTATTTCATTTTCTATATTGGTTGCAAACAGTTTTCATCGAAATGTGTTGATGTGGCGCTGTAGCAGAATAGCGGCGGACAAAATAGCTTATTCCCTTCCTCTTCACGAAAATATATCAAAGAATTTGTATTCATCATGAAGTTTTCCAAAAGAGGGAAGGGAGTAAGTAATTTTGTCTGCTGCTATTCTGCTACAGAGCCTTTTGTAGTATGTAAAATATTTTATTTATTTCATGATTATCACAACGTAGACGACTTTGAATTGTCATTTTTTTATTCAATTACAAAGTAAACTGTATACCATAGGTATCAGTACAATAATTAGATGTATCAGAAGAAATGGTGCTATTTTTCATGTTTCATCATTTTCAAATTTGAAAAGCTCCAGTGAATGTTACTTACAATTTATTAATAAATGTTTTAACATTTTTAGTCTTTTAATTCGGCTCCGGTACAAAAGAGCGATGTACGATATAGCGACTATAAAATCGCGATATTAAAAAACAGCGATAGACAAAATAGCGACATTACAAAAAAGCGATAGTACAAAATAGCGATATAAAAAAGAGCGATATGAAGTAAAAACAGCGATTGTCATCGTCAATGTCAAATTGAAAATATGGAAAGTCTGTCCCAAAAAATAAGCCTGTTCTATTCCACGAGGGTTATCGTTACCGAAAAGATAAATCGTTTATTGAAACTACTAATTGGAGATGCTCCAAAACGGGTTGCAAAGGAAGGTTGATACGTGAAACTATAACTGGAAAAACAAGAAAAACGACACCCCATAATCATGCTCCGAATCCGGCGCAACACAAAATTGATCAATATAAAAGCAAAATAAGAACAAAAGCGAAAGAAGCATTAGAGATTCGGCCGAGAAGCATCATCAACTCTAGTTTGAGCAACTTAAGCGCAGAAGAAATGGTGCTATTACCTTCTTATAATGCATCCAAAAAGATTATTAATAGACAAAGGGCATACGGTGAAGGAACATCAACAAATTTTATATCTGCATCTGAGGTTAGTATTTTGGGGAAACACAAAATAACGAGCAATGGAGACCTATTTCTTTTGTATGACTCTGGAGAAGATTTAAATTCCAGAATTTTGTTGTTTGGTACACACTCCAACCTAAAATTATTAGCAGAATTTAAAAATTGGGCGGTTGACGGTACCTTCAAAGTTGCGCCACAATGCTTTTTGCAATTATACACCATTCACACGCTCATAGATAATAAAGCGCTTCCAATGTTGTATGCATTACTAGAAGACAAGAAGTTCGACAGTTACAGCCAAGTTTTTTGTAAAATCAATGAGTTGGAATCAGCAGTCAGTCCTGACAGTATTGTGACAGATTTTGAGTTGGCATCAATTAATAAAAGCCGTTTTCCCAAATGTCGACCTTGTGGGATGTCATTTTCATCTTTCTCAAAGTCTCTGGAGGAACATCCAAAAAAAAGGTATGACTGCTCTCTACAAAGAACGAGAAGATGTAAGAATTTTTTGCAAAATGCTCTTAGCACTAAGTTTCCTACCCCCAAAAGATGTGCAATTTGCTATGGAAATTATCCAAGAAGATTTTCCCCGTGAGCTGGACCCCATTGTAGCATACTGGGAAGAAAATTATGTCGGAAGGAGGCTTCATCAGGTCAAACCAAAATTTCAAATTACAATATGGAATGTATACGAGCGGGTGTTAGGGAATCTTCCAAAAACAAACAATTCTATTGAGGCTTGGCATAATGCATTCCAAAATGCCCTAGATTGTCAGCACCCAACGGTGCATAAAGTGTTAGATCACATTCAAAGCGAGCAAAAGAAAACAGAAGTATTTGTCACGAGATATCGGTCAGGCATTAGAGAAGCTGAGGCAAGAAAAAAATATACTATACAAAAAGACCGTTTGAAGAATATTGTTAAAGAATACACATTTAGAAATGTTAAAGAATATCTTCAGGCAATTGCTTTAATTTTAGTACTTTAGATTTGTTTAATGGTATTGTTTTTTTGTTTTCTCTCAATTAATATATGAGTTTATTTATATTTTTTTAAATATGCTTTCCGTTTGGTCATAAACAGTATGTTACATGACAAGTGTTACAAGTGATATTTCCAGCAAAAGTTCGAAAATTTGTAGTACAAGGGGCAGCCGAATATGACAATGACAGAGTCTGACATTCATATTCAACCCGACTTTTGTACACTCTTTTTCCTGTGTATGTATTTTATCTAATCTTCGTATATGGTCGTAGGAAAAATAGTTTTTTGAATATTACTTTATTAATTTTTTTGTAGGTCGCCATTTTTAAATATCGCGTTTTTGTACAGTCGCTGTTCATGTCGCGTTTTTAAATTGTCGCTGTTTTATAAATCGCTCAAATTGGGTCGCTGTTATGGGTCTCGCCATTATGTACATCGCTCTTTTGTACCGGAGCCTTTTAATTCACCTGTTCCAATTCTATAGAATCCTTTTATTTTATTTTATTCCGATGCCAAATGGTTTTGTAGGCGAGTAGTATAAATGGCATTTAAGAAGACACAAACTTATTCTCAACTATCATTTATTTAATCTACAGTTATTTAATATATTACAATAAATTATAACAATTTCTAATCAACAGAAAATTATAAACAATTTTTGTATGAAACGAAAAAATAAATGAAATTTATAAATTAGAACAATTTTAAAGTTACAATCAGATAATTTTCAGTGCTTTGAAGATGAATAAAAAAAAACATTTATTTACAGAATATAAATTCAAGATTTACAGCTGGGTCCAATTATGGAAAATTATCAACAAATAGTACTTAAATTTTAATGTACAAGATACTCAATTTCATTTGTCAACATAGGGGCTTTTTATTGTGAAAAAGTCCCATCATAGCATCTTGCAATGCTCGTAAGCAAGCAATATTGGATTTAAAACCTCCTGCTCTTTCTTGTTCAGTTTCCGATCTTACATGATTTAAGAAATTCTTTTCTATAATATCAACTACATTTGGTGGTTCAGGTCCATCTACAGGGAATGTCAATGGTTGGTATGAATAAATAGGTCCTTCATCTGAAGGTACTGGTAAAAATGAGGCATGAGATTGTCGACCAAACTGAATTCCTGTAGAAAATTTTGTAACTTTTGGAGGTACCTTTTTTGCTTCTTCCTCCTTTGCTTGTTGGGCGAATGTGTCGATAATATTTTTGGCATCTGCATTAGAGAACATAAGTTCATCAATTAATGCCTCCTTTTCTCTAATTTTCTTTTTCTTACTTTCAGCTTCTTCCTTTTGAAGTTCTTTTTTTCTTTCATCCTCTCTTTGTTTTTCAAATTCTAATTGTTCTTCTAATTCATATTCTTCTCGTCCTAATTTACCTTTACTCTTCAATATTTGTTCTTTATTGTCACGTTTATATAGTTCTATTTTCTTATTGGTATTTACTATATCAATATCATTCATTAAATTGTATATAATTGTTTCGATTTCTTCCAAGTAATTATTATAGTCACCTAAAGAAGCAAAATCCTCCTCTTTTTTATTAAAGTCCCTGAGAACCCTTTTTCTTATATCAACCTCCTTTTCCACTGAAGCATCTTCAAATAATTGTACTCTAAAATTATTTCTTCTTAAAGGTATTCTACAGTCTGGACATGCTCCCGATCCTTTTAAAAATAGTAGATCTACACAATTTTCACACAAACCATGACCGCAAACGTTAACCATTATCTTCATTGAAGGATTTTGAAATTTTGATGTCCTGCATCTAGGACAAGTAAAGTCTTCCATCTTTTAGTATCTTTAACAAAATTAACTTTTTAAATTATAATTCAGCGGCGTAAGCTAAACATAACCAAAAATACAAATGAATGTTGACATAGCTTCTTCTTCTTGTTTCAGTTTTTTGGCCTCAATCTCTTGGGTATTTAGCTGGCGCGGGTAAATTAGCTTGAAGTTTGGGAATGTTCCCTGAGGAACATTCCCAGGATACTGTGAAGGTAATTTCAACTTTTAGATAACAGCAGAACAGATCCAAATTCAAGAAAGTTATGAAAACAATCCTCGCAACTACAATAAATGCAATGCTAGAACTTTTCATACTGTTCTCAGTTGTCACCCTTCACCCACGATTTAGTAGGTATTACGGAGGATCTTATTGTTCTGCAGGTAAATTTAGAAAATAGAACGCAGATTCGAAGTGTCACCAGTTATATCTAGCATTTAGTAACATAATCACTCAAAATAAACAGACATATTTCATTCAGCGCCATCTAAAACGTTTAATCCACCTTTTTCAATACGCCATCTATACGTTTAGTCCAAAAATACGAAAACCTGTTAAACCGTATCAAAGATTACAAAAAAAATATTTGTGATCTTTGACCGTATGGTTGATAGACTATATATAAGAAGATAAAAATATTACCTCGTATTGATTCTCCTACGGGGTATGCCAAATAGAAAATTTTAACTTGTATATTTGGTTTTCGAAAAGCTTTATCAAGATTTTAGAAAGTATACAAATAGATAATTAATAATAAGTTTTCCTTTAGTTATTAAGGTTGGACGGGTGGTACTATACAATTCCAAAAGTTTGTGTTCCAAATTGCATAGAGTATTGTCAATTTATCGAGTTCTCAGAATATTGTTTCGTCAAAATACAGTTTGATATCTTTTAAATTAAAGAAAATAAAATTAAAAAACAATCAGATATTTAAATTCAGAAAATTTGAGAATACACAAGTATATAGCTTATCTGTTTTTTGAAAAAAAAAGTATCTGTAGTACTGTAGGTTTTTATTTTGAGTAAAAGTATAAGAAAAGTCTGGGAATTCGATAAAATCCAAATACCTATGAATTACTAAATACACATTATACAGGGCGATGTTTTAATATTATTGAAAACAGCTTTTTTCTCTTGAAAATCGGTTATAAAAATTAAGTTCTAAAATTGTATTATTAAAAATATAACACGAATTAAGATTATTAGTTATTAAAAATTGAACATTTGTATAAAATTCAAGATATTTTTCTGAATCTATTTTGCTAAACTTTTATATCAATAAAATTAACTAATTTTTAAAGACCCTGTATGTTAATAAACAAAATGGAAGCAGGACACATTTAGATTGTCATTTAATATTCCCTATAGGAGCCCTAATAAGCGGTATAAGTATATGTACAGTTTATCCGAACTAACCTCCCATATAAGAACAATTTATCATATCTAGGAATATATACCAGCCTCCTTTTAAGTATTTAAAATATTTTGGTATAAGAAAATAGTAAAAGAATGAAAAATGGATTATAAATAAACAATATATATCAATTCTGTATATTAAGAAACAATGGAAGCATACACACTTAAATTGTCATTTAATATTCCCTATAGGAGCCCTAATACGAGGTATAAAGTATATGTACAGTTTATCGGAACTAACCTCCCATATAAGAACAATTTTTCATAGCTAGGAATATATACCGGCCCCCTTTTAAGTATTTTGAATATTTTTAAGAGAATAGTAAAAGGATGCAAAAATGGATTATAAATAAACAATATATATCAATTCTGTATCTTAAGAAACAATGGAAGCATACTCATTTAATATTCCTTATAGGAGCCCTAATACGAGGTATAAGTATATGTACAGTTTATCCGAACTAACCTCCCATATAAGAACAATTTATCATACCTAGGAATATATACCGGCCCCCTTTTAAGTATTTAAAATATTTTGGTATAAGAAAATAGTAAAATAATGCAAAAATGGATTATAAATAAACAATATATATCAATTCTGTATGTATATTCTGTATTCGTATGTAAATAAAATGAAAACTTACCGTAAATGTATCAGATTGTAATCCAAGTAATCCATAGAGGCACTATTCACTACACTACACGATACTCGTTTCCTATTCGAAAGTCAACTCGCTACTGAATATAAATCGACAAAAATTTAGCGTTAGTCACCCGCCGTTAAATAAGTAAAGTTGTTTATCATATCTACGATGAATATTTATATATACCGGCCGTCCTAGAAGTGAATATAAATATATGTATATTATTTTAGAAAAATTAAAATGTAATCATGTTATTTTTCAGGACGTTCGAAGAATTTTCAAGAAAACTGTTAATGTTAATTCATTTTTCAGGATACTTTTTGCGAGTAGTATACAGTGACGACTTTTAGGTTTGATTCAATTCGAAATACCCTAAACGAAAAGCCATCTATGTGATTAACCGAAAATTAATGACCAGAAAGAAGAGAATTTCAAAATTATCTACGTTATTAGCAGGATAATGAACCATTTTCACATATAAGCAAATCAGCCAACATTCTCAAATTTTTTCGGGAAATTATCAATTAAATCAACAAAAAAAAAGGTAATTTATAATCGTACCTATATTGCAATAAATATTTGTACATCAAACAGCAGTATGTAACATTCAAAAAGGTGAACATTGTAATGAATTTATATAAATATAGAATGAGATTAACAGAATTCAAAACACTCGTTAAATAATTATTTCAAAACGAAAAACATTAATAAGTTTGGTAGTGTAAAGCTGGTTAAAGCATGTACATTATAAGGGAGATTTTTTCACATTCGATATATCAAGATGTCAAATTTATTAAAATCTATAACGACACAAAGTCTTCTCTATATCCGTAAACACCGCATGTATAAGAATTGTTTATTCGGGATTTTCAGTAGTTTCTATTACATTTTCAACGGCGATCGATGCGGGTTTTCAAGGTTAAGAGCTGATTAGCTTTTGAGGTCGGTCGGTTCAGCCAATTCGGAGATATTTTGAAAAAATGAAAAAACAACAACTTTTTTTTTTCACTTTTTTTTGCAATTTCTCGAAATCTACCGATCCGAATTGGTTCCAACTTTCAGGAAATCTAAGTTTGGCGAATCCCTTTCAAATGACACCAACTGCGATCAAATCGGTCAAGCCGTTCTGAAGTTATAAGAGGTTTACACAGTAGCGGATTTAGGTTTGATGGCGCCCTAGGCCCGAGACGATATATGGCGCCCTTTTATATATGTATATATATATATATATATATATATACCTGTTTGAGCGCATCGAACATTTTATTTTTATTTAGGAAGGAATGATTGGGGCTGCCGTTGCTGTTGAAAGATGTCCCCAACCGGTGAAGGATGTCACTACCGATAAAACATATATCCAACCGGTAAGAGATGTCCCCCAGCGGCGGAGGACCGTCTTCTCGGCTGGTGGATCCCCCTCTTGGTTGGAAGGTGTCCCTCGCTGTATATGGAACATAGTTAGACTTGCTGTGGATGAAAAAACTCGATAAATTCAATACATATGGAAAAATAAAAACAATTGCAACTGGAGGAAAACATTTGCAGTTGAAGTATGTTCCTCGCGGTTGGAAGATATACCGAAACGGTAGAAAATGTTCTAACGTATAAAAAATATATCCAATGACAAAGTATGTTTTTCACCGGTGGAAGACGATCCTCCTGGCTGGAAGATGACCCTCTCGGATGGATGATGACACTCTCGGATGGATGATAACACTCTCGGATGGATGATGTCTCTCTCGGTTGGAAGATGTACCTCTCGAATGGACGATACCTCGCATCCCTCTGCTGGATGATATCCCTTTCGGTTGGAAGATGCCCTCTAGAATCGGTGAGGTTCCTCTTGGTTAGGTGATATACCTCTCGGTTGAAAGATGCCCTCTAAGCAGAATGATACCCTTCTGGTCGGAAAATTATCTCTAGGGGATAATGTCCCTCTCGGTTGGGTGAAACCTCTCTACAAGGCAACAATATTACCAAAAAATACCACTACCACCTTCGGCAAATATAATAACCCCCTACTAGGCAATAACAATACAAAAAATTACCACCACCACCTTTACCAGCAAAGATAATAATCCTCTGCAAGGCCCATGATGATGTGGAATATTGGAAAGGTTTCTGAAACAAAAAATCAAATGAAACTAAAAAATTTAACAAAAATATCGTTTGTATCTATGAACCCTGTAAAAAGATAATGTAAATCACAAACCAAGTGGCGAAAACGGGAGAGACACCTGGAATTTACAGGTGTACAGTTGACGATCCTCCTGGCTGGAAAATGAGCCTCTTGGCTGGATGATAACCCTTTAGGATGAAATCCCTCTCGGTTAGAAGATGTCCCTCTGGGTTGGATGATACTTTCCCCAGTTGGAAGAATCTAAAAAAATTCCTGGAACAGAAAATCAAATAAAATTGAAAAACTTCAAGAAAAACGTCGTTGGAACCTATGAACCCTGTAAAATAATATATGCAAATTACAAACCAAATGGCGGAAACAGGAGAGACACCTGTAATTTACAGGTGTATAGTTGACGATCCTCCTGGATGAAAGATGACCCTCTCGGCTGGATGATAACCCTTTAGGTTGGAAGACGTCTCCTTCGGCTGTATGATATCCCTCTCGGTTAGAAGATGTCCCTCTAGGTTGGATGATACATCCCCCAGTTGGAAGAATCTAAAAAAATGCCTTGAACAGAAAATCAAATAAAATTGAAAAAATTCAACAAAAACATCGTTGGAACCTATGAATCCTGTAAAATAATATTTGCAAATTACAAACCAAATGGCGAAAACAGGAGTGACACCTGGAATTTACAGGTGTACAGACGACGATACTCCTGGCTGGAAGATGACTATCTAGGCTGGATGATAAACCTTTAGGTGGGGGAAACTGATCTTGGTTGAAAGACGTCTTCTTCGGCTTGATGAAATCCCTCTCGGTTAGAAGATGTCCCTCTAGGTTGGATGATACATCCCCCAGTTGGAAGAATCTAAAAAATTCCTGGAACAGAAAATCAAATAAAATTGGAAAAATTCAACAAAAACATCGTTGGAACCTATGAACCCTGTAAAAAAATATATGCAAATTACAAACCAAATGGCGAAAACAGGAGTGACTCCTGGAATTTACAGGTGTACAGTCGACGATACTCCTGGCTGGAAGATTACTCTCTAGGCTGGATGATAAACCTTTAGGTGGGGGAAACTGATCTTCGTTTGAAGACGTCTTCTTCGGCTGGATGAAATCCCTCTCGGTTAGAAGATGTCCCTTTAGGTTGGATGATACATCCCCCAGTTGGAAGAATTTAAAAAAAATCCTGGAACAGAAAATCAAATAAAATTGAAAAAATTCAACAAAACTATTGTTGGAACCTATGAACCCTGTAAAATAATATATGCAAATTACAAACCAATTGGCGAAAACAGGAGAGACACCTGGAATTTACAGGTGTACAGTTGACGACTCTCTCGGCTAGATGAAATTTCTCTCAGTTGGAAGATGTCCCTTTAGGTTGGATCATACACTCGCGGTTGGAAAAACGTAAAAAAATTTCTGGAACAGAAAATCAAACTAAATTGAACCTGGAATTTACAGGTGTATAGTTAAAAAAAAGAACAAAAAATACAAGATTATTATAAATTATGCGCCATCATACCTTTTTTTGTGGAAGTTATGGTCGAGTTTTTCCCTCTTCGAATGTGCGAGGAAAGATTGGTAATTAAATTCATTGTTGTTTGTCTATCCAATCCGAACAACTGCTTAACCTGGAAATCCGGTATTTCATAAGGATCCATCTCATCCCTTAAAACTCTCCGTTGAAATTTCAAATGATTTCTAAAATAATATATATGTATTATGATACCACATATACCTATAATATAGGACCATATCTTACCTGTCACGCTCTTCTATCACTGGAAATACCAATTTTTTATTTTTTTTTCACTGAAGAATATAGCTCCACCAATAAATACACAACACAAAAACAAACTTTAAGACGCACAGATTTCCGAAAACCCGATCGAAAATATTCACAATTCTATAACATTTTCTGTGACTTACCTACACGGGATGCGCGGAATTTTATATATACCCTGAAAAGTTATAAATTTGCGCAGAATTTTATATATATAGCCTGAAAAGTTATAAATTTGCACATAATTGACCTTGAAGACATATGAAATTACATTTTTATAACATTTGGTTGAATTGAATAATTAATATAGGTACATACGCGTTTAGGGTAGTTCCTCGCTCCGTTACCTTAAACAAAAAAATTAAATATGTATCGATCCATTGATTATATAACCTTTACCAATTTCAGATGTCCCAAAAGTTTCTGATCCATTTTCTATTCATTCTTTCTATTACTTGTGAGTTTGGAGATATTTGCAGTTAAAATAGGTCGGAAAACTTTTGGGACACCCGGTATTTTATCTAATATTTCTCCATATCTTTTCTAAATAAACGTAGAAATATTTTCAGAAAAAAAAAATTAACGTCAAAAACTGACACAAATAGACATGGGAAAATATTAAGTAGATTTAATGGGGAATAATATATAGGTATATAAAAAAGAATATAATATAAAAGCTGTTCTATGTTAAATATATAAGCAAAAGTTCTCTAGTAATCACCCTGTAAACAGAATTTTAAAAAATATATTGAAAATCGTATAAATTTTTATTGAAATAATTCTAGGTTTATCACAAGAAATGGAACTTTGTTAAAATGATTGTTATTTTAAATTAAAATCAATAAAAGTACAAAAATAACGAAAAAATAATTCACATTAACCGATTTCCAATTCAAATATTCTTAATTCATGTGTCCAAGATTCAATCAAAAGTAAAAAAAAATATTTGTATGTGATAAAAAATATTATAATAAAACATAAACTTACCTACCCTAAACCTAATATAAACTAGAAATCCAGATCCATTCCAATTTTGTGAATTTGAGTTCCAATTCCTACAAAATTCAGTCATAAGTAATGAGTCAATGCGTTATATAATCCCAATTAGTCATGCCGGCCGGTCTTTTTTGGTTGAATATGGAAATTTTTAGTTAAAAAAGACTTAAAAGTTGATTATAAACAATTATGAAATTCCAGTTCGAAATAAATAATTATTGAAAATTTTATTTTTTAAAGGCCGGAAAATTTCTGTTTTTTGATAAAATATATTCGATAACCTTCTAAGCGATTTCAAAATCCATAAACATTATTCTTTGCAAAAATTATAAAAAATAAATATTTTTGGGATCAAAAATAGTATGGAAACTTTTATAATTACTAGTAAAAACCGTCGAATAAAAGAAAAGCTTACCATATTCATTCCATTTTAATATATGATTCTAATCCATGGCACTCACTTTCACTACACTACACAAAATTTCGAAAACGGCACTTTCGACGCTACACAACATCACACGTAGTACCGAAAACGTCACTACACGTAATAGCACTTCAGAAAATTTCGAAAACGCCACTCCCGACACTACATTACACGTAATACCGAAAAGGTCACTCACGATGCTTCGGAAAATTTCGAAAACGCCACTCCCGACATTTCACTATACAAAATTTCGAATCCGACACTCCCGACAGATCCGTACTACAAGACGGTTTGAGCGGTACTGAATGAGAATGTTGAATGTATCCTGTGCTATTAACGAAGACTATTTTTAACGGTACTGATTTTATTTAAATTTAAAAATGTGTAAAGTTTGTGAATTTTTTTTTCTACATATAACTCACAATATCTAGGGAACCAATCGAAATAATTATACAAACTGTTTTTTATTCCATGGGGGAGCTTAGCTGTGCTAATTCAGTTTTGTTTAAATGTATAGTTTCTTAACAAATTGGCGGGAGACTTTTCAAAAGACATAGTTAAGCTATGTCGTTCCTCATATTCTTTAAAAACCATCCAACCCGTTTTTCACAAAGGGTTCTTTTTTCAAAATACATAGAAAAATATTCTAAATACTATGCCTTTCGTTAATAAGTTGGTACTTTTCAAAAGACATAGGTAAGCTATGTCGTTCCCCGTATTTTTTGTTTTGTTTTTTTTTGCCCTTTCTCCATTGTTGGTGTCATTCGGTTTGGAATTGTGAATTATTTTCTATTGCAATTGTTAAGTACGCCACATGTACCGACTTTTTTTGTTTACGATATTATTAAATTAAAATTTCCTCCATTTCTTGACTACGCCATCTAGCAGTTGTCTTAAATAGGCCATTTCCTGGTGGTTTTACTGGCAAATTTAATCAATAAGGCGGCTAGTTTGAAGTTTTAGGCGCGTCAAGGGAAAAGCTAACGTGGCCAGATATATTTTCGACGATAACTTAAAAGGTAAACATCGTATCGTACTGCAGTTTTTCTCAAATACTTTCCCAGAGTCCTTAGCTTTAACTCATACGCATAGTATGGTAAAATTGTTTAAAACATAAAAATATCTCTCCAACAGAAAAAAGTGCTGCAAGAAAAGTTTCCCTCCAATTTGTTAAAAAACTATACATTTAAAGAAAACTGAATTAACACAGCTAAGCTCCTTCATGGAATAAAAAAGTCCAGTCATCGGACTGCCGTCAGAAGTGAAAACACCAATAAATGAATCCCTTTTAAAAATTTTATCGTAAGCCCATTGTAAATGGAATTTTTTACAAAAAAAAGTACACATATATACACAGTATACATATAGCTCATGGAAAGAGTGACGATGATTTATACAACACTATATAAGCTTCATTGTTAATTGTGTTGCGTAACCAAAAGTATTGTGAGCTGCATAAAAGCGTGACGAATGACCAAAAGTATTGTGTTGCATAAAAGCATGAAGATGACGAAAAATCCATGTTTTTTCTTTACCAAAAAAAGTGCTCGGCGCGCCTAAAGAAGTTTTCACTTCAAAAAAGTTTGTATAATTATTTGAATAAAATCAGTACCGTTAAAAATAGTCGTTATTACACAGGATACAATATTCAACATTCTCATTCAGTACAGTACCGCGCAAACCGTCTGGTAGTTTGGATCGGTCGGGAGTGTCGGTTTCGAAATTTTGTGAAGTGAAGTGTCGGAGAAGGCGTTTTGGAAATTTTGCGAAGCGTCGGGAGTGACCTTTTCGGTATTACGAGTAGAGTAGTTTCAGGAGTGGCGTTTTCGAAATTTTGTGAATTGCCGGTAGTGACGTTTTCGGTTTACGTGTGGTGAAAAGCCGGGTGACGTTTTCGGTTTTACGTGTGATGTAGTGTAGTGTCGAAAATGGCGTTTTCGAAATTTTGTGTAGTGTAGTGAAAGTGAGTGCAATGGATTGGAATCATATATTGAAATGTAATGAATATGGTAAGCTTTTCTTTTATTTAATGGTGTTTACTAGTCATTATAATAGTTTCCATACTATTTATTATCCCAAAAAAATGCTTAGAACGTTATGGAATATATTTTATCTAAAAACAGAAATTTTCCGGTCTTTAAAAAATAAAATTACAATACAATTATTTATTTCGAACTTCTTCCGAATATCCTGGTAATCAATAATGAAAGTTTTTAATTCTTTATAATTAACTTTTGTGTCCTTTTTAACTAAAAAATTCCATATTCTACAAAAATAAAAACCGACCGGCATAACTAATTTTTACGCTTATATAATACATTGACTCATTACTTATGACTAAATTTTGTAGGAATTGGAATTCAAATTCACAAAACTGGAAAGGATCTGGAGTTCTAGTTTATAATAGTATAGGCTTAGGGTAAGTTTAAGTTTGATTCTAATATTTTTTATCACGTACAAATAATGTTTTCACTTTTGATTTATTCTTAGACACATGAATAATTAAGAAGATTTGGATTGGACATCGGTTAATGTGAATTATTCTTTCGTTATTTTCGTTATTTTTGGACTTTTATTGATTTTAATTTAAAATAACAATAATTTTAACAAAGTTCCATTTCTTGTGATAAATTATTAGAAATATTTCAATACAAATTTATCCGATTTTCAATATTTTTTTTAAATTCTATTTACAGAGTGATTACTAGAAAATTTTCAATTAATATTAATGTTATAAATGAAACTAACTGTTTCTAATTAATTCCACTATTTAATTAAAAAATTTATGAAAATTATTAAAGGATATTGATAATTATTTCGATATTGACATATCATCGTCAGAATGACAGAAGTAACTTAATAAATTAATTAGAAACAGTTAGTTTCATTTATAACATTAATATGAGTAGATTCCACAAAGTAAGGGTCGAAACAGTAAATTCTTTTAATTAATAACTTCTTGCTTATATATTTAAAATAGAACAGCTTTTATATTATATTATTTTTTATATATACCTATACATTTTCCATTAAATATACTTAATATCTTCCCATGTCTACCTGTGTCAGTTTTTTATGTTAATTTTATTTCTTTCTGAAAACATTACTACATTTATTTAGAATATATATGAGAAATATTAGTTAAAATACCGGGTGTCCAAGAAGTTTCCGACCTATTTTAACTGCAAAAATCTCCAAACTCACAAAAAAAGGTAGGATGGCGCATAATTTATCTTGTATTTTTTTGCTCTTTTTAAAAACAACTGTACTCCTGTACGTTCCAGTCGTCTCTCCTGTTGTCGCCATTTGGTTTTGTAATTTGCATATATTTTTTTACAGGGTTCATAGGTTCCAACGATGTTTTTGTTGAATTTTTTCAATTTTATTTGATTTTCTGTTCCAGGTTTTTTTAGGTTCTTCCAACCGGGGGGTATATCATCCAACCTAGAGGGACATATTCTAACCGAGAGGGATTTCATACAGCCGAGAGAGCCATCTTCCAGCCAGAAGGATCGTCAATTGTACACCTGTTCATAGGTTCCAACGATGTTTTTGTTGAATGTTTTCAATTTTATATAATTTTCTGTTCCAGGAATTTTCTTAGGTTCTTCCAGCCGGGGGTGTATCATCCAACCTAGAGGGACATCTTCTAACCGAGAGGGAAATCTTCCTGTCGAGAGGGTCATCTTCCATCCAGGGGGATCGTCAATTGTACACCTGTAAATTCCAGATTTTTTCGCCATTTGGTTTGTAATTTACATATATTTTTTTACAGGTTTTATAGGGTCAAACGATGTTTCTTTTGAATTTTCATTTGGTTTTCTGTTTCAGATATTTTGTTAGGGATGGCGAGGTGATAGACCTATCTTTGGGATCCCTTGGATTGTTAGTGAATTTTTCTTAGTTCTATTTGATTTTTTGTTTCAGAAAGCTTTCCAATATTCCACATCAGCATGGGCCTTGTAGAGGATTATTATATTTGCTGGTGAAGGTGGTGGTGGTAAATTTTTTGTATTGTTGTTGCCTAGTAGGGGATTATTAAATTTGCCGAAGGTGGTAGTGGTATTTTTTTGGTAATATTGTTGCTTTGTAGAGTAGTTTTACCCAACCAAGAAGGACATTATCCAGCCTAAGTGAGAGTTTTCTATCCGAGAAGGATATAATTCTGCTTAGAAGGCATCTTCCAACCAAGAGGAACATCACCGAGTCTAGAGGACATCTTTCAACCGAGAGGGGTATCATCCAGCAGAGGGACATCTTCCAACCGAGAGAAACATCATCCATCCGAGAGGGTCATCATCCATCCGAGAGGGTCATCTTCCAGCCAGGGGGATTCTTTCTTGTTCTACTAAAAGTTGTTGATTCTAATTATATTTAAACTGATGCAGGCCTTATTAAAGAAATACATGTAATTCGGAATTCAAATAATAAACCATCACCGTAACTGTAAACGAGAGTACTGAAAACCCAAATAACTTCAAGCACTGCCACCAACGAAGGTTTTTTACACAAAAAATCCCCTAAATTTTTCGACGTTGTCAAACTTCTTTCAGGATTAACTAAACTTCGTTCGGTGCATACCAAGACAACACTAAGGGCGTTTAACTATTTAAACTAGTTTAGTTAAACGGGTTTAGTACTATAAACGGTGCATACGGCCATTAATGTGGAGGTGGATAACATCACTTAAATTTTGCAGCCGCGCCACAGAAATAAATATTCCTCTTTTTTGACGTGATGTCTTTCTCATAGCAAAACAAACAGCTACTATCTTCTGGTATTGGCTAAAATTTACAGATAAGTACATCAACAATCCAATAGATGGCTAGCAGAAAATGAGGTTTATATTTTTATAATGGAGTGCTATACACGTTTGGTGCATGGTGTAAAATTTACACCATGGTTTGGTGTAGTCTGTGCTTTAACTTACGATGTCAATGTTCACATCGCTCACAACTATTAATTAAAATTAATACTCAAATGTGTTCTGTAGATAAAAATCTGACATTACAATAACTATATTAAATTGATAAATATACAACAAAACCTTAAATGTATTTGGGAGATTTAAAAGTTACTTTGTCTATGAGTAGTGTTATGCCATCTATAGAGAGGTGGACGAATGAACCGGAATTGATTAAAGATGTTTGACAGTTAAAATAGGAAATTTGAGGAAAAGCAATTTCCCCAGGAGCTTTTAAATAAGGTGGAAATCCAGGAGGAGGAGCCTCAAGCTTAGCAGTCTCAGATTTTCAGAGGTCGTGTTGGGCCGAGCAAATCGAGATCATACGACGGTGTGCGATAACTGTCATTTATATTGTATTTTATAGACTCGTTTCTAACAAATTGTGTCGTCCCTATGTAGGTTTAAAAGTGATTAGTGGTGTGGTGTGGTGGATTAAATAATTCCTCAAAGGTGAGGCATTGAAAGTTCGTGTATAGTGCCATGTTCACGGGGACTATTCGTGTAAAAGTATGCGAGGCCCAGAGCCTGAGACCGACGGATTGCTCGATGCGTTATACTTTCGGGAAACCCGATGAACAACTTCTAGACCCTTATGTTACAATTGCCGTGGATGACATTCATGTGGCTCAATCCACATCTAAACAGAAAACTTGTGATCCAGTTTGGAATGAATACTTTGAGCACCAGGTCGAGAACGCTAAGACGCTGACCCTGACGGTGTTCCATGACGCTGCGATTCCACCTGACGTCTTCGTCGCGAACGTCTCGATTCTTTTTGAGGATCTGCTAAATAGGGAGAGAGATGATTTTTGGGTAGGTTTATCAAACGATTATTTTTCTTGCTTTCTATATCTGTCATGTTAAGTATACACCTGTCGCATTTTTCATAAGAAATATTCAAGATCCTAATGGGTGGTATTTATCACGAATTTCATTTCTCTATGAAATTTAAAACATTGTTTTGTAAGTAAATAATAAATTTGTTTAGATAGGTACTACTTAAATGGAACTACCAACTTGTAAGCAAATAAACATCAGATAGATTTACATAAGTAATTGTTTATTTGAAAATATTGGCTATTCTAAATGTGATATTTTTTCTATCCAGACAAAGTTTTGTTTCTGTTTCTGAAGATATACTTACTCTGTTTGTGTATGCTTTAAGTAATATGTATCTTTTAAAGAAAAATATTGCTAATAGTAGTAAATATATTTAGAGAAAACATGTTTACAAAAACTGTACCTGCTAGTACAACTTTTTAATTTATATTTGGGAGCATATACAGGAGTGATCAAAACAATTTGAGACTCCACCGTAGTCACTATTCTGATCTGGCAGCTTTCCACAAATATTAATGTTTTCCCCTAAATATGACTACAGAGATAGTCTTTATTTTAATCTGGCAGTTTTCCTCGAATGTCAGTATCGTTCCCTAACTTAGTATATATTTTTTTCATGTATATTACCCTATGCAACTATTAAAAGTTTGATGGATTACTAAATCACATACTTAAAGATTTTATTTTACTTAGTATGTTTTATCAATAGGCACCTATTATATTTACTCGACAGCTTCAGTATCAAACATGTAAAAGATAATCTTCAATTATTATGTGGGTGCGTGCAAAAGGGATATAAGTAAGTCAACTTATCTCAAAAGTTTTTTTATTACATTTTAAATAGCTCATGCAAAAAGGGTATAAGTAGCCAAAAATCAAGGCTCTATAACACCATGAACGGACAATATTAACAAAAAACCTAACGATATAAATACACTTATACCGTCATTTTTTCAATATTTCAACATTTCAGAATTCTTTTGAATATGCTACAAAAGATTAAATGTACTTATACCCAGCTGATTGCAGAAACTGACTGAAAGTAATTCTTTTATATGAGTATATGTTCACTTATTCTCTTGTAGCTAAATCGTTTTGAACTGATTTTATTACACTCCAGTCCTTCAAGTCGACTTACATTGTTTTAGCAAATGCTGGTTAGGAATTCTTTGGTTATTTCTGCCAAGTAACAGAAGCACATGCGCTCTTACTCCTGCCTTCCAGTGATCGCAGTGTTTGTGCATTATTGTACAATCTTTGTTTAGGATAATATGTTCTAAAAATCATGTGTTTGTGCTAGTTTCTGCAGTAAGCAATGGATGAAAATTCAAGAGCATACAAAATGCTTGGACAATGTGGTGCTGTATTAAGTAAGTATTAAAGTTTGTCACGTCATTTTGCAGCAATTAAAAGAATATTTTTTAGAATATTTTTGGTCGATTAATAAAAACTATTATTCGCAATGGAGGCGTAGTTTTTTTTTATTTTCATCTTTTCATCGTTAACTAAACAGTTTTTCTTCTTTCTGTGTTAAGGTACTACTAGTGGAATAAAAAATCACTGATGTAGCACAGGAACCTTGCTTGGGCAGAGATGTCTTGATGCCGATAGGTAATTTTTGCTTTAAACTTTATTTGCTGTGTTTAACTTGAACAGTTTATTTCAGAAAATGGAAACCCAGCACGCGACAATTTACTTCCAACTCATCCCTCTTCTGCAAGAACTTCAGATTGGGTACAAAATCTGCCCATTTTTAGTGGCGATGGACTGAACTTAACTGAGCTATCAACTTTAAAGAAAACTGCTGCACAAGACACCTCTAACACTAAAGAAAACCGTGCTCCAATCATTCACTATGACTTTGAAATGCCGAACACCAACCATGAATCTGATCTAGAAAATTTTGGATTCATTCAAACAGATATTATAAATTATCCAATAAATTTGGATATCTCTACTATCCCTGAAGAACACATGGAAGATGTATATGAACCTGAAAATACTATTAGCTACCGTTGATGGGAGAGTTCAAGAAGATGAACTTTAAAATCCTATTACAGCTACCGTTGGCGGGGGAGTTCAAGGAGAAATAAATGAAGCAAGTTCTGGAAGTATGAGTAATGAATCTGGCAGTAACTATTGTTCTTCAGCCAATAAATGTGTTTGGTCTCTAAATAAGCGGAAAAATAGACAACATACAAGAAATACAGGCCAGGAATACACAACGGTAAAAGGAAAAATTGAGAAAAGTAGATCATTAAAACCACTTGGAATATACAAACAGAAATGTAAAGATAAAGTAACGGAGGAACAAAGTCTGACTATTTTTTCTGAATACTGGGCTCTTGGGAGTTATGACAAAAGAATGGAATATGTCACAAAGTGTATTACAGTGAAGAAAAAAAATATCAAGAGTAAAAGAAGAGAGAAAAACACAAGGATAGGCAATTTACATTTGAATATAGTCTGACATGCGGACTTGATAGGATCTTGGTTTGCATATCATGCTTTTTAAAAACTTTGGATGAGACTGCCAGGTTTTTAACATCTGTTGTTAAGAATAAAAACAATTGAGAACTTGGACTTACAACTGGTGACAAGCGAGGCAGGCACGAAAATCACAATAAGATCTCTGAAGATGAACTGAAGAAAATCAATAATAACATATCGTCATCAAATAAAAAGTATTTAGCAGCACACCTAAACTTAAATATAATGTATAACATCTACTGTGAAAAATTTAACAATCCAGTTTCAAAAACAATTTACAGAAGAGAGTTCAAGAAACCTAATTTAAAATTCAAAAAGTCTGCGTTGGATACCTGTGGTCAGTGTGATAAATTGAAAATATTAATGAAGTCTGACATTGGAGACGTAAAAACAGAGGCTGAGCGAAAATTGATCTTGCATCACACCGAAGCCGATTTTGCATATGCCTGTAAAAAAAATGATAAAGAAAAGTAAAAAACACAGCTTGGTCTAAGGGTATTAACTTTCGACTTGCAGCAAGTTTTACAGACACCACTTTTAACTTGTGGGGAAGTGTTTTATAAGAGATAGTTGTCAGTATATAACTTGACCGTACATGATTGCACCACTGGAAAAAGTAAACATTTTATGTGGCTAAGGGGGGCTAAGGGAATGAGATAGCCTCTTGTCTCTATAAAGCCCTGGTTGATCTTCCCAGTGAAATCGAACATGTGATCTTATGGTTGGATACTTGTGGCAGCCAAAATAAAAACTCTAATGTCATTGCAATGTTTATGTATGTATTGCAAAACCATCCAACAATCAAAACGATCGAGCATAAATTTTTCACTGCGGGACATACCCATATGGAATGCGATACAGATCATTCATTGATTGAAAAGAAGAGTAAGCACAGTCCATTCCCCATATACCACCCTCGTGATTGGTACCAACTAGTAACAATTGCAGGCAAAGATAAATTTTCTGTTATTGTGATGGAGCAGGGTAACATCTTAGATTTTGGAGCTTTATTCAAAAAATTTTTACAGAAGAAAAAGGTCGACATACAAAAAAATATGTTCAATTTTAGACAATTGAGGTGGTTGAAATTTTCAAATAAAAATTCTTTTGGGCTGTTTGAGTACAAAAATGATATGAAAGAAGATGACTTCTTTGAAATGTCGTTTCAGAAACAAGAAAAATAATATTGCCTTGCCTTCGTCGTTTGCCCTTCCAATGGCATCCACTGAGCCACTTCCCATTTCTTCAAAAAATAAGGAAAATCTTCTTTCATTACTGGAGCACGTTGATTCGGATGTAAGAGGCTTTTAACAATCTTTACCCACGGAAGATGTCAGTGATGATGACGATCCAGACCTCGACAGGCTTGTAGAGGAACAATAAACGATAATTTTTGGTGAAAAGTAATGTTATTTTAAATTGTTTCAATGTTTTATATAGAATACCTTTTATTTTTATTATTTGTTTGTTCTGAAGAAGACTCATTTTATTGTTGTTTATTTCATATGTTTATAGAGTGCTTAATTTTGTTTCTTGTTGAATATTTAAAATTATATGTTTATATTCCATAAAGTGGTTTTAGTATTGACGCTGATGTATCTACTTAATACCTTTATACTTTCTTGTCTTCAAAATGAAAATATATTAAAGGATCACAAGTACCTACCTATTAAGTTATTTGTAAGTAGACTTATACCTTATGATATTATTCAAGTGTAAGCAATTAGATTTTGCAAAAAAGGTGTAAGTTCACTTATGTTTATTTAATGCTGATTATTTTTCAAGTAAGTTCGTAACAGTGATTTGCAGAAAAGGTATAAGTACACATAGTCTTGTTTAGCTATCACTGATTCACGAAGTAAATGAACATATACCAGATTATTTTATAAATGTTACAGTTATGGAGCATATTACATCAAAAAAACTTAATCAGATATATACATTTATGTATAAATTGTTCAAATATAACAAAATTTCAAAGAAATTTCTTCTAATGATATCATGAAGTAGAAAAAAGTGTCTCCTGAAAAGTGATGGTTTCTGACTTATATCCCTTTTGCACGCACCTACAGTATTGTCAAAGTGTTTTTACCGAGGTTTTTACTTTCATAAAACCAGGTTTCTAATCATGTTACTACTGATTGTGGATGAATTAACTTTATTCAGTTAATCTCTTAATGGTACCTCAACAATCATATTTTTAATGATACCAAATCAATTGTTTTGAAGCTTTTTGTTTTGATTTACAAATACAAATCTAATGACTTAAATAAGTCAATGAACTATGTACTTACTTATTGACCTGCTAAATTAGTTGGTTGATGCTTTCAAATGTAAAAATACTTGTTACCTATTTAAAATTTAATTTTTGTTTATTCTGAAGAATCCCAATTTTTTTTAGGTGGATCTAGAACCCAAAGGTCGATTACATGTTAAAATAGATTTAAGGACATCAAAAGGTAATTGTTAGTTTAATTTTTATTTTCAAAAATCTGAATGTATCAATTTTACACAGAATATGGAGGGAAACCAAGAGAATTTAAAGAACGCCAGGGCTTCAACAGGAGGCGTGGTGCTATGCGAAGAAGAGTCCATCAGGTCAATGGTCATAAATTTATGGCAACTTTTTTGCGACAACCCACGTTCTGTTCTCATTGTCGAGATTTTATTTGGTGAGTACCTATTTGGTTTTGAACTACTTACTACATATTAGATCATTTTTAATTTTGAAAGATTCAATTTTAAAAATGGACCGTGATAACATAGAAATTCTGCCTTAACTTGAAAATTTCCTACTGTTTTGAAATAAGATTATGATATATTGAAGCATTTTCTTAAAAAAACTGTTTTGTGGGTTGTCTACATTATACAGTTCATTGTAATGTTGATACATTATTTATTAACCCTGCTTATTAGTATTCGTGAAAATTGGTCTTAAGAATGATCTTCCTTTACAGAGGATCAAAAGAACACAATGCTGTTCCATTTAAAATAATGTTTTTTTTCGGTACTGTTATAAAGAAAGCTCTGTATATTTATGTGAAAATATTGTAAAATTAAACTTTGTTTGATACCAATTTCATTTTCCAAATTAATTTGAAAAGAAAAAAGATAGTAAACAGTTACGCTCTATAAATTTCTCACCACCATTTCCTGCACTTATGTTTTTGACAGTACGTTTCTTTAAATGATTCCTAATACAATACAAACAAAAATGTACAAGATACACTCACTGACAAAAATATTGTATATTTCGTTCCACTTTTTCTTCGACAGATTTTTTTTTATTGCTAATGCCCGCGACCATGCAGTGGTCCAGTACCTTGAGGATGTTGGAATTGAGTGACCACCAATGAGTCATGATGCGAATCCCATAGAACATATTATATGGGACATCCTAAAACGAAAAATTGCAGCGACTGATTCAAATGCTGAATTAAGACAGGAAGAATGTCGAATTCCACAAAAACCATTTGAAAATCTTCTACAGAGCATGTTTAGGAGGAGCTAGAGAAGGGAATACAAAGTACTAATTTGTAATTATGTTGGTTTAAAGCATTGTTATATAGTCGTTATTATTAATCTTTATAATTAAATGCTATGACTAAAATCAGGCCATATTATTAGTTTCTTTACTAATATAAGTAATTTATTTGACCATAAGTGAAACACTCCTATGTAAGGCATTTAGCAAAAAAGTGATAATGGATAGAAATTTTTTATAATTACTGACATTAAGTATGCGATATTTTTGTCTGTGAGTGTATTATTTGTCCTTGAGGTAGTAATATGTATATTTTATCGAGTTTTAAATGCTCTCTTATGAAGATAAAACATTTCTTGCACAATTGACTTTAAACCAAGAGTTTACATTAATTTATACAGGATGTAATTAAAAGTGATCAAAACTCTTGGATAAATATCTACTGTTACATCAAGTATCAGTATACGGGGTGGCAAAAATACCGTTGCAGTGTAAAGAAGTATAAAGTTGAAGATAGAAGGTTGTTGGATAAAACAATAACTGTGTATTATTGTAAGATTGACTCGTTGCTGTTTGTAAATCTAAGAATTTTACAGACGGTTTTTGTAATTTTCCATTGTCCATTGCAATGCGATTTTCGCCAACTTGTAAGAAAGAACCATTAAACTAATCTTACATTACAGCCTTTTTGCAGCAATTTTATTGCAGGCAATATAAAATGCATGCAAAATTGTAAACCAATCTTCGTACATTTGAGCCTATTTGTTGCAAATTTCCAAGATTTTTTTGACAATTGTCATTTGACATTATTATTATCGGGGGTAATACCACGAGTGTTCGTTCTTCGAACTCGTGGAATTATTAACAACAAGCTTTTATGGAAATTATCGGTAATTTTTAAGCATAAGCGGTATTTAGGGAGAATATTTCTCGAATAAAAATACAAATTACTGTATATCTCCACTATATTGAATTTGTACTTTTTTTCGTCGCAAAATAACATAAATTGTCTCCATACACTATTCTTACTATTTTCCGTGTTTTTGGGTACACTTTTAATGACATTTTTGTCAATTTCCCGTTCTGTTATATCTCCGAATCGATTCATAACCTCTAAGAAACTCTTTGACGTTTAACGTTTATTATTTTAACGTTGTTTGACAACGGTTGTCATGGCAACGTGGAATATCCGCTGAATTTCCATTTAATAATTTAGCATTCGTTGCATTGATACAACATGTATGAGTGAAATATTCACATAAATATTAATGTCCGCAGATAATTTTAAAGTTAAGATTATTCTTCTACTTTTTATAGTCGGCCATTATACAGAACGACCAACACAATAATTATGTTGTCAAAATCTAAAATCACTAAAAATATGTAAAGTTGCGCGTGAATAACCTTGAAATTTAGAAATATTTCTATATTTTTCAAGCCTGAAAGTTGCAGTGATAATGGGCCGAAACGCATGCGTAATTATTATTCAACGAAGGCCAGCAATTTCTTTGAAAGGCTGTAACATAAGATTAGTTTTAGGTTCGTTCCAATTCCAACTTGCCATAATAGAACCGTTCTAGGTATCGTTCGTGCAAGTGCTGTATTTCTTTCGCGTTCCAACCCAAGCCCTATAGTCTTGGGACGGTATACAAACTGTACCTTCTGGAAGAGGTGATACAGTTGGTGTATCCATCCCTAATTCTAGTTTGCGCACTATACAGTAATGGATACGATTCCAGAACGGTTCCTAAATGCCTGTTGGAACAAACCTAATAAGTAAGCATTTTAAAAGAAAAACGCTTTTCCACAAGTTGAGGTAATGATGCATTTTAAGACATTTACAGCTTGGGGCTTAACGTTATTAATTTTATGTTTGCCTACGCTACCAAAAATATTTTCAGGTGTTACAGGGTGTGTGTATCTAACAAAAATAATTACGATAATGAGGCACTTGCGAGAAACAAAAACCAAAAAAGGTATTTCAAAGTTATTTTATTTGAATGATGTTTTCTTTTATAGATCATAGACAAATGCCAATACTGTTTTTTCGAAAAAAAAAGTAATAGCTGGAAAATTAAGTTAGGGTTGTAACTAAATAAAAAAAAAATTTTAGACACGAGATAAAGTGAAATACCGAAATAGGGGTTGAAAGCAGTTTTATGAGATTTGCGTCAAAATGTGATCTCATAGGGGAAAGTAATTCATACAAAAGTTGTAGGATGATAATTTAATTTCAATTTAAATAGAAATTATGCATTTGGCAACTTATCCGGGCACGTGTGAAAGTGCTTTCCACTCTCGTGCGAATACTATACAGTGTCATAAATAAATTACTTTTCTATTATATCGAAAAATAGTAATGAGGTTTGGAATTTGATTGAAAAAATAAAAATACTAATGGCCGTATGCACCGTTTACACTTAAACTCGTTAGAGCGTTAAACTAGTTTATAATTTTGAGTTAGTAAGTATGCACCATCGATTCTATTGAAGTTAAACCAGTTTAAACTTGAACGCCCAATATTGTAGGTTTAACTTTAAACTGTCTTTTTGACACTTGGGTTAATCTTTCAACAACGACGTTGGGTCTTTTTGGGACCCAGGACTATATTTTTCAATCTCCAGTTGAATAATGGCCAATTTTATTTTTCCATGAAGCTGAGTCTCCTAATCCTAAAATTCTTGATCTTGTTGTGCCCTAAACAGTTTCGTCATATATGTATCTAAGAATCCAGATTTCTCGTCAAGGAAAAAATTTCTCCAAACTCTAGACAAGCAATTAGAACATGCAACGGAGACTGGCAGATACAAAAAGAAATCCTAGCATTTATAAAGCAATAGTTGCATGCGGGATAAATATTCCAGATCAAGAAACTGGAGCCGAGCCAATAAACCAAAAGAAACGAGGAAGGTGCAATTTGTGACCTCGTTCACTTGATAAAAAAGTTAACTCTAAATTTGATGACTGCAACAAATTTAACTGTTCAAACCATAAAAATAGTGTAATCCGCATTGTACTAAAGACAATTAATTGTCCTGTTTTCATCTTTTTTTTTGTTTGTTTCACTGTTTTTGTTTTAATAAAGTTCCCTGCATGGTGTATGTAAACAAGTTTTTTATTCATTTGTTTCCTAAAACATAAACTTACATTAAAAATTACAAGTTTCCCAAAAAAAAAAATAAGGTCCCCATAAAGTAGTACTTTACGTAATAAAATTGAACGTCTTGGTTTAAGGGTTAAGGGTTAATGTTGCCTTGATATGCACCGAACGAAGTTTAGTTAAACCTGAAAGATGTTTGACAACGTCGAAAAATTTAGGGATTTTTTTGTGAGAAAAACGTTTGTTGGTGACAATGCTTGACGTTATTTGAGTTTTGAGTACTTTCGTTTACAGTAACGGACGTGACGGTTATTATTTGAATTCCGAATTACATATATTTCATTGATAAAATGAGAAACAGTTGGAATAATTAGAATCAACAACTTTTTCATGACAGTCAACTCATCAAATCTAACCAACCTTTCATGAGACATTGACATAAGTTTCCCAAGTGTCAAAAAGAACAATTTGAAGTTAAACCAAAGAATACACCAACTAACAAGAAGCGAAGTCCGACGCAATCTCTTTGATGTTTTAGTAACAAAAATTTATGATCTTGAGAGACCGACGTTGAAAATTTTCAAATATCGGCGATATAACTGGACGACAAAGTGAAGTATGATATGTATCTTATTATAAAAATGGCGCCTTCCAGACATGCGCATACAAAAAAAGGATAGGCAGATTCGCTTCTTGTTATTGTAGTTGGTGTTTGGTTAAACCTCCAATATTGCTCGTTTAATTTTAAACTGGTTTAACTTCCATAGAATCGATGGTGCATACTAACTCAAATTATAAACTAGTTTAAGGCTTAAACGGGTTTAGTACTATAAACGGAGCATAAACGGCCATAAGTACCTAATATTATTTCGATGATTTTTTATTGGAAAATTATCAAAACTGCATCATTGTATATTTTTGTGGATAGCCGTCTTGGACCTTGTAATCATTAATATTTTTATTTATGGGTTTTTCTTATTTGTATGTTATAACCATCCTTACGTATTGAAATCGAAATGCAAGTATAATGATGTATACATTTTTCACAAAATGTTTAAAAATAGGATCAATATAACTAGTAGATTAAACCGTCTAAAGTGACCAGTTAAAGTTGTAGACCAGTCGTTTAGGATGTCGTTTGACTAGAAATTAATACATTATGGTTTATTTTATAATACATTTTTGTTGCCAAATCTGCTGCAAAGCATGCGGAAATTTTTTTTTCTACGCTCGCATCGAATATGATTTGTTATAATGTATATACACTCACCGGTAGAATTAACCGCCCACCCAATTATTTTTATTTCTGACATTTTCGTCACTTTTTGACATTAATTGATAGGACGTGACATTTTGACAGTAAATAAATATTTAACTGTCAGTTCATTCGCTTTTTATTAGTAATTTGGTTCCAATTTGGCTTGTTTAATGTTAGTGTATTTACAATTTTTTCTTTATTTGACTTAATTAGACTTGTTTAGTATTGGTGTATATTTTGTAAAATCGGTTGAAGTTAAGTTCAAAACAATGCCATTGGGAGCAGAATCAGTAGCCAAGGCTGTAGTTCTATCTGATAAAGGTTATAGTCAACGTCGTATTGCTGGAATACTTGGTGCTGCTCGTGAAACAGTCAGAGATGCCATAAGGCGTTTTCGAGAGACAGGTTCTTACACCAGAAGGCCTGGTCAGGGTCGCCATCGCTGCACTTTTTGTTGTGAGCACGATTTTAAGAGATCGGTTCCGTACCGCTGTTGAAGCCGGTACTCGTCTTGCTGAGGTTAGAAATGTGGAGGTCAGCGAGAGAACCATAAGAAGGAGGTTGGCAGAAAGTGATCTTAGAGCAAGACGCCCTTACCGAGCCCCTCAGCTTCGCCCGCATCACAAAACAGCTAGACTCCGTTATGCGCGTGAATACAGTATGTGGAATATGGATCAGTGGAAGAGTGTTTTATTCTCTGACGAGAGTAGATGAATTGCTTTAAAATGTCCAGATGGCCGCCAGCGAGTATACAGACGCCCCACAGAGCGGTTTGCTCCTTGTGCTCTTATGGAAACTGTGGGTTATCAAGGAGGCTCAATAATGATATGGGGCGGAATTTCTTACGAGGCTCGTACGGATCTGATAATTTTTGCTAGAGGCGGTGTAGGTGCTCACAGGTATGTTCAAGAAGTTCTTCAAGAACATGTAATTCCTTTTGCGACATATATTGGCGACGACTTTGTTCTTCAACAAGACATCGCAGGATGTCATGTCGCTCGAGTGGTTACGAAATACCTTAACGAAGTTGGCATCAGAACTTTGCCATGGCCAGCACAGAGTCCAGACCTCAATCCAATTGAACACATTTGGGACAACCTAAAAAAGCGGATTCGAGCACGAAGACCAGCTCCAACCACTATTCGAGAGCTGAAAATTGCTGCGGTGGAAGAATGGGAAAACTTCCCACAAGCTGAGATTCAAGCCATCATGGATACCATTCAACGCAGGCTTAGTGATGTGATCAGGGCAAGAGGGGGTAACACTCGTTACTAAAGTGAATTTAGTTAATAACAATACTTTTTTGTCGATAAATTTCATGTATTGCTCATCTTATTCAAAAAGTTCAAAATTTTCAAAAACTGTTTTTCTTTTATTTTCTAAAATTAAACAAAAACTTTCATTTGATTGGTATTTGTTTGCTTTTTCAAGATGTACTTAGACATTAAAAAGTAAAAAAAAATCAAAATTACAAATATCTCCAACTAAATAATAAAACATTGGGTGGGCGGTTAATTCTGCCGGTGAGTGTATAAATAACAAAAAGACTAGAGGAGATAAAAATAGAGGATGAAGAAAACTTTGAAAAAACATAGAATACATTTAAGAATACGATACTTACTACAGTTAAAGAGATATGTGGTACAAACAAACAAACACATAGAAAACAAACAGCCTGGTGGACAGATGCAATAAAGAAGCAAGTTAAGAAGAAGAAAGAAGCATGGAAAGGCTATCTTTCAGAACAAACAATGAAAAACTTCGATGAATATAAAAAATAAAGAAAAAAAGTAAAAATTATTGTTAGAGACACCAAAAAAGACACGTGGGATAAATTTGGAGAAGAGATGGAACGCAGTAATCAAGAAAGCCAGAAACTTTTCTATCGAGTCCTGAAATCACTAAGAAAAGACAGCTCACAAAATATAAATAATTTGTTACAAAATAAAGAAGGAGAATTATTTACTGATGGAATAGAAATTGCCAACAGATGGAAAGAATACTTTCAACTACAAAGATATACGACATCAGAAAACAAGAGGAGAAGAACGAAAATAAGAGCGAGAAGAAGAAACAAATAAGTATAGCTAAATAGAAGAAACCTTACAAAAAAAGAAAAATGGAAAGGCGGTAGGATATGACAAATTAACAGTAGAAATGCTCAAAAATATAGGACAACAAGGAAAACAAATTATGCTGAATATTTATAGAAAAATATGGGAACGGGAAGACTGGACCAAATCTCTTACAGTATCGATATATAAAGGCAAAGGCGGTAAAAAGTAATGCAAAAATTATAGAGGAATTACTTATTCACTGCCATGAAAATATTTGAACTAATAATAGACTAAAAGCTAAAGACTATAGTAGAAAATATCTAGCATTTATTGACTTAGAAAAAGCATTTGATAAAACACCAAGAAAAAAGCTATGGAATATTCTAAAAAAACGCGAGTTAGTAGTATGTATCTAAGCTTATAGAATTAATCCAAATGATATATGTACATATAGTAATAATCCTAACTCGGTTATAACCAATAATCTACAATCTTCAACATATAAAACCACAGAAGGATTAAGACAAAGAGGCAGTTTAAGCCCAACTTTATTCATTTCCTATATGGACGGAATAATTAAGAAATGTAAGGAAAAAAGCAAAAAATTCAATATAGATCTTAAGAAAGTAGAAGTGTCAGAAGGGGCATTTGCTGACGATATACTTATTTTTGCGAAAACTAAACAAGATCTGAAAGATAATCTAGAAACATGGAATAGTATCTTGAAGAAAAACGGGATGGTTATGAATAAAAACAAAACGAATGTTATGGTTATAGGAGTAGGACAAGAAGAAATAGTTATAGAAATTGAAGGAAAAGTTATAGAACAAGTGAGAACATTTCAATACGTGGGAATAACGATTGATCCACAAGGAACACAAGGAGCAGAAATTAATAAAAGAATAGAAAAAACAGTGAAACTCTACCATACGATGAACAAAACATCATAAGCAATAAAGGAATATGTAAAATCACCAAGCTAAAAATATTTAAAGCAATAGGCCAATATTAACTTATGGATGTGAAACGTGGGTGCTAAATCAAACACAGAAGAGCAAAATACAGGCAGTTGAAATGAAATAATTAAGAAGTGTCCGGGGCGTTACAAAAAAAGACAAAATTAGGAACACAGATATAAGAAGTCATCTAAAAATAAAATCAAGACTAGAATTTATAGAATACAGATAATTGGGATGGTGGGGACATTTACAAAGAATAGAAAATACAAGACAGACTAAAAGAATATGGGAAGCAAAAATATTTAAAAATAAAAGAAAAGGAAGACAAAGGCAAACATGACATAAAAAAATTTCAGAAATATTAAAAAACGAAGGAAAAACATGGTGGGACGCAAAAAAACGAAAAAATTGGAAAAGCTTTATAAGCATTTAGTTAAAGGATCATAGGTACCCTGGCACCAATATTTGGTAAATTGGGTCCCGATTATATATTGTTATAATGTAAATTTGACAAAAGAAAATATTCGATCTGGAATTTTTTAATTTTCTAGTACAGTTCGTTCGGAGATATTTTGTACTGACTTCATTACGTACTAGCTACCAGCCCCTGCTTCGCACGGATAGAAAGATAAATGTATTCGTAAAAATTTCCATCCATCATAGGTGCAAGATGTGATTTTAATAAGAGATTAATTTATTTGTATAAACTTATGATAGAAGGAAATTTTTACAAACAAGTTAACCACCTTTAAAAACATTATCGTACGCCCATGGTCGATGGAAGTGATATAAAGATAAACATAACTTTTGACAGTGTCTCGTATTTGTTATTTTAAAATACCTCGACAAAA
This sequence comes from Lochmaea crataegi, assembly GCA_947563755.1. NCBI lineage: Eukaryota > Metazoa > Arthropoda > Insecta > Coleoptera > Chrysomelidae > Lochmaea > Lochmaea crataegi. Next base: position 85,989,816 of record OX387423.1, on the reverse strand, counting down.
TTTTTTGATCTCCGAAATATCTAACGACTGGCCTACTAATAAACTTTATATTTATGTCGAAAATATATATCTTGTATTAATATTTTTGAATTGGGAACTGGAGCTAATCCAAATTTTCGTTTAAAATTTTTGTTTACAAATTGAATTTACTGACGCTTTTCATTACATTCTCATACTACGAAATTTTATAAGTTTTATTATTTATTCATGAGAATTTACCGAAACAAACGTATTATTATTATTTGTTTTGACAGGCGATGTTTCCCTGTTTCTGACTTTTATTGAAAAACATTACAAAATAGTTTTCAAAACATGACACTGACATAAAATTATGTTCAATATCTCGAAATCCTTTAATGATTATCTTCTTTTTTCTGTAAATCATATTATGTATTAGAAAATATCAGTCGAAGAAAACTTTGAATTTTTCACGTTCAAAACATACAGGGTAACTCATAAATATCTTGAAGCTCCATTTCTCAAGGTGCTTACAAATAAAGTGACTACTATTTTTGAAATTATAAATTTATTATTAGTCTTAGATCCCAACTTAAATCAATCGACTTACTCTCATTTTTAATGAAGAATATTTTTTATATTAAGTCATAAACCAATCACACGCGAGCTACTTAAATATATAAGTTTTTCTAAGGGCAAGAGATATAGTGATGCAAAGCGGTTCCGACAACATCGTTCGTCTGTAAATCGAGAATTTAGCAAGGCCTACAACGAACAAGTGTCTTTATCGCCCAGTTTAGTATTAATAATTTTTTGATTTAAAAAACGCATAAGCTCTACTTTTGGTGAGTAATAACGCCTCACTGTACCATTACAGTTAAATCCTGCTCTGCGCTACAGCTTTATAATATACATTCCGGCTCTCCTTCTCCTGGATCTGGATCCTGGATCCTTCTCGCTTTACTGCACGTATTAATAATAGATGGAAGATGTCGACATCGCTTTGCATCACTATATTTCTTGCTAAGCGTGATTTGTTTAAACATTTATTATTTAATCTGAAAAAAATGATGGTAGGTTTATTGTGAGTGGAGATCTTGTACTAGATAGCGTATGAGTAGTTGTTATATATAGTTACGCACCCAGGGTGGCACTAACTTAGATAATGGTGGTTTTATTTTCAGGGGTTTGGGCAAGCAAGGCTATCAATGTCAAGGTATGATTTAAGCTCAAGCATGTTCGATGTGTCAATGTATATTTTGTTAGCTGATGCTTTGCTTTCCTATATTTCATAGTTGATGTTAATTTAGGTATTGAATTTTGTTTTATAGGTGGTGTGATTTCTTTCTTCGGTAAAAAGTAAAGCTTATATGGAATCATTTTTTAATTTACTATGGTGTTGTTTGATGAACTTTACCTTTATATAAAAGTTCCTCCTAAGGGAGCCCTTTGAATATGTTGCATATGATGGATTTAGAAATTGCAGGATACATAGCCGCGAGTCTTCTAGTACTAAACTCCGGATACTGTTCTATTTCGTCCAAAATATAATTTTCTTACACCTCCGTAACATGCCTACCGTTTCAGTACTTAGGTATGAGAGCCGTAAATGAAAGTCAAAGAACCTGTTATTATTGAAACGCATTGTATATTTACATTAGGTAGATAGATAGTAGTTTTTTGTTTGATCGAAAATAAGGAAAATCTCTGGTTTGAAAATTAGCATTAGGTGTTTTAAGCTTTGTTATTTGTATGTACAGGAATAGAATAGAATAATGTTTATTGCATCTCTAATATAAATTAAATGTATAATGCAAGAAGTACTCATGAATAATGTTACATAAGAAGTACAATCCTGTATAATTTTAACTTAAAATAACCAGCTATTGCTGTAAAGAAAAATTCATTAATATACAAATAGATACCTAACTAAAGAAAATTTTAAAGTCCCTAAAATATTTACTCATTCATTATGAATGATCTTAATTTGAGAAAACTTTAAATAAAATGAAACAATACTTTAACATTTCTCAAATTTAGATTATCAATAATAATAATAATAAATTTATTCATCCCTTCAGATATAGGACAAGTTATCGTATAATATATAGGTACAGTTGACAAATAATTAAGTGAAAAAATCATTTGTAACATACACACACTGGTCAATAAGATATTTTTTTAAATGAGTTTTGAAACGGTTAAAATTGACTATGTTTTTGATGGAACACCGAAGATGATTATAAAATCTTGTTCCAGCATAGTAGGGACTAAGTTCATAAAGGTTTGTTAAATGCCTAGGAATACAGAACTTATCACCAAATATGGTAGAGTAGTTATGGATATCACAGTTCTTAGGAAACTCCGAAATGTTACCCCTGACACATAGAATACATTTATATACATACATTGAAGGTAGCATTAAAATATTATATTTTTTGAAAGATTCGTTACAAGAAGCTCCGCAATTCAAATGGTTAATCAATCTAATATTTTTTTATGAAAATCCTAGAGGCGCTAGATGAACCACCCCATAGCACTATAAGATATGGTGGAGTACAGCATAATATGCGCTATTCAACCTGCTCAATATTTGAAGACCAGTTCAAGTTACTATCTAAAATTATACCCAAAAATTTTGTGGTCTGAGATGCGCTGATATACATCGGACTCAACTCTGATAGTAAAGTTGGTAGATTTTTTATTTCTCCGAGAAAATTGCATAAGCACAGTTTCATTAAAGAATTCCTACTACACCATTCAAGAAAATTATGGGAACGCTCACCAAGTTTGTCAGAAAGTTCTGAAGGAGATTCAGCATCTGCTGCTAGTGTGGTGTCATCAGCGTATAATATGGTGTAATTGGCTTTTGTGTATAAAGGGACGTCAGCAATCAAGTTTACCAAATGTATTTTTATATTAAAGAAAGTAATCAAAATTTGACATTGGTGGAAAGTGAAATTATTATCTTTCCTAGTCATCTTTAACTAGAAAACAACATTAATAAAGTTTATTTATGTCAATAAATAAAAAAAGAACTGACCAAATATTAATTCTCCATTCTTTCGACACTGGCCGCAGTGTCCAAATATCGATCGATAAAAACAGGGCAACAACACTGACTACAGCAACAGGAATAATAAACAATCATTCTTGTGCCACAGCAGTGACAAAACTAGCACACTGACCACAATGTCACTAGCCCGCACTGACCACAGTAATCCAAACACAAACGCATACAAAAATATATACAAGTACATTCTCAAATACATTTTAATGTAAACTTTAGAAATAAGCTTGTCGTCTAAATCAGTGTTGATCAAATTGAGTACTTATAAAATATTGATTGTGAAATAAAACAAAAGCTAATGAGAAAACTCACCCTAATCAGCAAACAGCCACACACAGAAATTACACTTAGTCACCAAGTTTAAATTAAGAATGACAACTAATTTCGACTTCACACAGTAAAGATTTTTAACAAAATGTTCTTTTTCTTATTATATGCCTTCTTTGAGATTTTACCAAAGCTTAGGTAATTTGATATCTCCGTATCTTTAATGTTGTTAACATAAACATAGACTATGACTCTTTAGGAATGAGAATATTTCATGACATTGCCGAATATTGCGTATCTTAAAATTTTATAAATTTTTATATAGGGGGTTTGAAAAAAGTATTCTTAAACAATTTACCGTCACTAGCTTCGTTATTAATGGATATATCGTTATTCAATGTGGACTAGGATTGTTTCAAAATTTTGAAAAAATCAAAATATCTCGAAAATACTTCATTTTTGGTATAGGACATAACACATGAATTTGATCTAGAATTTCATGTAGAATTCGAAAATAAAATAAAAAATATTATGTTCTATTTAAAATAACAAAGTTGACGTCTACTTCAGGTATAACCGGAAGGGCCACATTCAGGACAACATTATATTTGAACTTAGCGTCATCCAAAGCCTACAGCTTCGTAATTTCATATTTTTAACATAACTGTATCCGCCATTACTTTTAATCAAAACTTTTCTCGCCACACCCTGTATAGGAGACAATATCGGTTATTGAAATTACGAAACTCTAAAGGTCTTATACAGTTGTATATTGGACAAATTAGATTTATATGTTCCAACGTTTCAAATGCAAGTACATTTGAATTCCTCTCATGGTCAAACAATGTATATCGTTGAATAGTGATAATTTCATTATATCATCGTTAAGCAGTCTTTCTCTATACTCGAGAGTAAGTTATCTGATTCTCTTTTGAGCGAAGAGAGATTTAGGTTGTTCCAGGTTTCCAGAGAGTTAATTTCGATAAATAATTTTTCAACCTGAGATACCCAGTTGTATTGTAAATTCGTTTGAAGCTGCTTTGATCTAATGAAACATATTTTTGGATACCTATCATCATCACCCATTGAAAGCAACTGTTACAATGCAACCAGGATAGAGTCAGTTTAAAGATGATATGAGCCACTTTGACAATACCAACTTCAAGTCTGATCAAAATATCTGGTAGAAGTAACAACCTTTTGAATAATTGTACTTGGGATCTTTCTAATACAGCGACATATCGAATGGCCCAGACAGGACATCAGTGCATGAATGTGTTTACAACTATTGAATTATAAAGCTCAATTCTTGACTCCCATCTTAGATTTACTCATAGTATCAATGACAGCACAAATAGCCTGTTTGATTTTCCAGTTAGCTTTGTTATTTCTACAGGGTGAAATATTAACGGAATTCTTTTAAAAACCATATAATTCTTAGTACGAAAGGTAAACGTAATATAATACAGATGGGATATTATGAATCAAGGTACTTTTATGCCATGTAAATAAAGTACCATCAGAGTATTGAATTAGTAACACTAATATTTACACAGTTTTACAATCATTAGATTCCATATAAGTTTTCGGGGCAATAAGTTACAGTATACAGAGTAATATAAAAAAAACGTATTACAATATTTTGATTGCATAAATATTTACTTTTAATTTGGTTAGTGGTACCGCATGATACGTTAATTTTTAATTTTAACTACCCTAACGCTCTCTAATTATTTTTTTAATTTGCAGCACCACAGGCATGGCTCTTCTTAGCTTTTTAATTTTGTTGTAAGTTTACTTATTACTTACTCTTTTTTTTTCCAATGTTTTCTTTTTCCGTTTGTTGTTTTATGTCTCGTAAACGTCCTAAAAGCGACATTTTGCGTATTTATTTTAGTAACTTAGGATTATATATCCACTACCTATCACTAATGATTTCTTGCATAAGGCGTAGCAAACTACCTACTAACTCACGAATGCTGTTGGTGTCAAGATACGAAGGAAAGGAATTGGACCCATTCCAAACAAACCGCTATGCGTGTATTCGTCACGAAAATGTAGACTACCGTTTCCCTATGGTCGGTAAAAAAGTGACCAGATCTTCTCCCTGTCAAATGATTTCCTGGTGACCTCGGTCCTTTAAGGGCCGGTTGTTCAACTGCGATTCAAACAACGTTTAACACTGATCTAGGTTTAGACCTAATTTTACCGTTGTAATTTGATTTCAACAACGACGCCTCGCTTGATCACAGTTATCAGATGAGCTATTTTTTTTTCGGGTCGAGATGGGAAACTTATGTTCGAGTGGGTCCTATCCAAGACCCAAACAGTGTTGGACTCATCCCCAAGGGGATGCCTACCTACGAAACCCACCTCAAACTCGCCGTTACCCCCGCCTCGGAATCACTACCCTAGCATGCTTCGAGACGGGCGGCGGTCCCTCGCACTCTCTCCGCTCACACCGTCGTCTTCTCCCTATCTATTACTCTTACCCCTCATGACATATCCTTCTCTCCCCCCTAATCATGCTCTCCACTACGCCACTTTCCTCCATCCATTCCTCCTCCCCCATCAACATTATCTCCACCATTTTCTCCCAATACAACTTTTCGCATGACACATCAATATCCCCAGAAGAGGGGGGGGGGGAAGGAAGAAGTCGTACAACCGGCGCTAAATTGGAGTGTCAACATATTTGTAAATATGTCAAAATTACCAAACATAAAGAGACCAATGTTTAGTTTTGACCCCTCAACTTTCTATTCTTGAAAAAAAAATTTTGTATATAAATTAATAATACTATTAAAAATTAATAAATAATGAAGATTTAAACAAATTAATTTGTTTTATTTCATCAGTAATAATACTATGTTTAAAAATTTCACATAAAAATTAAAAAAAATTGTATGATTTGCATGGGACGGCGTTGTCTGCTCTATATCATTAAGAACTGATTAAATTACGTAAAATGTCGCTGATAATTATTACTTTCACTGTTATGATATATTTACTTTATGTACGAATGTGTGTATTTAATTTCATTAAATCATTCCCACTTTTCAAAATTTTCAACGTCAAGAATGAATAGAATCTTCATAATAGAAAACCACTTCCGCAAAATTGACTTGTTACAACATAAATTACGTCATCCTACTACTTACCTGTACATTATGCACTGCAGTTCAAAAGTATGGAATAAGTTAATTCGTTTTATCATATACAAATTACCTATGCTGCGCTGGTTTTCGCCTGCATGGGAATCACTGTTGCAATGAGATCGTACCCCAGCGCAGCTTTAGAAGTAATGTTATACCTCCCTCCACTACATCTACATGTAAGAAGAATTGTTCTCGAAAATGCCCATAGGCAAACTCAGACTTTATCATTGAAAAATGATTACGACCTTCAGCTCACTACGCTAAATTGTTCTTGGAGCTTCATAAATCTGATTTCAAAGTAATCACAGGTATTGTCACGGAACACTGCTCACTCAGATTCCATCTCTGTAAGATTGGCTAAGTGGATAGTGGAACATGCAGACTCTGCGATGAAGCAGATGAGACACATTATCTGCAATTGCAATTTACCAACGCCATAAATGGAACAGACTGGGTAACAGGTTTTCTCAGAATTCTGGTAGGTCTTTTTGACTAAAAAATAGATGTAGAGTATACACATACACAAAATATCTTATAGGTCGTAGTGTGGTAAAACTAACCATGCTAATCCACTTGTAATCCATATAGAATTAAAAAAAAAGGAAATATTTGGAGATGTGACTGCTGATGGCACTAGATTCTTCTATTTGGAAGTGGAGAGTGAAGCACACTTTGATGGGACAGGTTTTGGAAAGTTTTATGTAATCGTAGAAGAAACTGTTACAAGCAGATGGATATTTTTAGCTGTAGTGAGAGAAGATACTTTCTCTATTTCTGGAAACTACAATCATTTAATAATAAAATCAGAGTAACAGAAAAAAAATTTGAACCATACCAAATGATTGTACAAGAGTGAATTTTTATAGAACTCCTTCCTGCTCGAAAACAAAAAGAGAACCATAGAAATCGAAAATATTTTAAATATACCCAGAAATTAAACAGTGAAAGTAACAATTTAAACAAACACTTTGTATATACTGAGCATTATTAAAACAATAGCGATATGTACGGTGACGGAATTTTAGACATTGTATTATATTCAACCACTTCTAACTACTTTTTTTACAGTATGCACATGCGTTGTTCACAAACGGTGTCATCATACAGTAGTTACAAAATGTCCTGGGATGCAGGATGAGGTAAGATTAATATTTTATTATTAATTAAACAATCACATCCTAATAACGTTTCCTATCTTCTACAGTCAAATCAACACCAAAGTACCGGCTTCAATGTTAATATACCACATCGGTTTGTAGTCCATAACTACAAACGTTTTACATTTTGTGATCATTGTGGATCACTATTATATGGACTGATTAGGCAAGGACTTCAATGCGAAGCTTGTTCTTTAAATGTACACAAACGATGTCAGAAGAATGTCGCCAATAACTGTGGTATCAATACCAAACAGATGGCAGAAATCCTCACACAAATTGGTAAGTACAAAGTTACAATATTTATTCTAATGAACTGTGACAAAGTGTCATATGATACGCTCTTGACAGCTTAGAAAGAGCTCTTTACACATCCATCTATGATTATAGATAGCTACTAATAGTTCTCTTAAGAGGGCGCTAGTGAAAAGCAGCAGTATATAATCAAGAAGAAGAAAAACATCAGTCCGTTGTTTGCAGCAGTTTAGGAAAAACAAAAATGGGTGTTTTTATGCTTTTGTGTATTAAACAATTTTTACACTTCAAATTCAAATTGGTAGTCATCTGAGTGGACAGCATTTAGCACTAAATCACTAATCTATGACAAAATTGTATGAATTGTACTTCGTATCACTTCAGCATTCACCTTATTTTCCAGAATTAGTCCCTTTTACTTGTTTGCAAATTTCAAAAAAGATGTTCATCTTAAAGAAAAAATCCTCCAATGAATATAGGTTAACTCCGAAACTGAAGCTATTTTGTATAATAATGAAAACAATTTATTTAAAAAACTTTTTAAGGTGTTTCGCCCGATAAACAAACGCCAAGAAGAAGTAAATTATTAACTGGATCCGGCGGAAACGGAGCACAGCAAGAAGGCTTTATGGAAAATTCAACAGCGTCTAATGACCCCACAGGTGAGGAATTGTCAAAAGCAATGGAGGAAAAATTGACAAACAGTGGTAAGTATATTTTCTAATGATGGTGACTTTATAATTATAAAAGATAATTTCTTTTTTCTTTAGAAGATGGAGGTGCCAGCAAGAAAACCATAAGTCTTAACGATTTCCATTTTATAAAGGTTCTCGGTAAAGGTAGTTTCGGTAAAGTTATGTTGGCCGAAAAGAAAAATACCGATGAAGTGTACGCCGTTAAAGTTTTGAAGAAAGATGTCATTATACAAGATGATGACGTCGATTGTACCATGACAGAAAAACGAATATTAGCATTGGCAGCAAATCATCCATTTTTAACTGCTCTACATTCGTGTTTTCAGACTAAAGACAGATTGCTGTTTATAATGGAGTACGTCAACGGTGGTGATTTGATGTTTCAAGTAAGTAGAAAAGTTTTAAATGTCAATCAACATCATAAAAAAAAACTGTTTTAAAAGTATGAAATAAAATCAATTGATAACAAATTCCTCAACAGAAATTTATTACCCGACCATTTTCACTAATTATATTCTTACTCCTGACAAATCAAAGTACCGAGTGTCTGATTAAGAGAGGTAACCCGCTGTATCTCAGAAACTATTTATCGTACAGACAGCTTAGAGAAAATAATCTGTAAAGTCGCAGAAACTGCTGGAAATTATTTTCAAGTTTCCTACTCCACCGCTAGAGAGCGTAATTAGTAATATTATTGTGAACTACGCCCTCTAGCGGTGGAGTAGAAAATTTGAAAATAATTTCCACAAGTTTCTCGTATGCGAGTTTGTAATAATGATTTTTTCCCCAAGCTGTGCGATAAATAGTTTCTGAGATACAGTTACCTCACTTGATCAGACACCCGGTACGCTACTGGATATAACTTTTTTAATAGTATATTACAGACCAAGGCCAGTAAAGTAAGAAATGTAATCACATGTAATCAACATGTGATCTGAGGCTTTCTTATTTACTGGCCGTTTGTATACTATTTTTCTGTTCGACGGAGCCGGAAAGCGGCAACTTCGTTTAGCGCGGCGGCCCGAAAGTTGCTGCTTTCCGGCCGGAGGACAGAAAAGTTTATTTCTAAAAATTGACATTATTTTATTTGTAAACTTATAAATTTCGAATTATGTAAAAATAACCCAAGACAAATATTATTTTATAACCCAAATTCACATAAAATCCAACAGTAATACTAAAAAGTAACAGTTGAATAACTGGAATTCAAAGAACCCCGAAACGTGAATTTTTTTATTAAACATATTCAGATGAATAATTTTTATATTAAAAAATGGTTTTAAACTTGATTATGTTTTGGCAAAAATATATGAAAATTTGGAATTTAATGGGAATTATTATTTGACCTTCTCTATTCTTGAAAAACTTGGTTCCCATTGAATGTGAAAAATCGACACTAGCCACTCCAATACAAATTGAAGATCCAGGTCTACATTGACAATAATAATAAATGGGTGATTAAAGTATGGATTATAATTTGGAGACCACAGTGGCCTAATATACGGAATTACTTTCATGACATTTTATTTGTTCAACGTTTTTGATTTAACAGGAAGAGCAGGAAATATGAGAATCTTTTAGGTATTCTTACCTGGCTTCCACATTGAACTAAATAGACCAGTAGCCCATAATTTATGTAGGCTTCATTATTTTGAATGGAAGCCGTTTTCACCATCGAGTTTCATGTGAAATACAAGTAGAATAAGGCTATTCCCCAAGACCCAAACTGGATAATCGACGACATAGTGAAAACTAGAAATCTTAGAATTTTCACAAAACTAGGACAATTAACTTATGGATGCCTTGTACTTGGATGCATTATTTGGGTACTACTTTTCATCCGATAACAACATGGCATACAATTCTAAGTGAAAATTCAAATTCAATTTCTGTCTTGGCATATTGCCCGAGAAGTAGTTGTTGCTTCTTAGTGAACGGTATCTGTCCTTTGAAAAATATTTTTCAAAAACTTTCTAAGGCGTTATAATAGTATTAAACTATTATCTCTGACATCTATTGATAACACGCTTTACTGAAATTTGACAATTTTTACAGGAAACTAAAGTGTAAAGTGAATAACACTTGAGTGAATGAGATGGTTTCTGTCAATATAGAATTTTGTTTTGTGGTTAGATGTGGGGATGTCGCTGTTATCGCATTCTTAGCATTCTTTACTGGGGTTAATGTCTTGATGTGTTTTCAGCGTTGTCTCCAGTCCAGGATTATGCTCTCAGAGCTTCAGGTCGGATGACATCTACCTTGTACTGATGAGGCGCAAATACGCCTAATCCGGTCTACAAGTGTTGTTGTCCCTTCTAATTACAAACCAGAATGGTTGGTTATATCTTGAAGATATACCAACCCTGTTTAACTTGGAAGTGTAATTCAATGTCTGTCGGGGTATATAGCTCGAGAAGTAGTTGTTGCTTCTTGCTTTTTGAGAAATATTTTTCAAGAACTTTGTAAGGTGTTATAATAGTATTAAAGTATTATCTCTGACATCTAAATATGGAATATTTACAAGGCGCAATACCGTTAAACTTGTAGGACGAACATAGTAAATATTTAAAAAAATATATATAAATATCGATTTCTAATTTAAAAAGTATTATATATTTATGTATTATTTTATAACTTTAAATAATTTACGTAAATATGTTAATGGGATCATAAAGTTTAAAATTAGATCTGGTAAAATTTGTCAGCGTCAATGTCATTGACAGTATTTTATAAATTGTATTATATAGTTACAAGGATTTTTGAAATTCCTAAGCAGACCAATAAGACAATATGTTTATTATTAAATATAAATATTGTGTAGGATTTCGAATTTCCGTTTTATCTGCTCTTATTGATAAATTATAAGCTATTAACGCACAAGAAATATTCATAATGATGGTATAAGTATCATCACAGAGAAAAATTTAATATTGGATACCACTGAGTTGTTCGAAACAAAAAAAAATTTGTTCTTTTGATATGACTGAACTGAGGCTCTATTAAGATTCATCCTTCCCCCATATCCCAACTGAGCCACATTTTATTTGGTCTCGGAAATAAACTTTTGTTCTCTGCAGCATTTTGTTGTCGCTTGATAGTATGTGAGGGTATATCCGATTTTATTCAAATTTATATCTGTTGTATAATCTTTGATTTGTATTCAGCTGTTTATATTGTTAATTGTTCACACCTCAAACTAATTAAAGTGTTTCCAGAATGGAAAATCTTGTGTTCGATACCCAGAACATATTAATCAATTTCTCACCTGGAATTCATATTAATTATATGTAAACTTTGTAAATGTTTGACTTTTCATATTCAGCCACCTCTACTTATGTAACATTACTTAAAGTAAATCTCTTGAAATATTATTAAAATGATTTTTTTTTAGATACAACGTGCCAAAAAATTTGATGAACCACGAGCAAGATTTTACGCAGCAGAAGTAACATTAGCATTACAGTTTCTACACAAGCATGGAGTCATATATAGGGATCTCAAATTGGATAACATATTATTGGATGCTGAAGGTCATTGCAAACTAGCTGATTTTGGTATGTGCAAAGAAGGTATTCAGGAGGGTAAAACTACGTCTACATTTTGTGGTACTCCTGATTACATTGCTCCTGAAATTCTACAGGTAAGGTTTGTAAATACTTAAGTTCAGTTGTACCGGGTGATTTAATAAGGGTAACGAGGTACCATATCTCGGAAACCGTATGTCCTAGTGTTTGGGGGAAAATTCTTATGAGAAAATCGGTCCTAAAAAAATGATTAAAAATGTTTTTTAGTCCATAGTTTTTCGCTAGGTGGCGCAATCTATCACAAAATATAATTGGATTTCTTACAAAATATTCCTCAATTTAGAAACTACTGTCCTTATTCTACAACTTTTGTTAGTCATTTTTCTGTATCACCTATTCTGAAGTGGTGGGGAAAGTGGTTTTTTTGTTGACATGAACCGATTTTCAAAAATATAAACTCCATGCATAAGAATTTTTCCCCAAACTCTAGGACTTACGGTTTCCGAGATATGGTACCTCGCTACCCTTATTGAATCACCCTGTATAATTTATGTTGATTGAAGAAGCGATAATTATATACCTTTGAAATTATATCTTTTATTTGTGTTTTTGAAACTTTGGCTTTCGACAAGTTTAATTTATTTTTTTCTGATAATTTAAAGGAATTGGAATATGGCGCCAGTGTAGATTGGTGGGCATTAGGCGTCCTTATGTATGAAATGATGGCAGGTCAACCTCCGTTTGAAGCAGACAATGAAGATGATCTTTTCGAGTCTATTTTACATGATGATGTCTTGTACCCAGTATGGTTGAGTAAGGAAGCAGTCAGTATATTAAAAGGTTAGCATCTGCCATTTTGTGTTGGCTTGATGAATAATTACGGTAATTGTTTAATTATTTTCTGTTTTTCAAGGATTCATGACTAAGAATCCAAGTAGACGATTAGGATGTGTTGTTGCACATGGAGGTGAGTCGGCTATTCAAGCACATCCATTTTTTAAAGAGATTGATTGGACTGCTTTAGAACAAAGACGGGTAAAGCCTCCGTTCAGGCCAAGAATAGTAAGTACTTGTATTGTTTACTTCATTATTGGTGATTATTGTTGATATATTACGACCTCTAGCGGTGGACTTGAACGTCTGTAAATAATTTGCAGGTTTTAATCAAACTATCTTTTATTCTAAAAATGTTTGTCCCGTTACTGTACTGGAAACGGTTCCCGAGATATTGAGACACTCGGTACATTTACTTGAACGACAATTTAATGATAGATTATTTCTTTTTACAGAAAAGCAGAAAGGACGTAACAAATTTCGATGCCGAATTTACAAGGGAAGAACCCGTCTTGACACCTGTCAGTAACGAAGTACTACAGTCTATAAATCAAGAAGAATTCCGAGGATTTTCGATGATTAATAGAGATTTTAATCCAGCGCGATTTATAGCTGAATAGGCTTCATGTATTTAAAGGAATGTCAGGTACCGCAAATTAATATAGTCCTGAATGTACCTCTCGCAAAACGTTTATAATATCGGTAACTATTTTATTCGTACTTCTCAAACTACTGTATATTAATTGGATATATTCTAATTATTTATGTACTTTCATTTTATAACTAGCAAACAAAGATGCGTTCAAAAATTTAGTTAGAGCAGACACACACGGAAAGTATTAAAGCATTAAATAGAAAACTTTGAACATCTGAAGCTAAAGGATCTATTTTGTCATTAGTAAATTTAGCAGTGATCTAAAATATACTTCCTTCTTTTCATTAATGTCTTGAACACTGAGACCCAGAGTTTTATTGACTTCATATTTCAGATAATCGCACACTTTTTCTATTTTCTTATCCCACTGCATAATAGAATTTCCAAGTCTGCTCTTCTTCAGGACCTATATTCTTGACTATCTGAGAAAGGAGCCTTATTGGGAATGTAGTGCCAGAAATAATTGTACCGGTGGTCTGATTAAGAGAGGTAACCCGCTGTATCTCAGAAACTATTTATCATACAGCTTAGAGAAAGAATCTGTATTACAAACTCGCATACGAGAAACATCTGGAAATTATTTTCAAGTTTCCTACTCTACCGCCTTAGTTCACAATAATATCACAAAAACATCATTTTTCTATAATAAATGTACCGTTATAGTACCCATGGACGTATTATACGTCCATGATAGTACCACAAAATTTGAATATTCGTAATCATGAGATCATTTTACGTAAGTTTGCTTCAGTACTTTTTCCTCTATCTTGTAAAATAACTGATATGGGTGAGTGGAAAAGCTGACTCAATTAAACTGTTATAACTTTTGTTCCGCTTTATGGATTTTGACAAACTTAGTATCATTTGAAAAGGAATTCAATGCCTAATAAAATATTATATCATCGCTTTATTCCATTGGTTTTAACAGTCGCTAGGAGTCGGTGATTGAACAATTGTTTTCTTTCCGACTTTTTTTGGGAATCTTCGAATGTGATGCTATATTTTTTAATCATTTACGTGAAAGAAGATGGAATTAATAAAAAATAGTAAAAACCGCATCTCAATATCTATTTTCTAAGCGAACTTCAATTTATACTAGTGACTTAATATTCTAAAAGGCGGTTTTTGAAAATACGATTTTTTAATTGGGGATAAAAACTAAACTACACTATTAAATTTGATGTAGTTTGTTTCTTTATAATTAATTATCTTTTATGCATAAACAAGAATCTATTTTTAGTTGAACACCCTATTGTCGATCTCTTTCAACTATGACTTGGTTTTATCTTTAGAATATTATTATATTTTTGATAGCTATTGAAATAAAAATAAATCTAAAAGTAATTACTTTTGTTTGAGCATAGCGAATTAAAAAATATTGAATGTCAAACATCTTGCGAGTGGGTACATACATGCGGCACTAGAATTAATAATTCAGTCAGATGTTATAATTTTTATTTAAAACTGACCGAAAAAACTTAAAGCTTTAATTAACTTAAAACTTGTACGTTGTTAGTATTCGAATACATTAGTTGTACTTGCCTTACCTCCAATTATTTTTATTATTGATAATTTACGTTCTAGTGAGGTCTTGAAATTTAAAAAAAAAGTTTATTTTTATTAACCAACAAAAAATACTAATTTTTCCTGTTATTTAAATAGGAAATAGAAATTCGAAATTTTAATATGAAGAGGTCTTTAATCAACCATCTCTTTATACCTTTCCGGTAAAACTCGAGGTAATTTCAAAAATTGAAAATCAGTAAATTTCTTTGAACCAGCACCGGGATTCTATTTCACGATACGATCGTAACGGCCGACCAAAATTGACAATCAGCGATTCTATTTTTCCATTAATTGTAGAAATACGAGTCGATTCATTCGAATGGTATGGACGAGTCGTATTCGTTTACTTGTCTTGAAACTTGTATGATACCTACACATTCTAATTCCTAACAAAAAATAAAAGCGATTTATGTGTTTTCTGCCGATTTTTGCAAACATTTACGAAAATAACATCAAGAAAGGTAATTTTTTATGCAATAAACTATTATTCTTGGTACAATGTTGCCTATTGTGAGGGATGGTCTTTTAATGGCAGAGCAAGACAAAAATAAAAACTTAAAAATTGTGACCCCCTTTGAAATACCTGACTGGCGATTCATAGAACCTTATAGATTAAATAACAGGTAAGTTCAGAGTACTCATCTTGAAAATGTTGATATTATTACTATCCCTACCTACCTACCTACCCTTATAGCGCAGATCAATAAAAGGATTATTATTTCTCAAAATCCCAATGAAATTAGTTTCATGGCGAATTCAGCCCATACTTTTTTCTGTTTATCCTTTCCTGAGGCCCCAATGAACCTGCCATTTGCAGAATCTCTATATTTCTCCATAAATTGGAGAAGAATTTCCCAGCGGCAAACTCGTATCTTGAATGCCATTAATATAGTATATTAGCAAATATAAAAATCATAAGTTCAAAAATGTAAAAAGAGTTTTTTTTTAATCTGCCAAATATCTAATGAATTCTGTCGACAATGTCGAAAAACATTTTCGACTAACTTCACTTTGAAAGACTCGTATCAAAATTGCTGTCCAAATTCGAGAACACCCGATTTCAATTCGATCGTGAAATAGAATGGGATGATCCGATACGATCAAATTGAAGATAGTATTGGACATCGAACGACTCGATAAAATCGTGTCGTGAAATAGAATCCCGCTGCAGTCTAATGTACCGGGTGTAAGAGAGGTAATAGACAATTATCCTGTATTTTGCAGTATCACTAGTTAGCTACTAAACACGTGTAAACATTTCAACAGATTAAAGACCTTTTTTAATATTAACACATGAACATTGGTATCTAGAATACAAAATATTAATCGATTTAAAACAAGCATTGCTGGTAATAATTAAATAAATTATATTGAGAAATTCAAGATTTCACCACTTTGGGCTGAATACTAAGTATTTTATTTCCACTTAGAATTGTGGTTCTCGCACAAAATTGAAATAAAGCATATATATTTCTAAGTAGATTGGATATATCGTACTTGAACGCTCATGTGTATATTATTTATTTTTACCTAAATACGGCAGTATTGTATACATATATTTGGTAAATACAAAGATAAAGTTGAATAGATGAGGCTTTTACTTGATGAAGATCCATACTAAACGATGCAATAAAACAATTTAATTTGTTTAAATCTTCATTATAATTTGAACTAACGTTCAATTTAAACTAGGACAACAACAAATTAGATTCTAACTATTTAAATCATTTATTAGCAAACATACTTTCGACTAAAATTTTGCACGTAGAACCCAAATCCTTTAAATTAAATCTTTTAGAAGCCCTTGAGATAAATAAAAACAAATATTCAGGTAATCTTCTTAACGACCAAATAGATATCAACCATTCTCCTTTATTTAAACTTATTTACCTATATGATAGTTCAGGAGAGATTGTTGTGAATTAATTTCCAGGAAGGCCCTTTCAAATTTAAGAACCTTTTTATTGCACTTTATTTCCAGTTAAACATATTATAATACTTTTGTCAATATCCTTAAAATTCCGTATTAATGCACTGTATAAATTAAAAAATTTTCATTATACTTTCACTCGTTTGATCAAACTACTGTGTTAGCGAAACGCGTCACAAGTTTGAATTGAACGATAGATCAAATTATAATGAAGATTTAAACAAATTAAATTGTTTTATTTCATCACAAAAATAAAGTTTGAAATAACACAACACACACATTTTTATAAAAAATATTGACATTGAGATTCTTCTAAAAGTATAATTTAAAAAAAAGTATAATTATTTATACATTGTAAAGCAACCACATTATCAATTTATTGTCCTATATTGGTATTATTATTTTTAAACTCTTCAATAGCTTATTTTGTTCAGAATAAAAACGAAGTAAAAGAAACCTCCCTTCTATCGGACATTCCAACAACGAGCTGCTTAAGCCTAGTTTACACGGGATAACTTACAAAAACGTAGAAAAGGAAAATATAACAATAAGCAATTATTTGTAGGGATTAGTACTATGATTCTTCCCTCCCAGCTAAATAATTGCATATTATTAATCCTAAACCTAAGTAATGTCAACAACTGATTATAACTCAAAAATGCTTTCCAAAAAATAGAACCTATGGTAATAAAGCTGATTGCTAAGCATTGTCTGATGAAACATCATCATCTGTACCGCCATATTGTACTGCTAATTCCTCTGCAGTTGCTCCTGCTGTCTCTCTAGGCTGTTGTCTTACCTGATCTTCTCTACTTGATGTTCCCGATGCAGAAGGTCTCTGTATCTTTGATGTCGTTTGTCTCATAGATGATAATCTAATTTCTTCAAACATCTGAATCAGCAGACTAGGGTTAAGATAAGCTGGAAGTCCACCATGAGCATTCTTGGCATACGTTTCATAATCATTGGGATCAATTTGTTTACCGTGTGCCTTATACTGGTTCAATGTTTTGGAAATTATAGAAGCTGCTAGATCCCTATCTTTCAGGTTATTAGTAGCTAGCTCGATGAATACTAATGCCGGTGCAGCCTCAGAGAGTGCTAGGTATTGGCCGTCAAACTGACAGCTTGAATTAATCACTTCGATAACCTCCACAACAGGCTTTTCCATTTCTTTAGCTAATTTAGGAATATCTTCCTTGGAGAAGATAGCCCTTGCCAGTGGAGTTAACATTATTAAGTTATAATTGTTGTATGACCATTTTGCTAATTTTATGAATGTGTCCATTGCTAACAAGCTAGCCTGACGGACGGAACAGCATAACTTTTTACCTGACACGAAGCAACCTGAAAACTCAGTATTTCTATTTGTTGAAACAGAAAGTGTTGTAGTACAATTAGCATTTGGGAAATTAAACTTCCATTTATGGTCTACATTTCGTTTTAATTTTCTTGATTTTGGACCTACTTCATAAACCATCTTAGAGGTAAACTCTACAGCTTGGGAAATTCCATCTGTTTTCAAATCATCACCATAGTCAGGGCAGATTGTTTTAAATTTATTCTGAAGTTTAACAAAGTCGAACTCTGCAGTCACTAGCGGAATTCCTGTAATCCAAATTCCACCAGTTTCCTCCATAATATTACTTGGTATGCACGTAAGGCATCTATAAGAAAGAAAAAAACATTTGTATACGCAAGTATATACCCAGCTACTCTCGTGCTAACTCTAAATTCTGAGCAGAAGGACTTGGTTAGGATGGCTAGCCCATCTCAACCTTATTGATAATATATGGAGATCTATCCAGATACAATTGTCTGAAAAGTCTAATAAAACCTCGTATCCGAGTAAGATATTCAAGTTGAATGGCCACAAAAATAGTTTTTTTTGCAAATATGTCTTTCTTCATTCTTTACAATTTTTATAATAAATGCAAATAGCATTAAAACTATAGGAAGCAAAGAATCGATTTTTGTGACCTTTGACCTTGAATATCTTGAGATGTGAAAAAGATTTTATGAGACATCTTTTAGAACGCCAAAACAAAAGTTTATACAGCTTATTATCTCTAATTCCGAGATGAAACTGAACTATATATTAATTTCAATAACAAACAAGCGAGATGGTCGAAGAGTAACAATAATAGAAAACCCCTAGAAGTTGAACACATCCATAATTTTTGATATGAAAGCCTTGTTAACATTTTATAATGAAAACAAATTTTTTTCCAGTATTTAATAAAAGTATTATTTAGATATATTTGTAAGAAAAATAGAAGACTACTTACATGTTAGAATCACTAATCATTGTGGTTATAATCTTAAACAGCAGTAACTAAATATGGACTTCAGAAAGATGCTTATGGTATTTCCTTCCTGTTTTCACTGCTTGATAAATTATAAATTATCGAGTCAGAGACGGGCACCTCCTCCGACAATTTAAACAAACGAGATGTCGATTGTCGATAAAGGTTCGTTCCGACAGACGATCGGGGATGCGTTCCGGATTATTGTGAAATTTGTTTCTGCTCATGCGCGCATTTGGGGATACGTGGTATGGAACAGATCCAGAAGTCGTTAAGTTCCTTTGTGCTTGCGTCCGGTTTACAGTTCCTTAGAAATTCACAAACTCTTGCGACAATTTTCATACCACAGATAAACCCGTTGCATTTTACGTTGGGACTGTTTATGTCACGGATTATTATTGGAACGCGAAAATGCCACTGTGTATTTTCATAACAATCGTTGATTGTTAGGACCACAGAACAAATTACGGACGACTCGTGCTGGAAACTGGAAACGAACCTGATAACTTGAATGAAATGTAAACATAATCATGATATTTATCATAATTATGTTTTCTTTTTTCCTGGCTTGGAGAATTTTATGATTTCTTAGTATTAATATGGAAAAACTTTGCATACAAACCAAATATTTTTGGTTTTTGATATCCCACACTTAGTGTCCAATGTAATAACAAACTTGAAAAATTGTATTTACTTAATATACGTTATTCTAGCCCAGCAGTGTTCTATTTATTTATTTTTGTCTTTTGTGACATATTTAAACAATTCCCCGTATTTTTTTTGTAAGTCACAACTATCAAGCTTTTTGTGCTCTCCAGCAATTATTTTGCATTTCAATTAATTACTGTACGCTTTACACAATTTTATTTTATAAATAATTATGTCACAATAGATATTAGCTCCTAGATTGATCTTATATTTTTTGTTGCTGTGATTTCTTAATATAAAACAGATGCAAGATGTAGATTTGAAATCACGTGTTAATCTAGTCATTGAAGGCCTATTTATTCATAATGATGTTTACAAGGTGATCTAATAAG
Organism: Lochmaea crataegi; assembly: GCA_947563755.1. Classification (NCBI taxonomy): domain Eukaryota; kingdom Metazoa; phylum Arthropoda; class Insecta; order Coleoptera; family Chrysomelidae; genus Lochmaea; species Lochmaea crataegi. The sequence goes on along the minus strand of OX387423.1, from coordinate 85,969,401 downwards.
ATGGAATGTTCCGAATTTTCTTCAGTTAAAAAAAATGATCGTATATAATTTTTTCTTAGTTTATAAAATCATCTAACCTCAAAATTTTATTCACAGGAATATAAATATATGAGAAATATTGGCGAAGAAAATTTTTCAAAACAAACGGCTCTCTTAGTTTTATTTTCAAACCTCATTGAATTATTATATGACCTTGTATAGTAGTTAATGCAGTCCTAGTAGTCTTATAATTTAAGAATTTTTTGACGGAATCCTAAAAACAAGTGAAATTTCCTGAATCTCGCCAATATATTAGAATATGTGAATGTTTCCTGTACGGGATAATTATTGTACTTTTAGGATTCCTGTTCTGAGCCTTAAACAACCCTGTTTCTAGACTGCAACAAAATTGTATAAAAATAATGAAAAATTGCCATCAAACTAACAGAATTAATTGATTTCATTCAATTTGTGACAAAAAAAGTGTATGCCCATTCTAAAAATTGCAAATTTGATTGTTTAGTTCACCCTATATAAACGGGCAATCCTGTATATTGGAAAATATTCCAATACTTAATTTAATGTACAAAATCAACAATCGACTCGATATTTAATAAACTGTAATCTCACTCTACATTTCTAGAGCAACCTGTAGCCGAAATTTCGGGTTCCTAACTCAAAACATAGGTTTCCTTAAGAAACATATATTTATTGGTGCAATTCAGTGTCACTATTCGGTTGGTTTGATGAAACTTTAATTGCCCCTATTTCTTAGACATGTAACACTAAATAATTGTTTTCTAGTTATGTTGTGATAATGTGTAAAATTGAATTTATGTGAAACAAAATGAATTAAAATTCATATTCACGTAAAGACTTAGGAATTGCGTATAAAAAAATGCTTAAAGTTTTTAAAACTACCAAAGATTTTATTTATTTTGTGAACGTATCTGTCAGAGTTACCGAAGGAATATTTATTCTCAGATGTATTTAACTTTACTGTTATTTGTAGTATCTACATTTTAGCAAAAGAAAAGCATTTTATTGACTCTTCGTTATAAAATAGTTGGATAGGATTTAGCAGATCGGCTTCATTCTCCCCTACTAGAACTTTTTTTTACTTAATGACAAAAGTACAAAATCTGGCTCTCATTTGAAGTCCTAATTATAGTAATATGCTGAATATGCTTATCGATCTTTGTATGTTTGTCGTTCAAATCATCTCCTACACAATGTTTATTTTAAATAAATACACAGTTATATCATATCCCTGATAAAACTTTGCTGAATGCATTCATCTTTCAGAATACCAAGAAATGTTACAAACAAAAATATAATTTCGATTACCCATATATACCAAATATTGCAATTTAGAATACATTAACAAGTAAAACTATTTATTTTCTAAATCGTTTTATAAGTAAATTAGTTCTCGAAGTAGGTAAGAAATGTTACAAACAAAAATATAATTTCGATTACCCATATATACCAAATATTGCAATTTAGAATACATTAACAAGTAAAACTATTTATTTTCTAAATCGTTTTATAAGTAAATTAGTTCACGAAGTAGGTAAATATTAAATGTATTGTTTCTGTAATTGTTTATTGGTAATTCTCAAATTAAATCATTATTTGCTAAGTACCTTCGTAAGTACATAGATTAGGATTTTTTCAATTTCAATTACTTCTTCTAATCCGAAAGACTTTATCAAACGTCTCAATCTGAAATCAGTAATGAAGGGAAAAAGAGTAACGCTCACAGGTTTAATAAGTAAATATCAATTAAATTTAATTTGAAGACTCTTGACACTGAAAGATCCTAATTTTCATAAGAAACTGTAACAAAATATTTGTCTTCCTATGTCCTGTATTCTCTCCTGCATAATTACATGTAATAGGGAGTAGGAACTCCCGTTAAGTTGATAAGTTTCTATTGCAACTATTGTTTTTAAAAAGATTCAATTTATAAATGAGTAAAAATCGTTGTTATTGTGGTCAATACTATATTCCTACCTTATTTTATAACTAAAAAGGGTCATCAGCCAATAAAGCGCACATAAAATATATTTTGTTATATGTATATTGAATCACAAAATGATATTCTATTGGTAACTCGGTAAAATTTATTATATGTTGGTGTATTATAATTTATGTATGTTTAGGTATCACTTTTTGTATAAAATATTCAGAAATGTAACTCGCCTTAACTTGCCCAAATAATCATAATCCCAATCAATTGGAAAAAAGTTAAATTATAATAATTGTCCAAGTACTAATCTTGAAATATTTTATTGCAGTTTCTAATATTTACATGCTGTCCAACTATTTTGTAGTGTTTCTGAATCTATTATACAAACAGAATGAATGTGATAGTGGTGTGTAAAAGTTATGTAATATTTATTATTTGTTAAATATATAAATATGTTAATTTTATTTATTTTGTACTTTTAAAACCTGCCAGATTGTGTGAAATCGACATTCAAATACATTTCAAAGAAATGTATATATTGTTAAAAATATGTAATGTTTTAGATATTTATTAATGTGAGCTTAGAGTAGTAAATTAATAAAGGAAGATCATCTATATTTTTGCCTACTTTGGAACTGCAATTCTATTTGTTATTTGTTAACAATTTTATTGCTAAAACATAAGCCCCAAAACTAAAAGATATTAACACAATATTTTTGGCATTTGAACAGCCTAACACTTAGTACAATTTCTATTCTCGCATGTATTATATTTGTTATTTTTTGTTTCGTAAGAAAAATTGCATTTAACTGAACAGTTAAGGCGCAGTTACACGGTCCGTTGGACCGTGGTCTCGGCAATTGTTGGTAAAATTTCACGGAACAAAGAAGAAGCCAACAAATGGAGAATATAAAAATTCGGATAATTGAATATAGATTATCAATCATTTTTTAATAACTAAAGCATATTGAAGCTAGGCGAAAATATGGTCGACCACCTTATATAAGAAAAGAAAAATTAATCCGCTATTATTAGTAAATGTTTAGATCTATGTATCACAGGTCTATGTTAGCACTAGACTGTTAAAAATCCAAACAGATCAGAGATCAATTTTAACCAAGGTTTGTGTTTTTGAATTTCTTTCATTTTCCAGCTTGAAAATGGAAAAAATTGAAATACATCAACCGCATCACCCGTTTACTACAAAAATAGGTCTCATTTGCCGCTTTGCTTTTATGTATTGAAAGTATATAATACAGGGTGTTGGATGTAGCCGGGTAGACTCATTAACATGTTTCAGATGTTTCGATATAGATTTTTGTCTGTTCGATTTTAATGAATTTTAACTACTATATTGTGTGTCCCAAAAAGTTTCTTACATTTTACAAAAAATAATTCTTGATGAAAAGCTCCGCATTATTTGTAGATTCCCAAGGGAGTACTGGGCTGAGTTCGAAAGGTACGTTCCGAGAGATCATTATCATTCCATGGTTTGACATTTGTGCGATTCGGTTGATTCCTTTTCGAACTGTTGATGTGACAGTTAAATAACCTAACCTTAAAGACGAAAAGTGAACAAGACACAATTAATCCAAGTTAGTTTTATAAAAATAATAATTATGAATCGGAAACGTAAAGTAGTTGCGTCTTTGGCAAATTTGCAATCACACAAAACATATAAGTAACAACAAAGTATAAAAACATAACAACAAAACACTGCGCATGTCGGGTGAATAGTAACTTTGAAAATACTGGTTGGAAAAAGCGACGCTCGAGCGATGAGAGAACGTAGTTTTCGAACTGTATAGTGTAACGTTCGACTGATCAGAGAGAGAATTCGAACGGCTAGAGTGTACTTTTCGAACTCAGCCCTGTATATATACTGATCAAGATATAGCTAGTCATTTTTACTTTCGCTTGTTTTATTAATAAATCAATTGCCATGAACAATTATTTTGAATGCTAATGCATTTGACATGTTCTTCTACATTACATTCTACACACTCCAAAACAATTGTTGATTTTTATCTGTTTTCTCTCCTTAGTTCAAATTCAATTTAAGCAAATCAAAATTGTTTATTTTTGATCAAAGTTTTAATTAACATATTTCATGTTAGTGATCAAACCTGCTATAGTAACATTAAGCAGCACCCTGTATGTAAAAATTATTTTCAAAATTAGATAACACTCTTATTATTTCAAACTTTCTTATATATTCTTAGTAATAGGATAATAATTCAGAAGTTGACTATCTTGAGAGCAGTTTAAACTTGTTCAAAACTTCATAAATAGCGTAGTACAATGTGGGTACTTTTAGCTTTTTTTTTAATAAAGCCCGAATTTAATGCTTATTTGATTATAGTTAATTCTCGATATAATTTAGTTAACTAATGTGGTGTTAGAAAGACACCGTTAAATTTTAAATTAGACTGTTCAGCTTTTGAAATATCCTATTAATGTTTAGGTAGATAACCTGTTTCAAAGTGGTGATTGATAGATGAACGAGTTATGTTCGGCTTTACAGTATTGTGCCAAACCATATTCCATTTCAGCTGGCTGTTTGCACAGAAATTCACTTGACCATTGTATTGTTTAAACAAATCATATTGTAGTATCAATGTGTTGTACTCTGATGTACCTATTTCTCTGATGGTGTACTAAAATATAAATAAACTATTTAATGTAACAACGATAGCATTAATGACTTCCATTCCTTTTATATTATATAATTTTTCTGTACGTCTCCCTGGGCATAAATTCTTGACGGCAATACAATAGAACGTACTCCGGGGATCATTCCTCTATTCTACTCTACTGCTGCTCTCTCAAGATCATAATTACGTATTCTGGAACCATCAAGGAGGGAGCATGAAACAGTGAACAAAGCCACATCGATGCCAAATTTCTTGGCCAATCATAAAACCCAATTTTTTGATAGACACCATGTCTTTCATGTGAATTTTCATCAGTTTAAAAAGTGAGGTTAATGGTCCACAACTTCAAATACATTCACAAAACTTTCAAATTATTCCGTGTTCCCTGGCTGATCCCTTCAATCTACCCAGTAGAAGGATGAGGGAGTAATCCTTCCATTGACGTTCAAGAATACCATTTAGCCATTCTCGATATAACCACGCCTCCTTTCTCTCGGCTGTTCTACTCCCCACTCACAATTGGTCCCGGTAGATGGCGCCGCAATCGGGTTCACACTGAACTTAACGACTGTACCAACTTTGATTTGATTTTGGGTATAGTCGAGTCCCTCGATATCTTAGATTTACAATCGGCCCCAATAGGTGGTGCTGAAATCGAATTCACACTGGACTTCCTAAACAGCTGTACCGATTTTAATGAAATTTTGTCAGAATGGGTCCCTTGATAGTTTTGATTCACAATTGGTATCAGTAGATGGCGCTTAGCTCTTAAAACGAATTTGATTCAATGTTGTGTTCGAGAGTCCCTAGTTGATTTAGATGCCCAATTGGTCCCGGTAGGAGACGCTGCAATCAGGTTCACACTGAATTCGGCTGGACCGATTTGTATGCAAGCTAGTGAAATATAAAATAATACTACAATAAAACAAGGACAAATTCTTAAATAGTTTATTAATAAAAAGTAAAATTCAACTATATCTTTTAAAATAGTAAACAAATAAATAGACGGTTAATATTAAAGCTAGAATAAATAGTATAACTTTGAATTTAATTCAAAGCCGTGGATGTAAGCAAAGCAACGCCTCGTTCGTAGAAGCTATGTGGGTCTTGACCGGCTGCTATATTAAGTTCTACTGTGTACAACAGCTCTGTTCTTGTCGAATTTAAGTAGAGCGGTAAAGATAGTTTGTCTTCTTTAAGTTTTTCGTCGCCAGTAACTCTTACCCAACGGAAGAGCGTGATGGGTAGTTCGATCATAATGCTTGAAGTTAACAGTAACTGGTTGTTTCGACACTGAGCTCCTTGTAGTTTTATTCCTGTAACGAACAAGTAAATATTACAATCTACATTTACCTAAAAAGAAAGAACCAACCCAACCACTATAAAAGCCTTAACATGACAAAATTTACACTTACCGACAACAGCAAAACAATCATGGGGAATGGAATCCTTATCAGTTGAGTCAGTTATTGTAACATCCAAGTGAAGTTCCTCCAATGGCCAGCTGTTTGCTTGAGCAACGCATTGTCTTGTAGCCGTTATGTAAGCTTCAGGATTTAATAATCCTCCTAACCATACAGGGAAACTCTAAAAATGTATAAAAAGTTAGTGACATTACATCGTACAGTTTTATTTTCAGGTAACTGTCGAAACATTTTACCTGTAATTCTTTAGCACCAGCAGTCGAAACTAATTTGGACACCTTTTGAAGTTGTTTAATTCTCTGGCTAAAATCGGTAATCCATTGCATAACCGTACAACCTTTTGGTATTGTATACCTGTGCCAATTCTTTGGAATTATTCCTCTAACTAATTCAGCCAGCATCTGACGATGATAGTTGGTCTGTTTTTTTTCTCCCTAAAAAAATAAAGGATAAATTTAAATTTTAATAATGACAATATAATTTATGTAAAAAAATCTCATCACAGTGCAATTGTCACTTACCTGACATATCAACAGTACGTCATGAAGATCATGCAAAACATCGGTAAGTAGTCTCGAAGCAGAATTAACTTCTCTTTCAAAGTATCGATAGAGTGGATCTTTGATATTTTCAACAGTTCGCCTCAAAGTCTGTAGAGAAGTTGGTAATAGTTTAACCCAACTGTGACCGCTGTTATGAAGAGTCTTCATCCAAGATGGTCTACCATCGATCTGTGTAGGATCAGTAGGTGAACTGTCATCGATTGAGTAAGCTAATTCATCGTCGTCTTCTAATTGTTGCATCTTAAGTAGTTTAGCAATAAGATCCGTACATCTCGTTGTTAACAGAACCTTTTCCGCATTGTTAGGCAGTCCCAACCATGCTGGTGTCTGTCGATCAGCAAAACTCTCGATCCATTTCAAGAAATGATCTCTTCTAGTACCATCTGGCATCGTTATATGTCTACTTCCGCCTGGTCCATTATCAATATTAGCGACAAGTGCGAAATCACTCTCGAAACTCTTTGGAGTAAACAATTTATTTAAGAAGGAATGTAAAAGCCTTTGATCGAAATCATTATCGATTTTACCACCGTAGATAGATTGAGAAAGTAAAGTTATCAAAGCATCCCACGGGACTTTTTCCGGCGGTAGATTGGTTCTTCCCTAAAAGAAAACATCGTTAAATAAGAATTTAAATAAATTGAAACTATATTTACCATAGCTGTTGCATCGATCCAAGTATCTAAAGTATCACAGGCAACTCGCAAATCTGATTCGCTAAATTCATAATGTTTCGCCCAACCCAGCGGGCAATATCTTAACCTCTCCTGAACAATTGCATGGAACCAAGCCAGCAAGAAGTAAAGTCTGGCTCTTTCATTGGGTGCTTTCATCATTCTGCTTGCTGGTACCTACAAATACAATTATATTCAGCTTTTGTTATAAAAAGATTCCATGTACTTACAGTACTGAATGTTCTTAATAAGTTGGCTCTAATTCCTGGTGGAGGCTCAAACACAAATATTCTTCCAGCTCTCAAAAGATTAACAGGAAGTTTGGGATTAATTTCCATTGTAAGGAATAGTCGGAAGTTTGCATGGGGTTGTAAAGAATGGAGTTTCTTTTCTAATTGGACAAGCCATTGTGGTGCCAAATGGACGTTCTTAAGTATGACCCATCTGAAAAATAATTTCATACAGTTGTATTAAAGAAAAGGGTACAAGTATTAGAAAGAGTCGTTAACATATTTGCGTAAAACCGTTTGGAGTCTGAGGTTATCATCATGTCCATAGGTTGTCAAAAACTCATAGATAGAAGGCTCTATTTTCCGTGTTTAAATTTCAGGATTTTCAAAATCTCAAATAAATGTACTTCCTTACCTTCCAGTCTTGCAAGCCATATTAATAGCTCTATCAGCTTGGTTGAAACCTTCTGCAGATCCAATAGCAATACTGGAAATCTGTTTGTTAAGTTCTGTTGCAAGATCATCGACTCTGCCGGAAGCGTCGAAGCCTGGAACGGAACAAAGAAGTGCCGGAACGTTGGATCTGATCTCTTTTTCTACGCAAGTTCCGAATTCCAGTTCTTTTTCAGCGAGATACATGAAACTTTCTCCCAAAACGACGGATACAAAGTTGTGAGCAGCAGCTATAACCCGATCAGGTCTGAATGCTTGGATAATTAAAAGTTGATACATTGCCCGACCTACAAAATCAAATAAAAATTGTATATAAACGTTTATTAATAATGAATATGAATAATATACTGACCAACTGCACTAAGTTGTTTTTCTTCAATCCACAATTGCGGCACTGCCTGCTCGGGGCTACCTTGTTGTAGCCATGCTCCAAATTCTGGCATTTCTTGAATTTGATCTTGTAATTTTTTAAACGCCGGCAATTTTGATGTTAATCTACTAATTGCTTCCAATTGATCGCTATTTAAACCATCGATTAAAGAAGAGCCTGAACTATGGAAAACTCCTTCTTTGCCTCTAAGGAAGAAATTAAATTCTTGGTCTAAATTTGGTTCGGATGATTGTCCTTTCAAGTGAATTCTACATAATAAGATGGCGAAAGTAAGTCGATCATTATGAAGCATACCTCTAGCTACTCGTTCATAAACAACCTAAAATTAATTAATATTTACCAAACAATTATTTTACAAGCCCATTTGATTCTTAGGATATTCTTGACATACTTACAGAATATAAGTTGGAAGTGATAACGTTCAATCTAGCTTGATAATCAGTAATTCCATCAAGTTGAATGTTATTATGTAATACAGTAGCGAAAACGTCCAAGAACATCTTAAGCGAGTACTGATACAAAAAGTGCACTTGATTAAGACTATCCATAGTAAAGTATGTGTTACTACATGCTTGCGACAAAGGTAGATATTGCTGTGAAACAGTTTCGATCTCTGAAATAACTTTATCTGTCTCTTCTACCTTCTGGCCTATTTCAGCAGCTTCTTGTTTGAGTGTTTCTAAAGTAGTGATGACACTGTCATCATCCAAAATTTTACCCTTGGCATCGTTCAAAGCTTGCAACAGAGATTTTTCTAGTTGTCTTAATCGTAAATGGAACTCGCCTTGGAGTTTTAATAAATCTGAACGCTTAGCATCAATATCTGGTCTTTCGGCTTTAAGTACTTGGTTCAAGCACTGGCTTTGTAGAGAGCTTCTTGTGACTGTGAAGTTTACGAAAGTTACTCTGGAACATATGTCAGGTGGAAATTCTACTGTAGGATCTCTTGTTGAAAGGAAAATAACGAACGAAGGAGATAAATCTATATCTTGATCACCTAAAGTAATCAAAACACGTCCTCCGGTTCTCCTTAACTCTCGATTAAGTACAGGATTGAGAATGGCATCGTAATTCTCCACATCCTGAACAAGTAATGGATTACCAAACCGTAATGCAGATTCCAAATTCTTTCTAAATGAATCATCCAAGAAGCTAGTCTTAGTTATCTTCTTATCTTTAAATTCGTTCATAATGAACTCAGTTGCTTGCCCAGACGGATCAATAATAAGAGGGTATCTATTAAATCTCTTCAACATAATGGCGTTTTCAGTACATAAATCATCCGTAGGCAGCGCGTTAGCTTGCCATCTAAGTCTCTCATCAGGATTAGAAAGATACTCAGTTCTTGCTATATCAGCTCGGTACTGAATACAAGCTAGTGTTAAATGTTGACACCAAGTACTGAATAAGTTTTGACGGTAATGTTGATCGAAGTAACCACCGTATGCTATAAAAGCAGCCGAAAGAAGAACGTCACCAATGATGGTCGACATTTGTGATCTGAAAGTCTCACTACTGGCTTCCCATCTCTCTCTTTCGATAACAAGCGATTTTAGAAGAGCAATTGATCTATCAACTTTAGCTTGTACATTTTCCAAGTCGGTTTTAATAGCTTGAGCTTGCGCAATAAGCTGTGCATACTCTTCTTTATAAGCAGCTATACTTTGTTCTAATTGGCTAATAAGAGCTTTAACGTCTTCGCCTCGTTTTTGATTGGTTTCAGCTTGTTGTTCGAGGGATCTTAATTCCTCGCGCAGCGGCTCGACTTTCTTCAACATGTCTGCGTACTGAACTTGTGCCAACGCCCATTTTACAAGAGGACCGCAAGCGTTACTGGCGTGGTAAATTTTATCGATGTTGTAATCTGGATTACTGAGATAACGGTTCTTCATTTTGTCTCTAACGTCGTCACTGAAAAATAATATTCAAAGATAAAATCATAGAAGCGCTATATTAATCTGAAGTCTTACCTGATATCTTCGGTGTTGAAATTGTTGACAACAGTATTGATAAAGTTATCCCTCATTATTACAGCACGAATTGACTTCCAATCACTAGCATTTTCTCCAAGAAGTAAGCAAATAGATTCTAAAGCCAATTTTACAAGAGCTGGAGGATTTGCCATCGTACGAATTTCTACCAATTGTTGTTTCTTGATCGATTTCACAGCTGGAAAGTAAACATTAGCTAATGAAATCACAATTAATTTAAGTAGGAAAACTTACCAAGCTGTGCTTCAATAACAGCAGGTTCAACTTGTTCCAAATCCGCCATTACTTCTGATCTCTTTTGTTCAATATGTATTGTTTGTACTGCTAGTTGTTGTTGGATTTCTTGACTTTGAACTTTCTTCTTTTCGGCTTCTTGTTGATCTTTAACCATCTGTTTAAGTTTTGCATTCGCAGCTTCGTTCTTCGCTTGCAGTTCTTGTGATTTTACAGCTAAACTTTTTTGCATTTCTTCTACCTATAAAGAATAATAAATCAGAAAACTTAATACAATTCATTTTTATAAAAAAATGTACCTGTTCTACAGTTTCGGCAATTTTGTTCAACCCAACGTTCAAATGTAACTGTTGTTCTTCCAAATCTGACCTTTTTTCGTTGTATAACTTGACAAGGTGGTGGATAAAGTCCAAATAGTGCCTTGGAGTAATCGCCATTGTACGACTGCCTCTTTTTACTAACCTTCCGTTAGCTTTATGAAGCGTTTGATGGACATAAACGCATGCGTTGATGACAGCTTGTCTGTGAGTCGGTGAAGCTGGGATGTTATTACAAGCAGCTGGGAAGAAATCTGGACATTTCCACGATTGTTTCTCGAGATCAAGACGATTGGTGAATTCTTTACCAACCTGTTGAAAAATAAAGTTATAAAATGAGAAAATGTTGAAAAATTTAAATAGTTCACCTGGAACAGAGCTCCATCTGACCAATCGCCGAACCAATTCAAGACACATCTGTTGAACAGAGCTGGGGATGTGGCTGCTCGATCTTTAAGACCATCAGTAGATGGATTCATTGTGAAAACAACGTGTAAATTACGCATTACTTGTTGAGTAAACCATTTGTATAGTTCGTCGTTGGAATCTAACATTAAACCTAAAAAAAATTGAATACATAAAAGGAAATTTTGACAAAGGGTCCAACACGCACATAAGTAAGTTTTGCCCCTACCAAAAATCACTCAAACTGGCTAAAGAAGACTCACCTTCTCTTTGAGCTCCCTCTTTACACTGTGTCATTAAGGTAGTATACTCATCACCCTCAAACAATCCAGGCACTTCTCCGTTTGCTAGAAGTGTGTTCATTCTTTCCAAGAAACTTGAGTCCAACATGTTAGATTCATCTAAAATAAATGCGATTTTTTCGTGTTTGCAACCACTTCTTCTTAAGACAGATCTCAAATCCTCATCGAAATCTTCAGCAGTATATTTATTATGAACCTTAATTTGGAAAATGGACAGACCATTCATCCAAGCTACAAATCTAGATAGAGTTGTTTTTCCTGCTCCAGAAACACCAATCAATAGTAAATGTCCTTGAGGTTGTCTAGAAATTAAAAAAAATATATTATAACGTAAATAATGCTTTACTCCTCTGAAAGTGTTTACCTGAAAATTCTGTCAATCCTCAAAACATGATCTAATACTTCATCAAACAACACCAATGGAACATCAAGTTCTTCTTCATAGAATACTTTTAGTCTTGCCTTAACGTAATCTCTTAGTTGTTCTCTTTCAACAGGTACATAATCTTTAGATAACCAATTACTGTAGAGAATGGGTCTTTCAAGAGCCTTTTCGCAATCTGCTGATGGGAAATGTTTTAGCGCGACAGCGTCGATATTTTCATTGGTCCATCGTCTTTCAGTATCTTCTACCAATCTGTCTTGGAATAGACGAAGTGCTTCATGTGCCCACAGTCTAACCAAACCTACGAAATACGGTAAATTTTTACTACTAACCTTAAAAGTATTCGAAACACCACACACCAAGGATTGTACAGGATTTTCTTTACATATTTAAAGAAATGGGTTGGGAATGATACAAACCTTCAACAGATAAATTATCCAAGGGTCTAATAGCTTCGCAAATTCCTCGTACCCATCTGGTCATTTCTCTTGGAGAATACACATAATGTGGTTGCATGTCCTGCGTAAACCTATCTTGAGAGGCTAAATAGAATTCTACCATAGCGTTGGTCAATGGTTCGGAGTAACCTTTCAAACCAGGCGCTAGTCGCAGCATAGCTCTGGTGAAAGTACCGTAGATCTGTTTCAAAGATGTCTCTCCTGGATAATCTACATAAATAACTGGAACGTGTCGCAGGAATCGATGAGATAACGGTTTCCTTCCAGGATCTGTGGGTGGATTACAAGCACCAACGAATTGAATACGTTCTAAAGATACCCAACTTTGGTCTGAAGCGCGGTAGAAACCTTTTTGTTCTACTATTTGACGTAAGAACATTATTACACGTTGGGTACCGTAATTATCCATATCGGGTAAATTTATTTCGTCACAGAAGAGGACCAACCATTTGCCCAACTAAAACAAACATAACGTGAGAATTGTTTCAACTTTTCTGTGGACAGAAAATGATTGGTTTCCAACTAACCTGGATGGGGGACAAAACTACACCATTGGGCGTTTTTCTGTATTCACAGTAATGATCGAAAGTTTTCAGTAATAGTTCAGGAGTTGTAGCAGAAGAGAAATTTAAACCAACAACTTCCATATCTGGTAATGCTCTTAAAGCCGAAAATAGCGTCATTGTCTTACCAGAACCAGGTGGTCCGCAAAGCACTGTAATGTTAAAATTAATTCAGTAGTTCTTAAATTAAAAGAAAGACTCACCTAATGGTTTGTGTTCAGCTAACCAAGTATACAATAAAGATTCGTGTCTTACAGTATCCAAAGTAGGTACAACGATATCTGGTGAAGCTACTTTATGCGTTTCGACTTCGATTTGAGGAACTTTATTAGACCAAAGCGACCATTCTCCTTCGATAGTGACTTCATAATCAATTATAGGCATGTTATTATCAGGAGGAAGAGGTACAGTAGTAACGGATCTGATAAAATCACCAACGTCCGATCGAATTTTGAGTTTTGCATCACCAGAAAAACTCCATAGAACAGAGTATATCAAACATTTTGGTATATATTTGTCCAAAGTTTCGTTGGATAGTGGGAAATCTGGGTGCATGTGATTGTATTGTAAAACATTTCTAACAGCTTGATTTAACATGGAAAAAAGTGAACTAAGCGCTCTAAGACGAGTGAAATCCATAATGTGTTCTTGTTCCATAGCATATTCCAAACTACGCACAACAAGACCGTCAGGGGATAAATATGGTTGTAATAGATTAACGACATCAACTTGTAATTGTAGGGTTGGAGAAAGTAAGTCTTCTTTATCTGATTTTTTTCCAAAACTGCTTTCTTCACTTTCTTCAAGAGGAATATTCCTTAAACGAAGGACGTAGTTTTCGAAAATCATATCTGTAGATAACACGTCTTCTGAGAACCACACCATACCACAACGGGATACTGTGGCTAGAGTAGCGTACTTCAAATCTTGAACCTGTTTAAATAAAAGAAATATTACATAATTTAATGTGAATTAAAAAACAATTTAAATACTTACTTCAAACATGACTCTAACATTTGGAGGCAAAGAAAGACGTTCACCGTTTGGTAAAGTTAATAATTTATTGTCATCCAAGACCGAATTCAAATTTTCTACCCATTCAGGGTCTACATCACCATCAAAGATGATCCACTGACGTTTGTTGATCTCTCCTCTAACATTATCGATAATTTTTCTGTAGGAAACGAAAGATTGTAAGAGCACATTCATTTAAAATGTAATTTATTTTGGTACCTTAAAATGTGGGTGAAAAGACCATCAGTCCATTCTCTCGTATTAGGATCTAGAACACCATAAAGTGCTTCTTTGCTAATTGCCTTGGGATCGATGACATGCGCAACACCTTCAGTGCCCTCGAATCTTTCAAGAGCTTTGAGAAGAACCCTCCACGCTGAACTCTTGCCAGAACCACTTGGACCAACCATCATCAGACCGTGATTCAAATTGGAAATTTGGTAGAGTTGTAGAACCTATATATAAATATAAAATAAAATCAATTGAAGATAAGAAACAAAAATATACAAATATTTGATTATATAAAGAAATACCTTGGACAACCACGTATCCCTCTGTGCAGCAGCATGAAATGATGAATGGTGCTTTAGTGAAAACTTACCATTGTAATAATTTATATGAGCGATAAAGAATGAACGAATTTAATTAATATGAAAGTACGAACTCAATTTGAATGAGAGTTAAAAATTTTTACCTTTTCCATCCAAGCTGATCCGCGTTCGTCCCCTTCTCCACATACCAAATATTCTTCGGCGCAAACTTTTCTAATTTCATCTTTGAGACCTTTAAATAATAAAAATGGCATAAATCTTTTGAAAATTGAAAAAGAAGGTTGTGAATAATAATTAATTACCTTGCATTTCAGCTCTGGTGTACTGAACATTCGGGAATACATCATTTAATAAGCTAAACAATAGTGGTATATCTTCAGCTACTAATTTGGGAACCATAGTTTCACAAACTGATTGTATCAAAATTTCCTGTTCGGGTAAGTTTTCAGCTATACTAGCTTCATCTATATCAGTTTCTCCTCGTTGAGTCATACCTTCTTTAATTCGCTGAATTCTATCTCTCTTTACATTACCGGCTGAGATAAGCACGGATTTTAGTGCTCTCAGACCAAAATCGTAGTGAGATTGATTGGACAATTGTTCGTCACATAACCTAAAAAAAAAATTGATAAGACGTTACGATGCGCGACTTATAAGTCGTTAAGCAATCTCGAAAAATCATAGGTAACTTCAAATGGAGGTAGGGCCTGCAGTTCTTGCTGCACAAACTTATTCTCTGTATATTTCCAAAAAAAGACGTTACAAAATTATACAATATTAATAATTACCTGAAGAATGGAACGATCTTGCAAGCCAATTTTTCAGCTTGTCTGAAGCCTTGAGAGAACAACATAACTTCAGCGATAAGTTGCCTGTCTGGGGTGGTCATGGCCAATGACCTGAACAATTTCTTCAAGTTATCGGGAAGATTGGATCTTCCAGCATAACCAGGATTCATGGTAATAAATATGGCCATATCTACAGATACTTTTACTTGTTTTCCAACAAGTTCAACACTTATACCTATAATAAATAAAAAATAAAATTATTATCGATCATATAAACAGTAACAACTAATATGCATACTTCCTGTTGCAGCACCCTCTGCGGCTGCTTCTTTTTGAGACTTCAGCGCCTCTTGAATGGTTTGAATTTGTTGTGAAACAGCTGATAACATTCTTTCTTCCAAACGGTTAAATTCATCGAAGCAACCCCATGCTCCTACTTGACAAAGACCGACGAATATTCTTCCCATCGCTTGGAAATCGAAAGTTTCATCGCAATTGAATACCAGTACAAAACGACCCAATTGGTTTCCCAGAGCTTTGACCGATTCCGTTTTACCAGTACCAGCCGGACCTAAAATAATGTGTATAACACGTCAAGTAAACATTGGACGTCCATATCAAAGACGAAAAAATCCCAATATTAAACAGATATACTGGAATATTTCGAGTTTCAATAATTACTACTTTAAAAAATCACCGAATACAAAAGAAGAATATTAACAGCCGTATGCATAGTCGGTCGCTGGCGATACATCGGAGATTTACTCCGGCGAACGTCCTGGCAACTTGCCGGTGAAAGAACAGCGCATGTTTTGCTTTGCACAGTCGGATCTCATTTCTTTCTCCTCTCTGGCGCATCGTCGAACGGGTAGAGCTAGTGCAAGCGCAATTCATTTGCTTCTGATATGCACGTGTGTTAACACTTGAGGAATTCGGATATTAAGGTGCATTTTTCTCTTTATTTGAACGTTAAAACTTGGATAATTAAATGTGAAAATAAATCTATTAATCATTTATGGTGTTATAACTTACATATCTTAAACCTATCAATGTAGGCAGATAATATTTTAAGCTCTGTGAAATCTCATTGTTTTTTATTATTGTATATTTACATTTATCTCTATTTAGTTTATATTTGTACCCACATGGCAACGCCGCACACGTAAGGGTCGTCACATCATAACCACCGGCCACCGGTATTATTTTTACGACTATGAGGTTGAAAGTCTCAGTGGCAACATGTACCATATATTATAATGTTCAGTAGAAATAAAACTCTAGTGCAATACTTGGTATCATTCCAACATCCAATTGAACCAGCATAATAATTTCAATCGAGTGAACAGTTTGTCAATGTGATAAACATCACGAGATTCCACAAATTTGGTCCTTCGCAGCAAGATATTCATTCAAAAAACAACAAAGCCACGCAGTTCGTAGCAGAATATCGAAATCAACAAGGAAGTTGTGAACACTCGGTGAGTCCATTCCAATTTATTCCTTCAATACAAATTCTCCAAAGTTACAATAATTTGTTATAGACTTCCAACTGAACTTTCAACAATAATATCCAATCATAATCTAATCTATAAACTATATATATAATCAGTTTTGTTACAAATCTATTTCCTACAAAATTCCAAGTTTACCAATATATTCAGTTATAAATTTCATTCCGCAAATCCGAATCACAATATCGGGTAGGTAACATAACTACGGTGTATTATAACATAACGTATATTACAACGGTACACATATGGGCGGATGTAATTTCGGCCGGAAAAAGGGCAGGTACTAAAAGCCGGTAGGTAAATTCGGCCGGAGGTTTTAAGTTGCTTCCTTATCTCATAGGTATTTTCGGCCGCAAAAAATTCGGAGTGCGATTTCGGAATTGGGTCCCATGTACCTACTATTTGTTTAATTTGACCAACCTAACAAAACCTAACCCCAACCCCAGTTAGATTCGACAGCGGACCGAATTACGAAATCAAGTGATATTGGAAAATGGTTGCGTTATTTCAAATAAATGACAACTGTATATGTAGGTAATAACGGGCACGAGTTGGGAAACGCCGGCCGAAATTACCCCTGTCATAAATGGTACCCCTTGATTTATGCAGGTAGGCCAAGGGATTACCGGCCGAAATTACGCCCGCCGACACATATTTGGTCAAAACAAAACGCCGCCAAAGGAAGGTCACGACGACGACGACGACCGGCTGTGTTTATATTTTTTGACCGCAACCCTTTCTATTTTACCATTTTTTCTATCGTCACCGCAGGGTATTTATTGTATACATTATTTTATTACTGTTTATTAGGTTTAAAATTCATAATTAGTCCTTTTTATTTCTTGAAGATATACGGGGGTTTAATAATAGTTTCTATAATTTAATTTTACTATAAACAATGTCTGATAACGGCGACGAGCAACAAGAAATTATTACGAGATTGATCGCTCGTCGTGGTCAACTGAAAGCACAATTAACACGGTTTAAAAAATTTATAAATGAACCAAACAACTGCACAAAATTCCAAGAAATCGCGACGCGGCTTCAGAAAATCGAAATTACCTTTGATGAATTCAATTCAGTGCAATCCGATTTAGAAATGTATGAGGATTTGCAAGGTGAAGAGAGAACTACGTTTGAGGACGAGTTTTATGAACATGCTTCGAAAGCCAAACAGATTATAGATGAATTTCAATGTCAAAATCAAATGAATATGCAACAAATCACAAACTCAGGTGCACAGTCTTCGGCATCGAGACAAACGTTTAATGTTAAACTTCCTCCTCTAAGCCTACCAGAATTTGACGGTTCTTACGATAAATGGTCGACATTTTCAGACTCCTTTACGGCATTAATTCACAATAATCCCAGTCTATCAAACGTTCAAAAATATTATTACCTACAGGCTTCCCTTAAAAACGAAGCATGTCACGTCATTGCATCATTGGAAATTACCGATTCAAATTACACAGTGGCGTGGAGTTTACTACACGATCGCTACCAAAACAAAAAACTCATTATTAAAAACCATACAAAACAAATTTTCGATCTACCTAACATTAATAAAGACTCGTTCAATTCGTTGAGGTCATTTTTAGATAACTTTCAAAAACACTACCGAGCTCTTAAAAATTTAAACGAACCCGTGGAGTCATGGGGTACAATTTTGATACATTTACTACTTTCTAAATTAGACATTAACACTAAACGGGAATGGGAAGTCAAAACCAAAGACATTATCTCCCCACAAATTGATCTATTTATTAGTTTCTTAACAGAAAGATGCCAGGTTCTCGAATCAATAAACAATAAACCCAACTTTCAGACTTGTCAATCGGTCAATAATCGCAAGTTCACTGTAGCTACAGTGCAGTCAAATGTTTCGGTCAATAAACCTTGCATCTTCTGCAAGGACAGTAAACACCTTATATATTACTGTAAATTGTTCCAAAATTTACCGGTACCCTCTAGGATACAAGAAATTCGAAAACTAAGAGCTTGTACGAATTGCTTGCGAACAGGGCATACCAGTCAAGACTGCAAATCGGGTACGTGTCGTATATGTCAAAACAAACACAATTCTTTACTGCACTTATCTAAACAAACCGTTAGGAGCAACGAGCAATCAACTTCAAATATACATCCATCGAGTAACGACTACTCTGACGCTAGCCAAGGACGGCTCGCTCAGATAATTCAAATACAGTTCAAATCTCAAACGAAACGAATCCCAATACGAGCACTACCAATCTTGATACGACTATAATTTCTTGCTCACAAAACATGAATAGTGCCACAAACTCACAAGATCATGACAACACGTTTGTGATCTTATCAACCGCTCTTGTTAAGATTTTTGATAGCGAAAACAAACCTATTGTCTGTAGAGCTTCACTAGATGGAGGCTCTCAGTCAAACTTCATTACTCACAAATTATTTAAACGGTTAGGTCTCAAACCCTTCAAGGTCAACACTCACGTTATTGGTATCAGTGGTCAATCATTCGACATTTCCCTTATGACAAGAGCTAAAATCAAATCTTCTACTTCAAATTTCCAAACCAATCTCAATTTTCTAATCACTAATCAAATCACAGGAAACACACCTCAAACCAGCTTTGACTCGTCCTTTCTAAAGGTTCCCTCAGATATAAGGTTAGCAGATTCCACATTCAACATATCAAATGAAATCGACATTCTTCTAGGCGCAGGTGTTTTTTATAATCTATTATCAGCTGGTCAGATAGGGTTCGGTGATAATCAACCTATTTTGCAAAACACCAAACTGGGCTGGATAGTCGCTGGTCCATGTAAGTTTTCTTTAGCACAAAACGGTGTTTTTTGTAGCCTATCCAAAACCTCTAATATCGAAAACCAAATCGAAAAATTTTGGCGTCTCGAAGATTGTCATCCCACGGACATAGTTTATTCACGCGAAGAGATTCAAACTGAAGAACATTTCAAATCTTTTTTCCAACGAGATAAATCTGGCAATTTCGTAGTACGATTACCCTTTCAAGACAACTGCAAGGATTTAGGTGAATCCCAGCAGATGGCCATTCAACGGTTTTTATCCCTAGAAAGCAAAATATCTAAGAATGCAGTTTTACATGAGAAATACTCTCAGTTCATGGAAGAACACTTGCAAATGGGGCACATGTCAGAAATATCAGCTTCGGAAGTCTCCAAACAAACTTCAAACTACTTTCTTCCCCACCATTGTGTGACCAAAGAGTCCTCTGCAGCAACCAAATTACGTGTCGTATTTGACGCAAGCGCGAAAACAACCACAAACCTTTCACTCAACGACGTCCTTAAAACAGGTCCCTGTATTCAAGAGTCAATAGTCTCCATTCTACTACGGTTTCGGACCCATCAAATAGTATTTACGGCGGACATCGCAAAAATGTATCGCTGCGTGAAAATGCACGAACAGGATCAAACTTACCAACAGATAGTATGGCGTTCAAAACCTTCAGATCCCCTTCGCTCATATAAATTGAATACAGTTACATATGAGACCAGTCCAGCATCGTTCCTGGCTACAAGATGTCTCAAACAACTAGCCCTCGATAACATGCCGTCGTTTCCTGAAGCTTCCCAGTCAATTTTACAGGACTTCTATATGGACGACTGGCTTTCAGGTACTAAAGATGTCGAGTCAGCCACCCTACTAATAACAACCGTCAAGGAAATCTTAAGTTCGGCAGGGTTCCATCTGAGACAATGGTCATCCAACGATGAAAGCATTCTAAGCGACCTTCAAGGTAAAGGAAACCAATCCAGCATACAATATGAAATCAAGGATAATCAAAATTCGAAGACGTTGGGTACAAGATGGGATTCTTCGAACGATGTGTTGAAATACGTTACAAACAATAACAACCATGTCGTATTTACCAAACGTGCAATATTATCCATTATAAGCCAAATATTTGACCCTCTCGGACTAATCAGTCCAGTAATTACCAAGGCCAAATTATTCATGCAACGCCTATGGCAGTTGAAAACAAATTGGGATGAGCTAATTTCTAGCGATTTTCTAAATTCTTGGCTACAATTCTACAATCAAATCAATTCCCTAAATGACATAGAAGTTCCCAGACACGTCTTCATAAAACATGCAATTCATGTAGATATCCACGTATTCTCTGACGCTTCTCAATCCGCTTACGGAGGATGTGTTTATTTTCGATCCATAAATTCAACAGGTCAAATCATGGTTAAATTAACCTGTTCAAAATCTCGTGTAGCCCCGCTGAAAACAATATCCCTTCCACGTTTAGGACTATGTGGAGCTCTTCTAGCTGCCCAGCTAGCTCAAACCGTTATAGATGCAATCAAGAGAAACTGCAAGGTATATTTCTGGTGCGATTCAACAATTACACTAGCTTGGATTCGCTCAGATCCTAGTCGTCTTAAAACGTTTGTTGCTAACCGCGTAGGTAAAATACAAAATCTGTCTGAGCCACTCCAATGGCGATATGTTCCAACCAATTTGAACCCTGCCGATTACGTGTCTCGTGGAATCAATCCTAATGAATTGAAGCAATTACCCATGTGGTTTAACGGACCAGACTTCTTATATCTTAATGAAGAAAATTTTAAAATCAATATTAAGCGAAAACGATTTGCCTGAAACTAAATCAACGACCGTCACGTTATCCAGCACCACTATTAGAAACCAATTAATAACGAAATATTCCTCGTTTAACAAACTCATTCATGTGGTTGCTTACCTTCTTCGGTTCAAATCAAACTGTCTGCAAACTGCCAAAGAACTGAGAATTACTGGCAATATCTCGGTAAGCGAACTAGATAACGCGATTCAAACCGTCGTTAAAATTGTCCAACGTGAAGAGTTTCAACAAGAAATTAATTTTCTGGAAAAATCAAATTCAATACCGCGAAATAGTAAATTGATATCTTTAGATCCGTTTTTGGACGAATTTAAAATCCTGCGAGTAGGAGGACGTCTGAAAAATTCAGATCTGGATTTTGAGAACAAACACCCTATGATAATTCCTTCCAAACACCACTTTACAAACATCCTTGTTCGCCATGAACATTTCAAAAATCTACACGTTGGTCCTCAAACATTATTGTCTATAATCCGTCAAAGGTTTTGGCCACTAAGCGGTAGACGAACAGTAAGAAGTTTGTTAAGAAAATGCGTTGTATGTTTCCGCGTAACTCCATCGATTACCCATCAAAAAATGGGCGACTTACCTCCCTCACGAGTAAGACCTTCAAAACCATTTTCGACATGCGGAGTTGACTATGCAGGACCGTATACCATAAAAAATAGCTATTTAAGAAACACTAAATCAATCAAGGTCTATTTGTGCATATTTGTTTGTTTTGCGTCTAAGGCTATGCACCTCGAATTAGTCAGCGATTTAACTACGGATGGGTTTCTAAAGGCATTCAGAAGATTCGTCTCCAGACGAGGGCTCTGTAGCGACATCTATTCCGACAACGCTACTAACTTTGTTGGCGCAAAAAATGTACTTGATCATATCAATAACCCTAAATTTCAGACCTTTCTCACAGAAAACCGTGTGTCGTGGCATTTCATTCCACCACGCTCCCCTCATATCGGAGGACTATGGGAGTCGGCGGTTAGACTCACAAAATTTCACTTGAAAAGAATGTTAAATAATACTTTACTTAGTTATGAAGACCTCTACACCTTGTTGGTTCAGGTGGAGTCTATAATAAATTCCCGACCTCTTGTTCCCCTCACCGAAAATCCAGATGATTTCGATACCTTGACACCGGGACACTTCCTAATCGGTAGTTCGTTACTATCGCTACCGGAAGCTCCTGTCGACGATTCTAAACCTAATTACAACAACCGATGCAAACAAATGCAGCTCCTGTTCCAACAGTTCTGGACAAGGTGGTCGCGCGACTACCTACATACATTGCAACAAAGATACAAATGGCAGCGCCCAACTGACATTTTCAAGGTCGGACAGTTAGTGCTCCTGCAAGACAACACGCCTCCGCTCCAGTGGAAAATCGGCCGAATAAGTGAAATCCATCCTGGCCAAGACGGAAACATTCGTGTAGTGACAGTCAAAACCGGTGCAAACTATTTTAAACGTGCCGTGTCTAAGTTAAGTGTCCTCCCAGTTGAAAATGAACAATAATAGTTATTTGTTTAATTTATATTTTTAAAGGTACGACCTTTCAAGGCCGGCAGCTATGTGAAATCTCATTGTTTTTTATTATTGTATATTTACATTTATCTCTATTTAGTTTATATTTGTACCCACATGGCAACGCCGCACACGTAAGGGTCGTCACATCATAACCACCGGCCACCGGTATTATTTTTACGATTATGAGGTTGAAAGTCTCAGTGGCAACATGTACAATATATTATAATGTTCAGTAGAAATAAAACTCTAGTGCAATACTTGGTATCATTCCAACATCCAATTGAACCAGCATAATAATTTCAATCGAGTGAACAGTTTGTCAATGTGATAAACATCACGAGATTCCACAAGCTCAGCGACTGTTACTTGTAAAAACTTGTACATTCCATACAACTTGTGGTATGTGTGTTTGCAATCTTGTATGAACTTGTTTGATTCTTCACCAATATAAATACGAATGCCAAGGATAAACGTTACTCATTTGTTTCCGGAACTTCGAAAAGAAAAGTAAAGTGTTTGCCAGTGTCGGAAAAAGTTTGTACTTACCTGCCTATTTGTTTTACATACTTTTATTTTATTCATTATTTATTTATTTATTTTACAATCTATTGTAAACAATAAATTGACAAATTACAAAAAAATACGTAGGTACAAAAGGTGAGAATTATTCCTAAAAAATCTCTTCCAACCCACCTGCGATAGATATATTTATGGCCGCAAAAGTGTTAAAATACCTACCGTTGGTGTATGTGTACTTCTAAATCCCAAATATCTCTATTCGCATTATATAACATGTCAAAATCAAGATCCACGATTCTCACAAATCGTTCTGAATTCAGTACTCACTGCGATGTTCGGTAAAATATGGTTAAAATGTTTGCCGGAGATAGTCCTCACCTCACCTCACCATCCGAACGCCACCGTTTCGCCAAAATATAAGCCACTGCGCAATTGTCATTATTCTGGCGATTTACTATGTACTACAAATCTTGCATAGCGAGCGGCGAAAGTATGGCGATCGACTATACATATGGATGTAGGAGAGGCAAACAGACAAATTATCTTGTATTAAACAACTTACCGAATGGAGAGCCTCCCAATCTAGCTTCTAAAGCTTGAGTCATAGTTAAGTAGCATCTATCTGTCAACGGTGTCTGTACAAGTCGATCTTGAACTCCCAAATATTCAAACCCGTAGTAAAATCTTGCGTTAGCCATGTGAATGGTCAATTGCTTAAGCACTTCAGTTTGACGTGGATCGAAATAAAATCTCATTTCGCACAACCATTCAAAAGATTTATTACTGCAAACTCCATTAGCAATCAGTCTTCTGGTAACCGTTCTTTTATGTACAAATTCGTTAATTAGATGTTCTAATTTCTTTCTTCTAAGTTGAGGTTGTTCTTGGAGAACCGAATCGGCAAGGACGTTCAATGTACCTTCTACTTGTTGAAGGACTTTTTCCAAAGTTCCTTTTTGGGGTTCGCCATTCATTTTTACAAGAGCAGCTTCAACGTCTTCACTCCATAAGATCTGAGCCGCTAGTACTACTATTTGTGCTTGGTATTTATCGACCCATTGCATGTAATCTTTCGGATCAATACCATCTTTAAACTGTTTAATATCTTGCACTGCTTGTGTTAGATTTGAAGCCAAAGTTACTCTCATTTCTTTTTCGACCATGGTAAGCCATTCGTTTATCTTTGGATGATCCACAGTAGAAACAGGGTTATTGAAATTGACTTCTTCCCCTTCTCTCGAAGCTATACCAGTAATTATAGTGTTATTGTCATTTAACAATATAGAAGCAACGCCGGCAAACATTTTTTTAAAATGTTTTTGAAGTCGAGCTATATTTTTGCTGTTACCAATTATCTCCAATAAATCCTCATCTCCCACGAAATAGAATCGAGGAAATGAGGTACGCTCTCTTTCCAAGTATTCTCCCAAAGCTTTTTGAATTTTTCCTAACAAGTCTGCTAATCTTTCTAACGCTCTTTGTACTCCTGGAATGTTTAATACATCCATAACCATAGGGCTTTTGCTAACTTTTTTCATCAATCCCAAAAATTCGGAACTAATGCTATGGAATCTGGAAGTTTCCACAGGTAGAAGAGCTTTAATATCGGCACTTCCTGAAAATATTCCTTCCAAATATACCCATCTTCTTTGAACATCGATCCATACGTCGAATAGAGCATTGATGCGATTCAACTTTTCTTCCCAGGTTAAAGCTTCTTCTTCAAATACTTTATAGTAAGGAGACAATTTCATTGCTGCTACCGAGTTAATGTGCTCTTTGACTTTATTAAAAAGATCATCCCAGCCTCTTATGAGTTTGCATTTATTCTGATAATTAATTAAATCGAGTTCATATGTTTGCCAAGATTCACGAACTTGTTTCAAGAATTCTTCGAGAGCCATTTCTCCTTGTGCAACTAAAATTATATCTTTTACGATAGCTTCATTTTTTTGCAGATTTACATCCCACACTTGTCCTAAATTTAGATCAGATAGAACCCAATTTACTCTCAGCTGCTTCATTAGTTGTTTCCAGTGACGTTCTTTTAGTGCATCAGATTTTAATTCTACTATTAGCATGTTAACTTTAGTATACGTTTGTAGGGTTTTCTTAACATATTCATAGGATGCGTATTGCCTCAATCTGAAATTAAAATAACCAATAATAGATGACTTTCGTTTAATTTCAAAAAGAAAATACAAACCTAGCAGGTAGTTCCTTTAGTTGTGTACTCAATGCGTCAAGTTGCTGCCTTAATTTTCTTGGTTGAATGGATAACCATGGTTTTTCTCTAGTTTCATCAATTTGTTGCCATATACGTGCCAATTCAGACCAGACACCTCTTAAATCTTGTAATTCCTCGTAAACTACTTGCATTCTATCTTCACTGGTACTTATACCGCCAGGATCTTGTAATTCAAGAGCTTCTTTAGCTTTAGCAACATTATCTCTTTCTTCTTTGAGTCTGGAGAATTTACTTTCAAATAATTGTAGTTGGGACAAAGCATCGTCTGGTCTAAGATGACCTTCGACTGGTTTACTTTTTTCCCAGTCGTTAAGGAAATCGTTAGTGCGACTTTCCACTGCTTTATCTTCAGATACGATTTTCTGTTGAAGACTTGCAACTTGAGTTTGAATACTGGAATCCTTTCGTTTAATGATTTCATTGAAAGCTCCCCATTCGCCTTCCAAATTTTCTACGTGTAACCTGAGATAATACAATATTTTACATAAAAGTATAAAATTTATTATAGAAGAGGAAAATAAGAATACTTACCAACTGGTAGGGAACTGGAATCTCTGACGTTCCAAAATACGCTGTCCTTCTTTATAAATATCAACTTGCTTCTCCCATGCTTTCATATTTCGTTTCAATTGTTGTACATAAGTTATAAAACTGACAGCATCTGAAGTACTTGCTGCTTCTATGCTTTGTAATTCCAAATCTGATCGTGATTTTGAAACGTTGGCGTGGAAAGACGTCATTTCGTTACTGAGTAAACTTCCAAATTTGCCCAACGTATCCTTATGCCACGAGTCGTACTTTAGCGAGACTTTGCTTTGCACTTTGGCAAAATCGATAATAATAGGACCGAATTCGCGACGAGTATCTGAAGTATCGAAAGTGGTACGAGTTTTTCTAAAAAAGAAAAAACATATATCAAATAATTGAAATTATGATACTACTTCTCGTTGTGGACAATGGATAATGATGAAGACTTACTTAATGTCGTTTAAGCATTCCATCCATTTACTTATATCTTCACCTAGTTTTCCATAAAGGTTGTCGGCTTGCAAGTCCCAGAGTGATTGATAAGTTAACCATTCATTTACATAACTTTGAACCTACAATATTAATATTGTTATTCATAATAATACTTTCAATATTCGCAATAATACTTTTATTA
This sequence comes from Lochmaea crataegi, assembly GCA_947563755.1. Classification (NCBI taxonomy): domain Eukaryota; kingdom Metazoa; phylum Arthropoda; class Insecta; order Coleoptera; family Chrysomelidae; genus Lochmaea; species Lochmaea crataegi. The sequence goes on along the minus strand of OX387423.1, from coordinate 85,942,447 downwards.
TTCGTAATAATACTTTATTATTCACAATGATACTTCATTATTCGTAATAATACTTTATTATTCATAATAATACTTCATTATTCATAATAATACTTCATTATTGGTAATAATACTTTATTATTCCCAATAATACTTCGTTATTCATAATAATACTTCATTATTCGTGATAATACTTATTTATTCGTTTTCTATTAGACAAACATCAATTTAAAGAAGAATAAAGATAAAAGTAACAAACTTACTTCTTTAATTTTGGAAGCTATAGCACTATATGCGCTATTAAGAGGATGCGCTCCACCTGGTAACTTGGTCAAAATGTTTCTATACGTTTCGGTAACGGGTTTATCAATCCCAACTTGATATCTACTACTTTGCAGTCTTTGCTGGGACGTAACGATGGCTTGCCAAGCAAATAATTGTTGCATTATCAAAAACCGTGCTTCCTCGATACTTGGATACAAGTACATAGTTTGATTTGTGATCCGTACTTCATGGATCATGGTTTGGATCTGAGGATCACCTCCAGGTTTATGGGTTGGTTGAGCTGGAGCATCGGTATCCATACTGTGATCGATTTCTTTCTTTTCTCCACTTAAAGCGTCTGTCCAGGCTTCAATGCCGGCTTGAAGTCGTCTTGATAGATTTTTTTCCACCTAAAAATATATTTTTTGTTATTATTATCAAATAAAGAAAGGTAAGAGCCTCTGGTGAAGAATTTTTAGCTTTTTTATAATAAGAGAGTCAAATTACCTCCTCATCTAATCTCGAGACCCATATGTGTAAATTTGAATATTGTTTTAGTGACAAATCATCAACAGCGTGTTGAATCTTGGATAAGATATCCGCAAATGTATTGGCAGAATACGGACAAGTTTCTAATGACTTCACATCAACTTCTAACTGTTCACCGACAAAAACTAACTCTTCGACTCTTTCTTGAAAACTAACAACCAGATCTATAAAGGAGGAGATATTGTTTTGATGGGGAGTAAATGAAATTTAAATAGAGTATAGTTTTATGTAATTACCTGAGAATCGTTGAACGTAGGGATCTAGCTTGTAACTTTCCCAAACTAATTGGATACCTTCTCCAATGACTTGTTGAACTTCTTTGCGCATACCGGCAACAAGAGGAATTATGCTAGCTTTATCTTCAATCTACAAAAAAATTTGATTTTGATTTTTTCTTTTTTTTAAATTAATTATCAGTACATTGATAAAACAAAGCGACATAATGCAGGGGTACATACTGGAATATCGTACAATGCAACCAAAAACTTAAAAGTATACGAGGTATTATCTGTGTAATTGATTTAAAAAAAGCATTTTTCATGTTGAATTGTTTAGCAAAAGAACAATTTTATTTAAAGTTTATTGTTGATTTTTGCCTTATTGAACCTATATTTTATTTTCGAGTTCCACTTAATAAAAACCGACGTTGAAAGATATTTTTTCGACCGAACAATGCACTGTAATACTTTTTAAAAGTATTAGCACAGAAAAAACTAAGTCAAAAGCGATTGCATCTCCCAATTATTATATAGCTCAATAGTCGCGATTTTTAAATCACTGGCTTTTTGATGATGAAATATTATTTGCAATCTCTGCTTCCTGTTTTTTTTACTCTCCATTCTCAACTTGACAATGTCGCTCTTTACCACCGATTCACAACTAAAAAACATTTTCAAATTAAATTAGGGAAACATGCTATCTTAAAGCTCAACAAAGCAAGGGCTGTTTCTCACATATATGTTTACAGAAAATAAAATAACAAGTTTCAATGCCGATCGTTTTATTAGAGAATACAATTTAGGGAAGAGAAATAATAATTTATAGGGGCATATATTCAGTAGTGACAAAACAATGTCAACTGCGAAGCGGGGAAGAAGAAAACGCTAAACATGCAAGGGTTATTGGTTCCATGCCAGGTCTACAGCACATCTACCTTAACACCACTGGCTGGACTGTTCCTGTTCGTTAGCTATTAATATTAAAATAACCTTTAAAATCAACAAGCGATTCGTGTATAAGAATATAAATATTTAATAAATTAGCACAATATATTTTTATTTTATATTTTATTTATAAACATCTGTAGTTATAGAGAATCATTTCGAGGTTGATTTCGTAACATGTCCATCACTTACAGATGTCGCACCTTTGGAGAAACAGTGACACAATTGCAAACATTTTCAAAAATGAGTTGATGATGTCAAATTATTCCTAAAGCCCAACTCTATCTGGTACAACAGACAGAATTGTAACTCGTCCCATATATGTGCTAGATGGCGGATATATCTCATGGCATGGTCACTAACAGCTGATACTTACTGTTACAAAACTAGTTATAGTGGCGAATGGATGTCAGTAAAAAAAATTTGGCCGCTCGTTCAATAAGAAAAAAAGTGTACACTTTCAAATTTCCTATTTGTGGGAGAAAAAAAGAAGACCTACTTAAGTTAATTAACACTATTTTTCCAAAATATTATTAACACTTTTGTAATACTTTGTTTTAAAATTTTGGGTCATTATAAATTTGTTTTGAGTTTATTGTCCATGAAGTAAAAATTCAACCATAAATTTGTCTTTTAATGCCCTTTCTTTTTATCGTAGTTTAGAAAAATTTTAGAAGAACAATGACACATTTGTAATTTTTTCCAAAATTAAATGGATTTAAGAGGTTATTTCGCAAGAAAAACAAAAATATCAATTTTTCGTATAATATACACATCAACTAACAATTTGCATAGTTTTTAATCTAACTTCTTATAACTGTTTTTCTATTTACTGCCAAAAACGAAAAATACATTTAAAGAACTTTAAATGCGTTAGCTGAACAATTAATGAATTTGCATTTGTGTCAGTGTTTCTCCAAAGGTGTTAATATATTGGTCCATTACTGTGCATCTACTCTGCCCCATCTAATCCGTAACGGCAACGTCGTCTAGAAATATATAACAAGCCCCCTTCCTCAGGAACTGACTCGCAATCTTTTAGGTATCAGTGAATGTCACCCCAATATACTCAAAATGTTTCCAGTCACATAATAATCTAACAAATTTAATCATATATTATATCCCAAGACCTATGAATTTAATCGATTCAACTGCCGAGCATGATTTTGCTTGGAAAATAGTTGAATGCACTATAAATTGATAAAAATCCGAGTCAAGGGTTTTTATCAATTTATTGTGCATAAATGGTGGTGTCTGATTGATTTCATGATGAGGGAAATAATTGAATTAAAACCCAAAAACAGAATTTTTGTAATTTCATATTTACCTTTTCCAAAGTCATTTCATAAGTCCTTACGCTCTCAATGAGCGATATAGCAAACGGATACAACTGATTCGCCTGATGAGCTTTATTAACAATAGCTAACGGTACTCTGAATCCCAAACATTTCAAATTCCGTACTTCTTTTGCCAAAGTTATGATTTCCGGTAGAAAATTAACTTTCAATTTTAACACATTGCCTCTACCACTTCTCGAACGAACTGCTTCAATGGTGAAGATTCTCCCAGAAACCCCTAGATTTCGCTGTTGCACGTTTCGAGCCCAATCGTCAAATATTTCTTGGGTGTTTAATTTGATACGGAAGCTATCACCGTCTGCTTTGAGCTTTTGACCTTCTATATGATTTTCCCAACCTTTACCTGAAAAAAATTCAACATTATATTAATAAATATGGGAATTAAAATACAGTATTAACTAACCTAAAACATCTTCTACACGTTTCAAATATGTGGTAAGTTGATGATCGATTTGTTTAGCCCAGATAATTGAACCAGCAACAGGAGGTAGATCTCTTACTTTACTTATTTTAGCGCTGTTACTTTGAGGATATTGAACCTACAATAGAATATACATGTAATAATGAATAGTTTGTTAGTTTCCAGTTAATACTTTGAATTTCTCATGAAGAGCTTCAATGTCATCCTTCACTCTTTGTATAAGATGAGTTTGGTATTCTCGAATGGCTCCTCTAATGTGTGGTCTAACGAAGAGAGCGTTGAAACGGGAAAAGATTCGGAACATCTCGTTGGCATTTTTAGCAGTACCCAATTGGTCACGCAAATGTGCCGTGATTCTGGTTTCAACTCTGTCGATACGTTCTTCATATCTAAAATCATATTTCATTTAATGAACATACCTATTACCTATGCCTCATTAATTATACTAACTGGGATATTTGAAACTATAATTGCAGAATATGTGCAAATTACATAATAAGATTGAACTCACCTTTGAACAGCAGCATCCCACGCATCTTGTCCTTCCTTGGAGATGTCTAAGCAGTCCACTTCTTTGACGTTTTCATATGCTAGATTGACTTCCTATAAAGTTACAAATTTTATTATAGAAGGGTTTATTACAAACAGACTATAATAATGCTTCAATGCCTAAAAAAGTGATCTAGATATGCTAAATTAGAGAAAATTATATTTGTGCAGATGCACAAAGAAAAATAAAGTAAAATAAAATCAAAAGTCGTTAGAAAATTTTAGGTACAATTTATGGACGGAACAAATATGCTGCTCACCTCTATAGCATTAGCATCAGCAGCATCTAGAGAAAATGTAGGTTCTGGGGTTTCATTGTCTCCGCCTTCTATTGGCACAACAGTTTCTTTAATGGTGGGTCTTAGAACGCGAACAATAACAGTGCGTAATTGTTCGTGTTGTTTACGAAATTTACGCATTTGATCCATTCTACTCTGTAATTTTTTGTGCTGAGGTGATATACGCCATACCATTTTCATATGTTCGTCGCGTTTCTTTTTCATTATATCTCTGAAAATAAATTTATATAAAGTCTGGTTTTGAAATATGGCATCATTAGACTATGTATAAAATCGGAAAGGATTTTTTTAAAACTTCTTGAACCGTTGATAAGAAATCACGACTTTGTTGTATTACAAAATAAATATTTATTCTGTAAAAATGAATTCAAGTCTCACCTTAACAAAGCTTGTAATTTTTCATATTCATCTTCCCAAATTGAAAACACTTCGAAACACTGAGTCATGACTTTCTCGAACTCATCAGAAGGGATGTGCATTAATCTCCTAGTTCCCAAAACTTTTAGTAGCTGAGCACCCAAGTCTCTGGAAATTGCTTCAACAAGTCTCAAACATCTTTGGATTGGATACTTGGTTGATCTCACTTTTCTTAGGTGGGCAAAAATTAGTTGTATAGCAGCTCGAATCCTTTCTAGTTCTGTGGCTGCTAATAAATCGTTAATGGGAAAGTCTTTCATTAAGGGATTATAGTCGTTGACTGTTGCTGAAATTTTAATTGTTTCAATTAAATATTGACAAGAAAACCTTTTTCATTTAAATGTTAGATTATATTAAAATGATGTACCTATTGCTTGTTTTAGACCAGTATCAGTATCAAATGATACAGTAGCATGGAATCTTTTTCCATGTTTCAGGATATCTAATGTAAGAGCAACTTCCATACTCTCACGTTTTTCTTGGATACGATGAAGAGCTCTTTCTAAATTCAACCAAAAGCTTATTTCCTGAAGAGCAGTACCTGATGAAGGATCTCGGTCTAATTTTGTTACCTAAGAGATTCAACATATTAAAACATGCATCAACAATATTTACAGTAAAATACTGACATAGTGAAAAAATTTAAACCCACCTTCTGTATTTCCTTGATCCATCTATTAACACCATGTTGCAATTGATTTAAAAAGTTGGAATCATCTACTTTATCACTAAAGTCAGCAACTTTAGGTTTTCTTCCTTCATCGGCACATTGTTTGATTAGACTGGCTACATAAGGATGAACTTGTAAGGTTATTTCAGGAATATCAATGTTTTGCTGTAAGTGTAGTAAGCCCATTTCCAACTCTGCAATTGTTTTTTCCACTGCTGGGGCCATTTTGTCTCCATCACTATTATGAAATGTGGCATTATAATAATAAATATCCAACAATACTGAATACATTCACCTAAACTAATATAAATATGCAATTGAATATTGAGTCTTAAATGATACAATATTATAAAAGAATTAAGTAAAAAAAACTCAAATCCTTGACAAATAATGTGTAAGTAGTGGATGGTGATCCTCACTTACCGATCTGCTCTCCCAGATTCTTTAACATATGATTTAAAGAAAGGGGCAACTGTTCTGCTTACATAATCATGTAGTATTTCATAAGGGGATCCTTCACTAAAATTCATGAGCCTGACTTGTGCTCTAATACTTTTGTCTGCTTCTATCACTGGACCTCTTTTAATACATACCAAACTTGACATTTTAGAGTTTGAATAATGTACTTCATTGCTGACGTAGTACGTAACCGGTTCTTTTTCTTCTTCTCCTTCTGGTGGCTGCACTGTGTCATCATCTGAAACATACATTTCAAAGAACAATTCAATCTTGAATTAAACATATTGGTTTGTACATCAACTTGTATTTTTTCAAGTAAATATTGCCAAATAGTTAATTTTTTAAAATCACATTTATTTAATAAAATGTTTTAAATCTTATTAAATTGATTATATTGTAATGCAGAGTGAACTTAACAATTTTTTTCATTTCATAATCATGTTTTTGTACATATTACAAAGTTATCAAAAATAATGAAACAAGTTTTGTTAGGATAATGGTATATGTATTCCTTCAAATTCTTCTAAGTATTTATATATATTTAAATCAATACCAAAAGCTATTGATCATGACCTTGATTGAAGGTCTTCTTGTTTTTTGTAAATAAATATAACAAAATTCATATATTTGATGAATAATTATACAAGTACCTATAAGTGATTAGGTTGATAAAAATATGAAAAGTAAAGTGTCATCTAAGTCACACTATAAGGCATTACAACGTGTATGTCAGGAATTATAATAACTTATTAATAACTATTATGGAATATGCAAATATGTGAGTCATGTTTACCTTTGGAAGAATTTCTTTGGATGTACAGAGTTGAAATTTGGCTATCACTTATAAATTTCCTAATACATTCTTGGTTTGTTTTATCATCTATAGCTGCTATCAGATTAGCCGGTTCGGCTTGACCGTCATCTTCCGGCAAGAGAACAGTGGCTGCTTTCAAGATAAAATTCGTGAAAGCAGTAAAATCTATCAAAGCCACATTCTGGGCTTCGTGGCTTGTTTCGGTTGCTTCAAGTGAATCCCCCATTTTTTGGGGCAACGGGTAATTTTCAATTCATATACAGATAAGATATTATTAATAACTAAAATTCACTGTTGAGTATTATATGTTCACGATCAATTAACCATAGGTTTTTCACACTTGTAACCGACCAACTTGGAAAAATGACAATTTAATGACGTTTGACAATAATTTACCAAGTTGACAATTCGACAGTTGTTGGACCAAAGAACTTTCTTTGCACTGGACCACAGAACTTTCTGTGCACTGGACCACAGAATTTTCTGATCACTGGACCACAGAATAACTAAACTTAAAAACTATGTAACTATTTATTTTGTGAATAAACAGGAAAACTACACAAATGGAACGAGAGAATAAAGTGAAAACCACGCGGGAACAGTTTAGAGATTATCACGAAAATGGCAAATGGCTGTTTTTACTAACTGGGCTAGCCTTTTTGACAGCTGACGATATAAGAAAGTAAAGCTTATAGTTCTGTGGTTTAAAGTAAAATGTGCCAGTGTCAGTGTAAAATAATTAGCTCAATAGTTTTATAGTCATAGACATAATTCATTCTGATTTTATAATGTCACCCTGCAGGTTAGGCAACATAGCAAAAAGACCGGTTCTTTCTGGGTCCCCCGTCTATATAATCAGCTGTTTATCGTATGATTTAATTTGTTCTGTCAATTTTTAAACGGTTGGGTGAGAGTGGAGCGAATGAAGGTATTCTTTGTGTTGATTGTGAAATATATCATAACATTTACGTCGATTTTAAGTGAAATTCTGTGAGGATCTGCGGTAAGTTATTTGCTTTTATTAGGAACAAACAGTTTTTTGTCAAATCAATACCAAATTTTATAAATAACTAAGTGGATCCAGTAACAAAGAGAAAATCAATAGTCTCCCAAGAAGGGTTGATAGGTAATCCCCATTTGTCATCTTTATTTAAAATTCAGGAAGGAACGTACTGAATGCATTACTGTGATAATTGATAAATATTTAAATGAAAATGTAGTTAGTGACAAACCCCACATATTATGTATTAATTGTTTTTTCCTTACAATTTTCTTGAATCAAAATTTAGCATTTAGTCTGTTGTTATTGTTTACACCACCCAAAATGACATGAATAGCAATCTTTATTCAGTATAATAATACAATACTTAATAGATTTTAAATTATTTTTTATTAGATATAATATACCTCGTAGAATTAATGTCTGAATGTTTACTCTTCATGTATATATTGTTTCTAGTTTTTAACATAAATCTTTGCCTATATACTTGTTATATAAAAGGCAATTTAATTTAAAAAAAATACCCTCCTTCGCTATTGTTGGTGTAGAAGCAATACTTTATAAAGTATATGAATGTTAAAAGGGCAGATTGCTTAGGATCATGTATAAATGTTGGTATAAACAAGACACACCAATAATAAGTATCTTTCTTCTTTTATGATTATTAATTTACAAACCAAATATAAATTGAAGACTCTTATTCTTGGTATAATCAACATTTGGTTTATACTGGTTTAAATAATTGACCCTGTGTAAATATTTATTTAGCAAGATATTGGGAGGTGAACATATCAATTAGCCTATTTCTTCTGAAGATTTAAAAATAATCCAATTGACATCAACAGTATACTTAATAAAATTGAATAGAATAAAATTAGGTACCTTTATTATACTTATATACTAGTTTTTTGATTATAAATAAAATATGGAAATTGACATGAAATAATAAAAAACAGAACAGTTATTACAATAAAAACACTTTTATTACAGAAATAGTAAATATTTCAATTACATATTTGGAGGTCACATCATCATGATTTTTCTCTGCTGTGGTAAAGTTTTTATAGGATCCCCATAAGTCGTTGACTCAACTTTGATTTATATCAGTTTGATTGTGGGTTATGAAGGTGAATAACTCGAAGCTTATCTTATGATTTATAAATATAATTAAACAATGTACCTACTATATTAAAAAGAATGATTTAATTGGTACACATTTGTCTAATTAGACAAATATAAGTGTTTATAATTTTTTTTTATCCACAATCACATTATAATTGGAGTTTTATCCAAACTTATGAAGCATATAAAGTATCACTTTATCCACTAGTGGAATAATGGAAAATACAATCTTAAATCATAGTTATTTATTGTATAAATGTATTTTAGATAGTGTTTTATCCAAATTTTCTTGAGTGGATAAAACGCAACTAAAACATGAATGCAATACAACATTTTATCCACAATTGCAGTCATTTAGAATCAGATTTCATCAAAAAGTGATTTGACATTTCACTCTGACAGCAGCTGTAAAGTCGAACATTTTGGGAGGTGTTGAATGGTTGCTATTATTTTTCATTATTCTACTAGTGGATAAAGTGGTACTTTATATGCTTCATAAGTGTGGATAAAACTCCATTTATAATGTGATTGTGGATAAATTACATTTTAATTAATTTCAATAATTTTTGACGTTACAGCTGCTGTCAGAGCGAAATGTCAAATCACTTTTTGATGATATCTGATTCTATATGACTGCGATTGTGGATAAAACGTTGTATTGCATTGTTTTATCCACTTGATAAAATTAAACCCTCGAGCTTCGCTAAAGGGTTTAAACTTTCTTGCGCGGATAAAACACTATCTAAAACACTTACAATAAATAACTATTATTAATTACTAATTAATGAAAAAAAATAATAATACATGGAATTATATTTTAACCTTTGACAGCTATACGTAATGCGATTTTTTATATTTGTTGATATTTATGTGGATTGTAAATTTATTTATTTTGATATTTTCGTCTATTTTTATCCTAAAATTGACGAAATCTATGTTGCAATCGTGTGCATCATCAAAATGCCTGGACTTTTATTCAGTGAACGTAAACGATTTAGTGGCTTTAATAAACTATTTCTTCTATGCCCTATATTTAAAGTACTTCTTATTTCACCTTTTGTAGGGCAATTTAGTGTGGAATATATTTTACATATACAAGTGAATTTTGAATCGATATTTCCAAATTCCAATTGACGGAAAAAATTTTAAACCGCGAAATATTTCCATACCTACCCCTTTGTTCAAAATTTACAATGAAAAAAAATTTTTGCGACATGAAAAATGCTTAAAATTCGTAACAAGGGGTTTTTGGGAGGGGAAATCGACTGCCACAGTCAGTTTTTTGATAAAATCATTATTTCGCCTTCAAATAGTGTCATGAAATTTTAGAAAATCCACTTTCTGAACATACTCCGACTAATTGGAAAGTTAGAACGTTCTTAGTCATCAGCAATCGATTCAGGGGAAAATTTTACATATATTAGTGGATTTTGAATAGATAATTTCAAGTATTAAGGAAGTTGGTAAAAAGCAATTTAAATCGAGAAATATTTCCTTTGTTCAAAATTTCCAACAAAAAAATTTTGTGGACATGAAAAATGCTAATTTTTTATAAGGGTTTTTTTGGGACGAGAAATCGACTGGCACAGTCAGTTTTTTGATAAAATCAGTATTTCGCCTTCAAATAGTGTCATGAAATTTTAGAAAATCCACTTTCAGAAACTAAAAATACTTATAACTCGACTAATTGGAAAGTTAAAAGGTTCGTTCACCTTCTAATAGTGTCATGAAATTTTCGAAAAAAGTTATTATCAACATAAAAAATCTTACAAATACCACAAAACTTTTAATTTTTGAACTGAAATTTTAGGAGAGTACTCTCAAAAGACTAGTCTTTCTGAAAAAAAATTTACAAAAGCATGCATAACTTGAAGGGTTTCCGTTTTATGAATAATAAATTTGAAAGTAGTGAAAATATTCGAAATTCCACTTTCTGAAACCAAAAGGTATTCATAAATGGACTAATTGAAGACTTAGAACGTTCTAATGGCCACCAATTGATTCAGGGGAAAATTTTACAAGTACATTTTGAATCGCGGTGTAAGTTTTAAATCGCGAAATTTATCCCTATGTATTTGACCACAGCTACTACAATTATTATTGTTAGGCTGGTACTTATACAGTATCCGCCAAAATAAACAGTACCGAAAATAAAAATAAAAATTAATTTTTAATTTCTGTAATGTAAGTGTTCAAAATGTTCACCATTTCTACGCAAACAAGCTTCATATCGATTTTGTAAGTCAATAAACATATTTATAAAAAGTGGTTGATGTAACTGCCGAAAAATATTTTGTATTCTTTCCCGTAGTTCGGCAATATTCGCAGGCGGATTTTCCGAGTGAAATATTTTGTCCTTCATTATGCCCCAAATGTATGCGTCAGGTGGCGTCAGATCAGGTGAATGAGAAGGATATTCGAAGTCTGTTCCCCGAGAAATTATTCTATTTTCCGTATGAACGAAAATAATGCTCTACCAAAAACACTTTTTCTTCCGTTGTTAGAACCATTTTTAAATCAAATTTAACTGCAGCGTACTATTAATATATCAACTAATGACAATTAAGTCAAATATGACAAATCCATATTACATAAACAACTCCACAGCACTCTCTGTTTCGGTACTGTTTATTTTGGCGGATACCGTATTAATTAATAATATTAACCACATGATGGACGTACTGATTTTGCAGCCGGTTCTTAGACTATTATCTATTGTGAAATTTTAAATGAAAAAATTTGAAAATTTAATTAATATACAATTAATATTTCGCGATTTAAAATTTACACCGCGATTCAAAATGTACTTGTAAAATTTTCCCCTGAATCAATTGGTGGTCATTAGAACGTTCTAAGTCTTCAATTAGTCAGTCGATTTATGAATACCTTTTGGTTTCAGAAAGTGGATTTTCCAATATTTTCACTACTTTCAAATTTATTATTCATAAAACGGAAACCCTTCAAGTTATGCATGCTTTTGTAAATTTTTTTTCAGAAAGTCTAGTCTTTTGAGAATACTCTCCTAAAATTTCAGTTCAAAAATTAAAAGTTTTGTGGTATTTTTAAGATTTTTTATGTTGATAATGACTTTTTTCGAAAATTTCATGACACTATTAGAAGGTGAACGAACCTTTTAACTTTCCAATTAGTCGAGTTATAAGTATTTTTAGTCAGTCAGCCAGTCGATTTCTCGTCCCAAAAAAACCCCCATAAAAAATTACCATTTTTCATGTCCACAAAATTTTTGTTGTTGGAAATTTTGAACAAAGGAAATATTTCTCGATTTAAATTGCTTTTTACCCACTTCCTTAATACTTGAAATTATCTATTCAAAATCCACTAATATATGTAAAATTTTCCCCTGAATCGATTGCTGATGACTAAGAACGTTCTAACTTTCCAATTAGTCGAGGTATGAGTATTTTTAGTATTTTTTACACCTGGCTGCGAAGAGGTTGCAACCATGACTTTTCAAAGTCTTTACATACATTGCTGTGAAGTGGATGATATTTTATTTAACAAATAAGTGAATGAAATTATTTTTTTGAAAATTAATTAGAATTATTTTAATTGAAATTATTTGCGGGCACTTTTTGATTGGCACCTTATTAAAAGTGTATTCCCCTATTCATAAAAATATGTAAAAAATTGAGTTTAATTAACCACATGATGAACGTACTGATTTTGCAGCCGGTTCCCGTACTATCATAATGTCACACAAATATTTGTTTAAAAAAAATAAAAGTTAATTAAAAAAGGATTTCTAAAAAATCTTACACATTTTTTATATTCTATGTAAATCGTCTTAGTGATAAATCATTTAGGTTAACAATTATGTACTTAAAGAGAAACCATTAAAAGAAAAACAAAACAACCGGAAAATACTACGCCGTTCAATGCATTGTAATTAACCTGATTTGTAGATTTATAATTCATTTCTTTTACGTTAGCTGACGTAGTTAAATCGTACCACTGATTCCTGCTATTTCATTGGTTGTCACGAGAGGAGTGTATATTACGTTGCAGAATGATAGGTTTGTCAAGGTCGATAAACAAAATTCTCGAATTTATTTATGCGAAAGTTTACGCATATTATTACACGTGCCGGGTTCAGATAAATATAATTGTGTTGCGCACTTTATTTGAGACGTATTCTCAGATTAATACCTCTAAGGACGTATTACATTTCTGCACACTTGTTTTTTTTTAAATATCGATTTGCATCAGACGTACATGAAAAGAAAGAAATGAGGCTAAAGTAGGTACCAACATAAAATTTTTTTATTCAAACTTATCCTAAACGCTTTCACTTTTAAGTGCCACTACATTTCTCCAAGATTAAAAGGAATCGAAGAAAGTTTTTACTGGAAATTATCAAAATGTTTTTATTTTACGGCATTAAAATTAAATTTTTGAAATTTTATAAAATCGGAATCCTGAATGGGCACCTGAAAAAACTCAAAATAGAGGAAGAAGAATGTAGATTCTGTGGCATAGAAGAAGAAACCTCCAGAATCCTAGAGGGCACAACACATAGGAGATTACTGGATAGAAGTTATCTAAGCTAAAGCCTGTAGATATCCTAAAATTCCACCGGGATATAGGACTAAAGGAGCTACTAGTCTCTGAGACTTTCCTCAAGAACTAAGTAGAAGTAAGGGGGCACAATAGATCCTTTAGGTCTCAGTGAATGTCAGCCCAATAAATTGACTATATTGATTTTAATTTGGTCAATATTTTTTTTTAATTCTAATATGCCCCTGCCAAAACTCCTCTCAGGTTGTGGTTCAAGAGATGTTCCTGTTATTTTAATAAAATTGTCCAGAAAATTTTTTAAACTGAATAATATTGTTACAATGAAAATTACTTTACATGATCATGGTATGGAAATTATCTACTCAATTGTGTATGAAGAATTATTATTGTTTTGTAATTGTAATTATTATTATATTATATTATACCCTCTCCAATTGTATTATTTTTTGATTAAAATTTTTAAAATGTCCAAAATATTATCAAATTTCTATCAATGTCTAATTCCACACTATTGTAATTGAATTTGTATTACGGGTTTAGATACCTAACTCTAGAATTTTTCCTAATTTGAATAAATTGAAAGTTACTTCCCTCAATACTTTCTTCCTCTTGTTACAATTTTAAATCTTCATACTATGAAGCTCTTCATCAATTATTTTTTATTCTGTCGAAGATTTTCCAGTCCAAATGATATTCTACCATATTCTGTTCTGCATCAATCCCATTTAAATTTAGAAGTCTGAAGATTATTCTACCATTTTATTATTTTAGTTGATTTATTTGATTTTTACGTTGATTTTAAATTTTTCTGACTTTTTAAATAATATTCAAATTTTTTTTCCATTTATTTATATAGCAACGCCCCTCATTTTTTTTATATAACCATTTTCAAATTAAAATTTTTTAATTGGTTTATCCTAAATTTTTACATACTAACATTTGGAATTGACTATCTTCTTTTTTAAATAATTGACAAAAACCTTCATCATCTATCATATCTATACAATTCTTCTTTTTTTAACGAAACTTCATCTGTCATATCTATACAATACATACCTTCCAATGTTTTGCAGATACCCTGTATAGTACAAAATGTTTTTAAAATTTGGCCATTATTAAACTACATCTTTCTTATTTGAAACATTTTTTGATAACATCTACCAATTAGATGAAATAAATCAAATCGTATACGGTAGGCCACTCTGTATGTTTCAACAGTTTAATATGTTTAATTTAAATTAATGAATGCATGTTAAATTTGTTTTTAAAAAATTTAGTGATTTTTTTTTACAAAATAAAATTAATTTATGTTAGTTAGTATCTAAATTTTACCGTCTACGGTACTGTTTAGTGTGCAATGAGGGATTTATAAACTTTTATTATTAAATCCCTAAAGCCAGATGCCGAGTCAACGAAATATTGTGAAATGTTCTTTACAATCCAAAGATATTGGTTCATGACAAATAATGTATTTTATTTTGGTTCATACTACTTCAGGTTTCCTTTCCTCTCATTTTTCTCTCTTTCCTCCCTCTCTCTTTGCTCTCCTTCTTTCCTCCCTCCCTCTTTTCTCTTTTTCTTCTTTCTTTTCTCTTTTTCTTCTTTCTTTTCTCTATTTCTTCTCTCTTTCGTTACTCTCTTCACTATTATATTATATCATACATATCATTATAGTGCAACTATGTGCACGATCTTGAGTGGAGTTCACTTTTGTTGAATTATTACAGTTTCCTGTAAAATTGTCGTATTTAGTAAAGCGTTTTAACAATAGCCGTACCGTTGTTGATTATAGTCACATTTCAGTCCGGGATTAACTCTCGGACGATAACATATACCTTGTACTGATGAGGCGCAATACGCCGAAACCGGTCTACAAGTTATGTTATCCCTTCTAGTTGCAAACCAGAATGGTTGGTTTAAATCTTGTAGATTTACCAACCCCGTTTGACTTAGAAGTGTAATTCAATGTCTGTCGGGGCATGTAGCCCGGGAGGTAGTTGTTTCTTCTTCGTTGAACGGTCACTGTTTTTGGAAAAATTATTTTTCAAAACTTTGTCAAAGCGTTAGAATAATATATTTTTATTCTTCGACATCTATTCACTTTTGTTACAAATTTACCGAAATTTAATGTTCCGTCAATAACTATTACCTCCATATTATAACAACTTTATAAAAAATGATAAATAATAAATTGAAATTTAACAAAGAATATTTTATGGGATATCGCAAGCGTGACTTGTAGAATGGTACAAATTACATATTTTGTTCTGAAATGTTATTTTATGTTTCAAAAAATACTATACTTTTATCGTTTTTAGATTATACATTTTTTAAGGCATATACAAGGTTTGTCAAAAAATAGAAATTTTACTCAAGAGTAAAGTACCTTTATTTTTTATAATACAGAAGAATGTTATGAAGTAAAGTTATTTTAAATTAAAAGTTATTTGACAGTGAATGTCAGAGTGAGTTGGTATTTAAAATGTAAAACGTAAATAATCACCAAATCTGAATTTTCATGCTAAATGGCTGTAATTGCATATTTGAATATATCAAGAATACATTTTTTTCATAAAACCAATAATAAAAAAGTTTTCCATATGGTTCCAAATTAAGTAGACACACTGTATAAAATACGTCATTTACATTTTTCATCTTAGGTAAACAGTTGATTCTTCAATTTATTAAGCTTTTATCAACTACTAAACTAACTGTTTGCAAGTATTTTAATTTTTAAGATTTTCTACTTCTACTCAACTTTTTTGACTTTATCTTCAACAAAATATTACCGGAAATACAAATTAAATCTTGAGTTCAATGATCTTCAAAATGTTGGGAGATGAAGTTAAAAAGCACTATTTATTTAAAATATTTCGTATATTATGTTCCAAGTCTAGAAGGTACAATTCCTAAAATAATGTTAAGTCCTATGCCAAAGTACGTAATTCGAATGAATAATTCTGGCACCATTACAAAATCAATTTTGATCCTAATTATTTGTATATTTAGATATTTACCATACCGTCTGTACATGAACAGGTCACCGATTCAAATCATTGGAAGCATTTGGACAATACATCAAGGTCATTATAACGAGATAAACAATTTATTGTTCGTTTTAAATGTTTATTAGTAAAAACGAAACTTTCCAAGTAATTATTATTATTCACGCATTTTAGGAACTGCGTAAAAATTTTAGACAAACTCAGAGGCATGTCAGATTTTGTTAGAAGGGGGTTTCAATTATGACTAAATTTTCTAAATCTTCAGATATTGGGGACAGGAAAATTGCTCATCCTTGATGAGTCTGGAGATTATCTCAAAATTACAAAAATTACAGGAAATGTGTAGAAGAAAAACTTATACCACATTTACCTGTTTTTTCTAGACATGCAATTATATTTTAGTTTAGTAACAAGGTATAAACAATAGCAAACTAGAAACTCTATTTTGTTCGTATAATAATTAATGAACGACTTGAACCGACGCCACTGCCTATAATAATTTATTCGTCCGACGAATGATTGTCGGACGGGCGGAGTCACAATCTCCCTAGGCTAGTACTAAATCTAAGTAATTGGCGACTACTATACCCTTCATTCATTCGTTTGGGTTGTGCTCAAAAGCCCAGGCACTTGAACTGAACCATTTCCCATGTTATCTACTTCCATTCCAGAAGCTTCGTGTCTTCAATAAAGGCCACAAGCTTGACTGTAGGTATTTTCAGTAGTTGTAATGGTTGTATTAATTTCTGTCCAAAGTGCTTCCGACTAATTACTTGTAAGATCTCGTAGAAGCAGAGTATGTGAGCAGGTGTTTCATCATCAAGTTCACATTTTCTGCACATAGGTTCACTAACGTTGCCCATTTTGTACAGATGCTTCCTCAGGGTGCAGTATCCAGTCTCTTACCCAGTTTCAATAGCCTGGTCGGGAGTTCCTTGTCTACCTTGTTCAGTAAACTCTTTGTATGGAGGTGCCCTTGTGTCAACCTCCATTTGAGTTGGTGTTCCACAAAACGGTTCCGGACCTATGAAGTCTTCATTAGAGCCTTCTTTAGCTAACTGGTCCGCCATTCAATTACCTGCAATCCCCTCATGTGCCGTACTGTACCCTTGTTTACAAAATAGTGCACGCAAGAGAAATCGAACAATCGTGGAAGGATCTGACAGAATTATTACCCCAGCTCAAAAGTATACTGTTTATAATCTAATTTTTATTTCTATTTTAATTGTAGGTATTATAAATGAAGGCATATTAAAACATACTGTTATATGAGTTGAAATTCTTTCCATACCACCAGCTCATTTTGAGGTCTTGACACTTCTTTTATTATTCACTCTGTATACTCAAAATGTATCCCAAAGCACAACAATTCCATGACCTTGCTTTATTCATTGTCAGTATTTCGCAAATAAGTTCGCGAATTATAATGGGCACGTGTCGAGAGAAAAACATTGTTGTTTACTCGTAAACGAAAAACCCACAAAATACTTTCATTTAATCTTATCAGATCTTCCTATAGATTAAAGAAGTGTGGAACGGAATTTTTATGTTGCGTGTATAACTGTACAATAAAGTAAATAAGATGACACTATATATTGTTGATATTTTTGGCTCGATGTTGTTGATTTAAAAAAAAAAAATAAGGATATTTATCCCAGATTAATACACATTAATTAGATTTCAGCATAAAGCTGGATTTATATACACATACGATGAAAACCCCTGTGTTATACAGCCTTTGGATGTCAATAAAAACCACCCTGTAGCTTTTTTTCTACTTATTGTTTTTTTATTCATTCTAATATCTCGATTCGTTTCAAAGTTATGAATTTTTGAAAAAAGCATTAGAATAAAAATATATTGTTCTACGCTTTACAACTAGTTTTTAAAAATATTTTTCAAAAACAGTGACCGTTCAACGAAGAAGAAACAACTACTTCCCCGACAGACATTGAATTACACTTCTAAGTCAAACGGGGTTGGTAAATCTACAAGATTTAAACCAACCATTCTGTTTTGCAACTAGAAGGTACTGACGAGGCGCAATACGCCGAAACCGGTCTACAAGTTATATTGTCCCTTCTAGTTGCAAACCAGAATGGTTGGTTTAAATCTTGTAGATTTGCCAACCCCGTTCGACTTAGAAGTATAATTCAATGTCTGTCGGGGCATGTAGCCCGGGAAGTAGTTGTTTCTTCTTCGTTGAACGGTCACTGTTTTTGAAAAATATTTTTCAAAACTAGTTGTAAAGAGTAGAATAATATATTTTTATTCTTTGATATCAATTTTTACCCACTCTGTTTTAATCAGAATCAGATCATTCATTAAATCAAACACCCACGGCAAAAGTTTTTAATTCTACTTAGTCACACTTTATATACGCCGTTAGTAAAAATATTTATTATTAGTATTGGCACTTGGATATATTATGAAAAATTGTTTATGTTTGCTAGGTATCTATCAATGCAATGAATACTGCTTTGGCTCCCAATTCTAAATTCACATGAAACATTTTTATGAAAATGAAAGAAAACAGATTTGGTATAGTCGCCAACACTTTTTATAAAATTAATTATTTAAATTTTAATTTAATTTAAGTCTCACCAATTTTACGGGATAAATTAAAAATAGGATATCCTGTTGGAGACTACTGCAGGTGAGTATGGGAACATGGTACGTTCACAGTTTGAAATTAGAAGGAAAATTAACAAATATATATATCTCTTTATTTAGTCAAAAATAACTAATTCTGTTTACATAATAATAATATACACAATATAAAATAAAAGAACAGTACAATATACACTGTGTTCATTTGAAAAGGACCCACCCTTAATATTTCAAAAATGGGATATATTAGAAAGAAATGCCGAAACATGTCAACTTTTAACTTTAGGGGGACATTTTTTGGCACTAATGTTATAAACGTCAGATTCACCCCCTCCCCTTACATTTTTTCAAATGGCATTAGTTATCAAGTCACACCTCATTTAAAAGGTCTGGTAAATCTCTATTCAATTATTTTGTTTTGCCTTTGATACCAGCCTTCCATTGTTATTTAATCGTTGCTTAAAATTTGCTCTTTTTCAACTTTTCGTATGTCCCCGTATTGTGTGTATGGAAAGACTCTTTGAAAAATAAAAAATTCACAAATAGTAAAAAGACAACTGTTAACAAGAAAAATCTGCCATTTAATCATGTTGTCAAAGTGACCACCGTTAACATTCATTAACATTGTGTGTTTACAGCACAAAAAATTGGGTACATCATAATGAAATTAAAATTAGAATAAAACAAATTTAAACAAACATATAATATTAGGCTGTGACTGCTCACTCCGACAATAAATAATCCTTTAATGCTCTTTTAAAAGAATGTACAGATGAACTTTTTTTAATGTATTCTGGTAAACTATTGAAAGAATTAATACGTTTGTGAAATACGGAGTTGTATGTACTGCTTCTCCTACACATTTCAATTATTAAATTTTCCTTATTTCTTGTGTTATAGTTATGTACACCAAGACTATTAGAGAGCTTATCCTGCAGATACACTGGTGCATGTCCAATTTTAATTTTGAAAATAAAAATTAATGTGAAGTACAGAATTAATTTAGTTATTGGCATCCAGTTAAGTGTCTTTAGCATGCTGGTTATTGGAGTATACCTAGAACACTTCAATATTATTCGCATGGCACGGTTTTGGATCCTTTGAAGACGATTGATTTCATTTTGTTTGAGTAGATACAAAATTATAGGGCAATAATTAAAATGTGGTAATATTACAGTGTTAAAAACAGTTAATTTGGACCATTGGCTTAGATGTGGAGAGCATCGTCTTAAATAGTTAATTTTATAGGCCACAGCTTTAATAAATTAAATCATAAATTATTGTCAATAGTTACTCCTAAATAGACAAATTTTTTTACTGTCTTCACTGTTTCATCACCTAATCTTATATTAAAACTAACTTCCCTATACCTATCTTTTATGCCCAATACCATACATTTTGTTTTCTGTATATTAATTTTTAACAAATTTGCTCAACAATACATATGCACCCTTTTTAGAGCAGCGTTTATGACTCCTATACAGTGTTCAAGATCACTCCAGCAGAAGTACAGTAGGGTATCATCCGTAAATAAATGAATTTTGCACTCCCTTGCAATGACCACAATATCATTCGAATAAATCAAAAACAGCAAAGGTCCCAACACACTGCCCTGTGGTACACCCATATCATTACATAACCTGCTTGACTGTATGAGTTTTACCATTTGTTGCCTGTTGTTCAAATAATCTATTATCCAAATAAGAGCTGTCCCATCAATACCTACCGCTTTTAATTTTCTGTATTAGCCTATATCTATCAACTGTTTCGAATACTCTTTGTAGATCTAAAAATACCGCAATTGTGACTAAATTATTTTATATAGAGTTTTTGTTATCAAGCTACACCCTTGGGAAATTTTCATCAATGTATTTTTGTAGAATTGAAGTAGTCTCGATTTTTCGCATTCGATTTGAACTTTTATTGATTGGTTGGTTTAAAAAAATTTGTCTGTTAGTATTGTTTATTTGTCTAGGTTGAATATTTATCGGTTGGCTTGGGAAGTAATTCTTTTGGGACTGAAGGGGTATTTGATGATTGGGTGTATTGGCGTTGAAAATTCGGTGTTTGAAAATTGGGCGAAGAATTTGGTTGATAGTTTCGACGTGAATTATAATGCGTATTGTTAGAAAATTTATTGGGGCGTTGATTATTATTTACAAAATATCGATTAGCTGATTGATTATATGATGGTGTATTGAATGTGATTTGATGATTATTATTATTTTGCATAGGTGAATAATTTCTTAAATAATTTTGAGAATACAAAAAGTTTTCTTCCTCTATTAAATAAGAAATGGCTGTTTCGATATCATTAGGATTTTTCAAACGTATAGTTACTTGTAATTGACCTTTAAGATTTTCTTCCTGTCTGATTCTTCTACTGCCGTGGGTCAGGATCTCGCTGGACCACAGGAGTTTGGCTGGATCACCGGAGTTGCTCTTGTAGGTACAAACGCCAAGAATTAAAATTCACCGTTTTTTATTTCCCGGAAACCGGCTGTCGATACCGTGAGTTTTCGAAAAATTTTAACGTCATTTAATCCTACTGACTGCGCCAGTTAAATAAATTTATCTAAACTATAAGTTTTTAAAAATAATTTATTTTACAATTATAGATTGTACGTAGACAACGACGGTAACCAGAATGACAAATAGAAATAAGATTAAGCTCGGCGTTGCCTTCGGGTAACTTGCAGCGTCGGCTAGTTTTTATACTGGGTGTGCGAGTATGTTCATATAAATCGCGTGGCCTCGAAAGCGAGTACGTCACTTAAAAAAATTTTTTTTAAGTACTTAAAGTTAATTGAAAAATCTAAAAAAATTATAGTATAATCTAAACACTTTAAAGAATTGATTCCCGTTGGAATTTTTCATAAAAACAAATTTTTCAATATGACGATTGTTAGGTAATTAACAAAATTTTTTCAACCTTCCTTCATCGTTCTAAACTAAAAAAAATGTTTAAATAATTGCCGTAAAATTCTCTTCTTATATTCATACAAAACAATATATAGTAATAATAATTATTTCAAGTTAACAATAAATGACCTATTTGCCATTTTCTGCTACAAACCAAACACTAATTTTTGAAGGTGTTTAATTGTTTATAACTTTTGGAATTTTTTAATTATTTGGCACAATAATCTAGACAATATTCCGGATCGAATGAGCTAAACCACATAATTTTAATAAAAGTATGAAGTATTAACACCATTTTAAATTTTAAGCTTATAGACTAGACTATAATACGTTAACAAATAGGTATATCTTGTTTCTAAAATTGACTTGAATCGTTAGTTTAATGCAACGTTCAATGAAGGTATTACCTATTTGATTTCTTAAGTAATACTTTAGTGAAAGTAAAAACTGTAAGGAGGGAAAAACTTGACTTGAGGAGAATGAGTAATTTGTAAAGATTGATATATTTAATTAGAATTTAACTTTTAATTACTTACTGTGTACTTACATTCAATTGTTTATAATATAGATAATAAAACAAATCTAAATGTTGAAAATAACTATTTACAAGACACTGGACGTGATGCCTGGATTTAATTGAACAGTCACTATGGACCTGGTCCAAGTAGGTTGAACAACCGAGATGACGTACCTGGAATTATATAGAAAAACACTCTGAGTATTCAATTTACCATAAATAATGATTAATTATTTAACTAACGATTAGTATAGTTGAAAGCCCCAAAATTAATGAAAGTATTAATAAAATACAAGGTGCATCTTATGTGTTTGAACTGTGATTATGCATATCAGTACTAAAGTAAAGTTAAAACTTCACTTGATCAAAAATAAATGCCTAATAGTAAATATTTAGGGTTATTAGGAAATGTGCAAGGGGCGCAAACTCTCCCCAGTGCATGTAAGGAATATGTGGCACAAACTCTCCACAAACAATATTATAACTACTGTAAGTGGCGCAAACTCTCCACAGTACAGCAAAATAATATTACACTGCAAGTGGCGCAAACTCTCCACAGTACAGCAAAATAAGGTTACACTGCAAGTGGCTCAAGCTCTCCACAATACAGGGGAGTGGAAGGAGATATGGGTGACGTGAGAAGTCACCATGTATCAGGAATGGACAAACCGCAAGTGGCGCAAACTCTCCACAGTACAGTATAGGTATGTGAGTTAAACTGCACGTGGCACAAACTCTCCACAGTACAGCAAAATAATATTACACTGCAAGTGGCACAAACTCTCCACAGTACAGCAAAATAATATTACACTGCAAGTGGCACAAACTCTCCACAGTACAGCAAAATAATAATACACTGCAAGTGGCGCAAACTCTCCACAGTACAGCAAAATAAGGTTACACTGCAAGTGGCTCAAGCTCTCCACAATACAGGGGGGTGGAAGGAGATATAGGTGACGTGAGAAGTCACCCTGTATCAGGAATGGACAAACCGCAAGTGGCGCAAACTCTCCACAGTACAGTATAGGTATGTGAGTTAAACTGCAAGTGGCACAAACTCTCCACAGTACAGTAGGATTGGATGAATAGGAAATGCAACAACAAATTAATGTTCTTAATAACGTTGAATATTAAAGAACTTTGAACAAAGTAATTATTAAAAATAATTAGCAAATATATATACCCTATGTGATAAAATATCTTTTAAAATCAAATATCAAATAACAGGCAAAACTGAATTACTCTGTGAGATAGACTCACCTATTTAACTCCTGATATGCACCACAATACACACTATATTTTAATAGATTTATTTGGCTCAAGTGAACACTTTAGTTATTTTCTAGAAACTAAAACTCAAATCGTTCTTAAAACTTTCTTTCCCCTTTCGTGGCCTCGAAGACGTTATCGCCGACGTGACATTATAAGACTTTACTTATCTGTGTCGAGAAATGCATTTCTGAAATATTAGGGTATACCCATGATTTAATTTATTTTACTTGAAACGAAAACTATTTTAAGAATAACAGGGTGAGAAAAAAAATTGTCTTACAAAACTAAGATTCGCAACTATACTTACTATTTTATACTCATTATTGCGACTGTAATAAACATCTCTGCCGTAAATAATCCTGTATTAATCTTTCGTTTTATTATCTTTTTGTACAAAGTCAATTTCAAGCAACATTTAAAACATAAATTACATAATTGGATTGAAGGGTTTGTTTGAAGGTCACAACCAAATAAAGAATTGTAATAATGACAAATTACAACAAAAGGTAAACACATTATTTTTGTTCTATTGTTATGTGCTACGTAGCTTTTATCAGATTTACGCAGGATTTTTAAAACAGATTCGTCGCTAACAACAAAAATATTTTTGGTACATGTTGTATGTTCTAAATGCCAAAATATTAGTATGCCATATATAAATATCAACGACACAGCTTATCACACATGTAAGACGCAGTCGCGGTTAATGGTAGCTTATAATACCGAACAGAACATTGATAGGAAGGAACCGTCCGTAGCGCAGAGGGTTACGTAAGGGCTTTCTAACCGAGGGTAGAGAAAGGAAGCGCGACTACAGGCCCATCAGCCTGCTGTGTGGTCTGGGTAAATTGATGGAGGGGATAATAAAGGATAGGATTGAGGAGGAAGTTGGTAGGAATGGGGGTTTTAGGATAAACCAGCACGGGTTTGCGAAGGGGAAATCACGCATGTCACCGCTGGGTAGGGTGAAGGGCTTAATGGAAAGGGCTAGGGAGGGCAACTGGAGGAACAAGAAATTGGCCCTACTCGTGTTCTTCGACGTCGGGAACGCGTTCAACAGTGTCAGCAAACTGGCGATAGACTCTAGAGGGAGAAGTTATGAGACGGAGCCTGGAGTGCCCCAGGGTTCTTGGACCGACGCTCTGGAAGTGTGTGCTTGATGATATTTGTGAGATAGTATGTGAGATGTGTAGGAAGATTGTGGAGAAGATAATGCGGTGCGGACTGGAAGTGGCGGAAGATAAGACGGTGGGGTAGCTAGTGAAGGGACGGGGCAAAACGAGGGAAGTGGGGGTGATGGTGAAGGAAAGAAGAATTCGTATGGAGGAGTCTGTAAAATACCTAGGGGTGTGGTTGGATAGTAAATTATCCTTCAGAACGCACATGTTAAAGGCTACAGAAAAGGGGAAAGCGAGGGCAGCATCGCTGGAGAGATTGATGTGTAATGTGAAAGGGCCGGGAGATTGGAAGAGGAGAGTAATTGATAGGACGGTAAAGCAGAGTATGCTGTACGGTGCGGAGGTGTGGGGTGAACGAGCGGGGGCGAATGCGAGGATTGGACAACTCCTGCGGGTGCAGAGAGGGATATTACTGAGGGTGGTGCAGGGGCACAGGACAGTAGGTGGACTGGCAGCAGTTAACTGTCAAGGTCCTACCCATTGGCCGCGATGGCTAGAGCCAGGAACAAACGCTGGAGGGGTGCGACCAGAGAGGAAGCACAGGAATGGACGGAGGAGGAAATGGTGAGAAGGTGGGAGGACTATGAGGGCTCGCTAAAAGGAGCGATTGGGAGAAGGAGAGATTAGATAGACCGGAAATTTGGGAAGGTGAACTAATTTTTTGACACAGGTGTTCACTGGACATGGGTGGACAGAAGGGTACCTCCACAAGATTGGGAAAAGAGAGACTGGGAGTGTGCGAAAGGTGTGAAATGGAGGATGATGTGGGGCATGTGTTTGGAGTTTAGATGAAGGAGGAACGAGAAAGTGCTGAAGTAGTTGGAGAGGAAACTAAGGTAGGCGGTGTATTGGGATAACATGGTAAAGATAATGTTGAGTGGGGAGGAGGAATGGATGGAGATAAGTGGCGTAGTGGAGATCATGATTAGGGGGAGAGAAGAACTCGATATGGCATTAGAGGTAGGAGTGATAGATAGGGAGAAGACGACGAGTATGAGCGGAGAGTGTGCGAGGGACCGCCACCCGTCTCGAAGTATGCTAGGTGATTCCGATGCGGGGGTAACGAAGAGTTTGAGGTGGGTTTGGTTGGTAGACATCCCCATGGAGATGTCCAAAACTGTTTAGGTCCTGGATAGGAGCCATTCGAACATGAGTTTCCCATCTTGACCTGAAAAAAAAACCGAGGGATCCCGGGTTCGAGTATTAACATCTATAAATAAATTTTTTTATAGGTATCAATATGTTGTGCAATGTTTTATAATCGGCAATAAATATCCTAACGTGCATCTGCTAAATAAAACAAAAATATAATATACGTACTGCTTACATTCATTTACGTAACAGTACAAACAGTATATCTGATAAACAAATCAACGGTCCCGGTTCTATAATAGCAATTTTGCCGGTGTTTGTTTAGTTATAACTGCGCGGTAAAGTTGCGCACGATACTATAAAAACAAAATTGCGCTCGTATGTGTTTTCATTCGAGTTGAAAATTATTGACGAGAACATACGAGACATCGTTTAAAAAAAGTTTATTTTTGGGTTAGGTATACTTTGGACAATAAAATACTCAGTAACGTCATTACGCGTCTTTAAAAAGTGATACAAGTGACCTAATAAGAGTATGACTGTGATACAGTTTTATATTGGATATTGAAAATGATTATGTACTGAATTAAGATTTGAGGTAAAATCTCACCTAGAAACGAAAAGGTATACGGGGGTTCGTTTTGAATTTATATGTTTTTAAAATTAAATATTATAATTTAATTATTTCAGTGTTCCCTTCTTTCTTAAAAGGGCACGTACATTTTTAAATGTTAATATTTAAACGTTTCGTGCTTTTAAATAGATTCGGAACAAATATAATTAGCTGTTTATATTATAAGTAGGTACCTATTTTACCACATACGGATATTTTATAACACGCTTGTTGGATAAAATACAGATATGGCACGTTTAATTTATATTTTATCTACGCACAATTTATACAGGTATTTAAAATTACTAATTAATCAATTTTTTTTTTCGTAACAGACAATATCTACAAGTAAGAAATATATATTTTATATCAATAAGACAATTTTAATCATAAAGAATTTATTTTAATTACAATGTCTTTGGTAATAAAATATTCGTTAATAATAAAAGTTATTTGTTATCTCCTTAGCAACAGTGGTTTCGTTGACCAGTCAACTAGACCCTGAGGTGTTAAGTTGAAGATACAACAATGACAAATTTTGCATCTGTCAGTGTTGGATTGAAGAATAGACTTTTTCTACGATTAACATTAAACGTCAGTTTTGACATTTTTCGATCATAGAAGTAACACTTTTACTGCGTAAGCAGTAAAAATGATTTTTAATGCTAGCCGCGGCAGTAAATCTGTTACTTCTCCGCATAGTTAAACAAACAAACTATCATTATTATCACCGATTTTATTAGTTTCTTAAGTACTTTGTTTTAATAATATGTGATATGAATAATTTTTTCTCCGATTGACATTAAACGTCAGTTTTAGTGACATTTATCGGTCATAGAAGTAACACTTTTACTGCCTATGCAGTAAAAATGATTTTTAATGCCTAAGCATTAAAGAAATCATTTTTTCTTCTTTTTTTTAAATCTTACACTAACAAAGAATGACATTTTAAGCTAGAACATAGAACTTTATGGGTTAAAATGATATTCTATGGCCAAAGAGTAGAGTAGCTAACATAACCAACAAAATTTCAAAACTTACTCCAATTATGTTTTTCTTGGATATTTTGGTAGATATTAGGGACATTCTGGACCGGTTAAAAATGGTTAAAAATAAGTTAAAAAATAACGATAATTGTCGCGTTATTAGCGATGACTTTTACTGGTCCAAAATAGGTACATAGTTATGAAAAGAAAGACAAAATTCAGAATCTTAATATAATGTTAACTGTAACATTCATAATTAAATCAAAACATAGAATATAACACAGAACATAACAAAAATGTAAGTTGATGAAATTCTTCATATAATACATATTAATGATTGAAGTAATTTGCGAACAATTTTCCAACATTACTCCACTGGCTTGATAATCCGTTTTGCCTTTTGTAAACATGGTATATTTATTTTTATTTATTTGTGAACTAGTGCTACAACCGACGATGTTTTGTTCTTTGGGATCCGAAAAAAGTCTTTCACTAACATTTGTTTTTGCAGCTATAGAGTCTTCAATATAACCTTCGGCTATTGTTGATGATCTCCAACCCCCAGGTCTTTTTAACGAGGTTATATCTGCCATAGAGTCCACCAACAATGTTGCAAAACTTCTGTGAAAACAATGCCCAGTAAATTCTTGTGGGTTCGGTAATTTTAAATATTTTGCAATTTCTTCTGGCATTTTTCCATATTTATGGATACCAAGCGGTTGTTTGTATGCCTTACCATTAGTGTATTTAAAAAAATTTTGGTAGCCAGCCTGATGGTCTACAATCTTCATATTTTCTGTAGAAGTTTAAATGTTCCACTACAATAAATGAGCGTAATTTTTTGTCTTAGTGTCGGGAAAAGATAAATAATTTTTCCCCCATATCTTCAATTTGAGCTTTTTCATCACTACATGCTCTCGCTATACCAAAAATTAAAGCAATCTAAAATAAAGAAATCATCACTAATACAAAGACCACTAAATAACTGAAACTCAAAATATTATAGGACAATATCAATGTGGATTCATAAGAGGCAGATCAACAACAGATGCAATACACACTATTAAACAAATTATGGAAAAAGCATACGAACATAAATATGAAATAGAAATGTTATTTTTAGACTTTGAACAAGCCTTTGACTCTCTAAAGAGGAACGAAATTATGAAAGCTTTAAAAGAACAAGGGGTAAGTAAAAAACTAAGAAAACTAATAGAGATGACAATGAGACATTCAAAGGTTAGTATCCTGACACAAAAAGGAGAAACGGAAGAGTTTGAAATAAACAAAGGTGTAAGACAAGGAGACTCACTGACAGCTACGCTGTTCAATCCGTCTCTAGAATTTGTTTTGAGAAAGTTACAAAAGGGAAATCTTAGAACAACAGGAAGTCAATTCATAGCCTATGCTGATGACATAGTACTAGTGACAAAAAAAAGGAAAATCATGGAAAAATTACTAAGGGAGATTGAGGAGGAAGGGAGGAAGTTGGGACTGAAAATTAATGTGAAGAAAACGAAGATAATGAGATTTGGAAAAACAGGACAAAATGGGGAAATACGAATAGGAAATAAAAAATTCGAAGAAGTACAAAAATTTAAATACCTGGGTGTCATGATAGACAATAAAGGGAAAAGAAGAACGGAGGTCGAAGAAAAAATGATGGCAACAAATCGAGCGTACCAAGCTAACAAAAATTTGTTAAAAAGTAAAATATTGACTAGGCAAACAAAGTTGAACATATACAATACAATAATAAGGCCAATAACAATGTACGCAGCAGAAACTATAACTATGACGAAAACAGAAGAAGACAAACTAAGGATAAACGAACGCAAGATATTAAGATCAATTCTGGGTCCAGTGAAGATAGGAGAACAAGAATATAGAAGGAGAACGAACCAAGAAATATTAGAAGAACTGAATGGAGAAGACATAATAAAGAAAATTAAAACTCAAAGAGTCAAATGGCTGGGACATATATGGAGGCAAGGGAAGGAAGCAGTAACAAAGGCTATGCTACAATGGCAGCCGGGAGGGAAGAGAAGACGTGGAAGACCCAGATCTAAATGGTTGGCAGAGGTAGAGGACGACTTGATCAGGGCAGGTGTGACAAGATGGAAGCAAGAAACAAGAGACCGGAAGAAATGGCGGCAAATGAGCGAACGGATACAATAATAAACCGAGGATGGGGACTGATCCACCCCGATAAACGGATTTAGAAAGCGAAAGCCCATGGAATCAAACAATCACTTCCACGTCACACATACTAACTTCACTGTGCATATTGTTATTGTCGATATTTAACATTATATTTATTATCTTTCGGTAGATATTATTATGTATACAATTTAAGGTCTAATAGATATCTCTAAACACACTGTACAAACAATCGGAGAAAAAATTATATGTTTCACACGGCAGAGAATCAGATTTACGGACTTGGCTAGTTTCATTGCCTCGGCTTCGCCTCGACAATGAAATGCTAGCCGCTAAACAACAATTTTTAATTTCTATCTTTAGACACCTATAGATAAATAATATAAAAATGGAGTAATTAAACTTTTTGCAATAATAGAATAAAATCTAATTTAAGTAACTTTCTAAAGCTGTCTGTTCAGTTGATTTTATTGGTATACAATAAATAAGAAAAGATACATATTTGCCTAAGGAACGTACGTACAATTATTATTTATTCCATATTAAAAATTTATTTATAAAAGATGCTGACCTCGATTTAGTCGATTTGAACTTTATTGATTAGAAATTTAAAAGCTCATATTAATTAGTAATATGTTATATAGGTTAATACACGTTTTTATTTTAGAATTAATGATATAAAATTATTTTTCACTTTTTAGGTCGTGGTATATTAAATTTTTTTAAATTTCATTTATTTATTATTATTACTTTACCACGTTTTTATTAACTCGCATAATAAATGGAATAAAATTAATTTTCACTTTTTAGTTCGTTTTAAAAACGAGGTATATTAAATTTTTTTTAAATTTCATTCATTTATTATTATTATTTTACCACGTTTTTATCAACTCGCATAATAAATTAAATAAAATTATTTTTCACCTTTTAGTTCGTTCTAAAAACGTGGTATATTAAAAAAATTTTAATTTCATTTATTATGCGTGTTAATAAAAGCGTGGTAAAATAATAATAATAAATGAATGAAATAAAAAAAATAATATACCACGTTTTTAAAACGAACTAAAAAGTAAAAAATAATAATAATAAAAGTGGGACGCATGCGAAAGTTCTATAAAAATGTAGAAAGTAGCTTTGTCGCATGCGCCCTAGGGTTATTATTATTATTTTTTACTTTTTAGTTCGTTTTAAAAACTTGGTATATTAATAGTTATTTATGCAACAGTGTGTAAAGTAACCCTTTTTTGATGAATGTGAATATTGTCGCATTAGCTGAATGAGACACCTTCAAAAAATAGTGTTTGGTTTGTAGCTTATTGTTCGTAAATTATAATATTTTCGAAATTTGAAAAAAAGATCCTCAAAAAGGAGGAAATTTAGTAAAAAAAGTTCCAACTCCCGGAACCGTACCTCCATTATTTATAATTTTAATTTAACGCTGAAAATAGCCCTCCGCGAGCCATTGTTAGGTTGCGCGCACGGCCTCGAAAGCGAGTACGTTACTTAAAAAAAAATTTTTAAGTACTTAAAGTTAATTGAAAAATCTAAAAAAATTATAGTATAATCTAAACACTTTAAAGAATTGATTCCCGTTGGAATTTTTTATAAAAACAAATTTTTCAATATGCTAGACGATTGTTAATTAACAAATTTTTTTCAAACTTCCTTCATAGTTCTAAACTAAAAAAATGTCTAAATAATTGCAGTACAATTATTTCGCTTCGTGGAGCTCTTCTTATATACATACAAAACAAGATTGCGTCATCAAAGTTTTAAAAATGTTAATACTTTGTTTATAATAATTTTTTCAAGTTAACAATAAATTTGCCATTTTTTGCTAACTGACATTACTTATCATAAACAAAGTATTAACATTTCTTTAGGTGACGTACTCGTTTTCGAGGCCGTGCGCGCAACCTAACAATGGCTCGCGGAGGGCTATTTTCAGCGTTAAATTAAAATTATAAATAATGGAGGTACAGTTCCGGGAGTTGGAACTTTTTTTACTAAATTTCCTCCTCTTTGAGGATCTTTTTTTCAAATTTCGAAAATATTTATAATTTATGAACAGTAAGCTACAAAACAAACACTATTTTTTGAAGGTGTTTAATTGTTTATAACTTTTGGAATTTTTTATGGGCTAATTTAATTATTTGGCACAATGATCTAGACATTATTCCGGATCGAATGAGCTAAACCACATAATTTTAATAAAAGTATGTAGAATTAACACCATTTTAAACTTAGAGACTAGACTATTTACTGAATTCTATATGTTTCAATCTCTGATTTAAAAAAAAACTCAGATTTAATATCCGTTTATTATACCTACCTATATTTTTATAAGACTACGACTCGGAAGTGACTAAAATACGTACTTCACGCACGGTAGTAGAAATTTTTTTTTAATTTCATTTATTTATTTTTTTAATATTGGCAAGTGTGAATGCTGCAATTGATTTTAAATACTTGCATGAGATAATGACGGAGACAGGCGCAAATTTCACATTCATAAATCCTTTGATTATATCCGCAATTAAAAAATGAATGGTTTAACTTTATGATACAAATTTGAAAACATTGATCCTATAAAAAAATTAATCATATTTACACAAATGTCACAATAAAACGAATAAAAAAATTATCACCGTGTCCAGGATTCATGATTTTCGCAGCCAAACCTCTATATCACACTGCTATGAAGACATAATAATGTATTATTAAACAAACTGCATATAGACCATATGATGTATGACAAAACTAAAAAATTGTCGTTTTATCAATATTTCTCCATTTTTTTCAAATTATTTCCATATTTTCTTTTATTGTCATCCAATTTTGAAATTCTGAATTATGTTGAAAATTTTAAGTCTCTAACCCATCGGAAATAGTATATTGTGCAACAAGTGAGAAAAGTACTTTCCCCACATGTTGCACACTATACTTTTTCTACAACTGCACAAATTTAAAGAATACAAGTAAAGTAACTTAATATTTATTTTTATGGTTAGTAAAACAAAAACAAAAGGTGAGCGGTCGTCGGACCGCCGATAGAAGCTTGCTTCTTATGCACAATAGAATAACCATTTTTGACCATTTTCCGTAAATTTTTGACCATTTTTCAAAAATTTTGATAATTTTTGACAATTATTGACCATATTTTCAAAATTTTTGACAATTTTTGACTATTTTTTTAAATTTCTACAATTATTGACCATTTTTGGCAATTATAGACCAATTTTAACAGTTTTGACAATTATTGATCATTTTTTATAATTTTTCAAAAATTTTGGCCATTTTTCCAAATTTTAACAATTATTGACCATTTTTGACAATTTTTGACCATTTTTGACAGGTTCTGACAATTACTGACCACTTCTGACAATTTTTGAACATTTTTCAAAAATGTTGGCAATTTTTTCGAAAATTTGACAATTTTTGGCCATTTTTCAAAGTTCCAACAAATTATTGACCATTTTTGACAGTTTCTGATAATTATTGACCATTTTTGACAATTTTTGACTATTTTTTCAAATTATAACTATTATTGACCAGTTTTGACAATTATTGATTATTTTTGACAATTTTTCAAAAATTTTGACCATTTTAGTCCATTTTTCCAAATTTTAACAATTATTTTTGACAATTTTTGAGCATTTTTGACAGGTTCTGACAATTATTGACCATTTTTGACAATTTTTCAAAAATTTTGCCAATATTTGTCAATTTTTGACAATTGACGATTTTTTCAAATGTTAACAACTATCGTCCATTTTTGACAATTATTGATCAATTTTGACAATTTTTCAAAAATTGTTGGCAATTTTTTCGAAATTTTGACAATTTTTGACCATTTTTCAAAGTTTCAACAAATTATTGACCATTTTTGACAGTTTCTGATAATTATTGACCATTTTTGACAATTTTTGACTATTTTTTAAAATTTTAACAATTATTGATCAGTTCTGACAATTATTCACCATTTTTGACAACTTTCAAAAATTTCGACAGTTTTTGATCATTTTTCAAAATTTTAACAATTATTGACTATTTTTAAAATATTTGACAATTTTTGACAGATTCTGACAATTATTGACCATTTTTGACAATTTTTCCAAATCTTTAACAATTTTTAACAATTATTGACAGTCTTTTATAATTATTGACAGTCTTTTATAATTATTGACCATTTTTTCAAAATTTTGACAGTTTTTGACAATTATTAAACATTTTTTCAAATTTTTGACAATTTTTGAAAATATTTGGCAATTATTAACAATTTTTTCAAAACTTTCACAGTTTTTGACAATTATTGACCATTTTTCCAAATTTTTGACCATATTTCAAAATATTTGACAATTTTTTAAAATTTTTAACATATTCTCTAATATAATCTGACAGTTTTGTGACAACTAAGTAGGTATTCAAAGATGACAGTAGCCTACTAAATTGTCGATTTTATTTGATTCTCCATATAAATATATGTGGCGTGGGCAAAGTGCCGTAAGAAATATTATTTCTCACAGTATGAGCAATATTTGGTTTTGAAATCAAGTAAGGTATGAGAAATACGTCACTTTTCATAGCAGTTGTAGAAAAATAAGTTTACGATCATGTACAAAGCTATTTCTACACCCGGACAGACATACAAAAAAGCGAGTTAATAAAAACGTGGTAATAAAATAATAAAAACGTGGTAATAAAATACTGTAAAACGAAAAAAACTAGTTCCTATTTTACCGCAAGAAGAGTAGCGCTTATATTGAATCCCCAATTAAGTAAAAGCGAAATAAATATTTAAAATACAACCCACACAACTATTAGGTATTGTTACCATCATAGCAGTTGAGTTAAGACATGTTAACAAAGTGAGTCAAAGCAAATAAGCAAATTGTGAGATGAATACATCTCATTGCGTTGCTATTCAATTTTAAGTTTTGATTGCCGGTGTTGAACGTTTAAAACTAATGTCAAGGTTAGTCCAATAAGAATGTCTTATTTATCAAATTTTAACATTATAAGTAATAAGATTATAATATCAAATAAGTAAAATAAATATAAATAAATTTATCAAGTTCCCTCCTGATATAATTCAATTGAAATAAATATTTATCATCAGCTGTTTAAATCTCTGACCCAAATTATTTTCCTAGTGTACCAATATTGATCAACTGCATTAGCATTAATAAAAGCAACTGAAATTTTCTGTTCTCGCTTTGAAATTGAAGATTTGTTTTATCTAAAAGTGACAATTTCCAGCGTTACTAGTCCATTAAATCATAATTTTTAGTGGAGGTTTTGAATTTTTTATATAATTTACTTGGAAGTGTCTACAAACTAAATATACATGTGACTATGTTTCAACCCCCCGAAAAGGGGTTGAAAAAAAGGTGTTTTTTGAAATTACGAATAACCGTTGGAGTTACAGAATAAAGTTTCAAACAAAAATTGTAGAGCATTAAATTTTACACTAAAATGATTGCTATCATTTTTTCCCCAAATGAAATTTAGGGTGGCTAAAAGTTAACTGGTGGTCTTTAAACTTTAAAAAATTATGACTCGTAGAAAAATTGAGATATTTGCAAATTTTTTTTTGTAATTACTCAGCACACCGTGAGCTTTCATTTCAGAGAAAAAACTATTTCTTTAATTTGTTTATAACAAAGTTATAACAATTTGAAATTTTTAATATCAAATTAATACACCTGAATTTATTTTTGTTTCTTTTATTTTCTTTGTTTTTTATAAATTGAACATTTACCGTTAATTTTTTTTACCTTTCATTTTTAGCCAGGTATAAATTATTTTTACAAGAAAAAAATTTGCTAACTTTTAGCCACCCTAATGTCATTTGGTCATTTGGTCACTTCATGGTAATGGCAAAAATAAAATTAAAAACAAGAAGACACAACCTCAAGAGTGAACAAAAAAAATGGGACATTGAAAAATTAAAGGATAATCTAGTAAAAAAGAAATCCGTAGAACAACTTGAAAATTATTTAACAGAAGATGGGAGGCAAGAACGCAATGATATGAAAGAAGAATGGTGCAATATAAAAAACGGAATACAAGTAGTAGCGGAAAAAGTGATAGGTAAAAAGAAGAAGGAGAGCAAAAAAGAATGGTACAATACCGAATGCCAAAAAATAGCTGAAACAAAAGCAGAAGCTAGGCTAAAATGGATAAGAACAAATAAACCAGAAGATAGAGAAAAATATCAAACACTAAGGAAAGATAGCAAGAAAATAATCAGGAAAGGAAAAAGGCAATGGATGGACTTAAGGATACAGGAAATAGAGAAAGAGAAATGGGACAGAAATTCAAAAATTTTTTATAAAAAAATAAAAGAAAATAATAGGACTTTCAAAAACAAATTAAAAGGAATAAAGAACAAACAAGGAAAAATTGTGGAAGAGGAAAAACAATACAAAGAAATATGGACAACGTACTTTAAGGAATTACTAAATAAACCAGTGATAGAAGATGAAATAGGAGAAGAAGCAGAAGAAGAAATTATTACACAAGAACCAACATTAGAGGAAGTAAGAGATATTATCAAGAGAGGAAGTAATGGAAAAGCACCTGGGAAGGATGGAATTAATTTGGAGCTGATAAAACACGGAGGAGACATGTTACATGAAAGAATATATAGATTGGTTAAAAAAATATGGGAAGAGGAAAAAATGCCGAACGAATGGGAAACTGGACAAATCATAACGATACACAAAAAAGGAGACCAGCAAGAATGTAAGGAACTATAGAGGCATTACACTATTAAACGTAGCCTATAAAATATTATCATCACTAATACAAAGACGACTAATAACTGAAACTCAAAATATTATAGGACAATATCAATGTGGATTCATAAGAGGCAGATCAACAACAGATGCAATACACACTATTAAACAAATTATGGAAAAAGCATACGAACATAAATATGAAATAGAAATGTTATTTTTAGACTTTGAACAAGCCTTTGACTCTCTAAAGAGGAACGAAATTATGAAAGCTTTAAAAGAACAAGGGGTAAGTAAAAAACTAAGAAAACTAATAGAGATGACAATGAGACATTCAAAGGTTAGTATCCTGACACAAAAAGGAGAAACGGAAGAGTTTGAAATAAACAAAGGGTTAAGACAAGGAGACTCACTGTCAGCTACGCTGTTCAATCCGTCTCTAGAATTTGTTTTGAGAAAGTTACAAAACGGAAATCTTAGAACAACAGGAAGTCACTTCATAGCCTATGCTGATGACATAGTACTAGTGACAAAAAAAAGGAAAATCATGGAAAAATTACTAAGGGAGATTGAGGAGGAAGGGAGGAAGTTGGGACTGAAAATTAATGTGAAGAAAACGAAGATAATGAGATTTGGAACAACAGGACAAAATGGGGAAATACGAATAGGAAATAAAAAATTCGAAGAAGTACAAAAATTTAAATACCTGGGTGTAATGATAGACAATAAAGGGGAAAGAAGAACGGAGGTCGAAGAAAAAATGATGGCAACAAATCGAGCGTACCAAGCTAACAAAAATTTGTTAAAAAGTAAAATATTGACTAGGCAAACAAAGTTGAACATATACAATACAATAATAAGGCCAATAACAATGTACGCAGCAGAAACTATAACTATGACGAAAACAGAAGAAGGCAAACTAAGGATAAACGAACGCAAGATATTAAGATCAATTCTGGGTCTAGTGAAGATAGGAGAACAAGAATATAGAAGGAGAACGAACCAAGAAATATTAGAAGAACTGAATGGAGAAGACATAATAAAGAAAATTAAAACTCAAAGAGTCAAATGGCTGGGACATATATGGAGGCAAGGGAAGGAAGCAGTAACAAAGGCTATGCTACAATGGCAGCCGGGAGGGAAGAGAAGACGTGGAAGACCCAGATCTAAATGGTTGGCAGAGGTAGAGGACGACTTGATCAGGGCAGGTGTGACAAGATGGAAGCAAGAAACAAGAGACCGGAAGAAATGGCGGCAAATAAGCGAACGGATACAATAATAAACCGAGGATGGGGACTGATCCACCCCGATAAACGGATTTAGAAAGCGAAAGCGGCGCAACCTCACATGAGGTGTTAAGCCATATATATATAATGTCATTTGGGGAAAAAATGCTAGGGACCATTTTGGTGTAAAATTTAAAGCTCTACAATTTTTCTTTGAAACTTTTCTGTTACTCCAACAGTTTTTGCGTCATTTCCAAAAAAACATCTTATTTTTTTTTTCAACCACTGTCTGGAGTGTTCAAACATAGTCACATGTATGTTTCGTTTGTAGACACTTGAAAGTAAATTATATAAAAAATTCAAAACCTCCACTCAAAATTATGATTTAATGGACTTTTTTCTTGGACTATACCTACTTGCAGTCTAAATATTTACATAAGAAATGTCATAACTCGTTTTATCATCTATGGAGTGCAGTGAACTGGTATTATCTTTGAATAAACTGGTCTTGTATGCACTTTTTATTTGAACAAAATTTGCGTTTTGTTGTTTCTCAGTCACGTGATAGGTACAGGAGTGTTAAAAATTCAATTTTAACAGATCTTTTTTACAACTTTCACAAATTCGTGTGACCCAGATTTTATACATTTTTTGTATTTGTTCCAAAATATTATTTGTAGAGAATCGATTTATTATTGTACTGCTTCACCTCTTTACCTTTTCATTTAATACTAATTTTTTTGTTACAGGTTAAAAAGCAAAACTTCTCTAAAAACCGGTAACCAAACTATCCATCGAAATGCACGGAATGATGAAAATATTTTCCAATTTCAAAGATTTCTATAATGACATAAATGGTGCAACATTGACAGGTGCTATAGATGTAATTGTTGTAGAGCAGCAGGATGGTTCCTTTAATTGTTCCCCGTTTCACGTCAGATTTGGAAAGTTGGGAGTCCTTAGAAGTAGAGAAAAAGTGGTAAGTTATATAGTTTGATTCTTCAGTAGAAATTTGAAAAGTGTCTCTAAATTTTGATTACAGTTTCGTTGAGACTGAAATTGACATATATATTAATTACGTTTTACCCCGACAGAGGATTTTTGGGTAGATTGAAAATATCAATTTTTGTAACACAACATATCGTGCAAATATTCTTTATTTTATCTATTTTTGTGTTTTTATTTATACCAAGAACTTTATCATTTTAAATATGTATAATTAAAAATGATAAAAAATATAAAGGTAACTCGTTTGTACACACCAAGTACGTTTGATCTAATGGAATACTAGACAAATGTAAGGCTCGGTTCAGACGCAGCTAGTAGTTTAGTCGAGTGGTCAAGTAATTTAGTACTTTACCAGTCTGAACACCTTCATTTTAGTCGAGTTTAGTAAATAGAAGTCTATTCTATTTTTCGGGCGAGTAGCAGCCCCCACCACAAAAGACAACCGACTAGCGCAGCAACTAAACACGTCTGGACAGGCAACAACTTAGTTTAAGAAGATTTTGTTTTGTAACTTTCCGTTTTCGGTTCATTTTAATAATAGGTACATATTTTTGAAAATTCATTACTGGTACTCGACTTGCTGCTAATCGATTTCAACTAAATACTGGCCCCGTGTAAACAATTGTTTTGACTCGACTTGATTAAGCAAACTCTACTAATTAACTTGACTTGTGTGAACAGTAGACACACTCGACTAAATTACTTTAATCTACTAAACCAGTGGCTACGTCTGAACCGGGCATAAAGTTCGTCTAAGCTTAAGCACGTGCTCGTCGCTCTTGTCGACAAAAATCAGCATAATATGCCGAGCGATAATATTTTTCACCAATCACAAGTCATTCATACAATAGTATAACGGATGCATGAAAATCCAGCTTAAGAAGACACCTGTGAAAGGAAAGATCGTTTTTCATTCTCCCCTCCTCGAGTTGAGCGGACCGCTATAGGCTTTCCGGAGCCTTTTCAGCAAACATTGGGAGGAATGAGGATTGTTTGGTTCAGGGATGGGAGTGGAGGGAACGGTGGTAGGTGCCTGAGAGGTGTGTACTGGCCCAGCATTCGCCTATTGCTACGAGAGCGTAACCACTCCACCACTTGCTCGGTACCTGTCGTAATATTTCCATGGAGACTATATAAGGAGATCGAACTCCATGTATTCCAATTTCTGGGCACGGTAGAGGACGCCAGTTTAAATCCAATACAAAAAACATCTGACTGCAGAACAATAACAGCCAATCATAAGCCTTGCATACACTTTCAGTTCATGGTGTTTTATTGGTTGCTAATTTGATAATGCGTGAAGTAAGTGAGGTTAGGAAATAGAAATGATATGATAGAAGTAAAGTAAAAGTGAATTACAGTTTTATGCCAAACATTTATACCTCAACAAGGACCCCTCCAGGGCTCCTCACTGTCCCATTTTGACAATAATCTATCTGTGCTGTTACAACTATTATT
Organism: Lochmaea crataegi; assembly: GCA_947563755.1. Taxonomy (NCBI): domain Eukaryota; kingdom Metazoa; phylum Arthropoda; class Insecta; order Coleoptera; family Chrysomelidae; genus Lochmaea; species Lochmaea crataegi. The sequence goes on along the minus strand of OX387423.1, from coordinate 85,902,060 downwards.
TAGCACCAGAACATTGAATGAGCTACAAAAACTTGATAACAGAATAGTCAATAGGTGTATGATGAAGCCCAAAGCCTTAAAACTCAATGCATAATCTTCAATCTGTTTAATAACAATAAAAAATAACTAATGACATTAGTTCATGCACAGGTTTTCAATATAAAATATATTTAAATAATTCCTTAAGGTTAGTCCTCATGCATCTGGAATTGCGAAATTCCGAAATGCGGAAACTTTCCTATTGGCTGTGGTGTTTGAATTTTAATGGCGGGAAATATTTGTACGAATGTTTTAAGAAAATTGTGACACCGCAAAATAACTTTGAAATTTTGCGAATTTCGTGATGCCAATCGTTGTCATTTGTCATCTAACTAGCAGCTTAGATTATATTTGATGGGGTGGCTAATCGGCCTATTCCACTGCGACCTTTTCAGATCTATTGTGGTCCTCCGAATCTGAAATTACATTCTCCAGCCCGACTCTTTTTAAGTAGCCAACCAGCCTCGAGACTGAATCTTTCATGTAGTTTCTTGCCGGTGGCTTCTCATCGCCTAGTACAAAAAACCGTACATTCACCAGGCAATCGCACTGCTCTGCAGTTTCCTCTTCTAGGTGACAGAATCTGCACTTAGCTTCGTCTGTCAACCCCATTAGCTCTGCGTGCCTGTTAAGCTTACAGTGCCCCGTCAACACACCCAATACGGCTTTGACAGTTTTCCTATCTTTGCTTATTAGATCTGCCGTGCAAGTTGGCGAATGTCCTTTAATGAACTGTTTCGCTTGTCTCTGTCCTGGTGAGGTTACCCACCATTCTAGAGATTTTTGTGCCACCTACTTCCCTGTGGCCAAATTTAGTGTCGACTTTGCGACGCCGCAGAAGGGTTCCGGTCCAATGAATGGCATTGATGAGCCTTGTCTGGCCGTTTCATCCGCCAATTCGTTGCCACTATGACCCTCGTGCCTTGGTACCCAGGCTACTATGACCTTGCTATGGTCTTCAAGAGCGTTTAAGGCACCTATGCAATCCCATACTAGCTTAGAATTGACCTCTATGGAATCGAGTGCCTTCAGTGCAGCTTGACTGTCGGAGAAGATGGCAACTGAACGGTATGTCCTTTCCTGCCTTTTAATTTCTTCAACGCAGTGGTGATCGCCGTCACTTCCGCTTGGAAAGTTGTGATGTATATTAGATAGGCTAATTGGAATAGCTATCCTTTGTTTTAGCCCTACAATTCCGGCTCTTACACCTACTTTTGTCTTGGAGCCGTCCGTATACCAGGATATATGGGTACACCTTTCTTCCAGTCTTCTCTACCTGGTATAGTTACTCTAACTAGTAACCTCAAAATTGAACAAAAGCCGTCAATCAATAATGATTTTCTCACTATATTATAATAATTATTATTATTATCTTCACATACATGAAAAAGATCCATTTTAATTTTAAATTCAAATGTCATATTATGTGATCAAACTTGGTTATAACCATAAAATTCCCTACAAAATGCGAAACTTTTCCATGCGATTTCGGTGCGTATGGGGACGTTACAATTTTCCGTACGAATATTTTTTTGCGAATCGTATTTTGGATTTCGCAATTCGTACGCGTGGGGACTTACCTTTACCAAAGATTACAAAATATATATAAGATAGTTCACTTGAAGGCGGTCTGATTCTTCTTAGTGTTTTAAACGATCGCCGCACTCATAAATCATATTTACGGCTCCCTTTTGTTGTAAATAACGATACCGCTAGGTACCAGGGAATTAGAAGAGAATATTTTAATCCAAGCTTTATAGGGGTAGCTTGAGAAATATATATTCAAATAGGATGATTTATTAAAGGTTTTTTTTATATAATGTTTTTAAATGTTAATTATTTCGAAAAAAGTTCAGGATATGAATTTGAAAAGGAAAGTTTAGGTATAAGTAAAAAATACATTAAAATTTTTAAAATGAATCAATTGACAGATTTTATTCAACATTTTAGTAGTTTTGTGATGCTTATTGATGATCTAGCGGTTATTTATACAGAATATCACAAATTAAATTATATATACTTATTGGCCACCAGAATAATAGGACCACTAAAACAATTTTGATCTTTAAATTAGACACTCCGTATTTTTTAGATTCACTAGGTTAAAACAGTAAAAACATATTATGCAGCTGCAGGATATATTTATTAATAAATTAGATATGTGAATTTTCAAATTTCTATGAATACCCAGTACCTATAAGTACTAAATAACTAACTAATTTTTTATTATCAAATATCTTTGTTACAATACTTTTGAAAAAGTTGAATTCCGTATTTGATAATAACTAATTTAATACCCACCTCTCAACGTCTTTGGGACAACGATAAAAGGATATTTCTGGTTTTCCCACCTTGCTGGAACAACCGATCACAGCACAACACACAGGCATTTTAAAACCACAATTATAATATTATTAATGTTACTTTTGGAAGACAGGAGTTAAAATAATGCGAACAAGAAATTTTACTTCCGGAACATTTCCCGAAAAACTAAATGAAATACTTCTACAAAGTTTCTAGAGATTGTAGGCACATTTCTGGCCCTTAATTGCTTCTCTATATTTTTATCATTGTTTACATTATAAGTACTTAAAATCAAGACTGCATTCAGAATTCGTGGGAAAGTGATAAACTACCATTTATTATGTATACAACTAAGACTATTAACAAATATCACAAAATATTTATTTTATAAGTTTTGCTATTGAAGAGGAAAATATGAATATTATTTTTTCCCTATTGCAATAATTAATTAATAAATTTAAAATATCTATAAAACATAAACACGAACAACGAATTCTAAAATACCAGCGCTCGATAGGCGACAACCCGTATAATATGCAAAATTAAATGCAAGTAAGGATTTAGCGACATACTGTAGCATGGCGCCAACCGATAAGTCACCAGACAGTAACCAGCGGTATGAATCCTTTGATCGATAGAATTCGTACGAGTGAACAATCTTATATATATTTTGTAATATTTGCCTTTACTCTGGTTTTCTTAAATTCAATTCAGTTCACGTCCATAGATAAACGATGCGTTAGGTTAGGTTGATTTAATAGAATAGGTTCACGTCTTCGTTTTAAATAAGCTGCACTTGAGATAAAACAGGACGAAAGAAATATTTTTTTACATATTATATATTCTGATTTTTTGTGTTTAGACTATACCGGCAAGTTTTTTAATAGTAATCAGCCCACGTAGTACCTACCGACGACTTTCACCTGTCGTTAAAGAACAGCCGCCGAAATAAATTTTTGTCGATAACCAGATGAAACATTGGCAATGAACTTTGTTTTTTTTTGAGGCCGTAAAACTTTGATGTCTCTTGCCACGAGTTGACTAAAACTATTTTTATAAATAGTACAGTGGAAAATTTGATTTTAAATTATTTGTTAACAAAACAACTCAGTTTTTTCGTGGAAGAAACAATATACTCCTCGAGTCGAGTTACATGCCCCGATAAGCGTTAAATTACACTTCAAAGGGAAACGTGCTAAAGTCGAGAGAATAGGTCCTTTTTTGTTGGCAATTTAATAAGGCGGAGATTCAGTATCGTACTTCATCCACGGGTGCCTCTTAAAAAGAATAACTGACTTAATAATTAAAGTTAATTTTTTAAATCGAATTTACAGTAAAAAGAATGCGGTTTTTAAAGATCTCGCCATACCTACACTCATACCTACACTATTTCCTTCTAGTGAGAAAAAATAGAATACGATCATTATTGAACAGGTTATTATAGAAACAACCTAACACTTATTTTAGGATTTCATGAATAGAATAACACACACTATGTAACGTGCCTCCCTTCTTACACGTGGCTCCTGCCACAAGAACACGTCACTATGGACACCCTTGATGCAAAATTCGGGTTTCTAAATCTCGGGCGCCAGATTATTAACGTGGTTTGCTCCACGGCCCCTTGACCCTTAGCGTCAAGAGTTCCAGATAGCCTCAGATGGAGGTTACGGAAAATTCCAGGGGTCTTGTTGAATTAAATTTAACTAACTAGTGAAAATCCGGAAAAGCCAAATCTTGGTTCTCCAATCAATAAATTGCGGTTAAAAATGAAAATAATAGGAATTCAAAACTTTGATCTATTAATACTCTGTGGTCTATTTTACGAATAATTCTTTTTAGTGACAAACAAATTAACCGGGAAAAGAAAATGAGGTATGTATTACCTATATCTGGGATTTTAACGGACTTAACCGTCAGGTTATCAAATACGGTTCAAATCTACCGGGTTTAACGGGGTCCCTAATGCACGATTTAGATCTGCCGGGTAATCAGACAAATTGTGGCTAAGCCTCTTCCAAGTCTGATTAACCCTTGAATCTAAAGGAAACCGGTTACTATTATTCCGAAAAAAAAATAAAATTTAAGAACTAAATAGATCTGCCGGGAAATCAAACAAATTGTGGCTAGGCCTCTTCCAAGTCTGATTAACCCTTGAATCTACTAAAGCCGGTAACAATTATTCCAAAAAAAAAATATTTTCCCACGAGTTAAACGGTACCCAACTATCGACACACAGAGTAAAAATATTCGTACTAGCATAAAATTAAAATATTATAATCCACTTGGATATCAATTTAATATAAAACTACTGACAACCAAAAGCATAAAATAATTCGAGAATCCACTAATAACTCATATCAGTTATTTAATATATAATAAACGCAGTAAATAAAATTCGAAATCAAATTACGGTTGACAAATCTTTATTTCCAGATAAGAGAAACAAAATAAAAAAAACCAAATTTCAGTTCAACAACATAAGAAAAAAAATAGCCGGTCGGAAAATTTTCAAAGAATACATTCAACAATTTAATAATAAGCGGCGATACGGAAAGTTTCGAATACACAGTTTATTTGTAAAAATGATTTACCTTGTTAAATACAGCTTACACACAATCGGAATACGGAATACAAAAAAGTTTCGCACTACGGTTTTTCGGTTTTTCGGAAGAACGTTGCTCGGAGAATCACTAATTTTTGAGCCGGAATAAATCAGAGCGCGAATAAGAAATCTAAACGAAAAATGAATTGATTCTTGAGAGCCGAAAAATGAATTGATTCTTGAGAGACGAAAAATGAATTTATTCTTGAGAGCCCTGAATGATGCGCGACAGCCAATTTATATCCAAAATTTTAGTTACATTTTTCGGCCGTCGTGCAGGTGTCGGAATTAAAACGTGAAAATTATCTAGTTTCGACAAAAACTTGTAATTATAGATGGCTTTCGTTTTAAATAAAATTTTGTATATACCGGGCGTCCTTTCAGTTGAAAAATTTGAATATCTGGAATGAATAAATTGTGTATGCTAGAATTTGGATTTGCGTAACTCGGACTTATACTAAAATATACAACGGTAATAACAACAACAAAAAATAAATCAATGCGGTAGTCGAAAGGGTTGTAAAGTAACTAGTTATATACACCCTAGTGGCAAAATAAAATATATTACGGAACAAAATAAAATAAAAATTAAACTTGCAAAAAGCAAAAAAAAAAAATAACTCGTTACAACTATTTATATTAAATAATTCACTCACCGTCTAATTAATAAAAACTTTCTGTCTAATCACTTTCAAAAACTCGCATATATTATAGGTAGTACTGGGTGTCCCAGAAGTTTCTGACCCATTTTAACTGCAAAAATCTCGGAACTCAGAAACGATAGGGAGGTGCGGTTTTCGTTGAACAATTTCTTTTTATATAAAGTTTTTTTCAGTATAAAGGTTAAATTAGTGAAATCTTTTAAAAAAATGGTATTTTTTAATTGCAAATATCGTCTATTTTTTTAATGAAACACCCTATATATTTTTATTCTATCTGAGAGCTGAACTCTTTCCCGTTCCGAAAATGTATAATTTGTTGAAGTTTAGATGAAAAATGAGTAAGTTATTTGGATTTTAATGATTAGGTATTGTTTATTAGATAAAAGTGTCTGACACATACGTTTTAAATAAAAAACAATTACAAAATTTGCCTGTTAACTAATCCAAAGATTAAAAAAAAATTATTATAAATTATCTAATTTGATAAAAATATTTAAGATGTTCCAAGTGTTGTCCATTTTGATCCATATATTTTTGCAACCTGAACAAAAAGTGATCAAAAGAATTGCGTAACATTTCCGGGGTAATTTCTGGAAATGTTCGGACAATGTTGCCTCGCAGTTATTCCAGAGTCTCTGGAATAGGGTGATCACATCTACCATCGATAAAAAACCATATAAAAAAGTCTGGAATCGTCAAGTCAAAGCAGATGCCTACATAACAGCCTATCATTAAAAATCAAATAACTTATTCATTTTTCATCTAAACTTCAACAAACTATACATGTTCAGAAAGGGGAATAGTTCAGCTTTCAGATGGAATAAAAATATATAGGGTGTTTCATTTAAAAAATAGACGATATTTGCAATTAAAAATACCATTTTTTTAAAACACCCTATATAAGATTTCACTAATTAAACATTTATACTGAAAAAACTTTATATAAAAAGAAATTGTTCAACGAAGACCGCACCTCCCTATCGTTTCTGAGTTCCGAGATTTTTCCAGTTCAAATGGGTCAGAAACTTCTGGGACACCCAGTATTTCTCAATTCTGGAGATTTCCTGAATCTTCTATCCCTCGTATTCATAAACACTGCCGTACTTACTGGAAGGTTCTAGGCACCATCTATTCTAGAACAGACTCGATCGCATTCGCCAGTCGGAATTCTTCGAATTCGTTGGTGTTTCGAGCAACGTTCGTAGACAAAGAGTATACTCAAAATTTCCCCTGTCGGTTATGACTATAGCTTTATTCGGGTTTTTGTTTCTGGACAGTCCGAAAACCAATCTGAAATTGCGCAGAACTAGTTGCGTACTTTATTCAGTCCTTAGAACTATTCTCGTACCGTTTGAAATTGGACAGAGTTTGAAAAAACCCAAATATCCCTCATGGCGTATAGAACTGAAGTAACCTAACTAATTTGACAATTGACTTTTATTTGGCTTGAATTGTGTATCAAGATAACTCATGACTGTTGTGTATCCTGTATCTCTTGCACAAAGTTTTCGTTTTTGGCATTGTCTTTTAAGGCTTCTGGAATTCTAACGTTGTTAATCACATCAAGAAGATTATCTTCTTCACTTGGTGATGATGACGAACTCTGCTCAAATATTTCTATGAAATCATTTAACATCCATTTCGTAAATATTAAATTTGAAAAGTAATAATCCAAAACAAACAACACACAATCCATCAATAAAACTTAAACCTCTAACCGCTTTAAGAAAACTTTTAAAATAGCTCCCACCCTCCTTTCCAAATAATTTGAGCATGCGTGAAAAATCTTCCTTGCTCGAGACTCGAGACTGGGGACTGGTTTAGACGGTTTTCGAACCTTCCAAGAATTGTTCTAAAATAAATTCGAACGCCAAACTCCGTGTGTCAGAACCATCCGGTTAAAACCCGAAAAAGCCAATTTCGAGAGCAAAAACTCCGGACAGTCTTTGAACATTCATTGCTCGAACCCTAATAAAGCTCATGTTATTAGAGTTCGTCTACGATTAGACTTCACAATACATAGGTAAAGTACATTTCGCAATATTTCGTTGACTCGATATGTGGTCGCGTTTATACCAAAGTTGACAAAACATTGTTTGTAGAAAACTAAAAGTTGCTTTTCTCAAATTAGAGCAACAAGGGGAAGATTTTTTGTAGAAAACTAAAAGTTGCTCTTCTCAAATTTAGAGCAACAAGTTGAAAACTTGTTGCAGGGGCGTGGAGGCGGAACAGTTCTCCACGAGTTTCCTACAAGTTGCTAGCGCAAAGCGCGCATCGATAAATCTTCCACTTTTAGTTATCAACTAACACTCCGCGGGAAACCAAAATTTAGTGGAAGACAGAAAAAGTTGCTATGTTTTTTGTAGAAAAAGCAACAAATCGCCGGAACTTGTGGAAAACTTAGTGGTATACTTTGGTGTAAACGCGCCTTTATAAATCCCTCATTGTACAGTAAAAAGTAGCAGATCCGTAGTTGGTAAAATTTAGATACTAAAACTAAATATGATTTTACCAGCCAAATATTTCAGTTGTAAAATAATCATACTATTAGGCATTATCTTTTCGTACTGTACGATACTGTGCTATTGTTATCGGATTAACGACTACCTGCTGTGGGGTTTTCTCTTGAATTAATCATGTTGGAGTCAAGTTAAAACGAAATATCTTGGAATTGAGTCTACATTTGTGTTTCTGATCCAGACAAGCGTTTTAAGTATGCTTGTTACATTTTTGGATCTATAAACATAAAATTAAATAGAATAAACTGATAGAGATAAACAGAATGATTAATTAGTGCGATAAAGTCCAATATTTTGTAAATCCTCGAAGATATTCGAATAAAATTGTTACCGATTGTAGTCAGGTCAAAGTTATATTTTCTTAAATGGGACATCCTGTATTTTACTTCAAATTTGAATTATGCTTAACTTCTCCATTGCAATCATATGAAGTAGTAGTAGGTTATACAGTGTATTTAAAAAGTTCTGACCACTTGTTCCTGAAAATTGTAATGAGTTCAACACCCCGTATACTTTAAACTGCACAATTTGAAATTAATCTGTTACAGCCTGTGATGGTCTTCTAGTATTATAAAACCCTGCTTCCATATCAAAGAAACCGTATACAAGGCGAGTCCAAACTCGAATACATCGGTTGTGCCCCATTTAAAAAAATGTAACTTTGATCTGGCACTGCATTCTGAAACACGCTGTACAATTACGACTAATTTTAAAATATGGGTCTTTAGGCTAGCTACAACCGGTCAACATTTTTTGCGAATTTATTTGAGGATTTACAAGATATTGGACTTTATCGCACTAATTAATCACCCTGCTGTATCTACATTTCAAAACAACAATGACAAAGTAAAATTAAATTAATCTTATATTTTTACGTCACTTAATTGTTTTGCAATAAAAAAAACTGTATTACAGAGATTAAATTTTATTACCAATCATTTATTGAAATAGATTTGATCGTTTACTCGTTTACCTGTTTTTTGATCTATGTACTGGAACTTTGGACGGTTATTATGCTACCTTGTTATAAGAATTAATTATGTATGATATTAGTATATTCATATATACAGGGTGCGACAGATAAACCGTCGATTATAAAGATCTGAAAAACTGAATTTGTCTGAAAAGTGAAAATTGGTTTGACTATGGGAGTACTATTTAAAGAAAATTTTGCCATATTTTTTCTACGTCCGGTTATACTGGAAGTTGTTCATAATTTTATTTTTTTAATTGGACACCCTGTATATTTGCGTGATTTCTAGGTCTATTTACGTTATTTTTTTATAACTCCGTACCTCTATCTTTAACCGTTCTACAGTTTAAATTTTTTATGTGAGAACTACTGTTACTCAGTACTCACTATGTACAGGTTTTCCCATATTGGAGAGTTTTGTAGTGTCTTATATGCTATACGTTGTCCTTTCCAGGTGGATATAGAAATTAATGGAGAACCTCAAGAAATTCACATGAAACTGGGTGAAAGTGGAGAAGCTTTTTTTGTGGAAGAACTGGAAGAAGATGATGATGTTGAAATTCCTGAGCATTTGGCAACGTCGCCAATACCCGTTTCAGAATTCGAAAGTTTGTTTAAAAATCAAGTAAGCATAAACATAAATAATTTTAGAGATAAACTTATTTATTTACTGTTTGTTACTGTTTCAGGGAAGAAGACTCAGCTTGGAAGATATTTCCAATTTGGGATTGGATAATGAAGCAAATGATTATAAGACTCGTCGTAATACTGCCGATAATGAGAGCAACAAGATGCGCGAACGCGATTTCATTAGAAGACAATTGGTTTTGGGTAATTTAGAAATCAATGAAAACTCAGCAGAAGAAATGACATTATCTATGATATCAGCCAAACACAGCAGCGAAGATTTGAGCAAAAGTCATAACGATATATCGGAAACCATATTCAAAATGGATAGCTTGGATATTGAAAACAGCAAGGTGAGAATTTAATAAACCATTCTATTCGTCTCGACAATCAATGTACGACCTTGGCATTGGCAAAAATCCGTGACATAATTAAGTGAGCTGAATATTTAAATCGGTATTTGTGTCTCCATGGTAAACATCAAAGTTTATGCCTTCTCTAATGTTTTATTTAATACTTTAGTGTCCAAAATAATTGGCTAGCTTAATCTTCTTCTTTTTAGTTTTAACGAAAAATATCATTATTTATAAAAAGTTTTGCTTGTTCTATAACCCCATGAAATAAAATAAAATTCAAGTTTTTCGAAACCTGCTTCATTTTATAATCAATTTTATGTGAAACCGTATAAATTTCTGTCAACTTGGTAAATACTTTTAAAATTGACATTCTTTTTCAATAATTCGACTAGTTAATGAAACATATCCAGATGTAACCGTTACAAGGAATTAATTGAAAAAAAATTAATATATGAGACCGGATCTGTCGAAAATCCCAAGTCGAGTTTACAAAAAAGAACCGAAGAAGTTGATTGTTGCAAGAGCCAACTGCAGAAAATTTTCAAGCACCTATTGTAATGTTTTTGTTATTTATTTAAATAGTTTACTTGTTGGATAAAACACACACTGTATTAAACTTAATTTATATACACACTTTACTTAATGTCTACTAATTTATTTACACTCGGTATAATAGTTCTAATTTATTTTTACCACTTAAATATTACACTATTTTATTTACTGTCCGATTAATAAGAACTTCTGTAAACTCTCTGTGTACTAACTCTTTACTGTCCGTTTCACTAATTCTGAACTAACCGTTTCAATAATTCTTGTTGACGCACTCAAAAACCCGCGTATATATAGTCCTTCTCAACTCTAGAAAATTCCAGTACCTACCGCGCTCGTTCTATGCACAAACAAAGCGAATGTTCTCGAAGGGAGCGCAGCCACCAAAATTTATAATCGAGAGACAGGGCCGGCTTTGAGTTGGTGACCTCGCAACACTATGATAAATGACAATGAATCCTGTGATAATGCACTTTGCAGAAATGCCAAAAAGAGTCAATTACATAGAAAGGAATGAATTGAAAAATTGCAACGGCAAACATCAAGTGTAAATAATGTTGAAAATGACAAGTTTCGTAGTGGGAGGCGGGGTTTGTTAGTTCAGTTAGTTCAGTTCAGCTATGCGCTACAGACTGCGCACAAACGTTCTTCCAGCTCCTTTTATATGTTTTAAAACCTCTCTTATTATTTCTCCATGGTTATTCCTACTTTAACAGATACAAAGTTCTTCTTCTACTTCCTTTAATGAGTTATATCCTTGGGGATAATTTTCATACAAATGTTTATCGCAAAAAAATAGTCTGGATTTAAAGTTCTCCGTGACTTGTAATTCCGTCCAAAATTTTCAAACCGTTGGCTGGTATACAGGGAAAATAAAAAATTATGATTTGGAACACACTCTGTTGTTGGGGCATATTTTTCATTCATTTTCTACAAATTTTTTTCTAGAATACCATTTCATTTGTTTTTTAAATTTTAAAAAACTTTTACCACTATACATTCTATTTGTGTATTGAAAAATGTGTTTTTTAAAATGTCTCCCACACAATCACATTTACTTATTTGATGCATACACGTGTTTGACCTAGTCTGTTTTTATCCCATTTAAATTGAGTCTTGATATAAATCCGTAATTGTTTTTAATGTGCTATTTATGATACTGCTCTGCCAACACATATAATGTAGTTTAAATATGTACATTTTTTATTCTTTAAATCTCCCACTATTTCTCGTAACATTTTTATATACAGGGTGAATAATGTGTAAGTAATAATGATAGTAAGCCAGCTTGCTTAGATGTTAGTTTTGGTAATTTGTTACTTGTTACTACTGACCTAATAAGGAGACATAGAAATATATTTTTTGGCTACAGAAACGTCAGAAGTTGCATGCTTAAAAAATTTGCTAGGGTCGAATTTAGTTCAGATATCTGAAACCAATAAGGCTTTACGAAGAAATACTATGTTTATTAAAAAGCAGTACGATGGAGAGGTTTTAACTTACAAGATAGATTTGTTAGTAAGCCAGCTTGTTAGTTTTTGTCAATTTGTCACTTGTCATTATTGAAATTATAAAATACAGTCTTGATTAAAAAAGATTGAAACGAATAATATTATCGGTCTTGTAAATTTTAAGAGATATGTATGATATATCCTTCAAATCAGGATGACAGGATGTAAGGAAGATGTTGAAACAGGGTGTTCCATTTAAAATAATTCTAATTACATCACTAATTTATAAATACAATTTGTAGGCTGAGGAGTTGAAGTATGAAAACATAGGAGCGGTATCTATGGTTACGCTTAGCAAAAGTACAGATGATCCTTCTACGGAGAGCAAGAGTAGTAAGAAAAGAAGAAAAAGATTGCGTCGAAAAAACGCTCCAAAGAAATCTACTAGTATTACCCAATTAACCGCTAGTCAAATTTCGGATAATTTAGAAAACAACGATACTATAACGGATAGAAGCTCTTTGGATAGTAACGGTTCGGATCCTGATCTTAAGGAAATCCAATCGTAAGATTATTTTTATTCTTTGAAATATCCATATATTAATTTAAAATTTTTTTCAGTAAATCGAGAAATAGTGATACTTCAAACATTAAAAAAATCGATGCAGATTTTCATTTCTTCAGCGATACAGAGCTAACGAAAAATGGAAATGCAGATTCCAGATCTGCATCTCCAGTTAATGTTGAATTTGTTCAGTCTGATTCGGAATTCGAAGTAAAAGGTCGAAAAGGTCAGTATACATTACCATCTTTAATGTCCCCTAACCTTTCTGGGTACATTTTTGGGCATACACTTTCCCTAATTTTGATTCCACAAAAAACCACACATTAACTCTAAACAAACATAAACAATTTAAAAAAAACGACCTCAACAGATACAGTTAACTATACACTTATTTGTTGTTTCCTTTAATGTAATTGTGAAATTATTAATTATTGGGAGAATTTTTGACAAAGTTGTTAATTAAGAAGTCTACTAAGCGTAGCTTTTATGTCAGTTCGAGTTTGCTATCCAGAAGTACGATGATCTGATCTGTCTTATACCTTGTCTTGGTTCTGATCTTTTTTATAGCAAAGCATTTTCTCTCTTAATTCCCACTCATATTTTTGGGTAACTGCAAGCACCTTTCCCATAAGGGTTCTCAGTCAACTTACGGAAGTTAAAAAGGTTTCTTAAATTCTTGGAATTCTTTCGTTTAACTGATTTTACCACAAATAACTGTATATTTGTCCATTCTTGATACTAATTTTTGCTAAAATAGATTGAAAAAAGTGATAAGAATATAAAAATATTAAGATTAAAATTAGGAAGCAACTTTCAGTTAATAATCAACCGATAAAAGTAATTATCTAAAAATACACTTTTAACAATATAGATTCAGTATTGCAAGTTGTAGTGTAAAATATTTTTAATACCTTAAAAATTGTTATTATTTATTGTAACCACATTCATTTTGTTACCTAAAACTAACCTGTTGTATCCCGTACATAATTTTTACCAGAATGTATTTCTGTTTAGATGAACTTATGGATGGTGCAAAAAGCTGGGAATGGGGCGGCTTTCCCAGTGTATCTCAAACAAATTCTCCTACCACTGATAAGGAGCACAAGTCTATGTTAAGCGGTATGTTTTCCTTTATGAAACAGAAGCATGGTACTCAGAATCCTTTGGAAAAGGGAATTTATTTGTCTGAAATTACTTCAGGTTCTGTCGATCAAGAAGTTGCTCAAATCTATTTCAGTACAAACAAGGAGAAAAAAGGTAATTTAGATTTTTTATTATCCGTATGGATTTTTGTTTGGTATCAGACCGGTGTGTGAAATTGATTTAGAAAAAGTATATTTAAATAGGGCATGCAAAAATGTTGTAACGCAAGGAAATATATATTTTAAGTGCCTGAAAATTGCATCCTGAAGTTATTTTTTATTTGGAACACACCATTTTTTAAATATTTCGGTGTATGGCAAGTTTTTGGAATTATTTGCTTCTTTAATTCAATTTTGAGTTTATATATTAGGTCAGCCAGTGAAACTTTTTTTTTAAAGTTTTATTTTGGCTATTATTTGAATGTATATTATTTTTTTATTTTCGCTCCCCACTCAAAATTTTATGGGAAATGCCAAAAAAAATTCTCTGAAAACTTGAGATTTTTTCGTCTTAACTCGGATACATCATAAATAAATAAATTCTAATACTAGTAGTGGAAAAAATGTATTATATATACCTTGGTTTATTTTTATTAGTAAATTATTTTGCATATTGCCCTAGCATTTGAATCCTTTAAATGTCAAATTTTTTTATATCTTCTTGCATTTTTATATATATAGAGTGGACTGTTTAAAAAAAATCGATTATTTTTTTCCAAATATACTGAAATTATTGTTGGAAATGACGAAAATTAAATACTGTAAAAGTTTGAACTCTTAATAATTATATTAAGAGGTGCCGCATTGATCATTTCTATTTCCCATTTAAATAACATTGTCTTGTGCTTTGGAATTTTATAGCTCACGTAGGGAGCAATACAATTTTGTTTCCATGTTATTTAAATGGAAAATAGAAATTATCAATGCGGCACCTCATAATATAAATATTAAGAGTTCAAAATTTTACAATATTTTATTTTTGTCATGCCCAAGAATATTTTCAGTATATTTAAGGAAAAAAAAGTAATCGATTTTTTTGAAACAGTCTAAATATAGTGTTTCAAATTTACCGCTAGATTTCTTTCTATTGCATATCTGAGAATATTTTCTTAAATCAAGGAAGTTGTCGTGCTACGGTCCTTGTGTCAGAAATTTTAAATTATCATAATGATATTATGATACAATAATGGAAATCTGCAAATAAATTGGCTCTACATTTTTATTTATACACCAATAAGCAAACGCTTTGTTGCATCGCAAATGCTCTTGTAGAATTGTGCATGTTATTTCTATGTATTGTAATAAGTGTTATCTAATGCAAAATTTAGACGCCGAAGTGGATTGTGAATCAGGAAATGGACCTTCGCTGACTCAAAGCCCCAACAGCGCAGATGGATGCAAGAGTATCGACTCCGATTTTGAGGATCAAAACAAACTGTAAGTATATATCGATATATCTTCAACATTTAACTAATATATTAGATTGTGATTTTTCTTGTCCCGAATCATTCCAATAGGTATACACGAATCACTGAGTTATTATAAATAAACTAATTTTTTGGCAGATAGTTTAAAAATTGTCTTTAATTTTATTAATTAGGACTGAAATAACCTTCTTGTAATCCATAGTTGCCTCAAACACTGAAAATGGTCGATTTCCAAGAAAATAAAGTTTTAAAACACAAAAATACAAAAGTCTTTTGTAAAAAGTTCTGGATAAAATTAGTGTGTGGTAATAAATACTCAGAACTAAAAAAAATTGCCTTGTAACTTCTTAATATGTTTGGGTTAACATTTATTTGTGAAGCAGCATTTTCCAAAATGAACTTCATTAAAAATCTGGACTTACCACTGAACATCCCCAAGATTTAATGACATTAGCTTGTACTCCAAACTTTAATATTTAAAAAAATCTTGGTTCTTTTGTTTATTTAATAAATAATGATTTGTAATTTTCAGAGTTCAGGTGTTTTCCCAAGACATCTCGCTATCTTTGTGCGGCTGGGATCCAGAACCAAACCGCAATAGTTTTTTGGAAAAAGTCGTTAAATTCAGCGATTTGTGCAACAATCCCATTCTTTTCGAAAATTCAAACTTGGTTGTTAGAATCAAAGATAAATACTATTCCTGGAAAGTTGCCGCACCTATTATTACCAGTATTATGGTTTATGGAAGACCCCTAGTCCAATCATCAGTTGATCAGTTATGCAATTTACACATGCCGAATAGATCTACTGAACAGGTTAGTAAAATATATATTTTTTAAATAAATTGTTTGATAAAACTATTATTGGAATGTATAATGTTTCTATAGGAATCAAAAGAAGGTCCAAAACAAGAAATTAGACGATCCTGGTGGAGATGGAGCCGTGGAGCAACTTCTAGAGAAACTACCCCAGCTGCTGAAAATATTAATGATCTAACTAAAGCTGTTGAAACCAAAGATGTTGTGATACAAGTAGGAGAACATGACAAAATAGGCAAGTTGAGTAAATTTATTTGTGGATTGCTCATTAAGTTCATTAAAGGTTGAGATTTGTAAAATAGGTATTGTATATTCTAACTTTTGCTTTCGATGTTGTAATTTTTTGTTACCAAACAATTGTCTATAATATTTTGTAAAAACAGTGTACTTTCAATTTAGAAAACAATAACTATAATTTTTGTTTTTGTTGCAGAGTCTTCAACTGAACTAACCGAACAAATGGATGTACCGAGATCTACTAGTTCTGGTTGTGACAAGTATCGAAAAACCTTGAGACTGACTTCCAAACAGATTGTAAGTGTATTTATATTTTCACCTTATTTTTCCTGTGTAATGTACATAAACCGTTTTTACAGGCTTCATTAAATTTAAGAGATGGAATGAATGAAGTGGAATTCAGTGTTACCACCGCATACCAAGGAACTACAAGATGCCAGTGTCATTTGTACAAGTGGAAATGGGATGATAAAATTGTTGTTTCCGATATTGATGGTACCATAACAAAGTGAGTATAATTATAATGACTATATATGCATATTATAATATTTGCAAAAATTGTATTACGCTTGGTAATTATAATTTTAATTGATACATAATGCGCGAGGAATTTAGTAAAACTTTTGACAAAATCTCGCAAAAAACCTTTTAAGTTTTCCCTTGACCGGCAAAAATTTGTAATATGACTCGATTAACAAATCTCCCACTCGTGTGTGACACAGGAAAGCATCCTAGTTCCTTTGATGTTCGATTTATTTATCGGGTACATTTGAACTACTATAGAGCACTTTCGTATAAGAGCATTCAAAGAATCCCAGAAAGTCTTAACTATCAGTATATGTTATACAGGATGGTGAAAAAATGTAGAGTTTTTCCATACCACTAGTTTCACCATAAAGGCGCATCCACATTATGCCGACTGTAAAAACGACTACATTTGTGTTGGCATTCATTCAAAGTAAAGCACAATATGGAACTCGTGACTTAATGAAGGATTTACTACTGGAGGATATGGACGAATTGAATCTTGAGTACAGATCTGGATGGAAACTTTTTTCGAATAAGAAGTAGTGCCTAGCAGTTACTTACTTTGCGATTTCTAGCGACGGGAGATCCTTATCATTCGTTAAGTTACATGTTCAAGATGTCGAAACAAATAATTTCAAAAATCATACCGAATATTTGTGATTCAATAGTCGGCGTTGGCACTTCCCCACTCTCCGTTCTCATTGGCTTCCTTTGAAGGAGACCGACACTAGCGATTTTCAATGGCACCCAGCTGGCTTATTGGCCCGTGCCAACGGTTGCGTCTACATGAAATCGGCTTTGCCAATTGGCAAACAGCGGCATAGTGTGGACGCGCCTTTATAGTATCATTCAGGGATTTCGGTTTTGTGTGCTTATACCCTATAGGAAGAATTATTTTTTAATTCTCAAAATCCTCGTTATACAAAATTCTTTTAGTACTTCCCATTAAACTGCTGGGTGATACTCTGAAATGCATTTTTTCACTAACAAAATTAATAAATTGTTTAGGTCTGATGTTTTGGGACATATTCTACCTATTGTCGGTAAAGATTGGGCACAGACAGGAGTAGCTCAGTTGTTTAATAAGATTGAAGACAACGGCTACAAACTGTTGTATTTGAGTGCAAGAGCCATCGGCCAAGCCAGGATCACCAGAGACTATTTGAAATCTATCAAGCAAGGAGATTTAAGTATGCCGGACGGACCAATCCTTTTGAATCCAACATCGCTGATAACGGCTTTCCACAGGTAACAAATTAAAATCAGCTTAACAAATGTATTTTTATACGGTTTTATTCAACTTGACTTGTTTGTGTGCTGTGTGGGTCAAATCAAGTAATTGAAATGTAAATATCAATTTCTATAATTCACTCCTGACTCTTATTTATGAAACAGATCGAGTAATTTGTATATTTATGTTGTGGAATTTGTTATTTATTGATTTTATTTAAAATTATGGAAAGATTCCACTTCGTAAGGCTTGAAACAATTAATTTGTATTGGAGTGATATAAATGAACACTGAAATGTTTTATAGAATGTAGAACTCAACCCAAAATTATTATTATTTACGAATATTTTTTATGTTTTAGGGAAGTTATTGAAAGAAAACCTGAACAGTTTAAGATCTCCTGCATGTCCGATATAAAAGCTTTATTCCCGATTGATTCAAATCCTTTTTATGCTGGTTATGGAAATCGAATCAATGTAAGTATTATTTATTATAGAAAGGAAGTAGCCAATTAAAATTTTTTTTTGTAATTATCAGTGGCATTCTTTTAACTGTGATTCACTAAAAACCGCATTTTTGTTTATAATGTTTAAAAGTTGCCGAATTTTATTATTGCAAATATCAAATGAACAACGAATGTTTTAGGACGTTTGGGCGTACACAGCTGTCGGAATACCGATAGTCAGAATATTTACAATTAATCCAAAAGGGGAATTAAAACATGAACTCACCCAGACATTCCAGTCGAGGTAAGAAACTATTTATTCTCGCTAAATAACTGGTGTAGGGGCTATTAGCTTTTTCGGGTTGCTTGGCCATTTTGATTTAGTTATTGTATCCTTATAATTCTTTTGCTGATTTTTTATTTATTTAATTTTTCCAGTTACTCGGGCCAGTCTCTTGTGGTGAATGACGTATTTCCCCCAATTTTATACAAAATTGATTTATGCGATTCGGATGGCGATTCCGATTACGTTGATGATTCCGATTCGGAATCGTCCTCTTTACGAGAACAATAAATTTATTTTTATTTATACAAGAATCGAACTGTGATTTCTTGTGGTATTAATTTAATGTAGATTTCAAACGATAGAAAATTTTTATTCGGGGCCATTAGTCCAATTAATTGAACTCAATAGAGATTATTGATAAGGAATAAGAAAATTTAAAAAAAACTATTAACAGTAGAAAAAAAGCTATTCATTTATATAATTAAACTATTAATTAATATTTTTCAATATAATCTATATCATTTTATATAATTATTAATATATCGTTATATGTCTCTTTTTAATGTTTTTATTTAAATTTTTCTTCATGTCTGCATTTTTTTGGTTGCATTTGTTTCCTACTTCATTTAAATCCTGTGATATAGTCTTTCTGATAATATTTCTTTACATAGTATAGTTTTCTGCTTCTTCTGCAACTTGCATCACAGATGGACGTGTGCGAACAATTCTTCCCTCTCTCTCTTTCAAGTAGTGCTGTTCATATTATCCTTGTCACACGCCCATTACAGATGGGCGTGTGCGAAAAATACTTCTCTCTCTTTCAAGTCGTGTTGTTCATATTATCCTTGTCGTACTTGTGTAAATCGTATGTCGAGCTAAGATTTTTCGCAATCTGTATAATATACTGGTGGTTATTTTTCGAATTCTACGCAGTTATTACAATAGACAGAACCCGTTAATAGTTTTTTTTAACATTATCTGTTGTTTTTTTTCGAAACTGATGTAAAATCTCTATAAATTAATTTGAATGTTGGCCACCAAGTATTCCTCTCTTATATGTAGCTATTATTTGTTATATAAACATATGTGTTTTATCAAACTGCATGATTAAAAGGTGTTGGATTAGCATTCATAATGTTAAAATCTTCAAGTGGAATATACAGGCTCTTTTTTATATATTTTCTATGATAAATACTTTACCCTGTATGTTTCGCTGAAAATCATCGCTTTTTTGCTTGTTCTCAAACATTGATAAAATACATATGCATCTCAGTTAACTAATTATAAGTAAACAGTACAAAGTAATTAAATAAATTTGTGAAAGCTAAGTATGGGGTTTAAACTTTTCGGGTATTCGACAAACCATCTTCAACAAACCAGCTAGGTTGCACCGATGAATATGGTAAGCAAGCAGTGACATTCTTTTAAGTTATCTTTCTTTTCTTGATTTTTTCTTTACTAATTATCATTCGGTAATGCTGCAAATGAGGGATAATTATCTACCTATGTGTGAAAACAAAAACTGGTACACATTTTGCTGCGTCCACAATGAAAGTTGATACTGAACCTAATGTAGAATGATGTGCACAGCAAGGAACCAAATTCTATCAAATATACACTATCAGTTAATGATAACAAAAATCTGCTCAAGGAAGGAAGGCTTTTATTTTATTTTGCTCTTCTGCAGTTCTGATGTGGATGAGAATATCAGGAACCAAAGTGACCAAAAACTTATTAAAGCTTATTCATAAATGAGGAAGACTAATAAATCTTCGTGACCCTTGCAAAACCAATACAGCATGAACTATCCAAATAATATGATCGTGAACATTAACTTTTTTTCTATTCATGTGTCGGGCAGGTAGCTTCACCCCGTATCAGGACGAGTTTATAGTCTTTTCTCTTGTTAAGAGATTAAAAATTAAGTTATTACTGTAGTCAGTGACGTGGGCTGAGAATAAAATAAATGTCTTGAACGTTTTGAATAAATCTGAATTGTAAACATTTTAAATCGGAACGATTCATTCTTAAAGTCATATTTACTACGTTTTCATGCAGAATTCAATTCGAATTGAATACACTTTCCGTATTAAAAACCTCATGAAAACAGGTATTGAAATCGAATTGAGTTTCAAGGTCGATACTGCTTTTTTTGGTATCGTATCGAGATCGAAAAATCGAAAAATCGAAAAACGACATGAAAACCGAGATCGTATTGAAACATGCGCATTCTGTGACATTCGCGGTCAAATTTATGCCAGCTGTAAGCCATATAACCTTAAAACCACTCAGCTCTTGTAACATTTTGTGCAAAGACACCAATGAGGCAATTAAGCCAAAAGTTACAGTTAAAAGGACACTTTTTTGACATTTTGATTATTGTTTATGACTACTAAAAAAATCCCAGAAATCAATTAAAAACATGACGGCATTTGACACTATTGTCAGATAAAATGTCAAATCTCAAAACGATTTGAAATGTAGAATTGAATCGTGGTTGAATCCCTATCATGAAAACAGAAATCGGTATTGGATTAAATACTCCATGAAAACGTAGTAATTAAGTACGCTTATGGAATTTGACCAATTGATTGATTTATTATTCCGCCGGATTTATGAATAAACTATAAATATAGCCAAACATAATTTTTGTGGACATCTCAAAAGAGTTTGAAAAAGCTACTGTGTAGCGAAACGCGTCACTAATTTTAATTTGAACGTCAGTTCAAAATAAATAATGAAGATTTAAACAAATTAATTTGTTTTATTTCATCAGTAGTATGGATCTTCATCAAGTAAAAGCCTCATCTATTCAATATCTCAAAAGAACTACTCTAGATTCAATATACCAAGATAGAGTAAAAGCTGATTTGAAGGAAAATCTTACACCATCTTAACTGTTGAAAAGTGTTTTATTCATACAAATTTTAAGTGACTACTGTCAACTTCGAAAGTACTTCTGTCAACTGGATGTTCAAATAATGTAACAAGCAAGTTATGTAACTTTATAAGCCAACTTGTATTCAAAAAAAAATTGACCAAACCAACTAATATGGCACTAAAGGGGTATGAGTTACATAAAATTTTGGTGGCGAGAGGCGAAAGATATTTTTCCGAGGATGTATGATTGGATTTGGTCTATGTGGTGTGGCTCTGTAGGTTTTGTTGCACAGTTTATTTTATCATAGATAGATAGATAATGTTTCCATTGTCCCGTGTTTTACCAGTAGCTAATATCCATTTTGATTTTTCTTAACATGTTTCTAATATTATTTACATCATCATCAGTACCTAGTTTATAGTTTATATTATATTTTTGACGACAAAAGAAACCGAATTCCATGTTCTAAAAAATTTATTTAGGAATCACCTACTTCTAATAAATAGTGCTTTTAGTCTAAGTAGTCTTGGCTTAAAGACAATGTGTTATTTTTTCTATTCCTAATTTTACACTCTTGCTTTTTTTATTCCCAAATAATTTTTAACCATGCTAATTAAACATAGAACTATTATTGTGAAAACTATTGAAAATTATATAGGAAGTATTTTACGAATATCTTAAAAAATGAAAACCAATACACCTGTCAATAGTGTCACAGGGGCAGAAAATGAGATATACTCCCACGCGCTGCAGTTTTGATATACGATTACCTTTATAGGTTTTTCAAATTTTATTAGACAAGTTTATGTAAAATACTTAACATCATTTTGGTACATGCTCAGAAATTTATTAGTGTGGGTATCGATTGCATAGGACAATATAATATACTGCCAAATTTATAAGTTTTTCCATTCTAACTTTTCTTTTTCTTTTTTTTTCAGCTATTCCTGTATGAGCGTTATAGTAGACCAGCTGTTTCCGTCTCGTTTGGAAGCAGCAAATGATTTCTCTCAAAATGTTTATTGGCGAGACCCTATTCCCTCTATCGAGGAAACACCCGAATTTTAAAAGGTTGTTTCTAAAATACCATGTCATTTGCATTTATTGATGTAAACCTCTGTGATTAGCTTAAAACATATGTGCTTAATGCTAGTTGATTCCACCGTTGTTATTTAAGATTGGCGGATATGCTAAAATTCACCTAGTGTAAATAGAAAATTACCCAATTGTGATAGGAAATGATAAATTGATTAGGAATATAGAGAGGTAAATTTTTTCGTTTCTAATGGTTAATAAAACATTACCGTTCTATAAACCGTCCTTTTGTTTGCTTAAAATTTTTTTTAGGACGTTAATTTAAGTGGGCATTTATAAAATTAAAAACTTACAGCTTTAATTTATATATTTTTTAGTTGAATACCATGATTATAGTATATTTGGTATTATGAAGTATGGTCAAATAAAAACAATTAAGCCGAGATTAATAACAAACTCGTTTGTATATTAACCTACGTAAGCTTATACCACCCTGTTCAACCTTTTACACAAACTACCTACTAAATTATATCCGGCTTTGAACTATTTTTAAAATTTTTTTTAAGTGATTATCTCTCGTAATTGAATTATATCTCTATAGAGAAAGAAAAGGGGTAATTTTGAAGGTTATTTTTTTATTGCTGGTCGATGTAAAATCATCATTAAAGTGGTACATGACATTTTAAATATTGCTGAATGTTACCATTTCAGTACAAAGTATCATTAATCGCTTTTTTTAGAAAATATTTTGCTATTATAGTAAATTTTGTCATTTATATCATCCATCCAATGTTACTTTTGATTTAAAAATATTTAAAGTAACCATAAAAGTTTCAAAAACTGGTTGCTTTTTAGTTTAAACAATGCTGGAACAAATAGATATTTCTTAATTCAATACCCAGTGAGAAAACTTTCAGAAAAAGAAAGGCGATTGTCGATATCAGTGGAAAAAAATTAGTTGAATAGCGTGTAGAGGTAGCTTGCCATTAATATAATTCCAAATTCACATTAGTTGCGTTTAAGGAATTGTTTTTAATCGATTTCAGCTCAATTTTCAAATTTAACTTTATACATAGCTGGTACTATACTTTTCCAATGAATTATTGAGGACTGACACAAAAAGTTCAAAATTTCTTTACACAATCTTCTTGACTCACTCTGTATGTATTTGCTAAATCAATACAAAACTTTTTCACATACATCTTCATTCTTCTTTGTATTCATACATCTACAGTTGATAAGGAAAAATTGGGTTTTAATTATATTTAACCTCAAAAATTGCACTATAGAGGTATGCACAACTGGTCGGTGCCGCACGTGTCAACCGGTCGAAGCCGACCGAGCCGAATCAAAATATTTACAACTCTGAGATGAACGATGGCGGTCAGAATTGGCACAAATTCCATTATGGTGATTGCCAGGGAATATTTTGTCGGCTAGCGAGCTTCCTGCTGATGTCAGTGTCGATTCCGTTTAGTAAGTAAGCCCGTTCGAATCACACCTAAGAAGTTTTGACATGATTGTCATCCTTGTACGTTAAGTTGTTGATTTTTATGTTGCAAGTTGAAAGTGAATAAATTATTTCAATTAAATCCGGACAGAATGTTGACATTTACCCTTTCACCATACTAATTTCATAATTTCTTCTTCATTGTCCTTCACTGTTATAAATATTCACTTTAAATACTGTACTTTACTAGACAAGTAAAGTTTGAGAATTGAAAAAAGAGATTCGAACGGCGCGTGTGACTCGGTCAGTCTGCGCTTACCTTAAGAACTTACCAAATGTGTTAGTTGGAGACGAATTGAAATCGATTGTTTTTACTTTATAAAATTTCTGGGATTGATTGATTTATTCTGACTTTTTAAAGGCTGTTGGTATTGTGATAAATAATCTACCAATAAAATAGGTCGTATTTAGTTGATAATTATTTTTTTATGTATTGCAATTATGTATGTAATGTGCCGTTTAAACATATTGAATTTTGTGATATAGTTTGTTAAAATCTAAAACGCATCGTGTACATTTTATTTTGTACGTTACTGCAATAAATTATTTTTTGGAGGTCGTTGTTTTTTATTTAATTTAATTTTCTATCTATCTTCTAATACCTTTCTTCCCTCCCGTTATTTTTTTCTTTTCCTATATCTATAACCGGGGAAAATTCGCCTGCATTTATTTCGATATATCGGAAAGAGCAGCGAAAATTAATCAAATAGAATTTGAATTGTATCAACAAAAGGTAAAGTACGTAGTGCTACAAAAGAAAAAAAACAAAAAAAACGTTAGATTTTGTGAAAACAATTAAATAAATAGGTTAGTGTTAGGTTATTAAAATAAAAAGCAATTGATTTAAGGCGAGTCCAATACAATATAATTTGCGACGTTGTCAAATTTAAAAAATAAAGGACTAAATAAAGAAAGAAATTAGATATATATATAATAAGTGGCTGGATAGATCAAGTATCTCCGAAGAGTAGATCTGGGTATCTTGGTCTTACGCTACCACGAAAATAATATAATTAAATAGTAATTGAATACAAAATATAAACAAAATGGATAGTGATGATTATTCTACAGAAGATTCAAAGAAAAGAAAAATGGATGGTGTATTTGAAGTTAACAAGAGGACTAGCAGAACCCCAACTAAAAGTAAAAAAGATGAAAAGTTAGATCAAATCATAGCGTTAATGAAGGAAATGTCTGCAGATCAAAAGGATATGAAATGGGAACAACAACTGATTAAAAACGAGATCAAAGAAACCAAAGATCAACAGGCTCTGTTTAATGAAGAAATATTAAAGTTGAAAACGATGTATTGAGAAAAGAAAACCAAGCAATTAAAAAAGAAAATGCAGAAATGAAAACAGAGATGGAAGAGATTAAAAAAACAATGGAAATTATAGATAAAGAAAGAATAATGTGATGATAAATGGATTAAAACTTGATACTAATGAGCCGTCGAAATTGGTAGAAAATGTCAGAAACTTTTTGAGTCAACAACTAAAAATAAATATCGATCCTAAAGCAGTTAACAAGATAGGGGAGAAAATGTGTATAGTGGAATGTCAAAAAGAAGCTGATAAAGAAAAAATTATGGCAAATAAAGCTAAATTAAAGGAGAGGAAAGAAGAAAGAGTTTTTATAAATAATGATATGACCAAGAAGGAAAGAGAAAAACAAAAAGAGATAAGGATGTTTGCAAAATTAGAAAGTCAAAAGGGAAAAGACGTAAAAACGGGATACAATAAGGTAACGGTAAATGGGCAAGAATGGAGATGGGATAAAGAAACAAATAGAATGAGAATACTGGAAAAAATACATTCAAAAAACTAAATAAAGAAACAGATATTCATGGTAACAGAGAAAAAGACACAGCAACGGAATTGGATATGAATAAAGTAAAATCAGCAAAGGAAATGTGGAGAATTGGAACATGGAATGTAAGAAGTATTTTAGGAAAAGAAAAAGAATTAGAAGAAGAGTTTGAAAATACAAACTTGAGAATACTAGCTATAACAGAGACAAAAAAAAGAACAGGGGATAGTGAAAATGGATAATGGCCATATACTCATATATAGTGGTATTGAAAATGAGAAAAGAGCGGCAGCAGGAGTTGCATGCATAATACATAGAAACTTAGAAGAACAAATTACTGGATGGAGGGGATGGTCGGAAAGATTATTGGTGATGGAAATGAAAGATAAAAATATGAACACAAAAACTATAATAATTGTATATGGACCAAATGAAGACGATACAGTAGGAAATAAAGATAGGTTTTGGGAAGATCTAACTATGGCTACAGAAAATGCAAAAGGAAAAATAATTATACTTGGAGATTTGAATAGCAGAGTGGGAACAAAAGATGACATTTATAGAGCAGTAATAGGAAAACATGGTGAAACATTTAGGAATAATAATGGAGAACGGCTGCTGGATTTTTGCATATTACACAATTTTATTGTAACTAATACATTTTTCCAACATAAAGACATACATAAATATACACGTGTGATGGAAAGCAGAAATGAAAGGTCAATAATAGATTATATATTAGTGGAAAAGAGAAATAGAAAGGAAGTATTGGATACCAAAGTTAGAAGAGGACCGGAAATAGGAAGTGACCACTATTTACTTGTAACAAAAATAAGAGAACAAGTAGAAATTACGAACCATAATAGACAAAAATTAGAAAAAACAGTAGAATATGAATCGGTCAGATCATACAAACTACAAAACAAAGATATGGCAGAAAAATACAAAATAGCATTATCAGGAAAGTTCTTAAATAATTGTGATATAATGAAAAATGGTAATTTAGAAGAAATGTGGGATTATTTCAAAAAAACCGTATTGGAAACCGCTAAAGAAATATGTGGTTGTAGCAAGAAAACTAATAAGAAAAAACAAACAGCTTGGTGGACGGACGAAATTAAAATAAAAGTAAAATTAAAAAAAGAAGCGTGGAAAATGTATATAAATAACAAAACAACGGAAAACTATGAAATGTACAAAGAGAAGAGGAAAAATGTAAAAGAGATGGTAGCAGTAGCTAAAAGAAATCAGTGGAAAGAATTTGGCGAAAAAATGGAAAGCAATAGTAAATCAAATCAAAAACTGTTTTACAAAACATTGAAGTCATTAAGAAAGGAATAAACACAAGAAATAACCTGGATAAAAAATAAAAAAGGAGATATACTAAGAAATGAAAACGAAGTAATTGATAGATGGAAAGAGTATTTTGAGGAATTACTAGGAGCAGACAACAAAGTTCAGGACATTAACAAAAAAAAGGATGCAATAATAGAAAATGAAGACATTGTAACACTAAAAGAATTACAGGAAATAATAGATGTATTGAAAAATGGAAAATCTCCAGGAATTGATAAATTAACATCAGAAATGTTCAAGAATTTAGGGGAAACAGGAACAAAAATATTATTGAAAATATACAACACTGCTTGGAGTGAAGAACAGATTCCAGAAGATTGGAAGACAGCCTTATTATTAATAGTTCCAATATATAAAAAGGGGGATAGACAAGACTGCAATAATTATAGAGGAATAAATCTACTTAGTACAGCTATGAAAGTCTACGAGAATATTATAGACAGTAAGCTAAGACCACTGATAGAAAATACTCTCGAAGAATCGCAAAGTGGATTTAGAAGAGGGAGAAGCATACAAGACCACATATTTACGGTGAAACAGATAATTGATAAGTTCTCACAACAAGAAAAAGAGGTATATATGGGATTTATAGATATGGAAAAAGCTTTTGACAAAGTACCAAGGGAGAAGTTATGGAAAGTACTAGAAGGAAGGGGGGTAAACTACAAAATAATAGACATAATCAAAAACATTTACAAAAATAATAGAAATTGTGTAATATACAAAAATAAAGCATCAGAATCATTTTCAACACAAGAAGGATTAAGGCAAGGAGGGGGACTAAGTCCATTATTATTTACAATTTTTATTGATGAAATAATTAAAAAATCGTCAATCAAAATGGCAAAACTACACGTTGGATACAGACATTTAGGAAGAGTGGATATATCAGAAGCAGCTTTTGCAGATGATTTAATAATTATGGCAGGGAAAGAGAAGGATTTACAAAAGAATATGGAAATATGGAGCACGGTATCTGAAGAATTTGGAATGACAGTTAATCAAAGCAAAACCAAAGTTATGGTTATAGGACCGCAACAAAAACATTTGAAAATACAATTAGATGGAATAAAAATTGAGCAAGTTAGAAGATATAAATACTTGGGAGTAGAAATAGAAGAAAATGGAACGCAGGAAGTCGAAATTACCAATAGAGTACAAAAAACGATGAATCTTTATCACACGATGAATTCGACATTTATAAATAAAAAAGAGATTTCCAAGAAAACGAAGTTAAATGTATTTAAAACAATTTACCGGCCAATATTAACATTCGGATGTGAATCTTGGGTATTAACAAAGAGACAAAAGAGTCGAATACAAGCAGTTGAGATGAAGTATCTTAGGCGAGTTAAAGGAGTCACAAAGAAAGACAAACTAAGAAATACGAAAATAAGAGAAGACCTTGACATAGAATCAACACTTAAATTTATTGAAAAGAGACAATTAAGCTGGTGGGGACATTTACAAAGAATGAACGATACAAGACCAGTTAAAAAAGTATGGCAATCAAAAATACAAAAAAGAACGAAAAAGGGAAGACCAAAACAAACATGGGATGGTGTTATGGTAGGCATACTACAAGAAAAAGGAAAAACATGGACAGAGGCAAAAACAATGGCAAAAGATAAAAAACAATGAGCTAAATTTGTACATGAATAAAATTCTATCTGGACCAAAGCATCGATGAAAAAATGGATATATGTCTTAAGCATAATACTATGTAGTTGAAACAAGTATAATTGTAAAAGTATACCCTACACCATACACTATGGTAATTGGGTTTTTGATAATATATATATATATAGTTATATCCTTTCGACGCTGTGACTTCATGACGTAAAATTTTCAGCATCTTGTTGACATCCATTTACGTTGTGACATCCAAAATCGGATGTCACAACGTTTTATGCGTGTAATCAGTGTGTAGGAGGGGCAAGAGGGTGTCGACAAAATTTTAGGAGGATGTCAAAAATAGTGTTTTTCAAACGGAAAGATAAATATAGTTCTTACGTATATTAAGTAGATGGCGCGAGCTGAGTATATTTTGTATATCCGGTAACCGCTGGTCAATTTACAATGCGATATTGTTGCGTCCATACTCCTATTTTAGACAGTGGCTTTTGTGACATCCGCCTATTTGCTCTAGTAGATTATGACGTTTAAACAATAACGCCTCTCAAGAATACTGTGTATATTATCAAGTAAGTATTTTATTAATTGTTTTTGTAGTTATATATTTTATAATTTCGTTTTGTAATTTGAAAGTTTAACTCTAAATTAAAAAATTACTAGTAGATGTACTTACTTTAAGAATTTATGCTGGTATTTAAAATCCGCTTAAGCCTTAAACAGCAATATTTAGTTAGTTCAAATCGTAATATCATACTTTTTGATATACAATTTTGCTAACTAATTTCAACTGCAGTTTTCAGTTGAGCAATAGCGATCGCTTCGATGTAATTTATGACTGATATGTATGTTTTATTTTTTTCTACAGGAATAATTCTATTATTCAGTTTACACTGAATCATTTATTAGCTTAGGGTTTTTTTAGTACATATTCGGTACTGCTGAAAATAATTGGTGGGAATTCAGAAACATTCATCATAGGTTTTTGCAATCAAGTTTCGATTTATTCTCCGTTACAATTTACCCCTTTGAAAATCGAAATTAGGTTAGTTTTGTGGATTTTTTCCACTCGGCTTTGTCCTTTTATAATTTCATTCATTAAATGCAATTTCTTTATTATTTTCCGTTTTTTAGTCATCTACCCCTACTATTTATTGGTAAACCTTTTCACTTGGTTTTTTTTTAGCAAATTGGCAAAGTGTAAGACATTTAACCTTGTCGTTGCTTATGTGAGAGCACGTAATTAAAATGTTAGGTAGACAGACGTTAGCTACTCATATTGTTTTAGACCGTTTTTGTCCTGTGCATCTTTGATTTTTCCTTGTTGTGCTATTAGTTGAAGCATGTCATCAGTTATCCATTATTTTATTCGCATTGCTTTGGAGTCCCACATCTTTCACTATATCTTTATTTGAGGTTCAAATATATTTCTTTTGACACCTCTTAGCAAATTCTGAATTCTGCGGTAATTATAAAACATTTGTTTGCAGGAAGAAAAACGGAGAATTCTTACACCATGGACAAGTGAGCAAAAGAAATTTGCACATTAAAAACAAAAAGCCGCCAAAGAAACCAGAGTGCGAGAACTTAAAAAAAGCTCATCCAAAAGTATTTGAAAACAAAACCTGGTCACAAATAAAAATTTTTGTGGGCTGGAATTCAGTAAAGACTAATAATAATTGTCCATTTTTAACAGTTTTTAACAATAATCGACAATTTTTAACCATTTTTGACAATTTTTTCGAAATTTTAGACCATTTTCCAAAATTATTGACCATTTTTGATAATTATTGACAATTGTTGACAATTTTGGACCATTTTTGACCATTATTGACCATATTTCAAAAATTTTGACAATTTTTTAAAAAATTTAACAATTTTTGACAATTATCAACTATTTTTCTAAATTTTGACAATTTTTAACAATTATTGTCCATTTTTGACAGTTTTTGACCATTTTTGATAGTTTTTGACAATTATTGGCCATTTTTGACATTTTTTCAAAAACTTTAACAATTTTTCAAAATTTTTGACCATTTTTCGAAATTATTGACCATTTTTGATAATTATTGACAATTGTTGACAATTATGGACTATTTTTCCAAATTTTTGACCATTTTTGACAATTATTGACCAGTTTTCAAAAATTTTGACAATTTTTAACAATAATTGTCCATTTTTGACAGTTTTTGACCATTTTTGATAGCTTTTCAACAATTATTGTCCATTTTTGACAATTTTTCAAAATTTTTGACCATTTTTCAAAATTATTGTCCATTTTTGATAGTTTTCGACAATTATCGACTATTTTCAAAAGTTTAACAATTATTGACCAATTTTGACAATAATTACCCATTTTAACAGTTTTTATAAATAATTGACAATTTTTAACCATTTTTTATAGTTTTTGACCATTTTTGACAATTCTTCAAAATTTAAGACCATTTTCCCAAATTTTTGACCATTTTTGACAATTATTGACCATTTTTGACCATATTTCAAAAACTTTTACAATTTTTTACAATTATCAACAATTTTTCAAAAGTTTGACTATTTTTGATCATTTTTGATAGTTTTTGACAATTATTGACCATTTTTGAAAATTTTTGGCCATTTTTCAAAATTTTTTTTAAATTCTTGACAATTGGCCATTTTTGAATTGACAATTTTAGACAATTTTTGACAATTGTTGACCATTTTTGACAGTTTTTGATAAAATTGTCAATTTTTGACAGTTTTTGACAATAATTGTCAATAATTGTCAAGTTTACTTGCAATGGTTCTTCTGTTATTACCTTATTATCTTTAGTTAAGACATTGCTATTAATTTTGTTTTTATTTTGTTTTACCTAATAAAATTATATCAAACATCAAAATATTTTTGATACTTGGAGGGTCATTCGTCAATCATGTTAAAATAATTGAATTTACTGTTTGGACCCTTACTTTGTGGAATCTACTCATATTAATGTTAAAATAATAATACCTGGGGTGCGCTATGACTCGATAGGTTAAATCATTGCTATCGTTAACGATTGGTTGCCTTCACAAAATTTTAGACATTAATAGAAGTTAACAAATATCTGAAACCGAATACAAACTTTACTGTATTTAACTAATTGGTGAACGTAACTTTAAAAGGCCCCAGAATTGGTGGAATTCGGCACGAATTAAACTATTTTATACGCTATCACTGGGATGGGGTGCAATTAATATTAAATTGGACGTCACCAGCTTTTAATCGAAACGAAAGCAATGAAAAACGAAATAAAATCAAACTACTTATCCCCGAACACGTTTATCTAATTTAATAATTATTGAATAATCAATACAAAGAATGAAAATAATAATTGACGTCAAAAAAATAATAGTTCAATACTATTCAACGCTTTACAAAATTAGAAAAATTAATTTCCACAGAGCAGACCGTCCACTAAGAAGCCACAACTACTTCTCGGAAAATATGCCCCGACAGACATTGAATTACACTTCTAAAGTAAACGGGGTTGGTATATCTGTTAAGATAGAAACAACCATTCTGGTTTGCGATTAGAAGGAATAACATCACTTGTAGACCGGTTTCGGCGTATTTGCGCCTCATCAGTACAAGGTAGATGCTATTCGTCCAGAAGCTCTGAAAGCATAATCCTGGACTGGAGACTAGGTTGATACCACACCAATACATTGACCTCAGTAAAGGAAATGCTAAGAGTGCGATATCAGAATGGTTGGTTCTATCTTAACAAATATACCAACCCCGTTTACTTTAGAAGTGTAGTTGTTGCTTCGTAGTAGATGGTCTGCTCTTTGGAAATTAATTTTTCTAATTTTGTAAAGCGTTTAATAGTATTGAACTATTATTTGTTGACGTCTATAGATCACGCTTTACTAATATGACAATTATTTACAGGTAACTGTAATTAAGTAAATACCAACAAAACCGAGATGGTTTTTTGTCGATGTAGAATTTTGGTTTGTGATTCGATGTAGAGATGTCGCTGATATCTAACTCTTAGCATTTCCTTTACTGAGGTTGATGTATTGGTGTGGTATCAACGTAGTCTCTAGTCCAGGATTATGCTCTCAGAGCTTCTGGACGAATAGCATCTACCTTGTGCAGATGAGGCGCAAAAAGGCCGAAACCGGTCTACAAGTGATGTTATTCCTTCTAATCGCAAACCAGAATGGTTGGTTCTATCTTAACAGATATACCAAACTCGTTTACTTTAGAAGTGTAATTCAATGTCTGTCGGGGCATATAGCCCAAGAAGTAGTTGTTGCTTCTTAGTGGACGGTCTGCTCTTTGGAAATTAATTTTTCTAATTTTGTAAAGCGTTTAATAGTATTGAACTATTATTTTTTGACGTCTATATATCACGCTTTACTAATATGACAATTATTTACAGGTATCTGTAATTAAGTAAAATGATAATTATTTATTGAAATTTAAAAATTCAACATAAATTGAATATTCTAAAAAAACCAAACGAGGAGAATACCAAGCTGTAATAATTAACACGCCAAATCCAAATCTTACACACGCTAAAGATAAGACGAAGGAACTTATCTTAAAGGGCTGGGGTTGTTTGCAGCTCTTAGCGCGATGGCGGCGATGACTCCAACAGGACCTCGTGCACAGGAACGAGACTGGAACGAGAACGAATGCCTTAAAGTTGATCTTGCCTAGACGTAAATTTTCCGGCTGCAGAGCAACCAGACGATATAAATTTGTTCACAAAACTATAGATTGAAAAATATATTAATTGTTGCCTTCTTAGTGGCAGTTAGAGGAAAGAAAGCGTTCCAATCCACAATGTGAAATTTCGAATATCTAAAGACAAAAATGAAAGGGGAATTTGATACAAATTCATGTTTTATTTTGGAGTGGCTAATGCTTCAAGGAAACGGCATGTTTAGAAATGTATTAGAAATTTGGGAGGAAGTGAGTAATGAGCCACAATAGTTTTGAAACGAGAAACATAACAGGCTGAGCGGCATGTTACAACTTCTACAATTTCATGTACCAACAATCTTTTGGGGCACGTTGTATAAAACACTTAAACTCGAATCAATGACTACTGATATTATTGATTAATAATAAATACATCAATCTTTCACAGTCTAAACATCAGTTATCATTAAACCGAGTTTAGGTGCTTCATACAACGCGCCATTATTTTACATTTTTTTATATATACAATAAACATGGTGAGCAAAATGTGTGTCGAATATGCAAAACTCTAAAATAATGCATCAAAAACTCCCACTTTCCATCTATGTCTATAACAAACTATTATACTATTATTATTTTAAATGGATGCAACAATACACATATATTTTCTAAAGATGCCACAAGATGCTTTATATGAAATTGAATATAGACATATACAAAGGAGGTTAAAGAGATATCATCTCTTTTATTTCTACAAATACGTTAAAATGTGTATATTGAGGATGTCAAAAAGTCAAAATTTTGACTGGATGTCACAACATACATTGGTCGACTATATATATATATATATATATATATATATAACCGGGGAAAATCGACAACATCTTCCGTTTGTTATTAAAGGCCGAAACACACATAACCTTAACTTGCTCGATCCGAGTGGAGGATTATCATGTCTGATGCAGGAAATCGTGTATCAGACGGCGCGATGCTTCGATTAGTGCTTTAAAATGGACTCGGTGAATCACAACTTAAAACTTGGCGTGTATGTTCCCGACATTTTATCGAAGGTTAGTTAGTACCTTAGAGGAAAACATGCATCCTGACTGGATTCTTACCCAAAATATGGGCTACACCACTAGTTGGACACCATATGACTCTGTAGCTTCAAGATATAAGTGAATGAAAGAAGAAAACGGAAAATAGTTGTAATAGAGGTAGGTATTATATATTTAAAATAAGAGTTTACACCTGAATCTGTTGCCCTTGACTTTCGTTGGAATCACTCCTCTGTTGATTGCTTTTTTTGTCGTCTAACATTTCAATTATTATTTAATTCAATTCAGAGACAGTTTACTGACTGAGCCATGTCTTATTTGTAGAGTTTTTATTATTTAAATAAAATGTATATTACATTGACATCGTTCCACAAAGCCTGTCTGACAACCAACTGACTTACAGCACATGCCAAACTGAATGTCATCCAGAACAATATGGCCGACCTGTCAAAGTAAGGTGTTCTGGAATGGTCTATAGAGAGTACAGAATCACTCGCACAGTTCTTATTCTTATTGATGAAAACAGCATTCACTATTAGGTGCTGATACTGTCATTTTATTGTTTATGGCTGTTGGGTAAAAAGTAGAAAACCCACGCCACTTTCCACGCGTATCAATTTTGCAGAAGTGAATGTGAATATTGAGAATATAATTTGCCATTTTGGTGATAATCTCTAGAGTGTTCCAACGTGGTTTCCAGTCTACTCTTTCGTTTCATTTGTGTTGTTTTCCTGTTTGTTTGCAATAGAACTGTTTACATATAGCTTTTAAGATCAGCTATTCAAACCTCTCAACTCTTTTTCGCAGTGCAAGTTATTTCGACAGTTTTTTCAGTGTGTGATAGGTGCTCATACTGTCATCAGAAAAAATATATAGGAAATATTTGAGATATATAATAATGTCTTATCAAGAACAAATTAATATCACAATTAAAATGTTTGAACCTGACAAAAAAAATAGAAGTAATCTTAACATACTGTTCAAAGTGTCCCACCACCGATCTTAATACAGTTAATTCAATATTTCTGCATTGGATAATGAAATATAATTTTTAAATCTGTTCTTTTTATATTCACACTTCCTGTTAGAAATCCTAATATCTACATTGACTGAATAAAATTTGTAAATACCCCCAAGAAAAAAATCAGTTTAAATGCCAAAATTCATGTATTTATTAATGATGGGACACTTTGTGTGTGTAAATTTTTAAAGTACAACTTCTTCAGAAAATACACAATTTTATCTTCATATCTAGTAGTCCTTTCTTGCACTGCCTTTCAAAATGTCTTCACCCTGAAGTCGTTTTGATGCTGTAAAATAATTTTGTTTTAAATCTTTAAAGTCAAACAAAAAGCCCTTACACTTCTTTTAGTTACAATTTTTCCCTTCGACTGCACAGTGAAAAGTAGCTATAATTCTAACAGCTTATACGTTTAATCATATACTTCGTTCCAAGATATTTCGTTTTGACTTATGCCAACATGATTGATTTAAGACCAAATTCCACAGTACTATTTATGTTTTAGTATCTAAATTTTACCGACTACGGTTCTGTTACTGTTTACTGTACAATGAGGGATTCATAAACTTATTAGGTACTTAATCTTTAAGGCCAGATGCCGAGTCAACGAAATATTGTGAAATATTTTTTTTTTACAAACAAGTTTTATTGTATTTACTTATTTTTGGTTGCCGCTACCGACACATTGAAATACAAAATAATGAATATACCACAAGGAAGGTAAATAAGGGAAAATTTTATAGAAAGTAGTAACTCACCTATTCTTCCGTTTCTGTTAACTAATTTAGAAGCACTATCTGTCTCCTGTTCCTATATTTGCTTTATATGTATAATTTCCATCCATATATGTCTTAAACGTAGTTGGTTTTCCTGATTCTACTGAATCAGCAATTGATGAAATGCCCTAAAAAAATATCCTTCCCCATTAAAAAAGACCAAAATGTGTTTATATTACTAGAAATATTTGGACATGAGAAGTGCTGTAACGCCACTTCTTCAGATGATTGGTTTAATGCTATCTATGCGTGTAACTTTTGATTGCTAATCAATGATAAGTATATTAACTTTCATCGTTGATGTTTATAAACTAAGTCCATAGTTTTTAATTTATATTAAGTAATATTGTATTTATTTAAAATGAGTCTGATATTTATATTATCACTACTTACTGATGCTTTTTTTTCTAAGCTACCAGGTGGACTAGACGTAAGTAATGTATGACATGTGGGACATTTTTTTTCAAAAAAACCAGTGCCCACATCTCCACCGCTGGATGGGAAGCTATCTAAAAATTAAAATTTATGTAATAAAATTGTAAAATATGAAATGTAGAGTTTTTATTCCAGCTTAAGGAAACTGCGGTTCGTGCATGATGCATACAGTTACATGAGTTACATTGGCATAATTCAATATTTAGTATGGTGTACGATAATATAGAATTGTATTATATTAAATTTGTTTATTTTATTATGTTTTGTATAATTAGTATTGTAGTCAGTATTTTTTTTATATTTTGTTCTGAATTTTTATCTATTTTTAAATTATGTCGCTTTTGTCCAAAAAATTGTAACATTTTTTCATGACAATAAAGACCGTAATTCACTTAACAGCACAGCACCTGACAAGCATCGTCACAGCCACCGTCGACTGGTCAACTTGACGGTTGTGTATGGGTTTACTTAACGCATCGACACGGGATCAGCACCGCCACGGTACCCGACTATAGGCTTCACTTTATATTGTATTATAGCAGTTGCGTTTTGTTTCTAGAAGTAGATTGGTGTGTTTTTAGATCTATATAGGAAATGTTCTGGTCTTCAAATTTAGAATTAGTTGTGATCATTAGATGAAGAGGGGAATGATAAACGCCCAAAAAGGAGATACTGGATACACCCGAGTTTAAAATTACGAAAACAGGAAGAAATAATTTTTTACTCTATATCCACATCTGATAAGTGACGAATAAAAATTTTATAAATATTTTCGTATGTCGCAGACAATAGTGCAATATGCCTATAAAACAATTTGTAAAAACTGTACTAAGCGAAATGTGCTGATAAGTGAGTGTACGACGTTGGCCAAGAATCAGCATACGCAGTCCGCAAAATATTATCTCTGAGAAATGTTTTGTGGTTGAGGCGTTGATGTGCCTTGTCGGTGCTGTGCTGATGCTGTGAGGTAGGCACGCTTACATTTAAATACACATAAATAAAATTTACTGGTGATGATCAGTCGCTGTTCTTATGAGGTGCTGATAAGTGAGTTACGGCCTTAAAGTTTCTCTCCCTCTCATACAGGGTGTACCTGCCTACTGGGTTATTTCAAATGGAGTATTCTGTTGTCTACCCCTGCCCTATAATATGTAATCCTTGCTCTGATAACCTCGACCATTATCCTTTAAATTCAGTAATAATTAAATTCCACATTCATCAAGAATATTTGGCAACACACATTACAGGGCTTAAGTAGGTAACAAGTGTTCCCTTGAGGATATATATTTGCTTTATTTTAACTTATATACTTATAATTTGGAAGACACTTACCACTGGATTCAGCTACCATCATCTTTCGAGGCGTAGAATCTGGAAAATAACAAAAATAATTAAAAGTCTATTATAATAATTAAACAAAGTTTATTATATATTATATATATATGTTATGTTTTTTATTTCTTAATATGAACCTTACTCAATCGAGTTAGGCTTTTTGGTCGTAAGAGTCGCTGTTGATTTTTTCGTGGTGACTCATTTCTAGGTGATCTATTCAATTTTAATACACTTTTATCCTTTTTGAACCAAGGTATCCTAACTCTATCAGGCGATGTTCCCAGTTCTATTCCAGTGGTCGTTCCATCATCTATACAAGGAGATATTCTAGTTTCTGGTCGGATACGCAACCTACTTACAAATCCTGGTGGTGCTAACGGTTTCTTTAAAACTGTAAATAGAAATTATTAAAAATTGACAAAATATCTAATAACAATACTTACTTTGAATATTTGTATTTGAAGCAGGCGTGTCTTTATTGTTACCTGAAAATGAAATAAAAACAGTATTGCTCCTGACATTGAAAACATAAATTTTTGCCGCGATACTGATTATTATAGAAATACTTATTTTACCAGGTTTTTCCAGAACAGCTCTACTTTCCGGCCTAATTGGAATTCTACTGGGAAGATCTACAAATAAATTAGATTAATCAATATGGCTATTTTAATTATTACAACCATTTATGCAAAGCTTCTATATTTGTCTCTAAGTATTTAAGGCGCTGGGTGGACAATATGACCCTTCAATTCCAGATAATTTATTCCGCATTCTCATTTGCTTCATCGCAGAATCTGCATGTTCCACTGTCCACATTGCCCATCTTACAGAGATGGTTTCTGAGTGCCCAGTGAGAATTTTTGTGATTACTCTAAGATCAGATTTCTGAAGCTCCAAGAGCAATTTAGCGCAGTGGACAGAAGGTCGTAATAACGTTTTTGCCTGTCTTTGGCATGGAGTATTTTCCCAGTAGGCTGCACTAAGTTTATTTTCCCATTTTCCGTATTTGTCCACGATGCAGCTTTTTAGGATACCACTGAACTTAATGTTTCTCTTACTGTAATAATCATCATACACGAATACCCAAGATACTTTTTTGTGAAATTCACAGGTGAGAATTTAAATAAATCCTACTTACTAGTTTTGACAGTTTCAACGTGGTACTGCATTGGCATTTGTTGTGTCTTTCGCGGTATACTTTCATTTTTACAACTTGTATACAAATATGAATGGTTACCTTCACTTGGGTCGTCTAAACTAAAATAAAAAAGTCATTAAATACTGATTGTATAAAAACATTTCATTTATAAGTCTCAGATTCTTATTTTTTGTTTGTAACATTGACAAGGTTATATTAAAACACATGGTTGTGAATACAGATGAATTATAAAATTGAAAGACTTCCTGAGTGTTTTTATTAAATTCATTGACAAATTAATCCTAATGGTCGGTACCTTCAACTAATAAGATGCAAATCCGGAAATGGTAATTATTTCAGTAAATTGGAATATTAAATAAGTTTATTTAACGATTTTGCTCTCAGTTCTTAAATCACAAAAAATTATTCTAATATCACGATTTAAAAAAAACTAAATTTTTATCAAATCAGGTTTAAAAAGTTTTTAGTTAGTTTTTTCTTAGATAGGTTAGGTCAGGTTTGTGGTTAGCGGATCTATTAGGCCCTCCACTGCGACTCGGAAGAGTCTATTGTCACACCTTTTCATATTTCTCAAACAAATTCAGCTTCTTAACAAAGCCGAGTAGTTTATTTGGTTAATGCTGACATTTCTGGTCTGAGGGCGAGAGAGAGAGACCCTGCAAAAAATCAGATACCTAATTCGACACGCGGCGAGGCTGGCACAAGGTATATGGTGAGCTGTTTCGTCATTTTCCAGACAAAGTCGGCACGTAGGACCTTCCGACAGTCCAAGTCTAGCTATATGATGGTTCAGACGATAGCTTGTTAGGGCCTGTTAGACCACGAGATCATGGTTATCATTTGTTTGGAGGCATTCTTTGAAGGATTTTGAATGAACCAATCCAAAGGTTAAAAACTCTTCTTGTTGTCCATGGCACCATTCATTGCAAGGAAGTTCTATGTTCTATGTGTGAGATTGATTTCCTCTGATCTATATCCACACATAAATCAATTATGTAAATTTCCGCCTGAAATACAGTTGTATAGGATCCTAGACAGGTTTATATTTCTGTCACCTGCACCAGAGCCCGAGAGTGTTTTTGAGCCATCTGTGTATCAAAAGCTATCTGCTCTTAGTATTTTCTCCACACAGAATTCGGACAGGAGGTCGTAGTTAACTGTTGGAGTCGTTATGTCAGAGGTCATTCACAGAATACTATCCACCACTGTGTCCACCAGGTTCGTATCAACCTGTTTTGAGCATTTCTATACCTACATAAAAGTTATGTTGTCCATTTAGCCTCTATTTCCAGAAAGATATAGAGAGGAGGTAGGTCCAGAAGGATTAATACGGATACATATCTATCGCAATTACTAAAAACACTTACCTTCGCATCATCCGAAATTCTGGCAACTCCACTTTTCTTTTGAATTCTATCATTTCAATACTTCGTTTAATTTCTAGTGATTGTACGTTTCTTCCCATTTCGGATATTTCATTAATATGTTTAATTTCTTGCGCTCCTTCAGTGGGAGGAGCATGCTGGTAGTCATACCTTCGACAATACAGATTTTAAAATAATACATATATATGGTGTTCGAACAAATCAAAACAAATACATTATCTTGTACTACATCAGTATTCTAGACAAATACTGCGACCTGGAATGTATGAACATCAATCAATATAAGAAATTAGTAACAGATTATACTTTGAGTATTGAAGAAAGCAAAGAGTATATGGATTACAATGTTTTCAATGTATTCTCTATTTCAAACAACAGTGGAACATGCATGAGTACAGTTTGACCAGAACTCTTCTGTATCTGTCTCTGTAACTTTTGGAAGACCTCAATAGATCCATTCTACAAACTTCTGGAAAAGCTGGCAACTTTATCAAAGCTTTTCCACTGCTATTAGCCAATTATTCCTGCTCTTCCTCTACAGGGGGTTTGTCAAATAGTAGCACTCTAAAAAAACGTCCAGTACTTGGTATGGAATGTTCTTTTGATAGAGGGGTAAGATGAGAACGTTAGAGAGTAAAGAATTTTTAAACTTTATATGAGCCTGAATCTATCCAACAAATCTATCTAACGGTTTTATTTATTTTCAGCTGAAATAGTTTAATTTACAAACGACTGTCATAGAAATACTTATTTGCCCTTACTTACAATACTGCATTCGACTGAAACAGTTTTTTGATTGAAGAAGCTGCCGATGTTTGATACGATCTAGACGATTCTACAGATCCAGCCGAGGAGCATACAGTACCATTTTCCAAATCAGAAAAGTCACCTCTTGAGCTAAAATAACAAAAAAAAATTATGAATATACCACAAGGAACATATAGAAGATATTCTCTGAATATATTTTAAAACTTGCCTTGTTTCTCCAGATTCCTTTTCCTCCACTGTATCCAATGTAGTATAATACTTTGATGGTATATTTCTCTTTTCCAGAATATTACACAAATAGTACGGTGGACCTGGATAATCAGCAATATCGCTCTTGAAAAATGGCAGTTGGTATTCTTCGTCTTGTATCTCTGCGTCCAGAGTTGTTATCGGTATTTGGGGAAGTGCTACAATATTATTATAAATAAAAAGAAAACCTGTTTTCTGTACAATGAAATATTACTTTGTGGTGATCTGGGTTTGTTCCTGGTAACTTGGACGTCACTATTAATGACAGGTGCTGAAGCGGAAACTGAAGGGGCAGAATAATTTAGTTCTTTTTTTCGTGGACATACACCACATTTATGACTCCTGTAAATATAAATGCAAATGGTTGAATTTGTAGTAAGATTGGAATGTTACACAAGAGCTGCAGTCGAATCTTCCTCTAATTGTCAAAATATTAACACTATTAAAAGAATTGGACACATTCTAAAAAGTCTTAAGCAAAGTTCCCACATCTTTGGCTATGTCCAACGTCCTGAGTTTAGTTGAGGTTGGAGACTCTTTGCACTAAGATCTGCAAAATCTAGGTGCCAAATATTTGTTGGCAAAAGAGGTATGAGGTGTTGAAGGACAGTAAAAAATGTACTAGACCATGGGTGATTTGGAAAAACTTTAAAATGTGAAAAATTAGCAGTTAAAACATTGCGGACACATGTTTTTTACTCACTTTGTATGACCAGGTGTGATGTTTTTGGTACCGACAACATTGGATGAAGGATATATGATTTTTCTAGCTGATCTTTCTGTAGTTGTCGGCATGTTTCCTGGAGGTTTCCTTTTATGACAAGGTTGAATCTCATACTTGCATACTAAAATTAAAAATGATGTTACACTAGAAGTGAGGAATCACTACCGATAAAATTCTAAACCTTTCAAAACGTCTTTTCTGCATTAAATTATATACAAATTAACTAATCGGATCTGATCAACTTCATCACATTAAT
Organism: Lochmaea crataegi; assembly: GCA_947563755.1. Lineage (NCBI taxonomy): Eukaryota > Metazoa > Arthropoda > Insecta > Coleoptera > Chrysomelidae > Lochmaea > Lochmaea crataegi. The sequence goes on along the minus strand of OX387423.1, from coordinate 85,859,236 downwards.
ATGAATATTTATTAAAAATGTTATTAAGTAGCAAAAAATTATGCATAAAACACCTCCTTGATAAAGTGGTTTGGAATATCTAAAAAAGTTTTTTTTTCTTCATTCGTAAGAAACTTTTTGGGACAAACTGTATAGTCAAGTGGGTACTACAAGTTAATGGAAGGTGGCGTATAGTATACCTCTCTTGGTAATCATTTATGGCAGTTGATGTGAACCTGACTTAAGTTTACTATCTAAGTACCAATGTTTTAATTTAGAAAAAAAATGTACCTACTTTGAATAAAATAATAGCAAGGTGTGTCGTTAGTGTAATAAAGTTTAATGAGTATTGATCTCTTAGTTGTTAACAAGCTCATTTAGATCTTAGATCGTCTTTATAGTAAATCAAAACATAAAAAAAAAACTTACAGCAGCATGTAGAAATTCCTCTGTCAAGTCTACTTGTGGGCCTTGATCTAGGAGTTGCTCTTAAGCAACGTCTTAAATTTATGTATTCTCTGTAAAAAATAATTTAAGATAATCTTACTGATAATTGTATTTATTTTATTAAGATATTTGTTTTTTAAAATGTAATGCATTAATTCCGGGCTAGTCTAATTTTTGTACAAAGCTTTATTTTAGCATTACAAATGTTGTCTCAAAAGTCAAATATGCCAACGTATGAGCGTCCATAGATATTCAAGGTCATAGGTCGAAAAAATCAGTTTTTGAGAATATTTCATTTTCTCTGCCTCCTATCCTATTAGCATTTATTATAAAAGTTGTATGTCAATGATAACGAGGAGAGTGATAATGAGAATGAGTCTGAAATTGCTGGCCAACTTGAAGAAGACGAGGATGAAGAAGATAAAGATTAATAATAATAATAATAATGATATTGATATAAATAAAAACAGCATTAAAAAAATATTTTTTTTAATTTTTCTACTCTGATCTAATTATCCTTAATTAGAATTAAATTAAAATATTAGAAGATAAAAAATTCAACGCTTTACAACTAAGTTTTGAAAAATATTTTTCAAAAACAGTGACCGTTCAACTTAAGAAGCAACAACTAGTTGTTTATTCTTCGATATCTATATTTCAATAGTTTACTACATTATTTAATTATTTGTGTGTCAAAGGTAAGTAATATTTAATGACTATTTGATTTAAAAGAAATATAAATATACGTATATAAGGAATTAAATTGTTATTTAAGTAATATTTAATATATAATTAAGTAAAAAACCGGTATAAATTGGGATTCACGATTTACCTTGCGCTAAGGTACGAATGGCTGAGCGCTCCACACTCTGCGCCCTCTATCTCAAAAACGGTTCAACGTATAAAAAAATGACTTGAACAAAATTTGTAGAGAATTTTAGTCTCCACAACTTTTATGATGAATGCAAATACGATAGGAGGTAGAGAAAACGAGATATTCTCAAAAAACTGATTTTTAAGGACGCTCATACGTTGGCATATATGTGACTTTTGAGACCAAAATAAAGGTTTGTACAAAAATTCAGCTTATTCCGTTAGAATCCTCTTTATTGACTAAGATTGATACAATACTTACAGTGCCATCCATAAGTAGTCGAACAGAAATACGAGAGCGGTAACCAGATAAAAGAATCCCATAGCATAGAAATAATATACCATGGTTACTCTCTTCAAGAATAATATACAGCCTCCACAAAGGCAGAAGAAAAGGAAGGCTGATAAAGATATCATCAACCAAGCTGCATAACCAATTGGGGAGCGGAACAGCCATGCTACGACGTCGAAGAAACAGATGAATACAAATGCTGCTGATACTGATATTGTCACTACTATTATTAATATGTGCAAGTTGGATTGAAATACCATTATTGCTAGAGCTAGACATACAAAACAACATATCTGAAAAATAAATAAAAGTGTGAATTAGGAAATATAGTTAGTAGATATTATTAAGTTGGGAATTCTGGAACCGTTGGCGATACTTGATACTTGTAAACTTGTAAACTTGAAGGTGAGTATACCTTCAGTCTCTGAAGAAGATAACTTGGTTATCGAAACGCGCGTAAGATAGTGTAAAGTGTTAGTGTTGGTGTAGTGGTAGTGTAAACAGTGTTCAGAGTAGATATTATTACAGTTTCCTGTAAAATTGTCGCATTTAGTGAAGCGTTGAATAATATAATTAGTGTTTCTTTTAAATATTCAACAATACAAAAGCCAAAAATCAAATTTTCTCAAATCAAATTGAGATATTTCGTTTTAACTTATCACCAACATGATTGATTCAAGAGAAAAACCCACAGCAGGTAGTCGTTAATTCGATAACAATTAATAGCACAGTATCGTACTCGTTACTTCGAAAAGATAATGCCTAATAGTATGATCATTTTACAACTGAAATATTTAGCTGGTAAAATAATATTTAGTTTTAGTATCTTAATTTTGCCGACTACATATCTGTTACTGTTTACTGTACAATGAGGGATTTATAAACTTCTATTATTAAATCCTCGAGGCCAGATACTGAGTCAACGAAATATTGTGAAATATACTTTACCCATTACAACGCTGCAACTATCGAATTTCTTCAGTTACGAATATTTTTAATTTTAGAGTTTACGTTTTTTGAAGGTTTCCATCCCATCTATTTTATAACTTGTAAAATAAAAACCATTCCGGTTACACTATTGCTAGACTTTTTCCTAGTAGATTGAGTGATCTGCTAGAATTTCAGGCGAATATTCACAGTTTTGTGGTTTGTATAGGACTTTTTATGGTGATAGTGTATTATTACGGAAATTTAATCACTCTATTTTGAGGGGAAATTCGAAATTTATCAAAAAACTCCATAGCACAAGTTTTCAGTGATTTTTAAATAAAAAAATTTACCAAAGGGGTGGGTATTACGTGAATACAGACTAGAGTGTGCCACGTCGAAGACTTTGGAGTTATCTATCAAATAATATTAAATGTATACATAATTGTTTACTTAGTCAAAATGGACGAAAAATTGTAAACTTTATGATAATTTAAATTGCGATTGATTTAACATGGACAGTTTCTACAAATTGAAGGTTGAAACAATTTATAGAATTATGGAATAATATGGACGGTTTGTCTCACAATTTGCGTAGATATTTACAACATTTTCCTTTTATACGTTTTTAAACAATAATTATGGGTAATTTTTAATGTCAAAAGAGATTCTAGTAATAACAGCATGTACTTACGAATTCTATCCATCTAATTATACTAAACCTAGGATAAACTAGATATTGAAAATACTGGCTATCATTGTACACATGCATTTTGGCTACACCACACTTATAACGAAATAATATTTAATTTTCAACAAAAACACTCATTTTAGTTGGCATTCACTTTGTTAGAATTGACATTCAAAGATTTAATTAGACATTGACATGCATTTTATTTTTTATTACCAAGAGCGTATTTGTTTTAATTTTTCACCACAATACCGTTATATTTTTTCTCAGTTGGTATAATGTCGTTAATATATACGTTAATAGACGTCATGTTGTCAGCTGATCACGGACAACCTTCAGAAAGATGGATGTAAATAGAATTTTTTACTGTTTTAAATTTAAATCGAGAACAAAAGTTGATTGGTTTTGGTTAATTTGTGTACTAGTGTATTAGTTGGATACTATAATAATTTAAAAGTATAAAAAAGCAATTGTTATGACTTTTATCGTGTTGTATTATTCGGTTTGAGGTTATATTAGAATTTAGTGTGAAGGTTGTCCGGTGACAGAAATTCGTAACTATGACGTACTTGGAAAAGGTCAATATGTCGTCACTCTGGACAAAGTTAGAGATGGGTCGTCATTAAAATCACGGGAATAGAATAGCGTTAAGTTGACCTTGGTACCACGTCACCAGAGTATCGAGGGCAATGAAAGAGCTGACAAACTTGTAAGAAGAGGGTCAGATGTCACACAGTCTGAATTAGGACAGATTCTCGGTGTACCAAAAACCGTAGTACGAGGATCTGGAAATAACTGGATCAGTAAGCAGCACAATAGCTATCTACTGGGTAAACATAACAAGATAAATGCCAAGAGCGTATTTCTTTTAATTTTTCACCCCAATAGCGTTATATTTTTTCTCAGTTGGTATAATGTCGTTAAATATATGTTCGCCATCGCGCAATTCAAATGACGTTATGTTGTCGGTTGATCACGGAAAACTTTCAGAAAGATGGGTGGAAATAGCATTTTTAACTGATTTAAATTTAAATCTAGAACAAAAGTTGATTGGTTTTGGTAAATTTGTGTACTAGTGTGTATTAGTTGGATACTATAATAATTTAAAAGTATAAAAAAGCAATTGTTATGACTTTTATCGTGTTGTATTATTCATTATTCGGTTTGAGGTTATATTAGAATTTAGTGTGAAGGTTGTCCGGTGACAGAAATTCGTAACGATGACGTACTTGGAAAAAGTCAATATGTCGTCACTCTGGACAAAGTTAGAGATGGGTCGTTATTAAAATCACGGGAATAGAATAGCGTTAAGTTGACCTTGGTACCAGGTCACCAAGGTATCGAGGGCAATGAAAGAGCTGACAAACTTGTAAGAAGAGGGTCAGATGTCACACAGTCTGAATTAGGACAGATTCTCGGTGTACCAAAAACCGTAGTACGAGGATCTGGAAATAACTGGATCAGTAAGCTCAATAGCTACTGGGTAAACATAACAAGATAAATGCATACAAAACCTCCATAAAAGAACCATGCCTGAAACAACGCAGACCTTACATGCTGATTTTGCGGTAAAGAAACAAATAGATGAATGAGATATCAACAATTGAAGTGGATAGTTATAACTTTTGCAAATATTTTATTTAAAAACGTTGTCAAAGCGATCACACTGTATGCTGTCTATGACCATTTATCTATAGTCAATATTTTTTTTCCATACCTTGGCTCTTATCTTTTTAACTGAAAAATGTGGGTATACTGTTTATATTGTAACGTTTATTCTAATTTATATTTACAGATTTATATGTAATTCAGTCCTTATTTAATAATTTATGTAATACACTAAACACACTAATTATAATTTATATGAGAGTCACTTAATAAACACTTTATCGAGGCGCGATTACTTTCCTTCGGTATCAACACTGACTGATTGACTAATTGCCTGCAGCGATGCTCGTGGCCTATTTATACTCGCGCGCCGTAATTCTAGAAATCTCTCGACGTTCTGGCGGGTGCACTGGATATTCTCGATGTTTCGAATTTTGGATGCTTCTCGAAAATTGGGCGGAGGAGCCATAGTCGTCTCATACGGGGATTTCACTGGGGGCACTAAGTGAGCATATTAATGCAGTAGCTCGCGTAACAATATTTTAGTCGAAGAGAAAAGCTGATATGTTGTTTTTACCAATAATTCTTCTTATTGCGTTAAACTTATGCCTCTATGACGATTACAGACAGTGCAACTGGAGCATTTAGTGCGTTGGATACTTGAAGGTGTATCCCAGCAAGAAGTCGCTACGGGTTTAAATGTGTCTCAAAGTGTCGTCATCGAGCATGGAATCGACATGGGAATACAGAAAATACACATGGAAGAGGACGAGAACGAGCCTCAACACGAGCTCAAGTCCGTTTAATAGTTCTGACTGCTTGGAGAAACCCCAAGGATTATGTACACAATAGGATAGCTTATCCTCGTAAGAGTATCATTAGACAAGTGTTGAACCCCTACTACGCTGTTTTTACGTTTTAACGCGTTTTACGTCGCCGGTTGATTCCGCCGCTGGTTGGATTCTAGTCGTCTGTTTCTGTTTATACATAATATGAGATTGTGCATAGAGGAATATATCTGCCTATAGTTTTGTTTATACGTAATTTTAGTGTTTAAATTTATAATTTTTGAAAAACTGTAAGATAAAGCTTAAGTATTTTACGACATTGATTTTTATCGTGTTTGTTTCACCAAACAAATTCAGCTTCTTAACAAAGCCAATTAGTTTATTTGGTGAATGATATTTCAGGTCCGAGGGCGAGAGAGAATCCCTGCCAAACATCAGATACCTGATTCGAGCCGCGGCGGGGCAGGCACAAATTATATGCTCTGCTGATTCATCATCTTCCAGACAAAGACGGCAGGTCGGATCTTCCGACAGTCCAAGTTTTAGCATATGATGATTCAGATGACAGTGGCCTGTTAAAAGACCTGTTAGACAACGTAGGTCATGCCTGCTATAGTCTAACATTACTTTGGAGACATTCTTCGAAGGATGTATGAAAGCCTTTGAATGAACCAATCCTGGTAAATTATGCCAGAAGTCTAAAGCTCTTCTTGCCGTCCAGGTATTCAGTGTTTGTTTGTCAAAACTTATTGCGATGCCAATTATTGGTTCTGGTCCGATAGAAACACGTTCGGCACCCTCCCTTGCAAGAGAGTCTGCCTTCTCGTTTCCTTATTCCTTCCATGCCAGAATGGCCAGGGATCCAGACCAGCAATACTTTATTGAGTTCTCCGATTGAGGAGAGTCTTCTTTGGCAGTCTAAAACCAATTTCGACGTTACTCAGTGAGAGCTAAGTGCTTTCAAAGCCGCTTGGCTGTCCGAGAAATTTTTTATTGTTCTATGTATGAGATTGGCTTGCTCCAATCTCTCCACACATGAAACAATGGCGTAAATTTCCGCCTGGAATACGGTTGCATAGGATCCTAGAGAGGTTGAGATTTCTGTCCTAGGTCTGCGCCCGTATACACCTGCACCAGATCCTGAGGGTGTTTTTGAACCGTCTGTGTACCAACAACTGTCTGCTCTTAATAGTTCATCCTTACGGAGGACCCATTCATCTCTATTTGGAATTAGGACGGTATAAGGCAGGCCGTAGTTTACTGTTGGAGGCATTATGTCAGAGGTCATTCCCAGAATACTGTGACTTTCAGTGTCCACTAGCATTCTGCTTCGTTCTGTATAAGCCTGATTTGTGCATTTAGAAATATGTACAATTCTGTAAGTTGTCCATCTAGCCTCTCTTTCCAAAAATATATGGAGAGGAGGTAGGTCCAGAAGGATTTCCATGGCTGCTGACGGTGTGGAGCTGATAGCACCAGTAATTGCCAGGCAAGCCTGTCTCTGTAAACCAGAGAGCTTTGCTTGGGCCGTTCGCTGTAAAGCTTTTGGCCACCAGGCAATAGCTCCATATTTGATCATTGGTCTAACGATCATCACATATATCCAATAGATTTGTTTGGGTCCCAAGCCCCAAGATTTTCCACAGATTCTACGACATGTCCACAAGGATAGTCTGGCCTTATGGATAACTTTTTCCAAGTGAGCGTTCCAAGTAAGTTTCATATCTAGGATAATCCCCAAATATTTTACTTCCGCTGCAAATGGAATAACCTCACCACGGTGGTGGAATATCCTCCAACTTTCTTTTCCTAGTGAAGGGAACTATTATAGTTTTACCAGGGTTAACAGACATCTGTTCCCTCTGACACCAACTGTGGACATCGTCCAACGTCTTTTGGAGGGTATTATATGCTACCCTTCCTGACTTGGTCCTTGCCAAGATGACAAGGTCGTCTGCATACGCTTGCAGTTCTACCCCTCTTCTTTCGAGAGCGCTAAGCGAGTTATCCATCAAGAGTGACCATAGTAGGGGAGATAGTACTCCGCCTTGTGGGCAGCCCCTGGAAACCTTAATGCTAATGGTCTCGTCCTGAAGAGATGTAGTGGCTGTCCTATTAGTGAGCATGGCATGTATCCAACCGATAATGGTTGGTTTGATGCCCTTTTCAGTCAAAGCTGAACCAATGGAGGTCGGTAGTGCATTGTCAAATGCTCCTTCAAAGTCAAGAAATATGGCCACCGCAATCTCCTTGTTGTTAAGGGATTGTGTGATTTTCTCAACAAGGTTGTGTAATGCTAAATCTGTTGATTTGCCAGTTTGATAAGCATATTGGTGGACGCTCAGGGGGGAATTATATAAAGCTACCCGCCTGATGTAGCAATCCAGTGCTTTTTCAAGTCCTTTAAGCAGGAAAGCTGTTAGGCTAATTGGTCTGACCGATTTAGGGTGTGGGTCTGTGCGGCCCACTTTCGGTATATATACCACCCTAGCCGTCAACCAACTGGGTGGTATGTAATTCCACGCCAGACTAGCTCTATACAGTTTAATGAGGATGGGTAAAAGTAATTCCAGTCCGTTTTGCAGCAGAGCTGGAAATATTCCAACCTCACCAGGAGATTTGAAAGGCTGAAAATATTTGATTGCCCATTCAACTACTGGTGCTGTGATAACTTCCTTGGCGGCCTCCCAATCGATCTTTTTTGGCCGCCTTGCGCCCTCAAAGAGCGGAGGTCGATTGTTATCCAGAGTCAAACTTCCAGGAAAGTGATTTTGAATCAAAAGCTCTAACGTTTCTTTTCTAGAGGTCGTGAAAGTGCCATCAGGTCGCCTCATCAACCCAATCTCGGCAATCGACTCTTCAGAGAGAATCTTGTGGATTCTAGTACTACGAGGTAGAGGTAGAGGTTACTTTACCTTTATTTACTTTGTAAGTATATCTTTTTATAGTTTTTAAACCAAATTTTAATACTTAATTAAACATTTTAAGAAATACTTGCTACGTGCTATATCGTGTTGTAAAAATAATCAACTTGAAGAAAGTCGGCAATAAAGATGTCATTTTCCATTGCTTCCCTCTTGCAAGAGATTTAGTATCTTGTACTGTACAAAAAGAGTGGAAAAAAATATTATTTATAAAAAAAATGGTATATATCACTTTCTTTATTTTTTTGAATCCAGATTTGCATTTGCGCCGAAAATTGAAAAAAACTGCAGTTCCAACTTTAAATTTAGAAACAATTGATGAGAAAAATGTAATTTGTCCTCAGCCTAAAAAGTTAGCTACAGTGCAACCTGAAATTGACTAACTCATTGTTTGATAAAGGGCGAATGTTTTCTCACAATGCTTCTGAACTTTCAGATAATAGTACCTAATTGCTAAAAAATACACACTCTTAAAACTGCAATCGCGCAATAAAATAAAAAATTTAAATACTTTTATGAATTATTTCAAGTCCAAATATTATAAAAAACCAACTAAAAAGTCCGCCAAAGCTCAAATTTCAGAAAAAAATACTTAAAATGGTTCTTACAAATAACCAGATTGATTTGCTTTCCAAAAAAAGAAAAAAGGTAGTTTGGACAAGACAGGAAATCTCGGTGGCATTTACCATTAGATATTATTACAAAAAATGTTATTTATATCTCCGAAGTCAATTAAATTATCCATTGCCAGCACTGTAGTCTTCGCCGTTGGGCATCTCAGCTGGACGTAAGCGAAGGAGTGCTTACTGATATATTGATGATGATGAAACTAGCTGGAGATAATTATGATAAAAAATACTATCGATATAATAGCCCACAATAATTTACCTATTTAAAACCGACCGCTGGCGCAATATTATGCCGGCTGCCGGCCCAGTACAGTGTCGACGTCACAGTTGGTTCTTTTCTGTCTTACAAATCGAGGCACATGAGCTATCCTATTGTGTACATAATCCTTGGAGAAACCCAACATTTACGGCTTCAGGAATCAACAGCTTCTTTAGACAAGCTACTGGACTAGTTGCTTCTTGCCAGACTATCAGAAGAAGGCTGCATATTCGTAATTTGAGGGCAAGAAGACGCCCTACATACCCACGGTTAACGGCGGCGCATCGGTGGGCTATAGAGCACAGCAATTGAAAGTTGGAGGCATTGTCTTTTCCCCGACGAATCACGATTTCGGTTGTATACGTCAGATGGTCGAATTTTAGTCTGGAGAGGAAGAGGACAGAGGTATATAATGCAAATTTAATGGCGCCAACTACTCTTTTCGGTGGAAGATCGGTTTGTGTGTGGGGCATTTATGATGGCCGTACTGAGCTGCTGCTCTTGATTCAGCAAACAATGACTGCTGTAAGATATAGCGACATGGTTATGGATCCTATAGTCGTACCATTTGCTGGCGCCATAGGCGCAAGATTTGTTTTTATTGATGATAATGCTCGTCCTCACCGAGCAAGACTTGTGAACGACTGGGTAGAACATCATGGGTTAACTAGGTTGGAGTGGCCACCCTGCTCACCAGATATGAATTGCATCGATCATGTTTGGGCTGAAAAGTTACACCCATTAGCTAACGCATTGCAAGTCATCTGGGTAGGCATTCCACTGCAGTTCAATAATTTAATAGATAGTCTCCCAAATGGAGTAACAGCATTAAGGCGAGCCCGAGGTGGTCCTACACGGTATTGATTTTCACAAAGAACCGTTGTAAATAGCATAATGAAGGAACTTTGTATGCTTTTATTTTACTTAATTTGGCATTTTTTCTTAAACACCAAATTTTCTTTATTTAATATTTGTTTTCTGGGTTGCTTTTGTTATTCTCTGAATAAACTTTCATTCCACGAAAAATATTTACAAAGAAAATTCAGAAATTTTTATATTATCCACTTCAATTGTTGAGCAGAGTTAAAATAAAATAAATAATATTAAAATTCAAAAATATAAAAACGTGATATATTTAAAGAGAAACGGTTAAATAACCATTTTTATTGATTTAAAACAATTAAATGGATTTAATTAAATTAACTTCGGTAACTAAATTAACAATAAACATCTAATAGTCTTTAAATTTACGGTAATTGCGTGTCGACGATTCGTCACCTCGTGCCTTACGTTCAGAAAAAAAATAATTCTATGACTGTGGGTGTTGAGGTTACTTAATTCCCAACAAGGGTTAACGAAGTTAATTAAACCATGAGTCGATCTGGGATAAGCATTCATGCAGTCAGTAATTCATTCATTCTTTATCTTAAGGTTTTTGAAATAAGTTCAGTGGATATAATTAATGTGAAAGGTGTGTGTGCAGTTCCGACGGCATTGAAAAGGTATACCTATAGAAGTTTATGTGTTGTTGGTGAATCTGTGAAAATGTGGTGAAAAAGTGTTTGGTAAAGAGAATTTTTAATGCTAATCCTATTGAATTTACCTATACGTAATACCTAGTTGGTTTCAACAGATTAGATACTCAATTAGAAACTGATCACTCTAATTAAGTATTATTGAATGCGTGAACGAAATGGTCTGTGAATGAGCAGACTCTAATAATATAGTAGCATTCAATTAGTCTGAATAAGAAAGGCTGTGTCTGAAAAAAATTATTTTTTATAAAGATAATTATTGTTATTAACTGGTACTAAGTAGAGGTAATTTGATAATACCGGTCCAAAGATTTAAATAAGTGCAAATACACAATAATAATAAAAGTAGAAGGTATAATAACATAAAAACGTCATATCTATAATGTACCTGAGAAAACTTCTACTAATTCGACGCTGTAGATTATGCCCATGAAAAGTTTCTAAAGTCTATAATTTTTTTTAATTTTCAAAATCGGAACCAAGTTTTCTCAAACAGTTCTATATACGGAAATCCACTAATTCGACTACTTAAATTACGAAAATGCCCATAAAGAGTGCCTAGAGTCGATAGTAAAAAAAATTTATTTTTCGAATTTCCGTATCTCTCACTTTTTTCATGCCCTCGTATACAAAATATCGTAGATGTGATGCTGCTGATTTTTTTCCATATTTGTTTATTATTTGAGAGTGTGTCTCTAGAATTTCAGCTCGAAATTCCCATTATTATGGGCTCTATGATTTTTTGACTTAATGCGTGTGTTTTCGACTAAACATAATGTCGCTTTCATATTATCAAAATAGGAACTAGGTTTTCTCAGAAATACTTGGAAATCCACTAATTCGACCTCGTAGATTACGAAAATACCCATAAAGAGTTTCTAAAGTCGCTAGTTAAAATTTTTTATTTTTCGAATTTCCGTAGGTAGGTACACCTCTCAATTTGCATACCCTCGTATACAAAATATCGTAGTTACGATGCTGCTGATTTTTTTTTCCATATTTATTTATCATTTGAGAGTGTGTTTCTAGAATTTTAGCACGAAATTACTGTTATTAAGGGCTCTACGATTTTTTGACCTAATGCGTGTGTTTTCGACTAAACATAATCTCGCTTTCATGTTATCAAAATCGGAACTAGGTTTTCTCAGAAATACTTGGAAATCCACTAATTCTACCCCGTAGATTAAAAAAATGCCCATAAAACATTTCGAAAGTCCATAGTCTTTTTTTTTCGAATTTCCATACATCTCACTTTAATATACCCTCGTATACAAAATATCGTAGATACGATGATGCTATTTTTTTTCAAGATTTGTTTATTATTTGAAAGTGTGTATCTGAAATTCCAGCCCAAAATTCCCATTATTATGGGCTCTACGATTTTTTGTCATAGATAATGCATGTATTTTCGACTTCCTATAACATACCCTTACTTGCAAATCCGCTGCTTACTGTTGTTATTGTTTGTTATAATTAATAACTATGTAGATATAAAAGATTGAAATTTATTATTTGGTGTAAATTGTTTAAAATTTTTGTGAATTTCAGGTATTGAAAATCACCGTCAAAGTGGAGAATTCAGGATTCTATGAAATACCAAAAACCATGTCGCCGGATTTAGAGTCTAAAGAGGATGTCAAAGTACAAGAGCCGAAAAAACCTTTGAAGCTTGTTTTAAAAGAGCAATGGCCATTAGGGGTTAAAATTTTAGAACTGGTAAGTACTGGTATAAACAATAAAAAAATTTCATGTGTTTTTGAATTTAATAATAAAAAAGTTTCCCATTTTCTGGGAACTTAAGTAAACACACTGTATATTTCAGCTGATTTGTGCAATTTGTATGGGTTTTATATATGACCCCGCTATGACTTCTGGTCTAGGAAAGACCCACATGATGCATGTTGGAATTATGTACACTGCTTACACAGGATTCATGGTGATTAATTGTGTCCTAATTATTGGAAGGTCATTAGATGATAAAATTCCATACAGAACGATGTCATTGTTCGCCTTAATGGGAGCTGTCCTATTTCTAATAACATGTAAGTAACAAATTCAATAGGAATCAAAACTATTTTGTAAAAATTGGACAATGTAAAGAAATAATAAAATAGATGGTCAGTATAAATGTGTTAATTTGCCTACGAGATCTGTCTTTACATTTTTCACTATCTATCACTATCCAGTTTTTTTTTTCAAAAATTAGTGGTGGTTCAGGCTCAGGAGGGTATTGCGTAATCCTTGATTGATTGGTTCAGCACCACCAGTCAGAGGCTTAGAGACCTGGGCACCTCAGACTTTAGGCTTTTTGTGCTCTTGGTTATAGAGACCAGTAGCCCTTATCAGGCTCAACAGTCGTTTCACTAGGTTCTTCTTGGAGAAATCCTCCCTTGGATACTCTAGTCCTATATAGAAGTCTATATCTTCAATGAGACAGTGCATGCTTCACATTCGACGTTAATGTGAGAGGCTGCTTCCTCCTCTTCCATACATAACCGACAGATAGGTTCCTCCCTATATATGCCAATTGTATGCATGTGCTTCCTTAAGGTACAGTGATCGGTGAGTAATCCCGTCACTTCCCTTATCTAGCCCTTGCTGAAGTTTAATATTTCGAGCATAATCCTTGGTTGAACCTCTGTTTATTTATTTGAGAGCAATCTTTACTGTTTTCATTCGACATGGTTGCAGAAACATCCCAATTAAGGCAGTAATCTAGCCCTGGAATATATATTGTAAAGATCTATGAAAATTGATAGGTATCTATGTGTAAGTATGGGTTATGTCAATTTTGAAAATTTTTAATTTTGAAAGAAAATTTTTAAAACATAGTTATCAGGGAAAAAAGGATATACATTGAATGTGGGTGGTGATGGTAACAATTATAAGATTTTTGAAAAATATTTGGGTGAGATAGAAAGTTTTTGACCAGAGAGGAAAATTGAAAAAAGTAGAATCAAAATTAAAATAATCCATTGAATTTAAAATATATTTAACTGGAAAATAGGAAGAAGTAATCATGCAAATCATATAAAAATTGGAGATATGAATTATACAACAAAAGACGTATTTGGCAATTAGAAATATTAAGAATAGAAAATATTTGAAGACCGAAGAAACATAAAAATTCACAATAAATTTTAGACCATCAGAAATTTTGATATTTGATATTAATAAGAAAGTTAATTAAATAATTCTAATGGAGAGTTAATTCTTTAAAGAAAAAAAAATTAATTTATATATTTCAAATTGGTAATTTTTTTAATTAAATTGTCTAATAAATAAGGATATTTGAAACAAAATTTGATTTCAAAATAATTTAGTTTTGAACCCAATCCTGTGATAAGAATTTTTGAAATAAATCAACAATTGAAATTAAATAAAAAAAGATTAATATATTGTAATGTTTTTGTTATTTATTTAAATAGTTTTCACTTGTGGGATAAAATTATACACACTACTATGGCTAATTACTATTTATTTGTTTAAAGAAACACACACTGTATTAAACCTTAATGTCTACTAATTTATTTACACTCGGTATAATAGTTCTAATTTATTTTTACCACTTGAATATTACACTATTTATATTTACTATTTCTTTCACTGTCCGATTACTAAGAACTTCTGTAAACTATCTGCGAACTAACTCTTTGTCTTCGTTTCACTAATACATTTTTCCGCGTATATATATGGTCCTTCTCAACTCTCGAAAATTCCAGTACCTTCGGCGATCGTCCTATGCAACAACAAAGCGTTTTACTCGAATGTTCTCGAAAGGGGCGCAGCCACCAAAATTTACAGTCGAGGGACAGGGCCGGCTTTGGGTTGGTGACCTCGCAACAATATAATTATAAAAGATTAATATAACAATTAAAACTATTTCATATCGACGATAACAGTTTATAAAAATCAATATAATATATCGAAAGTGTGTCATGAAAATTCGACGGATAACTTTTGGAAGTGAAACATTTTTGGTTACAAACTGTCGCTCAACTTAAAGATCAACGCTGCTAGTTTTATTATGTTAAAAGATTGTTTGTTTTCTAATAAATCATACATTTTTCAGGTATTCTTCTGACCGTCGATCGATTTTATCTGATGAAGCATTATTTCTACCATCCAAACATGCACCTACTAACAATGATGACAACTTCGATTGTTTTTGCTTTTATTAATGTTGTAGTTTTTGCGGCTGATGCAATGTTTACTTTTATACGAAAAGAAGACTTCTAAATTTTAAGAATTAAAAAGAAAAATTTTGAAATAAAAATTTACTCATTGTAAAAACCTAAGTATACGACAAATAATTGATATACCTACATAGAAAAGTTGTGTTTTAAGCAAATATTATTGAGAAATTCATTTGGTGTAGTTAGCATTTGATTCAGTTGCATTTCATTCTCGACTTGGCAGGAGAAATATTTTGCACGCTTTTAAGAAGTATTAAGACAATATCAGTATCCATGGATATATTGGTACTATTGGAATAATTTCCTTCATAGCCATTTTTCCAGATTTTATATTGATTACTATACACTGGGATAGGCATTCAGAATAATAGTATAAATTGTACAACAATAATTATTTTTCCTCGTTTAAAATTTCAAATGCTACGAAAAATTATATCGCCTACTGCTCAATAACCATCAATTTTACCCTATGTTACCATTGTACAAAATAATAATTGATATAAGTATTTTTATTTAAAATGTATTTTTATTTTCATAACTTATCAAACCTCCGTCCAATATTAGTATAGTCGTAACAAGTTTTTAGGTAGATGTTAAGTAATAATTTCCCGAGCACTACCTAAAAATTAGATTTACGTTTCATATATTAGGAAAACTTGTATTTTATTGTTATTTTTATATATTTTGTACCATATTATTGAAAAATAAATTAATTTTGTTTTTACGTGCTTTTTTTACTTCGAAAGTTAAAAGATTGTAAAGTACGACCAGAAATCTAAGAAGGTCGTAAATCAATATACCTAAGCCGACGACCCTCATTATTACCTATTGTTGGAAATATAGATAAGCAATAAACATGTGTGTCCCCTGAAAGATTCCCAGGTCTTAATACCAAAAACCAATAACGCAACCCTTAATCAAAACCCTCCTGAAACGTGGAAACTGAAAAACGCGAATTGGAACTTATTTAAACAAAAAATTGAAGAGGAAATAAAAAACATTCAGAAACATTTAGAAAACATTTAGAAATTAATGAAGAATAATTTAGTTATAATTATAAAATCTGCAGAAGTATCTATTGTAAAAACTAAACATATTAAAAGGAATAAAATAGAAGCAATAAACAAATGCAAGCATCCAAGAGCTCATACTGAAGCTAGTAATTCAACTGGTGGTCGTAGTCTCTGCGTAGACTCGACCGCCTGCTGATAACTCAAGTACTGGGTGATTTATGACCTTCTTAGAACTCTGGTCGTACTTTACTTGATATTAGTATATTAAGCTGAGCGTTTATCATAGACACTCGTAACAAAACTAATAATCCAATCCTTCTTGATATCATGGACATCGCTAGGACAGTTTTTACGTTAATGTCAACATCAGATAAAAGAAATTACGTCTTCTTTTTTTTGTATTTAAAATTATTCGAGATCTGATCTGTGGTTCCTTCTAAAATGGGTCGTTGTTCTATACGTGCTGTCGAAATATTTGAGTACATCTCTGCTTAAATCGATAGGACCTACCCAGAGAATCCCACTGAAACTTGCGCATAATAAAACCACCCCTATTTAAAGATGGCGACAGAATACACCACCTATGAATGCAAAGGGAGATGTGCCGGAGAATTTGTTTTAAAGGGAGCTTTATTCAGGGCTGTACTTTAAAAAATGAGAGGAAATTATATATTACTGGAAGCTTTTTTTAAAAGTTTGCTTTTTTCACGGCAAATATATCAAATATAAAACCATTTTAGGATTTTAGAAATATGAAGAGACAGCATGTTTAATAAATAGAAATCTGTAATGTAGTAACCAAAAGTATAAAAAAGATAATAGAAAGAGAAAATATATGTACCTATACTCTGTTCAAATTTCATTTACACCGCGTCGAAACAATATTACCGGCAGACGTTTTGCGTTCGTATTGGTGGATGAAAATAGTGTAGAGTGCAACGAATTTCCCAATACGAATGCAAAACGTCCTTCGCTAGAGCTTTTGTCAGTTGGAGTTATTGTTTTGACAAAGCGTAAAAGAAATTTGAACAAAAACACAAATTATCACACGGTAATTTAAATAATAATTGATGTTCGAGTTGAAATATTTTGTGCGATCCACAAAAGTTCTCGCCAAAAGGTCATCGCAGAATCTCCACATAACAGTGACAGATTAATCGATTCAACTTAATTATTTAAATTACCAATAAAATGTATAGTTTGCGGTTTTTGTTGGGTCATATTACCTACTCTTAAAGATTGTTATAAAATAGTTATTTATACAGGGTGATTCATTACTAATTGGAAATAATTTAACAGTAGAATCCTGACTTCAAATTACGGAGATTTAACCCAAAACACCTAAAAAAAATGTAGCTGCTTATTTAGTTACAGGGTGTTTTGTTTAAAAATTTAAAAACTATTTGTGCTCAGTACTTTAAAACTGTTTTACTTATTCATTTCATATTTGGCAGAAAGTGTAGACACTGCACACCCTACTAAATTATGTTAAACAAACGTTTCTGGCTACTACCAGAGGCGTACGACAGGGGCAAATGACAGGTTAATCGTTCCCAAATTCTACGACACTGGCGGAATAGAAATTTTAGCATAAGTTTTCGATTCTCCAATACTTTTTACGTAAATAAAGTACTCTTTTCTCATAACGATAAAGTCAATATTTCTCGAGATATTCCAAGTTAAACATGAAGCTGCACAATTTTGATGTGTAATAACTATGTCGATGTTTTGGACCAGTGAATTGCATTTAATACGCAAATGAAACTTTAATCCGTAGATAAAGATATTTAAATTTATTGACAGAAAACTTACATTTTATTTAGGTGTTTTGGGTTAAATCTTCATAATTTGAAGTCAGGATCCTACTGTTAAATTATTTCCAATTAGTAATGAATCAACCTGTATAACTAGTTCCAAAGTGAACGTATCTTTTAAATTTTTGCTAAGTATATAATCTTTTATTTACCAAAAAGCATCATTCAATGTGCAGGCTATCAATATACTCGTATCTAAATTGTAACTCTAGGCACTTGTGTCGAAATTCTTTCTATTAAACTGTGCTTTTAATCGACATTCGATAAATTTTCGACTTCTGCAACGACACTATAAAATAAACTACTTGCAATTAAGTTGGGTTATAGAAACCATAAGAATTTTTATCTCTACGAAATTGTCAACATGTGACGTTAGGAGGGTCGGAGAAAATAACTTTGGATCCATTCGTAAAGGCAGATAAACTGTATTTGATAATATTGAAACGGTTGATATTTTGTCAAGTATTTACCTACAATAATGTTACATTTTACGTGTTATAAATTGCGTTAATTGAGTTAATACCTACTACTTGAAATACTTTCACTAGTAATACCACTAGAGGTCAAAAAATTTCCAGATTTAATTTTACCTCGTGTGGTATTCGGTAAGAAAATTCCACACCGAATTGTGTTTGCAATTCAAATAATTAAAATTTATATTTCGATTTCCAACAACGCCATTTTTGGCCGTTTGAAGTTTGGTCGACTTGATTATTTAGTTACCATGGCAACTAAGTGAAATCCTAACCTAAAAATTATTTCAGTTTTGAAGCTGTCAAGCGGCTCGACGTAAAAAAGACCTTTAAATTGTTGATTTCTACTCGTTGTAGTTGCACGAAAATACCATCTCAAGACACAACACAGTATATTCTTTATTTTTACATAAGTTTTGAGTAACTACAGTGGTATAAAATTGCTTTTTTGCAAATATAAACCAGTGTGCCAAAAAAAATTCCAGTATAATTCATCCGTTGCCATGGTGACCTGTCAAAAAAACACGTTTTGATTGGTTAAAAATTACAGGTGTGGAATTTTCTTTAAAACACAGTTATTGAATTAGTACGAATGTAATGCTAATATAATTCATTAAGTTTGAACAAATGCATGTTTCAACAATGTTCATTGCTGTAGGAGTAAACCCATTCAACCCTTTTGAACATATTTGAGACATAGTTGAAACTTTTAACAAAGATCTGGTAGTACTTCAGCAGAAGCAGCTATAGGTGTACGGAAAGAGGTATTAGAAAAAGCAGCTCCTGATATTTTGTCAAAAAATCTAGTTTAGTGAACCAACGCGGATTTTGATGAAATATTTTTTTTTATTAATTCGAGGTCGCTGAATACGAAAATGAAAAAAGAAATCGGCGCTCTCTTACCAAAAACGAGTTATGAATTTTTGAAGATGAGTTCAGATCCAGCACTGCACTGGTTTGATTGTCATATTATAACTGCTTTAAAATGATGCATTATAACAATTATAACAATTTTAAATACACTATAATTGCTTTTTACGTTATTCCTCTCACACACACATTTAAAAAACACAGATATTGATATTCATTTCTTGTAAATTCTTTTTTTAATTCCACAATTATAATATCTTTTGACATTTTCATGTAATATGACTGACATATAAGGTTCAGCAACCTCGAATTAATTAAAAAAAAAAATATTTCATCAAAATCCGCGCTGGTTCACTAAACTAGACTTTTACCAAAAAAATTGATATAAGTAAGTTAAGTCTCCTGATTGTTTTCTTAAAACGAAATTACGATTCTTACAAACCCAAAAAGTTAGAATTTTGACTTGAGAAAATATTATAAAGCTTTTACAAGAGGCGGATATTAAACTTCAAGGTGGCTGGAAAAGTGACAGAGTAGCTGGAGGATATATAGAACATTCACGCGAAAATAAAAATAGGTATCCAGTCTTGGGAGAAAAATAAATTATCAAATATTTCACCTTCTATGCACAAGAAACCGAAAAGTTACAAATAAACAACCAGCCTAATGGAATAATTTCTTCATTAATTTAACAAATTGCAATAATGTAGTATTTAATTTGAATGTTAGAATTGTTGTTTTCAGTAAACTTTTCATATTTTTGCATAGTATACTCCGATATTTTTTCATTCGAGTCCTCAGTACTCTAATGAAATCATTATAGTACTCAATTTAATAAAGTATGTAATTTTGACACTAAATTATAAATATAACAGTTATTTATTGTAATAGTGCATTAGATAGTGTTTTATCCACGCAAGAAGTGGATAAAACACGAATGGAATACAACTTTTTATCCACAATCACAGCCATTTAGAATAAGATTTCTTCAAATAGTGATTTGACATTACGCTCTGACGGCAGCTGCAACGTCAAAAATTATTTAAATTAATTAAAAAAAAATTTGGGAGGTGATGAATGGCTGCTATTTATTTTCGATTGTTTATCGACTCCATTTTTTGTGAAAATTTGTGAAGTTTGTGAAAAAAGCAAGAGAGAGATTTTGCTTCTGAAATAATCCTTCAGGAAGCTGAAGAAGCAACTCTCCAATTATTGCCTGCGAAGTCCAGGGAACATTATGAAAAGGTATTTTCCGAATTTAATGAATGGAAAGAAAAGCGAGGCGTAATGACAATAAATCAGGAAGTTCTGCTATCTTATTTCTTAAATTTGAAGAAAAAGTATGCAATATCATCCATGTAGTCGAAGTACTCGATGCCGAGGGCCGTTATAAAGGTCCATAAAAAAAAAGACATTGGAAAATATAGTAAGCGCACTGCCTAACTGAAGAGTGAGTGGAAAGAGTACAAGGCAAAGAAAGCTGCGGTATTGGAAAGAGCACAAGTGGAAGAATTTTTGATAAGGGCTTGTGATAAAGAATATTTGATGATTAAGGTAATATCTCTTAACCTTTTAGACATTGTAGATAATAAACTTGGAAATATTTCAGGTTGCATTAATGGGGGTGTCTGTCGTGGTTGTTAATTGATGCATTCGAAAAACAGTGATGTAGAAGAGAGGGGCGCATATTTGCTTGTTTCGATACCAGATACCAAGACCAGTATTTCACGAAAATTCACAATTATGGAAGAAGGATTCTTTATCAATACTGTGGAGACGTGTAGAAAATGCATGTCCTCACGTCCGAATAAGTTATCCAACGACAGATTCTTTTTACGATACAATTATCAAAAATGTACTTCACAACCTGTTGGAATCAACACTTTGTCGAAAGTTCCTTCAAGAGTTGCTTCACTTTTTAATCTGGCAAACGCTGACCTTACAATCATTAAACGACAAGGTGGGTGGAGAAGCTTCGCTGTAGCAGAAAGTTATATCGATGATTCTATATCTAATAAGCTTGATATCGCAAGGAAGATCCAAGGTACTCCTGGTACTTGTCGTTCCTTACAAGAGGAGCCATCCACTGTTTCTACAGATTTATCAAAAACTTCGACAAGCACTATGCGCCAAAAATGTCTCGGCTGTCACTCCCAGGTTTGTTTTGATTTATGTATTGACAGTTTTCAGTTTTATCATTTTGAACAACAATAATAAAATGGCCTGGAGGCATTTTTGTTGATTATTTCCTTCCTAATAATTTTGACCAATCGCTATCAAGAATTGGTATGTCAAATATAAATTTTAAGTGGAAAAATTACTTAACAACTGTCAACTTAGCTGACAGCAGTTTTTCGGGAAAAAAAATCTAAAAAATTTCATGCAAGTTTGACAAGTTGAGTATGAAGTAATTACCTTTTCTAGCTTGAAAGTTATATTGTTCTTATTAATTATTGTTCTTATTATTTTAATTAAAAAAAATGTTGTATTAAAATAAAATGTTTATTTAACTCAGGAAATAATCTTACCAAATATCCCTCGTGCATCTAATTTTTCCTGTGGAAAAATTGGAACACTCGTTTCTAAGTAATCAGTTTTAACAAATAGCATTCGTGAAAGTGGAAAAATCCTCGTCTTCGACTCGAGTTTTAAAACCACTCTCGCTCATGCTATTTGTTAAAACAAATTACTTAGAAACTCGTTTTTCCGAATTTTTCCGGAAAAATTAAATGCACTAGGGATATTACCCCCGATAATTTTCCAAAATAATAATGGACCAAGGAACATTAATTGACTTGGTACGTCAATATACTCACCTTTATGACAAAAAACACCGAGAGTTCAAGAACAAGCAAGCAAAGCAAAATGCTTGGTCAAAAATAGCCAGCGTAATGGACTGCCCAAGTAATGAAAATGATCTATTATTTCTCATTATTCATACTTTTTATTTATAGGAGAAGAAGTTCAAACGGCTTGTATGTATGTATGTAAATTGGGGTGACATTCACTGAGACCTAAAAGATTTTTTGTGCCCCCTTACTTCTACTTAGTTCCCGAGGAAAGTCTCAGAGACTAGTAGCTCCTTTAGTCCTATTTCCCGGAGGAATTTTAGGATATCTGCAGGCTTTAACTTAGGTAAATGTCCCTCTTCTATCCAGTAATCTCCAAGGTGTTGTCCCCTAGGATTCTGAATTGCTGTACAGTTCGCAAGTATGTGGATGGAGGTTTCTTCTTCCATACCACAGAATCTCCATTCTTCTTCCTCCACTATTTTGAGCTTTTGAGGTGCCCATTCAGGCGACAATGTCCCGTAAGGATGCCTGTTAAAACTCTTAGTGCAGTTTTACTTTGACTTATGCATTCATTTGATCTCAACAGGTTGTAGTCACCCAGAAGAATCTTTGATTGCCTAAGTCCTACTAGATCTTTCCAATGGTCAGATCTTCTCTTTTCTTCGGCTTTGCCTATTTCTTCCAATATTACATTGGAGCTGATACCGCAAAAGGGTTCCGGCCCCCAAAAGGGACTTCTCTTAGAAATAGGTATGTTACAGAACGACGAAATCACTGAATGGCGCTTTTTCTATCAAATGTCCTTTCTTGAACAATATATGGCGGTCAGGAAGTAATTCATCATTACTATTTTAAATCTTGTTCACTCATCAATAATATTTTCAGGACTCTTGGGAATGTAGAAATGGCTGCAAATATTTCTAATATGCAGCAATCAACAGAATTCAATATCTTCGAAACTGAGGAGTTGCAGGATGGGGAAACTGAAGGGGGGGGGGGAGATACTGATTCCAATTCCACTCAAGCAACTTCTCATCTGTTTCAATCTTCAGATTCCTCCCAACTACCTGCATCTCACTCTGATGAATCACCAGTTATCTCTTCTCAAACACCAAGCTGTACTTTGGCAACTACTGCATCTCAACACAAAGAATATATATATATTCTATGAAACGATCGAAAAAAAGAAAAAATGACATTTCAAGTTTTGAGAACAGTATTGTATCGACTCTAGGAACCTTGGAAAATATGCTGAAGGGTTCAAACTCCAATGATGAAGATGATGACTTTTTATTCGGGAAAAGTATTGGACGAAGTCTAAAACTGCTGAAGAGATGGAAAATTAAAGCAAGAGCCGAAATAGAAAGTTGTCAAATACTTGAAAAGTGTAAAGAAGATTAGAAATGTTATAACTCGTTCATTTCAGAGTACTTTTTTTAGTTATTTGTTGTTGGAATTACAATTTTTTATTTATTTTTGTGATACTTTAACTCAATCTGAGGCCGTGTTCTTTATATTTTCGTAAGTATATATAATAATTTCGATTAATCGATTTTTTTCGATTAATCAATTAATCGATTAACATCGATTAATCGATTAATCGAAAATAATCGATTATTTTATATAATCGATAATCGATAATCGATTATGTTTTGTGATAATCGCCCAGCCCTAATTTTGAGTCGATATTGCGAAGGATTAAGGGAGTTAGAAAAAAGCAATTTGTTTCGCAAAATATTTCCATACCCTACCCCTTTGATCTAAATTTTCGACAATAAAAAATAAAAAATGCTTAAAATTTGTAAAGAGGGGTTTTTTGCTCCGGAAAATCGACTGGCACAATCAGTTTTTTGATAAAATCATTATTTCGTCTTCAAATAGAGTCATGAAATTTTCGAAAATCCACTTTTCAAAACAAAAAATACTCATAACTCGACTAATGGGAAAGATAGAACGTTCTAGTCTTCACCAATCGATAGAGGGGACAATTTTACATATTTTGGTGAATTTTGAGTCGATATTGCCAAGGATTAAGGGAGTTAGAAAAAAGCAATTTGTTTTCTCAAAATATTTCCATACCTACCCCTCTGTTCTAAATTTTCGACAAAAAAAAAATAAAAAATGCTTAAAATTTGTAAAGAGGGGTTTTTTGGACCGGAAAATCGACTGGCAAATCTTGACAATTTTTTTAAGTCTTAAACTTCAAAATATTTTCGTAAGTTCCAAATTGTCAATCTTTTTAAAGGCGTGAGTTAGGGAAAAAATTAGTTAAATATAATAATAGTTCTTGATCACGATGTTTGTTGAAACTCTATTTTTAAAGTTTCGGTAGCGGTCCAGCTGCCGTTATCAAGAATAATGAAAAATAATAAATTTTCGAATCATCGAAAATTGATTATTTTCGATTAATCGATTATTTTCGATTAATCGATTATTTTCGATTAATCGATTATTTTCGATTAATCGATTATTTTCGATTAATCGATTATTTTCGATTAATCGATTATTTTCGATTAAACGATTATTTTCGATTAATCCATCATTTTAGATCAATCGATTAATCGATTATTTTCGATTAATCGGTTCTTTTCGATTAATCGATTCTTTTCGATTAATCGATTCTTTTCGATTAATCGATTCTTTTCGATTAATCGATTCTTTTCGATTAATCGATTTTTTTCGATTAATCGATTTTTTTCGATTAATCGATTTTTTTCGATTAATCAATTAATCGATTAACATCGATTAATCGAAAATAATCGATTATTTTATATAATCGATAATCGATTATGTTTTTTGATAATCGCCCAGCCCTAATTTTGAGTCGATATTGCCAAGGATTAAGGAAGTTAGAAAAAAGCAATTTGTTTCGCAAAATATTTCCATACCTACCCCTTTGTTCTAAATTTTCGACAAAAAAAAATAAAAAATGCTTAAAATTTGTAAAGAGGGTTTTTTGGGCCGGAAAATCGACTGGCATAATCAGTTTTTTGATAAAATCATTATTTCGCCTTCAAATAGAGTCATGAAATTTTCGAAAATCCACTTTTCAAAACAAAAAATACTCATAACTCGACAAATGGGAAAGATAGAACGTTCTAGTCTTCACCAATCGATAGAGGGGACAATTTTACATATTTTAGTGAATTTTGAGTCCATATTTCCAAGGATTATGGGAGTTAGAAAAAATCAATTTGTATCGCAAAATATTTCCATAGCTACCCCCTTTGTTCTAAATTTTCGACAAAAAAATTATAAAAAATGCTAAAAATTCGTAAAGAGGGGTTTTTTTGGCCAAAAAATCGACTGGCACAATCAGTTTTGTGATAAAATCATTATTTCGCCTTCAAATAGAGTCATGAAATTTTCGAAAATCCACTTTTCAAAACAAAAAATACTCATAACTCGACAAATGGGAAAGATAGAACGTTCTAGTCTTCACCAATCGATAGAGGGGACAATTTTACATATTTTAGTGGATTTTGAGTCGATATTGCCAAGGATTATGGGAGTTAGAAAAAAGCAATTTGTTTCGCAAAGTATTTCCATACCTACCCCTTTGTTCTAAATTTTCGACAAAAAAATATAAAAAATGCTTAAAATTTGTAAAGAGGGGTTTTTGGGCCGGAAAATCGACTGGCATAATCAGTTTTTTGATAAAATCATTATTTCGCCTTCAAATAGAGTCATGAAATTTTCGAAAATCCACTTTTCAAAACAAAAAATACTCATAACTCGACTAATGGGAAAGATAGAACGTTCTAGTCTTCACCAATCGATAGAGGGGACAATTTTACATATTTTAGTGAATTTTGAGTCGATACTGCCAAGGATTAAGGGAGTTAGAAAAAAGCAATTTGTTTCGCAAAGTATTTCCATACCTACCCCTTTGTTCTAAATTTTCGACAAAAAAAAATTAAAAATGCTAAAAATTCGTAAAGAGGGGTTTTTTGGTCCGGAAAATCGACTGGCACAATCAGTTTTTTGATAAAATCAATCTTTCGCCTTCAAATAGAGTCATGAAATTTCGAAAATAATCGATTCTTTTCGATTAATCAATTAATCGATTAACATAGATTAATCGATTAATCGAAAATAATCGATTATTTTATATAATCGATAATCGATTATGTTTTTTGATAATCGCCCAGCCCTAATTTTGAGTCGATATTGCCAAGGATTAAGGGAGTTAGAAAAAAGCAATTTGTTTCGCAAAATATTTCCATACCTACCCCTTTGTTCTAAATTTTCGACAAAAAAAAAAAAATGCTTAAAATTTGTAAAGAGGGGTTTTTTGGGCCGGAAAATCGACTGGCATAATCAGTATTTTGATAAAATCATTATTTCGCCTTCAAATAGTGTCATGAAATTTTCGAAAATCCACTTTTCAAAACAAAAAATACTCATAACTCGACTAATAGGACAGATAGAACGTTATAGTCTTCACCAATCGATAGAGGGGACAATTTTACATGTTTTAGTGAATTTTGGGTCGATATTGCCAAGGATTATAATTATATTATAATATAATATACCCATCACTTTATCTTTCAATTTCCTCTGAAAATTGAGAAATAGAAAGTATTGTTCAGAAATTGACTGAAAATCAATAATATAATTTATTCAAAAAGGTACATGACATAACTAAAAAACAATGCGATAACAATGGTAACATGTAGTTTCTTCATCTTCAAATATGAAGAGCCCCTCTCATCATGAGCTCTTGCTGGTGAGGAACACTTCCAATGGGTGAGTTGAAATAATCACACAGCTTGTCTCGGTTCCTTTGTGCTTTTCGAGAAGAATTGTTGGACCCCAATCTTCTTACTGACTGTAAGTTAGCCCCCTGACCCCAAGCACCAATTATCACTGAACCATCTGGATTTTCTTGATCAGTAAGCCCTGTAGGGCATTATCTCCTCTCCCTCTCATTTGCAGGAAGACTTTCCTCATCACATTGAAAGAAATTGTGAAGGACAACACAAGCTTTCGTGATAGACTCACACATGGAGATGTCAGTAACCATACGGGTTTTCAAAATTCCCCATCTTTGGACTAAAATTCCAAAGGTGTTTTCTATTGTCCGACGAGCTCTAGATATCCTATAGTTATAAATCTTCTTCTCATCAGTGAGGTGGTCTGATGGATATGGTCTCATAATTTTCTCATTTAGTGGAAAAGCCTGATCTGCCACTATGAAGTGAGTTCCAGGTAGGCCAGTCTGCCATTTAAATAGGGTCTTCCAAAAGCTGATTCTTGAAACACAGTACTGTCATGAAGTGATTCTTGTGCACCAATATCCACCATAATGAACTTATAATAGGAATCACAAACTGCCATCAAAACTAAACTGAAAATAGAAACTCAATAATATTTCAATGAAATACAAATTGGGGTGTTTCTGGAGTTTACCTTCCAACAGCTCTAACAGATATCTGAATACTCTTGTGGATATCATGGTATAGCTGAAAAACTCGTCGTCCTCGTCTTTATTCAGCTTGTAAGTACTTTACCAGTCTTTTATATTGACCATGTTTTTTATTGTTTTTTAGAAAAGGTCTGGGACCATAACGACGAAACCGTCTCCTTCTATTTCGAGCAAAAGTAGTGAATCTGATAATATTCCAACACGTTTTTAACGCGAGAACCTCATAATTTTCAAATAATTGCAAATAACCGACTTTCCAACACAACAAACGATTCAAATATGACATTCATCAATTGCCAGTCTTGTCACTCTTGTCAGTTCATGCACATTTGCAAATCCATAATTCGTTCCATGAACCAGTTTCATTAAGCAGTGAAAATGTAATTTAAGTGTAGTTATAATATAATTAAAATGTAATTATAATGAACGTTGCATGAATCCGCCTTAAAATGTAATTGATTTAAGATTGTTCATTCCACTAGTGAATAAAGTGGTACTCTATATGCCTCATAAGTGTGGATAAAACTCCAATTATAATGTGATTGTGGATACAATTCATTATAGAGTTGTTTTTAGCGTTTTTTGGCTTACGTCAATATAGGTCCCTCACTCTCATAGGTACTTCGTGCTGTCAAATGGTTCTTTTCTTTCGTGGTGAAATAATCTAACAAATTTAATACAAACGGTCAATTTTCTGCAGTTAATGTTTTTCCAGTTCCTTCACAAGTGCTTTCAAGTATGCAATTCTAACTTTTGACAAGACACATTAATGTTGCTTGGTGCTAAAAAGGCAAATGTCAAAATATTACTATTTTGAGTTGAGCATGGTACCATATGCATCTTTCCATATTATCGATGATGAGTAGATGCACTAGTTATGGATTTAAGAGTATCGACTGTCACCTTTTGAGCTCATAGGCGCTATCTAGTAAGACCAGATAAAGCGATTGTAGAGAAAGATTGGAGAGATGAAACACAAATATAAAAATATAAAGTGGAGGATACAGATACCTAAATATTAGAACATTTTTTTGAATAAATAACCATGCAATTATTGCTGAAAATGTATTAGTATTAGCCTTAAGCCCATGTGGATGAGAAGTTTTATCGTTTTATGAGAGAATGCTTGGCAAAAACATAAAAAAACATTTTAAAATGAATGCTTTTGATTTACAGTTTCCTTCTCAACTGTTTATATCAAATCAAAAGATTTATTGTCTTTTTATTAACATTTTGATTTGCTTGATCTCTGGTAAAAAAAACGACAATAAACCATTATTTGTACTATTGTCATCCAGTCTTTTATGTATAATTCTATGGGAAACTTGTAAGAAATATACAATTTTCACTGTTGGTATCCCTCGAGTGCAAAAATTTTTATTACCAAACTTCATTTCCGAAGCGTCCCTAATACAGCGGCCATTTCGTGAAGGTCTTTTATGCCATACGTGGGGTGAACCTTTCTCATTTCACCCTCGAAGAGATGTTTCATCCCCAAAGAATTCGTTTATCTCTCCGGTCTCTTAAAACGACCAATGACATTGCGATATTCATCGTAAAACTTTTATTGAAAATGTACACATGGAGCAGTAAAAGTTTATGAATGCCGACGATATTGCGATGCAATGTCGTAGTTCTCGTCTGATAAAACTTTCATTAAATTTATAGGGTATGTCGTCGTATAATATGCGAGTAAACGGAAAATTTATATTTCGTGGATCGCATGCGAAGGATCGCGGTGACGGATGGATTAGTTTGGAATATAAAAATTTTATACGCAAGATTAAGGCTTGAGACAAACAGCGTGTAATATTAATATTAATATTTTTGTGCAATAATATAAATACAAAAATATACAGATTGCGAAAAATCTTATCTCGACATACGACCCACACAAGCACGACAAGGACAATACGAACAACACCACTTGAAAGAGAGAGAAGAATTGTTCGTACACGCCCATCTAGATGGGCGTGTGCGAACAATTCCTCTCTCTCCCTCAAGCAGCGTTGCTCATACTATCCCCGTCGCACCTGTGCAAATCGTATGTCGAGATAAGATTTTTCGCAATCTGTATATAAAAAAAATTGAATAAATAAAGGAAATCATCTAGCCTTATTGTTATTAACAACGTTATACGTTTGTTTCTTGCTGCTGCTCTTTTCAGGCTATAATGCTCGATCGCATCAAATAAGTAGTCGAAGACCC
This sequence comes from Lochmaea crataegi, assembly GCA_947563755.1. Classification (NCBI taxonomy): domain Eukaryota; kingdom Metazoa; phylum Arthropoda; class Insecta; order Coleoptera; family Chrysomelidae; genus Lochmaea; species Lochmaea crataegi. The sequence continues at coordinate 85,829,490 of OX387423.1, read as the reverse complement.
TTTGGACTTCCATGGTATCCCGCATTTGGCACTGCCCCCTCGATCGCCTGACCTTAATACCATTGAGCATGCTTGGACCAGCTTCAAAGAGCCTTGAAATCCCATGAAAAACCCCCACAGTCACTCCAAGAACTTGACAGCTTTTACCCCAACTTTGGAGACAAATCTATCAAGACTACTTCAACGACCTTATTGCAGAGGCGATGTTTGGCTGTATGAGGGTTGTCTTTTATATTTTTCATTAAGAGATGGAAAAAACTGTAGGTAGATAACTTTTAGACACTATTGTTTTTCAAAGTATTCTCTACGAAGAGAATTTTTGCATCCTTTAGAACCAATTCTGGAAGCAGTTATTCCACTCGCTTGTTGGTACATTTAAAATAGATTTTTTGAAGGCGTTGACTACATCTTCTGGGGACTGGAAACTTTCACCACGCAATTCATTCTCAATTATTGGAAAAGTAAAAATGTCGTTAGGACTTAGGTCGGGACTGTATAGAAAATGGTCCAACAATTTTGTTTTCTATATGGTTTATTTACGATAAAAAGACGATGATGTCATTTTTAGTTACTTTCCTGCTTATCAGAATAAATATAAATTTACCAGCCGTAAATACAATTTATACTTAACGGTCAGGGCAATTTACAGCTTACGGGTTGGCAAAACTTCAAGACGTTGTCAGATGAATTCGAAAAAAGCAGTTTTGACAAAATTGAGGTTAGGTTTAGCATGTCATTTATTATTTATTGACATCGATCATCGTCTTAAGGTGGATTCATGCAACATCAACTAAACTAAAACTAATTCAAAATTAAGTTTAAATTTAAACTAAGAATATTCAGCTGTTCATGCAACATAAATTAAGAAATTAATAAACCAACCGGACATGCGCACTCTTTTCAATCATTTGTCAAAACTTCTAATAGTAATCGAGCTGTCAGATAACTGAAGATAAATATTAAACGTAAACCAACTTGACTGTGTACTTTTCCTTGTAAAACCAAAGTATTGTTGCGAGGCCACCAACTCAAAGCCGGCCCTGTCCCTCGACTGTAAATTTTGGTGGCTACGCCGGGATTCTTCCTGCGCTGGCATGGTCTCGAACATTCTGGAATAAGGTTTTGTTTGTGCATAGCACGAGCGCGTAATGTATTAGAACTTTCCAGAACTGATGCGGACTATATATACGCGGGTTTTTGAGTGCGTAGACAGTTAGTGAAACGAAGACAAAGAGTTAGTTCACAGACAGTTTGCAGAAGTCCTTAGTAATCGGACAGTGAATAAAATAGTGAAGACAAATAGTGTAATATTCGAGTGGTAAAAATAAATTAGAACTAATATACCGAGTGCCTAAATAAATTAGTAGACATTAAGTAAAGTGTATATATAAATTAAGTTCAATACAGTGTGTGTTTCTTTAAATAAATAGTTAGTAATTAGCCATAGTGTGTATAATTTTATCCCACAAGTTAAAAACTATTTAAATAAATAAGAAAAACATTGCAGTATTTTCTTTCAGATGCCTAAAAAACGAAAAGTTTGCAACAAGGAACAAATGATTTCAGCAATTTTAGATGTTCGGGAAGGAGAAATGAACTGCATGAAGAGTGCGTAGGCAGACCCACGGTGTACCTGAAACAACCTTACGTAAAGATGGAGGGAGCGCCTGAAGACATTGTGAATTCTTCGTTAGGACGAAAGATAGTCTTTCCACAAGAAATGGAGTCAATGCTTGCAAATCACTGCTTAGAAATGGAAATAATTTTTTTTGGAATTACTCGAAAAGACGTGTGCAGATTGGCATACAGCTTATGCAAGGCTAATAATATAGATATCGAAGAATGAATATATTATTCTAACGCTTTACAAACTAAGTTTTGAAACACATTTTTCAAAAACAGTGACCGTTCAGCGAAGAAGAAACAACTACTTCCCGGGCTACATGCCCCGGCAGACATTGAATTACACTTATAAGTCAAACGGGGTTGGTAAATCTACAAGATTTAAACCAACCATTCCGGTTTGTAATCAGAAGGGATAACATAACTTGTAGTCCGGTTTCGGCGTATTGCACCTCATCAGTACAAGGTATATGTTATCGTCCGAGAGTTAATCCCGGACTGACATGTCTCTATAATCAACAACTATACATACATACATTTCCGTAATTGGAAGGCTAGATAACAACGAGCCAAAATAAAAAACCAGACAAGTTACCCCTCCAAGACAGCAAACTGCTGAGAGACAGGCTACTCGTGAGAAATAGATTACCCCTGCAAACTTGATGCCTGTTCCAACTGCTTCAAAAGTTATTATTAACAAAAAGAGTTCAAGAAGTGGAAAAGCTGCGGTTATAACTAGCCTCCATACAAAAAGGAATTAGAGGCCAGCATAGAAACGGGCTTCGAAAGAGAGATTACTGATTCAAAACCAAGTCAGCAGAAAAAAATTAAACCTACCCAAAAGAAAAAGAAACAGTCAGTTGCTAAAGAAAAAGAAAACAAACGCAAGTTGGTATCCTGGAGTTCTTCTTCAGATTCGGCCCCTGAACCGGAGTATCAAGATTCAGATGACCAGCAGGTAGAAAACTTTGAAGAATATGCCTTTTGTATTTTTTGCGAAAATCCGTACTCCGAGGATGTCAGAGGCGAAGAATGGGTAATGTGTCAAAGCTGCTTCAAATGGGCTCATGCTGAATGTGCTGGTTGTGAAAGAAATCGGCATATTTCTAAATAATTTGTTCTATGTGAGAATTTTTTTATGTTTATAAGGGACGAAACTTTTTGCAATTCCATAAATAAATATTTCTCAACGATGTAAATACGATTACAAATAACTCCGACAAATACAGTGACGTGGAATTTTTAATTTTACTTATGATCTTTCCACAAGACCAGGGTTGAGAAACAAATAGGTAATTTTATTGTTCTTAAAACTAGCTTCTACTATATTTAAATCATAACTAAAGAGTTTGTTGAATACACTATTTACCTCTTTAATACCTACCTTTGTATGGGTATATTTTAAAACAGCTCTTGGGGCAATGCGGTGGTTAGCTTTACCCGTCGAAAAAAAAACCAGTGATTTATGAACAGTCAAAGGTAAGTTTATGGGCTGGGTCTGAAAGGAATATTGCAAAGAAGGCGATGTAAAACACAATGATTTACGATTTTTTATTTTTTTTACGTTACTGGTAAACATAAATTCATCATATGAATGAAACCATGTAATAAAGATGGCCTCAAAATAACTGCGTATGTACCCTTTTTCTTTCTAAGCCCGAGGGTAATAAAATATGGCTTTTTTAACTACATAAAGAAGTGCTAAGCAGATATTTACTGCAACATTTTAAAGCAAATGTTTCTTTGGTTAAAATGGCGTGAAAGGTTTATTAAAATGTCGTCCTATTCACAGAGGGAGCGTTAAAAGAAGGTATTGTTGAGGATTTTGTATTCCTAGCTAGCTTGCAATAATAAACTAGTCCATACACTGAAAATAATTTTGTTCATAATATTAATAAACACCATTAATCGAAATTTGTTTATTGGCACAATTTTATATTCCTTGAGAGAATTATCAAGGATTATTGCTTGATGAACAAGGCTTTTATCTCAACGAATCACTATTATTCATTTTTGTCCTTTTAAGTCAATAACTTTTTTTATTGACCCAACGAATCCTTTTTATTGGGCGAATAAACACAGTATCGGACCTTTATTCAGAATTCCAATTCACATCTTCATTAGCCCATGCCAATCGAGAATGCATATTAATATATGTTAATGGAACTCTTCTCAAAAGTCGTCGTGAACACGTGAACGTAAGTTAACCTCGTGTAATCTTCGATGTATTGTTTCGGTTTCAATTGAAACACCAGAAGCATTCAAAAGACGCTGTTGTATGATCAGACAAGTATTTTTTGTATTAATACAAATAAAGCAGGATCCTGGGGATGCTGCAAATACAATACGCATATACACAGACGGTTCAAAAACCAAAGAAGGCTCAGGATGTGGAGTCTACTCCAGATCACTAAGCCTAAGCATGAAGTGGGGAATGGGAAAACTATCAGCGTTGTTCAAACTGAACTGGCTGGTATCTCAATTGCCACAGAAGAACCAACCAGAAAAGGAATTTCTGGCATAAACATAAAAATCTGCACTGATATCAGACAAGCTCTATTAGCCTTGAACAGACAACGTTTTACACCAAGGCTAGTATTAGAATGCCATCTAGATTTAGCTAACGCCTCGGTAGATAACAATATTATCCTGAGTTGGGTTAAAGTGCACGACAGGAGTAAAGGTAACCGCATTGCCGATTCTTTAGCCAGGGATGCGGCTGGACTAAGACTTTTAGGACCAGCTACACCTACGGCCTGACGACTTCGGTAATTGCGGAACTAGCTAAAAAGATGGGATTAAATCAAGGGATATACAGTCTTGCCAGGATCACCCTGGGTGACCATGGGAAGCTGGCGTCGAAGAAATATTTGGCGATGACCAGGAAAAACCTACGTTTAACAGTATGATTTCTGACTGGCCATTGTCAGCTAAGGAAACACCTCCATACAATGGGGCTAGTGGTCACACCTCTATGCAGGATGTGTGAACAGGAAGACGAAACTGTCAGGTATGTCTTATGCGAGTCCCTGGAGCTATCGTCAATGAGATAGTGTGTGTTCGGTGAGTCTTGGCCTACACCTTCCGATATAAAGGAGTGACCTGTCCATCTTCCTGGAAAGGACAGGATGGGCGATGACATGTGGCCTAAGTGGTGTGGGCCTAAACTCACCCTCCCTACTCTACAGATACAGATGATCAGACAATTACTCAGAGGTACTCTATCTACGCCAGGTATATAGTCAGATAATGATCTTGTGCTGAGTTGCCAACCCTTGGTCATTTACTTCTAGGTCTTTCTCTCACGTTTCCAGTTGATCGATATCTTTGAAGAAGCCGTGACATGACACTTGTTGGAGACAATATTCGACACATTGGCTTACTTTCAAATTTAGCGCGAACGAATCTTGTCCCCACCACATAAATTATGATCTCGTTCGAGAACCATATAATTTTTGTTCAAGTTTAACTCGTATGTGGGTCGCACGCAAAAGTTTCGTGCGTTCCACAAATTAAACTGTACCAAAAGTTGTACTTACAATAAAGAATAAAACCATATATACAGTCCATAATTTCAAATTAACACATCGAAGTGGACCAGACAACACTTTCGCCTCAGTTATACCAATAGCCCTACTAGCTTCATCCGTCCATTAAATATTCCTGATGAGGTGATTAACGTTTTATGTTCTCTGATCAATGAATTCTTTGAAAATAGTTCATTTCCTAACTGTCTGTAGTAATTATTACCTTATTACCAATCTTGTCGAAGATAATCGAAAAACTAATTAAAAACCTTCTACTGTCCTTTCTTTTTAAACAAAAAAATCTTGAATTTATAATTTGACTTCCTACCTAATAAATGTACTAGAGACGCAATGTTCTCATGTCCTTAATGAAGTATATTCTTCACTTAATTATAAACTTTTTACGACTTCGGTTTTTTGCGATTCAGCTAATGCCTTCGGCTGTGTTGAATCTTATAACTTGAATGTAGAAAACAACTGGTACGGGCAAATGATAAAGGTTCGGAAAATTCACCAGTAATTAGTAGATAGTGTTGAGGAAAGACAACTGGGATGGTGGGGGCATTTGCAGCGTATGGAGGAGACTAGATTACCTAAAAGAATATGGGGAGCGAAAATTCAAAAGAATAAAAAGAGAGGTAGACCCAGGAAGACTTGGGATGAGACAATAGGGGACATTACAGCGGAAAGGAATAGCTTGGATTGAAGCTAAAAAGCTGGCCACTTACAGAAAGAAGTGGAAAAAATTTATGAAATAGTAAAATATCACTCTACACCAGAATGTGGTAGAAGAGTTATTTGACTATATATATATATATATATTATAACGTACGTGGGTGTTGTTGTATATATTTAATTTATAAATTTATAATGAACCCTTTCAATGATATGAAGAAAGCTTTTTGTATCTCCCCCGTACAGTTATAAATAAATTTATCTCATTTGGGTTGGGTTCTTTCGAAATAAACTTACTTACCTACCTTCTACGATGGATATTCAAATAAAATGCACTCAAACAAATTTCTAATTTTAATTATAATAATGTGTGAATAATTTTTTTTTAATATTGGAATTTTATCTCAAAAACTATGTAACAATACTCTCCTCACTCTAAATCCTTTTATAGAAGATGAACATGAAACAAATAACAAGTTAGGTACTATTAAAACTTTTCAAATATATCTGAGCATTCGCAAACTATAATGTTCGACTCTCCTCGCTTCCGACCTTAAACGATTTATCAATGTATCAGCAAGCGTGTTTAGTTTGTATCAAAATGAATATGTCGTTTATTTATTGGAAACTAAATACTGAATTATTGTATTGTTATTGGTTCATAAAGATAAGCTTCCTTTACGTAATATTTCATTTATATTAGCTAAATTATTTACAACCTACGACTAAGTGAAAATCGTTTACCTACACCTGTTATTGTTCATAATGGCGGCTTTATACAAAGTTTGTATCCATATTTCAGGTACCATATATGAGAAAATCTGGATTCCAATCCTCTTTTCGATGAGATTACTTAATACTGAAGATGTTATGTACCAGTGAAAATGTCAAATAGTTTTTCTTTTGCAAAATCTATTTAAATAGTGGATTTTTCTTTCCTCATTCTTTTTTTTTCCAAAATCAACAACTTTTTCCTACAAGATGTTTATGTATATTTATCTGAAATCATATTTTTCTTTACAGGTCATTTACCTGCACATACGATTTCCAGCAAATCTCTTGATGTCACGATTGCCATTGGCCGTTTTTGATTACGTTTCAAATGTCGCGCAGGACGCGCACTTATCACTAATCACATCTTTTTAATCACTGACGTGTACCGACTTAAATTAATTTATCTACCTGTACAAATTGTTTCATTTTATATTTTCTTTACTATATTATTCATAAAAATACATTAATTCTTAAGTAAAATTTGTTGTTCCAATATTATTGACGTTTATGTGAAATTAAAATTAAATTTCTTTATAATGTCATTTTAAATGAATTGTTGTTAATACGAGGATCATCCAAAATTATATCCGCGATATACGAGGTCGTCTCAATATATAACTATGTCCCAGACTTATGGTAGGTAAGTTGACTTTTGACTTTATTTGCTGATGACACTAAATCTGTCTCTAAACTGCTTGATTCTTCTACCGCATTAACGACTAACTTCTCGCTCCTTCGCTATATTTTGCCTTTAGTATTGGTTAATAATTTATTCAGATAATTTATTTGTTTAATGTTAATTTTTGTAACAATTATAAAAACAATAACATTTTCGATAGAGAATAAGAAGACCTTTCGGAAGGTAAATCTCAAGCCCTCACTTCCCATTTAAAAAATAACTTTTACTCGAAAGGGGTTGAATGTAGGGATGAAATTATTTCGTTACAGAATAGAAGATTTTCTGTATTTTCTATAAATATGTATAATATTATTTATTTATTATTTTTCTTCCATTTTTTCCTTATACAGTACAATAAGGACCTATAGGAGGCAGGAGTGCCCCTACATAGGATGGTCCTAAGCTAAAATTATTATATTTGGATTTTGTTGTTTCAACCCAATTAATATAAATACTTTTATTTTATTATTATTGTTCACTGTAACCATTTTGCATAATAATAAAATTTCATTTTTAGATCGATTTATACAGATGAAAGAGTTTTTATACATTTTACAAGATTTTTTACATTTGACTATTATTAAATACAGGGTGGCCGGACAAAAACGAAACAAAGCCATTATCAGGGACTGAGTTAACGATTTAATAAAACGCAGAGACCCGTCGATTTTTGATCAAAGGGGGACACTTTTTTCCGGTATTTTTGACCTCGCATCACCTCAAAATATTTAAATGACGTTAGGTGTCGAGTAAGGTATCATTTTGCATATTATGTGGAGATTTCGGTAGAAAAACCGAAACATGGTTTCGATGTACAAGTTGTGGAAAGTGGGTGCATAAGGAGTACAGTGGTGCAGACAGTCCCGAAAATTATATTTGTAACTTTTGCTAAAGTATTAAGTTTGCTATTTTTCTGAATTTATTAGGATCAACATTTGAGCTTGAGCTTGATATAAACTACCCCATCTTTTGATGCCGTAGACAGCTATAATGTGGAACAAACCATAGTAAATTTGAAGCAACTGTTTTCTGTTGAGTAACTTTTTGAGTTTATAAAATACAAAGACAAGGTATATAGCAACAATTTTTTTAATATGTAAATCCCATCTATTGGCCTCATATGTTACACCTAAATATTTGGATTGTTTATGAGGCTACCATTTATTAGTACCTCTATATCTATTTCTTCTGGAACCGAATCCTTGTAGTTGCCAAATGTTACACATACTGTTTTATTGGTAGCTCAGTCCAAGGGCAACTATTTGACCTAATACCTGTGTCATCACGTCATCAGCATACGATATAAAGTCCTTTTCAGGTATAAATCGAAATCCCGGGAAAACTCGTGTTAGTTAAATGTTTAGACAGTTTGGATGAATAATTTTGGAAAACGTCGTAAGTCACAAGTTGTGATGATATGGGAGGGGCCCTCCTCAGGGACATGGCCCGGGGCTATAGACCCTCCAAGCCCCTAGCTAAATCCGGCTCTGATCGTTAATGTAGATAATAATAAAAGTGGTCCTAATAAAGATCCTTGCGGCGCTCCAACATTAGTTATGATTGGGTTACTTTTAACACCAGTTAGTTTAACTGTTTGGATTCTATTTTGTAGATAATTTCGATAGAAGTCTAATGTGATCAATAGTATCAAAAGCTTTTGATAAACCTAGGAAAGTAGCAGCTGTTGGTGTACTCTTACTGAGATTATCATAAATAAAATTACTGAGAATGGCTATGGAATCATTCGTTCTTCTAAGTAATTCTCAGTTTGGATTGAAAAATAGAAGATTGTGTTACATCATAAATTTATAAAGTCTTAAGAACAAAACAACACCTTTGCAAGATTGGAAATGAGAGCTATTCGTCTATAATTGTTTACTTGGTTTTTTTGAACCATTCTTATAAACTGGGCAGACTTCAGCAATTTCAAATTAAATCTTTAATAATGTATTTTTTCTATTTGTCTCTATAACTTTTGTTTTAATGCCGTATGAGAATTAAGTTTAAATTTTTTTAGAAATCACTTACTTTTTCCGACGATGTGATATATCCGTAAATTTATGTTTCTTCTTGTTCCATCCTGTTAACTAAATTTCACACAAAATCACTCGAACTTTCGGACTGTAATACTAACTTCTTGAAGGAACACGAATCTACTGGAAACGTGTCGATTTAAACATACAGAACAGTTTAACAATAATACAAACAGGAACAAGGAAGTGCAATTTAGAACACGTTAAATTTTAAAGCAGGCAATATAAAACTCCGTAAAACATTTTAATGTTTAATTTCAGGGATGTCTTCACCCAATGCTCGTTCAGTTAATTGAGTTTCGCATACAGATATATTTTAGTCCGGAATTTTAAAATAAAATATGTTCATCAAAAGCTATACCATTATTTTTGCACCACCATCAGTCTACAATTTCTCGTTGATATGGAGAATTTAAACGTGGACGGATTAATTTTATAGCCACGATCCAAGAACAGGTCCACCAACAACAGCAGTCACCCAGGAAAAGGTAAGTTGATCCAAGAAGATCGACATGTCACATATCGTGAAATTGGAATTGGAGTATCATTGGGAATTTCAAGGACCAAAATTCAAAAATTTTTACATGAAGAATTATCTGTAAAAAAATTAGTTTCTCGTTGGATACCGCATCTGTTGACGTTAGAGACAATTGGTGTCAAAAAACTTTAAACCGGTTAAACTCAGGGAACTCAAAAAATATATATATATATACGCAGTATTGTCAGTGGGGATGAATCCTGGATGTACTCTTATGAGCCCGAGAGTAAACGTCAGTTGCCTGTTCCAAGATGAACCAAAACCGACGAAAGTGTATCCAAGAAGATGTTGGCGACATTTGTCTCAAAAGTGGGTAATTTAGCAACAATTCCACTGCCAGATACTGCTGATCGGTAGGTACATATCGAATTGTTTGCTGGAAGTAATTGCTGAGTATCGAAAAACCAACCCCCAACGACGAATGATCTTCTACCAAAGTCTTTTTTACTTTTCCAAAAATTTAGAATGAGCTGCGTGGTAAAAAGGTTCCAGTCCCCAGAAGATGCAGTCAGCGCCTTCAAAAACTCTATTTTGAGTGTACCAACAAGCGAGAGGAATACCTGCTTCCAGAATTGGTTCCAAAAGATTGCATAAGAGGGGAAATCGGGAACTGGTTAGATAGGGAACACCAACTCAAATGGAGGTTGACACAAGGACACCTCCATACAAAGCGTTTACTGAACAAGGTAGACAAGGAACTCTCAACCAGGCTATGGAAACTGGTAAGGGACCTTTGAAGACAGTTACCGACCTGGGGACTGGACACTGCACCCTGAGGAAACATCTGCACAAAATGGGCAATGTTAGTGCAGAAAATATGAATGTGATGTTGAAACACCTACTTACATAGGTAGGTACTCTGCTTCTACGAGAACTTACAAGTACTTATACGGAAGCACTTTGGAGAGGAATTAATACAACTATTACAACTACTGAAAATCCTTCCAGTCAAACTAGTGGTCTTTATAGAAGACACGAAGCTTCCGTAATGGAAATAGATAACATGGGAAATGGTACAACGATTCAGTTCAAGTGCCTGGGCTGTTGAGCTCAAACCAAACGAACGAATGAATGAATGGTTCCAAAGGATTCAAGAATGCATTTCTCTTCGTGGAGAATTTTTTGAAAAACAATACCTATACTGTTTAAAAGTTATCTAATGATTTTTTCTAGCTCTATACCTATGCAATATATAAAAGATAACGCTCGTACCCAAGATTCTCACCTGAATGGTAGGTAATATAGGACGGAAAATTGTTTTAAATACATCCAATCTTTGTTTTTTTTTAATTTACAAATGTCGAATTCATCGTGTGGTAAAGTTTCATTGTTTTTTATTAATTTCGACTTCGTTCATTCAATTTTCTTCTATTTCTACTCCCAAATATTTATATTTTCTTGTATGTATGTATATTGAGGTGACATACACTGAGACCTAAAGATTCTATTGTGCCCAATTTTTGTACTTGTTCAATTTTTATTCCGTCTATTTGTATGTTTAAGATCTCATATTAAAAAATGAACATGAACTTTTGAACATTTTAAATGAAAAATAAAGCACTGTTTCGGTTTCCGTACCAAAATGGTAAAAAAGCCGCCCCTGTATCTAAACCAAAAGATATTTAAACTCTTAGAGGTCAATATGTTCATAAAAATGTTCCTAACTCGTTTTGAGCCGTTTTTAAGTGTGGATGTACTAAATTAAAGGTGCGTGTAGGTGCCATTTTTTACCTCTTCGACCGTGATTGTTGGTCAGGTTTTTTTTTATTTCTGTGTCCTGTATTCTTTTTTTTTATTCTCGTATTTAACGATCCCATATAAAAGGGATAAGAAGCACACCTACATGCAAAACAGATACTTTTTATGTATTTTTTTCAAGGTTTTGTAATTTTAACAAGGATTTCAACTATTGTTAGGTGTTTGGTGTAAAAATTCCATAGTGAGGGCGCTCTATTCGAACTTTTCATTTAAGCCACGGAAGATATGAAATAGAAAATCTTTTTGAAATAATGTAATCAAAAATATTAATTTTAGCTATGGTTCAGCACACTGTTTGGAAGGATTCATTTACATAGTTTCGAAACGCACCTGTCTCCGTCTTTTTTGTTTTTTAATGGTTCAGTGTACCTATAGAGTACCTATAGTGAACCAGGTGGTACAGGCAAACTCGTTACCAAACCCTTGAGATCATAATAGACCCACTGGTTACCATTGAGTGCAGGTAATTTTTGAAGGAACTCTTAAAACATAAGCCAACTGGACGCTTAGTCCAGGGGATTATTTTTTCATCATTCTTGGCACCCAGATATGAGCATGACGTGAACCTTTCTGTAACCCAATTCTTGAAAACCGGGTACTAGAACAACCGAGAAAAAGGAGGCGTGGTTCTATCGAGAATGGATAAATGTTATTCTTGAACGTCATTCTATCGAACGTCAATAAAAGGATGACTCCCTCATGCTTCTACTGGGTAAATTGAAGGGATTAGCCAGAGAACACGGAATAATTTGACAGTTTTGTGAATTTATTTGACGTTGTGGACCATACTCTTTGCTGTTCAATTAATGTATATTCAATGAAATATTAATAAATAACAATCTTCAAAGATTTTTGTTGTGAGAAGAAATGATGGAAGATGTTCGACGATTGGTATATTATGGCATAATTATTATTATCACTTTAATACTGAGTTGTTATTTTCCATTATAATATAACAAAATTTGTATTTGTAATTGATTGAAAATTTCTAATTAAAATCTGGTGAAAATTCACATGACAGATTCAAATACGCGCATTGTGTCTATAAAAAAATTCAGAAATTTGGCAAGAATTGATGCCCTGTGGTATAGCGAAAGCGCTATAAAAAACAAATAACAGTACTTGTGCAATAAAGCAGCCTCTACAATTGTGGAACAGGGCGCCTGAAATGAGATAGATTAAATAGTACTTTGTAAGGGTGGTATTTTTCTTTATGCAAAACTCTCAAAATAGATGATTTACTTACAACATTGTCGGCGGCAAGTTCTCGAGTTGTCTTATGCGGATTTTCCTCAATCTCTAGAAGTAGGTACATCTAACTTTTTTTCATCAGTAAATTCTACATTTCTACCTGGTTTTTCAATATTTTTTACTTGTCCAGTTTCACGAAACTTATTTCAATTTTGCTAACTGTAGACTGCGAAACGCGTTGAATAGTTAAATAGTTCAAAGAACCATGCAATAATAGCATGGTAAAATCCAAGCTCATCCACCAAAATTTTAAATAGGAAGTGTATAATTGGTTGCATAATGTGATTAGAAAATGTTTCTTTTGTCAGCATAAGCTACGTTTACATTTGGAGAGTTTACTGGCGGAAAGTACTGGCAGCTACTAAACTTGCCATGTTAAACTACAAGAAAAGTGCACTTGCTACTCTCCCGCAAGTACTTTGCAAGAGTTGACGGGCCGGCAAGTTTACTTGCTGCTCCGCGGTATTTCTGTTTGTACTTACTGTGTGCAAGGGCGTCGCCAATGGGGGGCAGGGGAGGCAGTCCATCCCCTAGAGATTCAATTATCACCTCCATTGGAGTACGTTTTGCTGAAGAAAACACGCTATCATTCGCATTATCTAAGTTACACCCGGCGCAGATGCAAGATGACAACTGAACATCTGAAACAAACTTGTGAATCTATTGCCCAGTTTTATGATTTACCGAACATAAAGAATGAAATCGAAGTTTTGCAGCAATTGTGGTACGATAGGCTTAATCTAACAAATCTAACAGTTGCTGATGTCCTAAAAGAAACAAATTCCTTCTTTCCCGAAACGGAAAAAGCATTGAACATTTTGATCGCTTTACCATGCACCACCTCAGAAGACTAAAAACATGGCTAAGAAGCACCATGGCAGAAGATCGCCTTAATGGTCTGGCCATGATGAGTGTACACAGAGCTATAATAAATAAAAACCTAAATAATTTTAATGATAAAGTGGTTGAAGGTTTTGCAAAAAATCCCCGCAGGTTATGTTTTAATTAAATATTATTTTTGTTAAAATAAATAATTATTACTGTGTTTAAAAGTCTGATTTAGTTATTGTGCAGTCGAGGGCTTGTGAAGTTTTATATATTGGTATTAGAACCGTTTTTATTACAATCGTCATCGAGGCAAAGACTTCCAAAGTGTAACGCTTCATGCTCTCGGCGTTCATATTTTTTTATCCTCCATAATATTGCCCCATTGCCCCCCCCCCTTAGTCATAAGCTGGCGACGCCCTTGACTGATGTGTAAACAGGTCAGCAAGCGTTCTGAGAGCAAGTTCTATGGCAAGTGTTTACAATGAATAAGTGGGATGGAAATCAGATAATTTCCTTTAAACATATATCCAAAATATGAAATTTTGTGGAATATAAGGTTGAAAGAACGCATTAATAAATTAAAAAGGGATAGTGCATTTCAAAAACGTTTAAAGGAGTAACAAGATTCGGGATTTGGAGGCTGTAAACAAAGATAAAAACAATAAAAACAGTTTATAGGCAGGGAGTGAATAAAATTTTAAAGTCTAAAAAAAGTGGAAGTGGTACTGATGATTTGTACAAGCCAAACCTTATGTGGTTTGTCACCGCAGATAGTTTTTTAAGAGGCATGATCATAAGCAGGGAAACGACAAATGATATGGTGTTTTTTTCAAATCGTTTATTACAAAAATACGTGACTCAATTATGTTATTTGTTTAGTGTGTATAATCAATCATTCTATCTTGCCAACACCTTCCCAGCACCTTCCCCGGCAAAATAATCTGCGTACTTATCACGCAAAGAATTCGCAGCTTGTGAATGGTTATTGATTCCCAAATGCCTCACTGATTGTAGTAGTTGAACTTCTGAACGCCATGAACCATCTATAATATCCCCTGTATCGGGGTCCTCACGATCAACTGTTCCGGATGGGCAATATTGTCAGGCATCCGTTTGTAACATGTCTATCGACCTGTTTCGATTTTATAGAATAAATCCTTTTAATTACCGCTCGCCGCCACATTAGCCACTTCCAATTATAGTTCTGTGATCTCAAATTCTCCTACTCCGAACGCTAAGACAATTGACACTTGTCAACGGCTGAAACACAGTTTTTCCTTTTCTATTACCGACCGCCTACGGGGAAAGCCACTGACAGATTATTTCATTTGAAATTTCAAAATTTGGTTTTGCTACAACAAAAAGTCCCTTTTTTTATTTGTTGCCGTCATTTGCAAATGAAGCTGAGCTTTGTACTTATTAGTAATTTCCCCATTTTTATTATAAGTCTCTTCAGTTTTGTATTGCTTTGGTTATGTACATATATTAGGTAATAAAACAAACATGATATTTTGTGTTATTGTTTGATATTGAACTCCACTTTTACCATAGATAATATAAATGTTGTTTCTATTTGCCTTTTTTACAGTACTGTTCTACACTCTGAATTAAACTGTTACTTGAGAGATAACAGAACAGAGATATTATAGACAAATCTAATAATTATTATTAAGATGTTAGTTCTCTCCGAATTCCAGAACAATATATTGTTATCTTCTTATTTTATTTTACATCATTGTCTAGGATATTCAATGGGGTGTTAAACCGATACCCGGCTTTTAAACCGAATTTTTTAGGAGAAAACTGGAAATTAAGATTTCCTAAATGTTTGCAACTTTCACTACAGATACGTCACGCACTTAAAGATGAAGCTAGCCACTTTCTGATTCAGATGTTTTATGAACCAATAGCCAGTTACAAAAGGGCCATTCGAATTTGAAGTTTGAAGAACTGTCAAAGTCTATAATATATATAAGTTTTTTGTTTACAGTTTATACGAGCTTGACGTTTTAATATTATAAAAAAATAAAAGCATTGTGTTAATATTTTTTTAGTTAAATTTAGTTAGTTTTTCTCCACAATAATCATATAAATCTTGTTTTGTATCATACTGCACGAACACAACAGTTACAACGCCCCGTAAAAAGTTTGTGATTGTGCCTGCAGTAGACGAAAATTGTGGTTTGAGGCTACTAGAAGAAAATATAAACAGACTACAACTAGTTACTATTGCTGTGAAGATAATTTTGATGTAAGTAATTATATATGTGTGTGTATCCGTAAAAATAAATCGGAAGTAAATTTAAACAACTCCTAAGTCATTCACTATAAAAGCAATATAACATATAAGCATAACCTATACTTCATCACGATTTAAAAAAAGAAGAAGACAGAATTGTGGTCCTATGTTAACCCTTATGTAGCTAACTTCTCTTTTAGGTAATGTAAATCACATCATAAATGGCGAACTATTTGAATCATCTAAAAGTTAAATTTTTAAATCGACATAGGTAAAAACCTTGTGAGAACGAAAATATTAAAAATAATTGATTCCCCATTATGATTTTGTCCACCACTAACTATCAACATTGAGAAAACATCATATTTTTGTTAAGTTAAACACCCCATTGCGGAACTAGCTAAACCATACACCCATGCTCAATCCCTAAAGAGATGGGATGAAATCAAGGGATGCAGTTTTGCCAGGATCACCCTGGGCGACCCTGGGAAGCTGGCGAAGAAATATTTGGCGATGACCAGAAAAAAACTACGTTTAACAGTAGGATTTCTGACTGGCCACTGTCAGCTAAGGAAACACCTCCAAACATTGGGGCTATGCACCCCCTCTATGCAGGATGTGTGAACAGGAAGACGAAACTGTCTTAAGCGAGTGCCCGGAGTTATCGTCAATGAGAGAGTGAGTTTTCGGTGCGTTCCGGCCTACACCTGCCGATATAAAGGAGATGTCTTCTAGTGACCTGACCATCTCCCTGGAAAGGACAGGATGGACGATGACCTAGGAGGACAACTCATCGGGAGGAAGTACTATGGTTCACATGTGATGTGGGCCTAAACTCACCCTCCCTACTCTACAGATACAGATACAGCATACATTCGTTTTATCTTTTTTACATCATATTGTGCTGGAATGTTTTTTCTTCTACGTTTGAAACTCTGTATAAAAGTTGCAGTGTACTTATGAAATCTAGTCCCTTTTCAAAATGATACGGTTTTCTTCTTAATAATTACAGTTTTCTTCCTCATAATTACAGTTTGCTATAATCTTAAATGTATTTTCGACTTCTTAATGATAAAATTAGTGGTTTTAGCAATAAAATTGTTTCTCATTGATTAAAACGAATTAAACAAATAATAAGGATAAGAAAATTTGAAAATATTTAGTTATATAAACTTTTAGCTGAAAGTGGCTTAGTAATACTTGGTCTATTGACGGATAGATGTCAGCACGGTATAGTCTTAAAAAAATCAATAGTTAAGAAGGTCTGAAATCTTTATTTTCTAGGAAAGTGACTGTCGTAAATATACCAAAAAAATCTCTCTTTGGAAAATCACTTCTCTACCTGTTGTATCAGCCTTTAAATCGGGATTGTCTCCAGTGTGGGAATTATACCACGTATTGTTATTTCTATTATTAAACTAATTTGTTTTCAACAAAAGGAAACTATAATTTTAGTTTTCAGTTCCTTTGATAATCTCCTTTAAAAGCCGAATTAACTGAAACAAAAAAAGAGCAAGCTTTAATTACTTCTTCTATTCCATCGAAATAAATCTGAAAATAGTAATTTGGTCTAGTGGGCAATAAAAGATTTAGAACCGAGAATCGTCCATCAAAGTTTTTACGACAATTGGACAACCCTCCCCAGAAGGTTATTATGTTTTTCTTTTGGAATTGTTTTTCCACGAAATTACTACGTTTTTCTTATTTGCTTAGGATTTAACTACGTGGAAAGATAAGAGATTTATTGGTTTCCTTTTGGGTATTTGGTTGAGTTCGTGAACTATTTCGAGGGCGAAAATAAAGAAAATAGGTTTTTTGTCGTCCATAGACCTTATGTTATTTTGTTGAATTCATACTATACGTATCTAATATGTGAGTTTTTTTGGAGATTCACTTTTTTGTAGATGATCCGAATTAGAAACGACCTTCACCCATCCGTGTAATGCATGGAAAGTATTTTTTCTTCGCCTTATCTTCAATTCGTCTACACCTTTACCGGAAAAAATATCAAATTACCTTTGATTTTGACAGCACGAACTGTAACTGATTTGACGTTAGTTTTAGTTTTTTTCTTAGTTGTTCTTATTATTGTGGATAGTGAAGATTCCGAGTTTAAAATAATATGTATGTACTCCCGAAGAAATCATAGAAAGGGCAAATGTGACCACATTAAATTTGCTGCTTGAGAAATCCAAAGAAAATTATGTAAAAGAATATGACACTTTTATGAAATAGCGAAACCAAAACAATATTCATAGCTTTACAGAGCCTGTGCTATCAGCTTTTTTTGAAGAAAGGTCTAGAAAATTCAAGTCTTCTACTGATTGATTGATTGGTTCGGCACCACCAGTCAGAGGCTTAGAGACCTCAGCCTTTAGGCTTTTTGAGCTCTTGATTATACCGTTTATGTGAAGAGAACAGTAGATAGCCCTTTACACTAGGTCCTTCTTGGAAAAATCCCCCCTTGGATACTCTAGACCTAGGAGTCTATATCTCCAATGAGACAGAGCTTCACATTCGAAGATAATGTGAAAGGCTGTTTCCTCCTCTTCCATGTACAACCGACAGATAGGTTCCTCCCTATATATGCCAATTGTATGCATCCTTAGGGTTCAGTGACCGGTGAGTAATCCCGTCATTTTCCTTATCTGGCCCCTGCTGCGAGGTTTAATATTTCGTTAGTCAGCGATTTCGAGGGTTTTTTGACCAGGAGTTTTCTGTGTTCTTGTTTTGGCACGTGTCTCCATCAGTACGTCTGATGTTTAATTTGAATCCACCAAGATGTACAACCACGTGGAGCAGATTTTGATATTCCAAATACTGGTTCATTACCAGTGAATGCAGTTTCGAACCTTAGCTTTGCTAGGGTGTCTGCCTTTTCATTGCCTACAATACCCTTGTGACCTGTGACCCAAGAGTTACTCTATTATGTTTTGACAGGGTTAAAAGTTTTTGTAGGCAGTCCCAGACCAGTCTAGATCAGATCTGGGGACATGCTAAAGATTTCAGTGCTGCCTGACTCTCTGAGAGTTTGAGGATCTTTTGGCCTCTATACCCTCCTTCGATGTTCATTTGCAAACACGTGTCGATAGTGTAGATTTCTACCTGGAATACCTGGGTCTGGCACCATGGACTCCAGTCTCTGTTTCTATGTCAGTTTTAGATGCTTCCAGCCCTTCCCAGTTTAGCTGGATATAGTATGGTTGGTTGTCGTTAATTGTGGCCAACATGTTAGCACTTCTCATTTCAAGAAGCGAGTTTGTGATAACATCTGTGATTCTGGAATGACTATGGGCGATGGATCCTTCGTGCCAATTTCCATTCCATTCCAGCCTGTTTGCAGCCATTCTCGCTTCCACCCTAACATGCAGAGCAAGAGGCGGAAGATTGAGAATGGATTCCATTGCCGCAGTCTGCTTCTCATCGCACCCGTTTTTGCACAGATCAATATTTAAGTTTACCGTATCCAGAAGAATATACAGCTCACACGTTTCGACTTACTTCGGCATTGCTTCTAGTTGATTCGGGTGGAGACATTCTTCAATTAAAGCAACATGGAGGATGGAAATCTACTGCTGTTGTCGAAGGGTAGATATGTGAACAATTCTCTCAATGCAAAAATTAATAGTGCTTTACGAATTTTACAAGGGGCTAATGTCAGCAGTTTTTTTAACCAACCTTCAACATCATATTAAAATCAAGCGGAGACGAATTTGACTGTTCCAAATATTCACAATTCAAATGAAGCTTTATCCATGAATCAAAGTGAGTGGATCAAAAATTCACATTATTCATTAGTTGTAATTTACTGAAGGAGTTTAAATAAAATATTCCAAATTATTATTTTGATTTTATTATTATTAAGGGATGTAGAAAAAATATTGTATATTTCCGTCGGTCAACTTTTCCATTCGTGAAAAAACGTACCACTTTATGCACTTGTTGCGTAAATTACTATTCTATAACGAGTTCCTTTTTTTAATCTATATATACAACAGATAAGCATACATTTCTGAACACTAATGCTTAGATACGTATCGCGAGATAGAAAATAATATACTGCTAGCTATAGGTACCTTCCCATATACGTTCTTGGATAAACTAAAGATATTTACAGTTCTTTTTATGTCTTGCTTACGATTACGAGCTCGTCATTTCACATAATGTCCCATGAATACGTTATCAACCTAATATATACATAACACGCCTTTCCACTTCTGCTTCCGCCACATTATGACCCATTTTATTTTTGTTGTAAAAGTGAAAAACATTTTCAAAATATTTTTTTTATATACAATACACACACTCGAGTTATGTTATGGCTTTTTACTGTTTGTATAATAATCATTAAAAGAGATGTGTAGAAGTTTTTAATAATTTATCTGAAGTTATTTCCAAACTTAATTTTTGTAATAATGGTCCTAGACGTTTCGGCTTGAATAGTGTACAAAAAACAAGCAATGGTTTGGATTAAAATGGTCTTCCTATAAGATCTTTTTCGGGCGTCGAACCAGCATTGCAGTGGAACGCCTCTGATGCGATAATTACGGTGAAGCAGAGTCGAGCGCGGTTAGTACTGGGATGGGTGACCTCTGGGGAAACACCGTCGCCTGCAGCGAAACACCTTAGATTACTAGGGTGAGTAGCCTATCGCAGCTCGCAGGCATTATACCAATGAGCACGAGGTATAAAGTAGATATGACGTCTTTCGGATGAGACGTAAAAACCGAGGTCCCGAGTCCATGGATGTTGGGCTCGATAAAGATCCCTACCACTGGCTGGAACACTAGTGGATTCCGGTTATGGGTAAAGTGCTCCCGGCGTCGCGTCGGTGATTAGCCACAGTTGCAGAAATAGACCGACGTTAAATAACCGAATAAAAAAAAGATCTTTTCTTACTCCACAATCTTGAGCTACAATTCTAGTTGAAGTAGATAGATTAAGTCATTTGATACAGAAGTATGCTTATCTTCGGATAGGGGAACCATATTTGAGATCAGTTTTCAAACGTGGGGTCCCAATGTATTTTATCATTTTAAAATATTGAAGGGATGATTGTCCCGTGAATATCTACTTCGGTAGGGGTCGAAAACTGCTATATGATTATTATAAAAACCGACCTGTCTGAGCTTTTTTCTTATTAAACAAAGATAGAGAAGTAAAAGGAGGGTAAGCAGTATTCATGATTCATACATTCATAAATTTGGGTTGTGCTCAGCCCAGGCACTTGAACTGAATCTTTGTACCACTTCCCATGTTATCTACTTCCATTCCAGAAGCTTCTTGTCTTCTATGAAGGCCACTAGTTTGACTGGAAGGATTTTCAGTAGTTGTGATGGTTGTATTAATTTCTGTCCAAAGTGCTTCCGTCTAAGTTCTTGTAAGTTCTCGCAGAAGCAGAGTATGTGAGTAGGTGTTTCATCATCAAGTTCACATTTTCTGCACATAGGCTCACTAACTTTGCCCATTATGTACAGATGTTTCCTCAAGGTGCAGTGTCCAGTCACCAGGTCGGTAACTGTCTTCAAATGTCTCTTACCCAGTTTCAGTAGCCTGGTTGAGAGTTCCTTGTCTACCTTGTTCAGTAAACTCTTTGTATGAAGGTGCCCTTGTGTCACCCTCCATTAAAATTGGATTTCCCTTCTTATGCAATCTTTTGTGATTCCACAAAACGGTTCCGGACCTATGAAGTCTCCTTTAGAGCCTTCTTTAGCTAAATAGTCCGCCATTTCATT
Source organism: Lochmaea crataegi (assembly GCA_947563755.1). Lineage (NCBI taxonomy): Eukaryota > Metazoa > Arthropoda > Insecta > Coleoptera > Chrysomelidae > Lochmaea > Lochmaea crataegi. Next base: position 85,807,830 of record OX387423.1, on the reverse strand, counting down.
ACCTGCAATCTCCTATTGTGCCGGCACCCATATTAGAGACACTTTGTTGAGGGATTTTTTGCAGTTTTTCACCAGTCTAGACTTACTTGTTGGATTACTGATAGCCTTAAGCAGAGCCTGGCTGTCACTGAATATTTTAATTTTTTGTCCAGTATATCTTCTTCTCATGTTTTCATCAATACAGGCTATAGCTGCAATCGTCTCTGCTTGAAACACAGTCATATGTCGACCAAGACTAAGGAACATTCTTTTTCTAGGTCCTTTTATACCAGCCCCAGTGCCATGGTTTGTTTTGGAGCCATCGGCGAACTAGATGATATCTCCAGAATTACCAGGGTGTATCTCCTGTTCCCTAGATGGGATGATGATATTCACTCACTCAGTGAATATATTCTTTGGTGTCATGAGACAAAACTCATGTGAAATATGGGTTCGTCTAGTGATGTCCCAGTTGTATCAGTGTGTCCTTCTCGAACATTGTTCGGGGACCATAAGTCTCCCGATTTCAGCCTAAGAATTGCCATAATTGCCTCCGCCTTTATAAAAAGTTCTAGAGGAGGAAGTCCAATAAGAGCTTCCATTGATGCCGTCCCCGTGTTGTTCATTGCCCCGGTAATACCAAGAAGGGCTTGTCTTTGGATTGCAGTTAATATATTAAATGCAGAGGACACTTCTGTCCTCCACCAGACTATAGTTCCATAGGTGATCGTTGGCCTTATCACAATAATGTAGAGCCAGTGAACCACCTCAGGTCGCATTCCCCAGGTTTCTCCCATAACTCTTCAACATTGCCAGAAAAGCCTGGTCGCCCTGGTAGTAATTTTTTCCAGGTGTGCCTTCCAATTCAGTTTAGAATGAAGGGTCACTCCCAGAAATTTAACTTGTTTGGATATTTCTAGTTCTTCTCCGATCAACAGTACTATTCGTAAAAGCTACTAGTTTGGTTTTTTTTGGATTAAATGAAAGGTTCTCTTTAAGGCACCATTACTTCACAATTCGCAGTGCTTCATGTAGGACATTCATAACCACCTCTGGGAATTTCCCATTGGTAACAATCACTATGTCGTCCGCAAAGCCCTGCGTCCATATGACTTGATCATTCAACCTACAGATCAAGTCATCCACAACTAGGTTCCACAAAAGTGGTGAAAGTACTCCACCTTGAGGACATCCTTTAGTTGTCCTAACTGTAGGATTTAGCCTGGGTGTACGTTTCTTTTCCTGGTTTAGGAATAAACACCATGCACCTTTGACTCTCTTCATGCAATTGGTATATACCCTAGAGCATGGCTGCTTCGAAGTATCAGAACTAAAGGACCCATTATGATGTCTAGTCCCTCTTGCAGAAGCTTGGGGAATATGCCATCTGGTCCTGGAGTTTTGTAGGGGTCAAATGAGATGGGGTCTGAATATTTTATTCGTGAGTTCCCAGTCCTCTTTGGTTGCCTTTGTTTTGGCAACCGGCCCGTTGTCATAGCTTGACTCTATCTTTACCGAACCTGGAAAGTGCACACTGAGGAGATGCTCTAGAGCCTCTGCCTCAGTTTTTGAAAACTTTCTGCTCGGCAACTGAATAGAACCAAGTTTGTTAGAAGTATCCCTTTTGAAAATCCTGTTGATTCTGACGCTGTCAGGGACACCTTGCATGTCCTCAAAGAATTCTCTCCAGGAATTTTCCTTGGATTCTTTTATTTTTGTATTATATGTACCTGTAGGTACGCTTCCCAGTTATCCGTTTTTTTCGCTTTGTTGGAAAAGCGTCTTGTTTCTTTCCTTAGCGATGTCAGCTCTTTATTCCACCAGATGGCTTGTCTAGAAGAGCGACTCTCCTTTATCGGACAGTTGTTATGATAAGAGGTCAGTGTACACTGTTGCACCCATGCGGCTGCTCCCTCTAAATCCTCAGCAGTTTTTGGTCTGCCTAGGTGTGAACGGATTTTAGAAAGCAGGTCCTCTTCATAAGATACCCAGTCGGTGCTCTTAGGATCCCTGTATGTTCTAATAACCGATTTTTCTACGTTAATTTCATAGTATATTTGGGCATGATCAGATAAAGATGGTTCATCCGATACATGCCACTTGCGAATCATCTCCCTGACACGTAAAGTGCAAAGAGTAACATCTATCAATGATTCCCCCCTCGATGTTCTAAATGTAGGCGTATTACCCACATTCGCACTATCAAGTTCAGTAGTAAATAGATAGTCAAATAGTTTCTTACCTCTGGTGGTGTTGTCTTTGCTGCCCCAACTGCTATGGTGTGCGTTGATATCAGCCCCTACAATGACATCCAGATTATGTCTCCTTTAGTATTCGATCAGCTTCTCCATGCTAGTCCCCGGTAGTGGTTCTTCTGAATCGATGGGAAGATACAGAGACACTATTATTGTCTCTAGTACTACCCCATCTTTTTCGAGTATAATCTTTGATGCCTCCATGTCACCCGTGCATAGTTCCATAATCGGCATCAAGTTGTATTCATGATGTTCCACTAAATATATTTTGTTTTTAATTGTGTGTTTTGGAAAAAGGATAAGGAAATTATATTGTTTTAAAATATTGATTTATTGATTGTCCTCAAATCTTGATCTATACATATAAAATGCTTTGTCCTGAATGACTGACTGAAGGATCAACGCACAGCCTAAACCGCTGATCGCAGAGACCTAAAACTTGAAGGGTGGGTTCTTTGTATGACGTAGGCATCTGATAAGAAAGGCTTTTCCGAAATTCTACCCCTTAGGGGGTGAGAAGTTTGTATGGGACAACGTGATTCCTTGGTCCAATCTACTTCAAATTTTGCATAAGCATTCTTTAACAGAATTGATGAAAGACGTGTTTCGTATTTTAAGGAAAATCATCGCCTAACGTGGTTAAAAAGGGGTAGAAAGTTATTTTGGGGGTTATTTGCATCGAAGTTGATATAAATACTCCTTAATGCTCGCAGGCAAAAGCTAGTACCTACTTATAACATAATAAGCTGAAGTTTTTCATGTTGATCAGTGTTATAAATCTACAAATCATAAATACTGTGAAATCACTATTAAATAAAGTTTGTCGTATTCTCTGGATCACAAGTTATGCAATAAGAACAGCGTTTCCAGATTTTTTTTGCCAAGCTGGGATTTTGGAACTTTTTGAGTGAAAAAAGTAGAGTTGCACAAGTTTGACTTGAATGTTTGAGATTGACTTGAGTTTGACTTGAAATTAAGTCACTTTGTTCTGGTACGTATTCCGAGCCGCTACATGAAAAAGGTTCAGGTTCAGACTTTTCGAGTTCAGACATTATCGCAGAACGCACACACTTCAAAACAAACGTAACAAGCCAAGCGTATCCTTCTTAATATGAACTATACAAAACATTAATAAAATATATTCATATAAATTAGAAATTAAAGCATGGATACAATCAATTACTAAAGAACACATTAATAGCATTTTAAATATCACATAACAGCTATATTCATTACCCAGTGAAACACTAAGCACTTACTTGTGACTCTACTTAAATGATGATAACAACTTACCAAAGAAGACAGCTTACTCAATAAAGACAACTTACCCAATAATGACAAATTTACTCAATCATGACATATTACTCGATGCAGACAATTTACCAATCATGACAAATTATCCATATTCATTTATTATATATAGTTATTAGTTATACTTATATTAATTTTTATTGTAAATCACGTACAAGTTGTATATAACTTTGTTATAGAACAGCTTCTGTGATTATAAATGTTTATTTATTGTTTATATTTATATTACTATTATTACATTATTTTTGTAAGCAAATTTTTAAATAAACATTATTATTATTATAACTAATTAGGGATGTTAAAAAATAATCGATTTTCTTATAATCGATTTTTAGTTATCGATTTTTATAGTAATATTAATCGATTTTTAGTAAATCAATTTTATAAATTACGTGTTTAAATCGATTTTCGGAAACGGCTCGTATTATTTATTGACTATTTTTCAAAATTTTGACAATTATTGACCATTTTGACTGTTTTTCACAATTAGTGAACATTTTTCCAAATTTTTGATAATTTTTGACCATTTTTAACAGTTTTTGACAATAATTGTCCATTTTTAACAGTTTTTAACAATAATTGACATATTTTAACCATTTTTCAATTTTTCAAAATTTTAGACCATTTTTCGAAATTTTAGACCATTTTTCAAAATTATTGACCATTTTTGATAATTATTGACAATTGTTGACAATTATGGACCATTTTTGACAATTATTGACCATTTTTGACCATATGTAAAAATTTTGACGATTATCAACTATTTTTCAAAATTTTGCCAATTTTTAACAATAATTGTCCATTTTTGACCATTTTTGATAGTTTTTGACAATGATTGGGCATTCTTGTCAATTTTTCAACACTTTTGACCATTTTTCAAAATTATTGAGCATTTTTGATAGTTTTTTACAATTATCGACCATTTTTCAAAATTTTTACAATTTTTGAGAATTATTGACCAATTTCGACGATAATTGTCCATTTTTGACAATTTTTGATAGTTTTTGATAATTATCGACCATTTTTCAAAATTTTAACAATTTTTGAGAATTATTGACCAATTTTGACGATAACTGTCCATTTTTGACAGGTTTTGACCATTTTTGACAGTTTTTGACCATTTTTGGCAATTTTTGGCAGTTTTTGACCATTTTTGATAGTTTTTGACAATTATTGACCATTTTTCCAAATTTTTGACAATTGACCATTTTTGACCATTTTTCAAATTTTTTTTTAAAGTTTTTGACAATCATCGACCATTTTTGACAATAATTGACCATTTTTGACAATAATTGACCATTTTTGACATTTATTGACCATTTTTGACTATATTTCAAAATTTTTGACAACTTTCATATAATTTTATTTTATTTTTAAGCTGATAAATTGTTAATGAATGAATCTCATAGATTTATTATTGGAATATGAAAAGCATGTTCTTTTTAAAATAATACCAAAAAAATCGATTTTTTCGCAGAGATCGATTTTTTTTAATAAAATCGATTTTTGGAAAATCGATTAATTTTGAATAAAGAAAAATCGATTTTTATTTAATCGAATCTTTTCCATTAATCTCACATCCCTATACCTAATTTGCGGAGTAGCAGAGTACAGGTTCAGACATGAAAACAAATGGCGGTAGGAGGCAGTACGCTCTCAATTATTAGAATTGGATATGAACACGTTGCACAATATGATATTCAAACTTCAAACTGTTTGAAGTTTGATTTCAAGTCAAACCTAAAGATACAGAAATCAAGTCAAGTCAAACTTTTTTACATAAAAAGTTTGATTTTCAAGTCAAGTCAAGTTTGTTGAGTAAAATCAAACTAGTTTGACTTGATGCATCTCTAGAAAAAAGCGGGATTCTTTCATCGAAAGCGGGACATAGTAAAAAAACGTAGGTATATAATCAGAAGTTTTTAAATATCTATCTTTTTATTTGAGTTCAAATTACGTTTGCGTGACAATAGCCATAGAAAATGTAATTTAATAAAAATATGATATTTTGAATCAGATTTACCCTATCGTTAAATAGTTGAGTCTTATTGGTCTTCTGAATAAAAAAAAGTAAGGTGACGATGTTGTTCTCGCCTGGTTCATTGAATTTTCCTATAGGTATTCCCATACCATTTTGGGACTGATTACACAAGAACTCAGTGCCTTAATGACTGATTGACTATCCGACATTATGATCATCCTTTACCTCCAATATCCGCTATCAATATTTAACTGTGAACACTTTCCTATGGTGTGAATTTCCGGAGTGTTTGGTTCCTGGCCCGTACACTCCTATCCCAGTTCCGTCTATTGCTTTTGAGCCGTCTGTATACCATTGAATGACATTGTTTCCAAGTATCTTTATATTACCTGGATTGAAAATGCGAGTTTTGATGCCTGTTGTGCCAACAAAAACTAGTCAATTTCAGACCAATGCGACTGTTGCCGGATAGGAGTCGTATCATGTTATTTTAACTAAACTGACCGATATTATATTCTTGCAGCTAAAATAAATAAGCATACAATCAATATGGATACAATTGAAAGTACCTACACCGCAACATCCCATTGGCAAAGCATACGCTGCAACTTTGGATTTGTTACCTGAAAAATCTAAAGCAAAATATCTGAGTACTTACGACAAATTTGTTAATTGGAAAGAATCCGACATTGACTCTAGCATTTTTGATGCAGATTAATATGAAAAATATAATGTGTGACGCGGGATAAAACGAGATTTCAGACTAGGGTTTTTCCCGAGCGAAGCGAGGGCTGGGGCATACCCCGAAGTCCGAAGTCTTGTTTCACCCCTAGTCATACAATATACTATTGGATCCCATTCTTCCTTGCTGCTTAACTCAGTAACCGGAGGTTACAGGAGTTTTTGACGGAATAAAACAAATTCTAAGGTTTAGTAGAAAACTCGCGGCTATGTATCCTGCAATTTCTAAATCTTCCATAATGTATTATTAGGTATTCATAAATAAAAACTTTATCCTGAAGTTCCAGATGGTGATTTCTCTGATCGAGTAGTTTCTGCAAACTGGTCACTGAACAAAAAGAACCAAGAGTACGTTTACTATTTTTTTTCTCCTACGCCGGGAGCACACTATTCCTAACCGGAAATTTTGCCGAACCCACTAGTGTTCCAGCCAGTGGTAGGGATCTTTATCGAGCCCAACATCTCTTCCGGAAGACGGCGTATCTACATTATACCTCGTGCTCATTGTTATAAAACCTGCGAGCTGTGATATGCTACTCACCCTAGTATTCTAAAGTGCACCCTAGTATAGTCTAAAATGCTTCGCTGCAGGCTGCAGGTCAGCTATCCAAGTACTAACCGCGTTCGACAATGCTTCACCATCAAATAAGTTTTATTCATTAGAAAAATATGGCGTTACAAACAGTAGTGTTACAAATTGCAACTTGCAATAAGAGATTAATTATTTATAAGAATTACTTATTCATGATAATTCTGTGAAGATTTAACTTGTTTTAAATTTCCTTTTCCTCTTTAATAAAGATGAAGAAGTCTTCACAGGATAGCTGTAGATTGCACTTGATGAGTAATTCTGCTTTCATTAAATTTACTATTTACGAGTTATATCCGAAAAGTGGGACTGAGCCTGTCCCTCTCGGGACATTTAATTTTGATTTAAAAATCGGGACGTCTGGCAACGCTGAATAAGAAACAAAAAAAACCTGCATAAACACGTCTGCGGAATTTACTACGCCATATACCTAAGCAATTAGAGTCACGATAATTTGTAATGTTAACAAATTAATAATTCACAGCTTGAAAAGATTAGTCCCTTACCTTATAATTTGGATAGCTTTTAATGCTTTATAATTAGTATTAAATGAACTGGGGTAAATAATACTCAGTTAAAATGTATTTTATTGGCGCTATTTTGTAATTTTACGAGTTACAGACCACTGTAGGTATATATCCTTTTGTAACGATCACGAATAATGATAGGTAGTTTACTTCAACAATTAAGGCGATTAATTTAGCTACTGCTGAATAATAAAATGTTTGTATAAAATATTTTCAAATCATAAAACTCTTAAAACAATAATTACGTAGATACTCCGAAGCTTTGTACGCATGAGTAAACTGTCATATGAATTTCGTCCAGGAAAAAAGTGCCCTGCAAAGTTGGTAACCGTCTTCCCATCCAGAAAAAATACACTGCTCAACAATTGAAGTGAATAATTATAACGTTTGCAAATATTTTATTTAAAAACGTTGTCATTGTCCTTTTCAGTAACTTATCTGTTTTTTTTGACATACATTGACAACTCAATCGAAAAAATCTGACAATAACAAAACTTACATCAAAATACAAAGTATATAAATTAAAACCAATAATGAATTCAACATTCTCCCACCCCTGAAGAGCGTCGATCTTCACTATCTGTTGGAAGAATACATAGTTTGGAAAGTGGTCGCGTGAAATTTCCTTTCTTTGTTTTCACTGCGGCAACTCTAATGATTCCGTCTCTTCCAGGATATACTTCTATAATGCGGCCAATAAGCCACTTATTTCGGGGGAATTTTTCATCGACTATAATACAAATGTCTCCTATTTTGATAGGGTCAGTTTTGGAAAGCCACTTGTTCCTACATATCAGTGTTGGTCGGTATTCTCTTATCCTTCGTCGCCAATACGTATTGGCCAGACTTTCTGCAATTCGTCACTGCTTTCGACTCAACATCTCATTTTCAATTAAACCAGGATTCTGTACAGATCCAGATCTCATTAATAGGAAATGATTAGGCCTCTGGTTCATTGGGATCGACGGATATGTGAGTCAATGGCCTTGAGTTGACTGTGTATTCTACTTCAGCGAGAACTTCCTCTTTGGGGTGAACTGACTTAAGAGATATTTTCAGGAAAGTTTTGATTGCTCTTATCATCCTTTCCCAAATTCCTCCCATGTGTGGAGTGCTTGGTGGCTTGAACCTCCATGAAATTCCTTTTAGAGATAACTCATTTGATATTACCGAGTTTTGCAAAGTTTTAATAGTTTCCCTGAGCTCACGATCTGCGCCAACAAAGTTGGTGCCATTATCGGAAAAAATTTCTATCGGTTGTCCTCTTCCAGAAACGAAACGTCGTATAGCCATTATTGCAGCACTGGTGTCATGACTAGAAGCTATTTCAATGTGAACTACCCGAGTTGTGAGACAAGTGAACAACATGCCATATCTTTTCTCCAGTCTTCTTCCACAAGATACAGTCATTGGCCCAAAAAAATCGACTCCAGTGTAGGTGAAAGGAAAAACACTGGCCTGCATCTTCTGATTCTACACTCCTGACAGCTTTTCACAGCTGATCGAATTTTTATAATCCAAAATTGCTACCTCAAATTATTTACTACAGTCTCAATTCCAATATGACCAGCTATCTCATGGTAGTGATGGACTAGTAACTGGGTACACCGATATTTAGGATCCAAAATTATGGGATATTTATAGTTATAATCTATATTTAGTGATTCCTCATCAGGAAATCTACCCTTCAGACGAATTACGCCGTCATTATCCATAAAAGCATTAAGCTTAAAAAGACGACTGACTTTAGAAAATGTTTTTCCTTTTTTCAGCATTCCTATATCTGCTTCAAATGACTCATATTGACTTTTCCTTACTTTTCCATAATTTAGAGGCTTCATTAATCTCTTCAATATCAAGATGTGGTGCAGTTGGTCTAGTTTTTTTATGTATTTTCATAACTTTTATGAAATGAATAATCCTCGCGAATGCTCGAATAATCCTGGACCATTTTGAAAACCGATCAATATCAGGTAATGCTACAAATTCGTTAGATTGATGTGTGTCAACACAAAGTAAAATTGTAGCTTCCTTATCATCTAAACAAATTGGTTCATTTGGCCAAAATTTCTTGGATTTTTTCAGGAAAGATGGTCCTTGTAACCAATCACCGTCTTCTTCGAAATTGGGTGATTTGAATTCCTTGGTTGCTCGGTCTGCTACATTCTGATCAGAAGGTACCCAGTGCCATGAAGATATTTCAGTTTCTTCTTGTATTTCTCCAACTCTACAAGCGACAAACATCGGAAAACGTCTTGACTCAGACCGAATCTGTTTGAGGACAGCAAGTGAATCTATCCAGAAATGGATCTCTTTAATTTTGTTTTCTATTTCTGAACGGATTGTTTTAGCTAACCTACTTCCAAGTATTGCTTCTTGCAATTCCAATTTTGGAATACTTCGTTGGTTTAAGGGAGCAACTTTGAATTTTGAACTGTATAAACTTTTTCATCCATTTCCAATCTGAAAAAAGCCACGGCAGAATATGCTTTATCACTGGCGTCGCAGAAAATATGCATTTCAACTTCATTTTGCATTAAACTCTTCATATTCGGAAAATAATACCTATAAATTTCAATTGGAGCTGATTTTTGCAATGCATTCAACCACTTCCGCCATCTAAGAAAAAGATCTTCAGAAATTTCGCCGTCCCAGTCGATTTTGGTTCTCCATATATTTTGCATAAGAATCCTGGCTTTTATCATAGGAACCCAAGAGGATCGAAAACTGACATAATTGTTCTAAGAACATCTCGTTTTGTAGGAATTTTACACCCACTTGAAATATTTTCAGGAATTTTTCTAAAATTCAATGAGTATATGAAAGTGTCTTTTCCTAAAATTCTTTCAACTTAGCGATGAAATAAAACAAATTAATTTGTTTTATTTCATCGTTTAGTATGGATCTTCATCAAGTAAAAGCCTCATCTATTCAATTCTTTCAACTTCCTTGGATCTACGGGAATTGAATTCATCACATTTTGAGAGCTGCTTATCCATTTAATCATTTGAAAACCAGCGTTTTTCTGGACCTCTATGACATCTGCAACAGCTCGAATAGCTTGTTTCTCTGATGCAAAAGAATCCAAATAATCATCAACATAGTGCTGTTGCTTCATAGCCCTAGTGACTCCTGGATACTCATTTTCAAAATGTTCTGCAACGAATTGAGCGACAGATGGAGAAGAAACTGCTCCGAAAATCATAACGTTCATCTGATATACTTCTGGCTCTTTGTTCCTTTCCATTGCTCGCCAAAGGAAGCGTTGTGCACACCTATCAATCTCTCTGATAGAAACTTGGTGGAACATCTCTTTGATGTCACCACTGAAAACTATTCTGTTTTGCCGGAATCGCCACAAAACTGATTTTAGATAGGGAACGAAGTCCGGACCTTGCAGTGAAAAATCATTCAAGCATGAGCCAGAAGAGTTGGCCGCTGCATCAAACACCAGTCTTATTGATATTCCATACTGCAAAATGTGGTAAGTATCTACCAGTCTTTCGAACTCTTTACAATTTCACTGGTTTCCAATTTACTTGCCTACCCTTTCTTCAGATACTCATCAATTTTTTTGCAATACTGCTTAGCAAAATCACCATTTCTATCCATTTTTCTTTCCATATAGTTGAGCCTTTTCATTGCATTATAACTTCTAACAGCTTCAACGTTTCTCCAAATATGTCCAACTTCATAATGATCATCTTTTTTTGCATGAGCATTACATGCACTGACAACCACAAACTCACTTTTGTTATAGCCAACTGTTGTCTTTTTCTCACTTATGTGCACTTCAGATAGAAAACTTACTTTTTCACTTTTTTTGTCCCTTTGGAAACACTTGTCCTCTAAATGATTCGTCTTCTTACAGATGGTGCATGGCGGAGACTGTTTATCAAAAATGCTCAAAAATTGTCAATAATTGTTAACATTTAGAAAAATGGTCTAAAATGGTCAACATTTTTGAAAAATTCTCAATAATTGTCAAAACTGTCAAAATTGGTCAATAATTGTCAAAAATGGTCAATAATGATTAAAATTTGAAAAATTTGTCAAAATTTTGACAAAATGCTCAATAATTGCCAAATATGTTAAAATTTTTGAAAAATTGTCAAAAATGGTCAATAATTGTCAGAGACGGTCAATAATTGTCAAAATTCGTCAAAAACTGTCAAAAATGGTCAAAAATTGTCAAAATTTTTGAAAAATGGTGAAAAATTCACGAATGATGGTCATTCTATTGTGCATAAGAAGCAAGCTTCTGTCGGCGGTCCGACGACCGCTCACCTCTTTTTTTCTTTTCTCTGTCCTTGAAAAAACAATTTTCTTCAGGATGATTTCTTTTCTTGCAGACTCCACATGGAGGGTAAATATTCTTTGATTTCTTGTTGTATCTTTTCTTGTATGCTTTGAACGCTACAGTTTCTTCCTTGGTGTTTCCTTTGAGAAGATCTTCTTTTGACAATCTTGACTTCAAATTATCAATGAGATTTTGAAATTTTTTTTTTACTTTAAAAATTGATATCATCTATGCCTATGGAATCGAAACGAACAAATTAACATCGATCGACAGTTGATGATCTATATTAATTTAAAAAACATATTTCATTCCTTAATTTTCATACGGAAACGAGTTATTAAATTTTTTCAAAATTAATATTCAAATTTAAGTAAGGTTAGGTTAGATTAAAAGAGGTTTAGGTTAAGTTAGGTTAGATAAGATTAACTAATTTCAAATTGGCCGTTCCGAAAAGTGAATTGGTTTTCGAAAAAAAAAAAAAAATTTCCCATAAATTTAAGAAAAATCAGATTTTTTCGAAAAAATGTACTTTCTATCGAAAATAAATACGATTTTAGGATTGATTATAAACCACTTTTTTGGATTTTTAGTAAAAAACCGAAAATTTTTCGAAAATGTTTTTACATGCTGTTCTTTAAATTGCCATTACGGCCAAACCGTTAGCGCATTTGTCTCAAATTATGTATTTTGATATACAATAGAATCTTTTCATCCAGAGGAAAAGATATGTAGGTATCTTCTAAATTAAGGTTTTTCGTCCTTTGAACCATTATTCAATTGAAACTAAATTAAGTAACAAATTGAGACGTAATTTTCAAAAAAATGAAATATTCCATATTTTCTTTTCTTCTTTTTATACCCCACATGCGCAAAAAAACATTATACTAATCTTATAAATCTGAAAAAAAAAATACATAAATGTAAATAATACGCAAATGAAACGACTTCTGTCAGTTGAAAAGTTATATGACCATATTTATTTTATTTTATAGTTTATATGTCTTAATCTATCTCTGTTGGAATCTGATCCCCATTGAAGTTGTCACATATTCTCTGAGATGGATTTATACGCAGCAATCTGGATGAAGGGGATGAAAGAAACGGAATGGTTTCGTTTTATGATTTCCGTTAAACCTGCTCACGATTGCAAGTTTGCTTGTTTTTATTGTTTGGAGAAAGACACAAGACAGTTTTTTTATTTGTTTCTTACATAATCTCCCAGTTATTTTTCAGCTAAACAATGAAAAGTTTTTTAATGAATATAATTTTGTTATATTTATATATATATAAGATGATTTGGTTTTTATTTGTATAGCGATTAGGACGACACAGTTAATCCAAAACAAACTGAGTTTCTCTGTAAGAAAAGATTTATTGTATTTAAACGTGTTTTACATAAATCAATTAAAGTAACAAAAGCTAACTAATTAACGAACCTGTAAGAAAAGAAACGACATTTCTCCGTTTATAGAATTTAATTAAAAAAAGTATTTTGACATTAATGCTTTTTCATGACAGCTCAGATAATAATCCTTCACTATAGGCTATAGACTATAAATCAACAATTCTGCCTCGATGACGCTTGTTGCGCGGGAATATTCAAGAAAAATCCGTTTTTTCTTTACATATATTCAAATATTAACGTTGCAATTTTTTAGCGAAGACAGAAAATGCAGTCATCCTGCCGATAAGTATAAATACATATTGTGACTTTTAAGTAAGCAGATGTTATATTTCCACATAACTTGTATGCTACTCATGCACTTAAAGAACCGTAAAACATCGATTTTAACCTATTGAACCTAATGTTGCCATTACTCTTACTTTTATAACTTTATCTGGCAATGATTTTTTATATTTTTAAATGGGAGGAACCAAAATGTTTCCCATGTCTTATATTTAGCTCCATATGCGAGCAAATTGCTTAATATCCCTCAACACCATACAAAGGATTCAAAGAAAAACATCTCGAGAGCATAAATAATCTCTAACAATGGCGTCCTAACATCTGACATTTAGACATTATAATTAGTTCTAATCATATTCCTGCATGTTTTACAAAGTCTCATTTATAGTGAATTATGCCACTTGAAGCCAGTGCCGTGGCTTTAGCAAATAAATAGGCAACAACAATTACTTATAACATAACGATAAGAAAATTTTAGTTGCGACTATTAAGAAACAGGGATACATAAGCTAAAAGGAGAGCTAAGAACTAGATGGTTGGAAAGAATAGAAGAAGACCTCAATGAAGAACAGAACAGAATAAAAACAGTACTAGGAGCAGTAGCAAGACAAAGAGAACACATTCGTTTGGGTTGTGCTCAAGAGGCCTGGCACTTGAACTAAATCTTTGTACCATTTCCCATGTTATCTACTTCCATTCCAGAAGCTTCGTGTCTTCAATAAAGGCCACTAGTTTGACTGGAGGGATTTTCAGTAGTTGTGATGGTTGTATTAATTCCTCTCCACTAAGTACTTGTAAGTTCTCGCAGAAGCAGAGTATGTAAGTAGGTGTTTCATCATCAAGTTCACATTTTCTGCACATACGTTCACTAACTTTGCCCATCTGTGCAGATGTTTCCTCAGGGTGTAGTGTCCAGTAACCAGATCGGTAATAACTGTCTTCAAATGTCTCTTACCCAGTTTCAACAGCCTGGTTGAGAGTTCCTTGTCTACTTTGTTCAGTAAACTCTTTGTATGGATGTGCCCTTGTGTCAGCCTCCATTTCAATTGGATTTCCCTTCTTATGCAGTCTTTTGTGATTTCACAAAACGGTTCCGGACCTATGAAGTCTCCTTTAGAACCTTCTTTAGCTAACTGGTGCGCCATTTAATTACCTGCAATCCTCTCATGTGCCGTCACCCATATTAGAGTCACTTTGTTGTCTGTTGCCAGCCTGTTAAGGGATTATTGGCAGTTTTTCACCATCAGTCTAGATCTAGTTGTTGGATTTAAGCTTTAAGCAGAGACTGGAGGTATTCTAATTTTTTTTCCGATATATCCTCTTCTGATGTTTCTGCTTAAACACAGTCGTATATGGACCAAGTCTAAAAAACAATATCTTCCTAGGTCTTTTTATTCCAGCCCCAGTGCCATGGTTTGTTTTAGAATCATCGGTGAACCAGATGATTTCTCCAGGATTACCTGAGTGCATCACCTGTTTCCTAGATGGTATGATGATGTTCACTCGCTCTGTGAATATATTCTCGGGTGTCATGCTATCAATAGAGCAAGCAGTATAATAGTTCTAGTTTTTTGACAAATAAGCGGATTCTCCTTGTTGCTCTTGAAAACATTCACTTAAAAAGAAAAAAATACACAAGCTAGAAGGGAAAATTAAGAACCAGATGGTTGGAAAGAGTGAAGGAAGATCCCAAAGTAATTGGAGATAATAATAAGAAGTCTTAACAGAATAAAAACAGTAATAGAAAAAGCAAGACAGATAAATATAGCAATAGATTTGGTCAAAAGGCTTCTGCTTCTATAAAAGCGAGTCGACATGTTATATTTAATCAAGATACATTTATAATATAAATTCCTTTGCGAAAATACTTTCTCTACGCCTATGGACAAAAGCATTAATATACATTTTTCATCGTCGAATACGTCCTTTTATCCATCGCTGCCATATTGAAGAGAGCCATGTTTCCTTTTAAAGTTTTCAGAAAGGGATCTTGTCTGACTTCTTAGGCCCAGCTGTCACATATTTCATCGGGCCCCTCCTGGGTTGCTAAGAAACACACTCACACACCCAACATCCAACATGGTTTGATTTCACTTCAGTGACGTTGAATGGAGATACGAAAGGCCTGTAAAAAATTTAAAAGGGGTTATTGTAATGTTAAAAAGTTTCATTCGTGGTTTGATATGGCAAACAATATTGAGAAAATAAAAGTAGGCACACGGTTTTCGCTTTAAAAGTGAATGTAAAAGCTAAGATACGTATACGAGGGATGCCTTTTAAATTTTGCATATAACTACATAGTTGGTGCCTGTCAATAAATATCAAATGTCAAAATTAACTGTCATGTTTAGTTAAGTTAGGGCGGGTTTATTAATGCCCGGTTAAATCTGTCAGCTACGTAGCCTTCAGCTATCTCTAGCCACCAGCAAAAGTCTCGGTTACATTAGAAAGCGTTTATCAATGCTAATTGGAACTGGATACTAAAGGTGGATCATCCGACGATACGATCATCCGAAAGTTTTGTGATTGGTGGAAAAATTCAAAATTGACAAGCCGCCAAATATTTGTCCGAAAGTTTTAACTTACGCCCGTCATCGGAAAAAGTTGAAAAATGTTCAACTTACGTCCGTCATCGAATCTGATTTAACCTAACTTTTTTATGATCTGTTTTTTTTGGGACACTATTTCAGAATGAACAATAACAATTATAATGAAAGACGATTAAAAGCAACGAACAGTTTGTGTAACAGCAAATTCACTCAGATTAGATGCACGTTTGAGAAAAAACAAAACCGAAGTTAATTTCAAATGTCAAAAACAAGACATGTGACATTGAATTGACAGGTTTCGTCCATGCAGCAAACGTAAAAATTCATGTCCCTTTAGGTTATTTTATTTTTTTCAATAACAACAATAATAGTCCGGTTCAGATATTCGGGAAATCTTTGGAATCAAAAATTATGTCTGTTTCGACTTTGTATCGTACGCAAAAAGACCTAGAAAATTTCAGTCGTTTTAGACTCAAAAATTTTGTAGTGGCAATACTGAATGGATTACTGGAATTTCTCATTCTAATTTGGTGTATATAAGGAGGATCACCCGTTACATGAAATACACATATTTTAAAATTTACTCGCATATTTTGTTATAACACACTGAATCAAAAATACATTTTGAAGTAATGGTTTTTATTTTTGTGTTACCGCACACGTACTCTGGCAACACTGTAGGTAATGTCAATTGTCAGTGTCAAAGTTGTGGCGTTATTTATTTTTATTTATCGATTGTATTTGGTCTGTGTTTATGTATGAATTGATTGCTTTAGTTGGTTTTGAAAAATGTGCACAAAACAAACAAGATTTCGCGATTTCACTGAGTCAGAGCGACAGTGAAACGATGATAATACATGAAATTTAAAATTGAAATCATTGAGACTATTCAAGGAGATCGAACTCCATGTATTCCAATTTCTGGTCATGCTAGAGGGCGCCACTTAAAATCTTGCACCAAAACATCTGACGGCAGAACAATAACAGCCAATCATAAAACTCGAGTTCATGATGTTTTATTGGTTACTAGCTTCTTTGACAGTTCGCGGTTTGCGTGTGTGGTACGTGAGGTTAGGTCATAGAAATGGAAAATATTGTGAATAGGAAATCCGTTTTTTGTCCTCGTTTTCAAAAATATAGAGAAAATTGTGATCGATTGGTGGTAAAATAATTAGCTGAATGTAGTTATATTTTTACTAAGGTATATAATTTTAGTCTATCACAATAAATATTCTTTCCTACTTCATTTAGCTTTGAATATTTTTAATTACCTTTGGTACTTCAGATCACGTCTTCGTCTTATACCACTAATGCAATTTTACCATTATAAATACCATTATAAATTTTTATTAAAACAATTTCAATTTTCCTGTTCCTGAAACAATTAAATTTTGTAGGACAGTCCAAATTTTTCTTTTTGGCTGAAAATTTGGGAATATCGTCAGAATCGGACCTTGGAGTCTGGAAATTTGGGAGTTATCAAGGTATCTCGATATTTGGGAGTTAACACCAATTTCCTGAATTTGGAAGAATATCGACTGTAGAGATTTGGTGTTTCGAGATTTCAGGATATTGTAGAGATTGGTTTCCTGGATCTTACGGAAAGGCTAGGATCCTTCAACCACACTCAGGAAGCAAAGTCGTTATTTTCTATTAGATTGAACTCGACATTCTATTAAGAAATTGTAATTTAGTAATTTAAGCGTATTTAGATATAGTATCTTTAGATTTAATTCGCTCTTTCCTATTTCGTTATATTTCAATTTCATCTTGTTTATATCAATTTATATATTGTATTTCCATCACATTTTCTAACGGAATTGATTTTATTGTGGTTTTGTATATTTACCATCATTATATAAAATACTAAATGTACTGGCGCCCTTAATTATTTTAACACACCTTTACTAACAATCCTGGAATATTTAAGGTTGAGAACCACCCCTGCTGAGCTATTGATCTTGGAGTACAAAGGGCATCACTACAACATAGGTTACAATGAGTTCGATCTCCTTGTCTAGTCTCTATGATTGAAATGATGAAAAATGAGAGAAAACAATCATGACACAGCTGACAGTCCGAATCACGGAACACCACTTTCTCGTATTTAACTGTATGTTCTATGATTAACATCAACTTGATAGTGGCAGCTTGGATAGCCTATTCTGTTGACTGAAGAACACAAAGCAATTGGTGTAATAAAACTCTAAAACGTAGGAAACTCAAAAAATATATACAGT
The DNA here is from genome assembly GCA_947563755.1 of Lochmaea crataegi. NCBI lineage: Eukaryota > Metazoa > Arthropoda > Insecta > Coleoptera > Chrysomelidae > Lochmaea > Lochmaea crataegi. Next base: position 85,789,671 of record OX387423.1, on the reverse strand, counting down.
ATTGTCAGTGGTGATGAATCCTGGATTAACTCTTATGAACCCGAAAATAAACGTCAGTCGGCTGTTTGGGTGTTCCTAGATGAACCAAAACCGAAGAAAGTTATCCGTTCTCGAAGTGGTGGTGGCGATATTTGTCCCAAAAGCGTGGACCTGTTCCTGGATCGTCGCTATAAGATTAATCCGTCCACGTTCAAATTCTCCATACCAACAAGAAATTATCGACTGAAGTGGTGCTTCATTGACGAAAACAGAAACCAACTCGACAAAGCATTCTTGTTGAAACAACCTTCGAAAATTGTAAAAAATTATTTTTCGACTGACTCATCAACTTTAAAAATTCAGTTTAGGTACAGCTTTAAGCGAAGCGGTCTGAAACTTTAACTAAACATGACAGTTAATTTTGACATTTGATATTTGTTGACAGGCGCCAACTATGTTGTTATATGCAACACTTGAAGACAGCCCTCGTATAAATTTTGTATTAGAATTTAAAAAAATGGAGGTTTTCACTGGAAACATCAATTTAAATAAATTTATTTTTTTCAAAAGCGAATGAATCAGCTTTAAAAAACAGGTTTTCAATCTGAAACCAGTCAACGTCCCAAGAAAACAGGTAGGAATGCACCATTAAAATAACAAAAATGGATGACTGAGGAATATCCAATTAGGTACAAACAAAACCCACAAGTCCGTCGTAAATGTCAGATTATCGCGGGAGATAATACAAGTTTCATTGGGAGAACGGGGAATTTATTTATGTCTTCGAAATTTATTCGAAAATCTCGATAGACTCTAATTTATACCTTCAGATACCGAGAATGAAAAAAATATTTACAAAAAATGTTCCCCTGATGAGGCATCACACAGGTACGGCCTTGTAGTTAAAAAATTTCCAACTTCGAAGTTAAATTCATAAAAAATTGGATAGAAACCAATAAACAACAATGATTTTTATTCAGAAACTCGAAATTACGGAAAATATAAATCAACCACTATCTGTAAATTTTTTATTCAACACAGTATATTATTTTTAATTCAATTTTAACGTAATGAATTATATTAAATGTTATTTTTTAATTAAACATCTGTAACATGCGTGTAACTGTTGCATTAATTTCAAAATATTTTTTGGAGGCTGCAAAATATATAAATTACAACCCTGCTCGTGTAAGACGTTTTTAAATGTATGGTATTGTCAGGTGATAGTTTTATAGATCTCGACATGTCGCTTTCTCATCCAACAAATGACTGCCTCGTAAATTGTTGCTTCATTTGCATACATATGTATGAGCCTCAACCAACGCCGAAATCCGATACAGTTCTTTGTATGAGTATTTTATCTTTGTAAGCCAGAATGAATATATTTAGTTAAATAATATAAAAGGAATACGATCTAATGTTAATTTTCATATTATCACTTATTGGAAAATTACTGCGAAGAGAATTTTTGCATCCTTTGGAACCAATTCTGGAAGCAGTTACCTATTCCACTCGTAGTAAAATAGTAATTATGCGCCAAGGAAGAAAAGTGAGGTATTATTGTCGAGATACACTTTTCTACCGAGGCTCATAGCATTTTTTTCACTACTTCACTAATGGCATTTTATTTTTTTAAATATTAGTTTGTCGACTCCCGTTTCACATGACATGACAGCTGTGCAGGAGTTAACCTCACATTCTATTAAATTGATTGAGATTTAGTTATAATCAAGTAGGCTTGGTTAATAATGAACAACTTTACTACCTCTACAAAAGTCAATAAAGTTAGGTTTAGAGGCTAGTAGTGAAAAAAAGTCGTTAAACCTTAGGTAGGAACTGTATGGAGGATGATCCAACAATTCGATGTTTTCTTGCTTTGGTGGAGGATCATTCGTCGTTGAGGATTGGTTTTTCGAAACTCAGCAATTACTTCCGGCAAACAAATTTATATGTACCAATCAGCAGTAAAAGTTCTTTGATCTTGCTGGGGAATTATTCCTCCTCCAAGTCAATGCAAGTTTCTACACAGCTCGAAAAACAATTGAGTTTTTAAATGAAGAAAACATCGAATTGTTGGACCATCCTCCATACAGTCCCGACCTAAGTCCTAACGACAAAAATATTGTCACAACTCTCAAAATGAAGAATTATTTTCTTTTATCGACTTATTCTGTATATATTATTACGTGTGTGATGGGGTAATGGGGTTTATTATTATTATTTTTTTATTAAATTGATTATTGAATTGTGATTTTATTGTATTGTATAGTTGGGCGCCAATATTTATTTTAAAATAAAATAAATATGAAGTATTGAATAAAATTAATGATTTTTTTTTATATAATTCCACCTATTAAAATTTTATTAAATGTACCTGACCTTTCTTTCTCAGTACCACCCTGTAACTTACTCTGATAAAGCAGGAAAATACCTATCTCAGTCGGATTCCTACGCACTCTTATTAATTATCTCCAAAATGGCTGTTCAATAATAGACAAGTTGTTGAATTAAACGAAGAAATGTCATATTTTTTATTGAGAAACAAAATCTAACACAGTGGCAAATTATGTATGATGTATTACCATCCCTTCCACACTTGAAGAATAGTAAAATAATTGCTAAATTCAAGAAATCAGTTTGCAAATGAGAAGTGTTTACAAAAACATAAAATTCAAGAAAAATCCAATTTTTATATCTTAAAAATGGCTAAAATTCAAACAAAATCCAGCTACCCCTAACTGAATTTTAAAATGATTAAAATACAAGAAAAATCCAATTTTTATATCTTAAAAATGACTAAGATTCAAACAAAATCCAGCTACCCCTAACTGAATTTTAAAATGATTAAAATACAAGAAAAATCCAATTTTTATATCTTAAAAATGACTAAAATCAAAACAAAATCCAGCTACCCCTAACTGAATTTTAAAATGAATAAAATACAAGAAAAATCCAATTTTTATATCTTAAAAATGACTAAAATTCAAATAAAATCCAGCTACCCCTAACTGAAAATTTAAAATGATTAAAATCCAAGAAAATCCAATTTTTATATCTTAAAAATGACTAAAATTCAAACAAAATCCAACTACCCTTAACTGAATTTTAAAATGATTAAAATACAAGAAAAATCCAATTAATGTTAAAATTTAACTATTATCCTAGTTAATTCAATTTAAAGCTCCTTGATTTCATTCATGATATAATCCTCATAATAAAATTAAAATAAATGGGAGTAAATTATTTACCTATTTATATAGGAAAATTTTATATAAAATTTTTTGATCAGGGATGATTTGAATATTATGGAGGTCAAAATTTAGCTAAAACTTTAAAAAGAATAACCGTAATTCAGTTGTTTTCTTTAAATCATTTAAAAATTTATTTATTATTATTAATTTTTTGATTAATATTTTTATTTGGATTTTGGTAATTTTAAGTTATAAAATTGAATTTTTATTTGAATTCAATTTAATTTTAAATTTCAGTTTGGATAACTGAATTTTATTTGATTTTGGTTAAGGTACTTATTTATTATAAGATTTTTAATAAATTAATGAAAAAGATAATGACGGATATTTTAAGTTAATGTTATGGTTAATTTACTAATATTTAAAAAACTGGTTGTTAAAATTTTATCACCCCTAACTGAAAATTTAAAATGATTAAAATCCAAGTGAAAGAAATGGAATGAGCCATCCTCTTGGAGTTTTTACTTTTATTAAAAATAAATTTTTTAATAAAATTTGTGTCAAAACTGATATACGAGGATGGTCAAAAGTTATTTTGGTATTTTTTATTTTCTTACACACACCTTTTTTACACATATAATTATAATCTACATAAAACATAATATTAAATTTACAAATCTTACATCTTAAAACCTCTTCTAGACATAGAAATAAAGCATTTTGATTATTCAAAACCTTTTATAACATGTCCTTGCACCCTTTAGTTGCAGTTTATGTGTTTCTTTTTTATTTACTAGTGTTACTATAGTTTATTTTTTTAGGTTCACAACTGAAGTCTTGGTGGATAAGAATTTTAGATTCAAGTGTTGGAGGTAGGACTTCTTAGACTTTGAATTGTTTCAGTAATTTATGAGAAGACTCCAAATAATGTGTTTCCACTCTTTTTTCTTACTATTCTCATCAATTAATATTTTTAAAAAATATGAAAAGATAGTTTTGACAATTGTACCTAGTATAAACTGTAAGTATTATCAGTTACTTTACAATAAATCATACATAGGTATTTTACTATTATATTATTTCATGATAACAATCCTTAATGCTTATAATCATCAATACTTTTTATCAAATTCCGTTGCTGCTAAGTTTTTAAATAGATTTAAACTTTATTTTGAATGCTGTTGTATTTTCAATCCCTTACAATATTAATGTTCTCTCTTTCCATTTTTTACGCCTTTCACTGACTATACGGAGTAATTGGAAATTTACTATCAGTACTGTACCTAATTTTAATGGATTAAAATGAAATCTACGTAAAAAGGGCTCAAAAATAAAGTAACGATGCAAACGCCTCCCGAAATTTTACAGCCCAAATCCATTTTCATTACATCCACAACACGAAGACCCTTTTAAGAGTAATCAACTGATAACTCCTCCTAATGCAACATTTAATCAAGTTAGATATCCTTTCTGTTTTTAAGCCGAGCAATGGCGTATCTTAAAAAGGGTTCCAAAAAAAGAAAGTCCTCGAATTATATTCTAAATGAGAGATAGGACTCGCATTTTAAGAGTTTGCACTACTTTATTTTAAAACATCAAAATTGTCTAATAATAATAATGATATAAGATATAATAGACTTCATTAGACCCTTTGTGCATCCTCTTGGAAGTCCCTCTCAGTACATCAACCAGTCTATGGATTCAACCTAGATGATAACGTCCCCAAGAAAAATTTCTTTGTGCATAGTTTCTCACTGATTTACGAATGGATGGTAGAGCCGAGCAATCAAAGAGAATATGCTCTACTGACTCATCTTCATTCTCACAGCCTCGACATAAGGATATCTGATAGCCTCATTCTATGAAGATGTTTGATCAGAACCCCTGTTGCAAAACGTAGGTTTCGCTGGGTCATCGTGAAGAATACTGTAGACCTAAAATTTACACACCAAAATCAATTTATTTTAACTTAAATACCCCAAATTACGATTTCTTCTTTTTTTTCTTAGATTGTCTTTTAATGGAGATATGCCCCAAATAATCAGACATATCCTATTCGGTCCCCGTCTATGAACTGGCCCATAACTCTGAATCCCTGCACGGAGCACAGACTCTGCTAAATTTAATTGAATTCAGCCAGCCCAAGTTTACTCAGCAGCTAATAGCCATAAAGGGCGTTCATTTCATTTCTATGATACTGCAGGAATGTTACGAGATTATGGGGTGGTAATAATAGAAATTTCCATTTTGAATGCTTCGCTCGTGCGATCATCATCATTTCCGACTGAGTATATATTTGCTTAAACAGACATTTTTAATGAAATATACGACTGTTTGTACAAGGGGTTGAAATGCTACATTCTTCTTCCTCCATGATATTCTCAGTTGAGTAAACATCTGAAGAAGATATATAGCGGTTTTTAGTTTGTACGGAATCAGGAGATTTCTGTAGGTTATTTACTAAAAGGAGAGACTGGATTATAGGACATATTTTGCGTCACGAGGGATTGTTAATGGAAAGGGGAGTGGAAAATGAAAATGTCAGGGACGGACAGAGAATGAAATAAATGAACTATATTCAACTAAATTGTTGATTTCAACTGTGAAACGTTTAATTAATTTTCTAGGACTGAAATGGAGAGTATGCTTTTTTGACAGTTGGAATTTGAAGCTCCTTGTCTAGACTCCTCAGGCCTAATCTTAGGTACTCTGGGAGGTTTGTGGTTTTTTTCCCATATCGTCGAAAATCTTATCTTAGTCAGACCTCCACAGTAGTTCAATATATTTGCTGATATTTCCTCATCTTCTTGGCAAAACCAACATATAATTGTATTTGCCACTCCGATGTTGTTCATGTGTTTGTTGACTCTACAGTGCTCTGGTTTCTCACCTATTCTCGCCTAGTAGATACAGTGCCATTGTTTGTTTTAGAACCATCCGTGAATCAGATGATGTCCCCAGGATTACCTGAGTGCATCAGCTGATCCCTAGATTGGATGATGATAGTCTCCCACTCTCTGGTATCATGCTATTTGAAATAAGGGTTGATCTAGTAATGTCCCAGTTGTATCAGTGTGTCCTCGAACATCGTTCGGCGGTGGTTCTTTGATGAACTTTTTTGGCATGTCTCATTCCTGGTGCCTTATTTCACCTGTTTTTGCAGGGGTGTAAAATGTAAAAATTAAAAATGAAACCAATGAATTTAAGAATCAAAACTATATCGTCGAAAATCTTATCCTAGTCAGACCTCCACAGTAGTCCAATATATTTGCTGACATATTTCCTCATCTTCTTGGCAAAACTTGCATATGATTCTATCTGCCAATCCGATGTTGTTCATGTGATTGTTGAGTCCACAGTGCTCTGTCAGGAGACCAACTAGAATCCTGGCTGTTCACCTATTCTCGCTTAGTAGATACAGTGCCATTGTTTGTTTAAGAACCATCCGTGAATCAGATGATGTCCTCAGGATTACCTCGGAGCATCAGCTGATCCCTAGATTGGATGATAGTATCTCACTCTCTCAAACCCATTTGAAATAAGGGTTGATCTAGTATTGTCCCAGTGTGTCCTCGAACATCGTTCAGCGATGGTTCTTTGATGAACTTTATTGGCATGTCTCATTCCACCCAGTTTTTGCAGGGGCATAAAACGTAAAAATTAAAAATGAAACTAATGAATCTAAAAATCAAAATAACTATTTTCTATATCAATGCTAAGTTTTTGTTGCCAACTTTTGCAGTCAAATAAAGTAAACTTAGCGAAAGGTGTACGTGAGTCACATACCACTGTGTAAATTCTGATTAACCGGGCAGTAAACAAAGTTAAACAACCATAAATCCCTGTCAATAATAAACGCTCGACCATATGTCCTTATAAACGAAATATTCAGATTACGGAAATTCCGACTTGTTATAATACCAAGTAGCAAAAACATGCGAGCAAAAAATGGTCCGGTTTAGAAATCGAAAGTGTTTGTCGTGTTAGTTATGGTTCCAGCCGTTATAAAAGGGTTTGTGTATATTTATGTTATACACAACCAAAGAGAAGCACTATAAAAATTCTAATAAATAGGAATAGCTGAAATGTATAATAAAGGGTTCTCAGTTTGTCGGCTTTCGGTGTCGCCTACTGTTTAGGTTCTTAGAATAATAATAAATCGGGACTTGGTTCATCATTTGAGAAAGGAAGAAGGGATAAAACAGAAGTTGAATAAAAACAACATTTTATGTTAGGTATATGAAAAGGGAAATTTGTTTTGTTATTCAAATTATTTTTTCCAAACTAGACTATGTTTTCAACCTTCTCTTGTGCCTTCTGATGACCAATAAAACATAATATAGTTTAAGAAGTAGTTGATTTTAGTACAGAAAACGTTCATAGACTCGACTCTTCGACTTGTTATGAAATAGGTACTGAAAAAAAATAACTTGTTATTTCGTATCACAATTTCCGCAATCTAAGTATTGAGTTTATAATCCTCGTTTCGGAATGTCTTTTATGACCGACATGGATTTATGGTTATATAACCCTATCGCTGCAAACCGAAATGACTTGCTTGCGATTTGTTTTTGTTGTAGCTATTTCATGCCCGATAAGGTTTTACTGCTCTGATGCATATGTACCAAGGATTAATTTCATAAAAATGCTGGGAAATTGGATAAAATGTAAATGAGTAACGGACTCAGTTTGATATTTTCCACCAAGACCTTATAAAATAGAAACAATACAGAGAATATTATATTTATCATTAAATTTTTCAAACTCTCCTGTAATTTTGTAGTCAAAATCGTACAAAATTTAACACACTCCCATACTTGACATTTGTAACGTTGTCAGATTTACCGTTGTTCTGATAAAATAAGTTTTTTTTTGTAGTGGTGAGCAAAGCAAGACCAAGACTAAGACTTGGACAATCATAGTCTTGGTCTTCGTCTTGGTCTTCGTCTTGGTCTTCGTCTTGGTCTTCGTCTTGGTCTTCGTCTTGGTCTTCGTCTTGGTCTTCGTCTTGGTCTTCGTCTTGGTCTTCGTCTTGGTCTTCGACTTGGTCTTGCTCTTGGTCTTGCGTATCCAGTCTTGGTAATTTTAGATTTTTTTGTTTAATGAAAAAATAAATTGCACTTTTATACTAACACAAATGTACTTATTTTCCATCCAAAACTCGATAACAAGATATAAAATAGGCAAAGGTTTCAGAATTAATATTATTTGTTAACAAATCAGAGAGCAACAAGAGTTTTAAATTCTGTTTGTAACATGCTGTTCAGATTGTTACGTTTTTCGTTTTTAAACTATTTTATTTAGGTAATTTTTGTGGCTCATAAGTCGCTTCCTCCCAAATTTCTATTACATTTCTGAACATGCCGTTTCCTTGTCGCATTAGCCACTTCAAAATAAAACATTCATTTTTATCAAATTCCCCTTCCATTTTTGTCTTTAGATATTCGAAATTTCAAATTGTGGATTGGAACTCTTTCTTTCCTCTAACTGCTACTATAAAGGCAACAGCTGATATTTTAATTTCACTAATTGTGTGGTGAAAATTTTTTTTGGTCCGGTTGCCTTGCAGGCGACAAGTTTAAGGCAAGTTTAAGGCAATTTCAAGCAACTTCAAGCCAAGTTTCGTTCCTGTTTCTGCGCCGTTCCTGTGTTCTTGTTCTCTGGAGCTATCGTCGCCATCCGCTAAGAGCTGCAAACAACCCAGCCCTCTAAGATAAGTTCCTCTGTATTATCTTTAGCGTGTATAAGATTTGAATTTGGCGTGTTGATTATTATAACTCGTTATTCTCCAAGTTTGGTTTTTGGAATGTTTCTGTTTAAGGCGAGTTTAAGGCAAGTTTAAGGCAAGTTTGAGGCAAGTTTAAGGCAAGTTTAAGGCAAGTTTAAGGCACGTTTAAGGCAAGTTTAAGGCAATTTCAAGTAACTTCAAGCCAAGTTTCGTTCCTGTTTCTGCGCCGTTCCAGTGTTCTTGTTCTCTGGAGCTATCGTCGCCATCCGCTAAGAGCTGCAAACAACCCAGCCCTTTAAGATAAGTTCCTTCGTATTATCTTTAGTGTGTATAAGATTTGAATTTGGCGTGTTGATTATTATAACTTGTTATTCTCCAAGTTTGGTTTTTGGAATGTTTTTGTTTAAGGCAAGTTTAAGACAAGTTTAGGTCAATTTTAAGGCGAAGGCAAGTTTAAGGCAAGTTTAAGGCAAGTTTAAGGCAAGTTTAAGGCAAGTTTAAGGCAAGTTTAAGGCAAGTTTAAGGCAAGTTTAAGGCAATTTCAAGCCAAGTTTCGTTCCTGTTCCTGTTCTTGATCTCTGGAGCTACCGTCGCCATCCGCTAAGAGCTGCAAACAACCCAGCCCTTTGAGATAAGTTCCTTCGTATTATCTTTAGCGTGTATATCTTGGTCTTGGTCTTGCATATTCGGTCTTGGTTTTGATCTTGCTTTTTCGCAAGACTGCAAGACCAGGACCAATTTTGCTCATCACTACTTTTTTGTTTTTTTAAATGCAATATATTTCAAATTTCGAGCAAGTATGTGAAAGAAGTGGCATATATTAGAGTAGAAATTGAAGCAAAAGACTTGAATGAATAAATTGGCAAATAATCAAAGTACCTACTTACTCAAAAACTAATCAAGTAGATATGCAAAAAATAGATAGGTACCTACAGATGTAAAGATACAAAAAAAACAAAGATCAGTTAGGGGGCGTCCATTAATTACATGAGGCATTATTGAGGATTTTATGACCCCCCCTCCTCCCCTTGCTTGATTACTTTCATTTAAGACTAGTAAATACTGGTATTTGGGAATATTACCGTAATCTAAAATCACAGTGATAAAATTAGATTATAAATACACGTTTGTTATTTTAATGAAACTTAATTTTCACACCATTTTACATCGTTTTCTCCTAGAAAAAATTACGTGATGCCAAGACCTCCCCTCTCCCCCAAGTGAGATTCCGATCCCCCTCTGATCACCTCACGTAATTAATGGACGCCCCCTTACTAGAAATATATTAACAGTACTGTTATTTGTGAATCTGCCTCTTCATTGCCCCTGATAGACATAATAATCGTGGGGGAAGCAAGCAGCAGATCGGATCACAGCAAAATAAAGGAAATTGTGGGAGGTATACCATTCTCGAAATGAAACCAACGGACCAGATGACTCCTAAATTCTTCTTCTTCAGCATTAACTTCGAGTTGATTATGCAAGATCGAAGGGAAAGAACAGATAACAATATCGAGTGCAAGCCTGGAGAGAGAATCTGGTATACAGATGGACCCAGTACCAAGGAAGGAGCTGGTGTTGGAATATACAGTAGGGAGAGACTCACAAATAAGGACAATGAAAAAATTTATGAAATAGCCAGAAAGAACTTCTCAACTCCATATATTGGCTTAGAACACGTTGGGGCTACTAAATCTGCCGTCCGAGGATTCATACGTGACTTTGTCAGACAAAAACAATGAAAGAGAGGTGGAATGAAGCCCTCTTATGCTCCAAGGAAAACATTCATTAAGTACTCCCAAGTAACTCCCAAAGAATACAATAGTTGGTGAGGAGCCTGTACAGGCTGGTACATGGGACTAGAGTTATGGAGCGGGTGTTGTGAAGCTGACCCCGGAAGACACAAAAAGAGCATGGGACTGAGGTGTAGTAGCTGGCGATATGACCAGCATCTGAGCAAAAGAAATCAAAACAAGAATATTGTAGAAAGTAAAGTATGTATTGTATTACTTAGAAACTAAATATCGAGTTTTGCAAGGAATTATGATGGGCAGAGTGAAGAAAGAAGACAAGACCTTTCTCTAACCTAACGTCTCTGCAATACTGGCACTTAAAAAATAGAAATTAATATGAAATAGTTATTTGTGTATTTAGAGCGTAAAGTAACAGATTGCCGCTTGAGAAAGAAAGAATGTTGCGCGGCGATCTTTTGAAAGCGGCAATTTTACTTTACGCTCGAAAAGCACACATACTTTTTTCTACAGTCGCCCTTTCAATAATTTTAAAACAGTTTTTTATATTATCTTAGGTTATAATAGGAGTGGATTATGATTTAAGATAGTACTCTGACATTTTAGTTCTCATATTATTTATAAATGTTAAATATGAAAGTACAATTATTACAATTTTTGATTCAGAAGAAATTTCTTCCATTACTGAAGATTGAAAATGAAATTCACAAATGATATAAAAAACGTGTAATAACTTTTTTGTGTTTTCCTGGTTTATTATCTATTTAAGTACCTATTTCAATTTGAGTATTTGAATGCTTTCTCTTTATGGCGTTAAAAAGATCTACTGAATTGTTCAGACTTGTCAGAATCTGCAGAGCGCTTATACCTTCCTCTCCTGTCGACATTTGATTTACCGTCGCTCTAGCTAGAGGCATGTCCGAAATATCAACAATAAAAATAACTTTTGAAATTCACCTTTTAATTTCTTATATAAATTGTTATAAAAATTATTATAATGTTTTGAGAAATTAATAAAGCTGATTAAAATGGTTCATAAAGTAGATAGTATAGTATTATCTGGTAACTTGACGTTCATTTATTGTTTTTCGTCGTCATGGCTAATCCCACCAAATTTGATGAAATAAGCGGCATTTGTCGACTTTACGATTTCATTTGAATACAGTAATTAGTCATTTTACGCACTGTAGGAAAAATTATTTAAATTGAAACAAATACGGAAAGTATAGCAAATAGCTATAGGTATACATAAGATTTGGAAGCACCATTTAATAACACAATTATTGAAAATAGCGGCAACATAATATAAAATTTTATATTTAGGTATTTGAGATGCTTTGTTGAACATTTTAAATTAAACTTTAAAAATTCATGTTTCAATAATTCATTATGATGTATATTATTTTTCTCATGAATAAAATATACTTTTATTTTACGAACAATGGAAACAACATTCTAGACAAGCCTCTTAGAACTCCATATTTTACCGTCCCCTATTCTTGTGCCTGTGACTAACGCTCCACCATGACGCTAATACCCAATTAAAAATGTCCGACTTTCTTTTCCAATAAATGTCAACAGTAAATTAAAAAAAAAACTTTGAAAAATGATATTTCTATTAGTCAAAGTCGAGTGGTATACGGGTTAAAAGCTTGCAGGCAAGTTTTTTCCATTTCTGATAAAACCTTTAATAATAAATCTTAAGCTTTAATTGCCGAAATCGTAAAAATGTCGGCTTAAGTAGTCGATCCTTTTTTTCTTGTAGATTCGTTTAATTCCGGAATTTTATATTCATTGTCAAAGTAACATTTATTGAAAAGTTGTAAAATTAATGATTTACCCGCCGAAATGAAAAATTTAGCTAATAATGCAGTTGCTGGATTAATGCCTGAAAAAAGTCTAACTGGTATCACAAGAAAAATGGTGAGAATCTTGAACACGAAAAGGTACTTTTAGCCTATTTTAATGAATAATCAATTACGAAAAAGTCTTCATGTTTATGGAGTTATTACTCCAATGTTACGAGGCATGTTGTTAATTGAAAAAATGTTGACATATGTAAGTTTAGTCACATGATTGCTTTTTTAAACCGAAATTCCGTTTCTTACAAACCCAAAATGTCCAGAATTTTGACTTAAGAGAATATTGCAAAGTTTTTACGAGAGGCGGAGATTGAAAAATATTTGCAATATTTGAAAGTGTCAATAATAATAGGTACCTATAACAAATGTTAACCGAGAATTCTTCGTAACGCCTGGTGATGTCGAAGGAGTAAATATGGTAGGGTAGGTAGGTTTGTGGTGACAGGGTCTTTGAGGCCCTCCACTGCTACTCCACTGCTACTCTTTTGTGGCTCATACCTATCCAAATTTCACCAAACAAATTCAGCTTCTTAACGAAGACGATTAGTTTGGGGAAGGCACAAATTATAAACTGTTTCATCATCTTCCAGACAAAAACGACAAGTCGGATCTTCCGACAGTCCAAGTCTTAGCATATGATGATTCAGATGACAGTGGCCTGTTAAAGGGCCTGATAAATGACGTAGGTCACGCTGCCTGCTATAGTCTATACACCTGTACCAGAACCTGAGGGTGTTTTTGATCCATCTGTGTACCAACAGCTGTCTGCTCTTAATAGTTCATCCTAAAGGAGGACCCATTCGTCTTTATTTGGAATTAGGACGATATAAGGCAGGTCGTAGTTTACTGATGGATTATGTCAGAGATCATTCCCAGAATACTAGCATTCTGCTTTGCTCTGTATAAGCCTGTTTTGTGCATTTAGAAATATGCGCAATTCTATATGTTGTCCATCTAGCCTCCCTTTTCCAGAAATATGTGGAGAGGAGGTAGGTCTGGAAGGATTTCCATGGCTACTGATGGTGTGGTACTGATGGCATCAGTAATTGCCAGACAAGCCCGTAAAGCTTTTGACCACCAAGCAATAAGCTCCATATGTGATCATTGGTCTAACAATCATTACATATATCTAATGGATTTTGTTTGGGTCCCAAGCCCCAAGATTTTCCACAGATCCTGCGACGTATCCACAAGGATAGTCTGGCCTTATGGATAGCTTTTTCCAAGTGAGCGTTCCATGTGAGTTTTGTATCTAGGATAATCCCCAAATATTTTACTTCCGCTGCAAATGGAATAACCTCACTATTGTAGGAAAGTGGTGGAAGATCCTCCAATTTTATTTTCCTAGAGAAGGGGACTATTACAGTTTTACCAGGGTTAACAAACATCTGTTCCCTCTGGCTCCAACTGTGGACATCGTCCAACGTCTTTTGCAAAGTCGTCTGCATACGCTTGCAGTTCTAGCCATCTTCTTTCGAGAGCGCTGAGCAAGTCATCCATCAAGAGTGACCACAGAGATAGTACTTCGCCTTGTGGGCAGCCCCTAGAAGCCTGAAAGCTAATGGCCTCATCCTGAAGAGAAGTAGTGGCTATTCTATATAGTGAGCATGGCATATCCAGCCGGTTATTGGTTTAATGCCCTTTTCAGCCAAACCCTGAACCAAAGGAGGTCGGTAGTGCATTGTCAAATGCTCCTTGTTGTAAAGGGATTATGTGATTTTCTCAGCTACCCGCCTGATAGTAAATATGGTACAATTGGTACTAATCTATGCCTCAATTATTCCCAGCGATGCCGAAACTTCTCGTTTTGTCCTTTAGAAACAACAAATGTACGAAGCAGTCAGTAGGTTTTCCGTATTCCTTCTTTTGGAGACATTTGCAAGACAATTGCTTCTTTTTTAAAGTAACCTTATTCTGTCGAATACACAGTTTTTAAAAATCTCCTGCTTCATTGTTGGCTGATTCCGTAGTAGATCTTCACACTGTTAAACGTCATGGTGGATGGAAAAGTGACACAGTTACTGAAGTATATATAGAAAATTCACACGACAATAAAAAAGGAATTTCTGTATCCATTCTTGGAGAAAAATCATTATCTGTTGTTTCACCGATTGTCTTCTCTGCACCAGAAACCGAAAAGTCGTAAATAACCAGAACAATGTAACAATTTCGGCTAGGGTCGAATTCCGCAAAACTACCTCGAACTACCCGATTAATTATCGTATCATTAGCAAGTGAGACTAGAAGAATTTACCGAGAAGGGTAAGGAAAATGATTTAAATTTATCGATAAGGGCAAGAAAAATGACTGAAGAAGGTATGCAGTGTTGAAAAAATGGCCGCGTAAGTAATAAGCTCTCGTAAAAACTGGCCTTTAGCTGTTAGCCATATTCTAATCCTCCCGCGACCTTTTGCGGAACTCGACTTTCAATATTTTTTCTCCTTGTATGAACAACAATAAAATAATTAAAATAACAAAAATGTATTAAAAAAATTTATAAAAATCAAATCACTATCGACTATCGACGTTATCTCAGGAGTTTCATAGGTTATAATTTACTAAATGACATTTGACCGCTAAATTCACATCATTTCCATTAGCTACACGAGCGCCATTCCGGTGAATCTTCGAATTATAATTTGCTTTTTACAGGTGGACACTTTTTCAACTTGTCCCCCATACAAGATGGTCCTCCTTCCTTCTACCCTGCATAAATAGTATATTATTCAAAAAGCATATAATGATGGCTATTATTCACGAAGCCGCATGCGAGTGACATAAACACCCAAGTGAATATTAGCCATTATATGCGAGTAGAATACTATATTTTGTCCACCACTATTAATTACCTGTTTATTAATGATTTTTTTCTCTTTTCCTCAATTTAGGAAGAGATTATATAGGCTTTCAAATATAATTTTTTCGACTTTTCTGGCAATAAATTTGAGGATTTAAGAATTTCAGTGTCTGATTCTCTTTCCATATTAGTAATTTGAATTTAAATTCAGTATAATAATTAAAACTTTTACAATTAGCTATAAATTATTTAAAACGTCACTTTCTTAGTTTTGACATCATCATACGCTCTATAATATACAACATGTTGGTTGATAAATTATTGTCTTCATAGCGGAGTGGTTTTGAGGTCTGACTGTGTGAAATGAAGAATTGTAGGCATAGGTTTCGAATCCTGGTTGCGGTGATAATTTTTATTTATTATGTATATAAATAACTTTCAATATAGGTCCTATTTATCCGTGTCTTGTGATCTGTTCATTATTCTATTCTATTTTTCACTGGTGAATAATATAGGTACGTCATTTTACTTGAAGAAGCACACGTGAAATGTAGATAAACATTATCAAATAGTCGTGGACAAAGATATTAAATCAATTTTATGACAAAAGTAGGTACGTGTTCTCAACTATTAATTTTTGATACTAAGATCCTTTATCTCTATTCAATTTCTTAATTTTTATATTTATACTGTTAAAATATTCTTCAAAGGTAAACGTTTTAATTTGAAAATTCTCTGTTTTTACAAAGTAAAGTTTACATCACCGAATTCTAATTTGTAAGTGCCAAATAATCCTGTTATTAAAAAGACAAACTCAAACTGAATACGAAATGAAAAATCTTTCTAAAGGCATACAATATATACCGTCGGCGGATGCGATGACTACGACCAATATAAAAGTACAAAAAACATTTCGCCGAAAGAGGCAAAGCGGCTTACATAAGCAATTAACACTTCTATAACAAATTCCGAACCATCTGCCTTCTACACAGAAACAACACACAGTATTATTCTCGGTTCCAGAGAGGGTTATTCTTTTAGAATAACCTTATCATTGAAACTAAATAAGTATATAAAAAAAAAATTCTAAACGTTAAATTTGGTTTTTTTTTCGAACGTTCAAACAATGTTTAACTAAATGAACTAACTGTTTACATATTAAAATGTATATGTTTTAAGCTAACACGTGTTTTTGTGTGTGAGTGGATATGTGGTGACATATTATTTACAAGTGATGGGAGGGTTCGGGGATTTTCAAGAGGTTCTATATGGTAGGCCATTTTATATTATCAATCTATTCATCACAGGATATATATTTTTTGTATAAAAAATGGAGATTTTTTTTTGAAGAAATTTGATATAATAATAATCTAAAAGAACCATTTGACGGATAAAAAACCATATTATGAGTAATGGAACGCAAATAATACAATCAATATTAAAATTAACAATAAAATAACTGGTATCAATATTATAGCAGGGCTTTATTTTGATCCAAATTATTGACAAAGCTGTATGATATGAAGAATTACCTTAAATATTGAAAATTAAATAATATTGAAAATTATCGAGCTATCTGTAACCAATCAGTATTACCTAAATTATTTGATTGTCTTGTGAATAATTTTTTAAAAAGATTTAGTTAGTTTTCAACAGCATGGCTTTTCTAAAGGTAAATCTACAAGTACTAACTTGGTACTTTATAATTATTTTATTGCCGATTCAAAGGAACATAAGGATCAAGTTGATTCTATCTACACAGATTTCTCTAAAGCCTTTGATAGAGTAAACCACGATTTGCTTATTGCTAAGTTAGAAAGTTACGGATTTGTAGGTAAAATTCTCGAGTGGATAAGTAGTTTTCTTTCTTGTAGGTGTCAGTATGTAAAATATGGAAATTGTTTATCTCAATGTATATCAGTGACATCAGGGGTTCCACAGGGATCCCACATTGGACCTCTTTTGTTTAATATATTTGTTAATAACATATCATAAATAATTAAAAATAGTGAGTTCCTTATGTTTGCTGATGACCTTAAAATATTTCGAGTCGTTAATAACCTAGCTGATGCTTCTTTGTTGCAAGATGACCTTAAATTGGGGATGTTAAAAAATAATCGATTTTCATATAAATCGATTATTATTTTCTTATAATCGATTTTTAGGTATCGGTTTTTATAGTAATATTAATCGATTTTCAGTACATCGATTTTATAAATTACGTGTTTAAATCGATTTTCGGAAACGGCTCGTATTATTTATTGATTATTTTTCAAAATTTTGACAACTTTTGACGATTATTTACGATTTCTCAACATTTTGACATTTATTGACCATTTTACAAAATTTTAACAATTATTGACCATTTTTCAAAATTTTAACAATTATTGATCATTTTTGACAATTATTGACCATTTTGACTGTTTTTCAAAATTAACCATTTTTCCAAATTTTGGACCATTTTTCAAAATAATGACAATTTTTAACCATTTTTAAGTTTTTAACAATAATTGACAATTTTTAACCATTTTTGTTAGTTTTTGACCATTTTTGACAATTCTTCAAAATTTTAAACCAATTTTCAAAATAATTGATCATTTTTATAATTATTGAAAATTGTTCACAATTATGGACCATTTTTCCATATTTTTCAAAATTTTAACAATTTTTAACAATAATTGTCCATTTTTGACAGTTTTTCAAAATTTTTGACCATTTTTCAAAATTATTGGCCATTTTTGATAGTTTTTGACAATTATCGACCATTTTTTAAAATTTTAACAATTTTTGACAATTATTGACCAATTTTGACAATAATTGTCCATTTTTGACAATTTTTGATAGTTTTTGACAATTATTGACAATTTTTGAAAATTATTGGCCATCTTTCAAATTTTTTAAAATTTTTTTGACAATTGACCATTTTTGACAATTTTTGAAAAAATTTGACCATTTTTCAAATTTTTTTGAAGTTTTTGACAATTATCGACCATTTTTGACAATTTTTCAAAAATTTTTTGCTATTTATTGACCATTTTTGACAAAAATTGTCGATTTTTAACAGTTTTTGACAATAATTGACAATTTTTAACCATTTTTGATAGTTTTTGACCATAATATTTCAAAATTTTTGACAATTTTCCAAAAACTTTAACAATTTTTGACAATTATCAACTATTTTTCAAAATTTTTAAAAATAATCGTCCATTTTTGACAGTTTTTCAAAATTTTTGACTATTTTTGACAGTTTTTCAAAATTTTTGACCATTTTCCAAAATTATTGGCCATTTTTTATAGTTTTTGACAATTATCGACCATTTTTAAAAATACTAACAATTATTGACCAATTTTGACAATAATTGTCCATTTTTGACAGTTTTTGATAGTTTTTGACAATTATTGACAATTTTTGAAAATTATTGGCCATTTTTCAAATTTTTTAAAAGTTTTTGACAATTTTTGGCCATTTTTGACAATTTTTCAAAAATATTTTGCTATTTATTGTCGATTTTTAACAGTTTTTGACAATAATTGACAATTTTTAACCATTTTTGATAGTTTTTGACAATTTTTCAAAATTTTAGACCATTTTCCAAAATTATTGACGATTTTTGATAATTATTGACAATTGTTGACAATTATGGACCATTTTTCCAAATTTTTGACCATTTTTGACAATTATGGACCATTTTTCCAAATTTTTACAATTTTTACCATTTTTGACCATAATATTTCAAAATTTTTGACAATTTTTGACAATTATCAACTAATTTACAAAATTTTGACAAGTTTTAACAATAATTGTCCATTTTTGACAGTTTTTCAAAATTTTTGACCATTTTTCAAAATTATTGGTCATTTGTGATAGTTTTTGACAATTTTTGAAAAACTAAAGTCATTATTAGATAATAAATCAAAATTAAAAAACCCACAAACCAAATTTTCAGAACATACATTTTTTCATAGATTCGTTAATCTTTCAAATACAGTTTTTTCAGATAAAGAAATTCAATTATTGCAAAAAGGTTTTAAACATAATATTCAACCCACATGTTCGTTTGATAACTTCAACAAACTAGGTATAGAAACAGAAATTAACTTATATAATTTTCCAAATAATTCCAATCTAAAACATAAAGCTTCCGATATTATTAAAAAAGAATTCGTCAATTTTAACAAACCAAACTTTGAATTATCAGTCGCGAAATCTATTCAACAAAAATCAAAGTCAAATAGTCTTATTTTCACTAAAGCAGATAAAGGAAATACAGTAATAGCATTACATAAAGATGATTATATATTAAAAACTAACAATTTTATAAAGACAGGCAATTTTGAGATTCTTAAAAAAGACCCAACTAGTAAATTTCAGAAAGAAATAAAATTAGCAGTAGATAACGCGAAATCAATAATTAGCGACAAAGAAAAATATAAATTAATTTTACCCAATCCTCAACACCCTGAACTTTATTCTTTAATGAAACTCCATAAAGAGGGGTACCCTATTAGACCGGTTGTTTCTTTTTTCACAGCACCTTCATTTAAAGTTTCAAAGATTCTCATAGATATAATTTCTAAATATTGTTCTTTCAAACCTCGATTTTCTATTAAAAACTCAACGGAATTAATTAATAATATTCAAGATATAAAATTACCTCACAATTCTAAATTCATATCGTTCGATGTAACTAATCTATTCCCTAGTATACCTCCTAAAGAAACTTTAACTCTTATTGATAATTTGCTCACGTATAATAATGTTAACCCTATAATTCATTCTGACATAATAAATTTATTAAAAGTTTGCTTAAACCAAAATTATTTTCATTTCAATGGAGAGATTTATAGTAGTAAAGATGGTTTGATTATGGGCAACCCCCTCAGTCCCCTATTAGCTGAAATTTTCATGGATAATATAGAAAAAATAATTCATAAACACCCCCTTAGTAAAAAATTTATATACTGGCACCGTTATGTAGATGACATTTTAGCGAGCTTCACTGGCACTACTAGACAACTAGATAGCTTCATTACTTATATTAACTCAATTCATAGCAATATAAAATTTACCGTAGAACATGAAGAAAATAAGTCTATAAACTTTTTAGACCTTACAATTTCAAATATAAACAATAAACATGATTTTTCTATATTTCGCAAACCATCACATACAGACATTACAATTCATAATAGTTCGGTCCACCCATTTAGTCATAAATTAGCAGCTTTCAATAGTATGATTCACAGACTTTTAACAGTCCCATTAAACAATAATAATTTCAACAAAGAACTAAATATCATTAAACAAATAGCAGTTAATAATAATTACGATCCAAACTTAATTGACAATATCATAAATAAAAAGATAAAGAAACGCACTTTAGAACAAGTATATCCTTCAGATAAAAATAAAAATAATCAATTTAAAAGCTTAACATACTTTGGAACACCATCCTCAAAAATCAAATCATTTTTAGAATCTTTAAATATGAATATTTGCTTTAAAACTGACTACAATTTATCTAAATTCATTAAAAATAACAAATCTAAATCCTCAAAATTAAACAAGTCAGGTGTTTATAAATTAAAATGTGGTAACGACAACTGTGACAAAATGTATATCGGTAGAACTTTTAGGAACTTTAAAACTAGAATTTCAGAACACAAACGCAGCTATGACAATAACAAATTAGATTCCAACTATTCAAATCATCTATTAACAAACCAACACACTTTCGACTCAAATTTTGAAATTTTGCATGTAGAACCCAAATCCTTTGAATTAAATCTTTTAGAAGCCCTCGAGATTAACAAAAACAAATATTCCGGTAATCTGCTTAACGACCAAATAGATATCAATCATTCTCCCTTTTTTCCTAGAAAATGTGATAGTTGTTGATCAATTTCCCAGGTACCTTTTTTCAATACCTTTGTAACTTTCATAGAATCCCGTATTTAGACACTTTTTGTACTTATACCTATTTAAATATATTATAATACTTTTGTCAATATCTTAGAATTCCGTATTTAGGCACTTTTTGTACTTATCCCCATTTTTAATACTTTTGTCAATATCTTAGAATTCCGTATTAAGGCACTATATAAATTAAAAGTTTTTCATTGTAGCTTCACTAGTTTGAAAAAGCTACTGTGTAGCGAAACGCGTCACTAATTTTAATTTGAACGTCAGTTCAAAATAAATAATGAAGATTTAAACAAATTAATTTGTTTTATTTCATCAGTTCAAAAATTTCTTCCATTGTTAAATTTCACAACTATTATGTTATCCAAAAACACCAACACAGTTGAAATAGTTATTTATACTATAAGGGATGTAGTAAATATACTTACATCCCGTGAAATATAAGATTTTTTCTGCTCCCCGCAGAATTTATTCTTGGATTTTTATTAATTCAATTCGATACTCCTCGCATGAAATTATGGAAAGCTTTGACCGGTTTCTATAGCGTCATAAGTTTATCAACAACGTCAAGCTGACGGTTGTATAACAACCAAATGGATATAGAAGAATCAGCAAATATCGCTTGTCTGTCGCTGCTGCCAGAAAAATCAAGGAAGAGGTATGAAGCAACGTATTAATATTTCAAGAAATGGTGCCAAACGAAGACTGCTACTGCAGTTTCAGAAACCGTGATTTTGGCGTACTTTCACGAAAAATCTGCTGTATTAAAGTCTCCATTAAGCTAATGGTGTGAATTTTACATGCTGAAGTAAACGGATGGGCTGTTATCGCTGAAGAATTTGGAAAATCAAGTGATGAGGCTTACAAAACATTCAGAAGCTTGAGAACTTACGCAAAAAATGAAGAAAAAAGAAGATTAAAAGTGGTAGTGCTGGCGGCAAACCAGTGAAATGGTCAGCCATTGTTGCCCGATTGTGTAGCCTGTTTACGAAAGAAATTTAGGGGCCATACTGTTGCAGGCATTATTACCGAGATATATATTGCTGAGCCATATGCTGCGTTAAAAGTTGTCGCATTGGCCGGTCTATTGTTGACATACATTGTAGCCAAATATTGCAGTAAAAATATTACCCATTTAGAAGCACCTTTAGAAGAACGTCCGCCACTTTATTAGCGAATACTGGAAATGATATCTTAGCTCTCAAGCGACATGGCGGATGGAAATCTGCAACTATTGTGGAAAGTTATGTAGCGGAGGGCATCTACAATAAAAAGGAAGTTGCAAATAAAATTTTATACAATATAACGAAGCCAGAAGTCTCCTCAAGAGTAACAGAAAACTTGGTTAGAGATGGAGAAATGATGGAGGTTGAACATTTCATACAAATTGAGAAAAAACGAGAAATCATCTATCCAAATATTGTAAATAATGTTCATAATTGTACTATTAATATCCATATAAATAAATAAGATATCTACACGTTTTACATGGCATAAATTATTACCACCCAAGGGTGGTATGTTTACTTACAACCCGTCGTCAAAGGCAATCGATACCTTTTTGGTAATTGGTACTTACGTCCTTCAAAACAGTGTCAAAATGCGGTGTTTACAATATAGGGAGGAGAAAATAGTTATTTGTGTATTTAGAGCGTAAAGTAACAGATTGCCGCTTGAGAAAGGATCTTTCAAAATCTTTTACTTTACGCTCGAGAAACACAGATAATTTTTTCTACAGTCGCACTTTTATATTATCTTAGGTTATAATGATTTAAGTACTCTGACATTTTAGTTCTCATATTATTTAGTAATGTTAAATGTGAAAGTACAATTGTTACAATTATTTGATTCAGAAGAAATTTCTTACATTACTGAAGATTGAAAGTTGAACAACTGACGAGCGTAAAGTAACAATCCTGGGCATTTGTCAATTTTACGATTTCATTTGAATGTAGTAATTAGTCATTTTACGCGCGACTGTAGGAAAGCTAATTTTTTGGTTAGGTATATAACTACAAATGTCAAATCCGTCAAATAAAGTTTTATCTGGAACTTGAACTGGCAAATAACTATTCGGTATCAATTCTTGACGGCAATAGAATAGAACGTTCACCGGGGATCATTCCTCTATTTTAATCTACTGCTGTTCTCTAAAGATCATATATAATTACGTATTCTGGAACATCAAGGAGGTAGCATGAAACAGGGAACAAAGCCACAGCAATGCCATATTTTGACTATGAAAAGATGGTACTTTATTTATCTACAGAATAAAGTGTCAAGGTCCTAAAATATTTAATAATTTTTAACACAAATTCAATATTCAATATCTAGTTAAGTGTCCAAACCATTTTAATTGTCGATTTTGTATTATCTGGATCACTGGTAGTGCATTAAGGTTTTCTCTTAAATCATATTTCTTGGCACTCTGTCAAACGCCTTTTCTAAATCAACGAATGATTGTTCTAAAAAATTTCGGTTTGCACTGTAAGCTTCTTTTCTAACATCCGTTCGTAGGCTTTAGAGGGAATACTTAACAGTGTAATACCTCTGTAGTTTAAACAATTCCTTTTGTCGCCCTTTTTGTGTATAGGCATTATTATACCGGTATTCCAGTCTTGTGCCTTTTTTCAGCCCCTTTATGACTTCTAGGACTTCCTTATTTGATATTTCTCCTTCTTCTTGTTCATATTGACCTTGTTTTTCTAATTCTTCTTAATTTTGAATCTGCAGGTTTAACAATTTGTGGAAATATTGCCTACATCTTTCCACTATTTCATTTTCCTCCGTCAGAATATTGCTTTCTTTATACATCATTTGCTTAATATTAGTCTGTTTTCCTTCCGTTCTTGCGTTTTTTTAAACTCTGTAAGACAACTTTTGGTTTTAAACTCTGTAAAACAACTTTTGGTTTGTGTGATGTCATCTTCCATTTTTGTTCCAAATTGCTCCCATGATTGCCTCTTCGCCTCCGTTATTATATCTTTAACTTTTTTCCTTGTAGATATTATATGAGCCTTGTGTACCTTTCTTCAAATATTGCTTCCATTTTGATTTTTTCTTTCCAACTTCTCTTCTAACCTCTTCTGTCCACCATGAAGTCCGTTTCGTGTGTCTATTCCTGCAGATTTTTGTCATTCCACATATATCCTTTGCAGCTTGAATTAGTGCGTTTTTATATCAAATCTAAGCCTGTTTAATATTATTTCTGTTTCATGGAGTATTTTGTTTACTTCTTCTTTGTATTTACTTACTACTTCTTTTTTGGCTATCATATATGTTTTTATCGCTTCCTGCGTTTTACCTTTGGTTTCACATTCATGATCCTTTTAATTTTGTTGTTTCTGATTCCATCACATCATACCTAGTTATTGAAGTTTGCTTCTTATTGCACGACATAGGACTTTTGAGAAGGCTAGTGAACTCGTAAAACGTGTGATGTTACGAAAAAGCGTTCGTCACGCGATAACTCATTCAAGCGACTGTGCGCAATCTCTCTTGCCGCACTGAGCTCGCACACCTATAGGTGTGAAAAATTGTCAAAAATTGTCGAAATTTTGAAAAAATGGTTAATAATTGCCAAATATGTTAAAATTTTTGAAAAATTGTCAAAAAAATTTAAATATGGTCAAAAATTTGGAAAAATGATCAAAAATTGTCAAAAACTGTCAAAATTTTGAAAAAATTGTTAATAATTGCCAAATATTTTCAAAAATTGTCAAAAATGGTCAATAATTGTCAAAAATGGTCAATAATTATTAAAATTTGGAAAAATTGTCAATAATTGTCAAAGACGGTCAATAATTGTTAAAACTCGTCAAAAATGGTCAAAAATTTTTGAAAAATGGTGAAAAATTCACGAAAAATGGGCATTCTATTGTGCATAAGAAGCAAGCTTCTGTCGGCGGTCCGACGACCGCGCACCTTTTTTTTTTACAATTATTTAACTTGATATTTGAGGGAACATTCCAAAGAGGTTAGTTATTTTTAAAACAATATTAAAATATTACTTTGTTAATATTATCCGGCGGCAGCTGTTTACAATCACCCTTATTCGATATACTGTTAAAACTGTTTCAAACCGCTCTCACACAGTAAAATTTTTATGTCATCGGAAAGCCGTAAAAATGCAAATGGCTTCTTAGCGTTTTCGCGTGGAAATCAAAAGCCTTCCTAACTGATGATAAATATTTATCAACATAAACACGTCGCTATTAAAATAATAATTAGTTGCGTACTACATGTCAGCACTTTACTGCATATTGATACACAATAAATCAGATTTATTTGTAAAATCCTACAAACATTTTAATAATTACTTGAATGTGTTGTTGAAATAATACGGTTGGTCTGTAATTAAACTTCAAACAACCTATATACAGTTTGGAGATTTTTTTAGATCTACGTCATTTGATTGGAAAAAATTTACGAGTATCTAATAAAAGCAAAAAAAAATAATTATACTTTTTCAAGAAAACATAGTAGCCTATAGTTTTTCGTAACGTTTTTCCGAATTTCAATGCTTATAGCATATTAAAAAATTTAACAGTACGCAACATTGCAGATAATAATAAATTGGCTAAACGTAAACCTTTCATTCGTTTGCCGTTCGACCAGGCACTTGAATTAAATCTCCAATTTCCAAGGTTTTCTACTTCCATTCCAAAAGCTTCGTCTCTTCTATATAGTCCACTAGTTCTAATGGCTCCAAAGTGCTTCTGTCTAGGTCCTTGTATGTTCTCACCGAAGCAGAGTATATAAATAAGTGTTTCATCCCTCAGTTCCAATAATCTGGATGAGAGTTCCTTGTCTACCACGTTCAAGGTAACTAGAGATACTCTGTATTATAAATATAATAAGCAGTTATAGAAAAAGAAAACTATCTATTTATTTTTGTAATTGACAAGTGGTGTCACTTAAAACATATTTATCAAACTTCGCCAACTGGTCGCTGATATTAATTGAAAACTCTCCTAACGGTTATATACATATAGCACATTCCTCCACGACTACTCCATTTTATCAACGATCTACTCTGGACGTCGACTATGACGACAGGTGCGTCGCAATCCAAATGTTGATACAGGCGAAGTTGAGCTGGTATTCAGTTTTGTTTCAGTTACTTTGAAAGCACTTGATGATGTTAATTCAGAATACCGTGTTGACTGATGGCCAGGATCAACTGGAGGTTATTCTCCTCTAGGTGTACTAGACACATTCCTCCACGGCTACTCCTTATGCTCAATGAGCTGCTCTGGACGTCGACTATGGCGACTGGTGCGTCGCAATCCAAATGTTAATACAGGCGAAGTTGAGTTGGTATTCAGTTTTGTTTCAGTTAGTTTGGAAGCACTTGATTATGTTAATTCAGAATACCGAGTTGACTGATGGCCACGATCAATTGAAGGTTGTTCTCCTCTAGGTGTTCAAGCATTTTGTGTCAGTAATAATGCCTCAGTAACCCGTTGTTGATTGTGAATTGTTGGAAGAAATCTGGGAAATGGGCTTAGTACTGACTTAGATGTACCAGGATTTTTTAACGGATTCCTTTGTTGATTTTTCAATTATCTCTGAATCTGCCTTACTCATATCTTCCCTGAACTGATTCGAGTAAGTAGGGTTAGTACTAGAAGAGTTATTGTCGCCTCCACGTCGAAGACGTATATGTCTACGTCTCTTTATTCGCTCACTTATGACTGCAGGTTTCCATTTTGGTTCACCTTTTGTGCGAGTATATATTTCATCAGCTGGTTGATAAGTAGGAGTTTATTGCAGAAGACACTTCTGTCACCACCAGACTATCGTTCCATAGGTCATAAGTGATTGTTGGCCTTATCATAGTTGTTGACCTCGGGTCGTATTTCCCAGGTTTTGCCCATGAATCTTCTGCATTGCTAGAAAAGCCTAGTTGCCCTGGTTTTCCAGGTATGTCCATATTGCCAGAAATAGTTCTAGAAGCGAACAGTTCTGCATCTACGTAATCTTTCTAATGATAAAGTGGCAGTAACTTGTGAAAAAAGTAACTAGAATTCAAAATAGTGGTCAAAAACATTGAAAAAATTATCCAAACGGGGTAAATCTCCGTACAAAAGAGATTCAGAAGAGTACCTCATTAACACAGATTTTGTTCAGTGTTTCAAATCAATTAGTGGTAGAATAGTAAGAATATTTCACTTTCAATATTAATCAAATTGATAAATTTCCAGATGAACAATTCATCAACAAGAAAAATGAAACTGAAATATTTATTATATCCCATCAGATTGTAACGGTAAAAGTAGTACCTCACAGGGCACCAGCTCGAAGGGCTCCGGCTAGAGACTCCTCTCGAGGGTGATTCGACCCCAAGTTTATGTCACACAGGGATAACAGAAGGGTTGTAAAAATTGAGGGCGCCACTACCTTTTTAACGATAAAAATACTAAGAAAACTAAGGCGGAAAAGGTAGAAACGCCTTGTAGAATTTAGATAAAAGTTAGTAAAGAAAAGTGACCCCGGGCGGTATCTCCCTCAACTTTTATAGTTGAGGATTTAAATAAAAAAAGAATTAAAAACAAATTTACAATTTATTCTGCCACAGGAAATGAACAACGGAATTTACTAAAGGAATTTGTACTTTTATAGGTACTTAGCTTAGATGAAGTGGTTTCCTGGAGAAGAAGTCAGGTCTTGATCCGAACTGATGAGTTCTGTTCTAGGGCGGTAGTTTGAGCTAGGGCGGTATCCTTGGCTATATTCTTGGGGTTATATTCTCCGGTTTATATCCTCAGCGATATATTCTAGCCTAGGGTTATATTCTCGGCGTTAAATTCTTGGGTTATATCCTAGCCTAGGGTTGTATTCTTGAGTTATATACTCGCCTAGGGTTATATTCTTGGCTTATATTCTCGCCTAGGGGCTGTGCTTACCACAGCAAAATTCATAAGATAGGTACTTGGGATATGAAAGATAGCGAAAGACGATGTGCCTCTTTAGGCAGACGATAACGAAAAGGCTGTTTAACGAGGCGTTGTCCGTTGGCAGGCGTCAATTGTCTTACGTTCGGGGTAGAAGAGTTTGGGATCACAGAACTATAATTGGATGTGGCTAGTGACGACGAGCGCTAATTAAAAGGATTTATTCTGTAAAATCGAAACAGGTCGATAGACATGTTACAAGATCTTTAGTGGGACAATAAATTTTTAGACATACAATCACAGTATTTTATTGTATTTTTATGTTTACTTTTCACACTTGTAGGTATATAGAATACCCCTTTAAGATACCAACCTGTTTTCGTGAAAGCCGATTAGTTACCTGCAAGATTTTCGCACTGTTATAAAAACTAAAATATTTAAATGATATCATTGATGGCAGTTCTCAGAAGGTATAATAATATCATATATTACTTAAAGAAATATTTCGCAAACAGATATAGACATATAGATCTACAGTGTTTCGTTGACATTTTGTTTGCGATTTGTTTGAGAATCTTTTTTTGTTATAAATGTAAACGGGTAAAACAAAAAAACAAAGAAGGTAAATGAAGATATATTAAGAGACAAGGACTTCAGAAACTGAAGTAAGAGAAGTAAGAGAAGTAAGAGAAGTAAGAGAAGTAAGAGAAGTAAGAGAAGTAAGAGAAGTAAGAGAAGTAAGAGAAGTAAGAGAAGTAAGAGAAGTAAGAGAAGTAAGAGAAGTACGAGAAGTACGAGAAGTAAGAGAAGTAAGAGAAGTAAGAGAAGTAAGAGAAGTAAGAGAAGTAAGAGAAGTAAGAGAAGTAAGAGAAGTAAGAGAAGTAAGAGAAGTAAGAGAAGTAAGAGAAGTAAGAGAAGTAAGAGAAGTAAGAGAAGTAAGAGAAGTAAGAGAAGTAAGAGAAGTAAGAGAAGTAAGAGAAGTAAGAGAAGTAAGAGAAGTAAGAGAAGTAAGAGAAGTAAGAGAAGTAAGAGAAGTAAGAGAAGTAAGAGAAGTAAGAGAAGTAAGAGAAGTAAGAGAAGTAAGAGAAGTAAGAGAAGTAAGAGAAGTAAGAGAAGTAAGAGAAGTAAGAGAAGTAAGAGAAGTAAGAGAAGTAAGAGAAGTAAGAGAAGTAAGAGAAGTAAGAGAAGTAAGAGAAGTAAGAGAAGTAAGAGAAGTAAGAGAAGTAAGAGAAGTAAGAGAAGTAAGAGAAGTAAGAGAAGTAAGAGAAGTAAGAGAAGTAAGAGAAGTAAGAGAAGTAAGAGAAGTAAGAGAAGTAAGAGAAGTAAGAGAAGTAAGAGAAGTAAGAGAAGTAAGAGAAGTAAGAGAAGTAAGAGAAGTAAGAGAAGTGAGAGAAGTAAGAGAAGTAAGAGAAGTAAGAGAAGTAAGAGAAGTAAGAGAAGTAAGAGAAGTAAGAGAAGTAAGAGAAGTAAATGAAGTAAATGAAGTAAATGAAGTAAGAGAAGTAAGAGAAGTAAGAGAAGTAAGAGAAGTAAGAGAAGTAAGAGAAGTAAGAGAAGTAAGAGAAGTAAGAGAAGTAAGAGAAGTAAGAGAAGTAAGAGAAGTAAGAGAAATAAGAGAAGTAAGAGAAGTAAGAGAAGTAAGAGAAGCAAGAGAAGTAAGAGAAGTAAGAGAAGTAAGAGAAGTAAGAGAAGTAAGAGAAGTAAGAGAAGTAAGAGAAGAGGTTGATATAGAAGAAAAGAACAAACAAGAGGTAATTGAGAAACCAACTAAAGAAGAAATAAGAGAGATAATTAACAGGAGTAAGAACGGAAAAGCGTCAGGAAGAGACGGAATTAACATGGAACTTATCAAGTACGGAGGGACAAAACTGTTAGAAAAATTATACCAGTTGGTATATAAAATATGGGAAGAAGGAGAGATGCCGGAGGAATGGAAGGAGGGACAAATAGTAACAATACACAAGAAGGGAGACTAACAAGCATGTGCAAACTTCAGGGGAATTACACTACGGAATGCAGCATATAAGATAACAACAACAATTATAAAAAGAAGATTGCATGACGCAGGTTACAGAGGTGGAGAATATCAGTACGGATTTACAAAAGGAAGGTCAACTACATTGCAGATGCGATACACATACTGAAACAAATTTTGGAAAAGTCCAACGAATATAACATAGACATTGAAATACTATTCATTGACTTCCAAAGAGCATTTGACTTAATAAACAGGAATAAATTACTGAAAGCGTTGAATGAAATGGGAGTGAATAATAAACTAATAAGATTAATAAAAATGACACTAGACCCGAGCGTAGCAGAAGTAATAACTCAAAGAGGGTAAACGGAGAATTTTACATATAATAAAGAAGTCAAGCAAGGAGATTCTTTGTCAGCAACACTATTCAATTTGGCACTAGAATATACATTGAAAAAAATATGTAAAGGAAATTTAAGAACCAGAGGAGGACAAATAATAGCGTATGCAGACGACGTAGCACTAGCCTAAAAACAGAATGGCAATGGAAAAAATTTTGGAGGAAATAATAAGGGAAGGAAAGAAAATTGGACTTGTGATAAATACACATAAAACCAAATTATTAAGACTCAAAAAGAATTGTGAACAAAAAAACGTGAAAATTGGAAGATATGAATTTGAAGAAGAGGATAGAGTTAAATATCTGGGAATAACAATAAATAGTGATAGAGACTGAGATAAGGGAAAGAATCGTTGCAACAAACAAAGCATTTCAGGCTAAAAATTATTAAAAAATAAAATAATTAGCAAGCGCACGGAAATAAGAATATATAACACAATAATTAGACCGGTGATGATGCATGGGGCAGAAACATTAACTATGAATAAAAAACAACAAGAGAATATGGGAATACAGGAACGAAAAATACTAAGAACAATATTAGGACCAGAAACAATAGGTGAAGAATATAGAAGAAGAACAAACATGGAACTATATCAAGAGATGAAAAAAGACATAATAAAAAAAATTAAGGGGCAAAGATTAAAATGGTTGGG
Source organism: Lochmaea crataegi (assembly GCA_947563755.1). Lineage (NCBI taxonomy): Eukaryota > Metazoa > Arthropoda > Insecta > Coleoptera > Chrysomelidae > Lochmaea > Lochmaea crataegi. The sequence continues at coordinate 85,758,510 of OX387423.1, read as the reverse complement.
ACACACATGGAGAGCAGGTAAGAAAGCAATAATATACTCAATGGTAGAGTGAAAGCCTTGTAGTAAGAGAAGAAGGGGAAGACCCAGGATAAATTGGTTGCAGTAGGTAGTAGGTGATCTCAAGACAATGGGAAGAAAAAACTCAGGACAGAAAGCAATGGCTACAAATAGTACAAAAAATATGAAAAAGGAAATGTAGATATGCTCTGCTGTTTCATCATCTTCCAGACAAAGACGACAAGTCGGATCTTCCGACAGTCTACGTCTTAGCATATGATGATTCAGATGACAGTGGCCTGTTAAAAACCCTATTAGACAACGTAGGTCATGCCTGCAATAGTCTAACATTTGTTTGGAGACATTCTTCGAAGGATGTATAAAAGCCTTTGAATGAACAAATCCTGGTATATTATGCCAGAAGTATAAAGCTCCTCTTGCTGTCCAGGTATTTAGTGTTTGTTTGGCAAAGCTTATTGCGATGCCAATTGTAGGTTCTGGTCCGATAAAGACGCGTGCGGGACCCTCTTTGCAAAAGAGTCCGCCTTCTAATTGCCATCCATGCCAGAATGGCCAGGATCCAGACAAGCGACAGAGACAGAGATTAGTCAAGTTTTGTATCGCACCTGTATTCTGATCGTAAACTTAGTGTGACGTTTTGAAATGTACGGTTTAATTTGTTCCAAAAGTAAGATGAATGTCCATTGAGTCATCCTATAGAATGACTGGAACTTCTGAGGATACATTTCCAACTCCTTTATAACTTTAAAGGTACCATTTTTGTTTCGTCTTCGTTTCTACCCAGTACCGTCTCGAAAGCATGCGTAAGCCGTCTATGTCCCATCCTTAATCATCTTATGCTTGTTTTATCTGGACTGCTCATGTGTGCTAACTGTAGAAGTTTATTATAGGTTGTACTGTACGTAGTTTGTGGTTTTGTGTTCCAATTTTGTTGCCATGGCTCTTTAGTTTTTTGTTTGTAGGTACACATTCAAGGTCAATGTTGACTTGGAATTCTTTATATACCTACCTATCAGATCGGAATGGTATGCTTTTTCTGCAGCAGTATCGGCTTATTCGTGGATAACTGGTCTTTAAATCACCTGCTCTATTTCGAGCACTTCGACAACGCGTGTTTTACACTGTTTTTCTGGCGGTTCTAAGTGGCCTAAACTCAGCCGTTTCAGTTGTTTTGGCAGACTACACGATGGATTGATACTTGGAATAAAGATAAAACCAAGTTACTAAAGGCCACTAGCGTTATAGTTGAAAGAGATCGACAATTATGTCTATCTAGAGCAGGGCAATATTGAAGTGAGACAGAACTCTCCAGAACGATGACGCTAGTGGCTTTTAGTAACTTGGTTTTATCTTTAGAATAGAAGGATCCATAATCGCAAAAATTCAATAGAATTGCTTGATGGAGATCGGAAAAGAGCTGATCTAACGGAATAGATTGAATAACTGAGTAAAAATGATAAAATGACAAGGGAGCGAATGTCAGAACTGTTACAGTTATCAGAAGGGGGGCATGATGGGGTATCTATGGAAAATACCAAAAATACAGTATAATAATAATATATAAGCTTAAGTCTTATTAATCTAACTACAATTTGGCATATTATTTGGGAGATGAACTTATCGCATTTTTTAAAATAAATGATGTAATAGGAACTTGCCAAAAATCATCTTGCCCCGTACCATGGTGTAAGCTAATTATTAACAAAATAAATACAAATGTGCCTACCCAATCTTCGGATGATTTCAGAAAAGTATCATTTTCTTCATTACAATAGAGACAAATTGTATCTTCATCATCGTTATTTTTCATTTTGACTGCAACTTTAGTCATTTGTTTCTCCTTAGCATTTTATTGAGGCGAGAATAATTGGGATTGGATACTTTCCTCAGTTTTTTCAAATTCTCTAGCTCATTTTTTTAAGGAGTTGGAGTAATGGCGGCTGTTTTTCCTCTCCGGTATTGCTTCCTCTTTTCAGTTCGTTGGACTGGCAAAATTCCACCAGTGGATGCATTTTCAAAAGATGTAAGATCGAGGCACACTGCACGGATGGGAGATTCAGAAGCAAAAGAAAATCCAGGTTCAGGTTCGGGAGCAGAATCGTTAGAATATATTTCAGTCGTTATCCAGCCTTGAGCATTGCAAACACCTTCAGTAGGTACCTACCTGGTGGTGCGTGATCTAACAATTCTGGTTTCATTCGTTGTCTCGGAAAAATCATCAGTGTAGGCATGTAGGTTCCAGCAGCGTTAAAACATATATCTACTGTAATAGTCTGGCCTCATTCTGTAGATAATAACGAGCCTACTTGTTTTCGTCAATATTTTGCTCTTAGTTTTAGATACAACAGAGATACCAGCTTCGTCACAATTATTTATTTTGTCACAGTTTCTTACCTCGCGTCCCCCTCATGCTCCCCCCTTTCCCTACGAAACTGGTTGTAGTTTGTCCAAGTCTACAGAATTGCTCCTCCAGGTTTTCAAATAAGGCGTAGTAAATACAAAAATAATTCGTTTTGCTCTTTAACTGTCATAGAGAATGAAGAAAAATAAGTCTCCCGGTTTTTATTGCTTACAAAAAAAATCAAAATATTTGTCTCGAAGTAAATTTCGATGCTAATAATAGACATTTTTATAGCCTTGTTTTTATCGGTGAATAAAAAATATATATCGACTTTGAAAGTAGGAAATTCAAAAGTTGCGTCGACCTCTTCTAAAATTCACAGATGTTTGTTTAGTCTTTACTCTTTTTTCTGTTGATTTTGCCGGTAATGCGATGTTTAAACTAAGCTCATGCCAATGTAAATACAATCCAAACACGTTTAGGCATATTGTTTACACTGCATGCTTTTCTTTTTCCGCTCCTTACAAATGTTTACTTTGTTTTTAGACAGAGTAATGCGATAGTAGTTGATGCAATAAGAATAATTATTTTATAGTTCAGTGCTAAAAAGTTAGTTACATTCAAGCTAATTTTCAAATAAATTGATGTTAATTTCTTTTATCAAATCGCTATTGCATATTATTATCTGTTATCGTTGACATAAATCATAAAATAATATGGATATGTAATTTCCAACATTCTTTTCCTTTTGGGGTTTGCCCAAGATAAAGGGAATATCATACATCATTTCAAATTAAATTTTCCAAGCTGCATTGAAGCTAATATGGGATTGCGTACATGCCTTAAACGCACTAAAGGACCGTTGCAGCGGTAGCCTGGTTACCAGGACACAAGGATCATGAGGGCATTGAAAAGGCGGATCAATGTCATTCATTGGACCGGAACTCTTCTGCGGAGTCGTAAAATCGACTTAATAAGCAAAGATAAGAAAACTGTCAAAGCCGTAGCTGTACTGCCTGGCGAATGTGCAGCTTCTTGTACTAGGCCATGAGATGCATACCTGGCTGGAGAATGGAATTTGCATTCGAAGGACCAAATTGGACCTGACAAGGTCGCAGAGGAATAATTTCACTACCATCATCATAAAAATTTGAAACTGTCTTGATGTTTTTGATCTTTAATAGACAGCAGCTGATTCTGCCATAGGTAATTACTTGTATTGTTGGACTTTTGACGTTAGCTTATAAGAAACATCAAAAGTGTGTTCAAATCAACTTCATCTATTGCATTGTTGGAAATTTTCATATATGATATCACAAGAGAAAAAATATTGTCGGTAAAATTTTCGAAAAGTATGAAAGTTTGTTGCTTGGCAATTTCCCGAATGACAAAAATTCCATGAGCGAAATTGCCGAAAAGCAGAAACCTTGAGAACAATTTTGCCTTCACAAGTGGTATTCGACATGACTATTTCACGAGAAAAAGTCAAAAGAACAATAAAATTAGAGAACTTTTTTTTAACAATAAACAGCATAAACAGAAAAATAATATTAATTTTAAAATATGTTCAGAGTCCAACTGCAAATAAGGTTTCAAAGAGTTGGTGTGGGAATGTCCTGATAATTTGATCCTTTCTTGCTCACCAACACCTTTTTTGCAAGGGCAGATGAATGGTTTGTTACTCTAAATGTTTTGGTATTTAAGGCAATTTTTTCTGCCAAGATGGTCCATTTTGACATGCTGTTGATTCCTATAGGCATGTTTTTGTACTAAATTCCCTTTTTCCAATTTGGATGGACTGTCAAAAAAAGGCTGTCACTTGTGATTTCTGGACAAAGATCTTTGTTAGTGTTGTTTCTCACCAACCATTTGCTACTGGCCAAGGCTTTTGCACCTCCTTGTGTGGTCTTTGAAAATATGGGATTGTATTCGATACGTCCCGTTAATTCTCCTTTCAGGTCTAATTCTAGTTGGAAATAATGTACTTTGCAGTTCACTGCTTTGTTGCCTCACCAGGCAAGTTCAAAAGATAATAAGTGAAATATTTTTTACAGTTGGCGTTCTGGGGTGTCTTCGTCATGAATTTTTATCATTTTCAATAATTTTTGTGTTGTAAGGGCTTTCGAATTTTCTTATCTCGTGGTTACCTTGAAGCTGTTATCCTTTTTGAGTCCTTTACCAAACGGGCTGATTTTAAAACAATGTCGGTAAATGGATCTATTTTTATATTAAATTCTTGTAGCATCTGCTCCGTGGTGTTCCATAATCATATGCTTTTGATACTCGACTCTTTGTAGTCCACTTCGTTTTTTTTCATATTGTAATCATAATCTTCCATAATTTTTGCTAATTCTTCGACTGGAGTATGCTTTTCTAGCTTATAGTCTCTTATCAATAAAAACTGTGAACCCTGTCGCTAACAGGAAGCTTTGGAGACAGACGTATTTGGAGATATATTCTCCGATACTACCTTTTTAATTTATGCAATGGATTGTGTTCCAAATCTGTTGTTTTATTCAGAAACACCTCTTCGGTTTTGGTAGAATTCGCGACCCTCGGAATTTTATGTTAATTGTAAATTTGTTTGATAGCTCACCTTAAATAACGTAGATTAGAACAAAAATTTCGTTGGATCATTCAGAAATTACTTTAAAAATCACGAATTTAGTTCAAAAAATGATACTTTTTCAACACTATTATTTAATGCTATTATACGATGAATATTTTCACTTTAACTAAATGTAAGTCTGTTTCACAAAATAAAAAAACCGGAAGAAAATACCTAAATTTTGCCAATTTTCAGAAATATTTTTAAGCATAATTATTTTCACTCGACACTTATATGTTATAAAACTACAGACTAAAATCTTATATCTAGATACCTCACGTACACAAATCATGATTGTTGTGTGTTCAGGTGATATTTTTAGCGGCGTTGTCAAATGGTGTTTATTTTCTTTTAGTTGAATTAATTTTGCATTGTAATAGATTACATGAATATATAAAAATATAAAATGATTTGCATTTATAATCATAAAAATTGAAATATTAAGCATCCTTAGAATATAATGTTTATCTTAGATTTGCTTTATTTCTTACATCAAATGTAAGAGTTTATAACAAACTTACTGCTGTACCTACCACATAGTTTTTTTCATATATATATATATATATATATTATTACTTTAAAATAAATCTAATGATACTTCGAAGCTTAAACTCTCTAGTTTATTACATTGTTGAGTTTCATTTGGTTCATGTAAGTTAGGTTAGGTTTGGTTCTAGTTACACTTTGATCTGTGTCAGTTGGTCGGGAAGCGATAATTAATTGAATTATGAAAACTATTGTTATGATTATTATTTGTAAAAGATATGTTATTCCTAATTATGCTAATTAGGTACAAAAACTTTTTGGAAAACTTCATGTAAAATACAAATTATTTGATATTTATGTCTATGAATTGTATATACATAAATATTTATTCCCTTCCCCTTCTCGAAAAAATATCAAATAATTTGTATTCCACATGAATTTTGAAAAAATTCATGTTGAATATAAAAGTATTTAATTTTCAAATAAAATATTTGTCCAAATAGTGGTGGTGGTGAAAAAATATTGTTTTTTGGATTTTTCTATAAATTCTAAATCTTGCACAAATTTTTTAGTAAAAAACCTTGTGTAAAGTATTTCCAAAACGTAACGAGTTACGGAAATGTGAACTGGCAACATTGTTCAATCCACCATCCGATATCTAGCCATAATTGTCAAAAATTGTCAAAATTTAAAAAAAATGGCGGATTTTTAGTACTGTCAATTGCGATGTTCTCTTTCAAAAGTACATAATCCAGGAATTTTTTTCTTTTAAAATGTTCTATAGAAATAGGGCTTTCTAAAAAAAATCGCTGCAAAATTCCGAGGGTCGCAAATCTTACCGGACCCTACTTTGAACTGAACTAATTTGACGTTTTCTAACAAGAAATAACACAATGACATTTTTAATAATTATCAGAGCCATGGAAACGCACCTTGAAAAAATTAAAATTTTGTCGCTGTAAAAATAACGAGAATTTTGTCAAGGTAATTGCAGGTAACTTTTTTTTCGGGGGTAATATCCCAAGTGCATTTAATTTTTCCGGAAAAATTCGGAAAAACGAGTTTCTAAGTAATTTGTTTTAACAAATAGCATGAGCGAAAGAGGATTTTTCCACTTTCGCGAATGCTTACTTAGAAACGAGTGTTCCAATTTTTCCACAGGAAAAATTAGATGCACGAGGGATATTTGATAAGATTATTTCCTGCGTTAAATAAACATTTTATTTTAATACAACATTTTTTTTAATTAAAATAATAAGAACAATAATTAATAAGAACAATAATTAATAAGAACAATATAACTTTCAAGTTAGGTAATTACTTCAAACTCATTTTAAATTACAATTATAACTTTTTTTTCCGGAAAAACTGCTGGCAACTAAGTTGACAGTTGTTAAGTAATTTTTCCACTTAAAATTTATATTTGACATACCAATTCTTGATAGCGATTGGTTAAAATTAATAGGAAGGAAATAATCAGTAGAAAAGATGCCCTTGCTAGTGAAATAGTCACTTGTTATCTCCCTAGTGCTTGAATTATTGCCGGAAATTTCTTGAGAACCTATAAATGAATGTTCTTGCAAAATTCATGACATGTACGAGACAAATTTCCCACAATTAATTCAAGCACGTGGGGGATTCTCTAAGAAAATTTTATACAAGAATTATTTAAGAGTTAAGAGTTAATTAGAAAAGAGGTTGAAAATGTAATTTCATCAAATACCTAAAATTCTAAGGCAATAGTGTGGAAATATCAGTATTGATTAGAAGTGGATACATTCGTATTGCGGTAGATGTTAGTTGTCATGTGCAGGGAAATTTCCATTTTCTACATGATTGGTATACTGATGACTGGTATAAAATTTTCATTTATAATCTCCCTAGAGCACGAACTATTTCCGGAAATTTTCTCAAAGTGCGAATTTTCTTAAAAAATTCGCAACTGAGGAAAATTTCCGGAATATTAATTCATGCTCGCGGGAGATCCGGTAAGAAAATTTTATACCAAAACTTTTTTAAAATAGAAATTAAATTGGTGACATACTTAGGTGACATATTATTATTATTTATGACAGCTGTCAAGCCAGAGGGAAATTTCCCTCTACGCAGGGAAATTTCCGAATAAATTAGGTTATTGTCATAGCAACATGTCAAAATGCAGGCATCTGATTGGCTAAAATTAACTGGTATAACACTTTGACTTATAATCTCCCTAGAGCACGAACTATTTCCGGAAATTTTCTCGAAGTGCGAATTTTCTTAAAAAATTCGCAACTGAGGAAAATTTCCGGAATATTAATTCATGCTCGCGGGAGATTCGGTAAGAAAATTTTATACCAAAACTTTTTTAAAATAGAAATTAAATTGGTGACATACTTAGGTGACATATTATTATTGTTTATGACAGCTGTCAAGCCAGAGGGAAATTTCCACTTATTAATTTCCCTCTACGCAGAGAAATTTCTGAAGAAATTAGGTTATTGTCATAGCAACATGTCAAAATGCAGGCATCTGATTGGCTAAAATTAACTGGTATAACACTTTGACTTATAATCTCCCTAGAGCACGAACTATTTCCGGAAATTTTCTCAAAGTGCGAATTTTCTTAAAAAATTCGCAACTGAGGAAAATTTCCGGAAATAATTCGTGCTCGCGGGGGATTCGGTAAGAAAATTTTATACCAAAACTTTTTTAAAATAGAAATTAAATTGGTGACATACTTTGGTGACATATTATTATTTATGACAGCTGTCAAGCCAGAGGGAAATTTCCACTTATTAATTTTCCTCTACGCAGGGAAATTTCCGAAGAAATTAGGTTATTGTCATAGCAACATGTCAAAATGCAGGCAGCATCTGATTGGCTAAAATTAACTGGTATAAAACTTTCACTTATAATCTCCCTAGAGCACGAACTATTTCCGGAAATTTTCTCGAAGTGCGAATTTTCTTAAAAAATTCGCAACCTGAAAAATTTCCGGAAATAATTCGTGCTCGCGGGAGATTCGGTATGAAAATTTTATACCAAAACTTTTTTAAAATAGAAATTAAATTGGTGACAATTTCCACTTATTAATTTTCCTCTTCGCAGGGAAATTTCCGAAGAAATCTGATTGGCTAAAATTAGGTAACTGGTATAAAATTTTCATTACAATTCGATGTTTCTCAAAATCCGATAGAAATTTTCCGAATTTAATTATAGAAACACACATTGTCATTCTATCTCGACTAGAAGGGATCATAAAATTGATTCTGAAATACAGACAAACTCGCCGTGAGAAGTATATTAAAGTTTTTAATAGAATTCATTGTGAGTTAATTTTTCTATCTTTTGTATAAATTACCATTGTTTCTATAAATCTATTAATGTACCGAATGCTTCCCAACTATTAAACTTAAATACTCACTACATCAATAATTCTGATTTAAATGATGTATGCAGGTACTTCAGTATAAAAATTAAATTAAAAAAAATTACCGGACAATAACGAAAAAGTATCTAAAGCTTTGAAGAAAGTTGACTAGTTTCTTTGTTGTCGTAAAATTTGAATAATTGACTTGAAACGCTTCTCATCAATAATTTTTTTATCTCCGAGAGAGAACCGATCTCTAGGTAGGTATACTATACGTCGAATTCGGAGATGAAAGCGGTTGTTGGTTGCCTGGGCGATGGCTTGCCGGGTTTTCTGTATTCATGGGTCGATAAAAATGTCTGGGACGTCATTGGTCCAAGCCCGGCAGATATCCAACAGCGCTGGTGCTGCCCCGCTTGCCGAAAGACCTTTCTATACACTTGCCATTTTTTACAGGGTTGCCACTGATACAACATTGTTAATTTTAGTATTATTAGAAAGGGATGAAATTCTATAAAAAATATTTTTTATTCAAATTGTTTAAAGAATTTATTGATTAGGTAAAGTGTGACCCGCGCTTTATGATATATTTTAAAGTATTGACAGATTTGAAGCTAGTTCGAATATTTAATTTTTAAATTATTTCTATTAAATCTTCCAGATATTATAGTAATATTAAGAGTGCCCAGCTCAATATTTATAAAGAATATAGAAGTGAAGTGATAGAAATGAAATAGCAGATGAACCAGCAAAAACACCCTTTTGCGGTATCAGCTTCAATGTAATATTGGAAGAAATAGGCAAAGCCGAAAAAAAAAGAGAAGATCTGACCATTGGAAAGATCTAGTAGGACTTGGACAATTAAAGATTCTTCTGGGTGACTACAACCCATTGAGATCAAATGAATGCATGAGTGAAAGTAAAACTGCACTGAAAGTTTTAACAGGGATTCTGAAGGGACATGGTCGCCTGAATGGGCACCTGAAAAAGCTCAAAATAATGGAGGAAGAAGAATGTAGATTCTGTGGCATGGAAGAAGAAACCTCCATCCACAAACTCCACATTTAGAATCCTAGGGCACAACAAACTAGGAGATTACTGGATAGAAGAGGGACATTTACCTAAGTTAAAGCCTGCAGGTATCCTAAAATTCCTCCGGTAAATAGGACTAAAGGAGCTACTAATCTCTTAGGGAGCTATAAGTAGAAGTAAGGGGGTACAATAGATCTTTTAAGTCTCAGTGAATGTCACCCCGATATACATACATATCTACATACAATATTGAGTAGGAAATAAAAATTTTTAAAAAACATTGTGCAAGATAAACCTCAGTCTTTCAAATTACCAATTTTATATGGTAGGTAAGTTTCGAGTAAACAAGAAAGTTATTGCCACTGAAAGTTTCAGCCTATTTGTGGTACCTAATTATATTTGCAGTTCCAGTAATGTTTATTACGACTCACAAGAAATATTTTTTTGTTTTAAAAGCAGTGAACGTAAACAAAATTACTACAGTAGATACCTACTCGCCATTACCGATAGTTTTTATATGTTCAAAGTTGTGGTTGGTTGTTTCGTAATGATTGCTTAGAAGAAGTTCCGATGTTACAGGAAAAAGAAGAATACAAGCTGAAATTTGTAATAGGTACCTTTAAAATACGAGGAAAGCGAAGTAGATGATTATGCCCCGAGGGCGACAGTCTTACAAAGCCGAGTGACTCTGGCCCGAGGGTTCGTAAGTCGCCAGAGGGTATACAAGGTGTATACAAACTTTTATGTCATACATTACAGAAACTAGAGACCCAGACAATGAATCATGAGTCAACCTTTGCTACAGGAAATTTAGCTATCAGCGGATACTTCCAGAATTGCCAATTCTATGTACAATCAAACGCAAATGATATATAAACGTAAATTTATATTTTGTTTTTTGTTAATAAAGAATAAGTTAATCGAAAACTGTTTTTGCGCCTTAATGCCCACGCGGGACATAATGTGTACTTTATGCCCGCACGAGACATAATGTGCACTTTATGCCCATACGGGCATAAAGTAATCCATTATGTAGATGGTATCTGAGGTATAAAAACACAATATTGTACTGGTATGACATAAATATCTATAGAGCAGCTTGCTGCTAAGTTAAATAGTAATAATTAAACACCTTCAAGTTAACTAAGTTGGTAGCATGAGAATAGAATTTCTAGCGATCTTTATAGTTGGCAACCTCGCCGAAGGACATTTCCAGGATGAAATGAAACTGATTTGAATTCTTTATGGGTCGAATTCTTGGAATAAAAATTTTATTGTGGAAAAAGGGAGGTTTAATGGTGGAAAAAACAATTGAGAGGGTTTTTTTAGTAAGGAGTTTATGTATTTAAAATTCGATGTTTGCTTTATATTTTAGCAAATCTCGAAAATAGCAGTAAACACATTTAAATTTAAAATATTAACATATACTGAATTCTGGAGATTAATCTAAGGCTTAGATGACTTGTCTAAATGTTAAGCATTACCTAATAGTGTATTGTGTCACAAGGGCGGAAAATAAGCTTTAGCTTCCCGAGAGTTCTAGATGCACGAGCGAGCTTAGCGAAGCGAGTGCTAAGGGTTAAGGGCTGCTAAAGCGTTTCCTGCATGTGTGACACAGAACTGTTTTTCGCCTACCGAATAAACCAAAAAAATAGGAAAATATAACAAAAATCTTTGACATACACTGACGTTTAATTAAAAAAATCAGGTGAATCTTCAAATTAATCAAGTGACAGATGGAGAATAACTTCAAAAATCGTGGCCCTTGGGCTGCTAATCAATACTTTCCGCCCTATTTTTGGTTTTCCGGTAAAGTAGGCGAAAAACTATATTATATACTACTAACAAAAAAGATTTCAAACTATACAAATCTTGATGGTAAAAATAACGAAATTTCGCGAATATTTTTTGGTCCCATCTATTAGGTAGAAAATAGCCAAAATATAAGTGTTAGTTTTGGCTAATTAGGTTATTAAATCTTATTATATATATTATATGATAACTTATCTTGAGAACAATGAGTAATTGTATGGATAAGATGAAGGCGAGAGGTGTAGTTGTAAACAGACCCAGAATTTCCAGCTTAGTTTCGTTTCCTTAACGTTCTCCTAATGACACGGCAAAATTTATGGTTCATGCATGGTAGTTCTGTCGCAGAAAGTCAAAAGAGCATAACTCAAAAATTCACGTTTTACAGGAGAATTAAAAAACTGTTATATCGTTTATTAGCAATGAAGATACGAAGAATTTTTGTTACGGAAAATAAAAGAGGGAATTAGAAAAACACTTTTATGTTTTTTTTTTCAAAAATGCTGAGGTGAAACTTTTTTTTTTGCAACTCAGAGTAGTGCTTTGAATTAAATGTTCTGACTTTTTGACAAAAAGGCATAACTAGATAGCCACCTAATATAGAATCTGACAAAAGGCAGCATCTAAACATATTCCCTTCTGTCAAAATAATTGTTGTGATTGATATAATAAAAAGATTCAGTAAGTGTAGATATAATGTATGCTTTATTATTCTTAATAATCATTTAAAAAAGAAATAATAAAATTTTACAAAAAACAACATTAGGACAAGCAAATTCTTCACCACTGAAATAATTATCAATGTCTGGATCGACATCCCTATAACTCTCTTCAGATGAAGTTTTTAGGTTTCTATAGAAAAGTTTAGCACTCTCATCGACGAGATCTAACAATTCCAATAAATTTTGTGCTTTTTTTGTCTATTGGTCTGTCAGTGTTTAACTGGCCTCCATGAAAACTTTTCTTTCGTTTCGGTGATTTTTCGATTTACAATGCCGAAAAATCTGCATTCTTTACACACTTGAAATCTTTTGATTCTGTCTTCCAAAAAGTACGAAAATGTTTTTTCTCTATTTTTTGCCTTGCCTCGAGCATCACTTTTAAGAGTTGCAATTTTTTGTCGTCACAACTGATTCAACTTGCAATGTAAGATACTCGTCGGTTATAGTTTCCCATTTTCCAATAGTCATTAAATAAAATAAGCCTTGTAGCCTCATCTATCTGTTCCCTGCATTTTCTTCTGCAATTTAATTTCAGTTGTCTTATTTTTCTTTTTTTAAATGGCTTTTGACTGCTTGAGATGTATGGAATGCCGGAGTTTTTGCAAACTTTTATTTCTTATTTTCTTTGTCTTTTTTCAGAAATTTTTTTGGGTTTTGTGTTTTGAAGCACTTGATCCACTGGGCTTGTTAAGGTTATTTTCTTTATCCGAATCTGATGTTTAAGAGTCTTTTTCTTCAGCAGTATAATCCGGAACTTCCACACTATCATCCGAGTCTCCAACAAAACTGTATTGTCCCAAGCACACTATAACAAAATTAAAAAATTAATACCGAGTTCTATAAATACCTATTAACGATCAAATTGTCAAAAACTGTTAAAAATGGACAATTTTTGTCAAAAATGGTCAATAATTGTCAAAAATGGTCAATAATTGTCAAAAATGGTCGATAATTGTCAAAAACTTTTAAAAAAATTCGGAAAATGGTCAATAATTGTCAAAAACTATCAAAAATTGTCAAAAATGGACAATTATTGTCAAAATTGGTCAATAATTGTCAAATATTATTAAAATTTTGAAAAATGATCGATAATTGTCAAAAACTATCAAAAATGGTCAATAATTTTGAAAAATGGTCAAAATTTTTGAAAAATTGTCAATAATTATCAAAAATGGTCGATAATTGTCAAAAACTTGAAAAAATAATTGAAAAATGGTCAAACACTTTCAAAAATGGTCAATTGTCAAAAATTTTAAAATTAAAAAAAAAATGGTCAAAAATTTTCGAAAATGGTCAATAATTGTCAAAAACTATCAAAAATGGTAAAAAATTGTCAAAAACGGACAATTATTTTCAAAATTGGTCAAAAATTGTTAAAATTTTGAAAAATGGTCGATAATTGTCAAAAACTATCAAAAATGGTCAATAATTCTGAAAAATGGTCAAAAATTTTGAAAAATGGACAATTATTGTTAAAAATTGTCAAAATTTTGACTTTCTGACACAGAGTTGTCCTGCTCATTTTAGTAGAGTAGTTCGTCAACATCTTGACACTACGTATGGAAATTTATGGATTGGAGCTGTGGGAAAGAATAGAAGGCGTAAGTAATGAAACTCAAAATGATCCCAGAATTTGTTCAATAGATGGAAAATCCTTACAGAAACGATTGAATTTATGTCTTGTAGCAAATGGTCATATAAAACATAATCTTCATCTTCTATGGACACCCTATATTGGAGTGATACCTTTTTCTGATCCAGTTAAACGTGTGGGCAGAGGTTTTGTTGAGACGAATTTTATAAATCGAATAACCTCCTAAAGAACCTTTTTTTCCGGAATATATTGTTGGTTATTGATTCAAAAAAGTGTCTTTGTTATTTGTAATGCATGCAACCGAAATTAAATTTAGTCAAATCTACAAACAGACATTTAGTCATAGTGTATGCTCCATAAAACGGAGACGATAATCCATTATTATTTGTTACTATAATTACATTTAACCTATTTGGCAAATAAACTGAAGCAATTATAATGTCTGAAACATCTGTCAAGGAGCAACGGGAAATCGATTTCCTCAACATTTATTGTTTATAGAAAATGAGGTAGCTGAAAAAGTAATACAGTAAGCCTAGCATATGTCCTTTTTTAGAATTTGAAATAAAAAACAAATCTAGAACTTACGTTTATTAGGTATTATTTCCATCATAAGTATAGATTACCTTTTATGTATAATGTTCATTAATTTTAAAGTGGAATTCAGTGACTCGTTCATCTTTTTCATTATGTTATATATTATTTCTATTAACAAATACCATCTGTCTACATACCAAACTTTATCACTTATTCACCAGCAATTACAATTGAAATGATTTATTTGTAACTAATATATCTTCCAGTTAAGTAATTCAAAAAATTTAAATTAAAACTTTTTCACTGAATCACCTACTTCAGATATTTATTCCATTAACAATTCTTAAATTAATCTACCTGCTGCGACACAGCATCTACAGAAGCAAGATATGGGCTTCTAGACAATGTACTTGGAGACCGAAATCATCGAGCAAGCGGTAAAGTTCTTCAAGAAACTTTCCTCTATCCACAACAAGGTTGAAAGTGCTGAGAAGATGTGTTTTCTGAAATGGTATACGGCGCCAAAAAGACAGACCTCCTTCAGTACCGCTTCCAGACGTTCACAAGGTCAGTGGTAAATATGATGTCTTGCATCACCCCCCTTCCTTCTTCCAGCCGATAGCATTCTCGGTATATATAACACCAAGGGCAAAAGCTGATAGGGATTGAGCTGCCCCCTCAAAAATGGAGGAGGAAATATGTTAGGAGACACCATGATGCCAATTACAACAGAAGATCCACCAGTGATGGAGGTCGTCTATTGGCAAGGAAAATGCATCAGCAGGGTGCCTGGTTGTCGAGGACACCATTTAGCAAGAGCCACTCACTACTGAGGATGCAGATGCCATGGGCCATTGCCAAGGCTCTCTCGTCAAAAGACGATAAAAAAGTGGATCCATATAACTGGACTAACTGAGCTTTAAAAGAGCATATTTCGATTTCAGCGTTGTCAAAATTCAGTACTTCTTCTTCAGAAGCAACGACTACAGAAAAAGGGAATGGTCAACGATGTTTATAAAAATGCTAACGAACATTCTGAACCAAATTCGACCAATGCAGCAAGAAATTCAACTTATCTCTATCTATTTAGGGTTGAGCTACGTTATAAAATTGAAGTTGAAAAAGCTTTTAATCGATTAAAGCTTTTATGGTGAGAAATCTAATCGTATAGAGGTTGGAGATCGATCTTAACTCGACGAAAATGATTTCTGCTCTGTCATATAACGATAATAAATCATTTATAGTTAATTGAATGTTGATCACTACCTCACGGATTATGATTATAACTACTGTACCAGTCATAACAAAATACAGTAGCTTTAATACTTCAATTAAAGTTATGTAGAAACTGCATTAGGATTTGAGCAGGATATCAATTGTAATTAAACTGAGGTAGTTAAAATGGGTAATTGTGCCGTTTTGCAGACCGACATTTGGTCAGCTAAATGGGAATATTTTATAATGATGATAGGAGTAAAAACAGAATTTCAATAAATATAAATTTGGTTCAAAAAATTAATATTCATGGTATCTACCTACAGAAGACTTATTCTGTATACACTGATTTCTCTAAAGCTTTTGAAAGCTTTAATCGTGATCTGTCGCTTCGTAAACTTTTCTTGTAGCCAACCAACAGATTCCAAGCAGTTCGTACTGTTACAGTAACTTCTGGTGTTCCTCAAGGGTCTCACTTGCGACCATAATTATTTAATATGTTTATAAAAATCATACTTTATTATTTACTGACGATCTCGATTGCCTTAAGCCTACAAGCTGATCTGAACAGTGTGGAACGGATCTTAATGCAACCAAATGCCATATTATTTGTTTTCATTGGATTTATGACCCTTTAATTTCTGATGATGTTCTTAAAAATGTATTTTTGTGCTCTGTTTATTCTTAAGATGACGCTCTAAACATGCCTCTCCTTAAAGTTGGAGAAAACAAAGAGATACCCAACCCAAACTTCTTTCCAAAGTTGACCTATTTGTTCCCTCACGTTTTAGACATGCAGGTATAGTGCGAGCAATAGATATAGTGATGCAAAGAGGTGCCGACAACATATTCCGTCTATTATTATTATTCCGTGACATTGGGGGAAGCGAGATGAGACATATTGTGTGACATTACATTGATTTAGACGAAATTAAACTGTTGTTATCTACAAAGAATAATTAATTTGTTAGGTAAAATTCGACTTTTTGCCTGCTACAAAGTGTTTTATAGACTAATTTCAGAATATAAATGATTCGATGAATGAAAAGAGCGCAGATGTTCGATATATTTGCTATTTAATTTTAGTACGGGCATTATGAGTAAGTTTATGACATGTAAAAGTTTTTTCTGTTTTAACTCTGATGATGCTAACAGTTTGTTGTTTCGTGTAACGTCTGAAAATATGTGTCATGTCTGAAGCTCGTAAATTATTCAAACGTAGGTATAACTAATGAATCCAAAAATACTTGAAAAACAATTCGTTTATCATATATCAAAATGGAAACGTCAAACCGGAATTTGTCTTCGGAGATTCTTGTGGTGTGACTGAATCTGGAAGATTTTATATTAGATATTTTGTTTCAGAGGCGTTCCTAAGGAACGTTTTAACGGGTTTTTTTCGTAAGTAATAAGGGCATCTAATTTTTCCGAAAAAAAAATCGAAAAAACTCGTTGAAGAAGCATGAGTGCTGGTGGCAACAAAAATCCGAGTCGAAGACGAGGATTTTTGCATTCGCACGAATGCATTTTGTTAAAAAAAGATTGCTTTGCATTGTGTTCGATTTTTTCCACATTAGATGCCCGAAAGGTATTTGACAAGACTATTTCAAGAGTAACAGAATATTCTGCATACACATAGCTTACAAAACATACTATTATACATGCATACATAATAGGTATTTCAAAACTGAAAAACAGGTAATTTATTTAATCACAAAATACTACGAACTCAATTATTTTTGGACAATTAAAAATAAATTGCAATTTTGGTAAACAGAAGAAGTATTGTTTGAACTCATTGATAACGTTGGGTGTAGGTAATCATTAATATTGTTGATGGGTCCAGCTATAGAGGAAGAAGCTCGATGAGTGGCTGCAGGATCTTCTGTTTTTTTTTTAGCTGGAGGTTATGAGGCGTCACTTCTATGGGTGTTTATGAAGGTTCCAGTAATTTTAATTAATTCTTGTTCACCCACCCCTCCTTTAGCCAGGTTACTGACTGTTGTCGACCGCATAGAGTGGTTTTTTATTTTTATTTCTTTTCTATTTAATCCTGCTGCTTCTTTAGTCCAATTCGATGGTTCGTTTTTTCTCACTGGAGTGTTTTTGTACCATCCACTTGATTGCTCTTTGTTCCATGATGGGTTTTCTAATTGATACTTTTTGTCATCACAAAAGTCCACACAAACTTTTTACTGTAAACAGTATTTTTTGGTATATTTGCTTCTATAATTTCATTAATATTCTCGTCAGTATTACGACCAAATCGTGACATTTTGAAATATTAAATATTTGAAATGTCAAAATCGAAATAAAACAGCCCATGGGATCTGTTTTCAGTAGGTATATTGGTTGTGTTCAATTAAATGACGTCACATTAACTGATTTAATTAGAGAAAAAATTTTCACTAGTAATACCACTATAGACGCATTTTTACGCATCCGGATGTTTTTTACTTTTCCATAATTTGCTTTAAACAGTTGGCAACAATTCTTTCATAACGGTCTCGACTTTTTTAGGAAGCAAGCTAGAAATTACTTGCTCCGTTTTAATTAAATATTTTAAAATTTATTATTATTAGAATGAGGGGCTAGTCTTAAAGATTAAACTGAATTGTACTGTTGAACTCCATCTGGTGCAATATCCATATTTAAATTAAATATTTGTGAAATTTTTGGAAAACTTGTTAACCAATGTACCTTAAGCTAGCGAGTAGTCCAAGTAATCTGGGCACAAATAGTGTCTAGTGAAATATTAAAATTTTTAAATTTAAATTTTAAAGAGAGATTCAAAATTAAAAATAAGTTAAAAAAAAAGATTCTGCAAAACTTTATAGTCCCCAAGGAAATTTCTGTGATCACATATTCTACTATATATACCGGCATACAACAATTTGAAAATTTGTGTAACCACAAAAAAAATTTCTCAGTTGATAAAAAAGTAAATTTATAATAAATAGTGAAATGTAAAGAATTGGAAACACCCGAAATAATACATTGTTGTCAGTTCTTCTGAGTTGTCTACAAGATATAGTTGTACCTAGTGCGTTCTGGGAGTGTCTAAATTTTTTAAAAATAATTTTCTAACAAAATTGTTTTTTTTTTAAATATTTCTACATTTTTTAAGCAATTTTTTTTTCCTTAAAAATATGCTAGACGACTAAATAAATGTTTTAAATTTGGAAAAAAAATTGGGCTATTTAAAATATTTCTACATTTTCTAAGATATTTATTCTATTTTTTTATTTAATTGGTTTTTTTTTAACATTTCTACATTTTTTAAGCAATTTTTTTTATTTAAAAATATGCTAGATAAATATAAATGTTTTAAATTTGGAAAAAATTGTTTTTTTTTATATTTTTTTAAATATTTTTTTCCTTAAAAATATGCTAGACGACTAAATAAATGTTTTAAATTTGGAAAAAAAATTAGGTTATTTAAAATATTTCTACATTTTTTAAGATATTTATTCTATTTTTTTATTCAATTGGTTTTTTTTAATATTTCTACATTTTTTAAGCAATTTTTTTTCATTCAAAAATATGCTAGACTAAATAAATGTTTTAAATTTGGAAAAAAAATTTTTTTTTATATTTTTTTAATATTTTTTTTATTTTTTTTCCTTAAAAATATGCTAGACGTCTAAATAAATGTTTTAAATTTGGAAAAAAAATTGGGCTATTTAAAATATTTCTACATTTTCTAAGATATTTATTCTTTTTTTTTATTTAGTTGGTTTTTTTTTAATATTTCTACATTTTTTAAGCAATTTTTTTTCATTTTTTTATTTAAAAATATGCTAGATAAATATAAATGTTTTAAATTTGGAAAAAAAATTGGGCTATTTAAAATATTTCTACATTTTTTAAGATATTTATTTTATTTTTTTATTTAATTGGGTTTTTTGATTTCAGGACGTTTACCTATTATTAGCTTCACTATCACTGCTATCACTCTCAATCATTTTAATAAATTTTATTTTTGAAAGTTGTGGAAAGTGTCAAACAATTCAAATTTGACATTGTTCATATATCATGTTACCAAATGTCAATAAAAAAATAAATAAAATAAAATTTATATTTAAATTTTATTTTAAATTAAATATTCGTTACAAACAACATTGTACCTAACTTTTTGGGAAGAAATTTTTCGCATTCGCACTAAACAAAGTGCTTATGCGAAATATTCTACTTCCCAAACACGTTAGGTAAATAACTAATTTTTTCATTTTATAGCTACAAGTGATAGAAAATTGCTTTTTCTTCAAGCGTATAATAATATCTATATTATTTTCGGCAACACAGATCGTAGAAATAACCTATTCTTTTACTAGTAAAATAATGAACGTTCATTATTGTTCTAGTAACAAAATAATGAGAAACGATAGCAACGTTTTATTATGGACGTTGTAACCAAGTAGGCAGGAACTGTCATTTAATTTTTATTTAAGTTGATGTTTGTCAGTTTTGAAAAGTGTATTGTAAAAATGTCTCAAGAAGAAGAATTTCAATGTACACCTCCGGAATTAGTCGAAATAGCTAATTCCACTATTGAAACACTAATTCCGACGGAGTCACGAAAAGTGTATGATTTTGCTTATGAAAAATTTATAAAATGGTGCAAAGAAAATATTGTACGAAGATACACAGAAAATGTTATGCTTGCTTATTTTACGTGTTTGTCAAGAAAATTTAAGAGTTCGTTTACTGTTTTTTTTCATATTTGTATTAATAAATAGTTGAGATATAAACAATGTAAGTATTCAATTTTTTTCTACTTATAAATTGCATTATTTTTACGCTTGAAGAAACAATACTATATGTCACTAGGAGCAGAAGACCCATTATATGCTTCGCCCAGTTTGCACAGCCTCGGCTAACGCCTCGGCAGTGCAAGAATCTGGGCTCAACAATAATTATAGCCTTCTACTCCTAGTAACATAATGTACTATTTTTGCAAATAAAAACCAGACTGACAAAAAAATATTCTGTCACTATAAACGTCAAAAAATTTCCAGTATAATTCGTTGTTGGGTACCCACGAGGAAAAAATGTCCGCTAAAATTCATCCGTTGCCACGGTGATGTGTCAAAAAAACACGTTTTGATTGGTTCAAAATTATAGGTGTAGAATTTTCACTCACAATATCACAACAGCTTAAATTATTTCCGGAAATTTTCTTGAGGGCACGAATTTTCTTAAAATATTCGTTCCCGAAAGAAAATTTCCAGGAATAATTTAAGCTTGCGTGGTATTCGGTAGGAAAATTTCACACCATAATTTGGAAAAAATCAAAATCAAGTTTGTTGTATTTTGTGACGAAAAGTTGTAAAATTCTTATAGAAATTTTGCATTATTATTCACAGGTATATCTACATTATTTAATGGTTGTAGATCATATGTTTACCCTTTCAACTGTCAAAAAATTTCCACTTAAATATCGTGGTGCCACGACAAAATTTCCGGAAATTTTTGTAGTTGCCATGGTAACTAGTCAAAATTAAGGCATCTTATTGGTTAAAAAGTAGAGGTGTGAAATTTTCAATAATCACTCCATAGTTCGTTAAATTGTTTTCATTCCATGAAAACTTTTATTTTAAATTTTAAAATATAGGTGCCTTTATATTTGTAAGGTATTGGCTACTAAATTACACTATTTCATGTATAAAAATTTTTGGTAGACTCCGTTTCACATAAGAATTAGCCACGTGAAGTTTGCCAACTGACTTGCGCAGAAACCAAAATCGGTCTCGTTTATCTATGTCGACCGTTTCATGCCATTGGCGTTACAAACGATGTTTCATACCGACATTCATTTTATTATTGACATTTGAGGTTGTGTTTGAAGCAATCATTTTTTAACGATAACAAGTATTTTCATATATTTACCAGTGTCTATTGTATGTGAAAATATCTCGAAAAGCTTCAAAGAATTTCAAAATTTGTTTTATTTAAACAATACACATGATAAATACATTTTTAATATTCTAATTTTGTGTTAACCTACAAAATGTGAAATCGTTACGCTACTGTTTTGAAGTCGAATGTCAATTTTACAATATGGCGCTGGTTTTATCAACAAGTTCGCGCATTCGACTGCAACTTCACGTGGGTTCTTCTTAGGTGAAACGGTATGCTATTTTCATTCTTAATTTAATAAACTTAGGTATACCTGTTAGAGGCTGTGGTTTTACCTTTATTTTCAAAGTATGGAATAAACTTTGATTTTTAACTTGTGTCAGTTTTTTTGTTAAATTATATTGACAACTAGATAGTAATACATGTCATAATTGAAAAATAATACATAACGATAAACAAAATAAATGTAGTATTTAGTCGATTCCAACAATACCTACATCCTTTTTTTCTAGGATTAATTGTAATAAAAGAGAAGAGGGAATTCTAGAATTCCGTAAATGCACCATCCAATTATTGTCTACGTTCATCTGAGCGCTGATGGAAAAAGGAGGGTTTGAATGAGTAGTACGCATGATCCTTGAAAGGTCCCGCGGCATTGCTCGGCTAGCGTAGAAACCTCCAAGATCAAAAATGTCTTCCTTCAGTCGGCGCAAGCGCTATCAACAACGCGTATGTGTTGTTTTGGCGGGTACACCATTCTGTCACTAGAGCCTTGATAAAGGTACATGATTTGAAAACTTGCGAAAATATAGTGAAACGGTATTGTGGGTGATAAAAAGTTATCATTTATTTATTATCGCTAATTCGTGACGGAAATATAGTATTACATATGCATGTTTTATTTGTTTTAATAGTTAGTGATTTTTAACACCTTTTTATATTGCTGTTTGCTGCCGGCAGGAGTTTTCTATATTCCGACGGTCTACGTAAGTCAACTCTTATTAATCTTTTATAAATATCCTTGATGTTACAGTTTTTATAATAATTTTTCTCTTCAAGCGTTTAATAATCAAATTATCTTAAAAGTACAATCATGCGATGCAGAAACAAGTAGGTAGTAAGTAGGAGCTGTCATTTCAATATGTTTGTCAATTTTGAAAATTTCATTGTCAAAATATCTCAAAAATTATAATTATCTTTACGCTTGAAGCAAAAATGGTATACATATACTTATTACACTTAGAAGAAGGCTTCATTATTTCTGTATCGCTCAGATATTACACTGATGTCTTGTCAGTTAACTTATTATAAAAGTACAATCATGCGATGCAGAAACAAGTAGGTAGTAAGTAGGAGCTGTCATTTCATTATGTTTGTCAATTTTGAAAATTTTATTGTCAAAATATCTCAAAAATTATAATTATCTTTACGCTTGAAGCAAAAATGCTATACTCATTACACTTAGAAGAAGGCTTCATTATTTCTGTATCGCTCAGATATTACACTGATGTCTTGTCAGTAAACTTATTTTAAAAGTACAATCATGCGATGCAGAAACAAATAGGTAGTAAGTAGGAGCTGTCATTTCAATATGTTTGTCAATTTTGAAAATTTTATTGTCAAAATATCTCAAAAATTATAATTATCTTTACGCTTGAAGCAAAAATGGTATACATATACTTATTACACTTTGAAGAAGGCTTCTTTATTTCTGTATCGCTCAGATATTACACTGATGTCTTGTCAGTAAACTTATTTTAAAAGTACAATCATGCGATGCAGAAACAAATAGGTAGTAAGTAGGAGCTGTAATTTCAATATGTTTGTCAATTTTGAAAATTTCATTGTCAAAATATCTCAAAAATTATAATTATCTTTACGCTTGAAGCAAAAATGCTATACTTATTACACTTAGAAGAAGGCTTCATTATTTCTGTATCGCTCAGATATTACACTGATGTCTTGTCAGTAAACTTATTTTAAAAGTACAATCATGCGATGCAGAAACAAATAGGTAGTAAGTAGGAGCTGTCATTTCAATATGTTTGTCAATTTTGAAAATTTTATTGTCAAAATATCTCAAAAATTATAATTATCTTTACGCTTGAAGCAAAAATGGTATACATATACTTATTACACTTTGAAGAAGGCTTCTTTATTTCTGTATCGCTCAGATATTACACTGATGTCTTGTCAGTAAACTTATTTTAAAAGTACAATCATGCGATGCAGAAACAAATAGGTAGTAAGTAGGAGCTGTAATTTCAATATGTTTGTCAATTTTGAAAATTTCATTGTCAAAATATCTCAAAAATTATAATTATCTTTACGCTTGAAGCAAAAATGGTATACATATACTTATTACACTTAGAAGAAGGCTTCATTATTTCTGTATCGCTCAGATATTACACTGATGTCTTGTTAGTAAACTTATTTTAAAAGTACAATCATGCGATGCAGTAACAAGTAGGTAGTAAGTAGGAACTGTCATTTCAATATGTTTGTCAATTTTGAAAATTTCATTGTCAAAATATCTCAAAAATTATAATTATCTTTACGCTTGAAGCAAAAATGGTATACATATACTTATTACACTTAGAAGAAGGCTTCATTATTTCTGTATCGCTCAGATATTACACTGATGTCTTGTCAGTAAACTTATTATAAAAGTACAATCATGCGATGCAGAAACAAATAGGTAGTAAGTAGGAGCTGTCATTTCAATATGTTTGTCAATTTTGAAAATTTCATTGTCAAAATATCTCAAAAATTATAATTATCTTTACGCTTGAAGCAAAAATGCTATACTTATTACACTTAGAAGAAGGCTTCATTATTTCTGTATCGCTCAGATATTACACTGATGTCTTGTCAGTAAACTTATTTTAAAAGTACAATCATGCGATGCAGAAACAAATAGGTAGTAAGTAGGAGCTGTCATTTCAATATGTTTGTCAATTTTGAAAATTTTATTGTCAAAATATCTCAAAAATTATAATTATCTTTACGCTTGAAGCAAAAATGGTATACATATACTTATTACACTTTGAAGAAGGCTTCTTTATTTCTGTATCGCTCAGATATTACACTGATGTCTTGTCAGTAAACTTATTTTAAAAGTACAATCATGCGATGCAGAAACAAATAGGTAGTAAGTAGGAGCTGTAATTTCAATATGTTTGTCAATTTTGAAAATTTCATTGTCAAAATATCTCAAAAATTATAATTATCTTTACGCTTGAAGCAAAAATGCTATACTTATTACACTTAGAAGAAGGCTTCATTATTTCTGTATCGCTCAGATATTACACTGATGTCTTGTCAGTAAACTTATTTTAAAAGTACAATCATGCGATGCAGAAACAAATAGGTAGTAAGTAGGAGCTGTCATTTCAATATGTTTGTCAATTTTGAAAATTTTATTGTCAAAATATCTCAAAAATTATAATTATCTTTACGCTTGAAGCAAAAATGGTATACATATACTTATTACACTTTGAAGAAGGCTTCTTTATTTCTGTATCGCTCAGATATTACACTGATGTCTTGTCAGTAAACTTATTTTAAAAGTACAATCATGCGATGCAGAAACAAATAGGTAGTAAGTAGGAGCTGTAATTTCAATATGTTTGTCAATTTTGAAAATTTCATTGTCAAAATATCTCAAAAATTATAATTATCTTTACGCTTGAAGCAAAAATGCTATACTTATTACACTTAGAAGAAGGCTTCATTATTTCTGTATCGCTCAGATATTACACTGATGTCTTGTCAGTAAACTTATTTTAAAAGTACAATCATGCGATGCAGAAACAAATAGGTAGTAAGTAGGAGCTGTCATTTCAATATGTTTGTCAATTTTGAAAATTTTATTGTCAAAATATCTCAAAAATTATAATTATCTTTACGCTTGAAGCAAAAATGGTATACATATACTTATTACACTTTGAAGAAGGCTTCTTTATTTCTGTATCGCTCAGATATTACACTGATGTCTTGTCAGTAAACTTATTTTAAAAGTACAATCATGCGATGCAGAAACAAATAGGTAGTAAGTAGGAGCTGTAATTTCAATATGTTTGTCAATTTTGAAAATTTCATTGTCAAAATATCTCAAAAATTATAATTATCTTTACGCTTGAAGCAAAAATGGTATACATATACTTATTACACTTAGAAGAAGGCTTCATTATTTCTGTATCGCTCAGATATTACACTGAGGTCTTGTCAGTAAACTTCGGAGCTCAAAATCTGTTTTAAGAAAAGTATCATAGTTATAATAGGTATATTGTTGGTTATTCAGTATAAAAATAGTTATTTATGTACCTAATAAGAATTATAAAGAGGCGTAGCCGAGTCCGATAGCACGACTTATGCCATAATTATTGTTTATGACTCGTATTACATACAAAATTTTATCTGATGGCATTTATATTATTACATTTTCAAAAAATTAAAAACTGCATTTTTGACATGTTACAATGACAGGTTGTCTATTTATCTGCTGTCAAACACAATTATTCTCACGTAGAATTGAATATAATTCAAAAAATAATGAGTGATTCTGAAACTGGTAGTTTACCTTCTGATTTGGAAGAAATGACGCGAAATATCGTGGACTCCCTTTTGCCGGAAAAACCCGGAATGTACCTATATTATGAAATAGCGTTCAATCGGTACGAAGAAAGGTGTTCTGAAAATCAAGAATATTGTTGGCTTTCTTTGAATGCTTATCTAAGGAAAGAAAAACATCTTCTTTCTGGTCGTATTATTCGATGATAAGAAGTATTTTATTAACAAGAAAAAACGTGGATATTAGTAAGTACCTACAGCTGGTTGCATTACCTACTAAAACGTCTCAAAATTTTTAACGGAAGCATCAGACGATACCTACATATTTATTTAAAAAAAGTTGCTATGATCATTGGACTAAGTGGAGCATGCAGAAGAGAGAATAAATATGCTTGTTGAAAATGTGTTAGAAGAAGAATCCGTTTTTAGAATTACTTCACCAAATACAAAAACAAAGCTGATGCGAGAGTTTTTTGTAACATCGGGGAATATCCCAGGATTGAATATGGTGGAACTTGTCAGACAATATGTGAAAAAACGACCTTGCAACAGAAACCATCGACGTTTTTTTGTTACTTATAAAAATAAGAAATGCACAAAACAACTCGTTGGAATTCACACCTTTGGTAAAATGCCAAAAGTTATTGCCACTTCTTCGAATTTACCTCACTTTGAAGAATATACCGGACATTGTTTTCGGCGATCGTCTGCTTCATTTTTGGCCGATTCTGGAGCTGATCTGTGTACCGTGAATCACCATGGCGGATGGAAAAGCAATACTGTTGCTGGAAGGTTACATCGAAAATTCTAAAGAGCAGAAGAAAAAAATTTCAGAAGCAATTTTTGGTGCCAACAACCAAAAAGCATTAACTACTGATGTAAAAACTCTATAGAATCAATTGGAATTAATATTGCAAATAGTAGTACCTAATTGCTCTTTTACATAGTTTTGAACGTAGTTAAGTAGTTATGCATTTTGAATAAACTTTTTTGATCTCACCATCACATGTTTTTCACATAGAATTTCACTATGGTACTAAGAGCTTCCTTATGTCATCAAAATTGAGTGACATAACGTTGTCATCATGCCATCAGATAAAATAAAGAATCTCACCTGAAAATTTCACATAATTGTAATATTTAATGGTCATCATTTTCCAAACTGATAAATGTAGCTTGCGAATCAGAACAGTCTGTTATTTTGAATGATTTATATATTTCCTATTCGTGGGATTGAAAATAAGGTTCTGGTAGACTTCGCGACCCTCGGAATTCTATGCTAATTTCAAATTAGTTTGATAGCTTACCTTAAATAAATTAGATTAGAATAAAAATTTAGCTGGATTATTCAGTATTTACTTTAAAAATCACGAATTTAGGTCAATAAATGATGAAACTTTTTTCTTTCAAAATGTTCTATAGCAATAGAGCTTTCTAATAAAAAAAAATTGTTGCAAAATTCCGAGGGTCGCGAACCTTACCGGACCCAATATGCCCATTTATACATTGTTTGTAAAAAGATTCTCTTTTGCATTCAATTTAACACAATTCGAAGCTTTTTCTCACTCTGTACGATCTCTGTTGAGACTTTCATTAATTAACTCGACTTTAGTCAGTGCTTGGCAACCATGTAATTTTCAGTTGGAATAATGGAAACCACCGTGAGAGCGCTAATTTTGGCATTCCAATTCCGACTACAAAAGAAGGAATCACAAAAATTGTAACAGTTGATTTCGTCACAATTCTTGTTCCGTTTTAAGTTTAATTATTATACAGTCCATTATTTTACAATTTTCTTTTATGTAAAATTAAACTGGGTGAGTTAATCTACAAAAACACGCGACAATCGCAACAATCTCTTTGGGTGATGAAAAACGCGGATTTTATTTTCCATGTTTTACAAAAAAGTATTAAGTAACGAAATTATTCTTTTTTTTTTAATATTTCAGCGAGAAGATGCTCTAAATAACGGTGTACAAACATAGACAAGTGCTAAAAGAAATATTAAATGCACAGACATTTTTATCACGTTAAATATTACCGTCTTACTATACATCCTACTAGGTAGTTAATAGGTATTTGTGAAATTAGAATACGACCGACATACCTTAAAATACTTCACCTCACATTCTAAAGAAAACAGAACTTGATATTACGTGGGTATGAAACTGTATTAACAGCACATTCCGTACTGACCGAAGTGATTTTAAGTCCGAATATTCTCTTTAGTACAATCATTTGTTGCCAAAAAAATAGGCAAAGTTTTCCGGGAGTTTTGAAAATTGTATATTTGCCACTCGCGTCGCTGTCGTTATTTACGGAATTGATTGCAACGCCCTCTAAATTTTTAGTTTATCATCTACCTAAAAAATATCAGACTATCATAAGCCCTTAATATTCATAATAAACCTTGCCCTAAAGAAGATACATTTTCCATTTAAATTACATAGGATTTTTCCACTTTTTACAAACATTTTTTTAACTCGTTTTTTTGTGGAAATGAAAAACTCATATCCTTGTACAGAATTGAAAGCTCTACAAAAACTCCTCCAAGAGTTATTCAAAGTCAAAGTTAACCTCTGGGTAACTTCTTAAATTTTTGCACCATTACAGCAAAATTATGATTATTCTTGTAAAATTTAGTAGTTTATTCTAAAAAATGTATAATTCTAAGGTGATAAGATCAAAAATTTTCATGTTAAATGTTGAATGATTTCAAACCATTTGAGTCTACCTGATTTATTTTATTAAACATTCTCTAGTTACGTTTTGATAGTTTTTTTATACTCGCTTACAACTTGCATCACATATTGTTTTTCCTTTTCACTTCTAGTTAAAATAGGAACAATTTAACAGCTCTTTCTGCTGTATCACTAACTACTCTTAATTTTTTTACAATTTCTAAGCCTCTTATATATCCAGGATCCTCTAACCATTTAGTTCTGTCTAACTACAAAAAATTGTAAAGAATTTGAATTTACTTGTCAACCATTTAAAATCATCTAGATTAAAGATGAAGCGATTAGGAATATCGAACTGTTCGTCATTAGAACTAACTTTTAAAGCCTCAACCATTTTTTGCCTCACACTAAGAGATATAAAATTGATAGCTGCTTCAGGACTCCATAGATGATTTCGAAATTTTTCAATAACGGCATTTGATAAATTTGTATCGATTATTCTATACGTTGTAATCAGATTTGATAAATTCGAGATCTTGATTTGGTGCAGCTGCAGCTAAAGGTGCAGTGTACCAATATAGGACATGAACAAAAATGATAAATAATGAATTTTCCTTCATAAACGACTAAATTTTACAAAAATAATCATAATTTTGTCGTAAAAGTGCAAAAATTTAAGAATTTACCAGAGGTTAACTTTGACTTTGAATAACTTTTGGAGGAGTAAATTTATCGAAAAATTTTAAGAGACCTTTTTTGAAGAGCGTTCAATTCTGTATAAGGATATGAGTTTATACTTGCTACGAAAAAACGAGTTGAAGAAAGAAAAAAATGTTTGTAAAAAGTGGCAAAATCTAATGTGGACAATTTAAATGGAAAATGTATCGTCTTTGGGGCAAGGTTTATTATGAATATTAATGGCTGATCATTTTTTTAGATGCGAAACTAAAAATTCAGAAGGTGTTGCAAGAAACATAATCAATTTCGTAAATAACGGACACCCTACTGTCGCTTGTCGTTATTTGGGAAAAATGGCGACTAAAAACAGTTTTTTGACAATATCTCATTGAACTAGAGAACATTTTCTATATTTTAAGTGGAAACCTTTCTGAAAAATGTATAGTTCCGGCGTACGAGCTCCTCAAAGTCTACTCCAGTACGCATTTTCTCCAAAAAATTTCCACACCACTATTAGTTAGAGTACCTAAGAGTGTCACAAGATCACTTCCTGGGTAACGAAACGAACCAGAAACGCCTCATTCGAATGTTAGAAATTTCACTGTGATTACATAAACTATACCTAACCTAACCTTTTATTTTCTTTTTATACCTATTCAAAGAATCAAGTTTTAACTCAAGTAGTAGGGATAGTTTATCCAAAGTCAGTTTGAAGTCCCTAAAAAATATCAAAGCTCGTGAAAAGTACCGATAATTGGATTTTTAGATGGTGCTTTTACTTCCAAAGTTCTAGATTGAATATCGAACTGATATTTCTTATTTGATACATAAGCATGTAGGTAATTCAGCTCGTCTCTCGAAAAAACAATTTTCACCTACATTCACTTCATTAGTTAATTAAATTACGGTACATTCTTAATCTTAACAATTACGCAGCCTCATAAAAACTAATTTGGTATCATTAAATCCTATATATAGACGCGTCTATGAATTGGTTTTAATGCATTTGTAACACAATTAGCATTTAGCGGCAAGAAATTATATTATTTTATAACTCTATTTGGTGAACCTCGGCATTAAACATGTTACCCACGATTAATTATACCTAATTATAGGATTATAGAGCAATTGACATGGATCATACTTGTAAATTAAGCCTTAGTTGCGAAAAGTAAGAAAAATTGTGTATATACTCTTTCTAAAGTAAATGTGATAGATAATCTCGAACTTTTAATTAAACCAGTCGACAATATACAATTGACAACATACAATGCATGTAGACGCGTATTGTGGACTGACTAACGAGGCATAAAACAATTAAAGACTAAAGACAGTTATTATATTATATGAATTCAGCATTTTGGGCCGTAGAAGCCTAAGGCCCGTAAGAAGCCTAGGCCTTCTAGCGGTTAAGCTAGAAACTTGAAAGTTATTCCCAGAGATTTCCAAGTCACTTTGACCAAGAAATTGTTCTTCCTAAAGTTGTAAAATGGATAGTTTATGTTATAAAGCTGATCAGCCCTCATGTCACCACATACGGACAAACAGACAATTTGCCGCCAGTTTTTAAATGAAATAAAATTTATGTTAATATAATTTATTTAAAAAAATATATGTAATACATAATAAACATTTAAAAAGTGCAAAACTTAAAAGTAGGTACTTGTACATATAAGGAGCATTTTTATTGCTATACTTATATTCTATTGTACAAAAAATTATTGCATAATCAAACAGAGAAATTTTACTTTCTATAAAAATATAAAATAAAGTAACCTTAAAGAAATTTTTGATGATGAAAAACAAGTATTTTAACCTTCTTGTAAAAAAAGTGATAGGAAATGTTTTTACAAATGAAAGACGGCATGCTATTATTATTATTATTTTTATTTTAATATTTATAATATTTCCTCACATTCTGACAGTGAAAATGTCGCCCCTAAGATTCGACGCCCCGGACAAATGTCCGGGTTGTCCGGCCTTGAAGCGGGCACTGAGCTGATGTATCGATTTATTGGTACACCCGGTACATTTATCAAACCATTGAAAGATAACATTTGGAGATAAACTGATAAATTTTTCAGCATTTCAGCCTATAAGCGTTAATGAAGGTTACGTAAATGCTATGCCACACCTTGTAAAATGAGCTAGTTGGTGAACCAATATTTACAAATTTCGAAATTACTTGGCTAATACTGTACTAATTCAAAATCGGTCACAAGAGATAACAAGGATAATTTTTACAGATGTTTAAACAACGTAAATATGTATTGGAAATAAAAAAAAATCTAGGTAACTGTAAATCGCGAAGCGCCTCGGTGAGGCGGCACCGAGTTTTCCTCAACTTCCATTTTTGCCCATAGATGTATGCTCCTTCCAAAACAGTGGTAGTTTATCTTGACTTTCAAAACTTGTACGATGTACGATGGTCTATTGAATAAAATATTAAAACTTTAAACTATTAATTAAGATAAGGAGGGCGCCGAAATTTCGGTCGGCCCCGGGAGGCGAAAACCCATGCTATGCCACTGGTAAGACATACAAGTGTAGACTTGCGTCTAGCTTCACCGTTTAATTTTGTAGCTCACATGCACGCATGCGCATTTCATGATCAGTTTGCCTTGTCTTGTCCTTTTGAATTTTTAGGTTAGAATAATTAGGAACTAATACTTGTTTTTGTTTCTAATAAGTTTCATAATTTTTTGGTTAAAACAGATCATTGGTTAATTTTTGAAGAAGGGGAAGAAAAAATAACCCTTCTCGATAAATTAGGAGGCAAACCTTCTTTATCTCTGGCAAACTGATCATGAAATGCGCATGCGTGCATTCGGGCTACAAAATTAAACGGTGAGGCTAGACGCAAGTACCTAGAAGCTGTAGTATTTGTATACAAAAAAATACGTATTTACATCGATATCAATAGTCTTTAATTATTTGTTTTGAATTGTTAAATAGTAAATTAATGCGTAAAACATGAATATAAAATTTTATATTCAAAATACTAATAACAATTATGACTGACTGAGATTTGTGACAAATGCGGTTAATCGGTAGCTCCATTACTTATCTTTTTATTTATATCCAGTATATTTTATCATAATTATTAGTTGAGACTTTCATAGAGCAATAAATAGAACTTGACGGGGCCATTAAAAATTTTATTCGATTTAAATGTCTCTATTGCTGAAAATTTTATATGCTCATCAAGAATATAGGTATACTTTGTAGTTTGAACTTATAGTACATATTAACTTTGAGAAGGTTGAAAATATGGCATTTTTGTTCTTCAAAAGAATAAACAGCTTGTAAGGGAATTGGTCTTCAAATTTTTCAAAACTCTCAAGTTATAGTGCGAGCTCCGGTCAGCACAAGCTGGCGTTATTCGAGTTCTATATCCTATATCATCTTTATCAAAACATATATTTTCCTTACAATCACTTTAGCATGTTTATCATCGTAGCCCTTGATACACCTTTACTTTTTGAAAATTCACATAACCTTATCAGATTATAACAAATCTAAAATAACTAACCAATTTAGTTGGTGCCAATGCAAAATACTATTATAATTGGGACACCTAAGTATAGTAATATCATTGTTTAATAATTAAACAATGGTAATATACAAAGCTGTTTTATTTCATTATTTTTTCCAGCAATTTTAAACGCCTTATTTTAATGTTAACTAATAAATTTATGTATTTTTTAAAAATATTTCTAAAGTAGCTTTCTAAAAGAACTTATATCTGGCAACCCTGCTTTTTTCTCATGTTGTTATCATGAAAAACCTAAAATATAACATTTTTTGTTAGCAAATTGTTATAAATAGAAACCTCGGACTGTAGATTTTGTAGCAGTTGATTAAATACCGTATATAGTAGAAAACTATGGGAACTTTCGATTTAGGTAATATGTTTACTAGTAGGTACCATACCATATCCAGATAAACTGGGATGGGTTGGAAGCATGCAGACAGGAAGGAACGTTGGTGTGGTACACAGACGGATCTAAAACTGACATAAGAACAGGAGCTGGAGTCCATGGTGCAATGCCCACGCATCGTTGGGGAAGTTTACATCTGTATTCCAGCCAAAAATTTACACTAACGACACGAGTTTGCAAATAAACATCGAAAGGGGGTATATAGAGGCCAAAATATCCTCATCTTACTCTCAAAACAGGAACAAATCAGACTCCTGGTCAAAAAACCCGCGGAGTCGCCGAAATATTAAACCTCAGCCGGGACCAGATAAGGAAAGTGACGTGATTACTCACCGGTCACTGTACCTTAAGGAAGCACATGCATACAATTAGCATATATAGCCTATCTGTCGTTTGGGAATGTAAGAGGAAGAAACAGCCTCTCACATTATCTTCGAATGTGAAGCACTGTCTCATTGGAGATATAGACTCCTAGGACTAGAGTATCCAAGGGAGGATTTCTCCAAGAAAAACCTAGTGAAAAGACTGTTGAGCCTGATAAGGGCTACTGATCTCTTCACATAAATGGTATAGCAAAGAGCGCAAAAAGCCTAAAGGCTGAGGTCTCTATAACCCTCTGACTGGTGGTTTCGAACCAATCAATCAATACTAGTACCTATTTTTGCTAAAAGAATCCTGAGTTTAAAGCTAATAGATTTAAATTATTTTTCTCTACCTTGTCAGTAAAACGGGGTTGTCTTTATCAAAGAATGAATTTTCTCCTTGATAGAATGAGGTAAATAACAACTGAAGAGTATTGTTTATTTTGTTCAGTCAAAGTTAAACAAACATAAATAAAAGCTCCTCGTTTGTGAGCGTTAATAATCGGCGTAACTAGTGCTTACTTTGTGCTACTGATATGTATTTCCGTAGATGCAGTATTACCAACTTTAAATAATTAAGGCAGTAGCTTTGGATTGTTTTTATTAACGGACTTTTACATCTATCGAATTTTGAGTTATTGAATATTATTTGTATGACTGCTTTAGACATTTTGAGCAGGAAAATGAAGTGGAATCCGGTAGATGAAGAACGAGGTGATATAGATTGTGTTGTTGATTCTTGTCTTATTTTTGGTTGTAGAATTTGCACAAATTTATTGGAATTTCGGCTTATAAATTAATTCCATCGAAAGGGATTTTATTCTCACTTCTATCAAGATTCAAACAAACCAAATCAAATATTTCAGCGATGACGCTTGTAGATACTCAATTTTGTGAACCCTCATTTGGAAATTTTCGCCTTATAACTCTGGAATTGGTGAGAATACTTGTGCATATGTATTTTTAAGGTTCTTCGTTTTATATCTTTTGTCCGTTTGGTTCTTTACTTAGTTATTTATACATTGACTTTGTCGACGTAGCTTGGATTTAATTTTCGATTCGTATGGTATAGGTATAGATACCTGTTAAGTTGGCATCGCTATAGCAGCATGCTTTCTGGCAATTTTGGCACGCCAAATACATTTACTTTAAAAAGAGATTACAAAAACATTTAAAGAAGGTTCTGTACAGATAATATTTGTTCAAGGAGCCAGCTTTTATGTAAAAAAGACGACTCTTGGAATGTATTACATATATTTCTTTACACAGTCACCGAGGACAATGACGATAAAACAATTATGTAAGGTCGTTAAACAAATTGAAAATATGTATAATTCACAAATAGCGAACATTATCGCACGTAAAACTATTTTGTTAATTATAGAAGTAGGTAAAAGGATTGTGTAACATTTTGTATTAATAAACTAACCGAAGAACATTAGGTATTTAAATTTATACTAATTGATTCAAGAGTATGTACTGTTATTACAAATTCATGTTCCACTAATAATAGTAGCAATGTTATTTTTTATCGAAAATACACTCACCTGCAAAATAATTTATACCTATATACACTACAAAAATTGATGAAGTTTGTTATTTTGAATTCGATTTGATTAATTTTTTTTTCGTATTGTCGGTAAAATTTATATGAAATCTGGCAAAAGTTTGGAATTTTAAGAAAATTGAGTAAACGTCATTTTATACAGGGTGATACAAAGTGTGTTTTTTTATGGATTCAGAATTTTTTATTGAATTCATAATTAGGGGAACGTGGGGTAGAACGGGGTAGCGGGGAAAGTTGTTACGTCATTTCAAATATCTACTCTCTTTGGAACAGCGTTTATAAATGGAGCAGCAATGAAAACAGCTGTAAACGCATTTCAGAATACTGGTATTTGGCCTTTAAATGCCCAAGTTTTTGGTGAAGCAGAGAAACTGAAAGTGTAACAAACAATGAAATAGCTTTACCAGCAACTTTGGAGCAAACTGTAACACCTACAGTGCATAAACAATTTTGAAGAGCAACCGCATTGTTCTAGACATCGAACTACTCCGAGACAGACTAAAACTTCCGTTGATTTCCAGCATGTTTCTCAAATTTGTGGTACCTCAAATAACTCGACAAAAAATATTTCAAAGCATCTTTCCTTCTGATATTCTACCCATACCAAAAGTTGGAATATCTTCGGAAAGAGTCAGTAAGAAACGCGGAAAGACTACGATTTTGACGTCGACCCCATATAAAAATGAACTTGAGGAAGCCATCGAACAAAGAAATCTGAATAGTACACGGAAGGTAAACACAAAAACATCGAATAGAAGAAAAAAATTAGAAAGTTTTCATTTTACGTGGATCTGTTCACATATAGGAGTGAAAAGCTCCTTTCCGAATTTTGTCCGAAACATCCCTTATATCGCTAAAAACCACCCCAAATCGTACTTTGCGCCGGCTTTTCTCAATTTTCTCGAAACCCGTTGTTCAAACCAAAAATATGCTTATTATCAAAGTTGTTGCAAATTAAATTTTAAATAAAAACTTTTGTTTAAGTAATTTAGCTAATCCACGTGGAATTTCCGTAAATTGCGGTCAAAGTTAAGGGTAGTTTTTAGTATGCTATTTAAAATATGTAATTAGTCCAGAAATCGTACGAAATCAATGCTTTAGGCTGGTGGTGGCTTGTAAGAGGGTTTTGGGATACCGTCCCACCATCTTTTTTATATCAACTTGTCGAGAGATTTAATGCTGAGGATATCAATACGTTTACTGCTTTAGACGATGCTGATTTACTAATCGTCACAACTGCTATCGATCTATCCAGTCACTGTGGTTGTAGTTGGTCAGGATGTAGATCTTCTCGCCCTTATTATTGCTCTTGCTCCTCCTGCTAAAGAGATTATGTTTTTAAAACCAGCCCAAGAAAATATGAAGAGCAGGATTTACAGATCTTCTGATTTACAAACATCCAATATTATTAAGAATATTAAAGAATCTGTACTTTTCGCACATGATTTTAGTGGTTGTGATACCACCTCTGCTTTTCTCGGAAAAGGAAAATCTCAAATAATAGGGTTATTAAACAAGATAAAGGATTTGAAAGAGGTTGTTAATATTTTCAACAATTCTTAATCTACAAAAAATGAAAATGAAAGCGCTGGTGAGAAAATTACTCTAGCCTTATATAAAGCTAAACCATCGGAAACTTCTTTGAATAGCATACAGATTCACATGTTTTAATAGGTTATTTGGCAACTCCAATCATGCTGTAATTTTACCTAGATTGCCACCAACCTCTGCAGCATTAAAACAACATTTTTACCGGGTATTTTACCAAATTCAGTCCTGGCAAGGAAATAATATCGAGCCAACACCACTTAAAAAAAAAACGCGCCTAGAGCTCTACCTCATGGGTGGTGTGGAAAAGGGCTTAAATTAGACAATAAATTAGCCGCTGTTGTAGCAAAATTTTAATATTAGATTTAAATTATTTCATTTTCATAGGTAATATTTCTAGACTATGGAATTATGTAAAATCACTACAATTAAAATCATATTTTAAGAAGCTGCTAAAAACTACCCCTAACTTTGAACGATATTTGCGAGAAAACAGCAAGGAATAGGTCAAATGTTTATAGAAAAGTTTTTATGCAAAAATTTCATTGCCAACAATATTTATAACTATGATTTTTCACGTTTAAGCAACGGGTTACGAGAAAATTATGATGACGTTTGTTTAATTTTTCTTTTTATATACGTATTTTTTTTTAAAGGTGTTAACTTAATGCTTCATTATTCAATTGCCTTATAAGATATTTTATAATACTATATAATTACAAAGTTATTCTTGTCGGTATAAATATTCAACAGAATTTATAGGTACGTTAATCAATAAATTGGGATCTAATTAGTCAGATAATATATTGGATAAATGATTTATGAATTATGATAATAACCAATAAACACCAATAGATAACTGTTTATGAACTACTCGATTTATTACCTTCCAAACTATAAATTATACATTCTCCTATATAAATATTAATACCTAGTGCTTGTTTTAATAAATATCTATAAAAAGTACTTAAGTACCTGCCTTAAATTAAAATAGAATAATGAAAGTGAGCATTATTTAGACTTTTCTCCTACACTATACCTACTATACTTTCTTAAGATTAATTTACTTCGTCTAATCGGGCATATTTACTGGGAAAAATGTCTAATACTAAGGTTGTCTTTTGACAACATATTTAGCGCCTTTCAACAAATATCAAATGTCAAAATTAACTGTTAGATAAGTCGTGCTTAACTTTAAGAAGCACTTAAATGTCTCGCTTATTGCACCGCTGTAGCTTAAGCATTTTATACCTTGTTTTTAAACAGGAGCGACATTTGTCAGTATTGTGTTTATTCATGTAAAAATTTTCATTATAGTTCAATATTTATTACCATTTTTTGCGTTTGTTATATTCCAACCAAGTATTCAGTTTGATAAACAAAATCTACAGTCCATGCTTGTTTTTTCTTGTTGGTTGCAAATAAAATCTTATTTTTGTGAGTATTTTTACATCAAGTTTTACATATAGTTTGGCAAACATAACTGAAGCTGTGAAAGGAATGCGGTCGAAAACATTCGATATTGCCACGTTTAACTATGAAAAAGCTAAAGTGCTAAGTTTGTAGTGATAATAATTAGAAAATGGACTTTTTATTATTAATAATATGTCAATAATGATTAAACGTTAGTTCTTTAATGTGCTTGTTTCATTGGATTTTGTCTATTAACATTATTTTTTCAATTTCTGAATATTAAAAGATGAACACTTTTCCAAATATGTTATGGGTTTTCTTCAAGCCGGCAACGTCGTGCGAAAATCATAATTACCACGCCGACTAACCGACTAACCGATTAACTCAATTGGTGAATATTTATCAA
Source organism: Lochmaea crataegi (assembly GCA_947563755.1). NCBI lineage: Eukaryota > Metazoa > Arthropoda > Insecta > Coleoptera > Chrysomelidae > Lochmaea > Lochmaea crataegi. The sequence continues at coordinate 85,719,769 of OX387423.1, read as the reverse complement.
ACCGCCGTTGCTAGGAAACGACCTGACTTCCTATTGGCAAGCGCGTGCGTGTGTTCTTCCCTCTCACTTCGACAATTGATTTACATTGATTATCCAGTGGCGTTTATATTGTCAGTATATTTAGCTTCGTATTTTCAGTTTTACTTGGTATCTTATTATTTCGTATCCATATTGAATTCAAGTAGGATTTTTAACGTTATTTGTTTTGAAAAATACCTTACCTCTAAAGAAAAGCATAAATCAGTTTCTATATAGATATAATTATTATATAATAATAATTATTATTTTTGATACTTTTATAAAATAGTTTCCATACGTTTCCAATAGTTTCTCTTGTTGTTTACCTATACAGGCAACATATTTGACAAAACTTCTTAAATATTATCCAATTTTTCGTACTCTTGATCCATTTACACAATATTTATGACAAATAAAAAAAACTTCTTACACTATTTAATATAAATAAAATACCTCTATTAAATTATTCACACGGTAGAAAATGTAGGTCACTTCAAATAACTTGAAAAATTGCAAAGAATTTAAAAAATTTAAAATGTATCTGCAAATTGTAAATTTACCTACTGCATTTTCGTAACTTTTAAATATGGAATCACACAACATAATTTATTTATTTTATGATTTATTCTTGAAAATTTACATTTTAAATGAAGTTCGAATATTGTTATTTGGAACGAAATGAAGGAAAAATTGATAATGATAACGATAACTAATAACGTGTATTACCCCCTCTTGAATTAATGACTGCTTGCATTCGACGAGGCATACTCTGAATTAAATTAAGGATTACATTCTGATCCATGTTATTCCACTCCTGCAAGAGCAACTCTCTCAGATCCTGGGCACTTCTTGGGGCTGGTTTATGCCTTCGGATACGCTCATCCCAGACATGTTCGATGGGATTCATATCTGGACTGCACGCTGGCCAATTGAACCGTCTAATTCCTACTTCATCTCTATTCACTTACAATCCTGGCAGCGTGAGATCTTGCATTATCATACATGAAAATGCCTTGATCCTCCAGGACCTCCGTTACATATCTGTCAGCTGTTAAAAAGCCATCCTCTACGAAAACCAACACTGTAGGTGCTTCTGAAGTTATACCTTCCCAAACCATAACAGACCCACCACCAAATTTACGTCTATGGTCAATACAAGCGCGAGCGTATCTTATTCTGAGCCTTCTCCATACTCGTCGACGTCCTTCTGGTCCATTGAAGCAGAAACGCGACTCATCTGTAAAGAGCACCTTGCTCCAGTCATCATAGTTCCATGTCAAGTGATTTCGAGCAAAATCCAACCTTGTAATTCGATGCTGGCGGTTCAACGTTGGCCCTGTAGCCATTCTTCTGCAATGCAATCCATTAGCACGAAGCCTTCTTCTAACATTAACATTTCTAACCTCTTGAAGCTGATTTCGCAGCAAAACCGCAGAAACTGTTCTATTCCGCAAACAAAAACCGATCATCTCTTTGACTCGTGACTCTTTTTCGCCCAGATCCGGGTCGTCTGGTTATAAGACCATAATTCTCTTTGTAGTGTTGGTACACATTTTGTACAGCACAGAGGCTCTTACCAACAATTCTGGTGGTTTCGCGTTGTCCTCTACCATCTTGTATCAACGCTACAATTCGTGCAACGACAATAGGATCTAGAGGCATTGTGGCGTAGTAAATAAACACTAAGATCAATGAAACGTCGCTATACACAATGAACCATAGGTACAACAAATAGGTTTTAGAGAAAAAAATTACACATGCACATAGAATGATAATTTTTCGTGAATTTTTCACCATTTTTCAAAAAAATTTGACAATTTTTGACCATTTTTGACAGTTTTTGGCCATTTTTGACGAATTTTGACAATTATTGAACGTCTTTGACAATTATTCACCATTTTTGACTATTTTTCAAAAATTTTAACATATTTGGCAATTATTGACCATTTTTTCAAAATTTTGACAATTTTTGAGAATTTTTTTAAATTTCAATAATTATTGACCTTTTTTGACAATTATTGACCAATTTTGACAGTTTTGACAATTATTGATCATTTTTGACAATTTTTCAAAAATTTTGACCATTTTAGACCATTTTTCCAAATTTTAACAATTATTGACAATTTTTGAGCATTCTTTGACAGGTTCTGACAATTATTGACCATTTTTGACAATATTTCAAAATTTTAACAATTATTGACCATTTTTCCAAATTTTGACAATTCTTGAAAATATTTGGCAATTATTAACCATTTTTTTAAAAATTTGGCAGTTTTTGACAATTTTTGACGATTTTTACAAATTCTTGACAAATTTTGAACATATTTAAAAATTTTTGACAATTTTTCAAAAATTTTAACAATTATGATTGACCATTTTTGACAGTTTTTGACGAATTTTGTCAATTATTGACCGTCTTAGACAATTATTGACCATTTTTTCAAAATTTTGACAATTTCTGACCATTTTTCAAAATTTTAACAATTATTCATCATTTTTGGCAATTTTTGGCTAATTTTTCGAAAATTTTAACCATTTTTCAATATTTTTGACAATTATTGACCATTTTTGACAATTTTTGAAAATATTTGGCAATTATTAACCATTTTTTCAAAATTTTGACAGTTTTTGACAATTATTGACCAATTTTGACAATTATTGATCATTTTTGACAATTTTTCAAAAATTTTGACCATTTTTCTAAATTTTAACAATTATTGCCAATTTTTGACAATTTTTAATAATTGTTGACCATTTTTGACAGTTTTTTATAATTATTGCCATTTTTTCAAAATTTTGACAGATTTTTACCATTTTTGACAATTTTTCGAAAAATTTGACTGTTTTTCAAAAATTTTGACAATTTTTGACAATTTTTGACCACTTTTCCAAATTTTTGAAAATATTTGGCAATTATTAACCATTTTTTCAAAATTTTGACAGTTTTTGACAATTTTTGACGATTTTACCAAATTCTTGACAATTTTTGACCATATTTAAAAAAATTGATAATTTTTCAAAAATTTTAACAATTATTGACCATTTTTGACAATTATTGACCGTCTTTGACAATTATTGACCATTTTTGGCAATTTTCCAAAAATTTTAACATATTTGGCAATTATGGACCATTTTTTCAAAATTTTGACAATTTTTGACAATTTTTTAGAATATTAACAATTATTGATCCTTTTGGACCATTTTTGATAATTTTTGACGAATTTTGATTGGTTTTGACAATTATTGACTGTCTTTGACAATTATTGACTGTCTTTGACAATTATTGACCATTTTTGACAATTTTTCAAAAATTTTAAACATTTTTCAAAATTATTTACAATTATTGACCACTTTTGACAGTTTTTGACAATTCTTGAAAATATTTGGCAATTATTAACCACTTTTTCCAAAATTTTGACAGTTTTTGATTATTTTTCCACATTTTTGTATATAAGTAGGTTAATTTCATCAGATTATTGTTTTGTTGGCTAAAAAATACGTACACCGAAAGATTATCTATACAGGGTGGTAACTGAAATGGGAGATGCTCGGCCTCAAAATATTATACGATCTGTCGCAATTTTCAATTCTTCTCGGAACAGCTCACGAATTATTTCTGCCGATACATGCATTGTTTCTCCGTACATTTTATGCAACACTTATCGTAAACTAATTAGAAGAAGAGATGTTCCTACCTACATCTAGTTTTTATTCCGGTAGCTTTTCAGAGAGTTCTTTTTAGAGTCTTAATTTTTTTGTGTCATATCCCCAACGCCTCTGCATGCCGTTAGTTTAGTCGTATTTAAACTTTTCGAAAGATCGATGTATTTTTCGAAAAAGCGTTTGCTTTCCGCATGAACATCTTTCCTCCGTCGGTAATGTGATTGGCTTGCAACTGCAATCTATGTTTTGTCTTCTTTGATTGCTGCAAGCGATACAAATTTGTAAACTATATCAAAAAATATTGGCATAGTAGGTTTGAAATAGTTCCAAATTATTCTGACAATTCAAGTTTTAATGTCAATTAGGTAATCCCAAAATCTATTAATTTTTTGTACCATACATTTTATGTGTAAAAAGGAATATAAAAATAGATCCATATTTATGAATATTTCCTATTCTTACTTACAGGTTAAAATGTTATTACAAAAACAAATGAGCTTACCGGTAAAGAGCTTTGTATGACGGCAAATCATACGAGTAAGTGATATTTACATAGAATGATTGATGGGATGTAATGAAGGAGTAAATAAAATATAATGGCCTATAAACACATAGGAAAACAAAGTTAATATTTTACTCTGTTTTAAACTACTTACTAACCAGGGCAACAAACAACGTTTATGACATAATTTAGACACACTGTAGGTCAGTTTTAGTACTTTTACTTTCATACTGTTTAAATACTTAATAGGTACCAATGTAATTAAAGTTAAATAAACTTGTAAACAAATAAAAAACTCGGAATGGCTTCCATAAAAAATAGTAGTAGGTAGGTGTTTACACCTGAGTTACTTTGTTGATGAAGGTCGTAACCATCTTCGGGTAAAGCGTAATTAGAATGAATAATTATCCTGTGTGCTGGTGTTAACTGATTTACCTGTCATAAATTTATCGAGTATAGTTATCTATCTACTTTATCGGCAACGAGAAGCTGCTAACAATAGTCCATTAATTAATTTAAAATTGCGTGAAATAACATTTTTAGTCACTAGCGAACTATAGGAGTTATAGATCAACAAACTACACTCGATCGATAAGAAGTTTCTTGGCTACGCGTTATTGGGGATTATTAAGTATGCAGGAGATAGTGGAAGAAATGCTGAGCGGATTTAGAAATGGAAAAAGTAGGTACCTACACAACACTAAGAAAATTTTTATTACATTTTTGGATCTCGAGAAAGTTTTTGATGCACGCTAGACAGACCCATTATATTTACGGACGTAATTGCTGAACATTGTTTACACTACCACTATACCAACTCTAACACTTTACACTATCTTACGCGCGTTTCGACAACCAAATAAATTTTTTTAGGTGATTAATTTTATAATTTTATTCAAAAAGTGTAGTTTTATTCATATATCTACTAGAGGACCCGGCAGACGTTGTTCTGTGCTTATCATATACAAATTTTTACTAGTTTCATTTTGATTAAAAAATATCACATTGTCGCGTTCAGTGTGAACTCGATTGCAAAGCCATCTACCGGGACCAATTGTGAATCTAAACCATTCTTGAATCCATTTGAACATACACAGAAAAAATTTCATCGAAATCAGTCCAGTCCTTTAGGAGTAGTTCAATCTATATACATATAATATTTAAATTGATCTGCTTCAGGATTTTTCATTTGAATTCATAATTACGTAGGTAACGTTTTACCCTTGTATCTCTTACAAAAATTAAGCTATCGTATTAAATAATACAAAAAAAGGTGAGCGGTCGTCGGACCGCCGACAGAAGCTTGCTCCTTATTTATGCACAATAGAATGACCATTTTCCGTGAATTTTTTACCATTTTTCAAAATTTTTGACAATTTTTGACAGTTTTTGACGAATTTTGACAATTATTGAACGTCTTTGACAATTATTGACAATTTTTCAAAAATTTTAACATATTTGGCAATTATTGACCATTTTTTTAAAATTCTGACAATTTTTTCAAATTTTAACAATTATGAACCAGTTTTGACAATAAATGATCATTTTTAACAATTTTTCAAAAATGTTGACCATTTTAGACCATTTTTCCAAATTTTAACAATTATTGACCATTTTTGACAATTTTTGAGCATTTTTGACAGGTTCTGACAATTATTGACAATTTTTAATAATTATTGACCATTTTTTCAAAATTTCGACAATTTTTCGAAAAATTTGACCATTTTTCAAAAATTTCGACAATTTTTGACAATTATTATCCATTTTTCCAAATTTTTGACAATTCTTGAAAATATTTGGCAAATATTAATCATTTTTTCAAAATTTTGACAGTTTTTGACAATTTTTGACGATTTTTCCAAATTCTTGACAATTTTTTAACATATTTAAAAATTTTTGACAATTTTTCAAAAATTTTAACAATCATTGACCATTTTTGACAGTTTTTGACGAATTTTGACAAGTATTGACCGTCTTAGACAATTATTGACCATTTTTGACAATTTTTCAAAAAATTTAACATATTTGGCAATTACTGACCATTTTTACAAATTTTTGACAGTTTCTGACCATTTTTCAAAATTTTAACAATTATTGATCATTTTTGACAATTTTTGACGAATTTTGATCGGTTTTGACAATTTTTGACCGTCTTTGACAATTATTGACCATTTTTGACAATTTTTCGAAAATTTTAACCATTTTTCAAAATTTTTGACAATTATTGACCATTTTTGACAATTTTTGAAAATATTTGGCAAATTATTAACCATTCTTCCAAAATTTTGACAGTTTTTGATCATTTTTCCAAATTTTTGACCATATTTAAAATTTTTTGACAATTTTTCAAAATTTTTAACATATTTGGCAATTATTAACCATTTTTTCAAAATTTTGATAATTTTCGAGCATTTTTGACAATTTTTCAAAATTTTAACAATTATTGATCATTTTTGGCCATTTTTGAAAATTTTTGACGAATTTTGATTGGTTTTGACAATTATTGACCGTCTTTGACAATTATTGACCATTTTTGACAATTTTTCGAAAATTTTAACCATTTTTCAAAATTTTTGACAATTATTGACCATTTTTGACAGTTTTTGACAATTTTTGAAAATATTTTGCAAATTATTAACCATTTTTCCAAAATTTTGACAGTTTTTGATCATTTTTCCAAACTTTTGACCACATTTAAAATTTTTTGACAATTTTTCAAAAATTTTAACATATTTGGCAATTATTAACCATTTTTTCAAAATTTTGACAATTTTTTACCATTTTTGACAATTTTTCAAAATTTGAACAATTATTGATCATTTTTGGCCATTTTTGACAATTTTTGACGAATTTTGATTGGTTTTAACAATTATTGACCGTCTTTGACAATTATTGACCATTTTTGATAATTTTTCGAAAATTTTAACCATTTTTCAAAATTTTTGACAATTATTGACCATTTTTGACAGTTTTTGACAATTCTTGACAATTTTTGAAAATATTTTGCAAATTATTAACCATTTTTCCAAAATTTTGACAGTTTTTGATCATTTTTCCAAATTTTTGACCATATTTAAAAATTTTTGACAATTTTTCAAAAATTTTAACATATTTGGCAATTATTAACCATTTTTTCAAAATTTTGACAATTTTTGACCATTTTTGACAATTTTTCAAAATTTGAACAATTATTGATCATTTTTGGCCATTTTTGACAATTTTTGACGAATTTTGATTGGTTTTGACAATTATTGACCGTCTTTGACAATTATTGACCATTTTTGATAATTTTTCGAAAATTTTAACCATTTTTCAAAATTTTTGACAATTATTGACCATTTTTGACAGTTTTTGACAATTTTTGAAAATATTTGGCAAATTATTAACCATTTTTTCAAAATTTTGACAGTTTTTGACAATTTTTGACCATATTTAAAAAATTTTGACAATTTTTCAAAAATTTTAACATATTTGGCAATTATTAACCATTTTTTCAAAATTTTGACAATTTTTCACACCTGTCGGTGTGCGAGCTCAGTGCGGCAAGAGAGATTGCGCACAGTCGCTTGAATGAGTTATCGCGTGACGAACGCTTTTTCGTAACATCACACGTTTCACGAGTTCACTAGCCTTTTCAGAAATATGGCAACACTGTTGCGTGACGGACTTTTCGTAACGGTTACACATTTTACGAGTTCACTAGCCTTCTCAAAAGTCCTATGTCGTGCAATAAGAAGCAAGCTTCAAAAAGAAAGAAGAAGAAAGGATGTATCATGATAACATGAGAAATTACAAAGAGGAGCAGCTCTGACATTCCACAAGTGGTTTTAAAGATAGAGTATAAAAACACAGTTTGTGTCACCCTGTATAAAATGATGTATATACGCCCAATTTACTTAAAATTCAAAACGTGCTAGATTTCATATAAATTTACCTAATATATATGTATATACTCTCATGGACAAAATTATCGAATATTTTTTGTAATCACTAGATATTATTTCAAAATAATTTTAAAAAATCACCGTAAATTCATATGTACTAATGTTATTCATTTAGTAGGCTGATTACTCATTTATTTTAAATTATTTTGACGTTTAATTGACATTAAAGGCGACATTATTGTAGTGTAATTAACTAAGTAATAGTAAATAGTGTACGTGATTTTCTTTATTAAAAACATCAATATGTCACCAGTTAGACATTGCAATGAAGTTGAAGCGGTACAAATTGTAACTCTATATAACGAAGGATATAAACAAAAAGTTATTGCACGACGTCTCAGAATTTTAAGAATATTGACTAAGTATTACAAAATGGAAATAAAGTACAAAAAATGGCTAAATACGGAATTCAACAAATATTAACAAAATTATTGAACAAGTTTATCTGGAAGTTCATTCACAACAATTACTCCTGACCTATCTTCTACGTAAATAAGTTTAATAAGGGGAAATGTTTGATATCTATTTGGTCGTTAAGAAGATTACCAGATTTTGATTTATTTATTTATCTCAAGACCTTCTAAAAGATTCAATTTAAAAGCTTATCATATTAATGAAACCTCAACCATTCTGCTGAATTTTACGACCCTATTGTATTTGAGGCGATACAGGACGTGTCGATTTAATTTTGTTAAAACCGAACTGTTATCATTTTATTTCACATAGAAAAAAAGAAAGACTCACCACTTGAAGACTCACCATAATATTTTCAAAAATGTCTCGTCTCGTCTCGCTTTTTCGAGACGAGAACGAGACGAGACAAAAATCTCTCTCTCGTGTGAAGCCCTAGTATCGTCTCGTGTGAAGCCCTATATATAGCCCTGACTTGAATCCAATAGAATATATGTGGGATTATTTAAAACGTCACATACGACGAAGTAATCCTGTTCCAATTAGAATAGAACAGCTTCGGATTGTTGAACATGATAAGTGGAACGCAATTCCTCAAGAATTTATTCAAACTGTACTTAGCAGCATTCCAAGAAGGATGCAAGCAGTAATTAGAGCCTGAGGGGGAATACTCGTTACTAACTATACTCTAATCTTAATCAAAAGACTTGTATTTGTCATCCAAGTATAGCATTTAAGTATACCTGAAGTAAATATCCTCAATCATCCTTAAGATTGTGCACTGAAATATTATTAAATAAACTGTTTTTCTTAATTCATAGTATTTGATTCATCAGAATTTGTTTTTGCAAAAAGAAATTATGAAAATTCAAAAGTATTCGATAATTTTGTTTATAATACGAAAAAAAAAATTAATCAAATCGAATTTAAAATAACATCAGTTCAATGTGATCCTGAAAGCATTTTCGAAGAAGTTGTGGAGAAATTATTTACCTAAATATTTGAAAACTGCTTTCGACCTGCCTTTACCACCTAACTTTAATAGGATATTTAAACACTGCCACTTCGTGTGTGAATATTTTTACCTGACTCAAATTATCAGTTAGGTGCAAGGTGTACATTCGAAAATACTATGTAAACTTTTTTAAAGGGTCCGAAATAACTCACCGGTGGTGTTAATACAACTAATATTGGAATATCCGTGAACAGGAGAAAGTAGGTATACCTAATACTTATTGAGGTGTTTGATAAATAATAAATCGTTAGCGTTTACTTTAGATACACTTTAATACTTTTAATATACATATTTAATAAATATGCATGTAGGTAGCATAATTGCGTTTAGAAGGCGAAAGTGAAGTGTGCTTGCTGAAGATATGACATAGACAGCCGCGTTGCTGGTGATGAGCAAAATTGGTCTTGGTCTTGCAGTCTCGGTCTTGGTCTTGCGAAAAAGCAAGATTATCATTAGACTAGCTAGACCATGTCCAAGACCGAATGAACAAAAACAAGACCAATACCAAGAACAAATATGCAAGACCAAGCCAAATACACAAGACTGAACTAAAAATTCTCACTTCAGAGCGTATCGGCCCTTTTCTACGAAAACTCCTTTTTTTCGAATCAAGATTATTAGTGAAATACTCTCCTCAACACTTCTGCTTAATAGATGTTTTCGATGATTTCCTGAAAATTCAGATACGAGGTTTACATAGAAAGGGGGCGATATTTCTTATGTGTTTAATGCCAATCATAATTCATTATTTATTTACTATAAGATAGTATTGTTATTTGTTATAAGATAGTATTGTTATTTGTTAGTTGAACCTTCATAAAAAGTAAAAACATTAAACAGTTCCACGTATCCAAGAACTAGTTTCTTTTCGCTCCGAAAACGGTCCAGGTTCAATCCGCATTATTCCCGGAACTACCCACCTCTAGAATACATAAAAACACATAAGAAAACAAAAGTGAAAAAATAATTGAGATTAATCGTCTTTAAAAAAAAATAATAAAACAGATAAAATGATCAAGACCAAGACTGGATACGCAAGACCAAAACCAAGACTAAATAAGCAAGACCAAGACTGGACATACAGTAGAAACGGTGAAGCTTTTCCATCACGTGACTGTTACGTCAGCAACAATATTCATATGAATTAAATCAAAACTTCTGTTAACTCAATAGGAATAATCGTTATGACTAATATTCCAAAGGTCGGCCTTTTACGAATTGGTAATTAAACAAGAAATTTAACTTTTTTAATTGTATTTATTTTATTTATATGGTTAACATCGACATATTAATTAAAACTATCGATATACTGGGTGAATAAGTTACGAAATCCAAAATTAATATTAACCATGCTGGCTTATTAGTGTATAATTACTTAGTATAATTTGTCTTGAAAATACACTATCACCATTTTCTCTATATTTTTGAAGAAAGCAGGCTCTTTGGCTAGCATTATTTGTTCGTTCTCTTAATGCTCTTCTGTTATCTTCCTTTTTAGATTTAAATTTCAAATGTTTCAATAACACCAATAAAGAGCTATTTCCAACAGAAAGAAATTCCTTATTTTTTAGTTCGTCATTTAAGGTTTTCACAGGAACATGTTTCCCTAAAAAAATAAAAAGTTTAAAATTATCTCAATTATCTCAAACAAAACTAAAGGTTTTCTATATTTACTTCATACTAAACTTGAACACAAATTTTTGATACTCAGATTTTTTTATTATTTGTACCAAATAATGTATAGAACAACCCCCTATATGTGACATGAAAAAATTCAAATTAGAAAACTAAATTGTGAAAAACACTCAGACTGAACAAATTGGTAAACATTTACGGACAGTACTCAACTTAGAAATCAGCACATGTAGAAGCTATAATTTATCACATTCAAATTCAAAATATGCACAACTTTTTGTATTCTGAAACTTTCATTACTCATAACCTCTATAATCGAACTTACGTTAAATTACCTACTTAAGATTTTCATATACATACCACACTATTAGCTGCTGGTGAAAAATCTCACTGTATAGATATACATTAAGGTACTATGATCTCACTTCTCTTTTATTTAAAGTGTAAGCTGACTGTAATCTAAGGGTTAAGAACATGGGAAGGTGTTGTATTATTGTTTCACATGTTATTCTTCATACATGTTATCTAAGGTATTCCGTAGTGCCATTTTGGTTCCCTCGGGTAAATCCTCTGTTTTTAGTTTTAATCGAGGTGTTTGACTGAGTGACGTTGGGAAAGTTGGAATATGTTCCTTACTTTTTTTAAGGGAACATACCGTTTTCACAGATATTTTCAATGCAGTTGCCATTCTCTGAAATATAATATTAAATAGAAATGTCCTTAAATAGATGTTAACTTTAGTATAATACCTCCTGAACAGATGAAATAGGTTGAAAGGGTCCGCCGTTGTTTTTTTCCATCTCAAAATATTCAATCAAGTTTATAACAAACTCCTGTGCTCGTGAATTACCTAAGCCATTTTCCAGGCATTTTCTGAAAATAACTATTGGTTAATATACCGTTACAAGTACAATCAGGCACTTGATTCATGCAAATTTGAAAATTCTACAGAGATTTACAAATTGTAGAGAATTATAAATAATATTTACCACCAATAAGTAGTAAAATAAGCATTGTAATACTCCCGTCTCACGGTATTTTAGGTATTATGAAATGCCAAAAGTTGTATTATATTCGTACTTACCAATGTTAAATGGAATAAAAAATCAAATTAGTTCTTACAAGAACTGATTTTAACAATAAATACAATTTCAATCCAAAAATTCCACAAAAATACGAATAATGAACTGAAATTCTAGGAGAGTATTCTCAAAAAACTAGTCCTTTTGGAAAAAAAAATTACAAAAGCATAATTTGGAGGGTTTCCGTTTTATGAATAATAAATGTAAAAATAGTGAAAATATTCGAAAATCCACTTTCTGAAAATAAAAGGTTACTCATAACTTGACTAATTGAAGGGTTAGAACATTGAATTTTGTTACATATGAGTGGATTTTTAAATGTTATGAATGGCCAAGCATTAACATTCCTACCCCTTTGTAGCATGAAAAATGCTGAAAGCTTGCAAAATAAGATACCTATTTTGGGACGAGAAATCGACTGGTCGACTTAGTTCTTTGATAAATTGTTATTGCTGCCATTAAAATAATATGAACATTGAGCACCCTGTATCTCATGAACGATAAAACTTATCATGCATGTCTATAGGAACTTTTCGTCTTAAAATTGAATGACGAATCGCCTAAAACAATATTTCATTACTTTGGAAATACCCTGTACATAATCAATATAGATTTTACTTTGAAATATTCTTATGACAGTTAGACACCTTTCAAATAACGCTCCCCTTGTTTGAAGTAATTATATAGATACAAATTAATTATAAATCAATTAGCTTTTCTCTCATTTCCCACTGTCTTCAATTCCTTTAGTATCTCGTTAACTGGTCCATTTTCATCAGAGAGATAAATCTTTGAGAGAAATAAAGATGGTTTCTAAGAGGCGTGGCTGTATACAGTATAGGACCGGTAAATTTCTAATGGCTTCTGTGACGTCACCGAAGTGTAACCAATAAAATCTTATTGCGCGTCCCCTCTACGTTAGAAAATCCCCACCTCTCTTTTAAATTCTTATTGCTATTGGTTAGAGTCAGTTGATGGCAGCCTCTCGCCGTAAATTTTGTTAATGTCATTGGTTCTATGTCGTAAATAATTCCGTCAAGTAGGGATTCCCGCTAATAGACGGCAGGCGGCTTTGAATGGAAAAGTTTCAAGTATAGGCCAGTAAAGTGGAAAACAAAATTAAAATTTATGAATATTTTCGCTTCATATTTTAAAGTTTGGTGTAATGTTAAATCTGCTATTGTTACCGCAATAAAATATTAATCTTAGCACACTAATTTTTATAGAGCCGAATTTGGCTTTCGTCAGTTTCTGCTCTAATTGCATCGTTTGCAACTATTTGCTTTTTACTGTTGTTTCTATCCTTAAGGAAGGTAGAACCTACATTTTTATCAGTTTAGAAGTATAGAAGAATTATGAATAAGATTATGTCTGGATGTCTTTATAAGAGTTTTTATCTCATTAAACTAGGACTGAAAATAAAATTATCTTTCTTCGAACCAGGAATAAAAATAATTCTCATGCAAAAAAATATGTATTAAGTTTATGAGGTAAATATTATTATACCAGGAGTTTAAGTTTTAAGTCCCCAATTACAGTTTTAAAAATAGTAGATACCTGTAGGGTGCGCAAACTTTACTATAATATTCGGTAGATTCTATTACAAATAACCTACGACGCTATCCTAACTTTTTTATATTTAAAATATTGTCTGGACTAAAAATGTCGCCATCCACTCAATCGATTCGTATCGGACCGGTTTGCAGAAAATGTTTTTATTTGTTCCGTTACGAGTACGAGTTTGCCACGCGCAGATGGCACCTCGAGGGGACTCCGAAATGCACCCTAATAAAATGGCCAACGTTACTTTTACGATTCAAGATTTCTGTAATCGGCCTTGAGCTGAAAAAAGTACCAGTTCGGCAGAATGCCGATAGATATCACCCTCGATGCATTTATGGGAGGTCGATTTGGAGATGGGATGTTATGTAAAATTAACATGAATATGAATTATAATTACGAGGGTTGTTGCATAAAACAACATAGTTGGCGACTGTCAACATATCAAATGTCAAAATTAACTGTTATGTTTAGTTAACTTAACGCAAAAGTTTCAATGTAAAGGTGTACCTAAACTGAATTTTGAAAGGTGATGAGTGAGTCGAAAAATGGAATTAAAATTGACAATTTTACATGAAAAATTATCCGTAAAAAATCAGTTTCTCGTTGGATACCGCATCTGTTGACGAAAGAACATCTATTCTTGATATCCTTCGCAATTGTACGAATGCACATGGTTACGAATGGTCAATTTTCGAACACTAAAAATTGTATTGTTGACCTCTCTTCGTATAGAGATATGTGAATATTTTCATTGGCGTGGTGGAATGAATTTGACATCACAATTTCTAGATTATTAGCAGTTCTGCGTTACGCTTTATCAGATCATAAATAGTTGTGTGTGAGAGAGAGAAGATGGTCTCGGACGGTGTACATTAACCACACGGAGTGTATAAGGGCTAGACACTAATCAGAAGGAAAAGTCTATATTTCCAATTTAGAATCAGTAATAAACCTTATAAGTACGACAAAAATAGCTCTTTCATTTCCCTCTATACCGCAATGCCCTTTCACCCAGACCAGGTGAATTTTCTTTCCACTTTTTTTAAAAATCATTTAGCAACTGCTTAATTTCAAAAATAAGTTGTTGTCTGAGACATTTCTTTATTGCTTGCAATACCGATTTAGAATCCGTCATGCTGGCCACATTTTGAATTGAATTCAGGCTACACCAGTATAATGCTTCTTTAACAGCTAATGCTTCAACTGTACCTATAGGTATACTGAAAAATGTCTGAAATTCTAAATCGTTTAACTGAGTCCATGACAGAAAAAAAATAGCTGCTCCGGTTCCGTCGTCATTTTTTGATCCACCTGTAAAAATTTTACCATATCTTGATTTATGTAAGTCAATGTGATTTTCAAGATCAACTTATTTAAACTAGGTACGTCCGAATATGATGGATATGTGACTGTTGGTCGGAATATCAATGAACCATAATTATACTGGTAAATTGGAAAAATAGATTGGTTGTTAATGTGACTGATATCTGAGTTGGTATTTAAAAAGGCATCCGACAATGGTGGAGAGTTTTTCAAAATGATGACAATTTTTAACAATTTTCGACAGTTTTTGGCAATAATTGTCCATTTTTAACAGTTTTTAACAATAATTGACAATTTTTAACCATTTTTGACCATTTTTGACAATTTTTTAAAATTTTAGACCATTTTTCCAAATTTTAGACTATTTTTGACCATATTTCAAAATTTTTGACAATTTTTAAGAAACTTTAACAATTTTTGACAATTATCAACTATTTTTCAAAATTTTGACAATTTTTAACAATAATTGTCCATTTTTGACAGTTTTTGACCATTTTTGATAGATTTTGACAATTCTTGGCCATTTTTGACAATTTATCAAAATTATTAACCATTTTTGACAGTTTTTGACCATTTTTGATAGTTTTTGACAATTATTGGCCATTTTTGACAATTTTTCAAAATTATTGACCATTTTTGATAGTTTTTGACAATTATCGACTATTTTTCAAAATTTTAACAATTATTTACCAATTTTGACAATAATTGTCCATTTTTGACAGTTTTTAAAAATAATTGACAATTTTTAACCATTTTTGATTGTTTTTGACAATTTTTGAAAGTTTTTCAAAATTATTCACCATTTTTGATAGTTTTTGACAATTATCGACCATTTTTCAAAATTTAACAATATTTTACAATTATTTACAAATTTTGGAAATAATTGTCCATTTTTGACAGTTTTTAAAAATAATTGACAATTTTTATCCATTTTTGATAGATTTTGACAATTCTTGGCCATTTTTGACAATTTATCAAAATTATTAACCATTTTTGACAGTTTTTGACCATTTTTTATTGTTTTTGACAATTATTGGCCATTTTTGACAATTTTTCAAAATTATTGACCATTTTTGATAGTTTTTGACAATTATCGACTATTTTTCAAAATTTTAACAATTATTTACTAATTTTGAAAATAGTTGTCCATTTTTGACAGTTTTTCAAAATAATTGACAATTTTTAACCATTTTTGATAGTTTTTGACCATTTTTGACAATTTTTCAAAATTTTAGACCATTTTTCAAAATTATTGACCATTTTTGATAATTATTGACAATTGTTGACAATTATGGACCATTTTTCCAAATTTTTGACCATTTTTGACAATTTTTGACCATATTTCAAAAACTTTAACAATTTTTGACATCTATCAACTATTTTTCAAAATTTTGACAATTTTTAACAATAATTGTCCTTTTTTCACAATTTTACAAAATTTTTGATAGTTTTTGACAATTATTGACCAATTTTGACAATAATTGTCCATTTTTGACAGTTTTTGACCATTTTTGACAATATTTGAAATTTTTTGACCATTTCTTAAAAAAAATTTAAAATTTTTGACAATTGACCATTTTTCAAAAATGTTTGACAATTATCGACCATTTTTGACAATTATTGACCATTTTTGACAATTATTGACCATTTTTGACAATTTTTGACAATTATTGACCATTTTTGACAGTTTTTGACAAAAATTGTCAATTTTTAACAGTTTTTGACAATAATTGACAATTATTGACCATATTTCAAAATTTTTGACAATTTTCATATAATTTTATTTAATTTTTAATCTGATAAATTGTAAATTATTCACCAATTGAGTTAATTCGAAGGGCGTGGTTTGATTAAATAAGCGAGCGAAAAGTATCAATCCTCGGCATTTGTCGACTTTACGATTTCATTTGAATATAGTAGGTAATTAGTCATTTTACGCGCGACTGTAAAAAATTTTTTTTGTTCGTATTCTATTTTTTTGGATTTTTAATATTTTTTCTTTTTTTTTGGAATTTTTCATATTTTGTTTTTTTTATTAATTTTATGAACTTTTTTTTTATATATTAAGATAAAACTTGTTGCAAATCATTGTCCATCATATATTTTTTCATATCGGCGTGACTGTCGTACAACGCATTATTCATTGTGAAGTGCTATTTTATCAAAAAATTCATATTTTGGAACTAAGTTGTCTAAAAGTGTATTGGAAAACTCTTTTTGAAAAAGATTTTAATAAGTTCGTGTATCACCGCGACCGCTAGAGGCAAGCCTCCTGAGAGTGTTGCCATTTCAGCTATTTTTTACGGTATTAAGCAATTGGACTGGTCGAAAAAACGGCAACTGTGTTGAGCAGCACTTGTTTAGGTATTGAGATGTTTGTGGAATCCAGCCTCAGGGCACTGTTGTCAGATTTAAAAAGAACTACTGAAAACGGGGAATTGTAAAATTTAAAAATTATTAGTTATTAGATAAACAGGAAATAAAATGAAGAATTTTCAACAAAATATTTCTGGTGCTATTTGCTGGATAAATTGGTTAGGAGGCTGAGTCTCCTTAGTCCCCTTCAAGGAGCCGCCACTACACACGACCTTGAGAGATCATAATGGTCAAGAATAGAGCTCCATAAAGCAATTAGAGTCAATTTGTGTCAAAAAACTAAACTGGCTTAGCGCAGGAAACTTCAAAAATATTTACAGTATTGTCAGTGGTGATTGATTCAATTGGTTACTTTATTTTTTATAATAATAATAGTTTTCGATCAAATTTAATTACTTATTATACCTACCTATCTACTTCAGAAAAAAGTGTAACTATCACGAAATTATCAATAATAAATCGGTATAAATAGAAGGAATCTAATTTTATGTTTTGGTATCGTCTTCAACCTATTATTGTATTTAATAATACCTACTGATAATCCCAATCTCTCATTGTTTTGCTTAGTACAGCCTGACGTACAATACAAAATTGTCTTGTGCTTTGGAATTTTATAGCTCACATAGGGAGCAATACTTTAGAATGAATAAGATATATTCCTGTAGGAAATTTGACGTTCTACAAAAAAGGTCTTCTATAATTTTTTTATATTTTTACTTCTTTCAAAGTTATTCAAGCTTAAAGTTAACTTATTAATAAATTTTGACATTTTTTCAATTTTCCTACGTTACAATCAAGTTTGGAAAAAATTTTATAGGATCTTTTTGTAGGGCGTTTTATTGACTATAATTATCTTTTTAAAGTTTTTTTACATCTTTCATGGGTTGTATGTTATTCGCATTAAATTAAAAATTTTCTTAAATAATCATAATTTTGTTGTTTATAATTAATTATATTAATTGAATAATTATTTTTTCAATCTGAAAATTGTTTTGAATTATATTTTTATTAATTGTAATTGTTGAACTAAAATTTTTTTATTAAAATTAGGAAATTTCTTCTTGTATTGACTTATACTATTTAATGCAGTTTAATGCGAATAACTTACGACACATTGAAATTATAAAAAAAATTAGAAGAGATAAATTATAGCCAATAAAATTTTTTCATAAACTCGATTGTAACGTCGAAAAATTGAAAAAATGTCAAAATTTATTACTAAGTTAACTTTAATCTTGAATAACTTTAAAAGGAGTGAAAATATCAAAAAATTATAGGAAACCTTTTTTGTAGAGTGTCAAATTTCCTACAAGGATATCCTATTCATTTCAAAGTATTGCTCCCTATGTGAGCTATAAAATTCCAAAGCACAAGACAATTTTGTTTCCATGTTATTTAAATGGAAAATAGAGATTATCAATTAATATAAATATTGAGAGTTCAAACTTTCACATTATTTTAAAAATTAATCGATTTTCTTGAAACAGTCTAGTCTGTATAGTATATACCTAATTTATACGGCCATATATTTTCATAGATTAGTTTACTTACAATTTTCCACACATGCCGCCATTGTTATTCAAATAGCGTGTTCCATTTTCTCTTTTAATGAACGTACAGTTGACCCTTGAGCGCTTCGTTGTCCCTTTTTAATTGCTTTAGCTATCTGTCCAAGCCGACTTAATGGCTTCCTTTATCCATGTTAGGAGAATTTCCCAAAGGCTGGTGAATTTATAGTGATCCTTATTCAGTGGTGTATCTAGGAGAGGTTCATTCATCTTATTCTGTTAATTTAATTCAATGATTGATGTCTATTGGTAGGTATATACTCATAGTTTCTTGTGTATCTTTAACTCCTAATAAGTCTGGAGTATTCGCAAATATATAGATTAAATGACATTTCGTATCTTAAATTAAAAATAATGAAAAAGAAACTGGAGGTATCGAGTATAATACTCTAATTATACGAAGATTGTTGTCTTTTAGGTGTTGCTTATAACAACATACAAATTGCTAAAAATCTTAGCTCGACATACGATTTACACAAGTACGACAAGGTAATATGAACAACGCTACTTGAAAGAAGAGAGAGAAAAATTGTTGGGCGTGTGCGAACAATTCTTCTCTCTTTTTCAAGTAGTGTTGTTCATATTATCCTTGTCACACGCCCATGACGCCCATGACAGATGGGCGTGTGCGAACAATTCTTCTCTCTCTTTCAAGTAGTGTTGTTCGTATTATCCTTGTCGTACTTGTGTAAATCGTATGTCGAGCTGAGATTTTTCGCAATCTGTATGTCAACAAATATCAAGTGTTAAAATCAACAAACTTAGACTATGGTTCGAAAGTAACTTTTTTGCGGTTTCGAAAAAGTAGTGGTTGGTGGTTGCTGAAAATAGTTTTGGAACACGTTTTCCTCAAATATGATGAATTGTCAAACTAGTAACTCGGTACTAACTAGTACCTAGTAGCTCGGTTACTTCTGGTTTCGACTGTCATCTGTCATGCATTGTTTATGATTTTTATTGTTTGTTGATTGTTCGATCATCGAAGAGAAACCAAAACTGATTTTTTGCAAAAATAGGATGTTATTATCAGGATATCAGGGACCCATTTATCCCTAACTAACGAAAGCATATGGTCAAAAGTTACTCTAGACATTCGAAAATTCTCTCAAAATTCTCCATCAGTATACAATTCCACTACTCTGGTGACAGAATTATGACTTCTTGGCCTCAAAACTAAAGAAAAAAAAGTAATTATCGAATTATAAAATTATAGCTAGCTATAGCTTACCTTGATTACCCCTTGCAACCCTGTATTCATCTGAACGTCAGAACTTCACAAAAGAAGGTGGTGAAACCCAAAAGCAGCCCGATTGGCGATTGTCCATGTTTAAAAACAACTCAAGGTTTTTTGAAGTAACAAACAACAAAATAGAAAATCCGGGGTCGTTTTGGGAATATATTTAAAGTTATATTTTTGTTTCGTATATACTTTTACCGGTTTTGTGTCTCTAAAACAACTAGATTTTTCAGTTTCATTCTGTCAACCATAGCCTTAATATATTTTGTGCTCTGAAAACTGAAAAACATTCAGATACGTCTCTGTTTAAGACTTTCCCACCAACGACAAATAAATTTATAGTGATCCCTCTAAGAGTATATATGGGACGATTTGATGATAATTTATATCTGAAGACCTTCAGAGTAGTTAATCCTATTTAATCCTACGTACTTCATTTGGAATAAATATTACCATAACATGATGCACCAAAATTATGAAATATACTTAATCAAGTAATGTTTGTACTTAACGTAATTGTATCTGAGATAACGAAGCTGATAGAAGCAGGCTCTATTAGGACCTTTTGCAATGAATTATGATAAATTTACTGTGTGGACTTCAAGTGACGTGAAAAAAAGCGTCGAAAATTCGTTAAAGCCTCAATTTCAAATCAATCAATCTAAATAAAAAATTTAACTCCAACAATAAATCGGTATAAATTTAATGCCTCCTCGTACAAATCTATACAAAAACATAAATATGATTAATGTAAATCTTGTAATTTAATCTTTTTTCAAAACCCTCTATATCGACCCTGGTGGCAATGACATTAACAACCATGTTGTTAGTCTATATGAGATAAGGGCTTACGGTTTCTATTTATAAAGAGAGATAGGGCCACAGGGAATCAGCATATAAAGCAGTAGTAATGGAGGATGTGCCCGTATGTATGAAAATTATTTTAGGGGGTCGCCGGTAAAATATATCACCCCTTTGAAATACTAATAGTATTAGTTGAAATATAGTGGTAAGCTTTTAAAATGCCTCAAGGAAAATCATAATATTTATATAAGGGCGCAGTGTTATATTTAGGTTGTTTTTTACTTTATTTTCCGCGAACCGTGCACATTTGAGGTAAATTAATGTTGATGGGAATGCAAGGCTTTTTATTATTAAATATTTTTCAAAAAACAATGACCGTTCATCTAAGAAGGAACAGCTACTTCTCGAGCTCTATGCCACGACAGACATTGAATTACATTTTTAGCATTTCTTTTACTTGGGTTAATTGGTTAATAGTCGAGGACTATGCTCTTAGAGCCCTTGGACGGAGGATACCTACCTTGTACTTCTAAAAAGGAACGAAGAGCTGTCGGAGCTTCTCTACATAATCTCCTTATAAAGATGAACTGAAAAAAAGAGAAAGAAGGAAGAGGAAGAAAAGGAAGCAAAAGCCACCATACCAAAAATAAATCTGAGCCTTGAAAATTCCAGAGGAAAGTCAAAAAAGCCACCCATGAAGCAATCAAACATTAGACGTAAGCGCTCCGTAGAAGACTTCTCATCTGAAAAAGAATCTGAAGGGAATGACGATTTGGACCTAGCTGTGTCTGATGCAAATAGTCTATATTGTATTTATATTAACAAAAAAATTAAATTAATAAAATCATTTACTAATTTTTAGAGGTATTCCATATTTCTAACAATAAATTTTTTTTTACAAAAAATGTGAGGGTTGCTTTTAATTTGATTGGAGACTTTTATCAGAAACTGTATTAGGCAGGACCTCGCTAAATTTAGGTTTGTTTTACCAATTCGTTTAGAAGATGTGTCTAATAAACAAAATGGTATTCCATATTTGCACATTCTCCTTAAATCTATTGGCTTTTCTAAAATATGACAATTTTACAGGAAACTGTAATTAAGTAAATAAGCCTTTTCTACTTGTTTTTCACATGAAACTCGATGGTGGAAACTGCTTCCATTCGAAATCGGTCTATAACTTTTGTGGAAGAATTTAATAAATTGTATAAGCCTGTAAGCTCTGTTGAACTTTTGTGAATAAATCTGGCTACATATCAAGATTTTAATCCCGCACCATTCGTTTTAATCTGATTCGTTCAGACAAAGGTGATAAAAGAAGATGCACCTTTTTAAATAAATAACCTCAATTTATGACCTACGAAGTGATACGCCCTATGAGATTGTTGACTTTCCGACGATCGTATTGTGTTGAATTTTCTACCTAAAAAAGGGATCAGAAGAATTATCAACTGTCAACAAAGTTTCTTTATGTCTGTATTACTGGCGGAGAGGAATTCAAAATGGCCATGATTCTTTTCTTCGACGAACTATGTTTGAGGTAAATCTTAATATGTTTGATCGTGTGAATATTATTTTGTGAAAGTATTTTTTACGTGCAGAAAAAAATTATCTTTAATCTTCACAATTCCATTAAAAAACAAGTATTCAATGTAAAATATCGATTATAAAATTTTAAGATAATTATTTTTAATTGGATCGAGTTCACTTTCTGAAAGAGGCCCTGAAACGAACGACAATGCTTTAGATCAACAAATCTCTGAGTCTACGATGCCTTTGCTCAGTAAACCATACTAGATAACCACTAGCTAATTATATTCTCAGTTAAAGATAAGGCAATGACATTTCTTCTTTATAAAACAAATCTTATATAAAGAAGTAATGTCCTTGTAACATGTCTATCGACCTGTTTCGACTTTTAAATTAATATCGCAAATTCTTCTTTAATTTCCGCTCGTCGTCTCACTAGCCACTTCCAATCCCCAACCCTGACCATAAGACAATTGACATCTGCCAACGGCCGCATCCATTTTTGCAGCGCCAGGAGCAACGTTTTTGTCGCTATCGACTGTCTTCGAGGCAAGACCTATCTTTTTTACCTAAATTGCTGTGGCAAGCACAGCTGCTAAGATACCATTAAGATACCTCGAGGATACCGCTAGTAGAATATCTCAAAAACATCCCTCAGGGATACAGCTAGTAGTATTAAAACACCCCCAAAGACACCTTTAAGATACCTCCAGGACCTCTCTGAAAACACTAATGGGATACCTCCAGGTCCACTTCTCTGCACACCGGTCCCGAACGAAATACATAAGCTAAGTACGAAAAAAAAGTACAGGCCTCGTATCATTTCTTTGTCCTAACCAAAAGTTTTTAACTTTTTTTAAATTAATATCTTAATTTCTACAAGGTGTTTCTACCTTGTTCACCTTAGTTTTCTTTTTATTTACATTCATTTTTGTTCTTTCGTCGACGTCTAAACGGCAGTGGCGCCCTAAAGCTTCTTATAGTCTGACAACCCTCTGGCATACCTAGTGCAGCACTAACATGGAGTAGAACCACCCTGGAGAAGAGTCTCATGACGGTATCTGTCTCGAGTGGCCACTCTAGCGCCCAAGTAATGAACAACTGACTGATACGTAAACATATTCTTCAACATTTGAATCCGTTTTTTCTTGATTCGTACCTTTCGCCTAGGTGGGTCCACTTCTTTTCGTGAGTTCTTCACCTGGTGACCTCTGGCCCATAGCTGAATTGACCAAGAATCTGCTGCTTTGTCGGAGTGGTCGTCGTTGCTTTCTTGGTCGTTTCTTTTGGGGTTGACTTCGGTGTCTTCCTTATCGTCCTGTTGTTTGGAGTTGTGGTTGTTTTCTTAGTTGCTGCTTGGTCGTAGCTGACTCCTGGAGTCGTTACTTTTGGGGTTGGCGTTAGTGTTTTCCTTGTCGTCCTGTTGTTTGGAGTTGTTTACTTGGTTGTTTCTTGGTCGTAGCCGACTCCTGGAGTCGTTTCTTTTGTGGTTGGTTTCGGTGTCTTCCTTGTCGTCCTGTTGTTCGGAGTTTGTGGTTGTTGCTTGGTCGTAGCTGACTCCTGGAGTCGTTTCTTTTGGGGTTGGCTTCGGTGTTTTCCTTGTCGTCCTGTTGTTTGCAGTTGTGGTTGTTTTCTTAGTTGTAGCTGACTCCTGGAGTCTTTACTTTTGTGGTTGGCTTCGGTGTTTTCCTTGTCGACCTGTTGTTTGAAGCTTGTGGTTGTTTTCTTGGTTGTTGCTTGGTCGTAGCTGACTCCTGGAGTCGTTTCTTTTGGGGTTGGGTTCGGTGTTTTACTTGTCGTCCTGTTGTTTGGAGTTGTGGTTGTTTTCGTGGTGCTTGCTGACTCCTGGAGTCGTTACTATTGGGGTTGGCTTCGGTGTTTTTCTTGTTGTCCTGTTGTTTGAAGTTGTGGTTGTTTTTTTAGTTGTTGCTTGGTCGTAGCTGACTCCTGGAGTCGTTTCTTTTGGGGTTGTTTTCGGTGTCTTCCTTGTCGTTCTGTTGTTTGGAGTTACGGTTGTTTTATTAGTTGTTGCTTGGTCGTAGCTGACTCCTGGAGTCGTTTCTTTTGGGGTTGTTTTCGGTGTCTTCCTTGTCGTTCTGTTGTTTGGAATTACGGTTGTTTTATTAGTTGTTGCTTGGTCGCAGCTGACTCCTGGAGTCGTTACTTTTGGGGTTGGCTTCGGTGTTTTCCTTGTCGTCCTGTCGTCCTGTCGTCCTGTTGTTTGGAGTTACGGTTGTTTTATTAGTTGTTGCTTGGTGGTAGCTGACTCCCGGAGTCGTTACTTTTGGGGTTGGCTTCGGTGTTTTCCTTGTCGTCCTGTTGTTTGGAGTTGTGGTTGTTGCTTGGTCGTAGCTGACTCCTGGAGTCGTTTCTTTTGGGGTTGGTTTCGGTGTCTTCCTTGTCGTCCTGTTGTTTGGAGTTATGGTTGTTTTCTTGGTTGTTGCTTGGTCGTAGATGACTCCTGGAGTCGTTACTTTTGGGGTTGGCTTCGGTGCTTTCCTTGTCGTCCTGTTTTTTGGAGTTGTGGTTGTTTTTTGGTTGTTGCTTGGTCGCAGTTGATTCCCGGAAACGTCACTTTTGGGGTTGGCTTCGGTGTATTCCTTGTCGTCCTGTAGTTTGGAGCTTGTGGTTGTTTTCTTGGTTGCTGCTTGGTGGTAGCTGGTAGCTGACTCCTGGAGTCGTTTCTTTTGGGGTTCAGTTCGCTGATCTGCTGAAAACAGATGTGGCTACTGATATTGAAAGCAAGAATCAGGAGCCTCTGGAACTAATGAGTTAAGGAACACGATGGGCCAAGAACGTCTTAATCATTTCACTTTGATGAATATAGTGCATGATTTGCTTAAAGAAGTCGATATTGAAAGAGTGTTATCTCTAAATTTGCCCATATTAAATCCAGAAAAGTTTATTTGTAACAGTTTTGTTCTATTTAATACCCTAAACTTGAGAACCTAAAGCAAACCAAGGGCCTCTCGACACAATTTTCTACAGGCCCCTCGCTGGCTTAATCCAGCACTGCATATCAAAGATGTTTTCTATTACGACATTGTAGAAATGAAATGATGAAAAAGATACATTAACAATAACTGCAAAACCACTACATCTTAACCTACATCCATACAACCCAAGGAGTCCAAAATATTATATAATTAGTGCCTTTCTGCACCAAACTTTCAGCGATTCAACTTTAAAGCTATAATTTATGGTAATTTTTTCCATTTAAAATGTATGAAAACCCGGAATTGAATTCGTACTTTTCAAATTTACACTTTCCCCAACAACGCTCCGTCGAAGAGTCTTTCCCTAGCAATTGGATATTCATGATTTATAAGATTAGTTGGGGGTATCATTTTCGAGTTTGTAACATTTTCTTTTAAACCTCTTTTACAGAAGCACCCTTCTCTCGCTTTGTTATCTCACTTTTACGGCTGCTTCCAGACAATTATGAATTTAATTTAAGTTTGACTCATAAATAAACTTTTTTACAAGGAAAGTTTTTTTATTATCGAAATCTTGAATTTTAGAGCGTGAAATTCGTCGCATTGCCTTTTTAATTGTATACTGTGTAGTTTATAGACGTATGGCTAGAAAAACTAGATAAACTTTTTGATTTATCGCTTAAGGGTGAATAAAAATGAAACAAAGAAATTGATATTGGTGATCGTATATCGCATATACCTATTGAAACACAAAAAAGTCACCACCCAATTCTGTGTGTCTCTTCTATCCAGTAGTCTCCTAAGTGTTGTGGCCTAGGATTCTGTATTGGTATGCATTCTTCTACCATTCCAAAGAGTCTACATGCTAATAATATCCAAGGTTATTACTGTGGTAGCTCAATAGTGCACCGCACTGGTTCTGGACTGTGTGATATTCCTTTTGACGTTCCTCTTTATATTATGGCTGTACATCGTCCATATTATGGAAATCACCAATTTCGTCAATATCTCAGGATAGGAAAAAGATATCGACTTGCGGTTTTCACTGCTTTATTACTAATTTGGTCTTTTTTTTTAAGAATCACTTATATTTTTATGCTTCCATTTAAAATTGTAACGAGAAAACACAATATTTAAAAAAATTAAACAGCGCCCTCTAGCATTTATTTTATTAATCAGATTGCTTCAAATTTACAAATTTTCGATTGTTTAACAAAAGCTCTTTCAAACAACATCAAGTACATTAAAATCGGTCAAGCAGAACCGGAATTGAAGGCGTTTTTTTCGTAACAAGGTTCCCACTCTCCCCCACCCCTTATTTGAAGCAATAGACTAAAGCTTGTCATATAGAAAATATCCAAAATTTGTCGTTGACAGTACAACTATTGAGCAAACTCTCCAACAAATCTTGGAGAAACTAACAAACCTGGACGAACGAATTACCAGACTGGAATATAGCAATAAAGGAGCTATCCCCAAAAGACTTAATAATGACAGACTTAGAATCTTAGAATGGAACGCCAATGGCCTCTTGCAATACCAAGAAGAACTACAGGCCGTACTAGAAGTAGAAAAAATACATGTATATCTCATTAGCGAAACACATTTCTCTAATGAGTCGTTCATCAGAATAAAAGGATATCAGGTATATCATACCACACATCCAGAAAATGCAGCCAAAGGAGGAAGTGCAGCCATAATAAAGAAAAATATAATGCATCACCAAGAGATGGGATTCCAAGCAACCACAATAAGCGTCAAGACAAAAAACCGTGAGATAAATTTAACGACATTTTACTGCCCACCAAGACACGCAATCAAGAAAAACAAATATATTGAATTTCTAAATAGCCAGGGGTATAGATTTATCATTGGAGGAGACTTCAACGCAAAACATATACACTGGGGATCAAGATTAACTACTACTAAAGGCAGGGAACTTCTTGGAGCTATAAATCAGACTAAATGTGAAGCAATATCAACAGGGAAGCCAACATACTGGCCCACCGATCCTAACAAAATTCCAGACCTCATAGACTTCTTTGTGGTAAAAAATATTTCAACAAACTACATGAAAATAGAAGAAGCATGGGACATGAATTCTGACCATTCTCCCAGCCTCCTCACGCTTAGTGATACCATAATACAAAAAGAAACCCCACCAAGTTTAGTCAATAAAAATAATGATTGGGGGGAGCTTTCAAATCGAACTAGATTGCAATATTAATCTCTCAGTTCCGCTAAGAACGAATAACACCCCGAGCACAACAGTAAGAATAAAGGGAAATAATTACCCAACTACTTACCGAAAAGACAAAACTAAGACGCAAATGGCAGCAATCTAGAGCATCTGCGGACAAAACTACGCTGAATAATGCATGAATCTTAAAAGAGAAATCCAAAAAATCAAAAATGAATCTATTAGTGCGTACCTCTGCGAACTGACAAATGACAGCAACAGAGATTATTCCTTGTGGAAAGCTTAAAGAAAAGATTAAAGATGCAGAACCCACCAATCAGAAACGAGGATAGCAGCTGGGCGAGAGATAAAATACAAAAAGCAAGAAGATTCGCGGATCACTTAGAAAATATATTTCAACCAATCGAAGGTGAAGAAATAGCAAGAGAGAATTATGACCAAGAAGAGTTAGAAATAAGACCTGCTACAACAAAAGAAGTAGCTGATGAAATTAAAGAAAATATAAATCCAAAGAAAGCCCCAGGATTTGACTTGATAATAGGGGAAATCCTGAAACAATTACCCCAGAAAGCCTTAATAAAACTGACGCACCTGATAAATGCTGCTTTTAGACTAGAGTATGTACCCAGGATGTGGAAAGTTGCAGAGGTGATTATGATACCCAAACTAGGCAAAAAACCTGAAGAAGCTTCATCTTACCGACCGATCTCACTATTACCTGTAATATCAAAATTATTTGAAAAACTTCTACTGAAAAGACTAAAACCAATAATAGAGGAAAGGAAGCTAATACCTGATCACCAATTTGGATTTCGTGAAAGCCATTCAACGATAGACCAGGTCCACAGAATAACCAACATCATTGAAAAAACGCTAGAAGAAAGAAAGGTCTGTTCTACAATCTTCCTAGATGTAGCACAGGCTTTCGACAAAGTATGGCACGAAGGACTCGAGTACAAAATGAGACATCTCCTGCCAAAACAGTACTCACAGCTTCTGATGTCTTGCATATCAAACAGAGTCTTCAGAATAAAACAGGACGAAGCTTATTCCGAACTCAGAGAAATCAAAGCGGGAGTGCCACAGGGAAGTGTATTAGGACCAGTCCTATTCCTTCTATATACTAGTGATATCCCTGATTTAGAGCATAATACTATAGCCACTTTCGCTGATGACACAGCCATCTTATCAGTCGGAAATAGTCATGACGAAGCTACAGCCAAATTACAAACAACCATAAACCAGATTCAAATAAGGACTAAAAGATGGAGAATCAAGCTTAACGAAACAAAATCAGTGCACATAAATTTTACTAACAAAAGAGGCCAATCAGTGCCAATTAGACTCAAAAATGATCAGGTACCTTATGCCAATACAGCCAAATACCTGGGTATTACATTAGGTGCGGGGCTACGCTAGAAACCCCATGTCAAAAAGAAAAGAGAAGAATTAAGGCTCAAATTTAGAAAAATGTATTGGATACTGGGACGAAATTCCACTATGTCTATATACAATATATAAGCAAATCCTGAAACCTGTATGGACTTATGGAATTCAGCTTTGGAGATGTACCAAAGAAAGCAACACCCAGATTTCAAAACAAAATACTGAGGAATATCACCAATGCTCCTTGGTACTGCCGAAACAGTGAGCTCCATCGGGACCTGGAGATTGACACTGTTAAGCAGATGATCACCAAGTTTGCCAAGAGTCATGAACAGCGACTCCTAGAACATGTGAATGTTGAGGCCATCCAGCTCCTCGACAACACCAACCAGACGAGAAGACTCAAGAGGACAAAGCCCTTTGAGTTAGTTCAGTAGATAAGTGTCAGTGTAAAGCAGAGTATAGTGCAGTGCTTACACTCTAGTGTTAGTGTATATTTGTATAGAGTCTAAGAAACTACTCTTGAGTAAGACCTTTAGTTTTAGGATTGAAATTAGTAAAATAAGTTAGATTAAAATTGCTTATTGATCGTTACCGATCAGATTGTAATCTCAAAAAAAAAGAAAAAAAAATTGTCGAGAAATCTGATTATAATATTTAATATGCCCCTTAATTGAGTAGATTTCGAAAATTTTTGCATCTTAAAATTTTAACTGTCAAATACGCCCTCTAGCGTTGGACCTACAATTCTGAATATAATTTCCAGGCGTTTCTCGAGAAATTTTTTCCTGAACCATTGCTATAATCCATTCCTGAGATATGGCCGACGGCCACTTATTTATTGACGTGTTAGTGGCTTCTTGTTAGTAGAGTATTTAATAGCTACTAACGTTGTGACTATGAATAAGGCTGATCCTCTTTATGAACCATAGTTAGCATCTGTTCTAATCAAATTTTCATAAAAGCGTCTCAAATATAAAATAACCAAATGAAGGTCGTTAGAAATATTTTTTTATAAAGGAAACTGCGAACCTGATTTATATTCAGTACATTTTTCCTTTTTTACTAACAAGAGTGCCCTTGTCGAGTGATCTTCCAGCGAAACGCCATAAAAACTTTAATACCACCATATATTTGTATTACTTGTTGAGAGAAATGAAAATTTATGTCTCAGACATAAATTATCATACACATATAAGACAACCCTTACCAAAATAAAATCTTAAAACTTACATAACCTGTATATACAACGTCGCTTTCAATTCCTTACTGTAATAAACAATTTTTTTTATTAGAACAAATTTTCCGCTAAATATAAATGCATCCCCTAAGATGTAAACATATTTATTAGGTGCAATAAAATTTGACACAAAAAAACTTCCCATACCGATACCGATACCGATTTGGGAGAGTGCACTAAAAGTTGACATGTTTATGTCAACAATAGGACAATGGTCGTAGTTTCTACGGAATAGTAATAACCCTTCTTATTCTCTTCAAGAACGCTTTTTATTATTCCAAGGGCTTGTACAAGAGAGGGCTTAAGTCAAAATTATACGTTGCAGTTTACTAGACACAACCCTATTCGGAAAATTATGCATAAAACCGTTTTACAGTATAAGATAATATTTTTAAACCACTTAATATTGGCTATAAAATTATAAATAGTTTTTGGTCAACAGATCGTTTTAATAATGATAATATCAAACTGCCAGTTTTATTAATGTATTAAATGAAATATTATGATAAAAATGAATCTTACGTTGAAGCATACCTTCAGATTTTACAAAATCACGAACTTTCAGTTTCATGTTTAGCTGTAAGGTACGTACAGTCCGGCCAACAATCGCCCTACATGTTATATCAACTGTAGACACCCTGTAGATCATTGTACTAATTTCAATAGTTAGCTGACTTAACAATTAAATTAAAATATATTTAGATTATTTAGTAAACATATAGACCCGAGTATTATCGATACGTGACTTTATTCAAAACTATAATAAATTACTTATAGATGGTCTTCCGAAAATATAGGTTGAAATATTCATACTGACATTGCATTCTTATTACTAATGAAGGTATTTGTAAAAGTGTGGTTTTACAAGAAGAGTTTTAAAAATAAATAGTAAAAGTACAAAAGGACTTTGAATCCACCATACAACAATTCAGCCATCATGAATCCCATCAACTCGCTATAAGTTGATGGATATTCTGCAACATAGTGTCGATGCTGGACGGCAAGACAATGAATTTTGTTGCGTGTTGGATGCAGATACAACCAAGAAACGGCCAAGTACGTGTGAAGTTTGTGTTCTACAGTAATGTATTGTTCCACTGGTCTATACAGTGAGTGAAGATGGCGCTCGCGATTCCCAGAAAATTTAAAAATACGCGTGCAAGCCTTCCCGTTTATTTCTGTTCAATTTTTTCATTTCTTTCATAAAAAAAAACACAAAACTAAAAAACATAGTTTATTGAAAAATACAAAAAGTGGGTATGAGCTAAACAAAATACTGCAAAAAGTTATTGTATAAACATTATCGAGGTCCTTGACACAATATATTGTGTACGGGTCAGGAACAAAATACTACGAGAACTTGGGAAAAACCGTCCTCAAGCGGAAATTCACGCCATAGAAAAGT
Organism: Lochmaea crataegi; assembly: GCA_947563755.1. Lineage (NCBI taxonomy): Eukaryota > Metazoa > Arthropoda > Insecta > Coleoptera > Chrysomelidae > Lochmaea > Lochmaea crataegi. The sequence goes on along the minus strand of OX387423.1, from coordinate 85,687,931 downwards.
GTGCTCAGTTCAATATTGATAAAATATATAGAATACAAAGGATTATGAATGTTGGATAGTCTGGCAGCCATTAAAGCACTGAGTTCTAATCAGTTCTAAAATGACATGCGAGAGTGTAGGAAAACTCCCAAGAATGGGCACCCCAAAAAGCTCAAACTAGTGGAACAAGAAGGCCAAATAAATTCAAAAATTGAGAAAAAAGTGCACTTTTTAAAATTAGTATCATAAATGTTGGATTTCTTATCCATTATATCTAAATAAATATGAATACCACTGCAAATAGATGGCAGAATACAAAAGCAACTGTAATTCTTATTACAGAACGTGAAAGGTGAAAGTGGGTATTTATTGTATGTAAAAATTACATTTCTTACAAGGAAAAGAAAATAATAACAACTAAAATCATAAACAATAGACGACAAATATGGCACATACAAAAAGGTAAGTACGTATTTATTGAAATGAATAAATTAAATTCTTGCGAAAAAAAAAAAAACTGATTTTAAAAAGCTTGGAATATTTCGTGTAGGTTTTCAGTTAGCAATATTAGGGTTGAAAAAATTTTATTATATCAATGAACAATAAATTTTTATAAGTGCTTAAAGGTTCGGCGGTTCTGGTTATTTTCATCAGATTTCCTCTGGCACCACCATGGAATTCTTATTTTCCACACCGCAACCTAACCTAACCTAACCGCAACTGTGAAATTAGAAAGTCGGCAGCTGTGTTAGACAAATCCTTGAACAGGTTCCTTACGACACCACTGTCCTCCAAGTCACACAAATCTTCAATATTTGCTGCTCTCTTCTTACACAATCTATTTAAGCTCCTGATATGGACTTCTTTGGATTCCACCAATCGCATTAAGCGATACTTCCTAGGAGTAGCTGTGGCCCTTGATACCCAGACAATTCCTCTAAATACAGAACGACGAGTTGTTGTAACTTTTCCAGCTTCAACTGAAAAACATTCAAAAAACATTATTGTACAGTTAATTGAACAGACTCCACAATACATGTTTTATAATTGAGGATTTACACACATTATTATGCCTGTTGAAGTTCCAGCAAGCTCTTGAATCTGCTGCTTGGAGCAACTAGGAATAGATGGGTCATCAACTAGAACTGCTTCATCTGCAATATTTACAAAGGCAATGATTGAATTATAAAATGCGCTTTACAGAATTTAAAATTATTTAGATAATTAGATTAGTAAATTATGCACACCTATATTTCTACTGCTTAAAGGCTCAATTGCAGGTACTGGCAATAATGTAGGTACAGCCTTCTCGTTAAAATGTTCACATAACATCCTGATGAAAAATGTTGACTAAAAATTGCATAATAATTATTCATAGACATACCTGGTGCATACTTCATGCCCATAGACAGTTGCCAAATGCTTGACCTACAAAGAAAATCAGAATTTGCCACAATTTTGGTTTTATAAATCCAGTGATACCCATACACTTCTGCAGTCAAAATTTTTTTGAATTCAAAAATGTAGGAGCCAGATAAAAATGACTTTAATATGTTCAAAACTTACCTCTCATCATTAACAGGAAAATTATGCAGTTTCTCTACATCATCTGTACTACTTCCACAAGTGATACAACGTCGTACTGAAGCCATACCGAATGAAAATAATTAAAAAATAAAAATGTAACCGCGTCTTCAACTTCAATAGCTATCGATAGCGATAGAAAACACAAACACAAACTAATCACCAAACATAAGTCTAAAATAATTGTAAAACAACCCACTGTTACACAGTTTATAAATAAGTACGTTAATTGGTAAAACACATCAAAACAATAATGGCAGCCGTTATGTCAAAAATGCCATCTGCGCTTACTTTGCGAAGATAAGACAAAGATGTGATATGTATCAATGTTTTCAATTTGTAATAAATAACCGAACTGTGAGGCAACCGTCAGTCTAAAGATAGAGGAATCAAGGCAAGGCAGATTTCAGGGGCGACCAAACAGATGTCCATAAAATTAGATTCAACAACCCAGCCTAATCAGGACTAGAACTTAAGAATTTAGTGCTTTTTATGTGCTAATTAGTTGCCGTAATCATGAAAATGATGACAAGGCTAACTTTTTTTAAACGTTGGCCTTGTCATATAATATTACAGGGTAAAATCATACAAAAATACACCAAAAATTAGTAGCCGATTAGTTGCTTCATGGACGATGATCAAAGCAATCAAATTATAGCAGAAAGGTGACTTTTAAATATCTAGTTTTTATGTATAGACTCAAAAGCGTCTCAAATGACTTTGAAAAATTAGTAGCTAATTAGTTGCTCCATGGATGATGATCCAGACCAATCAAATTATAGCAGAAGAGTGACTTTTAAATATCTTGTTTTCCCGAATAGACTCAAGAGCGACTCAAATGACTTTGAAAAATTAGTAGCTAATTAGTTGCTCAATGGACGATGATCAGAGCAATCAAATTATAGCAGAAATGTGACTTTTGAATATCTTATTTTCCTGAATAGAACTCTGCTATAATTTGATTGGACTGATCATTGTTTACGGAGTTACTAATTAGCAACTAATTATTGGTGTATTTTTGAATGATTTTACCGTGTAATATTATATGACAAGGAGAACTTTTTTCTATTCAGGAAAATAAGATATTCAAATGTCACTTTTCTGCTATAATTTGATTGCTCTGGTCACTGTCCATGAGCAACTAATTAGCTACTAATTTTTCAAAGTCATTCGAGACGCTTTTGAGTCTATTCAGGGATATAACAAGATATTGAGAAGTGGAATTTCTGCTATAATTTGATTGCTCTGGTCACTGTTCATGAGCAACTAATTAGCTACTAATTTTTCAAAGTCATTCGAGACGCTTTTGAGTCTATTCAGGGATATAACAAGATATTGAGAAGTCACATTCCTGCTATAATTTGATTGGTCTGATCATTGTCCATGGATTAACTAATTAGCAACTAAATTTTGATGTGTTTTTGTATGACTAGGTATATGACAAGGCTAACTTCTAAAAAAAGTTAGCATGTCATCAGTAACAAATTCATGATTAGGGCAACTAATTAGCACAGAAAAAGCACTAAATTCTCAGGTATCTTAGACCTGATTAGGCTGAGTTGTTGAGGCTAATTTTATGGACAAACCAAACAGAGAACTTATTCGAAATCTGATTTTGTCTGATGAAATTGTGGAATGAACTACTGTCGTTAAAGAGTAACTTCGACATTAAGTTGTCACCATAGCTTGTGTCTCATTTTGTAAAAATTGTCGCTGCCACCATCTTCTTTTCGTTTCTGGTCATGATATATTAACCTCCACCCCTTATTTTGATTATTAGTTTAAATATTTTATTCAATGTAGGTACATCATACAAGTTATTGAAAGTCAAGATAAACTGTACCACTGCTTTGGAAGGAACATACGTCTATGGGAAGAAACGGCATAAGGAACCCACAGGAAAGTTAAGAAAATAAAAAGTGTTATCGTTTTGTTTGATTGGATTGAATAACTGAGAGCTCGCTTGTTAGTTCGTTTGCGTTCAGGAAAACTCGGTGCCGTCGCACCTGCCGGCCAGGAGCTACTTGCGCCTTCATTTGGCAAATAACATTGCGGGAGCGATTTGGAGATATTATTATATTATATCTTTAACAATTGATATTTGACATATTCAAAGATTACTTTGAAATTTTTTATTACACTTCACCGACTGTGTATTTTTTAAATAACCCTGACTGTAAATATCGATACGTTTTGGACTAACTGGTGTTTTTAAACGTGGTGGTATTCCCGCAACATTTTGCAGCATTAAATAAATTTACGATTATATCTCGAGTAGTATTTAATCTGTGGTCGTATAAATGTTCGTAGCCCTTTTACGTTATTTTATCCCTTGTATTATTTACCGAAATAATTTCATTTTCTTCGTGTAAACCAATTAAAATTCAGCTCGGTGCGAAACTGTTGTTCATTTCGAAGTCGAGGACCGTTTTCGTTTCAATGAATAAAACAAAATCCGGCGAAATGAAAATGAGCACAACAGGACCTGAGCAAGGAAAAAAAATTGTATTTTTCAATACACAATCTTCTGAAGTTAAATAACACTTTATATATTTTTTTGAGTTACCATCAAAATAAGGTAGATAAGAGCATTTAAAAAATAGAAGGAGTCAAATATTATCAAGATGTAATGACTTCTTTTGTATAGATTAGATTAGATTTTATAAAGTAGCTTGATTATTCCACTGCAGCCTTTCCAGATCTATTGTGTTCCTCTAAATCTAGATTACATTCTCCAGCCCGACTCTTTTCTTGTTTATAAACAAAATATGTTTTTCTCAGTCTTACTTTGTTCTGCAGCAATTATAGAAACGATTTCCTTATGATCAAATTGGAACTCATACCTAAACCGTTTGAGTGGCCTCTTTGTTCACCTGATGTAAGCCATCCTGATTTTTTTAATTGAGCAAGCTCGTATTTTATTTTACGGTATTGCGAATAGATAAAGTATTACAAGTAACAAAATGTAAACTGTGGAAGTATTTTTTTAAATAAACAAATCAGGAGCATCAGCCGATGGCCGGTCCTGTGAACGAAAGCTCAGAGGGAACGAGTTAAAATGAGAATGGCAATTAAAAGCACGCCCTTTAGCCTTTTAGCCCTTACGCCCTCAGTTAGATAACAGCTAGAAAGCAATTACAGACGCGCAATGGGAGCTTTGAGTTCCCTAACCCTTTTTCCTACACTATGAACTTGATTATCAACTCTTCTGGTTTAATCAACTAAGGGCCCTTATCGGCAGTAGCGTCGTGGGATCAAACGCTTTTATTCGAAAGGGACTATTAAAAAAATTTCTTATCTTCTTGAGGTACCGATAAGAAAAATGGAAAAATTTAAATTTAAATAAAAAAGATTGAGGGTGTTTTTAATATAAATAGTATTTTATTGAAAAAATATACCTATTACGGTTTATTTGGTGCCTATAAATAGGGAATCCTACACTGTGGTTTTAGTTTTGTAGATCTCTACAAGGCTAAAATAGAACTACTACTTCCTTTCCGACAATTTCTTATTGCCCTGGCACCCAGCTGCTTAAGGGATTGTTTATAGTTTTTCAGGTCGAGATGGGAGACTCATGTTCGAATGGGTCCAGGACCCAAACAGTGTTGGACTCATCTCCAAGGGGATGCCTACCAACCATTACCCATTACGCCTCGGAGTCACTACCCTAGCATACTTCGAGACGTGCGGCGGTCCCTCGCACACTCTCCGCTCACACCGTCTACTTCTACCTCTCATGCCATATCGTGTCCCTCTCTCCCCATAACCTTGCTCTTTACTTCGCCACTCACCTCCATCCATTCCTCCTCCCCCCTCAACATTATCTCCACCAGGTTCACCCAATACACCGCCTCCCCTAGTTTCCTCTCCAACTTCTTCAGCACTTCCTCGTTCCTCCAGCATCTAAACACATGCCCCACATCATCCTCCACTTCACACCTCTCGCACACTCCAGTCTCTCTTTTCCCAATCTTGTGGAGGTACTCTCAACCCATGTCTGGCTGAGCTAAGACGTTTTTTGAGCACACTAATAGTTCTGCTTGGATCATTATTGAGTGTTTCCTATTACTTTGCAGCTGGGAGTCCTCATCCAGGCTAGAGATTAGCGACTATCGCTTTCGCTCACTCAGCATTGGTGAACCAAATGGTAAACGACTGTTGCCTCTAAAGTGTAGACTTCCTTGAAAGTAATATGGTTTAAAATCGACTTAATAGAATAGGTACAGCATGATCAGATAAAAGGAGTAGCTCTATTTCCCCGACTATATACCTTCCATTTTACTGGATATACAAAATCCAGTCGCCTTTTTTAATTTAATTTAAGACCCGAACCAGACTAAATTAATGCAACGTTTCTATGCAAGGTAAAAAGAAAAAGGAAGTCGAGAGAAGCAAACACAATTTTCATTAAATTAAATTCCTCGAGGTCTCTAGGATGCAGGATGAGCTTGCGACGCGTCGGGATACACAACTTCCGGTTTATGTCTTACAGCAAATTAAGTTAGTTATGTTTATAGGGTTGTTTGGAACTTTAGAGTTATGTCTACTGATATATATATTGTTAGTAGTAAAGTTTTGTCCATGTCAGATTGTTTTTATCAGACAACTTGACTGGCTCCTCAGGGACTAGAGAAAATATTAAATCTGATAAATCACGAGCTGTATTTCCCGAGATTTGAAATTAAAGTTATGTTAAAGTTAAATGTTCAATTCTTTGAAACAGGATTATTTTGTGGGTTTAAGTGCGAAGGTATGTTTTGCTTTTTTTGTGACTATAGAGGGATGCTGCAAGGGAGTATTATCTTGACATGTTTCTATCTGCTAAGAAATCACGTCTCATCAAGAACTTTTGGTTCGGAATATTTTCTAAGAAATGGTAACCTCTTGGATCATCCCACAGGAAACTCCTTGAAACTTGAAACCAGTTTTATGGATCCAGTTGATTATGGTTCTTTTGCTATATTGTATAATGTAGCAAAAGCTCTTCTAGGAACCGTTCATGAATTGTTTCTACCCATTCATGCTTTTTTTCGCCGTACATTTTATGCACCACTTGTCGTAAACTATTTAAAATAAGAGGAGTAAATCTAGTTTTTATTTCAGATAGAGTTCTTTTGAATTGGACATGATTAGGTGTCTTTATACATCTTTTGGTGGTATCCCCAATTCTTCTACAGTTGGCTTTCCTTCGTCTGTAATTTTTTCTATTGGCTTTTTAAGAGAAAGAGAATGACGTTTTTGTGTAATAGTGTGGCTTGCTCCGGATTGTGTATTTGAAACAATTATTATTCACAAATAATTTGCTTGAATGTTTTGTCGTTTCTACAGGGCTATAACAAACCAGTAGAAATGTTCCCACTATAATCTGCAAATTAAAGTTTACAGATTCAAATCTCGTATATAATTAGTCGTTTAAACACCGTTACATGGGTAATTATTGAGAATTTCTAATTGAATGTAACAATTACTGCGGAGACGGAAATACCTACATAGGTAGGTATTATAACGAGATGTGTTTTTATGTAATCTACCAAGCCTTGTGTAACGAGCGAGGAATAGTACTTATCCGAGCATTCCGCGCGAATTATACAGACTTTACTTTACTACAATTAAAATTATACTACAGTGTCGTAACAATAAAGTGGCAGAACGGGAAAAATCCTACGTGAAACCTTCAGGTCACGAGTAACCTTACATTTATTACAAAATTTGGTTGAAAATATAAATTTTGTATTCAATTAATTCAATTTGGGATCAGGAGAAACGCTGCAAATGTTGTTACAGAAGACAGAAAAGGGGGATTAGAAATTATCGAGGAAAAACAAAATACATGGAAGTAGAAAGAAATACAACTACTGAAAATCCCTCCAGTCAAACTAGTGGCCTTTATAGAAGACATGAAGCTTCTGGAATGGAAGTAGATAACATGGGAAATGGTACAAAAATTCAGTTCAAGTGCCTGGGCTGATGAGCACAACCCAAATAAATGAATAAATGAACTTCAGTCACTTATGCAGCCGAAAGTACGGCAATGACAAGTGGAGATGGAGAAAAAGTTAAAACTATTTGAAAGAAAATTTATTAGGAAAATCTTTGGACCAAAAAAATTGAATGGGGAACAGTATGAAAGATTGACGAATCTGGAAACAGAAGAAATACCTACTAGAAACTGAGAATACAGGAAGAATAAAAAAAAAGGCGAGCGGTCGTCGGACCGCCGACAGAAGCTTGCTTCTAATGCACAATAGAATGACCATTTTTCGTGAATTTTTCACCATTTTTCAAAAATTTTGAAAATTTTTGACAGTTTTTGACGAATTTTGACAATTATTGACCGTCTTTGACAATTATTGACCATTTTTGACAATTTTTCAAAAATTTTAACATATTTAGCAATTATTGACCATTTTTTCAAAATTTTGACAATTTTTGACCATTTTTCAAAATATTGATTCTTTTGGACCATTTTTGACAATTTTTGACGAATTCTGATTGATTTTGACTATTATTGACCGTCTTTGACAATTATTGACCATTTTTGACAATTTTTCAAAAATTTTTAACATTTTTCAAAATTTTGACAATTATTGACCATTTTTGACAATTTTTCCAAATTTTAATAATTATTGACCATTTTTGACAATTATTGATCATTTTTGACAATTATTGACCAATTTTGACAGTTTTGACAATTATTGAGCATTTTCGACAATTTTTCAAAAATTTTGACCATTTTAGACCATTTTTCCAAATTTTAACAATTATTGACTATTTTGACAATTTTTGAGCATTTTTGACAGGTTCTAACAATTATTGACCATTTTTGACGATTTTTCTAAAATTTTGACCATTTTTAATAATTATTGACCATTTTTGACAGTTTTTTATAATTATTGACCATTTTTTCAAATTTTGACAATTTTTGACAATTCTTCGAAAAATTTAACCATTTTTCAAAAATTTTGACAATTATTGACCATTTTTCCAAATTCTTGACAATTTTTGACCATATTTAAAAATTTTTGACAATTTTTCAAAAATTTTAACAATTATTGACCATTTTTGGCAGTTTTTGACGAATTTTGACAATTATTGACCGTCTATGACAATTATTGACCATTTTTGACAATTTTTCAAAAATTTTGAATTATTGACCATTTTTTCAAAATTTTAACAATTTTTGACCATTTTTCAAAATTTTAACAATTATTGACCGTCTTTGACAATTATTGACCATTTTTGAGAATTTTTCAAAAATTTTAAACATTTTTCAAAATTTTTGACAATTATTGACCATTTTTGACAATTTTCTAAAATATTTGGCAATTACTAACCATTTTTTCAAAATTTTGACAGTTTTTGACAATTTTTGATCATTTTTCCAAATTTTTGACCATATTTAAAAATTTTTGACCATATTTAAAAATTTTTGACAATTTTTAAAAATTTTTGACATATTTGGCAATTATTAATTTTTTCAAAATTTTGACAATTTATGACCATTTTTGACAATTTTTCACACCTACAGGTGTGCGAGGTGCGAGTTCAGTGAGGCAAGAGAGATTGCGCACAGTCTCTTGAATGAGTTATCGCGTGAAGAACGCTTTTTCGTAACATCACGAGTTCACTAGCCTTCCCAAAAGTCCTATGTCGTGCAATAAGAAGCAAGCTTCGAAAAAAAGCATCCAGATTAAAATGACTTGGATATATCAAAAGGATGAAATAATGCAGTGAGGTAGGGAGTAGAACAGACTGGACACCAGTTACAAACAGACTAGAAGGTGGAACAAAAGCTAGATGGATGGACCAAATAGAGAGAGAGACCTACAAAAAAGGGAAATTAGAGACGAGAAAAAATCCCAGTACAGGAATGAAGGAAAATTGTGAAAATTCATCAAATCATAAATGCGAGCAAGGAATCAATGTCACCGTGGGATTTCACCGCTTGGGGCTGACCTAATGAACATCGTACAAGCCATAGAAAGTCAAGATAAACAACCGCTGCTTTAGAAAGAACATATTGAAAGAAATGGCGTGTGGAACCCTCAGGAAGTTAAGAAAATAAGCACTTGCTTTTAGGTCTATTTGGTCCAAGATAGTTGCACTAATCTATGGTATTCTCCCAGTTCTTCCATGCGAATTTTTATTTGTTCTTTTAACAGATATGCACCCTCGTTTTCTAATTATTCTTCGAACTCTGAGGAAATCGCCGAGCTACAACACTTCCATCATAACACAAAATAATGAACTAAAAATGATCTGAGTACTAACTAGTCTGTTTCTGAAGCATGACAACATGTGAGACTTAATGGGCTCTATCGTCTAAAACTTTAATCTAGTCTGGACAGTGTAGTATAGTATATGTGTTGAGGCAATATGCCTATTGTTGAGTCTGCCAATCTGATGTTGTTCATGTATTTGTTGAGTCTATATACAGATACATTCAAACACAAACGGAACATAGGGATTTTAAGCATTGTATCATTGTACTAGTCGATCAACATCCAGCTTCAACAGATTAAAAACACGATTATTACAATCGTTTATTTGGACACCTATAACATATCGTACAATTCCCACCACTCCCTATTTTCAACTGTGGGCGGTCCTTAATTAGCGTCAGACAGTCAGTAAACAGCAGTCGGTAGGTGAGAGTGTTCAAGCAAACAGAATTTAACAATTAATTTTCGATTTTAACAACATAAAACGTAAGCATATTGTTTCAATATGTAGCGACGTTTACTACCCCCATCAAATAATTATTCAATACTAAATCTCCGTTTGCACACACCTCGCACATCCCTTTCTCTCCTAGAGAAAGCTTTTCTAAACCTCCTACAATTTCGACAAACTTCTTCTTAAACTTAGAAAATTTCCAGGGGGGCAGCTAACCTCCCCCGCCCCTCCCTGGGTACGCCCATGTATCCAAGTACTGTTAATTGTTTTTTGCAACTACCTACCTAAACTCCACAATACCACTCTTATGTGGTTATCTTTTGCCGATTATTATCGAAACAATTTGTATTCTAAATTGTTTTTTTGTTATTCATTACGAAACCGATTACTTTAGTCTCTGACTGCTCCAACCAGGGCAGATATTTTTATTTTGAAAAACATTTTGATTACTCCATCAGAGATATAAATTTAGTGTGTAGCCAGTACGCCGTGATGGCATTCGCTGAAAAATAAGAAAAACCCGAAGCGAACGAAGTCGTAAAACCGGGAATGAAAAAAAAGGAACGAGCAAAATATGTTTGTGTGCTCTGCAGAAATAGATAAAGTCTTGGTGAAATATATTTTTCGTGAATAAAGGGTGATATATTACATCAAATGAAGTTTTACTATTGGACTTTTCGACTTTTCTCTTATTCGTTTCGTTTCGGTGCTCATCTTGATTAATTTAGTGGAAACGAAATTTTATGTTTATTCGGAAGATGACGATTCGATAACTTTTTCCTTTTCATATTATTAAACTATTTACGCATAATATCCAGTGAATTCATATCTATCCATCTTTATATATAAAATAAAACTACATGTATCACTTTGCAATTTCTAGACACATTTTGAGTTCAGCGTCTCCCGTTAATCTACCTCCATAATATTTTTATCAGTTTTTCCAGTTGTTTGATGTAAGATTACCTCACGTACCTATATAAAAATAGGGTGTTGAAAACGTAGAAGAAGAATTCGCACTAAATAAATAAAATCCTAATTGCTCGACGTATCAATTCGATCGTAAAATGGCAGTAAATATAATATCCTTATATTAATTTATAAAGATTGGTATCATAAGATGAAATCAACAAGGAAGAAGGGGTGAATAAATATAACTTACAAGAGAAGACTCGGCAAGGAGGAGAGAAAATTTACGATAAAAATATCGTTCTGGTTGATGAGTTCGTAGCAAATAATGACTAAATAAACGTCTTTCCACTCTGCACTCGAGCATAGACCCAGAATCCGGTTCAGAGATGACTTCAGAAATCCAGCGTCGTCCTCGTTTTTAATAATCAGTTATTTGTTTATCTACTAGAATTATTAAAACGTTCCATTGACAGCCATCGATGTATAAAATAACTTAGCCCAGATCTTTTTAAAATTTACATAAGAGGACTAACAACAAGACCAATAGAATATAGGAATCAGTATTTACTATTTCTTTAATTTGTTTTCCAGAATATTGCATTTATTCAAAAACATTCAACACCCTCTATCATCACCACACTATTGACGAAAATAAGATATGAGTTAAATCTAAACCCGATAGGGAACCATACGTGATACCTGATTCCCCTGATACCCTGATTATAATCAAAGTAATAACTATGTTAGTCTTTTGAAAAATTATGTTGCCTTGATAGTATGTATGTATATTGGGGTGATATTCACTGAGACTTAAAAGGTCTATTGTGCCCCCTTACTTCTACTTAGTTCTTGAGGAGAGTCTCAGAAACTAGTAGCTAATTTTAGGATATCTGCAGGCTTTAACTCAGGTAAATGTCCCTCTTCTATCCACTAATTTCCCAGGTGTTGTGTCTTAGGATTCTGAATTGCTGTGCAATTCGCAAGTAAGTGAATGAAGGTTTCTTCTTCCATGTCTCTCGTCGTCAATAGGCTAGTTCTACTACGTCACGCAATGGCTCCATAAGTGATAATTGGTCTCACTATGGCAGTGTACAACCAGCTCAGGATTTTTGGGTTACAACCCCAATCTTTCCAGATTCCTGCACACCATTAGAGCCATTTTTGCTTTTTATATAATCTCCTTTGGACATCCTCTGGTTGTATAGACGGAGACAATGTCTTTGCTCGCCCTAGTCTTTGCTACTTTAGCGGTGAACAGTTGTTGTGCTATCTACACCTCTTCTATTCAATGTTCTTTTGACAGCCTTATAAGGAGTATTGTCGAAAGCTCCTTATATATCCAAAAATGCGCATACTATGGTTTCTTGGTTGTCTAGAGCCACTCCGTCAGTGGTATCTACCAGTGCAAACTCCATAGATCTGCCTGCCCGGTAAGCATGCTGATAGTTTCTCTAGGATTTTCGTTCTAATATAATTGTCAATAGAGCTTTTTCCATCGCTTTGAGCACAAACGATGTTAGACTAATTGGACTGAGGGATTTGGGGTTTGTTGTGTCCCTTTTTCCAGCTTTTGGAATGAAGGTTACTATTGCCCTTCTCTATGCTCCTAGTATATACCCAGTTTTAAGCTGCTTCGACTAATTCTAACCAAATGTGGTCTTCTCTTTCCTGGAGCAATGCTGGGAAAATCCCATCTGCTCCCAGTGCCTTGAAAGGTGAAAAGGTGTTCATAGCCCATTTTAACCTTTCGTTACTACAAATATGCTTAGCCAACGTAGTACTTTCTCTCGATGGTTATTTATGAAGGGATCATCTCCCCTATTTGGGCTACTCCAAGGAAAATGAGTTTGTAGTAAGAGTCGCACTCTTTCCTCCTCATTGCCTTAATTGGTTATGTAAGTTTTCATGTACAAAAACACATCAAAAGTATTAGGATGATTTTTGGTCAATAGTTTTCTGAAAGAACTACTTTTGTTTTTGTGCACCCAATTTTTTTTGTAACAGTCGATAGTACAGAAATTACCCTTTAAACATTCATAATTTATTCATGATCATGTTTCAATTCCACCTTGTAACTATAAAATACAAAACAGACTGAATCTATCCTCTAGAGAATATCAATAGTTAATGACCTTTCGAACATGAATGAACTTTAACTACCCTTTAAGTTTTATGCAATGCATGGTGTCCCGATGAAAATTTCTCCTTTGTGTACCGTCCCTGTAGAGCCCATCCAAAAGGAAAGCAATCAACCCGTTGCGTGTTCCCATAAAATGGCGCTCCCCCAGGGCGAACGGCGGATAATATACAGCCAGTTACGTGGAGTTAGAACCTTTTCACGTTATACGAACTTGACACGATCTAAGAGCTTATCTAAGATACCCTGCTTGCGAGATTATCAGTCACAAAAGGTAGTTCATTACTTTTTGCTAGAGGGAAAAGTTTGTTGTAAGGAATGTTTGTTGAAGAGGCAAAAGTCAAGTTTTGGTTTTATCTAGACATTTTTTCCATTCAGAGAAATTTAATAATAATACTACTGAAAAAAAGGAAGATCTTGGTACTAAACTAGACCACCAATATATAGAATTAACTGAAATAATAACGCAAGAGAAATCTAGAGAATAAAATATCTATCAGAGATATTATGAGTAACCTGGAGGTAGATCTTACATCAGGTACATCACTGGCTATATTCAAGGAATTAAAGTGTTCCAGAAACCTGAAATATTTCCTTCGTTGTGGACGTGTATTCCACTGAGCTTCCGAAATCTTATTATTGTAATGGTATAAAATTATTAGAGGTGCAAGTGTATTGTGTACGTTGAGGGTGACGAAGTAGTAGACTAACTTTCCAAGAAAGCAGTTCAGTCCCAGTTCATAAGCTCGGAGCCTTGACTGGGAATCCCTTAAAATATATGGGATAGAGGATCAAGAACTTAATGAAATGAGATACTACACTTGAGGCAAGCCAAGGCATTTATGAAAGGACCTTCAAAACTTGCAGCAGAAGCCTTGCTAAACATGAACATCAGGAAAAAGATCAGGTCTATAACTGGAATCTGGGCAGGAAAGGATTGGTCGAAAATAACGAATTAGGGGTTGTGTTTCTGTCCCCTAAAGAAGTAGATGCCTCCCAGGAAATTATACTTAAGAATATAGAACATTTTTAAAAATAGATTCATTAAATTGCACTAAATGTTCAACCAATCATTATTTTCGCGATTTTAAAATAAAGAGTTTATCATTTAATTGAGTTGGCAACTTTCGAACACCTTTTCCTCTAATTAAGCTATACACTAAACAGATCGGTTATAAATTTTTATGGAGTGTACCTTGTGTTTAGTACACAATATAAAAGCGTAGTTAAACGCTCTTGTACATACACTCCAAAAACCTATTATGTAATTTACATAAAGAACGTTTAATTAGCAAATCAAACAAATTTTACTGTTCAGCTAATATTTGCATTTAGACGGTTTACTTATAAGCATGCAGTATTAAAGACAATCCCAAAACTTTGTATCTATCGCATATTGAAGATTCCAATTATCCAAATGGAATTTACACTGAATAAAATTGTTTTTATCTAATAATATTCCCTTCATCTCAATATTATATTGATGATGTTTAGTGTAAAAAAACGAATGATATCGGAGATTATTAACAAACATAATATAGAATTAACGCAAGTACAGGCCATAATTACCGGAAACGTCCGGTTGCTTGGCAACTGATCACATGTTTAATTCCCAGAGCTTTTTAAAAAAAATTAAAAAAATTATTGTCAGATCTACTCAGGTATTTCCAGACTTCACGACTCCTCTGTATATTCATTTTTTGATGACTTATTTATTTATATTTTGTACTGGTTTAATTTTAGTTTTCTCGGTGTGTAAAATTCCCATTCCGATAGTATAACTTTCAGCTTTAAGATAGATGCGACGACAACATAAATTCAGTAATATTTATGACATGCAATTCTTGCAAAAATAAATACCATCGTAAAAGACAAAAAATATACAATTGCACTCTTAATGGATGAATGCATTAAAGTACTTTCAAGTTAGAAAAGATTATCTAGAGAGAGATAAGGCGATTCTTACTTGCATATACTTATACATAAGTACCTACATTTATACAAAATGATTTATTTCAAAGATTGCTCACTATACTTTATTTCGAGATACCAGGTATAATAAAAAATACATTAATGTTATATATGAAAAAATGTAACAAATAATGCACCGGTAACTTATTAATTCTCATGTGTATGGAACACAAATGAGTGAAACGTCATAGAAAGTGTTGTCAGGAATAAGTGGCTCTAACTGTACACTCTGAAAAGCCTTAGGAAGCTCTCCAGAATACCTTCAAGCGAAAGCAGTTATGTGCCTTAAAGATAAACATGGGAATACAAACAAATGGCACGTTTTTTACATAATTGCTTTATCATTGGTTGACTGACGTCAGTCTCCGCTGCAACGACGTGTTAGAGTCACCAGTGTCACAAAAAAAACGCAGTTGTTATTGTTTACATCATTCATCATTATATCTGACAACTGACAGTTGTTATTGTTTGTGTCATTCATCATTATATCTGACGACTGACAATCTATACCACTTAAAATTTCTTCAATTTCTGACGCTGTTAATAGTGCAGTCAATACTTTATTATCACATTCTAAATTGATTTCTATTTATTCGTTCATTTCTTTAATAATTCGCTATAACCGCTTCAAATATTTACTTTTTTGAGGTTAAGCTGTCATTTTGTAAACCACCAAATTTATCCACCACCTCGAAAAAACGGTGGAATGGTTTGCAATTTTGGTTGAAGTAACAGTAAAAAATGAACGCGTCATTTCTTCAATCTGAAATCCACCAATCAGTATAGAAACGCAGTTGGTGAAATGGTGGATCTACCGGTGAATAAAAAAACATGCCTATAGTAATGGGCCAAGACCAAGAGAATTTTTCTAATGTGGGTGCATTTGAGAAAACGAGGAAGCATCAAGTCATTGTAATGAAGCTGAACCCAATCGTGTAATGTAGAGACAAACAAAAAATTCTAACCCAACTGGTCACAGGATTATGCAGTAGACATAACAATGAGATGATGTGGACAGAGTGGACAACGAGAATATTGCGTTGGAGCAATAGAAACAATTTAAGGAGTCACTCTAAAGGTTCAGAAACTGAGTCCAATAAATAGCAGACTATGAGAATAGTCTCAAATTATCTTTGATATTGATTGGAGATTAGAGTTGATGAGGAGGTTAATTGGTTTCTTCCACTGCGACCTTCTCAGATCTATTGTGGAACTCTGGATCTAGATAACATTCTCCAGCCCGACTCTTTAGGTAGCCAATCAGCTACTGAACCTTCCATGTAGTTTATTTCTTGTTGCTTCTCATCGCCTAGTACAAGAAACCGCACAAACACTGGCAAGAATGTGTTCTACATTTTCCTCCTTCAGATGACAGAATTTGCACTTGGCTTTTTCTGTCAACCCCAACGGGCTTGGCAGTTTTCTGTCATTTGGCAAATGTCCTCCAGCGAACTGTTTCGTCTACATCTGTCATGGTAATATTTTCCACCATCATAGATATTTCTATGCCACAAATTTTCTTATGACTATGTTTATATCCAATTTTGCGACGCTGCAGAAGGGTTCTGGTCCAATAAATGGTATTGATGTGCCTGATCTATTCATTCGCCTTTCCGTGTACTAGTACTGGTACCCATACTATCGTGACCTTGTAACGGTCCCCGAGAGCGCTTAAGGCACGTACGCAATCTCATACTAGCTGACCTCTATGGAATCGAGTATGTTGGAAACCCTCACTGATAATCTAATCCGACAAGGTTTTGTGGTATTTCCAATCAATACAAATTATACAGTCACTATGTTTCTGTTCTGAGAAATTAATTATCCATGTATTAGGCTTGATATTGTTTATTGCTGAAAGCAATAAAAATTTCGAGATATAAATTTTGTACAACTGAATGGTACATTAGTCATACCGCAGCGAGTTGGTCTGAACAATAGAATTGAAAATTGTTCGTGAACACGGTTTATACATTTTTTCTCTCTTTTATTGCCGATAACCTAAAATAGAAGGATTAAGCGATTCTGATGTAATTCGCGTACGATAATGAGTCCGTGATGTGTAAGCTGCAAATTTATATTTTTTTATCTTGTCTGTCTGTTAACGCGAGTAACTCTAAAACTATCGATAGATAGAATAGATTCATGAGAAAGAATCTATTCTAAAAAAATAGAGATCTCTAGGAAAATTACAATAATGCAACCCAAGATATGAAAAATTTACACTACCTTCATAAGCTGCTCAAGCTTCAAGAATTAGTAATAAAATTTGTACAATAATTAATAAATTAATAAAATTGATATCAATAATCCCAATTGCCTTAAAGTAGATAAAGCAATAATTTTTTTAAATCAAATTCAAAATTAGCCCCTAATCCTGATATAAATATAGTTATTGAAGAAATAAATAATAAAATTATTATTAAAGTTTCTCTAAATGCAAAATTAAAACGAATTAACAAATACACCCCAGCAGTTACTAATGTTGAAGAATGAACTAATGAAAAAACAGGAGTTGGAGCAGCTAATGTTTGTATTTAAGAGAGAGAGTTTTCGGCTTATAGTTGCGCCATCATCAGTGTAAGGCAGATAATTCCCGTCCAGCAAAAGATTTTTTTGAAATAATATCCACAGTGGCTGGAGTGTTTCCGGAAATTTTTTTGGTGAACATGAATTTTTAGAAAATTTATCATCAAAATTTTCTGATATTAATTCAATCACGAGAGGTATTTGGTGAGAAAATTTGACACCCTAATTTTACAAATAAATTGATCCCTTATAGAAATTTTATCGTACGCACCAATGGTAGATGAAGAGTTTAGCGTACCTATGAATTAACTCTCGTTTAAAAATTAAATCGTACTTCCATGATACGCGGTGACGTTACAAACCCATAAATTTTTCCCTACCAAAAATGACCCAATGCGGCCAGAGAAGTTTTCACAATACATCGCAATTTAAACCATGCTCAGTATACACAAATGAAACCTTTCACCTTTGAGTTTTTGGTATAATTCTTACTATTATTCTTGCCAGAGATGAATTTTAGTCTGGAAAGTTGCCGAGTTAACTAGTCGTAGTTTAAGAGCAGGAATAGAATTTTCTCCTGTATTTGCTGGGCAAATCATATCCCCTGGGATATTATCCAATAAAGGAAAAAGAAGGGCACAATCTAACCTAACTACACTTGCTACTTCTGCGGGTGACAACACAGAACTAAAAATCTTTAGTGACGGTGACAGATTACGCGATGACAGTGTCAGGTAACGATAAAGCAGTGACAGGTGACTGTTATACTGTGACAGGTGACGGTTACGCCACCCTCCCATAAGTTGTCCCCTCACCAAAAATAAGGAAGGTTTGACTTGAAAAATGTTATATTTGAAATTTCCACTTATTATTTTCCTGATACGTCAAAAATTTCCTGCTATCTTATACAAACAAAAGCCTCTGATTGGCTAAAGAACGTAGGTGTAAAATTTTTATTAATATATTAAATAAAATTCATTAAACCATCAAATGTTTGATCGACTTGAATTAAAGAGAAACTCGTTCTGATTACTGAAATCCTAACATTTATCGACTATCAATATCTTTTTCTAGAAAATAGCCATTAAAGCAGTATGTCACCACATCGGTATTCAAACTAAACGATATTTATCGATAACTTTTTATGTCATATTTCACATATCTTCTTGTTCAGGTTTATTATAAAAGGAATATTCAGTAATCTTATACATGCGCTCCTTCGAGGTATTACGATGGACCTTTAGATTGTATGTATAATAAGACCACCTAGCTAGTGGTTAGCTAGGTATCCAAGGAATTTAATTAAACTGTTAATAAGCCCAGCATAGTAGAAGAAAATATGCATGTAAATTGACCAGTTTGATAATGAGAATGAACGAAAGAATGGGCACGTCGTCTTACCTCTGTTTCCCTCGGATACATATCAAACCCGTTTTAGTATTTCAGTCGACAAAGTAAGCAACTCGCATCAAGATTGTACGGCTAGCGTAATCCAGATCCGTAATAAATTGAATTTTTTGTATGCAAATAAAAATAAGAATAAAAGGAAAAAATGGTATGTTCAAAACATACAGCCAAATTTCTAATACCAAAGTACATTAAGAAGGGAAAGGGAAAATGATTATTGCAGTCACTCTTCCCCTTCTTAATATGTAAGATGCAAGTGATTTACCATACAAAAAAACCATCTTCGTTGTTATGTGTTATGATTAATAGCCACAAGATGTTATGATGGAAAAGTATAACTTTTCAAAGAAATTCGTTACGGAATTAAGCAACAAGAAGGAATGGGATCCAAATACCATTACCAGACTTAGAAAGAATGCCATTCAATGGCTCAAAAGAAATAGAAGGAACTGGGCTAGGAACCAAACACTCCGAAAGCTTGGGAAAAACACCAAGTATCTTTCAAGCGGAAATTCACGCCATAAGAAACTGTGCACAGTTCAATATTGATAAAGGATACCTATAGAAGGCAAAGGATTATCATAATGTCGGATAGACAAGCAGCCATTAAAGCACCGAGTTCTTACGTAATCAGTTCCAAAATGGAGTGGGAATTAGGCAAACTCAATGAACTAGGCGAGAACGATATACCTTACTGTGGATTCCAGGACACACTGGAATAGAAGGAAATGAAATAGCAGAAGAACTAGCAAAGAGGGGGACTGAAACTGCGGTATCAGCTCCAATGTAATATTGGAAGAAATAGGCAAATCCGAAAAAAAAGAGAAGATCTGACCATTGGAAAGATCTAGTAGGACTTAGACAATCAAAGATTCTTCTGGGTGACTACAAACTGTTGAGATCAAATGAATGCATAGATAAGTCAAAGTAAAACTGCACTAAGAGTTTGAACCTGAAAAAGCTCAAAATAGTGGAGGAAGAAGAAACTTCCATCCACATACTTGCGAATTGCACAGCAGTTCTGAATCCTAGCGCACAATACCTAGGAGATTACTGGATAGAAGAGGTAGGTACATTTACCTAAGTTAAAGTCTGCAGATATCATAAAATTTCTTCAGGAAATAGGGCTAAAGGAGCTACTAGTCTCTGAGACTTTCCTCAGAATCTAAGTAGAAGAAAGGGGGCACAATGAACATCGAAAGGGGGTAGGTATAGAGGCCAAAAGATCCTCATACTCTCAGATAGTCAGGCAGCACTGAAATCTTTAGCATGTCCCCAGAGCAGATCTAGACTGGTATGGGACTGCCTACAAAAACTTTTAACCCTGGCAAACCATAATAGAGTAGCTCTCAAGTGGGTCAGGAGCACTAGGGTATTGTAAGCAATGAAAAGGCAGAAAGTAGGATGAAACTGCATTCACTGGTCCTGAACCAGTATTTGGAATATCAAAATTTGCTGCACGTGGTTGTACATGTCGGTGGATTCAAACTAAACATTAGACGTACTGGAGACACGTGCCAAAACAGGAACACTCCTGGTCAAAAAACCTTCCGAGTCGTTGACTAACGAAACATTAAACCTCAGCAGGAAAGTGACGGGATTACTCACCGGTCACTGTACCCTAAGGAAGCACATGCATACAATTGGCATATATAGGAAGGAACCTATCTGTCGGTTGTGCATGGAAGAGGAGGAAACCGTTATCGATAAGTGTGTTTCAATTTAATAACAATGAAAGATGCAATATGTCTTGACCAAAGGAATGCGCAGTTGACCCAGCAATTTACGCGGTTTGCTGCCATTTCCATTGCCTACAAGGAGAAATTCTAGTGAGAAATTCTAGTGAGAAATTTAGTTACTTTTCAGTCGCTAACCAACGAAAGGACCCAATTGAATTAAGTCTTCAGCAATTTTAGCGATTGAATGCCTGCAAGGTGAAATTCTAGTGGGAAATGTAGTTACTTTTCAGTTACTATCAACGAAAAGTCCCCAATTTAATTATGCCTTTATATAGCGGATTCTGGTGGTTGACGT
Source organism: Lochmaea crataegi (assembly GCA_947563755.1). Classification (NCBI taxonomy): domain Eukaryota; kingdom Metazoa; phylum Arthropoda; class Insecta; order Coleoptera; family Chrysomelidae; genus Lochmaea; species Lochmaea crataegi. Next base: position 85,666,702 of record OX387423.1, on the reverse strand, counting down.
CCCTGACTTGAATAAGCTACCACGCAGAAAGAGATGTCAATTCTACATTTAATTTATGTTCTGGTGTTATTATGTTTCTTACCAAAGACGTTTTGATAATTATTAGGCAATCCAGCGATCTGTCAAATCAAATTCAATATGGCGTCCCAGGACAAACAAAAATATGGTTTTGGTCTTTTGGTATACACAATAGTATTTATTTTGGAGAAAGGGTATTTTATTTGGCTTGAGGGATTTTCTTGTGTCTTGATAATAATAAAAAGTTTAGTTTTATAAAACGTTTGTGTTGCATATATGGATATTTGACCAACTTTTGGTTAAGTTGTGCCTACATAAGAACATTCATTTTTCGTTAGTTTAGTTTCATTACTATGTATCTTTGTATTCAAATAAGCTAGAGAGATAAATATGCTTTATTGTCAAGAAAAATTGTAAAATGTAAAATTTTGGAAGCCTCCATTTGCTCTTTATATCCATATCTAGGAGTTTATTGATTTCTCAAATGTGGTTAAAATCCAATAAAGGTTTTCAAAGAAACGCAAAGTCAAACCACAGCGTATATATAGAATACACTACTAAAATCGTCGAAAAAATTCTTGAACACTATTCACCATTGAATAGATAATAGAAAACTGACCAGCTGTCCAAATTGTTTGCCCTGGACTTTTTTACAGGAGTTTTTTACATATCTTATCCATTCTCAAATAATTCTTATATATGTTTCCTAATCCAACTCTTCTGCCAAACTTTTCGTTCCTTTTCTTCTATCCAAGGGTTCAATTTTTGATTAGTTCCTCAGTTTTGTGTTCCGACGGTTTTTTAATGAATATTTACCCGTGAAGCATTAGAGTGGCTTCATTTCACCTCCCTCTTTATTTTCGTTTGACCCACTCCCGTATGCCTCCTCGGATGGCAAATTTAGTAACCCCTACAACTAGTTCTGGGCCAATGTATGGAATTGATGAGCACTGTTGGCATCAGCAATGTTGCAATGGCATGAGAATTGCATAGTCTCTAACAACATGCAATATTAATCATTTGTAATAAACTGACTTTGCAAGAACTTGTCCCAATTTCATGCAAAAAAAGATGAAGACATAATCTGTTAAATGGAAAATAAAATTCTTCAAGTAATAACTAGTACTAGCACACCATTTTTAAACCCCTCCATTATTTTAATTTATGAAAATTAGCTGAGGCCTAAAATAGTCTTCAATAAGTATACAGATTAGTCTATTTTATCTGTTTTAATACAACTATAGAGATATGTGGTTAAAAAAAACACATTTTCAAAAGTATCAATTTTAGTTGAGTCAATTTAATTCCGCGAGTCGTAAAGCGATTGTCACATCAATTAAGTTGATATAGGACCAGAGTATCAAAGGGAGGGTTTCTCCATGAAGGACCTAGTAAAAATACTGTTGAGCCTGATAAGGGCTACTGGTCTCTTCACATAAACGGTATAACCAAGAGCACAAAAAGCCCAAAGGCCGAGGTGCCGAGGTCTGCTATTTTTGTTTACCCACATTTTCTTAACAATGTAACTTTGGTTGATCCAGGTTTCGTGAAGGTAAAAGGTTATTTTTATCATATTTAATTTTTTTATTATCTTATACCATTAAATTATTCAACAAAACAATGGTGGGATTGAATATTTAAAATGATTTAAAGATTTTAAACGTAATCCGGTTCTGCGACCGTTGACATCGTTCTATTCCTTCCCTTGAAACGAAACAACGGCTCACCGGCGGCCATTTTACTTTAAAATGACCACGTTGTCTTAAAATATATATATGTAAGTTAGGCAGTTCTGAAACTCGAAACAACTTAATCGCGTACGTGTTTTTAATGGTGCAGTGTGTGTCTAAATGAGTGAGTGAGGTGCGCGTAGTGCCGATCTCCCCCCATGCGTTCTTCAAACACTTACCACTAAACACAAGTAAGCTATTAGGTTTAATTTTATTTGCTATAAAGATTTCATAAAAAAAAATATACTACTTTCATTGCTTCTGATGTCGGCTGGGTAGGTAGGTATATGCTCGGCGTGAAAACCAATAAAAGTGTTTTCATGATGACAAATAAAATCGTATTGTTTCGAGGTTTGGCGCCGTTTATGTAAAAGCCGCTAGTGTTCCCGGTGAATGAACATTAATTTTTTATGTGCATGAGATTGTGATGATGGATTTTACAAATCATGAGTTTTAGTTGCTTCGTAAGTTGATTCATTGTTTGATTTTCTTTATGTTTTTATGGAAAACCGATAACTGGGAAAATACATTTTTTTTATAAGTATTTGTCATATGTACGATATGCTTCGGTTTTTGTTCATTTTTATTCAGCCAAAAACATCACTGTCCTATCCACGAGTACCTACTAAATATTTTCTTGTCTACCCACTAATAACCTCTTCAGGGCTATCCCAGCCCTCCTTTTGAACACTCGTTGAGTTAAATTAAATTAATATCGTGTTTGTTTATAAATTGTATCTATTTTTATATATCTATATATAATCGGGACCCTATTTACCAAATAATTGGTGTCAGGGTATGATAATTGCTAGATATATATTTTTCTTTTCTTACCAGGCTTTTCCAGTTATTTGCTTTATAGAAAAAATATGATCTTGCGTGTTTCTGTCTTTCCTAAAGCCACTTTGCGACTCATCCAACGTACTTTCCAATATAGTATTTAGCCTTTAGTCTATTATTTGTTCATATATTTTCAGTGCATAGTAAAGTGATTCCTCTATAATTTTTGCATTCTTTTTTACTGCCTTTGCAGTACCTACTATAAGTACTCATAACTCGACTATTTGAAGAGATAAAGTATACTAGTCTACACCAATCGATTCAGGAGAGAATTTTACATATAAGACCAAATTTTGAGTCGATATTTTCAAGTATTAAGGGTGTTAGGAAAAAGCAATTTATATCGCGAAATATTTCCATTGGTTCTAAATTTTTGACCAAAAATGAAAAATGCTAAAAATCCATAATAAAGGGTTTTTTGGGACGAGAAATCGACTCGACAAAATCATTATAGTACCTACTATAGGAGGTCTGGTCCAGTCTTCCTGCTCCCATATTTTTCTATAAATATTCAGCATAAATTGTTTTCCCAGTTGTCCTATATTTTTGAGCATTTCCACTGTTAATTTCTCATATCCTGACACCTTCCCATTTTTCTGTTTTGTAAGGTTTAATTGTAATGTAATAATAAAGTTGATTTTGATAATATGAAAATAGATACCGTACCAGTTTAATAATTAAATATTTTAAAATTGACAATTAAAAGGTTGGCTGTAGCTTCCAAACTAAAATGTTTACAAAGACATACAAAGAGGCATTTTTTGTTAAATGCAACCCTGAAAAAAATGGGGTGTATAAAAAGGGTGCAAATATGAAAATCCATACCTAATAAATAAAAATAAATGAACGCTACTATACTTCCAGTTTATGGGTAATCGCCTACTAGTGCTTCATATAAATTTTCATACATTTACTTAACACCGTTTTAGAGAAACGTTAAAAAAATTAATTTAAATTTTCTACCTATTTTTGACCCGGGAATATGTGGTATAATTTATGACCAATATTTTCGGGACACCCTGTATATTAGCGTCCTGCTAGAGAAGAAAAAGAGCTTCCTTTACTGGTTGGCAGTACCCCGTATGTTTATCAATTTATTTGGTTGCTATTTCCGATTTTTTTTAATTTTTGGAATATTCTTGTAGCAAATTTTTGTTAAATATTTTAAAAAAGCTTTTTTCTACAGTCGCGCGTAAAATGACTTATTATTAATTACTATTATTAATATTCAAATGAAATCGTAAGGTCGACAAATACCGAGGATTGTTACTTTACGCTCTAGCGCATAAAACGAATCTTTTTCGCTCGCTTATTTAATCAAACCACGCCCTCCGAATTAACTCAATTGGTGAATATTTAACAATTTATCAGATTAAAAATTAAATAAAATTTTATGAAAATGATCAAAAATTTTGAAATATGGTCAAAAATGGTCAATAATTGTCAAAAATTGTCAATTATTGTCAAATACTGTTAAAAATGGGCAATTTTTATCAAAAACTGTTGAAAATGGACAATTTTTTTTAAAAATGGTCAATAATTGTCAGAAATGGTCAATAATTGTCAAAAATGGTCGATAATTGTCAAAGTTTTATGAAAAATCGTCGATTGTCTAAAATTTTAAATTTTATTTGAAAAATAGTCTAAAATTTTCAAATATTGTCAAAAATGGTCAAAAACTGTCAAAAATGGACAATTATTGTCGAAATTGGCCAAAAACTGTCGAAAATGGACAATTATTGTCGAAATTGGTCAAAAACATTTAAAATTTTGCAAAGTTCTCGATAATTGTCAAAAACTATCAAAAATGGTCAAAAATTTTGAAAAATTGTTAAAATTTTGAAAAATTGTCAAAAAAGGACAATTATTGTTAAAAATTGTCAAAATTTTGAAAAATAGTTGATAATTGTCAAGTTTTTGAAATATGGTCAAAAATGGTCAATAATTGTCAAAAATGGTCAAAAATTTGGAAAAATGGTCCATAATTATCAACAATTGTCAATAATTATCAAAAATGGTCAATAATTTTGAAAAATGGTCTAAAATTTTGAAAAATTGTCAAAAATGGTTAAATATTGTCAATTGTTTTTAAAAACTGTCAAAAATGAACAATTATTGTCAAAATTGGTCAATAATTGTCAAAAATTGTTAAAATTTTGAAAAATGGTCGATAATTGTCAAAAACTATCAAAAATGGTCAATAATTTTAAAAAAGTTTCAAAAATTTTGAAAACTATCAAAAATGGTCAAAAACTATCAAAAATGAACAATTATTGTCAAAATTGGTAAATCATTGTAAAAATTTCGAAAAATAGTCGATAATTGTCAAAAACTATCAAAAATGGTCAATAATTTTGAAAACTTGTCAAAAATGGCCAATAATTGTCAAAAATTGTTAAATTTTCTAAAAAATTGTCAAAAATTTTGGAATATGGTCAAAATGGTCAATAATTGTTAGAAATGGTCAAAAATTTGGGAAAATGGTCTAAAACTTTGAAAAATTGTCAAAAATGGCCAAAAACTATGAAAAATGGTTAAAAATTGTCAATTATTGTTAAAAACTGTTGAAAATGGACAATTATTGCCAAAAACTGTCGAAAATGTTTAAAAATTGTCATCATTTTGAAAAATGGTCACTAATTTGAAAAACAGTCAAAATGGTCAGTAATTGTCAAAAATGGTCAATAATTGTTAAAATTTTGAAAAATAGTCAATAAATAATACGAGCCGTTTCCGAAAATCGATTTAAACACGTAATTTATAAAATCGATTTACTAAAAATCGAATAATATTACTATAAAAATCGATTGTTTTTTAACATCCCTGGTCAGATCTTTTAAGGTTAATAATGATGAATAGCGAAAATGACGATAACCTAAGATAATATAAAAAACTGTTTTAATTATTAAAAGGGCGACTGTTGAAAAAATTATGTGTGTTTTTCGAGCGTAAAGTAAAATTGCAGCTTTCGAAAGATCGCCGCAACATTCTTTCTCAAGCGGCAATCTGTTACTTTACGCTCTAAATACTCAAATAACTATTGAATATCCCAATAAAAACAGGAAAATATAGTCCGAGCTTTAAATGGTATTCCCACCTCCAGTTCACAGCAAACTTTTCAAAAATGAAATATTTGAAATTTCCTTTCTGGGACTCTGAAGTGTTCAATTTATTTTTTCTCGAAAATGGATGAAATTATTGTGTTTAAAAAGGTCAAAACCACCAAAAAGTTTCGTCAAAAAAGGTACCACTTATGATTCCATCATTAGAAATTATACACGTGGTGCCCCTTTAACAGATTGTCAAATAAAATTCCTTGTCTAAACTTATGCCTTTGTGCCGATTTTGATAAATATACCTACGGTGAAATTATGAGCAAAAAATAAAAACAAATTTTCATTTCTAACGCCTATCTTTTCCACAGCAATATTTTATTGAGTGATTTTTTGAGAAATATTATTCATTATTTGAAAACTTTTATATTTTCATTTAATTTAAATGATATACCTACACATACTTGCAGTCGTAAATTGTCCAGTAAATTCATGTGTTTAACAACAATGTATCTATCCAGGTCCAAAAATATAACATAAATATTTCTAAAACCTCAGTTCGTATATTATTTAGAGAAGCCCTCTCCTCATAAACGTCTAGCTTGTAGAGGGTAATTAATTTTTAGATTAATTTATATATCGCCATCCTTTGAAGATAAATTTTAATGTTCTACACTTTGATATCTTAATAATAAACAAACATATATTTATGTGTAATTAACATAAAATGGTTATTTCTTATTGTTTTTGTATGCGCTGTTTATTGTGTCAAGTAGGTATATTAAATATTTTATTGTCAAAAAAAAAGTTTAATTTTTAATATTTTAAATTTAAAAAATTGCTTCAAAAATGTGTTATATCGAAACGTCAGAATATTTATTATACCGAGTGTAAATCAGTTATGTGCCACTTAAAAATTTTCTCACACAAGATTGATGATAGTGGCTCGGAAAATATGGAATAATGAGCATTAGATGTTGAATTAACATGTCTTCAAATCAGATCTGGAATTAAAAATGTTGTTGAATTTTTAGTTTTGGTATTTGCAAACAGAGCATTTTGTACCTACTGAATTTAAGGTAGATACGTGTGTTTTTCAAAAGTTAGAAAGACTTCAACAATCCATTCAGGAGAAAATTTTACATATTTGAGTGATTGAGTCGATATTTCCAAGCAATAAGGGAGTTAGAAAAAAGCAATTTAGGCATATCGCGAAATATTTCCTTACTTAGGTACCCCTTGGTTCAAAATTTCCAGCAAAAAAATTTTTTTATACATGAAAAATGCTAAAAATTCGTAATAAGGGGATTTTTTGGGACAAGAAATCGACTGGAACAGTCAGTTTTTTGATAAATCTATTTTTTCGCCTTCAAATAGGCTCATGAAATTTTCGAAAATCCACTTTTCAGAACAAAAGATACTCATAACTCGACTAATTGAAAAGATAGAACGTTCTAGTCTTTACCAAACGATTCAGGGGAAAATTTTACGTATTTGAGTGAATTTTCCAAATTTCCAACAAAAAAATTAGAAATTCTTATAATGAAAAGAAATGCCTGAATGTTGAAAAAACTGGGGCAAAAGGTAAAAAACTATTAATAAATAAGTTTAGAATAAAGTTATTTTTAACACATTTCCAATTTTTTTTAAAATAAATTTTCCACTTTTCTTTAATCTCTATTTGCGATGAAATACCATGAATAAATTATAATTTTACAATGATTTGTGTATAATATTTAAAATATCATTTGAAATTTCTTATTCACAAAAACAAACATCCCCTGCACAGTATCCCAAAGGGGGACGTTTGTTCTACCATATTCTCCCCTTGAAATGTTACATTTTAATTGTAGAAAGTATTTAACAAAAAAATAGCGTCTATTTTGAAATTTTGGTATATATTATATTGATTTTAATTTAGTGAATATTTTTATTTTTAATATTCCCCTGCCAAAAACTCCTCTCATGTCATGGTTCAGAATGTTCCTGTTATTTTAATAAAATTGTCCAGAAATTTTTTTTTAAACTGCATTATATTGGTGCAATGAAAATTACTTTACATGATCTTGGTATGGAAACTATCTACTCAATTGTGAATGGGGGCATCCATTAATTACGTGAGCTCAGAATAGGAGAGGGGCCCAATGAAATCTCATTTAAACCGAGGGGGGAATAATCGAAAATCTCACGATAACTTCAAAAAATATAAAATATTACAAATATTAGAAAAAAATTATTCTGAATGTTCATTTTGACCGCTAAAATAAATCTCATGGCTATTAATATCATTTAATTTAAATAAATTAAGTATAGTATACCTGAACAATTTATTATTTTCCCGAATAATGAAAATAAATTAAGTTTAAAATATTTTTAGCGTGAATCTCACGTAAGGGGAGGGGGGTCCAGACAAATCTCATCTATGAAGAGTTATTATTGTTTTGTAATTGTTATTATTATTATATTATTTTATATTATTCCCACTCCAATTGTTTTATTTTCAGATTAAAATTTTCTAAAATGTCCAAAATATTATTAAATTTCTGCCAATGTCTAACTTCACACTATTGTAATTTAATTTGTATTCCGGATTTAGATAACTCTAAAGTTTTTCCTGATTTGAATAACTTGAAAGTTACTTCCCTCAATAATTTCTTCCTCTTGTTACAATTTTAAATCTTTCTACTATGAAACTCTTTATCAATTATTTTCATTCTGTCGAAGATTTTTTAGTCCAAACGTTATTCTACCATGTTCTGATCTGCCTCAATCCCATTTAAATTTAGAAGTCTGAAGTTGATTCTACCATTTTATTATTTATTATTTTAGTTAATTTATTTGATTTTTACGTCGATTTTAAATTTTTCTGACTTTTATAATAATTTAAAAAAATTCCGTCCATTTATTTATATCGCAACGCCCCTCTATTTTTTTTTGATTACCCTTCTTTTCATATTTATATTTTTCAATTGATTTATTCAAAATTTTGACATGCGTTAACATTTGGAATCTTCTTTTCTTTGTAAATAATAAACACAAACCTTCATCATCTGTCATATCTATACAATATATTAATATCTACTTACTTACTTTGAAACTTGTAGTCTTCTATTTTGAAAAATTAAATAACTTTTATCACTACAAACAAAACCTGTTGTTAAACAAACGGCGTACATGTACAAACTAAACCACCCTTTATATTGTGGTTTTGCATAAACCACAAAAATATTACCTGAAAAGTGAAATCGAAAGCAAAATATCTTAAGTATGGCTTCCGTACCATTTGTTCATTCATTCAAACTACATTTTATGGTATAATAAAATTTTATTTCGAATGAAAGTGAGTTTCCATAGTTAGAATTTTTTTCTGGTGCAAATATGCTTCTGGTAACTGAAAAAAGTGTGTATGAATACGTAGTGCGTATAAAATTACTGAATTATTGTTTATTATTAAATAATGTCTTGAATATGTATAGGTGGAAGGAATTCTGATGTTTCATTTTTTATTTCTCTTAATTTGAGATCATTAACTTTTATAGATTTTACTGCGATATTTAACAAAGGAACTACTTACTTTCTGTACTTTTTTCAAAATATATATTTTCGATGATAAAACGTGTCTTCGGATCTACAAGGAATGCAGAGATTTTAATCAAAATTATAAACAATACCTCCATTTGTATAAACCTTTTTTTTATTAAAAATAAAACTAATATTTGCCTTGACTTATATTTATTATCATTATATAAAAAAGGTTTTTTATAGTGTAGTTCTTATAATGAAGACATAAATCTACCAAGAAAATACATTTCTCCTCTAAGCACACCGAGTCCTTTTCTTAATTAAACCCGGTCCTGTTTGTCATCCTCGAAACCAGTCTCGACATCCTCCGCACTCGTTCTAATTACGTTGACGTGGGGAGAAAGTGAAGACACCAATAAACTCATAAAATCTAACTTTAAATCTTGATGCTGCTCCCATCCTGTTATTTCTCCCTCAACAGTCGTTCTGCAAAAAAAAATGTTTATGGTTATAAATAACTCCACGTGACAACATTGTACATGTAGTAATATTATTTAAAAAATGCGAGAAGGGCATTTGCATTAAATGTTAAAGTGCGTGTCTTTATTCAATTAAAATTGGTATTTCGATAAAACTTAATAAGGAGATAAGAAACTAAATAGAACTCAAGATTTCACTATAGTTAAGGATAAAAATCAACCAGTCACATCGTAAGGATTGATAAGAAATGAATAATGGCATTGATGTCACTTTATACTCACTTAACAGAACTTCAATTTATTATCCAATGAACAAACTGTAGAGCGTTCTTATTAAATTTTTTGGTTAAACTGGGGGTTTTCTTTTATATTTAGCATATAGAGTTGGAAAAAACAGTAGATAACTTTTAAACACTATTGCGTGTTTTTCAAAGAATTCTCCTCGAAGAGAAATGCATTTTTGCATCCTTTGGAACCAATTCTGGAAGCAGTTGTTCCATTTGCTTGTTGGTACATTCAAAATAGAGTTTTTGAATGCGTGCGTTAACTGCATCTTTTGGGGACTGGAACTTTTGACCACGCAGTTCTTTCTTAATTTTTGGAAAAGTAAAAAAGTCGTTAGGACTTAGGTCAGAACTGTATGGAGGATGGTCGAAAAATTCGAGGTTTTGTTCAAAAACTCAATTGTTTTTCGAGCTGTTTGCATTATCTTGGTGGAGGATCATTCGTCGTTAGGGGCTGGTTTTTCGAAACTCAGTAATTACTTTCGGAAAATTCTTTTTTCTACAGTCGCGCGTAAAATGACTAATTACTATATTCAAATGAAATCGTAAAGTCGGCAAATGCCGAGGATTGTTACTTTACGCTCTAGCGCAAAAAAGGAATCTTTTTGCTCGCTTATTCAATCAAACCACGCCCTCCGAATTAATTCAATTGGTGAATATTTATGAAACCGCCTTTCTGACTTCTGCCAAATTCAATTGTCAAAAACTGTTAAAAATGGACAATTTTTGCCAAAAACTGTCAAAAATTGTCAATAATTGTTAAAATTTCGAAAAATGGTCGATAATTGTCAAACATTTTTTAAAAAATTTGAGAAATGGTCAAAAATTGTCAAAAATGGTCAATAATTGTCAAAAACTATCAAAAATTGACAATTATTGTTAAAATTAGTCAATAACTGTAAAAAATTGTTAAAATTTTGAAAAGTGGTCGATAATTGTCAAAAACTATCAAAAATAGTCAATAATTTTGAAAAATGGTCAAAATTTTTGAAAAATTGTCAAAAATTTTGAAATATGGTCAATATAATTGCCAATAATTGTCAAAAAATATTCAAAAATTTGGAAAAATGGTCCATAATTGTCAATTATTATCAAAAATGGTCAATAATTTTGAAAAATAGTCTAAAATTTTGAAAAATTGTTAAAAATGGTCAAAAACTCAAAAAATGGTTAAAAATTGTCAATTATTGTTAAAAATGGACAATTATTGTTAAAAACTGTCAAACATGGTTAAAAACTGTCATCATTTTAAAAAATGGTCGAAAATTTGGAAAAATGGTCACTAATTTTGAAAAACAGTCAAAATGGTCAATAATGGTCAAAAATGGTCAAAAACTGTCAAAAATTGTCAATAATTGTTAATATTTTGAAAAATGGTCAATAATTGTCAAAATTTAAAAAAAAAATTGAAAAATGGTCAAAAATATTTCAACAATGGTCAATAATTGTCAAAAATAGTCAAAAATTTGGAAAAATGGTCCATAATTGTCAATTATTATCAAAAGTGGTCAATAATTTTGAAAAATAGTCTAAAATTTTGAAAAATTGTTAAAAATGGTCAAAAACTATCAAAAATGGTTAAAAATTGTTAATTATTGATGAAAACTTTTAAAAATGGACAACTATTGTCAAAAATTGTTAATTATTGTTGAAAACTGTTAAAAATGCACAGTTATTGTCAAAAATTGTTAATTATTGTTGAAAACTGTTAAAAATGGACAATTATTGAAAAACAGTCAAAATGGTCAGAATGGTCAAAAATTCTCAAAAAATGCTCAAAAACTGTCAAAAATTGTCAATAATTGTTAAAATTTCAAAAAATGGTCGATCATTGTCAAAAATTTTAAAAAAAATTTGAAAAATGGTCAAAAATTTTCAAAAATAGTCAATTGTCAAAAAAATTTTGGGAAATGGTCAAAAATTGTCAAAAATGGTCAAAAACTATCAAAAATGGTCAAAAATGGACAATTATCGTCAAAATTGGTCAATAATTGTCAAAAATGGCCAATAATTGTCAAAAACTATCAAAAATGGTTAAAAACTGTCAAAAATGGACAATTATTGTTGAAAATTGTCAAAAATTGTTAGTTTTTGAAAAATTGTTAGTTTTTAAAAGATTGTCAAAATCTTTGAAATATGGTCAAAAATGGTCAATAATTGTCAAAAATTTGGAAAAATGGTCCATAATTGTCAATTATTATCAAAAATGGTCAATGATTTTGAAAAATAGTCTAAAATTTTGAAAAATTGTTAAAAATGGTCAAAAACTATCAAAAATGGTTAAAAATTGTCAATTAATGTTAAAAACTGTTAAAAATGCACAATTATTGTCAAAAACTGTCAAAAATGGTTAAAACTGTCAGCATTTTGAAAAATGGTCAAAAATTTGGAAAAATGGTAACTAATTTTGAAAAACAGTCAAAATTGTCAAAAATTGTCAAAAATGGTCAAAAACTGTCAAAAACTGTCAAACATTGTCAATAATTGTTAAAATTTGAAAAAATGGTCGATAATTGTCAAAAATTTTGAAAAAAATTTGAAAAATGGTCAAAAATTTTCCTGGATTGTTGGTGGACCTGTTCTTGGATCGTCGCTTTTTTCTTCTAAACCGTCGCTATTCATCAAAACCGATGAATTTTACGGTTATGCAAAAGGCCATATATTATTCGTAATTACTTATTGGTCATGATATACCGCTACTCGACCCCAGACATATCAAAATTGTACGCTATCTTTCGAGTTTCATCTCCTTCATATACATTTATCATGATAAAGTCGTAGAGCTTTGAACTCTCTCACCTATATCGGAGCGCTCTTAGCTATACTATACTATACTAAATATACTTCAAAGACAACAAATATTAATAAATTGTAAGGCAAGAGGGTTCATGAAAATCATTTTGTATCTATCAAAATCATTTTCCATAACATGCCAACAAAATTACTTATATGCTTGTATAAAATTTAAAGAATCCTTTGTCTCTAAAATATCCATTTTAAGATGAATCAGAAAAGTTTTTTCTGTGTATAGTTCTGAATATTATATAGTCAACCCAAAATACATCTCAAAACCAATAATTTTCTTTTCAATGTTATAAATGAAACTAACTGACGATGATATGTCAATATCGAAATAATTATCAATATCCTTTCATAATTTTCATAATTTTTTCATTAAATAGTGGAATTAATTAGAAACAGTTAGTTTCATTTATAACATTAATATGAGTAGATTCCACAAGGTAAGGGTCCAAACAGTAAATTCAATTTTCTTTTCGGTTTCAAGTAATTAACACGAAACGTTAAGAGCCAACAAACATTCTTCGTTATCTTTAATTGACGTTATCTCACATACCTCTTATTATTTATTCATCTTGTACCCTCCGAATCCACATGAAACTAAACTATATAGAGGGGTTTGTGTGTTGCACCCTTGCATTCTAAATCACCCTGTTGGGTGTTGCAGTATCCCTCGAAATTCTCGTTGGCCGCCCATATGCTTGCTTCATTGGCATTTCGAGAACTCCATTTAATCAGTTACGTGTTTATTTTGAGAATTTTGAGAAGGTCAATGTGGACTTTTTGTTAGGTTTAATGATTGCAAGGACGAAGGACGTCGGACTTGGTTTGGGTTTCCTTTTGAAATCCAACGATTTTAAAAGTGAAAGTGACAAGTTTAATGATATAAGTGCCGGTGGTGGGTTATTGAGTGCGACAAAAAAAATATATGCAAAAAGAAAAAAGAATCAAGGGTATTGAGGTAGGATTTTTTGACAATTTAGTTGTATTTATTTGTAAAAAATTCAAGAAAATTATTTTTTGTTTATTGTATAAAATTATTGAAAAAAGAAATGATGTAATGCCAATTATTGACCGAGGTGAATGTTTTAAAACACAATTCGCAGCACAAAAGTGTATTATTTATCAATAATTAGTCTCTTAAACATGTACAATTTACTTTTTCCATTTTCTATTGCTTGTAAAACATAAATAAATGATTTGTTTTCGTGTTACATAACAAAATATATATCTATCCCGTTCCAACGACATGCGTCGTCCGCCGCTTCGTGAGTAGGCAGTAAATACGCTTGAAAACACGATAAACGTAAATATTCATGGCGAAAAGTACTAAAATATGAAAACCTTGGAGGAAATTTACACTACTTTTATGTTCCACAAACGTGCTTTCATATACGACTTGCTTCTATACAACGTACCGTAAAATTATTAAACTGTTTGGAAATGATTACTGTGATACAACATACCTACTACAAGATGGAGTAAAGTATGTATACATCAATTCAATTTGTTATAGTTATTGTTGCATTTGGTGGTAGAGTATTTTTTAAATTAAATAATTGCCTTGTCACTGACTATAATCAACAATAATACGTATCTTCAGGTTTTTTTGCAAAAGTTCGGGCTATTTTGCAAAAGTCCAGGTTTTTTTTTGGAAAAGTTCTTGTTTTTTTTTCGCAAAAGCCCAGGCTTTTTGTGTGCAAAAGTTCAGGTTTTTGCAAAAGTCCAGATTTTTTTTTAAATTCCAGGCAGTTGGAACAAATAGAAAAAGTGGAGAAACCGGAAAATTGGGATTAAATTATATATATTATCAATAACCCAAATAACATTTTTCAATTATATTTGGCAATAATATTATCTGGTAATGTCTTCGTGAACAAACTTGGTCCATTCCTTCTTATTTTTTGCTAATATTTTTGCCTCATTCCATGATTGTCCCTTTTCTTACAGAATTTTTCTAACACTGCTGTTCTATGTTGCTCTCGGTCTCCCACGTTTTCTCTTATTCGCTTTCCTTGCCTCCCATACTTGCTTAGCTTGTCTGGAATTTAACATTCTTTGTAGGTGTCCCCACCATCCCAATTGTCTTGTTTGAATATATTCAAGTGTTGATTTTATTTCTAGATTCTTTCTTATTTTTATATTTCTTACTTTATCTATTCTTCCGACTCCTTTAACTCTTCTGAGATATTTCATTTCTACTGCTTGTACTCTTCTGTCTGCCTGTCAGTGTCCATGATTCACAACCAAACGTCAGAATTGATCTATATATATGGTCTTAAATACATTTATTTTTGTCTCCATTGATATCTCTTTTTTGTTTATAAAAGCCTGATTCATTATTGCATAGTACAATTTTAGTGTTTTTTGCACTCTATCGTGTATTTCTTTTTCATGTCTCCCGTTCTCTTGTAGATACTTGTTCAATTATAACATTGTCTACTCTTATCTGTATGTTGTTGTGTTCGCTTCCTACTACAATAACTTTCGTTTTGTTTTTATTTAATTTTATCCCATATTGTTCCATGGCATCATTCCAAATCTCCAGGTTCTTTTGTAAGTCTACCTCTTTTTCGGCCACAATATCATCTGCAAATGCTCCTTCTGACACTTTTACCATTTTTCCCATGTTATTAAAATTATGGATACAAAGCACAGTAGGTACTTGGAAAATATTTGATTATTTCGAAAAAAGTTCATTATTGTTCCATTCTTGATAATACAAATTTTTTTCTCTATAAAATATAAATTGAATTGTCTTAAATGTAATAAATGATTTTTTATAGTTCTTATATTTGTGTAAAATTAATAAATAAATCTGGGTCATAATTTGAAAGAAAAAATTTTGTAAAAAAAGTTTCAACTCAAAATGGAGTAAAATAAGAATAAACTGCTCTAGGGGGCCCAATAATTTCCTAGAGATTTGATGAGATAGCTAATCAGCCTATTCCCCTGCGACCTTTTCAGATCTATTGTTGTCAATTTCCTAACTCAATTTCTAACATTCAAGACAATTTTTTCTAATCATTTTCACCAACGTTTGTATAACTATTTCAAATCACAATCAATAAATTATTATTATTTTCCACCTTATTCACCTTTACTACTAAAAATATCAACAGTTATATATTGCCCAAAGATATCCTTATACTATAATATTACACAGTATTTTTTTCCCGCCCTGATAGGAATAACAATAACGTTAATTTCCAATAAATAATATAAATTAAATACCTAGTAATAAAACATAAATAATTTAATTTTTGTTTTTCGATTATATTCTAGTAGCATTGAAAATTGATCGTAATTATCAAATTTTTATGGGCGGAAAAATTTACTTAAATACGATGGGGAAGAAAAGAAAATTTCCCCCCAACTTATTTTTAACTTTTTTTTTTAAAATAATTTTCCAAAAATTTTTACGAACTTAAAAATAAGAAGGTTCTCTATTAGTTTGTTTATATTTATTTGTTCTAATTTCAAGTTACAGTTTCATTTAATATTTATTTGTGTATTTAGAGCGTAAAGTAACAGATTGCCGCTTGAGAAAGAATGTTGCGATCTTTCGAAAGCGGCAATTTTACTTTACGCTCGAAAAAAACACATAATTTTTTCTACAGTCGCACTTTTAATAATTAAAACAGTTTTTTATATTATCTTAGTTTGTAAAAGGAGTGCTAGAATAATCGTCATTCTCGCTATTCATGATGATTAACTTTAAAAAGATCTACTGACTAGGGATGTTAAAAAAGAATAGATTTTTATATAAATCGATTATTATTTTCTTATTGGAGATTTTTGTCAATTTTTCAAAATTTTTGACCATTTTTCAAAATTATTGACCGTTTTTGATAGTGTTTGACAATTATCGACCATTTTTCAAAATTTTAACAACTTTTGACAATTATTGACCAATTTTGACAATAATTGTCCATTTTTGACAGTTTTTAAAAATAATTGACAATATTCAACCATTTTTGATAGTTTTTGACCATTTTTGACAATTTTTCAAAATTTTAGACCATCTTTCAAAATTATTGACCATTTTTGATGATTATTGACAATTATGGACCATTTTTCCAAATTCTTAACCATTTTTGACCATATTTCAAAAACAATTTTTGACAATTATCAACTATTTTTCAAAATTTTGACAATTTTTAACAATAATTGTCCATTTTTGAAAGTTTTTGGAAAATTATTGACCATTTTTGATAGTTTTTGACAATGATCGACCATTTTTCAAAATTTTAACAATTTTTGACCAGTTTTGACAATAATTGTCCATTTTTGACAGTTTTTGACAGTTTTTGACAATTTTTTCAATTTTCGTCAATTTTCGTCAATTTTTGTCAATTTTTGACAATTTTTGGAAATGTTTAACCATTTTTTAAAATATTTTGAAAGTTTTTGACAATTATCGACCATTTTTGACAATTATTGACCATTTTTCAAAATTTTTGACAATTATCGACCATTTTTCAAAAATTTAACAATTTTTGACAGTTTTTGACAATTTTTGACAATTTTTGACAATTTTTGACAATTTTTGACAATTTTTGACAATTTTTGACAATTTTTGACAATTTTTGACAATTTTTGACAATTTTTGACAATTTTTGACAATTTTTGACAATTTTTGACCATTTTTGACAATTTTTGACAATTGTTGACAATTTTTGACAATTTTTGACCATTTTTCAAAATTTTTGACAATTTTCATATACTTTTATTTTATTTTTAATCTGATAAATTGTTAAATATTCACCAATTGAGTTAATTCGGAGGGCGTGGTTTGATTAAAAGATTCCTTTTTTGTGCTAGAGCGTAAAGTAACAATCCTCGGCATTTGTCGACTTTACGATTTCATTTGAATATAGTAATTAGTCATTTTACGCGCGACTGCTGAAAAAATAATTTTTGTTCTATTTATTTATTTTTCTTACTTAAAATTTTTTAACTTTTACTTTACATTTCTTTAGTACCTCAACAGAGTAGGACTCCTCCTTGCCTCAATCCTTCTTTTGTTGTGAAAGCTTTTGAGATGCTATTTTGGTGGATAATAAAGTTAGTGTTTTCACTGTATATATTTTTTATTACTCTGATCATTTAATTTTCTATTCCTATTTCTGATAGGATTTCCCATAGTTTGTTTCTTGGTATCCGATCAAAGGCCTTTTCCATGTCAATACAACCCAAATACACTTCTTTGTCTTGCTCTATTGTTTTTTCCATGATCTGCTTTAATGTAAATATGTGGTCCTGTATACTCCTTCCCTTCCTTAATCCGCTTTGGCATTCTTCTAGTGTATTTTCTGTTACTGATTTAATTTATGGGTCCAATAGTTGTTCGTAAATTTTCATAGCAACATTCATTAAATTAATTCCTCTATAGTTATTACAATAATATTTATTGCCCTTATATTGGTGTTATTAGAGCTGTTTTCCATTCTTGCGGTACTCGTTCTTCATACCAAACTTTATTGTATATTTTAACAAGAATTTCTGTACCTTTTTCTCCCAAAGGTATATCTAATCATCTCATTTGTTAATTTGTCACTTCCTGTTGCTTTCCCATTCTTAAGCCGTTTTATAACTTCTTTTACATCGTCTGCTCTCTTATATACTGTTCATTTCTATTTTCTTCTTCTTCTTCTTCTTCTTCCTCTATTTAACTTGGATTTGTGCTTGTTCGTTTATTGACCTAAATGCAAATCTATTATTTTGCTGAAAAGTTGGCGAAATAATAATCATCTTAGCCACTAGCACGTCATTTTCCTACTAGTAAAAACATTTTCCTGTACGGACTTTTCTGTAAATACCGGGTGTTCCGTTATATTTTCCGATATTGTTTGCTTATTTAAGTGTAACACTTTGTATATTTTCTGATATAAAGAAAACCACTTCTTTGAGGTATCTGCATACATTTTTTTCCTTTCAATTAGGCAGATACAATTAATCTAGAAACAAGAATAACGAGTAATACTTTTCTGTTAAAATCTTAAAACTAAAGTGTTTTACCGAGTTTAACCCACTGGTGTTCTTTCTTGGTTTAACTACACAACACGCACAGTGCTCTGCTTCAAACCCTCTACACTAGCTCAAAAGTTTTAGTCCTTTTAAGTCTTCTCACTATTACACGTTGGTCTAGCTAGCAGCTGGATTGCTTCGACGTTCTTATGGTTGTGAAGCTGTTCTTTATGCTTCTTTGCGAAATGTTTCATCTCGTCTTCTATCATTTTTCATTTCATATAGTAGATACAGCAATGGACCCAGGACACTGCCCTGCGGTACACCAGCTTTTATCGATGTTAATTCTGAATATTGAAATTCCCATCTAATGCGAAACTAATATATGCAGCATAAAGATTTTTTTAATCGATTCAGAATCAACTGATATATTTAGGTTTAAGCAGCTTAAACAACAATTTATTATCCATAATTTTTTAGTAGACCCTGCAATATTTATATATCAAATCAATGACACAATTCTTGTATTTCTAGCTATTTCACTATATTTTTTGCATAAAAATGGTATTTTGTAATAAATAAAAGGCAAATGTTGTCCTTTATTTCACTGAAACTATATTTGTTGTAAAAACCAGAAAAACGTTTTTCAGAAGTTTTAATAAAAGTTTTGACAGTTGTAGTTGTCATTTAATAAACGAATTACAGGTAACTATAATGTTATTAATGATAAACTGCTGTAGGTATATGAATTCATTACAAGGAATCCTATACTTTTTGGTTAACCAGAAGAGAGAAATTTTTTTCTGATGGGTCTAAAACAAAACTTGTATCACTGTGTATTTGAATGAAAGCCCATGTATCTGTCTTCATTCGTTTAAAAATTATAAGCTTTTAAAATGCCGGGAAATATAGGTACCTACTATGGGACACACACATTACAAATTGTAACAATGATGTCTACAGCTTTATGTTTTTTTAAGATTTCGGATCCATATTACAGGTTAGGTCTTTAAAAAAGATTGATGAAAATATATTTTACCAAACTATTTATCCCAATTTTTAAATTTTTGACTCTGCTGTATTCAGGAGCAAACCTACATTCCAATAATTCTAGCACCTGGAAATAGAGAAAACCTATAATGAAATGTTTCAATGCTTGACAGAAGGGTGGTTGTTTCTACTTCAAAACAAGTTCTAAGGTTTATTTAAATAGTTTATTTAAAATACAAATATTAACTGGATCTTTTTGTTACAGAATTTGTCCGGAAACCCTCGTTTTTGAAGATAGGTGAGTCTGAAACAAAATAAACTTCCATTAATTTTAGTAGGTACCTTGAAATATTCTGATAATCTTATAGTATCTATAGTTTGGAAAGTCTATCTGAAGCTACGCGGAATCGGTAAAGGGCGAGGAAACATGTCCGATATCTGTCATAAACGTACCAATGGCGTACGGTACCTATTTTATAAAAGTATTAAAAATAATTATTATTATTATATAATAATTATATATAGAAACTAATTTATGTTTTTCTTTAAAGGTATTTTTCAAAACCCATAACATATTTGGAAAAGTGTTCATCTTTTAATATTTAGAAATTGAAAAAATAATGTTAATACACAAAATCCAATAAAACAAGCACTTTAAAGAACAAACGTTTAATCATTATTGACATATTGTTAATAATAAAAAGTCCATTTTCTAATTATTATCACTACATACTTAGCACTTCAGCTTTTTCATAGTTAAACGTGGCCATATCGAATGTTTTCGACCGCATTCCTCTCACAGCTTCAGTTATGTTTGCCAAACTATACTAGGACATTACATACAGGGTGTAAGATAAATTATACCATTTAGTTTGGGGTCGAATATAGGTCGATTAAACCTCCCTTAGCTTACAAAATGAAGTTATAAGGTATTATGACATATTAGATTGAATGTTATTGCATTCTGGTGGTGTTCCATTTTTGATTAGATACTGTTCAAAATTTGGGAAGTTGTCAGCAACGAACTGAACAGATCAGTCGAATTTATTTCCGCGACAAAGCCGCTGAATTTTATACCGACGGCGAGACTGCTTGAGCCCAGTTTGGTGAAGCTCTGCCTATATACAATTTTTCAACAGACGTTTTAAAATGAGGATAAAATCATTATTTTGATATCCTTATTTGAAATTTCCCGATTTAACTATTATAACTAATAAAATATGACCTTATCAACCGGCATTTTACAACTAAGGTCGTTTTAAAATAATCATTAATATTCCCACGGTTGCGTAAATGTATATTTCTGAAAAATAATAACGACACATAACTCATCACAGCGAAATCTACCAACAAAACGAACAGGGTGATACGCAATGTTGTACAGTGTGAGAATCAATTAATCTGTTTGTAACGTCGTAATTTGCAAACTATACCTAGTCTATTTTTATGAATGGGAGAGTATTAAAATAATAAAGCATACTGTCGGAAATTCTTTTTTAAAGAAGAACGCATGCACTTTCCTTCGAAGTCTTTTTTTCAAATTATTTTCTATTTGAAATTTTGGCCTATATACAAATTTTCAACAGACGTGTTAAGGCGGATTTGAAGCCGTAGAGACATGAGAATGGGGATAAAATCATTATTTTGATATCCTTCTTTGAAATTTCCCGATTTAACTATATTATAACTAATAAAATATGACCTTATCAACTGCAACCATTTGATTTTATGGTATAAAATCTTCACCGATAAAAGATCCTCGCATTAAACCAACCGATTAAATTTCCAGATAATCGGAGTTTTGATGCAATTAATTTTATTATTATCCCTATTTTAATCACCAAACAATTTTCGGTGATGTTCTTCGACCCACACGAGAATATTTAATGGTCATTATAATTAATCATTAACTTATTAAAATCGACTTTAATGAACGCTTAAAGCGAAGCTAAAGTGCGGTTATAAAGAAAATTTCTACCTACGCTTTGCCATTCTCAAGGCTAGCGAAAATATCACGGTATGCGATTTAGGTACCTACTTATCAAAGAACTTGATATATCATTTAGTAATATCAACTCGAGAATGGTCTGGCCGTAAATATTATCCGAATATAATTTATGGTTCACCTGTATACAACGTAGAGCCGACATTTTCTCGGTAATGTATTACCTACCTTCGCTCTGCTTCTCTCCATCCACCATCAGACCATCACACTTTTTTGCTTTCTGTTTCTTTTCAACTATAACGAACTTGCCATACTTTGAGTGAAATATGTGAATTGATGTTATTCGAACGCGGACAGGATTGGACTGTGTTGTATGCAAGAACCATCCTCGAATAATACAATAATACGAAGGAACATCTCTGCATGGCTGCAGACATTTTTTAATAGAAATATGAACATTTGCTTTTTCCAAAAATTTTTGCATTTTTATAACTAGTCATCATAAACAGGGTGTCTAGAAACTCTCCTGCCAAACGTAAATCTGACTTTTTACGAAGAATTTTGTTACTCTTACTTTTAAAATAAAAATCCAGTAGGTAAGAGTAATGTAAATTTTTTTCCTAATAGACTGATCCTTCAGGAGTGTTTTACTAGAATTTCAGCTTTATTTTCCTATTTATGTGATTTGTACAATTTTTTAAGTTGATGAGTGACTTTTGATCCCTCCCTTATGACACTGTCCCATATTTTGGCCCATAAAACTGCAACCGTTTACCGCAGAAACTTGTACTCTATCTTAATCGATTCAGTATGAAATTTATCACTACAAGAAAAATTTTCGTCTATTTTTGCCAACTTTTTTTTGAGATATAGCGTGTTGAAGTTGAACATTGTTATTTTTACGAAGATTTTCGTTACTCTTACTTTTAAAATAAAAATCCAGTAGGTGATAGTAAAGTTAATTTTTTTCCAAATAGACTGATCTTTCAGGAGTGTCCTGCTAGAATTTCAGCTTCATTTTCTTATTTTTGTGATTTGTACAGTTTTTTAAGTTGATGAGTGACTTTTGATCACTCCCATATAACACTGACCCATATTTTGGCCCATAACATTGCAACCGTTCACCGCAGAAACTTGTACTCTGTCTTAATCGATTCAGTATGAAATTTATCACTACAAGAAAAATTTTCGTCTATTTTTGCCAACTTTTTTTTGAGATATAGCGTGTTGAAGTTGAACATTGTTATTTTTACGAAGATTTTCGTTACTCTTACTTTTAAAATAAAAATCCAGTAGGTGATAGTAAAGTTAATTTTTTTCCAAATAGACTGATCTTTCAGGAGTGTCCTGCTAGAATTTCAGCTTTATTTTCCTATTTTTGTGATTTGTACAATTTTTTAAGTTGATGAGTGACTTTTGATCACTCCCATATGACACTGACCCATATTTTGGCCTATAACATTGCAACCGTTCACCGCAGAAACTTGCACTCTGTCTTAATCGATTCAGTATGGAATTTATCACAACAAGGGAAATTTTCGTCTATTTTTGCCAACTTTTTTTCGAGATATAGCGTGTTGAAGTTGAAAATTGTTATTTTTACGAAGATTTTCGTTACTCTTACTTTTAAAATAAAAATCCAGTAGGTGATAGTAATGTTAATTTTTTTCCAAATAGACTGATCTTTCAGGAGTGTCCTGCTAGAATTTCAGCTTCATTTTCTTATTTTTGTGATTTGTACAGTTTTTTAAGTTGATGAGTGATTTTTGATCACTCCCATATGACACTGACCCATATTTTGGCCCATAACATTGCAACCGTTCACCGCAGAAACTTGCACTCTGTCTTAATCGATTCAGTATGGAATTTATCACAACAAGGGAAATTTTCGTCTATTTTTGCCAACTTTTTTTCGAGATATAGCGTGTTGAAGTTGAAAATTGTTATTTTTACGAAGATTTTCGTTACTCTTACTTTTAAAATAAAAATCCAGTAGGTGATAGTAATGTTAATTTTTTTCCAAATAGACTGATCTTTCAGGAGTGTCCTGCTAGAATTTCAGCTTCATTTTCTTATTTTTGTGATTTGTACAGCTTTTTAAGTTGATGAGTGATTTTTGATCACTCCCATATGACACTGACCCATATTTTGGCCCATAACATTGCAACCGTTCACCGCAGAAACTTGCACTCTGTCTTAATCGATTCAGTATGGAATTTATCACAACAAGGGAAATTTTCGTCTATTTTTGCCAACTTTTTTTCGAGATATAGCGTGTTGAAGTTGAAAATTGTTATTTTTACGAAGATTTTCGTTACTCTTACTTTTAAAATAAAAATCCAGTAGGTGATGGTAATGTTAATTTTTTTCCAAATAGACTGATCTTTCAGGAGTGTCCTGCTAGAATTTCAGCTTCATTTTCTTATTTTTGTGATTTGTACAGTTTTTTAAGTTGATGAGTGATTTTTGATCACTCCCATATGACACTGACCCATATTTTGGCCCATAACATTGCAACCGTTCATCGCAGAAACTTGCACTCTGTCTTAATCGATTCAGTATGGAATTTATCACAACAAGGGAAATTTTCGTCTATTTTTGCCAAAATTTTTTCGAGATATAGCGTGTTGAAGTTGAAAATTGTTATTTTTACGAAGATTTTCGTTACTCTTACTTTTAAAATAAAAATCCAGTAGGTGATAGTAATGTTAATTTTTTTCCAAATAGACTGATCTTTCAGGAGTGTCCTGCTAGAATTTCAGCTTCATTTCCTTATTTTTGTGATTTGTACAGTTTTTTAAGTTGATGAGTGACTTTTGATCACTCCCATATGACACTGACCCATATTTTGGCCCATAACATAGCAACCGTTCACCGCAGAAACTTGTACTCTGTCTTAATCGATTCAGTATGAAATTTATTACTACAAAAAAAATTTTCGTCTATTTTTGCCAAAACTTTTTTTCGAGAAATAGCGTGTTGAAGTTGAACATTGTTATTTTCAAGAAGATTTTCGTTACTCTTACTTTTAAAACGAAAATCCAGTAGGTCATAGTAAAAGTACAGATCTTAATACAATAGAGAATGTTTGGAGTTTACGGTGAAAAAATTTACATGAAATTCCACAAAACAAAGAACACTTATGGATATAAGAAACCTGGGAAAGCTTGACAGACGATTTTAACATAACATTTATTTTTCTTAATGTCCACATGATTACAAGAAGTTATCAATAATAATAGAGCTTTGATTGTAAACTTTTTTATTGAAATTTTGTTGCTATTTTTGAAATTTTATGGCTGCACTTGCACTCTAATTCAGGTTTTCTAATTCTTCTTAATGCTCTTGTTAGGTACTGAAGCATTAAAGTATACTGCTACTTTTGCATGCCTTTCCGTATCTATAAGAGATTTTCCTTTAAATAATCAGTTAAAGCTGTATTCTAGTTAAAACTTGTCTTCCTTTCCTATTTTTCTAACAGTTTGATTCTTGTCCCACTTTTGTGTCAGCTAATAAACCAACCAACTTATATTTTAAGAAATATTCGAACCAGTAACATGTATTTATTAAAATATCACACTATTTCTAAATTTAAGCTAGTTAATCTTTTTGCATAAATGTTATAATAAATTTTTATTTTTCCACCTCGTTTTATGCTTTACAAAATTTAATTTAATCATTACATCAGCTAACATTTTTGTTGAGCTGGCATCACTGCCCTAGAAATTATACCATAACAACTATAGTAAATTTTATACCCATTTAGAATAAGACCATCCTTATTTATTATTAATAAATCGGTTGAAACAAAAAATTACCAACAAAAATGAACGTCGTAACTAATTTATTAGATGTCACGTTTTTGAAGTTTAGTCAAATTTTGATTTCATGTTAATGTCTGATGGTTCAAGAAGCCGCATACGTTAAGTTACTAAAACGGCTGGTACCTCTAAATAGGTATTAATTTTACTATAGTTTAGCATTGATACATTTAAAAAGATCCATTTACACAGCTAGAAAAATCGCTACTTTTCGATTATTAATATAATATCTACCGGTTTGACATAACGCGCACTGGTCAAAGTGTTAGAAATAATTTGAGTATAATATCTAGATTTACAAGTTCATTCAAAATATTCAAATCATTTAAAATATAGTTAAAATAAGGAAAAGTACTTTTCCTCCCTAGGGAGCAAAGTGTGTATGTACTTTTTTCCCTAGGGTGGGAAGTATGAGTTTGCTTCCTGATATGAGGGAGGAGAGTGTTTAGTTTCTATAGGAGTAGGAGGAAAAATTGTTTAACAAGGTAAGAAGGGCGGGATTTCAGTGAACATAACGTTTTTTACCTTCAATTTGACAAAAAAAAACGTTGAGAACTTTTTTCCTCCTTAAGAGGTCTATGAGCAAAAAAAAGGTGAGCGGTTGTCGGACCGCCGAAGAAGCTTGCTTTTTATGCACAATAGAATGACCATTTTTCGTGAATTTTTCAGCATTTTTCAAAAATTTTGACAATTTTTGACCATTTTTGACGAATTTTGACAATTATTGACCATTTTTGACAATTTTTCAAAAATTTTAACATATTTGGCAATTATTAACCATTTTTTCAAAATTTTGACAATTTTTGACAATTTTTTCAAATTTTAATAATTATTGACCATTTTTGACAATTATTGACCAATTTTGACAATTATTGATCATTTTTGACAATTTTTCAAAAATTTTGACCATTTTTCCAAATTTCAACAACTATCGACCATTTTTGAGAATTTTTGAGCATTTTTGACAGGTTCTGACAATTATTGACCATTTTTGACAATTTTTCAAAAATTTTGACAATTTTTAATAATTATTGACCATTTTTGACAGTTTTTTTAAATTATTGACCATTTTTTCAAAATTTTGACAATTTTTGACAATTTTCCGGAAAATTTGACCATTTTTCAAAAATTTTGACAATTATTGACCATTTTTCCAAATTTTTGACAATTTTTGAAAATATTTGGCAATTATTAACCATTTTTTCAAAATGTTGACAATTTTTGACAATTATTGGCCATTTTTCCAAATTTTTGAAAATAGTTGGCAATTATTAACCCTTTTTTCAAAATTTTGACAGTTTTTAACAATTTTTGACGATTTTTTCAAATTCTTGACAATTTTTGACCATATTTAAATTTTTTTCACAATTTTTCAAAAATTTTAACAATTATTGACCATTTTTGACAGTTTTTGACGAATTTTGACAATTATTCACCGTCTTCGACAATTATTGACAATTTTTCAAAAATTTTAACTTATTTGGCAATTATTGACCATTTTTTCAAACAACTTTTGACCATTTTTCAAAATTTTTACAATTATTGATCCTTTTGACAATTTTTGACAATTTTTGACAATTTTTGAAAATATTTGGCAATTATTAACCATTTTTTCAAAATTTTGACAATTTTTGATCATTTTTCCAAATTTTTGACAATTTTTGACCACATTTAAAAATTTTTGACAATTTTTCAAAAATTTTAACATATTTGGCAATTATTAACCATTTTTTCAAAATTTTGACAAGCTTTGACCATTTTTGACAATTTTTCACACCTAGCGAGCTCAGTGCGGCAAGAGAGATTGCGCACAGTCGCTTGAATGAGTTATCGCGTGACGAACGCTTTTTCGTAACATAACACGTTTCACGAGTTCACTAGCCTTTTCAGAAATATGGCAACACTGTTGCGTGACGGACTTTTCGTAACGGTTACACGTTTTACGAGTTCACTAGCCTTCCCAAAAGTACTATGTCGTGCAATAAGAAGCAAGCTTCAAAAGCATATTATTAATAAACAAATTCACATTACATCTAATTACTTATTCCTTTAAATTCACAAATAACGTGAACGAAATCTTGTCATTAGTTTGCAATTTTCGACGTCATAAACAAATTAATTGATTCTCACCCTGAACGACATTGCGCATCACCCAGTTTGTTTTGTTGGTAGATTTCCCTGTGATATAAGTCATGTGTCGTTATTATTTTTCAGAAATATGCGTTTACCCAACCGTGGGAATATTAATGATTATTTAAAACGACCTTAGTTGTAAAATGCCATATACCGCATGCTCAATGACCTTCGAAATATATTGTTATGTATGTTGATAGAGCATGAAAAAATCTTTAATCTGAAAAAAGATTCGTCATTATTCTTAGAAAAACAACGGAGTAACAAACCGACAAAGTTGAATTTTTCAATTTATCTTAAATAGTATCTACCAATGGAGCTCCGGGGTCGAGTTTTGAAGATGACAGAGTCAGTTTTTTTTAACCTTTTCATCTCAAATAGAAAACTTTAAACTTGGTACATTGTAAAACCCTGCAGTGATAAATTGTTTACTACAAACCCGCGTTTTTAATTGTCATCACATCAAGCATTTAACGTGGGAGGGGCAAAGAGTAAATTTTAAATCCTAGGTTTCCATTCAAATTTATTCAAGTCATCCTTCGACACTGAAGAAATCCCAAAATAACAACATATGTATACGATCCGCGTCCCAATTTTATAGTGAGGATCGAGAAGAAACTTGGCAGATGTTATCTCAATATGAAAGTAGAGGCATTAAAGACTTACCTTTCCGTCACATGTGTACTTTCTTTCTAAATATTAAATCAAATCATTTACGTAGTGAGTACAAGTAATCCTTGCCATACTGCTGATGGAAACTGATAATAAATTAATCAAAATAACATTCAAAATTTCACATTATGTACGTTTGCAGACATTTTATGTAACTTTTTATACATATCACCCAATATATTACTAAAAAGTTCCAGTTAAAAGGTTTCAAAGGCAGTTTAAAAGTGGAGGATGATGTATTGGAAAAGAAAGAGAATATAACGAAAATGAAAGGAAAAATAATTTATTGGCGATCTGAGGTCAGGAAGTGGTAGGGGGGCTGTCAGTTCGTTACCCAGCCAAGTTTGAAGCCGATAATATGCCCTGTAACAATGTGAGGCCCAGACCCTCCTAGCCCCTTCTCCACTTCTCTATGAAATACCTTTTGATGGGCTACAATTTTCCTTAGGTCACTCAGATATAAGTTTAATCTTCAAATAGCAAAAAATAGGCATCTACGCATATAATTGAAAGAAGATTCTACAACTTGCTCAAAATATTGTAGATAGCTCAAAATTGTACATAAAGATTTAAAAAAAAATTTCGAATTCGAGTATTTTTCGTTTCTTTGCATTTTCTGAGAAGATTCACCATGGTAATGTATTTTTTTGTGACCATCAGAGATTAGAGATTTCGACGATAACAAAAAGCCCACCGACTTTTTTGAAAAAGCTGATATTTCGCCGTGAGAATTTTCGATTGAAAATTAGGGTGCTCTTTCGATATTGAATCAAAATAAGGTGAAAAAATGAATATTTTAAATCAAACAAATTACAGAGTGTATGGGAAATAAAAAGGTAAGCTTTCACCAAATTTCGTAGAAAATTTTTTTGGAACTTTTCACATGAATTTTGATGTTATGTGAAAAAAGGGTTAATACAAAAGTTGTAGATCTTTTTCTTACCTACAACTTTGCCATTTAACTTTTTCCCATAGAACTTGTAGTTTACGGGAAATCGAGATAAACCGTTTTTTACCCTTAAAAACTTACTCCCGACCTCAGATCAGCCGTAAATTATTTTTCCTACAGTCGCGCGTAAAAATGTCAATTATTGTCAAAAACTGTTAAAATTTAACAATTTTTGTCAAAAACTGTCAAAAACTGTCAAAAATGGTCAAAAATGGTCAAAAATGGTCAAAAATGGTCAAAAATGGTCAAAAATGGTCAAAAATGGTCAAAAATGGTCAAAAATGGTCAATAATTGTCAAAAACTGTCAATAACTGTTAAAATTTTGAAAAATGGTCGATAATTGTCAAAAATCTTGAAAAATGGTCAAAAATGGTCAAAAACTATCAAAAATGGTCAAAAATGGACAATTATCGTCAAAATTGGTCAATAATTGTCAAAAATTGTTAAAATTTTGAAAAATGGTCGATAATTGTCAAAAACTATCAAAAATGGTCAATAATTTTGAAAAATTGTCAAAAATGGCCAATAATTGTCAAAAACTATCAAAAATGGTCAAAAACTGTCAAAAATGGACAATTATTGTTGAAAATTGTCAAAATTTTGAAAAATAGTTTATAATTGTCAAAAATTGTTAGTTTTTGAAAAATTGTTAGTTTTTAAAAAATTGTCAAAATCTTTGAAATATGGTCAAAAATGGTCAATAATTGTCAAAAATGGTCCATAATTGTCAACAATTGTCAATAAATTACCAAAAATGGTCAAAATTTTGAAAAATGGTCTAAAATATTAAAAAATTGTCAAAAGTGGTCAAAAACTATCAAAAATGGTTAAAAATTGTCAATTATTGTTAAAAACTGTCAAAATTGGTCAATAATTATCAAAAATTGTTGAAATTTTGAAAAATGGATGATAATTGTCAAAAACTATAAAAAATGGTCAATAATTTTGAAAAATGGTCAAAATTTTTGAAAAATTGTTAAAATTTTTTCCCAAACATCGCTTTTCGTTTTGTTTCTTCAATGTGTTTTTTGAAGGTTAGTCTTTTATCTAAATGGACTCCTAGGTACTTGATACTCTCTTCTCCTGTAGTTGTTACATGTAGTTGTGTTTTTTCATTGTTAGTTTTGATTTTCCATTTATTACAGTAGTTGTTAATTTCTGTGATATGTTCTTCTAGGTTTTTTTGTAATTATATATCTTTTTATTGACGTTGTAAAGGCTTCAGCCCTGGTCTATAGATGGCCCATCCAGAAGCAGCAACACGTGATTAATAGGAGTATCTATCTGATGATCTTTTTGAATCAAGTCAAAAATATTTCAGTAGTTATCCAGCCTCGAGCATTGCAAACACCTTCAGTATCTACCTGGTGGTGCGTGATCTAACAATTTTGGTTACACTCGTTCTCTCGAAAAAATCATAATTGGAGGCATGTAGGTTCCAGCAGCGTTAAAACATATTTCTACAGTAATAGTCAGAGATACCAGTTTCGTCACAATTATATATTTTGTCAGGGGTTAATTTATACTTGTCATTAATCTTTCCAAGCATCTGGTAGAATTTACTAACGGCCATTTTATTAAATCCCATTACTCTAGCTGCTGATGTGGCTTCGGGCTCACGAATGGATCTGGATGACGTCTTTGAGCTAATCTACCCTTTCCATCTGCTTGTTATTAGGTATTAAAATTGTGCGCCTTACCATTTTTCACAGCCAGTTGATATGCTAGACGTAGCAGATCGAGAGTTGTCAGTCCAAAAGGACGTTCTTCAATATGTTGTAGATATGCCACCACTTCGTATTTTTCATTTGTTGTAAATATATGTTGTTTAGGGCTCAAAGGTACACCAATTGTAACTTCTTCACCCTCTTTCATTTTCTTAACATATCGCTCCAAAGTAGTCTGAGGCACTCCGTATCCAGAAGCGGCTTTTCTTTAGCCCTTTTCTTTACTTTAATACTTTATCTATAGCTGTTTTCATAGAAATTGTTGACCACTCTCCTCTTTTTTTGGTACTTAGGTAGGTACCATTGTTTTACCTGAAAAGTAAAACCATGTTAGGCACGTAGGTACAACTTGCCTTAGGTAAACTCATCAACTAGGAAACTAGTGAAAAAAGCGAGTAAACATTCAATATACCTACCTATTATAAACAAAACACTGGTTAATAAAACAGTTATTGAGAACTTCCCAAACTTTTGTAGAGCATTTTATTCATTTCATTATTCATCACATAGGTACGCTGTTGATAGAAATAACTAGAAAATTTTATTTATAAGATTAATTACCTGTCTAGAATAAAAACAATGTCTATTTTTTGTTGTTAAATACCTACCTACATAACTGTAGCGCTTTTTTCGTCGAGCTATAAAAGAAGCGTACATCGTTCATAGTAAATTAACCACATCTTGACCTCGTTAAGTCGTTAAAAAACACTAATCCTAATGCAATAATTTATAGTAGATACTTTTAAATAAAATTAACAGGTCTTCAGTTGCAATAATAGTTTTGTGTTTCAAGGTCAGTATAAATATTCGTGATCTATATTTAGATCGCTATTGTTTTCATTTATTACAAATTTTATTACGAACATGGATTATTTATGTTTTTTCTTATAGGTAACATGAAATAAAGTTTCAAAGATACCTCTACTTATATATTTTGTTTGGCTGTTCGTTTCCGGTCTTAAGTATATCGAACTGAAATAGCTTTGTTTTGAAAAACTATTCTTATACTAAAAATACATCAAATTTACGACTACTTCCATCGCCTTGACAAAATAATCCTTTGTTTAAAGAAGCCATTCCTCAAAAATACGTTTATCTTCGGATATAACTGCAGCGAAATTCGTCGAGTTCAGTCAGAGCCAGCACTTTTTTTTTTTTTCTAAAAACGCTTGAGATAGCATGGCAAGCATGTCTTGCAAATTATTTTATTCCCTGAATCCATTCCCAGACTCTAAGCACGTAGTTACAGCTCCATCTACCAAAACGATCTTAAGTTACCGGGAAATAGAAGCGAATATCGCTTAGAGTACGATACGCTTCTGTAGGATCGTAGATCAAGTCTTGGAGGGGTCGGGTAGTGGACAGAGGGGAGCATGCTGTGCAAGTCTAGCGTGAACAGTAGGGGTGGTAGGGGAGTGGGTTGGTGCACCAATGCCGGTAACGAGACGGCGGCCATCTTGGCGTGTGTTGGAATCAATAACCGCCAGGGGTATACGCTGTTCGATACAGCCCAGGTTTCATTTCGTCGAGCATGCGTAGTTACAGCGACGTCGTCGTCGTCGTCGTAACTGAGAATTGCTGGCTTTTCGGGAAATCGTTATTTTCTCTTGCTTTACTCTTTTTTTTTTACTTCGGTGGAAAAATATTTGGCCGGAAAGGATTTTGATATGATAGAGTCGACAAAATTTTGTATTTTTACTTTTAAATATAAGCATTAGATTTTTTATATCGAATAGTTCTTGTTTTCTCAGTATAAAATAACCATCCTATTGATACAATTATCAGATGGAATCATTATTCAAAAACAGAAACAGTAACACAAACAATTACAACGGGTGAGAAGCTAGCTCCTAGCTCCAAAAGTAAATCTGCGACAATTGACTGAGCCGGCAACAGCGCACCAAGATGTCCGTTTATCACCGTTGCTTTGGCTCGACCAGTCTAATATACGGGGGGAGGTTGAAATATGGTATAAAAATTTGGTTGAGAAAGAACTGAGTTATTTGTAATAATATAAAAGTCTATCATATTCCAAATTCAAAATTCGCTGATAAACGCTACGGAGGTCGAAAAAATTGAAAACTGAGAATTTTTTTAAAAAATTTACAACTTTCTTTTTATTACTGTATTACCATATATCGATGTTTCGCGTTTAAATTTTCTACAAAGGTTGATAATACAATAAATAGTCTTTCATATTCCATATTCAAAAATCACTGACAAACGTTACGAGGGTGAAAAAAAAAATAAAAATAAGTTTTCTTGAAACAAATTTTTTACATTATTTTCTCCTGTATCTACATATATCGATGTCCGTTGAAAAAAAAAATAGAAATAGATTGATAAATCGATAGTCATTAGCATGTCGTCTTCAAAAATCACTGACAAACGTTCCAAGGGTGAGAAAAAAAATAAAAATCAGTTTTCTTGAAAAAATTTTTTTACTTAATTTTCTCTCCTGTATCTACATATATCGATGTCCGTTGAAAAAAAAAATAGAAATAGATTGATAAATCGACAGTCTTTAGCATGTCGTCTTCAAAAATCACTGACAAACGTTCCAAGGGTGAGAAAAAAAATAAAAATCAGTTTTCTTGAAAAAATTTTTTTACTTTATTTTCTCTCCTTTATCTACATATATCGATGTCCGTTGAAAAAAAAAATAGAAATAGATTGATAAATCGATAGTCTTTAGCGTGTCGTCTTCAAAAATTACTGACAAACGTTCCAAGGGTGAGAAAAAAAATAAAAATCAGTTTTCTTGAAAAAAATTTTTTACTTTATTTTCTCTCCTGTATCTACATATATCGATGTCCGTTGAAAAAAAAAATAGAAATAGATTGATAAATTGATAGTCCTTAGCATGTCGTCTTCAAAAATCACTGACAAACGTTCCAAGGGTGAGAAAAAAAACAAAAATCAGTTTTTTTGAAAAAATTTTTTTACTTTATTTTCTCTCCTGTATCTACATATATCGATGTCTGTTGAAAAAAAAAATAGAAATAGATTGATAAATCGATAGTCTTTAGCGTGTCGTCTTCAAAAATTACTGACAAACGTTCCAAGGGTGAGAAAAAAAATAAAAATCAGTTTTCTTGAAAAAATTTTTTTACTTTATTTTCTCTCCTGTATCTACATATATCGATGTCCGTTGAAAAAAAAAATAGAAATAGATTGATAAATCGATAGTCCTTAGCATGTCGTCTTCAAAAATCACTGACAAACGTTCCAAGGGTGAGAAAAAAAATAAAAATCAGTTTTCTTGAAAAAATTTTTTTACTTTATTTTCTCTCCTGTATCTACATATATCGATGTCCGTTGAAAAAAAAAATAGAAATAGATTGATAAATCGATAGTCTTTAGCGTGTCGTCTTCAAAAATTACTGACAAACGTTCCAAGGGTGAGAAAAAAAATAAAAATCAGTTTTCTTGAAAAAATTTGTTTACTTTATTTTCTCTCCTGTATCTACATATATCGATGTCCGTTGAAAAAAAAAATAGAAATAGATTGATAAATCGATAGTCTTTAGCGTGTCGTCTTCAAAAATTACTGACAAACGTTCCAAGGGTGAGAAAAAAAATAAAAATCAGTTTTCTTGAAAAAATTTTTTTACTTTATTTTCTCTCCTGTATCTACATATATCGATGTCCGTTGAAAAAAAAAATAGAAATAGATTGATAAATCGATAGTCCTTAGCATGTCGTCTTCAAAAATCACTGACAAACGTTCCAAGGGTGAGAAAAAAAACAAAAATCAGTTTTTTTGAAAAAATTTTTTTACTTTATTTTCTCTCCTGTATCTACATATATCGATGTCCGTTGGAAAAAAAAATAGAAATAGATTGATAAATCGATAGTCTTTAGCGTGTCGTCTTCAAAAATTACTGACAAACGTTCCAAGGGTGAGAAAAAAAATAAAAATCAGTTTTCTTGAAAAAATTTGTTTACTTTATTTTCTCTCCTTTATCTACATATATCGATGTCCGTTGAAAAAAAAAATAGAAATAGATTGATAAATCGATGGTCTTTAGCATGTCGTCTTCAAAAATCACTGACAAACGTTCCAAGGGTGAGAAAAAAAATAAAAATCAGTTTTTGTGAAAAAATTTTTTTACTTTATTTTCTCTCCTGTATCTACATATATCGATGTCCGTTGAAAAAAAAAATAGAAATAGATTGATAAATCGATAGTCTTTAGCGTGTCGTCTTCAAAAATTACTGACAAACGTTCCAAGGGTGAGAAAAAAAATAAAAATCAGTTTTTTTGAAAAAAATTTTTTACTTTATTTTCTCTCCTGTATCTACATATATCGATGTCCGTTGGAAAAAAAAATAGAAATAGATTGATAAATCGATAGTCTTTAGCGTGTCGTCTTCAAAAATTACTGACAAACGTTCCAAGGGTGAGAAAAAAAATAAAAATCAGTTTTCTTGAAAAAATTTTTTTACTTTATTTTCTCTCCTGTATCTACATATATCGATGTCCGTTGAAAAAAAAAATAGAAATAGATTGATAAATCGATAGTCCTTAGCATGTCGTCTTCAAAAATCACTGACAAACGTTCCAAGGGTGAGAAAAAAAATAAAAATCAGTTTTCTTGAAAAAATTTTTTTACTTTATTTTCTCTCCTGTATCTACATATATCGATGTCCGTTGAAAAAAAAATAGAAATAGATTGATAAATCGATAGTCTTTAGCGTGTCGTCTTCAAAAATTACTGACAAACGTTCCAAGGGTGAGAAAAAAAATAAAAATCAGTTTTTGTGAAAAAATTTTTTTACTTTATTTTCTCTCCTGTATCTACATATATCGATGTCCGTTGAAAAAAAAAATAGAAATAGATTGATAAATCGATAGTCTTTAGCGTGTCGTCTTCAAAAATTACTGACAAACGTTCCAAGGGTGAGAAAAAAAATAAAAATCAGTTTTTTTGAAAAAAATTTTTTACTTTATTTTCTCTCCTGTATCTACATATATCGATGTCCGTTGGAAAAAAAAATAGAAATAGATTGATAAATCGATAGTCTTTAGCGTGTCGTCTTCAAAAATTACTGACAAACGTTCCAAGGGTGAGAAAAAAAATAAAAATCAGTTTTCTTGAAAAAATTTTTTTACTTTATTTTCTCTCCTGTATCTACATATATCGATGTCCGTTGAAAAAAAAAATAGAAATAGATTGATAAATCGATAGTCCTTAGCATGTCGTCTTCAAAAATTACTGACAAACGTTCCAAGGGTGAGAAAAAAAACAAAAATCAGTTTTTTTGAAAAAATTTTTTTACTTTATTTTCTCTCCTGTATCTACATATATCGATGTCCGTTGAAAAAAAAAATAGAAATAGATTGATAAATCGATAGTCCTTAGCATGTCGTCTTCAAAAATCACTGACAAACGTTCCAAGGGTGAGAAAAAAAATAAAAATCAGTTTTCTTGAAAAAATTTTTTTACTTTATTTTCTCTCCTGTATCTACATATATCGATGTCCGTTGAAAAAAAAATAGAAATAGATTGATAAATCGATAGTCTTTAGCGTGTCGTCTTCAAAAATTACTGACAAACGTTCCAAGGGTGAGAAAAAAAATAAAAATCAGTTTTCTTGAAAAAATTTGTTTACTTTATTTTCTCTCCTTTATCTACATATATCGATGTCCGTTGAAAAAAAAAATAGAAATAGATTGATAAATCGATGGTCTTTAGCATGTCGTCTTCAAAAATCACTGACAAACGTTCCAAGGGTGAGAAAAAAAATAAAAATCAGTTTTTGTGAAAAAATTTTTTTACTTTATTTTCTCTCCTGTATCTACATATATCGATGTCCGTTGAAAAAAAAAATAGAAATAGATTGATAAATCGATGGTCTTTAGCATGTCGTCTTCAAAAATCACTGACAAACGTTCCAAGGGTGAGAAAAAAAATAAAAATCAGTTTTTGTGAAAAAATTTTTTTACTTTATTTTCTCTCCTGTATCTACATATATCGATGTCCGTTGAAAAAAAAAATAGAAATAGATTGATAAATCGATAGTCCTTAGCATGTCGTCTTCAAAAATCACTGACAAACGTTCCAAGGGTGAGAAAAAAAATAAAAATCAGTTTTCTTGAAAAAATTTTTTTACTTTATTTTCTCTCCTGTATCTACATATATCGATGTCCGTTGAAAAAAAAAATAGAAATAGATTGATAAATCGATAGTCTTTAGCGTGTCGTCTTCAAAAATTACTGACAAACGTTCCAAGGGTGAGAAAAAAAATAAAAATCAGTTTTCTTGAAAAAATTTGTTTACTTCATTTTCTCTCCTGTATCTACATATATCGATGTCCGTTGAAAAAAAAAATAGAAATAGATTGATAAATCGATAGTCTTTAGCGTGTCGTCTTCAAAAATTACTGACAAACGTTCCAAGGGTGAGAAAAAAAATAAAAATCAGTTTTCTTGAAAAAATTTGTTTACTTTATTTTCTCTCCTTTATCTACATATATCGATGTCCGTTGAAAAAAAAAATAGAAATAGATTGATAAATCGATGGTCTTTAGCATGTCGTCTTCAAAAATCACTGACAAACGTTCCAAGGGTGAGAAAAAAAATAAAAATCAGTTTTTGTGAAAAAATTTTTTTACTTTATTTTCTCTCCTGTATCTACATATATCGATGTCCGTTGAAAAAAAAAATAGAAATAGATTGATAAATCGATAGTCTTTAGCGTGTCGTCTTCAAAAATTACTGACAAACGTTCCAAGGGTGAGAAAAAAAATAAAAATCAGTTTTCTTGAAAAAATTTTTTTACTTTATTTTCTCTCCTGTATCTACATATATCGATGTCCGTTGAAAAAAAAAATAGAAATAGATTGATAAATCGATAGTCTTTAGCGTGTCGTCTTCAAAAATTACTGACAAACGTTCCAAGGGTGAGAAAAAAAATAAAAATCAGTTTTCTTGAAAAAATTTGTTTACTTCATTTTCTCTCCTGTATCTACATATATCGATGTCCGTTGAAAAAAAAAATAGAAATAGATTGATAAATCGATAGTCTTTAGCGTGTCGTCTTCAAAAATTACTGACAAACGTTCCAAGGGTGAGAAAAAAAATAAAAATCAGTTTTCTTGAAAAAATTTGTTTACTTTATTTTCTCTCCTTTATCTACATATATCGATGTCCGTTGAAAAAAAAAATAGAAATAGATTGATAAATCGATGGTCTTTAGCATGTCGTCTTCAAAAATCACTGACAAACGTTCCAAGGGTGAGAAAAAAAATAAAAATCAGTTTTTGTGAAAAAATTTTTTTACTTTATTTTCTCTCCTGTATCTACATATATCGATGTCCGTTGGAAAAAAAAATAGAAATAGATTGATAAATCGATAGTCTTTAGCGTGTCGTCTTCAAAAATTACTGACAAACGTTCCAAGGGTGAGAAAAAAAATAAAAATCAGTTTTCTTGAAAAAATTTGTTTACTTTATTTTCTCTCCTTTATCTACATATATCGATGTCCGTTGAAAAAAAAAATAGAAATAGATTGATAAATCGATGGTCTTTAGCATGTCGTCTTCAAAAATCACTGACAAACGTTCCAAGGGTGAGAAAAAAAATAAAAATCAGTTTTTGTGAAAAAATTTTTTTACTTTATTTTCTCTCCTGTATCTACATATATCGATGTCCGTTGAAAAAAAAAATAGAAATAGATTGATAAATCGATAGTCTTTAGCGTGTCGTCTTCAAAAATTACTGACAAACGTTCCAAGGGTGAGAAAAAAAATAAAAATCAGTTTTTTTGAAAAAAATTTTTTACTTTATTTTCTCTCCTGTATCTACATATATCGATGTCCGTTGAAAAAAAAAATAGAAATAGATTGATAAATCGATAGTCTTTAGCGTGTCGTCTTCAAAAATTACTGACAAACGTTCCAAGGGTGAGAAAAAAAATAAAAATCAGTTTTCTTGAAAAAATTTTTTTACTTTATTTTCTCTCCTGTATCTACATATATCGATGTCCGTTGAAAAAAAAAATAGAAATAGATTGATAAATCGATAGTCCTTAGCATGTCGTCTTCAAAAATCACTGACAAACGTTCCAAGGGTGAGAAAAAAAACAAAAATCAGTTTTTTTGAAAAAATTTTTTTACTTTATTTTCTCTCCTGTATCTACATATATCGATGTCCGTTGAAAAAAAAAATAGAAATAGATTGATAAATCGATAGTCCTTAGCATGTCGTCTTCAAAAATCACTGACAAACGTTCCAAGGGTGAGAAAAAAAATAAAAATCAGTTTTCTTGAAAAAATTTTTTTACTTTATTTTCTCTCCTGTATCTACATATATCGATGTCCGTTGAAAAAAAAATAGAAATAGATTGATAAATCGATAGTCTTTAGCGTGTCGTCTTCAAAAATTACTGACAAACGTTCCAAGGGTGAGAAAAAAAATAAAAATCAGTTTTCTTGAAAAAATTTTTTTACTTTATTTTCTCTCCTGTATCTACATATATCGATGTCCGTTGAAAAAAAAATAGAAATAGATTGATAAATCGATAGTCTTTAGCGTGTCGTCTTCAAAAATTACTGACAAACGTTCCAAGGGTGAGAAAAAAAATAAAAATCAGTTTTCTTGAAAAAATTTTTTTACTTTATTTTCTCTCCTGTATCTACATATATCGATGTCCGTTGAAAAAAAAAATAGAAATAGATTGATAAATCGATAGTCCTTAGCATGTCGTCTTCAAAAATCACTGACAAACGTTCCAAGGGTGAGAAAAAAAATAAAAATCAGTTTTCTTGAAAAAATTTTTTTACTTTATTTTCTCTCCTGTATCTACATATATCGATGTCCGTTGAAAAAAAAATAGAAATAGATTGATAAATCGATAGTCTTTAGCGTGTCGTCTTCAAAAATTACTGACAAACGTTCCAAGGGTGAGAAAAAAAATAAAAATCAGTTTTCTTGAAAAAATTTTTTTACTTTATTTTCTCTCCTGTATCTACATATATCGATGTCCGTTGAAAAAAAAAATAGAAATAGATTGATAAATCGATAGTCTTTAGCGTGTCGTCTTCAAAAATTACTGACAAACGTTCCAAGGGTGAGAAAAAAAATAAAAATCAGTTTTCTTGAAAAAATTTTTTTACTTTATTTTCTCTCCTGTATCTACATATATCGATGTCCGTTGAAAAAAAAAATAGAAATAGATTGATAAATCGATAGTCCTTAGCATGTCGTCTTCAAAAATCACTGACAAACGTTCCAAGGGTGAGAAAAAAAACAAAAATCAGTTTTTTTGAAAAAATTTTTTTACTTTATTTTCTCTCCTGTATCTACATATATCGATGTCCGTTGAAAAAAAAAATAGAAATAGATTGATAAATCGATAGTCCTTAGCATGTCGTCTTCAAAAATCACTGACAAACGTTCCAAGGGTGAGAAAAAAAATAAAAATCAGTTTTCTTGAAAAAATTTTTTTACTTTATTTTCTCTCCTGTATCTACATATATCGATGTCCGTTGAAAAAAAAATAGAAATAGATTGATAAATCGATAGTCTTTAGCGTGTCGTCTTCAAAAATTACTGACAAACGTTCCAAGGGTGAGAAAAAAAATAAAAATCAGTTTTCTTGAAAAAATTTGTTTACTTCATTTTCTCTCCTGTATCTACATATATCGATGTCCGTTGAAAAAAAAAATAGAAATAGATTGATAAATCGATAGTCCTTAGCATGTCGTCTTCAAAAATCACTGACAAACGTTCCAAGGGTGAGAAAAAAAACAAAAATCAGTTTTTTTGAAAAAATTTTTTTACTTTATTTTCTCTCCTGTATCTACATATATCGATGTCCGTTGAAAAAAAAAATAGAAATAGATTGATAAATCGATAGTCCTTAGCATGTCGTCTTCAAAAATCACTGACAAACGTTCCAAGGGTGAGAAAAAAAATAAAAATCAGTTTTTGTGAAAAAATTTTTTTACTTTATTTTCTCTCCTGTATCTACATATATCGATGTCCGTTGAAAAAAAAAATAGAAATAGATTGATAAATCGATGGTCTTTAGCATGTCGTCTTCAAAAATCACTGACAAACGTTCCAAGGGTGAGAAAAAAAATAAAAATCAGTTTTTGTGAAAAAATTTTTTTACTTTATTTTCTCTCCTGTATCTACATATATCGATGTCCGTTGAAAAAAAAAATAGAAATAGATTGATAAATCGATAGTCCTTAGCATGTCGTCTTCAAAAATCACTGACAAACGTTCCAAGGGTGAGAAAAAAAATAAAAATCAGTTTTCTTGAAAAAATTTTTTTACTTTATTTTCTCTCCTGTATCTACAT
The DNA here is from genome assembly GCA_947563755.1 of Lochmaea crataegi. Classification (NCBI taxonomy): domain Eukaryota; kingdom Metazoa; phylum Arthropoda; class Insecta; order Coleoptera; family Chrysomelidae; genus Lochmaea; species Lochmaea crataegi. Next base: position 85,625,456 of record OX387423.1, on the reverse strand, counting down.
ATATCGATGTCCGTTGAAAAAAAAAATAGAAATAGATTGATAAATCGATAGTCTTTAGCGTGTCGTCTTCAAAAATTACTGACAAACGTTCCAAGGGTGAGAAAAAAAATAAAAATCAGTTTTCTTGAAAAAATTTGTTTACTTCATTTTCTCTCCTGTATCTACATATATCGATGTCCGTTGAAAAAAAAAATAGAAATAGATTGATAAATCGATAGTCTTTAGCGTGTCGTCTTCAAAAATTACTGACAAACGTTCCAAGGGTGAGAAAAAAAATAAAAATCAGTTTTCTTGAAAAAATTTGTTTACTTTATTTTCTCTCCTTTATCTACATATATCGATGTCCGTTGAAAAAAAAAATAGAAATAGATTGATAAATCGATGGTCTTTAGCATGTCGTCTTCAAAAATCACTGACAAACGTTCCAAGGGTGAGAAAAAAAACAAAAATCAGTTTTTTTGAAAAAATTTTTTTACTTTATTTTCTCTTCTGTATCTACATATATCGATGTCCGTTGAAAAAAAAAATAGAAATAGATTGATAAATCGATAGTCCTTAGCATGTCGTCTTCAAAAATCACTGACAAACGTTCCAAGGGCGAGAAAAAAAATAAAAATCAGTTTTTTTGAAAAAATTTTTTTACTTTATTTTCTCTCCTGTATCTACATATATCGATGTCCGTTGAAAAAAAAAATAGAAATAGATTGATAAATCGACAGTCTTTAGCATGTCGTCTTCAAAAATCACTGACAAACGTTCCAAGGGTGAGAAAAAAAATAAAAATCAGTTTTCTTGAAAAAATTTTTTTACTTTATTTTCTCTCCTTTATCTACATATATCGATGTCCGTTGAAAAAAAAATAGAAATAGATTGATAAATCGATATTCTTTAGCATGTCATATTCAAAAATCACTGACAAACGTTCCAAGGGTGAGAAAAAAAATAAAAATCAGTTTTCTTGAAAAAATTTTTTTACTTTATTTTCTCTTCTGTATCTACATATATCGATGTCCGTTGAAAAAAAAAATAGAAATAGATTGATAAATCGATAGTCCTTAGCATGTCGTCTTCAAAAATCACTGACAAACGTTCCAAGGGCGAGAAAAAAAATAAAAATCAGTTTTTTTGAAAAAATTTTTTTACTTTATTTTCTCTCCTGTATCTACATATATCGATGTCCGTTGAAAAAAAAAATAGAAATAGATTGATAAATCGACAGTCTTTAGCATGTCGTCTTCAAAAATCACTGACAAACGTTCCAAGGGTGAGAAAAAAAATAAAAATCAGTTTTCTTGAAAAAATTTTTTTACTTTATTTTCTCTCCTTTATCTACATATATCGATGTCCGTTGAAAAAAAAATAGAAATAGATTGATAAATCGATATTCTTTAGCATGTCATATTCAAAAATCACTGACAAACGTTCCAAGGGTGAGAAAAAAAATAAAAATCAGTTTTCTTGAAAAAATTTTTTTACTTTATTTTCTCTCCTGTATCTACATATATCGATGTCCGTTGAAAAAAAAATAGAAATAGATTGATAATACGATAATAAAATCTACGTGCACCGTTGGAATTTTGTTTTGTATGAATTTATCCCTGAAAATAATTACGACGAGACATATCTTTAAAGACACATCATGTTTTCATTGAAATAAAGACTTTTACATTTCGAATGCACGTGTAGATATTAAATTCAAATTGAAAAATAAAAAGATTGTAGACAATCTAAAAACTCAAATCTCGTAACAGTTTGGTCATAGAATAACCTTCTGACACGGAAGGGATGTTTATTTTAAACGATTCCTTCTCAATACCCCTACTCCTAACGCCGCCCATGGCAAAAGGAATGTAAACTTGTCGAAGAGTGCATGGAAAAAACAAAACAAACCCTCCGCTCCCCGCACAGACGTCTGATATTTTTTTGTTTATCGGTACTGTGGCGCCGAAAGGCGGCTCTGTTATAGGGATGGGAATGTCACGAACGACCCGTTCTCAAAGACCGAATCAGTTCCAAGACCCGTGATTGGTTCAATCACGTTCTGTGACCCTGTCGTTCGAATGAACTGAACCAACCAAGCCACCGCTGTTGTAGCTGTAGTATAAATACGCGTTCTAAGGTTGATCATAGAGTCTCTCTCGTTCACACATTTATAGGAAATAAAATTTATTTTAATGTTTGATAAAATTTTCAAGAGTAAATATTTTTTATTTGTATTATATATTTTGTTCATTTATACATTTATGTTTTAATTTGACAAAAAATACAAACTATTTCAATTTTTGGATTGTTATTTACAAATTCAGTCATTCATCCACTCTAATGAAGGTTCGTAAGCAGACGTGAAGTTTAATAAATAAATGAATATGAAAATCTGCATAATAATTTATGCCGTTCATTTCATTCACATCATGAAACGATGGAACAAATAAACAAGGTCATATGAACGAATCTTCAAGAACGGGTCATTTTAATGATTGATCTGGAAGGGCCGGGTCACCAAAATGAGCCGGGTCTTACCATCACTACTCTGTTACTCCTTGTAGTGTGCGAAAGGGAAAAACAACGACCCCCGCTCTGGGTACCGGTGGTGTGAGACCGCAACGGATTTACCTACATGTGCCATTTACCTAAGGAGATTTTTCCGAATCCTAGTCCTGATTGGCTGATATGAATTGAACAGGTGATGCCATGAAAATAGAAAAGCATCGAATAAATTTTTTTTAATCAATGAAAAAAGGCAATACTAACAGTGGTTATGGTAACAATATTTATGGACCAGTTTTATCACAAAACTATAAAAACTACCTTCAAAGAGTACAAAACGCCCATGTCAGATTAGTATGTGGCATAGAAGTCTTAATTCAAAGTAGGGATGGCGATTCTTTCCAAAAAAGATCGATTTTTTAATCGATTCGAATCGTAACCTGATGAATCGATTTATAAAAAAATCGAGGTCTAAAAGATCGATTTCTAAAAAATCGATTTTTTTCAAGTTTGTATTTACAATGTAAATATAAATCCATTTTATGAACTACAAGAAATATACCATAATAAACAATCTCTGGGATCTCTTATCAGTGAAATCAGGGATTTTTTAGTTCAGGGAATTCGATAATAACAATTATCTTTATTACCATATCAAAGTATCAGATCAGTTATAAAAGAAGACATTTATTTTCTAAATGTATTTGTTACATTAAAAAGTTAAGAAAATAGATAATATAGCTTATACCTAGTTCCCAAAACCAAACCAGAAAAAATCGTATGTAGATTTTCAAGGGTGAAATATCGATTCACTGAATCGATTCGGTACAACATATCGATTTAAAAAATCGATTTATTTGGTCCGAGGAATCGATTCTTCGATTAACCGATTTCAGATCGCCATCCCTAATTCAAAGTTACATCATTGTATCTTTATACAATGGTTACATTATCAGAATTTACTGTTTGGGCCCCTACTTTGTGGAATCTACTCATACCTATTACTTTTATAAATTATCCTAACTGTTTATAATTAATTTCACCATTTATTGAAAGAACCAATGAAAACTTTAAAATATCATTTATAATAGTGAAATTAATTATAAACAGTTAGTTTAATTTAAAAAGTTTACATTATTACCTACATATTAAATATAGTCTGACCAGCCCTGTACACTTTTGACTCCGCCTTCTCAAAGAGAATAGATACCCTTATACATATCAGAGACAACCCTCTCTGCACATGCCACATATTCGACAATTAATTTGTAGGTTTTTAGAAATTGTTCAGTGTGTATGTGTCCGGCTAATTTGTGGTTTATGTGGACAATTATCAGGCATATGTAGATACAGGAGAGAAAATAAAGTAAAAATTTTTTTTCAAGAAAACTGATTTTTATTTTTTTGTCACCCTTGGAACGTTTCTCAGTGATTTTTGAATATGACATGCTAAAGACTATCGATTTATCAATCTATTTCTATTTTTTTTTTTCAACGGACATCGATATATGTAGATACAGGAGAGAAAATAAAGTAAAAAATTTTTTTCAAGAAAACTGATTTTAATTTTTTTTCTCACCCTTGGAACGTTTGTCAGTGATTTTTGAATATGACATGCTAAAGACTATCGATTTATCAATCTATTTCTATTTTTTTTTTCAACGGACATCGATATATGTAGATAAAGGAGAGAAAATAAAGTAAAAAAATTTTTTCCAAAAAAACTGATTTTTATTTTTTTTCTCACCCTTGGAACGTTTGTCAGGGATTTTTGAAGACGACATGCTAAAGACCATCGATTTTTCAATCTATTTCTATTTTTTTTTTCAACGGACATCGATATATGTAGATACAGGAGAGAAAATAAAGTAAAAAATTTTTTTCAAGAAAACTGATTTTTATTTTTTTTCTCACCCTTGGAACGTTTGTCAGTGATTTTTGAATATGACATGCTAAAGACTATCGATTTATCAATCTATTTCTATTTTTTTTTTCAACGGACATCGATATATGTAGATAAAGGAGAGAAAATAAAGTAAAAAAATTTTTTCCAAAAAAACTGATTTTTATTTTTTTTCTCACCCTTGGAACGTTTGTCAGGGATTTTTGAAGACGACATGCTAAAGACCATCGATTTTTCAATCTATTTCTATTTTTTTTTTCAACGGACATCGATATATGTAGATACAGGAGAGAAAATAAAGTAAAAAATTTTTTTCAAGAAAACTGATTTTATTTTTTTTCTCACCCTTGGAACGTTTGTCAGTGATTTTTGAAGACGACACGCTAAAGACTATCGATTTATCAATCTATTTCTATTTTTTTTTTCAACGGACATCGATATATGTAAATACAGGAGAGAAAATAAAGTAAAAAATGTTTTTCAAGAAAACTGATTTTTATTTTTTTTCTCACCCTTGGAACGTTTGTCAGGGATTTTTGAAGACGACATGCTAAAGACTATCGATTTATCAATCTATTTCTATTTTTTTTTTCAACGGACATCGATATATGTAGATAAAGGAGAGAAAATAAAGTAAAAAAATTTTTTCCAAAAAAACTGATTTTTATTTTTTTTCTCACCCTTGGAACGTTTGTCAGGGATTTTTGAAGACGACATGCTAAAGACCATCGATTTTTCAATCTATTTCTATTTTTTTTTTCAACGGACATCGATATATGTAGATACAGGAGAGAAAATAAAGTAAAAATTTTTTTTCAAGAAAACTGATTTTTATTTTTTTGTCACCCTTGGAACGTTTCTCAGTGATTTTTGAATATGACATGCTAAAGACCATCGATTTATCAATCTATTTCTATTTTTTTTTTCAACGGACATCGATATATGTAGATAAAGGAGAGAAAATAAAGTAAAAAAATTTTTTCCAAAAAAACTGATTTTTATTTTTTTTCTCACCCTTGGAACGTTTGTCAGGGATTTTTGAAGACGACATGCTAAAGACCATCGATTTTTCAATCTATTTCTATTTTTTTTTTCAACGGACATCGATATATGTAGATACAGGAGAGAAAATAAAGTAAAAAATTTTTTTCAAGAAAACTGATTTTTATTTTTTTTCTCACCCTTGGAACGTTTGTCAGTGATTTTTGAATATGACATGCTAAAGACTATCGATTTATCAATCTATTTCTATTTTTTTTTAAACGGACATCGATATATGTAGATAAAGGAGAGAAAATAAAGTAAAAAAATTTTTTCAAGAAAACTGATTTTATTTTTTTTCTCACCCTTGGAACGTTTGTCAGTGATTTTTGAAGACGACACGCTAAAGACTATCGATTTATCAATCTATTTCTATTTTTTTTTTCAACGGACATCGATATATGTAGATACAGGAGAGAAAATAAAGTAAAAAATGTTTTTCAAGAAAACTGATTTTTATTTTTTTTCTCACCCTTGGAACGTTTGTCAGGGATTTTTGAAGACGACATGCTAAAGACCATCGATTTTTCAATCTATTTCTATTTTTTTTTTCAACGGACATCGATATATGTAGATACAGGAGAGAAAATGAAGTAAAAAATTTTTTTCAAGAAAACTGATTTTTATTTTTTTTCTCACCCTTGGAACGTTTGTCAGTGATTTTTGAATATGACATGCTAAAGACTATCGATTTATCAATCTATTTCTATTTTTTTTTAAACGGACATCGATATATGTAGATAAAGGAGAGAAAATAAAGTAAAAAAATTTTTTCAAGAAAACTGATTTTTTTTTTCTCACCCTTGGAACGTTTGTCAGTGATTTTTGAAGACGACATGCTAAAGACCATCGATTTTTCAATCTATTTCTATTTTTTTTTTCAACGGACATCGATATATGTAGATACAGGAGAGAAAATAAAGTAAAAAATGTTTTTCAAGAAAACTGATTTTTATTTTTTTTCTCACCCTTGGAACGTTTGTCAGGGATTTTTGAAGACGACATGCTAAAGACCATCGATTTTTCAATCTATTTCTATTTTTTTTTTCAACGGACATCGATATATGTAGATACAGGAGAGAAAATAAAGTAAAAATTTTTTTTCAAGAAAACTGATTTTTATTTTTTTGTCACCCTTGGAACGTTTCTCAGTGATTTTTGAATATGACATGCTAAAGACCATCGATTTATCAATCTATTTCTATTTTTTTTTTCAACGGACATCGATATATGTAGATAAAGGAGAGAAAATAAAGTAAAAAAATTTTTTCCAAAAAAACTGATTTTTATTTTTTTTCTCACCCTTGGAACGTTTGTCAGGGATTTTTGAAGACGACATGCTAAAGACCATCGATTTTTCAATCTATTTCTATTTTTTTTTTCAACGGACATCGATATATGTAGATACAGGAGAGAAAATAAAGTAAAAAATTTTTTTCAAGAAAACTGATTTTTATTTTTTTTCTCACCCTTGGAACGTTTGTCAGTGATTTTTGAATATGACATGCTAAAGACTATCGATTTATCAATCTATTTCTATTTTTTTTTAAACGGACATCGATATATGTAGATAAAGGAGAGAAAATAAAGTAAAAAAATTTTTTCAAGAAAACTGATTTTATTTTTTTTCTCACCCTTGGAACGTTTGTCAGTGATTTTTGAAGACGACACGCTAAAGACTATCGATTTATCAATCTATTTCTATTTTTTTTTTCAACGGACATCGATATATGTAGATACAGGAGAGAAAATAAAGTAAAAAATGTTTTTCAAGAAAACTGATTTTTATTTTTTTTCTCACCCTTGGAACGTTTGTCAGGGATTTTTGAAGACGACATGCTAAAGACCATCGATTTTTCAATCTATTTCTATTTTTTTTTTCAACGGACATCGATATATGTAGATACAGGAGAGAAAATAAAGTAAAAAATTTTTTTCAAGAAAACTGATTTTTATTTTTTTTCTCACCCTTGGAACGTTTGTCAGTGATTTTTGAATATGACATGCTAAAGACTATCGATTTATCAATCTATTTCTATTTTTTTTTAAACGGACATCGATATATGTAGATAAAGGAGAGAAAATAAAGTAAAAAAATTTTTTCAAGAAAACTGATTTTTTTTTTCTCACCCTTGGAACGTTTGTCAGTGATTTTTGAAGACGACATGCTAAAGACCATCGATTTTTCAATCTATTTCTATTTTTTTTTTCAACGGACATCGATATATGTAGATACAGGAGAGAAAATAAAGTAAAAAATGTTTTTCAAGAAAACTGATTTTTATTTTTTTTCTCACCCTTGGAACGTTTCTCAGTGATTTTTGAATATGACATGCTAAAGACCATCGATTTATCAATCTATTTCTATTTTTTTTTTCAACGGACATCGATATATGTAGATACAGGAGAGAAAATAAAGTAAAAAATTTTTTTCAAGAAAACTGATTTTTATTTTTTTTCTCACCCTTGGAACGTTTGTCAGTGATTTTTGAATATGACATGCTAAAGACTATCGATTTATCAATCTATTTCTATTTTTTTTTTCAACGGACATCGATATATGTAGATAAAGGAGAGAAAATAAAGTAAAACATTTTTTTCAAGAAAACTGATTTTTATTTTTCTTCTCACCCTTGGAACGTTTGTCAGTGATTTTTGAAGACGACACGCTAAAGACTATTGATTTATCAATCTATTTCTATTTTTTTTTTCAACGGACATCGATATATGTACCTTGTAACCCATACCATTTTTTGGAGTCACTGGAGTTTTTTCTGTATTCCCTTGCTCTAGTTACCTTTGTTCGTAATTTTCCCTTTGAATAAAGCAGAGAAAAGTTATTAATTCATATGCAAAATATCAAACCATAGGTTCGATAACGTATGCCCCTCGTAAATACGTTCAACTCTCAGCGGCTGAGCGGTCGAGCGGTGTTGCCAGATCAATTTTACTCGTTTGGAGCTGGGAGCTAGCTTCTCGTCGATACAATTACACTAATACGAGGGTTGCATATAACAACATAGTTGGCGCCTGTCAACAATTGTCAAATGTCAAAATTAACTGTCATTTTTAGTTAACTTAAAGCCAAAGTTTCAGACCGCTTCTTTTGAAAATGTATCTAAACTGAATTTTTAAAGCTGATGAGTCTGTCGAAAAATGGAATTAATAGCTATTTGTATAACAAGGGAGGAAAGTGCTACTTTTCCTCCCGAGGATGGGGAAGTAATCATTCAAGGGAGGAAAAAGCACTTTACTCCCATAATATACATATGATTTTTCCGCCTCCCTCAAATAACAAGTCATTTTTAAATAATTTATTTATAAAAGAATTAAAAAAAAAGCTGTCCTTGCCGTAATTCGAACCATCACCTACAGGCCTATCATGAACAGTGAGCTGTGCACCAACTCGTTGCGCTACCGAGACTCGCAGAGAAGTTCTGCGGAAGCAGCTGTAGGTCTATTATAATATTTGCTAAATTTTCTTAATATATTTACCTACTTCTTGAAAATATCTTACCTTCATTAATACCAGTAGAATCCGAAAATCGGCATAAGAACCCAATCAAACTTGTACATTAGAAGTTACAGGTATAGGAACTTTGAAAAATCAGGGATATTGACATGCCTCCATTATTTTGCTTACTACCTTGAAATTTTAATAGTGTTTTTCGTATTTTTCATTGGATTTTTGGGGTAATAGAGATTGTACTGTTTCATTAACTTGTTCCAATATATCCGGTGGTGTATTATTTATATCTTCAAGTTCGCTTGAATCACTAATTTTTTAAATATTATTTTATATTTTGTAGATAAATTATAGCGTAACTGTTGAAATAAAGTAATCAGCGACCTATTTAGGTTCGCGAAAAATTGCCTTTAGCAGATTGTCATTAAGTTGGCTAGTTTGTAAGTTTTAAGAAAGAAGAAGAAAGTAGTTGATTCTAAACATACATATAGAATGACTACGTTTATTTTAAGTTACGTTTTGATTGTTTTTCTTTGATGATAATGGAATAAAAAGACTAAAGTAAAAAGTGTCTATAATTATAAAACTAAAAAACAAAAGTAATACACTTTGAAACTGTTAATCTGTCAATCGACCATAGCATGCTATACCTAATATTTCTCTGTCCTTTCTGTCTTTCTGTCTTTCTGTCTTTTGTCTTTCTGTCTTTCTGTCTTTCTGTCTTTCTGTCTTTCTGTCTTTCTGTCTTTCTGTCTTTCTGTCTTTCTGTCTTTCTGTCTTTCTGTCTTTCTGTCTTTCTGTCTTTCTGTCTTTCTGTCTTTCTGTCTTTCTGTCTTTCTGTCTTTCTGTCTTTCTGTCTTTCTGTCTTTCTGTCTTTCTGTCTTTCTGTCTTTCTGTCTTTCTGTCTTTCTGTCTTTCTGTCTTTCTGTCTTTCTGTCTTTCTGTCTTTCTGTCTTTCTGTCTTTCTGTCTTTCTGTCTTTCTGTCTTTCTGTCTTTCTGTCTTTCTGTCTTTCTGTCTTTCTGTCTTTCTGTCTTTCTGTCTTTCTGTCTTTCTGTCTTTCTGTCTTTCTGTCTTTCTGTCTTTCTGTCTTTCTGTCTTTCTGTCTTTCTGTCTTTCTGTCTTTCTGTCTTTCTGTCTTTCTGTCTTTCTGTCTTTCTGTCTTTCTGTCTTTCTGTCTTTCTGTCTTTCTGTCTTTCTGTCTTTCTGTCTTTCTGTCTTTCTGTCTTTCTGTCTTTCTGTCTTTCTGTCTTTCTGTCTTTCTGTCTTTCTGTCTTTCTGTCTTTCTGTCTTTCTGTCTTTCTGTCTTTCTGTCTTTCTGTCTTTCTGTCTTTCTGTCTTTCTGTCTTTCTGTCTTTCTGTCTTTCTGTCTTTCTGTCTTTCTGTCTTTCTGTCTTTCTGTCTTTCTGTCTTTCTGTCTTTCTGTCTTTCTGTCTTTCTGTCTTTCTGTCTTTCTGTCTTTCTGTCTTTCTGTCTTTCTGTCTTTCTGTCTTTCTGTCTTTCTGTCTTTCTGTCTTTCTGTCTTTCTGTCTTTCTGTCTTTCTGTCTTTCTGTCTTTCTGTCTTTCTGTCTTTCTGTCTTTCTGTCTTTCTGTCTTTCTGTCTTTCTGTCTTTCTGTCTTTCTGTCTTTCTGTCTTTCTGTCTTTCTGTCTTTCTGTCTTTCTGTCTTTCTGTCTTTCTGTCTTTCTGTCTTTCTGTCTTTCTGTCTTTCTGTCTTTCTGTCTTTCTGTCTTTCTGTCTTTCTGTCTTTCTGTCTTTCTGTCTTTCTGTCTTTCTGTCTTTCTGTCTTTCTGTCTTTCTGTCTTTCTGTCTTTCTGTCTTTCTGTCTTTCTGTCTTTCTGTCTTTCTGTCTTTCTGTCTTTCTGTCTTTCTGTCTTTCTGTCTTTCTGTCTTTCTGTCTTTCTGTCTTTCTGTCTTTCTGTCTTTCTGTCTTTCTGTCTTTCTGTCTTTCTGTCTTTCTGTCTTTCTGTCTTTCTGTCTTTCTGTCTTTCTGTCTTTCTGTCTTTCTGTCTTTCTGTCTTTCTGTCTTTCTGTCTTTCTGTCTTTCTGTCTTTCTGTCTTTCTGTCTTTCTGTCTTTCTGTCTTTCTGTCTTTCTGTCTTTCTGTCTTTCTGTCTTTCTGTCTTTCTGTCTTTCTGTCTTTCTGTCTTTCTGTCTTTCTGTCTTTCTGTCTTTCTGTCTTTCTGTCTTTCTGTCTTTCTGTCTTTCTGTCTTTCTGTCTTTCTGTCTTTCTGTCTTTCTGTCTTTCTGTCTTTCTGTCTTTCTGTCTTTCTGTCTTTCTGTCTTTCTGTCTTTCTGTCTTTCTGTCTTTCTGTCTTTCTGTCTTTCTGTCTTTCTGTCTTTCTGTCTTTCTGTCTTTCTGTCTTTCTGTCTTTCTGTCTTTCTGTCTTTCTGTCTTTCTGTCTTTCTGTCTTTCTGTCTTTCTGTCTTTCTGTCTTTCTGTCTTTCTGTCTTTCTGTCTTTCTGTCTTTCTGTCTTTCTGTCTTTCTGTCTTTCTGTCTTTCTGTCTTTCTGTCTTTCTGTCTTTCTGTCTTTCTGTCTTTCTGTCTTTCTGTCTTTCTGTCTTTCTGTCTTTCGTCTTTCTTTCTGTCTTTCTGTCATACTTTTTCATCGTTTACTGTCTAGGGTCAAACCTAGATACTTGACAATCAATCAATCAAGTTTGATGGGTTCGACGTTGAGTTTTCTTTTCTTAGTGAAGGCCAAAAGATGGTTTTGGTGGGGTTGCTGTGAAGTCCCACTTGCCTTTGTATAGTTCAGACCCTTTTATACGATGTCACAAAGGGTGTTTTCGAAAAACAATTGATTTTTGAAAGAAAGAAAACATCGAATTGCTGGACCATCCTCCCATACAATCCCGATCTAATCGACGACTTCTTTACTTTTCCAAAAATTAAGAATTATTTCGTGGTCAAAGGTTGCAGTCCCCAGAAAATTCAGTCAACGTCTCCAAAAACTCTGTTTTGAATATACCTACAACAAGCGAGTGGAATAACTGCTTCCAGAATTGGTTCCAAAGGATGCAAAAATACATTTCTCTTCGTGGAGAATACTTTGAAAGATAATAGTATTTAAAAGTTATCAACTGGTTTTTCTCTAGATCTAGGTATAAATATAAATATAAAAGACAATAACCCTCGCATATAATCAACTGATCGGCCGAACCTACTGTATATATTAAATAAAAACAAATATGAAAACTACACCTTCAAAAACACTTTTTTTTTGAATAAACATCATTCGTAGAAGTAAGAACTGAAAATGCTGTCGTGTGTAATTCAATTTAATCACATATAAGTAGGAGTAGTTAAATTTGTTTTTTTATAAATTTTATTTGGGACCAGGAACAAATAATTCAGTCATAAAATAATAATTCGAGTACCTACATGCGTGAACATTTTTAGATATAATATGTAACTTCTCATAAACCAAAATTACTTCCGACAATATTTCAACAGTAATCAATAAATCACTTAAACTATAGGTAATTAATACATGCTCCAATTCAATCAGGTACACATAGACAGTACAAGGTAACGGCTGAAAGGGTTCAAAACATGAAAATATAATTGGTTAGTTACACATAAAAGTAAGTAGATAATAAAATCTACACAAATTATAGTAACAATCAAATCTAATCAAAATATTAAAAATATACCAGTTCTATTTATGTTTATTCCTATTTAACCAATAATTGTTGTTTTCTTTTAATATTATTTTTTTAATGGTGTCTCATTTTATCTATTTAAAGACGCATCGGCGTGTTTAAGTCAGAATTTTTATTTAAATTAATACTGTTAACATTCTCAGAAGTCAATGTTGTTGAACTTCAACTAATGGCACTCCCAATAATGTTTGAAGCTAATGCTCTCTTCAACGTAACCAATCGCCACAACTTGATCTATTGTCATGCCACTTTGTGCCATAATGGTAGCAGAAATACGTCGAAAAACATGGTGATTTGGTGATTTTATATAAACACCGGTCATTATTCATAATCACCAATAAATTTGGTGGATGTGATAAATGATCAAATTAGGCGGTTTGTTTACATATTCACCACAACTTAACGGTAAATGTCATAAAACTAAACTGGCTAACTATAATAAAAATAAATATAAAGGCGATGATGAGAAACGTATCGTTCCGATAAGTAAAGCAAGATGTTAGATTTTTCGTGTAGGTACTTTGAACCACTTTTTACCATAATTCGCGACACACACTTTTCAATAGGCAATGGTAGTAGAAACAGGATGTTATAAAAAAGTACAAAAATATTACTACTGAGGAAGTGATTTTTTACTTGAATTTCTTGTTTTTGAGCCAGTAATAGTGTTTGAAGACATTGATAGATGATATCTTTACTATAATTTGGGTCCCCAAATTAGAGTGAAAACGACCGTTAGTTTAGCAATCGAATAATAGAAGTTTTATGTGGACGAATCTAAGACTTGTGCACGGAAAACCTAGGCACAGCCAGAGCCAAGGTACGGTCGAATATACAAACCAGAATGTAGAAAATATATCAATTTTTTGGTTGGAAAGCAATCAAACTTGTGAATGGTCGGAAGGGTTACGTTTTGTATAATTCGTCAAAAACTGGGCATATCAAGAAGGCATTTAGCCTACTTCTTATGAAGCAATGTTTGGGAAGGCCAGAAAAGTAGGATTAAAAACATCTTCATCGAACATGTTGGTATTGAAGAATTGAGATAGTTAATAACGCTTCTAAACAAATCGACATTGTAATAGAAGATAATATCATTGGAGACAATAACGATCCATCACAAAATGGCTCTTGGAGGTATACCTAATTTTTGAGATTGTGAAAAAGGATGAAGAAGAAACAAGTACAAAACTTAGAATGGGTGCTGAAGAAGGTTTAGTATCACAGGCGAAGGAAAAGTTGAAAATTTCAAACTGTAAAAATGTCTTGCTGGTAGAGTAGATGATACCGTGGAACTACGAGTACCAGATGTTGACAGAGCAAGAAGTGATCCGCGAAATCTGTTAGCGGTGATATTCAAAATTGCGAGATTTGTAGCTATAGGTATACCAGAAATAAGTTCACTATTTGTGTTGAACAAATGATTTTGCTTGACGATACTCCAAATATAGTAATATCACCCCGCAAGAATGTGTTAGAAAATATTACCTTTCAGGAGGTCAGGACTATCAGCGATGTCTTTGAAAGGAGCAATGGAAATCTTATAATTTGCTTTTGATCGCTTTAAGCGTACCTATATTAATAATTAATATCCAATGAAAAATTATCCTTCCGCTTATAATAACTAGACAGTGAGCTGTGCTGACTCTACTGGTTTTTAATCAGTAGATTTTATAGATTTCGTCAAGCCTACCGAAGATTCACCAGTTCTACCTTTGATGAACGGGCATTACAGCCATACGAGAAATGCTGGCAAAGGATAATCACATTTTGCTCATTTCATGCCACCCAACGCACAAACTTCAGCCGCTGGACAAAACCTTCATGGGCAGTTTCAAGGTTTACTATAATGAGGAGATTCGTACCTATCTGGCTTCGAACTAATCAACGAGCGATTACTCGGTTTGATCTGGCTGAGCTTCTAGGCAGAGCATTTCTAAAGACACAGACCGGTGAAATTGCTGAAAATGGTTTCAGGGCTTCCAGCATCTACCCCTTCAATTTTCAAAGATGCCGATTTTATAACTAAAGAAATTAAGTCTAAAAAAAATTGCAACATGACACCACTTGAAGTAAGGAAAAATACAAAAACTAGCGTTACTCGTAACCTCAGCCAGGATGTTCTAAGTGGGCAGACACAAATCAGATTTCAGCAACTCCCGAGAATGAAGCTGAGGCGCCATCTCCATCAATAGGCTCTGGATTCCCTGTATCTGCATTTCCTATTGCACCCATCCCTGGTCATAAAGAAAAAAGCATCGAATCGGGGGAGGAAGCCATGCAAATCTCAAGTTATCACTTCATCAACATATAAAAATGACTTAGAGCAATCACTTTCTACCTCCAAAACGGAATGTGTTTCTATAACCAACACCGACAGGGAAGGCATCTAAGAAACAAAAGAAACTAGATGATGATGTTGCTGATAGCGATAGCTCAGAAAACGAACGATTCGTTCCGGTTGACGATGACATGGATATCGACGATATCGGCCAAATCGCTCCAGATGATGAAGATGCCGCATGCCTGTTTTGTGATGGTCGCTTTTCGTAAGATCACAGAGGGGAGCTATGAGTTCGTTGCCTCATGTGCAATATGTGGGCACATGAGCTATGTAGGACAATTATGTTTGTGATTTTTGCAAATAGTTCATTATTCCATATGATATGATAGGGGCCCATATTTCACACAGTCTGTATTCTTATGTAAAATTGACATACTTTCATATTTTTTCTAAAATCACAGTAATTTTTGCCTCTTTGAAACTTGCTGTTGCTTCTACAATTATAGAATATTCTTTGGGCTAAATGTCGGTTGAATTTACTTTTTTCGGTTTTCTTCTCAAAAAATATGAAAATTGTTAGTGAAAAACAAAAAGGGGGCCCATATTCGGGTCTTCTTCTCTAAAGATAATTATTAAATTCGCCATTGTGAGTTGTGAATTACACAAAGTCGCCGGTTAAAGTAAATATTTTTTAACATTTTATCACATTCACCGGCATTATTGGGAATTATATATAATAACCGGTAATTATAAATAATCACCAGTTTATTACCCCTACCGTAATATATAGGTACACTTTCTTTTATCATATCGTAAGAAGGATCGGTCTGTACTTAACTTTTGGAGGCGAAATTATAAATACTGTGGATAAATACGTAATGTCCGGTACATCTATGAAAAACTTCCGCAAATCATCTTCATTGAATACATATCCTTCTTTCTCCTACTAATTGCACTTTTAGGTACAAATGATTTTATATCGACTCTTTAAAACTCTAAATCGCTCGTGTTTTATAGACCTTTTTATCCACTTATACTTTCTATATTATTACGAAAAGATCTTGACGATCTATTTTAAAATTTGATTTATTTATTTCCGGTAGCGCCACTGACTGGTTCAAATCTCACACTAAACACAAACTTGAAGCTAATGATTCTAACAAGTTCGTCAATCATATTCGAAATTAAATTTTTATGGAGATATAAAAGTTATGTCAAATGTTTAGATGTAAAAGATTGGTTTATTGATGTTACAATATCATTATGGGTCGTCTTTTCTTGGGCACGTGCGAACTGCCGTTTACTAACGTGACAATAAAATTTTTTAATGACGTAGTACATCACTTTACCCACTGTCATTCACTCAGATTTAGCGGCGCTTCCTTCATAAGTAGGTAAAGAAGAAAAGAAAACTATAAACATATATATAGGTATGGCATGTCGAGAAGAGCCTTTTGCAAAGAATCAGAATTTCTGAAATTGTAGTTTGAGAAAATTAATTAAGAAGGTTACCTAAATAGTTATTTGTGTTTTTAGAGCGTAAAGTCGTCATTTTCGCTATTCATCATGATTAACCTTAAAAAGTTCTACTGACTAGGGATGTTAAAAAATAATCGATTTTTATATAAATCGATTATTATTTTCTTATAATCGTTTTTAGTTATCGATTTTTATAGTAATATTAATCGATTTTTAGTAAATCGACTTTATAAATTACGTGTTTAAATCGATTTTCGGAAACGGCTCGTATTATTTATTGACTATTTTTCAAAGTTTTGACAACTTTTGGCGATTATTGACCATTTCTCAAAATTTTGACAATTATTGACCATTTTTCAAAATTTTAAAATTAATTGACCATTTTTCAAAATTTTAACAATTATTGACCATTTTTGACAATTATTGACCATTTTGACCATTTTTCCAAATTTTTGATAATTTTCGACCATTTTTCAAAATGATGACAATTTTTAACCATTTTTGACAGTTTTTGACAATAATTGTCCATTTTTAATAGTTTTTAACAATAATTGACAATTTTTAACCATTTTTGTTAGTTTTTAACCATTTTTAACCATTTTTCAAAATTTTAGACCATTTTTCAAAATTTTTGACCATTTTTGATAATTATTGACAATTGTTGACAATTATGGACCATTTTTTCCAAAATTTTTACCATTTTTGACCGTTTTTGACCATATTTCAAAATTTTTGACAATTTTTCAAAAACTTCAACAATTTTTGAAAATTATCAACTATTTTTCAAAATTTTGACAATTTTTAACAATAATTAGCCATTTTTGACAATTTTAATAATTTTTCAAAATTTTTGACCATTTTTAATAGTTTTTCACAATTATCGACCATTTTTCAAAATTTTAACAATTTTTGACAATCATTGACTAATTTTGACAATAATTGTCCATTTTTGACTATTTTTAACCATTTTTGATAGTTTTTGACCATTTTTGACAATTTTTAAAAATTTTAGACCATTTTTCAAAATTATTGACCATTTTTGACAATTGTTGACAATTATGGACCATTTTTCCAAATTTTTGACCATTTCTGACAATTATTGACCATATTTCAAAAACTTTAACAATTTTTGAGAATTATCAACTATTTTTCAAAATTTTGGCAATTTTTAAGAATTGTCCATTTATGATAGTTTTTGACAATTATTGGCCATTTTTGACAATTTTCCAAAATTTTTGACCATTTTTCAAAATTGTTGACCATTTTTGATAGTTTTTGACATTATCGACCATTTTTCAAAATTTTAACGCTTAATCGTTTTCAGTTATCGATTTTTATAGTAATATTAATCGATTTTTAGTAAATCGATTTTATAAATTACGTGTTTAAATCGATTTTCGGAAACGGCTCGTATTATTTATTGACTATTTTTCAAAATTTTGACAACTTTTGACGATTATTGACCATTCCTCAAAATTTTGACAATTATTGACCATTTTTCAAATTTTAAACAATAATTGACCATTTTTCAAAATTTTAACAATTATTGACCATTATTGACCATTTTGACTGTTTTTCAAAATTAGAGACCATTTTTCAAAATTTTTGATAATTTTTGACCATTTTTCAAAATGATGACAATTTTTAACCATTTTTGACAGTTTTTGACAATAATTGTCCAATTTTAATAGTTTTTAACAATAATTGACAATTTTCAACCATTTTTGATAGTTTTTAACCATTTTGACAATTTTTCAAAATTTTAGACCATTTTTCAAAATTTTAGACCATTTTTCAAAATTTTTGACCATTGTTGACAATTATGGACCATTTTTCCAAATTTTTTACCATTTTTGACAATTATTGACCAATTTTGAAAATAATTGTCCATTTTTGGAAATTTTCACAATAATTGTCCATTTTTGGCAATTTTTAACAATAATTCTCCATTTTTGGCAATTTTTAACAATAAATGTCCATTTTTGATAGTTTTTTAAAATTATTGTCCATTTTTGACAATTTTTCAAAATTTTTGACCATTTTTCAAAATTGTTGACCATTTTTGATAGTTTTTGACATTATGGACCATTTTTCAAAATTTTAACAATTTTTGACAATTATTGGCCAATTTTGACGATAATTGTCCCTTTTTGACAGTTTTTGACCATTTTTGACCATTTTTGATAGTTTTTGACAATTATAGACCATTTTTGACAATTTTTGAAAATTTTGACCATTCTTCAAAATTTTTTAAAATTCTTGACAATTATCGACCATTTTTCAAAATTTTAACAATTATTGACAATTTTTGGCAGTTTTTGACAATTATTGACCATTTTGACAGTTTTTGACAAAAATGGTCCATTTTTAACAGTTTTTGATAATTTTCATATAATCTTTTTTGATTTTTAATCTGATAAATTGTTAAATATTCACCAATTGAGTAAATTCGGAGGGCGTGGTTTGATTAAATAAGCGAGCGAAAAAGATTCCTTTTTTGCGCTAGAGCGTAAAGTAACAATCCTCGGCCATTGTCGACTTTACGATTTCATTTGAATATAGTAATTAGTCATTTTACGCGCGACTGTAGAAAAAATTGTTTTTAAATTCAATGATTTTGTACAGCAGTGTTGGAAAGTTCCCCAAAACATTGAAAGTATAATCTGAATTTCTTTTTGAATGAACTTGACAAAAAATTTAATAGAAATAAAAAATTACTGGCAGAACACCAAATTCACAAAAAAGCAATCTGATGCTTGTATAAAAATTCTGGTCTTAAAGTAGTTTTCATCCATATTTGTCTCCAAAGTTGGGGTAAATCTGTCTAAGTTCTTGGAGTAACTGTGGGGGTGGTTCATTGGGATTCAAGGCTCTTCGTAGCTGGTCCCAAGCATGATCGAAGGTATTTTGGCCGGGCGATCGAGGTGACAGCTCCAAATACGGAATACCATGGAAGTCCAAAGCGTCTTCGACTACTCTTGAGAGGTTGGTCCAATAGCAGCATGAAACAAACGTTGATATAAGATTGTTCTGTATGTCCATTAGAACAAAATGCCTCACCAAACAGCAGCTCTAGCACCTCTGGGGACGTATTCTTAACTGAAGGAGTAGATCTACCCGAGAGAACACATATTCTGTCTTTATTGTGCTTGTTAGTCTGTCATTGCAGTGACAAAGACAAAATATCTGTTCTCTCGGGAAGCTTCACTCTCTCAGTCAAGAATATGACCCTGAACGGATGAACTTCCTGCAATGCTCTTCGATTTCTGAGCACTTTCTCCCACGATTGCAGTTTATTATAGTATATATTATATTCCAAGTAGATACCTACATATTTGCCGGAGTCTGGTATGATATTTCAATAATTAAATTGAAAAAAACACCAATTCAGGGTAGACATGTGATGTTTCTTCTTCTCCTTTTTCATATCACAAAATGAAAAAGTAAAGTTCAAAAGATGGAGAGATTTTTAATTAAATTTTTTTGTTTTATACACTAACACAGCGGTCTGAAAAATCCCAGTTAGCGGGATAGAAGAGTGCGAGATGAAACTTGTAGCAGTAAAATATCCCAGGTGCAATGCAGTTAACGTCATATTTTTTAATTAACTTAAAACAGAAACTTGATACTAAGGATGTTGTTAGAAAGTTTAATAAATTGAAATTTTGAACATAAAAGTATGATCTGTCGAATAAATTTTCATTAAAGAAATAAAGTTTATTACATTAACTTTATAATAATTTATTTAAAGTCTTCCTTCCTTCCACAGACATACTTCAAACGTCTCAATCAGACCATTTCTTAAGCATGATTATTCGTAATTTCATCAACTGTTAATATATTGCCAGCGTGTGAAGTATCTTGTGATATTGTGGAAGGTCCAGGTTGAATGATGGGGGCAGTGTTATGTCTATGGGTGCTAAGGATGGCGTTGTAATTTATGGTGGTGGTGTTAATGGAACGATTGGTAGCAATGCAACTATTGGTGGCGTCAATACTGAAGGCGATGTAGCACTAGCGTAATTCGTTCAGTTGACGTTCAACAACATTGAACAAAAAGTTCTAATGTTATCCATCCATTTTTTGAACAACCAAATGCTGTGTTTGGTGGAGCTCCTTTTTTTCAGTCTGCTACGATGAGGTAGTTGAAATTTTTCAGCAAGCTCGAAGGCAAGTTTCCTGAACTCAGCGGCAGTTGATACGAACAAACAGGACTCTAAATTTACCAAATGCTGCGCTAATCTCTCTTCCATATCTGGTGACATATCATTAGGTCTACCAAATTTTGTTCTTTCATTCAAACCCTTCAAATATCGTCGCAGTGTATGCTTTGGTGTGTTAAATCTTCTACAATCTTCACTGAATCCAATTTTTCCATTCCTTTGTTCATATCTTCCTGCTTCCAAGTAGGTATTGTATTTTCTCTTCTCCATAATATTTATTACCTGGTAAAAATAGCACATTCCATGGCGTCCCAACACAAAAAAATAAGTATTGAATGCTGTTCCGAAACGTTTGAAAATGGCGTCTACCAAAAAACACAATTTTCAGTACCTAATGATTTGTTTGAATGGTTTGATTGTTTCAACTCTCAGATACTACCAGCAATATTTCTATTATCAAATAGAATCAATAGATATAACAAATTCCAAAAGAAAATACTTATAACGAGTAAAATACTGAGTGAGTTTCAAGTATGGAACACTTCAATTATCTCGGAAGCGGCTTTTGTTGCAATTGACCTCAAAACCACCATTTATAAGTAATAAAAGAAAAAAACGATTGATTGTTGAATAAGTAGAAACTTCCAAACTTGAGCAAACACTTTATACTGTTCAGTATGAGAACAAAGAACTAATTAAATGTAGGTACTACCTGATGCGGTTACAAGTAATAAACTTATAATTACTTGAGTATACATTGCAAAATAAATTTACAACTATACAATTTCTTACTTGTACTGTACCCTAATAAAAAAAATGATAATAAATTATGCATTTAATTGCAAAGCCATGTCAGCAGAGATAACAAAGAATTGATTTCACATACGATACGGGCAGCAAGATAACTGTCCTATCACTTATATCCTGAAGACATACGGCCGAGTAGAACCGGTGCCGGCGTATTTTTCTTAAAAAAAAGAAGTAGGAATAAATTTTAAAAGGAAATTGCGGAGCAGAATCTCATAAATGTCAAGTAAGATAACTAAGGCTAAGGCGTACATTGAATATTTTTTAAAAAGTTATTATTGCTCGAGTGTCTTACGAATTTTTTCAATGAAATAACTTCGTTATGGTTGAATGTTTTATGTGGTCAAGATTCTAATCAATATATCCTTCATTTTGTTTCGTCGTTATAACAAAGATACTAGGTTTATATGAAAGAATTCAAAAATACCTATATAAAAATGAAAATATTGTTACTCCTTTAGGTACTATCTCATCTTTCTTGATTTCTTCAACTTTTACAATATAATACCAATTAAGTCTTACTTCGAGATCACATAATTAAAAACTTCAATATAGTCGGAGAAATACCTCAAGCCCCTTTTTCTTTCTCTATACATATAAAATGTATGAAAAAAAGTTATTATCAATAAATCAATATTTATTTATATTAAAACTTGAACACATGGTGTATTCCTATTTTGTGACTTCCTATTTTGTGACTAGATCTTTTAGAGGTAAAATTTTTCCGGTTTTAAGACAAATTTCTACCTGTTAAAGGCCCCAGATAAATTCCCATTTTGTGACTAGCTTTAATTAAATTATAATCCTTTTGCTACGAATACCTAATATTATTAAATAGTAGAAAAGTTTTTGCTTGATATACTAACCAGAAAAATGAAATAAATTAAACTCTCAATATAAAAAAATTATTGTTTTCGGAAAAAATTATAAATAGGTACCTACATACTACATCCACAATTTCATAATCATAAAATATAATATTAATAAAATTATTGCATATTATTAATAAATGATAAATTGGTTAAGCAACGGCCAACATCAATTCTTTCCTCAACCAAGTCTTCTACAGTTCGTCGAATTTGTTCGTTTACTTTAATATATTTAATTTTTCTACGTTTGAGAGTCATGTGTAAATCTGATTATGAAGATTATATACATTGCTTCCTCCTTTAAGGCTTGGAGGAGTTAATAGTTATTTGTGTATTTAGAACGTAAAGTAACATATTGCCGCTTGAGAAAGAATGTGATTTTTGTATAAATCGATTATTATTTTCTTATAATCGATTTTCAGTTATCGATTTTTATTGTAATATTAATCGATTTTTAGTAAATCGATTTTATAAATTACGAGTTTAAATCGATTTTCGGAAACGGCTCGTGTTATTTATTGACTATTTTTCAAAATTTTAGACCAATTTTCAAAATTATTGACCATTTTTAACAATTATTGACCATTTTTGACCATATTTCAAAATTTTTGCCAATTTTTCACAATTATTAACTATTTTTCAAAATTTTGACAATTTTTAACAATAATTGTCCATTTTTGACAATTTTTGACAATTGTTGACCATTTTTGATAGTTTTTGACAATTATGGGCCATTTTTGACAGTTTTCCAAAAGGTTTGACAATTTTTCAGAATTTTAGACCATTTTTCAAAATTATTGACCATTTTTGATAATTATTGACCATTTTTGATAATTATTGACAATTGTTGACTATTATGGAACATTTTCCCAAATTTTTGACAATTATTGACCATTTTTGACCATATTTCAAAATTTTTGACAATTTTTCAAAATGTTGACAATTTTCAACAATAATTGTCCATTTTTGGCCATTTTTGACCATTTTTGATAGTTTTTGAAAATTATTGGCCATTTTTGATAATTTTTCAAAATTTTTGACCATTTTTTAAAATTCTAACAATTATTGTCCAATTTTGACAATAATTGTCTATTTTTGACAGTTTTTGACAATTTTTGACCATTTTTGACAATTATTGACAATTTTTGATAATTTTTGATAATTTGTGAAAATTTTCGACCATTTTTAAAAAATTTTTGACAATTGACTATTTTTGAGAATGTTTGACCATTTTTGACAATTTTTGACCATTTTTCAAATTTAAAAAAATTTTGTAACAATTATCGACCATTTTTGAAAATTTTAACAATTTTTGACAGTTTTTGAATATTTTTGACAATTTTGGACAATTATTGGCCATTTTTGACAGTTTTTGACAATTATGGGCCATTTTTGACAGTTTTCCAAAAGGTTTGACAATTTTTCAGAATTTTAGACCATTTTTCAAAATTATTGACCATTTTTAATCATTATTGACAATTGTTGACAATTATGGAACATTTTCCCAAATTTTTGACAATTATTGACCATTTTTGACCATATTTCAAAATTTTGAACCATTTTGACCATTTTTGATAGTTTTTGAAAATTATTGGCCATTTTTGACAATTTTTCAAAATTTTTGACCATTTTTCAAAATTTTAACAAGTATTGTCCAATTTTGACAATAATTGTCCATTTTTGACAGTTTTTGACAATTTTTGACCATTTTTCAAATTCAAAAAAAAATTTTAACAATTATCGACCATTTTTCAAAATTTTAACAATTATTGACAGTTTTTGGATATTTTTGACAATTTTGGACAATTATTGGCCATTTTTGACAGTTTTTGACAATTATGGGCCATTTTTGACAGTTTTCCAAAAGGTTTGACAATTTTTCAGAATTTTAGACCATTTTTCAAAATTATTGACCATTTTTGATAATTATTGACAATTGTTGACAATTATGGAACATTTTCCCAAATTTTTGACAATTATTGACCATTTTTGACCATATTTCAAAATTTTTGACAATTTTTCAAAATGTTGACAATTTTCAACAATAATTGTCCATTTTTGGCCATTTTTGAGGGCGTGGTTTGATTTTGCGCTAGAGCGTAAAGTAACAATCCTCGGCATTTGTCGACTTTACGATTTCATTTGAATATAGTAATTAATTGTCATTTTACGCGCGAATGTAGAAAAAAAATATTTGGATGTTTTTTTGCAATTCTGAATTCAAACGATTTTGCCATTCTTCCAAGAAATTAGTTGTTCGGTATCTTTGTTTATAGCAAACCCACATCATCTGAAAAATATTATTATCCATCCACTGTTCTACGAAATAATCGTTAAATATTTGTAAAAGTGAAAGCTGCAGCCTGATAAATTTATATTCCGAAAAGTCTTTTTAAGAGCCTGTAGGGTTGCAACTTCATGATTGATTTTAAAACTTTGTGGTTCCGATCCTGTTACATTATTTTTAATTAAAGAACAAAGTCTGGTATATTCTGTTTCACTTTCATCGGGAAGTAATTTTTTTCTTAGAAAATACATATCATTAAAGAGATTATTTACACCTGTTAAAGAAAATAACCGCAATTCGAGATTAGGCTTAGCAATCCTTTTCTTGACCTTTTAACCTGTCACCATAATCTGAGTGCGCCATTATAATTTAATTGGAGCTAGTCACAAAATAGGAATTTATCTGGGGCTTTTACAAGTAAAAATTTTTCGAGTCGCAAAATAGGAAAGATTTTACCTGAAAAGGGTCTAGTCACAAAATAGGGAGTCTCAAAATAGGAAGACACGGAACACATATCAAAAATGTGGTCAAAAGAATTAACTACGAAGGAAAGATGTTTATACGGAAAGCCAACGGATTTTTCGAAAAATACATCGATCTTTTAAAAAGTTTTTGTAAGTCAGCGACCGACCTAACTGCCGAGTTGTTGGGGATGTATTACCAAAAACTGTATGGAGAACAAAAACTATCATTTGGGAAATTATAAAAACAAAGCTAAAAAAGGATAGGTAGGTAGGTCACAAAGTTTAACGTTTTCCGCCATATCATTGACAGCACAGCGGCATTTAAATTGTTTGGTCAGAGAGTAAAAGAATCGTCCATCAATATATTATTTAAACTAATGAATCTCCGAATGATGTAAGTCGAACTTGGAGTGAAAAATTTGAAAAAACTATCATTACATGGAACATTGCGACAAACTAAATTGGGAAATTGAAAAATTTGTAGACGTTTCTGATTTCTATCCGATGAACAATGAAATTATTATTAACAAATAGTTCTATGATGTCTTCTACCATTTCGTCGAACTGTGGGTGGAGAGTGTTTTCTTAGATATTCGGTGATCTTTTAACTCAGCGAAGTGTTGTAAAGTTAAACAAAGGTATAATAGCAGGTAAAAAATATTAAAAAACGTGGCTTTAAACTGATAATTATAGGTATCTATAGAAAAAAAATAACTGAAAGTTTCGAAGTTCAGAAACAAACTACCTACTTATTAATTTTAAGTGGACGTAACATGAATCAATGTTGATGTCTTCTTTGTTAAGCGTGTAAAGCAACGTTGTCATTATGTTGAACATTAATGTTTGAATACTTACATGTGATATAATAATAAAATTTAAAACGTTTGATCTTCATTAAAACGTTGAAATTTCATAAGGCATTGTAAAAGCTAACGAAGAAAATTTATTTTTAGCGAAAGTAAGGAATATCAAATGACATTGTGATGGAAAAATTGGTTAGATATTAATAATAATTGCACCTTTTTTACTCAGTTTCTAGAGTATCTATAGTTTATTTCAACAAGTTTACATATATTATTGGAATGCAATAATCCCCAATCTAACAGGTGTTTATCGGATATGACAGAATTGTACTTAAAATTGACATAAGATTTTACAACATAGGTAGATGTTGCGAGAATAATTCCTTTGATAAAAAAACGAAAAATACACACCATATAAGCAGAAAGTGACTGCACTTGATAGTAATTCCTTTACATCTTCTAATTTGTATCTTTCTCGCAACGAACTGTTTAATTTCTGCTCAAACCAACTCTATTGTGTTTAACTCGCAGTGGTAAGGGGGCAGCAGTAAAACACTAACACCTGCTTTTTTGCAGTTCATCTATCACATATTTCTTATATTTTGACTTATGTTGTTTACTAATCTCATAGAGACGGGATTTGGTAACGCTGTGATTAAATGATTACCTTTATTTTGTAGCCATTCCATTATTTCAGCTTTTCTCCATGAGGAGGTTAGTGAGTTATCGAGAACTACTTATGAGAGATCCTTTTGGAATATTTTCCAAAACCGACTTAAACCAGTTTTCAAACACTTGAGCGTATGTCATACCAGTACATTGTTGTGTTTTTATACCTTAGATGCCATCTACATAATGGATTACTTTATGCCCGTGCGGGCATTAAAGCGCAAAAAAAAGTTTTCGAATAACTTATACTTTATTAACAAGATATAAATTCACGTTTATATATCTAATATTATTTGGTTGTATTTACATAGAATTGGCAATTCTGGAAGGTTCAGCTGATAGCTAAGTTTCCTGCAGCAAAGGTTGACTCATAATTCATTGTCTGGGTCTCTAGTTTCTGTAAGGAAATGCGAGATCCAGGAGGTAAGTCATCCTTGAAACCTCATTTTTTGAAGATATGCTGTCCTCTAAATAACCTTCAGCAACTGTGGTACTCTTCCATCCACCATGGTGCTCCATCGTAGTCATACTTGCTCTGCTAAAATAGCTGCCAACGTTCGACATAAACAATGACCAGTGTACTTTTCAGCGGCCTTGTCTGTAGCTTAAAAATAATCATTTTTCTGAGCAGGCATGTGGCCGGAAATAAATATAATCTCTTATAAGTTTCAAAGTATTCATTTCGTCTTCATCAACAATGATGAAAACTTGTTTTTTGTCAGTTTTGGTTTCTGACACCGTTACAACAACGACTGATTTTCTATCTTCTACATGTGTGACCAACATATTTACCAAGTTCTTGCCGCCGACATCCACCAAATACACCAAATAATAATGCGACCTTGTTCATTGAAAAAGTTTCATTTGGTGCCTCATCATGAATAAATTTTCTCTAGATAACACACTGGATTTTTTTGGTTGGTACCCTTTTGACATTTGCTTTGCATAAATAATTATTATGATAGTCGCCGGCAGTTTTTGAAGTAAATACTAACAAACCATTTTCAGTAAAACCCGCCAATAATCAAACGGCGACCCTTACCACAAGGACCTTCAATGCCGGTTGACCATCCATCCATAAACGCTTGTTTACAGCTTTTAATATTAGAATCCTGACAAATCTTAGAAGGGGCATGTCCTTCGTTAACCAAAGTTTCATATTTTATAGTACATACTTGTATATTCGAAGTTTTCTTTTATAAACTTAAAAACTGTTGCACTTAAAATTATTTATTTTTTAATAGTTACCTACCTAAAGCTACTATTAAATTATTGTAAAATATTTTGTCTATTTTGAGTACCTACAACTCCGTAATATCCGATAAACATCTGTTAGTTTGGGGATTATTGCATTCCAATACTCAATGTACTTATTGAAATAAACTATACTTAGTTGTCAATTTTACCGAAACCACAACAACCACTTCTTATTATAAAAATAGAACGAAAGTGGAATGGAATGGTAAAGGGTAATGTCAAACATATCCACTCAACGATTGGTCTTACAAACAAATCCTGCGAAACGAAGTTTAAAATTGAATGATTTATTTTTCAAAGCGCTGTACTTATTTAGGAGTAATACAAATGAAAGTGAGAAAGCAGCCTCACCCAGAAAGAAACATGAAACCCTTTAAATAGCCCTCAAATTAGGTGTAGTCTTACAAAAAACCTCGTAAAGCAGGAATTGTATGAATGGGAAATGAAAATTCAAATTTTGACAGAAAAAAACACTCCATGAATTAAATGAGGAAAAATTGTTTACCAGCAGGATGTCTACTGATAGTCCAGTAAATAAAGGATCCAGAAGAGATTATGCCTGCCGGTCCATGAATTTTCCGTGAAGGGTTTGACTAGTAATTGAACATCCAGAAATTTCACATACTTAATCGCTATTTTGGAGGGTATTCCCGGCCCCACAGTTCTAAAAATTGGTTTCCCGCCAGTATCTCCTAAAATATAGCATTTAGAGAATTTTTATATAGGGAAAAAATGAAGATCAGGTCCTTTTCTACAAAAATGGTTTTTATAATTTTTGCCTAAAACTCGATAGTTTTCGAGATAATGGCCCTCAAGCGGGATCCTTCTGTTGAGCTCCCGCTCCGGAGTCGTATGAGCGGGTTCTTTGTGACCGGGCGAACAAATTATTCAATATCTCGGGTAAAAATGCATATTAATTTACGATTCAAAATTCAGTTGAAAGGAGAAATCCACAGTGGACAACAACATCAGTTCAATAGAAAGAAAAACATTGATAGTAGGGAGTGGCTGTGTAGTTTTTTATCCCGGCATCAATCCATATCTGTAAGAATCCCAGAAGCTACGTCAGCTGCCAGAGCTCAGCTTTTATCAAGCCACAAGTTGAGAAATATTTTTAAAAATTACAAGATATAATTGAAAAAGAGAACATTCATCCAACGATGATTTACATTATGGATGAAACTGGGCTAAATACGGTCCAAAAAACACAAAAAGTTATTGCCAAAAAGGGTAAAAAACAAGTCGGTGCTAGGTTTAATTTTTACAAGAAAAAAACTGAACGAGACTTTGTATGATGGTGCTCCACCTGGCACTCTCTCCTTATATAATGAATCAGCCTATATGACTGGAGAACTGTTTCTTAAGTGGATCAAACATTTTGTGCACTATGTTAGACCTACCTGCAGTAACAAAGCTTTGCTCATCCTTGATGGTCACGCAAGCCACAAACACCTGGAGTCCTTGGAATTTGCGAAACAAAATCACGTCATATTATTTTTTCTGCCATCCCATTGCACTCATCGACTTCAACCGCTTGATGTCGCATTTTTTGGCTCGCTGACAAAGTACTATGATCAAGGAGTAACAACTTGGTTGATGGCTCATCCAGGTCGGACGGTTTCAATTTATCAAATTGCTTCATTATTTGGACAGGCCTACAGCAAAGCTGCCACCGTTGAAATAGCTCTCAGCAGATTCAAGGCTACCGGTATTAATCCCTTAAATCCAAACATCTTCCCAGTCTACTTGTTTTTACCTAGCTCAGTTACTGACATAAACCAAAACCAATATGAAAAAGTTTCAGATAATGAATTGGTTAGTAATTTAGATATCAATCACTCGGTATCAAACCTTCCTTCTACAAGTTTGTCTAATCAATCTGATTGTTTAGCTGTCCAGCTTTCTACGAGTTCTGATAACCAGCCTTCAACGAGATCTTCTAACCAACATTCTTCGAGTTCTTCTAACCAACATTCTTCGAGTTCAATTAACATCATCCCAGACTTTGATAAAATTTTGACAGAATTGTCACCAATGCCGATAGCAAATAATACGACAGAGCGTCGAAGGACAAAAAGTAGGTATGAAAGATATTTGCGGGAAACTAATTTTTGGAAATTTGGGACCGGGAATAACCCCCCAAAATGGCGATGAGCTGTGTGAAATTTCTGATGTTCAATTACTAAGCAAACCCTACCCTTCACGGAAAATTCATGGACTGGCAGGATTTTTGTACACTTTGCCTACTTTCCATCCTTCATTTACTAGACTATGATCTTTGGTCAGGGAATTCCCCACTCATGTAAAATGGGCAAAGTTAAAACAGGATTTACGAACTTCAGATGCTGTTGGTGAAAAGCTTCGATCATTGAACAAACTACTTGACAGACACTTTGTTTTGAAACCCGCATCTTGATTTGGATAAATACATAACAAGCAATTTATTCATTTATTGGCAGACTTCATTTATATCTACATTATAATTTAATATTTATAAACATCGTGTAAATCGGCATTTTTCAGTAACCAACATCGCTTATACCTATCGAATGTTTACATTCGTCGACAGATGTTTGTTTTATTTTTGAACATGGTTCTTGTGTTGAAATTAGTTAGTTTTGTGAAGCAACTAAGAATACTTTATCCATTCGTTCGAATTGTATTTAAAAAATGGGGATCAGAATAATCTAACTGAGTGAATACATTCTACAAGGAGCTAAATCACTATGAGGGGATTTTTTGACCTCTCCGTTTTTTGCTTGTTGTTATTATTTTGTCCGGTCGAGTGATAAACCGTAGAATTTGTTGGTTTTCTTGATAATTATTTATTATTTTTCCATTTATTATTGATAAAATTGTCAAATAAACTCACCAAATGTTTTTATAGTTCCAGTTAACACATTTATTAAACCAAAAAATAATGTTATGGCGGAATCTGATTTTATTAATACCACATTAAAATCGTATTCTAATTTCACTACTTCTACAAATTGTACTAAACTAGCGAGATTTTAAAAAGAACTAACTTTCAAATAATAGATCTGTCTTCAACTCTTTTTCGTACCTAGTGAGGGTAAATATTTACATTTCGTCCTTCACAGTGATTATAACTCTTATTGTTGGAATCACTTTCTCCTCTTTATAATTCTTTCTTTTCATTATGCAAGGGACGAACGAAATCCTTTTTATAAGCAATTTAAATTCAAGGATAGCCATAAAATTAGAATTTTTTTTTACATTTTCACAGTTTATACCTACAACGTCATGCTCGAAATATGTAGGTATAATTATTAACATAAATATGAATATTTTGTGCTGACAACAGTTTAAATTAAATTAAACTGTGAGGTCGGTTTTACTTTATTTTTTCACAGAGGAAGGAAAATATTAACAATTTATTATGTCCATATAATGTGAGTGTCAATTTTTTAAATACATTTTTCTGCTTTATTGTTACACCCTATATAATTATGACTTAAATCGTTGGAAAGCATTTTCTACGGGCTTTATAACGACGTATCACAAGTAGGGGGTTGCCATTTGAATTTTTGTAGGTGGGGTAGGTGGGGCATAGGGGGTTGATGGAGGTGCGTTCTCTCTTATGTCATTTTAGTTCGCCCTCTCTACCTTAGAAACGGTTTTCAATTTTTTTTAAATCTCTTTTCGTTCACGAGATACAGCCCATTGTAAGTTTGAAAATTGATACCCTATATATTTGAAACAAGTTCAACAAAATGGAGGGTAGTTATTTTTTGTTGGTTAGCCTAAAAATGAATCACAGTTAAAAACCATAGACGCTTCTATAGATTATTTTTTGTTTTTATTTAATTATGCGGTTTTATCAAGAAATGTCTTATGTGAAGTCACGCCTAACAAACATAAAACTTATACTTAGTTTAAGCGAGTTTATTTCTAAACGTGTTGGTCGTTTTACGTTTCTCGCTCCAGTCTCCGCTATTATACAGGGAGATATTTGTTGTCAACCAGTGCAATAACTCTTTGATTTTATGAAGCTTGCTTTCTTTTAAGGCCTCGCCTTTTAGTTACTGAGCTAGCACATTCTCAGAACGAACTTATCGGTATAATGACTGAAGAAAAAACATATTAGGTATACACAAAATTTTTTAAAAAACGTATTTTTTGATAGATCGTCTATTATTTTGCCTAATTAATCGTAGTTTTGTGTAATTTCCTGTTCATTCTGTTATTAAAGCATTACGGTTCTTCAATAGTGAGGTATATAAGTGTTTCTTAACCTCTTACATAGCAGCAAGAACATTTTTTAAAATACATCTTTATGTTCTGTGTGCTTTCGGTACGAAAAATAAGCTGCTAACGAAAGCCAATTACCGGTTTTGGCGCAGACAATAGGATTTTTGGAAGGCATTATCGAAAATCCAAACATTGATCATCGGTAAATCAAGTAACTGTAGATTTGCTAATTACACAAATCTGCAACAAAAATGCTGTCTGGATGCTTTCAACTGATTTCTATGTACTTATTTAGGTGTTTTGAAAACTAAAAAAATACTCAAAAAATTCCAGAACGTCAGGTTATTATGCAAAACGAAAAATTTTATTATAAAAAAGAGGTTTTTTGTGCTAACTTGAAGTCATAAATAATAGATTCTTCAAAGAGAAGCCTTAAAGCAGTTCTGATTCACAATAGCGGTTTCCATACTTCAATTCCTGTCGGTCATTCCGTACATTCCGAACTTTTGGATTTGGTTCTTTGCAAATTAAAATATAAAGACCACTTTAGGCAACTGTGCGGTGATTTAAAAATCTTGGACATGTTGCTCGGACAACAATCTGGGTTTACAAAATTCCCTTGCCTTTTGTGTCTATGGGATAGTAGAGACCGAGCAAATCACTGGACCAAAAAGTATTGCATGAAACTTTGGTGCCTCCTCATAAAGTTCTTCTACCACCGCTTCACACAAAGCTGGGATTGATGAAGCAATTTGTAAAGTCACTTCCAAGAGATGGAGTTTGCTTCAAAGTTTCCTGACCTCTCGTAGGCAAAGTTGAAGGAAGGTGTTTTCGTTAGAC
The DNA here is from genome assembly GCA_947563755.1 of Lochmaea crataegi. Classification (NCBI taxonomy): domain Eukaryota; kingdom Metazoa; phylum Arthropoda; class Insecta; order Coleoptera; family Chrysomelidae; genus Lochmaea; species Lochmaea crataegi. The sequence goes on along the minus strand of OX387423.1, from coordinate 85,592,760 downwards.
CAGATATTAGACGGCTTATGGCTGATACACAATTCATCACAACCATGACGGATCCTCAAAGAGATGGATGGATTGCATTTAAAGAGGTCATAGAGACATTTTTTAGGTAATAGCAAAGACTCTAACTACAAAAAAATCGTCAAAAGAATGTTAAAAGCATTTCAAGCTTTAGGTTTAGTTTAAAAGTACATTCCCACCTCGACTACTTTCTAGAAAATTTAGGAGATGTGAGTGAAGAGCAAAGTGAACGATTTCACCAAGATCTTAAGGAGACGGAAAAAAGATACCGGGGAAGATGGAGTGTCTCAATGATGGCAGACTACTGTTGGACGCTCCAGAGAGACCTTCCCACCAGCGAAAATGAACCAAAAGGAGTCTCACAGGGAGAAAGGAATGTGTTTAGTGCTATGCTAACTAATGAAAGTAATTTAGATAAAAAAAATACCCAAGTTCTGTTACGCAATTTTATTTTTTATTTTAAGATGATACGATGAAAACGTGACGTTCTATGACAAAATGAAAGTCATCTTCGGATTCAGTACACCCAAAAACATAAGAATTACCCAAAAAAAACAGTTTCAATTTTTTTTGATTGCAGACTTGTGTTATTTAATAAGATTCAGAGCCTCTATTGGATGTACCTAGACAGTTTCAGATTATGTTTTGGATGCAAAACAGAATCTTTGGGACTTTTAGAAACCAGAATTGAAAAATTGTGAGGGTTTAAAGAAAATGTACGAGTTTTCGGTTGGCTCGTAGACTAACTGCATCTTTGATACCTTGCATTCCGTACAAGACAAATTTATACACCTATATACGTACACAAAACGTTAAAAATAACCGTAGAAGGCAGGGGCCATCAAAATTCATTCAAAACGATGAAATATTTCAAAATGCGCTCTGGTAGAGCTCCACCTTACTTTAAAGCTGACACTTCATAAGCATAATTTAAAAATAAGTAATGGAGTATAATAAAGTAACCATTTTGTAGCTTTGTATCTCAAGGTAATCAGATCGTAGCAAAAAGATCTTATAAATAGGGTACTATTTTGAATCGTGAAATTTTGGACTAAAAATGGCTGTTTTTTGTTAATCTTCTAGATCGTGAAAATATCTGGAGATTCTACATTCTAATTTGTCTAATTTAAAGTTATTACCTACTCTCAATAATTGTGGGATTGCGACTAGTGATGAGGAAAGCAAGAACCAAAACAGTCCTGGTAATGGTCTTGGTCTTGGTCTTGGTCTTGGTCTTGGTCTTGGTCTTGGTCTTGGTCTTGGTCTTGGTCTTGGTCTTGGTCTTGGTCTTGGTCTTGGTCTTGGTCTTGGTCTTGGTCTTGGTCTTGGTCTTGGTCTTGGTCTTGGTCTTGGTCTTGGTCTTGGTCTTGGTCTTGCATTCTCGGTCTTGGTTTTGGTCTTGCTTTTGTTCATTCAGTCTTGGTCTTGGTCTTGTTCTTGCTCTTGTTCATTTAATCTTGGTCTTGGTCTTGCTAGTGTATGTATGATCTTGTTCTTGGTCTTGGACTTGCAAAATCACAAGACCAAGACATATTTTGCTCATCACTAATTGCGACACTGAAGAGGGTTTGAACTCCAGACTAAATTGGAAGAATGTGGATTGATTTATACCTACCTAGGTACTACCAACATAATATTAAGACATTAGTTAGTTCACGGATAATTTTATAAATCAACATATTTCTTGTTCTCATGCATTCAATATGGGAAAAAACTCCTTGGTTTTGTATTTGATTTTTACAATGATCTGAATGTAGTTCTTTTAAAAATAAACATTTCATGCGTTAATACTCATTTTTGATTGGTTGCGAATCACAGAACAAAGATAGATCAATTAATATACGCTGAATATATAGATAATATTGGAACCATCAAAAAGTTGGTGGTGATTATACAGGGTGTTGAATTTATTTGGATGAATACATTGCAATTCTCAATTAAACTTACTCTACTGTTAAGTTATATTGAAGTTTGTCTTTGGCTGTGCACCTCTCCACCTATTTATTTTCATTATTCATCAATAAGGACATAAATGCATGTATTGAGTTTAATTGAGGGGATTTTTTTTTTAAATGTTTTGTGTAGCTTACAGGTAAAAATTAGTTAAAAATTGAGACAGTACTGAATGAAAAATTATTTTTCCGCCTACCTTTATCCAAAGTATACATTTCCTGACCCCATTATAGGGAGCAAAGTCGTATGGGTAAGTGCAGCAATCTCTTGCAAAAAAGCGAAAAATTTCGAACGAAATTATGGGAGTCGCTGAAGTTAATGATATTGAATGTAATCAACAAAGTACGAATACTTCCGGGGGATACCAGTTGTATAATAATGTTGTTAGTGAAAATATCACGAAAATTGCGTTGGCTCCAGCTCTCACTTCTAGTGGTATTCAAATAACCACTGCTCAAAACTGCACATTTAACATTAGTATAAATAATTACTCTACCACAAATTAAAAATATGTAGGATGTATATACAGATTGCGTAAAATCTTATCTCGACATACGACCCTCACAAGCACGACAAGGACAATACGAACAACACCACTTGAAAGAGAGAGAAGAATTGTTCGTACACGCCCATCTAGATGGGCGTGTGCGAACAATTCCTCTCTCTCCCTCAAGCAGCGTTGCTCATACTATCTCCGTCGCACCTGTGCAAATCGTATGTCGAGATAAGATTTTACGCAATCTTTATATCTATATATGTATGATGAAAATAACGCGCCTATAAGTTATACTGTAGCTAATTCTTAGCTTTAGTTCTTTAATAAATTTTGTTTGTTAGTTTCATAAATAAATAATTCAATAATGACTTGGTTATTTGAGGGCGGCGGAAAAATCATATGTAGAACATGGGGGTAAAGTGCCTTTTCCTCCCTTGAATGATTACTAAGTAAACTTCCATCCTTGGGAGGAAAAGTAGCACTTTTCTCCCTTGTTATACAAATAGCTATTTCTTTTTCAGTAAGATTTTGTTAAATAAATAATTGTTTAATGTCAATGGGGGAAGAATTAATTTGGATATAATTTACCTTAAATTAAAATTTTATACGATAAATTATGTATGCAGCCCAAAAAGTTAACTTAAAATAAAGATTCATATTAAAACTTCAATAAAAAATTTAAAGAAGTTGTCTTTCTACATTCGTTGAAGATTGAGATAGCTAAAACCAGATTTCTAAGCTGACTAATTAAAGGCATTAATTCGTAAAAATACAAGATTCACTTAGCATATAGTTAAATAAAGGTTTATATATGATAATTTGTATTTTTTTTTAAATGTTTAATAGGAATTTTTTTTTGTGGTTATATTATTGAGATAAATATACTTTTAATGGGTTTTATTAAACATTTATTGTAATTTATACCGTGTTATTTCTACAACTGAAATTATATGGAATTATACCTAACTGTAAAATTTTTCAAATATTTGTACCTAGGTACTTTTATATCTGATCGCCATGGAATTTTAGGTTGAGATCTAATACAGCTAATAAATTAAAGCAGAAGCTAGAAAATTAATTACAGTTTTCCAATCTTTATTACAACCTGTTGATTCAATTATGAAAAATGTTGAGAATATTGCGCACGAAAAGGTACTTTTAGCCTATTTTAAAGAGCAATTTATGCAGAAAGGTCTTCAAGTTCATGGAGTTATTATTCAATGTTTCGTATGTATGTCGTAGGTATTTTGGGGTAACAATCACTGAGACCTAAAAAATTTATTGTGTCCCCTTTATTGATTGACTGATTGATTAGTTCGGCACCACCAGTCAGAGGCTTAGCTCCTCAGCCTTTAGGATTTTTGTGCTCTTGGTTATACCGTTTATGTGAAGAGACCAATAGCCCTTATCAGGCTGAACAGACTAGGTCCTTCTTGGAGAAATCTTCCTTTGGATACTCTAGTACTACGAGTCTATATCTCCAATGAGAGAGTGCTTCACATTTGAAGATAATGCGAGAGGCTGTTTCCTCCTCTTCCATGCACAACCTCCCTATATATCCATGCATGTGCTTCTTTAGAGTACAGTGACCGGTGAGTAATCCCGTCACTTTCCTTATCTGGCCCCTGCTGAGGTTTAATATTTCGTTACTCAGCGTCTCCGAGGGTTTTTTGACCAAGAGTTTGCTGTGTTCCTGTTTTGGCACGTGTCTCCAATATGTCTGATGTTTAGTTTGAATCCGCCGAGATGTACGACCACGAGCAGATTTTGATATGCCAAATACTGGTTCAAGACCAGTGAATGCAGTTTCAGACCCTAGCTTTGCTAGGGGCTTTTCATTGCCTACAATACCCTTGTGCCCCTTGTTACTTCTACTTAGTTCCCGAGGAAAGTCTCAGAGACTAGTAGCTCCTTTAGTCCTATTTCCCGGAGGAATTTTAGGATATCTTCAGGCTTTAACTTAGGTAAATGTCCCTCTTCTAACCAGTAATCTCCTAGGATTATGTATATCGAGGTTTCTTCTTCCATGCCACAAAATCTACATTCTTCTTCCTCCACTATTTTGAGCTTTTTCAGATGCCCATATAGGCGACAATGTCCCTGTTAAAACTCTTAGTGCAGTTTTACTTTGACTTATGCATTCATTTGATCTCAATAGGTTATAGTCACCCAGAAGAATATTTAATTGTCTAGATCTTTCCAATGGTCAGATCTTCTTTTTTTCGGCTTTCTTCCAATATTACAGTGGAGCTGATACCACAAAAGGGTTCTGGCCCCCAAAAGGGTGTTTCAGTCCCCCTTCTTGCTAGTTTATCTGCTATTTCATTTAGTTCTTTTCAAGTGTGGAGAGAAATCATTATCGGTTGTTTCACCGATTGCCTCCTCTGCATAAGAAACCGAAAAGTTACAAATAAATAACAGAACAATGGAAAAATTTCGACCCTTAGTCCAATATTAATTTATTAAATTGCAATAGTTTTCAATAAATTTTTCATATTTTTGTCCAGTATACCTAGATATTTTTTCATTATGGTCCTCAGTCCCTACTCTAATGGAATCATTATAGCACTCAGTCCGATAAAGTATCTTATTTTTGCGCGGAATATAAAAAACCATCTAGGTATATTTTAAGAAACCTACAATAAAATGAACTTCAATCTCTGTCTCAATTTACCGATACAAATGCAAATAAAAATGTATCAGTCTAGCTATAATAATAATAATAATGAATATATTATCGTGAACCTCGACTTTTATTGATGCAGTACATTTGCCATCGTTGTTGCCATTAGTAAAATTATCATTTATGATTTACGATAACTACTTCTGAAACTAATTAACTTTTTAAAATTCCAGATCAAGTCGATCGCCATCATGGAGTAAAGAAGTCATCACAGTCTGAGTTATTCCACATCTGTCCCACCGCCGGCCATCTTAGGTGAGTAGACATTTCTCGTTTTGTGTATCTTTTTGTATCTCGACGGTAATTGGGAGCGCAGAGGAGGGGTCCCGAGCAGAGCCGGCTTCCAATAATTATAGATAATAAGCAGACAAAAATATATTTTCTAGAGTTTCGGTTTCATCTCTCTAATGATAGAAAGCCAGTTATTATATTTTTCAAAGGAACCCATGTATTCCAATTTCTGGTCATGGCAGAGGGCGCCAGGTAAATCCCCTTACCATAATATCTGACGGCAGAATAATAACCATAGAGATACTACAGATAGAGGCAACAAGCCAGCTCGAAACCTGTCAGCATGTGAGAGATAGATAGAAAGTCAGAGGTTCATGATGTCTTTCTCTTATGACAAAGACAGAAAACCGCTGATCGTCTGTCTCTTCCTCTCTCACCGGGGTTCAGAAGGACATTTCCACTTACACAGCGGCCTATGGCTTGTTGCCTCTATCTGTAGTATCTCTATGATAATAACAGCCAATCATAAAACTCGAGTTCAAGTTGTTTCCCGTTGTTTCCCGAAAATATCAAAAATTGTGATCGTTATGTGGTAAAATAATTAGCTGAATGGTCCAGCACAGTTAGAATGAGTATAGGTCTTTAAAAGAGAAATTTGAAGAATAAAGAAAACACTCTAGGTGCAAGTAAGTATATGCTAGAATCAAGATGGATTGCCCAATTATAAAAAATAAATTTAAGATGAATGAAGAGATGTGTTACTGAAGGATATCAGAAAATACATATAGGTATATATCTTGATACCAGATTGGTTCTGGAGAAAATGCTGAACTATACATTCACTATCGAACCTGACATCAAATTTACAATGAATTACAATTGTATGCCAAACATTTAAGGACTGCTCCAGGACGCCTCGGTGAAAAAACACAGATAGATAGACGATTTTGAGTCCGCATGGGATCATGGATGGTTTTCTTGTTATTGTTAAGTGGGCATCTGAATTGTCAAGATAGATATTTAGTGAATGTTTTTACACAGTTTTCAACAAGCCGATCCTGAAAATGTGTGTCTGTGTGTATCAGTGATTGGGAATGCAGAGGCGGAGTCCCTGTTGACATATTTATCTGATCCGGCTGGTTTTATCAGACGCGGTTCTGGTTTTCAAAGTCGTTTATTTTTAGCTCTAAACCGCCTTCCTTAAATAGCTTGTGAGGTGAACAAGCTGAAGAGACCGGTACGTACAGAAGTTTTTTTTTAATGCTTTCCATGCATATCTTTTCTCCGATGTGAATAATAACGGTTTATCGCTCCTTTGGGCCTTTTTTTAGGTACAGGGTGGAAAAAGTGTAAATATTTAAGTAGAATTTTTAAAAGTACGTTGAAAGTATATGGATTGGTGGAGCTTTGGCTGCCTTTTGATAGGCAGTGCAGCCGCCACTCAAAAAGACAAAACCTTGGTGCAATTTTTATCCCCAATCACATTATAATTGGAGTTTTATCCACACTTATGAAGCATATCCACTTTATACTCTAGTGGAATAATGAAAATACAATCGTAAATCAATTACTTTTTAATTATTTATTATTAATATTAAGACTAACATTTATATTGATAAGCATTTCTTTTTCTGTTTTATCATATTTCACCTCCGCTAAAAAAGTGTCACAACTCAAAAAATTCCATTAGTGACTTAAACATACAGCATGCTTTAAGAATAATAGATGTTTCTTCTACAAAAAAGTAAGTAACAGTGGATAGCTCCTCTTGTAAGGAACTACTAGTACCAGATGTACCTTGGATCTTCCTTGCGATATCGAGCTTATTAGATATATAGAATCCTCGATATAATTTTCTGCTATAGCGAAGCTTCTCCACCCGCCATGTCGTAAATGAGCTTCTGCGTTTGCCAGATTAAAAAATGAAGCAACTCTTGATTCCAACAGGTTGTGAAGTACATTTTTGATTACTGTAGGTATCGTAAAAAGAATCTGTCGTTGGATAACTTGATCGGACGTAAGGACATATATTTTCTACACGTCTCTACAGAATTGATCCTTCTTCCGTAATTCTGAATTTTCGTGAAATACTGGTCTTGGTATCTGGTATCGAAACAAGCAAATATGCGCCTCTGTCTTCTACATCACTGATTTTCAAATTCGTCAATCCACAACAACGTCAGCCTCATATACCCCCATTATTAATGCAATCAAATATTCTTTATCGTAAGCCCTTTTCATACAAAGATTTTTTCAAGATTAGTTTTCCTTCAGACTCACATTTATTTTTGAATAAGGTTGTTACTGTCAATGTAGGTTCCAAATACAATCGACTTGAAACCCTCTCCCCGTAATGGCTTCTGTATTTAGGAAAGCTTTTAATATGTTCCCTTATCCATTTAGTTTGCGACTAGCTGGATGGTGCCTGGTTTGTTTGCGAGGTCGTTTTGGTACTACTATTTTTACAGTACTACACAACAAGCTGTTTGAGCATACCAAGATTTTAATCCATGAAATTGTCCATGTATTTTTTTCTGGATTTCATCAGGTACGTTATCTTTACATTTCAGTCGGCAAGTACAATCTCTGGCGATAAACATTTTAAAAGACACAACATTACCTCTAATATGTATGTATTCTTCACCGCCATCTCTTTTTGCCCTTCTAACATGTTTTCCCCAACTGATCTCATTTCTTAACTTCTTTCTTCCGCTTTTTGTAACGTCTTCAACTACTTCATCTTCTCCAAGGTTTTCCATATTTGACACATCTAATGCAGGTGTATTCTCATCGGACTCCGCAATCAAATAAAACAAGATTACGCATTTATCTATATATTCAACTAGGGCATACAATATAATAATAAAAACTTTAGAAATTTCATGAATGTACAATTTACAAACATTACAAAATAGTTTTTAAAAATATTTAGAAGTGCGAAAAGTTTTTGAATTTGGCAGCCCCGTATTTTAATTTACTTACCCATAACTGGATCGTCGGCCATATCGGAATTTTCTGATGGCTCATAGTTATCGTCGCTAGATCCAGGAAAAGGCTCGGAATCACTTTCTTCATATGCTTGCAATGCAGAAGAAATAATTCTACGCGTGGATAAAATACTATCTAATACACATTGTGCGCCATTTGCACCGACTCACTGTTTAAATGTACTTAACTAAGTCTAACTATAGGTCAGCTTAGCTAAGTAACCATGCAGTTTGGCATCAATGCACATTCTAGGAAATTTTTATAAACCTCCCATAAAAAGATCTAAGCCTCTTATAAAAAACTCTAAAGCCCTCATAAAAAGCTCTAAACCTCTTATAAAAAGCTCTAAACCTCCCATAAAAAGCTCTGAACCTCCCATAAAAAGCTGCAAACCCCCTATAAAAATCTATAAACCTCTTATAAACAGCTCTAAACCTCCCTAAAAAGCATGGATTTTTAAAGGATTTCTAGGTTTTCCTAGGATTTTTAGAATTTTTGGGTTTTTTAGGATATATAAAGTTTTTTTAACCTCCCAAAAAAAGCACTAAACCTCTTATGAAAAGCTCTAAGCCTCCCATAAAAAGCTCTAACCCTGTATTTTCAAAACTTTGCACTTAATCTAGTAAAAAATAATATACTTGAAGGCAGTGATTCATTCGTTATAAATTTTTTGATATTAATTATAGAGATATATTTGGAGTAACTACTTTTATAAAATAATTAAATTATTGTTAATTAAAATTTCTAATGTTTAATTTAAGTTATTTGGTAACAATTTTTCGATTTCATATGCCATTATTGTCATTATTTGTTTATGGTATTTGTTTCCAGTTTGTTGTTTGGTTTGGGAATTATTGTGATTTGGATTTTTTGATTTACCTATACGATGAATTATTGCATACAGAATGGAAAATAACTCCCTCAAAAGACCTAGAGAAAAACCGTTTCTCATATTATATTTCAATATAAATACATAATAAAATAATTTCTTTGTAAAATAAAAAGTCTTTTAAAAAGTTAAATTGTCCATTGTATGGTATTATTTTGGCCGAACAAATACCCGTTTCGTAAACCATGTTCAGTTATTTCTAACACATCTTAACCCTAAACTTGACTTAAAATAGTCGGTATAATTGGCTCTAATACACTTATACAATAAATAACTATTAAGGGGGCGTTCATAAATTACGTGAGACATTTTTTAGGATTTTTCGACTCCCCCGCCCCCCCTGGTGAAATTTCGTAAGATTTTCCTCTACTCCATTTGTTCTATTACTTTAATTTGAGACTAGCAACGACTAATATACAATTGTGATTTGAGAAAATTGTTTATAATCACTGTGATAAAATTAAATAATAAATACTTCAACTTAAATTAATAAAATATTATTCTAATTCAGTCCAATTTCGCCATATTTTTACTCTAGAAAAAATTTTTACTTTAATTTAACTTTACTTTCAGGCAATTTTACATGGTTTTTTATTGAAAAAAAATTATGTGATATTTGTTAAAACCCCCCCTCCCCCAAGTGAGATTTGGAAAGATTTTATATTAGATGAATTTATATTATATTAAATATATAGATTCCTTCGATGTTTTGATGATTTACTCATCTCTTTCGGATACAGTTCGGAGATAAAAGTCCCTTCCTTACCGCCCTCCGTGTTTTTTCTTCCTATCGGTGCTTTCCGAGAAATTTATAGGCTAAGCGTATGCAAAAAAAAACTTACAAAGCCCTAGATAAGATTCCAAGTTCTAAAAGTAAAAGGGTATTTTGCGAAAAGCAAAAGCGTATCTAAAGATGGCTTTGTTATGCCGCTCACGAGTATATGGGCATGGCCCTCACCCTTATTTTACGACAAGGGTTTTCATTTCCGAAGGTTATATTTTTTGATAGTACCCTTTGAATATGCTAATATTGTGCAAGGGACTCTACGACCTTCGTTTAAATGGCCTTCCGACATTGTACTTGTTATTCAGATGTTATAAAATATAAAATGCATGTAATACTTTGTTATAAATGGAAAATAACAAAATTGTTTCTACCGGATTTTCTAAATTTAATCGCGGTTCTTTTACGATGGCAAATCATTTTACAGGAGAAAGTTGATGTAATTTTTATACCAGAAGGTAAAAAAGACAAACCAAACAACACTTCCAACGTGGAAAAAGTTACAATTCTCAAATTACTTTGTATGAATTGAAGATATGGTAGTACCAAAATTTAATTTTTTATAAATAAAACGCATAATTAAAACAGCTAAGAACTGGTTCTGGTCCAACATATGTCGTTGCTGAACCTCTTCTCGCGAGTTCATCAGCTTGTTCATTTCCAGAAATATCGTTATCTTACTTTATAGTGGCCTGCCAGTTCATTTTAGCTCTTTCTGGCATTCCTCTACCATGTCTGGATGTTACCTTGCGGCTATTTAAAGCTGCAAGGGCTGCCTCTATTCTGGCAATTGGAAAAAGCAGTCTCGAATATGGTGGTACCTACAAGGCGCCAAAGAGACAGGCCAAAGAGTTTATCAAAGAACTATCGCCAAAATTCACCTACTCACCTAGGATAGACGAACAACCAGGATCTTAGTTGGGCTATTGACTCAACAAATATCAGATTTACAGACATAACCATATTCAGGATTTGCCAAGAAGTTGAGGAAACTTAAGCATACATAATGTGCTACTGCGAAGGTCCGACAATGCTAAAGTTTTCGACAATAGGCAAGGAAAACCCACAACCCTTCCAGTATAAAAGACCTGAGGTCTGGCCAATGGAGTCTAATAATGAGGACAAGCCTATACAACAAACACACAATAAATCTGCAAAGGATGTAGTAGAGAGACTCCTAGAAGGACATACCTAAGCAACATATTAATCTTTTTCAATCTAGGTTAGGCTTGAAGTAAGTTTTGTTCAGCTCTTCACTGCATCTTGTGAAGCTCAATTGTGGCTTACACCTTCCCATAATTGGTGATTTGTTATTCTGTGAATGATCTTTAAGACCCGAAGGAAACAGTAAAACCTGACACAAAACATACCTGAAGTAGGTTCATATGCTCTTTTGTTTCATCACCTTCCAGGCAGAAGTGGCACTTCGAATCTTCTGACAGACCAAGTTTTGTTGAATGATATTTTGAACAACTATAATAAGAGGTCTAATGTTACAAAAACAAGCTTGTTCAAATGGGTATAACTGAGTATCACTGAGGTAGATCTTAGTCGTCTCCCCACTTCCTATAATATGATGTGCTTCGCAATTGGTATTGAACCTGATGTATGTTTTGGGAACTAGAGACATAGCTACTGGACTGGAGTATGATGTATGAATACATTTGGTTATTAATAGGAAGACCAGTGAATTTTTAAAAGAGAAAAGCAGGAGATAGTTTTAATTGGTCCATATATCGATTACTGGAATGAGTCAATAGTAAAAAGACATTAAAAGGCAATAATATCACTACCAAGCTGACTTAGAAGACTCCCAGTGATCAAAATGTTGGCTCTGGATCTATGAACAGTCAAGATCAAATAATAAAAGAGCATTCTGACTATACATTTTTCTGAATGATGTGAACAAAAGATCGGCAACGATAATTAATTTAGAAAATCGGCTAGAAGAAAAATGTAATGCTTTGAGAACTATAGCCTCCGGAAGTGACCAGCATTAAAAGATTTGATTTCGTCTTTGATCATTGGAATGTTGAGATCTCTAAATCTATAACGTAATTCCTTGCTTCCCATGGGACATAGTATTTCATTTTGAAATGTTTCTATTATTTAAGGTAGTTGTTTGTCATATGACAGTAAATTACCAATTAAAAATAATAAATTTTATTGAGTATTTCAGAAGAAAAATCCAGATTAGTGCCGTTTTATGTCAAATTTGAATATAGATCAAATAATTCCCTACTTCTTTTTCGCCCTGTATTTGAATTCAGTTTAAGTTTCTATAAATTCGTTGTACACTTTTTGCAGATTCCGTATTACGGGCTTTTCGATTTTTCGTTGAAAGCACTGTCGAGTTTGGATTCTACTCGATAGATGGAGCCACCGTAGCAGACATGAAAATATCAAATTGTTGCTTAAGTTTATTGATAATAAGAAGTATGAAAAAGTTTAATGAATAATATTTATTATATATTCAGTTGTTTTTACTGAACGTCAAGGTATTACTTTGTATAATTGACATTTTTAATTTTAATGGAATTCGAAATCGAAGAGGCTTCCATCAGTTTACATGTTTATGACGTTTATTGATTCGCTCGATAAACATTATTGTGGAAATATTGATGGCTGTAATTTTGTTCCATTTGTAGGACGTTTTTGACGATAATTTTTAACGCTAGAATACCTACATAGAGTTCAACACCCTGTATAATTAGATAGGAGTACCTACATGAATAAAAATCTATTGAAGCCAAAGCTTTTTAATTATTATCAAAATTATTAAAAACTAATGATTTTTAATATATTTATTAAAGCAAATATACATGGTGAGTCAAAGCTTATGTAAATTGTTTTTTCAATAGTTTTTAGTGGATCATCAGACTACTATTATCATATTTCTATTTTTATTAAACAATCCCCATACAAAATAGGTATATATCCATTTATCATAATTGAGAAAATAATGTAGATACTTACTTTACTTTTAACCCACCGTGTATTTGATTTAATGAATATTTACACATTAATGTTTATAAATGTTGATAATAATTGAAAAGCTTTGGCTTCAATAGATTATTATTATTATTCTATTACTCTTATTCAATTATACAGGGTGCTGAACTTGTTACGATTTTGACGCAAAATTGGTTATAACTTTTCCAACCAATATTATTGTAATGAGTAAGTGAACCGGAATTCAGTTTTAGATTAAAATATAGGGTGTTTCATTTAAAAAACCATAACTTCGAACTGGCACCGAGATATGTAACATTGTTACTAATTTTGAAATATGAAGCTTAAAGTTATCTACACTTTTTTATGAAAACCTTTTTTGGGTATCTTTCCTACTAAGCTAAATCGCACTAATCCATCACCCTGTATAATCAATTATGTATTTTTCATTTCTTAAATGCATCAGAGTAATAAATCTTCGAGACTCTTGCAAAACCAATACAGGATGAATCATCCAAGTAATATAGAAATATTATCGTTTTTTCTATTTCTGTGTCGGACAGATAGCTTCACCCCATATCAGGACGAGTTTTACGGTAATTTCTATTGTCAAGAGATTAAAAATTAAGTTATTGCGGTAGTCAGTGGGCTGAGAATGAATAAAATATCTTCTGTATGTTCTTTGTTAATTATTTTGGAAAATTGAACCACAAGATGTTTTATATTTTTTAATTTAACGTTTCGGCAGCGTTCCAGCTACCGTTATCAAGAAATTTTAAATTTTTAAAATTCTTATCCATTTCTGACACTAACGAAAAAATTCGACAGCTAGACAATCATTAATATTTTGAAGTTTAAGACTGCAAAAAATGTATTATCAAACTTTTAAGGTCCATTCACAGTAGATCATATCCTTGATAAAATATGAAATAAAATATCCTTTGTGTGGCATTCTAATAATATTATAGTCTACTAGGAATGGGATGCAGTGAAGTGCACGCTCCAGAAACGGTTTTATTAAGGATAGCGCTTTTTTGCTTATTTCGGAAATGTTAATAAAACGCGTTTGATGTTACTTTTTTTGTGATATGATTATTTTTGTTTTAAAATATTTCTAAGTTAGTTTTGTGTATTGATTAACAACAGTTCCAATGATAAATCATAAGAAAACCTGGATAAAAAATTATGATAGGTACCTACTATTCTGATAACGCAGGTAATAGATTATTGGAAATTTCTCTTTCTAACATTGGTAACCAAATTTGAGTACATTCGGCTGAAATCTAGCTACACATTTATCCGCATTTAGTTGTAATTTAACTATTGGGCTCTTTCAATATTATGTGCCACGAATCCCATTGAATATGTTGCCCCTCTTTCCAAGCAAGTTTGCAAATAAAGAACTCCCTATCTTGAATATACTTTTTGTGTTCATTTATTCGGATTTTTAATGGTCTAGAGATGTTTCACCTAATTAAAATTTATCGCTTTCACAGGATATTTGATATAAATAAGCAGTTCTTCATTTTTTGGCTCAGTTTTTGTTAGTATGAATCTCAACGTAATGTTAGATTTGAAGCTAATTCGAATATTGAATTGATTACCAATTTTCTTAATTTTTTCTGATAAACGCTTAACATCCGCAATAGAACGTCACAATGACGTCATTATCTAGTGACTACTGGTCAATAGACGTCAGTCGCCCCAATATCTACAACATTTTGAAGTGAGCCCTTATTAACGATGTTTAAATAGCAAATTAAATAAAATTGAGCATACTGGCAATTCATTATATTTCTAGCTCCATTTATTTTCATTTTTTACAATAAACATCTAACTGCACACCATAAGATAATATAACAGTTAATCTTCAATCTAAAAAATAAATACATACAAAATGTAACCCTAAATATCTAGGTCCTTTTGAAAATTGCGCTCTTTTCTACCAATCAAAGCTTACATTCAAGAGAATCACAAAGTTGCCAGATCATAACAAATTTCTTTCATTACATGAGCGATCTTTTCATTTATTTATTTTATATAATGTTTATTATACGGTATTGTTAAGTTTTTAAAAATTATATTAGTTGAATTATTATTATTATTGGGTATTAACAATGAGCCATTCCCTATATTTCTAATTTCTTTGTTTATAAATTTTGTCGGGTAATTATTGTTATTTAAAACTGACTTTAGTAAAGTATTCTCCTTTATGAATTCATTATCTATTGAACAAATGATTTTGGCCCTATCGTATAAAGATTTTACTATCTCTCTTTTTACGCTTAAAGAATGATTGGATTCAAAATTCAAATAGTGTGTGTTGGTTTACGGTAAACACTTGTCTCATACCCTGTAGATGTTTTATTGATAAGAAGATCTAAAAATGGAACAAAATTGTTATTTTTAATTTCAAATTTTATAGACTTTTCTCCTTCATTTATATTTGTTAAAAAATCATTCAGAGATACTTAAGTCATAAGGCGAAAATGTCTACATATCTTCACCATTTATAATTTTTGATTATTTACTATTTGGGCTTCAAAATGTTCCATGTACTAAAATATTTGATAAAATTGGTGAGTCGCAAAAGAATAATGAAATAAATGTTTTGAATAAATCTGAATTGTACACATTTTAAATCAAACGATTCATGTTTAAACTCATATTAAGTACGCTTATGGAATTTGGCCAATTGATAATTGATTGATTTATTGCTCCGCTGGATTTACTATATTTCAAGTTTGTATTTTATCGAGTTAACATAAAAAACAGGTACTTACTTTGCTTAAAAATCTGCGTGTACCTAAATCTGGATGTTGATCTTTTGAGATGTTTCCGAATTTTGCAAAGAATCGCAATTTTTTTTTCATTTGAAATAAAACTCCTTATTTTTGTCAAAATTTTATTATATTTGTGTGTTGTTATTAAGAAGACCTTCTTACGCTGGTATCAACAATTTTTTTTTAATAAGTGTATCCAAAAAATTTCTTTAACTCACAAAAAAAATTCTCCCAAAATTTCAACTCGATATCACAACAATTGTGCTGGCGCATGGGGGGTCCCCTTTTTCATTTAAAATACATTGAAAAAAAATTTATTATTTTTTCTTTTATAAATATACCTAAGTAAAATTTTTTTTTTAATTTTCGTTTAAATGTTCTTGCAGGAAATTAAATTGTCTACAAAAAATTGCTCTTTAAGTTTTTTCCTAAGCTTGATGGGAAAAAGTGACAGTGCGTAGAAAAACAGAAAAAATATAAAATTATTAAATGTCGAGAATAATATTTTTTAATGGGAAAAATATATGATAAAAAAAAGGTGAGCGGTCGTCGTTTCAAAAACTTTGGCCATTTTTCAAAAATTTTGACAATTTTTAATAATTATTGACCATTTTTGACAGTTTTTTATAATTATTGACCATTTTTTCAAAATTTTTTTACAATTTTTGACCATTTTTCAAAATTTTAACAATCATTAATCCTTTTGGACCATTTTTGACAATTTTTGACGAATATTGATTGGTTTCGACAATTATTGACTTTCTTTGATAATTATTGACCATTTTTGACAATTTTTCAAAAATTTTAAACATTTTTCAAAATTTTTGACAATTGGTTGACCATTTTTGACAGTTTTTGACATTTTTTCAAAATTTTGACAGTTTTTGACCATTTTTGATCATTTTTCCAAATTTTTGACCATATTTAAAAAATTTTGACAATTTTTCAAAAATTTTAACATATTTGGCAATTATTAACCATTTTTTCAAAATTTTGACAATTTTTGACCATCTTTGACAATTTTTCACACCCACAGGTGTGCGAGCTCAGTGCGACAAGAGAGATTGTTCACAGTCGCTTGAATGAGTTATCGCGTGATGAACGCTTTTTCGTAACATCACACGTTTCACGAGTTCACTAGCCTTCACAAAAGTCCTATGTCGTGCAATAAGAAGCAAGCTTCAATTTAAATTTCATTGGATTAGTTGATTATTCAGAAATCTGGCAACACTGTTGCGTGACGAACCCTTATTCGCTTTTTCGTAACATTACACGTTTCACGAGTTCATTAGCCTTTTCAGAAATATGGCAACACTGTTGCGTGACGGACTTTTCGTAACGGTTACACGTTTTACGAGTTCACTAGCCTTCAAAAGTCCTATGTCGTGCAATATGAAGCAAGCTTTAAAAAAATTTTTTTTGAATGTATTTTAAATGGGAAAGGGGACCCCCCATGCGCCAGCTCAATTTTTGGGATATCGAGTTGAAATTTTGGGAAAATTTTTTTTTGTAGGTCAAAGAAACTTTTTGTATACATTTATCCATATTTTTCTGACACAGTCCAATCACTAATCACTGTTAAAAAATAAAATCGATCGAGCGTTGATTTCGACTTCATTTTTGGTTGAAAAGAAAAAACACTAAATTACTAAAAATATCCTATGGTCCTATTTTTTGTGATAAATTAGAAAGTCGCCAAAAATAATAGTTCAATACTATTAAACGTTCTACAAAATTAGAAAAATTAATTTCCAAAGAGCAGACCGTCCACTAAGAAGCAACAACTACTTCTCGGGCTATATGCCCCGACAGACATTGAATTACACTAAAGTAAACGGGGTTGGTATATCTGTTAAGATAGAACCAACCATTCTGGTTTGCGATTAGAAGGAATAACATCACTTGTGGACCGGTTTCGGCGTATTGCGCCTCATCAGCACAAGGTAGAAGCTATTCGTCCAGAAGCTCTGAGACCATAATCCTGGACTAGATACTACGTTGATACCTCACCAATACATTAGCCTCAGTTAAGAAAATGCTAAGAGTGCGATATCAGCGACATCTCTACATCTAATCACAAACCAAAATTCTATATCGACATAAAACCATCTCGGTTTTGTAGGTATTTACTTAATTACAGTTAACTGTAAATAATTGTCATATTAGTAAAGCGTGATCTATAGACGTCAAAAAATAATAGTTCAATACTATTAAACGCTCTACAAAATTAGAAAAATTAATTATGTAATTAAGTAAATTAGAAAGTATTTACTGCTTACTGATTGATATTTTTTTATGGAATTTTCCTAGTGTTCGGTTACAGTATTTCATCAGTATTTTATATGTGTAACTTTTAAGCCGCTGGAGATACGGAATCAATTACATTTAAAAAAAGGTTCCAATTTTTGTGTTTATCACAATGGTCCATCGTAGTCCCTGTTATCCTGAATGGTTCCGGATAAAATCGGAAAAATATAATTTATCCATTTATCCCTTAGTTGTTTATAAAAACTATTATTATTATTCAAGTGTTACTTTGTTAAATTGGGAGTAAAAAGGTCTAATAAAAAATTATATTGAAAATACAGGTGGTGGTCGATGGTGGTTTTGAAATAACGAAACGTCTAAATGTAAATTTCAACTTATTAAACCCAGTACGGTTTATTTAACGTAAAATGTTCAAGTGGAGTTTTTTGATAATTTTTGTAATAAGAATGCTAAAGTGAATGAAAGGAAATGATAGTTTTCGGATTTTGTATATTTTATCCGAAACGGTTAGGGATATCAGGGACTAGGATGGATAAGCATAAAAATTTGAACCTTTTTTTCTAATTTAATCGATTCTGTATCTCCAACGGTTTGAAGGTTACCCATACAATACCAATGAAATACTGGACACCCTATATATGTAACCGAACACTAGGAAAATTCCATTAAAAACTATTAATCAGTAAAAACTTTCTAATATATCTCAAAATTAATTTAACTTCAAGAAAATAAACGCAATCTGACAACGCTGCTAGAACTAATACCTGATCATATTAGTGTTAAAATAGGGTAATTTTTTTAACAAAATTTTCGATTTTGTAAGTAAAAACTGTGATCCAGCGAAATTTTTATTTAAACCTGTTTTATTTAAGGTAAGTAAACTAACTAATTAATCTAAAATTAGCATAAAATTCCGAAGGTCGTGAAATTTACCGAAACCTTTACTTTTACCTAAAAATGTCTGTCTAATTTTTTCATTGTTAAATTTCCATTTTTATTTTGTTTAGCGCTAAGTTTCATTCAAGATTCAAAAACTATTCAATTTTTTTATATCCTTTGACTACTGTCATGATCATGACATTTTTATGACGACATAAAAACTAAATGCGGGACATCTATGGGATATTTTACAGGGCATTTTGCTAGAAAACAGGTGTCTTAAAATAAAAGACATATGGATAATTTCAATAAACGCTTCAAATGGCCTAATAAACGTTTATGTTAAAATTAAATTTACCGCAAAATACAATCATAAAGTATCAGATTTTTTTCGGTATCTATAAGGAGCTATACGCAGTTCTTTGACGTTTATCACTTGGTAATGATTTTGTTTTTGGTAAAAATTTCGACTTAGGTACAGCAAGCGCCAAACGTGATGGCGAGCCCGCCCCCATGCGCACAAACTCATTTTCAATGTTACCTCCCAGTTCAGCTTTAGCAAGACATATGAATGCTCTGTACAGAGGCGTATCATTAGTTGTCCTCCAATGACAGGCAAGGGGCTTATCGTAATTCAATAGTAATTTAGTTGGGAGAGTCTATACCTGCGCGATCGCTCGCCATCACGTTTGGCGCTTGCTATAACTCCTTTTAGTCCGGAATCACACTTCAATTAGGATTTCTCAGCATATCAGCGATTTATTGTATCTTCTTTTTAGGACTACAGGATCTAAATATATTTTTTCCTCCTCCACACAACCTTGGGTAGGTATTTGTTTAACTAATTGCCATATACTCCGACAGCCAAGCGAAACCGGCACGAAACCTTTGCTCATAGAAGCTGAATAGCTGAAACACAAGTTATTGCAATAATATAAACATAAATACATTAAAGTACAATTAAAATATCATCAGAATCCATTAAACCTGGCGTAAACCCATGTGAAATGTTCTGGATACTCCACAGAACGAGAACAGTCTTAATCCTCTGTTAAACCGAAATCCTTCCTAATAAAGATCAATTTGAAGAGAATGGGCTAGTACCTACCCAGACGCACTGCAAACTGCACTTTTCAAAAAGAACAAAAATAAAATAAAACTACAACGCTGGCTGGATGTCCTTTAGGATAGGAGGCCATGGCAATCTAGTAGAAAAATAGAAGAAGACAGCCTAGCAGCTATGAAAGCAACCAGTTCCATGCAGATACATTCCAAACCCATTTGGGACTGCTTGGAGACGCTACAAGAGCTGGGCAGTCATAATAGATTGTTTATAGCCTGGGTACCAAGATACTCAGATTACAAGGGCAATGAAGAGGTAGACTGACTAGCCTGAGAAGGGGCACGATGGGCTACCTTTCTGTGGTATAGCGAAAGCGCTGCAAAAAACAAATAGCAGTACTTGGATAAAAAAGCAGTCTCGAGAATGGTGGAACAAGGCGCCAAGAATGAGACAGGCCAAAGAGTTCATCAAAGAACCCTCGCCAAAATTCACGGAGTACCTACTGAGCCAGAATAGGAGACTACTACTACTACTGATTTAGTCAGGCGAACCTTGGCCAAGGAAAACTCAAGCCAAGGTTCCGGCACTGAGGCCACTGGCGGGCCCATTGTGCCATTCCTGCTATTTATGCATCCATGAAGCCGAGTCCCTCAATGAAGGACCCAATCCTCTTCAGTGGATGCCTGCTTATGTCCCCGGGGGCCATAATAGGGACTCCGGAGATTCGCCTGCGTAGCACAGCCCAATGTGGACATACGAGGAGAACATGGTCCGACGTTTCGTCAGCCATGCCGCAACCCCTACATAGGGGACTTTCCTCCAAACCAAGGTTACAGAGATGTTTCCTCAGACAGCAGTGCCCTGTTAGGAGTCCTGCTATCTTCTTTAACCTACTCCTTGGTAGTTATAGAGCAGCTCTAGCATGTCCATCAGTCCATCCCCTCAATAGGAGCTTGGACTGCCTGAGACCCTGTGAGCCTTCCAGTGAGCGAGGTGTTGATTTCTCAACCAGTTCCCCGTCTCCTTACGGATTGTTTGTTTTGTAAGGCCCAAGGTCGGGCCAGAATAGGAGAACAATCAGGATGCTGGTTGGGCTCTTGGCAGGCACAGCCATATGCATATAGGTTTTGCCAAGAACACATACTGTACTACTGCAAAGGCCTGACTAGGATGAGGTTTTCGACGACAGGGGGTAAAAACCTGAGGTTTGGCATTCGAAGACCTGCAAAGTTCGTAGTGGAGAGGCTCTTAGAAGCACATAAGCCCTATATTTATCTTATCTGTCTCACGGATCCTCCGTATTCCAGGCGAAAATATACGCCATCCTGTAATGCGCGACAGAAATAAATATACACAGACAGTCAGACGTCGCTGAAGGCTCTTCTGAACCCAAAAGTGACTGATTTATGAATTTATATTGGGGTTACATTCACTCTGAGACCTAAAAGATCTATTGTATCCCCTTTCTTATACTTAGTTTCTGAGGAAAGGCTTAGAGGTCCTTTAGACCTACTTCCTGGATGAATTTTAGGATATCTGCAGGTTTTAACTTAAGTAAGTGTCCCACTTCTATCCTGTAGTCTTCTAGGATTCTGTATTGCTATGCAGGTTTCTTTTTCCATTCCACGTAATCTACATTCTTCTTTCTTCACTAGTTTTAGCTTTTTCAGGTGCCAGGTGCTACAGTGTCCTGTAAGGACATCTGTCAAAGTCAAAGTCTTACTCTGGCTTAGGCATTCATTTGTTCTCACCTCACTCTCAGGATGAGCAGGAATTAACTCAGAACAATAACGGCTCTTCTCACTGGTCACAGTCCAATGCACAAACAGGAGCTGTGCAATGGAGAACTTTCCTGGAAACAATGTGGCGAAGGGCGAGAAACGGTCAAACATATTGTCAGAGAGCCAAACATTAGAGCACAGACCGGTAGAGGAGACTAGAGTTACGGAGTGAGTGCTGTGAAACTTAACTTAGAAAACCCACAAAAGGCTGAGGTGTAGCTGGCGATAGGACCAGCTTAGGAGCAGAACTAAATGGATGTTGTAATACAGTATAACTTTTTCTATTCTATTGAACTGTCAAATAACATTGACAGAATCTGGGGACTAGAAATACTCCCAAAAATAACTGAAAAGGAAATATATCAAGTCTGATGAATTTTCTTGGATTATCTTAAACTGCATCAAAATTTTTTGGTTTAGGTAACATTATTCTATGTAGTTACAAATCCTACAAATCAGTTATTAAAAAGTCGTCATTAATACTTGACAAGCCATTCAATCCGTTAGACTTTCATTATCCATTCTACCTTCCAATAGAAGTTCATCAATTCCTGATTGGTTCTTTCATTCCAAATTCCTCTTACTTCTTTACCGCCACGTATGGAGATATTATATTGTTCTTTTCTATTCCAGGTTAATAAAAGTTTGGTAGATGCTCTTTTTGTACTGATTTTTTCTTTGATACCTTCAATAGCTCCAACGCATACTATTTGCCTTTGATGTCATCTTGACTTGAAAGTAACAACCATGTTATCAAGTTTTTCCTTGCCACTAATCTATAATGTTTTGAACTATGAGATATAACAAAATAAGAGGAAACATTTAAATATTAGCAATAAATATGACAGTGACAGGTGAAAATAATAGTAAACGATTATGATGAACTGGTTAAACTTCATGGGCTTTTCAGGTGGTCGCTGTTGTTTCCTCTTAGTTCCTTTTCATTTTTCCATTTTGTAAATTATCTCTCCTCTTAGTTTTTCTTATGCATCCAAAAGCAGCATGCTACCAGGTGAAGCACCCTAAAAAAAAGAAAATGTATATCAATACTTCGTGAGATTAACAAGTTGCAAATATGCAGCTTTTTAAAATATTTTGAACAGCTTGGAAGTACAATTACTTTTTTGTAATTAATTTATGAAATGTCCTAATTTTGACACTCATTTTAGTTACAGAATGTTGTTAATTTTGTCACTAGTGTTAATTTTGTCACTCAGTGACATGCTTGTCGACAAACTTTGCGATTTGCGATATTGACGATATATTTTGTCCAAGTTTCTTCGCACTGCTGTTTTTCTCTCATTTTTGATAGATTTGCCAATATAATGTTCAGCAACAACGTTGGACTTCCATTCAACATGCCTTTTCTATGTTTGTATATCAGCACCATCATCTGATGACGTTGCTGACGATCTGCCCCTTGCATGGCTAGTGTATAATTCAGGATTTTGCAAGCCAAGTAATGACGCTATTTTTTGGAGATGTCATAAAATGTGTTAATATTGACGGTCTCGAGACATCAATATGTTAGCCTAAAGTAATGTCTGCTGTTAGTTAACAAGTTAGGTAGAGTAATCGTAATCTATAGTATATCAAAATCAAGAGACACCATCGGAAACAAAAACACAGTGAGTAATAACCACCTGCTATGAGGAAAATACGCCCTTATTGCCACTGATTGGTCATGGTCTTCGTACGTTAAAAATTCGGGAGAGGTGGTAGGGTATTTTTGTTCAGGTGCATGCTAATGTTTGATGCATCTAAGATTTGAATACACTTTAGGTACCTAAATTCAATTATTTTCTTCGATATCACAATAATTACACGACATTCAGCATATTTTCTATTTCGACCATCCCTTAAGCACCCCCTTTGTTCGGAGTCAAGCAAAATACTAAGGGGAAAACGCAAAATTTAAATATCATCATTAAGTATAATTGTATTACCTTTGTAGCGTGTAATCTCCAGACCCCTTCTTATTAAAAAGTGTCAAGGGAGACAGAAAGTTCGTCACTTTAACTCTGGAGGCCAATTTTTCTTTATGTCTTTTTTTCTTGAACTCCACTTTTTCCGGTAAAAGCTATTTAATATACTCCTGACAAAATTGAGCAGCGGTTTCGGTGGATATAACTAAGGCGGAACTGTAAATTTAAGAGAAAATTTAGGTTATGCAAAAAAACATTCAAATTGTAAGTGATAATGTTTACAGATTATAGTCAACTCATGCGCAGAGCTTACATTAGAAATATCATCGAAACACCATGCTGGAACTAGGTTTATTCTTCGACTAAAGCAAGGAGTGGCAAAGCTACTTACATGCGTCAAATGAAGACGCAAATGAAGTTGCAAGTAGGCACATGTGCTTCACATATATAGAAATCTCTTTGCATCAGTTCGTGCAACAGCCATTTTCTTCTGCTTACTGTTCATTCAACGTCATACGTCAAAACAAATGTCGATGCTCTCTTTTAATACATGCTGCAGATTAAATTCAGCATCTATCACAGCATCTACTGTTGCATGAGGAAAAGCACCTTTTAAATGAGCCTTAATAAGGTGAGCAGGATAGAAACGTTAAGTTAATTTTTTTTGAGTAATAGAGTAGATTGCGTTGCAATTTTGCCAGCAATTATTTTAAGTTTACATACAGAGGAGCAATTTCCACAACACCTTAAGTCGAAATATTTGAAGAATAACATATTTTGTCTTATTAATTTGGAATTACTTACTTTTATTCAATCTAGTGTATGTCAGATTATCTTGAAATATTAATCGCGCCATGAAACGAAATTAATCGAAAAATTATAAATATCTTGCATCCAACGATCTTTGCAGGTATCCGATTAACCAATAACCTTTTATAATCATAATTACCAACCATTAACCAGTTCTTTTTTTCTTCTTTTCTTGGCAGTTGTGTCGTATCCCATTCCGATGGCCACCCAAGGAGCTGACGTCTTTTTTCGACTTGAAAATTTCTTAATTGCCATGCTGCTAGTCAGCAAAATTCTCTTGGAGTCCGCCTAAAAATTTATTGCAAATTAATACTGATGGCGAGTTACATGTATACGAGGACAGAAAAAAAAGATACATTTTTTTAATATTCCATCGAAATTAGTATTAATTTTTGCTACATGCTACATATTGTTTTTGAATCAATAATATTTCTGTGGATAAGAGGTCTTTGACCAAACAATTAGATAATTACTTATACCCAGAATTGGCTGGCCCCAACATAAACAGACGATTGTAAACCTAAATGCAACATTGGACAATTTTTCTCAATAACACACAAAAACCATAAAGTCGTTCAATAACTCACTAAAAAACACAGAAAAACTAGAGAAATCGTGCAATTAGACACGAAAACACCGAATAACATACAAAAACTGCCAATTTCACAGCAATAACAAACAGAAATACTAAACAACATTCAGATGCTCTCAAAAACCACTCAAAAACATATAAAAACGTCAGAAATCTTGCAAATGGATAATATTGTATTTAATAACCCACAATTATACTCAAAAACACAGAAAAACATACAAAAACTTTTACACAGGAAACACAATTACACGCAATAACAAACAGAGATACTCAACAAAGTTAAAAAAACTCGACGCCATTTTTAGTCCATTCAGAGCAGCCTAAATAACACATTTTTTGGTTTTTGCTTGCTTGTAAAAAAAATAATGTATGCAACATATGCATAAAGCACCACTTTATGCACTTGTTGCGTAAATAACTATATTGTTTACTGGGATCATCTACCTACATATAATTTAAGTAGTATCCCAAAACATAACGACTTTTCATAATTAGGGCAGAGGAAGAAGATAGTGTAAAGTGTTGGTGTAGTGGTAGTGTAAACAGTGTTCAGTATAAATTTGGTATTCATGGCATAGTATAGTTTGTTAGTTTTAACTATTATATTGTTAATATCTGCTTCCTATGTTCCGTTTTCGTCTATTATTGTTCCAAGGTACTGGAAATGTTTAACTTGCTCCATTCTATCTGTATCTATTCTTACATTTATTTCCTCTTTGTCGTCTCCAATGACCATGATTTTTGTTTATTCTCATTCCCATGTCAATCATTAATGTATTCCACACATTTATATTTTCTTGAATTTATTTTTCATTTTTTTGCTATTAATATAACATCGTCTGCAAATGCTCCTTCACTGATGTTCACCCTGCACAATTGCAAATATCCCACACTTACTTTTTTACTTAGTTTTGTGCATTTCTTAATGATCTCATCCATGTAAATAATAAATAACAAAGGACTTAGGCTCCCTCCTTGTCTTAGTCCCATATTTGTAGTGAAATTTTTTGTTATATTGTTATTTCTTATGACTGCGTTCTTATTTTTCTCATAGATGTTCTGTATTATTTTTATTATTTTTGCATTCAATCCCCTTTCTGCTAATATTTTCCACATTTTTTCTCTAGGTACTGTATCAAAGGCTTTTTCTAGATCCAGAAAAGCCACGAATATTTCCTTTTTTTCTTGTACTGCTTTTTCTGTCAACTGCTTAATAGTAAATATGTGGTCTTGGGTACTTCTGAATCCACTCTGTGACTCCTCCAGTGTATTTTCTATTGTCGACCTGATTCTTTTCTACAGTATTTTCTCCAATATTTTCATCGCAGTGCTAATTAATGTTAATCACCTTTCTTAAAAATTGGTACAATTAGGCTTTTTGCCAGTCCGTTGGTAGAGTTTCTTCTTCTATAATTTTATAGAAAATTTGTAACAACATATCTTTCCTTTTTGTCCAACGTTTTTAATCATTTCTGATGTAATTTTTTCATATCCAGGAGCTTTTCCATTTTTAAGTTCTGTTATCACCTATTCAATTTCTTCTTTACTTATTTTTATTTCTGCATCTAACTGTATATTAATTTGGATTTGTTCCTCTCTATCTTTTATTTTCTTGCCAGATTTCTGAATAATCCACTAGTCCAATAAAAATTAAATTGAAGCTTTCTTCTTATTGCACGACATAGGACTTTTGGGAAGGCTAGTGAACTCGTGAAACGTGTGATGTTACGAAAAAGCGTTCGTCACGCGATAACTCATTCAAGCGACTGTGCGCAATCTCTCTTGCCGCACTGAGCTCGCACACCTATAGGTGTGAAAAATGGTCAAAAATAGTCAAAATTTTGAAAAAATGGTTAATAATTGGCAAAAATTTCGAAAACTGATCAAAAATTGTCAAAAACTGTCAAAATTTTGAAAAAATGGTTAATAATTGCCAAATATTTTCAAAAATGGTCAATAATTGTAAAAATTTTGAAAAATTTTTGAAAATTTTTTGAAAAATTGTCAAAAATGGTCAATGGTCAATAATTGTCAAAGACGGTCAATAATTGTCAAAATTCGTCAAAAACTGTCAAAAATGGTCAATAATTGTTAAAATTTTTGAAAAATTGTCAAAAAATTTTAAATTTGGTCAAAAATTGTCAAGAATTTGGGAAAATCGTCAAATACTGTCAAAATTTTGAAAAAATGGCCAAATATTTTCAAAACTTCAAAATGGTCAATAATTATTAAAAATTGTCAATATTTTCGAAAAATGGTCAACATTTTTGAAAAATGGTTAATAATTGCCAAATATGTTAAATTTTTGAAAAATTGTCAAAAATTTTTAAATATGGTCGAAAACTGTCAAAAATTTGGAAAAATGATCAAAAATTGTCAAAAACTGTCAAAATTTTTTAAAAAATGGTTGATAATTGCCAAATATTTTCAAAAATTGTCAAAAACTGTCAATAATTGTCAAATATGGTCAATAATTGTCAGAAATTTTGAAAAATGTTTAAAATTTTTGAAAAATTGTGAAAAATGGTCAATAATTGTCAAAGATGGGCCAATAATTGTCAAAACCAATCAAAATTCGTCAAAAATTGTCAAAAATGGTCCAAAAGGATCAATAATTGTTAACATTTTAAAAAATGGTCAATAATTGTCAAAACCAATCAAAATTCGTCAAAAATGATCCAAAAGGATCAATAATTGTTATAATTAAAAAAAATGGTCAAAAATTGTCAAAATTTTGAAAAAATGGTCAATAATTGCCAAATATGTAAAATTTTTTGAAAAATTGTCAATAATTGTCAAAGACGGTCAATAATTGTCAAAATTCGTCAAAAACTTTCAAAAATGGTCAATAATTGTTAAAATTTTTGAAAAATTGTCAATTTTTTTTAAATATGTTAAAAAATTGTCAAGAATTTGGAAAAATCGTCAAAAATTGTCAAAAACTGTTAAAACTTTGAAAAAATGGTTAATAATTGCCAAATATTTTCAAAAATTTGGAAAAATGGTCAATAATTGTCAAAAATGGTCGAATTTTTCGAAAAATTGTCAAAAATTGTCAAAATTTTGAAAAAATGGTCGATAACTATAAAAAACTGTCAAAAATGGTCAATAATTATTAAAAATTGTCAATAATTGCCAAATATGTAAAAATTCGTGAAATATTGTCAAAATTCGTCAAAAACTGTCAAAAATGGTCAATAATTGTTAAAATTTTTGAAAAATGGTCAAAAATTTTTAAATATGGTAAAATATCGTAAATATGGTAAAGAATTTCGAAAAATCGTCAAAAATTGTCAAAAACTGTCAAAACTTTGAAAACATGGTTAATAATTGCCAAATATTTTCAAAAATTGTCAAAAATTTGGAAAAATGGTCAATAATTGTCAAAAATTGTCAAAATTTTTGAAAAATGGTCAAATTTTTCGAAAAATTGTCAAAAATTGACAAAATTTTGAAAAAATGGTCGATAATTATAAAATACTGTCAAAATGGTCAATAATTATTAAAAATTGTCAAAATTTTTGAAAAATTGTGAAAAATGGTCAATAATTGTCAAAGATGGGCCAATAATTGTCAAAACCAATCAAAATTCGTCAAAAATTGTCAAAAATGGTCCAAAAGGATCAATAATTGTTAACATTTTAAAAAATGGTCAATAATTGTCAAAACCAATCAAAATTCGTCAAAAATGATCCAAAAGGATCAATAATTGTTATAATTAAAAAAAATGGTCAAAAATTGTCAAAATTTTGAAAAAATGGTCAATAATTGCCAAATATGTAAAATTTTTTGAAAAATTGTCAATAATTGTCAAAGACGGTCAATAATTGTCAAAATTCGTCAAAAACTTTCAAAAATGGTCAATAATTGTTAAAATTTTTGAAAAATTGTCAATTTTTTTTAAATATGTTAAAAAATTGTCAAGAATTTGGAAAAATCGTCAAAAATTGTCAAAAACTGTTAAAACTTTGAAAAAATGGTTAATAATTGCCAAATATTTTCAAAAATTTGGAAAAATGGTCAATAATTGTCAAAAATGGTCGAATTTTTCGAAAAATTGTCAAAAATTGTCAAAATTTTGAAAAAATGGTCGATAACTATAAAAAACTGTCAAAAATGGTCAATAATTATTAAAAATTGTCAATAATTGCCAAATATGTAAAAATTCGTGAAATATTGTCAAAATTCGTCAAAAACTGTCAAAAATGGTCAATAATTGTTAAAATTTTTGAAAAATGGTCAAAAATTTTTAAATATGGTAAAATATCGTAAATATGGTAAAGAATTTCGAAAAATCGTCAAAAATTGTCAAAAACTGTCAAAACTTTGAAAACATGGTTAATAATTGCCAAATATTTTCAAAAATTGTCAAAAATTTGGAAAAATGGTCAATAATTGTCAAAAATTGTCAAAATTTTTGAAAAATGGTCAAATTTTTCGAAAAATTGTCAAAAATTGACAAAATTTTGAAAAAATGGTCGATAATTATAAAATACTGTCAAAATGGTCAATAATTATTAAAAATTGTCAAAATTTTTGAAAAATTGTCAAAAATGGTCAATAATTGTTAAAATTTGTAAAAATAGTGAAAAATTCACGAAAAATGGTCATTCTATTGTGCATAAGAAGCAAGCTTCTGTCGGCGGTCCGACGACTGCTCACCTTTTTTTAAATTTATTTTATTATCCGTTCTACTCATATGTTTGTGACTGTTATTGCCATTGTCGTCGTCATTGTCTTTGTCTCTACTAATGTCTCTGTTATTGTTCTTGTTATCATTATTAATATTATTTCGTTGATTATTATTAATATTTTCATTTTTACTTATTTTTCGAATTTTCAAAACACTATTGCTACGAAACCTGTTAACATAGAATATTATGATAAATTCATTTTTTTAGTATTTATCATTTATTGAGGAAATTTTGAAATAATCCTCGTAACTGTCTCGCAGCTCATTTTTCTATCTTTCCGCAACATCTCCTCTCAACTGTCATTCCCATTTATTAAGATAACTTTCAAAGAAACGAGAAGCGGTTTTGTGTATAAAAAGGACGGAGTTTAAATTTTAAATATATGTATGCGGTTCCGAACAGGTCGGCTCGTAAATTTCAAGATGCGTTTCGAACGGTTGGTTCGGAGCCTCCATTAAAAAGAAGTGTTAAATTAATTTTTATTAAGAAATCCGTGACACAACTTAATCGGCTCAGATGCAAGGGTACCACTATTTATGAAAATAATCTATTTTTTAGATCTTAAGATTATCAACAGTTACAAAAAATTGTATTGGTGACCAAAATCCTAGTATACAACGCCGCGGTGGCAAAAGCAAAAACTTCAGTGTGCGGTATTTTTTACCTGGCTTAACTTTTTCATAACCCC
The DNA here is from genome assembly GCA_947563755.1 of Lochmaea crataegi. Lineage (NCBI taxonomy): Eukaryota > Metazoa > Arthropoda > Insecta > Coleoptera > Chrysomelidae > Lochmaea > Lochmaea crataegi. The sequence continues at coordinate 85,562,283 of OX387423.1, read as the reverse complement.
GTGTTCGGTATGTATTTTTAGTAACGTAACGATAATTTTTTACACAAGGTGTTTTCAACTTTCCACCTTTTGCTTTTTTTTAAATTGTTTTTGTTTCGCATCCAATTTAAAATTAATTGCCACATCTTAGCGATAGCGAACGAATATTTAATTGGTGGCGAATTCCACTACCTGAGGTAGCTCAGGGCATTACATAGTTAGAAGTTACTTTCAATTTTCTTATCTGAAAGAGAGATACGAAAGTTATTTATACAGATATGAAAATTTAGATTCGATTAGATATTAGTCAAACAATTTTGCTCACAAGCTCGATAATTACCTCTTTAAGGTAAGTGGTTAGAAGACTGCTGATACCAAACGCACGAATTTATCTGTAAAAGTATCTGTCGTTATTTTCAGCTCATCCTGTTTAAAAAATTGTACATAATATTATTTATAGCATAAATAGAGTTGAATCCAAATTAGCTCCGGACTAACAATTTTATATTTTATAATGGTTGCGAAACAAACATTATAAAACAACGTTTACCATGTGCTTATACGATATTTCTCGTTAAAAATAAATAAATAAGGTTTATTAAAGCTTTTCCCACTGCGCTATAAAATATACTTGACTATTTCTCATATTATTTCTATAAAACCGCTACACAACAGTTTTATGAAATATTTTTTGTAGTTTCATGTGAACGTTGAAGTAAAATTGAAGTTAAAGTAAAAATGCATGATGAAATGACGAGAATAAAATAGAAAAGTTTTATAAATGTATTCTAAAGCCTACAAGAAGCAATTCCATATTAGACACTGAGAAAATATAATAGTGTCGCCATTTTTTACAAGGACGAAGCACAAAGCCATTTTAGTAATTCTGCTGCAAAGAAAAATATATCGTGAAATATTTTTAAAAGTATTTTTCATCAGGGACAACCTCCTTATTATTAGTACATTTTTTTTGCTGCCTATAAAGAAAGTAATTTCATATTGATATATCTTTGACAGCTAAAAATACGATACCGCTAATGATTTATTTATTCATTAACCCATGCATGGTAATTACAATTTCTTGCTTTCGACTGATAAAGCGAAGGACAATACAATTTAATTAAATTGTTTTAAATGTTTTAATACAACCTTGGAAAAATCTAAAATGCATACACAGACAATAAATATTTGACGTCGAACGGTGACAGTCCATTAAGTACCTGACGTTGATATTCATGAAATTCTGAATCATGTTATTCTATATACAGGGAAGCATTCGGACAGGAAGGAACGTTGGTATGGTACACAGACGGATCTAAAACTGACAAAGGAACAGGAGCAGGAGTCCATGGTGCCACCCAGGTGCAATGTCCACGCATCGTTGGGGAAGTTTGCATCTGTATTCCAGGCAGAAATCTACGCAATCGACACTTGTTTGTAAATCAATATCGAAAGAGGCCAAAAGATCCTTATACTCTCAGATAGTCAGGCAGCATGTACCCAGATCAGATCTAGACTGGTCTGGGACTTCCTATACAAAAACTTTCAACCCTGACAAACCATAATAGAGTAACTCTTAAGTGGGTCCCGGGGCATAAGGGTATTGTAGGCAATGTAAAGGCAGACACTCTAGCAACGCTAGGGTCTGAAACTGCATTCCCTGGTCCTGAACCTGTATTTGGAATACTGGTTGTACATCTCGGTGGATACAAACTAAACATCAGACGTACTGGAGACACGTGCCAAAACAGGAACACAGAAAACTTTTGGTCAAAAAAACCTCGGAATCAGTGACTAACGAAATATTAAACCTCAGCAGGGGCCAGATAAGGAAAGTGATGGTCACTGCACCCTAAGGAAGCACATGCATATGTCGGTTGTGCATAGAAGAGGAGGAAACATTATCTTCGAATGTGAAGCACTGTCTCATTGGAGATATAGACTCCTAGGAATAGAGTATCCAAGGGAGGATTTCTCCAAGAAAGACCTAGTGAAAAGATTGTTGATCCTGATAAGGGCTACTGGTCTCTTCACATAGACGGTATAATCTGGATCACGAAAAGCCTAAAGGCTGAGGTGCCGAGGTCTCTAAGCCTCTGACTGGTGGTGCCAAACTAATCAACATCAACTAATAACATTTGTCCGTTTGAACTTAGAACAGTAAGAGATAGAAACTTTTGCTTGAAAGAGTAGAATATGATATCCAATAGTGATATACCTACTAACGAAAACTTCCCCCAAAACATTTTAGAGTCACCACCAAAAGGCACTTTGGAAGAGGTATTGCAGTTGCTCCGTCTTCGCCTGACACGCTTACGAGAGCTTCAATGCTAACTCCAGTTTCATCTGGAACAGAACTTGTTTCCAATCATTGCTGGTCTAATTCTGATGAAGTCTTTTCCTTACAATAAGTTATCAGTAAATGGAAAATATTGAGCAAAATATTAGTGGTGCGTTAATTTGGCCCAGGAGTTTATTGTTTGGCGGATGGGCTCAGCTCTTATAAATCCAAAACCCGTGTAAGTTCAAGGGCGTGTAAGGGCAACTTTTCGAATGATCCTTTGAAGGAATAGCCATTATACAGCGTTGCTGGAAAGTCTCGCATCAAGGGATTATCTAAAGGGACTAAGATGCAACAACTACTTCTCGGGCTATACGCTCCGACAGACATTGAATTACACTTCCAAGTTAAAAAGGGACAACATCAATTGTAGACCGGTTTCGGCGTATTTGCGCCTCATCAGTACAAGGTAGATGTCATCCGCCCAGAAGCTCTAAAAGCATAATCCTGGACTGGAGACAACGCTGAAACCACAACACCAGTAAATTAACCCCAGCAAAGGAAATGCTAAGAATGCGATAATAGCGACATCCCCACATCTAACCAGTCTAACCACAAACCAAAATTCTATATTGACAAAAAACCATCTCGGTTTTGTAGTTATTTACTTAATTACAGTTTATTGTGAAAATTGTCATATTTTAGTAAAGAGTGTTATCTTTTAAGCAACGCTGTATTATGAAATTTTCTTGCTCTTTACTACTAGAGCTTTCTCAAAGTAATGATGAGCCTTGAAAAAATTCTGGAAAAAAATGTATTGAAATCGACTAAATACCTACCAGCGAACAATAAAGTTTTCATACTTAAATAGGTATGAGCGTTGTTCTTTTTGTAGACATAAGAAATTTAATATTTATTGTGTAGATGATGTCCCAATGAACACCTATGAAGATAGATATTATGGAGCAGTCGTAATTTGTTAAGAATATAAACACCTCAACTACTTTTACTGCTAAATCGATCATAAAGTCGTAACTAAAAACGTTTTTATGGACAAAGCAGGTGTGTAAACTACAAGTGGTTTTGGAATGGTATATGACCATTTTTTTCTTATAGTCGTTGTGGCTGAAACACCCCAATAAAATTAAACAGATATCAATCATTTGATTCTCAATGGGAGCCATAAAACTGTTTTTACTTACTTGTTACGCATTATTGTTTTATGAATGGGTAGTTACCTTTTTACAAATCGTTGGATAATTTTTAGGACGTACTAATTTTTTTTTTAATTTTTATTGTGGTTTTAGTTCCTATAAAAAAGGCATTTAATGCCTGACACGGCTGTTTATTTGTCATCCACACTTGTTTTTTATGTTTGCGATTGTATACATTGCGGTGGTCAATTATGTTATTTCTAATTATTAAAACAAAAAACAAGCGATACGGAATCAATAAATGAATTTGGTATTACAACAAATGGAATATAACGTATTATGACACTATATTAGTTCTAATTTATTTTTACCGCTTGACTATTACACTAATTATCTGCACTATTTAATCACTGTCCGATTACTAAGAACTTCTGTGAACTAACTCTTTACTGTCCGTTTCACTAATTCTCTCGTACTAACTAACTACGCACTCAAAAACCCGCGTATATATAGACCTTATCGGTTCTGGAAAGTTCTAGTACATTACGCGCTCGTGCTATGCACAAACAAAACCTTATTCCAGTATGTTCGAGACCATGCCGGCGCAGGGAGAATCCCGGCGTAGCCACCAAAATTTACAGTCGAGGGACAGGGCCGGCTTTGAGTTGGTGGCCTCGCAACAATAATCTTTCCAAGTCTGAAAATGGTATTGGGATTAGGGAATGCAATCTCGCGAGATTGGGTCTCAGGTCAGGCGAGATCTCGCGAGTTTATGAATAACAATACCGCAAGATTGGGATTTTGATGTGGTTATTCTTGCAAATAGTCACAATATTTGAATGAATTAGGAAAAAAATAATAAGAATTATAGATATTATGAAAAATACAGCGAATGGCTTGTTCAAACATCACAGGAGCCATGAGAACAACACCAACCGCTGCAATGGATTTAATTACTGGTCTGACCCCTCTGGAGTCGTACGTCAAAGAGGTTGCGTTAATGGCCATGTTATATGTTACGATAGCGCACGGCTGGTGTAAACCCCGAAGTAGGAGTGGGTCAATTGAGGCTAAGCCTATGGCGAGAAGTGCTTACTGCGCTACCTCTGCTGCAGGCGGCCAATAATGCAATTGAACCCAAGTTTGTGTTGAATAAACCCTACAAAATACAAATATAACAAAACACAAAACAGAACGCTGCAAATGCAATACGTATATATACAGACGGCTCAAAAACCAAAGAAGGCTCAGGATGTGGAGTTTACTCCAGATCACTTAGTCTAAGAATTAAGTGGGAAATGGGACAAAACACCGGCGTGGTTCAAACAGAACTGGCTGGTATCTCAATTGCCACAAAAGAACTAACCAGAAAAGGAATTTCTGGTAAAAACATAACAATCTGCACTGACAGCAGACAAACCCTATTAGCCTTGAACAGACAACGTGTTACATCAGGGCTAGTATTAGAGTGCCACCAAGATTTAACTAACACCTCGGTAGATAACAATATTATCCTGAGTTGGGTTAAAGGGCACGACAGGAGTAAAGGTAATCGCATTGCCTCCATACTATGGGGCTATTGGACACACCTCTAATAATTAAACCGTTCCTTTATAACAAAACAACAAGAAGTCAAATACTAAAATGAAACTCATTAACTAAGATGAGTTGACTATTAAACTGAGATATTATTATCAATCAAAGAAAGCTGTACCTACTCAGAAATCTATTAGAAATTAGAGATTAATTAACAATATATACCAATCAAATGAAAGGCTTATTTAGTTCACATCACACGCCATTATTACGAATTATTTTGAAAGTAGCTCCTTAAGAAGCACAAAATGTCCAAGCTCAGCGGCTTCTTATTTTGCTGGCCAGATAACCAGCCGCTGAGAAGGCCCTTTCGGATTCAACGCTAGTTGGAACCACAGATCTCAGGTAGTCATCCGCAAACTGTAAAAGTTCGCCCTTTGACATCCCGTACTCGTATATCTCATTTCCTTCTTGATTAATGACTCCAGCAAAGTCGTAGTTAGTTTTCTGTTTCTAGGTTCTTTGAACGCAGGATAGCGCATGATATATTGGATGACGTAATTTTTTGAAGGAAAATGGATGTGGTGTGTGGATCTGAGGTAATTGCTCGATATGTGGGAAAGCAGTGATGGATTATGGACGTTACGTGAGAGGAAGGAAGAAGAGTGGTGAGGGATGGACTTAGGGCGGATGAAGTGAGGAAGGGAAACGGATGGGTGGTAGTGCAAATGGGAGACTTGGTGGTGTACAGAGTTTATATAAGCCCAAATGTCAGCCTGGAAGAATATGAGAGGAGCATGAAAGGATTGGGGGACGATCTGGGGGTGTCAAAAGGAAAAAGGAGGATCATAAGGAGAATGGTGACAAGGGACTTCAATGCTAAGAATACTGTATAGGGGGTAGTAGTAGAGAGCATGGTTAGGGGGAGAGAAGGACTCGATGTGGCATGAGAGGTAGGAGTGATAGATGGGAGAAGACGCGGAGATTTTGCGAGGGACCGCTGCCCTTCTCGAATTATGCTATGGTAGTGATTCCGAGGCGGGGGTAACGGCGAGTTTGAGGTGGGTTTAGTTGGTAGGCATCCCCTTGGGGATGCGTCCAACACTGCTTGGGTCCTGGACCCATTCGAACATGAGTTTCCCATCTTGATCCGAAGAAAAGGTTCTTTGAACGTAGCAGTCAATGTGTCCTGAAGTTCTTCCTGCGTGTCTCAGAAAAAGATGGAAGCGGTTTAGTATGGTTAGTCATCATCAAATTCAGCAATATCACTAGATGATGTTGATGCGATCGACTAAAATGGATCTGAATATGTCTGTGAATTAGTCAGACTGTGTTGCGAATGCAAGCGCTGTTTTTATGCTCGAGTGAAGTCTCGTTAAACTCGCGAGATCTCGCCTATTTTTCGGACGAGATGAATCTCGCTAAAAAAGGCCGCGAGAACGAGATTGCATTCCCTAATTTGGATCCCATCCCCTATTGTTACTGTATTCTAAATTGAGTTTCTTCAAAAAGTTATAATTTTACTTTACTTTAGTTTAAAGTGTTTAAAAAAATATTGTTGCAATGTCTACACTTTTTCGGGGTGTTACATTTTCAAATTATTTTATATTGCATACTTATAGGCGTTGCACGTACCTAAAGTTACCTACATATTATAATATATAAAAAATTTCAACATGGTTGCGTTTACTGCAATAAAAATTATAAAATATACAAATTTATCGTGCGATAAGGTAAAGGAAACAACCTTTCGATGCTTTGTTCATTGTGCATGCGTTTTTAATAAATCCATTGTGCATTTCAATTGCATTGCATTTTCACATGCATCACACTTTTATTTTCATAGTCTAGAGGTATAAAATAACAATTTTATAGCGTTTGTTAATATTTTCCATTCGTTGATTCATTATTATTCATTCGTGTTGTGAATGCATATAAATAACGAATAAAGTTTTGAAAAATGTACAGCAAAAATAATCGATTCGGTTCAGGTAACAGAGAAATAGACAAAATGGGGATATTCATGTAACTAGGAAATAATAGAAATTGAACAGGCCGGAAAACGCCCAGGATTTATGGTTGACATCAAGAGCAAGTGTATTTGCTGACGATCTAGTTATAACGACCAGTAAAGAGGAAGGACTAAAAAAAATATAGACTCATGAAACAGGAATGAAAATAAATGCAAAGAAAACAAAAATAATGATTGAATTTACTGTTTGGACCCTTACTTTGTGGAATCTACTCATATTAATGTTATAAATGAAACTAACTGTTTCTAATTAATTCCACTATTTAATTAAAAAATTATGAAAATTATTAAAGGATATTGATAATTATTTCGATATTGACATATCATCTGACGATGATAACGATGATAACATTAAAAATAATGATGATGGTGACAAATCAAGAAAGATTCAATATATGAATTAACGAGAGTATAATCTAACAAGTTATCGTCTTCAAATACAACAACAACTGACAGCATCAGTAACCATTAATACATTTTGAAACCTGGATTGATTAGTAAGAAAGGAATGTCAAAAATAACCAAAATGGCAGTATTCCAAACAAATTTCAGACCGATACTTGCCTATGTGAGCGAGGCGTGGGTATTAAAAATGAATAGCAGAATTCATGTTATAGAAATGGAAAACCAGAAAGCCGTCAAATAAATTACAAGACAAGACAGAATGAAGAATATAGACGTAAGAGAGTAACTAAAAATAAAATCAATGTTAGATTACATAAGAAGAAGACAACTCAGCTGGTGAAGACATTTACAGCATATGGATGATACTGTTCTTCGTTTGAAAAATTAGATAAAGCAGATTCTATGGACTAGATGGTTTATTCCACGGCGACCTTCTTAGATCTATCGTAATCCTCTTTATCTATATTACTTTCCCAAGACCGACTCCACCAGCTTTGAGACTGAATCTTCCATGTACCTCTTTGCCAGTGGTTTGTCGTCTGCTAGTGCAAAGAACCACAGCAAATTTGTTGTGTGAATGTGTTGTGCCGTTTCTTCCTTTAATTGTCAGAATCTACACATGCTTCATCTATCCATCACATCAGCCTCAAATGCTTATTGAACGTAGAGCGCCTAGTTAGCAGACCCACCACAATTTTCACAGTATTCCTGTCTTTACTCATTAAGTCCGCCACTTTGGCGAATGTCTTTGTCTACCGTTCCACGGATTTATGAGCTTCCCACTTTTCTGTTGCCCTTTTTGTTATCGTTGTTGCAACGCCGCAGAAGGGATCTGGTCCAACGAATTACATTAACGATCAAAGTCTGGCAATTGCTTTTTCCCTTATGGTCCTTATGTCCTTGAAACCCAAGCTATCCTAACCTTGCTACCTTGCAGGTATTTCATGTTAAAAATTAAATGAACAAGTTTAACAAAAACATTTAAAAACTGACAAGAGAGGATATGTTTAAAGCATGCTTTTTAATCAGTGCTTTGATTTAATATACAGAGCATTTAAATGAAAACCATCCACCCCACATAATTGAGTAGAGTTAGTGCCTCAGTAAAGGCATAGTTCACATTGGAATTATCCGTAGCTCCCAACTGATTGACTGTTCACTTATGTATTATACATGCATTTTTGTAACCCCCTTGAAGAGGAGAATCCAACAATGCAATAATGTATATAAGGGGTACCATTTAAAATATTGAGAGAAGAGACCATAGGGGGTGTACCATTTAAAAAATTGGGAGTAGAGACCATAGGGGGGACGGGGTTAAAATTATAACGTCTACATAATATGAGCGAAAAGACGCCCCCCTTTATGATTCTTGACATATTTTTTCATTTTTTCATAAAAGTGACGCCTTCAGAATTGTGTTATTTACATTCATCTATGAAGTGGGTAGGATCTGGTTGCTTTTTTTTACAAAAAATAGAAGGTAGGTAATTTATTATAAATTGTCCCCCCTTATTATAATTTATTAAATAATTATGACTGAATATTATTAAAATATTTTTAAACGTGAAGTGGAGTGTAAATTTCATAGAATTTTAACATTATTATACGTATATTATATGAGTAATTAAATTTTGAATGGATTAGTTAAGCTTAGTTTAATATGAAATATTTCTTTGAAGATATAATGAAAATCAATGTTATACCTATTTTATAAAAATAACTAGAAGTAGGTATAATTAAAGTTGTCTTTCTTATTCTGGCTTTTTTAAGGCGGTCTTTGATAGACAAAGTTACCAGTTTCGTTGGAATTCTATAAATTTACCATAAATTAATTATAAATTCATTCAAACAAGGTTGGATGCTTTAAAAGGTTATTTGGAGGATGAGCTAGTTCTGGAGCAAATATATTAAAAAACGATTATGTCAAAGATGAAGGAATCATATTTGATTTAACTGAAAGAAGCAAAAAATTGAGAGGACATTAAGAAATAGAATTAATATAAACTAAAATATTTAGGTAATTATGGCGAAGAAAGGGAAGTCGTAGGTTGTCAGAGGAAAAGGATCACGAATTTGAGCACCATACTCAAATTGTCAAAGACATCTAAATATATATACAGGGTGGCCCATTAGTGTGTGGAAGTCCAATAACTTACTTAGGATAAAAAGTACAAAGAGATATTTCAAATAAACTTTTCTAAAATATTTTGAGATATACTGGGTGTTCTGCCTAAGCTAGACAACATGAAGATTACTTTTTTTTTAATAGGACTTCCTATATTTTTGTTTACCATCCAGTCCAGCATAAAATTCTGCATCTAGCCCTATCTTTCCTTTTCCTATAAATTGCGAAGCTGCCAAGTTGGAGCGAAAAATGAAGATTTTAGGAAAATTGGTGCACTATAAATGCTGCCTAGAAAACGTTATCAGTTATAAGCAACTAAACTTATTTGGAAGGTACGAGGGTGAAGGATGACTGAAATGTCTTAGCAGAGTAGAATTTCGTTTGGGATTCGGGGTATTTTTTGGATAAGCATGGATTCAGGAGATTTCAATTAGCAAAAACTTCATTTTTTTAAATGGAACACCCAGTATATTATTTCACCATCTTGTAAAACTATTTTAACCCTTCAAATTATGTTTGTTAAAAGTTATCTAACGTTTTTAGTTCTTTCTTTAATTTGTTTGTTTTGTAGATACCTTATTCATTTTATTACAGTTTTTTGATTTTGTCACATAAAATTAACGAAAATAGAAGTATTTCAAACTTCTTATTCAGAGTAAACTTGTTAAAAACATGAATATTTTGAAATCATAAACTAAAAATGCAATTTGCTTCAAAACAATCAATTTTAGAGAGTACATTATACAAACATAATTTGAAGGGATAAAATAGTTTTACCTGATTATAAAATAATATACTGGGTGTTCCATTTAAAAAATCAAGTTTTTGCTAATTGAAACCTCCTGAATTAATGCTTAACTATATCCAAAAATTACCCCGAACCCCAAACGAAAATTCTACTCTTTTCAGACATTTCAGCAATTTTACGTTTGTACCTACCATAATAAGTTTAGTTGCTTATAACTGATAAGATAACGTTTACTAGGCAGCATTTATATAGCACGAATTTTCCAATTTTCCTAAAATATTCATATTTTTCGCTCCAACTTGGCAACGTCGCAATTTATGGGAAATGAAAAGATAGGGCTAGATGCAGAATTTTACGCTGAATTCGATGGTAAACAAAAATATAAGGTGTCCTATTAAAGAAGTTTTGAAGTTTTAAAAATCAATATAGTATATATATTGTTCTTGAATCAACATGGATGAACTGAAGACAATTATCAAATGAAACCAGTAATACACAAATTCAGAAATATAATCTTTCTTGAGCGTTTTCAAAAGCTACAAGGTTTGTATCGTCAGTAGTAAATTATATAAAAATTAAATAAATAAGAATGTAAACCCAATATGTGTCGGATGCTTCAATTTTCTTCCTGGACAATTTTCCATCACACTTTTTTATTTCTGGATTTTTTCGCAGCTTCTTTCCAACTACTTTTTCTTTTCTTCACGATCTCTCTTATTGTATTGTCCCACGTTTTCCTTAGACGCCCTCTTGCCCTTTTGCCACCCCTTCCAGACATCTTCTAAGATGTCCAAAGTATCTCAGTTCAACTTTGTGAACTGCTCTCAATATAGGTTCTATTTCTAAGTCTTCTCTGATAGTTTGTTTCATTCCTTATATATGATCTCTTCTGGTGACTCCTTTGATTCTACACAGGTATGTCAGTTGTCAATATTTTATTTTTCCATCGAATTTGTGAGGATAAAAAATGGTTTAATACACGTTCATTTTGCTTTTGCTTTTGATACTCTTTTTACCCAAAAACTTTTTACTCGGTGCATAAGTAACCTATAAGTATGTCATATTAAGATATTTCATGATATATGTCAGACACAGACAGTTATAGTATTTTTATATGCTGTCTAGAATACAAGCTAATAATGGAAAATAAAGACTATAGATATATCTGTTCATTTATGAGAGTGTTTTGAACATATTTTTTATATTTTTCAAATTCTAACGATTCTAAGGAATTGATAATTTTGACAAGTATGTAAAAGTTCAGGGCTAGTGGGTTGATAATTTGATTCAATTAAGTATTTTGCTTAATTTGACTTATCTGAATGTTTATTCCTAAAGCAACTAACTAATATTATCTTGTTCACAATATCTTATTCCCAGATTCCTTTATGTTGAACATTTCATCTAATATACAACTGATTTTTGTAAAATAGTAAATTTTTCGTCAGCATTTGTTAAAAAATACAAAATTTCTGTGAGTATGGAATGAATTAGATATTATTTGAATTGTGTATTAGATTCTTTGGAATTTGAGTAGAAATTTTGATCGATTTATATTGTTTTTCTTCATTTTGTGTCGGAAAAAAATGAATTATTGGCCATATCAATCATGTTGTACCATTTGACAAAGTAAGTAAGGGTTGTAGGTAGGTATTATTCATGTCTAATAATATTCTTGAATAAGTTTATCTAAAATCTAAACATTGTATACCTTGTGAACACAATAAGTATAACAAGACGATGTTAATTCAATCTTCTGTGTGATGTCTAAGTTTATTTATAACTTTTTTCATTTAAGTCGGATGTACCTACACCCATTTTCAATCAAACACAAGATAAGGAAGCAGCACGTGTGATCTGTTCAACATAACTTTTTTTAAAAGAATAAACAAACTAAGACTTACCTAAATATTTTTGTTTACTTCTCTACAAACCAACACCAAACTTTATATAAACGAAAAAAAAATCCAAGCCATGGAGAAAGTTCTATAAAACGGTTTTATTTAGTTGTTTGTATAATGCATCCATCGTCTGCTTTCAATTCTTGATAGTACGTTCTAGTCGACCAGTTGATTCGTGAAGCGGCTTTTTAAAGTAAACATTCTTATCTCGTTGTTGACTGACTATTTCGAGGCGTAAATCCTCAACCGAAACTAAGTAAGGACACTGATGATGGCGTCGTCTAATAGAATCGAAGGAAGCCATGCTGTCGAAGGCGTTACACAAACGAAATAAACGACAAACGATGGTTTAACACACTTGGTCATGGCCACTTCTGATCTTCTTTGGGTGCATTTAAAACGGGGGAAATTTAAAATTTGATTGAATTTCTGTTAATATGTAATTTTATTATTTAAGTGTAAATTTTATTATTTAGTATTATTTTTAATGAAATCTTTGGTTCTTCAAGTATATAGTTTAAACGAAGTCAGCTTGAACAACCCAAGAAAAAAATTCAGAGAACTGCGGTCCAACTGACTTTGTTTAAACTATACCTTAAAATTTCTGTAGGAAAGTTCTCCAGTCCCAAATTTATATACTTGATATTATGGGGCTGGCATAACTTTAAGGCAATTAATTCAATTTCGGCAGTACCTAAATTGACTTGAGCATTCAAAGCCAGTGTTAATAACTGTAAAGTGCGACCAGAGATCTAAGAAGGTTGTAAATCAATATAAGCCGACGACCCTCATTATTACCTATTGTTCGAAATATTGATAAGCAGTAAAAGTGTTTATTCCTTAACAGATGTCCAAGTCCGGATTAAAATAACTCATGAAATAGTTTGGCATTTTAATAATAGAATTATTTGAAGACTGGCTCCAAAATAAACTCATACCAAATATTCCACCAAACAGTATTATCGTTCTGGATAAATAATCAGTCGAAGACTACCTAGATAAAGCACCATGTACAAATGACACCAAAGCCACTGTACAAGAATATACAGATTGCGAAAAATCTTATTTCGACATACGATTTACACAAGTACGACAAGGATAATATGAACAACACTACTTGAAAGAGAGAGAAGAAATGTTCGCACACGCCCATATGGGGCGTGTGCGAAGTGTACTAGAAGTTTTACGCAGTTATTCGATAAAGAAGAAATATTTTTGTGATTTATCACATATTATATATACATAAACAATTCTCAATTATACTCAAGCGATTTTTCTTGATAATTATCTTAACCCAATATATATATCATTATACCTATACAGATAAAACAAAATTTAAAGGCTCGGGCAGGTATAACTCTAGGTAGACTCGACCGGCTGCTGATAACTCAAGTGTTGGGTGATTTATGACCTTCTTAGATCTCTGGTCGAACTTTACCTATCTATACAATTTATATCAAGTAGGTACTGTGAATCATCGTCCCTTATGGTGAATATGTCAGAAATAACAATGGAAACAGATTAATTCATTTCTGCGAAGAAAACAACATAATAATAATGAACTCATTTTTTGCACATAAGGAAATCCATATGTATACGAGAGAAGTCCAATCACGAAATGAAAAATCCATAATTGATTATATACTAGTAAACAGATAATACAAAAAAGACATACTAGATACTAGAGTTAAGAGAGGACCAGAAATAAACAGTGATCATTACCTATTGGAGGCGAAAATTAAGATAATAAAGAGAGATGTTAAAAGAATTTGTAAGATAAGGAAATCTAATAAAGTAATAAAGGCTTATAGACTATCTGAAAAAGAAATAGCTAAAAATTACACAGAACAAACAGAACTTGAAGCAACTGATATTTTAAACACCATGGAATGCAGAAACGTAGAGGAATTTTGGAATATAACCAGAAATATGATATTAACAACCGCAGAAGAAGTATGTGGATCAACAATTGTAGATAAAAATAGGAAACAACCAAATGGTGGACAAAGGATATTCAAGACAAGGTAAAAATAAAATAAAAATTTTTGGAAAAGTTACTTAAGAACCAAAACAGGAATAAGCCAACAAAAATACAAAGAACAAAGGGAAAAGTAAAACGTATGGTTCAAGAAGCAAAAAGTCGAACCTGGGAAGATTTTGATAGAAAAATGGAAGATGACCACCATGGAAACCACAAATTTTTCTATAAAGTATTGAAAAACTTAAGAAAAAATGAAACATTAGAACTAAAACAAGTCAAAAATAAGAAGAACCAAATAGTTTCAGACCATATAGGAATAATGCAGTGCTGGCAACACTACTTTCAAGAACTCTTAAACCATCAAAATCATTATTAACAGAGGTGATAAAACAGAAATAAAAATAGATAATGAACGAAATGAAAGCATAACATCAGAAGAACTCGATCAGGCAATTAATAAGACAAAAAGAGGAAAATCTGGAGGAGATGATAAAATCACGCTAGAAATGCTCATCTACTTAAGAAAACAAGGAAGCAGCTGCTAATAAAAATGCCTAATAAATTTTGGAAAACCGCTCAGGTGCCCAACGACTGGAACATGGGAATAATAATGCCTATACATAAAAAAGGTGACACGACAGAATGTACTAATTATCGAGGTATTACATTATTGAGCGTAGTTTCCAAATTATATGAAAGTATATTGGAGAATAGATTAAGACTCTTAATAGATCTGGATGGTTCACAAAGCGGATTTAGGAAAGGGCACAAGATCACATTTTCACGATAAAACAAATGATGGAAAAAACACAAACAAAAGAAGTTTATATGGCTTTCTTGGACCTTGATAGTGTAGCACAAAAAACAGTTTGGAGTAGCCTAGACCAAAGATCGGTTCCAAAGAGTCTAACCTCACGAATAAGGAGCTTGTACAACCACAATTACAGCTACGTCAGGAGTCATAACCTTGAATCCGATACATTCAGAGTCAAAGATAGACTTAGACAAGATGGAATACTAAGTTCTCTATTGTTTATAATTGTAATGAACGACATAGGCAACGAAAACGTACACGAAAAAGATACATATAGGTTACAAGAGGTTGAAATAAATCACCCTGACTGAGTGTGCGTGTGCAGATTTTTGCACCCAGCGAAGAGGAATTGCAGAAAAATCTAAATATATGAGATAACGAACTAAAGAGGAAAAACTTGAAAATAAACATACAGAAAACAAAAGTAATGTCCACTGGACCAGATGATGAAGAAATCAATTTAAAGATACAAGATGAAGAAATCGAGCAGGTAGACGTATTTAAATACCTTGGTATAAAGATAAATAAAAATGGTAATGAACATATTGAAATAAACGAAAGGATCACCAATGCATTAAATCTTTATCGTTCATTATCAAGATCATCTATAGGAAAAAAGGAAATCAGTACCAAAACCAAAATTGCAATTTATAAAACAGTTTAACGGCTAATCCTCACTTATGGAAGTGGAAGCAGGATACTGTCACAGAAGTCCAAAAGTCGAATCCAAGCAATGGAAATGAAATATCTGAGAAGAGTGAAGGGTATAACACGAAGAGATCGAATAAGAAACGAGGATGGAAGTAGAACCAATACTCGAAGTATTAGATAACCAAAAAGCTTAAGTGGTTCGGACACTTAACAAGAATGAACAACAGACCAGCCAGGGATGTGTGGGAAGCCAGAGTAAATACGAAAAGGAAGAGTGGAAGACCTAAGAAAACGTGGAACCAAGAAGTTGCAGAAATATTGGAGAGAAGACATATAAAATGGGAAGAAGCAAAAAAGATGGCAAAAAATAAAAGGGAAAGGACCAATTTCATCTACGATCAAAATATTTAGATATAGATACCTACCCTTACACCTTCGGGTATAAAAAGGGTTTTTGATTATATATATATATAGGTACTGTGGATAAAAATAATTCACACGTCATATATTCTACAGAAAACAACGATGTATAGAAATATTTGGGATTTTTATAGGTTAACGACAAATATACTGAGTGGCCAGACGAAAATGAGGCAGAGCTATGGTCGGAGAAATACCCCAAATCCTTTATCATTTACTTATAAAATGTATTAAACAAAAATTTACTAGATTTGGGCATGTCGTAAATTAATATTAATTGACATTAAAAATGGAATAATTTTAAACTGTCTCAAACCTTCTATCCGAATATACGTTGTTATAGTTTGCAAATTTATATCGTTTGCAGCAATCAAAGAAGACAAAACATATTATTAAAAAAAAGTCTTCTAGATTGCAGTTGCAAGCCGGTCACAAAACATAAATATGGTCAAAAGAATTACCAACGAAGGAACGATCTTTTGAAGCTTAAATGAGTCAGCGACTGCAGAGGCTTTGGGGACCAAAAACTGTATGAAGATAAAAAAAAAGATTCTTATTGATGCCTAATTCGAAAGAGAAAGTTACTGAAATAAAAACTAGATGTACGCCTCTTATTTTAATTAGATTACGACTCAGTGAGTGAAGTTCAAAGGAAATTTACTGATTTTTTTGCTTGTATATGTTATCTACATTTTTTATTATGATAATTTTTACATAACCATTTTTTACACGCTTTATATTAGCTTCACTGGTAAGTTTGTTTGTTTGTAACGCAACCTTTAAACTCGATTTTTACTCACTCTAAACGCTCAGATTAATTCGATATGTTGCTCACCCGATTAAAGTACAATAATTTTAATTAAATAAAAAATAATTCCTTCAAATTATGTGATAAAACGTCACTTTTTTAGTGTTAACATACATTATAATATAGTCTATATAGATACAACAGCTTGATTGATAAATTGTTAAGTCTTCGTAGCCGAGTCGTATAGAGGTTTGGCTGCGAAAATTATGAATTGTAGGCGTAGGGTTCGAATCCTGGACACGGTGCCCGTGTTATGTGACCTGTTCATTATCCACACCTATTATTCACTAGAAATATGAATAATCGAACTAAAAAGTAGAAAATAACTCTTAATTCAAGAATAAAATGATTAACGAGAAAATTAATGTGATTGTGGTAATAGCGAGGGGTACCTTTATACACTAACTCTGCATTTCGGACTAGAAGTAGTAGGAAATTATAAAAATTGATATCGAGCACTCCACGCTTTTACCACAATGACATTAATTTTCATGTTAATCATTTTATTCTTAAAATAAGAATTATTTTCTACTTTTCACTTCGATTACCCTATAAAGAGTGTTTTTTAGTTTTTTTTAACTATAATTTATTATGTAAATCATGAATTTTCCTAATTTGCAAGTCATAAATTTACAAAACGGTTATTCCATTTACATACTTAATACTTTAAATTTACTACTAAATATTCTATTTTTTTTTTAAATATTTTTACAGTTACACCAGAATTATTTTCAGTCCTTTCAACTTCTTTATCGGACCAATTAACTATCTTAAAAATGTTGCCCCACTTGTGTAATCTAAACTAGCGAGCTAAAGAGGATGTTTTGATTTTCATGGTCGCATTAGACTGAGTATACTCGAATTATCAGAAATGTTTATACAATAACTCAGTTAGCTGCCATGTTGTCTGTCTGTTCTATAATTGTTACCTCCACTTACTCAGATATTTGTAAAATATTCAAGCCCGTTGAAAAACGAGCAAAAGAAAAGTAAACGGTTTTATAAGAGTAGAGTGATGAATATACGACGATGAAAACAGTCTCAGTGGCGTAACTAAATATTAAAAATATAAAAAAAAGTTTTCGTATTGCCTATGACTTATATGAGGCTAACATCGTTAACAGGACACCGAAAATTTGAAAAATTGAAAGGGCCCCCCAAAATAATTATGGAAAATGTCTTTCGGAGACTGTTGAGCCTGATAAGGGCAACTTCACATAAGCATAAAAAGGCTGAAGGTCTCTAAGCCTCTGACTGGTGGTGCCGAACCAATCAATCAATCAATCAACTATATCTCGAAAACCTTGTGGCTGATGACACTCTTGCTCTTCGTGTCGAGAACTGACACACATCAAATTACCCAAAAGACATTATGCTTAAAGATACTTTAACGAGTCTCATTTTTTCAAAAAATGGAGACACCACTGGTTGAAGCAGCCGTCTGTTTTATATCTTTAATACGTAAAACGTTGCATATATCGGTATGGTAGTTATTTTTTTTAAAGATAAAGTTCTTGTGTGGTTTATAAAATTTGAAGACGGCGATTTTAAATTTCGCTTCTGTAGAAAAAAAATTGTTCATACGCATATTTTTCATAATAAAGGTTTTACGTAACGGTTTGTCAAATTCCAGCGAAATTAAGTGGAGCAGTGGCTGCTTAGATAAAACGACTTAAAAAAGCCACCGCTAATACCAAAATAAAAAACGCAACTTTAATTAGGTTAAGCTTCTTATCGCGTCTGCAACTGAAAAGGATTTTGGTGAAAAGAAAAAACTTTTTGTCGAAGAAACGGAATTCTAAGAAATGATATAAAGCAAAACAAAATCCCTGATGCACAAGAAAAGCAACATACTACAGACATTTTATTTAAATTTTAATTTAAATCCTTGTATTTTCCCCATTCCTTATAATAAAACTTGACGGCCATTTGAAACGTTTGTAGCGCAGTGCCGGATTAGTTGAATCATTTTTTTTTCAATTTATAATATTTTTCCGTGTGCATTGAATTTCACTGCAGCAAAAAAGGTAACACAAAATGATTAAAAGAGATGAAATTTCAACTGACCGAAAATTATTAGTGTCACACACTTCTAATAACTAAATTTTAAACTGACAGTTTTATTGCTATTTCAAGTGATGCGTTCTGTGAGAAAGAAATTTAATCGCTTTGTTTTTTAACATTGAGCGTATAATATGTATAGGCTATTTCACGAATATACGCCAAATCTCTTCTTAATAATTTTGGTTATTATAAATGATGATTTATAATAAACAAAAAAATATTATCAATTGAATTATAGAAAATGAACTTGGGATATCATTACTTTTCAGTACAATAGTACTATTCAGTCGATATCATCGTATTTAATCCGAAACAGGGGTTTATTCGTGAAATAGAGTATAGTGACAAATTTAGACGTTACATACTTGAAATATCCCCAACAAAAATACATGTACCGTTAAATTATGCTTCATAAATTTATTCCCAATGAATAATAGACTAAATTTACAAGCCGGAACACTTTTCTCACTAATATTCGTTTTATGTTGAAAACATTTTAACATAATATAAAAGTAAGGTCATATTTTATTTAATATTATTTAAAAATACTTGTTTGAAGTTTTCAAAAAGCTTTTTTGAATCTACACACAAATATTTCTCTTTTGCTTTTTCACAAGTTTTGTAGCATATACGAAGAAGTATTTTTCTCACTTTCAACTATATCCACCTAACAATGTAACTGAAGAAGAAGAAAATAGTTACTTCATAAATTTTTTAAAGGTTAATAGTTATCATCAGACTTGACAGTCTTTCCACAAGATCCTTCTTGGAGTAATCCTCTCTTAACCGCTATAGTACCTACCAGGATACATTTCCAGTGAGTCATTTCTTCGGACTTGAAGTGGAGGAGGCTTTTACTTCATCACTTCCTTGATATAACTCCTGTTAAGGTTTAATATTTCGTTGGTTAGCGACTTCAAAGGTGTATGGACCTGCTTAGGCAAATGTCTACAGTACCTCTGACTTTTTCTTTGTACCCACCCGTATCTGTAGATGTAAATAAATACTTTTTCGGTTAAATTTAGTTGAAATCCGTCCCTGTATTTTCGTGTCTCGACGAACTCGATGCAATCGTTGTAAATTAGCATTAGCGTCTACTAACTTTCTGCTATTTGTGTCAAAATAAGCCCACGAATCTTCTTTGGTCGACGAGTCGAGGTTCTTGCCATTTAAGTTGATATTATAATATTAATGTTACTCCAACTGTATAAAATGCACCAAGAATCCTATTCGCGCAAATAATAATATATTTTCCATTTACATGCACAACACGAGTCTCATCGTTTTTTTCAGGACCAATAGGCCAGGAAATTGTTTCAGTTTTTTGATAGGTTGTAGAATCTGTCAATTATAAATCTAAATATTGGGAATTGATGGGTAAGCGTGTCCCAAAAACATGGCGGAAAATAGAATACATATTATTATAGAGTTGACATTATGACAAATTGCTTTGAAGTTGAAGAGTTAAAAATGGTAAACTAATTCTGATTTTTTATCAAAATGGCTAATTATGCTGATATGCTTATAGTCCAAACTGTGGGGCGCGCCTCCCTAGGGAGGCGCTGGATAATCTAAGGGGAGGCGCGAATATTAGTCACAGCGAACAATTTTTCAAATTAGCTCTAAGGCTTCTAAAATTATTTATTTGTTTCTTGAAAATGTAAACAAATGCACGTGCAGGTAACGCAATGCGTAACCGGCCGACCGAACACTCGAACAAAGATCACCGCTTATAGTCCAGTAAATAAAGGATCCCAGAAGCGATTATATCTGCCTGTCCATGAATTTTCCGTTTGACTAGTAATTGAACATCCAGAAATTTCACACACCTAATCGCCATTTTGGAGGGGGATTCCCGGCCCCAAAGTTCTTAAAATTGGTTTCCCGCCAATATTTCCTAAAATATGGCATTTAGAGTATTTTTATATTGGAGAAAAAGGAAGATCCGTTTATTATCTACAAAAATGGTCCTCATAATTTTTGCGGAAAACTCGATAGTTTTCGAGATAATGGTCCACAAACGGGATCCTTATGTTGAGCTCCCGTTCCGGAGTCGGGTTCTTTTGCACTTACTCATGACTGGGCGAACAAATTATTCATAAACTCGGGTAAAAATACATATTTTTTCACGATTCAAAATTCAGATGAAAGGGGAAATCGACAGCTATCATATCCGATGCTTCAAGGCCCATTTTTATATTTCCACCATATTTATAAAATGGGTCAAAAATTTTGTAATAACTTTTTTTTCGAGTGTCGGGAAATTACTCATATTTTTCTTAATAATAGACATTTACTCTCGATTTTTTGTTAATACGTCTTTATTGATCTCAGAAATTTTTATTCGTCATCTTTCTTGCCCCTTGATTTTTCAGTTGGTGTTTTCATTTCCAAATTTTTGCTGTTTTTCGAGGTTGGGAATATTTTGCGAACAATCACTGTCTAAAAGTTTGTGCATTATCGGATTGTCATCCAAGAAACGACATTTTGAAGCTGGGAATTCCTCCTTTTTGGTTGTGCCCTCATTTTTTTTCTCGAGTTTTTCAAAAATCCATGAAATCTCAAAATCATGGATTTTTCAACATTGGTTTTTCGAAAAATATCAATGTTGCGAAAAAAAAACATAGGGACCATTTTTGTAGATAATGAACTACTCTTCATTTTTCCCCTAAATAAAAATTCTCTGAATGCCATTTTTTAGGAGATATTGGCAGAAAATCATTTTTGGAACTCGGGCCGGGAATACCCCAATGAGGTGTGTGAAATTTCTGGATGTTCAATTACTAGTCAAACCCTACCCTTCACGGAAAATTTATGGACTGGCAGAATTTTTGTACACTTTGCCTACTTTTCATCCTTCATTTACTAATTAGACAAGATCAATGTCAGTTTAGCTAATCAATTTGTTTCGTATCATAGCTAATATTGAACTGTTTCAACAGTGATAGATTTTGTTTTTTATTGTTATTGACGTTATTTCTTACAGATCATAATAGTAAGTTATTTTGGTGGTTTGATTTTTTAAGATTAATCTAATAGTATTTCTAATATTTTCAAACAAATGGACAAGTTTTTGTTTGGTTATAAAAGAAAATTCAGTAATAATGAAAATTCTGATGTTGGCACAAGTAGTGGGAATATAAGCAACAAGGAACAGAAAGGAAGAACTTTTAAGACAAGAAAATACGATTCATCCTATTTATCGTTTGGATTTACAAGTGTTGAATTGAATTGTTGAAGCTTTAGGAAAATATATGAATCTAATGATATATTTTGTTTTATGTTGTTATATCATCGTTAATGTCAGAGTCAGACCGTCGTCAGAAGCTTTTGCTTCTTATGCACAATAGAATGACCATTTTTCGTGAATTTTTCACCATTTTCGACAGTTTTTGGCGAATTTTGACAATTATTGACCGTCTTTGACAATTATTGACCATTTTTGACAATTTTTCAAAAATTTTAACACATTTGGCAATTATTGACCATTTTTTCAAAATTTTGACAATTTTTCAAATTTTAAGAATTATTGACTATTTTTGACAATTATTGACCAATTTGGACAGTTTTGACAATTATTGACCAATTTTGACAGTTTTGACAATTATTGATCATTTTTGATAATTTTTCGAAAATTTTGACTATTTTAGACCATTTTTCCAAATTTTAACAATTATTGAACATTTTTGACAATTATTGACCATTTTTGACAATTTTTGACCATTTTTGACAATTTTTGAAAATATTTGGCTATTATTAACCATTTTTTCAAAATTTTGACAGTTTTTGACAATTTTTGACGATTTTTCCAAATTCTTGACAATATTTGACCATATTTAAAATTTTTCAAAAATTTTAACAATTATTGACCATTATTGACAGTTTTTGACGAATTTTGACAATTATTGACCGTCTTTGACAATTATTGACCATTTTTGACAATTTTTCAAAAATTTTAACATATTTGGCAATTATTGACCATTTTTCCAAAATTTTGACAATTTTTGATCATTTTTCAAAATTTTTGACAATTTTTGATCATTTTTCAAAATTTTTGACAATTTTTGACCATATTTAAAAATTTTTGGCAATTTTTCAAAAATCTTAACATATTTGGCAATTATTAACCATTTTTCCAAAATTTTGACAATTTTTGACCATTTTTGACAATTTTTCACACTTACCTATAGGTGTGCGAGCTCAGTGCGGCAAGAGAGATTAAATGAGTTATCGCGTGACGAACGCTTTTTCGTAACATCACACGTTTCACGAGTTCACTAGCCTTCCCAAAAGTCCTATGGCGTGCAATAAGAAGCAAGCTTCAAAAAAACAAAGTGAACGCATTTATAAAAAAAAATGGAACTATGGAAATCAAATTTGCAAAAAAATAAGATGTTTCCACTTTTAAATTTATGCACCCGAGATAACATAGAAGCAAACAAAAATCTATTTGTTGAACACTTGGACGGTTTGTTGACTCAATTTTCGAATTATTTTGATGATCTTGACTTAACAAAGTTTGTGTGGATACAGAATCCATTTATCGACGAAAAAGATGATAAATTTGGATTGACAAGCATTGAAAAAGAAATTCAGCAGTTGTTGGGAAACCCAAGTGCGTTTATTTTTCACTCATAAATTTCAACAGGTTATGGGCCCAGAACCCACGTTTTAACCGGAAAGTTGTATATTTTCTTTGTTTAATATGTGGCAAGCGTGCCAAAGTTAATTGGACGCGCAAATTACGATGAATGGGCATTTGCAGCAGAAAACTTCCTCATTATAGACAACCTACAAAAATGCCTGGATGGAAGCGAAACCGACGAAAAAAAGGAAGCTAAAGCAAGAGTAAAATTGATTTTAACCATAGATACTTCTCTTTACGTGCATATTAAAAAGACAGCAACAGCACAAGTATCAATTCCATGAGACTTGAAAATTGCTATTCGATGACAACTAGTGGAAACAGCTCAAAAATTGAGAGGGACAGGTTTTCAGATTAACGAAGAATGGATAGAATACCTTAAAACTTAAATTTCAGACTGTATCTCTGGTTCAATTTTGGTTGGATCTTCCTACAGAATATAATAATTTGTCAAATAAAGCTTTGAAAGTACTGATGCCGTTTCGCAACATCATATTTATGCGAAACAGGATTTTCTGTCTTAGCTGCAATAAAATCAAAATATCGAGCTCGTTTAGTTTTAGAAAAAGAGCTGCGAGTAGCTATCTCGTCACTAACACCAAGATTTGATAAACTTTCCATCTCATTAAGAAACAATAATAAAATGTCGTTATTATTTTGCTCTATTTTCCATTGGTTTGTATTAATACATTTTTTTGAGTAAAAATGTTTGCGTTTTTTTTATTTTAGCGGAGGCGCCAAAAGATTGAATATTTTCAAGGGAAATGTAGTAACATCAAGTTTGGAAACCGCTGGTCTAGGTATAGTACGAACGAACATTTTAGTGAAAACTGTTCTAGCCTCTTCTATTCTTCACTTCATTTTTTTTTGTTCCATTCCCACACCTACGCCTATGCAAACCAAAAATTTCAGGTATTTGAATAACGGAAATAGAATCCACTCTCTTTTCGCTGGATCGTATGCATGTAAATGGTTTTTAAACAATTTTAAATTTCATCTTGCTCGGTCTATATTTAAAATGCATCAACTCCGATTCGCTTGAATAAAAATATATTTGCATTCCCATGCATGCACACCACGACAATCTCCATATTTTTCAGCTTATTATATTACGGGGCAACAACACCATTGAGAGATATTGCTCGAGAAGCATTGCACTAAAATATACACATTATGTTATACTTAAGTTGTCTCTTCTAAACGGAGGGAATTTTAAGACGTTTTTATTGTACGGTTTGAATTTTAATCTGGAATTTCGAAAATTGGTTTATCTTTATATAAACATTTCAAGTTCCAACTGATTTACCAATTTACTTTTTACTGATTACGTATCAAGAGAAATTGCTGCATTAATTATAATAGGTAAAGGTTTTGTATATCTATTAATATTCCAAAGATAATGTTTTTTTATATCAAGTTTGTTTTAATGAGAGCTACTAATCAACTATATTAAAAGTAATAACAGTATCAGTTAATTAATAGCATCAGATAATTTTAAATCTAGATTTAGTGGGAAATTTGTTGAATTTGAATCCTTAATTTTTCGACTGTACTCTTTACTATACTTATTTTTGCCTACATTTACTTTTTGATTAGTTCAGTTACGGAAGACTTTTGAAGTTAAATTTTTGAAAAACAATGCATTTCAAGTATATTTCTTGGAAAAATCTATTATGGAATACTACAACCAGGTGAGAGCAAATGAATGCCTAGGCAAGAGTAGGACTGTCCTAAAAGTTTTGACAGGCCTCCTAACAGGAACAATTGAATGAATAGACAATAAGTTTAGCATTTTTTGGATGAAAAAAATGGAGGAACATATTAAATTCTTCCTTGATACGTGGAGCTGGTCGTTTGGAAAGGTTAGTGAAGGTAACAACGAATTTGGGTGCCTGAAAGGTAAGTAGATATCCATAATAAGCATATTTAGGTAGAAAAGCCTCTGAAAAATCTCTTACCAAGTTATGGACACAGGATCAACAGATTTCAAATCCGAAACTTTGCCGCTACGTTATTTGATCGTTAAGCGACAAAAGGTGGAAAAATTGGCTAAAAATTTTGTAGTTGTCTTGTAGCTATGCCAGTTTTTTGTACTACAAATTATTCGTTCTTCCCTCTCATGTAACAAAATGTGTCCAGTGGTGACGCTTTCTTGGAATTTCACTCTTAATTTTGATCCACTTATATAGCTTAATGAATTTTCAATATTCTTTGTCACTTTTGCCTTAGCTATTTGCTGCTTGACTAACTTTATGCTGGTAGGTACTAGTCATCTTTATTTGAATTTTGTTAAATGCAAATCAAAAAACATGCTTTATTTAACAGAAATGCATAAAATAACAATACAAACAATGTTATCCCACTAATAGGTACAAGCTTTGTTTTCCGTACAATGCACTTTTACTCTCCGAGGTCAGATTAATTGTGAAAATTGTCGTTACTGGTCGATAAAAAAATTCTCATTAGATATATAGATGAGAGAAGAACGTATACAATACTATGAATTATTCTTAAATAATAATTGAATAAAGGTTTTGCATTTATTGTTAATATTTTATTAAACGTTACAAGGTAATTCTGACATGGTCACGTGTTTTGAGTAGGTAAAATGTGGCACCAATGAAAAATAGTAATATAAATGTCCTAAACATAATGCAGCTATTCTTACCGTTAATCATCAGCCAATCCAAAGACAAGAGTCTCACTGTGCTAAGGCAAACATGTGACAATATTCCTGGCAGAATTTGCAGCAATACAACACTGAGCAGGGAAGCTATTAAGGTAATAGAATGAGGAAAAGACCATTGCCATATACATATATAAAAGCAATCGGTTCCATGCAGATAAATTCCAAACTCGCTTTGAGGACGCTACAAGAGCTGGGCAGTCATAATAGATTGTCCTTAGCGTGGGTACCAGATCACAAGGGTAATGGAGAGGCAGACTCACTAGTCCGAGAAGGGACACGATGTGCTCCCATTGGTCCAGAACCTTTCTATGGCATAGCGAAAGCGCTACAAAAAACAAAGAGGAGTACTTGGATAAAAAAACAGTCTTGATAATGGTGTAATAAGGCGCCAAGGATGAGGCAGGCCAAAGAATTCATCAAAGAACCCTCACCAAAATTCACGGAGTACCATACTAAGCCAGAATAGAAGAACAATCAGGATTCTGGTTGGGCTTCTGACAGGTCATTTTAGACTTAACAAACACATGAATAACATCGGATTGGCAGGCACAGCCATATGCAAGTTTTGTCAAGAAGATGAGGAAACCTCAGCACACATACTGTGTTACTGTGAAGGTCTGACTAGGCTGACGTTTTCGACCACAACCCTCCCAATATGTGGAGGACCTGAAGTTTGGCCTGGTAATAAGGGCGGAAAGATAAAGGAGGGCAAACACAATAGATCTGCAAAGGTGGTAGTGGAGAGGCTCTGAAGCACAAAAGCCAATTATTTATCTTATCTTATTTTACTGTTAATCATATATTTTGGTTTCTGTTTTTTTATGTTCCATTCAAAGTTTTTTCAAACAAATTCATAATTGAGAATTAACATATTTATGTTATCTCTAAAATTTTAACTTAAACTAAATATATTGTCGTTTCGTGATCCAGTTTAATTACCAGTTAAAAATTTCCATACCTTCAAATATTAAGTCACACAACACTGCTTCAACCAACCACCCAACTACCCCAATATTAATGAACCGACTTCTTCAAACTTAAAATAGAAACTAACCCCGTTTTGCATAAATCTTCATGGAACACGAAACTTTCTATTTTTTTGCATGTAAAAATGTGAAATGTTTCTAGGGAATAGTAAAATTTTCTATGCATTTAAATGTTGTATTTGCCTATGCACCGTCGAGGTCCATAACCGGGGAGCAAAAAATAAACGCTTTGTCAGACAATGACTGTAAAGGGATTTATACACAAAAAAATTGTGTTTAAAGTGTATAAAGGCATTCGCAGCAGGTACAGAAAGAGTTCGGTTTTATGGTTTTTGTTGTTATATACTTTTATTATACTGTCTTTGTACATTTTTATGAAAATTAGGTCAGATTTTTGAATTTTTTCAATACAGTTTTAATACCGTTGATGCATGCTCAACTAAAATAAAATGCCACTGCTCCTACGAATGATTTGGTGTGAAATATTTGAAAGTTGTTGCAGTTTCTTAAATATTGAGATCATTTATACATGAAAAAAAATAAAATAAAAAATTGATTCAATTACCTAATTATTTCCAAAAAAAAATCTGGAAATCGGTTGACCCTAAAGGCCATCCCTGCAATTTCCCGCTAAATTCAATTTTCAAACGCATGCGGTTTTTTCGCTAGTTTTAATTTTTGTGTTATTTTGAGCATCAAAGTTCGATGAAACACGTTTTTTTAAATTTTCAAACTGCTATAACTTTTGAATGAATTAACCGATTTTCACGCGGTTGGCGGGGATCGATGTAGTTTTTTGAGCTCTATAAAAATTTAGAACAAAAAAATGGATCTGATGAAACATTTCGGAGTTATTACAAAAAAACACTTTTTTTCGATTTTTTTTCGACAACGATATCTCACGAACGCATCAACCGATTCTGACGCACTTAGTGGCGATCGATGCGGGTTTTCAAGGTTAAGAGCTGATTAGCTTTTGAGGTCGATCGGTTCAGCCAATTCAGAGATATTTTGAAAAAATGAAAAGAAACCCTTTTTTCCTCTTTTTTTTCACTTTTTTGCAATTTCTCAAAATCTACCGGTCCGAATTGGTTCCAACTTACAGGAAATCTAAGTTTGGTGAAGCCCTTTCGAATGACACCTACTGCGATCAAATCGGTAAAACCATTCAGTAGTTATAAGAGGTTTACACACACACACACACACACACACACACACGCACACATCATAGGGAAGAATCATTGATTTTCTTAGCGGGAAGTTAAAAGACCGATAATGTACTTAAAAACCCGATGATGTCCTAAAAAACCCGACGATGTCCTAAAAAACCCGATGATGTCCTAAAAAACCCGATGATGTCCTAAAAAACCAGATGATGTCCAGTAAAATTAGCCATTTATGAGCACATCACGTACCTACAAGCTACTTACAACGTCAGTGATTTTTGTTTTTTACTTTTTTATATTTCGATAATAAACATCATTATTATTATTCATATGAAAATGTCGTTTTTCGGCAGCCGTCCCTTCAGTATGATTTATTCAATCTAAAGTACCACTTTACATTAATGATACCGAAAGTAACTATTTTCGGGACGATTTTTTCACTTTCGAAACGATTTCTTTGTTTCGGGACTATCCTAGCTTTTTTCGGGACGATTCTTGTTACTTTCGGGACGATTTTGGGTACCTATGCAGGCGGCTTTGACAATAAAATTGAATTTTATTATGACGGTGATTGTCATGTAACATTTATGTCTGTTTTTTCGAATTGTTCTTGGAGTATCTGTGGAGGTGGATCATGGGAATTCAAGGCTCTTTGTAACTGGTTCCAAGTTTGGGATTGAGGTCGGCCGATCGAGGGGGCAGTGCCAAGTGCGAAATACCAAAGCGTCCTGCATTCAGCATTCCAATTCACAAGTTCATTAGCCCATGCCAATCGAGCATGCATATGAATTTGTGTTAATGGAACTCTTTCCAAAAGACGTCGTGATCCTCGGGTAATCAACATGTTGTTTCAATTGAAACCGAAACACCAGAAGCATAACGATCTTGATCGTCCACTTTCTCTCACGCTTTCACACTTTCACTTACTTGGAAAACGCCCGCAACTTCTCTCTGAAGACGACTCGCCTCAATCATACCAATACTCTACCAGCTTCATCCGTACCTAGTCTACGACTAGACATTATTCTAAACAAAATTCTTAATTTTACATCACAGTTAAATTAATAAAGTGGAAACAAAATATTGTCCGTTTATTTCAATACAACAAGCCATGCGATTTTTAAAACATTGCAATACATTTTGCAACATCACTGACTGCTCAAATCTTCTTATCTCCGTGGTAATCCTATCTTTTAATTCCTGAATATTGGCAGGTTTTGTTTTATAAAGGATGTTTTTCAAATGATCCCACAGGAAATAGTCTAAAGGATTTATGTCAATGAACAACTCGACAAAGATGACAAAGATGTCAATGAACAACTCGAAAATCAGAGTGATAACTAGTGAGAGATATACAGAGGAAATCGATATTGAAAACGGTGTAAGGCAGGGGGATGCATTATCATCGGTATTATTCAATATAGCATTAGATGGAGCGATTAAAGCGATAGAACAGGCACAATAATAGCCCAGAACATGACACAAATAATAGGGTATGCTGACGATCTGGTACTAGTAGCAAGGAACAAAAGCAACTTGGATAAGATGCTAGGTGACCTGATCGAAGAAGCGAAAAGCAGAGGTCTGGAGATAAACCCAGAAAAAACTAAATACATGCTGGTCAGCAAGGAAACAACAGAGATTATAAAATGAATCAGATTGGGTGTTAGGATAAACGAAAAGAATGACAGAAATATAGAGGTAGCAGAAAGAGTGAAATCAGGAAACAAAGCGTACTGGAGATGTAGCAAATTTCATGAAGAAATACTAAATTGAAGATGTATAAAGCTGCTATTTGACCAACAATGACATATGCTGCAGAGACAATGTGTTTGACAAGTAAAAACGAAGAAACTTGAAGGATTGCCGAAAGGAAAATATTAAGAAAAAATTTTGGACCAGTCAGAACAGAGGATGATTTCAGAATTATGATGAACCATGGAATTAGACAAAATATGGAAGGACAGGATGTCGTAAAGTTCATCCAATCCCAACGATTAAAATGGTACGGGCACGTGCCTACTCAGAAGAGAGCCGGCAACAATAATAAGAAGAATAAGTAATTGGACACCACAAGTAGGAAGACCGAAGACAAGATGGGAAGATCAAGTTAAAGAGGATATAATATGAGAAAATTGGATATAAAATATTGGAAAACAGATATACAGAACCAGAAAAAATGGAACAAGATAACAAAAAAAGTTAAAAGATACGACAATCTATAGAAAAAAAGGAAAAAGATAAAACGGCGGACTGACTATCCACAAACAAGAGCTCAAAAGAGCGGCCGCCACTCTGACAAGAGTGAACAGCCTTTATATATATTCATATTCAGTATTTCTTAAGGATTTCAAAAGTCAAAAAATATACAGGGTGATCCATTTGAAATAACAAAGTTCATTATTATTCCGGAGAAAGGAAAGATCTGACAACAATGCAAATACCACCAAAATATCGGCCATATCACAAGATCTTTGCACATAAAAATCGTGAATTCCGTTTACGAGATAATAGAGGCGTTCCATACTAAAAACTCACTCTGTATATTACAGATAAAATCTTGGTGAATAAAACATCCAATATTTGTAAACTTCCTTAACTTTTGTGAAGCAGTTTACTCAAATGAAAATTATTTTTATATCTTTGAGCTTAAATTTTCTTTCTCCATTTTTTAAAAAATTGAAACCCAATCATCTTAAAGACAGTCATCATTATTGCAGTGGACCTTTCATTTGAGTGCTTTTTGAGAATTGTTCAGTATATCTGAAATATTTATGCGGCTCTTAAGAAAAGGGATTAATTTTTATATCACTGATATATCCAATCCTGTTCCATAAATGGTGTCTTTATATTTGATTATAAACTGGTATATATCTTACAGTTCGACAAATATATAATCGATCCACCTGCATTCCACAACATATGTTTCGATTAAATTGCAAAAAGCGCCCATACAAAATCCCACCAAGATGGCAGAAAACGACTCACGAACATATTAAATGAATACTTTATCGAACTTATTTACATACAAACTGAACTAATTATCATAAACTTGAAAGTTGATCTCTGTTCGTTATAGCAAGAAAACCATTGGCGGGATGTGTGTGAGGGCATGGCAATTAAATCCTTCTCCGTTGGTGGAAAATTTTAATTACTGGATTTTAATATATGTTCATACTTGACGCAGTACAAGTATGAAGTAATTTGTACAAATAATAAATTTATTTCAAAAAGCGAGGGGTGCGTTGTTATACGAGGGTTGTTTTTTATATTTTGCATATAGAGCTAGAAAAAAAACAGTAGATAACTCTTAAACACTATCGTGTGCATTCATTTCTGCATCCTTTGGAACCAATTCTGGTAGCAGTTATTCCATTCGCTTGTTGGTTCATTCAAAATAGAGTTTTTGACTGCATCTTCTAAGGACTGCAAACTTTGACCACGAAATTCATTCTTAATTTTTGGAAAAGCAAAAACGTTGTTAGGACTTAGGTCTGGACTGTATGGAGGATGGTCCAATAATTGCTTTAAAAACTCAATTAGGAGAAGGATCATTCGTCGTTGGGGGATGGTTTTCCGCATGCTCTGAAAGAAAGACATTTTCAGCATGAGTTTAAATTGAATATTTGGTGTGGCATTATAGCTACTGGGGCCATATATTATGCCTCCAAATTTAAATGGAGATTCTTATTTTTTTGCAAAATACTTTTAGTGATATTTTGGATAATCTCTCGCTAGCTCTAAGAAAGATAATGTGGTTTATGCAGTATGGAGCTCCACCTCATTTCCCATTAGTTGCTAGAAATCATTTAAATGACATATTTCCTCATCGATGGATTGGCAAAGGAAGTGACTTTGAATGGCAACCGAGAAGTCCTGAGTATAACCCGCTTGATTTTTATATTATGAAGGCCTTAGTTTATGCCAATGTAATTAACTCAAGAGACAAACTCTGGAGGAAAATTCAAAATGTTGCTAACTTTATAAGGGGACAGAATAATAATTTCTTTGATTTCCGAAAGTCCTTTATTGAACGACATAGAAGTCGGAGGAGGCCACGTAGAACATTTAATTTGAGTTTGCTCTTGTTATGCTACATTGTTTTTAATTGAGATTTATCGTCGAAATAGAAGCAGTTAAACCGTTACATGTTTTTTTATTTTCCTTTACTTGAAATCCACTTCCGATACTCTGAACGGTTCAATTGCGTTTTTCTGGAAAACGGATGAAAATATCGTGTTTAAACAAGAGTACCAATATTACGTAGATATGATGTTTATGTCATATTTTCTGATCAAAATTACTAAAAAGTTTCGTCAAAAAAGTTATCTACCAGTCAATTTCATCATCAGAAATCCTTCACGTGGCGCCCTGTATAACAAAATGTATAAATAGTACATCAAATAATATTCCCTGTATAAAATTATGCCATTGTGCCGGTTTTGATAACAATTGATAAATATAGGTTCAGTGTAATTATTAACAAAAAACGAAAAAAAAATTTAACTTTAACGCCCTTTATCATTTTCCACAGCAATACTTTATTGAGGCATGTTTGGTCCTATTGCCATGTTTTGGTCCAAACAATCTGCCCTTAGCTTATGTCCCAATAGTTATGACTCACCATGTATATTATTTTTTTTATTTGAGTTTACTGAGTTAAACGGGCTTAGAGTTTTTTGACACCAATTGACTCTAATTGCTTTCTGTTCTTCCGTCAACAGGTGGGGTATCCAACGAGAAATTAATTTTTTTACAGATTATTTTTTTCACTTGTCAAAATCTGACATTTTGGAGGTTTTAACCAATAGCAATACATTATTCTAGCCAATCATTCGGTATTATACTGATAAAACTGCTTCCTCATCGATAATACCTTGTTTACATTGAAACGTCAAAATTTTACTTTGAATTTGTCATTATTGACAACTAAAAGTGCTTCGAAGTTAATTGAAAAATGAACACAAACCGATTCAGTGCCATCACCCAAGAGAATATTGAACATTTAATACAAAATTCCACTCCACAAAACACAATAAAATCCAAAAAATGTATATGGAATCAGTTTGAAGCATTTTGCAGAATCAGAAACTACCAACTACAAAAAATACGAGTATTCAAGAAATTGCAAAAATTCTAGAAGACTGGGCAGCAAATATGAAAAAATGTAACGGCGAAGATTACAAAGAATATACTTTGAAAACCATATGGAATGTAACAGCCAAGTTGATACAGGAAAAATACTACCTAGAAATAAGCTTCAATCCTTCTTTTAAATTGTTGAAAAAAATAATCTTCCCAAATACAACTCGTTCTTCAAATTTTATCACATAATTTTTTATTTTCATCACTCAAACTTGTTTATTTGATGCAAAAACATTGAAACAAACCGCATTTAGTTAAAATCACTCGTCCTAACGGACTCGTGATTTTATCAATCGGTTTGTTTTCATATTTTTGCCAAATAAACAAGTTTTCGTGGAAAAGAAAAAATTATCGATAAAATTTGAAGCATTCGGGGTATTACCTTTGATAATTCTTCATGTAAAATTTTTTGAAATGCCCAATGATCACAAATCACATTCCCCGTAACATACGTAGTTTCATCATTTAATAGATTCATCGTAATATTATTATAATTTATATTTTGAATAAATTTTTAAAATCGGTGCCGCCACTGTTACATGCAAGCATGCAGCATAAGGCCAGTTGCAATAAGTGGAATCCAGAAAAAACAGAGTGCACATTTCTTATGACTCGACAACCAATCCGAATGCTGTGAGTACACTTTGCACTCGGTGCACGCAATACTCGTTATTTAGGGCTATTTCGAGCCATTCTTGATTTCTTATCATTTTCATCGAGGTTAACTTGAAAATTTCTGCTAGGCATCGTGACAAAATGCAATTCAAAATAATAATCTTGTAGAATTACATTCTAATCTTAATTGAACGGTATATCAGATCGGTTTTTTTAAATTTATTATTTGTACATCAAAAAACATTCAAGACAAATTTAAATATTAATTTAAAGTTCACGTTAATGCTAAGTTTGTGTCGCTTTACTGGAAAAATAAAAAAATTACTATTTGTACTGGAAAATTTTCATTATACAGAGTGGGCCACAGAAAACAGTCCACCCCGATATTTGGCAGTATTCCTTAGATTTTAAAGAAAACTAACTAATAACAATGTTAAACAAACTGTCTTAGTATCAAATTACTAATTTTTTGCAATATTTGTTTTAATTTACATAGGCGTTGCGTTTCATTTTTAAGAGGTGTTGTACTTTAAATTAATTAAGACTTTTTTGCAAAGATGGTGTAAGTATCGAAAAAAATCTTGGAAGATCATTGTGTCTGAATACTCCATCTAAATGCCTTTCTAATGATGTGCCGCACATTGTATATTCCCTATTTATAAATAAAGGGTTGGTGAAGTGGAAGGGAGGGGGTTGACAAATGACAGATGCCTGTATCGTAAAAATGTGTCCCCCTTAGAACAAAAATCGACGTATTTCCCAACTAAAGAATACTGCCAAATATCGGGGTGGACTCTTTTCTGTGGCTCACTCTGTATATATGAATTACCTTGATCGGCATCGATAATAATACTAATTTTATTCTTTATGTAGGTGACCTTAGCTATGGTATACAACTGAGTTTTTCGTAGTACATACATTAAGAGGACACAAATTTTACATTCAATATAATGAGATAATAACAAAAATATTAATCAATAACCTTGTACATCAGAATGGAAAAAAACTATCCTATAACCTTCGAGCAAAAAAATTATCCAATATTTATTCTGCAAGTTTCATTGAACTGAGCTACTGTAGTCCAATCACTAACCTAACCCATCGGCGAGGTACTCTGCAGAAACTTCTAGGCTAAAACTAATTAAAAAAGTATGAGTCACTGTAAGCTTAACATACACGCAAAGCTAATGGGATTGAGAGACGAAGCTATGTGCAGATTCTGCCACCTAGAGGAGGAAACTGCAGAGCACATCCTATACTATTTCGACTGGCTGGCGAATGTGCGGTTTCAATAGATCTGGAAACGTCGAAGTGGAATAGGCCGATTAGCCACCTCATCAAATCTAATCTAATCTAAAAATTAGTCCTGTGAAGTTTTGCCTATTCGTGTGACAAAAATTTTCAATCTACTGTGCTCTACACTGGAAGTTATGAATAAGGTAAGATGTAGCTCTAGACGATGAACATAAAGCAATACCGAGCAATGAGCAGAGAAGAAGTAAGACAAATAATGAAACTAAAAAATAATAAAAGTGGTGGTAAAAATGGAATAATTGCAGAGCTGATAAAAAAAAAGGTGTGAATCACTCGTGGAACAAATAAACCAATTAACAGCGCAGATATTGCAAGAAGTGTTACCCAAACAATGGAAAGAAGCAATTCCCATACAAATTTTAGAAAAGGAGAGCCAACTGCCTACGAAAACTATAAGAAAGGAAATCCACTGCTTGATGTTGTATATACCTAAGATATTTGCATAAAATATTAAAAACAGACTTGGTCAATACGAAGAAAGGCAAGTTGTGGATTACCAGTGCGGATTTCGGAAAAGGAAGTTCAACGAATGATCAAGAATTCACTCTAAAACAAATACTATCCATGATAGCTTCGAACACAATCTAGCAGCCCATGTAGTTTTTATAGACTTTATGAAAGCATACGATACGCTGAACAGAATTGAAATGAAAAACTTGAAGATACTAGAAAAAAGAATAAAAGTAACACTAACAGATACAGGAAACACCGTTTCCATAAAAGGACATCAAACAGATAGCTTCGTAACAAAAATATAAAATAAAAAGTAGGTATAGAAAGTGTGTTGGAGAGTTGAAGGAGCTGGAAATTGATCCAGAAAATTAGGAGAGAAAGTAAAAGTCAGGTTTTGGAAAGTGGGAAGGAGGCTCCTACCTGATTGAAGTCGTAGAGTTGGTCCTGTATTCCAGGAGAGTGTGAATTGGTAACACTCTTGTATGAATTGCAATCCAGAGAATTGAAAGGCAATCATCAGTTCGGTGCTTCGTGGATAGTGTCAGGTTGGTTTATTTTTTTTATTGGTACCAATATAAATGATAAAGGAATAATTTGATAAGATGTACATCTGTAAAGGGTTTTTATTAACAAGTTTTAATTTTAATTAAATTCTAAATTGTATCTATTTCACCTTATATTTGAAAGCACTATTTTATTTTAGGTTAAGGTACTTTTGTTC
Organism: Lochmaea crataegi; assembly: GCA_947563755.1. Lineage (NCBI taxonomy): Eukaryota > Metazoa > Arthropoda > Insecta > Coleoptera > Chrysomelidae > Lochmaea > Lochmaea crataegi. The sequence continues at coordinate 85,525,647 of OX387423.1, read as the reverse complement.
TATAACTTTGTTGTTATTTGCCACATTAGTATTTAATATTCATGTAGTTTAATTGAGATTCCTTGCATTTTATTGATATAAATAGTAAATTTTTGTTTTTTTTAGATAGAATATTATATCTCTTAAAATTAAATTGTAGACAACTCACAACACAGATAATAGTTATTAAAATTTGAAAATACGTGGTTGGGATCTGCGTTAACAAGGAGTGCTTTCTAGGGGCGTAACAAAATTCATTAAAATTAATAAATTGTTGTATTCATAAAATATTTGATTCAAAGTTTTAACGTTAATATAAAAACAAAATTTATTATCAGCGCCGGAACCCAAAGAGAGTCAGAGTTCATCTTCCGATTTATAGATGAGCTAGCTTAAAAAAAAGGGTAAGTTAATAAAATAAATTAATAAAAATAATAATTAATCATAACAATATAAAATAAATATATGAATATAATAACAAATCATAACAATATATAGGCGATTAATCTGTCAAAAATTCTAACTATACTATACAAATAATCAAACGATGTAACTATTTTCATCTTAAACGAGACTCACTGACTATTATATTTATATAATAGCGTTTTCATCATTTTGGACACCACCCAAATTTCTTAAACTTAATACTTAGACAATAAAAACCCTTTCTAGATCATTTATTCTAAATGTAATTAAAAACTTATTATTTTACTACCAAATTATTTTCATTTGTACGATTTCTCGCACTTCTGCTTGTCAAGGGAGGGTATTATTACGTCACAGGCCACGCCATTACCTACCCACTATTTAATTTATCAATATAAATTGTTATTTATGAATAAATAACGAAAAAGCCGTGCTGGATTGCAACAACTAAATAAACCTCTTTTCCGTTATGCTACCCTGATACAGAGTATGAACTTATAGATCATACTCTGAATACTAGACTACTTTAAGTAGCGTGGCGTCTCTTTAAGACGCTTATCTAGTTCCACGACGCATCTTACTTACCTTTAGTACTCTTAAAAACCATTGAAACATTACTTAAATACGTTACTTATTTCACGAATCGGTGTTAGAATTTTTTGGGTCAAAGTCTAACGGTAGACTGAATTTTTCGGATCAATCTTTTGATTTTTACGTTACCCCCACCACTCACTTTCGAATTAAATTTACATTATAAATAAACAATTCGTTTTGTATTATTTAAACTAATGTGTATTGCATTCAGAATATATTTCTGACCAGGAGCGCATAACGTTAAGCAGATGCAGTTAAACTGGTTATAGTTACTGTACTTGCAATGAATCGTGAGCTCCGTTGCTTGTTGTCGGTACTTTCTTTAACTTATAGTACGTGATGTTCATTTACAGGTAAGAAATAATACTGTGCGATCTTATAGAAAGCTTGCTCGTAGAAGAATAAAAGTATTTTAATGTGTAAGATGAAGGAAAGTGTTTTTTTAACAGTACCAATTTCTATCAAAATAATACTCACTTGAATCAAACAATTTAAAATTTGATACTAAATGTTGGTTTTGCGACTAAATTTAATATCAGGTATCAAACGACGTTTTGACAATCCAATATCTCGTAAACTGTTCACATTACAGGTATCAAAATTGACAGCTATTAACAGTCGAAACTGGTGCTTATTTTGTTACAAGAAAACGTTATCCTCTCATTTCCGGTCATGTCAAAGATTTTGTAATCTTTGGTCATGTGACCCAAACTTTTTTTTGTATATCACATTTTTGGGTTAAACTTTTAAAAACAAATTTGACAATCGTTTTTGTCATATACCCGTCTGGTTTCGATGATTTACAGCATGGAGGCTAAGATAAGGAGATCGAACGTAAAAATTGACAATACTTGTTCTCAAAATCACCGTACACTAACTAACGACAAGTATATTCACGGAACGTTTGAAATTTTTGGTACATCGTTTCTCTGGCGCCGCGCTACCCCTCAACACTTTCTCAATTTAAACTCACCAGAACTCACCAGACGATAGGCGGAGTAAGGAAATTTTCGGTAATCGCTGAATCGACGAAGTGAATTTACTTGTCGTTAGTTAGTGTACGGTGTCAAAATCGTCTATCTAAACATTGGAAAACAATCGAGTGGTATCGACAAGGAAACAGGATATTATTTAAAAAATTGTAGTTCCAATGAGATTGTAGTAAAAAAAAACAAATTTCGCAAAACTTAATCGGCCGTAGTAAAAACTGTTCTTTAAACCACGAATAAATAATGCGATTTCCTTCGGAGACACGTGACTAGTATTTAAGTTAAATGGCGGGTAAGCTTCAAATAACCATAACCAAAATTTGACAAATTATGATTTATAAGTTATAAAATTCAGCCCGTTAAATAAATCTAAAAGAAGTGTTTGTATTTTGTATAAGGCATGCAATAAAAAACGCCCAGATTGGGGAACAAAAGGGTGCTTGTATGGATCTTAAAAACACTGGCGGAACTTTAAAGGGATGATGAAGTTTCTTGTATAGTTCATTATTTTTTAACATGTGGATTTTATTGTTTTTAAATAACGAAAGTCGAATATTTTCAAATAAACCGTTTACATTTTTAGTTTGAAACCAATAAACTTCCCATAGTAAGTTGAAGAATTGTGATGCCTTTTGGACTAATATAATAAATAAGAAATAAATTCCCTTGATCAATAAATCATTAAAACGTTGGAATATTACATAAATATAAGTAACGAGGTCAACAGGTACGGAGTCAAGTTCATCACGTAAATATTTAGTAAATAAACATTTAATATTTAATATTTACTTACGGCGAAGATGACCCTCCGAGTGACCAGCAATACCACCAATTAAAAAGGCCTATCCACACCTAAACCCTCAACATTACAGAATATTTAATTTTTAATTCAATGTTTACAAAGATGATATGATAAGCAAATTAGAACAAACATTTTATTTCAAACAATATCCTCCTGAATCGAGATCAATTATTAGCTACTCCCCTTCCAGAATTTAGATGAATAAATAATTGATGGTGCCAAATTTATTTTAATTCGAAGATCTGCCACTGGAAACTGATTGCTTGGAACTTTTTTGTATTAGGGAGACGACAAAAGGAGACACTTTTCCCTTCTCGATTATAAAACGTCTTATTTTAAAATTTTACGACACCTTATTACATAAACCTTATCGGTATGAATTTGATTTTGTTTTGTTATGAAATAATTTAATGGAAATGGAATTTTCGACTGTGGGGCGTTTCCAATCTCCTTCGATTTAAAAATAAAAAGTGTATTCTTTTAAAACATGGATTATATGCATTGAAAATATTGCTATAAGAAACCTCCACATAAGTCCGAGAATAATAATTCCCAACCTCAGTTTCTGTTAATTATAATATTGAAGTTCGCTTTTTGGGCGAACTGCTACAAAACTGACTGGTCCAGATAATCTTCTCGATGTTTTAGACTGAGCTTAGTGGAAAATTCATCCACAATATGTCTTTTAAATTCAGATGCAAGCCCTACACTGGTTCTTCTGAGGTTCTTACAGATAAAACGGGGCTCCTCTTTCTACATCCAGTGAACCAACAAGATCCAGTTTTGAAATTTTTAGGCCACGAAATAGGAATATCCACAAATTTCTAATAGATTTTGGTCATTTTACTTGAGAAAACCATTTTACTGTTCTCATAATGTCCTCAGTTCCAGACATCTTGTATACAACTCACCCTATAGTAATTTCAATTAACAGGAGAACTTGCGTTGCGGGAAAATGATTACGTGGTGAATTTAGAGAAAAGCTTTTCGATAGTTAGGGTCAAACCTCGATAATTTCCATTTTCACGCTCCCTGGCAGTCGAAAGCTTTCTCGTGTACCAGTCACATCCACATAACAATAAACTGTGAACTAACCTGACATATTATGTTATTTATATTGTCATTTACCGTCGATGAGCGAATTGAATACCAAAAATTTAAGCGAAAATTGTTGCTCGCCAAAAAGTTGTACAATATGAGATGACACTTATCAAAAGTGGTTTTTTATGTTTAGCTAGGTTTATTTCGTTCAAGAAAGAAGTCGTTCGTGCCACACGAAATGTTTTATGTTGAACGCCACATTTTTCTATTAATCTGGATTTATATATACCTTATTTTTGTGAAAAAGTTCATTTCTCTTTAGGATTTGTTAAATACGAGGGTTCGTTCATTCATTCGTTTGGGTTGAGTTCAACAGCACAGGCACTTGAACTGAATCTTTGTACCATTTCCCATGTTAACTACTTCCATTCCAGAATCCTCGTGTCTTCTATAAAGGCCACTAGTTTGACTGGAGTATGTATTTCATCATAGAGTTCACATTTTCTGCACTTATGTTCCCATTTTGTGGAGATGTTTCCTCAGGGTGCAGTGTCCAGTCGCCAGGTGGGTAACTGTCTTCAAAGGTCTCTTATCCAGTTTCAATAGCCTGGTTTAGAGTTCCTTGTCTATATTGTTCCGTAAACTCTTTGTATGGAGGTGTCCTTGTGTCAACCTCCATTTAAGTTGGTGTTCCTTATCTAGCCAGTTCCCGATTTCCCCTCTTTTCCATTTTTTTGTTATTCCACAAAAAACGGTTCCGGACCTATGAACTTTCCTTTAGAACTTTGTTGTCCCTTGCCAGCCTGTTAAGGGATTCCTTGCAGTTTTTAACCAGTCTAGACCTAGTTGTTGGATTACTGATAGCTTTAAACAGAGTCTGGCTGTCAGTGAATATTTTAATTTTTTGTCCGGTATATCCTCTTCTGTTTTCGTCAATACAAAGAGGCAATCGTCTCTGCTTGAAAAACAGACGTATATTGACCAAGGCTAAAGAACATTCTCCTTTTAGGTCCATTTATACCAGCCCCAATGCCATGGTTTATTTTGAAGCCATCGGTGAACCAGATTATTTCTGGGTGCATCACCTGTTCCCTGGATGGGATGAATATGTTCTCTGGTGTCATGCTATCAAAACATATGGGTTCATCTAGTATTGCCTCAGTTGTATCAGTGTGTCCTTCTCGAACATTGTTCGGTGACCATAAGTCTCCTGATTTCAGCCCAAGAATTGCCATCATCGCCTCCGCCTTTACAAAAAGTTCCAAAGGAGTAAGTCCAATAATGGATTCCATTGATGCCGTCCCCGTGTTCATTGCTCCGGTAATACCAAGGAGGGCTTGTCTTTGGATTGCAGTTAATATGTTCACTGCGGAGGAACTTCTGTCCTCCTCCACCAGACTGCAAAAATCGAATTGTTAAAACATCCTCCATACAGTTCCGACCTAAGTCATAACGACTTTTTTACTTTTACAAAAATTAAGAATGTAATACGTGGTCAAAGGTTCCAGTCCCCAGAAGATTCAGTAAACTCTATTTTGAATGTACCAACAAGCGAGTGGAATAGCTGGTTCCAAAGAATGCAAAAATTCTTTTCTCTTGGTGGAGAATACTTTGAAAGTTATCCACCGTTTTTTTTCTAGCTCTATATGCAAAATATAAAAGACAACCCTCGTAATGCAGACGTGTTCTTTGTATTTTCCTATATTTTCCATATTTTACTGTAGATTTGTTATTAACCAACCATTCAATCTCGTATTCCGAGTAAAACGTCGTTGATGGTACCCGTCCCTACAATAAACAGTCCAGGTTAACTTAGTCCAGTAATTATAATATAATCGAGTGCCAGCGAATGTGTTTCCCTTCCCATGAGAGTTTAATCTTTTACACAAATTAACAGAGTTAAATATCCTATTAGCTAGATTAACCGACAAAGAGAACTACATCTAATTGTCTCTTGGCGACTCTTTGCGACCCTGATGTGCTTGGGTAATGCCCTGCAAACCCAATCCAATTTGAATTCTTATCTAGATTTCCATTGTTTCTGAACTAAATAAAAGTGTACATTCAAGATTGGATGAAAATACCTGCGCTCAAGGCTCTTTCGAACCAAGGGCGGACCAATAAAAATGCTAAAGGGATACGGAATAAATTAATTTTATACATTAACACAAAATGTTTCTTATTAATGCAACCATTATTGAAAAATATTATAAAAGCGAAGCAATTGTTCGCAAAAACCATCTCTAAGTTGTAAACTCCTCAACCACTCTAAAATAGTTTGTACCACTTCCTGCATAAGTTCCTTTTGGAATACGCCATAGATCATTATTGTACATAATGTTTACAGGTCTAGACACAAAACTGAGTTCTGCGAGACTTTCCGCGATTCCTAGTGTTACAAAAAAATAGCCGGTCGGAAAATTTTCAAAACCATACATTTAACAATTTAATATTAAGCGGCGGTACGGAAAGTTTCGAATACACAGTTTATTTGTAAAAATGATTTACCTTATAAAATACAGCTTACACACACAATCTTAATTCACTAAATTTTCACAATACTTTTCGGTTTATCGGTTTTATGCAGAGAGACAAGAATAGAGTAAGAAATCGAGCGAATAATTTAGACTGAAAAATTCGAGACCAATGATTGAGACTGAATAATCGAGAGTGAATAATTGAGAGCCGGAATGATTGAGAATCTCTTCTATCAATTGTTCACTACTTTATACCCAAAATCCTACCTAAACTTTTTGGTCTTTTTCGTGGTAAGGGTATTAAACGTGAAATTTATTTACTTACAACAAAAAGTTGTACCTATACTGAACGGCTTCGGCTTTAATTAAAATGGTGTATATACCGGGCGTCCCTTCAGTTGAAAAATTTAAATATCGGAAATGAATAAATTGTGTATGGTAGAATTTGGATTTGCGTAACTCGGACTTATACTAAAATATATAACGGTAATAACGAAAAAAAATCAATGCGGTAGTAGAAAGGGTTGTAAAGTAACGAGTTATATACAACCTAGTGGTAAAATAAAATATATTACGGGAAAAAAATAAAAATCAAACTTGCAAAAAAAAATAACTCGTTACAACATTAATAAATAATATGACAACTAAAATGTCAGAGTACGATATTAAATCATATCCACCTAAGATAATATAAAAGACTGTTTTAATTATTAAAAGTGCAGCTTTAGAAAAAATTATGTGTGTTTTTCGAGCGTAAAGTAAAATTGCCGCTTTCAGAGATCGCCGCGGCTCCGCTCCGCGTCGCGCGGCAACATTCTTCCTCAAGCGGCAATCTATTACTTTACGCTTTAAATACACAAATAACTATTTTCACTTAGCATCTCCTTTCTTAAAAGTTCATTAAGTTTTTGTTTATCTTCTTTTGGACTTCGCCGCTTTCTCCTACACCTTCTGCTCGACCAAAAATGTTTATTTTTCTTTGTTTTTAGCCGGCTTGACACAATGTACATGTAATCATCATTCGATATTTCCGTCCAATCAACATCTTTGACCGTTTCTTCAAAATCAGCCCATCAAAATCTCTCACTTCCTATGAAACTTAATGCATTTCAAAATTCAGTTGCAAACCAGGCTTCGGTTTGCTGGCATACTATGAGTGTTGTTAGTGCTGGATACCGGAGTATATCCCAGCGCTTCGTTGTTTCTCTTCCAGTTTTTCTTTTTTTATTCACCAAAAAAAATGTAAGATAGGAAATGTGTAGTCTGTTTTCATCAGTAGATAAGTGCAAATAGTGTAGATATTTTTGCTTGAGTCAGTTTGCAGACATCGTTAAAAGGATTGTTTTTTCAATGAAAATATGTGAACTGGTATCTTTGAATTGAAATCCTAAAAGTCTACTTGCTTCATAATATATTAAGATTCTTTTCACGTTGGAATCAACACTTTGTCGAAAGTTCCTCCAATAGTTGCTTCATTTTTGAATCTGGCAAACGCAGAAGCTTATAGCAGCCATTACATGAGGCTAATAAAGGTGCTGACCTTACAACAATTAAACGACATGGTGGATGGGGAAGCTTCGCTATAGCAGAAAGGATTCTATAGCTACCAAGCTTGATATCGCAAGGAAGATCCAAGGTACTAGTCGTTCCTTACAAGAGAGGAATCCACTGTTTTTACAGATTTATCAAAAACTTCGACAAGCATTCTGAAACCGATGAGAATAACAAGGTTGTTATTAATGTAAACGAAGTGGAATATGATGAAACAAAAAAAGAAATACTCAATATGCTTCATAAGTGTAGATAAAACTCCATTTATAATGTGATTGTGGATAAAAGAATTTAACAGGACTCAAATAAAAAGTGTGTGGATTGAGTCTCAATACTTTTTCATCCATAAATTGGTTATAAAGTTGTGAGAACATTTAGGTACTTATACGATGACCTACTTTGAATGCACGTTATCTTTATTCAGTTTAGAAACGACCCGACTAGTTTTTGCCAACTTTAATTATTTATGATTATATACGGTTAAAGTTTGTGCTCGAATGAAAGTAGGCAAAGTAAATGTGTTCTTGTTGCGAAAATTCAAATCTACTAAGCTGCAAATGGGAGAGATATAGTCGGGGAAATAGGGCTAGTCCTTTTTTCTGATTGTAAATATATAAATAGTATCTACGTGTTTCGTTATTACTTTTAGTCCACTAGTTTTATGAAATTATTTTCATCACTTTTTATGAATATCTGCATATTTCTTTATAGTTATTCGTAATTTTACGTTCTCGGTTACTCCAAAAATAATATTGAACCATTTCCAGTGATTTCACAGTTAAACTAGGTTATTTTAAAGATGAACTATAACCCCTTTACGCCGTTTAAATCTACGCTAGCTAAATAAAAGTATATCCCAGATTTCGCCTCGAGGCCCGGTTTGAAAAGGAGGCAGAGAGCCAAAAGGCTCTATTTCCGTAGAGATATGGTGAAGCACAGGAAGTCACCTTCCATAAACTGAAAACGTTTAGATCCTACCAAATCCTCGAAACGCTTTCCTAAGTCCGTAGTTTGCATTCATGTAACGTAGAAGACTTTACTGTATACAGTAGCGAACTTTCTTTCAACTGGATGTGTACCTCTCTTTAATTTATGGACCGGATATATGCAACCATTTTTACGGAATTTTATTTTATTTACTCAGGTAAGAAAGAAAAAGAACAAGCAAAAACGGGAGAGAATGGTCGTTCTAAAAATCAATTGAGCGGCGCTTTTTTTTCTTTGACACTTTTATTATTGCAAGAAGAGAAAAAAATAGTTGACATTGATAATTGGCAAAAATATACAGGGTGTTTCCAAGGTAATCTGAAATATTGTTTTGGGCGATTTTAAGACGAAAAGTTCCTATAAACATGAATAACATTTCCCGAATTTTTCAAAATAAGGGTACCTACTTTAAATTTTTGAAGGCTACTCGTATACATCACGTGTGTTTATTATGTTTTGTTGGTACATTTTAGTTTTAGGTGATGCACAAACTTTTATCAAGAATCATTTTTTTTTCGAAAACTTTTAAATAAATAAGTTTTCCATATGGTACATACTTTGGGGATGACACTACTTATATACACGTCGAATTGAGATCCACCTTTTTTACCAACTTCAAATATAGCTAAAATGTTACGTATGATTAGATTTTTTGGTCATAAGCATTATGAGACTTTCGCCAAAAAAAATGAGTTGTACAATTCAATAAAATTTTTCACAACTTTCTTATCACCTTCAAATATGGCAAAAATATTACGGAAAATTAGAGTTTTGTTGTCATAAACTTCAAGACTTTCCCTGAAAAAAAGGGTTACACATTTCAATACGAACATTTTTCACAACTTTCAGAAAAAGTATCTAAAAATTGCACCGTGGACAAACGCATGAATCAGAGTTCATTCAAAAAGAGTACCAAGCGGAACCTGTTTATTCTTGCATATCAAAAACAAATTTCGTTTTTTTAATGCAGGATTGCATTTATTGTGTGTGTTAGGGAAGAAACAAGGGGAGAAACATTCTTATTTGTAGTTTTAGTGAAAAATGTCATTATTGATAAAAAGTTTTGTTTGTTTTGAAACTCTATGAAAAGAAATAAAATTCAAGTTTTTTGAAACTTGCTTCATTTTATAGTCAATTTTATGGAATTTTTATTTATTATTAATTGCAAATTTACAATCTATTCAGTAAATATCCTGTAATAAGTGAATGATGTGGTTTTTTGCTAAATTACTTGAGGCGGGCACCATCCACTGATGGGTCTCCGTAGATCTGGTCAGCGTCTTTTCAATCTTCTCTTTCCCATTGGATCAGTGTAAAGGTTGGATATTAGTGGATTTTGGTGATTTTTGTTTCTTATGGCTGATGCCTGAATAACTTCATTCATGGATGGAATACCGAGATCAGTATGTAATGTGTGGTTGCTTATAAACCATGGAGCATTAGCTATTATACGAAGTGATTTAGATTGGAACGTTTACAGTATCTTAGTGTTCGATGGCTTACTGCAACTCCATAGCTCTATGCCAAAATACCGGATCTAATAGATTTTGCAGTAACTAAGGGCATATCGGATATACACTCTCATATTGAAAGCGATTTAGGTTTAGATTCAGATCACACCGCTATTTTAATAACACTAAGTGCAAACGTTATCTGGAGAACACCGCTTCCAAAACTGTATAACAAGAGAACAAACTGGGGACAATTTCAACATATAATAAACCTCAATATAAACCTAAACCACAGAATACAGGTACCACAAGAAGTCGACGAAGCTGTGAAATACTTGTCAAATATCATACAAGAAGCAGCTTGGAAATCAACGCCAATAAATCAAAAGGAAACAGCTGTAATAAGCAATATCCCCCTCCACATAAGGCAACTAGTTAGTGAGAAAAAGAAAGCCAGAAGAAAATGGTAAGCAACCAGGAATCCTGGGGATAAGACAATTCTGAACAGTTTAATCCACCGTATCAAGAACGTCTTAAGTCAAAATAGAAACGATACTTTTAATTACTACATCTCCAACTTATCACTACAAAATGTAAAGCCACTAAAAAATTCAAGAGACCCACTGTGTCAATACTCCCATTACGAAAACCTGATGGAAATTGGGCTCGCACAAATGATGGAAAAAGCAATAGCAAGCTAAAGTTTTCACCCCACTTCCATCAAATAATCCAATAATAGATGTCGAGGTAGAAACCTACTTAGAATCTGCCAACTAACTATCACCTCCCCTAAGAGGAATTACCCTAGCAGAAGTGTTCAGAGAAATCCAGTTGTTAAACCCACATAAATCTCCAGGATATATACGATCTCATCACCGGGAAAGTATTAAAACATCTTCCAAGGAAAGCCACCACAATATTCAATAGAATACTACAAATTAATCATTACCCAATACAATGAAACCATGAACCCAGCTCATACAGGCCAATTAGCCTACCACCACAACTATTCCAAACTCTTCGAAAGAATCTTCTACAAAGAACAAGCGAAACCTTACCTAAAGAAGAATACATCAATTTGGATTCAGAGAACAACATTCGACAATCCAACAGTGTCATAGATTAGTGAACAATATCAAGCAAGCACTAGAACAAAAGGAATCATGTGCTTCAGCATTTTTAGACAACCAACAGGCTTACGACAAAGGACTACTGTTCAAAATAAAACAAAAATTACCTCATCATATCCTACCTCAGTAATAGATACATACAAGTCAAAGTCCAAACCTCCTTATCAAATTATCAACCCATAAAATCAGGCGATCCCCAAGGAAGTGTCCTTGGCCCTTATCTATACCTTATGTATACTGCTGATATTCCAACGATACTCTAATCGCTACCTTCGCAGATGATACTGCAATAATGTCTTCAGATATAGACCCTACAAGAGCATCAGAAACGCTACAATACCACCTAAATCTTCTACAAGAATGGCTATATCATAGTGGAGAATGAAAGTCAACAAGGACAAATCCGCACAAATCACGTCCACCACAAGACAAAGTGTCTGTCCGCAAGTAACCATTAACAATATGCCGATTCCAGTGAAAAGAGAAGTCAAATATCTCGGACTACACTTGGACCAAAAGTTAACTTGGAAGAAACACATAAAAGCTAAAAAAACACTACTAAAGTTAAAACTTCAAAATATGAACTGGCTCATCGGCAGACGTTCACAGTTAACAATGGAAAATAAGATACTTATGTACAAAACCATCATAAAACCAATATTTTATGGAAAATACCGACAGTATTGAGATGAAACAATTCCATTTGTCATGAACGTTGCTTCATCAGAAAATAAAATATTGTAGTGAAAGAGTCGGTCATTCATAAGCTTTCCGCCAATGATTGCACAAAAATCAAGTCTCGTGTCACAATCACAATCTTGTAAGATGTGAATAAATTTCGGTTTGAAAGGACGAATTTCGTTTTCGTTAAATATTTTCTGTAAGTGGCTCTTGCAAAAACCAACTTCCGCCGCTCTTTTTCGTCAACTCAACTTGGGTTTTTCTCTTACTGAATCTTTAGCTAGGGTAGTAGCTGCATCATCATCCTCATTTTACACCTTTTACGATTTCTTTTGGTTTTCAACAGTCTTATCAAATTTCTTTATTATTTCTTTTAATCCATTCCGCGTAACGAGTACCTACATCTGGATATTTCTCATTAAATAGTTGAATTGCACACTTCTTTGTTGAAACAGAATGACAATTTGAAAATTATTTTAAAAAGTTGACAGTTCCATAGGTACATCATTAACGTCACCCACTAGATTATTATTACAAAAATTCATCGCATTTTCCATAAAATGGGCTACAAAATGAAGCAGATTCTGAAAAACTTGAATTTAATTTCATTTCATGAGGTTTCAGAAACGTCTCATCAATAATGACATTTTGCACTAAAACTACAAATAAAAAGGTTTCTTCTCTTAGACTCACTGTATATTTGGGTGTTAACAATTCTAATTAAAATACCATCCTGTATTATTAGTATTGATGACCACCTACTGAGTGTTTTTTTTTTATACTTTAATCATGTTATCAGTATAAATCAAATATATTATCTTGAAGCGTTCTTTACACTCTTCATTTTCCTATTTCCTTGATTTCCAATGTACGCTTAGAAAACGCTAATTATAATGTAAGCCTAACAGAACGTTACGCCTTGTCAGATATTTTATTTTATTGTTACTGTTATTGGATTTTGAGATGTATGTAGAACACGGTTGTAAATTTCTAACTTTATTTGTTAAAGGATACCGACTTTGTTGTTTCAATCTGGTTGCAGTGTTGTATTGAAATAATTAGAAACATGTGTTCGTATAACCAATGATCATTTTAACCGCGTTTATATCTTTTTAATTGAGGCCGTTCCTCTTTTTAGGGTTGTACTGGCAAGTAATTAATACGTCTGCGTATAATTGTCGCCATCTTCGGCAACCTTTCAGACATAATCAATTAATTGAATAACTTTTCGAAATTAGCAGTGTAGTGGAATTTTTCCTTGTCCATTTGATAGACAGAATATTTCAAATAGACTCCACTATATGTTGTCTGTTTAATTTTAAGCTAAAGTATACTCCATTCCAAGATATTTCGTTTCAACTTTACGCCAAAATGATTGATTCAAGAGAAAAAGTCACAGCAGGTAGTCGTTAAACCGATAACAGTAGCACAGTATCGTATCGTACTCGTTTCTTCGAAAAGATAATGCCTAATAGTATGATTATTTTACAACTGAAATATTTGGCTGGTAAAATAGTATTTAGTTTAAGTATCTAAATTTTACCGACCGCGGATCTATTACTGTTTACTGTACAATGAGGGATTTATAAACTCTTATTATTAAATCCTTAAAACCAGATACCGAGTCAACGAAAGATTGTGAAATATAATTTACCTAATAATTCTATCAAAATTACCTTCCAGACTCTATACTTTGGTTTATACGGCCATTTTAGATAAAAAATATATTTTCAAAAGATTTTCTGGCAATTGGACTGTTTTTGATGAAATAAAACAATTTAATTTGTTTAAATCTTCATTTTTATTAATTAAATTTTTTTATTTCATCATTAGTATGGATCTTCATCAAGTAAAAGCCTCATCTATTCAATGGACTGTTTTTATGATGTTTCTTTTTATTTTCTATATTATTTCTATAAACAGCTCACCTTTTTGACATTTTATTTGAAAAGACAATTTTAGTTGCTTTTTCTTCTTACAAAGTTAAATTTATAGTATTGTTTAATTTCCCTATTTTATTAATTAAAGGAGTTTCCTATAATAGAAAGTTGAAATAAACAGCGGAAAAGTACAGAGTCTGCTTTCAATGTTTTACACTGAGATGAAAAGGAGAAACGGGTGTAATAAAATGCCCTTGACGTCTTCTTGTTTACATTTCAGAGTTTGCTTTTCTTATTTTACAAGGTATATTTACATACTTTTGTAGTAAACCAGAGAGATATCGCCTATTTCAGTAAGAATTTCCAAGTGAGAGAAATAATTAATTCCAAGCAAGTAAATGGAAAAAGAGTAATCAGAACAAGTTGGGTACATTATTTCTACAGCTGCTGTATATTAAGTAAGCTCAATCATCCCGCATGGTTTGTACTGAAAATGGAATAAACTGGGGCTATTACCAGTAGCATTCATCTGACTAGGTAATTTTATGGAATCGTGGTTTTTTTAATGACAGGCTCAATAAATAAACATATTCTCAATAAAAACTGGCCATAAAATAGAAAGTTTACTACTGCTGATTGGGTTAAGTTAGGTTGGTGGTAAGTGGGTCTATTTTGCTCCCCACTACGACTCGCAAAAGTCTGTTGTAGCTCACGTCTATTTTTATTTCACCAAACAAATTTTGTTTATTTGGTGAATGATATTTCAGGTCCGAGGTTCTCTCAAACATCAGATATCTGATTCGAACCGCGGCGGGCAAGGCACAAATTATATGCTCTGCTGTTTCATCATCTTTCAGACAAAGACGGCAAGTCGTATCTTCCGAGAGTCCAAGTCTTAGCATATGATGATTCAGATGACAGTGGCCTCTTAAAAAGCCTGTTACAACGTAGGTCAAGCCTGCTTGGCAAAACTTATTGCGATGCCAATTGTAGGTTCTGGTCCGATAAAAACACGTACGGCACCTTGCAAAAGACCCTGCTTTCTCTTTGCTATCCATGCCAGAATGACCAGGGATTCAGACCACCGATACCCTATTGAGGAGAGTCTTTTTTGGCAGTCTAAAACCAGTTTCGACGTTACACGGTAAGAGCTAAGATCTTTCAAAGCCGCTTGGCTGTCCGAGAAATTTTTTATTGTTCTATGTGTGAGATTGGTTTGCTCCAAACTCTCCACACATGAAGAAATGGCGTAAATTTCCGCCTGAAATACGATTGCATAGGATCCTAGAGAGGTTGAAATTTCTGTCCTAGGTCTGCGCCCGTATACACCTGCACCAGATGGTGTTTTTGATCCATCTGTGTACCAACAGCTATCTGACCTTAATAGTTCACCCTTACGGAGGACCCATTCATCTCTATTTGGAATTAGGACGGTACAAGGCAGGTCATAGTTTACTTTTGGAGGCATTAAGACATCGTAGGACATACCTGATAAGCCTTTGGACGACCTAAAGCCTGCCCGAAAGGTTCAATTAGCATTTGCGTTGCATAGCACGCAAAAGCGGGATAGCGTGCTTTTCGAACATACCGATAATCGTCCGTACTTTGACGTCATGATGCGTTTTAAGTCATGTGGGTTTGTTTACCTATTACAGCCTATGAAGCAAGAAAGAACTAAAACGACGCGCACGGTAATCAATGTACAAGAAATAGTACCCGAACATGCAGGAAAAAGAACGTACAATTAGAAATGAGATGCCATTAAAAAACAAACAAAGTGGTGAGATCTGATGTCAAACCGAGTCGGTTAATTGAGGAGCACTTATCCAACAACTTTACCAGAAATTGCTATGTTTTAAACGTTATTATTGTTTTTAGAGAATAACGAACCTGGATTAAATGCGTCTCTAAGATTAAAATTCGATTTCGTTACCCACGTATCTGTCTGCATAAAAATTGACGTCAACCAGGTCTGTAAAACTGAAAATAAAGTTTGCATAGTGCATGCACCGCGCCATCATTTATCAGATTAATCAAAGAATTTAATATTCTCTTGAAACACTCGTGCTTGTTATGACTTAAAATGAGATTTAATCGTAAAATTGTAGTTGTTCTTATGAAGGTTCTTAAGTGCCTTTTCGGTTGTCTCATTTTAGTCTGTCGCCACTTTTATATTTTAAACTCCACGATGGGAGACTTCTTTGTTTATTAAAATGCTGACGGAATAATAATCACTTAGAAGAGATAGCAAGAAGGATTTAAGACAGAATGTGTAAATTCTTTTATAATAAACGGCTTAAACAAGAGTTATTTTAAACACAATAAAGTAATTTTTAAAGTTAGATTTTTTTTGGGATGCTGGATTTATCGCCAGCTTATATTATTGGCGCAGTCAGTAGGATTGTCACGAAAGGCGGAAAACTTTTAACTATCTCTATAGTGAAGTGACAAACGAATCTGTTGGTGTTTGTCTGTCGGGTCTTTCTAAGAACTGTTCATTGCGGATTATCCTCAATCAAACAAAGTTACCAGGCTCATACTAAAAGGAAAAGCTGTCCATTGGCAAATGAACATCGTACTGTAAGTAAAATTATTTCAAGTACTAGAAAAAGAATAAATAAAAATGTACAAAATGTACAATGTGTTATGAAAGATGCTGATTTGGCACCTTCTTTAACTAAGAATTAAAGAGCAATCATTTTAAGCAGAATTAGGTAATTTCTAAAATTAGTTTTTTTTGGTGGGATGCTGGATTTATCGCCAGCTTATATTATTGGCGCAGTCAGTAGGATTGTCACTAAAGGCGGAAAACTTTTAACTATCTCTATAGTGAAGTGACAAACGAATCTGTTGGTCTTTGTCTGTCGGGTCTTTCTAAGAACTGTTCATTGCGGATTATCCCCAATCAAACAAAGTTACCAGGCTCATACTGAAAGGAAAAGCTGTCCATTGGCAAATGAATATCGTACTGTAAGTAAAATTATTTCAAGTATTAGAAAAAGAATAAATAAAAATGTACAAAATGTACAATGTGTTATGAAAGATGCTGATTTGGCACCTTCTTTAACTAAGAATTAAAGAGCAATCATTTTAAGCAGAATTAAGTAATTTCTAAAATTAGTTTTTTTTGGTGGGATGCTGGATTTATCGCCAGCTTATATTATTGGCGCAGTCAGTAGGATTGTCACTAAAGGCGGAAAACTTTTAACTATCTCTATAGTGCAGTGACAAACGAATCTGTTGGTCTTTGTCTGTCGGGTCTTTCTAAGAACTGTTCATTGCGGATTATCCTCAATCAAACAAAGTTACCAGGCTCATACTGAAAGGAAAAGCTGTCCATTGGCAAATGAATATCGTACTGTAAGTAAAATTATTTCAAGTATTAGAAAAAGAATAAATAAAAATGTACAAAATGTACAATGTGTTATGAAAGATGCTGATTTGGCACCTTCTTCAACTAAGAATTAAAGAGCAATCATTTTAAGCAGAATTAGGTAATTTCTAAAATTAGTTTTTTTTGGTTGGATGCTGGATTTATCGCCAGCTTATATTATTGGCGCAGTCAGTAGGATTGTCACGAAAGGCGGAAAACTTTTAACTATCTCTATAGTGAAGTGACAAACGAATCTGTTGGTCTTTGTCTGTCGGGTCTTTCTAAGAACTGTTCATTGCGGATTATCCTCAATCAAACAAAGTTACCAGGCTCATACTGAAAGGAAAAGCTGTCTATTGGCAAATGAATATCGTACTGTAAGTAAAATTATTTCAAGTACTAGAGAAAGAATAAATAAAAATGTACAAAATGTACAATGTTTTATGGAAGATGCTGAGTTTTCACTTTCTTGAACTAAGAATTAAAGAGCAATTATTTTAAGCAGAGTTGAGTAATTTTTGAAATTAGTTTTTTTTTGGTGCGATACTGGATTTATCGTCAGCTTATATTATTGGATTGGCGCAGTCGGTAGGATTGTCACGAAAGGCGGAAATCATTTAACTATCTCTATAGTGAAGTGACAAACGAATCGGTTGGTCTTTCTAAGAACTGTTCATTGCGGATTATCCTCAATCAAACAAAGTTACTAGGCTCATTCTAAAAAGAAAAGCTGTCCAATGGCAAATGAATATACTGTAAGTAAAATTATTTCAAGTACTAGGAAAAGAATAAATAAAAATGTACAATGTTTTATGGAAGATGCTGAGTTTGCACTTTCTTCAACTAAGAATTAACGAGCAATTATTTTAAGCAGAATTAAGTGATTTTTAAAATTAGTTTTTTTTTGGTGCGATGCTGGATTTATCGCCAGCTTATATTATTGGATTGGCGCAGTCAGTAGGATTGTCACGAAAGGACGATGTAATTAGCTTTACCACTTTCTCTACAACAAAGTTTTCCGCTGAACTGCTCACTTTTGTGCTGGAGCTCTATTATAACCAGTGAAAAAGGTCCGTTATTGTTTTGATTCCTGCTAACCTTGACTTGTTACTTAGTTTTGTGATTCGAAGATTTTTTTTATGAATGCTTCCCGCGGTGTATGAGAGGGTCTTCATTTCATACCCTCTTTCATTTCCTCTAAAAATCAGGTCAGTTCTAATGCATTTTAATAGTTTTCTTTAAATTTTCGGTAATTTCCAATATAAAATTTTAGTTATATCGTTTCTAAATTCGAAAAAAGCATTAAATACGTTTTTACGATCATTGACACACCAAATTGCCCTACTCACCGCGACATTCTCTTTTTATAATATTTTACTTAAGCCATTTAAAATTTATAACCGAATTATGAAACCCTAAACTCGACATTCCGCCGTTATTCTGGAACAAATATTATCCAGAAAATTTCGACGTTTCTTGTCTCTCCCAAAAGGATGATTCGTTCCATACTCTGGCAATTTCAATCCTTCCGTCATAAAATAAACGTCGGCCCTTTGCCTTTCCTCTACGGTGAACACTTTACATTTCATTAAAACGTACAATACGGTACAAAAGACATTTCCATTCTCTCACTGGAAATATCTGGAAGTAGTCATATAAGAAGAAATATTTCAGAATGTCTCATTATTTCAGGTTATCGTTTCTACGAAAACCTAAGTGAAAGTTTTAAATTCTCAACAGTAAAAACACAATAAATTTCTTTTTGTAACGAAATAATTTTGCAAATTCGAGCAAAATTACTGATGGAAAAATTTCGAGATACAAAGAGATATTTATCCCCAAAAGAAAGGCTCCAGTGTTTTTTTGGCTAGAAAAATTAACGACCGAACATATGAATGAAATAACTGAGGTGACTGTATTGGTGGGACATAGGAGGAGAGCAGTTAGGTTTCATTTGGAGGGAACGATGGTAGTACCAAGGGGGGAATTGAAGTACTCAGGGATTTGGCTAGGGGCAAGGCTGAATTTTAGAAGGCACCTGAGCGAGGCCACTAAAAAAGCAAAAGAGAGGGTCACGGCACTAGGAAGAGTACTGCCAAATGTGGAGGGTCACCGGAGAGCAAAAGGAGGTTACTATGGGAAGTGTTGAAGTCAATTCTGCTGTATGGAACACCGATTTGGGAGGAGATGGCTGGGGTCGATGAATAGAAAAGGTATCTAGTCGG
Organism: Lochmaea crataegi; assembly: GCA_947563755.1. Taxonomy (NCBI): domain Eukaryota; kingdom Metazoa; phylum Arthropoda; class Insecta; order Coleoptera; family Chrysomelidae; genus Lochmaea; species Lochmaea crataegi. Next base: position 85,506,061 of record OX387423.1, on the reverse strand, counting down.
GGTACAAAGAGGGATGTTGCTGCGTGTGGTGTCAGGGTACCGAACCATCTCGAATGTAGCTCTGCAAGCGATTGCTGGGATACCTCGCATAGATCTGCTGATTAAGGCCAGGGTGAACGAACACAGGAGGGGAAGAGAACAGAAACAACAAATAGAGGAGGAGACTCTGCTAGAATGGAAGGAAAGATGGGAAGAGGAGAGAGGAGAGAGTGAGAGGGGAGTGGACAAGGTTTCTGATTAAAGACCTAAACAATTGGATTGAGTGCAAACATAGGAAAATTGATTACTTTTTAACGCAAGCTCTGTCGGGACATGGGTCCTTCAGGACGTATACAAAAAAATAGGGAAGACGATGAGTGCATTTATTATGGGAAGAGGGATGATGCAGAACACACCCTTTTCAGATGTGCACGACGGGATCTGCAAAGAAAAGTAGGATGGAAGCTGCAGAAAGAAAATTTTATTAGGACAATGGTGGAAAGGGAGGAAAACTGGCAGATAGTGTCCAAGAATGTAACAGAAGTGATGGGGAAGAAGGAATAGAGAGAGAATACCAAGAAGGGGCGAAATGAGAAAGATTTGAAGAGATATTGCTTCCGTTTTTGATGGTATACCTCTAGGGGTGGTTCCGAAAACGGAAAGTGGTTTTGGGGACTGGGGTGGTTTTAGTGCGGTCGGCTCTGGTCGGAGACAATGCGGCTCGACAGCTCCATCTTGTGAGGTTTCCGAGTATGCCAATATCGAAATAATTATCGGGGGTAATACCACGAGTGCTTAAAAATTACCGATAATTTCCATGAAAGCTCGTTCTTCGAACTCGTGGAACTATTAACAACAAGCTTGAATGGAAATTATCGGTAATTTATAAGCACTCGCGGTATTTAGGGAGAATTATTTCTCGAATAAAAATACAAATTACTGTATATCTCCACTATATTCATATAGATAATGTAACGTCTCTAACTTAAAAATCTCAATAAAAAAACAAATTATTTATTTATTGAAACAGTATCGTAATACATTTTTGTCAATTTCCCGTTCTGTTTTATTTCCGAATCGATTCATAACCTCTAAGAAACTCTTCTTTGACGTTTCACGTTTATTATTTTAGTGTTGTCTGACAATGGTTGTCATGGCAACGTGGAATTTCCGCTGAATTTCCTTTTAATAATTTAGCATCCCTTGTATTGATACAACATGTATGAGTGAAATATTCAATAATATTTTAGAATTTTCGTTATATAGTGTAATTAATTAGAAACATTTAGTTTCATTTAAAAAAAATAATATTCATTTTGATCTTTCTTATTCGAGGCTCGCAAGGAACTAATAAGATTTTCGTGATGTTCAGGGTAAATTTGGAAGAAGGGTTTAATAGAAGATGATGATGAGTGTCCCGTTATATTTATAAGTTGTTGTTCACTTCTGCTTTGGCTAACTGAGACTGTACTAGCACTGTTTGAATGATTGGTAATTTTATTATTTGTGATGTCGAGACCAATTTTAGTTGCAGAATTTTTGGTCCAAGTGGAAATCGTATTAGTTCCTAACACAGTGGAACATTTTTGTACCAACCTTTAGAATTTGTATTGTTCCAAAAAGGTTTTGGAGTTAAAAAAGTTCAATTATTATATTTTAATTATTTTTTTAACAGTAATTTTAACAATGCAACGGGACAAATACTTTCATCCATTTCATTTTTTGTTGTCCATTTGCTGTCTGTCAATTTTTTCATCCCACCGTGTGTCGTCTTTGAAAATATTATTATATTAAAAACTCCCTGTTGTTGAGTTCCATCTTTATTTATTTTTTCTTTAAAATGTTGAATTTTACAGTTTACAGATTCCCCTCTCCTCCAAGCTAATTCATAAGAAGCTATATGGAACAATATTTTTTTGTAATCCTTCCACAATTTTGCTATTTTTAGTAGGATCTTTCTTATTCTTTTTGTTTACTAGTTCTTGCATCACGAGCTTCTTTAAAAGTTCTATCTGCAAAAGGATCAAATTTAAAATTGTATACACTGAAATAATTTTCTTGAGTCATCGTCGCAGTTGAATTCCAAATTGATTTAACTGCAAATTGATAATTAAACTGTCTAAATAAGGCATTCAAGTGATTTAATTTAAAAAATATGACAACAGTAACACTAAATTAAAGTCGATTACGACTATTTTGCAAAATTAAATATGGATCAAGGTTTAAAGTGATATATGACCCTCTCTAAGAATTATTGACGACAATAAAGTTTATGTTTTATAACCAGTATTTATGTACAACAATAAATTATTCTTAATTCTCTGGACATTGAGTTTGGTTTAGTTATAATTAAATATTTGAATTGAATATGTTGTTTGAGTATTTAATGAGAATATTTATAAAAACTTTGTCACTATATTATGATATTACAATAATAATAGCTTCAGTCATACTAGTGAAGAATATTCGTGTAGTTTCGAGTATTGAAATCGACTGCCTTCAGCATTGGCGATGCGTAAATCTTGAAAATAAGTTTAACATCTTCTATTTGCTGCTGGATAAAGATATCTTTCAATTTCCTTTAGTGACCTTAATCTTGCTCTAGGCCTGATTTCTATATCACTCCCCAACCTATTGACTGTCAGTCGGCGGATACATCTGTCCGTGTAATTTCGACACTTTTTGGTTAACAAAAATTGTTTACTATAAAAAAAACATTTATTACATTGATTTCATTGTATCAATATAATTCATTTTTAAAAAATTTTATGGACAATTTTATTGAAATAATAGGAATCTTTTGAACCACGACCTTGAGAGGAGTTCTTGGAAGGGGCATAATAAAACTAAAAATATTGATTTTGAAATATGCCACTGCCAAAACTCCTCTCAGGTCGTGGTTCAAAAGATGTTCCTGTTATTTAATAATTCATCTTGTCCTTGTTCCATTTTATTTTTCAATTCATCTTGTCCTTGTTCCATTTTGTTTTGTCCTTGTTTCTTATGTTCCATTAGCATACTCATCATTTTCATTAACTTGTCTTCTTTATGATTTTCTTCATCGATCTTCTCTTCCGATGTCTTCTCTTGAATATGTTTTTCTTATTTTCCTTCTTCTCCCTTCTATTCGTATCATTTCTGTTTTTTCCATTGGTTGACTATCTTCTTCTGTTTCGTCTATGATGAGTTTTCCTATCTTTTCTATTTAAATAGTATATTGGAATATTATGTATTTAATGACTTTATGGGTAACCTCCAGATATATTTGATATAAGTATAATAAAAATGTTCAAAAAGTATTTTTCTTTAAACTATTAAAATTCCTATACACTATTATGTATACCCCACGTTGGGCGCCAATTAAATTAAGTTTAAAAAAATTTAATGGGCAATTTCATTAAAATAATAGGAATCTTTTGAACCACGACCTTGAGAGGAGTTTTTGGCAGGGGCATGATAAAACTAAAAATATTGACTAAATTAAAATCAATATATTACATAAATAACTTACATAAACTTAATTACAGTTACCTTTAAAAAATTGTCATACTTTAGTAAAGCGTGTTATCAATAGATGTCAAAGATAATAGTTTAATACTAATTACAAAGTTTTTGAAAAATATTTTTCACTTCTCCAAATTAATAAAATTCCCATTTCTATCTAGTACAATGCACAAAGTAACAAATAAATTTTTCGTTCATATATTTGCCCATTTCTATGCATACCTCCTATATGAAGGGTACATAACTTGGAAAGTTCTGAATATACATGAATACTTTTTCTTTTATTATTATTTTCCATAGTTCCTGATGAAAGCAGTAAATTTCGATAGCGGAAGGGCCGAAGGAAACCCATCTAAACTTCGCCTTCTACACGACTATAAAAAAATCAATTCAATCTAGCGATTGCAAAAAGTATTTTACCATACAATCAATTCCGGGAAGAAAAAAACAATCTGGCTAATCGCAACCGATCGATTTTATTACAAAAATGGATTTTGCATGGATAATATATTCACTTCAGTTTAGAGAGCTTAGCTTTGTACAGGATGTCTTAAACTGGACTATTTTTAAATAATTGTGTGTCTTTTGAATTATTTGCTTAAAATTCTGTTTTTTATTATCATTCTTTTAAAATCATATTTTTTTACTGAAGTTCCAGACACTTTACTTACCCCAATTACGTACGCGACATCAAATTTTGTTGGCTTTTTTACAAAGCCTCTGCGGTTCACTCAAAACCCCCCATCAATTTTTTAATTATATACGCAAAAGGGAGCTGCCAGAAAGGAAAATCTTTTTTTGTTTTCAAATGGCACAGAAATTAAATAACTTTTACTCTTCTTGACAGATATTTTTCCGAAATAACGATAGGGGATGAAACAAAAGAGAAAAACTTTTGCTATTATGATCCCCGGAATGCCACTACGCTGCAGCTGAAACCAGATTTTCAATCCAGTATTTGGAATGTTTGATATAAAAGGAAGCGCCAAATAGAATATTTCAAAACTTTTATTGTAGGTTTGTAGGGTTGAATTAGTAGATTTGCATATCTAAAAGTGTCTGAAAAGACTTGGTTCTGATTTTGGAATTTTGAAAATTCGATAGTGCGCATAGTCAAAAAATTGTAAAGTCTATAATAATAGAAATTTTGAGCTGAAATTTGAAATCCTCACTTTCAGATAATAAAAGAATATGGAAAAAAATCAGTGAAAGCGAATCTATGATATTGTGTACACAAGAGTACTCGAAAGTAAAGATTAAAAATATTCGGAAAAATGTTTATTAAAGACTTTAGAAAATTTTAATAATCATTTTTGAAATCTACGGGGTCGAATTAGTGGATTTCAATATATAAATATGTCAAAAAGACCTAGATCCGAATTTGAAATTTTTAATCTACAAAAAGTGAGGTTAGGTTATAAGTACACGCGCATAGTAAAAAATTTGTAGACTCCATAATAATAGGAATTTCAAGCTGAAATTTGAAACTCATACTCTCTGTTAACAACAGAATATGGACCAAAAACGTAAATACTATTTTTTTGTCCATAAATGTATCCGGGAGTTGTTTATTATACATTTTTTACCCCTACCCATAATTTTTTCAAAAATTACCATAACTCTGTAATTATTTACTTAAAAAGCAGCGCTTCTGTAGACATGACAATTTTTTTTAAATAGATTAGGTACTAAATGGTCAAGGATTGTGAGGCCGCGCTCAGTTTGAATACGAATTTCAATCGTACGTAAAAGTACGAACGTGGTCGTACGAATTGATCGCTCACACTAAATACGGTTTTCTCCGTCTCATCCGTAATTTATTGCAGTAAACTAAATTAATAAACTTTTTTTTTTCTACATCCATTATTTTAACTATCGACTTACGGACAAATAGGTTTAAAAATCCCAAAAAGTTTGGATTCGTTTTGGACGTCGGAACTACACGAACGTATACGTACGTCTAACTCGTGCGCGGTCTGAGCGCACCCATAGTACTTTTAAGGTCGGGATTGTTTGTGCGTGTTTGTACGTGTACGCACGAGCGAAATTCGTACGAAAATCCATTCAAAGTGAACGCGGCCTAAGGATTTTGTCGAAAAACAGAGGCATAAATATGCACAAGCTGCATGTCATCGTTTTTCGTTCACATATTTTTAAATTACCTTCCTGACCTCTTTCTCTTCAGTTTATAATACCCTAAATTTTTTCTCTCGTCTTTCGAACATCTCCCGCTATGTCCCTAGCTTTCTGTTTCAATATTGCAGCATTGTTTCAATATTTTTTCTCCTTGTATGAACAACAATAAAATAATTAAAATAACAAAAATGTATTAAAAAAAATGTATAAAAATCAAATCACTATCGACTATCGATGTTATCTCAGGAGTTTCATAGGTTATATTTACTAAATGACATTTGACCGCTGAATTCACATCATTTCCATTAGCTACACGAGCGCCATTTCGGTGGACACTTTTTCAACTTGTCCCTCTCATACAAGATGGTTCTCCTTCCTTCTACCCTCCATAACTTTTAAATACGGAGATTGCAATTTCGCAGTATTTCTATCAATTTTATTAACAATGTAGCTATTAACAATAAAAAAATGTACTGTGCAGTTGAACAAAAAAATAATGTTATGCAAGAACTGTGATTATAGAATATAATAGCATCCCACACGTGTTTGCAGGATCCGGATTTTTCATTAAAATTGGTAACCATGTAAGCGTAGGTATACCTACCAACAATAAATAACACACTAGTTTCAACAGAAAAACCGGAATATCTATAAGAATTTAATTACCGTAATTTAAATCACTTTGTTGGAATTTTTAGTCATTATTTAAAAAATAAAATATGCTTTTCTCGGTAACCACATGTAATTATACAATGTTTTATAATAATATTTGGAGGTTGCTTCATTTTTTCACAAAGACGATAAAAACTTATCTTTATGAAACTGAATGTTGCTTGTGTTGATTTCCACATCTACCCGGACTTTTCAGAAACGGAAATGGCATGGAAGCTCATTTTCCTAGCTAAGCTGATCTCTTTGGTTATTGGGCATTTTCTGTTCAATAGTTTTCATTGATATATTTTCTTCACAGAAAGTTAAATAGTATGAAATAATAACATCTATCTACGTGAGCAGTTTTTCTATAAAATGAAACTTCAAGTTTATTATTTTATCTGTAGAAAATTAGACCGAATTTGTTCATTATTATGTCTGGATAGCTCTTACCTAAATGAACAATAATACATTTAAAAGTTCGCTGGCAATAAAAAATAATATTTGGATGAAACTGCGCTACCTTTTCTAAAAGTATACACACAGTTCTGACGAACCTTACTTTCCTGACGTTAGCGAGAGTAATCAGAGTTTATGGAGACATCTTAGAAAAGATAAAGACCAACTGAACCGAAACTATTTCATTTTGTGTAGGGTTCGCACCACAAATATCAATTATATTAGCCCACCCCCGATAATACCTTGAACAAAGGGTGGAAAACTCTTTTAAGGGTAAATCGTCGGACATGGTCATGCTACTAGCTATTTTTGCTAGAAAAAAACATAATGGCAGGCTCCGAATTTTGGAATCTGTTCTACTTTTTTAGGCTCAAGTTTCTCATTGAATGTAATTTTTACTTTTTGAGTTCATACTGTAATTTGAATAGAAATAGCACAGCAACAATAATAATTGTGAAATTATTCAATTTTACAATACAACAATGAAAATATAAACATAAAAAATGCAAACGTCATAAATTACATTTGATGTCTAACGTTAAAATGTATACAAATAATACAGAATATTTATATAAAAAAGCAAGTTTACGATCATTAATTTTTTTTTCAATAATTGCTATATTTGAAAAAAAAGTTTAATTTAATATTATTTAATAATGAAGGTTAAATATCCATAGTCGGAGAAATACTCCAAGTCCTTTTTTCTTTCTTTATTATTTACAGTTTCAATTGTTGACAGTTGTCTCAACAAGAATGCATTGCCGATTTGGTTTCTGTTTTCAGCAATTTTCATCAGTCGACAATTTCCCGTTGGTATGGAGAACTTAAACGTGGAAGGATTAATCTTAGCGACGATCCAAGAGCAGGTCCACCAAAACGGCAGTTAAAGTACGACCAGAGATCTAAGAAGGTCGTGAATCAGTATAAGCCGACGACCCTCATTATTTCCTATTGTTCGAAATATAGATAAGCAATAAAAGTGTTTCAGGTGTAAATCCAGTGAACCACCAGTGAACCACCTCAGGTCGTATTCCCAAGGTTTTGCCCATAACTCTTCTGCATTGCCAGAAAAGCCTAATCGCCCTGGTAGTAATTTGTCCAGGTGTGTCTTCTAGTTCAATTTGGAATCAAGGGTCACTCCCAGATATTAAACTTCTTTGGATGTTTCTAGCTCTTCTCCGAACAGCAGTACTCTACTCTTCTATTAGTAAAAGCAACTAGTTTTTTTTTGGATTAACTGAAAGGTCCTCTTTAAGGCACCATTCCTCCACCAAGACAAATGATCCTCCACCAAGACCATGCAAGTTCCCACACAGTTCGAAAAACAATCGAGTTGCTCTATACAGTCCCGACATAAGTCCTGACGACTTTTTTACTTTTCGAAAAATTAAGAATGAACTGCGTGGTCAAAGATTCTAGTCCCTAAAGGATGCGAACTCTCCCTACTGTTTTTTTAGCTCTATATGCAAAATATAAAAGACAGCCATCGTATAAATGTATGAAACAAAAAATCACTAGACTTGGGCACGTAAATTAACATTAAAACTTGAATTGTCAGAAAATTCCTTCTAACCCATACCTAATATCTATTAATAGGTTATTACTCTGTGTTGAAAGCATGATAATGAATATTTTATTTTATTTGAAAAAAAAATGAAAAATTGAGCGTGAAGTCAGTTCCGCATCGTAATTTGCAAGTCAAACAAAATTGGTTTACCGATATTTTCAGATGTGTATATTTATACCTAATTATTACAGTACTCTTCGATTTCCACTCGGAGCTTACATATTTTATATTATAACAATTTAATTATAAATATATGTAAAAGTACACTCATCCTGGTTTCATGTATTTATTTATAGATTTTATATAATATAATATATAATTTCCACAATTTCCCAAACTAATTGATAAATTATTACTGATTTTTGCCAAAAAAAAATGGTATCAAATCCAAATTGAAATATTATGTGTATTTACTTTGACACTTAAAAGTAGGTAGCTATAAACATGTCAAGTGAAAATTTATCCAATAACAGATGTGGTTCTGTTTCAGGCGCAACTGTTTTCCTCTGCAAGTGTTAAATCCAATGCGTCAAACTGTTCGGGGACGTGGAAAGAGTTCTCCATCCCTTCGAGTTGTCTAATAGGTAAGAAAAAAAAGTTACATTCATATAAATAATTTAGTTGTGGGTAACCTACAGATACTGGATTTGCCATCACATATAAATATGACTAGGATCTGAAATAAAACAATTTAAGTGTGTTGTGCTCCAGATTTAGACAATCCGAATTCAACATATTTCTAACGGAATAAATTTACTAAAAAGAAAATGCTTCGCTCTCTTTTCTTTATCATTTTTATTTGAATCTTTGGTTGGATTCGAACCAACACACCTACAACTGCCATATGTGGAGAAGGCCGACATAACTTCTCTTTTGCTCCACTTCTGTGACGTCGGAATATATAGCTCCCTTTTTTCTCCTCTCTACGTCATATCTTTTTTCTCTCTCGTGTAACGAAGTGTGCCTAAACGTGACCAATTTCACTCTCAATCCTCGTCTAAGTTTTATTCGAAAACGCATTAAAAATGTAACTTTTTGTAAATTTTTATCAGAACCTTTTGCTTTAAATTTATATATTTATCAATCTTCATCTTTTTTAGGCTTTTAAGCGAAATAACTTTAATTCGGATAAAACTTTTTCGAATTATAAAAAATGTCACACTTTCTTTATCAGATATGAAAAGAAAACTTAATTATTATTTTTAATTGCTTGGTACTGTTTCTTAGTGTAATTCTATAGGGTCAGATCTAGCATCTAAATGAACGTTGAACGTGCCAAAGCAGAAATGGCTGAAGGAAATGTGATATATATATTTGAGACGTAATTTATCACAAACGTGACTGAGAGATACAAATAAAGATTTTCTTAATAATAAAATTTATTATCCCCTAACATCTGGGCGGAGCTTTTTCCACAAATCCGCTCAAATATTAAGATGTCAGATATTTTTCTCTCGCATTTGGGAATTCTTGAGTTGAGAATGACTATTTCTTTTGAAATACTGTGATACATCATTATTTGAAACATGTTTTTTTTTATGTAAGGACTCGTAACTCACAATATAACACTAAGTTAATAGTAAAAAAAAGGTGAGCGGTCGTCCGACCGCCGACAGAAGCTTGCTTCTTATGCACAATAGAATGACCATTTTTCGTGAATTTTTCACCATTTTTCAAAAATTTTGACAATTTTTGACCATTTTTGACGAATTTTGACAATTATTGACCGTCTTTGACAATTATTTACCATTTTTGACAATTTTTCAAAAATTATAGCGTATTTGGCAATTATTGACCATTTTTTCAAAATTTTGGGAATTTTTGACAATTTTTTCAAATTTTAATAATTATTGATTTTTTTTGACAATTATTGACCAATTTTGACGGTTTTGACAATTATTGATCATTTTTGACAATTTTTCGAAAATTTTGACCACTTTAGACCATTTTTCCAAATTTTAACAATTATTGACCATTTTTGACAATTTTTGAGAATTTTTGACAGGTTCTGACAATTATTGACCATTTTTGACAATTTTTCAAAAAATTTTGACCATTTTTGAAAAATTTTGGCAATTTTTAATAATTATTGACCATTTTTGAAAGTTTTTTATAATTATTGACCATTTTTTCAAAAATTTTGACCATTTTTGACAATTTTTCGAAAAATTTGACCATTTTTGACAATTTTTCGAAAAATTTGACCATTCTTGACAATTTTTCGAAAAATTTGACCATTTTTCAAAAATTTTGACAATTTTTGACAATTATTGACCATTTTTCAAAATTCTTGACAATTTTTGAGAATATTTGGCAATTATTAACCATTTTTTCAAAAATTTTGACAGTTTTTGACAATTTTTGACCATTTTTGACAGTTTTTGACCATTTTTGACAGTTTTTGACGAATTTTGACAATTATTGACCGTCTTTGACAATTATTGACCATTTTTGACAATTTTTCAAAAATTATAGCATATTTGGCAATTATTGACCATTTTTGACAATTATTGACCAATTTTGACGGTTTTGACAATAATTGATCATTTTTGACAATTTTTCAAAAATTTTGACCACTTTATACCATTATTCCAAATTTTAACAATTATTGACCATTTTTGACAATTTTTGAGAATTTTTGACAGGTTCTGACAATTATTGACCATTTTTGACAATTTTTCAAAAATTTTGACCATTTTTGAAAAATTTTGACAATTTTTAATAATTATTGACCATTTTTGAAAGTTTTTTATAATTATTGACCATTTTTTCAAAATTTTTGACCATATTTGACAATTTTTGACAATTTTTGACAATTTTTGACAATTTTTGACAATTTTTGACAATTTTTGACAATTTTTGACAATTTTTGACAATTTTTGACAATTTTTGACAATTATTGACCATTTTTCAAAATTCTTGACAATTTTTGAAAATATTTGGCAATTATTAACCATTTTTTCAAAATTTTTGACAGTTTTTGGCAATTTTTCAAAAATGTTAACAGTTATTGACCATTTTTCACATTTTTTGACGAATTTTGACAATTATTGACCATTTTCAAAAATTTTAACATATTTGGCCATTATTGACAATTTTTACACAATTTTGACCATTTTTCAAAATTTTAACAATTATTGATTCTTTTGGACCATTTTTTACAATTTTTGAGGAATTTTGATTGGTTTTGACAATTATTGACCGTCTTTGACAATTATTGACCATTTTTGACAATTTTTCAAAAATTTACAACATTTTTCAAAATTTTTGACAATTTTTGACAATTATTGACAATTTTTGACAATTTTTCACACCTATAGGTATGCGAGCTCAGTGCGGCAAGATATATTGCGCACAGTCGCTTGAATGAGTTATCGCGTGACGAACGCTTTTTCGTAACATCACACGTTTCACGAGTTCACTAGCCTTCCCAAAAGTCCTATGTCGTGCAATAAGAAGCAAACTTCAATTTAAATTTCAATGGATTAGTGGATTATTCAGAAATCTGGCAAAACTGTTGCGTGACGAACCCTTATTCGCTTTTTCGTAACATTACACGTTTCACGAGTTCACTAGCCTTTTCAGAAATATGGCAACACTGTTGCGTGACGGACTTTTCGTAACGGTTACACGTTTTACGAGTTCACTAGCGTTCTCAAAAGTCCTAAGTCGTGCAATAAGAAGCAAGCTTCACCTTTTTTATAAACAAGCTTTTATTTATTTATTTATTACATTATACAATTTATATGCATTGTCAATCTAGGTAAACGTGTAGACAAAATTTTAGCTCAATCGAAAACCGGAAAGTACGTCAAATTTAAACGAGCAAAATTTGATTACAGACACTCGGACATGTAAAAACATGCTACATCAGGGCTAGTATTAGAGTGTCACCAAGATTTAGCTAACGCCTCCGTGGATAAGAATATTATCCTGAGTTGGGTTAGAGGGCACGACGCATTGCCGATTCTTTAGCCAGGGAAGCGGCTGGACTAAATATTTTAGGACCCAGTGACACCTACGGCCTGTCGACTTCGACAATTGCGGAACTAGCCAAACGTTAATCCCATGCTGAATCCCTAAAGAGATGGGATGGAATCAAAGGATACAGTCTTACCAGGATCACCCTGGGAAGCTGGCGCCGAAGAAATATTTTAGCGATGACCAGGAAAAACCTACGCTTAACAGTAGGATTTCTGACTGGCCACTCTCAATTAAGGAAACACCTCCATACTATGGGGCTATTGGACACACCTCTAACACACCTCTATGCAGAATGTGTGGACAAGGAGATGAAACTGTCAGGCAAGTCTTATGCGAGTGCTCAGAGTTATCGTCAATAAGAGTGTGTGTTCGGTGAGTCTTGGCCTACACCTGCCGATATAAAGGAGATGTCTTCTAGTGACCTGACCATCTTCCTGGAAAGGACAGGATGGACGATGACCTAGGAGGACAACTCCTCGGGAGGATGTACAACGGGTCACATGTGGCCTAAGTACTGTGGGACTAAACTCACCCTCCCGTCTCTACAGATACAGATGCATTGTCAATCTAGCTAAACGTGTAGACAACATTTTAGCTCAATCGAAAACCAGGAAGTAGGACAAATTTAACGTGCAAGATTTGATTACAGACATTGGGACATGTAAAAACGTGTTTTTTTCTCGAAATTCCAGAACTTCTAGGAACAACTCGTACTCAACAACAAACGAAACTAGAATAATGTTTCGTTTACTGGACGTCTCTGAGAATTTAGCATGTAATTAGTTGCCAAGCAATCGGTTTCGTTGATGACGGCCTGTACTTATCTCTATTTGCGATAACTCTACTCTCTATTCCCACTTTATCTTGAATAACTTTCCGCCTCGTTTAGTACATCAACCTACAATTAAAATATCTCTTTCCAATTATAAAATGTAAATTAATGTCTTCCTATTTAATATTTTTGTGAATATTTGATTGGTATCTCCCTAAGAAGTTCTTCACATCTGTCCAGGTTTACGGCTTTATTACCGATTGTGTTCACAACAATTTTCTTCTTCTTTTTATTGTTTTTATGTTAGTTTCTTAAGTAGGTACATTGCAAGTATCTACTTATATTTTAATTTCCTTGACTGTTCTTAACCACTACAAATTGTAGTTGTTTTTTTTTATTGTCCCAGATCGTAAATTATCCTCTTCAGATGAATGTAAATCTACTTGTCGAGGTTTTTCAATCTATAGCACGCAATATAAAGTGTTTAGGAAGGCATTTACTTCAAGTTAGAAAGTACTAGGTACTTACTTGTTGAAAAGTATGCCTAAATTTTTGCTTTTTACACGAGCAGCTGCTATATTTTTTATTAAACTGACTCACTATCTGTCGAACATGCTTAACTAACGTCTTTTTTACATATCGACTTTCAGTGTTTGATGCAATAGATTTCCTGTAAAATTGTCGTATATAGATATCGAAGAATAAATTTATTATTCTAACGCTTTACAAGAAAGTTTTGAAAAATATTTTTCAAAAAAGGAACCGTTCAACTGAGAAGAAACAACTACTTCCCGGGCTATATTCCCCGACAGACATTGAATTACACTTCTAAGTCAAACGGGGTCGGTATGGTCTACAAGATTTAACCAACCATTCTGGTTGGCAATTAGAAGGGACAACATAACTTGCAGACCGGTTTCAGCGTATTTGCGCCTCATCAGTACAAGGTATAATATGTTCCCGTCCGAACCTATCCCGGATGGAATTTGACACTAAAATCATAATCAGTACATGTCGTCCAGTAACGGAAATGTTAAAGTTGTGACAATAGCGACATCTTCAGTGTATCAAGTTCTTTCGGGGCATATAGCCCGGGAAGTAGTCGTTTCTCCTTAGTTGAACGGTCACTGTTTTTGAAAAGTATTTTTCAAAACTTTCTCGTAAAGCGTCAGAATCGTATATTTTATTCTTCGATATCTATTAATAAAAGAAAATTAATTTTTTTTTGAAACAGTAAAAACACAATTTATTATTTGCTATTTTCGATACGACCAATATTTATCGAACGTATCCATTTATATTTATCAATATCTTTGTTTTTTTTATCTCCAAAATCTAAAGATATTCCGGAGATTAGTTTTATTGGTGTATCTTTCATCTTTATAGTTTTTATTCTGTCTCTGATCTTGCGTGTCTCTTTATTTTATTATTCTATTGTTTCAGACTCTCGAGAGTGTTTCCAGGCTCGACGCTTGCCACATTCCACCAAGGTATATTCATAAAAATATTATTATTTATAAGGGTATAAATAGGTAGAGGTTAGTATTCGCATTTTACGAAATATTAACTCGTCCATGCTTTATATTTTTTTTAGTCAAAAAATAATAAATAAAACTTACAACGAACTGTTAGAAGCTAGAAGTAGTGATGCTCATGAGAGTATCGCACGGTCTCGTCTCGTTTTCGAGACGAGACTCTATACGATACTGGGACAACACGAGACGTAACTTACTGATCTCGTGGGTCACACGCTAGATTATTGCAGATGAATATATATTACAAGAACCAGCGTTAAATACGGTTCTGAATTTCCCATTCTAAGTTTGATAGCACGAGATCTTTTAAGCATAACGACAACTTCAGTGTGCATGATGATATTTCTATACATTTGCTCTCGCGAGACGAGGCGATATTGAGAGCTGCGAGAGCGAGATTTTTCTCGTCTCGTCTCGTCTCGTTCTCGTCTCGAAAAAGCGAGAAGAGACGAGGGCTTCACGCGAGAGCGAGATTTTTCTCTTCTCGTCTCGTTCTCGTCTCGAAAAAGCGAGACGAGACGAGACATTTTTGAAAATATTATGGGCGATACCGAGTCCACATACAGCGCAACCCGAGAGTCTCGTTAAATTTTTTTTATGAAGTTTCTATTAGAAAAATTAGAAACGGTCTACATGGAAAACAATACATTTTACAATATATAAAATCTAGTGACCATCTGTAAAATATTTTATTGTAAATTTAAAGTGGTGAGTCTTTCTTTTTTTCTATGTGGAATAAAATGATAAAACAGAGGTCGGTTTTACCAAAATTAAATCGACACGTCCTGTATCGCCTCAAATACAGGGTCGTACAATTCAGCAGAATGGTTAAGGATAAGCCTTTAAATTAAATCTTTTAAAAGCTCTTGAGGTAAATAAAAAAAAAGTTCTGGAAATCGTCTTAACGAACAAATAGATATCAACCATTCCCCCTTATTAAACTTATTTACCTAGAAGATAGGTCGGGAGTGATTGTTGTGAATGAATTTCCAGGTAACTTGTTCAATAATTTTGTTAATATTCGTTGAATTCCGTATTTAGGCATTTTTTGTACTTTATTTCCATGTAAACATTTTGTAATTCTTTGTCAATATTCTCCGTAAATTCCGATTATTTTCTACAGCAGGTACGATTATGACAAAACCACGTACATCATTGAAAGATGATGATTAAATTCTTAGTCATCAAAAATTATTTATGGATTTTATTATCAATATTTAGAATTAAGCGAGACGAGATTAGACAACCGGTAAGGAGACGAGACCGAGACTTGAACGAGACGAGTCAACCGGTAACGAGACGAGACCGAGACTTGAACGAGACTCATTTTCTTCGGAATTGAGGAGATCGAGACGAGATTTTTGATACTCTCGCCCACTCTCGTCTCGTGTGAAGCCCTAGAGACAAGACTACCATAAAAGTATCTTCTTGCTGGTCTCGTGTTCTTTCTTTTTAAAATGTGGGAAATTTTAAGTATTTTATGAGAATTAGCAGGAGACAAACTTGTGATTTTTTAAGTAAAACAAGATATAAAACGGAAAGTGATGTTCTTACTGTTGACATTTTCAACTTGCTGACAGCGAGCGTCGTATGTCATTTGTCGAGGTCAGTGCTGACACACACAAGGTAAAAATAGGAAAATGTTCCATTCATAGAAATGAAGTAGGTACTGCTCATCTACTTATAGGTAACATTTTGGTTATTATTTAAAAGTAAATGTTAAATTATTTTATGCAAAGCCAACTTTATTGATTATATTGTTGGTTATTATAGTTAAAAAATATATCTTTAGGTCCTAATTGACACGAGAAGACAGAATAAAAAAATCTCGTTTAACTTTGCCTTCCTATAAACCGATGCAGTGTTTGATTTTCTAAAGAATTTACTGATAAACTTTTGGAACAACTTAATGTTAAATTTTCCGATGAATTGAGAACTGGATAGCTTTTATGTACCCCAACAATACCTCCCTGAAGTCTTCAGGTGAACGAACGGTTAAATGTGATATTGGCAAAGAGCCAATACCCGATTCTATAAAGTCGACGATTTTCAAGACAAAACGGTGCAAGGTTGTGGTTGGGAACATCCAGTTAATAAATATAATAGGCAGGGGTGTCGTTAATAAAATTAGTCAACTATGATATCGTTAGGTTTTTATATAAAACGTTAAGATCGGAATTGAAAATTAGTACAGAAACTTTAACGGTAGGTATATATATGATTACGTAAATTGTTATAAAATAACCAGGTCGGTGAATTTTTAGTTAATTGAATAGAAAGTGGATAAATATTGAAATTTGGTTTCGATAGTTACATAAGTAGGCTCAATAAAATCTTCTCTTTCAAGGAAAAATTCCAAATGATGTACTGAAGCAGAATAAAAAACAAATAATTATAAACCAAATATTTCAATGTACAGGGTTTATTATTATACAGGTTGTTTCCAAACGTGCACCTCCAGCTAAAATACAAGCATCTGCAGTAACTGAGAATAAAGGCGCGTTTAGATGTATCCAGTAGCTGGCGCCAGTTTAACTGGCCTGCCAGTCATTCGTGAGTTTTTACTGCCCTTAAAAAATGAATTCCAGAAAAATTCAAATGAGAAAATTGTAATGTATGTTACTAAGAAGAGCTAAGAAATATGTTATATGAAGAAAGTCAAAAGGAGAAGCGACTTTGGGTGAGAAAAAGTTAGTAAAAGTTTCTTTTCCACTGAATTTACGAGCCATTTCATGAAAAAAACACAAAAATAAACGATAAACCAATGATCAGCCTTCGTAGGTTATTACAGCAAGACAGCGACTGACACCAACGTGTTCAAACAGCTATACTGGCATGAAAAATAGACGCGCTCTGTATTCGCTCCAGTGCTGGTGGCTCCCGCTGGACTGGCACAAAAAAGTATTCACACGATGACAGTAATATACCTACCAGTGCTGGCAGGCCAGTGAGACTGGCGCCAGCTACATGTAAACGCGCCTTAACTGAAAAAATCATTTGAAATAATTGTATAAAGATTCTGAAGCAATCACTTATTTTCACATTACAATTGTGATTATGCATATTAGCATTGAGTGATAAATATATACAGATACATTCAAATAAAAACGGAACATGGGGATTTAGTGTATTCGCCGATCTAAATAGTCCACCAACAAAACATTTCTATAAGTTCACTTCAATGAATATCAAGTATTGATCTGGACAGCTGGATTCAGAATCACTGTAAAAAGGCCCGTCCCTCCTCCTTCCAAAATTTGTTAGTTATGTACGAGGTGTGTGCGAACTGCCATGCCATGAATAATTATTTGATGGGGGTAGTAAACGTCGCTACATATTGAAACAATATGCTTACGTTTTATGTTGTTAAAATCGAAAATCAATTGTTAAATGCTCTTTAAAAATTGATGTTTCGGGTTAAGATAATATGTTTTGATTTCTTTTGGCCATAACGGCTTACAAAATAAAAATAAATTCGTAAATAAAACAAAATAGGATTCATTAAATTGAAACAAAGTTACTGACTGTCTGACGCTAATTAAGGACCGCCCACAGTTGAGAATAGGGAGTGGTGGGAATTGTACGATATGTTATAGGTGTCCAAATAAACGATTGTAATAATCGTGTTTTTAATCTGTTGAAGCTGGATGTTGGTCGACTAGTTCAAAAGCGGTTCTGATACAATGCTTAAAATCCCTATGTTCCGTTTGTGTTTGAATGTATCTGTATATGGTGCTTTTATTCGGTCGCATCGTGAAATTTTGTTGGAAATACCGAAAAAAAAATTGCCTGAAAGTTTGAGCCCTTAATATTAATATTAAGCCCTAGACCAAGGCGTGTAAAGATTTCCCATTGAAAAAACACGTAAACTCTAATTTTTTATCTTTAAATTTCTATAGCTCAGTGGCATTTCATAGCATCGCTTTGATCATAGACAAGTAATTCCCAGAATTGAACGCTCTACAAAAATGCCCATTGCGTCAAAGTCGTAACTCACACCGGCGAGGTACTGCAGGCCACTAAAGCCGATTTTTCCATGAAATTCGCGTTTTTTCGCATTTATCTCGTAAACGACAAGAGATACAGAAAAAAATGTAAAATTATTATAAAACCAAGCGCTCAAGGCACCGAGTTACCATAACATAACGGTCAGACTTTTCGCTGCGCGATCCCCACCGACTATAGGTATCTGCATTACCGCATGTAACATAGCGTAACGGTCAGATTTTTTGCTGCGCGACCCCCCTCGCTCCAACCTAACGTAAGGAACTAAAGTTCCAAAAATATTTATCACTTAACAATATTAGTCATTTCAGCATTAGTAAACACAGTGTCGTTATTAACTGAACACAAACGAAAGCAAAATTCCAGCAAAGGCCACTATAAGAACAAACAAGTTCTTTCTTATTAGTTTTGGAAACCAGTGGCGGCTCCTCGAAGGAGGCTAAGGAAGCTCAGCCTCCTCACCAATTTATCCAGCAAATAGCACCAGGAATATTTTGTTGAAAATTATTCATTTTATTCCCTGTTTATCTAATAATTTTTTGATTTTACAATAGTTATTTTTAAATCTGACAACAGTGCCCTGAGGCTGGATTCTACAAACATCTCAATACCTAAACACGTGTTGCTCAACACAGTTGCCGTTTTTTCGATCAATCCAATTGCTTAATACCGTAAAAAATAGCTGAAATGGCAACACTCTCAGGAGGCTTGCTTCTAGCGGTCGTGGAATACGCTGTTAAATAAATTAGTTAAATTAATTGGCTGAATAGAGTATATTTTTACGAAAACGTTTTATGTCCAGCCTGCTCTTTTAAAAAGTTCACGAGCCGCCACTGCTGGAAACCAGTAGCGTCACTAAGGAAAAAGTATGGTCGAAATTAATTTCACTTACAGTAGGAGCTCGTTTATTACAAATATTTTTGTATTTATGTTCCGTTAAACTTCACTACACAATAAGTATCAACATAATGAAATTTCCATGTTTCTCAACCAAACATAAACTCTACCGACTTCCCTGTATATATTCTCCGCCCTTTGAATGAGGGTGGGATCGGCAAAACTTTCAAACCGCTACAGGAGATCGTTGCTATTAGAACAGAAACTACGTTTCATGAAAATGGACCTTTAGTTGCTTTATCCGTAAAGTCGATTCTCGCTGGCAAACCATCGCCTTCCATAAGGCCATGTTGTCGCAGTAGACGAGGTCCTCATTCGTTCCAGTGAGTTGGTAGCCAGGGATATTTGAATGCACCGAGGCATATCAACTTAATTCAGTGTTAGAGTTGATAGAAGCGAGACTGTTATAAAGTAACGTTATTATGATGATGATTGTTTCTGTTAACATTTTTATCTTTGCGTTTATATTGGTTCGTGAAAGCGTTACGCTTTATTTATATTTATTTTTTGACTAACATAAGGTAGGATTGTTGTCGCAATTTTGCCTTGCCCCAAAAAGAATAAATATTTGACTAGATCTATCATGTAAGGTTATCGGAATTATCAAATCATAAAGATATTTGGCATAATATTGAACCTGAAAATGATCAAATGTATTTGGGAATACGTCATCATCAAAACTTTTTTTTTTGGTCACCTTCTGCCACTAAAAACGAATTTAAAATGCGGAAAAATTATTCCATGCGGGTGTGAACGCTCTGCTATTGCTTGTGACGTCAAACCGTATGATCGTCCTTAAGATATAAGACGAAAAGGAATATATTCCTTTAAACGAGTCATTATCGTCTTGTATATCTGTGTTTCTATGAATTATTGGTGAAAAGTGACGTATTTCTCATACCTTACTTTCATTTCAAAACCAAATATTGCTCATACTGTGAGAAATAATATTTCTTGCGGCACTTTGCCCACGCCACATATATTTATAAGGAGAATCAAATAAAATCGACAATTTAGTAGGCTACTGTCATCTTTCAATACCTACTTAGTTGTCACAAAACTGTCAGATTATATTAGAAAATATGTTAAAAATTTTTAAAAATTGTCAAAAATTTTGAAATATGGTCAAAAATTGTCAAAAATTTGGAAAAATGGTCAATAATTGTCAAAGTTTTGAAAAAATGGTTAATAATTGCCAAATATTTTCAAAAATTTGGAAAAATGGTTAATAATTGTCAAAAACTGTAAACATTTTGGAAAAATGGTCAATAATTATAAAAGACTGTCAAAAATGGCCAATAATTGTTAAAAACTGTCAAAGATTTGTCAATGTCAATGGTAAATAATTGTCAGAATCTGTCAAAAAATGTCAAATATTTTAAAAAATGGTCAAAAATAGTCAATAATTGTTGAAATTTTGAAAAATGATTAAAAACTGTGAACATTTTTGAAAGTTGTCAAAAATGGTCAATAATTGTTAAAATTTTGAAAAATGGACGAAAATTGTTAAAATTTTGAAAAAATTGTCAATAATTATAAAAAAAATGTCAAAAATGGTCAATAATTGTTGAAAAGTTGTCAAGAATGGTCAATAATTGTCAGAACCTTCAAAAATGCTCAAAAATTGGCAAAAATGGTCAATAATTGTTAAAATTTGGAAAAATGGTCTAAAATGGTCAAAATTTTCGAAAAATTGTCAAAATTGATTAAAATTTGTCAAAACTGTCAAAATTGGTCAATAATTGTTAAAATTTGAAAAAATGGTCAATAATTATAAAAAACTGTCAAAAATGGTCAATAACTTTAAAAAATTGTCAAAAGTTTTGAAAAATGGTCAAAGTTTTTGAAAAATTGTCAAAAATGGTCAATAATTGTCAGAACCTGTCAACAATGGTCTAAAATGTTAAAAAATTGTCAAAAATGATCAATAATTGTCAAAATTGGTCTATAATTGACAAAAATGGTCAATAATTGTTAAAATTTAAAAAAATAGTCAAAAATTGTCAAAAATTTTGAAAAAATGGTCAATAATTGTCACAAATAATCAAAATTTTTGAAAAATGGTCAAAAATGGCCATTCTATTGTTCATAAGAAGCAAGGCGGTCCGACGACCGCTCACCTTTTCTTTTTGTTTTACTAACCATAAAAATAAATATTAAGTTACTTTACTTGTATTCTTTAAATTTGTGCAGTTGTAGAAAAAGTATAGTGTGCAACATGTTGGGAAAGTACTTTTCTCACTCGTGTTTTTGCGGCACTTGTGAGGAAAGTTGAACTTTCCCCCCTTGTTGCACAATATACTTTACTATGACTGATGGAAGGATATTACAAGTGGCAATTGGACAATCTGCCTTTTGTTGAAATGTTTATGGTGGTTTATTGAAAATAGTGAAAATTTTTATCTTGGAGATATCCGAGGTGTTCAAGAAAATAGGAAAAAAGGAAAGTTGTTATGCACTTTGCTTTTTCTAAAATATATGTCAATTTAAAGAAAATTGATCATCTTTCAGCAGGCAGAGTTGGATATTTTGGGTTTAAAAAGGTATTTGGGATAGAAAATGTAAAATGGTTTTACAAAACCTATTTTTAATATAACATATTTGAGACAAAACATGTGTACAATTATGATCTTTACAGACCTAGGTATAGTTTTTCAATGAAAATGGTAAGGTACTAATTTCATATGAAGTATCTACCTATATCATTAATAATTTTAGCTCCTCTATCATTCCCCAAGTTTTTGGTACAAACCTCTAGGACATCATGTATAACATTGTAGATTTTCCAACTTTTTCATCTCATTGACCACTTTATTTTTCTTGTATAATCTGTAAATAAAACGTCAACAAATTAAACGATTAAACGTACAAAGATGATCTACATCTTTTAACAATCTTTGGGAATATTCTAACTTTGAGCCAGCTACTTTCTCATCAATGTAGATACTGTAGACTGATTTTTTAATAAGGTCAGTCAAAAGTTAGCTTCCACCAGGGTTGGCAAGTATCATGATATTTATATAAATATCAATATATAATATCGAATATAAATCATAACCGATAGAGGCTAAAATGAAAAAAAAAACAAAATATAAAATACCTTTATTTATTTTATTTTGAGAAAAACTGAAATCAAACTTTACTTTAAAATAACAAAAAACGAGATAAAAAATAACATTTTTCCTAAAAAAACTTCCTAAAATTTTTAAGTAATGCAAAATCGTGAAAGAGGAATATCTTCAATCATCATCTTCTTCACTTAAGGCAACTAGCCAACTACTTCATCATTTGAGGATATCCAGTACAATCTTTTAGCTTTCATATCGCTATTTTGATTTAAAAATTTAAACATAAATAGGTACTAGTTTACTCACTTTTTCATTGCCTAGACGATTTCTTAATTTGGATTGAATTATTCCGAAGCTCGAAAAAATTCTTTCTAAACCAGCTGCTGCCGCTACTGCACTGAATAACAGCTCACAGTTGTAAGAATTCGTTTTTTGGCCATGTGGAGTCAGGAATTGCAACCGATTCCCACCAAATCAATGGATTTGTTGTTTGAAATTGTGCAGAAAATAAATACTTTGGAAATGGACTTTGTCGTAAGAGCCATAACAAGCGAAACAAATTCTGGGTTTGTTGAATTTGGAAGATCGAAAGCCTGAAATCATTATATGTATCCTGATATATATCACTTGATATATATCGGCCAACCCTGGCTTCCACCACCAAATTCTTAAATAAGACCTCATTTTAACTTCTTCACGTCAAATTCTTTGATGATCTTGATAGTTTAGTTATGCGCCTGAACTGGTTACGGTGGTTTTGATGATGGGTGATAATTTCCTGTCCAGCATACCACGCCGAGACCGGTCTGAAAGTGATACAATCCCTTTTTAAAGGCAAGCAAAAATGGACGATTTGCGTCAGTTCTCTTGAAATTTCCGTGTAACTCACTGCAGATGCAGATACTTATGTTCTAGTTTTGCAAAATTTATCTACCACACATTAAAAATCTGCCTAATACATCGTTTTGTTAATTTATAATTGAGACAGGATTTAAAAAATCTTACTGTACAGGATTGTATTCAGCGGATTTTTAATTTTGAAATGGTTTGTGTAGAGTTACATAAGGGGGTATCCATTAATTACGTGAGCTCAGATTAGGGGGGGAGGGGCCAAAGAAATCTCACCAAATCTCATTTAAACCGAGAGGGGATAATCGAAAGTCTCACGTCAACTTTAAATTATTTTGAGTGTTCATTTTGACCGCTAAAATAAATCTCATGCCTATTAATATCATTTAGTACGAGAGTATTTATTTAATTTAAATAAATTAAGTATAGTATACCTGAACAATTTATTATTTTCCCGAATAATGAAAATATTTTTAGCGTCAATCTCACGTAAGGGATGGGGGGGTCCAGGCAAATCTCACCTAAGGTGGGAGGAGGAGTATAAACTGACCGAAAAAGAGCTCACGTAATTAATGGATGCCCCCTAATTAAAAATTTGTTTGTTTCTAGTTTTAACTATTGAATGCTACGTTTTACTTTTATCATTTAAACCGTTTTAATCTTAACGAGTCAATTGGCAAAGTAATTATTTTAAGTAGAATTTAGTTTCGTAATTATCTCTAATTGTCAACTAATACTATTCCACGAGCTGCAATATGACAACCTCGCTCGTGCTTACTCTCTAGCCCCAATCCCCAGCTACCTTCACACTATGATCTTTGTTTTCCGTTCCAAAATCGCGTTATTATCATAACCGCCATCTTAATCTACCAATATCTAGAGCAACTGAACCATGTAGAGTAAATTTTGCTCTATTTGGTGCACCATCAGCATCGACTCATCATTTACTGAAATTAAATTGTGTCTGCTCAGAAACTTAATTATGAAGATAGGGGTGTGTTTGTTCGATCTCGTCGGGATATTTTCCAGTCGGTCGGATACGAGCTCGTATAGTGTAATATGCATACGAGTCGATTCGAGAACGTTAATATTATTTTATAGACCTGAATTAGTTGTACTAGGTATTATTGAATATTATTATTATTGTGTTTTAATATTTAACTGAGCACTAAAAAATATGATGCATTTTTTATATTATTTGTAATGAGTCTATATATTTTTAACCTTCACTGTGGATATTATTAGGTATAGGTTCACGTGTAAAGAGCAGGAACTGACTTTTCCGATTTTGGACAAACCTTACCACCTGACAGGACATTTTAATTTTATGTTTATGATGTTGTTCTACCTAGTAAACCTTCATATCACATAGAAACAAAATTATTTTTTAAAATCCCTAGGCAGATGACAATAGTTAAATTTTAGCTGATTTACAATTTGAATTTTTTCCTAAGAAATAAAATGAGTGGCGCCATTCTTATAAATATCTGTAATAATTCTTTATCTAACTTCCATAGGTACTAACCAAGATCTGAGAACTGGCTTTGTTATCACCAAATTTTAATATGAATCTTCGCTATTCAATTTTCAATTTTTGATTAATTAACTCCCAACGTCGAGAGTTAAATATGTTTCAAGTAGTCGCATATGATGTGTAACATCTGACATCCCACCTTGGTATTAAGCAACATTAAAATAAAATCTTGTAAAAAAAGGTGAGCGGTCGTCGGACCGCCGACAGAAGCTTGCTTCTTATGCACAATAGAATGACCATTTTTCGTGACTTTTTCACCATTTTTCAAAAATTTTGATAATTTTTGACCATTTTTGACAATTATTGACAGTCTTTGACAATTATTGACCATTTTTGACCATTTTTTAGAAAATTTTAACATATTTTGCAATTATTGACCATTTTTTAAAAATTTGGACAATTTTTGACAATTTTTTCAAATTTTAATAATTATTGACCATTTTTGACAATTATTGACCAATTTTGACAGTTTTGACAATTATTGATCATTTTTGACAATTTTTCAAAAATTTTGACGATTTTTCAAAAATATGGACAATTTTTTATAAATATTGAATTTTTTTTCGAAATTTTGACAATTTTTGATAATTTTTCGAAAAATTTTGACAATTATTGACCATTTTTCCAAATTTTTGACAAGTTTTGAAAATATTTGGCAATTATTAACCATTTTTCCAATATTACGACAGTTTTTGACGATTTTCCCAAATTCTTGACAATTTTTGACCATATTTAAATTGTTTTGACAATTTTTCAAAAATTTTAACAATTATTGACCATTTTTGACGAATTTTGACAATTATCGACCGTCTTTGACAATTATTGACCATTTTTGACAATTTTTCAAAAAATTCAAAATATTTGGCAATTATTGACCATTTTTTCAAAATTTTGACAATTTTTGAAAAATTTTCGAAAAATTTTGACAATTATTGACCATTTTTCCAAATTTTTGACAAGTTTTGAAAATATTTGGCAATTATTAACCATTTTTCCAAAATTACGACAGTTTTTGACGATTTTCCCAAATTCTTGACAATTTTCGACCATATTTAAATTGTTTTGACAATTTTTCAAAAATTTTAACAATTATTGACCATTTTTGACAGTTTTTGACGAATTTTGACAATTATTGACCGTCTTTGACAATTATTGACCATTTTTGACTATTTTTCAAAAATTTTAACATATTTGGCAATTATTAACCATTTTTTCAAAATGTTGACAGTTTTTGACGATTTTCCCAAATTCTTGACAATTTTTGACCATATTTAAATTTTTTGACAATATTTCAAAAATTTTAACAAATATTGACCATTTTTGACGAATTTTGACAATTATTGACCGCCTTTGACAATTATTGACCATTTTTGACAATTTTTCAAAAATTTTAACATATCTGGCAATTATTGACCATTTTTTCAAAATTTTGACAATTTTTTACAATTTTTCGAAAAATTTTGACAATTATTGACCATTTTTCCAAATTTTTGACAAGTTTCGAAAATATTTGGCAATTATTAACCATTTTTCCAAAATTTTGACAGTTTTTGACGATTTTCCCAAATTCTTGACAATTTTTGACCATATTCAAATTGTTTTGACAATTTTTCAAAAATTTTAACAATTATTGACCATTTTTGACAGTTTTTGACGAATTTTGACAATTATTGACCGTCTTTTACAATTATTGACCATTTTTGACAATTTTTCAAATATTTTAATATATTAGGCAATTATTGACCATTTTTTCAAAAGTTTAACAATTTTTTACCATTTTTCAAAAATTTTACAATTATTGATTTTTTGGACCATTTTTGACAATTTTTGACGAATTTTGATTGGTTTTGACAATTATTGACCATTTTTGACAATTTTTCAGGGATTTTAAACATTTTTCAAAATTTTGACAATTTTTGACCATTTTTGACAATTTTTGATCATTTTTCCAAATTTTTGGCAATTATTAATCATTTTTTCAAAATTTTGACAATTCTTGACCATTTTTGACAATTTTTCACACCTCTAGGTATGCGAGCTCAGTGCGGCAAGAGAGATTGCGCACAGTCGAGCACAATAATTGACCATTTTTGACAATTTTTGAGCATTTTTGACAGGTTCTGACAATTATTGACCATTTTCCACAATTTTTCAAAAATTATGACCATTTTTCAAAAATATTGACAATTTTTAATAATTATTGACCATTTTTGACAGTTTTTTATAATTATATATATTACATTTTTTCAAAATTTTGACAATTTTTGAAAATTTTTCGAAAAATTTTGACAATTATTGACCATTTTTCCAAATTTTGACAGTATTTGACAATTTTCCCAAATTCTTGACAATTTTTGACCATGTTTAAATTTTTTTTGACAATTTTTAAAAAATTTGACCATTTTTGACAGTTTTTGACGAATTTTGACAATTATTGACCGTCTTTGACAATTATTGACCATTTTTGACAATTTTTCGAAAATTTTAACATATTTGGCAATTATTGACCCTTTTTTCAAAATTTTGATCATTTTTCAAAATTTTAACAATTATTGATTCTTTTGGACCATTTTTAACAAATTTTTGACGAATTTTGATTGGTTTTGACAATTATTGACCGTCCTTGACAATTATTGACCATTTTTGACAATTTTTCAAAAATTTTAAACATTTCTCAAAATTTTGACAATTATTGACCATTTTTTACAATTTTTGAAAATATTTGGCAATTATCAACCAATTTTTCAAAATTTTGACAGTTTTTGATCATTTTTCCAAATTTTTGGCATTTATTAACGATTTTTTCAAAATTTTGACAATTCTTGACCATTTTTGACAATTTTTCACACCTATAGGTGTGCGAGCTCAGTGCGGCAAGAGAGATTGCGCACAGTCGCTTGAATGAGTTATCGCGTGACGAACGCTTTTTCGTAACGTTACACGTTTCACGAGTTCACTAGCCTTCTCAAAAGTCCTATGTCGTGCAAAAATGATTAAATAATTTTTGGTAACGAAGAATCATTTTTTTTTATGAAAATTGTATTTTATTTAATTAAAACTAAATGTAAAACAATTATTTATCAAATCAATTTTTTATTTTTGTTCAATTTGGGGGAGCGCGGAGGGATACTATATAATAATGAAAAAGTGTATCGAAAGCGAGGGTATATGTATCGAAAGCGAGAGTATGAATAGACTTATGATAACTAAAATATGAGACGTAGGTAGGTATACTTGTAATTTCAAAGTGTTTAAAAAGTGTTGAAAAACTCCGTCAATAACAGTACTACTGTTAGTTGTAGAAACACTTCAATCCGTGTTCATTTCGAACTTGAGTTCATCTTTAAACAAAATACGGAATCTTCTCCAATATACAGTGACAGAAATTAACCTCAAAATTAAATCCCGCTCGCGCTCATTGGTCGAATCAAATAGCGCGCGATTCACTGACTTCCTGTTACACACTTCCGTCCCATTTCACGAAATCACTGCAACAAATTGCAGGGAACCGAGCGGTAAGATGTTACACATCACCAACCCTCATAACGAATCTCTCTAATAAGAGATGGTTCAAATATTTTACTACTCATAGAATAAATGTGTAGAATTTATAATACTGGTCTTGGAAAACAACCATCTTTGATTTTTAAAGGTGATAAGATGGAGACATTTTGTAATCTCATTAGGTCTATAAAAACTCTCCGCCCATGTCAACCCGAACGTTATAATTGGATTATGGGTTTGCAAAAGAACGTGTTGCGTGCTGCACACGAGGTGGGTGCAATTTAATTGCAACAGAAAATGCAACTAAGTTAGTGAACAACACCGATACTTACAAACACACGCCCCCGTTCTTTTGTTCGATAAATCGATGTGTGACTGACACTGCATATTACGGATATTGTTTACCGAAGTTTAATTTAAAAATCTATGATTGTTTTTGATACCAAACAATGCGTTTGAAATAAATAGATTTTTTTTTAATTAAGTAGAAAAACTCTGCGTGTTCTATTAATTGTTATCAAAGGTCCACTTTTAGCAATAAAAAAATACCGAATTGCATTCTAAGCATTTCAATAGCGGATGGTGTCTAATTAGATAAATTTGCTCGATCTTCATCACCAGCGTACGTTTTTTAAGGTGATAGGAATCTTCTAAAGTCATAAGGAAGGAGTTGCGTATTCGACCGAGGTGTTGCTTGCCTTCCTTCCTCCTACTAGCGAAGGAAGAGCCAATCCACAGTTTTCACATTAACACTACTCAACTGCCTACCAGTTAAACCCTAACCATATTTGGTCATCCTTGGAGTCCCGTACCATCTTGGGAGACATCTGGTTGAGACTCCGGATGCGCTCCAGAAGTTGTATATACTTTCTTAGTCTTTATTAGTTATTTTTCCCAGCATGTCTCCTGGATCAAGGTATCCTACCGCCATAAACTAGAAATACTTAGTGAAGCGCATCTATGACATACCTACAAATATTGTTGGCTCTTCCTCCTACTAGCGAAGGAAGAGCCAATCCATAGTTTTCTCATTACCCCTACTCAACTGCCTACCAATTAAACCCTAACCATATTTGGTCATCCTTGGAGTCCCGTACCATCTTGGGAGACATCTGGTTGAGACTCCGGATGCGCTCCAGAAGTTTCTTATAGTCTTTATTTGTTATTTTTCCCAGTTTGTCTCCAGGATCAAGGTATCCTACCGCCATAAACTAGAAATACTTAGTGAAGCGCATCTATGACATACCTACAAATATTGTTTGCTCTTCCTCCTACTAGCGAAGGAAGAGCCAATCCATAGTTTTCTCATTACCCCTACTCAACTGCCTACCAATTAAACCCTAACCATATTTGGTCATCCTTGGAGTCCCGTACCATCTTGGGAGACATCTGGTTGAGACTCCGGATGCGCTCCAGAAGTTTCTTATAGTCTTTATTTGTTATTTTTCCCAGTTTGTCTCCAGGATCAAGGTATCCTACCGCCATAAACTAGAAATACTTAGTGAAGCGCATCTATGACATACCTACAAATATTGTTTGCTCTTCCTCCTACTAGCGAAGGAAGAGCCAATCCATAGTTTTCTCATTACCCCTACTCAACTGCCTACCAATTAAACCCTAACCATATTTGGTCATCCTTGGAGTCCCGTACCATCTTGGGAGACATCTGGTTGAGACTCCGGATGCGCTCCAGAAGTTTCTTATAGTCTTTATTTGTTATTTTTCCCAGTTTGTCTCCAGGATCAAGGTTTCCTACCGCCAAAAACTAGAAATTATTAGTGAAGCGCATCGAGGACATACAAATATTGTCTACTCAGGATCATCTCATCTTTGGAGTCCTTGGATATCTGCTTTAGACTCCAGATGCGTTTTTCATATATGTTCCACAAGAGTCGGCTAGCTCTTCTTGCCAAGTCCACTTTTTCTTTGCTTTCCACTAGGTGCTGCCCCCAAGAGGTTGTATATAATTTTCCAGTCTTTATTCGTCATTTTCCCTAACAGGTTTCCTGGATCAAGGTTTCCCACCGCCAAAAACAAGACATTCTAAGTAAAGCCCATCTCCTACAAATATTATGTGCTTAGGATCATCTTGCTCTTTACAATCGGAGTATTTTTCATTTTTTTGGTCCCATGCCCTATCAGTGTTTGTGTGACTCAGTAATTTGTTCTTTTATGGGGACAGTTTACCCATCCATTTGAGTCGTGAATTATTTTTCTTGTCCGTTTTGCTTCTTTACGCTGGTCCCAGACTGACTGCCATTCCTGAATCGTAGCTTCCTATTCTGCTTCATTGTCTGTCCTGTCTTCTCTATTGTGCAGTCTCCTTATTTCCTTATCCAGCAGGGCGAATGGTGCAATTCCTGTTATCCTTGTACATACAGTGTATCCTTTCATTATACTTTTCAATATCTAAGGTCTATACCCTTCTGATCTGATAAGTTGGGTGGGTAAGGCAGCTCCACAGAACTCAGGAACAAGAGGAAATTCTCGCAGCATGGCTGGTGTTAGCCAAAACTTGTCATAGGGACATACAGTGTGTCCATCTTTATTTTCCCCCATTTTAACTGCTCATAACATCTAAATTGTTTGAGATAGAAACATGCGGTTTTCACTGAAATGTTTCATTTTAGCACAAGTTTTGTTTAAAAAAGTTATGTTTTTTTTATTCGTTTTGCTTACGTCACAACAAAAATGGCGGCTAACGCATGACTGAGCAAAGTCAAAAAAAAAATTGTCAAACATCCGCCAGTTTTGTTGTGACGTAGGCAAAACGAATAGAAAAAACTTAACTTTTTTAAACAAAACTTGTGCTAAAATGAAAAATTTTAGTGAAAACCGCATGTTTCTATCTCAAACAGTTTAGAAGTTAAAATGAGGGAAAATAAAGATGGACACCCGGTATAGTAATTCTTTTGCTAGTTTGCAGTATTTTGCTCACGCACTAGGCTTTCTACAACTGATTTCAATTATTAAAAACGTAGATATGAAGTAAACTTTTATTTTCATACAATAGGCGATGTTTTAAAAATTATATCCTTGCATAAGTCTCAATAATTTTAATTAAAAAATGATTAATAATTATTACTTTGTATGTTTTTTTCCACTCGCAAATGTCTTATTATTCTGAACACACAGATTAATTATATAATTATATATGATGACAACGTAGAGACAGTGAGAAAAATTACTATGATTCGTTAATAAACATTTAAATTTTAATAACAAATAATATTCCCAATTAGATTTATTGTGTTGAAGTCGTAAAATAAATAATGTACGTATTATTTGCATAATTTTTATTGGAAACACGAACTTTACCGATAATAATAAAGCATTTTGCAATGACACATTATTATTTATAATCTTTTCTTTCCATATAGGTACACAACTATACTAAGTAAGGTAAATGGTGTTTCTACATTCATACGAAAAAATTCTGGTGATTACAGGTATAAAATTTTTATGGGTCTTTCCTAAGCATTTTTTCACGTAAATTTAGAAACACCATCTATAATATCTTGTGGATCTGTGGAAGACCTTTTGGTTTCTAAAGGATTCCTCTGTCAATCACATATTCGGATTATTTAAAATTCAACTTCAGCCGGAGCATATAGTCCAAAGAGTGCTTCTGTTTCAATAAACATTCATGATTATTTTTGACAGTTCACTTGAATGTGTCACAATTGGTTTTATGTATGCCAGAAAGTATAGAGGAGACCGGGGCTTGTTGCTACAATTTTCGTATATTATATTGTAATGTTTTTCGTTATTTATTTAAACAGTTTTTACCGGTGCGATAAAATTATACATACTATGG
Source organism: Lochmaea crataegi (assembly GCA_947563755.1). Classification (NCBI taxonomy): domain Eukaryota; kingdom Metazoa; phylum Arthropoda; class Insecta; order Coleoptera; family Chrysomelidae; genus Lochmaea; species Lochmaea crataegi. The sequence continues at coordinate 85,473,800 of OX387423.1, read as the reverse complement.
CTAATTACTATCTATTTATTTAAAGAAACACACACACTGTATTGAACTTAATTTATATACACGCTCTACTTAATGTCTATTAATTCATTTACACTCGGTATATTAGTTCTAATTTATTTTCACCACTTAAAATTTACACTATTTTATTTACTATTTTATGCGCTGTCCGTTTCACTAATTCTCTCGAACTAACTAGCTGACTAGCTAAAACCCGCGAATATAGTCCTTATCGGTTCTGGAACACTCTAGTGCCTTCGGCGCTCGCGCTACGCGCGAACGAAACGAATGTTCGAGTACATTCTAACGCAAGGGGAGAATACCCCGGCGTAGCCACCAAAATTTACAATCGTGGAACAGGGCCGGCTTTGAGTTGGTGACCCCGCAACAATATTATCTTTTGGCTCTTTATGGATCTGAGATGCTGAGATTTGGTATGACGCTTTGTTAGTATTTGACCTAACTTGAGAAAAATTAGCATCAATACATTTTCAGCCGAAAACAGAAAAAAACACTTTGATTGGGATGGTGTGAAACGTAACAAATTGCCCCGAGTAGGGACCTCTGCTAGGGGTAAGTTGTTCCATCGGGAAATTGAATAGAAATCACCTTAAATACAGTAACATTTCATTTTAAAGAACATAGAAAGAAATTATTCAATATCAGAGTGGTCGGAGAGACAGTTTATACATGTGTAGGAAGAATCGTCATTCCCACAGAGCACATTAACCCACTTCTGGCACGTTCTGCACTGTATCCAGTTTTCACCGTATTTACTTTCGGAAAGTGGTTCCAAACAGATGATGCAGAGGCATTCTTCTTCGTCGTCACTTGAGAAATCATTGGTAACCACAACTCGCTGCTTCTTCTTTTGATTTTTGGGCTGCACATTTTCAGTGTCAGAAGTCGATCCTAGTACCTAGAAAAAGCAAAAAGCAAATAAACATAGGTATTGGATTACCATATCTTACCACTTTCCTACCTTTCTTTTAGGCACAGCCTGCTTCGTACGTTTTCTTTCATTTCTTGCTTCTTCTTCTGCTTTCAAAGCATCTTTCACAGGCGTGTCAGTTAAAATGGAAGACTTCACTTTTTTTCTTGCCGTTTTAATATTCTTTCTTGGCTGCGCTCTCGGGTATGGCCTCACTTGTTCTGGAGTCACTTCAGGGATGTTATATCTATCTGGAGTTCCTGGTCTGCAAGTAGGTTCACTTGTTAATGGCACAATCAAATGTTCTGGAGTTAATCCAGGAATGGGAGCTGCGGGCTCGCAGGCTATGCCGGCACTTATAGATGGCTGAGCATCAGCCTGCAATTCACTTTCGGGTACAAAGAAAATCTTCTTGAGTGTAGACGTTTCTAATGAAAGGATACACACCTGCTTTCGCGAAACCAGATGTTATGTTTCTAAGAGTAACAGCATTTATAAAAGCTTCTTTGGCAAGGGCAGGGATATCATATATGGATATTGGAACACCTATGATATTGGAACATGAAGTATAATAGTGTTTTTTGAAAGGACCATAAACACTTAAATCTAATGGCAGAAGACGGTGTGAAGTGTGAGGTGAGAATGAGAGGAGGAAAATGCCGTTTTCTTTGCAAAATTCTAATGCAGAGGATGATAAATACAGCAATAAAACTGGAGAATCTATACATGATGGGACGTGTCTATGAAAATGTTCCATGAATTGCTTGAATATTGTGCCAATGATCCACCCACTCGAATGAGCAGTGCCAATGCAACCAGTTGGTCCCTGGTTGACGAAATGAGGCTTGAAATGAAAATGAAGAGAGGTGGCACTGAATTTCCAGTGGCACTGACTGCCAATTCCATTGTGACTGTTACTCCTTTTTCTCCAGAAGTCATTCTCCCTATTTGTTTCTTGCCATTTTCTGCCAGAATTTTCGACGGTTTTTGTACTGTAGTTAACCCCGTTTCGTCTACGTTCCATATCTGGTGTGCTTCAAACTTATATCGGTTCAAAACTTCTTCCAAATTATTGTAAAACACTCCAACATTGTTGGCAAAGAAGCTAGTCGCCGAGTAACAACAAGCCCAGGTCTCCCCTACTACAAATACCATCTTTCATATTTGTCTTGCCATTATCAGATTTCTCCTATGTATCTCATCTGTTCTGATTTAAAAAATTGGAAGGGTAGGACAACCCCACAGCACCTAGGTTTCATTGAACTCTTTGTGCGTCCTTCTGGAAGTACCTGCCAGTACATAAACCAAGTTCTCTTAGCAAAACACGGATTTACGAATGTCCATTTAGAACTCCTGCTACAAAACGTAGGTTTCGCTGGGTCATTGTCAATAATATTTATGCTGCTGCACTATCAGGAGAGTCCGGTAATTTCATGCTACCTTTTTTTTGAGCTCATGTGAGTACTAGGTTTGCTACTACTGAAACTATTAGATTGGAGGAGCAAGCAGGTTCGAAAAGTTTTTGAACTGTTGCCTTCCCAGCCAGGACATCGTCCTCGCGGTGTTATTGGAACTTAATCAAAAGCCTTCCCCAGATCAATTAGACTGGTGTGACATGTGCCTAGGAAATCTTCATTTCCAATTATAATTTTATAAGTTTTTATTATTCCTGCTGTCATCGGTATTCTTTGACAATAAATTATGCTAACAAAGTAGGTATAAAGAGCTATTAAAATCTCACATTTATTAATCATAGTCGCCAATTAATAATATATTTGAATATTATTGCGGTAATAAATTTAATTTAAAAAATATAGCACCTGCTTAGTTAATAGAAATTCGGAAAAACAGTATTTATATACCGGTTCGAAAAAATCCGGTGGCAGTGAAATAAAGAAATAAAACACTTTGGTTCTTTCTGTCATTTTTTTTATGACACCTTGCATAGTATCCGTAGTTCTAAACTTTTGATTGCCAGCATTAAATATTTTGTATGAATGAATTTTATGGGTGTTAACTATTGTTAACAGATATTGAATGAGTTTATATTGGTCATAACTTTTGTTAATGTCATTTTAATTATCATATTAAAGTTTTTACAGTTTCATAATTCGGTTTTGTATTATTAAACAAATAAATTTTATTTAATATAAATTGACCGCTTTGAGAAAATATGTTTATACGATGGATAGCTTTCAAAGTTTGGGCTCATAAAACATTAGAACTTTTAACCGAGATTTCATTTTAAAGTTTAGTTAACTTTTACTACCCATTTTATCCTTTTTCTCATATGTCAACTGTTTTATTTCCGAATTATCAGCTCCATTCGCTCCAGCTATGAGTACTAGTGTTTCCCTTGCATTTAATTTTCGTACTGGATTTTCTTTCAAACGTAATTTTCATCAACTTCTAAACGCGAGATTAAATTATTACTTCGCACATTCATAAAGGACCGATGACAATGCAATAGTTTAATAAGTTCGTTCCAATATCCCGACCAGGATCATCAGGATTACTGATTAATTTTGTATATACTATATACTATTTCTCCCTTAGAATATAACATGGGTACTAAACAATAATTGGCGAAGATTAGTTCTTGAGGAAGATCCTGGTTCGCTTAGGCTTTATAGCTTGTGTGATGTATAAAAACCTAATGTTCTTCCTCAAAAAGGCGTTTAAAGGTATTTAAAGGTAACTAAGGCCACAAGAAAGGAGAAATTATTTTAAGTAATTAAACATTTTTCCAATGGCAAAAAATAAGTCCATCAACAGGTGAAAAAATGAGGGTCGAGGGGGACAATGCTACGACCCTCCTCGACCAATCCAACAGTTGGTTGCATTTAAGTATTGCCTAGAAATATGATTAAAATGTACAGGAGCACCATCGTGCAAGAACCACTTGTTTATTATAAAATTGGTATATCCTCAAATAGTTCAGGGAGATCATTTTGGAGAAAACACAAATAAATTGCCAATTAAAACGAGATATCACAATTTTTTCTCCGAATCTATTGGTTCTAGAAAAAAAACTTCCAGGGGTAAAAAAATTTTTCAAGACAACAGATATTTTAAAAAATGTTTTCATTTCACAAAACTTAATCTCGATATTAAATAATGTAAGGGTTGATAAATTCACCCCCTCATTTGTTGAAAAAATACCGGTGGTTATAGTCTATTTCCGAAAGGTATAGAGTAATAAAATGGGGAATTCCGTCCAGTTCGGCTCAATTTCGGAGTCGGCTATAGGCGTAGGTCTTGAAATAGTATTGTTTGTAATATTAAAATTTCAAGTAATTGCGTAAGAGAATTAGGAAAAGTATGTTTTCTGGCCTGAAGTGTCAATATCGAAATATTGTGTAGGGATTACTTAGGTAGTAGATTATACAGTTACGTTTTGCGTTTAACAGGTACCGTTTAACCTTCTATTAGTGCCTCTGCTTAATTCCAACCCTTTTTCAGATTCGGCTCAACCATGCGCCGCAAGGTGCCTTACCCAAAATTTTTAGACCTTTATAAGTTTAACGCATCAGTATTTGCTGTTAAGCCGTAAATAGTGTTCACAGTATTATAAGATTGGTAATAAAATGGCGACATTTACACCAACGAAAAGATGTTCCAATAATTCTCCACTATCAGTGAATGATAAACTTATTATTTTAAATGTACACGATTGCATAAAATACGATTACCCGAAATTTACTGTACAAGAAACTGTCGACCGATGTTCCCGAATGACTGGAGTTGGAAAGTCCTCCGTTTTTAAATTATTGCGGGGGAGAAAGATAGCAGGCCAAGTGGAGCCTCCCAAGAAAAGTCCAGACAGACCAGTAAAAGTCCTTGATGAAGACTCCAAAAGTGTAATTCGAAGAAAAGTTCACTCTTTTTATTTTAAAAACGAAATACCCACCCTAGATAAGATTTTAATGGAGCTTGGCCAGGATGACAGTATTCCGTTGATAACTAAAAAACTTTTATGGACAACTTTGAGAAATATGGATTTTGCCTGGGAAAAGCATAACCGTAAAGCACTTTTACTGGAAAGCGATGAAATTGTTTGCTGGCGACGAAAATACTTAAGAAGTATAAAGCAGTACAGCACATAGCAGAAGAAAATTTTTTTATCTTGATGAGTCGTGGATCAATGGAGGTTATACAGTACCAAAAATGTGGCAAGACAAAAATATAACCAGTGATCGTCAAGCTTTCATGGAAGGCCTGTCAACGGGTATTAAGGTGCCTTCAGGTAAAGGGAAAAGACTAATAATAGTCCATATTGGAAGCGAAGAGGGATTTTTAAAAGAAGGTTTGCTAACCTTTCAGTCGTGCCATACGGGAGATTACCACGAGGACATGGATTCGAATGTTTTTGAAGACTATTTTGGTGAAATGATAAAATATCTTCCGGCTGATTCAGTAGTAGTTATGGATAACGCGAGTTATGATTCTCGACGCATAGAGAAGACTCCAACTTTGTAACGGTAAAGGCGCCAATTTGTAACGGTAAATGCTTGTACCCCACAGGGCACCAGCTCGAAGGGCTCCGGCTAGAGACTCCCCTCAGGGGTGATTCGACCCCAAGTTTATGCTGCACAAGGATAACAGAAGGGTTGTAAAAATTGAGGGCGCCACTACCTTTTTAAAGATAAAAAGGACTAAGAAAACTAAGGCGGAAAAGGTAGAAACGCCTTGTAAAATTTAAATGAAAGTTAAAAAATAAAAAAGTTACTAAAAATTACCCCGGGCGATATCTCCCTCAACTTTTATAGTTGAGGATTTTAATAAAAAAAGAATTAAAAACAAAATTTTAATTTATTCTGCCACAGGAAATGAATAACGGAATTTAATAGAGGAATTTGTACTTTTATAGGTACTTAGCTTAGATGAAGTGGTTTCCTGGAGAAGATGTCAGGTCTTGATCCGAACTGATGAGTTCTGTTCTAGGGCGGTAGTTTGGGGGTTCTATCCTTGGCTATATTCTTGGGGTTATATTCTCCGGTTAAATTCTTCGGTTTATATCCTCGGCGTTATATTCTAGCCTAGGGTTATATTCTCGGCGTTAAATTCTTGGGTTATATCCTATCCTAGGGTTATATTCTTGAGTTATATCCTAGCCTAGGGGCTGTGCTTACCTAGAAGTACAAGTGGATCAGGGATATGTAGGAACTTGAATGTAATGGCACATTATGTTGGTCAGCTTTTCAGGTTGAAGAAAAGGAAGGCAGTTATTTGAAAGTCAAAAAATTTATTTAATTTACTGAAAGCTTTCCAACATTATGTGTTCCATGTTAAAACAGTAAAAATAGCAATTATCGGCTAAATAAAAAAATATACTAATGATCCGAAAGAAACTTATGATAGCAAAAAGTTATTTATTTAGTTATATGAAAAAATATCGTGCCTAGGAAATATATGAAACCGGCACTGGCGTTACGAAAGAATATTTTATAGGTTAACGGTTTATAAAAGTGTTTGTATGAAAGTAAAACAGTGAATTATAAAAGAATATTTGGCTTAAAACTACCATATTAGTATAAAAGAACAGTTTATGACCTCGTGTTGAATTGCCTATCTCTGTAAAAAAATAAAGAATGCATACGAAAATTATATCAGACAGTACTTTAGAAGAAGCTTATTAATTATAAATTATGATTTTGAACTTACCACAGCAAAATTCATAAGATAGGTACTTAAGATATGAAAGATAGCGAAAGATGATGTGTCCCCTTCGGCGGTCGTTAACAAAAAGGGGTGTTTCACGTGGCGGTGTGCAAAAAATGGAAGCGTCCGTTGGCAAACGTCAATTGTCTTATGTTCGGGGTAGAAGAGTTTGGGATCACAGAACTATAATTGAATGTGGCTAGTGACGACGAGCGCTAATTAAAAGGATTTATTCTGTAAAATCGAAACAGGTCGATAGACATGTTACAACTTCATCTTGGAGAAAACAAGAAATTATTGACTGGTTAACCATCAAAAGTATTGAATTTGAAGATAATTTGATAAAAAAAGAACTATTAGCTATAGCAAATTTACACAAACATCGTTTTATGAAATACGCCGTGGAGGACATAGCAGAAAAACATAGAGTTGCGCACACCGTCATATCATTGCGAACTAAATCCTATAGAACTTATATGGGCGCAAGTGAAAGGATTTGTAGCAAGACACAACACGACATTCAAAATTAAAGACGTTAAGCTACTGTTTGATCAAGCCATTAAGGAGGTTACACCAGAGAACTGGCGAAAAGCAGTCCAGCATGTTATTAAAGAAGAGGAGAAAATGTGGGACTACTTGATCCATCGGACCGTCGACCCGTTAATTATAACGTCAAGAGGAGATGACAGTTCCTCAGATGACGAAGAATATTATGATTTTTTATAATTTAATTTCTGTATATTGTATTTTTTGTATAATGTTTAATAATAAATAAGTGTACCTAATACTATGTACATAATGCCTAATTTTTATTCTGTTAAAATAAAATTCTTTCCTTTTTACGAGTATCCTACCGGCACGCCTTTGGCACACTATTTTCAGTGTTTGTGAATGGATAACAATAGGCTAAACCGATATATTGACCCCAACCCGGGTGGTACTACCTGCACTTGATAAAAAGAAAGAATTTTCCAATGAAATCAATGCCAAACTATGAAAGTGGCTTAAATATTCGTTGGATCACTCCGTGCTTCCTTTGCATACCTAATGAGGTTTTATTACTCTATACCTTTCTGAAATAAACTGTAGTTATTGGAAATGCATGGAAATTACAAAAATTTCAAGTTTCTACCTTTACTTAAATTTGGGGAAAAACTGTAAACTCAATTTTACTCAGAACCTTTTAGGACTGATATCTCAGAAGGTGATGGGCTGAGGAAATTCAGTCATACGAAAGACCCAATTTTATATGGGCAATCACCTCCCGAATTTAGAAAAACACCTTGTATATCCAAAAAAAATTTCATAAATTATATTTAATGGATATTACAATGTCCCATTTTGTCAAAAATTTTGACCCAGCTATCTCTCGATTATTTTAATATTATTTTGCAACAAACTCATAAACAAAATATCGATTTCGTTAATAACAAAAGTAAAGGATTCAATTCATTAAAAAGGACACGAAAAAAAGGAATCAATCCAAGAACCAGCAGAGTGCACTTCGTCCTCCACTGGTATCTTTGAAATAATGAACGTGTGTCGCTTCTCGTTTCGCGTAGAACTCGCATCGCGAGAACACATCGCAGTATTTTCTTCAAACCGCCGCTAGATCGCACGCGCGTTCATTATTCAAGCGGAGAGAATCCAAACGCGAAGGAGAGCCACACTCCACACGACTTCAGTGTGTGTTCGAAACTCGAAAGACACTGTCGGTATCACACATATAAGACGAGCGTAAAATAGATCGCGATTATATTTCCGAATCGAATCTCGCACTTAAAAAATAATATTAATACTTGAGCGATTGTTTTCAAATTTTGTAACAGAGGATATTTATGGTGGTGGATATTTTGTAGAAATATATAAAAGTGTTAAAAAACATTTATTAGACCATAAAATATTTTACGCGAAATAGTGATTTTTAAATAATTTTAATGTGGAAAAAATATTTTTAACTCTGCTCTCATTGTGGTGTTTTTTTGTTTCATAAATTTCCTCCTCCTCGCCTGGTGACTTCCGCCAATTGTAACGAAATGTCGCTGGATTATTCTTCGCCGCTGTAATCGAATTGCCCAACAATCATCCTTACCATCGCTGACCCCGTGGCGTGCGCGGCGCCCACCCTGTACGATCATGTGCATCCCCCGGGATCATCTCCAGCCACCGGAACGGGGTCTTCCGCCGGGGTAGCCTGGTGGTCCATGATGAACGGCGGCCTCTACGAAGATAGTCCCCCTCCAGCACCTCAAAGTGCAGCTACGCCGATCAGCAACAGCGGAATGACTAGTCCAACTACCGTACCAGCTCCAGCAGCTACTACATCGGCGACGTCGAGTTCCTCTCCTGCCAGTGTCACTAGCAATAGCGGTTCTGCAGGTCCTCTTCACATTCCTGCTAAGCGGTTAACTTCAGGAGGGTATGGTGACTGTGGCGATGGTGTCATAAGGCATGGTCACGGTCAGCCTTGGTCGTATTCACCATCAGAAAATCATCAAACAGCATTTGAGCCAACCGTTGGTTTAAATCATCATCAGTACAACGCACCCACCTACTACAATCTTGCAGGAGATGCTTCAGGTAACAGAGATAGAAAAGCACCTTTGTCCTTTTGGTCCCCGGCCGCTACTGCAGCTGCCGGTACTCCAGAGTACAAATATAATACCGTTCCGGCTGGTCCAAGCGCTGATCCTGCTGTTTCCTCATGCCATCAGAGTTTTTCTGGTAGTTCTTGGTGCAATTATTCTCCGTACTCTACAACATCCAGGCATCATGTAGATGCTCACCAAGCCGTCCCGTATTTACCTACAGATGACCGAGGTCGAGCTGCTGCAGCTGCGGCTATGGTCGCTGAATCTGCTTCATTTTCCCATGCCCATGATAGAGGCTATGGCCTTGGAAATTACGCTCCGGAACCAGTTCCGTCTACACCTTATCCTCCTCCAGGTGAGTTGACGTTTTTATTTTTATCAATTTTCAATATTTAAATAATTTACGAAAATCATTTTAAAATTCTTTGGTTAAATTTAAATTGTTCAAGTAATTAAATATTCTCGGAGTTGTGCTTCTCCGCGGTAACGCTAGATGGCCTTAGGATTCAAAATTGCGCTCGGTGTCTGTTGATTTTCGAGGTTCGGTCGGCGAACTCATTCTTGTAGGCCAGAAACCGTTCCAGATCGATAATTTCTTTAGCCGATAAATGGTATTATTTCGAAATTCTTTTTTTTAAGTTCAAGTTCATTAATACGAAAATATAAAGTTAATTTTGTTATGTTTAAAAAAAGGATAATTAAATATATAATTATTATGAATCCAGTTGGTCCTAACAATGAAAATTCACACTTCAATAAACTGTTCCACGTCTGCTCTTTATTATTCGTTCACCTAGGTCAGTTTTATTGCCTAGTAAAAGTGGTACATCTTCATAACGGTCTTTAGCAATTGCAAAAACTTTTATTGTTGTTAAAATTAGTGTTTAGTATTTTAGTCAAAATTTCAGTTTAATTGTAAATAGATAAATATATTATTTATATATAATCAATCACGTGACGAAACAGCTGACTATAACGAGTCACGCACGTAAACGACTTTTAGACCGGTTTATTAACACTTTCACAATATTTAATTTTGTCAAAAGAATTTTTAATTATAATAATTTTGTAATTATCATTTTTTACTTTTAAATATTTTGATTGCTTTATGAATATTCAAAAAATTTCGTTCCAATATATCTTTCTTTATATCCTTGATTTTTGAAAACGTTATTTATTTGTTTATTATAGTTTGAAGGTTATTGTTTGAAACGTGTCACTAATTTTAGCTTGGCAATGAGATCTAGATAATTTTTCAAAAATTCATGTTTCAATTTTTATTTTTATAGAACATGCTTTTGGTTAAAATTTATATCTGAAGAAATTGTCGATCTGAGTGTATCTAAAATTCTAGCAATTTAAAAATGTCTATGAAATTTGTTGTAATGACTTCATTTTACCATCAATTAAAAGAGATGCAAACCACACTGAAGTGTAAAACTGAAAAAAATGTGGACAGAGAACTACACATATAAACTATTGATGAAATAAAACAAATTAATTTGTTTAAATCTTCATTATTTATTTTGAACTGACGTTCAAATTAAAATTAGTGACGCGTTTCGCTACACAGTAGCTTTTTCAAACTATTTTTCATATTATTTCACATATTTTATTCTATTCTTAAGAAAGTCTTTCCAAAATCAATCGCAGAACGTAAAGAACCCAATTAGCCTTAAACTAACATTTATCAAATTGAATTGTGACGAGAGAAAAATTGGAATTGATACAAACTTTTTATGGGTGATTTTGTTCACAGACAGGCCTGTTTGGCTTCTGTGTTAGTTGACAGCTGAGATTTGGAGACTACACGGACTTGGGGTCTGGGGTTGTTAAAATTTATGAATGCTATAATATTTGCTTTGCACATTAGTTTTTAAGTGTCAATTCTGAACAATTCGTTTGTTTTGAAACAAGTAAATAAAGAATTATGTCTTTTTAAACGTGTGCCATTATTAACAATAATCATTAAAATTGAAATGGCATATTTAGTAGCTGTGAAGTGGCTTTTTTTTATACAATCTCACTAAACAACAATTATCTCTTTATTGACATTTTAATTATACAGGGCTGTCCATTTATACTTCTTCTTCTTGAACACTACATTCCACTCGGAAATAAAGGGCTAACAATAACAAATTATTCCTCATAATAGGTTCATTCAATTACAATATTATTTTAAGGATTAATTCTGTACAGAGTTGGATTCAGTTAATAATTTATCCGTCAATTAAATTTACCTATTTAATGATTTAGAGAAATTATATTTTACAATATAAGTGGGATCCAAGATTATTTATAACAATAATATGGTTAATAGTTTTATCTAAGTATTGTTCATAGTTTTATATTCAATATAACGTTTAAATGAAAATTAAGTTCATTAACAACACCTTGAGATATTAAAATTATTATTTTGTTGGTAACAGTGCAACTTCTCTCCATGATTTATTTTTTGGTAAGGAGGAACTGGGATAGTAGGGTAATATACGGATAGATGCCGCACTTTTTGAGAAAAAAATGTAAAAACTCGAACAACGAAAAATTTTTATTTCAAAAAACATAATCATTCTTTAATCTATTTTTTATTTAAATATTGGCCTTTAAACAACATAAAAAATACTCTACTTCTGAAAAAATTATATCTAAGAAAAAGTGTTTTTCCGGCAACTCTCTACAGCGATGCGGAGATATGCCAATATTAATTCCCTTAAGGGAAAGATGCCGAAAATTTTCCTTGGAATTCCGCACGTTTGCATCAGTTACAATTCAGTCAACTGTTTTGGAGGTTTTACTGTAATCTTCAAAATATTCCACGCAAAAATATTTTTTGACAGTATCTTGCTTGGATAATTCAGGATTTTGTTTTTTAAATCGGATAAGGGAATCTCATCTTCGCTTTCGGATGTGTCATTTGTCTTTATTTTCTTTAGTTTTTTGTTTTTCTTTATTGCTACTATTTTTACTTTATTATCTTTTTGATTTTGATTTAGCAATTTTCTCTGTTTTATATCTCTTTTCTGAAATATTGTCAGGAGAAGTTAGCTCTGTAGCCGACTGCTTCCGTTTGTTAAATGATACACTGGAATAGAAGCAAATGGAATAACAGATGAACTAGCAAAGAGGGGGACTGAAACCGGGACCCTTTTGCGGTATTAGCTCCAATGTAATATTGGAAAAAAGAGGCAAAGCCAAAAAAAAGAGGAGATCTGACCGTTGGAAAGATCTAGTAGGACTTGGACAATCAAAGATTCTTCTGGATGACTATAACCTGTTGAGATCAATTTTTGGAATAGGCTGTATTTCTTTTAAAAATTTACTGGGAGTTTAAACTCTTTGATGTACCTACTTGGATAGGACTCTAGGGAATCATTCTATTATGTGGGGTATGATTTTCATTTATTTCTTGAATTGGAAATTCATGTTCCAAATATTTTGAATCACCAGACTGGCGACGTGGAGTTGTTACCAATGGAGATAAGGATATTTCATCTGTTTCGTCATGGGGAACATTATTTTGGCCTGCATTTGCTGTTGCTTCATCGGCGATCGCGAAGAAATGATCAGGAATAGCATTTTCATCAAGTGGATAGATGCCGGTACCTTTAAATCCAGAAATAGCTGCTGTGGCAGCCTTTCTCAAAATTTTTCCTACTTGGTATCTCGACGAGTTTCTGCTGGGATTGTTAAGCATCCATATTTTGGCTTCTTGATTTCAATAGATCTTAAGAGGACCGAAAAACAATTTGTCCAATGGCTGATGTGCCTACCATGAATTTTATGGCATCTTTCCGTACCAAAAAGTGCGGCATCTCTTATTTTTGGTACGGATAGATGCCTCCCCGGCCCACGTCTGCGCCTAATGAGTCTGTCGCCGAGAATACAAAAAAAAATCTCAAATATGCCTTATATAACGCTATTAAAGTGAAATGATCCCATTTTTTTATTTTAAACATACTTCCCCAATACTATTAACAACATACAAATAAATATTAGGCAATAAAAGTATATCTTAGCAACTTTATTCCCACAATTTCCGTTTAATCGCTTGCTCAATCAGAACACCGACCACGTGTAAAACAAAACTGGCTAAATAGTTCTTCAATCCCACCAACAGTTGTTGTCAAGTGCACATTAGATTAGATTATAATTGGAGTGGCTCTTTGTCCTATCCCACTGCGACCTTTGCAGATCTATTGTGGTCCTCCCCCATATTTAGAGCTCGATATCTAGCTTTATTCTTTTTATTAGACCTATTAGCCTGGATACCGCCTCCTTTGCGTAGCTCTCTGCCCTCGATTTTTTTTCTCCGAAGAGGTGAAACCGCACCCTTGCTAGGCCTTCGCACTCACAGAGTGAGTGCTCCGCGGTTTCGTCTTCTTCCTGGCATAACCTACATAGGCTGTCATCTGCTAGGCCAATTGTGTGCATATGCTTCCTTAGCCTACAATGCCCTGTCAGCATTCCCACCATCATCCTCGTCGTTTCTCGACTTTGACATAGTAGGTCGCGTGACAGTCTGACCGAAGGGCTTTTAAGGAATAGCTTAGCGTGCCTTTGCCCCAGAGTTTCATGCCACCAGCGCAACGCCTGGTTGTTTATCTTTTGGTGGATGCTCTCCTTGGTGAGGCATTTAGCAATTCCGCAGGAAGGTTCTGGCCCTATCATGACCTCAGTCGCTCCCTGCTTGGCTAATTCATCGGCCTTTTCATTGCCTTTAATTCCTTGATGGCCTGGCACCTAGGCTAGGGTCACTCTATTATGACTACCTAGTCTGTTGAGGGCCTTGCGACACTCCCACACCAGATTTGACGTTGTCCGATATGAGCTTATCGCTTTAAGTGCTGCTTGGCTATCGGAGTAGATGACGATTCTTTGGCTATCTACCTCCCGTCTCATCAACTCTTCTGCACAGCATTGCACCGCCATTACTTCTGCCTGAAAGACAGTGGCATGTTTCCCAAGGCTTAGAGAGATCGTGATCTTCTCTTGTACCCCATATATTCCGGCTCCTACTCCAGAGTCTGTTTTAGAGCCATCAGTGTACCAGTTGAGATTCGCTATTATAGGAGGCCCTGTATCCCAGTCCTTTCTCTGCACATAGTTTCCGTGTCACGTGATCTGCGGCATCTATCCGTACTTTACCCTAGTGTACGGGCCAGGAACCAAACACTTGGCATAACCCCGAGTATCTTTCAAGCAGAAAGAAAGTGTACTCAGTTCAATATTGATAAAAGATATAGAAGGAATATGATTATCATAATGTAGGATAGTCAAGCAGCCCTTAAAGCACTGAGCTCTTGTGTAATCAGTTCTAAAATGGTGTGGGAATGTTTAGGCTAACTCAATAAACTAGGCGAGAACAATATAGTCACCTTACTGAGGATTCCAGGACACACTGGAATAAAAGGAAATGGAATAGCAGATGAACTAGCAAAGAGGAGGACTGAATCCGGAACCCTTTTGCTGTATCAGCTCCATTGTAATATTGGAAAAAAGGGGCAAAGCCAAAAAACAGAGAAGATCTGACCATTGGAAAGATCTAGTAGGACTTGGACAATCAAAGATTCTTCTGGATGACAACAACCTGTTGAGATCAAATGAATGCATGAGTCAAAGTAAAACTGCACTAAAAGTTTTAACAGGGATCCTAACGGGACATTGTCGCCTGAATGGGCACCCGAAAAAGCTCAAAATAGTGGAGAAAGAAAAATGTAGATTCTGTGGTATGGAAGAAGAAACCTCCATCCACATACTTGCAAATTGCACAGCAATTCAGAATCTTAGGACACAACACCTAGGAGATTACTGGATAGAAGAGGGACATTTACCTAAGTTAAAGCCTGCAGATATCCTAAAATTCCCCAGGAACTAAGTAGAAGTAAGGAGGCACAATTAATAGATCTCTTAGGTCTCAGTGAATGTCACCCCAATATACATACATACATGATTTCTTTTCCCATGTTTGCCTGTCTTTTTTCACTCCAGTTTTCTTAAGAGCATGTACCTACTCTTGACGTTCAGATATACAGTTTATGGAGGCCAGTATACAAATTTAGCTGCTAATACACCAAATCTAAAATTCTTCCTAATACCATCAAAATTTCGACAACTATTGTCCGATCTGGTTACAAAAGAAACAGGTACAATTCCAGAGTCAATCGATCTATAAAGGATAAATTTTGGAGACTGAAATGTTTATCCCGATCCAAAATAATTATTTTTCCTCTAAAACTCTTCCAACCTATTATTTCTGGTCTTATTAGCATAAATGTGTTGTTTTTTTTATACTTCGTTAATTCTCCGTTCGTTATTCAATGTCAATGTGCCTCAGCTCCTTTGCAGGAGCTGTTAATGGTGGATTACATGCCCAGGTGGAAAAAGTTCCTTTTCTGAGGCTGTTATTGAAATTTTGACAATTACATCCAGTTCACTGACAGTAACAAATTATTGTTTGACACTTCAGCACAGAAGTTTTTTGAGTAAAAACGCCAACCAGACGAATCAATAGAGTTTGAAATTATTTGTAACTGGAACCTGTCAAAGTGACGTTTTTGGTTGTAAACGAACCTAATTTTCATGTTTAAAAATAATTTGTTGAGATTGCTATAAAACAATATTTTTTTTTATGATACTTATTGAGATGTAGAATAATCTAAAAGGTATGAATCCTTTTAACGAGCTTCGTTTTTTTATCAGAAAGCGTGGTAAAATGTAAGTCGTATGTCCCATATGACGTTTGTTTAATTGACTTGGCATTTTTTTTAACAAAAGTAATTACTTTTTTCTAACAAAAAATGAGAATTGTTATTTATGAAAAAAAAAACAATGGGTTTAAAATAATGAAATTAAAAGTAGCAATTTAAATGCACAAATGTCAATTTAAAAATCAAATTAAGTTGTAGATAAGCAAACAAAAGTTAATTGAAACTTAAAACTAATTGCAAATAAGTTGATGAATACTGGTTATGAATTTTTAATTGTTCACAGTTATGTGGGGATCATCCCCATCTCTTTTTGCTTCAGGTTCGTTGGGTTCCATGGGTGTAACAGTTCCTTGCGGGGCTGGCACTAACCCCCTCGAATGGACAGGACAAGTCACCGTTCGCAAAAAACGTAAGCCCTACTCGAAATATCAAACGCTAGAGTTGGAAAAAGAGTTCCTTTTCAATGCCTACGTTTCGAAGCAAAAACGTTGGGAATTGGCGAGGAATTTGAATCTCACCGAGCGACAAGTTAAAATATGGTTTCAAAATAGAAGAATGAAGAATAAAAAAAACTCCCAACGGCAACAGACGCAGCAACAAAACAACAACAACTCGGCAACCAACAACCAGAACCATCACGGGTCACATCACCATCCTTCGCACCCGGTGCCGCATCATATGGTAAACCACCACGTTTCTGCTAATGGGACGTTAAAACATCATCAGTGACAAATGCCGTTTTCTGGGGTAGTTTTGGGCCATCATCATCATGGGCTAGCCAATTAAAATACTCTTTAGTGTCATTTTTACTACAAGAAAGATAGAAACATTTTCTTCTGGGAAATGTTCACGAGGTAAATTTCGAAAATTCATTAATGTTTAAAAATAAACAAAAATATTGGTTTGCTTTACATTTATTACTTCAATATATACCGGGTGGACAAATCTCCTAAGACGTTTTTTAAAAAATTTTAATTTCTAATGAAGCCTCGAGAAATAACCTAAAAACGTACCGTAGGATGACTGCTAGTAAGCGTTACTGAACTAAAGCTGAATCTTTTTTTATCTGGTCATATACAGGGTGAATCACGACTAATGGAACATAAAGCGAAACAGTGAAATTTTAAAATTTTTTGCCACTCAGTAGTTTTAAAATATATAGGTTGTCCCTATGAAGAGTTTTATTTTTTCTTATGAGACACTCTGTATTTTACTGAATTTTCTGATAGTTTGTGAAAGATAAGCTAAGCTCCAATGAGGACTTGCTATATACATAGGTACAGAATGTTCGTAGTTAAATTTAAAGCTTTTGAACACCCTGTAAAAAGATAATTAATACTCAATATTTACATTTCATTTAAGAAAAGTCGATATAACTCAGAACACTCTGTATAAGGTACAGAAGATTCTTATTAAACTAAAGCTTTTTTTTTTCATAGACCATCAAAAAAATTCAATGCAAAGAAATATAAATTTGATACGCCACACTTTATTGAGACATTCTGTATATTTCAAAATAATTTTAATATTGTTACGTCGGACCCTTTCTGAGGATATGTGGAGGTCCACAAAGAAAAAGAAGAAGACATACATCTAGAATCATCTAAAACTGTCATCGAAAAGTCTACACAAAAGTGAGTGGATCCATCTTTCTCAGTTACCAGGACCACGGATGAATACCAGAGACCAGAAGATTCTTCATTAATATTTGCATCCATCATGTCTTCTATTTTCTACTTCTTCCCGTTTAGCAAATGGTATTCTCCTTGGCATTTGAAGAATTGGTCTGGCATCTCCTGTATAAATTCTATGCTGTTCTAGACTGGTGCGTCCTGTAGATTTTTCGGTCTCAAAAATGTCGCAGTTGTCATTGATAAAGTTGTTAATTTTTCTTAATGCTACACTTGTTAGGTAGTCATAATTTTTAACTAGTTTCATGAGCCTTGCGTCAAATGTGTTTCTTGTGGTGGTCTTGTCTTTGGACCTACTTTCACACTTGATTATGCTTTTCACCAGTGTGCAAAGCCCTAAATTTTGTTCTTTCTTTAATTTGAAAGGTTTCTTCGATAAATTAGCAACTCTAACAGGAATTGGTTGATCTACAATCTACATTGACGAGATATCGAGCTACCAGAATTCCTTCATTCACTTTCTATAATGCCCAAATGTAGATCTTTTGGTTTTTGGTTTAGTCTCGCGAAGACGATTCCTTCAGAATTCTCGGGAACTTCTGTACTTTGTCCACTATAACCTTCATCTGAGAAGGTCCGACGTAACAATATTATTAAATTTCATTAAGCCCTGAATTATTTGTGATAGGTCAGCAAAAGCTGGTTTGGAGAAACGGAAGCAGAGCCCTCTGGTGTTCAATTTTGATTGGATTAACTATGTTCAAAGCGAGTATTATAATTCTTAGTGCTTGTAACGCAGTCTAGTGGTCGTCCTCGAAATACATTTTAGGTTTTTATATGTAACTGAATAGTCATCCCTAAGATGCAAAGACAGTATGCAATGCTAAATATTATGAACTTTTAAAAATTGCGGTTTTAATATTTTTGTAAATAAGGCGTTTTAGTCTTTTTAATCGATGATTATTATTTTGACATTTAAAATTGTAATTATTTCCTCATTAATACACTAATTTTCAAAAAAAGCAGCCAAAATATACTTAACATATTCGAATTTGCCTCGTGGTTATTTTTCTAGAAGTCTGAACTTATAACCGATCTAATTTTCTTGTAGTATTATTTAATAAGTGCTTAAGACTTAGTTCAGTTAGGGCGAAGTGTTGACGAATACCAACCCCTAAATAAACGTTCTTTGCAGTGCCAAAGAGTAAATTTATATTTGTTATATTTGTGAATTTACTGAAAACTTATTTTTTTAATTTTCCAAAAAAAAATTTTGGGCTTGTGCAAATAATGCGTTCGAGATAGCGACAGTTTATTGTGTGGATAATTTTTGGTCAATTTATAAAAGGAAGAGAGTTGAAAACACCTACAATTTATTAGTTAAACATTGAAGGAAAAACGGCTATCGATTTTAGGAGATTTCAATGGAAAATGTACATAAATGTACAATAAAATGTTAATGACAGAATTTGAAATTAAAAAAAAATTTGAAGCACTTTTTTAAGGGTAGAGAACTAAAGCCATGTTCACTTTACCTAAGTAAGTTTAATAATCAGCTTTCTACTTAAAAAATGTACCAATACATTGAGCATTTAAAGTTTCTCGAATATGCGAGTTTGTAATACAGATTGTTTTCTCCAAGCTGTTCCATAAATAGTTTCTGAGATACAGCGGGCTACCTCTCTTAATCAGACACCCGGTACAATAGAATAATGTAATAATATACCGGTTGTCCCATTTAAAAAAATATTTGTTAAGATCACGTGATCCCAATTGGGAATAATTTCATGATAAATATAAGCAAGAGTGTCAACTGTTTGAAGATGCCAAATTTAATATTCCTCATGTGAAAATTTTTGAGATATTGGACTGTCAACACGTCATGGAACACCCTGTATACAATACATGCTCACAAAGTTTCACAACTAATTCTGTATATTCACATTAATATACACGTTAGCAGTCTAATATGACCAGGATGGGGACGAGGGGATTTTGATCCTTTTTAAAATTGTTGTTTTAGTACATTTTCCAATTTTCACAAACTTTCCATGACACTTGTCTCAATTCGTGAAAACAACCAGTTTTTTTCGACGTTTATATTACAGGAGTCCAATTTTTCTTCCTACGATGTGACAACCGGTATAATATTACATTTTTGGATCAATCTTTCAAAAAATTAACCCCAATAATAGTGGGATATCCCAAAATTTGAAATCCAAAAAGGTAATAGTGTACTAGTTGTCCCATTTAAAAAAAAATGCTGGGTCACGTGAGGAAATACGTCTTTTTGTGATAAATATATGCATCAGTTTCAACTGTTTATATATGCCAAAGTTTATAATTTCTATGTGAACAATTTTCGAGATATAGTACTGTCAATACGTCGTATAATTTCAGCTACAAAAAGTAGATTTTCCAATGAAATATTACTAATAACGATATATAAATTATCTTATGCCCGATTGCACCACCTTGGTTTACCAAGTAAGCCAGGCTAAAAAAATTAAGCTCGCTAAACCGGGTTTTTTCACGAAATTTTAAGCGCCGCATTCAAGTGAAGACATACGGTATAGTACGTAAGCGTGGCTTTACTAAGCAAAACATGGTAATGAAAGATTGGAATTATCAGTAAGCTGCTCTCTGTTAAGCCTTACATTTAAGCTAAACTGGTGCAATAGGGCATTAATAGTTAACGACGTTTAAAACTCGATCTGGTCTTTGTTAATTTTTACAAAAAATTATCTACAAAACGACAACTTTCTATAACGCGAGAACAACAAACTGGTGCGAAGCACTCGAAATCGAGCTACATTCGGATGGGTAGCTATTTTAACTTGTATTAATAATTGAGGAAGGTTATAAAACTTTTAAGACTTATTTTGTACATACATCGACTGTAATTTTATCTTTAGATTGTAATTCGTTGGTACAGTTGCAAAATCTACGCTGGAATCGAGATTTTCTTGTACATTTACAGGTCTATAAACGTTTAACCTACAAAATTGCAGGTGAAATATTTTTAACATTGTGTTTTTTTTTCGACCTCATCGTTTCTAAAACGTCTGTGTTAAATATTTGAAAAAATATACATCCCACGCTTGTGGTATTTACAGCCAAAACTAAATATACAGTAATTGATAAATATAAGATATTTTTAAAATAGTTAATTTGTTAAACTATTAACATTTCTACGCAGTTGTTTGATTAAGTCTCGGTTTTATAAAGGTAGTAGATAAGTAGTTGGGTTGGCTAACCTGCGGTTGAGTTTTTAACTTCTGGTTGCCTAACCGGCAGTTGACAGTACTTCCTGAAGGTTAGTAACCCTTTGATTTTGGTTCCAACCAATCAAACAGTCAGCTTTTAATTTCATATTTTAAAAATTCGAAAGTGGGTTTCCGCGATGGCCAATAGTACACGCGCTTATTAAAAAAATCGTAGTGTCCACAATAATGGATATATGACGCTGAAATTTAAAATACATACTCTCAGATAATGAACAAATATGGAAAAAAATCAGCGAAGACGTATCTATTATATTTTGTATATAGGAGTACCCGAAAGTGGGGAGATCAAAAGTTCAAAAAAAACTTCTTAACCTTCGACTTTTTATAATCATTTTCGGAATCTACGGGGTTGAATTAGTAGATTTCCATATATAAAAGTGTCTGAAAAGACTTAGTTCCGATTTTAAAATTTTAAAAATTCGAAAGTGGGTACCTATACGTGATGACCGATAGTACACGCGCATAGTGAGAAAATTGTAGTGTCCATAATAATGAGTACATTCAGCTGAAATTTGAAACGCACACTCTCAGATAATAGATAAATATAGAAAAAAATCAACGAATACGTATCTATTATATTTTGTATACAGGGGTACCCAAAAGTGAGGGGATCAGAACTTAAAAAAAACTTCTTAACCTTAGACTTTAGAAAATTTTTATAATCATTTTCGAAATCTACGGGGTTGAATTAGTAGATTTCAATACATAAAAGTGTCTGAAAAGACGATTTTGGAATTTTTAAAATTCGAAAGTGTGTCTACGCAATGGCCAATAGTACCAACCCGCGCATAGTCAAAAAATGGTAGAGTCCATAATAATAAGAATTTTGAACTGAAATTTGAAACCCACACTCTCAGATAAAGAACAAATATAGAAAAAAATCAGCGGAGAAGTATCTATGCTATTTTGTATATAAGGGTACCCGAAAGAGAAGAGTAAAAATGTTCGGAAAAATGAAATTTTTCATTAGATTCTAGAAAATTTTTATAATCATTTTTGGAATCTACGCGGTTAAATTAGTAGGTTTCCATATATAAAAGTGTCTGAAAAGACTAAGTTCGAATTTTGGAATTTTGAAAATTCGAAAGTGGGTAGGTAGGTACCTACCTATACGCAATGGACAATAGTACACGTGCAAGTTCAAAAAATCGTATAACCCATAATGATATGTATATTAAGCTGAAATTTGAAATACATACTCTCAGATAATGAAAAAATATGGAAAAAAATCAACGAAGACGTATGTACGATATTTTGTATACAGGGGTACCCAAAATTGAGGGGATCAAAATTTCGAAAAAAAAAAAAGATAAAGTAGGGTAAGCCTAGGAGAGATGGCGCACTTTTTTTGAATTTGGTGTAAAACGAGGTAGTGTTGTATTAGCTTACGATTGTATACTTCAAAAAGCGTTCGACTGGTAAACGTGTCAAGAAAAATAAATGTTTTTTTTTCTCGATGCTGCGACATCTCACCTAAGTGTGTGAGGGAGATGACACAGTATGTTAGGTGAGATGACGCACTCATTAGTTCGTGCAATATCAGCGGAAAATAATGTTTAAAAATGTTTTCAGTAGGTATTTCATTAAACTATAGATATTCATACTTTCAACGTAAATTATTTATTTTTAAAAGTAACAAAAGATAAATTCTGAGAAAAAAAAAACATTATTCTTGTAGGTACAAAAACGAAAGCTGCCTACTTCATTGCCTTTGTCCCGCAATATTCAGAGGCGTCCACAAACTTCGTGCAGCCTTCGTGCATCCATCGGCTGCATGTTGTGCACTGGATCCAATCATCCTTTTTCTTCGTTTGGTTGTAGTTCTCACCACATCCTACACAAACATCCGATTCATCTTCTAAACTTGACGAATCATGGTATAGACAACACTCAAGTTTTCCTCTTCATCACTAGATGATTCTGGAAAGCACTTCTTTGCAGGTTGTCTTACAGTTTTTGTTGTGGCTTTTGCTTCACTTCGTTTTGTTTTTCTAGCCTTTTTTTCTTTCTCTTTCTCTTTCTTTCTCCTTTTGTCTCTTTTCTGAGATGTTATCATTGTCTGTTAAAACAGAAGCAAGTTGTCTGCTCCGTTTCCGTACAGTTTCGACTGCCTTGGCAATGGACACAGGAGATATTTGGTCGAGCATTTTACCAGGACTCCGGAGTAGGGTCTTTTCCAGGAAAAGTGAAACGAATAGGCTGAGGTGAAACTGACCTGTGCCGAGTACTGATGTCGAGTGCAGCTTCATTTGGTGAGGGGTCTGTTTCAGGCCAATGTGAACAACCAGGTTCTGGAGGATTTGGCGAATCCCCAACAACGCCAACTGGGGCATTTGCATGTGTCTGAAGATCTTTTTCAGGATGACTTGCTGTTGTTTGTGCTTCTTGCTCTGTTAGGTAAGCATAATCAGGAATGATCGATGGATCGGACGGGACAATGCCAGTTGCTTTAAACGAGGACATTGCATTTTTTATCGTTGCGGATTTTTCCCAAGCAGTGGCAAGTAACTGGAGCCTGTTAAGTCGTCTTCCGGGATTTGTTCGTAAACATATATTGGCATCATTGTAATAAAATGCTTTGAAGGCTTTTTAAAAGCCTCTATCCAAGGGCTGCAAAAACTGGGTGCTATGACTTGGAAAGCAAAAGAGAATTTACTTCATTCTCAGCTGCATATTCGAGCATTTCAACGTTGCTACATCTAATAAAAGTAGTACCTTTCCTGCAGGTTTACGCGGAATAAACTGTTCTTGCAGCCAATTAAAAAATATATCGCTGTTAACGTATGCCGAGTTCTGCGACATAATTACGAGGGACCCAGGCGGCATTCCATCTTCATATTCGGGCTTCTTGTTCTTCCCCTTGAAGACACATGCTGGAGGTATGAAGGTATTAAGGCATTGAAGCATACGATGATCGAGATGGTTTCCCCCTTCTCACAAGATGTAACAGACACGACGTTTTTGGACCCCTTGGTAGCTAAGACGTGTTCGGGACGGTTGTTGAGTTGTAACTCAGTTTCATCAATGTTGTAGATGCATCCAGGTTCGTTCATCAATTCGTTTTCAATCAACGTCTCTTCGAGGAGTGAATAATATGTGGTCACATTTTCCCGTGTCATTGCTAAAGCTCTGGCAGCAGAAACTCCTTCAGATTTTCGTATGCTAAGATGTCGGTGCCTTCTCAAAAAGGAATGTAACCATGGATACCCAGCCATACGTGTTTCTCTGTTAAACTTGTGCGGTAACTGCAATCTTTCGGCTAACTCGAACGCCATAGAACGCACCTGAGACCAAGTAGGGGCAAATCCGTGCTTTTGTAATTTTTGAATATGTGCCACTATTTTGGCTACCTCCTAGAGTAGATGTAGGTCAAAGGTTTTTGCTATGAACATTCCTGTTCTTCATTCTCGGATGATCATATTTTCCTTGTCGTTAATTGCTGTACGGAGCTGATCGGTATTCCACTAGCCTCTTGCCACACTGCCCTTCCTCTTGTACTCGGTTGCAAAGGCTGTAAAAATTCAAATTGTTAAAAAAATCATTTATGATGAATGCGTCAACCCTCCTCATATTAGGCTGCGTCAACCCTCCTTACACTATCCATCTCTCCTAGGTTTACCATATATAAAAAATTTGAATCAAAAATACGACTCGCCACTCTTCTAAAAAATTTTGTAAATAAATTATCAGATTTGCTTGTCCGTACAAATATATCTTTTGGAAAGAGTCGACGTTGCTTAAAACTAAGCATCAGAAGCAGTCTTCCTACCATTTGAAATAAACTGGCTGACCTGACCACACTGAACTCTCATCCTAGATACACCATAGGCGATTTTTGTTGATAAATATATTTTAATTGATTTTGAAGATTTTTTTTCCATACTGGAAAGGTAATTATTTGTTCATTACCCCATAAAAATACAACTGGTTGCGATTCAATAAACACAAAAGTTATTTAAAATGAAATTAGTGGACTGGTCAAATCTAACTTAATATAATTAAATGTTTAAAAATATTTGTTTTTTCAGTTTTAAAATCTTTGTAAATTTTTATTTACGTATGGTTGGATACCTTAAGTTGAAGGAAGAATATTATTAGCAGATCCACTGATATGTGGCGGTTGATTCTTATTCAAAATCACCTTTCTCTTGTTACAAATTGGATTCTCAGAGATCTCTAGTGTCTCTATATAGAAACTGTATTTTGGTTCCAGCGTAAATTTATTTTTCTGTACATTATGATTATTGTAATCAATGTTGCCTGTAGTTCAATGTATAGTAAATTATTGCAGGTATAGGATTTTAAAGTAAAGCAGCCATAAATTTTCCTGTGTTAATTTTAATTTCTTCTAGTACTCGGAGCCGTCCACATGCTTGGAAGAGGACTATTTGTCATGTATAACATTATGAGAAAAGGTAACGTAATTTGTTTTAGAAATTTCAATTTTTTAATGTTATTGAAGCTTTTTACACACACGTAATCGTCCAAATTTAAAAAGTATGTTCCATAATCATTTTGATATGTTGCTGTGGAATAAATATTGCATAAAGCACGAGGTATAGTACGGATAATAGATATAGTGATGCAAAGCACAGCACCTGACAATCATCGTCACAGCACCGTCGAGTGGTCAACTCAACGGTTGTGTATGGGCTCACTTAACGCATCGACACGCGTTGTACGCCTGGTAAAATTGGTTCTCGCAGAAGATGTTGTCGAAATCGCTTTGCAACACTATATTTCTTGCTCGTACTATGAAAGAATATATTTAATTTTTAGAGAGGATTAAACATTTTTTATTATTTTAAATTTTTTGAATAACCTAAAGATTTTTCGTGGATATCTAGTCACCATTTGTGTGTTTGTCAATTTATTTTCCTAGGATTTGAACATTCTATACTAGATAGCTAGTTACGTATAAAATTTGCTTCCGTCCTATATATATAAACAAGAATAAATGAGGTTAATTTTCAGTAATTTGTTGTTATTTTTGTTGCAACGTGAGAAACTGTATCTTTTTATTCCGATGATTCACATCACATAATTTCCAAGGTTTTTTGTGCATTGTATACGTATATTTTTAGAATCGAACAACTATTTATTGAAAATTATTCCAAGATTGTTTCTTTCAGTATTACCCTTAGTTAGGCAACATAAATTGTTTTTTTTATGTTTTGGGTAACTCTGGGTCTTCTAATATTTATTTTTATATCCGGTAACTCTTTGCTGGCCATACTTCCTCTACTATAAGTGTTACCATCATTTTATCTGCTCTTTATCTATCAGTCGATTTCTACGCACTCCTTTAATTTTTTTTATCGTCTAACTGAACTCGTATGAACTATACCTTTAATAGGCACGATGACAGTAGAATTATGAATTCAAAAAATAATTATCCGCCATCTCAGCGCCGATCAGAAGCACGTGACGTCACGCTTTTGTAAACATCGTTTGACATTTTGTCAACATAATTTGTCAAGAATCGACTTGTTGAGGCTGGAAGTATTTTTTTGTCTAACCATGACAATGCCTACCTAATATATGTGAAGCTACTATCAGTTGTTTGTATGTTAGCAAATATAATTTTTTTCATGCCACGTGTCGGTAAATTCCTAAAAACTGGTGAAACTTATTGAAGGACACTCTGTATTTATTTGTTTCCATACATTTTTTGAACAGTGCTAGAATATAGTAAGTTATTGTGTGTATGAAAAAAGGCTCAACAATTTTTGTTTCTAAGACAAATAAAAAAAAAATTTATTGCAGAGATGTGAATGGCTCCTTGACTATACCTTGCAAATGGATGTAAATAATTAAAATACTTTTTAGGTACCTGTATATCTGTGGCTTGTTGTATACGGTTGATGCAAAATTTTATTTTACGTTATAATTATTTTCTGTTCCTCTACCGCTTGGTGTATTAGTGCGAAGGCCAAATTCACATTCCTGTTCCAAATTTGAAAAAAATGAAAAATTATGTTGAATGAAAATTTGCCATGATTTCCACCCTAGTTAGAATATGAAGCAACCATTTAAGTACGAATTATGGTTATATTTATATATTTATTTTTTAAATGCTTCAAGTAGATATGCTAGGACACTTCTAGATCACTTCTGAGTGTGGCCAGCAGCGCAATAAATGCATAACAATGAATAAATAGTAGGTTCACTCGTCGTCGGCACTTTCATGTAGCGCTGATAAATACTTGCCGAGAAACGGTCGCTAAAACACACGTGTGTCGTATATACAGGGGTCGCGCAAATTACTCCCTTAATAGCGAGTTGATACGGGGGCTGATAAAAATTTAAGTTGATAGAAAACGATGCTGTTTTGCTATGTACGGTACGTTCTAGTATTTAATTGGGAACATCAAATTATAAGAAATAAACTAGAATCATTTATTAGAATAGATTTGCCATTACTCCGCTCGTACCTTCAAACTACAAAAGACACACGGTACAGTATTCGCCAGCTAACTTGATGTCCTAAATGCTTTCTAGGGAGCTATTGACGCCGCCCATCCGATAACTGTAAACAGTGCCGTGCAAGTTCTGAGGATACGCTTTCTGTTACAAATTAACACAACTTGTACAATTAATAAGTCCGTCCGGAAATATATGATCCTAACTTAATAAATAATATTTAATTCTTTGTTATAATTATTGGTATATTGATTTTAATAGAAACGGATCTGCTTTATACCTGAATTCTGAGTACATAAATAATATTTTAACAATAAGGTACCCATTACAATAACATGTTATTTATCTAATTGAAGATTATGAAGTTAGGATCTTATATTTCCGGACCAACTATAATTAAAATTTGTTAGAAACTAAATAATTTCTTCCAGGTAGTGATGAGAATAGAAGAAACACAAGATAATGGGAAATTATTTAAGCTAAGTATATTTCTAAGAATAGGTATAAACAGTTTTTATCTTTACGAAGAATCTGACTCACTGCCGCTACTGGAATCACTTTCATCTAGAGTAATCCACAAGAGGGTTGACGTCATAAAACATATCTGTTTGTTTTACAATCACTTTATTGTACAATAACTGTGTGACGCTATGCTAATGAAAATCTGATAAGGTTCGATGCAATTGGCGTTTGTCAAAATTTTACCACCAATAGCAGCCGAGTAGGCAGGGCATTATTACTCTGTCTCTCTTAGTTGGTAATTTCTGGGACATCAAGTTAGCTGGCGAATACTGTATCTGTGTATCACTCGATTGGGAGCTTCAGGGTACCGAAAAAGAGTAGCATCGGAGACCGAGTGAGATAGACATTGCGCTGGGAGGAGCTTAGAGTGAACCTACTATTTATTGCCTATGTACGGTGACACAGCGGAGGTTTTTCGAAGTAGTAATCTAGACGTGTCCTACTCTATCTACTGCTTCAATAATAGTTTTTGTCTGGGAATAATTTATGTACCGTCACCTTAAATATTCCTCCGATAAATTAATTTCTTTTTAACCCAATTTCCAGTGAATAATTTGGAGTATAATACTCGCCAAGGTATACCGTTCTTATGTTTTTAACACTAATTGGTTTTTTCACAGTTCAAAGAAGAGTTTGGATAAATGCACTTATCTTTGCTTAAGTTTGGTTTAATCAATCAATGAATTGTTAACATTATTTATAATCAATTTATCATCAAGAAACTAATATTTTGTCTTGCAGAAATGACTGGTAGACGGTATATCTTGGCGATTATTATACATAAATGCACGATAGATATTTAAAAAGTACAGGAAGCTAGTTAGGCAAATCGAACTTCCAATCCTTGACCTTGACTAGTATAAGTGATGCCTTTTTATTCCCTCGTTCACAAACTATTTTCATGTGAGTATTTTGGGTTTTGCCATTTAATGTATTGGTTGCTTTCCAGAATAAAAACAATAACTATCTAAAATCAGCTGTAAATAAACAATTCAACTTAGTTTTATTTTGCATTTTTGGAATGGGAATACCTATTTAAGGGCCTTTTCTGTATTATCACTAAACAGATGTAATATACTGGAAAAACTTCTCTAGAAATCCGAATTTCATGAATATTGTAATTACTACAAACCACTATAATACTAACCTGTCAAGTGTCAGATGTTAATTAGTGACAAGGTCATCAATTAATTACACTGATGTACATATTTGAATTTAATCTAGTTAAAGGTAGATGATTTTAACGTCGAGGTATGTATAGTTACAGTACAGTACAGATGTATAGAATTGTTTACAAAAAAATGTATTTAAAACAAAACAAATTTTTTAAATTGGTGAAAAAACTACAAAATATTATCCAAATTTACAATGTACTGAAAATAAACATGAATTTATCACTATTTCATATTTTTAGTCGAATTCCCTCTAGTTTTTATACAGAGTGTTTCAGTGAAAAAAGGAAAAACAGCGAATAAAATTTGTACAATCATAATTAACAAAGCACTCAGTAGATCTTTTTGGTATTCGATACAAATGTTTCTCAAATACAACTCGATTGAACCCTTCAGTAATAAAAACGGAAATCCAGATCCAGATTAAGATATATACAGGGTTTTCTTTCACAGACACACTTTTTTTCTCAACCCAGTCCTGGATTTTTATTGTTATTAGAAAATTATTCGATTGGGTGTGATTGAGAAATATGTGCACCAAATATCAAAAATATATACCTACGGAGTGATTCGTTAATTATGATCTTACAAATAATTGATCAAAGTCGACAAAACACTCCTTATCTCGGTTACAAAGATCGTAAGACCCAGTATTTTCAGATCCTCCATTCGCCCATCAAGTATTTCCATTTCTCAATGAAACACCCTGTATGTAATTTAATTTCCTCATTCGCAGATTCTGCTTTTTTTAAATCTTTTTAATTTCTTGTTTCAACCTTTTATCCTTTGTTACATTGATGATGTTTTTTTTAATGTTAATAAGTTGAATCCTATTTATGACTTTTAGGCAGTTTTAAGACAGCTCGTTATAATGTTACAAATTTGTTAAATTTTGTTGTTGATCTATTGAAATGATTTAATATTATTTAGTTTTAGTGGTTTTTTCAAAAATTGTTTTTGTGGTATTTTCATCCGATATAAATTAATAAAAATTTTTAAATATTATTTCTGATTCCATTATCGACAAAGGTCGATGTGAAGTAGCATACAATTCACAATAAAAGAGTGTCAATATTTAATATTTGAAAAAAGGAACTGAGTAGATTATTTATGAGCGAAGGTATCTAATTGTATGTAAGAAACCATTTTTATTTAAATTCATCTACCTTGAACTTGTATATTGATAGGAAAATTAACTAGACATTTTATTTTATCAAAATTAAAGTATTCTGAAAATTGTTAGAATAGGTGATTTTATGCTATTCAACTATTTTAATTTTTATTTCAAGCCAACGATTTGCTGTTAATAAAAATGATCTCGAGCTGGCCGTTGTTTTACTTAATTCATATACACCAAGAAAATAAAACTTTTAACTTAAAAAAATATCATAAAAGGTATTGTTGTATTAAAAATATTTAAAAAAAGTTTTTTAACCAAAATAATAAAATACCCAACTGATGAATATTGTTTTCTTGGTGTATACCTTACTTTCAAAAAACGAAATTTTATTACTATTTATTATTTTGTCACGTTTGTGGTTAGAACTGGAAATTATATTTGAAATTTTTGTACCTATTTCTTTTACATTGTATTTTTACTTGTTGTGTTCAAAATATGAATTGTTGTGTTTATGTATGTATATGTATACACATAAATATTATTAAGTAACGTCTATATATCATTTTTCAAATCCTGCTTGCCTTCCAATTCCTCATTCCTTCGTTCCATTATCATTATATCAATGTATATATACAAGGGACGGCTGATAAATCAGCGATTTCAAATATCTACAAAACTGAAGGTGTCTGAAAAGTGAAAATATACAGGGTGTACCAATCTTATGACAAAGTTCGGTATATCTATGGATTATTTCAAGAGATCAAAAAATGTTATTAAAAAATTTTTTTTTCTTCAACGCTCAATAAGCTACAGAGCGTTGATTTATCTACGATTTTCACATAAAACTGTCCATACCTTTTAAAGGACTATATAACGTAGCAGAACCTTATATCAAAGGCCCCTAAAAAATGTGAGCAGTCCGAATTCAATACAGGGGTTCCCATTTAAAAAATCATATTTTGTTTGTAACGGAGTGATTTAACACTCTGTATACTTCGAGATAATTTCAAAATATGCACCTTGAATACATCTACTGATTTTCTCAATAACATTTTTTGATATCTCTTGAAATAACCTATAGGTATATCGAACTTTGTCGTAAGATTGGTACACTCTGTATATGGTAGGAGTAATTGGATATCCTGTATATTTTTTGATTTTAGATATTTTTACGTTATTTTAAACAATTTTTTATAGTTTCCTATATCTATCTCCAACTGACCTTGAGATAAAAAATTTTTTCATATGAAAACTACTTTTTCACTGTGTACAGCGTGTCCCAAATTTAATGGTTTTGCAGGGCATTTAAAAGTAAAATTAGAGGATTTAGAGATGTCCTGACTTATTTTTTGTTAACCAGTCGGTGATCTAGCCTAGGGGTGTATCTACCGCCGTATAAATGATACAGGGCCCCCACACTACAAGGGTGTGTGAAGACGATACGCAAAACTTTTAGGGAAAAACTATATCCGATAATAAAAGATCATATTTGGTCGAGTAGAAAGGCACCCCGACAAATTTTAATACAGGGCCTATTTATGGTAAGCTACGCCACTGGTCGAACCAGATCTTCAGTAAGTTGTTTCATTTTCGAGATATGGGGCGGTTTTCCAAACTTGACTAAATTTCAATCTCAAATATCTTTTTATCTAACTAGATATGGGAAAAATGCTAAAGAACTTTTGATAATATAACCGAAGAAGAGTTCAGTGTAGCAATTTATTTTTAGGGGGTTCAAATTTTTAGTTATGACCTAAACTTTTTTATTTTTTAATGGGACACTCTGTATAGATCGAGTTTTTTTGTTTCGTTTTATAATCCTTTTTCGCCAAGTATGTCTATTTCTTATAATTTCTACTACTGCAGCTACAACAGGGTGATATAAAATGTCGCATCAAAGCTATACTATCGATGAGGTCTTTTGAAAAATTGAACATCCGGTATTTTTCAAGTATCACAATATAACACGTAACCTCTATAGGGCAAGTCCACGTTACGTCAAGCGTTCTTTGGACAACACATGGTTCTTAATAATTTTTTTTAATCGTGTTCGGTGTTTAATTTTGATTTGGTGATTTCTTCGACATTGTTTTAGTTGCTTAAATGATTTAAAAAGCTATATCTGACTGTTTGTAATAAAATATATCATTAAATCAATACAAAACAACCAAATTACAATTCTAAAATATATCCAAATAATTGTTTATCCTCAGGGCGACTGTCATTAGTGTCAACTTGTCAGTTGGTGGACATGCTCTATAGAGAACATGCGTAAAGACTAGTAACGTCTCTTCTGGTGATTTTGTAAGTTCATATGTGATATCGAGTTGCTTACAAACATAATAACATATACGGTGCGGATATTAAGTCTTATCCCCCCTAAGAAACTCTCTTATTTAAGACAAATTTGAAAAATCCTCGATCCGTTAATTTTTATGTTAATCGAGATGTTTTATAACATACAAAAAATTGTCACCCCTTTTACTCCCTACAGTTGACAGATACCCCCTCAAATTTTTTAAATAGCAATGAAACAATTGATTAATAAATTAATAAAAATTATCAAAAAGGAGGTAGCTGTCAGGTGTAGGGGGTAGCTGTCAAGTGTAGGGGGTAAGAGAGGTGACAATTTTTTGTATGTTATGAAACACCTTGATTAAAATAAAAATTGATGAATTCGAAGGATTTTTCATCTTTGTCTTAAATAACGGAGGGGGAAAGAGTTAATAACCGCACCGTATGAATTTACTAGTACGTGTTTAGATTTTTATTAATTATTTCTTTTAATTTTTGCAAATTTAATTTATAATTATAAATATTGAAGTAAGTGAATTGAAACAGCAATTATAACCAAAATAAAGTGAGTTATGAATAATGTTCAAAATAGGCAAGATCTGCAGGGCCGGACCGCGACCTTTGGGGGCCCTGGGCTAACGATATCCGGGGGACCCACGAAATAATTGAAATATTTGCCATATTCCTAAAAAAAGGTTTATGCGGGAAAATTGAACATATATTTTTGATTTGTATTTTTGTACTGATTTATTATTTTATTATTCGGGGCCCCTGGGCTGGAGCCCAATAAGCCCATACGTAGATCCGGCCCTGAAGATCTGGAAACACAGGTTGTTGTTTTGTATTGCGTCACAATAATACTTATATTAAAACGGATAAACATATAAAATTGTATTCTTTTATATCAAAACCACATTTATTGGAACGTCGACAGAAATGGATACAGGCAGTAAATCGTATCAAGTAAGTTTATGTGTGCTAATATTAAATGCATACTTATCATAGTCAAAAAGTTCAAAAACGTGTTAATTCTTGATAAATCTCCTAAAAATATGAGCGATGGCTCATTCGATTCGGAATAACGTCTAGAAAAATGTATCGAAAGTATGTATTAGAACATAAAAAATTGCAATTGTTATTAACAAATAATTCAGAATCTAGTTTTTTGTTAATAAAGCAAAAACTATATAGTAACTAGTATAATATTTAATTTATCGCACACAGTAGATGCTATTTTTCGCCACCATGGACGCTAGTGTCTAATTATCAAGGTCACGCAGGTTTTCTATTGAGCAAGAAAAGATACAATAAGTATCTTAATTGGACAATTTGGAATAACATTTAATATTTTCCTATGAAATTTGGAAAAAAGCTTACGTTTTCTATATATTTTTTATACCTATATCGTGTACAAGGTGAAATTACAATTTTTTCATATATAGGGTGCTCAACATTGAATAAAATAATGAGTCAAAATATTGGCGTGAACTCGAGCGGGAATTACTTTTTTCGAATGAGACACCTTGTATATATGATTAATGATTACATACCTACTTATCTAAGGAAACATTGATATAGGGATCTTCTTAGCTTTGTTTCTATAATAAAAAAATATACATGGTGTCCCACTTAAAAACCGGAAAATGAGAATATTTTCATTAAATGAATCACTATAAAGTTTGTCCAAAATCAATTACAGAAGCATCTGTTATTTCTTGTCGACTTTTTCTTTTGATAGGGCATATGCAGTCACCTTCAGTTTTCTTATCGACGGTTTATTTGCCGCACCCTGTATTCAGCGGGAAATTTGGTACCCGAGAAATTTTAATAAGGTAAGACCATTGCTCAACAGCCCAGGCACTTGAACTGAATCTTTTTACCATTTTCCATGTTTTCTACTTCCATTCCAGAAGCTTTGTGTCTTCTATAAAGGCCACTAGTTTGACTAGAGGCATTTTCAGTAGTTGTAATGGTTTTATTAATTCCTCTCCCAAAGTATTTCCGTCTAAGAAGTTCTCGCAGAGATCATCAAGTTCACATTTTCTGCACTTAGGTTCACTAACTTTGCCTATTTTGTACAGATGTTTCCTCAGGGTGCAGTGACCAGTCACCAGGTCTTCAAATGTCTCTTACCCAGTTTCTATAGCCTGGTTGAGAGCTCCTTGTCTACCTTGTTCAGTAAACTCTTTGTATGGAGGTGCCCTTGTGTCACCCTCCATTTGAGTTGGTGTTCCCTATCTAGCCAGTTCCCGATTTCCCCTCTTATGCAATCTTTTGCTTTTTTAGCTAACTGGTCCGCCATTTAATTACCTGCAATCCCCTTATGTTCCGGCACCCATATTAGAGACACTTTGTTGTCTCTGGCCAGCCTGTTAACGCATTCTCTGCAGTTTTTCACCAGTCTAGACCTTAGCTTCTAGATAGCTTCAAGCAGTGTCTGGTTGTCAGTGTGGGAGCTTCAAGCAATTGCCAGGGAGGCAAATTTGTAAAGGAGAAAAATTATTAATTCACTTTTTAGTTCAATTTTGACTCCTTTCCTCTAATAGTTCAAAAGTTATTATAAAAAATAAGTATTAGTTCGAATTATTTATCATTTTAACTAGCGGAAGCATATTGATCCACTATGATAATAATACTTTTTCCTTTTTCCTGAAGGAAAAATTCAGCCCTTTTTTGCATTCAATATTAAATAAATAGAAAGTTCTAGTTTTCTACCAGAAATGAAATAAATTTGTTGATTGGAAATGGAACGAAAATTAAACCCTCCACCAGGATCTGTATGGTTTAGACTGAAGGTCCACTTTGCTAGGAATACCTACATGAAAGAACTGGAGTGCATGATTTGTAAATAAATTGAAAGATATTCAAATTGTCAATTAGTGTCAACTGTCAAAAAATAGTTATAATTTATACCTACTCTTCATCATGCAAATCTTATAATTTGTGAATATGTTAATTACTAAAATAATGGTCTAATAAGTTTCTATAGATATAGGGAGAATTATTTACATCTGTGACCAAAATTTGATGTGAAAACCAAGCTCTATTTTAATACTGAAGCAAACGCGACTTTATAACTTTGATATTTTATTTTTCAGAGTGGATATAAAATGGCGGTAGTGTTGTAGGTACATAGTCTCGTTTATATCATTGACAGATGGCGCTACTCGCGCAATTAGAATATTTATCTAACAGTATCCATTTTAAGTCTTTCAAAAATTATTTTATAAATATTTAGATAACGTTATTTTGAAAACGGACACCAAATGAAACTAATTGGTGACTTCTGCTGTAGAGTATCCAAAATTTCAATGGGTAATAGTTAATACAGACGTGGACTTGACACAGAATAATTATTATGGAAAAATGTCTAACCATTATTAATTTATTATCAAGGCATATATCTATAAAGTCAATATATTAAAGAGTATATTATGTTACTAAAGATGCATAATCTTTGTTTTCATAATTTAAATGATGGTGATGATGATGATGGTGATGAATTGATGATGGTGATGAATTGATGAGTGATATAGGTACTGTCAAAAAATTAGGTAGGTATCCTTTAGGTATAGGTTTATAAACCAAAAAACCATACTAGTATCTATTAGTAAAGGAGAATTGGCAGAAACAAGTAAGCATTACTTTTTGCATAACTAAATGTAGAGGTAGTTGTGCATTATTTGGAAAATACGGTTCTGGATCATAGAAGAAGGTACCAATTTTTTATAATGAATACATAACAAAAGTAAACACAAAATTATGTATTACCAGCAAAACTTGGGGGTAGTGAACATGTGAATTGGTATGCTGAATGGAGGTTCGCATT
This sequence comes from Lochmaea crataegi, assembly GCA_947563755.1. Classification (NCBI taxonomy): domain Eukaryota; kingdom Metazoa; phylum Arthropoda; class Insecta; order Coleoptera; family Chrysomelidae; genus Lochmaea; species Lochmaea crataegi. Next base: position 85,437,634 of record OX387423.1, on the reverse strand, counting down.
GTTCACAGATATAAGTTGCGGTATGGACGGTTTTTTGATTGTCAGCGTGTTCGTGTATGCCTAGAGCAGTGCAGCAAGGAAAAAGTTTGACGTTTTCTGCGTATCGGAAACTTAGCTTTTAAGCCTCAAATACCCGATAACTTAGTGTCCATTGAAGGTTATAATGTAATACGTCATGACATGATAGGAACTAGAGGTGGAGGTGTTTGTATTTTTATTCGGAAGAATATTAGCTTTCCCTGCATTAAATTTCATAAAAATATTGAAAAGCTGTGGATTAAACTGAAAATTAATCAGAAAGAAATTTGCAATGGAGTCATAACTTCAGTCTCTGAAGAAGATAACTTGGTTATCGAAATGCGCGTAAGATAGTGTTAAGTGTTAGTGTTGGTGTAGTGGTAGTGTAAACAGTGTTCAGTTTCAAGTATCGCAAACGTTTCCAGAATTCCCAACTTAATTATTATTATTGTCGTTAGTATTGTGTTACCTATTATTATTATTATTATTGTATTGTCAACGCCTAAGATGAAAAACAGAGACTGCCCTATCAATTTCATGTGGTAGTCACCTGAACTTCGATGCGTTTTTTTCTCGCTATTATTATGAAAAGAAAAAATAAAAGGCCTTTATTATTATTATTATTCACTCTCTCTTAGACTGAATTGTCAAAAATTTTTAAATATGGTCAAAAATTGTCAAAAACTGTCAAAATTTTGAAAAAATGGTTAATAATTGCCAAATATCTTCAAAAATTGTCAAAAACTGTGAAAAATGTTCGGTAATTGTCGAAAATTTTGAAAAATGGTTAAAATTTTTGAAAAATGGTCAATATGTAATTGTCAAAGACGGTCAATAATTGTCAAAACCAATCAAAATTCGTTAAAAATTGTCAAAAATCATCATAATTGCCAAATATGTTGAGTTAAAATTTTTGAAAAAATGTCAAAAATGTTCAATGATTCTCAGAGAAGGTCAATAATTGTCAAAATTCGTCAAAAACTGACAAAAATGGTCAATAATTGTTAAAATTTTTGAAAAATTGTCAAACATTTTTAAATATGGTCAGAAATTGTCAAGAATTTGGAAAAATCGTCAAAAATTGTCAAAAACTGTCAAAATTTTGAAAAAATGGTTAATAATGGTCAAATTTTTCGAAAAATTGTTAAAAATCGTCAAAAATTGTCAAAATTTTGAAAAAATGGTCAATAATTATAAAAAACTGTCAAAAATGGTCAATAATTATTAAAAATAGTCAAAGTTTTTAAAAAATTGTCAATAATTGTTGAAACTGTCAAAATTGGTCAATAATTGTCAAAAATGGTCAATAATTGTTAAAATTTGGAAAAATTTTGAAAAAATGGTCAATAATTGCCGAATATGTTAAGTTAAAATTTTTGAAAAAATGTCAATAAGTGTCAAAGACGGTCAATAATTGTCAAAATTCGTCAAAAACTGTCAAAAATGGTCAATAAGTGTTAAAATTTTTGAAAAATTGTCAAAACAATTTGAATATGGTCAAAAATTGTCAAGAATTTGGAAAAATCGTCAAAAACTGTCAAAATTTTGGAAAAATGGTTAATAATTGCCAAATATTTTCAAAACTTGTCAAAAATTTGGAAAAATGGTCAATAATTGTCAAAAATTTTCGAAAAATTGTCAAAATTTTGAAAAAATGGTCAATAATTGCCAGATATGTTAAAATTTTTGAAAAATTGTCAAAAATGTTCAATAATTGTCAAAGGCGGTCAATAATTGTCAAAATTCGTAAAAAATGGTCAACAATTGTGAAAATTTTTGAAATATTGTCAAATGCAATGGCTTTGGGGAATGCTTCGTACAGATAAACAATTCAACTATTTAATGAGAATATTTTATTTTCTGATGAAGCAACGTTCACGACAATTGGAATTGTTTCATCTCAAAACTGTCGGAATTGGGCTAGTGAAGATCCTTATAACGGAAGTCAACGTAATAGTAAATTTGCCAAAAAAAGTAAATGTTTGGTGTGCTGTTTTACCAGATCGAATAATCGGACCGTATTTTCTGGAGGAAACATTAAATCAGGAAGTATATTTGTATTTGCTGGAGAACTTTCACATTCGATTCTTCTGAACGGTTGATAAGACAGTATGGACCTATTACAAAAAGTTCACGAAACAAATTTAAAACATAGCATTGAAGATCTATCGGAAACAAGCAATAATTAAACCCGTAAATAAAATCATCATAGACATGCTAAGAAAGGCTTATAAAAAATTTAGAAATAGAATGGAAAAATGTTTTGAAGTTGGTAGAGGCTATGTCGAATTATTATTTAAGTAAATGACACTCACTAAGAATATTATTATCACGTTTCCAAACTTAGTGCAAAAATTCATAGTATTTTCCATCAAATTGACTATAAAATGAAGCAGGTTCTGAAATGTTATTTCATTTCATGGGGTTTCGGAATAAGCAGATTTTTTTATCAGGAATATCTAAAATCACAAATAAAAATGTTTCTCCTCTTGGACACTCCATCCGTGGACACACTGTATGTGGGAATGTGCTCTTGTATAAGTTTATGTTGTACTGCTAGTTGTTGGTGTACAATTTCTGCTACATTGTCAAGTCTTTTACTATATTCTGTGTTTGCCGTTATAGTAGGGGAGAGGGGTACCTACAAAATGACATAGGCGGGGAAAATGGCACACCTAATTTTCTCCAAAACCACAGGCATACTAGTTGTCACAATGGCCTGTAAAGTACCACTTAGTAACAGGTCGCAACCTGCGGGAGCGTGAGTCGCGTCCGATTGGTCCGTGTGGTGCGGACAAGTGTTTGTTTGATTTTTGCAGTCACGAGCTTTACTCAGGAGATTTTGTTTTTTGAAAAAGTAAGTATTTTTCCTAGTTCGGGTAAAATAGCATACTATATATGTCACTTGACCCACCTTTTTTCTTTTTTAAAGATAATTTGAACATCATGCCTTGCAACTATTGTAGAAAAACATACCGACAGGATTGGGATAAGTAAAACCTCCATGGAAAAGGCTATTACTATTGAAGCTGTGAAGAATAATGAAATGGGCTGGCTATTGGCTTCTAAAGTGTTTAACGACCCACAATCGAGTCTTAGAAAACATGCACTTAAACAAAGTAAAGTCTTAGCTTTAACTGCAAAAGGTATCTACTTAGTATTTTTTAAACTTTCGCATTTTGTTAGCATGATTAGAACGGATTTAATCACGTACTTATTGTTTTAGGTATGGGTAGGTACAGGAGTATCTTCACATATGAAATGGAACGAGATCTGGTAGATCATATTAAATTGCTATAGAAACGAGATTGTTTGGATTCACAAGGATGGAAGTTTTGGAATTGGCCTACCAGAATACAGACGTTAATAATATTCCTCATAACTTCAACAATTCAAAAAAGATGCCAGGATGCCAAGAATGGTTGGCTGGATTTCGACGCAGACACCCGGACACATCATTGAGGCAAGAGCCCAAGCCTTCAACAAGCCGAATGTTGCACTGTTTTTCAACACTTACCAAGACATTATTCAGAGCAACAACATTCCTCCACATAGGCTCTACAACGTCGATGAGTCAGCTTTATCAACAGTCCAGAGACCCCAAAAGGTATTTGCTACTACTGAGCTCAAGCAGGTTGGGGCTTTGACTAGTGCTGAAAAGGGATCTCATGTGACAGTTGTTTGTTGCATGAGTGCAAATGGCCATTTTATCCCGCCGTGTTTAATTTATCCTAGAAAAATCATGAAACAGGAGTTGATAGACGGAGCTCCAACCGGTACTATGGGTATGGCGCAGGAATCAGGTTGGATGACAATAGCTGTATACTATAAATGGTTGTGCACTTTCAGTTGCATGTAAAAGCGAGCCTTGATGACAAAGTGCTTTTGGTAGTTAATGGACATATCAGTCATAAAGGTATTGAAAGCTTAAAATTCGCAAAAGAGTATGGAATCATCAAGGTGTGCTTGCCACCTCACTGCACGCACCGCATGCAACCATTAGACGTATCTTTCTATGGTCCACTGAAGACTTATTTTAACCAAGAAGTGAGCACTTGGTCAAAGAGCCATCCAGGCAGAGTTGTTACTCACTTTCAAAAAGGTGCAATACTCAACACAGCTTATGGCAAAGCAGCAACGGTTCAAACTGCCGTCAATGGGTTTAAAAAAAACTGTTGATCCAAAGATATTTCCAGATTATTTGTTTGAGCCTGCTGAGACGACAAACATCCCTATGCAGCAAGATCGGGTAGAGCCCGAAGAAAATTCCACGGCAGCAGAAAACCTACGCATACCCTCAGCAGGTCCATCTCAGGTAGAAGCAGGCAGTTCGACATCACTGATAATTGCAAGCACATCAGTCGCAGACAACCCACGTCTAATCTCAGCAGCCCAATCTAGAGTCACAGCTACTGCAATTCCTACGATACCCATATCATTTAAATTGATACTCCAAGACATGTCCCAGTCAGCGTGCTATCTCCAGTGCCGAAAGGAACATATGTGGCTGGACAAGGTAAAAGAAAACCACGCAAGAAACCATCAGTATTGTTGTTAACTTCAACTCCAAATATAGAAGAAGCAAAAGCAGAATCAGCTCCTCTACCTGTTCGAAAGAAAAATACGAGAAAGGTTACAAAAGCTTTGGATTTTAGTTCCGACAGTGAAAATGATGTATCTTCCCTACAAGCTGCCGGAGCTGATGAAGATTGTCCTTGTATTTATTGCAATGACCTCTACTTCAAGTCCAAGCCAAAAGAGGTCTGGCTAAGGTGCTTGAGCTGTAAAAAATGGGCTCATGCATCTTGTGTAGATGTTCCGAAAAAAACAAAGCGTTTTAAGTGTGAACTCTGCATGTAATCGACTGATTTTCATGAAAAATATCGTATGCCATTTTGTCCACACCACGTGTCTCATTTTACCCGCCTAGGGCAGACAAAGCGGTTTTTGTTCAAGTTTTAAAAAGTGTTCAGTAATTCTATTGTTTATGTTTTGAGTTGATTGATCTCTATAATTCTAATAGGTAATGAACCAAAGAATACATAGTTACCTAAAATGTTCAATATTATCAATAAATAAAGATTTGATGACTGATTTTATAACTAGTACGTTATTTTGTGCGCCTCTCTTCTACATCCGCTATGATATGATCTATTGTTGCGATTTGTTGTTTACATAGTCTGCATTTGTCAGTGTTTGCTGTAGTATCTGGTGTTGACTGATCATGTATTGCTATCATGAATCCATCTGTTTCACTGTATATTTTACCTTTTCTTAACCATGACTTAGACGCCTCTTGATCTATGTGCGGTTGTGTTGTATTATGTGGGTGTTTATCATGTAATGTTTTTTGTTGCCAGTTTTTCTTCTTTGTGTCTGTTGTTGTTATGTTGTCCAGGGGGTTGTATGTTTGACTGTGAAATTGTATTGGTGTGGATGCTGTATTTATGTGTGTAATTGCTTTGTGTAGGTCGTTAGTTTCTTTAGATGCTGGAGAAACGAGGAAGTGCTGAAAAAGTTGGAGAGGAAACTAGGGGAGGCGGTGTATTGGGAGAACATGGTGGAGATAATGTTGAGGGGGGAGGAGGAATGGATGGAGGTAAGTGGCGTAGTAGAGAGCATGGTCAGGGGGAGAGAACGACTCGATATGGCATGAGAGGTGGAAATGAAAGTTAGGGAGAAGACGACGGTGTGAGCGGAGAGTGTGCGAGTGACCGCCGCCCGTCTCGAAGTATGCTAGGGTAGTGATTCCGAGGCGGGGGTAACGGAGAGTTTGAGGTGGGTTTGGTTGGTAGGCATCCCCTCGGAGATGAGTCCTGGACCCATTCGAAAATGAGTTTCCCATCACGGCCCGAAAAAATAAGGTCGTTAGTTTCTGCTCTGCTATTATTATTATTACAAACAATTATACTGTAATTTTCTCACGTTTGGACTTTATCTCAATAACAAACCTTAGCAGTCTTAAAAACATTAATTTGTATCACTGTAAAAATCTTTAGTTTTCCCAACGTTCCAATTGTATTTTTACTTTTTGTAGTTACCCTGTATAAAACAATCGAACACAAAAACATGAATTATGGAGGACAACAAAAGTTTATTTTTCCCCGCTGTCGATACTAATAATATTTCTCCTAGGAATTATTTTTATTGCTCTCAGACAAATCACAACCACCGAAAATCCCGCTATAATACTTTATTCATACAGGATATGAAAGATACAAGCAATAAGGACTATATTGAATAAATCGACGAGAAAATCACTTGTAGTTCACATCGATGAAAATTTATTGTTTTCTGCATTAAACATTGAAAAATAATTATATGTTATAGTTATAAGTTTGACACGAAATATCCGGTAGATGCGTTTCCATTTTTTAGTGGAAAATACTAAAAGGTTTCAATATCAAATGCAGTGGAAACCTATCTCATATTTCCTTGGAAAGGGGACGTTCCAATTTATGTAAAAGCCAGAGTGGTTTTTATTTACATAGAAGAACTTTTAGGTTGATTGTTTTTTATATATTGCTATTTTTTAGAACGGGAAGTGATAGATTTTTGTCTACACTGGGAGTAGTTTTTGTGTTGAAATAATAATAAAAATATTTTCGTCAATCCGGATTATTCTGGTTAGGACATTGAAACAAACTTCTTAAATTGATGTATTTTCATTGGTCCTTAAAAGTTTGCAATGTTTCAATTGATTCTGACGTTTTGAAGGCAATGAAATTTTCGTTTAAAAATTCCGTTACATACAACATAAAGGTGAAGCGAAATGAATGGTGATCTTTCGAAAGCGGCAATTTTACTTTACGCTCGAAAAACACACATAATTTTTTCTACAGTCGCCCTTTTAATAATTAAAACAGTTTTTTATATTATCTTAGTTATAATAGGAGTGTTAGAATAATCGTCATTTTCGCTATTCATTATGATTAACCTTAAAAAGATCTACTGACTAGGGATGTTAAAAAATAATCGATTTTTATATGAATCGATTATTATTATCTTATAATCGATTTTCAGTTATCGATTTTATAGTAATATTAATCGATTTTTAGTAAATCGATTTTATAAATTACGTGTTTAAATCGATTTTCGGAAACGGCTCGTATTATTTATTGACTATTTTTCAAAATTTTGACAACTTCTGACGATTATTGACCATTTCTCAAAATTTTGACAATTATTGACCATTTTGACTGTTTTTCAAATTATTGACAATTTTTGACAATTTTTCAAAAATTTTGACCATTTTTGATAATTATCGAACATTTTTAGAAATTTGATTAATTTTTGCCAATTATTGACCAATTTTGACAATAATTGTCCATTTTTGACAGTTTTTAAAAAGAATTGACAATTTTTAATCATTTTTGTTAGTTTTTGACCATTTTTGACAATTTTTCAAAATTTTAGACCATATTTTTCAAAATTATTGACCATTTTTGATAACTATTGACAATTATGGACCATTTTTCCAAATTTTTGACCATTTTTGACAATTATTGACCATTTTTGACCATATTTCAAAATTTTTGACAACTTTTCATAAATTTTAACAACTTTTTCAAGATTTTTGAACATTTTTCAAAATTATTGAACATTTTTGATAGTTTTTGACAATTATCGACCATTTTTCGTAATTTTAACAATTTTTGACAATTATTGACCAAATTTGACAATAATTGTCCATTTTTGACAGTTTTTAAAAATAATTGACAATTTTCAACCATTTTTGATCATCTTTCAAAATTTTAGACCATTTTTCAAAATGATTGTAATTATTGGCAATTGTTGACAATTATGGACCATTTTTCAAAATGATTGATAATTATTGACAATTGTTGACAATTATGGACCATTTTTCCAAATTTTTGACCATTTTCGACAATTATTGACCATATTTCAAAGACTAACAATTTTTGATAATTATCAACTATTTTTCAAAACTTTGAAAATTTTTAACAATAATTGTCCATTTTTGATAGTTTTTGACAATAATTGGCCATTTTGACGATTTTTCAAAATTTTTAACCATTTTTCAAAATTATCGACCATTTTTGATAGTTTTTGACAATTATCGACTATTTTTCAAAATTTTAACAACTATTGACCATTTTTGACCATTTTTGAAAATGTTCGACCATTTTTCAAATTTTTTTAAAAGTTTTTGACAATTATCGACCATTTCTGACAATTATTGATCGTTTTTGACAAAAATTGTCCATTTTTAACAGTTTTTGACAATAATTGACAATTATTGATCATTTTTGACCATATTTCAAAATTTTTGACAATTTTCATATAATTTTATTTAATTTTTAATCTGATAAATTGTTAATTATTCAGCAATTGAGTTAATTCGGAGGGCGTGGTTTGATTAAATAAGCGAGCGAAAAAGATTCCTTTTTTGAGCTAGAGCGTAAAGTAACAATCCCCAACATTTGTCGACTTTACGATTTCATTTGAATATAGTCATTAGTCATTTTACATCGTTCGGCCTCTGATGTTGTCATGGGAGTTGTTATCACAATTTCTAATAATTTTCTAGACTCCTTCAACGTATCTCCTATATATAGATTGTTTTTTATTACAAATTTTGGTAGTGCGCCATTTATTGTTCTGCAATCATTTCTTGAATAAATAACAGACAATTCTGTTCGTAATCTTCCTTTAACAAGTGTGGGATAATAGGAATAAGCGGAAGTGAGTTTGTCCTCGAGAAATTTACCGAAATAATCTCCAAATTATTCCGAAAAGAAAAGTGATGCCACTACAATACAAAGAAACAAAAACACCCGCACCGTGGGAGTTAAATCGAACCGTACCGTATGCCTCGTTGCGCTGGATTAAATGCAGCGATTTTGAGAGGGAAAATTACGCATGATCACGGCTTAGTTTTAGACAGTCAAGGGGGAGAAGTGTGCAGCGCAGGTGTTTTAAAGTGCTCGCAGAGCACGTTGGTACGGGCCAGCTATATAAAATATCAACGATTGCGCGAAATAGATTCGATATTCCACTGGTGGACTTTATTTACGCTTGTTTGTTATTTCAGATGTGGCTTGTTTTTTTTATCAATATGACAATGTGCATGCCTTACAAAATATATTATAAATTTTATATTTGATAATAGACGACGCGAAAGATTGTGACCACAAAAACAGAATTTGTAATCTGGTCTGCACAGGAAGAGCAGATCAGACATTTAAGATTATTTCCCATTTTCGGATTGAATCGACAGAAAATACAAAATTGTTTGATTTAGATTTTGTTCAATTTTTAATTGACGTATTCTCTTGCCGATTTTTGTTTATTTATACATTTTGGCCGTGAACTTTTAGTACTTTGATTCAGTAGACTAAATCCTAGTTCCTTGAGATTTACGCTAAAGTGTCCAATCTCGTAATTTGCTGAAATAGTTTTCTTTTTATATTTATGCTGAAATTATTCGCATACAAAAAAAAACAGAAATATTTGAATTAAGTTTATTTTTTAATATTAATCAACAATTTTATACATTCCAATAGGTAAACATTATCTAATCTCTGAATTATATGAAATATTTAAAAATATACAACTTTCTAAGGCTGGATAACGTGTAGCATATAATTAGTAATTAAAAAAAAAACGAAAACAACTAACATGATGACTCAAGTTTGGAGGGTGAAAATGAACTATTGTAAGCTTCTCTGCTAGTGGTAACAGGTGACAGGTAACAGGTGACGTCACCACGCAACTGAAACCAATATCTAATATTAAATGGGACCTTATGGCAAGTGACACCTCGTTTGAAAGGTATTTAGAATACCTATTTTTTTTTTGGATATACGATGATTTTGATGGTTAAAATAAATAAACATTAAAATTTGAATTTCGCTTTCAATTAATTAATAAAGATTCAAAAGTCCGCCTATGATTAATTAATTGTCAAAAAATTTGAAGTTTTTTAATTGACGTTTTTACATGCGATAATATCTTGAATTTTTAGTTTAATTATTGTTTAAAGAGACGTTTAAGTATCTAGATAAACAAAATGGTACGTGATCTATAGCTGACAAAGTACCAGCTATCTTAATTATTGGTGAAAGTGGAAATAATTTTCATGCGTCGGAACGCATTTTTAAAGAGAGATACCCCGATCGCCCTATATCAAGGACTTATTTGTGAGGTTAAAAGTTTGCCTATTAAGTCATCAGAAGAAAAAGAACTGTTGAGTCTTTTCAAAAATAGAAAAAAAAATGATGCATTTGGACGCTTATTTATTGGATCCCAAAGACTGTGGCTCTAATTTAAATTATGATGAACATAATATTCAAGTCATGGAATTTCTATATCAAATATTATCGGTTCATCCAAAATTTCAACATAAAAGGGATTTATTTTCTACTGAGTAGACATACTTTTTGGCAAAAAGTAATTTATGGCGGTTACCATTTGTCTGGGAGACAGCAAAAAAAAACACAGTATTTCTTGTTGCAAAACAAATTTGGAAGATATAGCCACTGCCATATTGGAAATGCCTGCGACAAGCGCCGCAACCGTACGATGCGTTCTTCTTTATTCACTGTAAAAAGCGAAATAGATTAACCACAGAAAGAGCTGGCAAAATCGTATTTATTGCCCATAATTCGAAGCTTTTGAATGTGAATGAACCAATTGCAAAAACCCCACACGATATCCAAGATGTAGCTGAAGCAGGTCCATCTAATGTCAATGTTAACCCACAAATAAACAAAATACATTACAGCAGAAGATCTGGTAGTGAGAGTTCTGATACTGAACTGGAAGAAGATGAAGACTACTCTGTTGTGTGTTGTGTGTGTTAGTGAAAATCAATAAATATTAGGACTTACTCTTCATATTTGAGTTTATTTTGTATTTTAATAATACTACTTTTACTTAGAATTCGTAATTGACCTACATTTCCTCTTTTAAATCTTACATATACTACATCTTCAGAAGTTCATCTTCCAGACTTTCATATCCACTTCAATTCCCCAAAAATATATGTACAAATAGAAAATGATTCTCAAGTAGTGATTGCGAGCTAGATCAGTTTCAGAATATAAGGTATTTAGTGTTAAAAATAAAATATATATCTCAAAAGTTCAAATGTTTACATTTGGATCATCTAGGTTAAATTGACATCTGTCAGACCAAGAAAATAAAATAAAATTAATTGATTGATAATCAATCATTCATTAACAAAGTGGTAGTTTTACAAATTCAGTACATTCTTTATCCTTTTCCATCTTTGTAAATTCACATATAGCATATCTTTTGAACTCTTAGAAGCTACTGGTACCTAAAGGAAAAGAACCAACCATTCAGGACAGGTTGTGATCAAGGGAAGAGGGATATTGATCCATTTTGCTTTTTGCTAGCTAAGAGCACATAACGTTAAAGTAACGGATTTTTTGTAAAAAGGAAAAGTTTCCAAGGTTCCTTAGAACTGGAAACTCAACCAGTGGGTTGTATTAATTTTTTTAAAACAAATTGTAATTACCTCAACTTGTTTTGTTTCGCTTAAAGCCATCGACGGTAAGTTTGTCGACCACTCACTTTTATGTGATTATATTCTGAATACTGGCTCAATATCATTCACTTACGTTTATTTCTATTTCAGGCCTTCAATTTCATCTTTCACTTTCAATTTCATTTCATCTTTCAACTTTTCACTTTCAACTTCATTTCAATTTTCACTCTTCGGACATCTCACATCGTTGAAGTCTATTCAAGATCCACCTTCTCATTTGGCCACCCCAAATCGGCTTGTGGGTGATCGGAACCTGCTAAGAACCTGTTTGGACCTCTGGATCATCAGAGAACGATTGTTACCCCGATCTACACGTGCGAGGACTATACTTTTGGTATTCAACCCCTACACGTCCTACCAAGTGGTTATCCCCGGTAACATAGGTTAAGTAAATTCCTAGGACTTATCTCCGACAACTTCGTATTCTACCAAGAATAAATTTATAAGGTTTTTTAAATTGTACATTCATACTTTTTATATATTTACCTTCAGTAATCATTGTATATACGATATATTAATTCTAAGTAAATCATAAATACTGTGAGTCCTAGGTATGCATACTTTGTGTGATTTTCAATAAATTCATATATATTATAATTATATTCATCTAAACTTTGCACGTGGTTATAATTTTAGACATAAGTCAACGTTCAAATTTAATATTTGAAGTTTAATTATATCGGTGGTTCTCACTATAGATAAACCACGTGTTCCCTAACTTCCCTTCGTATTTTTGTAAGTACCTACATGAGTACCTTCATATACATACTTGTAATTTGTATGGACTACCATCTGTTAGGTAAATCAATAGTATTTAGTAATCATATATCTACAAAACGCGATAGTTTTAGTTGTCCTCTTAAAAACCCCTTCCTTAACCCTGAGATATTCAAAGGGGTGGTTAATATATTTATTTATACCCTTTCGCTGTTTAATATCCTTTATTACTGGTGGTATAGAGTCGCTCGAAAAAAGGAATTAAACCGAGAAAATTTTCGCGCAATAATTTTTTACAATTTTCCAAGAAAGTTGTCTCAACAGGAATGCCCTGCCGAGCTGGTTTCTGTTTTCTGCAATGAAGCACCACATCAGTCGACAATTTTTCGTTGGTATGGAGAATTTTAATGTGGACGGATTAATCTTAGCGACGATCCAAGAACAGGTCCACCAACAACGTCGATGCTTTTCCAAGAAGATCGACATGTTACATATCGGGAAATTGGAGCATCATTGGGCATTTCAAAGACCACAATTCAAAAAAAGGACTATGCTTCCATCTTATGGAAAATAAAAGACCACTCAAATGCGGATATTTTGATACCAACTTATTCGTCTTGAAAAATAGAACATTTGATAACATTGCGCCAATGTTGTAATTTAATTAATAAACCCACAAAATCAGTTCATTTGTCAGAAATTTTCGATTCGATTACAAAATCTAACCATTCAATAGGACTCCACCTGCTGCGGTCAAACAGCGTCGGACTTGTGAATATAGTTGTACATACGATGAATGCCAGTTTCGTTGAAACAAAATAATAGGATTATATTTTTCAGTTGTATAAAGATATGATAGATTGCAATCAAATTATGTAAAAAAGGTACATCTCTCAATTGACAATCTAACATCTTTACATAAGTTTGTCATTTTGTAATAGCAGTTTATTATAACGTTTTCTATATTATAATAGGTACATTTAATAACTGACCGACACGTATTTCGTAAACAATTCCGGTACAAACGAATTCCCGTCAGGATTCTTAATGACTGTAAAATACACATGAGTTCCCGTCTGACACTTGCAGGTATCTTAATCCCGCACTCGAATTGCCGTCCAGTTTATTTAATCCGCTTACAGGTAAACTAAATAGTTTTGAAAATTCCAGTAAATCGTAATACCTATTCGTAATCCTGAATTCTAATGAAAACGTTGAATAACCAATTGGGGTGGCTAGTGGGTCTGTCAGTACTAATTGCTATGAATATATTTTTCTATTATATTTTCTATTATATTAAGTTGTCATTTTCGAAACGGCAGTTTATTAATATACATATTTCCGAACGTTTGTTGTCGTACGCTATAGTGATACACAAAATGCTTGAAGTAATACTAAGTGAAAAGGGTAAACCCTTTCTGGTTAGGTTATATGTTAGGTTAGCTTCTTTACATGTATGTATTTATGACTAAGTTCAGTAGTAGTACTCAATAAAATTGTGGAATTAAAATTCCGTATTTTATTCCAATAATGATATCATATAAAATAATATCGTGTAATAGTGCCAAACATAAGACATTTATAACTATTTCTTATTTCATACATCTGAAAACGGACCTCCCTTAAAACTTTTACTGTTCACTTATTACAATTTGCAATAAATACATAGCTGGATATCAGATTATTCAGAGAATTTACCATAATTACCATAAACACCTTTTAGACAGGTCAGTTTTCACCCTGACGGGAACTCGAGTGACGGCATAACGTATTCTAATTATGGAACAGGTAGACTGTAGTTGACTCTGCTGATCGAACTATACCTAATCATGAAGAAATATAATGATGCAAACTAGATTTCAGTTAACAGTGCTTTTTATGTCACGCAAGGGAAAACACTCATCGTCATCAAAATATATATAACACAAAAACCGGCTTCGGCTATCAAAAAAATACAAAAATTAAACAAAACCCGGCTTCGGCTATCAAAAAAATACAAAAATTAAACAAAACCCGGCTTCGGCCATCAAAAAAATTTAATAAAGCAAAAAGGCGACTTTAGCTACCAAAAAAATATAAAAACCGGCTTAGGCCAATAAAATTTTTTTTTTCAGCTACACTTCGCGGATAGAAGGTAATGAGGTCCTCAGGCACTGCCTGTGGGGGGAAGGTGGAGAGCGCAAAAGGGGATACTCTAAGAATTATACATTATCTTTTAGTATCACCCTTTACGTCGGGTTCATTACCTATACACATTTCACAAGCATTTTTGTATTAACAGTTAATAGACATTTAACATCTTCCATATAAAAAAAATCTTTTCCGCATCCCTATCCTATTTTTTTCAAAGAGTTACCTATGCCAACAAATACACTACAAAATACTACAAAGAAAAAACAAAATATAAAAATTAACTGATAAAATTAGGCAGTTCAACCCTGTCTGGTTTTATTTATTCATTTCTTATCACCGCTGATATCCTTACTTCGTGGAATCTGTAATACATGTCTATTTACGTATTTTCTCTCTGTCTTACTCATACAATCTCCGTAAGCGATTTTAAAAATAATATCATTAATTGTGGGTTTATTAATTAAATTACAACATTGGCGCAATGTTATCAAATGTTCTATTTTTCAAGACGAATAAGTTGGTATAAAAATATCCGCATTTGAGTGGTCTTTTATTTTCCATAAGATGGAAGCATAGTCCTTTACATGTAGAATTACCTGTAAAAAATAGTTTCTCGTTGGATACCGCATCTGTTAGGGTCAATTGGTGTCAAATAACTCTAAACGGTTTAACGCAGGAATCTCAAAAAATATACCTATACAGTATTGTCAGTGGTGATGAATCCTGGATTTATTCTTATGAACTCGAAATTAAACGGCAGTCGACTGTTTGGGTATTCCAAGATTAACCAAAACCGACCAAAGTTTCCAAAAAGGTCCAAAAGTGGGTCATGTAGAAACATTTACTGCTGTGTGTCGAAAAACCAACCCCCAGCGACGAATGTTCCTCCACCAACTCAATGCAATTTCCCACAGAGCTCGAAAAATAATTGAGAATGAACTGAGTGGTCCAAGGGTTCCAGTCCCCAAAAGATGCAGTCAACGCCTTAAAAAACTCTGTTTTAAATGCTTCCTGCTTCCTAAATTGGTTCCAAAGGATGCAAAAATTCTCTTCGTGGAGAATACTTTGAAAAACAATAGTGTCTAAACGTTATCTACTGTTTTTTTTCTATCTCTTGATGCAAAATATAAAAGACAACCCTCGTATATAAAATGGCCAAAAATTCAATTTTCCCAAAACAAAATGAAGAAAAACTATATAAATCGACATACTTGAACAAAATTTGAACTCTATTTTCAAAGATTAGAACACATAATTCAAAGAATAATATTGCATTCCGTACTCACAAAAATAGTGAGTCTTCTTTAATAAACGCTAACAAAAAAGAAACTTCCTACAAAGATATATAAGATCAAATATTCTCATTGTTATTCAGTTTATATCGATAAATCACATAGAAACATTGAATTAAGATATAGTGAACATCTCAGCTGCTTTAGAAATAAACAGCACTTGATTAAATAAAACCATCACCACACATCAACTGAAGTCCTTAGAATCATTAAAAATTACAAATTTTAAAAAGGTTTCTCATTTAAATTTGTTTCCCCTTTTAACTAATCATTTTCCACTATAAAGTGTTCATTACTCTCAACTTTATAATAACCCATTGTATATTTATATATTTTCTATTTATTACCTTAAAATATTTGTATTTGTAGCATTATATGAAGGAAATGTATGAATAACAAATAAATTATCCTGTTTTCGACCATGTAAAACAGGAATAAAAATCTAGATAAGATGATCTGAAAACATCGTGAGTGTCTGGCCGGCGATTTGATCCGATATTGAAGGGTGCAAGTAAGCAAAAGAAGAGGGAGGTGAAAAAGGAACGGTACAGAAAATGTTTACGATTTACGAGCAAGCCGAAATGCATCTGTAAACGCTAATGGTAGAGAAAAAGACAGCAATAGCGATCCATCCGGATATTAGAAGAGTTCGGAACCGATGGCAGCCGAGAGGTTTCGCAAAGTGTCCTAAAAGTTTTACAATCGCTATATAGCTGGCTGTGCGGCGGTATACACGGCATGCTTGATGGCCTATCTTCCAATGTGAGTAGCGGCCATAACACTAAGATGTATACGACTGCGCTGGGGGCCCCTCCTATATGCTATATGCAATCCGCATGCCACATACCTATAGGTATAACCCAAAGAGTGCAGGGTGATGTGACAGTCATTAGTCGTGTTCGACAGCCGCGGGGTATTCTTTTTTAGAGGTGAGCAACCTAACCTACTTATTGATAATTATGTAGACAGATTTGAATTCCCGCGCGTAAATGTCCTCCGCAGCCGCCAGCGCTTGTTGCTTCTCGTTGGTCCTTTAGGGGATACGGTGCGGTGGACTCTCTTCACCGAAACACAACCTTGCATGCGTACAGAACATCAAATTAAACTTCGTTCTTTGTCGTTGCATGTGCATGCATTTCTCATTGTTTATGATCAATTTAGTTTCACTCATTATGTCATCTACAGCCAGTCACGCAAAATATAACATAAACCGCGAAATTATTACAAATTTTCAAAATTTTCTAATACAGTTTTTCACATTTTAATCTTCTTTATATACAATAAGCATGAATTGTTTTATTTGGCTTGATTAATTTTTTTAAGCAAATGTATAGTTATAAACATTTTTGGTTTCTATATTTAATTTAACGTGAACTCGATGATTTAACAACAAGTGAGGTTATGTCGCGCTGTAAAAGGAGATTTTTTAAGCTTATTTCATTGTAATCTACAATTAAAGTACTTTATTTTATTTTAAAACTTGAATGTATTTAGATATTACAAATTTGCTACAAAACGGGTATTTGTGATGTTCCTATAGATTCTTGTACTCGTTGAAAACTCTACTTTATAAAGAATTTTGTTGTATATTTCATGCTAGTAATAAAAAAAATGAATGCTGTAGTTATAAAAAAAATTCTTGGAGTTTGTTTCGTAACAAATGAGATGTTAGTTTTAAATAGATCTATCTATCTATAGATTGAGAATAGTTTATTACGAGTTATATTTAGCTAAAAATAATGATAATTATTAATTATTTAACATTCTGAGTTCGCTTATTTTGTATACTCAGTACTCAGGTACTCAGCTTCTATTTAAAAAATTAGTTATAATGTAGATCGAGGAGAGCTTCCAGATTAAAATGAATGATCTCTTGATGGTTTGTGAATTTAATTCAATTTTATTTATTTTTATTCAATTTATCGTGCATAAGACAGCTATGGTCATTAGCAGGAGTTACAATACAGAAAGAGTTACATTACATAATAAATATAAAGACTGAAAGCTTAAACTAATATGAGTATGACATGATAGAAGCTAATATATTTTCTAAATTAGGTTTTTTTAGATTAAATTCTGTTTATAAGTTGTTCTTCTTCTAGGAACTTGATCTCTTTGCGTACTTGATTTGCATTATTTAGGGTCTCTTTGTAGTTTGGTTTTATGCCAAGTTGTAGACGTGTTGTGGCGAAATATGGATATGCTTGTCGCAGAGCTTTACGTGGCAATATACTGACAATTCGGCTGAGGTGATGATGACATTAGGTAACCATGTGTAAGTCTAGTATGACCTATACGTAGTCCTCGTATAACGGCCATATTTTTCCTCGAAATCGGCTTTTTCGTTTCCAATAATCCCAACGTGGGAGGGGACCCATGTTATTGTGTCTTCTAGTGATGAGCAAAACAAGACCAAGACCAAAACCAACACCGGCTTAGTCTTGTTCTTGGTCTTGGTCTTGCAGCCTCGTATGTTGTCTTGGTCTTGGTCTTGCATAGTCCAGTCTTGGTCTTGCTGCAAGAGTCTTGTAGGTCTTGCATTTTGTAGTTGGGAAACATTTTATGACCCTTTACCAAAATGTCTAATATTGTCACATATTGGTACATCTGCCGCCGTTTTTTTGATATTGTTCGATACTTTATTTATGAATATGTTACGACCCAAGATGGGCCATCAAAAACAGATATATGGAAAACAAATTATCTCTTAACTACCCCCCATAAATCAACCGGCAACCCTTCATTTTAAATGGATTTACAACAAGATCCTCGTTTTAGCACGGTACACTTATTAGTTTGTGATATCACAGGTAATATTGTGAGTGGAATAATTTGTTCAACAAACATATTTTTAAATACATATTTTGTAAGAATTAATTTGGAACATTATTGAATAAATTAAAAAAAGCAAGACTGCAAGAGTCTTGCATAAGTCTTGCACAACTCGATCTTGGTCTTAGTCTTGGTCTTGCACACTCGGTCTTGGTCTTGGTCTTGGTCTTGGTCTTGCAAGCTTTTAGCTGGTCTTGGTCTTGCATTTTTTGCAAGACCAAGAGCAGTCTCGCTCATCACTAGTGTCTTCGTAGTTGTTGATATATATCTTGGACAAGGGGATGATTAGTAAATGTATTCTTAATGGAATGGATGGAGGATAATGAGTCTGTGAATATGGCTATTTGTGTATTTGCAAGCTGTTGGACATGTTTGAAGGCTTGTAAGATATCGAATAGCTCACTTGTATGGAAGCTACAAATAGAGGATATTTTATATATTCCTATCGATCCTTGTATCGTGGTTACGGAACACCCAACTCCTGATTCTGTCTCTGATGCATCCGTAAATAAGACCATGTTATATTTTTTATTATTCAGCAACTCAAGGAAAGCTGTTCGAATAACATCAATATTGGTTTCTTCTTTGTTAAATTTGCAGAGGGAAACATCGTATTGTGGGAGAAATTGGGTCCATGGAGGAGTATTGGAGAGAGTATGGGAGAGGTTTACATCTTGAATTAGTGGGTGTATAAGTTGAGGAATGGAACGTATAATAAAGTTATAAGGTGGGTTGAGATGAAGCTGATATTATGGTGTTAATATAGAATATACTGGATTAGAGGGATTGGAGGAAATCGCGGCAGAATAGTTGAGTAGGAGGTATTGTGGTCTGAGCCAGAGTGGGGGTTCATTATTCAGCCGGGCTTGACCGAAATGCACCAAGACATACACCAAGACAACTGTATATGTAATAATACTTCTGGGAAGTAAAGATGAATATTATTAGACAGCTAACGGGTAGCTATTTTTTGTAATAGTATATTATTCAAGAAGCATAGGTATAATGATGGCTATTATTCACGAAGGTGCGTTTATGTCGCGAGCCGGAGGCGAGTGACGCAAACACCTAAATGACTAGCCATTATATGCGAGTAGAAAACTATATTTTATTCACCACTATTAATTAAAAATGAATTGATTTTTTTCTATTTTCTCCAATTAGGTATAAAGGCTTTCATTTAAGTATAATTTTTTCGACTTTTCTGGGAATAAATTTAAGGATACTATTTATTCTGCTTTTTGGGGTAACATTCATTTCAGGGTCTGATTCGCTTTCCATATGATACTTTCTAGTAATTTCAATTTAAATTCAGTATAATAATTATTAAAATCCTTGCAATCAGTTATGAGTTATTTAAAACATCACTTTCTTTTGTTTTGACATTATTATATGCTCTTATACCTATACAACAGCTTGGTAAATTTTTATACCTAAATGTCTTCGTAGCAGAATGGTTTAAAGGTCAGAGTGCGTGGAATGAAGATTTCTACGCATAAAGTTCGAGTCATGGTCGCGGTAAATTTTTTTAAACATTTGTATATAAATAACCTCCAATATACCTAGGTCCTATTTATCCGTGTCTTGTGACCACACCTATTATTATTCACTGGTGAATAATGTACGTCATTATACTTGAAGAACACACGTAAAATCTAAACATTTGTGGACAAAATAATAAACAATACAATAGAGAGAGAATCGTTATAAATTAAGTACTTCTATATGATTTTTTATTTATTTTAGCAAAAGTGACTATTATTTAAGTTAAAAGTACATCTATACACTATTGGAAAAATTAAGTTATAATACTATTTATATTGGCCAAACGTAACGTAATATTTGATATACGGTTAATGAACATTTAGGGCCACTTCTATACGCTGTATATTTTAATCAGTAGTTCATAGAAACCACTGGTTAAGGTGCGGATAACGCTTAGTTAACGTCTGATTGACTTTTCGATGTCCAATTTTTCCTAAACAATTGTCTTTATTAGGGTTTCATTTTTGGGAGATAGAGAAGTTTCACTCATCTAGAAGATTTCCTATATAAATATGACAGGAAAAAATTTTTAGGTTTCAACTCGATCTGTCGGTATTGAAATTTTTTTTCGAAAAAATAAGAGGATAATTTTTGTAGAACGTTAAATTTGCTACAAAAAAGTTTCTCTGAACAAACGCAATCCAGCAAACATTTTTTGAGTTTTAGAGCTTGAAAGGCGAATGTTAATAATAATTTACATCAAATCACCTTTAAATTTTAATTTAATGATTTTGTATAAAAAATTAACTCGCATTAAGCACTATGAAATGATTAAATTTATAATTTTGGAAATTTAAAATTCAGAATTAAAGGAGATTTGATGAGATTCACCTTTCAAGCTTTCTAGGTAACTCAACAACTGATAGCTGGACAGCCTTTGTTCAAATCAACTTTTTTGTAGCAAATTTAATGTCCTACAAAAGTTCTATACTTATTTTTTTCTAACAAATTTTTCTTAATACCGAAAAACTGAGTTAAAACCGAAAAAAAAATATTTCCTGTGTAATTTATATGGAAAATTGAATTTTTGGATGAGTGAAGCCTCTAATTCACTTAGAGCTTTTTTTCCCAACGCGGTAATAGTTTTCTTAATAAAATACCAGATTTTCATGTAGGACAGAAAAAAAATTTTTTTGTAGCAAATTTAATGTCCTACAAAAGTTCTATATATACCTACTTATTTTTTCCCAACAAATTTTTCTTAATACCAAGAAATTGAGTTGAAACCGAAAAAAATATATTTCCCGTGTTATTTATATGGGAAATTGTATTTTTGGATGAGTGAAGCCTCTAATCAACTTAGAGCTTTTTTTCCAACGCGGGAATAGCTTTTTTTATAAAATAACAGGTACGACAGAAAAAAATTAATTTCGTCTAAAAATGAAACATACTTAGGCATGGCCAAATTTGTGGATTATATTATTGATTTAAGTTAGAATTGAGATTTTTTAGAACATTATTTTTTGGTCACTGTTTTTAATATGTTACAGTTATGAAACGGCGAAGGACACATATTTGGAATTAATCGCACCTACATATATAAAAAAAAAATAATAATTATCATTAGTGAAAATTTATTATAGTGAAATATCAGAAATACACTTTTAAGTCGAATAACATCTGGAATCCCATGATTCGCTTAAAAAAATCAGATTATAATAGTAATAGAAGTTTATAAAAAATATACCTAAGCGTGATTTCCAGTGAATTAAAAAATGTTAGTTAAGTAAATGAAGGGTCCCAAAAGCGATTATACCTGCGGTTCCATAAATTTTCCGTGAAGGGTAGGGATTGACTAGTAATTGAACATCCAGAAATTTCACAGAACTAATCGCCATTTTGGGGGGTATTCCCGGCCACAAAGTTCCAAAAATTGGTTTCCCGCCAATAGCTCCTAAAATATGGCGTTTAGAGAATTTTTATTCAAGGGGAAAATGAAGATCAGGTCATTATCTACAAAAATGGATCCTATGATTTTTGCCAAAAACTCGATAGTTTTCGAGATAATGGCTCTCAAGCGGGATCCTTAGCTTGAGCTCCTGCTCCGGAGTCGAAAGAGCGGGTTCTTTGCACTTACTCATGACCGGGCGAACAAATTATTCAATATCTCGGGTAAAAATGCATATTTTTTTCGATTCAGAATTCAGTTGAAAGGGGAAATCGACAGCTATCATATCCGATGATTCAAGGCCCCTTTTTATATTTCCACCATATTTATAAAATGGGTTAAAGATTTTGTAATAACTTTTTTTTCGAGTGTCGGGAAATTACTCATATTTTTCTTAATTATAGACATTTATTCTCGATTTTTTGTAATTACGGGTCCTTTAAAGGACTTTATTGATCTCAGAAATTTTTATTGGCCATCTTTCTTGCCCCTTGATTTTTCAGTTGGTGTTTTCATTTTCAAATTTTTGCTGTTTTTCGAGGTTAGGAATATTTTGCGAACAATCACTGTCTAAAAGTTTGTACATTATCGGATTCTCTTCCAAGATACGTCGTTTTAGAGCTGGGAGTTTCTCCTTTTTGGTAGTAGCCTCATTTTTTTACTCGAGTTTAGTCTTAAAATTATGGATTTTTCAACATCGGTTTTTGCGAAAAATAATAATGTTGCGAAAAAAATCACGAAGACCATTTTTGTAGATAATGACCTGATCTTAATTTTTCCCCTATATAAAAATTCTCTAAATGCCATATTTTAGGAGATATTGGCGGGAAACCAATTTTTGGAACTTTGGGACCGGAAATACCCCCCCCCCCCCAAAATGGCGATGAGGTGTGTGAAATTTCTGAATGTTCAATTACCTACTAGTCAAAACCTACCCTTCACGGAAAATTCATGGACCGGCAGGATTTTTGTACACTTTCCATACTTTTCATCCTTCATTTACTGGACTATGCGTAGACATGTCAAAATCAACACGTAGAAAGGAGAAAACTTCTAGAAAAAGTTCAGTATTACTGACAGTTTTTCATGTTTAGAAAGTGCCACAAATTGAAAAATGGTCGTACTCTGACTACTAGTTGATCACAACACTTAACTGACACGCAGGTATGTTCAAAGCAACTTCGGTTAGAAACAAGAGCCCCGACCACGCGATGAACATCAATTTTGATTCGCGTTTAAGACGCCAATCGTGGTGGTGTAATAGATCCCTAACTTATGATTTGTTTTGTTCTTTTAGTAAAGATTTGGTTCAACATATTTATCATTAATTCAGTACGAACGTATAGAACTGTCATTAGTATAGTTTTTTTTTTAAATAAACTGAGTTAGGGAGGGTAATAAATGTTTTAATGTTAATAACCATATAATACAAAGAGCATGAGCTCCATTTATGCAAATATGTTCCAAAAGTAACAGAATTCTAGTGTTCCATTTGTACCATTCATTGATTTCCATGTCAATTTGAACAATAGAAAGTTGCAAAGTTGAACTTACTGTTTGGACCCTTACTTTGTGGGATCTCATAGATATTACTTTTTTAAATAATTATTAGAATTTTCATAAATTTTTTCATTAAATAGTGGAATTAATTAGAAACAATTTTTTTTAAATAGTACACCCTGTATTTTACTTCACATTTGAATTCAGCTTGACTTCTATATTGCAATTATGTATGGATGTAGTAGGTTATACAGTGTATTTAAAAAGTTCTGACCGCTTGTTCCTGAAAATCGTTATGAGTTCAACACCCCGTATACTTACCTACAATTATTATATTTTACATATTTTCATCATATTTATAATCAAAATGCAGCATAATAAATATCCAGTTAAAACAGATATACAAAATAATTCATTACATAAGTAGGTAATATATTAATTGATATAATACGTTCATTTTTCCACTTAAACCAGAGCCGGATCTACGTATGGGCTTAATGGGCTCCAGCTCAGAGCCCCCGGGTTCCAGAGGCCCCGAATAATAAAATAATAAAACGGTAAAAAACAACAAATCAAAAATAAAAAGTAGAACGTGTCGTGGGACACACGGTAAGAACTTTAGTTCCCTTTAATGTTGTATGATCTTTTTAATATTTTTATATATATTTTTAATTGACTGATTGAATCAATAAATAAATACACACATAATTAATATAAGAATTTATTTTACTCTGAATGAAACTGCATTTAACAAAAAAATGTGTGATCCTTCACAGGACGCCTGGCAGATGTGAAACATCGAAATTGTTTTGTATACGTTATATGCATAAAAGAACTGATTAAAAAAGTGAGATATTGAAGAGAGAGGGTAATGGGAGAGAGAGAGAAAGAAAGTGTATTGCCTGTGATTAAAATCATTATTTTAAATTGTCAGAATCTAAGACGGATTCGGTAAGGTTCGCGACCCTCGGAATATTGACTTTTTTTCTTATTAGACCATTTTTGTCAATTTTTCAAACATTTTGACAATTTTCAACAATTATTGACCATTTTTACAGTGTTTTATAATTATTCACCATTTTTCAAAAATTTTAACAGTTATTGACTATTTTTGACCATTTTTCAAAATATTTAACAATTTTTCACCATTTTTGACAGTTTTTGACAATTATTGACAATTTTTCAAAATTTCTACAATAATTGACCATTTTTTCAAAATTTTGACAATTTTTGACAATTTTTGACAAATATTGACCATTTTTTTCAAAATTTTGACAATATTTGACCATTTTTTCAAATTTTAACAATTATTGATCATTTTTGAGAATTTTTCAAAATTTTTGACCATTTTAGACAGTTTCTGACAATTATTGACCATGTTTGACAATTTTTCAAAAATTTTGACAATTATTATACATTTTTCAAAATATTTAATAATTTTATGACCATTTTTCAAAATTTTAACAATTATTGACTATTTTGGACCATTTTTCAAAATATTTGACAATTTTTGACAGTTTTTGACAAATTTTGAGCATTTTTGACAGGTTCTGACAATTATTGACCATATTTTTGACAATTTTTCAAATATTTTGACCATTTTTCAAAATTTTTGACCATTTTGGACAATTTTTCAAAATTTTAACCTTTTTTGACCATTTTTGACAGGTTCTGACAATTATTGACATTTTTTCAAAAATTTTGACCATTATTCAAAAATTTTGGCAATTTTTAACAATTATTTACCATTTTTGACAGTTTTTTATAATTGATTTACCATTTTTTCAAAATTTTGACAATCTTTTACCATTTTTCAAAATTTTAACAATTATTGATCATTTTTAACAGTTGCTGACAATTATTGACCATTTTAAACAATTTTTCAAAAATTTGACTATTTTCAACAATTATTGATCATTTTTGACAGTTTTTTATAATTATTGACCATTTTTTCAAAATTTTGACAGTTTTTGACCATTTTCCAAAATTTTAACAATTACTGACCATTTTTGACAGTTTCTGACAATTATTGACCATGTTTGACAATTCTTCAAAAATTTCGACAATTTTTCAAATATTTTGACCATTTTTCAAAAAATTTGACAATTTATAACAATTATTGACCATGTTTGACAGGTTTTTACAATTATTGACCATATTTCAAAATTTTGGCAATTTTTGACAATTTTTGCCCTTTTTTTCAAAAATTTTGAGAATTTTTGACCATTTTTTCAAATTTTACCAATTATTGACCATTTTTGACAATTATTGACCATTTTTGACAATTATTGACCATTTTTGACAATTATTGACCAATTTTGACAATTATTGATCCTTTTCGACAATTTTTCAAAATTTTAACAATTTTTGACCATTTTTGACAGGTTCTGACAATTATTGACAATTTTTCAAAAATTTCGACCATTATCTAAAAATTTTGACCGTTATTCAAAAATTTTGACAATTTTTAACAATTACTGACAGTTTTTTATAATTAATTGACAATTTTTCCAAAATTTTGACAATCTTTCACCATTTTTCAAAATTTTAACAATTATTGATCATTTTTAACAGTTTCTGAAATCAATTTTTCAAAAATTTTGACTATTTTCAACAATTATTGATCATTTTTGACTGTTTTTTATAATTATTGGCCATTTTTCAAAATTTTAACAGTTTTTGACCATTTTTCAAAATTTTAATAATTACTGACCATTTTTGACAGTTTCTGATAATTATTGACCATGTTTGACAATTCTTCAAAAATTTTAACAATTATTGTACATTTTTCAAAATAATTAACAATTTTTGACCATTTTTCAAAATTTTAACAATTATTGACTATTTTTGACCATTTTTCAAAATATTCAACAATTTTTGACAGTTGTTTACAATTTTTGACAGGTTCTGACAATTATTGACCATATTTTTGACAATTTTTCAAATATTTTGACCCTTTTTCGAAAAATTTAACAATTAGTGATCATTTTTGACAGTTTTTTTATAATTATTGACCATTTTTTCAAAATTTTGACAATTTTTGAACATTTTTCAAAATTTTAATAATTATTGACCATTTTCAACAGTTTCTGACAATTATTGACCATGTTTGACAATTTTTCAAATATTTTGACAATTATTGTACATGTTTCAAAATATTTAACAATTTTTGACCATTTTTCAAAATTTTAACAATTATTGACTATTTTTGACCAATTTTCGAAGTATTTAACAATTTTTGACAGTTTTTGACAATTTTTGATCATTTTTGACAGGTTCTGACAATTGTTGACCATTTTTGACAATTTTTCAAAAAATTTGACAATTATTAACCATTTTTGACAGTTTTTTATAAGTATTGACCATTTTTTCAAAATTTTCACTATTTTTGACCATTTTTCAAAATATTTAACAATTTTTGACAGTTTTTGAGCATTTTTGACAGGTTCTGACAATTATTGACCATATTTTTGACAATTTTTCAAATATTTTAACCATTTTTCAAAAAATTTGTCAATTTTTAACAATTATTGACCATTTTTGACAAATATTGACCATTTTTGACAGTTTTTTACAATTATTGACCATTTTTTTAAAATTTTGACAATTTAGGACAATTATTGACCTTTTTTTCAAAATTTTTGACAATTTTTTACCAGTTTTTCAAGTTTTAACAATTATTGACGATTTTTGACAATTATTGACCAATTTTGACAATTATTGATCCTTTTTGACAATTTTTCAAAAATTTTTTTCTAATTAATTCCACTATTTAATGAAAAAATTATGAAAACTCTAAGATATTGATAATTATTTCGATATTGATATATCATCGTCAGAATATATGGAAATAATTATCAATATCTTAGAGTTTTCATATTTATTTCATTAAATAGTAGAATTAAAAAACAGTAAATTTCATCACACAAACTGTTCAAATTTAAATAATGCTCATATTATTTAATTTGGTTTGAAAAAGTAAATCTGTAGTCTTTATAATTTGTTGAAATAATATTTTTATGTATTTATTCTATAATTTTTCCGAAATTATCTAAACATCGCGTCGCTCTGTCTAGCCAATCTTATTTCAATTAAGCGAAAGAAAGAGAGGAAACCTATAAAAAAAATAAATGTTAAAATGTACATGCAATAGTTTAGGTACCTCTACCTATGTAGAGTTGGTACATCTGATTGAACCAGCCAACTAAGAAAAAACTGTTTTCTTTTGTTTGGTTGGCGTTTTTTTTGGACGTTTCTTTAAGTACAGTTTTTTCAAGAGAATTGGTTGTTCTAATTTAGTAAGTAAACTTTTGTGCAGACGCGTTTTAATATTTGTCAGTAAATATACTGTTGAAGTGGAAAAATGAAAAACTTTTGCTTGTGTGTTGGGTTTTGAATTGCCTAAATGGACTTGATGAATAAACAAAGTGCAAATTTGTGATCGTCGATGTTTGGTAAGTAAATTATATCAATTAATCTATGCATGTTGTGAATTATTTTTTATATCTGTTTTGACTGGGATATTTATGCTGCATTTTGATTATAAATATGATGAAACTATGTAAAATCTACTAATTGTAACCATATCAGATATCGATATTGAAAAGTGTTTGGTATATAATAATATTTTGAGGTTATAATAACTCGTTAGTTATAAATGAGATTTCTGAAAAATTCTCTTCAGCTTATTTGCTAACCTAATTTTTGGACCTGTCTAAATGACTCAATTCAAAAGCGAAATTAGAATATCGGTAAAGTAATTAGAAAAAACAAATACAGTAGCGTTATGTTGAATTTCTTACAAAAAATAAGACAGAAATGCCATTTTAAATACCTTTGGAAATTACGTTTGGAAAATAGTCAGGGTGTATTGATAAAACATTAATTTGAATTATTTTAAGGATTTGCTATCTGTCTTGATCAAGTTTTTATCATTCCGGGTGATGTGGATGTTTACTATTTACAAGGGTCCGGTAAGGTTCGCGACCATCGGAATTTTGCAACGATTTTTTTCATTAGAAAGCCCTATTGCTATTAGACCAGGGACGATTATATTATTTTTGAAAAAAAAATTATAGTAGGAAGAAACCTATTGGAAAAGAAAGAGTATACAACGAAAATGAAAGGAAAAATAATTTAGGGGGGTGAGTTTTTAAGAGTAAAAAACGGTTTATCTCGCTTGCTTCTTATTACACGACATAGGACTTTTGGGAAGGCTAGTGAACTCGTGAAACGTGTAATGTTACGAAAAATCGTTCGTCACGCGATAACTCATTAGAAAGAGAGAAAGAGACAGAGAGAGACGCAGGCTATAGTGTACGTTCAGTGCAGAGATAGAGAGAGAGAGAGAGAGATAGACGCATTGAAATAACGCGCGATACTATATAACCAACGCTGCGTTAAAATTTTGAAAAATGGTCAAAAATTGTCAAAATTTTGAAAAAATAGTTAATAATTATAAAAGACTGTCAAAAATGGTCAATAATTGTTAAAAATTGTCAACATTTCTGAAAAATGGTCAAATTTTTTTGTCAATAATTGTCAGAATCTGTCAAAAATTGTCAAAAATTGTTAAATGTTTTATAAAATGGTCAAAAATAGTCAATAATTGTCAAAATTTTTGAAAGTTATCAAAAATGGTCAATAATTGTAAAAATTTTGAAAAATGGTCAAAAATTGTTAAAATTTTGAAAAATGGTCAAAAATTGTTAAAATTTTGAAAAATGGTCAATATAATTATAAAAAATGGTCAATAATTGTTGAAAAATGACCAAATTTTAGGAAAATTGTCAAAAATGGTCAATATTTGTCAGAAACTGTCAAAAATGGTCAATAATTGTTACAATTTTGAAAAATGGTCACAAATTATCAAAATTTTGAAAAGATGGTCAATAATTATAAAAAACTGTCAAAAATTGTCAAAATTTTCGAAAAATAGTCGAAAATGGTCAATAATTGTCAGAACCTGTCAAAAATACTCAAAAATTGTCAAAAATGGTCAATAATTGTTAAAATTTTCTAAAAATTTTCAAAAATGGTCAAAATTTTGAAAAAACTGTCAATAATTGTTAATAATTATAAAAAAACTCAAAAATGGTCAATAATTATTGAAAATTGTCAAAATTTTTGAAAAATGGTTAGTAATTGTCAGAACCTGTCAAAAATGCTCAAAAATTGTCAAAAACTGTCAAAAATTGTCAAAAATTGTTAAATGTTTTAAAAAATGGTCAAAAATAGTCAATAATTGTCAAAATTTTTGAAAGTTTTCAAAGATGGTAAATAATTGTAAAAATTTTGAAAAATTGTCAAAAATTGTTAAAATTTTGAAAAATGGTCAATAATTATAAAAAATGGTCAATAATTGTTGAAAAATGACCAAATTTTTGGAAAATTGTCAAAAATGGTCAATATTTATCAGAAACTGTCAAAAATGGTCAATAATTGTTACAATTTTGAAAAATGGTCAAAAATTATCAAAATTTTGAAAAAATGGTCAATAATTATGAAAAACTGTCAAAAATTGTCAATAATTGTTAAAAATTGTCAAAACTTTTGAAAAATAGTCGAAAATGGTCAATAATTGTCAGAACCTGTCAAAAATGCTCAAAAATTGTCAAAAATGGTCAATAATTGTTAAAATTTTCTGAAAATTGTCAAAAATGGTCAAAATTTTGAAAAAACGGTCAATAATTGTTAATGATTATAAAAAAACTCAAAAATGGTCAATAATTATTGAAAATTGTCAAAATTTTTGAAAAATGGTCAGTAATTGTCAGAACCTGTCAAAAATGCTCAAAAATTCTCAAAAATGGTCAATAATTGTTAAAATTTGGAAAAATGGTCTAAAATGGTCAAAAATTTTGAAAAATTGTCAAAAATGATCAATAATTGTTAAAACTGACAAAATTGGTCAATAATTGTTAAAATTTGAAAAAATAGTCAGAAATTGTCAAAAACTTAGATAAAATGGTCAATAATTGTCAAAATTTTTGAAAAATGGTCAAAATTTTCGAAAAATGATCAAAAATGGTCATTCTATTGTGCATAAGAAGCAAGCTTCTGTCGGCGATCCGACGACCGCTCACCTATTTTTTTCACATAACCTCAAAATGTATGTGAAAAATGCAAATATCCAAGTTTTTGGTTTTTTATTTTTATCTTCCTTCTTTCGCGAAATTTAATGAAAACTAACCTTTTTATTTCCCAAACACGCTGTAATTTTTTTGATTTAAAATATTCATTTTTTCAACTTCTTTTGATTCAATATCGAAAAACCACCCTAATTTTCAATCGAAAATTCTCACGTCAAAATATCAGCTCTTTTAAAAAAGTCGGTGGGCTTTTTGTTCGTTGAAATCTACTTTCTGATGGTCAAAAAAAATACATTACTATGGTAAATCTTCTCAGAAAATGCAAAGAAATGAAAAATACCCGAATTCGAAATATTTTTTTTAATCTTTATGTGCAATTTTGAGCTAAAATAAAATTTATAAATTAATTACTTGAAAAACGTAAGATTCCATGTTACATTGATAAACATAAAAATTAAAAATCCGTAAAAAACATAGTTGTTCTGAATATTAAAGATAGGATTGTAAGGGGATTTTATCTAAAAAATGTGACTGCTGCTATTTTTTTCATTAAAAAAAGTTGATTTATTAAATTCTAATTACATTTATGCCATAGAAAACCTCATAATATATAAATATACATGTAAATCGTACCATTGAACTTTATACTGATTACATTATTTATAATATTTTTAAAAACATTAATCTTTTTATTTGTCAATACATTATCTTCAATTCTAATCACTTATCTGTTAGTTTTTGTCTCTTTGATGGTATTTCTGCATCATTAGATTCGACAAACTTTCACGATTCTAGTAGATCTTCGAAATCGTCAAGACCATCACCGTCTTCGTCTCCAACATTATATCCAGTCTGCATTGGTTCTTCATCCACAATTTCATCTGAATCATTAACTTCCTCGTAGGTTTTTTTCCACATTGGCGCATTTTTCAGAACCATGACAATTTGATCAGCCACATTTTAAACTATTACATCCGATTTCACAGCTGCATCAAATAGTTTTGAGCAATACTTCCGGAATTAATTCCTTTTCTGTAAATTTGGTCTTAACGGTTGATGCTGCTTCCAGCCCCAATCTGTTCGTTACCCAGCCAAGTTTGAAGCCCAGACCCCCTAGCCCCTTCCCCACTTCTCTATGAAATACCTTCTGAAGGGCTACTCAGGTATACTATAAGTTTAATCTTAAAATAGCAATAAATAGGCATCTACGCATATCATTTAAAGAAGATTCTACAACTTTCTCAAAATATTGTAGATGTCTTATTAACTTTGTTAACTTATTTGGTTGTTAATTATAGTACTATATTTTGACTGGCAATCTTTTTGTTTATCAATGTAACATGGAATCTTACGTTTTTCAAGTAATTAAAGTACCACCGACTTTTTTGAAAAAGCTGATATTTTGACGTGAGAATTTTCGATTGAAAATTAGGGTGCTTTTTCGATATTCAATCAAAATAAGGTGAAAAAATAAATATTCTAAATCAAACAAATTACAGTGTGTTTGGGACATAAAAAGGAAAGTAAGTAAGCAAATCTAAAATAAACATTATATTCTAAGGATGTTTATTATTTCAATTTTTATGATTATAAATGCAAATCATTTTATATTTTTATATATTCATGTAATCTATTACAATGCAAAATTAATTCAATTAAAAGAAAATAGACACCATTTGACAACGCCGCTGAAATTATCACCTGATCACACAACAATCTTAATTTGTGAACGTAAGGTATCTAGACATAAGATTTAGTGTGTAATTTTATAACCTATAAGTGTTAAGTGAAAATAATTATTCTTCAATATAGTAAGTATTTTCTTCCGTTTTTTTTTGTGAAACTTTCTTACATTTCGTTTAAGATAATAACCTTTACAGTTTAAAGTGAAAAGATTCATCGTAAAATAGCACTAAATCGTGTTGAAAAAGTATCATTTTTTGAACTAAATTCGAGGTTTTTAAAGTAATTTCTGAATGATCCAGCGAAATTTCCTGCTTTATTTAAGGTAAGCTTATCAAACAAACTTAAAATTAAAATAAAATTCCGAGGGTCGCGAAGTTTACCAGAACCGATACTTACTTTTGTATCATTTAGTTACATAATGATTTTGAGGTTATAATAACTGGTTAGTTAAAAATGAGGTTTCTGAAAAATTCACTTTAACTTATTTGCTAATCTAATTTTTGGTCCTTTCTAGATGAAAAAAGGAATTAAAATATCGGTAAAGTAATTAAAACAAAAACAAACACATTACACAGTAGCGGTGATGAATTAGGTTAGATGGACATTAAGTCCATTATAGGTATATCTGTAGTTTGCGTTTGGACACTCTGTATTACAACTCGAAAATGTATTTTAATGAACAAATAATCCGAAGAAGGAATATTAGATGGATACACAGACTGACTCAAAAATTATTTTAAAAGAAAAATGAGCTACAAAGAAGACCAATACCGCCAAGGTCATTGTTTTCCAACAAAATGATCGAGGTGTATCTACAGCATTCTTTGAAAAGAGTTAAATCGTCAAACAAAATGTCTACAGATGAACTTATAATCGGTCGAGTTTTGCCAATGTAGGTATACCTGCAAACTGGTTTTGCGGAATTATACGTTGGTGGCTCGTTGATTTCTCAAGCGGGATTCGTCCAAACTGATATCTAAAACCAGTTATATGATATTATCCTATACGAAGAATGATATCGCATACTTTGGTTATTTTGAATGAAAAAGTGTGCAGAGAGAGCAAATATCACAAAAAGAAAACTAAGAATAAAATTTGGAATGAGGTTCCAACTAAACATACTTTTGTTCATGTTATTTATGACAGCTTTAATTAACAAAATTCTCTTGGTCAAGTCATTAGATCACACCTCGTGGATATTTGTTTATAAAGGAATTACCTACATTAAAATAAACAAATAGATGAATACATTATAGTATTTTTTTTAATATTTCTAAGTTAATCATAATAACTGTACTACATGCAAAATTTCCCATTGTTTCTCTACGATTTAATATTTGATTTAAATGTAGATATTGTTTATGCACTATTGTACTGCATTGCTGAAACAATAGAATTAAAATATGAATTAATCTTTTGTTCAGTCTGTTAAATGATATAGGATGAGTTATAGATAGAGAATAGAGTTTCTGAAGTAACTGTTGTTTTTAAATGTTCGCATCTTTATAAAATACCCATATGTTTACATTCAATATTCAATGATCTCCCGAGACGGAGCTGTTTTTAAAAATTGTATGGACGATTGGATGACAGATATACTTTTTAGGTCTTAAACAGCAGAAGACAACTAAATCAATCACGATTTATTCCCAAATCTTTTGGATTTAAAGTTCACTACACTTTCAGATTACATCATTTAAGTACCTTTTTCGAATCTTGGAAAAATATTTTCAACATTTTGAAGGATTTGTATAAATGAACGGTCAGTTTTAGTTTTGGTATCAAGACCTTTAAACGGTAATTTACGAGGGTTGTTTTTTATATTTTGCATATAGAGCTAGAAAAAAAACAGTAGATAACTTTGTAAAGGTTGAGTCTCCAATGGAAACTCTGGTAGTTTGAAGGTGTGGAAAGGCCTCAGTATCGGTGGTGTTGGTGGTCAGTTGTAGGATCATCTTAAGGGAATTAAACAACTACTTCTAGCACTGGGATATGTTCGATTTATTACACTACATTACTATGATACATTACACTACTTACGATTACTAACGATATGAGTAAGTACCTAGCCGTATAGCATACTTATATTTATCTAATGATTCTTTCTTACTAAGGATTAAATCATCTTACTACTGAACTATGTAGAATGTTTTCTTGAATTATATTGAATGAATTTCACGCTCTGAACTTGACTTCGTACTTGTCGACCTTCCTACTCTTTATTTATATAATATTGAAACGTTCGAATGTTTTGTGGAAATAAAATCAAGGGAATTTAATTCTTATTTGAAAGTTTTATTGTGATATTATTATATTGGGCCAAAAGGCAGCACAACTTTTATTGTTTTTTCACGGAGAGAAATGCATTTTTGCTTCCTATGGAACCAATTCTGGAAGCAGCTATTCCACTCGCTTGCTGGTACATTCAAAACAGAGTTTTTGAAGGCGTTAACTGCACCTTCTGGGGACTGGAAGCTTTGAACACGCATTTCATTCTTAATTTTTGTAAAAGTAAAAAATTCGTTAGGACTTGGGCTGGGACTGTATGGAGGATGGTCTAACAATTCCATGTTTTCTTGCTTTGAAAACTCAATTGTTTTTCCAGGTGTGTGGGAACTTGCATTGTCTCGGTGGGGGTTGGTTTTTCGAAACTCGGCAATTACTTCCGTCAAACAAATCGATATGTACCAATCAGCAGTAACAGCTCTTTGATCTTGCAGAGGATTTTGCTTGATCTTGAAAAATTGGCGTCAAGTGAGGATGACAGTGAAAGTGCTCCTAACAACAATGGTCCAAAAACAGTGACAAAAGCTTTTAAATGCTGTCCACGTAAATATGTTGCGATATTCAAGCAGGAGACGCAGATCCAAGAATTCAAAAATTACAAACTGAAGTGGACCTAATGAAGAAACTACTAGAAGAACATGATGATAAATGTATGTTATATTAAAGGAACAAATCCTTTTATCAAAACAAAATAATCAATTATTGGCCGAAAATAATGAAGGCACAAAAAACGACTCAATAAAAGCAGTCAACAAACTGATGTAAATCCATGGGCTCCAAAAAAGATCAACAAATCAATGAAATAAAAACAAAAAGTAGAACATCCACTATTAAGGAAACTACAATTTTTTCACTTCACTTTATTGACTTTTGTTGAGGTAGTACCTAAAGTTGTTCATTATTAACCAAGGTAGGAAAATACAGAGATTATAACTAAATCTCAATCCATTCAACAGAATGTGAGGTTAACTTGTGTACAGCTGTCTTGTCATGTGAAACGGGAGTCGACAAACTAATATTTAAAAAAATAAAATGCCAGTTGTGAAGTAGTGAAAAAAATGCTATATGAGCCACGGTAGAAAAGGGTATTAATGTCTCGGATCCATTAAAGACCTCAACAATAATACCTCACTTTTCTACCTTGGCGCATAATTACTATTATGTTGAAGAAGCCAGTTCTAGCAAAAAAAGGTGAATGAACTTTCGCCAAATTAAAACAATCAAATAAATACAGGACAGGAGCGAGATCTTCAAAAGAAAATAATGAACAATATAATTCATATTGATAACGATAATGGAGAGGAAAAGGATATAAATGAAGGATTTAGAGAAATTAAATACGAACGAGGCTTTAGGAAAGATAAAGTAATGAGAAAAAAGACTAGGCGTGTGAATGAAGCAAAGGGGTTTGGAGTGGAGAAAAAGGCCTCGCTGTACCTATATAGGTTGCAGCATCATGTCGAATCCTAAAGTATTTAAAAAACATTCCCCACTTCAAAAATGGCAATATTAACATCAAGGAACTACCAACACCAGAAACACAAAATATGCTTAGTGCTGATTTTATCTTAAAATATGAATTATATAACCCAAATAACTGGCCCAGAAGTGAAGCTATATAAGACGTTTCGACTTTCGTCGGTTTTGGTTCATCTTGAAACACCCAAACAGACGACCGAGCTCATAAGAGTAAATCTAGTTTCCTGCGTTGAACCGGCTTAGAGTTTTTGATACCAATTGACTCTAATTGCTTTTGGTTCTTCCGTCAACAGATGCGGTATCCAACGAGTAACTAATTTTTTACAGATAATTTTCAATGTAAAATTTTTTGAATTGTGCTCCAATTTCACGATTTATGACATGTCGATCTTCCTGGATCAGCATCGACGTTTTTCTGGGCAACTGACGTTGTAGGAGGACCTGTACTTGGTTCGTCGCTAAAATTAATCCGTCTACGTTTATATTCTCCATACCAACGATTTTTTGTCGACTGATGTGGTGCTTCAAGATTGCCGAAGACAGAAACCAACTCGGCAAGGCATTCTTGTTGAGACAAATAATAAAAATTATTGCGCGAAAATTTTCTCGGCTTTACTATTTACTATGCTAGGAAAATAAAAAAAATATGACTCTACACTTACTAATTTCCAAAAAATATATACTGCTTCCTTTTTAATTACGTAACCGGAGTAATCTTTAATAATATCCCCTTTTATCTCTCCACATGTTGTTTAATAACCGAGCTTACAATAATTATATTCGTGAGATGGTTGTGTGATGTAGATGAGTATATATATTGGGGGGTTGGCTAGACGTCTATATGACGCTGATTCTGTAAACGGAACAGATCGATGCAATCCACCCCACGTTTTCCTCTTTCTCTCTTTCTTTTTTGTTTCATTGTCGAGCGCTCACTCGATGTTGGCCATCTTGATTATTTGTGTGTCTGTGTCCATTGCATGGAATTGTTTATCCACTTGACGACTTTATTAGGTTGTATTACGTTAGGGTTTCCAATCGATTATACTAAGAGTAGTATGGGGGCTTTATTGGCAATTTGCTTATTTTACAAATATAAATATGGAGCTTTTGGTCAACAAAATATATTTTTATGTTTCCGTTTGTGGTTTTCTTGAATATTTGATTTTTAACCATTTAGGAAGCATTTCGATTACTACAGCTCATTCCTTGCT
Organism: Lochmaea crataegi; assembly: GCA_947563755.1. Lineage (NCBI taxonomy): Eukaryota > Metazoa > Arthropoda > Insecta > Coleoptera > Chrysomelidae > Lochmaea > Lochmaea crataegi. The sequence continues at coordinate 85,400,417 of OX387423.1, read as the reverse complement.
GCCATGCTTAGTTGTAGATATTGTCATCCGTTCTTAGAAGACTGTCGCCTGTACTTGGTAGAAGGCATTTCTCTAATACAACATTTTCTGTACTTTTTCCCACGCTAAGTCATTTTTGTATGTGTCACTTCGATATTCCACAAAAATTAGTTCATCCCACAAATATAATCATCCCTTTTTTGCTGCAGGTGTATTTGAAATTTCTTCTTAATCCTAATGTGAGTTTCAGTTTGTTCACCTTCATCAGAAAGTTCTGGTGACTAATTGATCTATTCCACTGTGACCTTTTCAGATCTATACCTATTGTGATCCTCTGAATATAGAGCAAATCAGCCCAGAATTTCTTGCCGGTGTCACACATTCGCCATGCCAGATGCACTAGCAAAAGATGCGGTTTGCAGTTTCCTCCTCTAGATTACAGAATCTGCTCATGACATTGTCTTTTAACCCCGTTAGCTCTAAGCTAAAAAGTGTAGAGGCTTAGAACATGCATAGTAGCTTGACTTAACAATATAACCACCATTCACCCCAGGCATACATTAATTTATGCATTTCCGGGCATAAATAACCATTAGAATCATTTTTACCTGATGGAAGATGATTTGATCATAGCTTCCTCCTGGATACCATTGAGTAGTGATTTATGGTAATCACCTTATATGCATGAGGAATTGGACAACAGATCCTGCTTCACCTTTAATGTACCATCGCTCCAGAGATTCAAGTCTGTAGCTGCAGCTATTGATTATTTTTTCAATGTTCATATCCTTGTACCCTATTTTTTCCAATTTAGAAATCTTTTCTATACTTGATAGAAAATTAATATCTCATTTAAATTCATAGATCAGTTGCATTAAAAATAGCTGTTAGAGATTAACGTTTTGTCTTCTTTATCTATGACTCCTTCCTAATTAATTTCCTCAAAATTACTATCATCTTCTTACTTTTTTATCTTCATTATTGATAAACTTGACTGTGATGTTTGCCCGCACCTTAATAAATAACTCCAAATTTTGACGTACGTCAAAAAAGTAATTCAAATAATATGGATACATACAGAAGAAAGTATAAAGATAACTGGAAAAAGATAAAGGAAGCCCATAAATTTACAGAAATGTTAGAAGTTCAATGAAAGGTTGTTTTTGAAAAACTGATTATATAAAAATTGAGGAAGTAAATTCTCTATTTAAATTTTCAACAAGTAGAAAAGTTTGAAACTGCAAAAGATAATTAAACATTTTTGTTGAGTTTCTATACCAATCCTGACTCATTCTTATTGATTTAATTTTAAGTCTTCTTCAACAATCCACAAGAGCAACAGTTTTTTTTTTAGGAAAACACATAACCTAATAACACAACCTCGTAACTGTCATTTCAGTTAGTCACGCCAACAGAAGTTTTAGGTTTGCGTAAAAAAGTCACTAAAAAAGTTACCAAGTTGCTGCAGCTTGTGGCATAAAATTAGAACCAGTTCTATTTTGGTGCAACTCGATTGCATTGGTAGGAACACCTAAACTGTATGCTATTTTGTCGCCGCGATCGAGTTGCAGAAACGAAATTGCATCGTCAAAACCTGCACTTTTCACTTCAGTAGTGGATGAACTGCTTGACAAATAATATTCAATTAAACATAATTGATTGAGTAAATATGTAGAAATTTTTGATTATATCTAACACCTACTAAATACCTAACATTTTTCTACAATCATTAATAAAAGTAACGTTTTTTAAATCGATTTTCTTACATAAAATATTTGTTATTTGTTAAACAGTTTAAAAAAGTGACATTAGAGTGAAATAAAGTAGTTTTTTTTAACGCTAATTTTAAATATTTCCGCTAATGGCTCTGCAGATTGCACTCATCTGACATTTTACTTAGTGTTTTGTCATCATGACAAACATAAACATTCAAATAAACGCCATTTTTAGTCCATTTAGAGCAACCTAAATAACACATTTTTTGGTTTTTGCTTGATTGTAGAAAAAATAGTGTATGCAACATATGCATAAAGTGCCTTTTTTCACTCTTTTCTCTTTTCCATTCGTGAAAAAAGCACCACTTTATTGCATAAATAACTATTTTGCGACTCAATCGTCTATACTATAATGCAATTTATTACATTTAACCAATAATTGGCAGTAAATGAACTTTAATTGATTTGTGGTATTGTTTGTAACGTATTTTCAACACTGAAACATGGTTGGTCAACACATGACAAAGATTCATTATTATTGTATTAACCTTCATTTATAGACCACGTTTTTAAATAATATTTAATATACGTCCTTAATTCAATGTAATTTATTGAACAACAGTGCGCTTCGTAATATAAAAACATGTCTATACATTTATTGTACAGGGCGTCTAGGATTTTTATGTCAAAAACTTGAATGTATGATTTTAGGAAGTAATGATTATGTTAGTATTGTGATTATGGAGGGGGACAAATTAAAATATGCTAGAGTTATTTTTGAGGGAAATAAAGGAAGTTCTGTTATGTACGCGCCTAAAATTTGTTACATTTTATTCGAAATGAAAAAAATAGGACCAATACCTGCATATTTAATTTAATATTTGTGGATTTTTATAACGTGCGAGCTAGCTTTAAAATATCATATCTCTTTGAAATTATGGCACTAGTTTTACTATTACTACGTTTTGGTAGCATTTATTTTAACTACACACCAAAATTAGGATAGGTATATGAACATAAATATTTCAAGTAACAAAATTTTACATCAGATTGCAGATCTCGAAAAATTTCGACCGGTGTCGCCAAAAACTAGTAAATTTTAATTTATTTTTAAGCGTACCCTATTTATTTATTAAATTTACTGTTTGAACCCTTACTTTGTGGAATCTACTCATATTACTTTTTTAAATTAAACTAACGGTTTATAATTAATTCCACTATTTATTGAAAAAACAATGAACACTCTAAAATATCATTTATAATTTTTATTTTGTATTTTATATAGGTATTATATTTTGAATTTGTTCGTTTATATTAAACTAAAAATATTATTATAGTTGTTAAATTGTTAAATTAGCTACTGTTCTTATAATTAGGTTGTAAATAAATAAATAATTATAAATGATATTTTAGAGTTTTCATTGTTTTTTCAATAGATAGTGGAATCAATTATGAACAGTTAGTTTAATTTAAAAAAGTGTTTATTTATTAACAAAAAAATAAAAAATCTAATTATTAGAGAAATATCTACTTTCAAGAGTTTTTTTGTTCAAATTATGTAATTTAAATCATATTCCCTTTTGTATTTTTTGGTGTGGGTGGGGATACATATTTCTCCAAAATTTTTCCACTTCTAGCTATTTTTTTGCATTGATAACCTTTTCTTCTATTCTTTTCATTGCTTTCGCTATCACTTCATCCCATGTTGTGTCTTTTGGATATCCAGATCCCCTCTTTATGAGGGTTTGGGGCTTCCATTTGTTTTTTTTAGTGGGTCTTTGCATTCCTAGCCTTGTACCCTAGAAATGGCTCAATTTCTCGGGCCGCTGTTATCGTTTTTAATATTGATAAATTTTACACGTTGAGTTTGTATAACTATATTTATTATATTTTAATGTTAATCTTACGTTGTATACAATATCAACAAATCCAATTGAATTCTATTTTCTCATAAATATAAATATTATTTTTAAATATTTTTTATTTTCTTTAGTTTGAACCCGACCCTGTCAATAATTTGCTGCTTTTTAACGATTATCGATCCTACACAGTGAGGCTTAAGTTGAAGGCAGTAGAAACCTTCGATATTTTTCGACCTAAACCATTTTTGTCGGCTCCATAAGCACTACTTTGGTAAATTAGATTTCAAAATTACATTGCAAATCATGAAGATCATAATTTATATAATAGGGTATAGTAAAAATCAATTATTATTTATAGAAGAAGCCGTTAAACAATAAAATAAAACAGAATATTGAATAAATTATTTATAATTTAAAAACTCACCTTGTAGTACCTAAATAAAATCCCATCAATAAACGATATTATATTTGCATAAAACACATCCTTATTACGTTTTATTACTGAATCACACTCTAACTATTATTTGCCGACGAAATTATCAACGGATTGAAATTCTAATAAACTTTGAAATAAAATAACGCTTTCGGCAAAACGTACCGAACGATACTATTTTTGATTATAGAAAGTTTCGTCTCTGGTTTTCTTGTGTGCTATTGTATAACAAGTAGGTCATTTTTTGCTTTGCATATTATCCGTCTAGAAAGTTTCTAAGTGTCATTTAAATACTGCGAAGGGTTGGGTGTGCCCTTTTTTGCTCGGTATATTTATTGAGGTTTATTATCTGTCTATATAATATATACCTACATTGTGTTGGATCTTATTTTTAGTAAATTCACTTTATGGAGTTTGTAGGTTATGAAGAATTCTTGTCATTTATATAAAGCAGTTTATTGAATGGATTATGCAGGGTGTTCAGTAAAGAATGGTCTAAATTCATATTCATTTAGTTTCGACTAAAAAAAATTATATTTATCTCAGTACCTACAATTTTGCTGATTTAATAAACTACAGAGTGGAGTAACAGTATATCGTTTCATAAGTGGCTAAAGTAACATTTTTTGAACCGATAGAAATGTTATGTTTACGAGCTTCAAAAAATGTTTTGGATGAGCGAACCTCTTTACTTTTTCTACAACCCCTAGTGATGAGCAAAGCAAGAACCAAGATTAATACCAAGACAGTCTTGGTAAGGGCCTCGATTTTGCTTGTCCGGTCTTGGTCTTGGTCTTGCTCAAATACTTGTAGTCTTGGTCTTGCATATTCAGTCTTGGTCTTGCTCAAATACTTGTAATCTTGGTCTTGCGTACTCAGTATTGGTCTTGCTCAAATAGTTTGTTACTTACTACTTAGGTACGTCATTTTGGAAAATTTTCGAGTCATTTGATAGGTATAAATTATAAATGATGAACAATTCATATCTAGAAATCTTAAACACACAAAATGTTTGGATCCGACGAAAACATATAGGTATTGAAGTTGAGACAAATATTCTCATATATACTATTTAAAACGAACGTTGTAATTTTTAGTTCATTCTTGCACGCTGGTCTTGATCTTGCATTCTCGGTATTGGTTTTGGTCTTGTTCTTGTTCATTGGGTCTTGGTCTTGGTCTTTGCCCTGGTCTCGCAAGCAAAATTGCAAGACCAAGACCATCAAGACTTCAAGACCAAGACAGATTTTGCTCATCACTAACAACCCCGCTTATATCATAATAATATGCTATAGAATGTAATTTTAATTGAGGTAGCCACATCTGTTTTATTGTTAACTGATGTCACCCCAGATAAAGATGCGCCGTAATCGGATATCGTTTTCTTTTGTATGGATTGTAAAATTTTGGTTTGTATTTGAATTTTGCTGCTAACTGATTGATCAGCCCATACCAAAGATACCATATTAAAACTGTCACGACAATAACCTTACTTTTTATATTTTACCAATTTGACAGTAGGCAAATAGTAAACATTACTTGTGAATTATAAAAACGAGAAAATTAAATTTGTTAAAAATTGATAATGTTGTTGAAATTTATTGCAATAGTGGTTGGTAGTGCAGATTATTTAAAAGGAAGACGTGAATTGAATTTAATTTAAGTAAACCAGAGTTTTTTCAGTTACCAAAAATAATAAGAAATATTCAAAGATAAAAATAAAGTAGGAAAGGAAATATTTATTATGATAGACTTAAATTATATACCTTACTTGTGAGAAGTCTAGAAAAAGCACAATTGCACACAAAATACTTTACTTTTGCTGATGACATTATTATGTTCTATACAAGTACAATTTAAGAGAACTGGAAGAAAAAAGGTGAACAAAGATTTGAAGAAAAACCAAAGATGGTTGATAAGGAATAAGCTGTAATACTAATTTGAAAATATTACTGGCATGTTCTTTATACAAAAAAATATGAATTCAGTTGATATTCAGATAATAATAGGAAATGAAAATATCAATAAGGTGAGAACATACATTGAAGCAAATATATACATCAAATAGAATAAAATTTATGTTTGCCAATTATTGGTGCACTTTACCAAAGTAGGGATTACTACATTGAAACTAATCGGTGACACTTATTTCTTACCAATCTTCAGCTACCTAATTCCAGTGTGGCAGACTTGTGGGAAAACATTCATAGATAAAAACACAGAGGATTCAAAATAGTGAATGTTTTGTGCAAGTTCAGTTACAGAACGTCCACAGTTATATATTTTGTGTATGTACTTATGATTTTACTAATTGTGACTTTCCACTGTGTTTGCTTCATTAGGAAATAAACTTTTGTAAATTGCAATTTTTGTATTTTTAAAATGAAGTACTTAAAAAAATTATTTTCATGTATGATACGGAATTATTTAAATATATTTTATATTGAAAATCTATGCATGAACTAATGTCATGCACACATGTCACATTGATTGAAAATATATTGTATTTTTCATTGTTATTGAATAGATTGAAGATTATGCATTGAGTTTTAAGACTTTGGGCTTCATCCTACACATGTTAAACCATTTCAGTATTCTGTTATAAGTTTTTGTAGCTTATTTACTGTTATTTTGAGATTATTATGACTGATCAAAGCGATGTCATCTATATACTGCAATATGTATGCAAATTTAAATGTTCTGTTGCTAAATCATAGTTGTAACAAGATAGATAGATTGTAGAGCAAATAGGACAGTGAGGAACACTGGAGAAGTCCTTGAATGTTTTGAATAAAACTGTAATTTACTATTACTTGTGGTGTTGTATCACTAAGGTAGTTTTCAAGATTAAAAGCAAGTATTTAGAACACATCATTTCATATAGTTTGTAGAATATACCACAGTTCCAAACACCATCAAACGCTTCAGTAATGCCTAGAAAAATATCAGCACTATGTTTTCATCATAGACTAGAGGTTTGTATATTTGATGTCAGGTTCGATAGTGTGCATAGTTGAGCATCTGGTATCAAGATATAGATGTATTTTCTGGTATCCTTCAGTTAAATTTTTTTGCAAGAGTGCTCGTAATCCTATAAAGCCTATTGGTAAATTGAGCAGTAAATATGAAGTATTCTAATTACCTTATTTTAACTTATTACTCATAATACCTAAGCTGGATAAGTGTAATAGGCAATAGGATAGGTAGGTATCAAGCTAGAGACAAAATACTGATTGTATCTTTGAACAATGTTTAATGATCGAAGGATTGTACACTTTATATTCAGGTAAAAGAAGTTACATAGTGTGTAGTAAATTACTTCTCGTGCAACTCTCTGTATATTCAATATTTTCATAATTTCTTCTTGTAAAGGCTTGACCAGTTCGGAAGCAAAAATCTTTTCCTTCATTTCATGGAAAATAACCTAAAATATTAGATATTATTAATTCTGTAATTGTTTTACTATTTCTTATTAATAGGACCAAATTTGTGTGTTATTAGATCTTATGACTACTGGCTATTTATCTATACATACTTTCTATGTTTTCAAACTGTATTTCTTCTAGTTGCAATTCTCAATTATTCGAAGGCCATTTAATATAGTACATTTGAAGTGGCACATTTTCTCCAAGCATTTCAAGTGATTTTTCCTTTTTTTTCCTCAGTTTTTTCATATTTTTGTGTAGCTAATATTTTTTTACTATTCAGGAATGCAGATTCTGAAAAACTTTATACATAAGTATTGTAAACATATCTCTTTATTCA